>CM061243.1:37150558-39968058 GCA_030848705.1 Heracleum sosnowskyi | reverse complement strand
GCACAGCTCATTGATTTTGAGAAAATGAGGTGTGTTAGTAGGGATTCTAAGAAGGAACTTGAGAACGTGTTAGAAAGGGAAGAAATTCTTAAAACACAACTTGAAATAGAACAAAGTGTGATTGCAAAATGGAAAGATGCCAGAAATGTTGCTAACAACATCATTAATGTTCAATGTAACAGCCCCAAATCCGGGGTCCGGGATTTAGGGTTGTCACAATCCTTGTACTCCTTGCCTTACCTGTATTACCCACACCATTCATATTTCACCTGCTCATGACCCCACATTATATGTTTCACACACACACACACACACAGGTTAGAGTCTCAGAAACGACACACTACAACAATTGCGGAATAAATAATTTTTATTACAATACCCAAATGTCTTTTGAATCTGACACTGATACAATTTCTAAGTATTGTTACATTACCAACTTAGCCTTCTGATGCTCACAATCCTCTAATTCCATTCAGGTCTATACATAAGTTGAATACCAAAAGCCATAGCCTGATTCAATTGGTTCGTACTACTCTCGGGATCGCTGCTAGAAACTGTTTAATGGAAACGCCTTGCGAGGTATGTGCCGTCCCATTGGCATCCTGCTTCGCTGCTATATAATATATATAAAATAATAGCAAGAGTGAGCGATAGCTTAGCAAGGTAATGAAAGTATGGCATAATTCTGCCTTTAATTCAACCCAGAAATAATGTGGGTATAAGACAATAATTTGTAAGAATATCTCGATACTGAAATCATTTTCTTATCAGAATGTATTCCAAAAATAGTACCGTTACTGTATTTCAAATATCATTTCATAATACTCTGCAACTTTCGATATTCATACTATGAACAAAGTTCTAGTATAGTATAACAGCTGAAATAACAAGATAACTCAGTATATCCTTTCCGTAAAATATCTGCTATATAAAATATAAGCAGACTATCAACATATACTTGAAAGATGAAATTATAAGGAAAATTCAATATCATCTTTCATATCAAACATTTACCTCATATCATAATTTGGAAATAAATACAATGTAAAATATTTCCAATCCATTTTCGAAACTCAACTGATTCCATATACCTTTTTCAAAACAATCATATACCTTTCGTAATTTCATATGCTTTCTCATAACTCATATACTGGAATAAACTTGAATACTCTTGAGTAAACTTTCTCTTTCTGAAAACTTGCATAGAGCTGAATGACTGGAATAAACTTTCTTTTCTGAAAACTTGCATAAAACTGAGTAACTGGAATAATTTCTCTTTCTCTGAAAACTTGCACAAAATGTGCTCTTTCATGAATAGTGAACTGTAGATGGAGATGCTAGGCGCCGAGGATACCCCTGCGATGATCAGTCGCAAGCTGTATCCCCCTGTTGTTTTTCTACGTAGAAGGGAAGATAATCAGTCTCACACCGACTTACCTCCCCGCCAATCGGTTGTAGGCAGGAAGAACAGACCCGTTCATAGACGGTCGATTCTGTTACTCTCCACTTATCCTACGGTCGGGCACTGATAATCATCTAAGGGAAGAACAGACCCGTTCACCAGTCCGTCGGCCATATTGTAATTCCCTTAGGGGACCGGCGCTACTCAGTCCCTTACATATCTCCCAGTTCGAGTAAATCCATAACACTGAAACAAAAAGTTCCTTTCCCTTTTTCCCCAAGTATACAACTCCACAAAGTAGTTGTATCTGGTTGGAAAGGAAATTCACTCATATTTCCCAAGCTGATGCCTGTTAATGGATATCACTGATTTCACTGATCTTACTTCTCGAGTTTTGAGAAAGTAATCAAAATCATTTTGATGGTAGTATATCAGACTGATAATTTCATTGATTTAAAAAGATTTAGGACCGGGCAGTCTACTGGAAACAAGCATAAAATCTTGAGAAAGGTTCCATGCATCTTTGTAGTTTGAGCGAACATTTAAGTCTTTCTAAATATAGACTTAAAAGGGAAATAGATTTGGGAACCTTCTCTAATTATGTTTATAATTGACTGAATAAAACTTTATTAGCTATCTAGGGTTTAAAGAATAGTTTTCACAAATTACTTCCTTAAGAAGTAGGGCTTTAAATAATTAACGTAAGCTATATTTAATTAAGAATATTTATTTAAAAGTAATTTCCACACACTTCCTTAACAAAGAATGGAAAATAAATTAATAAAATAACCCTAGATAACAACTGATACCATTCTCGGTACGTAGTATAAGTACAGAGTATATATAATATAACTCTAGATAATAACTGATACCATTCCCGGTCCGTAGTTTAAATACAGAGTATATACCCCCCCCTACTGAGGGTTTTATTAACACATCAGCTCAAAATATTGCTATAACCATAGCTTATAAGCTCAACTCATATCAATAACTGTTACTTAGCACCATAAGTATCATTTCGAATTCAAAAACACATAACATATATCTCAAAATCTTTTATTTATCACAACAACAGTTTATAGAGGCATAGGTTTGAAAACTTGCATCTAGTATAAGCATACTTCAAAATATGGTTTTAGAAACTTGCCTGATGCTCGAGAGGTGATAGGGCTCGTGACAATGTCGAACAATCTAGACAAAGTCAAACGAAAACACACGGTTAATCCCCTGGATAATCCACTTGTACTCAATGCTTAAACACGTAAGCGAAACACAACCAAGGAATTACTAGCTCGTTATAGGCTCATACTAAGTCCATGTTTAATCGACGATTACTTAAGTCGTAGGTTTAGTCCGAAATCGATCCTCGAATACAAGTTATACTAAACCATTTACAACATTGGTTTCTAAGTCATGTTCTTGGTGGTTTTCACTTG
Organism: Heracleum sosnowskyi; assembly: GCA_030848705.1. Classification (NCBI taxonomy): domain Eukaryota; kingdom Viridiplantae; phylum Streptophyta; class Magnoliopsida; order Apiales; family Apiaceae; genus Heracleum; species Heracleum sosnowskyi. The sequence continues at coordinate 39,965,220 of CM061243.1, read as the reverse complement.
CGCGACCTCGACTAAAACATTTTTATAAAATCGAAAAATAATCTATTTAATCCGAATCTTTTTCGTAAGCTTTCCTAACTGTCTCTATCATTATATCACAAAGTTTCACATTTTAATTCGACTCTTAAAGGTCTTTGACTTAGCATCAAAGTGGTTACCTTTCTGCGATGAAACCTCTCGAACCACGATTACTAAAACTAGCATAACTCTTAAACCGTTCGGCCAAATTAGGCGAACCACATATAATTATGAAGCTTATAACATAAACTACACAATCATGGGCAGTAGGACTCAAGGGTCGAGCTCTAACAGAGGAAAAACAGGGAACCAATTAGTAGGTAAAAATTTGGGCATTACGACGGCTATAACTCGGATATTCCCAAATTTCAAATCATCCAAAATGCATATCGATTACTCCACACAACACATACATCTTATATAACATAGAACTGAGGCCAAGCAATGCCTTTCCGTTCATATAACTCATTATAACTTAAATCAAAGCCCAATCTTAACAACTAAGGCTATAAACATGCATAACACCATTAATCATCCATAAACCCCATAATACTTCAAGGGTTTCAAGATTTATACCTTCTCCAAGCTTGCTTGCTGCTAAATTCCTTATGTAACCTTAGATCCTTGCTTAATACAACCTTTGGAAGCCACAAACTCAATATCCAAAAACAAAACAAAATACAAGTTACTATTCATCGTTACTTTGTAAAATCCATATAAAATCGACAAACAAGAGTTTGGTTCTGAGATTTTTACCACACCTTCTACTCTTCAAGGGCTTTCTTTTGAGTCCTACCTCATCACCAGGGGATGCTTGCAGCTCAACTTATTGGCTTTCTAAGGTGAGTGGTCGAAACTGGAAAAGCAGGACAGTTTCTGTTCTCCGACTTGGGGAAGGGATTTGACTAGGCTACACTCCTTTGTTGGCCATGAAATTTTGAGAGAACGGTGCCCATGGAGTGGAGAAGCTATGGTTAAAATTTGGTGATTTAAGGATGGATAGAAATGGAGTTATGGATTTTTCTTTCCTTGATGCTCCTGCTGGGCAGAATTCTGGAAAATGGGGGAGAGTTCTTCCTTTTTCCTTTTTCTTTCTTTGTCTAGATTAATAACAATAATGCTGATATTTTGTATAAGTGGTGAGTCATCACCTTGATGTCTTCTCCTTGCGACACTTGTCAAACATGCACTGGTTGAGATAAAGTAACTTTACTGGTTTGCTTTACTAATTCGTTTCTTTTCACATGGATGATCCAAATGTTGCATTCCTTGAATTAATCTTGTTACATGTTACTTCCATGTCTATATTTAATCCTGTAAACGTTGCCTTGTTCCTCTTAAAACGATTCGAAATATTTCCTAAAGAGAGCGAATAAAACTCTACGCGATTCTCGCAGTGAATAGTAATTATTCACTATTCACTTCAACAATCGAATCCTTAAATCGACTTTAATAAAATAATAAAATTCCAAAATATTAAATCCTCAAATCCTCAATTTTAATATCTCATTTCTTGAATATAATAATATATAATTCGCTGCCCGGTCGAATATTACACCAAAATAAAATTTGGAATTTCTGAATTCCGATCGTCTTTACATTCACTTATTTACTCCGTAGATCACTAATATGACTTCGGAATATCCACACTACGTCTCGTACATAGGTGACATGAAAAATTTTCTTAACCCTCAAAATCACTATTCATCCACCAATATCACTATTCACTGCTGCACTTAATCATAATAAGAAAAGTTTTAAAATTTTACCAAAAATCCGGGTTATTATATTCAAGGTATGGAATCTTTCTGTGAACAATCATGGAAAAAGAACAAAGAAAAGCTAGGGTATGTTGGTGAAACCTTAGAATCAGAAACAGAGTCAACAAACAACAATGATCATTTGTTGAAGGTTGATATGTCAACGGAATGCAATGTTTCGTTGACAGATGAACCATCAACCGATCAGGCTGTTTCGTTGACAGAGAAAAGAAAAGATGAACTCACTAGACTTAATAACAAGTATGGTCCTGTCACCAAGAACTTTGTTCAAGGTGAGTCTAGTAAATCAAAGAAAGTTGAGAAGCCTGTTGAGAGAGCTAATGTAGGTCACTTGTCTAACAAGCAATTGAAAGACAAGTTAGAGAAAGTTCAAGTTGAGGCTAAGGGAAATAAAAAGAATAACAGGAATGGCAAAGTAGGGATTAACAAACACAACAATTACACACCTGATAAATATGCTCCTAGAAAGACATGTGTCAATTGTGGAAGTGTTAGTCATTTATCTACTAACTGCAAATCTGTTAAGAAGACTGCTAATGTGAAAATGCCCAAGTCTGCAATGAATAGTTCTATGCCTACAATGCCTGTTATGCCTAACATGTTTGCTCCATATGCACAATTTCAAAATCCATATGCCAGCATGTCATTTGTGCCTAATCCATACATGAATATGTTTAATGTGCCACAAATGCCATGGAATGTGAATAACATGTTTGTTCCTCCAACTATGCATGCTGTGAATGAAAATGTGAGCAACCCTCAGAAATCAACACCAAAAGTGAAGATTGATTTAAATAAATCTGAGCCCAAGGTGAAAAATGATATAAAAGGAAAAGCAAAGGCTAACAAAACAGGACCCAAGGTAACTTGGGTACCAAAATCAACTTGATTTAATTTTATTGTGTGCAGGGAGACAAAAGGAATCTTTGGTACTTGGATAGTGGTTGTTCAAGACACATGACTGGTGATTCTACCCTGCTCACAGAGATTCAGGAAAGAGCTGGCCCTTGTATTGCTTTTGGAGATGACAACAAAGGCTACACTAAGGGATATGGCTTGATTTCAAAAGAGAATGTCATCATAGATGAGGTTGCATTGGTGGATGGTCTTAAGCACAATCTGCTTAGTATCAGCCAACTTTGTGACAAAGGATTTTTAGTTACTTTTTCTAAAGAATCCTGTGTTGTTTCTAAAGGAGGAAACAACAATGTGGTAATGACTGGATTCAGAAGAGGGAATGTGTACATTGCTGACTTTAGTAGCACAAGTCCAGACACCATCACTTGTCTCTTCAGCAAGGCAAGCAAGGATGAAAGTTGGCTATGGCACAAGAAATTATCTCATCTGAATTTTAAGGTTATGAATGATTTGGTGAGGAAAGATCTTGCCAGAGGAATTCCACAAGTGGAATTCTCCAAGGATGGTTTGTGTGATGCCTGTCAAAAAGGGAAACAAAAGAAGGCATCATTCAAAAGCAAGACAGAGTCATCAATTGTCCATCAGCTTGAGTTGCTTCATATGGATCTGTTTGGCCCTGTAAATGTCATGTCTATCTCAAAGAAGAAATACTGTCTTGTGATTGTTGATGATTTTTCTAGATTTACATGGACCTTCTTTTTGCACTCCAAAGATGAGGCAAGTGAAATCATTATCAATCACATCAAGATGGTAAGCAATCATCCTGATTTCAAAGTAAGAAGGATTAGGAGTGACAATGGGACATAATTCAAGAATTCAAGCATGAAGGTGTTCTGTGAAGAAAATGGTATTTTGCATGAGTTTTCAGCAGCAAGGACACCACAACAAAATGGTGTAGTTGAAAGGAAAAACAGAACACTTATTGAAGCTACAAGGACAATGCTAGATGAATCAAAGTTACCAACTTATTTTTGGGCTGAGGCAGTTAACACAGCTTGCTTTACTCAAAATATTTCTTTGATTAATCAGGCCAAGGGAATGACCCCTTATCAACTACTCAAAAGAAAGAAGCCACTATTGGATTTTCTTCATGTCTTTGGATGCAAGTGCTTTGTTCTGAGAAATCAAGCTGAGCATTTGGGGAAATTTGAAGCAAAGGCAGATGAAGCAATATTTGTGGGATATGCAGCAGGGAAAGCTTACAGAGTCTATAATCTCAGAACCAACATTGTTATGGAATATGTACATGTTGTTTTTGATGATCTCAAAATTCAAGGTCTCTGTGATGAAAGTTTCCATGAAAGTCTTTCTTTTGAGAATGAGGAAGGAGATCAAGTGAATCATGTTAAGGCTACTGAGAAACAACCTAAAGTTGTTGTATCTAGCACAGATGAAAGCAGCAGTGAAGATGAAATTGCTACATTGAGATTGAAAAGAATAGCTACTAGCAGACCAAATGGTCATTTCGTTGACAGTCATGGTGATGGATTCGTTGATAGTCAAAATGAGCGTTTCGTTGACAACCAAATTGGTCATACCGTTGACAGTCAAAGAAATGCTTCAAGAAGTGATCAATTAGGGACAACAAACTCAGGGGGAGTTTCTCAAGGACAATTATCCAATCAAGGCAATCATGATCATGAAGCTACCTCGTCAAGAGCAAATCTACCTCCCTCAAGGAAATGGACTAAAGATCATCCCTTTGAACTTATTATAGGTGATGTTTCTTCAAAAGTCCAAACTAGAAGAGCAACTCAAGAGGAATGTCTATACAGTAGCTTTCTGTCTCAAGATGAGCCAAAGAAAGTTGAGGATGCACTTCTAGATCCAGATTGGGTTTTAGCTATGCAAGAGGAGCTAAACCAATTTGAGAGGAACAAAGTTTGGAAGCTGGTGCCCAAGCCTAAGGACAGGAGTGTCATAGGCACAAAATGGGTGTTCAGAAACAAGATGGATGAAAATGGCATAGTCACAAGGAACAAAGCTAGATTGGTTGCAAAAGGCTATTCACAGGAAGAGGGAATTGATTTTGATGAAACCTTTGCTCCTGTTGCAAGACTAGAAGCAATAAGGATTTTCCTAGCCTATGCAGCCCATGCCAATTTCAAAGTCTATCAAATGGATGTGAAGAGTGCTTTTCTGAATGGGGAATTGAAAGAGGAGGTGTATGTAAGTCAACCTCCTGGTTTTGAAGATGATGATTTTCCAGAATATGTATACTTCCTCCTCAAAGCACTCTATGGTTTGAAACAAGCACCTAGAGCCTGGTATGACACACTTTCACAGTTCCTCCTTGAGAATCTCTTCACTAGAGGTACTGTAGATAAAACTCTGTTTCACAGGGTTGTGAATAGCTCTACTATACTTGTTCAAATTTATGTAGATGACATAATCTTTGGGTCTACAGATGTGAAACTTTGTCAAAAGTTTGCCAAGCTTATGCAAAGTAAATATGAAATGAGCATGATGGGAGAATTAACTTACTTTCTTGGTCTTCAAGTGAAGCAAGTTAATGAAGGCATTTTCATTAGTCAAACAAAATATATTCATGATTTATTAAAGAAATTTGACTTAATGGAATGCTCTCCTGCCAAAACTCCCATGCCTACTGCCACCAAACTTGAATTGAATACTAAGGAAAAATCTGTGGACATTTCAAGTTACAGAGGCATGGTAGGCTCACTTTTATATTTAACAGCTAGTAGACCTGATATTATGTTTGCTACATGTCTATGTGCTAGATTTCAGGCTGATCCTAGGGAATCCCATTTAGTTGCTATTAAAAGAATTTTCAGATATCTCAAAGGAACACCAAACCTTGGCATTTGGTATCCTAGAGAATCTGGCTTTGAACTAATTGGTTATTCAGATACAGATTATGCAGGATGTAAAATTGACAGGAAAAGCACAACTGGCACCTGTCAATTCTTAGGAAACAAGCTTGTCTCATGGTTCAGCAAGAAACAAAACTCAGTTTCTACCTCCACAGCTGAGGCTGAGTATATTGCAGCTGGAAGTTGTTGTGCACAGATTTTATGGATGAAAAATCAACTACTTGATTGTGGATTAAGAGTTGAGAAAATTCCTATTTTCTGTGACAACACTAGTGCCATTGCCATTACTGAGAATCCAGTGCAACATTCAAGGACCAAACACATTGACATCAAGTACCATTTCATTAGAGAACATGTTATGAATGGTACTGTGGAGTTACATTTTGTTCCAAGTGAACAACAACTTGCAGACATTTTTACCAAGCCACTTGATGAATCAACATTCTCAAGACTAGTAAGTGAGCTAGGTATGTTAAATTTCTCCTAATTATTTTTGAGATTTTTGCAAGTTACAATGTAGCCAGAAATTTGCTATGTTTTTCTGTGAATTAATTTTCTCAGGAAAAAGTGCAATTTTTCTAATTCAAAATTACTATGTCAACGAAACGCACCATTTCGTTGACAGTCTTAGCATTTTTCTGGGTGTTTCGTTGATAGCTCTTTTATATCAACGAAACGCAGCTTTATCAACGAAATAGACGGGACTTTAACCGCCCAATCCTGATTCGTTGATATAGCGCAGTTAATCTGAACCGTTGAAATTTGACACGTCTTTTACCACGATCTATACATACACCCCTGTAAGTATAAATCATGGTAATACTTTAAAAGTAACGGTTATATTTTTAAGCCAATCTAGTAATTTACATTGATTATTGGACTTAATTTTTGAGAATTTTTGGGGGAGTATTTAAGAAATTCTATTTTTCTTTAATTCTTTTTTACCTGTTCTCAAAACTTCCAAAGGCTTTTCTTTCTTCTTCTCTCTAACAAGCAATTCAGTTCGAAGCTTTTCTTCACTCAACAATGGCACCAATAGTCAAGCTTATGTCTGCTGGAGGGTTTATCTATGAGAAGAACAACTCCATCCCTTTTGTTGTCAAGGAAAGCCCGAACAACATCTTTTTCAAAATGATGGATTTCATGAAGAATTGCAAGTTGAGCTATGCAATGTTTCACTCTACACCACTCTACAATGAGATAATCGAGGAGATTTGGACCTCATGTGAGTATAGTGGGACAAATTGCACTTTGCAGTTCACCATCCAAGGTAATGAGTATATAGTTAACTCTGATGTATTGCAAGCATGTCTACATATTCCTGAAAATAACTGTAATGATTTGCCTACATATACTAAAATGATTAACATGCTAAATTCTATAAACTACTCTTTGCCTACTGATAATTTGGGTAAGATTATTAGGAGAGGTTTGGTTAAGGAATACAGTTACTTAGCTGATGCATTCATTAAGGTCTTCTCTGGAAAGATTAGCAATTTTGATGCATTAACTAATTCTATGTTGATTCTCTTAACCATGCTTCTAACTGATAGATATTACAACTTTAGCACTCAACTTATGTATGAAATTGGTGCTAAGTTGGGTGATAAGGCTAATAGGAAAAAGAATATCTATTATGCTAGGTTTCTGATGATGTTGGCTAACCATGTTAGTCCAGCACCATTAGTTATCTCTAACCCTATTTCCAGGTTCGAGTGTCTTGTGCAAGAGAAGAGGGTTTTGACAGATATACTGAGACTTAACCACAATGGTGATGTCCTAGTGGTGTATCTGCCCATCATTGAGGTAACTTCTTCTAACCCTGTTAGTGTAGTTGTTACTTCTATTGTTTCACCTACCAATGTTGCTATGGAGTCTGTAGTTGTGTCCCAACAGGCTCCTGCCCAAGCAGCAAAACCTAAATCTAAGAAATCCTCAAAGCCAACCTCAGGTGCTTCTCAAAAGGCACCTGTTGCAAAAACTACTTCACAACCAAAGGGGAGTGATTCTGGAGTTGTGAGAGGTGAGGGAAGGGGTGAAAATCAAAGAAACCCCAAGAATAAGGAAGGAAAGGATAGTGTGTCTCAGCCATGCCCCATTGTGTCTTCCCAACAAGGCATAATGAGTAAAATGGATTTAAACACAAGTCTAGTTGCATCCTCCCAAAAGGATGTGATTATTGAAACAAGCTCTCTCCAAGAGCACACTCCAAGAGGGTAAGGGACACTTCAAGCCCACAGTCTACATTTTCCCAATACCAAAGGAGAGTGAAGCAAAAATCCAAGGGTACACAGGGTGCACACACTCTGGAAGCAACACTTCCAGTTTCACAAATTCAGTTTGATGTAACCCCAATTATTACTCTGGGGTTACAGTCCCATTCTCTAAATCTCACATCAATCACCACAGATTCGATTGTAATTTCACTTTCTCAAAATGCTTTATTGACTTCATCAACGAAACAACCTCTTTCGTTGACAAGTGTTTCTCCATCAACGGTATCCATACCGTTGACGGTTCAAACTACCATTCCGTTGATAGGTCATTCTACACCCCTTATTGAAGATCAAGTTGTTTCCACAACTAGTGTAGATGACCTGGTGGTAGTTGAGACACTTTTAGGTTTGAGAGAGAGTGAAACTGAGAGGCTGGCTTGCAGCCAGGCAAAAGGAGAGAATGAGAGTGAGAGGCTGGCTATTTCTTCCAGCCAGGCAAAAGGAAAGATTGAGAGTACCACCTTAGTAGGTGAAGGTGAGGGTGTGAGAGGTGTGAGCCATGGGGAGCCCATGATGAAAGAAAAGAGTGGAGAGAGAGAAGGGACTACAGGAGTCATAAGGGAGGAAGCAGCCATTGTTAGTGAGTTAATGGGGGTCAGTGAGGGAGAAAGGGAACTTACTTTCCAAGAGCATTATCAACAAACTCTGGATAGTATTTCCCTGGATCCTGAGACCTTTACTCATCCTGTGCCAGCCTATCAAGTTATGGCTCAACAGGGCAATGTGGAGGCAGAGAGGTCACTAAACCTAATTCACACAACTGCATCAATGCAACGAGCAAAGGATGCCTTGACCAATCTATCTCCAGCAGCTGCAGCAAGTGGAGACTTTGACTTTTCTGATGATGAGGACAACTTTGGTGACAATCTACAGGTGGCCACTACTTCACAGACTGGGACTTCTGTGGTGCCTCCTAGACCAAACTGGCTTTCTCAGGATATGCAAGGAAGATGCACTCTAGATGCTGCTATCACAAGGTAGTACAATGAGGCATATCTAGCTCACGAGTCTGCAAATGCAAGGGACAAGAAATTCTACAAGGCCATAATGAATTCACTGGAAATCCAAAGGCTACAGATGTTGCAGACAAGGATTGAAGCTACAGAAATCAAGGATTCCATTAGCAACCTCAGGGATGCCACTGACAGGAGGCTAGATGAAAAGCTTCATCTTCTAACTGTGTCCAAGATGAACAGGTTTTTCACCAAGGAACCTGAAGTGTCCTCATCTTTGAAGACTATTTCCTCTAGAGTGGACAAAGTTGAGGCTACACTTTCTCACATGCAAAAGGAACAAGAGAATCAAACTCAGCTACTCACCCAGCTTTTGGCAGCTCAAGGACTCCCTATCATCTCACTTGATGATAACAAAAAGGGGGAGAAATCTAAGGAGCTGGAGAATTCTAAAGAGCTTGATATACAAATCACAAAGGTTTTGGTCCCAGCCATTTCCTTACCAAATGATATATCTATCTATGGATGCAGTCAAGAATGTCATGTCCTATCTATGGATACAGTTATGGAATATTACTTCTACGGATATTCTGAGATTACCCTTCTACGGATAATTGGCGTAGAATGGCAGTCTACGGATAAGGAATTAATACGCCTACTGATGTTCATCTCATTCAACATGTAATCAAATCTATGTAACAGAATCTTTTGAAGGTTTCTTTATTTAACAGGTTGAATGGAGGACAGTCTCAGAAATCATCATTACACACCCGTGACTAAAAGATGCTGGATAACGACACAAAAGATGTATGGAATAGGGAGTCAAAATTGTAAATATTCGAAGGCTCAAATTCCTACAAGTGAAAGGTGAAGTCATATATTATCTCTTATGTCTCGATGGATAAATAAGAGTTAAGGCAGCTACCTAGAAGTTTACCTTCTAACTGAACACAAAGGAAAAGCTTGACAAGCATGAAGACCTATTTGCAATACTACATGTTCACTTATCTCAGCTGATAGTGACTTGACAGTCGGGTAATCAAGGAAAGGTCTCTTTCATGCAGATGTCACATGGGCTTGGAAGCTAGGTCAATTGCATGGACTTAGTAATTTTTGAAGAGAGCAGCACACTCAATCAGAAATCACCATTTGGGATAATACAAGTTTATCTGTGATGCCATCCAAGGCATTTCCCGAATTGGATAGTTTCTGAGACGAGCATGTGATCAAGCAGAACCAAAAATGTAATATTTTATTATGTTGTAGGTTTTGTTTGTAACACACAGTCGATGTATATAAGACTGTGTGGAATAGCATAGAAATGTATGTGAAGAGAGCACAAAGCTGAAGGTAAAACACTTAGGCTCTCTTTCATCATCTGTGTAAGCAGCTGGAGTTTGTTGAAAAACAAAACCTGAGAATTCTTCAATATACACCTCATGTGGGCTTTTTCCGAGAAACCCACCTGAAAAGTTTAAAAAGTTTGCTTGTCTCCTGCATTTCTTTTTTAACTCGAAGAATTCATTTATGTTCACGGCTTGACTCAATTCTTAGTTAATTTACAAGCACATATGTTCATACTGTAAAAAGTTTTGAAAAAGTTTTGTGAAATTAACTAGATTGTATTCAACCCCCTCTTCTACAATCTAGGTTGCATTGTTCTGGGAATAACAATTGGTATTAGAGCGAGCTTCTAACATACAAGAAGTTTAAAGATAAAAAACAACTGCAACCATAGAGAGAGGTGACAATGAAGAAGCTGGGAATGAGTTGTCAAACAAGGACTCAAAGTTGGTGTTTGCAAACTCTCTACCTAGAAAATGGAAGCATATCTCCGTGTCTATCAAAAATACCCCTGAATCCAAAGATCTAAATCTTAGCAGTCTGTTAAGTACTCTTGAATGCTCTAATCTTGAGGCTATACAGGATGCAAATATTATCAGTAAAGAAGGGGAGACAGAAACAAGAGATGTGGTCATCTCCGACCAAGATTTGAAAGAAGAGGAGGGAACAGAAGCAGCAAGCTCAACATTCAAATTGAAGATCTGTGAATGTATCAGAACCACATCAGACAAGGGAAAGGAAGGAATGGCACTTGAAGATGAAGTCCTTCTTGAGCAAAGGGTTTCAACTGAAGAGGGTTGTTCAACATCAACAGAGGAATCTATCAACCTTGTACCCACAGCCTATGACAATCAAGAAGCAAGTTCAACCAGAAATCAGTGAGATAAATGCTATGTTGGAAACTCAAGTCTCTGAGTTTAAGGAAACACTTGTTGAATGCATTGATGCTAAACATGAACTTTAGGCTGTCTTAAGAAGAGAAGTGGTTTTGAAAGAGCAGCTGAGAAAAGAACAAGAGGTTATTGCAAGATGGAATAATTCCAGTTACATTGTGTCCAACATTATCAAATCTCAAGGAATGGACAGATTTTGTAAAGAGACCTGGAATTGCAATAACAAGAAGCTAGAGGATGTGGAGACTGCTCCAAAGATGGTAAAACCATTTAGGAGTAATCAGACTCTAGAGAAATTGAGCAATAAGGTTGGACCAGGTTTGAAAAACCGTGTTCAATCACTAAGAAGCAAAACCATCAAGGTAGAAGAGTCAGAGGCAGATGAAGAGGAAAGCATGAATGAACCAACAATGATTGACTGTAGTAGCAACTACCCATCAGAAGAAAGTACTTTCAGGAGGCCCTGCATTCGATGTGGTAGAGTTAATCACTTGTATACTTCTTGCAGATTTGTTGAAACAAGATCTACTCAACTGCCTATGACTGATATGCCTGTCATGCATCACATTTTTGCTCACAATGCTCGAGATTCAACAAGATATGCTAACATGCCATTTGTTCCTCATCCATATTGGTATGAATTCAATATGTCTCAAATGTCATGGAGCATGCTTGACTTGAATGATCTGTATGCTCAAACATTCCCTTGTCGAGCATCAAATTTTGATATTCTTGAGCAACATGTGAATGCTAATCTCTCAATGTCAGAACCAATGGATGAAAATGGTTTGAATCCTTTGAAGCCCAAAACTCAGAAAGAGAAGATGACAGTCATAAAAGCTAAAAAGCCAAAGCTCAAGGAAACTTGGGTACCTAAGCCTGCTTGATTCAGTTTTGAAAGTGTGTAGGAGGAAGATACGGGAGCTCTAGATTCCTACTAGAGTTTCTGTCATGCTCACTGATTGCTCAGAGGAACGTAGCCCCTCTACTGATATGTAGAGATGATACTTGTAGTCATGATTAAGTAATGAAGCATGACTTTGGCAAACAATATCATCAGTTAGGGTTGAAGCACTAGTTGATAGATATAAGCATAACTTTCTATGTATCTATCAAGCATGTGACAAAGGAAACTTTGTATTCGTAGCCTGCATTATCTATCAATAGGAGGACAATGAAGTGGTAAGCACTAGACACTTGTCAGAAAAGTGCATGCAGCTGCTTTGAATACTGCCTTGGAGGATTGTATGTCTTGACCTCTTTGTGACAAGGCAAAATCAGGACAATAGTAGCCAGTGCATAAGAAGCTGTCTGATGGAAGAGTCTTGATTAGAAGAACCCCAAGTTTTTCCAAGGATGGGTTAAATGATGCATGCCATTAAGGGAAGCAATAGAAGACCTCTATCAAGAACAGGACAAATCATACGTTTGATAAACTCTTCAGCCACTGCACATGAAATCTCGCCAAAGAATTTAGCTCAAGAATTCATTGTGAAGAGATCTTATGAAAAAAATGACAACATCTGCAGAGACTTTGCTTGGAAAATCAGGATAACTCTTTGAGCTCTGGAAAGTTGTGGCTGGTGCTACTTATTGCAGCCAGGATGTTTTCTTGATCATTCAAGTACCTGAAGGAGGAATGTTGCCCAGTAAATAACAATTGTAGAAGGGCGGGGGGGGGGGATTGAATACAATTGTATAAGATTCTTGACTTAATAAATTATGGATCACAAATATGAAAGAATAATAACAGCTTTATTAAATCTGATATAAAACTGTTACAAACTCTCTCAAGAAATTCTGATGTTCTTGAGAGCTTCTAGGTTACAATATACTCGTGTATGTGATTATATACTACACAGCTTCTCTATCGATTATAAGATAAGTCCAAATCAATTACAAACATTATTGAAACATATCCTAACCGACAGCTTCATTCCTATTAACTAGGAACCGACAAAATAAACTTCCTTCTTTAACTAGACTCCATATATAACTCAAAGTTGTAATCCTGATCAGCTTCCAGTTCTGATGATAAATCCTGATCACAGTCCTGATAGAAATCCTGACAGCAATCCTGATACTGACGTTTGTGCAATACTGATGTCGTCAGCAATCCTGATCAGTTGAGTCTAGATCCTGACGATCATTGAATCCCGATCTAACAATCTCCCCCAATCTTATACTTTGTAAAATAAAGTATAGATTTCTAGATTCAATGATGCCAAAAATATATTTACAAAATGTACAAGTATTTACAGCAGCAAACTTATCTTTTTAGATTTTCTGATAGAACAAATTCATCCTCAAGAAGCTTGATAGAAGATTTTCTTCTTTCTATTCAAGAATCTGAATTAGTCTTTCCTTAAGATTTTTGAGTTCTTCATCTTCCTCATTTATCTGATCGATAGCTGCTCTAAGATTCTGAATGGAGCTTCTTGATATACTGTCATCTTCAACCAGGAGGTAAGCAATTTCCTTCCCATCAGGATTAAGAGTAAGTTGCTTCATGCAAAAGGACATTTCTTTAACAACAGTGCCTTTTTGCATTTTCACATCTTCACCTTTCAGATTTAAGTACATGGGAGTATAATCACCATTGAAATTCTTTCCTTCATCAAACCTGTAAAGCATAATGTAACATAAGATGTAAAAGAGATAACTACAACTCAACAAAGGACAAGACAGACAATAGTATTAACAGAAGTACAGGAATCCAGAATCAAAGAAGAAAAGGTAAACTCAAAAAATCAAAATACGTTATGTATTCTTGAAGTCCGTAAACAGGTCACAGAAAGAAGTTCATGGAAATGTTCAAGCCTCAGTGACAGCAAAAGAAACAAGACTTTCAAGACGACAAAAGTATGTGAATGATTTAGGGTTAAGTACCACGGGATTCCAATGATTTAATCGAAGCAACCAGAACGACAAAGGACTTATCAGCAGCATTGAATTGAAGACATAAAAGAAGAATTGATCAAGTGTTATTCATCTGTGAACCAGACCAGTTGCACTAGTTGACGGCACTACAAAGATCAAGTTGTTTTATCGTCTCAGAAGAAATTGATACAGTCTAAAACTTAAACACCCTGAAACTTTTCTAAAAGGCTAACAAAAAGAAAAGGTTCGATGGTTTTTCTATTTAGAAAACCATCGAATGAAAAGTATTAAGGAAATGAAAACTATGATAAAGTAAATGTTCCATACATTAGTTTTTATTTAAAAACCATCGAATAGAATATCTACTTTATTCATTCGATAGTTTTCAATTTGTAAAGTGGGTGAAAAGTTTTCTTTGTTTGTCAGGTTGATTGAAAATTGGACGGCCAAGATTGTTTTAACAATTAAGGTTCGATAGTTTTCTAAATCAAAGCCTACAATTACTAAGAGAGAGGCAGTGTCTTCCTCAGTCAGGTTATTTCATAGTAGCAATTACGGAGAGAGAAGTTTGAGCCGGAGAAGATCATAGAAATCAATAGTGCTCAGAATTCTATCAATGTATTGATTGTGAATAACCTAGAACTCATTGAAGCTAATCTACGGATTAGAAATTGTAGCACCCCTCGAGGTTTATATTTATAAAAAGATATATTCCCCGAAACTTGATTTGGTTTGGTGTGTTTGATTTCGTTATAGAACTGAATGAATTATCCGCGAACGAAATTAAATTATTTGTGAGTATCGTATTCAACCCCCCCCCCCCTTCTACGATACATTGGACCTAACAAAACCTTCTCCTTATGGTTGATAGAATCATATCTGACCATTCCTTGCACACTTTATTTTTCCATCTCAGCAGATAGTGAACATATTTCAGTTCCTTTTTAGTTTTGACTAACAGCTCTTGAATGGATACAATCTTCATACTTCCATCTTTCATGAAGTACAGAAGTTTCTCTTTCTTTTCAGTACCATCATGACAATCTATAACTATATCAACAACTAATAAATTTTTCAGGTGTTCAGAAGTTAAGTTACCTCCAATTTCAGTCAAAGAGTGAGGGTCAACATATGACATATTCAGAAACTCAGCATCTCTGTGACTTATCCCTACTCTTGAATTGTGTGGCATCTGCTTTAAGCTTGAAAACATTTGTATCCAGAGTGCTTTGGATCTTTGTGAACCAGAAAAGTCAGCAACACTGGAGACATTTGTTATAATTCCACTAGACTGAAAATTGATAGGTCTATCACACCTAAGTGTGTCAATATGTTTCCACTTCTTGTCTTTTTCCTTCTCAAGAACATAGCTTCTTTCTATCTGAGGTTGTTGTCTTCTTGCATTTCTCCACAACCTCCTATTTGAATTTTTAAGCTTTTGCACATAGAGATTGAAATCTCTATTTGTTGTTCTTGTGATTTCTCTTTTTCTGACTTCTTCTTCTTTTTCTACTTCTTCATTATGAGAATCAACCACAGTAGATAAAATTATCAAACCAATCTCTTGTATAATTTCAGATTCATCAGGATCTTGAACAATGTCAGGAACAATGTCAGGATTAGAATCTTCAATTTGAGTTGTATTACTGATGAGATTTGGTTGTCTTGGTCTTCTTCTCAATTGAGGTTCATCTTCATCTATTCCTTAATCACCAAAAGTAGTCCTGTCAAGTTGAGTATCGGGAACTATTAGAGATTGAGTGACATCAAGAATTTCTTCTATTCTTAAACCTCTAGACCTTGTCTGTCTAGGCATTGATTGAGTTGATAAGCTCCTCCCTGTAACACCCCCAGATCTGGGGTCAGGAATCTGGGTTGTCACGCTCCATCAATGATACAATACCTGCATTACTTACAACATTCTTATAATACAACTCCAGAGACCCCAATCACTTACGCACACACACACAAGTTATAGCCTTGGAAATGAGCAACAATAATCAACATTTGTTATTACAACCCAAAGGAACTATCCCGGATCTCATCTATTATTTACAACATCTACCTGAAGTTACAATAATAGACCTCACAATTCTATACAAGGTTTAGTAATACAAACCCACTCAAAATAATTCTCACTAATTCAAGCTGCAACTATTCTGCTCACACCGACAGTATCCATCCTGCATCAACTAACTCCAGGGTGGTCTCTCCATTCCCTTGCTCTTGTAACACGAGGTGGATTCGGCAATGTTTTCCTCATGCTGAAATATTTAATAAAGCAAGAGTGAGCTAATAGTGCTCAGTAAGAAATCTATCCCAGTTTAAATCTTTAAACCTTTTTGGAAGATAATCCATATGGGATCAAAGTTTTTAACACTACTAGGGTCTAACCCCAAAATAGTATACCGTTTAAAATACCTTATGACTTATAATCATACTCATATACTCTTCGTAATCATTTGGAAATCCTTGGTATCAGTATGATAAACCAATACTCAAAACATATCTTTTTAAAATAGATATCAAATATTGGAATCAAGGCTTAAAGCCTATTCATTGATTCAAAACACTATATAGTTCGAAAATATCTTTATAAGCACATGCTATGCATTGAACGGATAAGAGACTAGTATAACATAAAGGATGAAGTTACGAGGAAAATTAATATAATGTTTCCGTAACCCAAAATCCACTTATGCATATATAATCTGAGTAAGTTTTTATCAGAGTCATACTCATAAAATAAGAGATGAAGTTGCAAGTATTTATTGTAACTTCATCCTTGTTAAACACTTTTCGACCTTCTGCCAACATGATCGGTAAACCTGTACCACATGTGTCATCCTTAGTCCCTTTCAATACATGCTGCAGAATCTCTCTGCCAACATGATCGGTAAACCTGTACCAAGGATGTCATCCGTAGTCCCTTTCAATACATGTTGCAGAATTATCCAAAATGGATGGTGAACTAATACGGGAGTTGCTACCGCGCCCGTCGTACCAACCTTACTATGATCAGTAGCAGGTCGTACAACAAAAATATGTTCTCTACATGTAGATGGAAGAATCACGACAGCCTGACATTGTCTACCGCCTTTCTGGATCTCCCGGCCCATTTGGGGTAATAATTTGGATGGGTCGGCGCAACTGGACCACTTACACCACTCCTAGTTCTGATGAAATCCATGACTCTGAAACGTAAAGATCGTCCTCCTTTCCCCAAGTGTAATACTTGTTGATACGACTCCACAAAGTAGTTATATCTAGGTTGGAAAGGAAGATTCCCCAATATTTCCCAAGTTGTTGCTTGTTAATGGATATCGACTTGTTCCATGAATTTACCCCTCGAGCGTTGAGGTGGTAACACAATATTTGACTTGCAGCAACTAAATTGCTTTGAGAAAATATCTGTCCCCTGACAGTTTTGAGTTGAGAGTTTAAAATGAGTAGCAGTCACTTAAATCAGGTTTCCCATATTTTTGATAGTTGAGCGAGCATTTAAATCTTCTTAAAAGACAGATTTAAATGGAAAAATAGTGTTTTAGGAACCTCTTTTTGATTTAAAAATAATTAATAATATAGCTTAGAATATCCTTCATAATTATTGAAGGTTGATGATAAACTTTAAATAACATTTCTCATTTTTTTTAAAACGTGTTAAAAGTATTTAATAAATAATCGAGTAATATTTATTAAATAAGTAAAACTTAAACGAATATTCGAAAATAATATTCATTAACTAAATAATGATTAAATGAATATTCAAAATAATATTCATTAAATAAATAAGCCTTAAATGAATATTCCAAAATAATATTCATTAAATAAATAAAGATTAAATGAATATTCCAAAATAATATTCATTAAATAAATAAAGATTAAATGAATATCCCAAAATAATATTCATTAATTAAATAACCTTGAATGAATATTCAAAAATAATATTCATTAAATAAATAAAGATTAAATTAATATCCCAAAATAATATTCATTAATTAAATAACCTTAAATGAATATTCAAAAATAATATTCATTAAATAAATAATGACTGAATGAATATTCAAAATAATATTCATTAAATAAATAAAGATTAAATGAATATTCAAAATAATATTCATTAAATAAATAAACCTTAAATAAATATTCAAAAATAATATTCATTAAATAAACAGGGATTAAATGAATATTCAAAATAATATTCATTGAATAAATAATCATAAAGCAAGTATAACAATATACTTTCGAAAACAGTTATGCCTTCCATTAGCATATATAACGGAAATAGTCTTCAAATAGTATTTCTCGACTGAGATAATACTCAAATAACATTCCTTGAAAGATATAGTATTCTGCCGATGGAATCCCTCCGGGTTTCCACGGCTATCTACATATTTCAAAATACCGACTCCCGATCTAGAGTCGAAAACAATGAATATGCTCTTATATTTAGAGCTACCAGGTAAACCGGTTCATAACTACTTAACTCAAAAGATTTTATATAATCAAAAGGTCAAATCCATTTCAACAAGAAATAAGATATATCGCAAAAATGTCCAATGTTATACATGACAAAAGCAGTATTATATAGTCAATACTTCAAAGTATAGATTTGGAAACTTGCATCTATTATATGCAAACATCAGAATATGGTACTTTAAAATACAGTCTGGAATGAGAAAACTTGCCTGGAAATCCCGAAGTAGCAATAAGTCTCAGGTTGGTCCAGTAATCTAGAATCAACACAAGGTTCAAGATTAATAACTTAAACGCTTTCACCACACTAAGTATATACTAACTCAAGTACAAGTCCATTTTCAAGTTAACTCCTTAAGATCCTCTACTCGAGCATGCTCGCTCACGCATTTTTATAAAATTGAGATTTAATCCTTTTAGCACGAAATCTTTTCGAGGATCTTCCTAAATGTACCTAGCATGTTAACACAAAGTTTCACATTCCAATAAGTCTCTTAAGGGGTTGGATCACTATCTCAAAGTTCATGCATTGAACCACTTAGTTACACGAAACCGCTTTCACTAAAACGGACATTTCTCTTAAACCGTAAATCGTAACGACACGATTCTTTCGCTAAAACAATCTAGGAAACAAGGCCTACATGTTCATGGTCAGAAACTTCATGTTCATGCCCTTTAATGTAACCGTGATTTCTGCCTAAACTATCTAAGGAAATTTTGGCATGGTAACGGCGCTTATACGCGATTCCCGTGTTTTTAAACACTCTAATCAGTTCATCAATCCACAACCAACAATCACAACCCAAGGATCTCCTCCAAATCACTTTATTTCTGTCTAAACATACTCATAACACTAATCACTAGTTCAACCATCAATCAATCCATTAAACCTCATAAATTTCATGTAAATCATCTCTAAATCATACTATCACTAACAATCATCCATTTATACACTAATATCAAATCATAAGTAAAAGTGTGAGAGGGTTTATACCTTCCTTGGTACTTAATATAGACTATAGATGGCTAGTATACCCTTCCTTGCTCCTTGATTATGCTTTACAAGCCTTAAACTTTAAGATCAAAACAAGAAACCACTTGAAGTTACTATTCATCCTCATCTTGTAAAATCCATAACAAATCTAAAAATAAGAGTTTGGTGCTAAAATATTTACCAGACCTTGTGCTCTTCATAAGATTTCTTTTGAGTTATAGATCGTCAAATTTAAAGCTTCCTAGCCAGGGTTTTGAGCCCCATCTTTCCGCTGAACAGAAACTGGACAGATTGGGTTCTCCAACTTGGGGAAGAGATTTGGCTAGGCTACACTCCTTTGTTGACCATGAAAGTTTTAACGAATGTTACCCATGGAGTGGAGAAGCTATGGTTAAAATTTGGTGATTTTAGGACAATTAGATTTTGAGTTACGAATTTTTCTTTTCTCCTTGTGCAAGTTGAGCAGAAATCTGGGAAGAAAATGGGGGAGAGTATTTGCTTGCTTTCCTTGATATTTTGTGATAAAGTGATGAGTCATAGCCCTTGTTGCCTCATATCATGACATGTGTCAAGCATGCAAGAGTTGGGGAATAAAGTAGCTTTACTAGTTCATTTCGTCACCGCTTAATCTCGTAGAATGTTCGCAGGGTTTCTTAAGTGTTCTATCGAAGTAGTTTACCGTAAACGGTCTTGATATCTCTAATTCTTTTATTAAATCCATATCCATGGAATTGATAATTTAAATCCTACAATATTTTCAAATAATGATTAATCCGTCCGTTATTGGTGAAATTTCGGAGAAAACAGAAAATGCTATTTTTCTGATTCTGACAGCTTTTGCATTCCTTTATTTCCAAAGTAGATCACTAACACGACTTCGAAAGTTCATTATCCCGACTCGTACATAGGGTGGTCTGAAAATCTTTTTCGGTTCAGAAATTTACTATTCATCAAATAATATTTTTTTTTTAACTAAGTCCAAAATTTGGGGTTATTACACTCCCTCTTCTTGCACCTCTTTTGACACTTCTTCTACCTCTGCCTCCTCTACCTCTAGCAGGAGCAGGATTATTAAAACTCTCCATCATTTCTCTTTGTTGACTTAGAAATTCTTCATGAGAGAGATCAGGATATTCTTCACTAGCAGTAGAAAGTGCCTTTTTTGCATAATTGTTGAACTCTCTTATCAGTGTGATAAAGAGTAACAACATTACCATCTCTTGTCTTGAACTCCTGGAATAGATTAGCAGCATCTTCAGGATTTTCAATGAGAACATCTTCATCACCTTCAGGAATTGTAGATAAGGTTCCATGACCAGGTGTCAGGATTTGATCAGCCGTCAGGATTTGATCACCTGTCAGGATTTGCTCTTCCGTGAGGATATGAGATTTCACCAATGTCCTTACTGTTCTAACTCCAGAATCAGAAACATGAGTTGACTGCATGGATTGACTTTGAGAAGTTTGAATTTTAGACTTCAGCATAACAGCATCAGAGGTTTCTCCTTGTACTACCTTGTCATCACCATCATTTCCAGTATGATCATCATCATTATTCTTTCTCAATACTAGATCAGGTGTGCATTTTGTCTGACTTGCCTTCCCCCCCTTTTTGGCATCAGGATTTGATAAAAGATTCAAAATCCAGGAAAGAGAGGCTTGAATGTCAATTACCTTAGAATCTAATGAATCAATTCTGGTATTGATGTGAGACTGTTCAGAAATAATTGACTTAACATGAGATTCCACAACTCTCAATTGAAAAGCAGTTGGAGGCTTTGTCAAGTTATTAGAAATATCAGTCCTCACCATTTCAGTAGTAGCTTTCACAGAATCAATTTCATACCTGAGGCTCTTAGATAGAAGAGTTGTAGCCTTCAAGTGATTCTTCACATCTTCATTTTCAATCAAGATAGCAGCATAAGAAGCATGCAGTAAAGCACATGGATAGCTAACAGAATCATCAGACCTGTACCAAGCATTATCTCATTCATGTCTTATAAGCTGTTCAGCTGGATCAATTGCAGAAGGACCAGAAAAGTCTTATCTTTGATCTTTTCCTGTAGTAGCCTTGCCAGCCATGAAAGTGCTTGAAGAACCAAAGTTAGTTCCAAGACTAGATTTTAGTGTTGTAGCAAGCTGATCCTTCTCAACATCATTATCATCATCAGAATCATCATCATCACTATCTCCAGAATCATCAGCATTATCAGCATCATGATCAACAACTCCTTTCATTTTATCTTTGGATTTTGAGATAGGATCATTCATTGGCCTTGAGCTTAGTGGTTGAATCAGGATTGGCTCAACATCAGAAGCACCACTACCATCAGGAGCAACACTGTCAGGATTTGAAATGCTCATAAGTATTTTCTACTAATGGTTCTTGTGTAGCTTGAGGTTTAGAAGCTTATTCAACACTTTGAGTTGGAGGTTCTTGTGTGCTTCCTTCAATGACAGTGTCCTCGACCAAAATTTACATTTCAGGAATATCAGAGGCCCCTTGAGCATTGTCAGGAAACTTCTCAGAAACTATAGCAGTATTGCCTGCAGCTTCACATTGAGAAGATGGTTCTTGTGTGGCTGGAATGTATGTGTCTGCATTCTCCCTTTGAGAAAATGGTTCTTGTGGGACCATTCCTTCAGTTATGCCTTCACTCACACTTTGAGTGAGTGTTTCTTGTGTGGCAGGATCTCCAGTAGCTATTGAACCACTTTGAGGTTCAGGTTCTTGTGGGCTAGATCTTTTCAGTTTCTTCTATCTCTGAAAGACTTTCTCTTCTGCCTTCCTTTTCTTTTCCATGGGATGAGTAAACCCAAGTTTGGAAGCAGCTACACCAACCTTCTCCCATGAGATATCTACATGTCTTGAAGTTGGAGAGGCTTTGGATGGAGAGTCTGAGATAGAGACAATTTTACTTGGTGTAGCATCAGGACTACCAACGTCAGGATTTGCTTGAGCATCAGGATTTGACTGCTCATCAGGAATTGAAATGTCCTGAACATCAGTATCCTGCTTCTTTAATGGAATATGATACCTGCTTTTGATCAACTTTCTTTTCTTCTGTGGCTTTGCAGTTTGTGCCACAGCTTCAATAGCAGTATTAGCTACTTCCTTGTTCATCTTAAATTTGGAGGATATAGGCATATCATCCTCAGAATCAGTTTCATCCCTTAAAACTAACTTTCTTTTCACAGAAACCTCCTCAACCTTATCAGCTGGCTTCACCAGGACCCCTTGTACACCCCCTTGTTTCTTCTGTTTGGTGAGTGGTGTAGATGAGAAATCCTTTGAACATGGTTGCCTCATAGACACATCAGTTCTAGATGATTTCTTTGATTTTACAACTAAAGTCTTTTGAGAGGCATTAGAGGTGGTTGTAGAGTGTTTGGGAGGGATGCTTGTGTCAGGAACAAGGTGTGATTGGCCTTGCCCCATAGCATCAGAAACGGTTCCATAACAAGTAGGCATGTTCTCTTTCAATAAAAGCCTGACCTCATCAGGAATATAGGCATTGCTTGTAAAACCATTTGCCTTATCACTATTGACTAAGGACTTCAAATTATTCTCTGTAATTCTACAAATTGGTATAATCACATCCTCTTCAAAAACAGCATTAGGACAGGAGTAATTAAAAATCAACTGTAAAAATCTAAGAAAACAGACAGAACTTAACTTATCTGATTTTCTATCACTTAAATCTTTCAGAATAAATGACCCATAATAACAAATAGTAGAGTATATAAGAGATTACCCTATTTTGAGTGGTCCTGATGGTAGAGCATCAAAATTAGAAATCTTGTTCAGGAAATATCAACTTATGGTGTCAAAGAAATAGTTCCATTCCTTCTTGAGATTTATCCTGAAGAGATTGTCATATCTCTTAACCTCCCCATTGTAGCCTAACTTAGTAACAAACTCAAAGAGAGTGGAGTCTGAAACTGTAGGAGGAATCTTATCACCCAGAATAGGCAAATGAAGAGCTTCTTCCACAATTACAGGAGTCACATAGTGAGTAACCCCATCAAACTCGAAGCTCATCAGGATTGAGCCTGAGTGACCTTTGTCAAAAGTAACTGTGTTCCACACCTGCATAATTGACTTAAACGAAACACTTGCAGGTTCTGTTAATGGAAACTTCAATGAACTTGAAGCTAAGAAATCTTGAATAACATGGAACTCATTAGGCAATTCCTGATGATCTAAAACAACTAAAAAATTATTAGTGGCAAAAGTAACACCACTAATTACTGTTTGTTTATTCATGAATGATGAAGACGCCATTGATACAATACAGAAAGCTTGAAAATTGAGATTTAGACTTTAGGGTTCGTGAGCACAGAGAGAGAAAAAAGATGAAAAAATGATGATGAGAGAGTAACCAGTAATTTAGAAAATCAAATGTATTTTTTTAAAACAAAATATTACTCTCAGTGACAGGTGGCATGCTGTGATTCGTGCACAAATAATTAGTGGACAAATTACGTGCATAATTAAACATAACTGCACCGCTTTTTATGTGTATACATATTTATATATCAATCAGTGTGACACACGCGCGCATACAGTTGTCCAACTAAAACTCAAACGTTTCTCATCAGTAACTGACGAAAAATCAGGCACAATTTAAGCAATGAAATACTGACCTATACATCAGGATTGACCGGTTGACTTCCTGTCAGGATTGTGTCCTATCAGGATTTGATCAAAATTACATACCTAGCAGAATGACCATCAGGATTTGACAGTAATCAGGATTTATTCTATGTAGCTTTTCTCAGTAATTCTCAAAGTTCATCATTCCAAGTTCATTCACCAACTTGTTGAAAGTAGCTTCAGGCAGTGGCTTGGTGAATATATCAGCTAGTTGTTGATCAGTAGGAACAAAATGAAGTTCAATTGTTCCTTCCAGAACCTGTTCTCTTATGAAGTGATATCTAATACTTATGTGTTTAGTAAGAGAATGTTGAACTGGATTTCCTGTCATTGCAATAGCACTTTGGTTGTCACAATAAATAGGGATTTTTGAATATGACAGGCCATAATCTAACAACTGATTTCTCATCCACATTATTTGAGCACAACAAGTTCCTGCAGCAATGTACTCAGCTTCTGCAGTTGAAGTAGAGATAGACTTTTGCTTTTCACTGAACCAAGAAACTAGTCTACCACCAAAAAACTGACAACTTCCTGAAGTACTTTTTCTGTCTATCTTGCATCCTGCAAAATCAGCATCTGAGTAACCACACAAACCAAAATCCGATTCCCTTGCATACCAAAGGCCAAGTGAAGGAGTGCCTTTGAGATATCTAAAAATTCTTTTAACTGCAATCATATGAGGTTCCCTGGGATTTGCTTGAAATCTTGCACAAAGACAGGTTGCAAACATGTTATCTGGTCTACTTGCAGTGAGATACAATAAAGAGCCAATCATCCCTCTGTAGTGAGTTACATCTACCTCAGCACCTTGATCATGATCAAGTTTGGTAGCTATAGTTATGGGAGTACTTGCAGTAGCACAATCTTGCATGTTAAGCCTTTTCAATAAATTCCTTGTATACTTTGACTGATTGATAAAAATGCCATCATCAGTCTGTTTAACTTGAAGACCAAGAAAGTAACTCATTTCTCCCATCATGCTCATTTGATATCTTGACTGCATAAGCTTAGAAAACTTTTCACACAACTTATTGTTTGTTGACCCAAAAATGATATCATCAACATAAATCTGAACTAAAAGCAAATCCTTACCATGATTCAAATAAAACAGAGTTTTATCAATAGTACCTCCTTTGAATCCACTTTCCAGTAAGAATTGAGCTAGGGTTTCATACCATGCTCTTGGAGCCTGCTTTAGTCCATAAAGTGCCTTATCCAATCTGTAAACATGATTTAGATATTTTGGATCAATGAAGCCAAGAGGTTGTTCAACATAGACTTCTTCCTCCAGTTCTCCATTTAAGAAAGCACTCTTAACATCCATCTGGAAAACCTTGAATTTCTTGTGGGCTGCATATGCCAGAAAGATCCTGATGGCTTCTAGCCTTGCAACAGGAGCAAAAGTTTCATCATAGTCAATTCCTTCTTGTTGAGAATACCCCTTTGCAACTAGCCTTGCTTTATTTCTGATTATAACTCCATTAGAATCAGTCTTGTTCTTCAATACCTACTTTGTACCAATAATTGACCTGTTCTTTGGTCTTGGCACCAGTTTCCAAACTTCACTCCTTTCAAATTCATTTAATTCTTCTTGCATTGCAGTAACCCAATCAGCATCCTTAAGCGCATCTTCAACTTTCTTAGGTTCCTCCTTGGATAGAAATTTATGATATAGACATTCATTTTGAGTTGCACTTCTTGTCTTAACACCTACATCAGGATCTCCAATTATCAAATCAGGAGTATGATCTCTTGTCTATTTCCTTGCCGGTGGTAAATTATTCCTTGAAGTAGATGCTCCCCCTGGATTGTTACTGTCACCTCTTGATAGATCATCAGGATTGTCACCTGAATTAGTATCTGAAGAATTTTGTCCTGATGTTTGAGTAGATTCTGAACTAGTAGCTGTTTGTTGTTGCTCCCCCTCAACATTTGCACTGCTACTAGTGTCTCCATTATTTGCATCATCAGCATTAACACCATCAGTATTTGGTGCATCATCAGGATTTGATGGATCATCAGGATTTGGTGACCCATCAGTATTTGATGGTGTATCAGTATCTGATTCCATATCTTCAGGTTCCTTGGTAGCTTCATTTTCAAAGACCAAATTATCATGAGAGTCGTCATTCAATCCAGTTATCTTCTTATCATCAAAAGATACATGTATTGACTCCATGACAGTTCTTGTTCTCAAGTTAAAAACTCTAAAGGCTCTTGATGCATGATAGCCAATAAATATTCCCTCATCAGTGTAATATCCCAAAATTTTGTAATATTTAAAACCTTGATGAATAGTAAATTTGCCACTGATGAATAGTAAATTTGCTGATGAAAAGTTTTTCAGACCACCCTATGTGGATGACATGGAATGAATGTTTCGAAGTTATATTATTGATGTATAAGGAGAATAAGTGAATGCAAACGCAATCAGAATTAGAAGATTCCCATTCGAGTTTTAAATCACTATTCACTGAACAATCAAGGATGTATTGATTTGATCGTTTTAAGAAAGTATGTGGAATGAGAAATTCATGATCATATCTTAAACCAAGGTGAGAAACCTAGGATTATATATTAGACAAAGGAAATGGAAAGATAAAGAAAGTACCCTAGCTTTGGTACAGAGAAACGTTTTTAAAATCACTTAAAACTATCGCGAAACAAAAGCGTAACAAATTATGGATTAAACCCTAACCAAAAGAGGAGTATTATATAAGATCATCAAGTACAATATATAAGAGGATTGAGGATATAAATGATGACATAAGCATGATGCAGAGGAGTGACATATGCATGACAAAGTGATGACAAGGTGATGAATCACCACCTTGTCACCACTTTCACCACAACCACAAGTCTAAAAGAGCCTTGTCATTGGTGACAAAACAAGACATTAGCCCCACAATTAAATTACAAAGTGTTAAGTGTATTTAGACAAAACAAAACAAAAGAAATAATCAAACAAAACAAAGCAAAAAGGATGCATCTTGAAGAACCAAACTTCCGGCCTTTTCCATTTCTTCAAATCCTTAAGAATTTTTCTACCACTTCCACTCAACCATAAATCTTGATCTTGGGCTCTAAATCACCCTCTTCCAATATCCAAGGTAGATATCTAATCTTAGCTTCATCCATGATGGATAGCTTACTCAAAAATGGATTCAAAGATGATGATGAATAGTGATGTGAATAGTAATCTCATAAGATCTTGTTTTGTTTTGAAGTTTTTAGGTTTGATTAGCATAGTTAAGGAGCAAGGAAGGATATACCATTCATATATAGCTTTTTTTAAGTTCCAAGGAAGGTATAAAACTCCTCCCCTTTTGAGATTATGCTTTGATTTAGTAGTTATAAGTGATTGTTTAGAACTATGTAGTAATGAAGCACGTATGCATGATTTTAAGTATGTTTAATGGTTGATTTGTGGATAAACTTATGAAGTAGAGTATGACCATGTTTGGACAGAAAAGTGTAGTATTAACTTGAGGTTTGATTGGTGGTTGGTTGATTGTGGGTTGGTGGTTGTAGTGAGTGTTTAAAAAACACGGGAATCGCGTTTAAGCGCCGTTACCATGTCAAATTTTACTTAGGTAGTTTGGACAGAAACCACGGTTACATTAAAGGGCATAAACATGAAGTTTCTGACCATGAACATGTAGGCCCTGTTTCCTAGTTTGTTTTAGCGAAAGAATCGTGTCGTTACGATTTACGGTTTAGGAGAAACGTCCGTTTTAGTGAAAGCGGTTTCGCGTAACTAAGTAGTTCATTGCATGAACTTTGAGATAGTGATCAAACCCTTTAAAAATGGAATTTGGCCGAGATATTAAAATGGATACTAGCATGGATTGTTAGGAAAGGAAACCTAGAAGGTTTTGAGTTAAAAAGAGAAGTTGGTGATTTTATAAAAATACGCGAACGAAGGTCGCGCGAGTGAAATACCCTTAAGGGGATGGTTAAAAACAAGGAATTAGTAAAGGAAAAGTACTTGGATTTTGTGAATAGATTTTCACCCAAACTTGTGACTTAAGAGTTTACGGAACGTCATGAGGTTATAGATGTCCGAGAGCGAGACGTTTGATTTTTATTATTGGATCTTGAGTGCTTAAGTTATAGCACATAAATTGGTTCAAGGGGACTGACTGAAATTGTATATCTTGTTATAGATCGACGCGTACACTCTCAAGCCCCCACTACCTCACCACCAAGACACCAAGGCAAGTTTTCAAACCCTACATCATATAAATGATGTTGTTGTGATATATATTGTGATTATGATAAATATTCCGCTTTAATGCTGTAAAATGATTTATAAACTGTGTACGCTTTTAATAAAAAGCTGTATAAGATATAAGGTTTATATGCTAGGTAAATACTAGATATAAACCAAGGTTTAAAGGCTCTAAGTATAGAGCAACGGTACGATGATTTTAAAATAATAGACAGGGAGTTAAATTATTATTTTGTTTTGATCACACTGTCAGAAGCTGGAGGGTTCTAGGGACAATTATATTTTAAATATTGATTAAATATTCCAATATATGTATTATTGGATATTTAATGAAGAGATATTTAAATAATATTATAATAGATATTATTTGAATAATTATTTAAATTAGTGAATATTATTTTGCATATTCACTTAAGTAGAATGTTATTGAATAATAATTCAATACTTATTATTTGAATATTATTTAATTAAGTGAATATTATTTTAAATATTCACTTAAGTGGTTCTATATTGAATAATAATTCAATATTTATTATTTGGATATTTATTAAATATTCCAAATATGATTTAAAAATCAGAGAACCTTATTACATTATTTAAGGTTCTACTATTTACACACAAAACTTTCTGATCTTCAGAAAATGTATTTAAAGCAGAGATTCCCAATTATTATCTTAAGATATTTAAAAATAATTAAATGCGAATAGTGTTTTCCACTCATCGGAAAGTTGGAATCTAGTTCAAGAAGTTGAGGACAAAGTTTTACTTCCACTGTTCCTCTAGAATACCTATAGTTGGGGATGACTCCCCTATTCAAGTAAAGAATTTCAAACTTACTAGACTCTGAAAATTTCAATAAACTCCCTGGTCATGATTTCAAAATACATGGTAATCATCGGTAGTTTCGTTGACTAATGTCAATCCACTCTGTGACTTACTCCCTTCAAATACTCTGGAGTAAGGAATTCTGAACGATTAAAAAGTTCTTGACAAGTAATTATACTTGGGGAAAATAGGATTAAGTTCCGATTTCCGTTTCATTGATGTTGTTTTCTATAATGGGAACTGGAAGGGCCTACACGGCAATGAAACAGGTGCCGGGGTAGTGCCAAAATTATCAAGGCTTATCCGGTGACGAAATAGGCGCCGAGGTAGTGATCTCTTGAGTGCTAAGGCTTACCCGGTGACGAAATAGGCACCGAGGTAGTGATCTCTTAGCACAGTGGCCCGTATGCGGTCAGGGTGATAACCGAATAGGAAGTCGTCCTTCTACTAGTAGAAAAGAAAAGTTACGATACAACGGCTGATCACCGTGTATCGGGTGTTCCAGTATGTTCCCTTTCTTCCCTCCGCTTGGAGTTGTACTGTACATTGTAACAAAAGCCTAGGCGCTGAGTTACTGACAATGTGACAGTGAAGAGTAATGATGTTCCTCGTACAGTAGTTGCACTATATGGCATGTTTTGGACGAAAAGAAAATAAATATATCATTCTGTATACGAATGAAGTTTTAAAGGTTTTCCTTTATGATATAAGCTTACGTATATGCTTATGCTGTGTTATATTATTGCTGGGCTGAGTGCTCACTCTTGTTTTTTTTTTTTTATATATATATCACAACACAGCAGCTAGGGTAGATGGCCAGGATTTGTCGTACCGCTCGGAAGCACGTCAGGGATATACAGGCCGCCCGTAACAGGGTTGTTGCAGTTGATCAGGTAGAACTAATGGGTTGGTTCGGAGTGTAACTCTTGTTGCTCCGGTTTATTTATAAGTATCACTTATGTATATTAATGAACCAGAACAAACTTTTGCGCTGCCTTTCTGGTTTCAAGTAGAAATCACATTGGCAGTAGGTTGCTAGTATTTTACTTTTGGGTTGTAATAACTTTAATTTATGGATCATATGACTACTGTTTTTGTAAGTTCTTTTCTGAGACATAACTGGCGTGAGTATATTGATGGTGGGGTCACCATGTGTGTTGATTTATTATATTTTGATTCAAGTATTAAGTGGTTGTACGGAACAAGGGATCGTGACAACCTAGATCTCCGACCCCGGATCTGGGGGTGTTACAATCAGCCTTTGTTTCAAATTTTCCTAGCTGTTCAGGATGAGTTCTGAGAACAAAACATTTACAACCAAACACATGCAGATGCTTCAAACTAGGTTTCTTCTCCTTGAGCATTTGATAGGGAGTTGCACAATGTCTATTTATCAATGTGAGATTTTGAGTATAGCATGCTGTATTGACTGCTTCTGCCCAGAAATATGTAGGCAATTTAGCTTCTTCCAACATAGTTCTGCCAGCTTCAATAAGAGTTCTATTCTTTCTTTCAACTACTCCATTTTGCTGGGGTGTGCCAGGAGCAGAGAATTGTTGAATTATTCCTTTGTATTTGCAGAACTCTTCCATCTTTGAATTCTTGAATTCATTACCATTATCACTTCTCAGAATCTTGACTTTGTACTTTGAGCCTGTCTCTATCATTCTCACATGGTCCAACAGTATTTCTGGCAGAAGACTTTTTAACTTTAGCAGTCCTGACAGAATTAAATCCATCAGGATTTGCTTTGTCAGTATCAGTATTAACAGATGCATGTTTCACATTGACATTCTTAATGATACCAGAATTTGCACTTTTATTAAAATTAGGTAAAGGATCATAAAAGTTATGATACAAATTATGGTATTCTTCACAAGTATAAATAGAATTCCATTTACTGCCATAATAAAAACAAGACTTCTGTGGTTTATAAAATACTAATTTATTCCTAACATCAGACTTAAGAATCTCAGTAACCTTCTTTTTACTCTTCCTGCAATCAATAGCAAGATGATTAGAGTTACCACAGGTATAACAACACTTTCTTGGTGCATTTGGGATAAACTTATAATTATTCTCTTTATTAATCCCAACTTTACCATTCCTGTTTCTTTTGACAGTTGGTGACTTTTGTTTTCCTGTTACTTCACTAACTTTATCCTCAAGTTGTTTCTGAGACAATAAACCTACATTCTTATTTTCAGTTTTCTTGACAGGTTTAGACTTAGCATTTGAGACTTGATTAACAGAAGTAGATCCCTTTTCAAAAGTAGAATTGGGATCATTACCAAACACAAATTTAACATGCTTAATCTTTGATTTGGTCTTGTCTATAACATGTCTATAGGTCATTGGATTAACTGTCTCATCTATAACAACTTTTTTTTTCAATTTCTTATCTTCATCTGACTTATATCCTAGACATTCTTTCCAATTCTTAGAAGTATTAATTTCATAAAATTTCCTTCCAGAGTCTGTCAAGGTTCTGATTTTCTCATTAGCAAGCTCAAGTTCTTTTTCTAGAGCAGTACATTTAAATTTCATCTCTAGGTGCATGTGTTTAGCATTATCACATTCTTTTTGTACTTCTTGCATAAAAGAAAACTCAGCTTCTAGATGCTCATTCATTTTCCTAAGTTCAGACATCTAAGATAAGATCCTAGTATTTTCAGCAATTTGACTTCTAAAGCTAATATGCAATGACTTTAGAAAACGTCTTAACTCAGAGGCATTATCAGTATCAAAATCAAAAACAGTATTTGGTACCTTTTCAACATGAACAACAGTTTCATCAGTATTGGCCATTAGGGCATAATTGACCACCTCAGTGTTAGATTCTGAGGAAGAGTCCATCCAATCCTTGCTTGAAGTGATGAGTGCTTTAGCCTTCTTGCACTCAGTTGCAAAGTGCCCCATTCCATTACACTTGTAGCATCTAACCTTTGACTTGTCAAATTTGCCACTCTTGCTGTCCTTTTTGATGTACTTGTCTTTGTCAGCATTGAAGGTCTTTTTCTGGAAGTTGCCTTGTCTTCTAGCCTTCCTGAACTTCATCTTCTTGAAGCCTCTGACTATCATAACAACCATCTTTTGATTTAGCCTCAACATTCAAGGCTATAGACTTTGCCTTGCTGCTTTTCTTATTTTTCCTTTGTTGAACCTCAAGATCATAAGTTCTCAGCATCCCATAAACTTCATCAAGTGACATAGTGTTTAGATCATACTGGTGTCTTATGATTGAGGTTTGTGTATCCTATTATTCAGGTAAAGCTCTCAGAAACTTGGTGTTTGAATCTTCAGAGACATACTCTTTGCCAACTAGAGATAGGTTATTCAGGAGTGTCAGGAATCTATCATACATATCAGTCAGGCTCCCATCTGGTCTAGCATCAAATTGTTCATACTCTTGAATCAGTAGAGCCCTTCTGTTTTTCTTGACAGATGCAGATCCTTGGCATTGAGTTTCCAAAGTATCCCAAATTTCTTTTGCAGACTTACATGCAATCACCCTGTTAGACATGACATCATCAAGACTGTTGTGCAGAATATTCTTTATCTTAGCATCCCTGAGAACGTCAGCTTTCTCTTCTGGAGTCCATTCACTTTTTACCTTGACCACGTAGTGTTCAGGTACAGTATCTGTTTGTGCAACAAGTCTCGTGGGGATATATGGTCCATCACGTATCTTGTCCAAATAGTTAGGATCCATAGCCTCCAGGTACATCAGCATCTTTACCTTTGTTAGCACAAAATCACGCAAGCGCACGTGGTCACAAGTAATATACGAATAAGTCAAGTTCGTTCCCACAGAGATCTAATGAGGTGTTCAATTCAATTAATGTACCTATGCAACAATGTATGATTTTTATCCACTGCTAAGACAATTAACAATTTGGGTTTGATTATCTAAAATTAACTAGAGAACAAATTATTAAACTAAGAATTAACTAACTAAGAGGATTAAAATCGATTTATGTATATGAGAATAAAACATGGGATCCTAACTTCATTAAGTACTTCATCTAGAGTCTTTTGTCTTTAATCAATGCATGTGACGGTTGTGATAACTAATCGGATAACACGAAATAAGTACACGCTACCTTTCAGTATACGTATACCAAACCACTCAAACATCCACAAAAGAGATAGAAGTTGGGCAGACACCAATTATGCTTAGACCCTATATGTCTATAAGGTTTGAAAACATAACGGTTTAACGAGCAAGTTATCCATTCAGATTACATAGAGCAGGTAAGATGGTTAAAATCACCCACGAATCATGCATGACAAACATACATAAACCTATGCTAGCATGGCAAGTTCCAAACCTCTATATCCACTTTCGCATTCAATAGAGATTAACAAACAATCTTAGATGTTAGCTACGCATCCAAGAAGAATAAGCACAACCAAACTAGGATATCAATTAGCCATCACACACACATCTTTAAAACAATTAACTACTAAAATCCATAAATAAATCCGTCAGAATCCCACGATAACGATTAGTTCATAATCGAACCGCTCGTCACCATGGGATTTGATGAAAACATGATAATGAACAAGATTTGAATAATATGGATACTAAAGTAATAGAGTTGAGAAAACAAATCCCAAAAGTATCCAAGAGTATCGCCAAGAAAAATACAAAAGAAAAGTAGATCTAGAACTCCGTTGCTTGTCACGCGCGTAGGAATCCTTCGTCAAACTTGAATCTCCGTGTCTCGGCTCTCTCTCTATGTGTTGCTGGGAATATGTCGTGATTATTGGTGAAGGGTTGTGTTTATATAAACTCCAGGAGGCTTTTTCAGCAAGATATTTCCATATTTCCAATTAAAAATCGAAATCAGGAAAATTTCCAAGAATTTTGCCAGGCGGCCGCGCCCTAGGCGCGCGCCCGCACGTCTTGAATCCTCCCCGCGCGCCCCCGCACGCTAGTTGCGCCCCCACGCGCTCCGTTTCTGCCTCGCGTGCGCGCCCGCGCGTTTGGTCCGCGCCCGCGCGCTTGATGACTGCCAAGGTCGCGCGCCCGCGCACCTGGCCGCGCGCCCGCGCGCCAGGGTCCTGCCCACGGACTCCAAACAGCCTCCAAACGGATTCCTAAGTTCCTCCAAGGTGCCCCAAGTGCTTCCAAGAGTTTTGCAAGGTCCTCCAAGTGCTTCCAAGGGTCTTCCATTTTTCTTGCTATCTTCAAATCCAATCCTAGGACTTAGAACCCACCATTTAGACCTGAAATCATGCTTGGTACTTCCAACTAGTTCACCTGCATTAAAACACTAGAACATATCACACTTACCACATACTTGAGGTCAATTCCACCAATTTAAGCCGGTTTCTAAGCATTCCAAGTGGATATAAAATCCACTTATCACACCCCCAAACTTAAACCGATGCTTGTCCTCAAGCATAAACAAACATAACTATATACAACTAACTAGTACCACTTCCGTAGGTGATCACGGTTGCATTTGGCATATGCAACAAGCCCTTTAAACCCCTAGGCAGCCCTAGTGGACGAGTAAGGTCTCGTGAGGGCCTATAGCGAATGTACCCACAAAATCCATCTACTCATGCAACTAACAATGCAATGCATGTATGCAACCAATATGAAAATGCAACGATCCCTTCAAACCAACCAAAACCAATCAACAAGCCAACATCTCAAAGAACACAGTCTTCCAAACAGAGTTCGACCAAATTCCCATCGACCAACAAGACAAACACAGAAACGTGCGTGTGTGCGATGCTCACCAATATACTCCCAAACTAAATCAAGACCATACATACTCTTAGCCAAAACAACCACAAGCTTACAAACAGAATGAACGCTAGACACAAGAACTCTTAAGAGACACCTTCGCAGTCCATCTGAGTTGACAGGAATTCATGCTTTATTACACAAAAACAACTACACACAACACACATGCTTATTTGACCGTGCAATGGATGAGACCTCGGAAGGATTTTGCAATAATACCCATTTAACGAGCTTTAGGTCAGCGGATCCCAGACCGGAAAAGTCTTAGGTCACTAGGCACAAAGTCCCCAAAGAACTTACTTACTCGAGTACTAAAGAGCTCACCCTGATCAATTCTGCATAAACACAAAACAAACACAACTCTTTTTTTTTTTTCTTTTTTCAACTTTTTTCTTTTTTTTTTCTTTTTTTTTTCTTCAACAATTTCGGAATGAGTGCTCTTTGCCTTTTTTCTCATCCACCCTAGACTACTCATTTTTTACCAATGAGCGGCTACTAGCCATTTGACGCCTAGCCTTTATTACAACTAGCATGAAATCCCTGGTTTCCCCCAAACTTATACATAAGTGCTCCTTCGTTTTCAAGAATCTAGCCAACATTCTAAATGTAAACAAGTGGTTAAATTCTAACACCAAACAAGCATGGTCTGATCAAATTCAAAAGCAACCAATGAGACTTATGAAATAGATTTGTTTCTGGCATGCAAGTCAATACTTAGAAACTTAATCAACCCTCTACTCATCACAACCACACTCCAATCAACATCGACTCACCAACGGAAATAGTCAAGTCCTACGGGATCATGAAATATGCATGCAACTAAAATGGACTCACATGATAAATAAAAACTATGCAAACAGAATGCCCTATATGAAATGAACATGCAAAACTACGAATAAACTACAACTACACATGCAATATGAATCCTACATGAGACACACACTAACTATACAAACCCATACATCACCCCCAAACTTAACATATTCAATGTCCTCATTGAAGGTAATAAGAAAGATAGTAGAAACATACCTAACACATGGGTTGCCTCCCACGAAGCGCTGTCGTTAATGTCATTTAGCCGGACAAATGTGAATCAAATCATGGTGGCTCGAAGATCGCATTTGACTTGTCCTTAGCAGAAGGACCATTCACCCATTGTTTGATAACCTTCTTGCTTTCTTCCCACATCTTTTCCAAATCAAACTTCACCTTGACTTTTCCACCAATCGATTTTTTCTTTTTCTTCTTTACACCTCTAAGGTGTTTATGCTTCTCCGTCAATTGATAAGAACACTCTTTTACCTCATCATCCTTGTTCCACCTTCTCAACACATTATCTTCACACTCTTTAAAAATCACCGACTCATCATTCAGAAGGACATACTTCAAATGTGGTGGAAGTTTTCCAAGCTTGACATTCGAAAGATCTCGAATGGAAGAATTGTCAATGGAATCACTGATGTGATGCTCGAACTTGTGCATGTCCGAATTTTTGCTCAACAACTGATCGAACTCCTTTCTCTGACCCGTATCAACCATCTTCAAGCTAAAACACTCTTCCTCCTCTGTCGGAAATTTCATATCCTTGAACACATTAAAGATGACCTTTTGATTACTCACCCTCATTGTGAGCTCTCCTTTCTGAACATCGATCAACGCTCGGCCAGTAGCCAGAAAAGGTCTTCCCAAGATGATAGGAATCTTCTTATCCTCCTCAAAGTCAAGAATAACAAAATCAGCAGGAAAAATCAGCTTATCCACCTTTACCAAGACATCCTCCACTATACCCCTCGGATATGTGATCGACCGATCAGCCAACTGTAAGGTCATATTAACTGGTTTCGGCTCAGGCAACCCAAGTTGCTTAAAAACAGACATTGGCATTAGATTAATGCTAGCTCCCAAATCACATAAGCATTTGCTGAAAAGTTGATTGCCAATAGTGCAAGGTATGGTAAAACTTCCCGGATCTTTAAGCTTCGGTGGCAATTTCTTCTGTAGAACTGCACTACACTCCTCTGTCAAAGCAACGGTGTCCAAATCCTCGAGTTTCAACTTTCGAGATAGAATACCCTTCATGAACTTAGCATAGCTCGGCATCTGTTCAAGAGCTTCTGCAAAAGGTATGTTGATGTGTAACTTCTTGAAAACCTCGAGAAATTTGGCGAATTTTGTGTCAAGATTCTGCTTCTGTAGCCTCTTTGGATATGGAGGAGGAGGATAGATCTGGTTACTCTCTGTAGTCTTCTTCTGGAGCCTCTTTGGGTATGGAGGAGGTGGGTAAATAGTCTGCTCCGAAGTAGACTTGTCAGCAGAATTTTTGCTCTTTTCAGCCTCACCGTCCAACTGCTTAGCTGCCAAATTAAAAATTGGCTTTTCCTTAGAAGGTTCCACCTGATGCTGCTGAATTTCTTCCTCTTCTTCAACTGCTGATTTTTGATTGCCCGTGACCTTTCCCGATCTCAAGGTAACTGCTTTCACATGTTCTTGGACAATTGTCTTTCCTGGATTAGGCTCCGTATCGTTAGGAAGAGTTCCCTGAGCTCTGCTGAGTAAGGCACTTGCCAACTGCCCCATCTGATTCTCCAAAGTCTTGAGCGATGCCGCCTGGCTTTTAACTATCATTCTCAACTCATCCAATTCAGATTTTTCATTCGAAGACTGCCCCGCACTAGCATGAGGTTGTTGCGGAAATCCTGGTGGCTGAAATTGTTGCCTAGGAGCATACTGCTGCTGATAACCCGAAGAGTTGAATGGTTTAGCTCCAAATTGCTGACCTTGATACTGCTGCTGACCACCTTGATTGTTACTCCAACTGAAATTTGGATGGTTCCTGTTATTTGGATGATAGACATTAGGCACTGGTTGCTGCGATCTCTGGAAGTTACTCACGAACTGTGCTGATTCACTAGATATAGCACACTGATTAGTGTCATGTGCACCTGCACATAGCTCACAAACACTAGCCACCTGTTGAACTCCCATGTTAGCCAGAGAATCGACTTTCATAGACAGAGCCTTTAGCTGAGCTGCTATTGCTGTAGCTGCATCCACTTCCAGAATTCCTGCTGCCTTGCCTTGTGATAACCTCTGGGTTGGGTTCTGGTACTCATTAGCAGCCATCATCTCAATGAGTTCATAGGCCTCCTCATAGCTTTTAGCCCACAGAGCTCCACCTGATGCTGCATCAAGCATTGGTCGTGATTGACCTCCTAGCCCATTGTAGAAACAATTTATCACCATCCAATCAGGCATTCCATGATGTGGACATCTCCTAAGCATCTCCTTGTATCTCTCCCAAGCTTCACATAAAGTTTCTCCAGAATGCTGAGAAAACTGAGTAAGAGCATTCCTGATCGCAGCAGTTTTAGCCATGGGGAAGAATTTAGTGAGAAACTTCTGAGCAAGATCCTCCCATGTAGTAATAGAACCTGCTGGTAGAGAATGCAACCAGCCCTTAGCCTTATCCCTCAGAGAAAATGGGAAAAGTCTCAGCTTCACAGCATCTTCCGACACTCCGTTGAACTTGAAGGTGTCGCAAATCTCAATGAAATCCCTAATATGCATATTAGGATATTCCGTTGGAGCACCCCCAAACTGAACTGAATTCTGCACCATCTGAATCGTGCCAGGCTTGATTTCAAAAGTATTAGCTGCAATGGCCGGCCTGACAATGATAGATTGAATGTCATTGATCTTAGGCTGAGAATAATCCTTCAAAGCCTTCGTTTCTCCTGCTGCTGGTTCTCCCATAACTAGATTCAATTCAAGTTCTTCTTTCCGAAATTGAGAACGTGTTCGCATACACGCTCACTAGAGTACCTGAAACTCACCAAACAAAGTAAAATCGATGAAAGAATAATCCGAGTCAGTGAACTTTAACGACCACTGATGACAAGCACATAAACTATATAAATAACACCGAGTCCCCGGCAGCGGCGCCAAAAACTTGTTAGCACAAAATCACGCAAGCGCACGTGGTCACAAGTAATATACGAATAAGTCAAGTTCGTTCCCACAGAGATCTAATGAGGTGTTCAATTCAATTAATGTACCTATGCAACAATGTATGATTTTTATCCACTGCTAAGACAATTAACAATTT
This sequence comes from Heracleum sosnowskyi, assembly GCA_030848705.1. Classification (NCBI taxonomy): domain Eukaryota; kingdom Viridiplantae; phylum Streptophyta; class Magnoliopsida; order Apiales; family Apiaceae; genus Heracleum; species Heracleum sosnowskyi. The sequence continues at coordinate 39,926,271 of CM061243.1, read as the reverse complement.
GGGTTTGATTATCTAAAATTAACTAGAGAACAAATTATTAAACTAAGAATTAACTAACTAAGAGGATTAAAATCGATTTATGTATATGAGAATAAAACATGGGATCCTAACTTCATTAAGTACTTCATCTAGAGTCTTTTGTCTTTAATCAATGCATGTGACGGTTGTGATAACTAATCGGATAACACGAAATAAGTACACGCTACCTTTCAGTATACGTATACCAATTATGCTTAGACCCTATATGTCTATAAGGTTTGAAAACATAACGGTTTAACGAGCAAGTTATCCATTCAGATTACATAGAGCAGGTAAGATGGTTAAAATCACCCACGAATCATGCATGACAAACATACATAAACCTATGCTAGCATGGCAAGTTCCAAACCTCTATATCCACTTTCACATTCAATAGAGATTAACAAACAATCTTAGATGTTAGCTACGCATCCAAGAAGAATAACCACAACCAAACTAGGATATCAATTAGCCATCACACACACATCTTTAAAACAATTAACTACTAAAATCCATAAATAAATCCGTTAGAATCCCACGATAACGATTAGTTCATAATCGAACCGCTCGTCACCATGGGATTTGATGAAAACATGATAATGAACAAGATTTGAATAATATGGATACTAAAGTAATAGAGTTGAGAAAACAAATCCCAAAAGTATCCAAGAGTATCGCCAAGAAAAATACAAAAGAAAAGTAGATCTAGAACTCCGTTGCTTGTCACGCGCATAGGAATCCTTCGTCAAACTTGAATCTCCGTGTCTCGGCTCTCTCTCTATGTGTTGCTGGGAATAGGTCGTGATTATTGGTGAAGGGTTGTGTTTATATAAACTCCAGGAGGCTTTTTCAGCAAGATATTTCCATATTTCCAATTAAAAATCGAAATCAGGAAAATTTCCAAGAATTTTGCCAGACGGCTGCGCCCTAGGCGCGCGCCCGCACGTCTTGAATCCTCCCCGCGCGCCCCCGCACGCTAGCTGCGCCCCCGCGCGCTCCGTTTCTGCCTCGCGCGCGCGCCCGCGCGTTTGGTCCGCGCCCGCGCGCCTGATGACTGCCAAGGCCGCGCGCCCGCGCACCTGGTCGCGCGCCCGCGCGCCAGGGTCCTGCCCACGGACTCCAAACAGCCTCCAAACGGATTCCTAAGTTCCTCCAAGGTGCCCCAAGTGCTTCCAAGAGTTTTGCAAGGTCCTCCAAGTGCTTCCAAGGGTCTTCCATTTTTCTTGCTATCTTCAACTCCAATCCTAGGACTTAGAACCCACCATTTAGACCTGAAATCATGCTTGGTACTTCCAACTAGTTCACCTGCATTAAAACACTAGAACATATCACACTTACCACATACTTGAGGTCAATTCCACCAATTTAAGCCGGTTTCTAAGCATTCCAAGTGGATATAAAATCCACTTATCAACCTTCCATGTTGCATATTCAGTTTTCTTCAGGATGAGAATCTTCATGCTTTCATACTTGGTTGTCGACATCTTAGATCGTATCTGATTCAAATTCAAATCAGTTTGCTCTGATACCAATTGTTGCCCAGTAAATAACAATTGTAGAACAATTGTAGAAGGGGGGGGGGGGGGTTGAATACAATTGTATAAGATTCTCGACTTAATAAATTATGGATCACAAATATGAATGAATAATAACAGCTTTATTAAATCTGATATAAAACTGTTACAAACTCTCTTAAGAAATTCTGATGTTCTTGAGAGCTTCTAGGTTACAATATACTCGTGTATGTGATTGATATAAAATCAAAACCTAAACTGTGTTTATATACTACACAACTTCTCTATCGATTACAAGATAAGTCCAAATCAATTACAAACATTATTGAAACATATCCTAACCGACAGCTTCATTCCTATTAACTAGGAACCGACAAAATAAACTTCCTTCTTTAACTAGACTCCATATATAACTCGAAGTTGTAATCCTGATCAGCTTCCAGTCCTGATGATAAATCCTGATCACGGTCCTGATAGAAATCCTGACAGCAATCTTGATACGGACGCTTGTGCAATACTGATGACGTCAGCAATCCTGATCAGTTGAGTCTAGATCCTGACGATCATTGAATCCTGATCTAACAAGGAATCATCAAACTGTGTGAATAAGTGTAGCCAACAGTTTTCTCTTATCACATTCCTTAGCCAAGGAAGTAATATAAGCTTAGCTAAAGGAGATAAGGAAATCTGTGTGGGAAATTACTTGAAGAACATCTAGTCCATGATCGAATACTTAACATTTCACAATTGTTAAGTTTAACTGACATCTGGATAAAAGTTCTCAAATAATTCATGAGTGGAAGAAAAGATCTTTGCTAGTGGAAGAGAGGTGAAGCCGAGAATGGTGGTTTCTTCTATGTGCATTTATGACAATCTTCCATGAGAAATGGCAACCACTTGTAGAGGAAAATATGCAGCCATCCATGGTATCTCATGTTCTTCTCTGAAGGGTTTTCTGCTTGGAACATCTACTCAAGGGGAGCATTTCTCAGAAAGTGTTAATCTACTTCTACAACTTCAAGAAGACATCCTGTCAAAGATCAAATCTTTTATCTACTCAGAAGCCCAGTTTGGGTATGCAACTCAATAAGAGTGCACATAGCTGGAAAAGCCTACAGGGCTTTAAGTCACTGAATCAACACTGTCATGGAGTCTATACAGGTTGTTTCTGATGATGCCAGATAAATCAAGCTTATTGATGAGAGATTTCCTGGAATTCTCAGATTTAAGTTTGAGGTGGAAGGTGGTTTTTGGTATGAAGAAGATGATGATTATGTGGATGAATCAGCACCTCCATGAGTGCCTGTCTAGACTATGAATGACTCAAGCCCAAATGAGTCATCTATGGAAAGGATAAATGGAGCATCTGATTAGAAGCCAAATGGAGCATCCGTAGGAAGCCAAAATCGAGCATCCGTAGGAAGCCAAAATGAAGCATCCGTAGGTAGATCATAAATCTGAGTTATCACCCCAATGAACTTAGGGGGAGTTTCTCTGAGTTAAAGATCAACCTCACGTAATCATACTGATGAGAATATTATTGCATCTTCAAGACCTGCACCTACCATAAGGAGATTATTCCAAAATCCAGAAGAAAGTCCTCTTGAAGACATCTATTGGGTTGAAGGAATAAGGTGTTCACTTGGATCAAGGCAAGATTTTCTAGCTCCTACAATTCTCCATGTCTACTTCCTGGACATCCAATCTTTCTCCTTGAGTTAAAGTCTTGGTTAAAGAAATGAGTGGAACATCTGCCTTGCAAATCTCTAAATCTACTGTGCTCAGATCAGGTTCTTCAAGGACTTTCTCTAAAGGGATTCTGTGTTGGACAGTACAGTGGAAATACCTTTTTGATCCAAGTGTGACTCGGTAAAGAAGACATCAGTACCAAGCTACTTGTCAACCATCCTCTCCAGAATGGTAAGTAAGTAAAGTACGAATAAACTTCTTTATTTTTCTTGATGTCTCATGTTAGATTAGGATTCAATGATCGTCAGGATCTAGACTCAACTGATCAGGATTGTTGACGTCATCAGTATTGCATGGTCATCAGTATTTGCTCAAGCGTCAGTATCAGGATTGTCATCAGGATTTATATCAGGACTGTGATCAGGATTGATCATCAGGACTGGAAGTTGATCAGGATTCCTACTTCGAGTTATATTTGGAGTCTAGTTAAAAAAGGAAGTTTATTTTGTCGGTTCCTAGTTTATAGGAATGAAGCTGTCAATTAAGGATATGTTTCAATCTAGTTTGTAATTGATTAGGACTTATCTTGTAATTGATAGAGAAGCTGTGTAGTATATAAACACAGTTTAGGTTTCGATTTAGATCGATCACATACACGAGTATATTGTAACCTAGAAGCTCTCAAGAACATCAGAATTTCTTGAGAGAGTTTGTAAAAGTTTTATATCAGATTTAATAAAGCTGTTATTATTCTTTCATATTTGTGATACATAATTTATTAAGTCGAGAATCTTATACAATTGTATTCAACCCCCCCCTTCTACAATTGTTATTTAATGGGCAACATCTCATATGTGAAAGACGTGTGTCCTAAATCCAATCATGGATGATGAGTTAGGAGATACTTTGTTCAATATGATTCAAGTTTGTTTAATTTAATAAAATGGTAATATGTTTTATAACGGGCTTTATCTATTTAAAGTGTTTAAATTAGATGATTCATAGTTTAGAGTAAAGCTTTAATGGATTATGATGAGATCATTATAATGAGACCTTAAAGATGAGAACTCTAAACTTAAATAGTTCCTGGTCGTAGGATAATTAATTGGTAGTTAATTAATCCGCAAAGATCGGTACATACTATGCTTGCTTCACTATGAAGGATGTCTGTTCTCATAGGCATTTGTGTGGTGACACTATAGCTAGTATGTAGGTGCTTATTAGGAATAAGTTCACTAAACATGACTCGATCAGTTGTACAACTAATGGAGTTCACTCATGTGTCAGTAGTTGTTCATATAGTGATGGTTGTACAAGTGTCCTTTGACTTGAGATCATCATAGTCATCTTGTGTACACTGAACTATACTTTGGTTTAGCTCTTAGTCTCGAGGGACAATAATTAGTTCTCTTCTGGGTATAGGAATTTGTGCACGAAGATAATGAATGATCAATAAAGGATCTGCCCCTTCCAGTGAAGGAAGAGAATGTCCTATGTTATTCCATTTATTCTAGTTCAGGAACCTCTGGCCAGAGTGAATGAAATTAGAAAGAAGTTTCTAATTTGCATTAATCGGAACTAGACATAGTGAATAGGAAAGCACATGATTAAATTAGATAGGCTTGACACGAGATCCATGCCTTGTATTTAATCGGGATATTGTAGGGTAGAAGGAATTGATTGTACTGTAACTAGTCACTGACAGGTTCTTGGTATTCTAAGCAGTGAATTCATATTATCCGGATAGTCGCGATATGTTGAGAAGCATCACTCACGATGTAGAATAAATATAATTAATCAGTTAATTATATTTAATGAATTATTAGAATTCATATAAATAATAAATAAAAGTTTATTATTATTTATTTCTACTACTGGCTTAATATTGAACCTACAGGGTCACACCATAAAAGATTAATTTATTGATGAAGGTATTTTGAGAGAGCAAGTTATTTTCTAAATAGTTTAGAAAAGGAAATAATGATTAAAATAGTTTTAATTATTATTAAAGCATTTTATAAGATAAAGTGTGGGGTTAATATATATATAAAGATATATTAAAAAACCCTAGGAGAGCCCTATAAATAGAATGAGATAGTTCATTCTAAATGACTAGAGTTTTTGTGAAAACCTAGTTGCCACCCTCTTCTTCTTCTTCATCTCTCTCTCTCTCTCAAAAGAAGAAAAACTCCATTTTTATAAAAGCTTAGTTTTATAAAAAGCTTCATCGAAGGATTATTCTTGGTGGATACCGGTAGAGTGCTTCACACTCTGAGGAGCAACTGCTAGAATCCATTTTATAAAGCTTCGATTTTCAAGGTATGGTTACGATTCCCCTCGATCTAGATTTTATATGTTTTTCTATATGTGCGATACATGGTTTTTACGGAATAATTGTTATATCACGCTTCCGCTCATCCGTAAATTCCGTCAATATGTAGCCAGTGTTCAAATGATTTTCTTGAAAACTAAGTTTTCCAGAAAAAGTGGAAATTTTGTTCAAGTCAAAATTTACTTTATCGATGGATATCCTTATCCGTAGATAGTCATTCATAACACTGGATTAGTTTCTTTGCTTTGTCTATAGATACTGATCATCCGTAGATAATTTTCTACATCTATGGATACTACTTTTGCTCCTCTACGGATAGTGCAAAAAGGCAGTGTCTATATCTCTAGAAAATTAATATCTAAATCTCAGCCTTTGTAAGTCATATATCTTTAGCTGAGATACATGTAATTAATTTATTGATATTAAAATAAAATAATAATAACAATAAAGGGCATTAATGGCTAGAGGAGTTTTTTTTTAAGTGTTATAAATGCTAAGTTAGTGTTTTAATGCTAAAGGAGTTACAAGCATTAAATAAAATAGCATAGAATTGTTGTAACTTACTTAGCATTAAATAAATAATAAAAAAAAACTGCTGGGAAGGGCCTGTAACGCATGTCGGGAATGCGTTACAGGGCCTGTAACGCGTGAGCGTCATGCGTTACACATTTAATAACTTTTAATTGTTGTAACGCATGAGCGTCATGCGTTACAGCCCCTCTGTCCACATTAAATTTGATTTTTTGGGAGTTTGGTAACTCCGTTTTGGGCGTGCAATATACCGTTGGATTCGTTTTTCCGAGACGGATCTAATGGCGTGGTCAAATATTTTTTATATAAAAGTTTGGAACTGTTTATATTCCCGGAAATGTTTTAAAGCATGTATTAATTGTTTTAATTGCTTTTAAATACTATAATAAATCCATACATCATTATATCATTGTATGACATGATATTACTTGCATGCTTACTTGTTTGTTTATTTTTATATATGAGATATATGCCTATATTTACCATGCGATGATAGATTTAGGTGAACTTAAATCAATATAAGGCGTGCTCTAGAAAATCTAGAATGAGAATCGTTTCTTGCCTTAACAATAATATTATGAGTACAACCATGAGATTCTTATGTTTATGAAACATAGAGTGAAATACTCTTTTGATGTTGAAAATGAAAATTTCTGTCTAGGCCGTTGGGTTTTAAGCGGGACCGATGTGACCCCTCCAACACACTGGGAATTTTTCATTTAAATATCATAATTGTATTTTGTTCAAGAAAAAGAGAATCTCCTAGTAATATGATTATGGTTGCAACATAATATAATCCCTATTAATTAAAATTTATATCAAGTAGTAAATGACCAATGGCACAACGGGCTTGTGTCGGTCATAGCCTTCCAACATAATAGCAAGTAGAGTTCTTATATTGAGGCATTGTCGTTTCGTGCTACAGCCGAGGGCTTTGTTTTGAGATTAAGAGATGCTTGTCTATCACATGAGATGTGTATGATAAATTAGGTTTCAATTGTCGTTACGTGCTACAGCCGTGGGCTTTTGGAATTCTAATTTAATTATGCAAGATGTTGGGTTTGACTTGACTTAGAATATTGAGTGAGTCGTGCCACAGCCGAGACTCAATGATTCAAGAGGCTAAAAGATAATAAGGAATAACATGAGATGTAGTTGACAAGAGTTGTCTTCCTATGGAACATCACATTGCGTTTCGTGCCACAGCCGAGGTGATGTGATGGAAAATAGGATCCTTAATCTCACTAACATTATGAATGTTTAGTTATACATATAGAGGGTTTTATAACTTAATAAAATAGTGGGAGCCACCAATGAATAAAGACCCGATTTATATGGTGTTGTAAGAATAAAATTGAATATTTACTTAGTAGTTATGTGTATTCACTAATAGAATTATATATATACTATAATTTCTACACTATCACACATCGTAGTAGAATAACACGTTGACTTATCCCGAATATGCTGATGAACTTTGAAACTTGAGAAATGTTCTCAAGAATGAAAAGTTAGACGAAATGTTTAACTCGTTAATACAAAGTGTCTTATTTGTGATGCACATGGAGATGTGTATGAGACCAAGTGCAAGAGGTCTAATAATGCAAATGTTGCAAAGTAAACCAAACTGATGTCTATGAGCTTGAGACTGTGCAAACAGTATGAGCACAAGGACATTCAGGGCTACCTTGTTGCTTCTATAAGAGTTGTAGAATGTGATAAATAAGACGATTCAATATAGGATATCGAATGAGCTATTCCATAATAGTTATGTTGAGGGTTGATCTATGAATAATCATAGACTCAAGACAATCAATTTGATTGATCGTCTAGGGTAGGTTGATTTTGTCATAGATGGAAGCTAAGTCGAGATATGATCTTGAATTAGCTTCCGAATACGAACTCGCAAATTTGTTGTGAACTCTTACATGAAAAGGTTGGATATCAGATTGTTTGAAATCTACTTCATGTTAAAGATTGTTGAGACGTATTTCCTTCTTAGAGAGCTTTGTTCTTCAGACTGGTAACGCTTCTGGAATCAAGTAGTGGGAGATGAACCATACCATCAAGAAGAAGTTTGTTAGTGAGTGATAACATAATTAGTCAAAGGCTAAGTTTGACTCCAAAAGCAAAAGAGTTTGTTGTCACCTATCAAAGGTGGGTTATTGGAAGATCAACTACAAGAGTTGTCTTGTAGAGTTGAAGAATTAGAGAAATTTAGTGGGACTGAAACTTCTCATTTTGAAATAGGGACTATGGAATAGAGGTAATGGAAATCCAAAGAATTATAGGCTTGTTTGCACGAGTGAGAAGAGTATTCTCTTGTTGCATGGTGATGGGTTACAAGAACCATATGATTATTGAATCACATTATGCATGCGAAACTCGTCTCACTCGAAAGACCACTATATCTCTATTTTCTTGAAATAGAGAGATAATGAGCAACAAAAGTGTTAAAATTTGTACACATAATTGTATGTGCACCAGTGACAACACATGCCAGAAAAGGATTCACACGCTTCATTAGAATTCACGGATATGATCCGGATTCAGATATATGTATTTGGTACAATGCAAATTCGAATCTTTTGGAGTGTTTCAAAATGAATAATAATGAAATACAAAACAAAACAGCAAGTGTTGGGACTCTTTGATAAGATCAAAAAGATATACACTTGAGTGAGTGTTTTGAGGTTATCTCAAATCTTAAGTTTAAAGCTTCACGTTGGACAGATCCTGAGATTCTACAGGTAGATGGAATGTACGAAGGAGCGAACGAACTTTGTTAGACATCGTTCGGTTCATGTTAAGCTAAATTGATCTTCTAATATATGTTTAGAGTTGAATTTTATAAATATCAGTATATCTGCTGAATATAGTATCTTCTTAATCTGTTCCTAAGTTGTCATATGAGATATGTAGTGCAAGGAACACAAGTCTTAAACTTGTTAAGATTTGGGATGTCTAGCTTATGTCAAAATGTTTAATTTGATAAGCTAGATGGTAGATCCAAAATGTAAGTTTGTGAGATATCCTAATGATAGTCAAGGATGTTGGTTGAATATTCTACTGAATATAATGTGTATGACATACTGCCTACTTAGAGGAATTGTTCATTCTAGAAGGGTTCAGTGGGAGGAAGGTTGAACTTAACTAAGTTCAAACACCACAAATTACAAAGGTTCTATAGGAAGAACATTTTCAGACAGGATAACTTTTTGTAGGTTAGCTTAAGTATAGGTCTTGATATTTTATCACCAACCTGAGAGGTTGACTGCCTTGTCATTAAGAATGACAATGAGTTGTCAATTATATGATAATGACCTTATGACCTATACTAAAGCTATGAGTTATGACTCGGAGAAATGGCATAGTACCATGAAATCCGATATAGATTCCATGTACATCAACCAAGTACGGACTATGGTTGAGGACCTAAAGGTGTCATAACCGGAAGGGTACAAGTGAGTCTATAAAAGGGAGATTGGAGTGATTGGCTGGGTAAAGACCTATAAGTCCTTACTTATTGTGAAAGGATTCAATCAAAGCAAAGAGATTGACCTTGATGAAAAAAAAAAATTCACATGAAGTAGTGCTCAAGTCTATTCGGATTTTGTTTGCGTTTGCGGCTAGTAATACTATAATATCTAATAATGGTCGAACGGTCGACCCTCCTCGATAGGAAAATTGAAGAGATGTGTAGTTGACACAATTAGAGGGATTTATTGCTATGAGTAGCAAATCTATGGTCTAATAGCCACGACAATCCATTTATGAATTGAAGCAAGCTTCTCAATGATCGAACATCTGTTTTGATGAGACAATCAAATAGTTTGATTTTATCAAAGACAATGATAGATCATGGATCTACAAGAAGGTTAGTGGGAGCGTGATGACATTCCTAATAATGTATGTGACATACTTATGATAAGGAATGATGTATCGACGCTAAAATTAGTCAAAGTGTGGTTATCTAACATATTCTCTATAAAGGATTTGGGAATGGCTTCCTATGATATAGGAATGATAATTTATAGGATAAACCAAGTGTTGGGCTAAACCCAAAGTGTGTACATTATTTATATGCTAAGATGTTTAGCATAAATAACTCCAAGAAGTTACTTGAATTGTCAAGTCACGGAGTTACTTTCTCCAAGATAGTGTCTTTCTACAACATCTGAGGAGAAATGACGTATGATTAAGATTTATTATGCTTCGGCAAATGTATCTATCAAAATATCGGATGTACTATACAAGACTTGATGATCGCTAACTCACTAGGCGAGATAAGCGAGCACTAGTCTAGTCCTTGAGAAGCGCGATAGTAAGCTGGAAGAACGTCCTTAAATACTTTCGAAGAATTAAGGACATCTTTCTTGATTATGGTGGGTCCAAAATGAAAATCGAGTGTTATAAACACTATGATCTTCTTAGGACAAATGTGATAGAAAATCCATGTCAAAATAAGTGTTAATTCTGAATGGATGAGCGGTTTGTTGGAAGAATTCCAAGCAGCTTAAGATAACTGATTCCGTAGTGGAAGCACTATATGTATATAGCTATAAGTGAAGCTGCAAAGGAGGTTCTTTGGATAGCGAAACCTGTTTTCGCTGGTTAGACATGGTTCCTAGAATAAGATTTATATTGTTGTATCGGTACAACATATGGCAGTAGCGCAGGCTATGGAACCTAGGTTTAATCAGGGATTCAAGATCCAAGTTGCGGCACTTTCATATGATATATGAGATCGTTGAAAGTAGAGATGTTTAAGTCAATATTGACTTGACACCCATAACAACATAGTAAAGACCATTTACTAAACCGTTATTTGAAAATCGCTTTGTTCTCTATTAGGAGAAGTTGTGTATGAGATACCAAGGTGATTGGTTTTAGTACAAGTGGGAGATTGAAAGACGTGTGTCCTAAATCCAATCATGGATGATGAGTTAGGAGATACTTTGTTCAATCTGATTCAAGTTTGTTTAATTTAATAAAATGGTAATATGTTTTATAACGGGCTTTATCTATTTAAAGTGTTTAAATTAGATGATCCATAGTTTAGAGTAAAGCTTTAATGGATTATGATGAGATCATTATAATGAGACCTTAAAGATGAGAACTCTAAACTTAAATAGTTCCTGGTCGTAGGATAATTAATTGGTAGTTAATTAATCCGCAAAGATCGGTACATACTATGCTTGCTTCACTATGAAGGATGTCTGTTCTCATAGGCATTTGTGTGGTGACACTATAGCTAGTATGTAGGTGCTTATTAGGAATAAGTTCACTAAACATGACTCGATCAGTTGAACAACTAATGGAGTTCACTCATGTGTCAGTAGTTGTTCATATAGTGATGGTTGTACAAGTGTCCTTTGACTTGAGATCATCATAGTCATCTTGTGTACACTGAACTATACTTTGGTTTAGCTCTTAGTCTCGAGGGACAATAATTAGTGCTCTTCTGGGTATAGGAATTTGTGCACAAAGATAATGAATGATCAATAAAGGATCTGCCCCTTCCAGTGAAGGAAGAGAATGTCCTATGTTATTCCATTTATGCTAGTTCAGGAACCTCTGGCCAGAGTGAATGAAATTAGAAAGAAGTTTCTAATTTGCATTAATCGGAACTAGACATAGTGAATAGGAAAGCATATGATTAAATTAGATAGGCTTGACACGAGATCCATGCCTTGTATTTAATCGGGATATTGTAGGGTAGAAGGAATTGATTGTACTGTAACTAGTCACTGACAGGTTCTTGGTATTCTAAGCAGTGAATTCATATTATCCGGATAGTCGCGATATGTTGAGAAGCATCACTCACGATGTAGAATAAATATAATTAATCAGTTAATTATATTTAATGAATTATTAGAATTCATATAAATAATAAATAAAAGTTTATTATTATTTATTTCTACTACCGGCTTAATATTGAACCTACAGGGTCACACCATAAAAGATTAATTTATTGATGAAGGTATTTTGAGAGAGCAAGTTATTTTCTAAATAGTTTAGAAAAGGAAATAATGATTAAAATAGTTTTAATTATTATTAAAGCATTTTATAAGATAAAGTGTGGGGTTAATATATATATAAAGATATATTAAAAAACCCTAGGAGAGCCCTATAAATAGAATGAGATAGTTCATTCTAAATGACTAGAGTTTTTGTGAAAACCTAGTTGCCACCCTCTTCTTCTTCTTCATCTCTCTCTCTCTCTCAAAAGAAGAAAAACTCCATTTTTATAAAATCTTAGTTTTATAAAAAGCTTCATCGAAGGATTATTCTTGGTGGATACCGGTAGAGTGCTTCACACTCTGAGGAGCAACTACTAGAGTCCATTTTATAAAGCTTCGATTTTCAAGGTATGGTTACGATTCCCCTCGATCTAGATTTTATATGTTTTTCTATATGTGCGATACATGGTTTTTACGGAATAATTGTTATATCACGCTTCCGCTCATCCGTAAATTCCGTCAATATGTAGCCAGTGTTCAAATGATTTTCTTGAAAACTAAGTTTTCCAGAAAAAGTGGAAATTTTGTTCAAGTCAAAATTTACTTTATCGATGGATATCCTTATCCGTAGATAGTCATTCATAACACAGGATTAGTTTCTTTGCTTTGTCTATGGATACTGATCATCCGTAGATAATTTTCTACATCTATGGATACTACTTTTGCTCCTCTACGGATAGTGCAAAAAGGCAGTGTCTATATCTCTAGAAAATTAATATCTAAATCTCAGCCTTTGTAAGCCATATGTCTTTAGCTGAGATACATGTAGTTTACGTAATATCTAGCATCACTAATCAGTAGCTCTGTTGTTAAGCTGAAAGGCTCATGCAAAGTAGTTCTGAGGAGATAAATGAGTATTCTTTTAAGAATTCTCATACCAATCATTGACACAACTGAATTAAATACCTTGGTAGGAAATTCAAGTTTTGAAAAGTTAATTGGTGATCTCCCTCATGACTAAGCAACAGAATGCTAGAAATTATGTTAACCACTTGTTTTTTACTAGTACCTTAACTTTTCCTGGAATCTTTGTTGTATCTCAAAAGATTATCAACCATTCAGTACTTGATAATCCAAGAGATACTTGCTATGCTCTAATTGGCTGTCTAGATGTTGATACTTGCAGGATAATCTCCTAATCAAGAAGACATAGCACAATTCATGACAACCCCAAGGAAATGAGTTCAGGTCATGGCTCAGAAGAAATGCTTAGCTTAAGGACAAATCAAAAGATGCAGCTGAAGCATCCAAGCATTTCTCAAAAGAGTCAAGTACATAAACCTCATGCACCATGCTATTGGAAGAAGTGATGTGCATGTTGTAGTGGAACTACACTGTGTTCCAAGGGAACAACATTTAACCAGATATCTTGCCAATGCTCTTAATGCAACAACTCACTTGAGTTGACAAATGAGTTTGGTAGGTAATGATTTCTTACTCTCTTACATATCCGTGTTAAATGCATCTAGCCAGTGATTTCAATCTCTGGAATTATTTGTTTATTTTGTGTGTTTTATTTGTTTTTTTTAGGTATCATGACAAGTCAATAAAGTTGAATGATGTTATGCACTAAGTAAAGTTGTTTAGAAATGATGTTATTCCAAGGGTTATCTTGTAGCTCCCTGCCGATTTAAAGGCAAAGGTTGAGCTCTCATTTCTTCATCTTAATCTCTAAACACTTCTCTAAAATGGCTTCTACAATTCTTGACATCAATCCCGGGGAGTTCAACGCATTGTCCACAGTGGGCAAGATCTTCCTGTTGCAAGAAAAGGTTGATCTCCTCATTCGGGAGGAGGAGGATGAGATTCGAAGGATGAGAGCTACTCTCAATGCTCTTATGGCTCGCAACCGTTGGGGAGGTCCTGATGGAGGCCCTGAAGGAGCCTCTGGGGAGGCAGCTGTTAGATCAGAATTCAATGATCGTCAGAAGCTAGACTCAACTGATCAGGATTACTGACGTCATCAGTATTGCATGGTCATCAGTATTTGATCAAGCGTCAGTATCTTATTGATCATCAGGATTCCTACTCAGACTATGATCAGGTTTGATCATCAGGACTTGAAGCTGATCAGGATTCCTACTTCGAGTTATATTTGGAGTCTAGATAAACATGGAAGTTTATTCTATTTGTTCCTGGTTTGTAGAATGCAGCTATTGATTAAGGATAGGTTTCTATCTTTGTTATGATTAGGACTTATCTTGTTATTGATAGAGAAGCTGTGTGCACTATATAAACACAGTCTTGGTTTCGATTTATGTATTCATTCGAGAGCAAACATAATCGAGGGAATCAAGAGAGAAGCTCTTAAGAACAGAATTTCTTGAGAGAGTTTTTGTAAGCTAGCAGCTCTTAAGAACATCAGAATTTCTTAAGAGAGTTTGTAACAGTTTTATATCAAAGTTAATAAAGCTGTTATTGTTATTATTATTGATCTTTCATATTTGTGTTATATAAAGTCGAGAATCTTATACAATTGTATTCAACCCCCTTCTACAATTGTTATTTACTGGGCAACAGCAGCAACAGCAGCATAGCTATTGACTGTCTGTCTTTCCGGAGAGAGGGCATGGGACAGGGGGGGCTGGGATGTTATGTTCCAGTCTTTTTGTTTCTAAGTTTTGTTTGTAATGTAATTTTTTTTAATGAATTTAGGGGTTTCCCCCCTTAGTTTGTTATATTGTTGTGTGATGCGCTTGTTTAGTCTTTTTCTTTCTGCATTTGAACTCATTTAACTTGTCTATCCGCTTAAAAATGGCTTGCATGTTAACTGGATTCATTTTCTAACAAAAAGAAACCATGGACAAACGTCTCAAAAACACAAACAATAAAGATTAATTACATATTTTTTTCCGATAAATTGATCAAAGGTTGAATCATAGAATCTATCTGCTTAAGGATCAACTTTGATTAAGTTATCAAGAAGCCCTAATTGTTCAACTAACAGACTAGTGAGCTCTCTGAGCAACACAAAAACTTTTTCATCTGTTTTGCATGAACTCAATGAAGAAACATCGGAAGAAAACTTGAAGGAATTTGAAAGAAATTGACAATCTATCAAGTTAAGGTATTTACAGCTTCTGATGGTCTCTATGAGGATGTTGTAACAATTAACGGGAAAACTGGTAATCTTGGACTATTAGGGGAATAAACCTTCAATGGAGAAGGCTCTTAACAGTACATCATTGATAAATGGAAGGTAATCATCTTATCTTTATCAAACTCTCACTTACTAAAATCTATATAATTTTTCTTTGCCTTTTCAAAAACTGAGATGAGAACTGATTGGAATGACCCCCAAGTTCTCTACCCTATCAGTTGCACCCTAAAAGTAATCAACAACTCCTAACCCCCTCTGCAGTTTCTCAACAAACTGTAGTTGCAAAATTCTAGCAAATCTCAACCAATGGGAGTGATAAAGTAGTTAAGTGAGGGTGAGGGCAGTGATGAACATCAAGAAACCACTTGAATAAAGGTGAGGGTGAGATTACCAGCCAAACTGCCTTATGTCTTCTCAAAAAGGCATAATGGTTAAAAAGGATTAGCTCTTTTCTGGTTGTAGTCTCTCAAAAGACTATGATCATTGAAAAATGCTCTGATCCAGGAGCACTAATGAGGGATTGGGACACTGTGTGCATAATGTGATTTATTATCATTTCTGTTTCTTGGAGTACAAAGAAAATATATGCACATGCACAGGAGGAGCACACACTATTCTTAAATTCAGTTTGATGCATCTTCTTCAAATGTGAGGATGCAGTCCCCGGTCCATTTCATCTCATTAAGTGATAACTGCATCATTCAACTCATCATTACTTGATTCTCCATTTTCTGAACTCTTTGAGAAGCTCCATTCACCTAGTGATCATTCTCTTTCAGAGAATTCGTTGGATCACTAGTCTCTTTTTGATGATCTTGATGTAAGCACTGTGCACTTATATGTCACATTCAATCTTCACAGAACTTTCATCAATTTCTACTTCACAAGCCCATTCTTCAAAATCCTCTACGGATATCCTTCATCCGTAGAAAAGTGTCTCTCAATCTACAGATAAGCCTAACCAGCGATTATCCGTAGACCAACAATATTGATTTCCATGACTCTTTCTTGAAAAATTATTCGGCTCATTCCAACTGAGTATCAAGGAATTCAATATAGTTGAGACATCTATAGGTTTGTGGGAAGGGAGATAGTGGAATGGCTGGCTTGAGACCAGGCAAAAGGAGAGGGAGAGAATGAGAGGCATTCTAATTCTTCCAGCATGGAAAAAGGAGAGTATTTTTTTGAGTACCCCTTTAGTAAGGGAAGGTGAGTTGTGTGAAGTGGGCCATGATGAGATCCTGATACAAGAATAGAGAGATTCTGAGATAAATCTTTCGATCCTTGAAGTGTTGGATTCCTGTACCCAAATATCTTATTCAGTAACTAAGTTAATGCCTCTTCTATCCTAATTTCTAATAACAAAAAGGGGGAGAAGTTAGAGAAGATAGGTTGTTCTCAGGGGGAGTTAGAAGGAGATCTCAGACCTCAGAATTTCTCTAATCTCGATTACAATCTATTGGAACCCCTTAGAAGAAGGTATAAACTAAGTTACAGGAAAGTATATGGAATCTGACAGCTTCAAGTTGTTATTTTTGTTTTTGCAGCATCATCAAATTATGTCAGTAGTAATCTCTATCTGAGGATCACTGAGAACATTGAAGGGTTTTTTTTATCATCAACTTAAAGATTTATGCCAGTTCTAACAGTCATAAATAGGGGGAGATTGTTAGGGTTGACACATTTGGAATGATGATAAAAAAATGCTCAAGACAAGAATTTGATCTTGATACCGAAGCTGATTGTCAGAAAGCTAGTTCACAGAAGCTGATAAATCAGGAAGCTAACTAGAAGGCATTTTATCTATCCAAGGTCTAAAAGCCACATTAAATGATTGGAAGATATTCTGTCATCAAGTTAGGAAGCAATTCAGAAGCAAGCCAACGGACGTCTAATCAAGCACCAAGTGTTTCAGTGGTAAGCCTGCCTAAACAACTCAGTAATGGTGAATCAATAAAGATGACAAGATGTTTTATCTAGAGATGAAGCTAAGTGTATCCGTTCTACGGATAAAGCCATGAAAATCCTATATCATCTATGGATACGAGTTGAAAGCATCAAATGTCATCAACGAATAGAAGCTGAGGACATCTTATCTCATCAACGCATAGAAGCTGGGAACATCTTATCTCATCTACGGATAAAAGCTAAGGACATCACTTCTAAGGACAAAAGCTGAACGAAGTCGATCTACAGATACGACTGAGGATGTCATGTTTTATCCATGGATGCAGTTAAGGAGGTCATGATCTATCTATGGATGCAGTCAAGAATGTCATGTCCCATCTATAAATACAGTTATGGAATATTACTTCTACGGATATTCTGAGATTACCCTTCTATGGATAAGGAATTAATACGCCTACTGATGTTCATCTCATTCAACATGTAATCAAATCTATGTAACAGAATCTTTTGAAGATTTCTTTATTTAACGGAATCTATGTAACGGAATCTATGTAATGGAATCTATCTACGGATAAGGAGATGCTGGATAACGACACAAAAGATGTATGAAATAGGGAGTCAAAATTGTAAATATTCGAAGGCTCAAATTCCTACAAGTGAAAGGTGAAGTCATCTATTGTCTCTTATGTCTCGATGGATAAATAAGAGTTAAGGCAGATACCTAGAAGTTTACCTTCTAACTGAACACAAAGGAAAAGCTTGACAAGCATGAAGACCTATTTGCAATACTACATGTTCACTTATCTCAACTCATAGTGACTTGACAGTCGGGTAACCAAGGAAAGGTCTCTTTCATGCAGATGTCACATGGGCTTGGAAGCTAGGTCAATTGCATGGACTTAGTAATTTTTGAAGAGAGCAGCACACTCAATCAGAAAGCACCATTTGGGATAATACAAGTTTATCTGTAATGCCAACCAAGGCATTTCCCGAATTGGATAGTTTCTGAGACGAGCATGTGATCAAGCAGAACCAAAAATGTAATATTTTATTATGTTGTAGGTTTTGTTTGTAACACACAGTCGATGTATATAAGACTGTGTGGAGTAGCATAGAAATGTATGTGAAGAGAGCACAAAGATGAATGTAAAACACTTAGGCTCTCTTTCATCATATGTGTAAGCAGCTGGAGTTTGTTGAAAAACAAAACCAGAGAATTCTTCAATATGCACCTCAGGTGGGCTTTTTCCGAGAAACCCACCTGAAAAGTTTAAAAAGTTTGCTTGTCTCCTGCATTTCCTTTTTAACTCGAAGAATTCATTTATGTTCACGGCTTGACTCAATTCTTAGTTAATTTACAAGCACATATGTTCATACTATAAAAAGTTTTGAAAAAGTTTTGTAAAATTAACTAGATTTTATTCAACCCCCCCCTTCTACAATCTAGGTTGCATTGTTCTGAGAATAACAAAATGGTATGCATCATGCCTAATCAACCTATCAATTATAAAGAGATTCAAAGATTTTAGTTATATAAGAAAAAAGATTAGAAATTTTAAAGTTTAGGGGTTACCTAACCTCTAACTCCCAAACCCTAAACCCTAAATCCTATACCCTAAATTCTATACCATGTACCCTATGCTCTAAATTTATACATACCCAAATAATCGTACTCACTCACTACTAACATTATAACATTATAAGACAACTAAAAATAGTAGTAGTAATAGCAATTTATAAGTAATGATTCTAACGAGAGGAGAAAAAACGGGGTCTAACAACTCAATGTTTCATTACGGGCAATCACTTTGAAAAATTAAATAAAAATATAAAAAACGAAAAATTTTGAATTTAAATTCATACACACCAAAGTAATTATATTCACTATTTTTTTGACAAATATTACATTATTTTCATTAATTTTATAATTATTGGATTTTTTCGCACGTTTTTAACTAGTTCGTAAAATTACTTGAAAAATTAAATAAAACTAGGGAAAAAAACCAAATTATGAATTAAAGTTACCACACTACCAAAATAATCATACTCACTATGAAAACTATAAGACAACTAAAAGTAATAGTAATAATATAGTTATATTAACTTTAGTAAACATCTTTTTTTTTTTTTCAATAATTGGTATTAGAGGAGTTATGGCATTAAACAAGAAGAGGATTGATGCTTTTCAAATTGGTCTCAATGGGGTAACTGATCAACTACAACGACTCGAAATGGGTCTTCAAAATCGATTTCGCGACATTGAAGGTGTCCTCGGTAAGTTATCAGAATCCTTGAAGGGGAAACGTCATAAAGGAGTGACAAACAAAAAAGCAAAAAAGCAGTAAACAAATGTTCATATCCAAACTTGCAAAGTTAGACTTCCCAAAGTTTTTTGGTGATAATCCAAGAAGCATCAGTGTGTACGTTTATCGGGGAACTCAAGTTGAAGATTGTAGATGAGATGAGTTTATTCAAACCAAAGAAATTTAAGGAGATTATGAGTATAGCACGAATGTGTGATGCGAAAAGCTTCTCGGTGGGCCAAAACAACAATAGAAACTTTAAACAAATCAAAAGATCAGGTGTTCGTTAAGGAGCTCAAGTTCAACGATTGAAAAAAGAGAAAATTTGTTTCCATTGTGATTATAAATATGTGTCCGGGCATTAATGTAAACCAAGAGCTCACTTATTTCTCTTGGCAATGACGACAGAGACAACGAAATTGAAATTCAAACAGGCTATTCAAGAGCAGATGTGGAACCTTGAGGACAAGGTTCCTTCTCATGGAGGGTGTAATGGAGGCCTTACAGTTTGTCTTCGAGGAATCCCAATCTCCAAGAGTTCACTCAGGCAGCAAACCAAAGAAGAAAAATTAGTGACTTCTTCGAGAAAACATCTCTTTATCAACTTTATATACTCAGAGAAGCCATAACTGTTTAAGATTTGTGCAAATATAAATTTACATAATCTGCTTAAACTTATCACTATAACCGTGAGGTTAGTTCCTGCCTAGAAAGCAGGGGTGCGGCACCTACCCAGCGTACTGCGCACCCGATACGTTTGGGTGCGGGGGTGCGCGGGGGTGCGGCCAGATACGTACGGGGTGCGCCACCTGTCGTGTCCCCATATTTTTACTGCTCCAATACGCGGGGGTGCGGGAGGGGGTGCGGGGAGGGTATAAATTGTAATTAGAAAAAATGAGATCGAGAGAAGAGAAAGAGAGTTACAATCATATATAGTATGTGTGTATTTATATGTAACACGACTCTTGACCGACTCTTTCTCTGACGACTCTTTTCCGACGTTGTCGTTGGCCTTTTTTCCATTTTTTCCGACGATCGTTTTTTCTCATTCACTCAGGCTCACTCTTTTCTGTATTGTATTTCTGTATTGTGTTTATAAATGTGTATATGTAGCTGCAACTCTGGTGTACAGTCGGTGTATGTATTATTATTTTGGGGTTTGTGCAAAGTGAGTGCAAAGTGAATGGTCACATGGGCTGCACCCATTTTCAGTAAAATAATATTATATTAAATTGAGTGGACATGAGTTACTGCTTTTGACTACACATTAAGGCACTATACACAATCCAAGTATTTTACTATGACAATGAACTGCATGTGAAAATCTGAAAATATATAATTATTAATTTGAATAGAAAATTTGTTAATTTAAATGAAAATATTATTATATTAATATTTTTTGTAATATATATATATATAAATTATTATTTTATTATGCCGTATCCCCGCGCACCCGAATCCCCATATTTTTAAATTTGCCGAATTTACGTATCCCCGCACTACGTATCACCGCACCCGCACCCGCACCCGCACCCATGCTTCCTAGGATGGAACAATGCCGAATGATAATCAGTCATGCAGACAGGCGGTTACTTTTTCTTTTAGTTGTTAAGTTTGACATCAGTAATTGAGCAGCAGGTACATATTTGTTTCCATTTTTTAGCTATTACTTAGGTAGAAGTTTCTCTATATATGGGGAGATCTTATCTCTGTAGCTCGGACAGAAGTCTTAGATTGTAATTAAAGGATTATTTTAATATCAGTAAACATCTTCTTTTTTTTTTTCAATTTTTGGTTGGGACCAACATCTACCAAAATACAACTTTGTTTATTTGCAAACAATATATGATTCAACTTATCAGACTTTGCCGTGATGGCCTTAAGGGCATGCTCTGCATATAATGGCAGAGTGAGGGTGTATATATATATTTGCCTTTTTCTTGGGATAGCTTTGCGGATGAGTTATGTCAACCCATATTTCAAAACACAACTTTAAAATCGAAATAGATCACACACCTTTTATTAAAATAACCATAAATTTTTGATTTTTTTACTACAATCCGATAATTAGTCCAAATTTTTTACAAATCATGAATAAATCAAAATTATCGTTTACATAAAACACATACATACTTTACATGCATTACTTCAAAATATAATCACGTAACCAAAATTTATGTAATTAAATATACACATAATATATATATATTAAAAAAAATAGCAAAATTAATCGAAAAATTATCTCTGCTATAAAAATCAAGAATATATCTTATAACATTTATTCAATCCTTAGTAATCTATCAAAAATGACAAATCTTATATCTTAAATATCTTCATGATTCTAATTCCGTACATATCGACATTTTACTTTTTTTTGATCCTCTAAATGATATTGTTTTTTAAAAATTAAACTTTTAAAGTTGTACAAAATGAAAAAATCTATCCAATAAGATAAAATTAAGAGTAAAGTGCACTTTGTGTACTCGTACTTTAGTCAAAACACCACTTGCAATACTATATTTTAAAATCGAGCAGTTGCAATATCAATGTTTGTATTTCACCGCACTTTGTTGCATTCCGTTAATTAAGGTTAACTCCGTTATTACTCTAAAGTGCAGTTTATGTACTCACACTTTACTCTAAATTTTGAACTAAAGTATTGCAAGTGATGTATTGAGCAAAGTGCGGGTACACAAAATACATTTTAGAGTAAAATGCGAGTACACAAAGTGCACTTTACTCCCTAAATTAATAACGGAGTTAACCTCAGTTAACGGAATGCAACAAAGTGCATTGAAATACAAACATTGATATTGCAACTCCTCGATTTTGAACTATAGTATTGCAAGTGCTGTCTTGACTAAAGTTCGAGTACACAAAATGCACTTTACTCTAAAATAAATGATAATCGAATTTAAGACGAATTGGAAATTGAAGAATACTTTCATTGATTGACTTCTCAAACTGGAAAATAGGATATGAATATAATATGTAGACTTGGCAAAATGGATTTAGATTTGAAAAATCGAACTGAAATTTATGAAACCGAATTCGATTTTGTATCGGAATTAGTTAATCTGATAATGATCTGAAAACCGATTTGAATCAATCCGAAAATTATCCGAACCGAAAATAATCTGATTCGAATATGATCCACAATTGATCGTAACCGAATGATAAATTATCTGAAACGAATATGATTCGAAATACGGAATCCAATTTAAATCCGAATTAAAAAAATGGTAAATTCAATTTTAGTCGAGTTATAAGTTTTACATATCATAATCCACATACATTAAGTCACTTTTAATTCAACAAATTAATCAATTTACAAGCAAAATTCATATTTAGAACAATTTCATGTCAAAAATAACATACATATTTAATCAATAATTCTGAAAAAGTACATTATGTTACATTAAAAATAATATATTTTATAATAAGGCATTTTTTAATATCTTACAAATAGCAAAAAAAAAAAATTGAATGAGTAAGGTGACGACTGTATTGACTTTTACATCACAAAAATGAAATTTAACATACGGTCAAAACTTTGGGTTAAAAACAAGAACTCAATATATTCCACATATTCCCTATCCATCACTTTGGTAAAATAAAAATAAAAATTCAAGCTGAATTTTTTTTAAGTGTAGAGATGTCTCAAGCAATGACATCAATGGCTAGTCTACTTGGTTCTTCTAAAGCTGTCATGGAAGGTAGTCTCCAGCTCAGTGGCGCCACTCGCTTAAGCACAGGTAGCTGCAACCATGTGACCAGGGTACGATCAGTGTTCAGTGTTAGAGCCCGGCAGTTGTCATTTGAGACTGAGACTAGTCGCCGCGCTGTCCTCAGTGTTGTTGCTGCTGGTTTGAGTGTTGGTTTTTTTGCTAAAGATGTGCTAGCAGCTGCAAATTCCATTAAAATTGGGCCTCCTCCACCGCCATCAGGCGGATTGCGTAAGATTTAATATGTTTTTTAAATGGAAATTTAGTTAAGATGAAATATCGTTATTATTGATGCACAGTATTAAGTACCGTTCTTTTGAAATTTTAAGTGATGAAATATATGTGCAAATCGTAGTAGGATGCATTTTATAAATTCAGTTAGTTAGAACTTGGAGGCACTCCTGGTAGGATACATTTTAACGAACTCAGCTAGTTAAAACTCGGAATCACTTATAGTAGGATACAGTTTATAAACGCGACTTATAAGTCAAGAGAAGTACTTTGGTCACAGAATGACTTGTACAAGCATATTATTTAGCAAGGGAAAGAAAAAGACCAAGAATATATATTGAACATTGTACTTGTACTTATTAAAAGCTCAAGCTTATGTGATAAATTTTGTTGATATATCTGTGGAATTATGAAATTGCAGCTGGAACTGACAACTCAGATGAGGCCAGAGACCTCGATAAACCACTGAAACAGCGATTTTACCTGCAACCACTGCCACCAACTGAGGCAGCAGCAAGGGCTAAGGATTCTGCCAAGGATATCATAAATGTGAAGGAGCTCATCGACAAGAAGGCCTGGCCTTATGTGCAAAACGATCTTCGTTCTAAGGCAGAATATTTGCGCTATGATCTAAACACTGTCATTTCTGCAAAGCCAAAAGATGAAAAGAAATTACTCAAAGAACTCACAGGAAAGCTCTTCCAAGTTATTAATGACGTGAGTTGATCACACCCTCAAGCTCATTAGCGAAGTCTTTTCATTCAGCATATATATACATAATCAGCATATGTTATATGCTTTATGTAAATGCACTTTCTGCCATAAATATAGTTCTCACTGTTTTTCTTGTATCCTTTTTCCAGTTGGACTATGCAGCCAAAAAAAAGAGCACTCCTAAAGCAGAGAAGGCCTATGCTGAAACTGTAACTGCGCTTAATGATGTTCTCGCTAAGCTTGGTTAGAAAATGTTCCCATTTCATGATACAAGCTTGTTTTTTCAATTAACTGAAGCATTTTTTAGTGTGCTTCTGAAAAGAATCGTTCCAAAGATCATTAACAGGTTGTCAAATTGTGAAAATAATAAAACCCTCTCTCTGTCACAAGTACTCCTCTTCCTATATTGAGTGAATGTTCAGTTAATTGTTAGATTATCTTTTCCCATGCATTCTGTCAAAGACATAGATGTAAATGTGGAAGCAATTTGATGTCAACATTCTAATCGGCACAGCTAGTAGGGTTGTTCAAGAATACACGCGGCAAGCAACTCCATGTCAAAATTAATAAACAGCACAGTAGTACTAGGGTTGTTCAAGAAAACATAACTGGATATCTGAGCAAGCGATTTTGTGTCTTAACATAGTAATGTTGAACAAGAAAAAAAGTACTGTCTTTGTTTGCACAACTAAATTCACCACTTTAATGGCATTCATAAATATGCCACAACATAAACTACAAGAGAGGCTTGCCTATGCATGTCACAAGAGGTTGCAAATTTCAATTTCATGATGCTATTCTGAACTGTATGGAAGTTAACATGTCTGCTAAATCATGTGTTAGAAAAGCAATGTAATTGTTATAGATGCACAAATACAGTTTGTCAATGATAGTTTGATCTGATAGGGACACACATCACCACCACCCTAACCAGAAAATGTATGTATTGAAGTTTCAAAAGGTTTATGCAACCAGAGTATTGACTCTTGCCATAGTAAGACCAAACTTTTCATCCCCGTCATGAACTCCTAACCAAAGAAATGTACCATCTGAGAAAGCCCAAGTGCATCCCAGATTCCCAGTATATCCTCTTCATCCCAAAGAGAACAGTATAATTTGGTAACCCCGTCTTATCTTGCTTGCATTTAACCTCTCTGGTGTAAATTCTTGAGCTTCTTTCATATTACTCACTAAGATATATGTTAGTAGTCGGTGGCGGAACCAGAATTTCAAAACAGTCGGGACTAAAATGAAATAACAACAATAGTTTGATGCTAGCCGGGGTTTAAAAAAAAATTTCTACCGATATTTAACTAAAAATTGGGATTTGAGAGAAAAAAAATTCTTTACTAAAATTTTTGAGTCAGCGAAGCTTCAACCCAGACCCCCGCATTCCTCCCCTGTTAGTAGTTCTTATTCATAACTTAATCATTCTGAGAACTTAATATACGTTTTAACTTTTAATCCACTTGTGGATTATAATGTACATTACAATTCATGCAAATACCAGTGCAAAGCCAAATAAGTCGTATGTACAAAAAATGAGAAACTAAGGATGCACTTGTAAAGTGGTGAAAAAAGTAAAGATAATTGCTCAAAACAGGGGACTTTATTGATACAAACAATTCTGTTAACATGTTAAAACAACTTGGTAAATAAAATAAACAGCTAAAACAACAGGGTTACAATAATAATAAATCAAATATCGGAGAAGGAAAAACAGAAATTCAAGAAACGGTAAATGAATACAATTAAAGAGATTTAATTACTGTCTCTGCTGAAATGGTCATGCTGTTACAGGTGCTGCTGCTTGGTTTAATTTCTTCTCCTCTGCAAGGGTAGCTGTTGCAGATATATAGTATGCGACTGCAAATAGTCCGTGAAGGAAACACAAAACCCCTCCTATTGATAGAAAACGATGATGAGACACTCCGCAATCAGCCCTTGAGTGAGAGTTTGATAAGGCTCCCGCGATCAACATTGAGAATGCAATAACCAAAATTATCCTGTTTCAATATTCTTGTGTTAAACACATTCATTATACTGACATTTATGCATAAGCAATGTAATTTAGCTGCTTAATCTTTAGAAAGTACCATGACAACACTAGAGAAGAAATAGCCAATTGTTTGTTAGCAGATGATTTATCCAATTCTTTGGTAGACCACATGCATATGCAACCCCCAAGCATGTTAGCAAGAACATGAGCAAAGGCTAACAATACTGCTGCTGCAAATCCGAGCTTAAAAGCTTGATAGCTTGGATCTCTACACTCAAATATCCATACCCGCAAGTGGTTCACTTTGTTTTGAGATATCTCAGCTTCAATCCCAAGTATTCCCGCGATCACGTCTATAATCATGATCAGCAGGCATATAAATGGCCCAATATTCTTAGAATTATACATCATCAAGGCCATTTCTAAAAAAGTTATGATGAGAACCTAGAGTATTTGAGAAATACTCCAAGCACAACCGATGAAAAAGGAAAGAATGAAGATGTTATAATAGGAAACTCTTGCATGTCCTTGTATATGTAAAGGAAACATGCATAAAGGAAGCTGTGGAGAGACAGAGTAATAAACTAGTTGTGATTAATTAGAGAATAATGAGCTGTGGGTAATGTTGGAAAAGGCTTTCTTTGTTTTCAAAGTTTTCACTTTATTCTACTAGTTTCTTTGCTTTTGCATGTGGTTCTGGATTCGTTTCATGAGGTACAAGAAAAGCAGAGTATCATAACACACTTGCATAGCGTGGCCATTCGTCTTAAGCTTGTTGCATGGATCGAGTTTAGATCGTAAAAGTATATGCATAAATGGCGAAGTTGATCTATCTATATATGCCTTTCAAAATCTAAATATTCTAAAAAGCAAGGTAGTATATATTCAGTTGCATGTTACCACATTGAAATGTTGGAGATAATATATTCGATCGATCTATACCTTCATCTAAAAATATTTATCAACCCAAATCAAACCAAACCAAACCAAACATACATACATACATACGTATCAATCTCGAGAGAGGGATACAGGGATATGATAAGATAGAGAAAGACCTTACATGTAATTACTAAATGAGAAAAATTCATTTAAACCTTATTGCTTATATTTTTAAGAAAACAGGCCTGTGTACAGAGCCGGCCGTGCCTGTGTAACAAAGCCGAACTATAAATATATGGCTAGAAGTTGGAGTTCATCTTTGTTTCTTGACATGATCAACGTACTGCTCAAATTTATAACAAGACGAGTCCAACTTCTGATGAATCTAATTATTTATAAACCGAGTCGAGTTTGTAAACAAGTACTCCACTGCAGTGATGATTTGCAGTATGGCAGTTTCGAAAAAGCATTTTTTGAGGATAAATTGGAAACACAGAAGTTCTTGACACCAAGTTTTCTCCATTTTACTCTCTTTACCACTCCCTGAAAAACATCTATAGACACTAGCAAACATACACATTCAGGAGTACATACATTGGCCAATAAATTCCCATTGAATTTCATGTAAAAAACACATACAAAATAGTTCTGCAGGCGTATATATCTTTATCATTATGCAACTGCAGTCTGCAGGCATGAGAAATAATTGGACATCAGCAGGCAACATGCTTCTTGTAATTTGTAGGTTGATGATGATTTTGATGATTATACGCGAGAGTCGAGCAGTTTCAGATTGCACAAAAGATTGCATGCCAACATGCATGGAAAGCCTGTCAAACTGGCTGCAAACAGTTTTGCCAACAAATTGGTAGTGAAACCTAGCTTCTTCATATACTCCACTCTTCCTTGCATTTTGATATGGCAGTATGTTGCTTTTTTTATTGGTGTTATTGATGTGAATGCAGGGCACATTTATTATTACAACGCCTCCATTTATTATTACAACTAATTAGAATTTGACACGTGTATTTTTTAACTTTTTTTTACATATTTTGGGGCCTTTTTGTATATCTAGTTTTCTTATATATATAGAATTTCTTTATTATCCTGTTTTGTAAAATTACGAGTTTCATTCGAGATTAAATTCATACAAGATTTAAAAAATTAAATTTTCTAATAAAATATTAGCCGACCTTGGCGAGATTTGCAAATTATGAAGAAAAATCTGACTGACATTTCAATCAGATCGATACGAGAATTCGAAACAGTAATTCAAGCAAATTACTGTCATACTGTAAGCCACAATGTTGAAGAGATATGTTGGGACATTCAAGAAGAAGTTTGTGTCATTATATCGTTCAAGAACATTATCCGAATACGGAGTTGTAGCTTTCGTTTCATGTTGAAATACACGAATGGACAGAAGGTAGCAATCAGAAAACAGGGACAATACCGTGTAACTCTGACAATATTTTAGTGGCTTAAAATCAAATCACGGAGACAGAACTTGTAAGAATAGAAAATTGAAGATAAAACAAGCCCAATTTTTGTTTCGGATAATTAGAAAATGTGAGATGAATAAGAACAGAAAATAACTTCTAGTGGCCTATTCAAGATTGTGTGGAGTTTATTTTTTCCAGAAATGCTAGAACTTTCAAATATGATTAATATATTCAAGATAATTACGTATAAATTATTTTGAAAATAAAAATATGTAAAATAATCATTTTGAACTTTATTCTGGAAAATGTACATATCTTACTAAATTAATATTATTATTTCATTTAAACTAAACCAAATGCAATCTTTTAATTTTGTAGTTGCCTCTGCCTACATTTACGTAACCCAATTGTTGACGGAACTAGACTTGACAATTCTCGTGTTATGTACTTTTGTATTTTGCGTAAATAAAGGCCAAACACAGAATCAATTCATTTAGGTTCATCTACATTCTATGTCGTGTATTTTTCATGTTATGGTTATATATGATTTTAAGTATAAATAAAAAAATAAATAAAAATAATTTTTTAAAAAATGTTAATTTTCCAAATTAAATTTTTACAAAATTTTTTTTACATCATATTTACAAACAATATTATAAAACTATGTATAATCATATAATAAATATTAATTTATCCAATATAGATATTAAAATTATAAATATCAAAATATATACATATTTTTATTTTATATTGTGTCGTGGTATACCCAAAAGGTAAACATAAAATCGATGATAATAAATTTCAATCATGTTCTTCAACAAAAAATAATAAATTTTAATATTGTATAATAAATTGCTCGGTCTACATATAACCATTCTTTGACAATGTCATTGTAATCGAACCACAAATATATTAAATCTTTATATGTAAACAAGTGTATCGGGGATTTTATCCAAAATTTTGGTAGTTTGATGCACGTATAATCAAATTAATAAGAGCCGTTAGATCTTAAATAAATAGATTAGAACCGTTAGATCTAATATTAAAAAGTGTATTTGATTAATAGTAGGATTTATAATTAAATACTAAAAGGTGTATTTTCATAATTTAAATCAATTTACAAATGGATTTTCTACGGTGAATAAAAATTTTTATGTAAAAATTTGTAACTCTCTTTTTTCTTTAATTTATGGGTAGATCCGGTTAGATAATAATTACTAAACCATCATTAAATTAATGATAATTTTGTTAGTTTCGTGTGGGCTGTAAAATCGTCAAAATCCAATTTTTAAAATTCAAGATAGAACCCAAATAGTAAAGTGAGTATCTAAATTTTAATAATTAAAATTTTATTGTAGCACTAATTTAATTATTTTTTCCTAATTCTTTTAAATTTAGAAATTCTATGTTTCTTTCAATAAAATATTAAAATCAATTTAAAAAAAATTCAAATCGATAAAGAATATAATCATATGAGAATAAAATTTTATATAATCATCCATTTTTTTCTCTTTAATAATTTTTAGATAATAATATATTTTAAATTTTTATACACACACTAAATAAAACCAAAATATTAAAAGCATAATCATTTAGTATAATATATTTTTTATAGAGTCCCTCTTATTAAATCCCTATATATCTGTACTATCAATCAATCAATACTATTATATAATAGACGAAACATTAAAAGTTTGGTTGGTCGGTATGGTACGTTGTGATTTTACTTAAGTGTCATTACTTATTTGTAGAAATATATTACTAAATAATAATATTACCTATTTATAACCAATTACCTTTTTCACCTAAAATACATTATAGATTTTTTCTAACAAAATCCCTCATTTTCTAAATATATCACGGGAAATTACCCTTTTCAACTTACTTTTTCTATTTTTCTCACTAAAATTCATTCTTTTTCTAAAAATATCACGGGCAAACTCTTTACATATTTATTTTAAAACGTATTTAAATATTTTTAATTATTAAATTTTAAAACCTCATTTTCCAAAAATATCACGGGCATTTTTCTTTTTTAAACTAAATATATATGTTACATTTTTTATTTTTTCTTACTAAACCCCTCATTTTCCAAAAACATAATGGGCAAACCCTTAATTATTTATTTTAAAATCTATTTTAATGTTTTTAATTAATTAAAAGTGTTTAGCTATTTTAACATGCCTACTTATTTTTTTAACAACTACAATTAATAAAATATTTAAAAATAATAATAAAATAACAATTTACAATCCGTGCATCGCACGGGTTTTAAGATAGTATTATTAAAGATGAAACATTAAAAATTTTGGTCAGTCGGTCGGTATTTGGGCCGAGCCTATCTATAATTTGGGTCGGGCCTATCTATAACCAATTTATTTATAACCAATTGTTTTTTTCAGGTAAAAAATATTACCTATTTTATATATTTTTCTTACTAAAACAACTCATATTCTAAAAATAAAATAGGTAATATATATATAAAATTGTAATATTATTACAAATATATAACTGATTACATTTTTCAGCTAAAACACATTATATGTTTTACATTTTCTAACTAAAACAACTCATGTTCTAAACATAACACATGCAAAATAAATATGTAATGATAATATTGTTATATATAATTATTAATAAATAACCACTTACCCTTTCAGCTAAACACATAACCTTTTTTATTTTTTCAAACTTAAACAACTAATTTTTCTAAAAGTAACACGAGCAACATATATATAGAAAGGTAAAATAATTTTCTATTTTCTAATTTAAACAACTAATTTTCTAAAATTAACACGGGCAACATATATATATAAATGTAATATAATTTTATATAATTATTAATAAGTAATTAACTGTCTTTTTAATGACATTGTCTATTTTATATTTTTTAATTAAAATAACTCATATTCGAATTAAAAAAACACGGACAAGATATAGAAATAATGAAAATATAATTATATTAAACTTATAAAATCCATCTTTAATATAATTTTTTATAATATTCAATTTAAATAAGATAATTAATAAAAAAAATAAAAGTAATAGCATATGTTAAAAGAAACTCGACACATTACAGGACACATATTTTATTATTTGCATTTTAGTCACTCTTAGATTTTTTAAGAGCAAATAAATACGAACCGTTAGATGTATTATTTAAAAATATTTTTTTATTTTAATATCTAAAATACTAATAAATATTACGTCAACAATTTATTAAATTAAAATACTTATATTGTTAGATATATAAATCAAATTTATTATATACACATATAAATATATATTAAAATTTCATGAAAAAAAATATAATTACAAAAATCTAAATAAAAATAATAAAATATTAAAGAAAACCGTGCATCGCACGGGATATAAGCTAGTATATAATAAGTGTAAAAGAGATTTTATTCAAAATTTTGGTCTTTGGTAGTCCGGTCCCTGGATGACCAAATAAATAAGGACCATTAGATCTTATATAGATAAATGAAAACTGTTGGATCTAATATTAAAAAGTATATTAGTTTCATAATAGAATTATATTTAAATAATAAGAAGTGTATATTGATAATTTAAACCAAATATAAATGAGTTTTCTATATTGAATGCAATTCTCTATGTGAAAATTCATAACTCTCCTTTCTCTTCAATTTATGGATAGTTTCAATAATATAATAATTTTTAAAATATCATTAAATTAAAGATAATTTCGTTAGCTTCGCGTGGACTGTATCGAAATCCGATTTTGAAAACTCAAGATGAAGCCCAATTAGTAAAGTGAATATTTAAATTCTAATAAAACTATTTTATTAATATTTTAACACCAATATATTTACTTTCAATGTTTCGTGTATAACAGTATATGATAAGTACAAAATGAATTTTATGTAGAATTTTGATCATCATGATGTACTACTTCAAAAGAAAAAGAACTAATACGAAAAAATATTTTAAACTTTAATTGATAATTTTTTTTAGAAGTCCAAAGTTCCAACATTATCAACATATTACAAAAAAATTTAGATTATTAGAATTAAATATAAAAAATTAACAAATTATAAATATTAAGAAATATTTATGATTTAATATAATTACAAACTTTAAAAAGAAACGGGACCTTATCCTAAATTTTGATAGTATGGTCCTGAATACCGTCAAAACAATCTTAACCATTAGATTCAATATTTTTAAAAATAGACGATCAAGATTATATATATATATATATATAAATTATTATCTAAAAATGATATAAATTAAAAGAGTTGAATTAGAATTTGATTTCCAAATATTCTAAATTTAAAAATTGTTATGACGTAACCGATTTAATTTGTACATAAATAATATTCAATTTTTATTATGTACCGAAGTAATAAGGAGCGTTAGATCTAAAATAGATAGATGACAACTGTTAGATCTAAAATTAAAAAGTGTATTTGGTTTAAAAAGCTTATTCTCATAATCTAAACCAAATATAAGTAAATTTTCAAAATCAAATATAATTCTCAACATTAAAGTTCGTCACTTTCTTTTCTCTTTGGTTTCGGAGTAGTTCTAATTGAGAATTTTTTTATTAAACTATTACTAAGTTAAAAACATTTTGTGAGTTTCACATGTGCTCTAAAATCATCCAAAAATCAAATATGTATAACGTAAGATAAAATACATATAGTAAATTGAGCGTGTAAAAATAAATTTCCTAATTTATAATTATAATTTTTTCTTGGCTAAATATTTTTAACCATAATTTGATCATGTAAACTAATAGAATTTAAATATGAAAATAATTATAATAATTATAGATATGAAAAAAAGAATCGTGCATTACACGGGTTATAAAGTATTATTATTAAAGACAGACTATTAAAAGTTTGATTGTCGGTATTTTGGGCTAGACTTTATGTATTTTAATAACTTGGGTCTACTCTTTTTAGTTTTTCATGGACTTTCATATTTTGGATCGGGTTTTATGTACTTTAATATCTTGGGACTATTCCTTTTAACTTTATGAGCTTTCTTATTTAAAATTTATGATAACGGACCAAACTATTTACATACATATTATATCCTTATATATAATAAGCGTAAGGGGGTTCTTATCTAAAAATTTGATAGTCTGTATGACCACTGTACGACAAATTAATAAAGACCGTTAGATCTAATATTAAAAACTATATTTGATTAATAGTAAGATTATATTTAAATACTAAAAAGTGTATTTTGATCATTTAAATCAAATATTATCAGATTTTTATATTGAATATAATTTTCTATATAAAAATTCGTAACTCTCTTTTCTCTTCAATTTATGAATAGTTCCAATTAGATAATAATTATTAAATCAAATATCGAGATATCGATTCATATCAATTATAACATTAAAAAATTATTAATATAATGCTCATATATATCATGGATAACAATAATACACGTGAATCCTATGTTATAAGAGACGTAGGAGAAGTCCTGTACATAGATTTATGTTGCAAATTTTACTATACAAATTACAAGTAGAATGACTTAGTTAATTAGTATTAACATAACATTTTTTGTTGAAGAACATAACACTTTGATTCATCCAAATTATATTATATTTTTTTACACATAACAAATGTAAATAGATAATCTCAAAATGTTAGTATAAATTGAAAATTTCATATTCATTAACGATAATTTCGAATATAACACTTATAGAGAATAAAGATCATGAGGGTAATCTCAGCATAATTTTCCTAAGATCAGAACTAATACATGTAAATAAATAAATCTTATCATTTATTTTTAAATATTTACTTACCATATATTTTGATTTGTTTATAAATTAGAAAAGTGAGTAATTAGATAGTTAATGTAATACATTGAAATAATCAATTACTATATCAGGAGTCAGAATCTTTATTCTCGTGCTCATAACATACTAACAAAAAATTAAGTTTCAAATAACCTTAAAAACATATTAATATTACATATTTTAATTAAAGAATGAGTTTAAATTTTGAATAATATAAATTTGAATAAATATACATAAAATTTATGTGTTTTGTATAGGGTAAACACAACACGGAATAATTTATCCAAAAATATATCATTTTATATTTTATCCAGAATTTTGGTCGTCACAGTACAGTACCATAAAAACAAATAAGAATCATTAAACTTTAAAATAAATAAATAAGAATCGTGAGATGTTTGAACTCCATCAACAATGTATCAAATAATTTTTTTTAATATTTTTATCTCTAAATATATTAAAAAAAAGTCTTGAGTTTTGGTCGTTAATGAATGATAGTACTATAAAACAATAATAAGCATTAGATCATAAAATAAATAGATGAGAACCGTTGAATATAATGTCAAGTAATATTTTATATTTTAATAGATAAATTATTTTTTCAAAAGTCCAAGGTTCGAAATTCGTTAACAATAAATGAAAAAGATTGTATTTTAGAATTATAAATATTAATAAAATCAAAAAATTAAAACAATTATAAATTAATATAAAAAAGATATTAAAAAATATATATCACGGGCTATAAGCTAATACTATATAAAATAATTAACTATGCGCACAACTAACGCCTGAGGGAGTTTTGCTTCGTTTGTGGGATGGTTTCCCATACTGAAAGGTTTTGCAGGAAGCTCTTAGAAAACCAAAGTGTTAGCATTGCTAAAGAATGGGGAGCATGGTTACGTGCACCTCCGAAGAGACTAGCCGGACAGGCGAAGAGCAAATGGTTGAGGGGCGACGGAGATGGCGTGTGGGATTCAAAAAATGGTAAGCATAACAGCAGACGAAATCAGAGGAGTTTGTTGTGAGCAATGATAATGAAGAGAATAATCAGGGGCGAGTTCTAGGGGATGAAATTCAAATGTTTTGTTGATGGGCGCGAATGAAATAAAAAAGAATGGGCCGGGTGTAGAGGAATTAGATGGGCTGGAAATTTTGGAAAGAAAGAGACGTCGAGAAAACAATATGGCCCATGAAATATTATATGCACAAGACGGGTCTCAGATAAAAGTTTATGATAATAATGAGCTATATGTTACAGAGGCAAAGCTTTCTGCAATGGATTGTGATGATTCTTCTCCATCTGTTTTGGCTAGCTTGCTTACATCTATTTTGGCTACGCTTGCTAAGAAACTAGCCACCACCAATGAATTACTTAAGCTGGAATTGCCGAGGGTTGGGGAACTCTCGGGCAGTTCGTGTTCTAAGGGATCTTGTTAAGACCCGTAAACCTGACTTGCCTTTTCTTTCAGAAACTTTAGTTTGTAGTAATAAAATTTATGAACTTTGTAGTAGCTTGGGCTTTGCTAATAGTTTTGCAGTAGATCGTGTTGGTCGAGGGGGAGGTTTGGCAGTGATGTGGAGGAATACTGTTGCTTGTACTATCGAAGCCTCTTCTGCAAATTATATAAATATTGTAGTGTTAAGAGACTTGGTTCCAAGTTGGCGGCTTACCTGCTTCTATGGGTACCCAGAAAGAGAGCGAAGGAGAGAGTCCTGAAATCTGATTAGACATTTGTCTAATAATTCGACACTACCCTGGTGCATAGTGGGTGATTTTAATGACTTACTGTATAGAAGTGATAAGGAAGGGGGGAGTAACCATCCTCAGTATCTGATGGAAGGTTTTGGGGAGACTATTGAGAATTGTGGTTTGGTGGAGATTGGGCTTCATGGAGGCAATTTTACTTGGGAGAGAGGAAAATGGACGAATAACTGGGTTCGTGAATGTCTGGACCGTGCCTTTGCAACGAATTGTTGGTGGCAGATGTATCCTCTTTGCAATCTAACTCTGTATCATACCGTGTATTCAGACCATGATCCAATTAATTTGGAGTTGTACAATGTAACGTTCTCAAAAAAGTAGTTTCGTTTTAAATTTGAGAATACTTGGCTTAAAGAACCGAGTTTTCATGGTGAGGTTAAAGCTTTTTGGGATAATCTTCCCCGTACGCATTTGTTACCAAAGTTGCTCTCTATTTCTTCCTTCATGGCTCAATAGGGAAGAAATTTCTTTCATAAATTCCGAGATAAATTATGCAAGCAAAAACTGATTGTGAATAATTTGGCGGATAAGACGGATGAAGAAAGTATTAAACAATATTTTCTAGAGAAAGATAAGCTTCACGAGCTTCTCATCCACGAGGAAAGTGATTGGAAACAACGTGCAAAGACATTTTGGCTAGTCGAAGGTGACTCTAACGTAAAGTTCTTCCATGCATACGCTTCTGCTAGGAAGAAATCAAATCTTATTTCGAAGCTGAGGACAAATGAAAGAGTTGTTATCATCGACAAGACTGAGATGAATAAAATGGTTGTTGATTATTTCCAAGGAGTTTTTAGTGAGAAACGACAGAGTACTAGGAGGATGTCCAAAGTTGTGCAAGGTGTTGTTACGGAGGAGCAAAACAGTAAGTTAACAGCAGATTTGTCTTTTGATGAGTTTACTTTGGCAGTGAAACAGATGCATCCCGACAAGGCATCAGGCCCTGACATGCTAAATCCTGCCTTTTTTAAGCAGTTCTGGTCGAGTTTGGGTAAGGATGTTTTCGACAACTGCAAAAAATGGCTCAACCAATGTCGTTTTCCGGCAGAACTCAATGATACCAATGTAGTCTTGATAAAAAAAGGATAATGCTGACTGTATGACAGATTTGAGGCCCATTGCCCTATTTAACGTACTTTATAAGATACTTGCGAAGGTCTTGGCTAACAGATTAAATGTGTAACAGCCCGACTTTTCGGACTATTAATTCTAAATCAAAACTAAAATAAAATACAAGACTGTAATAATGACAGACGGAAGCGTGACAAAAGTTCTATTACAAAAGCGCAACTAACGATAATCCAAAGCCAATCTATTATGAACCTAAGCTCGTCGAACTCCAATGCTATCCAACTCGATCTTACACTGAACCTAAATTTTTTAAGTAATGAGCTATACAACCCAGCAAGAAATCAATCGATCTAACTAGTCGGGCAAATAACATGTATACACATAAGACAATATTCAGTACGATACAATAATATTATACGATACATACTTTCAATACACATATTCTTATCCTTATTCGATAAATACGATACCACATAACAACAATAACTTGAAACTCATAATTCATGCCACGACCACTACAACCCGGTGATAACGGTCCTAAATTTTCATAAAACTGTCACTATAACCCGACGAATCGGTCCTTATTTTTATTCGATATTTTCACGAACCATGACACAAATCAGAATTCCAAATTTATCGTATAGAAACCACATAGATACACTAATACATATATGTTCAAAGTATATCATCACTTAGCCCTTGTTTATATAATCAAATATACATACACAACACATAATTTCGAAAACACTAGATAAATCAATCGGAAACTTACCTCTACGCGTCTTAGATCATATATCCAATTCTGATCAGTTCTGTTTTTAGCCTTTTTGACCCTCTAAAAGACGTTTTTTGAAAAAATTAAATCACTAAAGTTGTAGAG
The DNA here is from genome assembly GCA_030848705.1 of Heracleum sosnowskyi. Lineage (NCBI taxonomy): Eukaryota > Viridiplantae > Streptophyta > Magnoliopsida > Apiales > Apiaceae > Heracleum > Heracleum sosnowskyi. The sequence goes on along the minus strand of CM061243.1, from coordinate 39,888,362 downwards.
ATCGAAAAGACCTTTCCAAAAAGTCATGAATCAACGAATTCCGACTTACTATGAATTTTCTACGAATTTTACAAGATACCTGATTTATGTATAAAATAGCCCTGCGAATTTTTAACAAAAAGATGATGAAGAAGAATATGATGTATATATAACGATACTAAACCCTAATTCCAAACCTACTAATTACCTATGTTCAAATCTTATTTATACTTTAGGCCCAATAGTCTAATTTAATTTTAATTCCTATTCTTTATCAAATTTTAATTTTTTTTTTCTATTATTCTATTATTTTTATTAATCTAAAAAATTACGGGATATTACAAAATTTCATCTTATCGGGGATTATTTCTGAAAAATAGTCAGCCTTTGTGCCTGGTAGAAATATTTCGGATAATGTTTTGGTAGCGTTCGAGATTATCCATCATATGAAACGTAAACAATCAGGTAGCATTGGTGAAGTTGCCCTCAAATTGGACATAAGCAAAGCCTATGATAGAGTGGATTGGTCATATCTATCTTCAAGAATGTATCAGTTGGGATTTTGCGAGAAATGGGTAAGGTGGATTATGATGTGTGTATGTACGGTTCAATTTTCGATTGGTTTTAATGGCTCTCAACTGGGTCCAGTGATTCCTAAACGTGGGCTATGGCAGGGAGATCCTCTCTCGCCATACCTGTTTCTATTATGTGTAGAAGGACTGTCTAATGCCATTGGAAATGCCGAAGCAAGTAACAGCATCCATGGTTGCAAGGTAAGTCGATCAGCCCCTCCTGTCTCGCACTTACTCTTCGATGATGATAGTTTCCTTTTCTTTCGAGCAGAGCATAGTGAGGCAACCAAAGTAAAAGAAATTCTTAACTCCTACGAAGCCCTATCTGGTCAGGCTGTTAATTACCAAAAATTTGGGATTTTTTTCAGCTCAAATGTTCGAAGACATAAACAAATGGAAATCTCGGGTATCCTTGGTGTGAACAAGGATATTTCGACGAGCAACTATCTTGTCTTGCCGTCTTTGGTGGGAAGGTCGAAAAAATCAGTGTTTAAGTTCTTAAAAGAGAGAGTTCAAAAAAAAAATTCAGAATTGGAATGTGAAGCTTCTGTCAAAGGCAGGAAAGGCTATACTAATAAATAATGCGGCAACTGCAATCCCTTCATACTGTATGTCTTGTTTTCTTATTCCCGAAACATTGTGTCAGGAGATTGAGTGTTTGCTCAATGGCTTTTGGTGGAGTTCCAATGCAGCTACCACTAAAGGAATTCGATGGCTCTCTTGGGATAAATTGAGTGGAACAAAGTCGAGTGGGGGATTAGGTTTCCGTAATTTGTATGGCTTCAATATTTCCATGTTGGGAAAACATGTTTGAAATTTTGCACACAAACCATACACTCTAGCTGCCAAAGTCTTTAAGGCCAAGTACTACCTAAAATCACATATTCTAACTTCGTCCCGGGGTGGTGGATCAAGCTACATTTGGTCTAGTATATTTTCAACCAAGGAAGAATTGAAGCGAGAGTTCAAGTGGGTCTTAGGAAATGGGGAAGATATTCATGTTGCCACAGATCCATGGTTAAATGGGAGAGAGAACTATATGATTGATATGTGCTATGAGGTTAACAGTGATTTGAAAGTGGCTCAGCTATTTCGTCAAGGTTATCATACTTGGGATGTGGAGAAAGTTAATAGTATGTTTAATGCAACTGATGCCAGGGCTATTTTAAATATTAGGATTCCTCAAAATAATGTTAAAGATAGAATTGCGTGGACAAGTAGCAATGATGGTCATTATACTGTAAAATCTGGTTATTGATTCCGGCAGGATTCAAACAGTCCACAAATTCATCCGGGGAATTCTATAGGGTGGAAGAAACTCTGGAAGTTGCAAATCCCATCAAAGGTGAAATTTTTTCTATGGCATTTTTGTAGAAATAATATTCCAGTACGCGATATTTTGCAAAACAGAAGTAATGCAATCCCTCTTATCTATCATATGTGTAATACTGATGTCGAACATCTTCTACAGGTGTTTTTTGATTGCGCTTTTACCTCACAATGTTGGCATCATGTAGGCCTGGTTTACAACATGTGGGATGTTGAGAATGCTCCAAATTGGTTGATGGACAGACTGGTCAACGAGAGTTATGATCAACTAGCTAAGATAGCTATGACTCTTTGGGTAATATGGTTTTTTAGGAATAAAAAGGCATGGGAGAATAGAGTGGTTACTTCTCGTTTTTCTGTTGATTGGAGCTTCAAACAACTGAGCGAATGAAAATGTGCAACGGACAGTCTGAGGAGTAAACAGAATGCAGCTGTAGTTACTGATAAAAGGAGCGACACGAAATGGGTTAAACCAGAGTTTGGGAAGCTTAAGGTCAATGTTGATGCAGGTGTTACAACAGGTACTTCGTGTTTTGTTGTGGGTTTAGTGCTCCGTAATCATGCAGGTGATTTTCTTGGTGGGCGAACTTTGAGGTTTAATAGAGAGGTCTCAGTGCTGGAAGCAGAAACAGTGGGAATAGAGGAGGCTCTATCATGGATAGTGTCAAGAGGAGATCGAGATGTATGCGTTGAATCCGATTCGCTTTTAGCAGTGCAAGGTATCAATGGTACGGTGAACTATCAATTGGAAATTGGACACAGTATCGAGACTTGTCGATTAATTTTAGCGTCTATGACTGATATTAGCGTACAACTGTTGGGTTTTATACTAAACTATTCATTTGTAGTATATAAACATTGTCCATTTTATTGAGAATCTTGATTGCATATTTTTACATTGTCTGTTTATTATATATTATGGATAATTTAGTATCAAATGGGATAACAGAAGATTAAATTATCAGTGTCTATATATAATATAAAGGGTTCACAGTTTAAGTGGAATTAGACAAACCACTGGAATAACTGAAGTATTATTTGGGAATAGTTTATCTTGACTATTAAATAATACTTGTATACTTTGTGTATATTGAACAGGATCGAAATATTAGAATTGTTCTTCTATTCTGACAATAAAGAAGAACTAAGATTCTATGATATTATTAATGCTTAGGTTCTCAATCCAAGTGTAGTGATTGACACTTGTATGCAATGCACATGCTTTGATTCATATGTGATGTAATTAATTGTTAATTATAATATTATGTATTGAGCAATGACATTGCATGCAGAGTGGGATATTAATTACATAAGGAAACCATGTCCTGATAATATTCGGGTTGATGATGTCCTCTTGAAAGCTCATAAAGATAATAATGCTTTAGTCCTGCAGGCAGATTTGTTCTTGCATAATTATAAGGTTGAGTGGATGATCAAGGATAAAAAAAAGATATTAATTAAATTAATTATCAGAAATTAATTTAATTAATGGACATACGATATCTTAAACATGGGGAATTTAATAAGCAAATAATAAGGAGCCGAATTTAATAATAAAATAATTACGGTATTAGGAAAGGTAGTGCAAATATTAATTCGTTAGTGGATAGAATTAATATTTAATGACAATGGGCTTGACCCAGAATGTCATTGGGAGGCCCGACCTAATTGTCCATGATCCCTACTAGAGCCTATATATATTCTTGTTCTCCTAAAGCTGCAAAAAAAAAGAATAATTCGAGATTAAAAACCTAGGGCAGCCGCAAGGAGCTAGGGTTTTGGGATTTCGAGGCTTTAAGGAGAGGAAACTTTGGGAGATCGAAGGCCACACTTCGCTCAAAGGGAATCAAGGAATTCAGTAGAAGACGTGGATCAGAATCGTAGCGATAAGGTAAAGTTTTCTTTTCGAACTCATAATCAATCATATAGTAAAACGCAGAACAGTAATCATATGTCCCAACAACAACATGTTAGAAGATTAGCAAACAGGGTAGCTCATTCGATGGCTCGAGGCCTTGTATGATAAATTTCTTTGTCAATTTTTTGATTCCTCCACCTTCGGTGTTGGTTTCGGTGATGTCTGATGCAAGTTTTTAAGGAATGAAATTTCACTTTTCTTCAAAAAAAAAACTATGCGCACAACTGCACAAGCCACACGCTATGTCGTCTCTATTAAAGCGAAAGCCAATCTCATATCAATAATCTTTTAATCAACACATCGCTTATGAAGGTTGAACCAAATTCAAACCCATCAAATATCGACACGTACATCCGAATCTTAGTTCTTGGTCACACGCACGCACACCTACTTAGTTATCAAAATAGCAAGCCATGCAGATATATTACGATTATTTTTTCATCTATTATATATATAATAGAGCAACTAGGAGGTTCAATTAGCCAATTTATTCAAGTTAAATTACCAAAATACCCTTCTAAATTATATTTTAATTATACATGTATTAATTACAATTAATACTCATCTACTTCAATATGCGTACATTAATTGTGTCCAACTCATTATTGTATATCATTGATATTTATTATTAATTCAATATTTAATATTAACAATTTATGACCAGATATTATTTTTTTATAGAAAATATTAAAACTTTTAAACATTAAATAAATTGTGACAATGATGATTGATAATTGTTAATTGAAAGAGATTACCAACTAATTTAGAGCTTCATTCACTATTGCAAAGTAATGCATATCAAATCTTATTTTGCTAAATTAAAAAAAAAAACTATTGGCCTTATTGCATATTTCGTATCTAGGTTCGCTATTTGGTTCATTACATTTATTTGCTTATATAGCAGACGGTTTAGGGAGATCAAAAGTAATGATAGACCAAATAAATAATAATAAAAAATAATGAATATGGCGAGTTGACAATGAATATCAATCAAATAAGGAATTTGGATACGGAAGATGTAAAAATAAGGCAATAGGTTTGTTTTTCGAAGTTAGCAAAATATGATTTGATCTGCATATCAAATCTTATTTTGCTAAATTGAAAAAAAAAACTATTGACCTTATTGCATATTTTGTATCCAGGTTCGCTATTTGGTTCATTACATTTATTTGCTTATATAGTAAATAGTTCAGGGAGATCAAAAGTAATTATAGACCAAATAAATGATGATAAAAAATAATGGATATGGTGAGTGAACAATGAATATCAAATATTTTGTACCATATCAAATATTTTTTTTTATAAATTTAGTATATATTAAACAATAAGCTATATATCAAACAAATGTTATAGAAATATTGTACGAAATAGTTTTACTAACTACTTCAAACAGGTTAAATACTATTTTGTTTTTATAAAGTTACACGACGGTTGTAAAATAAGTCACACTCATTTAAAATAGTTCAATCTCCCGTAATTACAAGACTGCAAACACTTCAAAATTACAGGTCTCACTTATATTGTACGTCGTTATTATATATGATCTTTTTCAATGAAAAAAGATTTCATTCGCAACATAACCTATAATACATTTCACATGCATGCATATATTTACATGATTAAATATATATGACCTTTTCTAACAAAAACTAATCCCACTTGCAACAAAACATATATTATATTTAATAAATCGGCTTATCATTTTATAACAGAAGAATGAAGAACATACATGTGCCTTGCACGGGTTATAAAGCTAGTTTTCTATTAGTAAGTGAAAAGACATTTATCATAAAAAAAATTTGATGTAAACACGTGTCATTTGTACCCCTCTCATCTCCGACAACATTTTCTAGAATAACCACCAGAACTAACAGTTGGGGATTGGTGACATATCACATATCTGATATCAAACTATCTTGTTTCCTAAAAAATTTATTGATTTTTCTTACCAAATCTAACTTTACATAAGCTGTAGTCATATATGGTAAGACTGTCGATAGATTAATTATTTAGTTGATTATTGAAGTGGACTTAAAATATTAAGTTGGTTATCAGACTGAAAACAGTTTCAAGTAAGTCATTAAGTTGGTTATGGGTATATTCGATTAAATAATTCACATTGTTTAGACGAAAATGATGATGCATTAACAATATTTGATATTTTTCGTCCAGAAAAAGGTAAGTTATATAACACAATGTACCCGTAGGTATAATGACCTGCTTGTGACCGTTTTCAATTTAATGACCAATTTGATACTTTTAAGTTCACTTTAGTTACCAACTTGATAATTAACCCGACTCTCAATTCGATAAGAAGGATTGCATTTTACTAAAACTAGCTAATAACCCATGCAAAGCACATGCCGATCATGAGTCATGATTAAAATATTAATATTAATAAATTGCTGAGAATAAATATATAATCAATAAGTATTTGTTGTGGAATAAAAACTATATCTTTGAATTCAATGCTAGGGTTAGAGAGATTCGAGTTTTAATGGTGTGGTTGCTCTTGTTGTCGGGGACTAACTTGATCCTAACAAGATGCCTACGTACCTTGATGAGAATCAAGAATCAATTCTGGAGTTGCCTTGTTGGCTTGTTGCGCCTTCGAGGCGTTGTGACGTATGGAGCTGTGCCCAAACGTTCTTTTTAGAATGAAGGGTGAGGTCCTTTATATAGATGTTGAGAGTCTGTGATTTAGACTTGGTTTGGGAGACTTGGTGGGCAAGCCACCTTCCTGGATTAGGATTCTAGATCCTTCTTTGTAGGAGGCTGTCTCATTTTCGGTGTCTTGGAGGCTAATCCTTGTAGGAGTTGGCTTCCAATTAGGACATATTTAATGAGCTACATTATTAGCCCTTTTATTAATTACGAAATTAATAAATAAATAGAGTTTTGGGCCTCAATAATTGGCCTTATTATTGGACCAATCTTGGTTTAATTAATATGACATTAATTATATTTCTAGGGTATTTTTTAGCCCATATCATTTGCCCCCCAACTTCTGGGAAAACTTCTTGAGTTTTCGTAGAAGTTATAAATATCCTTAACTGGATTGGGGTCAACACTCCCTTACCTGGGATTTAATTTACTATTTTCAATCATTATTTCAGGATTTTATGAGCAATTAATGCTTATCGGCCCGAATCTCGGGTATCATCTTAATGTAAAGTGTGGAGCGACCTACACAGTTGCGATGATTTGCCTTATTTGAGGCTGAATTGACATTTGTGTCAGTCTTCTATGGCTTATGTTATCTTTAATTGGCCTCTTAATGGCTCGCTTTTGACTTCCCTTAAATGAGACGCCCTAATTCGGGATTTCTTATGAATAATAGTTCATAATTGTGCTTATTTTTATCAAGCTCTACACTTGTATAGAGCTCGTTATAAAACTCATGCATTCATTGTTGTTCACATTATCAAGGAAATATTTTAATAATTTCTCTCATGTTTTATCATATTTTTCCTAATATTTTAGGATTTTTCTTGTACACACATGTATTTTTAATAATCATCCCTTATATTTTAGGAATTTTCATGTACACACAAGTATTTTAATAATTATTTCTACTATTTAAGGAATTTCCATGTACCTATAGGTATTTTTAATAATTATTCCTAACATTTTAGGAATTTTAATATACCCACAGGTATTTTCTAATAATTATTAATAATATTTAAGGAATTTTAATGTACCTGAGGTCATTTCTAATCCAAGGACCATAATATTCCAAAGTCTCTCTAAGGCAAACTCCATTGATCAATTAATGATCCCTGCTCCATTGGAGATGAAGAACAAGGACAAGATAAATCAAGTGATGCAAATGCTAAGGGCAAAGAGGGGATTTAGGACTGCAGAAGAGCTGGAAATAATTCAAACTCTATAATCATACATCACCTTTGGCAGGTTACCTGAATCAGTCAAACCAAGAAATGAAAAGAAAGATGATAAAGATGATGAGGATAAAAGGAGCAGGAGACCAAGCCTACAAAGGAGTGATAAGGATGACAAAAGTGAGAGCATCAGAAGCAAATCTTCTAGAAGATCCAAAGATGCTGATAAAGACAAGAAAAACTCTCAAGACAAGAAAGAAGCTGAAAAGAAGAGGAGTGGAAATCAGCAAGTTAAGGACATTGCCAGCAGTATCTTAACCACAACACAAGACTCTAAGTCTAGGGTGGGTACTGTTAGTAATGATCCTCCAAAATCTAAAACCAAGACTTCTGAAACTGATTTGCCACTGAAGGAAATTAAAGCCACAACATCAAAATCTAAAAGACACTTCCACAAAGTCACAGCTAATGGAGTGTAACAGTGGATCAAAAGGGAAGGATTAAAGCAACTTCCAAATGATGTGGCACTAAAGACCAAATCTCCTTGTTCAAGAAAGCTACCACATGTAAAGCACTGGAAGATCAAAAGGGTAGCCAAAAGAACAAGGATAACAAAGAGGAATGGAGTGATCACAAATGTTGTAGGGATAAAGTTACTTCATCTAGATGAAGACTATGATGAAGATGCCCTAGCATTCCTGAGAGCCCAAAGAATCTTTGAAGTCAAAGTGAAACAAGATCATCTAGAGATCAAATACACTGATGGAAGGGAGAAAGAGATGAAAACAGGGAGCTGACAATATTTTCCAACATATGAGCTTGAAAGAATAAACGCCTTGATGAATTTTGAAGAAAAAGAATAAAGATTGCGGAAGATTGAAATTGCCAGGTTTTTGAAAATGCATTCTGATTATCAAGAAAATCTGAGGAAGTTGAATGAAGAGAAAAAAATTCAGAAAGAAAAGGAGATGGCAGAAATGGAAGAGAGAGCTAAGGAGTTGAGAAAGAAATGGCTATCTAAAGTCAAACTAGATCCTTATGTAGTGGAGTACAAAAACAGAAATGGAGGGAAAAGCAAAATAAGGATGGAGTTTGTGGACTCTTATGTGGAAAGTGCCCTAAAAGCTGCAGTTGAAGACTTAGAAGACTCTCCCCTCATAGAAGAACTAATTGCAAGAGATGAAATTTTAGAAGCCATTTCAGAAATGAACAGAAGGGAAGAAGCCATAAAGAAGAAGGTTTATGATGACTATCTAGAAAAGAAAATGGAATCTAAAGCTGCACAACAACAGAAAAATTATCTGTAAGCTATCATTTTCTATTTGTAATCAAATTCTGTTCATAATGCACATCTGTTGTTTTCTCTGAAATATGATTCCTTTTATGTAAGTTAGGTTTGTTATCAGACATGAAATTGTGCCTAAGTTTCTTACTCACAATTTGGGGGAGATTGTTAGGCTCAAGGCATGTCTGAATACCACTATTAACAAGCCTACACATTGTGACTATGTCACTCTACATGACCTAGTGAAGTTTATCACTGGGATATAGTATAGGTCTCCATTGTACTTGTCTTGTTTTCATGTACTTATCTTTATTCTGTATGCTCAAAGTTATAATGAGCTTAGTAAGTTTCTTGCACCTAGAATGTATATAGGCCATGAAATAATTGTCCTGGTAGAAGTTCAAATTGTTCATGCAGCAGGATGAAAGTGAATAAGGCCTTGAAGAAATAAGTTGCAGAAATTTGTCTAAGTCCCTATATCGTGAAGTCAGAATGAGCTATGTCGTGAAGTCCCAAATTTCCATGTCGTGAAGTACTGAGATCGCATAGTCCAAAATGAACTATGCCGTGAAGTCCTCAAGGCTCATGTCGTGAAGTGTTGAGATCGCAAAGTCAGAATGTACTAGATCGTGAAGTCCTCAAAAAGGCTATATCGTGAAGTCTTCAAAGGCTATATCGTGAAGTCCTCAAAAAGGCTGTATAGCATACTCCTGAAATACTCATATAGCAAAGTCCTCATATAGCAAAGTCAAGAATGCTCTATGTCGACAAGTCACAGAATAAAGAGTATGTTGGAGTTCACGATTTCAACACTTAGACGATCCACAACAAGACAAATCAAGGTACAAATTCAAAGTTCAAAGGAGACAAATACTGGGGCATCTGTTATGGTTAAGTGGTCCAAAGACAGATGACAAATCAACAGCAAAACTTGGAGAGAAAGAATGGAGACAAGCAGCTACAGATACGGGATAGGACAACAGAAAGCAAGTGGTCCTTCCTGACACAGTTAACCTCTTATGGGAGAACAAGTGGGAGTTACAGTTAAGGGGTAGCTGTGTAAGTAGGGTTTGCACTAGTTTTGTATAGGTGATATATATATTGTGCACACCCTATTGTTAGCTATAACAGAGATATACACAGAAATATTCAAGCACTCTTTTCTCTGTAAGAAAACAAGAAAACACTGTTCTTGTTGAGAAGCCAGAATTTCACTTTTGAAATTTTGGAAGCTATAGTATTTGATTTACTTAATACAAAGTAGATTAAAGTGATTGTGTGTGTTCTGTTTATTTGATTCCGCATTTTCATACAACACAATTTAACACAGTTTTTTAGTTTCAAGAAAACGAAAAATATTCAAACTATCCATTCACCCACCCCTCTGTCTAGTTTTTTAGTGATAATTATATCTAACACCTCCCCCTTGGAGCTACGTTTGTATTAGTGGAGAATTCATCTCCGGAATAAGGTCCAAAGAAGTTCAAAGTTCTTGATACAGAAGACCCAATCTAGGAATGTATTGAGGCACATACACCTCATGAGATGGAGGTGGAAGTCTACTTCTCCCAACCTCGGGATACAAATGTATCCCATATGTAGGGTTTTGATTCGTGTGTGGGTGCAACCGATTATGGAAATTTGCCTCCCTTGAGGTGCATTCGCAATGGGTGCAAGCACCATCTATAATGGATCCGTCCCTTGAGGTTGGGGATTCGCTACTTGGGAATTCGTCCATATGGGCAGAGAACATGCGCCTTGAGTCAATAAATTTTGGATCACCCATTGGGGATCAACCCTCGGAGACTCGTCTCTAAGGAGTCGTTCCTTGAACGGAAGTCAAGGGGAATAGATTGTTAGTTCAATTGCTCCTTCATCGTCTTTGGTGCACGATCAAGATTTTTCACTCCTTTTGCAGGCGGAGGTTCCATGCCTCCAATATGGGGCGAATCATCCCCTCGTTGGGGGTGGGAGCCCATAACTTGGGTTCTGAGCCGTTAGTTATGGAAGCATCGTGGTAATCATGCCAGCCTTTTTGAAATCATGGGCAGAATCATGCCTAGGATTGGGGATTCGTCCCTTGAGAGTTTTGAATAGTTCTTTGGATTCCAACTCTTTGGAGACTTGTTTAAATTCATGTTCTTAAAGGGTTCGTCCCTTGAACATTGGTAGGTGTGGATCATCGATACTTCGTGTTTTCGTCATGGTTGATGTTGAATTCAATGCTAGGCTTAGAGAGCTTCGAGTTTTAATGGTGTGGCTGCTCTTGTTGTCGGGGACTAACTCGATCCTAACAAGATGCCTACGTACCTTGATGAGAATCAAGAATCAAGCCAAGACGTAGTTCTGGAGTTGCCTTCGTGGCTTGTTGCGCCTTCGAGGCGTTGTGACGTATGGAGCTGTGCTTAAACGTTCTTTTTAGAATAAAGGGTGAGGTCCTTTATATAGATGTTGAGAGTCTGTGATTTAGACTTGGTTTGGGAGACTTGGTGGGCAAGCCACCTTCCCGAATTAGGATTCTAGATCCTTCTTTGTAGGAGGCTGACTCTTTTTCGGTGTCTTGGAGGCTAATCCTTGTAGGAGTTGACTTCCAATTAGGACATATTTAATGAGCTACATTATTAGCCCTTTTATTAATTACGAAATTAATAAATAAATAGAGTTTTGGGCCTCAATAATTGGCCTTATTATTGGACCAATCTAGGTTTAATTAATATGACATTAATTATATTTCTAGGGTATTTTTTAGCCCATATTAGTATTATTAAAATTTGTACTTACAGAGAATTTAATGATAAAAGTATATAATAAAGAAATACTATATAATTATGTAGTTATAGTTAATCGAACTCGGGATGAAATTAAAGAAATTAAAGTAAATAAATAAATTTTGTATAATTAATTAGTTATAAGGAATCGAATTCCAATCCACTGATAATAAAATTTTGTATTTTGATACTATTACACGCTATTTAAACATGATTTAATTTGCTTATTAATAAAGAGTATAGATTATTATCTAACTTTACATAAGCTGTAGTCACATATTTTTTTTTACTAGGTTAATGTTTTCATATTTTTATGCCGTTAGATCATTATAAAGTGATAGGCTATATATAGCCCGGACCCATCCTGGACCCCGGATCACTACCGAACCCGGATTCATATTTAGGCCATGGCCCATCGACTAGTCTGGATTCATATTCTGTGTCATGACTCACCTACAAATCCGAACTCATATCGGAGTCCGGGTCCATCAATAAGTCCGAACTCATATTGGAGTCCGGGCTCATCTACTAGTCCGAACTTATATCGGAGTCCTGGTCCATCAATGAGTCCGAACTTATATCGGAGTCCGGGCTCACCTGCAAAACTCGAGCTCACAGTTAGGACGTGGCTTAAGTCCAAAGTTTAACTCATTCCTGGCGACAAAGGCAATAATCTACGTGTGAGAGACTACACATTGTTACGTAACGTGTTTAGGTCATCACTGATGGCCACACCTGGAGACAACACGTAAGGATACCTAATGATTGGCACATTCATGTCCTAGTCAAGCCACACGCCGGCAGGAGCCTGGCACACGACACCACAATTCTACACCTGAAACGTGGGATCCATCAACATCACCCAGGTGTCCTACCTACCTAGGATTCAACGCTCATGATTGCAGGTACAACCCCTAAACCCTAATTCTTGGCCTATAAATAGACCAAGGAGGAAAGGTCTAGGGGTTACACATTCTTTTTTACACACTTAGCCTACATTATACACACAATATACACACCCTCCATATTTAGATTTCTCTATAGTCCTGTCATCCTTTCCAAAGCCGTTACTTATTCTCACGCCAGAGGCGCCGCCAGGGTCCAAACCCCCATCCGGTGTTGTTTTGCAGAGTCCCAACCGCAGCGACACCGCTTCCAGGCGTGGGATCGGCCGGGAAGGACTAGATCGGGATTTGGAGTTATCATTTGGCGCTAGAAGGAGGGCCCCCTGTCTTGTGGTCACGGTGCCGCTAGACTCACCATCATCAACAAGCTCCTTCATCTTTGAAGGAGTCCTAGTTAAATCCAGTAAGATCTAAGAAAACTCCTTTGCTCTAACCACCAAACATGAACTCTTTAGCCCATTTCTCCAATGTATGCATGTTTTTTAACCTCGTTTAGCCCAGATCTTGTTTAGCCTTGTTTGTATGCTTTGATTATTGTTTAGATCTATATTGCTCCTGCTTAGATCTATTTAAAAGAACCCAGATTTCTTGATTATTGAGATTGCGAACCCAGAAATACGTGCATACATTTTGATGCCTTCACATACACACTGAGATCTAGTTGTAAGACCCAGGATACTTTGCGGTTGAATTTGCTCCAAATCTTGTTTTAGAATACCATATACATCTATTTGTGTGGGAAGCATGGCTCGTGGAAGTAAGAGCACAAATAGGCATACCTCAAGTAACCCAGCCCCGGACACCAACATCCCGGTCCCAGGTCAGGCGGGTAACCAGGTACCCCCAGTCCTGACTTTGGCCTCACAGGTAATCCGGACAGGTGATGCCCGGGTAAACATAGAAGTAAACAAGTACAAATACACTGACCTTGCTCTTGAGCCCGGACAGATGGAAAACCTGATTGGCGAACAGGTTGTTGAAGCAATCCGATTATACAACCAAACCCGGAACAAAGAGCAAGACCAGTGTGAGAACTCTCATCACCCCGAAGGATCCCACCGCTCTAGGTCTATTTTTGACCGAATTGGCGACAAAGACAAAGACACCGAAAGGAGGCCTCACCGAACTCGCAGCCGAAATCATGATGAAGAGACCGAAAAGCTTAAAAAGTTGGCTGAAATGCGTGAAAAGATTCAGGCGGAAGAGCAGGCCAGACTCGACTTACGGGTCCAGAAAAGGATCCAGGAGGAGGAAGCCCGGATTCTTGGCAAAACCTCTGAAAAGAGGAGAACCCGGGCTCCAAGTCCAGAAATAGTCTCAGATGAGGATGAACCCCGGGAGGACCTTATGAACATGATTCATGAGTTGCAAAGAAAAGTTGGCCAAGACTCTGGGCTCGATATTGGGGACACCCTAACACCATTCAGCTACTCCTTGGAGGCAACACCAAGGCAGAAAAACATTAAGCACTATAATTTCGAATCTTTCAATGGTTTGGATGACCCCGAAGAGCATGTGAACTATTTTGAACAAATTGCCATGATTTATTATTACAATGATCTAACAAAGTGCAGGTTCTTTGCTTCCACACTCAATTCTGGGGCTTAGAGGTGGTTCAGCCGGATACCATCTCGCAGCATCCACAGCTGGAAGCAGTTCCGTGACGCATTTCTTAAACGCTTCCGGGAAAACAAGACTCATGAGATGCACATGTGCCATCTGGAAACAGTCAGGCAAGCACGGGGTGAAGCCCTTTCTGCATATATGAAAAGATTTAAAGAAGTTATAAACAACATAACCAACCTGGATGAGCGGGAGGCTCTGACAATCTTTCGAAGAAACCTGGAACCGGATAACAATGAGAGGTATGTTCTGGACCTCATTCATAAAGGCCCTCAGAGCTTGGCGGCAGCCTATGCAATGGCCGCCAGGTTCATTAAAGAAACCGATGTCCTACAAGCAATGAGGATGACCAGACAGGGCATATCTCCAACCCGGGTTCAAGATCCACCAAAAAACAACTACAGCCATCAAGATAAAAAATTCAAACCCAACAGATAGAGCAACTATATCCAAAGCTCTCAGCTTGCACTACCAGCACCACCCCCGGACTCCAGGCAGAAAGATGAGTCCGGACAGCCTAAACCCAAGCGTGAGCCCAGACCCGAACCCTCTTGGACTCCTCTCAACCGGGCCCGCGCGGATATTCTGAAAGAAGTACGAGATAAGCCATTCTATTACCCTCCCAAGCCAATGCTCACAGCCCCGGAAAACCGATCAGTCCATAAACATTGCGACTACCATGAAACCCATGGACATACAACTGAAAATTGCTTATCTTTGAAATTTTTTGTGGAGGACCAAATCAAAAAAGGCAACATGGGACAATACATAGCTCGAAGAGTTGCCGACCGAGGAGAGGGTTCCGGAAAAGACAAGATTGTGGTCAATGTTGTTATGGGGGGGTCCAATTCACCTCCACGGAGCCCGGACTCAGGGGATGAGGTAATGATGGTGCAATCTTGCCCGGAACAGGTCATAAGCTTTAGCAAAGATGACTTCGAAGGAATAAACCCAAATCACAATGAAGCACTTGTCGTGACACTTGATATTGCTGATAATGAGGTCAGAAGAGTCCTGGTTGATAACGGCTCTTCTGTCAACATTTTGTTCAAACACACCATGGATCGAATGCAGCTGGGGAGTGTGAAGATGAATGACTGTAGAGAAGACCCACTCTACGGATTTGGGAACAATTTGGTTCCAATCCAGGGAACTCTATATCTCCCAGTACTCTTTGGCACTTTCCCGAAGCAGGTTGGCAAGAAGGAGCTAACTGAGTTACTCCGGGAGTACGCAGACGTTTTTTCTTGGAGCCCGGACGACATGCCCGGACTCCAGGAGTCTGTTGCTATGCACAGCTTAGATGTTGATCCTAGAAAGAAGCCAGTAAAGCAGAAAAGGAGGAACTTTGCCCCGGAAAGGCAAAAGGCAATCGATGAAGAGGTTGAAAAACTTCTCAAAGCCGACATAATTTGTGAAATCAAGTATCCGGAATGGATTGCAAATGTTGTCTTAGTCAAGAAACCAAACGGAAAGTGGCGAATGTGTGTGGACTACACTGATCTAAATGCTGCCTGTCCAAAAGACCCTTACCCACTTCCAAGCATCGACCAGCTCATAGATGCGACAGCCGGGCACGTCATGCTGAGCTTCATGGACGCTTTCTCCGGCTACAATCAAATTAAAATGAACCCGGCTGATATAGCCAAGACTGCATTCATCACACACCGGGCTGTTTATGCCTACAAACTCATGCCATTTGGACTAAGGAACGCTGGATCCACGTACCAGAGAGCAATGGTGGAAATTTTCAAGAGTCAGCTGGGAAGAAACCTGGAGTCCTACGTTGACGACATGATAGCAAAATCCACCAAAGTTCAAAACCATATCGCTGATTTGAAGGAATGCTTTGACAACCTAAGGAAACAAGAAATGAAGCTTAACCCGGAGAAATGCACCTTCGGGGTGGAAGCTGGAAATTTTTTGGGATTCATGATTAGCCAGAGAGGGATCGAAGCTAATCCGGAAAAAATCAAGGCTATAAGGGAAATGAAGGAACCCCGGACTCAAAGGGATATACAAAAGCTAGCTGGGTCTTTGGCGGCTCTAAGAAGGTTCATTCCTAAACTTGCCGAGCGCTGCCTACCTTTCTTTACACTGCTTAAAGGAGCCCAGAAAAAGAAGGATATTATTTGGAGTCCGGAGTGTCAAAGTTCTTTGGAATCAATTAAAGAATACCTAGCTGCACCACCAATCCTGACCAAGCCAGAACCTGGAGAACCACTTAGCCTCTATCTGTCTGCAGGAACTCTAGCTGTTGGGGCGGCCCTTATCCGGGATCATGAGGGCCAGCAAAAACCAGTCTATTATGTGAGCCAAATGCTCAAGGATGCTGAGACACGTTATCCGAACCTTGAAAAATTCGCTTTCGCTTTGGTAACTGCATCCCGCAAACTGAGACATTATTTCCAAGAGAGAGAGATCAAAGTAATCACTGATCAACCACTCCGGAAAATCATTCACAAACCCGATATCTCGGGAAGATTGGTAAATTGGGCTGTGGAGCTAAGCCAATTCTCCCTTACTTTTGTACCAAGAACATCAATCAAGGCTCAAGCCCTAGCAGATTTTATTGTGGAATGTTCTTTCCCGGAACCTATTCCCATTCCGATGGAGACAGAACTCGGGGAAGACTCCATGCCCGACCATGAAACCTGGATGTTGCACGTAGATGGCTCATCAACAAGAGAAAGATCCGGAGCAGGGCTCGTACTCACGAGTCCGGATGGATTTAAAGTAAAACAAGCGATCGGATTCGAGTTCGAAGCAACAAACAATCAGGCGGAGTATGAAGCTCTTTTGGCCGGACTCCGTCTAGCCCGAAACCTGAGAGTGAAAAAGCTAAGGATTTTCAGTGATTCCCAAATAGTGGTCAAGCAAACGACTGGAGATTATGTTGCAAAAGACCCAATTCTGGGACAGTACCAAGCCCTGGTTCAAGGCCACCTAGATGTGATACCACAATTTGAAATCATTCAAGTGAATAGAGAAGATAATACTGAAGCTGATATCATGTCCAAGCTAGTCCAAAATTCGGCTGAGTTGGATAGCTCGGTCTATTTTGAAGAATTGGAAAAACCAACGGTGGAACAAGAAGAAATAATGGAGATCGAACACCAACCAAATTGGATGACCCCAATAATTTCATATCTGGACAAAGGGGAACTTCCATCTGATAAGAACCAAGCTCAAAGGTTGAAGGCCAAAGCTGCAAAGTTTTTTCTAGAAGAAAGTTTACTCTATCGCCGGACTTACCCTTCTCCTATTTTAAAGCGAGTTAGTCCGGCCGAGGCACAATATTGCTTGCAAGAAGTTCATGAGGGAATTTGTGGAGATCACCTATCTGCAAAGGCCCTGGCTCACAAGATTATAAGGCAAGGTTATTACTGGCCTACAATTCATAATGATGCTGTGGAGTTTGTGAAGAAATGCAAGAACTGCCAACTTTTTAGCAATGTCCCAAGACAGAGCCCGGTCCTACCCTCCTCAGTCCTGTCTCCTACTCCATTCGTTGTTTGGGGCATTGATATCATGGGTCCTTTTCCAAGGGCAAAAGGGGATTTGAGATACTTATTAGTTGCAATCGATTATATGACTAAGTGGGCAGAGGCTAAGGCAATGAGAACAATAAATCAGAAGGATTGCATTCAGTTTATGGACAATATACTAATGAGGTTCGGACTACCAATGGTTCTAGTTTCTGATAACGGTCCACAATTTGTGGGGTCCGAGTTCGAAGGCTACCTGAAAGAAAGAGGAATCAAGCATAAAAAGTTATATGTTGCATACCCAAGAGGAAACGGCCAAGTTGAAGTTACAAACCGGATTTTGCTTAGAGGAATTGAGAAGAGGTTACAAGAAAGTAAGAATAAGTGGCCTGAAGAACTGCCAAACATGTTATGGGCATACAGGACTAGTCCCCGGACTAGCACTGGTGAAACCCCATTCAAACTCGCCTACGGCACTGAAGCTTTACTACCCATCGAGGTTGGAAATCCCTCCCATAGAGCGATAAATTTTGAAGAAGTGGCTAATGAAGAAGGGTTGCAGACTAACTTGATTTTAATCGACGAGGTCCGGGATCAAGCTATTGACAGGATGGAAAAATACAAGGAAAAAACTAGAGAGTACTTTGGGAAGAAGGCCCGGGTTAAAAACTTTCAAGTTGGAGACCTGGTCCTTTGTGATACGGAGGCTTCTGATCCTACCAATACCGGAAAGCTCATGCCAAAGTGGGAAGGACCCTACAAGATAATGGAAATACTCCGGCCCGGAACATACAAGTTGGTTCATATGGATGGTTCTGAGGTCCCCAATACTTGGCATGGCCTTAGACTCCGAAAATTCTATCAGTAAGAAGATTGCAGCGACCGGATAAAAAATAAGGAGCTCCCGAAAGCCCAGTTTAGAATAAGAACTTTGTATTCCTGATCTTTCTATAAATAAAACCGGTTACGTTGTTTTGTTTTGTTTTCATATTTGTTTAACTTCCAGCAAATTTCAATTTCTTGTAATAGCCCGGGCTCAGAGCTATACGCATAACATGTAGCCCGGGTCCCCAGCACTACGCAAACTAGAAACCCTGGCTCAGAGCCATAGGCAAATATCGTAGCCAGGGTCCCCAGCAATAAGCACCAAAACCAAAAAAGAGTCTGGCTCAGAACCAAGCTATGAGACCGGACTCACGAGCAATATGCATCAAATGAAAATCTTAGATTCTATTCTAAGTATAAAATAAAGAGTCCGGCTCAGAACCAAGCTATGAAACCGGACTCACGAGCAATATGCATCAAATGAAAATCTTATATTCTATTCTAAGTATAAAATAAAGAGTCCGGCTCAGAACCAAGATATGAGACCGAACTCACGAGCAATATGCATCAAATGAAAATCGTAGATTTTATTCTAAATATAAAATAAAGAGTCCGGCTCAGAACCAAGCTATGAGATCGGACTCATGAGCAACATGCAACCTAATGACCCTGGTTCGGAGCCATAGGCAAATAATGCAGCCAGGATCCCAAGCAAAATGCAATCCTAAATCCGGGCTTGGACCAAACTAAGCTATAAAGCTGGGCCCGGACTAAGCAATCATAAATTAGGAAATATTCCTAAGTACAAAATATATATATGCCAGGCCCGGACCAAACTATGAGGCCGAGCCCCCAGCAATGTGCAAACTAATAACCCTGGCTCGGAGCCATAGGCAAATAATGCAGCCAGGATCCCAAGCAATATGCAATCATAAACTATATGCACGGACTGCACTAAGATATGTGACCGGGCTCCTAGCACATGCAAATTCAAAATATATACGCAAACATGGAATTTTTAAGAGAGCAAGGAAAGAAAAAGCAAAATACATTACCAAGGTCATAATAAAGATAGAAGCCCGGGTTGTCCATACAACCTGGAAACACTTCCAATGTTAAGAGAGACAAGTCAAACGAAAAAGTAACAGTTACATGGGAATTTAACCCCAAAAGGCAAACACAGTTGCATCAGTTTATTCTGGAATGTGATTAGTTCATTTGGATGGCTGAGGAGAATCCGGCCCAGCTAGAATGATAAATGGATTCGGGCCATCATAAGGCATGGGCTCTCCAAGGCCATCTTCAATGTCTTTCTTGGCTGCAACAAAATGGTCTATGAAGGATTCCCAGCAAGCGTTCGGATCGGTTTTGAGATGCTTTTCAGCAACAACAAATGTCCGGTAAATCTCAGGAGCACCGGCGTCAGCAATAGCTTGGTCATAAGCAGCAGATTTCTGAAACTCGACGATAATCTCCTCCTTTGACTTGCTAAGCTCATCCTGCAAATCATCATACTTATCTTTCATAGCCCCGGACTCCTCTGTAGCGCTCGTGACTTGGGCTTTCAGTTTAGAAACCTCAGAACTTAGATCGGAAACCTTACTGTCATAAGTCGTCTTCAAAGAGGACAACTCATTTTCCAGGCTTTGATTCCGGTCCTCTTTCTCCTTCAACTCTTGATTCAAGCTTTCCAATTCATGAACAAAAACTGTGGCAGCTCCACTGATCAACGCCCCGGACTGCGAATAAACATGTTAGTGACACAAACATTAAGAACTCAAATTCATAAGGAAAAACCATACTTACATGACCCTAGTGTCCAATGGCACGTTTCAGAACAGCTATAACCCCGGACCGTTTCATTTCGTCAACATCTTCATCCGTGGGAATTTCAGATGCCAAACTGGCAAGCTTCTTCAAATCACATGATCCAACCATGACCGGTTGTCCATCAGCACCTTTACCTTTGTCATCAGCGGTGATTTTCTCCACAACAACTCGGGGCCTAGAGGGTGGTTTCCGGCCAACACTAATTCTCCTTTTCTTAGTGGTCCGGTCATCAGGAGTACCAATGTTCTCCACATCAATAGCTTCAACATCAGGGGCGGGGTGGTTTAAGACCGGAGCAGCAGACTCAGCACCGCCCTCTTTCAAAACACTGGAACCGGATCCCTCACCAGCCTTCTTCACCTTGTCATTGTGAACCCCAGAAATTTTCCTTTGAGCCAAGGAATAAGTGTTGTAAGACATGATATCCTTCAATCCTTGATTGTAGTGGGGGAAACCTGAAATAACACAAAGAGTTAACAAGAAGCCTAGACTATAAAACAGTGAAAGTACACAATTGTGAATAAAAAACAACTGACTTACACCCTAGCTCAAAGAGTTTCTTATGATCCATAAAGGTATCCCGGGTACATTGAAACCCAAGGATCCCACAAAACTTACGAATCCTTCTCAACGTGAACCTGTCAGCTTAACCGTTTCAAAAATCTTGGCTTCCTTATCTAAAACAATTTGGGGCATACCACCTAGATCCCAGCCCCTCAACATCAGAACCTCGCCGGACCAACCTTTCAAGGTACTTTGTTGAATCACAGGCTGGGCAGATCCTCCTGATGGAAATCCACATTCCTTAGCGCGAAACCGGAGCTCGTAAAGAGGTTTCTTGTTAGACCGGACTAATTGGAAAAGCTGATGAAAAAGTCGGAAGGTGGGGATATATTCGGATTTCTCGCAGCAAGCCAAGAACCAAATAACCCATTTAATCCCGTTAGGGGTCACTTGCATAATTGAGATCTCATATTCATATTTGAAAAGATGTTTTACAAAATTGTGACATTGTGGATTCCAGCCGGACCGTAGATGTTCCAACCAAACTCCAATATACCCATCGTCACCCCGGTCATAAATGTGCTCGTTGGACTCAGGCCATCTCCATTCAATTTCTGGGCCAAGTTGGAAAGCAGCCCGGATGGCAACATCCATTTCCTCTTTGGTAAGATCCACAAAAGGTGTCTTGAGAGGGTTAGGAGCCCGGCCAACAACAAGCTGTGCGCAAGCCCGGTCCATAACCTCTTTATTAACAGGCCCGGGAAGTCCCTTAGCACCGTGGTTATTGTTATAGTGATGATTGAGATTTTGGTAATACAGACGATGGTCATAGTCAGAGGGTTTCTTAACAAACATATAATCAGTATCGTGGTAAAATCCTAACGGAGTTATAAGACCTCGGCCAGGGGCTAACACCCTCTCGTTCAGTTGAGTTACTACTGGGGGGGTCCGAGCTAGTTGACATTATAGACCAATCTAAATCTACAAGTTCAAGATACTGATTTTGGCTAGATGATGATGATGACGTACAAGAGAAGAAGGAATTACTACTATGGCTTTCAGAAAGTGGAACACACACCCTGTTGGCACGCTTCGCTATCCGAACCATAAACACCTATTAAGAATCCGGATTAACTATGGTTAGTTTATTCAATTTATCCTTCAAATATTACATGATTTTTCATACATGTTAATGTTTGTTAAGGTATAGTAAACCAAATAATCCGGACTAGGACCTAAACACTATACATGAAACCAAGCCCGGACTCATCTACAAATCTAAACCACAGAAGCATCAAAACAAAATGACGCAAACACAACACAAGTTACAATTCCATTGGCATCAAATAGAAACCCGATCCACAAACCAAAACTAAGCCCGGGCCATTTCAGAACCATAAACGCCAAAAACACAAACACAAAATGACACAAACAGCATACAAGATCAAAACCACGATACTTATAACTTATACAATCCCCAAATCAAGAACACCAAGAACAACACAGAAACCCAGAAAGTCGAAAACACCCAAATCGCAGTATTTAGAAAAGCATGCAACAACAGGGGTGACCAGCAAAACAAACACAAGCCAGTATACAAACAACCAAGCAACAATATCACAGAAAATCAAAACTTTCTCAAAACCCCCAAATCGAAGCCAAGGCAGTTCATACAAAGGGGCAAGTATGGAATAAAAGCCGAAAGAATAGAAGAGATACGAAGGGAAAAGAAGAATAAATCAAAAACACTTACAAAAAGCAGGAGAGTTTTATGGCTTCGCGAGATGAAAACTAAGTTGGCCGGAAGTTCAAGTCGGCGGGAGGAGAGGAAGTCTTCAGGCGAAATACAGTGAAATGGAAGTGAAAAAGCCCTTTTATAGAGGGTTAAAAAATAACTCCTAAAAGGACAGGTGTCACGATGTAATTGGTGTGCAAGAACTTGAAGTGGAAAAATAAAAAATGGAAAAGAAAGTAAAAGACACTACATTTATTGCTGACAGCGGTTATTTCCGAAAATCAAGACAAAAGGAGGTCGTGGCTTTTCAAAAAGAAAGGGGGGGGGGAATTGATATCGTTTAATATTCTACAGGCTAATGAAAGGGTAACATGGCACGGACTAAACAATCGATCCACAAAACAGGCCAAGAAAATTTAGCCCGGATTCTTATCTTGGATAACAATCAAGCGAGATTTTTTTTTTTTTTTTTAAGTTACCCAAAGCCTAACAGCTTTGGACTTGAGAAAGAACCAAGGATAACTCTCAACCCCGGATTGCCAACTTTGATAACAATCCGGGTTGGGGAGCAACAATCAAGCCAGAAATGTTTCTAAGTTACCCAGAGCTCGAAGGTTTTGGACTTGAGAAAAAACAAAGGATCATTCTCAACCCCGGATTGTCACCTGTCATACAAATCCGGGTTGGGGGGCAACAATCAAGCCAGAAAGTTTTTCTATGTTACCCAAAGCCCCACAGCTTTGGACTTGAGAGAGAATCAAGGCTCACTTTCAACACCGGATTGCCATCTTTGATAACAATCCGGGTTGGGGGCAACAATCAAGCCAGAAACCTTTCATACCAATCCGGATTGGGGGCAACAATCAAGCTAGAAATTTCTTCCAAGTTATCAATTCAGGAGTTTCTACTCCCTCATCCAGAAAATCTGCATAAGGGAGTGGGGGGCAAATGATAGGCTATATATAGCCCGGACCCGTCCTGGACCCCGGATCACTACCGAACCCGGATTCATATTTAGGCCATGGCCCATCGACTAGTCTGGATTCATATTCTGTGTCATGACTCACCTACAAATTCGAACTCATATCGGAGTCCGGGTCCATCAATAAGTCCGAAATCATATTGGAGTCCGGGCTCATCTACTAGTCCGAACTTATATCTGAGTCCTGGTCCATCAATGAGTCCGAACTTATATCGGAGTCCGGGCTCACCTGCAAAACTCGAGCTCACAGTTAGGATGTGGCTTAAGTCCAAAGTTTAACTCATTCCTGGCGACAAAGGCAATAATCTACGTGTGAGAGACTACACATTGTTACGTGACGTGTTTGGGTCATCACTGATGGCCACACCTGGAGACGACACGTAAGGATACCTAATGATTGTCACATTCATGTCCTAGTCAAGCCACACGCCGACAGGAGTCTGGCACACGACACCACAATTCTACACCTGAACACGTGGGATCCATCAACATCACCCAGGTGTCCTACCTACCTAGGATTCAACGCTCATGATTGCAGGTACAACCCCTAAACCCTAATTCTTGGCCTATAAATAGACCAAGGAGGAAAGGTCTAGGGGTTACACATTCTTTTTTACACACTTAGCCTACATTATACACACAATATACACACCCTCCATATTTAGATTTCTCTATAGTCCTGTCATCCTTTCCAAAGCCGTTACTTATTCTCACGCCGGAGGCGCCGCCAGGGTCCAAACCCCCCTCCGGTGTTGTTTTGCAGAGTCCCAACCGCAGCGACACCGCTTCCAGGCGTGGGATCGGCCGGGAAGGACTAGATCGGGATTTGGAGTTATCATAAAGAAATACTTTAAAATAAGAAGATATTAGGTACCAGGAGGAAAGAACAGTTAGAGTCAGTGTTAATACTGACTTGAATAAGAATAGATTCAACTAATTACGAGGACAGTTTACTCCCAGTACCCTTTCTGTCTTGCTTAAATTAACTTCATTTAATTTTACAAAGTAATATTTAGAAATTTGATCACTTTAATATATTTTTGTTATATCACTTTATATATACACACACCCAACATATATGTTAATAATGCTTAAAATTAGGTCAACTTAATTTAAAAAATATTGAAAGAAGGCAATAAAGATTAAAATAAGATAACTCTAGTAAAATGGAATAGATTGGTTGTTTTAAAAAAAGTAGCGCTACATATTCTCAATTGGATCCCAATTTTTTATCATTTATTCATAAAATTTATATCTACTTACGAGAGGTTCATCTCATAGAGAATAATAGTCAATAATATAGTGACACATCATCATTTGGGACCGTTTTGGGTATTCAAGCGTTACTTTTCAAAAAATTGAGGAATTGATGATGATTTTCAAAAATGTCTGTAAGCTTAACGTAAATTTTGCAAGGTTCTTTGAAGTTGATGCTAATTAATTACTCCCTCGGTTTCAAATGACATGTAAAAAGCACAACTTAACCAAACTATTTTTAATTTTTTTTCTAAATACAAATTTTATATTTAAATTAATTTTTTTTTATCAAAAACTAATTAGGGACTTAAAACAACTGTTTATACGGAATCTCAGATAATTATTAGAATTTAGATAAACAAAGTTGGTCTGACAATATTGAGCAAATTAATATAGATATAATAATTACATGACATCATAATTTAATGAGTAAATTGCAAATTTGTGGTCATAATTAACCTCATTTTGCATTTTGGTGGCCAAAGTTTCAATTTTGCAATATAGTAGCCGGACATTACTTTTATTTTTCAAAAAAGTGACTAAGGGCCACTTTTTTGAAAAAAAAGTTTTAAAAAAAATGCCTCTTAGCCACCTTTTTAAAAATTAAAAGCAATATTTAGCCACCAAATTACAAATTTGAAAGTTTGGCCACTAAAATGGTAAAGCGGGTAAAATTCAGTCACCATTTTACAATTTACTCTAATTTAATTAATATCCAAGATGTACATCTGGGAGTTGATAGCAATTTAACATGCTGTTTTGTCTCTCCTCTTCAATGGGATTGAAATTCAATGTAGTTATTGGACTTGATTCAGGGGTTGGCATAACTGAAGTAAATCTGAAATTACTGCTGCTGCTGTTGGATCCAAATCCAGGGCTCTCTTGATTCACATTAGAGGCCAGTGCATTGATATCATTTAACTGGGAATTAAAACTGATCGACATTAGGTTTCATCAAGTAGGGTCCGTTAGATAAATTTAAGATTTCTTGAGTCTGGCTAGGCTGTATTCACAACTCATTTGCGAGATCATCAAGATTGCCAATATGGTTATCTACTGATAGAAAAGTATGCGGAAGTGAGATGATTGTAAATTATGGACGTTTAGAAAATTAAGATCGACACCTAAGGAGCTCGACGATGAAATAAAATTCATTAATCGAGACGAAGTTCTTCCTGGATCGATCCCATTTCCAAGAAGTCTTTTCTTAATGCGCGTTTTCCAGTAATTCTTGATTTCGTTGTCAGTTCTTCCTGGAAGACGAGCTGCATACAAAATATAGAATATTACATTAGAACATGCATGACCTGAGGCATACTAATTTTTCATACATAAAATTTGCATACAAAAATTAATCAACATACTTGTTTCCAAGAACACTATGTAGCTGAATTATTGCTTCTTCTTCTTTGAATGAAAATCGACCCCTTTTAATATCTGGCCTTGAATAATTTATCCACCTTAGACGGCAACTCTTTCCACACCTTTGCAGCCCTATATATACAAAGTCGATCAAATTCATAGGATAAAGAGCACATCTGCATAACCTTAATTGTGTGCGCGAGTGTGTGTGTGTGTGTGTATAATGCTGTTATTTTATAGACTAGCCACAACAAGTATCGAAACACACACACATATGTAATACCAGCATTCTTGGGAAGAGTCCTCCAATTGCCATACCATTTTTTTGAATGTAGTCCGTCAGTTTTTGATCTTCTTCCTCAGTCCAAGGTCCTTTTTCCAGTCCAATCTTGTCACAACAAGGTGATCGTCCCATGTCGTAAACACGTGTGTTGTAATTATTATGCATGTGTGCTTGGGACTTGAAGAAGAAACTGAAAGAGTTGAGAGGAGAAACTACTAATGACAGAAAGGCTTCAGTGTTCATGTTGGTGTATATATTGGCTAAGCGAACAGAAAGATTCAAGTCAATGCAAAACGGTGCTGTCACTGATACTGATTACGGCTACGTGTCCATCTGCATTCCGTCTTGTAGTGATCATAGTATAATTTTATTTATAATTTGAATTAGATAAATCTATAGTCTATAATGTATACACTATATCTTTGTATTCTCACTTGGTTCCTGTCAGATTGTCTAAATAAACAATAATTTTCATTATGTACCAAAATGTTATTACAAATATGTGCGCTGTATCTTATACTTTTTTCTTTACATATATGACAAGCTACAGTTTGAAGGTGAATTTTGAGAAGCAATGGAAACTCGCAACAGCGCTATTTTCTTAACAAGAATGTATAGTGAGAAGCACCCTTCATGAGCTTCAACTCTTTCATCAATTGTCCAACACACACCGTCGAACCCTATGGAACCCTATGCATATACATCAACACAGACAAATTTGAATAGAGCAAAACTGATTATATTTCACTAACTAGTCTTTTGTAATTATGTAACTATTCCAATCATCTAATATACATGTTATCCGATGATACAGTACATATGTGGGTAAAACTAACCCGCTGACAAATCCTTGGCCTCGTAAGTGGTAACACAGCATGCCTTTCGTACATCCGAGATGAGCTTTGGCCTGACTAGTGTACTTAAAGCAGAAAATTATCTGATCCAAGTTATGTTTGGTCGAATCGACTTGACGGAATACTCGATAATTGACATTCTCCAGTTGTTTCTGCTATTTTAGCTATAGCACAAGCCAGACCAGAAAATTCCTTATCAGCAATGTTCACCGGAATTGTTAATTTTTTAATGGAGAACACTTGGGATGGTATTCACTCACCAATAACTGATTGCAACAGGAAGCAGCTCCAGATCACAAACTTACTTCTTCCTTTCCACTTGATGCCACGCTGAGACAGGCATATGAGATTTCAATTTTTTGCATAAAGTTGAAACAAAGATTCACTCTTTTACATTAACTAGGAGGCACAAGGTAACATACATATGCAGTAATGCAACTATTCACTAATGTAGTACACACATATTACTCTGTAGGACTGCATAAATATGACACATTAACTCCAGCTGAAATGCATCCTCGCAGATTACACTTTACAGAGAACCTCCATCTGTCCTCTAGCAATATTAAAATTTACCAGGTCTAAACTTTTCTGACCCTTTGTATAGATAAATGCATACATAAAATATGCAGGGATGCTGCTTTTATGCTATATTATATCATGAAAGATGACTCATCCAACTAAGACCCTACAAGCGAAGTGTATATAAGCACAAAGTTCATCCTACAAAACTACTTACTCTAGACATGTAAGGCTTTTAATTTCCTCAATTGCAGCACTGATACCAAGAAGGGTCATTTTCTGCACCTGCAGAAGCTACTTTTATTAGATTATGTGCTCTAAAATGACAATTAAAGACAAGCAAGGAACACGGAAACTAATCTATGTAAACCACCTCACGATATTTCCCTTTGGCTTTGTGATTTTGAGGTAGTAAACGGACTTCATCAGCCAATCTGATGCATTCAGGAGCATTTTCAGGAGAGATAAATTCCAAGACTATATTAACGCTGGGCTGCATGTACAAGGAATACATATTCAATTACAAAAACTACATAAAGTAATCAGACAAGAAATCCCGGAACCAGTAAATAAAATAGTTTAGCCATTATATGTAGATATATATGGATATGTAGAGCAGTGTAGCACATTTGATTAGTGATCAACAAACTGGATTTATATGATACATCAGGTTGCACCAAGCCACTAGCCAATAGGGTTTTAGACATTAATTGTATATGCTTTTGATCAGAGATCAATTACAAGCGCTCATTCTGCTGTAAGGGAAACAAGTTTCAGAATCGCGGAGTCGCTTAAATCAAACGAGCGGTTAATCAGATTCTATTAAATAAATCTGAAAATAATCCCAATAGAAATAGAGCATAAATCACAAGACATTGGGGGGGGGGGGGGGGGGAGGGATATTTCTAGCTGGTGAACTTGAAGAAAAAGTAGGAACACTAGTTAATAAACATAGCACTAAACAAGATAGACATAAAGTCCATCCATAAAGGACATTCAGGATATCAGTAGTTTCGTATCAAAGAGAAATTCCCTTACATATGATTCCGATATATACATATATATAGGGGAGGGTTCTGTGAGGAACCAAGTATTTTGGATAACTTAGGAACTAAATATTAGCCTTTAGATTAGAAATTCAACTAATGGTCCTCATTGGGTAGAAAACACCCACGTTTACTTTCCAACAAAACTTATCGATCATTTTTCTTCTTTTACGTCTTTTTAATAGAAACCTAATCACCATCACCTAATTAGCATCAACCTGCCCCTTTGCTCTCATCCTAACAAAACAAAACCTGTATTTAGGTTGAATTTGATTTTAGAACAAATGTGTTCTGTATTCTTTGAAGAATCTTGAATTATATTTTTTTAAATTAAATAGCTAACTTCTATAATTTTCAAATATGTTAAATATTTTATTAAGTAAAATTTCTAAATTATGTATTTTAATAAATCAATTTTCTATGTTCTGTAATTTAAAAAATTGAATTTCTACGTTCAGTTTTTTAATTAACTAATAATTAATGTTCTGTATAATATTAATTCAAGATTCAAAATTCTGTAATTTAAAAATATGTTATATTCTGTATTTTATATAACAAAATTTATTTACTTTTTTGTTTTAATAAATTACATTTCTTTGTTCAGTACTTAAATAAAGTAAATTTTATATTCTGTTTCAAATAAAATGAATTTTTATGTTCTGTATTTATTGAACCAAAAGTCTATGTCATGTATCTTAAAAAATCAAAATTCTAAGTTCTGTAGTAGTTTAAGAATATGTTATATTCCGTATTTTATTTAACAAAAAACTATTTTTTATTTAATTTAATAACTTAAATTTCTATGTGTTATACAATAAAATAAGTTTCATGTCCTTTATTAAATAAACAATTGTATATATTCTATTCCGTGTGTTTTGGACATTTGTAAATCTAGGTGGTTACTTGACTCAAGCTAGGGTTTGGTTACACGTTAAGGACACATGTCACGTTAATGTTCAAAGTTACTCAGTTACCCGGAAAAAAGAGTTCCTCACTGAACTCTCCTCTATATATATATATATATATATATATATATATATATATATATATATATTGTAACAAGTCATTGACTAATTTCTGGCACAACTGAAAGTACGGAACACAATCTATCCTAAACTATAATAAGCGAACTAGGGGATAATTGTTTGTAGTTTGGTTCAACCATCAAAAAGAATAATGACTGTTAGATCTTTAGTAAATGGATGAGAACCGTTAGATCTAATACTAAGGTTACTAAACTATAATAAACAAACTAGGGGATAATTGTTTGTAGTTTGGTTTAACTATCAAAAGAATACTGACTGTATATCTTTAGTAAATGGATAAGGACCGTTAAATCTAATACTAAGAATATTTTATATTTAATATTTTATATTTTAAACAACTCTACCAAAAATCTAAGTTTCGAATCCCGACACCATATCAAAATTAAGAATTTATCTTATTAATTTTAAACAATACATGTTATTAATTAAACTTATATTAATTTAAAATTAAAATAACTATTAAAAAAATAAAGGCGAACATAAAAAAAATAATATATTAAAAGAAACCCGTGCAGTATAAGCTAGTACTATTAGTCGATAACATTGACTACTCTGATAGTCTAATATATTCAAATCAGTGTTTAAGGATTCTGAAATATGATGAGAGAAGAAACAAAAGATCAGGAAAGGTGAAGACGAGAAAGATGAACTTCATTCAGAAGGAGTCACTGATATCAAATATTCTTATTATGAACATATGCATTTCAGTGCACACGGTAATTAGGAAAAAAGAATAATAAAATTAAAATACCATCTAGGTAAAAGTCCTTTGCAACCTTTTAAACTGGAGGTTTCTTGTTGAAAACTGTAATTTATAAACTAGCACTTGTATGTATTGATAAAATATAATGTTCATCTTACTAAGTCCACTATGTTTGCTTATCTATTTATCATAAGAAAGGATTAGCCTGTCAAATTTTTAAATATTTTTGTTATCAAATTGTTTAGAATATTTCGTTTTTCTTTTTAAAGTGAGCAAGTAACAATCATCTTACATGTTACAAAATTTTACATGTATTTTATGATTAAGTCCGACACAAATAACACACAAATAGATGAATTATTCAAAATTGATGCTTTTCCAGGAAGAGTATTAGAACACACCTTAAATTTTTTGACTTGATATGGACATCCTGCAGGAATGATGACAGCTTCTCCGGTCTTTTGCTCGAAGGTCCAAGGTTCAATATCTGAAATCAATATAAAGTGGTCTAATAAAACTAAACGACTTGTAATAAGAGACTGATTGCCCCGAATCTAAAGCTTACTATATTCTTTCTTTAGTCGCATCTTCTGGAATGCGTCAAAGTAGAAAGTGTTGTCAAGAATCGGATGAACCACCTGTGCCAGATAGACAAGTTAAAATTTAATATTTATCTAAACTAGCACAAATAGAGCAATACAGATATTTGTTACATCGTCTTACATGCACTGGACTGTCGTATGCTGGTGTAGAATCATTACAGTGCCGTCTGAGGTACTCTAGAAGATGTGGAACATCTTGCCTGCGGAAGATATCCCACTGGGCACCACAAGAATCAGCTGCTGGTTTCTCTTTTCTACAACTTGAGGTTTGTGTATCATGCCGACGTAATTTCTCATGTTCCAAGTCTTCCAATCTATGAATAGTCCCAGAACAATAAATTGTGCTCTCAGAGTCAAATTCATGGTCTTGTTCATATTCTTTTGACATATTTTTGGATAGGTTACTTGCATCATCATCTCTACTTGACAAACCCAAGTGTGTAGAAGCTTCTGCATCTCTATCAGGAAAGTTCAAGTCTATCAAAGGCCGATCCTGTGTTCCTTCAGTTTTTTTTGTTAAAGGCTGATCAACCACCTTATTTGTAGATTTACTATGATCTTGATCCTTATACTTTTCCAGCAATGTTTTGAGTTTACTGACCTCCTTTTGGGATACTGGTACATCTGTTGTGTGTACAAGAATATTGACCTGAGGGCAGAAATGACAGAGGAGTCATAAGAATAAATTAAAATAGAGTGGCATCTGATAATGTTAAAGAGGAACATAAATTCATGCACTATAGTTTCTGAGCGGGCTATTATAGGCTGCCCCAAGAAAAGAGTTCTTTTTTTTAAACTTAAATGTCAGTTGACAGCATATATAAAAGAATAATTAGCACACTTAAGAAAAATACATTTGCACATTGTAACAAAAAATAATTACTGCATAATTGACAATACATAATTCAAATCAATTTGATGTTTATTATGCTGTCATTCAACTAATCAAATTTAAAATATGAACTTCTCTGAGATAGACTATTAAATATTAATTACTATTTGAAAAGGTCAAAATGTTTTTTCAGTTTAACAAATTTCTTTTTTCCCTGTGCAACGAAGTTGCTGTAAAACTAAGGATTTCTAAAGAAACTACTCTCTTTTGTCAATCAGGATGTCTAAACATGACAAGATAAAGATAATCAATGAAGGCACTGGACAGTAACATTATGTATGTAATAACAGTATCAGCTAAAAGGTATATTTTGTTGAAACAGGCAACAAATGGATAATAGTTTAATTTCCAGCATGTAATCTGAACTCAAGAAACTAAAGCCAGGGCCACATTTGTTATGAACCCTTTTTTGGACGTGCCAATTTTCAGCTATGCAGAATGAATAAAACAGAATGCAGGAATTCTACACAAATGAATGGCTCAAGAAGAAGATATCTTTGTGAAAACTATAATAATAGAAACCTACCACATCATAGGAGTCATAGCTTAGCCTTGTAACAAAATGTCCCCGCATAAATTCCTCAGGTTCTCCATATGCAATATGTACAGAAGGACCCAAGTCAGGCTTAAACATGTCTTCTGGCAATTTTGCTGCTAGGTTAAAAGGACCAGACTTTGGATCCATGTACTCTTTAAGTGGCATCAAGTGCATGATCTGAGCAAAATGCTCCGGGAAATGTTCTTGAAATAGATTTGGACAAACCCAGCCTTTAACTTTCACCGTCTCCTGGTGCAGAAATGCATTAGTTTGGCCCTCCATCGAGCCCATAAAAATCTGACTATCACTGAGTTCTACCTGCCACAAAATTTTAGAAAAAATAAATAAGAACATACTCTTCTTCGTACCAATGACATTTTGAAACCTTTTAGTTCTTAATATATAACTCCAATCCTTATAGTTAATTAACAATGTGACAATGACTTCAGTTGTTCACAGTTTTCTAGATGGCCTATACATGAGCAACAGAGCAAGGCCAGACATACATTAGATAAGAGGTACATATCACTAACCTCAAACCAATCCAGGCAATTTGCTGTCTTACTTGCTTCACTACTCTTTCCAAGATAAGTGCAGAACAAGGTAACTGGATCCCACGTTACACTGGTGGCAACTTGAATCACATTCCGAACTATGACTGGATGACCTTTGCGCCAATGATTTTGAAAGTGTTGAATCTTTTCAATATGAAGGTCCTGAACGGTCGGGTAATATAGAAAGTTTTCACTTAAATCATCTCTTCGAGCTGTTTCAAGCAGCATCTTGCTCCCGCTTGCTTGATTATCTGGATTGCTGCACAGTGAGCAGCACGAACCAACATCTGAAGCATCTGGAAAGCCATATCTGCTAACTATTTCCTTTACACTTGCTTGTAGCTCTTTGTCCCAGCCAGAGTAAGATATGCATTTTAAATCAAGGATACAATTACCACCACAACCACCCAAAACCTTGGGAGGGCAAGATATTCTTCCGTCATTAAAAACTTTCCAGTTTCGCTGTAATGTTGGAGAAGCAATTGAGTTTCGACCTTGGTTTGAGGAGCTATTCTGCTTTCTATGTGATGGCAGCTTGTTATCAGATGTACAAGCTCTCTTCCTGTTTGGAAACATGATTTTGTTTTCTTTAATACCTCCAGTTAATTTTCCCTGACGGAACTCATGACAACAACTTAAACACAGATTATAGGAACAGCTTTTGCAGCTTCTGTAGAAACCTATTATGGATGTATTACAGTTACTGCAGAATGGAAAAACACATACAATTAGAAACAGTGAACCCATAAACCCGTATATATCTATAGGAGCTGGTCCAGGAAACCGTTCCCTGGCCCGGTTAGGGAAAACTTAAATTTCAGCCGACTAGATATTGGATGGCCGAGTTTTATACTTTTTTTAGTCTTCTGCAAACTTTTATTAGTCTTCTGCAACCGTTACTCACGGAAGGTAAAGACCTATGCCCCTCTTACTTGCGGAAGGATAAGACCTATACGCACCTAAGAGATGTGGAAGGGAAGTTCTCTCTGCGCCTAATTGGTGTGGACCACATGTCTTGGGTATATAGTCCGCACCTATTAGGAGCTGATAGGATAGTTCTTCCATGAATGCAGGACATCTCCTTCCACGCCTAATAGTTGAGGAAGGTTAATGAACCTACACGTATCGTACAGCTGGCAGATGAGCTTTGCCTAATTCGGTCCAGGGACAAATGTTTTTCTGAACCAGTTCCTGTATATATAGAGAGAGACAGCGAGATATGCTGATCAAACAAAAACTATGAGCACCACTATTACACACATACCAACATACAAAGTTCGTGCCGCCTACTCTTGTCTGAGGAATTTCATAGCGTGTTGCTCCTGTCATGCAGATCGAAATATGAAGTGAGAAGACGGTAGAGAGCAAAGCAAAAATATGACCATTTATTTGAAATGATTGCTTTTCAGGTGAGAGAGAGCCTGGATTTGAAGATGTGCAGTTCAGAAACTATACATGCAATATCTTCAAGGTATGATTGTCAATTTCATACAATTATATACACTATCTTTAGAATGTAGAAACGCTTATATGATAAGACTATGTTCTTGCAAATTCAAGTCATAATACCTTTTATTTTAGCTTCTGTTTCAAGCTCAATACTCTGCTCCAAGTTCATCTTTTCCATTACAGGAAGAAGTAATTGTATTAGATAATGAAGCTGTCGAAGCTTCTCAACTTTTTCTACATCCTTAGTATTTTCCTGAGAGGTAAATATATATAAATATAGTATACAGACACGTAAATTAAGATGCAGCTGTATCAATTCCACAGATGAGTCCCTAAACCTAATTAAACTCTTGTAGTACCTTGGCTTTAGATATTGAGCAGGCCCTGCATCTGCATGTTTTGCGGCAAATTGGACAAGCTATTCTAACTTCTTCCTTAACAAAACCCCTGAAATAATGACGTCAGAATAATTCAGTGATCATATGTACAAAGTTATCACGTCAAATTATCCCTGTAAACCATCGCTCCTTGAAATTCTAAAAGCACCTGAATTAATAGAAAAGGCTACTCGCTGACAATTGAACTAATGATGCAAGCTTTGATAAATGTGAGATAACAGCTATCAATTTGAACCACAGAAATTGTAAGGCATCATTATAGGGATTCACTAGAATTAGAAAGTGAACATCAACCTATACATCTCCTTACCTTCTTAATTTCTAGAGACTAGTCATGCCATTTGCACAAGAAAGCACAACTTTTACAGGAGTTAAGTGCTTCATTATCTCCCTGATGTTCTCTACCTGGTTAGCTACTTAGCTGGTACTGAGCTCATATTTTAAATACATTTGTTAAAAGTACTCTTGATCCAGAACAGTATAGAATGAATAAGCTTATGAGATACATATTACTGTACTATGTAAACAATTTGAATATTCGTTTGATCAAGCCTATACATATTTTTTGCCTCGAGACCTCTTAGGTCAGTTTATTCACTTCAACACTTCACTACTTATAATACATAAAGAGAAATAATTAAAACTTTAAATTAGACACAACTATTTAAAGTTTTTCGAATACAGGTACACACAATATTAACCGAGAGTAAACATCAGATCAGATTCTAATACTTATATCCAGCGCAGAAAACTATTACGAATTGAAAAATAAATATCACATTTGATAGCATATCAATTCCACTTAAACCGAAACAAAAGGTAAACAGAACAAACCTTTCTTCTATACAATCTTCACAAAAGGATTCCTTTTGGCAACTTTTACACCTCACTAGTATCCGATAACTACTTTTCCGACACCAATGACAATTCCTCCTCTTCCCTTGTTTCAATTTCACGGTCTCTTTAACATGCGGTAATATCTATGCACAAACCAATAACTTAATTTAATTAAAAAAAAATACTAATTCACGAAACAAACAAACAAACAATTCAGTTAAAAATAGAACCTGCATTGTACAAACAGGAATTGGCTCCACATTCTTCGACCTAAAATTCCTCCGTTCAATACTTTTACAATTCACCCCCACCTTCACATTATACGGACCTACATTATCGAATTTCTCTCGAGATTCCACCGGAATCTCCATTCTGCCATTCGGCAACTCTTTCGTTATATTATTCACTCCACTCCTCCTCTCCTCCATATCCTTTTCCCTCTTTTTCTCGACTTTTCGAACTAAATACTCTCTGATCAACTCCAATTGTATATCTCCTTTCTTTAATTTCATCTTCCTCAACGTCTCATCCAACGCCTCACTCGCTGATCGCTTCTTACTATTATCACTCTCCAATTTCAATTCGACTTTCGCTTTCGATTTTTCTCCGGTTTTTCGAGAATTTTCCTGTTTAATTCTCTCCTTCTTCCTCTGACCTTTCTGCTGGAGCTGAACATAGTGATCTTCACAGTAACGTTTACCGCCGGAAACTTCGCGTTTACACCGCCATTTCCGGCCGTCGGTCCTCGCGCACCGGCGATTGTCCGGTAAATCGGCGTTGTCCGGCATTGAATTTGAAGTTTCCGGGAGAAATTGAACGGTTTGGCCGGAAAATCGATGTGAATTGATGAATTTAGAGAAGCTGTTAGGGTTTTGTGTGTGTGTTTTTGTGAGCGGCGGTCAAAAGCAGAGTTTGTGCGTGTGTGGCGTGATATTAGCAGATATAGATAGAGACGTCATAAATAAGTTGTACATGTGGAATTATGATTTTGTTAATCTTTACATAAATACAATTATATCCAAATTAGTGAGCTCAATTCTGCAGAAGTAATGATGCTACTGGTTTGCTATGTTGAATTTTATGATAACCAAATCAAACCAAACATACGTGCCGGTTTTAATTGTAATACGGAAACTCGGAAGTAAGGTTGATTACACGATCGAGAATTTGTTAGACTTATTGTAAGGCACAAGAATTCGGAATTATGATAGAGAATGTAGACTTTTGAGACAATACTAGAATTCGGAATTTGGTATAGACAGGGGGGTGATGTGGAATTATCGTGATTGAAGACAAAAGGGAAAGGGACTGCAAATTTATTGCAGAGGAGAAATTTGTGTAATTAAATTATCTGAGAAGAAAATGTTTGGGATTCTAAGTGGAGATGGGCTATTATGAAATGAAAATGCAGGCGCAGGTGCAGCCCAACAAAGTTGTGTGTTGTTCTACTTACTGGATTAATTGTTAATGCAGATTGTTATTTATTTGGTTAATTAATTTGGACAGTTTAATCTTTCAAGTAGAATTTGCATGTAATGATTTTTGAAAGTATGAATTTAAAGTTGTTGCTGGCCTGTCGCACAACATATGACTGGGAACTGTGGATGCTCAGAAAATGCAGTTTTTAATGATGACAAGTGCATGATGTAAGTTTTGTAATATATATATATAGTATCTGATATAATTAATTAATTAATTTCTAAAAAATACTTATCTGATAATCAAATCATAAGAAATTAAACATACAATTATGGCTCATTCTGAATTTAGGCAGGCTGCTGCTACAACTGAGTTGATGTTTCCATAAATATATTTGATGATCCAGCATGTTAAATTTTGGAAAATGTCAGTCACAGATAAAAATAAATTATTTCACGTTGATGATGTAGATTGTGAATTTGTCATAATCATCACGTCTATATTCCTTCCCAACTTGTGTAGATAAGTCTTATTATCTCTGGATCACTTATGTGTATCAAATTTTAATGATTATACCTAACTCTTCAAAGAAAATGTTTATGATCGCAAGCGAGAATAGGATCGGAGTCGGGCGGGACGAGAAAAATGTTGGCCCGTGCTTAACAAGCTTCTGTTTTTACTTGCATAAGAGTCTCGTGGGTAGACCCTGTTCCGCAGACACCTATGCATGCTGTTATAAAATTTGACTAGTAATGTTTTACGTGCGGAAGGATAAGCCAAGGCCCCTTTAGATTCTTCCTTGCAGACTAGAGTCTAGAGCTAGATCCAATCTGGTAGGGTTAAACTGTTATTGTATATGTGGGGTTTATAACTCCAAATTTACCGCCAATCTATATACTTGCCTGGGGTTTCTTCAGTTTTATCAAGTTTTAACCAACCCAATAAAGATTATGTTAGCGCCGTCTGGGGTTTGTTTTTCATTGCCCAAAGTCCCAAACAATGTATACATTGGCGACTACTAGATCTCGCAATTCGTTTGCATGATATATTTGGTGTGCTGTATGGGTTCTTGTACGTACTTGGTGTAATTTTAAATAATAAATAAATTAAGTGAAATATAAAAATTTTCGGTAAAATTTTGCAAATGTGTATTAAAAAATATATATTTACAAATAATATTATCTACTTATATATAATCACATAAATAAATGTTAAATATCTAATAAAAATTATTAAAATATTAATATAAATATTTATTTATTTTATGTATTTCGCGTTGTGTAGTCATGTATGAAGGTAAAGACAAAATCAACACTAATTTTTCATTGTGCTCAAAATACAAATACAATTTTTATTTTGGCTAAAATTTTTAAATAAAACTATCATGCGAATCAGCCTTGAATTTTTTTAAATTAAATAAATAACAATTTTATTAATAATAAATTAGTTACATTTAAGTGATATATATTCTAATTACTTACCTTGAAGTTGTTTATTTTAATTATTTACCTATAAGTTGTTAGGAACTAATTAATAAAATTAATTTATTTAGGTTACGTACTGATGTATGGGGTGAATTCATTTTTTGAGTTAATTCCAACAATCAACAGACTGACATCATATTCATTTGTAGAATTATAACGAGACATGATGATTTATAGATGGAATAACTTATAATTTTTTTGTTAAATTTTACTTATAATCGAAATTGGTAAGCTGAATGTTAGCTAATTAAATCCTAGTTAGGATATATTCGGTATTAATCATTTTTCCCTATTATAATTAATATTATTTAATGTTATTTTGATTTTATAATATCAAATTTATAATGATTTGTTGGAGTATTATTTTCAAGAACTATTAGAAGAGAAATTTTTTCATAACACAAACATAATATCAAATAAGACATTAGAATATAACTTGTTATTTATTCAGAAGGCATTAGAGAGAGGATTTTCTTTTATTCATCTAACAAACGGCATCGGCATGCAAATGTGGGTGGAAATTTAGACAATAAAGAACAGTTTCCAACCGTTATTAACAAGGAAAATCAGGTCTCTGTATCTGGGATCAGCTAGCAGTAATTAAGAAGGCTTCATGACTACTACAAGATATATCATGTAGTCTGATATTAGCTTCACGGTTTTCCTCTGATGCTCTAGGGGTGGAGCAAGAGATGCTCGGGAGGGTCAACTTGCTCGCCCTGGCTTCTTTTATCATCCTCATCATTGTACCAAAGTTCAGTGGCAATGTGCCACAAAAGAAGACTCTCATCATAGTCAACATCAGCAACATTATAAGAATACAAATCAGAGCTGCTGTAGCCTGCGATCCGAAGTACGCATTCATCCTTAGCTCAACATATTTTCTTAGCAGTGTCCAAATCATCTGCCATGCATCCACGACTTCCTTCTCAACTCTTTGAAAATGAAATCTTTTATATAGCAAGGCAATGGGCATCGTTCCACATTTACCATCTCATCGAGGAAGGCTCTCATGCCAAACTGATCATAAAATTTTTCCACTGCTTTTGAACGTCTATGTAAACAGTATTCTATAAAATTGTATGTTGAAATAGACTGAGCCCACCTGCTATCTGTGGGTCTTGACATGGAATCTTTTTCCCTGCCACGGACAGCACCGATATTAAGCAAGCAACAAATGATATTCCCCCTTATTTCATTAGCACTCACTATTAAATTACCAAACCCGCGTTTCCATGATCGCTCATAGGGATTTTCATCAGGAGAAGGCTTGAGCTTCACAACTGTCCAGTCAGAGAAAACAAGCATGAAAAATGCAATAGCTTCTAACACAATTCCTCCGATAAGCAACGTATAGGTTATTCCTACCTCAAATCCTTTGGTATTTAATTGCTTTTTATCAACATAACGAAAAAGAACCAAAGATGTGACAATGGCACCAACGGATACAGCCCGGCAGCAGAACCCAACTGGATTATACACTACAGGAAGCTTGGTGAATAAAACATCGTAAAGAAAATTTAACTCCACTTCAACAACTCTGAAGGCGTAGCGGACCCAGGATCTTTGTTAAGCTCTAAATTTTTTGTAGTGCAGTTGTCTTGGTATAAACAATATTTTATATAAAAATTAGATAAAAATAATCTTGAAAAATACTAAAAAGTAAAAAATATATTCCAAAAATTTAATAACTAAGATTTATATTTCAAGTTCACCATTTTTTTAAAAATCTACTTAAAATATAACAGAGCCACTAATTTGCACATTTTTAAGGAAGAAATTTATGTGTGAATTAAACCATCAAACAGAGAAAAATAATTCTACGTCCAAGTAATCAAATTATGTATGCAAAACTTTTCACTTCTCCTTTCTCTAAATAATTTATTAACACTAAAATATTTCGTGTAATAATATACTTATATTATCAAATACTAATTTAATTAACTCATAGACCCAGTGATATCTAACCTAGATGTTTGATAATAATAACAATATGAGAAATCAATTAAACATTAAAGAACAATATTTTAGAATTTATACATTGATTTCCAAAACGTCAATAAGGGAGAAAGTTACAAGCATCAGGTTAAAAAAAACTAATAGTAACGAAGTCAGAATTAAAGTGGTTAATTATCATATTTCACCTAAAAAAACTTTTATAAATTAGGTATAAAAACAATAATTTGTCTCCCACTCCCACCATTGATGTCTCTTCAGATAGAATTTGAAAAAACTTCAACGTTTTTGTACGCTTTTTAGAAAAAATAATGGGGCTGAATTGGGCTAGGATAATAATAGACGGGGCTGGATTTGATTGAAGCTCATCTTAATAGCAGTTTTGAAACATAAAATGAAGTGACCCGGGCTGGAGCCAACCCCAGCCCAGCCCTGGGTCCGCCGTCTTTAGAAGTACTTGTGTTGTGCCCAAAATCTCACGTGGGCTCGATTTAAGGCCCATATCTGTTATAAGTCCAGTAGCAGGGTATTGGGCTAGGATGGCGGATACCAAGATACAAGTTCATGATGCCTTGGTCTAGGTTCAAGGAGTCCAGATAGGTTCGAGGTGCCGCAACAGGTACCCAAGAACAGGTCCGAGGCACCAAGGAAGCCTCAAGATATTGAGGTGCAGGATAGGGCTGTCAATGGATCGGAAATCCGATCCGATCCGATCCGATCCGAAGGCTAATGGAGCTGATATGGATCACTACAAAATAAATCCGATCCGTTAAAAATCCGATCCGGTAACGATCCGATCCAATTAGTATCGGATATGGATTTAACATGACCCGATCCGTTAACGATCTGATCCGATTATTTTATATATTATATATCTATAATTTATATATTATATATAATAAATATGTTATATATTAAATATATCATATATTTTTACCAATTAAGTCAAAACAGTTCTCTTTTACTTGTATAAACTGGACCTCTCTTTTATTTATAAAATTGACACAAAAGACAATGAAATGTAAGGCACATAAACTAGCTTCAGATTTGTTGTTGAATGGTTACAAACTTACAATGATTGTATGGAAAGCAAGTGTATTTAGGATAGTTGGACATTCAAATTTTGTGTTTCAGTTTTCGGATTGTAATTAGGTTTTAATTTATTGTGTAATCTGTAAATTAATGTTGGTGTTAAATTTGCATTTCAACTTTGTGAAATGTTTAGTGATGTTTGAATTTGAATTTGAGTAAAATATGTTTTTAAAATATTAACGGATCGGAGCTCCGATCCGTTAACCGTGATCCTAACGGATCTGGATATGGATCGGGCTATAAAAAATCCGGTTATGATCCGATCCGAATCCGAATCCGGTAAAATTAAATGGATCAGGATATGGATCAAGGCCGATCCGATCCAGATCCGATCCATTGACAGCCCTAGTGCAGGATATGGATATCATGGGTCAGGTGCAGGGTCCTCTAAGGTGGTTCAGGGTGCCAGCACAGGTCCAAGGTCTCGAGGTTCAAGTTGGGAGCATTGAGGTTCAGGTGGTCTGAACCTTGAGACTGGTCACAGGTGATGAGTAGTCGAAGGCAGAGTATTAATAGGACAAGGACTCGGCCACCTATAGTTTAGGGGCACGGATTTGTACTTATAAAAGGACTCGTAAGTCTGGTTAAACACACTGGATGGAACAAATATGATTAGTATGGGACTCATATTAATTATTCGGATAAGCACAACTTACTTGAGGATTTATAGGACTTCGAGTTGGACATGGATTAGGAGACTAGGAAGCTCAGTTGGGGCTACCTAATTCGATAAAAACTCTAAAATGGACAATCTCAGGGTGGTGGAATTCATCAGGATTAAGAAGTATAAACCTAATAGAACTACATCGGGCTTGATTCCTATAAATAGGATATGTAGGCACTTGCCTAAAGGATTCGGATTTTCACTCTTGAGAAGCATAAGGCACGTGCACCTCAGTGATACATATTCCGACGAATTTGCTGGTGGTGTAGGATTTACACTACTTGTTTCGACCGGTGGTTTGTCAACTCAGCCCCCGGAGACATACTTCAACTATTCTGTTCATACCGTGAGCTACGGGTTTCTAGCTGTAAGCCTGCAGCTCCGTCCGATAATCAAGGGCGTTTCTCACGAATATTCCAGCGAGATTCTCTCAATTGTGTTGTACCAAATTTCTCTCACAACATAAGTGGCGCTAGAAGGAGGGGAACTCCATCAGAAATCTTAAGAGAGAAAAGATGTCGAATGATTCCGGGAAAACGCAAACACCAACTAACAATGAAGAAGGCCGTGGAACAGGTCCTCATGGCGAGGTTACGAACAAGGATATTTCGATCACCTCAAGAAAATTGGTGAAAGGGTGGATTCCTTGGAGAAAAAATCTGAAAAGATGAAAAGATGGCGAAAGAAGCAAAAACGGCCTAAGGCTCCAAAGGTTACGCCTACTCGGCTGGATTTTGGCAGTGAGGAGGAAGGACCTGAGAAGGAGAGAACTAAGAAAACTTTTTCTGATGTTGAAACCGATCAGAGTAATCCTGACTGGAACTCTGAAGCTGAGCCCAAGGATAAGGAGGATCCTGAACCTTCGGTTACAAGGAGTGTCACCGTATTCGACCGAATGGGAAAGAAGCTAACGAGTAAGGATTTGAGGCTTAAGCTATTGGAGGCAAAACAGAAGGGTCCCAAGAAGGTACAAAGTGAAAAATCGCTGTCTAAGGCATCAGGGAGTCATAAGGATAAGTCCCACTCTAAACCTGAAGATGAGCCTAGCTCAGGCTCGTCCTATAAAGCTGATGACAGTTCTGATGAGAGCTCCAACGGTGGAAGTGACACTGATGACACCTCTAGGTCAGCCGAAGGTGGTGGAAAATACAAGGAGGAGGACCTCAGGAAAGTCCTCGAGAATATTATGGCAGAAAGGGGCCCCCAATCAGGATTGACGGTGGGATCACCTTTCACTAAGAAGGTGCGGGATTCGCCCTTACCCCGTAGCTACAGGGGAGTGGAAGACTTGAAATTCAACGGGACCACAGACCCCGTAGAGTTTCTCAGTCGTTTCAACACGGAGATGGAAGTCTATCAAATCAAGGATCGCACAAAATGTCGGTTGTTGGCTGCAACTCTAAGTGATAGTGCTCATCAGTGGTTCAAGAGGCTCCCCTCCAATTCTATTAAGTCATGGAGACAGATGGGTGAGATGTTTGTAACTCAGTTTAGAGCTTCAGTCACGTTTGCACCTCCGGCCAATACCCTAGCAAATATTAAGCAACGTGACAATGAATCACTTAACGACTATTTCAAGAGGTTCAATGCTGAGGTTCCAAGGGTGAGGAAAACCACAGACGAAACTTATAAAAATTTTCTGATAGCTGGGGTTAAGCCTGGGACCGAATTCTGGAAAGAGCTGCAGAGTAGGGAACCTACTACCCTGGCTGACTTCTACGCCAAGGCAGAAAGGCATAAAGTCGTGGAACAATCCTTGGAAAATTTGAAGAAGGATAATGCTTCACGAGATTGGAACAGGAATAAGAGGAATAGGTCGTACAGCCCTAAGGAAAGAAGCTACAGCAAGCGGACAACCTATAACACAACTTCAGCAGATGGCCGGGATGCAAGCAAGGAGGCAAAGACTGCACCTCTGTCAGTGAACACCACAGGTTCAAAGAGAACAATTGAGTACAAATATCCGTCATCTAAGGGTAGTAGGAGGTACTCGGAATACACCCCTTTGGCAGCACCTGTGGAACATATCTTTGAAATTGGTGATAAGTCGGGGATGTTCAGAAAACCCTCCAGGATGGGACCTCCCGGAAGGAAGGATTTAGCTAGATATTGTGCTTTCCATGATGCTAATGGGCATGAAACAGCCGACTGTCGACACCTCAAAGATCATATTGAGGACCTGATCAGGAAAGGCTTTCTCACAGAATTTGTA
The DNA here is from genome assembly GCA_030848705.1 of Heracleum sosnowskyi. Lineage (NCBI taxonomy): Eukaryota > Viridiplantae > Streptophyta > Magnoliopsida > Apiales > Apiaceae > Heracleum > Heracleum sosnowskyi. The sequence continues at coordinate 39,843,610 of CM061243.1, read as the reverse complement.
GCCCAGGAGGCGAAAAAATACAAAGATGATAGGTCCAAGAGAGATGAAGAGAAGTCTGCACCTGAGCGAGCTACCAGGGCTGGTAGTATCCACACAATCATTGGTGGACCATATATTGGAGGTTTCAGCAGGAATGCAATGAAAAATTATGCACGTGAGGCCAGAGGAAACCCTCCCACAAATGTTTATCATTTGGCAGATAGGCCCCCGAAGCTGTTTAGAGGTGAAGCTGCGGACATCACCTTCACTGAAGACGATGCAAGGCATGTGCATCACCCTCACAACGATGCATTGGTGGTGACTATCACAATTGGAGGGCTCAATGTGCATCGAGTCTTGGTGGATAATGGAAGTTCTTGCAACATATTGGCTTATGACACTTATCAAAAGATGGGACTCGCGGACAAGGAAATGTCCCCTGCTTACAAGGACTTATACGGATTTACTGGCGGACCAGTGCAAGTTGTGGGTAGAGTAAAGCTTCCTGTTATGTTGGGGGCTGAACCTATGAGAGCTACGCAGGTGACAGAATTCATGGTGGTGAACGAAGACATATCATATAATTGTATCGTGGGCAGACCCCTCTTAAAGGAAATGAGAGTAGTAACCTCTATCTACCATCTCTCCATGAAGTTTCCTACTCCTAGCGGGATTGGATGTCTAAAGGGTTGTCAAGTAGATTCAAGGGAATGTTATAGTAAGGCTCTGCGCACCGCTGAGCAAGCTTCAAAGCATTTGTTGTTGGTTGATGGAGGTACCACGGATAATTGCTATAGGTACCAGGCGGCACCAACGAAGGATGAACCTTCACAGCAGGTACATAATTTGTGCAATGTAATTATGATTATCCAACATCCAGGTGAAGAAAGCTCCATGGATATTGTCTTTTCTTCGGGGGTAGATACCCAGAATGAGGTACGGATGCTGGAGGCACCCCCACCAAAACTCAAAGAAGACAGTGAACCTTTTATCGAAGGTATTGTTGAAGAGGTAAATGATAGCGACTTTGAGGATGCCCAGGTGGAAAGCTCCCCCAAGGTTTCTTCACAATCTAGAAGAATTGATACAGAGGTTCAGGTGAAGGTTGACTTAGATCCCCGAATGCCTGAAGCTAGGGAAACAACAGGTGCTGCTGGTGACACTTTGTCAATCCTAGTGGATGCAACCGACCCCTCAAAGGAGCTAAAAATTGGAAAGCAGTTGGAACCTGAAGCTAGGGAAGCATTGACTCGTTTCTTAAAAAATAACTTAAATATTTTCGCTTGGTGTTACTCTGACATGGTGGGGATTGATCCCAGGGTGATGTGTCATCACCTTAACATTGACCCCGAAAGGGTTGTCGTGAGACAAAAACGAAGGCAATAAGTGGTGAGAGAGCTTTAGCCCTCAAAGAAGAAGTTGACAGGTTACTAGAAGCTAGGCTGGTAAGAGAATCATTCTACCCGGATTGGTTGGCAAATCCAGTGCTTGTCAAGAAGCCTAACGGAAAATGGCGAACATGTGTGGATTTTACGGATTTGAACAAGGCATGCCCTAAAGACAGCTTTCCACTCCCACGGATTGATCAGTTGGTTGATGCTACAGATGGGCATGCTCTCTTAAGCTTCATGGATGCTTACTCGGGATATAATCAGATTCCCATGTATGAACCCGATCAGGAGCATACATCCTTCATCACAGATAGAGGTCTCTACTGTTATATTGGCATGCCTTTTGGATTGTTGAACGCTGGAGCTACCTACCAAAGGCTGGTTAATAAGATGTTCAAAGATCAGATAGGGAAAACCATGGAAGTTTATGTTGATGACATGCTGGTCAAATCTAAAGCTGCAGCTGACCACGTGTTACACCTATCAGAAATGTTCAACATACTACGTAGGTTCAGAATGAAGCTCAACCCTCAGAAATGTGTTTTCGGCGTGGAATCAGGAAAGTTTCTAGGCTTCATTGTCAATCATCGGGGAATTGAAGCAAACCCTACCAAGATTAAAGCTTTAGTCGAGATGAGATCTCCTCGTAACATAAAGGAGGTTCAGAGTCTTACTGGTAGGATCGCAGCTCTAAACAGGTTTGTCTCCAAATCTTCAGATAAATGTAGAGAATTCTTTGCAGCAATCAAGAAAGGAAAGAATTTCGAATGGAACCCGGAATGTGAAGCTGCTTTTACAAAGATAAAGGAACAGTTGGGCAGTCCTCCATTGCTGTCTAAACCTTTAGATGGAGAGGTCCTCATCTTGTACTTAGCAGTTTCAGAATATTCTATCAGTGCAGTACTAGTCCGGGAGGAGCTACAGGTTCAACACCCGGTTTATTACGTAAGTAAAAGGTTGCTGGAAGCCGAAACACGGTATTCTAACATTGAAAAGTTGTCTTATGCCTTAATCTTGGCTTCGAGGAAGCTTCGGCCTTATTTTCAAGCACACCGAATCGAGGTACGCACTTCATTCCCTTTAAGGCAGGTTTTGCACAAACCTGAAGCTTCGGGAAGGCTTATGAAATGGGCTGTGGAATTGGGACAATTCGATATTGACTTCAAGCCAAAAACGACTATAAAAGGGCAAGTGTTGGCAGATTTTTTGCTGGAATTCCCTCCGTCATTTGAGGTCAAGGGCGACGAGTGTATAGCTGAACCTACAGCCCCTGAAGAGATGATTGAAAACTGCTCACCATGGTGGACACTTTACGTAGATGGAGCCGTAAATGGAAATGGGGCAGGAGCTGGTATTATTCTCATTAGCCCGTAAGGCCACAAGCTTCAAAGCTCCATTCACTTTGCTTTTAATGCAACGAACAATGATGCAGAATATGAAGCCCTAATAGCTGGTTTGAAGCTTGCTTTGGAAATGAGGGTAGAAAACATGACTGTTTTCAGTGATTCTATGCTGGTGGTATGGCATAATTGAGGAGGATTCCAAGATAGAGGTCCTCGTACTGACCTTTACATGAGGTACGCTCAAGAGCTGATTAGCAGGTTCAAAGAAGTGAACCTTGAACAAATCCCAAGGACACAAAACACCGATGCTGATGCGCTTGCAAAGTTGGGTTCACAAAGGGAAGCTACTATGTTAGGGGTTATACCTTTGGAGATTCAACTTCAACCTAGCATTCCTAGACTCGAGGTCATGAACTTGGAACCTGCGACTGAGGCATTATGGACAACACCTATTATGAATTACATCACAAAGGGGATTGTTCCAGAAGGAAAAGAGGAGGCCATGAGAATAAGATACCAGGCTACAAGGTATGTTATCTACGATGGTTCTTTATACAAAAGAGGATTCAATAAGCCGCTTCTGAGGTGCATATCAGGTGACGAGTGCGAGTACATTATGCGAGAGGTCCATGAAGGAATTTGTGGTAATCATTCGGGTGGAACCTCCTTGGCACATAAGATACTCCGTCAAGGGTATTACTGGCCCACGATTCAGAAGGATGCTCATAGGTTCGTACAGGCCTGCGATCGTTGCCAAAGGTTTGCAAATTTCAATAGCACTCCAGCTGTCCCATTGAAACCGCTCACCAGCCCATGGCCTTTCGCTGTGTGGGGAATTGACTTGATCGGAGAGCTGCCTAAAGGTAAAGGGGGAGTGAAAAACGCCGTGGTGGCTGTAGATTATTTTACCAAGTGGGCTGAAGCTGAACCTCTGGCTACAATAACAGCTGCAAAGATAAAGGAATTCGTGTTCAGAGCAATTGTTTGCAGGTTCGGAGTCCCTTACAAGCTAATTTCAGATAATGGAAAGCAATTCGATAGCAAAGAGTTGTGAAAGCTGTGTGATGACCTCGGGATTCAGAAAGGCTTCACGACAGTCTATCACCCTCAAAGTACTGGACAGACAGAAGCTGTCAACAAGATCATTAAGCACACTTTGAAAACTAAATTGGAAGAAAGCAAGGGGTGTTGGCCTGAGGAGCTCCCTATGGTTTTATGGTCATACAACACAACACCGCGAACCACTACAGGAGAGTCACCCTTCACCTTAACCTACGGTTGTGAAGCAATGGTGCCCGTGGAAATTGGGGCTGGATCATTCAGGAGGGATAACTATGACCCTGGGAATAATGAGGTCAATCATCGATTGTACTTGGATTTGGTAGAGGAGGTTCGAGCCACGGCGCAGCTAAAGCTAGCCGCATATCAACAACGTACTCGGAAGTACTTTGACAGCAAGGTTCGCGCACGACCATTAAAGGTTGGCGACTTGGTTCTAAGGAGGATGATGCCCAACATGAAGGTTCATGGTCATGGCGTGTTTGGTGCAAATTGGGAAGGTCCGTACCTCATGAAGGCTGTCTTATGGGAAGGTACCTATCATCTCACAGATTTGGATGGAAAGCTCATTCCAAGGGCATGGAATGGTGAACATCTTAAGAAATACTACCAGTAAATCATCAGGTACTATTTCTGTAGGCCTCTTTCAGGCATAGGAATAATAAAAGCAGTTTATTAGTTATAACTGCCATGCTTAGGTATAGCTTCATAGTTGTGAGCCTCAGCTACATAGCTGTTTGACTCAGCTTCGAAGCACTTTGTTTCAAGTTCATAGTAAGACATTTTCATTTGTTCTTTGAGCACTCGGGGGGTAGTGTATGCACACCCTACCTATTGGATGTCTTTCGATAAATTTTACAATATTAATAAAACCTCTATTTTTGGTTCATATGGTTGTTCTTGTTTGAATGCTTTATCACTCTTTGTGTGCTTGCTGTAAGGATTACATGTGGATTAAGGTTGAATGTATGATTGCCTCTGCTTAATTCTTCACCATAAACGATTATATGATAAAGAACTGGGGGGTAGTGGATATACTATATACAGGTTCAAATGGTTAAATTTCGAAACATTATTTGGATTGGATTTAATATTATTTGGATTGGATTTAATATTATTGGATTGGATTTAATATTATTGGATTGGATTTAATATTATTTGGATTGGATTTAATATTATTGGATTGGATTTAATATTATTTGGATTGGATTTAATATGATTTGGATTGAATTTAACGGAATTGGATTGGATTGGAGATTCGCACTCATGGACTATGAGGTAAAGGTTAATACTCATAGATTATGAGGTAAAGGTTAATACCCATGGATTATGAGGTAAAGGTTAATACTCATGGATTATGAGGTAAAGGTTAATATTCATGGATAAATATTCAAATGTATCAACTCATATAAGCCCTAGGGACACTAGGCATGAGTATCATGGTAAAGTGTGGAAACCACTCATGGGCCATACTCTGGTTCAAACTTCCTTGCACGGATGCAAGCTGGAACATTGGACGGATTAACACCACAGTTGGGAGGTTCAAGGCTAATGATCCCTGAAACTGTGGCACAGATTAAACTTCATACAGGATTGTGAAGTACATGGAATTTAATGGCATATTGCCCTAGGCAAGGATATATATGCATGATCGGGTTTTCTCGAATGCAGTGTATAAAATGGCTTATGGATGATCTAATCTATGGAAAATAGATTATGTACTTAAGGAAATTAGGTGCAAGAATGGATTATTTATACATCAGATTATTGGAGTAATGTGGTCGTGAATGACCTGTATCATATACGGTTTATATCTCCGGTCAAGAGGTGCGAAAAAGCTCGGGGTGAGCTTCAGGTTTATGGCTGCAATAACGCAAATACGCGTGTTGGTGAACTTTATATAAAATGTGATCTTATGGTATAGATCCTATTGGCTACTTTCATGGTGTAAATCATGGATATACCCGGACGAACACATACTTATTCACTGGCTTAAGGATCCTGGTTATCTAACGTAGCAGGACAGGTTGGTTTGGTGCACTCGGAATCTCACGGAACCACAGCTACCTGTATGTAAACTCGATATATCAATTTAGTAATCATACAGAAGAAATAGCATGGAAAATCTAGACATGGATTTCGGGCATAAGGAAAACAAAAGTACGGTAAATTTAAAAAGATGAAAACCAGATTTAAAGGTTACATCTTGCGAGGTATTCCGAGGTACCCGCACCCTCATCCGAATGTTAAAAATCTATGGCGCGAACGCCAGGAATGTTATCGAAACCAAAAACCATAAAGTTAACCCTTCCAAGGGGTATGAATGTTTTCGAAGACAGAAATACTTATAATAAAAAACGGAACTCATGAAGCAAGGTTGTCGGGAGACGCCCCAGGAGCATCCTGGTCAGCAACAGGGTCGGCCACCTCCACACCTTCTATTTGGGCATCTGGGTTGGAGCTCTCACCCATGACCTGCGCCTCAGCCTCAGGTTCAGATGGAACCATCTTCCCTTGCTCCACAGCTGCAGCAGCCTCCCTCTTCTTAATTTCTCCCACCAGCTTCACGGCGTCCTCTCCAAGCAGGGTCCAATCTAGAGTCGGGAAATGGTCATAGGTGGACTCAATATAATCATTTACCCCGCGGCTGTATCCGGCCTCAAACTTTTCACGTTTGGCAGCCTCACGGGTAGACCTCTCCAGGGCGATGGTGGTATTGAGAGAATCCAGCTTCTTCTTAAACTCGCCAACTTTCCTAGTATAAGAATCTTGGAGGGCGTCCTTCTCAGTATCAAGGTTCACTATGGAGGTATTCAGCTGTTCACGTTCTTTTAATAGCTTAGCCTCGGAAGCCTTAAGCTTCTTGCTGGCATCAGCTAACTTCTTCTTTTCATCTTCACTTGTCTTAAGGAGGGATTTCAAATACTTGACTTCATCGGATAATTTCTGATCACCACGGGCTACGACCATCATTTCTTCATTCCGTTTCAAAATATGAAAGAGACTCTGAGCTTCGCACCAGGTGGTGGCCTTCGCAGCCTCAGACGAGCTCATCTTGTCCCATTCAGCAATAGCCTCCTCTGGAATCTGATTTCCTACCATGGTGGAAAACTTACGGATTAGAAGGCTGGAACCTTCACTTGGGGTGCTGGGGGGTGATGGCTTGGACTTCTTGAAACGGGATCCCGGGCCTTTAGCCAAATCAGTAACAACAGGTGGCGGTAATTTCCTTTTAGAAGAAGTAGCAGACTTATCCTGGGAAGCAGGGGTTGATTTCATCCTGGAGATAGGGGTAGCATCTATGGGAACAAGGTCTTTTCCTTCATCTCCAAAGAGATCATCATAACTTGCGGATTTATTGACAAACGATGGCACACCAGAAGCCATATCTACAAAAAGAAGATCAAAAGTCAGTACTTGAATGATAAAGTGTGGAAGCAAGGTAATAAGCATGATTAAAAATACACAGATGATAAAGTGAAGCATAAAGACACATCATGGAATCTATTTTACTTGAGGTTTCATCTTCGGAATCCTCCGACGGAACCGGGGACATGGATTTCTCATTTGGCAAGAAACCGCACTTTTTAAGATTGTGATTTGTCAACAGACTAGCACCATCTCCTAGCTCTGCTGACAGCTTCAAGGCCTCATAAGCCCTTTCCAGGGAATGGCCTTTGAGTGCAGTCTTACTCGGAATTTCTATATAAAGGTTTAAGCATGGATTAGATTGTAACGCCTACATCATTCAGGAAGGAGTAAGGGAGATATGGAAGCATTACTTACTTGGGTTTCTATTAAATTCAGTTCTGTATAAAGGACAATCATAGCAATAAAGAAACTGAGGTAACCAATCAGACATTCCTTTTTTATTTCCCTTAATGCACTGTCCATCATGGACATTCCAGGCGGACAGGTAAAAGAAGCCGGAGTTTTTCCCCGTTTGCTTGAGCTGGTAAAAGAAACCCAGCTCGCGAGCAGACATCTTCTTTTCAAATAACTGGTCATAAATAACATACATACACATGGCCATCCTGTAGGCATTTGGGGTCATTTGGAGAGGAGCAATGTCATAATAGTTGATGATATCATGGATGAAAGGATGTAGAGGAACGGACAAACCCATTCTAAAAAAAGTGGCGGAAAACACAACACAAGGTATTTGTTGGTCAGGTTCAAAGTTGTCAAAACGATGACACCTCTCCCCGGGGGACGGTACCACCAAGCGACACTTAGGATGATGTTTTTTAAGAAGAAGTTTTACTCTATTGGCGTTCATCGAGGTGTCTAGCTCTTCACAAACAGGGATTATGCCCTGCGATCCATCGGGATTTTCATCTTCTGAGGAAACCTCGACCTCAACCTCGGAATCAGGGAGCGGATAATTGTTGGATGATGTTTGATGAATGGCTATGGCCTGAGGATCTTTGTTTTTGTGGGAAAAGAGATTTGAACGGACGGATACAATGGCTTGTTCAGGAACCAGTACCTTAACTTTGGAGCGGGTTCTGGTACTGACTGGTTTAAGTGGTTTTGATGGAAAGGTTCTGATAGATAAGGGGTCAGAGTCAATGGGAGTCTGAACCTCATGGGCGGATGATTGATGCGAACTGGCCGCAGTTGAGTTCCCTGACATCTGCAAAAGATGGAGCAGGGTGAGATAACGACCAATAGGTTTTATTTTTTAGGCAAACAAGATTATAAGAAAACCGAAAAGTTCATGAAGGATTCCTATTAGGATCTTTTCCTCGAATTACGGCTGAGGATCTTGGTCGAACAGGTGGTGGTCATAATGATTCCGAAGGTATGGGGATTACAAATTACAGGGTTGCTTTTATATCTAAAACGAAGATGAAGGTTCATAGGGGTCTTCACCTCAAGAGAGGTCCCAATATACAGAAATTCAAAACCTAAGGCAATTGGAAGGGTTTTCGGTTTTCGTCCTAAATACTTTTACAGGACGGCATATCAATGGTTAATGTTCTAAAAGCATATGTGACATACATTAATCAACTATACATGCAAGCAAGAACAATCAAGAAGACGAAAAGACACGGCGCGATATGTAACACAACACACCAAAGAGGATATGAGTTTAAAAGGGTTTTAAGGCCTCGATTTTACATGGAAATAGAGCGAATACCGTCAAGCAATCATGGTTTACAAGGAGTGAGTGCGTATGGTGTTCTGGGTTTCCGGTGTGATTGACATGATGATATAAGTATGTGTGTATGCATACATGGTAGCATATATATATATACGTGTGAACAAATAAGAGGGGCATATTCGGGGACGGCATGCAACGACAAATAAGGATTAAAAATGGCAGATAAAGATTGATTCATACCTTATGAAGTGATGCAGGTTGGGGATGATCGAAAATTGGTGAATCGCCGGTATCTTGAGCTGTCTGGAAGCTTTTCGTCGGAAAGAGAATGGAAGGGGTGAAGTTTGTGTTGGAAAAAAGAAAAGGAAAAGGTGGAATGGGCGTGTATTTAAATAACACGCGTGAATAGGAACAGGCACGACAGGTGGCGCAATCTGGTTGAAAAAAAAAAGAAAAAAAAAGGAGAAATTTTGAAGAATGGGAAGGATAAATGCTCGGTTCAATTTTCTAGGAGAAGTACAAGAAGTTTGTTGTACAAATTGAAGTTGGAATTCTCTTCAAAGAAGATAATTGGTGGGTAAATAGGTGCTTCGGAAGCTAATTGGAGCGTGGGATTGGTTCACTGAAAAAATAGAGGAATATGTACCGGAAATTTTGGTTAGGTATCAGATGGTCAGCTAAGGGCCTGCAGCTGATTATAAACTTCAGGGTTAATCGTTCAAGGATAAAATAAGTTTTAGTTCCTTTTGTATTTTATACTGCAAGGAACCGGGGGGTAGTTGTTGTGCCCAAAATCTCACGTGGGCTCGATTTAAGGCCCATATCTGTTATAAGTCCAGTAGCAGGGTATTGGGCTAGGATGGCGGATACCAAGATACAAGTTCATGATGCCTTGGTCTAGGTTCAAGGAGTCCAGATAGGTTCGAGGTGCCGCAACAGGTACCCAAGAACAGGTCCGAGGCACCAAGGAAGCCTCAAGATATTGAGGTGCAGGATATGGATATCATGGGTCAGGTGCAGGGTCCTCTAAGGTGGTTCAGGGTGCCAGGACAGGTCCAAGGTCTCGAGGTTCAAGTTGGGAGCATTGAGGTTCAGGTGGTCTGAACCTTGAGACTGGTCACAGGTGATGAGTAGTCGAAGGCAGAGTATTAATAGGACAAGGACTCGGCCACCTATAGTTTAGGGGCACGGATTTGTACTTATAAAAGGACTCGTAAGTCTGGTTAAACACACTGGATGGAACAAATATGATTAGTATGGGACTCATATTAATTATTCGGATAAGCACAACTTACTTGAGGATTTATAGGACTTCGAGTTGGACATGGATTAGGAGACTAGGAAGCTCGGTTGGGGCTACCTAATTCGATAAAAACTCTAAGATGGACAATCTGAGGGTGGTGGAATTCATCAGGATTAAGAAGTATAAACCTAATAGAACTACATCGGGCTTGATTCCTATAAATAGGATATGTAGGCACTTGACTAAAGGATTCGGATTTTCACTCTTGAGAAGCATAAGACACGTGCACCTCAGTGATACATATTCCGGCGAATTTGCTGGTGGTGTAGGATTTACACTACTTGTTTCGACCAGTGGTTTGTCAACTCAGCCCCCGGAGACATACTTCAACTATTCTGTTCATACCGTGAGCTACGGGTTTCTAGCTGTAAGCCTGCAGCTCCGTCCGATAATCAAGGGCGTTTCTCACGAATATTCCAGCGAGATTCTCTCAATTGTGTTGTACCAAATTTCTCTCACAACAACTTGCAAGGAAGAAATCCCGGCTCTGGTTGCGCTCACGGAAGCTTAAAATGAGATCCACAACCAGTCCTTTGTAGTAAGTGTAGTAACGGAAAGCATACTGCACTATTTCCGACGGCCCTACTCCGTAATATGGTTTAATAGAGTGCTATATATTCTGGTTGGGAGTTTAGCATCTCTTTTTGAATCATATTCCTTCATAAATTTTGCGTAGTTAGGGCCTGGATCAGGCTCCCCAAGAATTGAGTCACGAAAGGTATTAGCGCTTGCACAATACAGAGAGCATATGTGCGCTCAGCATACTTGATGATTCCGCACAGAAACATAAGCAGTGATGGAACCCACAAGTTATTAGGCGTGAGAGATTGATAAAAAAACATAAGCCACTGCAATGCACTGTGTAAACAGGGCAAATAAATGCCTGAGCCAGAGCTCATTGTCCTCCAGGGCGAAAGCAGTGATGGGATCATCCGGACCACCAAGGTGTGCCAGAAGAAAAGGAGCCCAGAAGGTTGGCACGATATTGTTTATAGGCGCATTCGGGCAGTGATTGGAATAGTCACTTTGCTTGCTGGAGATGAGTCCAAGTGCAAAAATAGCAGTGCCACCTGCAAGTAAGTATGCTGACCAAAGAAGGATATCTAGACATTTAGACGAGACTATCTGTTGTAGTAGTAGTACCAGTAATAGATAATAATAGAAATAGAAATAGAATAAGAATAAGTGATTAAATTAACTCCTTATATATAATAAGCGTAAAGAGATCTTATCCAAAACTTTGGTCGGTTATACGATCCGTTGGATTATAAAACTATAAATATTCAAATCGATGAGGACTGTCAGATATAATATCAAAAATTGTATTTGATTAATAATAGGATAGTATTTAAATACTAAAAGGTGTATTTTGATAATTTAAACCTATTATAAATGGGTTTTCTATATTGAATAGAAATCTTTATGTAAAAATTCGTAATTATCTTTTCTCTTTAGTTTATGGATAGTTCCAGATAATAATTATTAAACCATCATTAAATTAAAGATAATTTTGTAAGCTTAGCGTGGGCTGTAAAATCGTTAAAATATGTTGTCTAAAACTCAAGATAGAGCTCAAACAGTAAAGTTATTATCTAAATTTTAATAAATATTTTTTTTATTATTGTAGCATCAATTTAATTTTTTTTCCTAATTCTTTTAAATTTATAAATTCTATGTTTATTTCAATAAAATATTAAAACCAATTTAAGAAAAAATTAAAATCGATCTGGTCCGTGTACGATCATTATACGACCAAATTAATAATTATAGTTAGATCTTAAATAGATCGATGAGAATTGTTAGATCTAATATTAAAAAGTGTATCTGATTAATAATAGAATTATATTTAAATACTAAAAAGTGTATTTTGATAATTTAAAATTTTTTTATGTAAAAATTCTTAAATATCTTTTCTCTTGAATTTATGTATAGTTCCAGTTATATAATAATTGTTAAACCAAATATCAAGATAACAATTCATATCGATTACAATGATACCCTACGAGACTTAGGAGAACCCAGGTACATGAATAAATTTAAATACTTTTTTTTTTGAAGGAACATAACAATTTGATTAATCCAAATTATAATTATATTATTTTACATATAACAAACATAAAATGATAATATCAAAATATTATTAAAATATTGAGGGTTTCATATTCATAAACGATAATTTTGAATATAATACTTATATTAAAATGTGTATTTGATTAAATGTATGATTATATTTAAATACTAAGAAGTGTGCTTTGATAATATTAAAATGTGTATTTGATTAAATGTATGATTATATTTAAATAATAAGAAGTGTGCTTTGATAATTTAAACCAATTATAAATTGGTTTTCTATATTGAATTGAATTCTTTGTGTAAAACTTCTTAACCATCTTTTCTTTTCAGTTTATTTTATGGGTATGTCAACTGGTCAAGTTAGATAATAATTATTAAACCATCATTAAATTAAAGATAATTTCGTTAGTTTCGCATGGGTTGTAAAATCGTCAAAATTCAATTTTTAAAACTCAGGATAGAACCCAAATATTAAAGTGAGTATCTAAATTTTAATAAATATTTTTTTTATTATTGTAGCACCAATTTATTTATTTTTCCGCTAATTCTTTTAAATATAGAAATTTTATGTTTCTTTCAATAAAGTATCAAAATTAATTAAGAACAAATTCAAATCGATAAAGAATATAATAATATGAGAATAAATTATATAATCATAACATAATTTTTATTCTGTTTAATAATTTTTAAGTAATAATGTATTTTAAAATTTTATTTACACCGTAAATAAAACCGAAACATTAAAAGTAAAAACAGTTAGTAAGATACTTATATCAGTATATACTTGATATTCTTATTATATTAAATCCTTATTTATAATAATCATAATAGGGATCTTATCCAAAATTTTGGTCGTAGACAACCAAATTAATAAGGACCATTAGATCTTAACTAGATAAATGAAAATCGTTAGATCAAATATTAAAAAAGTTTATTTTATTAATAATAGGATTATATTTAAATTCTAAAAGGTGTATTTTGATAATTTAAACCAAATATATCAAATATAAATAAGTTTTCTATATTGAATAGAATTTTCCATGTAAAAAATTCGTCACTTTCTTTTCTCTTCCATGGACAATTCCACCTAGATAAAAATTGTTAAACCATCTTTTAATTAAAGATAATTTAGTTATCTTCATGTGGGGTGTAAAATCGTCAAAATCTGATTTTTAAAACACAAGATAAACCCCAAATTAATAAAGTGAATATTTAAATTCTAATAATAATTATTATGTCATCATTATTTTAACACCAATTTAATTACTTTTTCTAACTATTTTAAATTTAGAAATCTATGTTCAAAAATTAAAATCAATCTAAGAAAAATTCATATCAACAAAGAATATAATAATACGATGATAAAATTTTATAAAATTGTGCATATTTTTAATCCTATTTTATTAAGTTTTAGATCATAACTAATCACATATTATTTATTATTAAATAATAAATTATACGTAAATGGTGATTTTGTTTTATAAGAACTCATAGAGACCTAATTTCATTGTTAGCAGAAATATATTCATATTAAAAAAAACCTTATTTTGAAATTTTAGACTCAGCTACAGAAGATGCCAAACTTTTTAAACCTATATACATTGTAAATTATTAAATTCGAAACTTTAAAAGTTTGTTAATCAATTAGTATAGTACTTTTCTGAAAAATCATACTTTACAAAAAATATTATCAAATAACCTATGTCTGCAAGAAAAAATGAAAAAATTCTTATTTTTCAAAAAAACCCTATAAATTTTAATATGTTGTTGGTAGATTCAAACCTTATCATTCTACATGATAATTTTATTGTTATATCTAACATTTTTCAACAAGGAAGCTTTCATTATTTAGTATTTAATATAATAACATAGATATTTACAGGATATACTATTAAAAAATGAATTTTATACAGAATTTTGATCACGGTGTACTACTTTAAAAGGTGTACTACTTTAAAAGAAGAACTATTACAAAAAAAATTATATTTTAATTGATAATTTATTTTCTCAAAAGTTCAAAGTTCCCGCATCTTTAACATATTACAAAAAAGAGTATATTATATTTTAGCAATAAATATTTAAAAAAATTATAAATATTAAGAAAAATTAATGATGTTATCATGGTAGTTTGGTCATAAATACTGCCAAAACATTCTCAACCGTTAGATCCAATACTTTTAAAAATACATGATCAAGATTATATCATATAAAAAGAAGTTATTATCTAAAAATGATATAAGTTAAAAGATGTTATATTAGGATTGAATTTTCTAAAAAGTCAAAACATAAAAATAATTGTAATTAAATAAGGAAACTCATTTAATACCAAAAAAATAAAAATTGTTTAATGTTAAATAGATAGGTGAAAACCGTTAGATTTAACATTAAAAACTGTATTTGGTTAATAAAGGGTATTCTAATAATCTAAACTACATATAAGTAGATTTCCTAAATTGAATAGAATTCTCAACATTAAATTCCGTCACTTTATCATCTTTTTAGTTTTAGAATAGTTTTTAATTGAAAAAGAACTATTAAACCACAACTATATCAAAGATTATTTTGTGAATTTCATGTGGACTATAAAATTGGCCAAATCTAATTTTTATAACTTAATATAAACAAATATTAAATTGAGCGTGTAAAATATAATAAATATCAAATTTTTAACTATAATCTTTTTGGCTAAATCTTTTTTAACAATAATTTAATCATGTAAACTAATAACTTTTAAATATTAAAATATTCATAAATAAATATAATTTTTTTGGCTAATTTTTTTTTTCAAAAATACTATGAATTTTTAGAATTTTTTGCAAAAATACCAACTTTTTGAAAATATTTTCAAAAATACGGGCTGCAACTAGATACAACCAGCTGCAACCTAAAAATATGGTGCAACAAGATATGCAACTTCTAAAAATTTAATAATTAGAATATCTTAGGTTGCAGAACATGTTGCATAATTGATATGGTCAGAAAAGTAATTATAGAAATATAATTGACAAGTCAATGGAAAGGCCGATATTTAAGGGTCGACACCCTAATTATTCATTAATTTCGTAATTAATGAATAGGGAAAATATACAGCTCATAAAAAGAGTCCAAAATATGGTAAATTCATCAAAGAAGGATCCGGAATCCCAATTAAAGGCAATTAATGAGTCATAGCCTTTATCAACAAGGAAACGAATTCTCCAGCAAGAAATACAATGTTTATCCAATATAAAAAAGGAGACTTATTCGCTAAGACTCCTAAACATACCATAAATACTAGGCTCCAGACGCCTTTAAGGTCCCTGATCCTACAATCAGAACTACGTCTTGGCTTGATTCTCAGTAATAATTGAGATACGTAGGCATCTTGTGAGGACCGATTTAGTCTCGAAACACAAGTGCAACCATTAAAGCTCGAAGCTCATTAAACCTTAACATTAAATTCACAAGCACGTTTTTTAATCCACAACATTTGGCGCCGTCTGTGGGAAAACAACATCAACCATGGCAAACACACGAAGAACAAATAGAGATTATGATACTTCTGAAGGACTTCCTATTACCTTTGAAACGGAGACTCATGGAAGCCAACCACCGCCAATTACTGGCACTCAAGGGGCGAATATCCCCCTCACCACCACTCAAGGACAGGAAGTCCCAATTTCGGTTGAAGGGACGAATCCCCTGCAGATTGTCGTTCATGGATCTAATCCACTAAAGATCACTCACCAGCAACCAATCTCGACTTCTCCACTCATCATGAATGCACCGAGAAGCCTTCAACTCCATACTACTGATCTTCCTCAATACGCGACTCAGACTTTGGGGATGCCAAGCTATGGCATGCCCCCTCGACCCATGGCGGGTGGTAGTGGAACTAATCCAATCTACCATGAGGCATATGTGCCCCCTTATATTCAAGGTCTGGGACCCCAAAATCAACAAACTCGCCAGACCCCTTTCGTTCAAGATTACTCGGGCCCATACACCGAGGATGAGGGTTATACAACTGGAGAGGATGTCGCCCCAAGAAGGAGACGTTCTTCCCAGACAAATCGGGATCAACCCCAAACTACTAAGGAGAAAATTGCAGCCCATGAGGCAGAGACTGCAAGACTCAAGAAACTCCTTGCTGAGGAGGAGGCCGCTCAATCTCAAGGCCGAACGACCGAAGAGATCCCGATAATCAACTTGGATCCACCGGCAAGAAGAACCAAGAGGGCCGAAGCCCCAAGGGGTGATCCTAGTATTCTGTTGCCCCTAGGAGATCCTGATGATCCTACACCACCGTTTACTCAAGACATCATGAAAATGGCTATATCCAGAAAATTCAAGATACCTTCGATCAAATCCTATGATGGAACGGGAGATCCCGCAAATCATGTAAGGACCTTCTCCAATGCACTGCTGTTGCAGTCAACCAACGATGCGGTCAAGTGTAGGGCGTTTCCACAAACCTTGGCAGGCATGGCCCAACGCTGGTATAGCCGTATTCCTCCCAACTCAATTGGGTCTTTCAAGGAACTAAGCAAAGCTTTTATCAATCAGTTCATTAGTGGAAGGGTGCATGAGAAAAGCTCTGCATCACTCATGGCAATCCAGCAAGGAAAGATTGAAGCCCTAAGGGACTACATCAATCGATTCACTCGGGAGGCTTTGAAAGTCCCGAACTTAGAGGACAGAGTGGCTATGATAGCCCTACAACAAGGAACTACTGATGACCACTTCAAAAGGTCGTTAGCTAAACATCCACCCGAGAGCATGCTGAAGCTCCAAGATAGAGTCGGAAAGTATATCAAGGCTGAAGAAAGCATGAGAAAGTATGAACCCACTGCTAGCGGTAGTGGAAACTCAAAGAAAAGAAAAGAAACTCAGGAGTACGACGTCAAGGAAAAGTTTCCCAGAACGTCAAAGGACTCTGATTCTCCACCCAAGAGAAACAATTTTGGGCCAAAGTTTACGGAGTATGCAAGATTGAACACTTCCAGGAGTCAAATTCTGATGGAGATAGCTAAGGAAGGAGATCTCAAATGGCCGAAGCCAATGAGGGCTGACATGTCCAAACGGAACCAAAATCAGTTCTGTCGGTTCCACAAAGAAGTCGGTCACGACACCGACGATTGTAGGCAATTGAAAGATGAGATCGAATTTCTGATACGAAGAGGAAAACTCAGCAAATTCACCAAGGATGGAAATCAAGGGAGTCAAAGAGGAAACTATGAAAGGAAGGATTACGACAGAAGGGACAACGACCAAGATCGTAACCCTAAGCCCCGAGGGCTAGTCATCAACATGATATTCGGAGGGCTAACTGCTGCTGGGTCCTCCCGAAACTCAAGAAAAGCTTATGCTCGAGAGGTAATGACTGTGGTTGGAGAAGAACCGAAGCGTGCCAGAACAGAAGTGTCAATAGGTTTTGATGATTCAGACTTGGAAGGGGTGAAGTTCCCCCACGATGACCCTCTAGTCATCATACCTGTGATTGGCAATTCCGAAACAAAGAGAGTCCTAGTCGACAATGGAGCTTCGGTGGATATCTTGTTCCACGATGCTTTTATCAAGATGGGTTACACTGATTCTCAGTTAACACCCTCAAATATGCCCATATACGGATTCAATGGGGTGGAATCAAAAGTGGAAGGCACTATCCAACTCCCAATGACCATGGGGCAAGGGATGAATACGTCTACTCAAATGCTGAACTTCATAGTTATAAAGGCAACTTCAACCTACAATGCAATCCTGGGAAGGACTGGTCTTCATGCGTTCAAGGCCGTTGCCTCATCTTATCATCTGAAAATCAAGTTCCCAACGAGGAATGGGATTGGTGAAGAACGAGGAGACCAAAAGATGGCTAGAAGTTGTTATGTAGCCGCGTTAAGGCTTGATGGAATCGGGGGGCAAGTTCTCCCAATTGAAGACATGGATACTGACGACAATGAGGACCAAAGAGGGAAACCAGCTGAGGATTTAATCCCAATTCCCTTAGTCCCTGGTGAACCGGAGAAGGTGACTTATGTCGGGGCACTACTACCTGAGCCATTGAAAAGCAAGCTCATATCTTTTCTTCAAGAGAACAGTGACGTTTTTTCTTGGACAGCGGCTGACATGCCAGGGATTGATCCCCAATTGATAACTCACAAGTTGAATGTGGATCCTGAAAGAAAGACGGTGAAACAAAAGAAGAGAAATTTTGCTCCAGAAAGGCAAGAGGCCATTAAACAAAAAGTTGAAAAACTTCTAGAGGCCGGATTCATTGAAGAGATACAATTTCCGGAATGGTTGGCTAACCCCGTAATGGTCAAAAAGGCCAATGGAAAATGGAGGATGTGTGTAGACTTCACTGACTTGAATGATGCATGTCCTAAGGATTGTTTTCCCTTACCAAGGATTGATGCATTAATAGATGCTATAGCTGGACACGAGATGCTCAGCTTCATGGATGGCTTCAGTGGATACAACCAAATCAAAATGCACAAGGATCACATCTCCAAGGTATCATTCATCACTGACTTTGGTGTTTTCTGTTATCTAGTCATGGCATTTGGACTTAAGAATGCAGGGGCAACCTACCAAAGATTGGTGAACAAAATTTTTGGACACCTAATTGGAAAAACCATGGAGGTCTACGTAGATGACATGTTAGTCAAGAGCCTCGATAAGGCCGATCACATTGAACACCTCCGAGAGGCATTTGAAGTGCTAAGGCACCACAAGATGATGTTGAATCCAGCTAAGTGTGCCTTTGGTGTAGGCTCGGGAAAGTTTTTAGGCCTAATGGTTTCCAAGAGAGGAATCGAGGCCAATCCCGACAAAATCAAAGAAATTCTAGACATGGAACCACCAAAGACTGTCAAGGATGTCCAAAAACTAACGGGAAGAGTGGCAGCATTGGGAAGATTTATCTCCAAGTCAGGAGAGATGTGCTTATCTTTCTTCAAAGCACTCAAGAACGTGAAATTTTTTGAATGGACAATGGAGAGCCAAGAGGCCTTTGAGGCCCTGAAGAAATACATGGCTGAGGCACCACTGTTGGCAAAACCCAAGCCAGGGGAAATTCTCTATTTGTACTTGGCGGTTTCTAGCACAGCCCTTGGAGCCGTTTTGGTAAAAGAAGAATTGAAGGTTCAAAAACCCATCTACTATGTGAGTAAGATTCTACATGGGGCAGAAATAAACTACTCAACGATTGAGAAGTTTGCATTAGCCTTGGTAATGGCCTCAAGAAAGCCACGCCCGTACTTCCAGGCTCACAAAATAGAGGTCTTGACTGATCAACCTTTAAGAAACATCTTGCATAGCCCTCAAGTTAGTGGAAGGTTGATCAAATGGGCCATTGAATTGGGCGAATTTGACATCAAGTACAAGCCTCGAACGACCATCAAAGCTCAAGCACTCGCTGACTTCATGGTTGCATGCACCATTGACAACCAAGAAGTCGGGGGGCAGGAAGTATCAGTGGAAGACAAGGAAGATGAAGAAATGGTCTCCAAAGAATGTTGGGTGCTCTATTTTGATGGAGGATCAAAAACAAAATCAAGTGGAGCCGGTTTAGTGCTACAAAGTCCTGATGGATTCCTCATAGAGTATGCACTAAAACTGGACTTCCCAACGACAAACAACGAAGCTGAATATGAAGCCCTGATAGCTGGCCTGGGGCTGGCTGGAGCCTTAAGAGTCAAAACTCTGAAAGTATGTGGAGATTCGAGGCTGGTGGTCTCCCAAGTAAATGGGGAGTTTGAGGCCAGAGATGAAGTCATGGCCAAGCACTTAAAGCTTGTTAAGGCCATTATGACTCAGTTTGACGAATGCTATGTTGAGCACATTCCTAGGGAAGAAAACATGAAGGCCGATGCCTTGTCTAAGTTTGCTTCTTCAGAAATTGAAAACTATGCAGGAAGTGTATACTTCCAAGTCTTGAAGACCCCAAGCATCAACAGAAAGTTGGTAGCACCCATTGATGTTGCTAGTTGTTGGATGGATCCCATCAAAGATCATCTGGAAACTGGTTGGCTACCCAACGATACTTCAGAAGCAAGAAAACTATATGTGAGAGCACTAAGGTATGTCCTGATTGAGGGAATTCTATACAAGAAGTCTTTCATCATTCCTTATCTGAAATGCTTGAGACCCCAAGAGGCAGAATTGGCCCTAAAGGAAGTACATGAAGGAATTTGTGAGCAACACTTGGGGGGCAGAGCCCTTGCTCATAAAATCACCCGTCTAGGTTTCTATTGGCCAAGCATACTTGCTGATGCTAAAAGTTATGTGAAGAAATGTGAACGGTGCCAGAAATATGCGCCAGTGGTTAGGCAACCACCAGAGATGTTGACATCCATAAACTCACCAATCCCATTTGCCATGTGGGGAATGGATATACTTGGACCATTTCCAATGGCAAGTGCGCAGAGAAAATTCTTGATAGTGGCAATCGACTACTTCACTAAGTGGACTGAGGCTAAACCTTTAGCCAAGATAACCACCAAACAAGTGATGCACTTCTTCTGGGAAAATGTAATATGCAGATATGGAATCCCACGAATCCTGGTTACGGATAATGGAACTCAGTTTAACAATGATGAGTTCAAGAAGTATTGTGAAGAGAATGATATCCAATTACGCTTCACTTCTGTTGCCCATCCTCAAGTAAATGGGCAAGCTGAAGTTGCAAATCGAATTATCCTAGATGGACTGAAGAAAAGAGTTGAACGCTCCAGAAACACTTGGGTAGATGAGTTGCTCCCCATACTATGGGCATATCGTACTACCTGCAAAGTCACCACTGGAGCAACCCCATTTCTGCTGGTATATGGGGCAGAAGCAGTGGTTCCAGTGGAGATTACTCACACGTCTCCAAGAGTTGAGGCTTATAAACCAGAAACAAATGAGGAAGGCTTGAGGCTGGCCTTAGATCTAATTGACGAAGTTAGAGATGAGGCAAACGCCAAGATAGTTGAACATCAAAAGAAGGCATCTTTCTACTACAACCTAAGGGTTAAAGAAAGGTTCTTTCGACAAGAAGACTTGGTTCTACAAAAGATTGAGGCATCCGGAGTTGGACAAAAAGGCAAGCTGGCCCCAAATTGGGAAGGACCATATCGCGTTAAGAACGTATTTGGTCGAGGCTCCTACAAATTGGAAACCCTCGAAGGGCATGTGGTGCCAAGGACTTGGCATGCCTCAAATTTGAAAGTCTATTATGTTTAGTGCATCCTAAAAGGATCCGCTAGTAGGACAAGTAGAAGTATGGTTCGATGAAATCATGAGCTTCCTGGAAAGAAGATGAAGGGTTGAACCCGTTTTGATTGGTAGAAACATCCTCAAAGCATTTCCAAGACAAAATACAAATGAATGCAAAGGAAAACATACAAAATATGCATGTCAACTGCACAAATAGAGCTGAATACAACGAACCCCGATGGGTGAATGTTGCTAATAAACATACAAAAGAAAGCCTAAGATGCTTATTGTTAATTAGCAAAAATTTGAAGCTCAAGAGAAGTTTGATATGATAGACTTGAGAATGAATCACTACGAGTGGAGCCATCAGTAAGAACTCGTAAGGGTGAAGGGTTGAAACCCCAGAAACCTAAGACATTCAGTCCAAACCCCATCATTCGATATGCTCAATGAAAGGCTTGAAGCCAAAACAAGACGGTATAAGACATAAAAGGCTTATGCAAATGTCAAGTTAGCCTCGAATAAGGCAAAATCGTCGTAAATGTGTAGGTCTCTCCACACTTTACACCAAGACGATACTTGTGAAACACTAGTGTATATTAAAATCCCCAAAAAAGGGTAGTAAGTCCCAGGTAAGGGATAAAAAGACCCCAAGTCTCGAAAAAGACCGATATAACTTCTATGAAATCCTAGTGCATTATCATAGACGTTGGGAAGCGCGATCAGCCATTTTAAACCCAGAATCTTCAAAGAAAGCCCTGAATCTTCAAAGAATTCTTCAAAACTTCAAGTAAGAAACCCAGAAAACGATGAGATTCAACAGAAAATTTCGCCAGGAATCGCCTAGTGACTGGAAACCCAACCGGTTAAGGAAGGGCAACCGTCTATATCCAGTTAAGGCCCACAAATCCATTTATGGATTATAGAGATTAAAACCCAAATAATTTGGGTCTCAGGCAAATTCGAAGCCCAAACAATAAAGGCCCAATAAGGCCCAAGGCTGGAATAATTTAAGTCCAATTAAAAATTGGGCTAGTTAAGGCCCAAGAAAAGAATGAAATTTGAAATATAGCCAAGGCAAAATCAAAGATTTAAGGTCGAAAAGACATTAAATCGAAATCGTACGACCGAGGTCGAAAATATATGGGAAAACGAGGTCGATTCCAACGACCTCGCTCCCAAATAAAGTCGAAAAATAATGAAATTGAGGTCGAAAAAACCTTAGAACGACATCGAAGGCTCGAAGTCGAAAATATACGAGGAATTGAGGTCGTTTCCATCGACTTCGCACCAAAAATACAGTCAAAAAATTGAAAATTCGAGGTCGAAAAGACCCTAGATCGAAGTTGATTGATTGAGATCGAAAATACACTATAAATCGAGCTCGAACCCCTCGACCTCACACCCAAGTGAGGTCGAAAACAGAAGGTTGCAAGGTCGAAAGAATGAGGTCGAATATGACCTAGAAAACGAGGTCTAAGCGTTCGACATCACGCCAAAATGAGGTCGAAAACGACCTAGAGATCGAGGTCGATATTGACCTAGAAATCATGGTCAAAAAAAGGCTGGATCGAGGTCGAAGGCTCGAGGTCGAAAAAGACTTAAAAATCGAGGTCGAAACCTTCGACCTCACTCCAGTCGAGGTCGAAATCCAGATCGAATTTCAGGTCGAAAATGACCTGTTTCCTGGTCGAATTTGAGGTCGAAAATGACTTGTTTCCTGGTCAAAAAGGAGGTCGAAAATGACCTAATTTGAGGTCGAAAATGCCCTTAAAAATGGAAAATTTTGAGGAAAACACTTAATAACTTCTACGAAAACCCCAAGGAGATTTTCCCAGAAGTTGGGGGGCAAATGATATGGTCAGAAAAGTAATTATAGAAATATAATTGACAAGTCAATGGAAAGACCGATATTTAAGGCCCGACACCCTAATTATTCATTAATTTCGTAATTAATGAATAGGGAAAATATACAGCTCATAAAAAGATTCCAAAATATGGTAAATTCATCAAAGAAGGATCCGGAATCCCAATTAAAGGCAATTAATGAGTCATAGCCTTTATCAACAAGGAAACGAATTCTCCAGCAAGAAATACAATGTTTATCCAATATCAAAAAGGAGACTTATTCGCTAAGACTCCTAAACATACCATAAATACTAGGCTCCAGACGCCTATATAAGGTCCCAGATCCTACAATCAGAACTACGTCTTGGCTTGATTCTCAGTAATAATTGAGATACGTAGGCATCTTGTGAGGACCGATTTAGTCTCGAAACACAAGTGCAGCCATTAAAGCTCGAAGCTCATTAAACCTTAACATTAAATTCACAAGCACGTTTTTTAATTCACAACAATAATGTTACATAACAAATTTGTATTTAGCAAAATCAACTAAAACCATTACAAAAGATAACCAAAACACAATTAAGCCATGAAATCAACCAAAATCAACCAAATATGCAACATTAACATTTGAATATATAAATAGTGATTGCAACTTCTGCAACAATCAAGAGCAACCACAATCAACTTCGAATCAATCCATAACAACTCATAGCAACTCGAAGCACAAATAATTTAGATCGGAGATTTAAGATTCAAATCAACCAAAATCAACCAGATCTAATTAGAAAAAACAACAAAAATCAACTCAATGCAACTAGGTTGTCATCAATTTATTACAAACCTACTTTCAAACTATGTCAATCGACACATAAAAAAATCAGAAGCAACCAAGAGCAACCACAATCAACTTCGAAGCAACCCATAGCAACCTGAAGCACAACCAAAAATTCAACTTTAAAATTTTTACAATTCATCAAACTGACCCTACGGGGCCAATTTACTAAAAGCAACTAGAAACAACTATTGCAAACAACTAGAAGCCAATTTACTAAAAATCAGAAGCAACTAAGAGCAACCAGAATCAACTTCGATAATTACAGTATTATAAGAAGAGAAGACTGTAGAACCCATAGTAACCCAAAGCAACCCATAACAACTCATAGCAACCTGAAGCACAATCAACAATTTGCAACCTTACAACTAATCACAACTTCAAATTACAATTCACCAAAATCACCTAAGATCCACTGATTGCAACTCCAAATTTCGATTCAAGTCATTACCAATCAAATCGCAACTTGAGCTTTCTACAGTTTTGATTTGCAACCCAAATAAATTAAAACAACTACAATCGGGATTATCAATCTTTTGGACTGAGGAGTTTCAAAACACTTATATTTTTGAAATTGAATCAGTTTGGACTACTCGAATGAGTATCAACACCATCTTCATTGATGTGTATGTATATATTATGTGTGTATAATTAAAGATATATATATATATATATATATATATATATATATATATATATATATATATTTGGAGAATATATGAGGAGAGAAAAATGTGAAATTAAAAGCTAAGAATGGAGTGAAGTGATTAGTGTCAAGATTGAAAACAACCAGATAAGAAAACGGAAGATAATCGTACTGAAGGAATGATAAAAGAAGCAGGGTCGTATTTTTGAAAATATGAATGGAAAAAATAAAAATAAACCGTAAATATGTAAATAAGTTTAGAAGACCGTATATTTGCAAAACCACAGTTAAAAGACTATATAAGTGGTAATTTCTCAAAAAACAATCGTGTGTTACATGGGTAATAAAAATATAATTATAAACAGAATAATTATAAATAAAATTTAAGTAACCGTGCATCGCGCGGGCTATAAG
Organism: Heracleum sosnowskyi; assembly: GCA_030848705.1. Taxonomy (NCBI): domain Eukaryota; kingdom Viridiplantae; phylum Streptophyta; class Magnoliopsida; order Apiales; family Apiaceae; genus Heracleum; species Heracleum sosnowskyi. Next base: position 39,818,438 of record CM061243.1, on the reverse strand, counting down.
CTAGTATACTAAATATGGTTAGTTAATTTCGGTGTACTCGTGTAGATTAAGCAGTGTTCTAAAAATCGGTGATTAATCGGGATTAATAGCCGATTAATCTTTAGACGGTGGGCCACCGAACTAATTAAGCGAAAATCGCTCAATTAATCATTTTTCATAAAAACGGTCAAAAATCGGCTGAATCGGTCAAAAATCGGATTAATCGGTCAAAAATCGGGTTAATTATTAAAAAATAGTTAAAATAAAAAAAAATAAAAAAAATTTAAAAGGTAGAAACTTGATTAAACAATAGGGAAAAACATTATTTTTGTACATATAATTATAATTTTAGATGCCTAAATCGTAAATTTTCTTAAGTTTTTCTCTTAAATTGATCTCTAATTGAAAAGTTAAACCTTCAAAATTTTATCTATTACAATTATATAACATTTTTAACATATTTGCATAAATATATGATAATAACATATGTTTAGTTGAAATAACAAAACAATTTTATAATATTGTATATAAAAAATATTATTAAATTTATTCCGATTAATTATTCTGATTAATCCCCGATTACCCGATTAATCCCTGGACGGTGCCTTCATAGATTAACTCCGATTCCCACTTTTTACAACACTGAGATTAAGGTATCAAAAATTAAACAGGACCTCAATGCATCGAGGCTCCTTCAGTTTTCTGGTATAGCTGAACTAATTTTCCATAAATAAGTGTGCAAAATGGTACAGGACGCTACATGAGGTGGCGACCCCTGCCAAAATTCGTCTGAGATGGCGACCCTTTTTTATCTTTTTTATCTTTTTTGTTTTTTAGCTTCTTCCTACTTGTTCCTTTGGTTAGTAAAAATTGGTTGACCATTTCTAAAAAACAACTAAAATAGTTCATTAATAATCATTTTGAAATTTCGAAAAAGCAAATAATTTTTTTTGTTCCCTACTATTTGGCAAGACTAAACTCTAATTTGTTAATAATTATAATTTATTGATTAGGTGAAAATATAAAGAGTTATTTTTATAAATTAAATAATAATAAATTTTAATTTTTAATATTTTTAATTTAAGACTAAATTATTTATAAGTAAAAATATTAATTAAATATACACGTGTCAAAATAAGGAAAAAAAGATGTCAATATGTGGTATAAAAGTTTTAAAATTTTTATTAATGTGGAAGTAATTAAATTGTAGTTACTTTTTTTTGAATTTTTAAAAAAAAATATAAGTTATGTATAAAAAATAAAATTATAAATATTAAGTATAAATTATTAGAAAATTAAGTTATATGTAAAAATTTGTGATTAGAAAATTACAAATAATAAGTATAAATAATTATAAGAGGCTATATTTTAATTAAAATTGGGGATAAAAAAAATAACATTATAAAACTTAGTATATCATGATCAACTTTATACTATTATTAAAATTAATATTATTAAAAAGTTTAAAAATCATGATCAACTTTATACATTTTATGTGCTTCAAAAAACTTTATCTAGAAATTATAATTTATTTTAATTTTAATAAATTAAAAAATTACACAGAATATCACGAATTTTGATAATTTATTTTTTGATTTTAGTTAAAATTTGTAAAAACTTATACAACTATTTTTAATTTAACGAAGAATTCAAAATTATAATTTGTATAAATTTTTAAAAATTTAACTAAAAATAAAAATAAACTATCAAATTCATGATATTCTATGTAAAATTTTAAAAAAATGTATAGTTTGATATAATTTACAAATAAGTTATAATTTCTAAATAAAATTTTTTAAGCACTAAATCATATAAAGTTGATAGTGAGTTTTATAATTTTAAATAATATATTCTACGTTGATTATAGATAACGTTAGAGCAATTTAATAATTTATAATGTTAATTTTTATTTTTATACGTAATCTATATATTTTTTTCAAATTTAAAAGAATTCATTACAATTAGCTACTTCCACATTAATAAAAAAATTAAAATTTTATACCACGTATTGATATCATGAATTTTTTCCTTATTTTGACATGTATATATTTAATTAAAATTTTTACTTATAAATATTTTGTCTCACATTAAAAATAATAGAAATTATATTTTTTATATTTAATTAATAAAATATTTTTTTATATTTTCACCTAAACAATAAATTATAATTATTAACAATTAAGAATTTATTCTTGTCAAATAGTAAAGAATAAAAAAAAGAATAAAAAAATGCTTTGACATTTCAAAATAAATATTAATAAACTATTCTAGTTATTTTCTAGAAATGATCAATCTATTTTTACTAACTACAAGAAGAAGCAACAACAGAAACAAGAGAAAAAACAAAAATATATATATATAAAGAGGGAGCCATTTCATGTGACGTTTTTGGCAGGGGTCGTCACATGTGGTGGGTGGCGCCACATGAGTGGCGCCCTATACTGCATACTTTCTTTCAGCTGTACCATTTTTGTAAAAAAAACAAAAAAAAAATTTGGTGTACCATAAAACTGAAGTAGCCAATGCATTGATACATGTCATACAGATAAATACATACCATGTGTGCGGATTATGGAGTCAAAACCATGGTTACACGTGTGTAAAGTTATTTTTTTTAGTTTGTTTAATTATTAAACCATAGCCAATAATGTTGCCTTGGTATTTATAAAAGAAAATATCACCAGGTTTATGAAATTGGAACAGGTGGTTGTACTGGGTAATTCATTAGCATGTAAACTGCAATTTATATAGGGTCTGTTTGGGGTGTTTGTGTAATTATAAATTGATAAGTTGAATGTTAGAAATTACTAACATTTTACTTAACTTATCAATTTATTCTTTGATTTCTTTATTTTTTTAATACTTTAAATTTTTACCTTTGTGTTTTTAAATATTTTTTTAATTTAAAATGCAAGTGTTGAAATCATTGTATTTAATAATTATTTTTTCAAAATTTAATTTAGCAAATTCTTCACTAACTTATAAGTAAATTTAATTTAACAAATTTAATAATTATTTTTTGGGAGGTGCTTAGGTGGATCTTGGGTTGTGTGAACGAGAGTTACCTCTATTTTAATGATTAAAATTATGGACTCTAGAATTATTTAGACTGTTTAGTTATTATTTTAGAGATTTTTATGCTATGTATACAAAATTTTAAATTATAAATGGGGTGTTACACTATCCTTCTTGAAGGTCCGGCTAAAATCAACAGCATTTGAAGGAAAAGGCTAAGCAGGGATGCAAATTCCAAGTTCCCATTCATCGAAAAGGTCTCTAATTCTCTTCCAACTACATTTACTTTACCCAAACCCGTTTGAATCAAGAAATGTTTGTAATGATGAATGATGATGGGTGTTGCTAAATGTCATAATATTTTGCTTAATGTAATAATCAGAAATTACCATTAAGTCCTTATATGTATTAAATGTTATTGAAAGCCGTTAGTTTATTATATGGATTAGTGTGTAGGACATTGTTGTTATTCATTTCTCTTGCACGTCTTTCCACATGTATTTGAAGTTAATGACGGGAGTATGGATTAAAACTATATAGCTGCAAATTACAAGTCCAGTTCTCATAATATTCATATTATTAATTTGTAAGCATTTTCTCAAATTTTAAATGAAGTGAAAATTAAAATTGAAAAATTAATAATATAAATTCTTATTAAATATGAATATTTAATATTTTAAATATGAATATTTAATATTTTAAATATTTTATTTAGAACATAAGGATGCATCTAAATGAAAGTTGCTTAAGTGAATTAACTTTAAACATGTGCCACAGATACATTATTAATATTATTTATGAGTTTGTTTCCATTATATTAACTTAGTTTAATTTTATTTTAAGAAAAATCACAAAATAATGTTTGCAACTACACATTACAAAAGTTATCTATAAGTTTTTTTTATTAGAATTAATTATTTGTTTGGAAAATTTGCAAAATAATATTTGCAAATTCCTTTAAGTTGATGATACTTATTTTATTAACACTTATTTCTATTATTTTGATTATTATTGTATATTTTTCCATAAAATTTCATATTTTTTCTAATTTTAAAATTATTGAATGTTATATTATTCAATAATTATATATGGGATATAATTAGAATCAATTGTAAATAATAAAATATTTGTGTTATAATTTTTAAACTTAATGTTAAAATTTTGATAATTAAATAAATATTTTAATAAGACAAAAATGAATGATTATGTAAATATGATAAAATTTTAAATAATCATGTTCAAATTACTTGCAATAAATTAGAGATATAAATGTGCTCTATATCACATAATATGATTTAACCCTGTATTAATTTCCACTTGTCTATTCTAATTTTTAGAGGGACCTCCCATGTACAAAACTTCAAGAAACTTGAACCAAAATCCACAAATATGTAGAATAGGGCAATTTTCTACCGTAACGACATGTAATAACAATTATAATGTTAATAGAGTATAATATGAATTAATAATTCAAATATTAAGTTAGAAATAAGAAATTATCAAATTAAACAAACAATAAAAATTATTAAGTTAAACAAATAATAAAAAATTGTTAAACAAAGAATAAAAAATTATTAAGTTAAACAAATAATAAAAAATTGATATTAATGCTAATGTCATGAAATTTTGATTTTTTAATAGAAATATGATTAAATTATTAGATCATTGTGCTAATGTCATGGATTAGTTCAGTGCATTATTTATAAAAAATAAGGTCATACGTATTTAATGAAGATGTATTTAATGAATTGAGCCTTTTGTCAATCATGCACTAAAAACAAGTCAGGATCATATGGTAATTTCTAATTACTACATTAAGCAAAATATTATGACATTTAGCAATCATGTTGATTATGCATGCATCTTGTATGTAGTAGACAACTATAGCTTAGATAAAGCTTGCCAAGAGCAGAAAACACTGTGAACAAAGATGTTTACTTTGAGAGTATAAGATTCACTCGTAGTGATAAACAAGACACACAGTCAGTCACACTTGAATCAAAAAAAATTAGCACACGTTCAAACATTTTTATCTTTTCAAATTCTCAAATGTTAACTTGAATTTGATTGTTTTTAAATTAAATCAAATTCAATTCCAATTCTTTTTTGATTATTTAATCATTTCATCCGTACCAAATACAGATTTTGAATATGAATTCCTAGTTCTTATACAAAAAGACATGAGTTGTACATTTCTGTTATAGATTAAAAAACGTACTTGTATATTAATTGCTTGGATTAATGAGCTTTCGAGATTTAATGGCTGCACTCGTGTATCCGGACTAAATTGGTCCTCACAAGATGCCTACGTATCTCAAATTGTTATTGAGAATCAAGCCAAAGACGTAGTTCTGATTGTAGGATCAGGGACCTTATATAGGCGTCTGGAGCCTAGTATTTATGGTATGTTTGGGAGACTTAGCGGATAAGTCTTCTTTTTGATATTGGATAAGTATTGTATTTCTTGCTGAAGAATTCGTTTCCTTGTTGATAAAGGTTATGACTCATTAATTGCCTTTAATTGGGATTCTGGATCCTTCCTTGACCAATTTGCCATAATTTGGACTCTTTTTATGAGCTGTATATTTTCCCTATTCATTAATTACGAAATTAATGAATAATTAGGGTGTTGGGCTTTAAATATCGGCCTTTCGTTTGACCAGTCAATTATATTTCTATAATTACTTTTCTGACCATATCATTTGCCCCCCAACTTCTAGGAAAATCTCTCTTGGATTATCGTAGAAGTTATTTCATTCAGGAGTTACGAAATTTTCTTCCATATCGTGGCTTGGTTTGACGAACGTATAGTTCTAAATCAATTTTATAATTCTCCAAAACAGGAATCGGGATTTTTCATCAATTCCCTGGAACATAAATTGATTTTTGAATTTTTCATGTCATTTTCGACCAGGATCCTGGTCGAATTTGACCTTGATTTTAGCTCCTGGTCGAACTCCTTCGACTAGGATTCTGGTCGAAATTTGCTTGCATTTTGCCTCCTGGTCGAATGGTTTCGACCAGGATTCTGGTCGAAGCTTACTTCCATTTTGTCTCCTGGTCGAATGGTTTCGACCAGGATTGTGGTCGAACATGACTTTAATTTTGATACCTGGTCGAATGATTTCGACCAGGGATGTGGCCGAACATGACTTCAATTTTGATACCTGGTCGAATGATTTCGACCAGGGGTGTGGTCGAACATGACTTCAGTTTTGGTGCCTGGTCGAATGATTTCGACCAGGAACATGGTCGAACGAGACTTCAGTTTTGGTGCCTATTCGAACTCATTCGACTAGGATTCTGGTCGAATACTTGGTTCGTTACAGACTTTTAGGGCCCACATATATTGGGCTTCATTTGGGCCAGAGGATTTTAGCAACTGGGCCTTCATCTTTTTATTGGGCCTTTAGCCTTTTTTAATAATTGGGCTTTTATCCTTTCGACGAGATTTTTGGTCGAATACAAGAGCCATTTTGGGCTTTATTCGAACTTATTTGATCAAAACTTTGATCGAAAATGTAGTTTGTTTTTTGTAATGGGCTTAGTTGGGCCCAAGGATCTTCACTGTTCAACTTTATTAATTGGGCTTTTAGCCTTTTATGGGCCGTACCGGCTAATGCCGGTTGCCCTTCCTTCAACCGGCCCATTGACCGGCTGTGATCCCTATATAAGGGTGAGTTCTCATTTGTTTCCATTCATTCTTCACATTTCACTTTCTCAAAGTTACTCTGCTAAATTTTCTCCAAAATTTTCTTTAGATTGCTCTGCTAGGGTTCTGTCGCAAGGCGATTCCCGGCGAGATTTTCTCACCGTTTTCTGGGTTTTCACTTGAAGATTTGAAGATTTTCTTTGAAGATTCTGGGTTTCTTTGAAGATTCTGGGCAATTTTCTTTGAAGATTTGAAGATTTTCTTTGAAGATTCTGGGTTTGAAATGGCTGATCGCGCTTCCCAACGTCTTTCGAAGATGAATTCTGCATCAAAACGAGGTACCCCCATTCCTATTCGTTCAAAATACATGTCTTTGCATGATATGATTAATGAATGTGGGGATGAATACCCGTCTGTATCTGCTTTAGATTCGTATGACTGTAGCAATAGATTTCATGAAGTAGATATGATAAAAGATTATAATAAGATGTATAGGGTAAAGGCCCCCTTGAAGCTTGTTCCTGCCGGCCCCGGTGACCGTTCATGTCACTGGCGGTCGAATGCTTTGTGTATTTATAGGGATGCCATAGTTGCTGGCCTTAGGTTCCCTTTTCACGAGTTTATTCCTAGACTTTTGGCAGATGTCCAAGTCAACCCTTGCCAATTACCTCCAAATGCCTGGAGGATAATTAATTGTTTCATGGTTTTATGCCTTCGAAAAAACTTTCCTCTTTCTGTACCTTTGTTTAGAAAGATCTTTCAGTTTAAGAATAGCTCAGCCAACAACTTGGGTTGGGTGTATATAAGCCATAGGGTAGGCTTCCCTTTCATTTTTCACCCCAAATCAATCCCAGATAATAATCCCAAATGGAAAAATGAGTTCATGTATCTTGTATGGGAAGGAGGGGACTGGGGAACCCTGTTCCGTACATCTTTTGGGAGAGTTTCTGATGGTAGTCCCGGTAACATTGTCTTAAATGAGGAGGAGCTCCATGCCTACTCAGAGCTCATTAAGGATAATGGGACTACCGTGGCTTGGGAGTTACTGGACGAGTTCGTCCTCAAGTCCGTTGGGCTCTCTACTGTTCACGATAAGGGTATTATTGCTTATCCCTTTTCATTATGCCTATTTTTATTTCTTTGTGATTTTCTGTTAACCATTTTCTGGCTTTTCTTGTAGCTGCGGCCTTTATCAACAAGACCAATGAGCCCAAGGATGTAGAGACATCCAGGATGAAAAGGGCTAGGATCGGGGATGATCCCAGGGGGAAAGCCAGTGCTCCCAGCTTCTTGATCCCTTCTGTGGATGAGGTGGACATTCCTGTGTCTGCCAAGTCCTCAGTGTGGCGCCCCAACTGGGGTATCAGGAAGAAGGACACCATTACTGGGGTGTCCAAACATGCTGTGGACTGGTCCTACCACTCTCTTACCCCTTGTGATTACAAGGACTTCGTTGCAGATTCCACCCTTGAGGGTGCTGAGCATCTTGGGGCTCAAGCTATTGCTGCGGTAATTTTCTTTACCTTAGCTATTTCTTTGAAGTTTCTGCTTATATTTTCCTAACTTTTATCTTTTGGCAGACCAATGCCAACTTTCAGGGGGTATTGTTCCAAGCTAAGGCTTGGCGTACCTCCTCTGAGGCCAACAGGGTCAAGCTGGAGAGGTCTGAGGAGGAGGTGAAGTCTCTTAAGGAGACTCTTGCCAGGAGGGAGAAGGAGCTTGCTGACGCTCAGGCTGATATTGTTGAGTTGAGGAAAGGCAAGGATGATTGCATCGATGAGTACCTTGACTCTCAGGAGTACAAGGACTTGATCGAAAAGCATGACGAGATCCTTTTCCCAGTCCAGCATACTTCAGGATGGGAGGATGCTGTTCAGGCTATCTTGGCCAAGCATCCTGGAGTCTTTGATGCTGCTGACTTTCCTGCTCCTCACCCTCCTACTCCCTTGGAGCGTATTTTGGCTGGAGTTGACGATATGGAGGAAGATGCTAGGATTTTAGTTCCAGAGCATTCATCACCCCTCAGTGACGCTTCTGCTGATGGTGCTGAGGATGCTGGTGAGCATTCTTCCAGCTCTAGTTCAGGGGAGAAGACAGATGCGGGAGTCAAGGATGGTGACGCGCAGCCGTAGTTTGTAGTTTCTTTATGGCCGTTCATGGCTTTGTATTTTCTTTCTATGTATTTCCAGCCTTTGGGCTTAACTTAAACTTTTGTAAGTTTAGTTTTATTTATATTTTGTGGCCATTCATGGCTTGTGTTGTTTTCTTGCCTTTTGCATGTTTAGTTAGCATTTTGTACATATCTATCAGTATGTAATGCATTCAAAACATGATGAATACGAGTATATAATTCATAACTTTGAAGAATGGGCTCAACCCTTACATAATACTCAAGTTTTAGAAACTTGGGTTGGTTTTATCAAACCTTATTTCTAGTAGTGAATCCACTTAGGAAACACCTTAAACATAATAAACTTTCAAGTTGGAGGCATGCCAAGTTCTCGGCACCTCATGCCCTTCAAGGGTTTCTAGCTTGTAAGAGCCTCGACCAAATACGTTCTTGACGCGATATGGTCCTTCCCAATTTGGGGCCAACTTCCCTTTTTGTCCAACTCCGGATGCCTCAATTTTTCTGAGAACCAAGTCTCCTTGTCGAAAGAACCTTTCTTTAACCCTTAGGTTGTAGTAGAAAGATGCCTTCTTTTGATGTTCAACTATCTTGGCATTTGCCTCATCTCTAACTTCGTCAATTAGATCTAAGGATAGCCTCAAGCCTTCTTCATTTATTTCTGGTTCATAAGCCTCAACTCTTGGGGAGGTGTGAGTAATTTCCACTGGGACCACTGCCTCTGCTCCATAAGCCAATAGGAATGGAGTTGCCCCGGTGGTGACTTTGCAAGTAGTACGATATGCCCAAAGTATAGGGAGTAATTCGTCTACCCAAGTGTTTCTGGAGCGTTCAACTCTTTTCTTTAGTCCATCAAGGATGATTCGATTTGCAACCTCAGCTTGCCCATTTGCCTGAGGATGGGCGACAGAAGTGAAGCGCAACTTGATATCGTTTTCATCACAATACTTCTTGAACTCATCGTTGTTAAACTGAGTTCCATTGTCCGTGACCAGGACTCGTGGAATTCCATATCTGCATATCACATTTTCCCAGAAGAATTGCATCACTTGCTTGGTGGTTATCTTGGCTAATGGCTTAGCCTCAATCCACTTGGTGAAATAATCAATTGCTACTATCAAGAACTTTCTTTGAGCACTTGTCATAGGAAATGGCCCGAGTATATCCATTCCCCACATAGCAAAGGGGATAGGTGAGTTAATGGATGTCATCATCTCTGGTGGTTGCCTAACCACTGGTGCATGTTTCTGGCACCGTTCACATTTCTTGACGTAGCTTTTAGCATCAGCAAGTATGTTTGGCCAATAGAAACCTAGACGAGTGACTTTATGAGCCAGGGCTCTGCCCCCCAAGTGTTGCCCACAAATCCCATCATGCACTTCCTTTAGGGCCAATTCTGCCTCTTGAGGTCTCAAGCACTTTAAGTACGGAATAACAAAAGATTTCTTGTATAGGATTCCCTCAATTAGGGCATACCTTAGTGCTCTGACGTATAGCTTTCGTGCTTCTGAAGCGTCGTTGGGCAGCCACCCAGTTTCCAGATGAGCTTTGATGGGATCAATCCAACAACTGGTGATACCAATGGGGGCTACCAACTTTCCATTGATGCTTGGGGTCTTCAAGACTTGGAAGTATACACTCCCGGCATAGTTTTCAATTTCAGAAGAGGCAAACTTAGACAAGGCATCAACCTTCATATTTTCTTCCCTTGGAATGTGTTCCACATAGCATTCATCGAACTGAGTCATAATGGCCTTGACAAGTTTTAAGTACTTGGCCATGACTTCATCTCTGGCCTCAAACTCCCCATTTACTTGGGAAACCACTAGCCTCGAGTCTCCACATACTTTCAGAGTTTTGACTCTCAAGGCTCCAGCCAGCCCTAAGCCAGCTATCAGAGCTTCATACTCAGCCTCATTGTTTGTCGTCGGGAAGTCAAGTTTTAATGCATACTCTATTAGGAATCCATCAGGACTCTGTAGCACTAAACCAGCTCCGCTTGATTTTGTTTTTGATGCTCCATCAAAATAGAGCACCCAACATTCTTTGAAGGTCATTTCCTCATCTTTCTTATCTTCCATAGTTACTTCCTGCCCCCCGACTTCTTGGTTGTCAATGGTGCATTCAACCATGAAGTCAGCAAGTGCCTGAGCTTTTATGGCCGTTCGAGGCTTATACTTGATGTCGAATTCGCCCAATTCAATGGCCCATTTGATCAATCTTCCACTAACTTGAGGGCTATGCAAGATGTTTCTTAGAGGTTGATCAGTCAAGACCTCTATCTTGTGAGCCTGGAAGTAGGGGCGTAGCTTTCTTGAGGCCATTATCAAGGCTAAGGCAAACTTCTCAACCATTGAGTAGTTTATTTCTGCCCCATGTAGAATCTTGCTCACATAGTAGATGGGTTTCTGAACCTTTACTTCTTCCTTTACCAAAACAGCTCCAAGGGCTGTGTTGGAAACCGCCAAGTATAAATAGAGAATTTCTCCTGGCTTGGGTTATGCCAACAGTGGTGCTTCAGCCATATATTTCTTCAGGGCCTCAAAGGCCTCTTGACTTTCAGTTGTCCATTCAAAATTCTTCACTTTTTTGAGTGCTTTGAAGAAGGGTAAACACTTCTCTCCAGACTTGGAGATGAATCTTCCCAAAGCAGCCACTCTTCCCGTCAGTTTCTGGACATCCTTGACAGTCTTTGGTGGTTCCATGTCTAGAATCGCTTTGATTTTGTCGGGATTAGCCTCGATTCCTCTCTTGGAAACCATCAGACCTAAAAACTTTCCCGAGCCTACACCAAAGGCACACTTAGCTGGATTCAACATCATCTTGTGGTGTCTTAGCACTTCAAAAGCCTCTCGGAGGTGCTCAATGTGATTGGCCTTATCAAGGCTCTTGACTAACATGTCATCTACGTAGACCTCCATGGTTTTTCCAATCAGGTGCTCAAAGATTTTGTTCACCAACCTTTGATAGGTTGCTCCAGCATTTTTAAGCCCAAAAGCCATGACTAAGAAACAGAAGACACCAAAGTCAGTGATGAACGACACTTTGGCGATGTCATCTTTGTGCATCTTGATTTGATTATATCCGCTGAAGCCATCCATGAAACTTAGCATCTCATGCCCAGCAGTGGCATCTATCAAGGCATCAATCCTAGGTAAGGGAAAACAATCCTTAGGACATGCATCATTCAAATCGGTGAAGTCGACGCACATTCTCCACTTCCCGTTAGCTTTTTTGACCATCACAGGGTTAGCTAACCATTCTGGGAATTGGATTTCTTCAATAAAACCAGCTTCTAAAAGCTTATTTACTTCTTGCTTAATGGCTTCAAGCCTCTCTGGAGCAAAACTTCTTTTCTTTTGTTTCACTGCCTTCCTTTCTGGATCCACATTCAATTTGTGAGATATTAGTTGGGGATCAATCCCTGGCATGTCAGCCGCTGTCCAAGCAAAAACGTCATTGTTCTCTTGAAGAAAAGATGCGAGTTTGCCTTTCAATGGTTCGGGCAGTAGTGCCCCAACATAAGTCACCTTCTCTGGTTCATCCGGGACTAAGGGAATTGGGATTAAATCCTCAGCTGGTTTCCCTCTTCGGTCCTCATTGTCACTAGTGTCCATATCTTCAATGGGGAGAACCTGCCCCCCAACTCCATCAGGCCTCAACGCGGCTACATAACAACTTCTAGCCATCTTTTGGTCTCCCCGTTCTTCACCAATCCCATTCCGAGTGGGGAATTTGAGTTTCAGGTGGTAAGATGAGGCAACAGCCTTAAACGCATGAAGACCCGTCCTACCAAGGATCGCATTGTAGGTTGAGGTTGCCTTTATAACTATGAAGTTCAGCATCTTAGTGGATGTATTCGTTCCTTGTCCCATGGTCATTGGGAGTTGGATAGTGCCTTCCACCTTTGATTCCACTCCATTGAACCCATATATGGGCATATTAGAGGGTGTCAACTGAGAATCAGTGTAACCCATCTTGATAAAGGCATCGTGGAACAAGATATCTACTGAGGCTCCATTGTCGACTAGGACTCTCTTTGTTTCGGAGTTGCCTATCACAGGTACTATGACAAGAGGATCATCGTGGGGGAACTTCACCCCTTCCAAGTCTGAATCATCAAAACCTATTGACACTTCTGTTCGTGCACGCTTCGGTGCTTCTCCAACGACGGTCAGTACCTCTCGGGCATAAGCTTTTCTTGAGTTTCGGGAGGACCCAGCAGCAGTTGGCCCTCCGAATATCATGTTGATCACTGGCCCTCGGGGCTTGGGATTCCGATCTTGATCGTTGTCCCTTCTATCATAATCCTTTCTTTCATAGTTCCCCCTTTGGCTACCTTGGCTTCCATCCTTAGTGAACTTGCTGAGTTTTCCTCTTCGTATCAGAAACTCAATCTCATCTTTCAATTGCCTACAATCGTCGGTGTCATGACCGACTTCTTTGTGGAACCGACAAAACTGATTTTGGTTCCGCTTGGACAAATCAGCCCTCATTGGCTTTGGCCATTTGATATCTTCTTCCTTGGCTATCTCCATCAGAATTTGACTCCTGGGAGTATTCAATCTTGCATACTCCGTGTACTTTGGCCCAAAGTTATTTCTCTTGGGTGGAGAGTCAGAATTCTTTGATGTTCGGGGAAACTTTTCCTTGACGTCGTACTCCTGAGTTTCTTTTCTTTTCTTTGAGTTTCCACTGTCGCCAGCGGTGGGTTCATACTTTCTCATGCTTTCCTCAGCCTTGATGTACTTTCCGGCTCTATCTTGGAGCTTCAACATGCTCTCTGGTGGATGTTTAGCCAACGACCTCCTGAAGTGGTCATCAGTGGTTCCTTGTTGCAGGGCTATCATAGCCACTTTGTCGTCTAAATCCGGGACTTTCAAAGCCTCTCGAGTGAATCGATTAATGTAGTCCCTTAGGGCTTCATTCTTTCCTTGACGTATTGCCATGAGTGATGCAGAACTTTTCTCATGCACCCTTCCACTAATGAACTGGTTGATGAAAGCCTTGCTTAGCTCCTTAAAGGACCCAATAGAGTTGGGAGGTAGACGGCTGTACCAACGTTGAGCCATACCTGCAAGAGTTTGGGGAAACGCCCTACACTTGACCGCATCGTTGGCCGGCTGCAACAGCAGTGCATTGGAGAATGTCCTTACATGATTTGCGGGATCTCCCGTTCCATCATAGGCTTTGATCGAAGGCATCTTAAACTTTCTGGATATAGCCGTTTTCATGATGTCTTGAGTAAACGGTGGTGTAGGATCATCAGGATCTCCTAGGGGCAACAGATTACTAGGATCACCCCTTGGGGCTTCAGCCCTCTTGGTCCTTCTTGGTGGATCCAAGTTGATTATCGGGATTCCTTCAGTCGTTTGGCCCCGAGTTTGAGCGGCCTCTTCTTCAGCAAGGAGTTTTTTGAGCCTTGCAGTCTCTGCCTCATGGGCTACAAGCTTCTCCCTAGTAGTTTGGGGTGGCTCCCGATTTGTCTGTGAAGAACGTCTCCTCCTTGGGGCGACATCCTCCCAGTTGTATAACCCTCATCCTCAGTGTATGGGCCAGAGTAATCTTGAATGAGAGGGGTCTGACGAGTTTGTTGATTTTGGGGTCCCAGACCTTGAATATAAGGAGGCACATATGCCTCATGGTAGATTGGATTAGTTCCACTACCGCCCGCCATGGGTCGAGGGGGCATGCCATAGCTTGGCATCCCCAAAGTCTGATTCGCGTACTGAGGGAGATCAGTAGTATGGAGTTGAAGGCTCCTTGGTGCACTCATGAGCAGCGGGGAGGTCGTGATCGGTTGCTGGTGAACGGTCTCTTGTGGATTAGATCCATGAATGACCATCTGCAGGGGATTCGTCCCTTCAACCGAAATTGGGATTTCCGGTCCTTGAGTGTTGGTGGGGATATTCGCCCCTTCAGTGTCAGTAGTCGGCGGTGGCTGATCAGCCTCAGAAGTGTTAGGGCGATCATCGGGAGTTTGAGTATCCCGAGCTGTTCTTCGTGTGTTTGCCATGGTTGATGTTGTCTTCCCACAGACGGCGCCAAATGTTATAGATTAAAAAACGTACTTGTATATTAATTGCTTGGATTAATGAGCTTTCGAGCTTTAATGACTGCACTCGTGTATCCGGACTAAATTGGTCCTCACAAGATGCCTACGTATCTCAAATTGTTATTGAGAATCAAGCCAAAGACGTAGTTCTGATTGTAGGATCAGGGACCTTATATAGGCGTCTGGAGCCTAGTATTTATGGTATGTTTGGGAGACTTAGCGGATAAGTCTTCTTTTTGATATTGGATAAGTATTGTATTTCTTGCTGAAGAATTCGTTTCCTTGTTGATAAAGGTTATGACTCATTAATTGCCTTTAATTGGGATTCTGGATCCTTCCTTGACCAATTTGCCATAATTTGGACTCTTTTTATGAGCTGTATATTTTCCCTATTCATTAATTACGAAATTAATGAATAATTAGGGTATTGGGCTTTAAATATCGGCCTTTCGTTTGACCAGTCAATTATATTTCTATAATTACTTTTCTGACCATATCAATTTCCGAAAACACAAGTGTTCACTTGACAATTGACATGACATATCAAAGTTCTATGAAGTATTATTATTTTTACTCCGTTCCCATTTAATGCTTCAATCAAATTGATCAAACAAACCGTAATTTTACACAAATATTTATTACATATCTTGGGATTAAGGATCATTTCCACTGTCAACCATTTTAGCATACAAGCTCTAAAAATCTGCTAAAAATCACTAGTCCGGCCGTCTAAGTAGTACATGTCACCCGCCACATTACTAAACGTCTAAATCACATCTTCGTACTACAATTCACGAGTCTGAGTAATTTGAAACAAGAAAGTGTTCATTTGACATGATATGAAGTTGATGTTATTCATCCATTCATCACACATGATAACATGAACAATGCATATGTTTTATCATATATACAACCCGAAATATCACAATCTCTCATCTGATTGCTGCAGAGAATATTCCATAGTTGATGTTATAAGTTATGTATCATATTACATAAGTAACTTTATTTCCAGGAGAATCGGTAACAACAAACTAAAGCAAAAAGGAGAAACTCTATTTCTTTGGAGCAAAATTGGAATATATATTTTCCTTCAAATGAGAACCACAGATTTTTAGGATTCCTCTTGAGCCAAGAAAGAATCCAATTCATGCTGCGAAAGTTTGTAAGATTTAAATGTATTAATACTAATTTATGAAATTTTAAATTTTTCTAGTTGATGTTATTAATTGTACTCGGATTCTTGTGAAGTCAAAGTACAATGTTACAGAGTTGACGCGGAGTCTTACAAGATTTAACTAGTCGATCAGACAATCTTTCATAATCTTAGATAGGGCTGTTCACGAACAGAGCCGTTCGTGAACAGCTCGAGCTCGGTTCGATAAAAGTTCGGTTCGGCTCGAGCTTGAACAAGATTTTTGTTCGTTAAGCTCGACTCGTTAAGGGCTCGGTTCGTTAAGGGCTCGGCTCGTTAAGGGCTCGGCTCGGCTGGGCTCGGCTCGTTAAGGGCTCGGCTCGGCTAGGCTCGGCTCGTTAAGAGCTCGAGCTCGGCTCGAACTCGGCTCGGCTCGAGCTCGGCTCGTTAAAGCTCGAAAAAAATCAAAATTTTTACTTTTTATTTTTTTATCTCCAACCAAATTAATTTTTTATTTTTTGAAAATTTGGGAATATCACTAAATTAGATATATCTTGACATCCGTACGGTTGGATCGTCGAGATTTGTTTTTAAAAAATAGAAATAACAATTCGTGATAAAGCACTAGTTACTAGTACTAGTTAAATTAGTAGTGATCTACTAAGATCTCCAACCAAATTAATTTTTTATTTTTTGAAAATTTGGAAATATCACTAAATTAGATATATCTTGACATCCGTACGGTTGGATCGTCGAGAAATAGTTTTTAAAAAATAGAAACAATAATCCGTGACAAAGCACTAGTTACTAGTACTAGTTAAATTAGTAGTGATCTACTAAGATCTCCAACCAAATTAATTTTTTATTTTTTGAAAATTTGGGAATATCACTAAATTAGATATATCTTGACATCCGTACGGTTGGATCGTCGAGATTGTTTTTTAAAAAATAGAAATAACAATTCGTGATAAAGCACTAGTTACTAGTACTAGTTAAATTAGTAGTGATCTACTAAGATCTCCAACCAAATTAATTTTTTATTTTTTGAAAATTTGGGAATATCACTAAATTAGATATATCTTGACATCCGTACGGTTGGATCGTCGAGATTTTTTTTAAAAAAATAGAAATAACAATTCGTGATAAAGCACTAGTTACTAGTACTAGTTAAATTAGTAGTGATCTACTAAGATCTCCAACCAAATTAATTTTTTATTTTTTGAAAATTTGGGAATATCACTAAATTAGATATATCTTGACATCCGTACGGTTGGATCGTCGAGATTTGTTTTTAAAAAATAGAAATAACAATTCGTGATAAAGCACTAGTTACTAGTACTAGTTAAATTAGTAGTGATCTACTAAGATCTCCAACCAAATTAATTTTTTATTTTTTGAAAATTTGGAAATATCACTAAATTAGATATATCTTGACATCCGTACGGTTGGATCGTCGAGAAATATTTTTTAAAAAATAGAAACAACAATCCGTGACAAAGCACTAGTTACTAGTACTAGTTAAATTAGTAGTGATCTACTAAGATCTCCAACCAAATTCATTTTTTATTTTTTGAAAATTTGGGAATATCACTAAATTAGATATATCTTGACATCCGTACGGTTGGATCGTCGAGAAATATTTTTTAAAAAATAGAAACAATAATTCGTGACAAAGCACTAGTTACTAGTACTAGTTAAATTAGTAGTGATCTACTAAGATCTCCAACCAAATTCATTTTTTATTTTTTGAAAATTTGGGAATATCACTAAATTAGATATATCTTGACATCCGGAACACAATTTTATCATCTTACGATATGTATAAAATACTTCCACTTGTCATAATGACTTGAAACTTTTTGTAGGTCACTAGAATAATGAAAAATAATTTTAGGAATTTTTTCATATTTTTCTGAATACTTTTATTTTCGACCCAGTTCGTCCGGTTCGTAATTAATTCGTATTTTCAGTAAAAATTCCCAAAAATATTTTTCCGGACAGAATATTAAATATAATATTCCCAGTTTATTTATAAAATTATTTTTGTAATTTTCGTATTTTTTAATAAATTTGGGTGTTACGTGTTTAATATTATTTGTTACGTGCTTATTTGATATATACGTAATATTATTGGGCGGGGTGGGTTTGTGCTGTGGCGCCAAAAAATTGGGGGGTAAAGGGAAAATGGGAAATTGATGAGCTAATTGGGGGGAAATGGAAAATGTGCTGTGGCGCCAAAAAAATGTGGTTTGTGCTTATTATTATTATTTTTTTTGTCAGGCAAAGTTGGCGTTTTTAATTTATGAGCTGTGACAGTGTTGCAGATTTCGGAAATCGGAACTATTCGGTTGAGGTATCGATTTACGATTTATCGGGTGATTCGGTTAAAAAATCGGCGATTTTCGGGTCTAAAAATCATATCCAAATCCAAAAAATCGGGTTCGGGTTATCCAAAATTTCGGGTTTCGGATCGGGTATCCATCGGATCAGATTATTTTGTCATCCCTAATTATCGTCAAAATTGTTCGTGAACAGCTCGAGATCGGCTTGAGCTCGAGCTCGGCCCGAGTTGTTCGTGAACAGTTCGAGTGCGGCTCGAGCTCGGTCAAAACTCGGCTCGGTTCGAGTTGACCAAAGCTCGGCTCGAGTTGACCAAAACTCGGCTCGGTTCGTTTCGGGCAAAGCTCGACTCGTTTCAGTCAAAGCTCGGCTCGGCTCTGTTCGTGAACAGCCCTAATCTTAGAGATCTAGCCGAATTTCACAAAGCACAAAACTTCTGAGAAATAATCAAATTTCACCATTTCATCGAATTCAAAAAAAATATTGTTATTGGAATACCATCAACTTTTAAAGAATTCTACGAAATCTTAATAGGATAAGTTGAAATTTAGATTGAATAATTTAAAATATAGAAATGGATATGGATCTAGAACTCTGCTTGTGATTTAGAAATGGATATGCAGATTGTTTCTAATGGTTCAGTACTTTGACAGTTTTAATCTTTGAACTATATGAATGAATGTGCAAGTAATTTTAAAAGCTGTTGCTGTCAGGCAAAGTATGCTGGAAACGGTTGATGCTCAGGAATGCAGTTTGTAATGATAAAAAGTGCACAAAATATCTAATATATATCTCTGATAAACATATAATACAGAATAAAACATGCTCCTCTATCTTCTGATATAAATTTTTCATGTTCATGACAAAGATCGTCATAATCTCGTGTATTTTGCTACCAAGGCATATACACAAATTCTTATATTTCTGGATCACTTACGTAGACCAGAATTTTAGGTTATATATAAATCTTCAAAGAATGTGTTTAGGATTGTAATTTGCAAGTTGTAATGAGTTGGCTCATGGCTGCCCAACAGGTTGGTTTATTTTGTTTCCGGTGTCTGAAGAAAGTCTGAACCATGTAAAGGAAATGCATTGCAGTGATTTCAGATAATATACTCCCTTGCAGACAGCTAGAAATCTGTCCAAATTGGTTTGTATTATATAAGTAGCCAGGTACTTCTTTTAAAATTACAAGTTTCGGACATAACCAGTCAAATTAGGCTGAGAGAGGTATGGGACTCAACTATGCATTTTCAGAAGATACTAGGCTTATAATGTATAATGCACATCTGCAGCTTGATAAACCAAGATTTTATTTCTTGATTTGTTCCTGTCTGCATTGTATCTTTAAAACATTTGACTGTGCTGTCAAAGTCGAAACGGCTCTCTCTTCTCGGGAGTAGAGGTAAAGATTTTACTCTACTCAGATTTATGAGATGAATACACAAGTGTGCAGAATTGCAGATTATGTATGATTCGGTTTAGATATTGAAACGGTTTCGCCCTCTCAATAATGCTGCCATTTGATTCACAAATGAACTTTTTCGTTGTGCAAAACAAATGAACCTTTTTTTCACAAAGCAAGGAGGAATAGTATTCATTATTTAATAAGCCTCTCAAGAGATTACATGTAAATAAGTTCAGCATAACACACCAAAATATTTCAAACAAAATAGCTCAATACATTATCAGATTATTTATCTATCCCTATAAGAAGAGTTCCTGATGAACTTTATGGTCATTGTGACAATGCATTAACCAAACACAGAAGAAAGAAAAAGGACAGAATTCAGTAGATTGTTTCAAAAACACGCGATAGGTAATAGTTAATTAGTCTACTTTCCAACGATCAGCTTTGCCCTTGCATGACCTTCATTGATCTGGAACTGATCTCCCAAGCCGAGCTGAGCCATCAATAACCAAACAATGGTTATAAGTTCTCCACCTTTACTTAGCTGTTGAGCGTGAGCGTTTGACCTGATATGACTCGCCCCATATGATAGCAGTTCCACCCAAACCTTGCTGAGTATCTCCCATTTCACCTTCTTGAATTCATCCTTTTTCAGCTCCTTGGCCAATCTTGCTGCTTCAAACAATACTGACTTACTTCTATCTCCCTTTATGGTAACTGGCTTTACTTCTGTATTAACATTTAAAATTCTTTCGCAGGCCTTCTTCTGTAACTGTTTATTTGGAAGATATTTATCCCTTGCTGATAACTCACTGTCAAGGAATTTGTTAGCCTCAGCACAAGTGTCACGGAATCTTATTAGTCCGATTCCAGAAACAGCTGACATCATACCAGGCTTCATAACTAGAAGATATATCATGTAGTCTGATATTAGCTTGGCAATTTTCCTGTGCTGCACTGAGGATGGAGCAAGATGCTCCGGAGGGTGATCTAGCTCGTCCTGGTTTTCTGTTTCATCTTTATCGTTGTCGCAAAGTTCCGTGGCAATGTGCCACAAAAAAAGACTCTCATCATAGTCAACATCGGCAACATAAGAAAACAATTCAAAGCCGCTGTAGCCTGCTATTCGAAGTACCCATTCACCTTTGGCTGAACATATTTCCTTAGCAGTGTCCAAATCATCTGCCATTTCCGACTTCATTTTCAACTCTTTGAAAATGAAATCTTTTATATAGAAAGGCAAAGGGTGTCGTTCCACATATACTATCTCATCGACGAAGGCTTTCATGCCAAACCGATCATAAAAATTTTCCCTGCATTTTGGACGTTTATGTAAACAACAATATATAAGATTGTACGTTGAAATAGACTCAGCCCACCTACTATCAGTGGGTTCTGACAGAGAATCTTTTTCTCCGCCTCGTCGGACACCGCCAGTATTAAGCAACCAACAGATGATCTTCCCTCTTATTTCATTAGCACTCACTATAAAATTAATAAACCCGCGTTTCCACGATTTCTCATTGGGATTTTCATCAGGAGAAGGTTTGAGCTTCACAACAGTCCAGTCAGAGAAAACAAGCATGAAAAATGCAATGACTTCCAACGCAATTCCTCCGATAAGCAAAGTGTAGGTTATTCCTATCTCAAATCCTTCGGGATTGAAATCCTTTTTATCAACATAATGAAAAAGCACCAAAGAAGTAACAATGGCACCAACGGATACAGCCCGACAGCAGAACCCAAATTCATAATACACTACAGGAAGCTTGGTGAATAAAACGTCATAAAGAAAATTTAACTCTACCTCAACAACTCTGAAGGCGTCTTTAGAATTTCTTGCAAGGAAGAAGTCCCGGCTCTGGTTGCGCTCACGGAAGCTGAAAATGAGATCTACCACCAGTCCTTTGAAGTTAGTGAAGTAACGAAAAGCGTACTGCACTACCTCCAATGGCTCTAGTTTAGTTGCCTTCATTCTGTTAGCTGCTTTAATCACTCTATCTGGCTCCGGAAGCATTTCGATTCTGGTTGGGAGTTTAGCATCTCTTTTTGAAACGTATTCCCCCATGAGTTTCGCATAGTTAGGCCCCGCGTCAGGGTCCCTAAGCATGGAGTCACGGAAGGTATTAGCACTCGCACAATACAAAGCATATGTGCGCTCAGCATACTTGATGATTCCGCACAGAAACATAAGCAGCGATGGAACCCACAGGTTGTTAGGTGTGACAGACTGATAAAAAACGTAAATCACTGCAATGCACTGTGTAAACAGGGCAAATAAATGCCTGAGCCACAGCTCATTATCCTCCAGGGCAAAAGCAGTGATGGGATCTGGACCGCCAAGGTGTGCCAGAAGAAAAGGAGCCCAGAAGGTTGGCAATATATTGTTTGAAAGAGCATTTGGGCAGTGATTGGAATAGTCACTTTGCTTGCTGGAGATGAGTCCAACTGCAAAAATAGCAGTGCCATCTGCAAGTAAGTATGCTGACCAAAGAAGGACATCTAGCCATTTGCGCGATACTATCCTTCTTAAAGGTCCTGCTAAAATCAACAACATTTGAAGGAACAGGCTAAATAGGATGCAAATCCTAAGTTCCCATTCATTAAAAATGTCTCTTGCGTGTCTTGCTTCTCTTGATAGATTTACTTTTCCCAAACCCATTTTGATAAAAAAAAAAAAATTAATGAATAAGAACTCTGCTTGCTGCTCAACCAGACATCAAGCTAACTAGCAGAAGAAGAAATGTTTATGATGATGCATGATTGTGCTGCATGCATCTTATATGTACATATGTCGTAGACAACTAAGCTTAGATAAAACTAGCCAAGTACAACAACGGAAAACACGTGAACAAAGATGTTTACTTGAGAGTATAAGATTCACTTGTAGCATAAAGTGTAAAACAAGACATCAGTCACACTTGAATTTCATTTTTAAAAAAATTAGCAAACACAGTATGAACATATTAGGATTCAAGATCACTTTCCACATCAACCATTTTAGCATACGAAATCAGGTAAAAAATACGAGTCTGAGTAATACGAATCACCAGTTTGTAATTTCTAGACTAAGTTACTTTGTATCGAATATTGAACACCTAATTAAAGTGTTACTTGTTTCATGTCACATAATTTACCAGAGTTATACGAAGTGCACGGTATTCATCCATCCATAATACATGAACAATGTATAGGTTCTGATTTGATTCCAGGGAACATTATCATAGCCAATGTTATAAGTTAAGTATCAGCTTATGTCAACTTTATTGCCAGGAGAATCAGTAACAAGTGATTAAAGGGAAATGGGAAAATGACTCAAGAGAGAAAGAAAAAGAGAAACTTCAGTGTTGTGCCTATATCTTTGGAGCTAAAGTGGAATATATTTGCCTTCAACTGAGGACTTGAGATTTTTAGTTTCTATCAGCTTTCTGCTTTAGGATTTCTCTTGTGTCAAGAAAGAACCCAATTCAAGCTGGGTTTAAAGTTAACCACTCATATTTCAGCTTAAATGCTTTTTCTAAAGAAATACCAAAAATTTATTTAGAACTCTGATTGTGAATAAGAAATTTATATACTCCAAGGTTGGTGGGATATATAATTCAAGACAGAATATACTAATATTTTTATTTACGATAGTAGTATGTTTTATTATGTTTATTGCAAGAAAAAAAAAAATTTATGCTTAATTGAAACGATAAATTAAGTGTTACTTTTTATTCTTTATTTTCAAAATGCACATTTTCAAGAGTTGGAACTTATGAGCATTTGATGAAGGGGAAATAATTTGAATTTTTGTGAACAAACAAGATAAACGTAATGATTTACACCGAACTAAATACAACATTGGTTAACCACGAAATCATTGGTCGAATTCACCTAAAAAAGATGGAAGAATTGTGTTTACAAAATATCATACGGTCTTATTCTTTAGAATAACTAAATGTAATATCGATTGATTATCCGAAATTGCCATCCCTAAGCACTACTGTCAAAAGGAGTGATCTTCTTGACTCAACAACTCAATTCTATCTTACATTACATATTTACATGTACTAGGTCATGTAAAATCCATTAAGTCAATTCCAACACTGACCAAAGAAGAGAAGAAGAAAAAGAATGATATGTCATCTTTGGACCTTGATTACGAGGAAAGAAAGTAAGATACCATTGATAAAGTGTTTATCGAAACAGGATTAATGGCAAATGAGGGCACGGCACTTGTCAATTGATGTCATTGGTGCGTTTTCGACACAAAAATGCTTGGAGAATGGAAAATGGCAAAGGGGTTTGCAACTTCAAAAGTAAAGTGACACATATTAGAACATACGTGCAAATATGTCATTTCCCAGCGACACAAAATGCAATTAACTCCTATATAATGGTATCTAATCACGAATTTAGACAAAACTCTTCAAAGTGTTCATATTACGGCCAGTGAAATTGCTTGTATTTAAACCTTAATTCTAGAAGGCAAAACAGTAGCACAGAAGTATGCTTGTATATGCAAATTGCATACCCTTTGTATGTTCTACTGTAGAATATTAAAAAAAAAATTATCTTTCACAGTACAATATCTCAACTATAAAATCAAATTGAAGAACACCATCATTCAGCTAACAAATTACGTTTGCTCATAAGCCAACAAATTTTCACTATTGATATGTTAATATATATCTAAGTAGTAAAAATGTTATACAACTCACCACTTAAATACTACATAAGAATAGCTAGTATGCAAGTCCATCACTTCATGTTGCAACATCCGTTCAACCCTTAATTGCTGGGGTCAATTTCACTGCCTTCGCAGCTCGTACACTCAAGAATATGCCCCTAGAACATTTCGTCAAAAATTTAAAAAAATATTAAAAATTATAGACTACTTCTTTACTACGACATCAAAATTCTGCAAAAAAACAAGTAGAAAGATGTCATAAATAGGAAGAAGTTCAATGTAAATGCATACCAGCAACATGCAACAACACTTTGAACAATGACACGGAACTGCAGCGGAACATGCTGGTGATTAATCCACCCAATCACCGGCCAAAACTGCATTTATTTTCCATAAAATTTAGTTAATGGTGTTCTGTAGTCAAGAAGATATAAGTACAAAACAACTCAAATAGTTACCGTCCATGCGGCGTACTGGACTGTTGGATATTCTTTCTTAATCTTAGATTTTACTTGGTTCCAGGGTCTTCCTGCAGCGTATAAACAAATTTAGATACAAAATCAATAACATCCATTTATACAGTTAGAGTTACTAGCTTAGCCTTTATCCAGTTTACTCTAGATCTGGCACTCAGTTTTCCTGGTGAAATGCAGTACACGATAGGATCAAACAAAGGAGATAAGTGATGCCCTAAATTGATTAATTTTCTCCGGAGATGAGTATAATTGTATGTTCAAAATCTTCACTTACCCTCGATGATCGAGCCATAGTATATCATAAAAAGCATGTTGTTCCAAGGCGAAGAAGTCAATTGTTCTACCAAGACCTGAAATTAATTCATTTAGCACATTAGAATACGGTTACATTCAAAGTTTCCTATCCTGCCCCTCTAGTGAAGTTGTTTACAGAAATATGCATAAATTGTATAAATACATAATGAATACGAATCATGCCCGTGGTTTGATACTTCAGAACTGGTTTCTTAATTATAACACGCTGGGTATTTTAACTAGATTACACACAGATAATCAAGCGGTCAAGGAGAAAATGACATGAACAGAGTTCAGTCTTCACACTGATAATACAATATATGTTAAAATCTTCAAATATTACATGCACTCATTTTCTTTGAAAGGAAATACATGTATCACCTTTTTACCCACTGTCGACGGGTCTTTCTTCCCCTTGAAAAGTTTGTCCAGCAATATATGATAAT
Organism: Heracleum sosnowskyi; assembly: GCA_030848705.1. Taxonomy (NCBI): domain Eukaryota; kingdom Viridiplantae; phylum Streptophyta; class Magnoliopsida; order Apiales; family Apiaceae; genus Heracleum; species Heracleum sosnowskyi. The sequence continues at coordinate 39,792,838 of CM061243.1, read as the reverse complement.
AGTGGCCAAAGGGTCCGAGATAGACAACTCCAAAGATCTGCATTCAAACGTGTTAGTCATGACTAATAATAACGTAGTAATTATTAATTAATATCACCCTACTACCCTAGGCAAATAGGCATTAGAAAATGATTTCATAATCACCTCAATTAGATCTTTTGAAGATTAAATCACTTTGTACTCAAGAAAGATAGAACATATCATCTTAACTATAAGGAGATGTCTAAAGATATACAAAACTAGGTATTGCTACATAACCTGAAGATCTCAATGCAAGGTAAAAATGGTGCAAATCTTCAAGGGCATACCACATAATAATAAATTAGATGAAATCAGTCTTTTACCACTGTATGCATTCAAATGAAAAGATAATATTGTACAAAAACTTGCAGCTAGGGAAGATGGTATTATACAGAAAATGCTATTAACCCCAATCCCTCTTCCTGAACCCATCTAGCAACATCTGAATGGGCTTTTACAACTTTTTTTTCCTAAGAAACTGTTGTGAATAAACTATGAACTTAAACTTTTTCTAAAATTCCAAATGAAACTGCCAGCCTTCACATGTTCTCAAAAATCATTATTTTGTTGCAAAGCTGCAATTAAAAACATATTTGCAGCACTGCTAAATGCTAAAAACTTAGCAATTAGAGTGGAGAGTGAAGTGAGTGTGCAAAATTTTGAAACTCTCAATCAAATAATAAAGGTTAAAAATAAAGGATATGACTTGATTAATGGAGGCATTATTGCCATTTTTAGCGACGCCAATTTCAGGGTACTAGTAACAAGAGAAGATAACATTTCTTTATAACAGTTCATAATTAATCAGAATATGCCTCATTGATCAATTTATACCAAGTCCTCTCATCTACCTTATCTTATCCAACTCATCAGTTATCTAATTGTAATTGAAGTGCACATAATCAGACCAATACAAAAACTGATTAAAATTGCAAGTCCGCATTACCTATTCATACTTTTATACAAAGTCAAAGCATCCCAATTTTCCATCAAAATCATTATCAAAAGTCGCAACAAATTTTACAAACATAGACTAAGCTAGTCAAGCGATGTCCTCGTAACAACAAAATTACAAACAAAAAAAAAAACTTTTCGATATACTTGGCATGTTTTGTTTGGTCTAGACTTTCTTTGACAACAAAAAATCATATTCGCAGTTCTATCAAACCAGTCAACTCAAAGCAAGAAACAAAACATTCATATACAAGAACACTGTTACACACATACCACTTTCAAGAGAAGGCGCCTGAGCTGAAGCTTCTGTATCCCAGTGAGCTTCTGAGAAGCTACATCACTAATTGCTGACAACACTCCAGCAGTAATAGCCTACATTAACACAAAAAAAAAACATATTTAAAATACCCAAATCACAACTAATCAAAACAATCAAACCCCCCATCTCATAAACAATTCAAAAAAACACAAAAAACCCCCCATTTTAATGAACAAAATATAATCACTACCCAGTTCAAGAAATCAAACTAATACCATCAAAAAAATTAAAAACAAAAGCACAAGAACTATAAAAATCAATAAAAAAAATAAAATAAAATAACCTTGGTTCTTAAAGGGTGTTGTTGAAGCTGTAAAAGGTACTGTTTCAAACCATTTTTAGCCACTGACCCCATGATCAAATTCTTGAATTTCTTGCTAAATTTCAAGAAAACTCACAAAGTATGAATCTGGGTGTTCAAAGAAACATGCACACACAGTGTTTGTAATTGTAGTTGTACAGTATATAAGAGTTGGTCATATTTGACTTGCTGCCTGCTGGAGACTGTGAATGTTATATTCTGTTACCGTATAAGATTTGATTATTTAAATGTATATCGATGATAATAAAGTTAAATGGCTGGCCTAGTTGAATTTTTAAACGGCTGATTTTGAACTTTAGTGGGCGGATTAACCGATAATTAATTATTGTTTATTGACAGAATCATCTTATACACAGAATTCTATCATGAATTTTTTTAAATAATTTAAAATTTTTATTTAACAAAATATTAAATTTGATTCTAATATAAAATATTAATTATATATAAATTTTATAAAAAAATTAAACATTCAAAATTTGAACAAAAAATTGATTTTAAATTTGATTCTACCGTAGAATCATTTTGAATAAGTGTGATTTTATTGTATAATTATTTTGAACTATTTAATTAATTTTTAATTAAAAAAGTTGTGTAATTTGTTTTTTGATTTACTAATTGAAATTTGTAAGTATGTTTAATGAAAAATGGAATAAATATATGTTTTTATATATATATATTTATGTAATCGTTCTCTCGGACTCTATATATACAATCAGTGGCCGGAGAAAACCACAACAGTGGGGGCTAATAATTAGAAAAAGGTTAAAAGTCAATACCAAAAGTAGTTTTTTAAAGAAATTTGACCCCTTCAATACTTTATACACTAAAATTATTACAACATTAGACACAACGTCAATAGATTTTAAAATATACTGAAGTTCATATATATCACAAAACAAAATTTTAATTATTAAACAACTTTTTAGGATAGTGAAAATTACTTCTAAAAATTTTAAGTGCAGTCTATTCAAAATTACATTTTAATAATTAAAATATGACTTAGCAAAAAAAAATGAAATTAAAATATTATAATCAGAATTTTGATATCTTGCGTCAAATGAATAAGAAGGTAAATTACTTTGACAAGACAAAAAAAAACTACCTTACAAGACTTAATTCTTATTTACTAATAATTATAATTTATTCTTTCAAAAAAAAAATAACTATAATTTATTATTTAAGTGAAAATTTATAAAATTTATTTACGTCAATTAAATAGAGTAGTTAATACTATTAAATTTAATGTCTGGTATTTTAATGCGAGATTAAATAATTTAAAAGTAAAAATCGCGACTGAATAAGAGATATATGTACATGTCAAAACAGAAAAAAAAAATCAAGATATAAATATATGGTATGAAATTCAAAGAGTTTTTTTTAATATGAGATTAATTAAATTATAAAGAATTTTTTTTCAATTTGAAGAAGATATATGTTGAAAGTACACCTGGGGGGGTGTGTGAATAGGTGTGTTATGCTAACTATATCCAATTTTAAAACTTTACCGAAAAGAATAAAAAACTAGTTTGTCAGCTTACTGATAAGAAGCATGCAACGCAGAAAGTAAATAAACAGCAAGTAAAGAACACCGAGAATTTTAGCCAGGTTCGACCCCTAGTCTCTATGGTCTACGTCCTCGTCCCCTATCAAACCTGGTAAGAGAATATATTATTAATCACTTATAAACCAATTACAAGATTAATCAATATATCTCCCTTCTTTCCCTGTCACTGATAGCAGCTTGCTGACAACCCTGTTCCCTGAACCAAAAGACCACTAAGTTCTATACTATCCCAAGTATAAACTTCTATATCTAACTAGTTCCCTGAACCTTGTGTCACAACTCACTACTCAGCAACAAACACTTACACACTGAGCAATACAAACAATATAATCAATACAACTCAAACTATGAACTCAAGATATGAATATAAACGAATACGAATACTAGAGCTCAAGTAAGAAAGATTTGAGTGAAAGCGCCGAGTTGTTTTCTTGGAGTCCCTGTAGTGTTTTTCTGTTTTGTTCAAATGTAGTGACTCTTCTTCTTTTTCAAACAAAACTACACTCCCAAAAATATATATAAGATAAACAATCAATATTCAAATTTCTTTAACAACTTGCAACGGTCTTGAAATCCTATTCTCACGTTCAAGTTCGTTAAACAATTTGAAAATCAAATGTTTACTTAAAGATAACATACTGAGGATAAGAGATAAAACGTTTAAAACAATCCTTCAGCATAGTGAATTCAAAATCAAGTTTAGGAGTGTTTGTTAAAAAGATAAAGCTTTGAAAATATCAACTCCTAAAAGATAAGGAAAACATTTTGAACGAGTATTTTGAAAAACCTGAGCTCTAATATTAGATAATACGTTTATACAAATATTAGAGTCCTTACAAATCAAGTTCTATAAGTTCTCCATGAAATTCTGACTTGCATTGACTTGAATAACTTCTGGGCGGAGTATAGACAGCTTGCTGATAAACTATGTTCCAATACTGATAGCTTGCTGTCAAGCCCTGTTTCTGCATTGTTATTTTGCTGACAATAAGATAAACAATATAATATATATGTCCTGCAAAACAATGTTAGAAACATAAAGAAGTAACATGTTGTTTTATATCATAAACAAGCTAATAGCTTGCTGACAATACATCATCAAAATCATGAGACTTTCATTCTCCCCCTTTTTGATGATTATTGATCACTTTTTAGGTGGGTTTAAAGTCCCTCTAAATCTCTGCATCCCTGTTCATCAAACTAAAACATATGATATAAAACTATGCTCACATCACGATAATTATGCAATGTAATTCAAGATAATATAAGATAGATCATGCATTCATAAATAAACTTGAATAAATCTGAGCATTCAAATATACCAATAAAACCACATAACCAAACATTACCAAATAACCAGGTTTAACCAACACCTGATTCCAAAAGTACTTAACAACCAAACAAAGTTCAAATACCAAACTTAAACAAACCATGTTCAGAATAAAACAAACTTAACCAAGTACTGAATAGCATAGCAAATAATAAACTACCCAAACCCATCCTAAAAACTTCTCCCCCTTAATCATTAAAAAGAGAAAAATTTAGGCTTCCTGGGTATCTTCTTCATCTTCACCACCATTCTCATTCACCATATCTTCAACAGAGTCCACCGGCTTGGGATCAGGAAGAACAACATCAAGAGCAGCATCAATCTTTGCTAAACCTGTAGCAGCATCATCATTAACCTTTGTTGCATAGTCCAACAAATCTTTCAACTTTGCATTGACAGAAGGACCAGCTGAGTTTCCAGTAGAGGTATTAGTGTAAGAACAAATGATTAGCTCTTTAAGACATCTGACCTCATCTTTAAGCCCATCCAATGTCTGAAACATTTTCTTCTGATTTCCCAAAACTTCAGTTGTGAAAACATCCCATTCCACAGCAGAAACCATATTACTAGAATCATTCACTTGACGAGGTGGAGGAGTCACCTTAATTTGCACCAATGTTCAATCCTTTTCCAACTTCAAACCAGATTGCTTAAAATAATTCTGATCAAAAACTTCCTTAACAACCGTACCAGTCTCATTTGCAAAATCAACCCCATACCATTCCAAAATACGAGTCAACAACAATCCATATGGTATACCCGTACTAGTCACAGCCTCAAACACATCCATCATATTGCGCAGAATTAAATCAGATAGATGAAATCCTTTACCAGAAAGGAGCATTGCACACACAACGACATCTTGAGAACTGAAATTAGACTTACTACCAAGTCTAGGACAAATGTTATTAACACAAAGTTTGAACAACAAATGAGCAATAGGAGTAACAACAGTAGTAGAGGGATTTACAAACTCAGAAACATTCAAATCCAAACTAAGCAACTTCAATTGATCAAGAACAGAAAAATCATCAAGATTCTTTGGACCACGTTTTGTGTAAACCGAAACATGTGAAGAGTGAGTGAAACGAAGGATTACATTTAAGACCAATGGTGTAAGAGTAATCTTTTTATCAGAACCATATGAAACATATTGACCAAGTTTATCAATATGCAAATTTGCATAAAACTCATGAACAAGATGAGGATAAAAGATTTTAGGTAATTCAAGAAAAGATTCAATACCTAAATCTGAAAACACCTTCACAACACCACACTGAGAGAGCATCTTACCAGCGATAGGTTTGCCAGAAAGAATTGTTCGATATTCTATCTCTTTAGCCACAAAACGTTCATGAAATTCGTCTAAAACCCTGATTTCCCTTTTGATACGCTTGACATCAGATCCAATTTCCTCAATTGATCATTTTACCTCAGATTGTTCATCACCACTTGCAACTTGTAGTGTCTCGACATCGATATTGTCAATTCCATCATACACCTTGCGCTTGTTCTTCGATTGAACTGGAGTCGAAGATTGAGCTTTGCGAGTGCGTGTGTTCCTCATCGTTGAATACACAAGAATGGAGAGACCGAGAGAGATAGTGTATTTCGATCTCACAAACCCTAATGCGCCTCTTTGAGTTTTGGAGCGAGAGAAAAGTATATTGAAGAGTCGGGAGTGGAGTACCTCTATTAGACCCTTTTTAATATTTAAGGAGGAAGAATTTAGAGGATAAATTCTAAAACTAACCCAACCCCTTAAAACACTTAACATGATAAATAAAAAATCTAACAACCTGATATACATGCTCAAAGTATGTATAAAATTAAAATTAATCAGGTCAACAATTATTCAAAATAATTCAAATATAGCATTTAACACAAGTCTAGAACCTAGAGATAATTATGACACACAAACCAAGTAAGTGGAGCTAAATCAAACACTTAACAAATATTATGCACAAAAAAAATATCTCACAAGCATCAATTAATATCCGAAAGTAATTGACACATGGCATACATGCAGCTAGGTAATATTAATATATGAAGCAGTAAGCTGATATTACCCATTTTCCGTAGCCAGCGTGCTGTCTAGACACCACACATACCAAGTTCCTGACAAAAGCATTAAATCTTTATTCTGCTAGGAGCTTCATGAATATGTCAGCTAGCTGAATGCTAAGTATTTTGCAAACACTAATCCACACATATATCCTGTTCATCTTGTTTTAAACGATTCATTTTGACCACAAGACATACATGCAAAACAAACAAAAACTCAACGTTTTGGTACCCATATTTGTTTGGGTCCAGCATGGTTAGTTGATAACACAAAAAGAATATTTAAATCAGATTTCTTGATCCACATTTGGACCACTTTGGGAGCTCGATTCCTTATCCTTTCTGTTCTACCAGCTTCTTGTCTGTGACCTGTCTGTTTAACAGCTTGCTGTCTATGAGTTGCCTGTCTGTTCCAGATTGCCGGTTCACCATCTTGAACTTTGTAATTCCTTGCCAAATGACCCTTTTTACCACATTTGAAATAGATTCTCCATGGCATAGCATAATCATAGGGAATACCATGTTTGCCTTCATATTGAAGAGTCTTGTTCTTTGATGTTGAAGCCATTCCAATTCCTTCCTTATCCAATGGAACTTTAGTTTTTTTCATCATGGTTTTTTAACACTTCTTCTCCTTGAACAAACTTTCCCATTCCTTTTTGCAGGTTCTCTATCTCAGCTTCCAATTGTTTGATCTTATTAGCTTGCTGTGATATCTCTTTTGAAGAAGAAGATTCTTCGGTTGTGAATGTCTCAAGGAATACATCTTTTGCTTTGATTTCTTCCTTAAGATCACTGAGCATCTTCATCAATGTATCATTCCTTCTTAGTATTGCCTTCTTTTCTCCTTCAGATTGAGACAATTGTGCCTTTAGATCAGCAATAAATTCATCATGATTGCTTGGCGGAGCTTTCTTTTCAACGAGATCAGCAATGACCTTTCTAAGTTGAACATTTGTCTTTTCAAGCTCATTGTTCTCATTCTTCAATTCCATGAACTTCACAATAGATATACTACTATGTTCCTGCAAGGTTAGTCCATCTAACGAATTATCACAAGAACTTGAATCATAGTTATATGAGTTCACCTCCCATCCGTTGTCATCTGATTTTGAAGCATCACTATTATCACGAGAATCTTCATCATCAAGACCAACAAGAGCCAGGTTCACTACTTCATCACTTGATTCATCTTCAGAAGCTGAATCCTCATCATCACTCCATGTTAAAAATGCCCTTGATTTTCTTCTATCCTTTGGAGCAGCTTGCTGCTTCAGCTTGTTCTTCAGCTTGTAGCAGTTCCTTTTGAGATGACCTTTCTTACCACACTCGTAACATGTAGCTTCCTTTGAATCTTTTGACTCTCTTCTTGTACCAAAAACTTTGCCCTTCTCTGTTTTTAATTTGTTTTTCTTCTCAATCAATCTTTTGATTTTTCTGGATATATGAGCCAATTCTTCATCTGATTCTGATTCATCATCGGATAACAACGTGCTGCCAGAAGTGTGTAAGGCCAGATTTTTCATCTTTTCAATTAGAGCTTTACTGGATTCCATCATGCTTTCATGTATCTTTGATTCAAATTGTTCTAGCTCAGCAAAGACAGCCAAATGATCCATTGTATCAATAATAACAGAAGATTCCAAGGCAGTTACTTTCGATTCATAGATAAATGGAACAACACTTAGAACTTTCATGTTGATTTCATCTTGAGGGATCTTCTTTCCAAGTCTCTCTAGTACATTGATATTGACTTGGAATCTAGCTTGACTTTCTTTGATTGTTTCACCTTCCTTGAGCTTGAAATTTCCAAACTCATTCATGAGCTTGCTAAGTTTCACCTTCTTTAGAGATTTGGATCCTTCATGATATGTTTCCAAAGCATCCCAAATCTCCTTTGCTGATTTGAGTGAAAAAACCTTGTCATGCTCAGCTTGATTTAGACCATTCATAAGAGAATTCCTTGCCTTCCCATTGTAGCCATATTTGATTAGCTCGTCCGGAGTAAGATCATCTACATCTTTTTCTTTGCCATCTTTATCAAGGAATACATATGGGCCTTTCTGTACAACTCTTAGAACAAGTGGATCTCTGGATAAATAAGTTTCCATTCGACCTTTCCACCAGTTGTAGTTGTCAGTTCCAGTAAGGAGAGGAGCTCGGTAATTGGACTTTCCTTCGGGATAATTGTTAGCCATTAGATCGATACTTTTCCTGTTACAGAAATATTAGCATACCAAAGCTCTGATACCAATTGAAAGTACACCTAGGGGGGGGGGGTGAATAGGTGTGTTAGGCTAACTATATCCAATTTTAAAACTTTACCGAATATTTACACTAAACTAGTCAGCTTGCTGTTAAGAATAAAAAACTAGTCTATCAGCTTACTGATAAGAAGCATGCAATGCAGAAAGTAAATAAACAGCAAGTAAAGAACACCGGGAATTTTAGCCAGGTTCGACCCCTAGTCTCTATGGTCTACGTCCTGGTCCCCTACCAGACCTGGTAAGAGAATATATTATTAATCACTTATAAACCAATTACAAGATTAATCAATATATCTCCCTTCTTTCCCTGTCACTGATAGCAGTTTGCTGACAACCATATTCCCTGAACCAAAAGACCTCTAAGTTCTATACTATCCCAAGTATAAACTTATATATCTAACTAGTTCCCTGAACCTTGTGTCACAGCTCACTACTCAGCAACAAACACTTACACACTGAGCAATACAAACAATATAATCAATACAACTCAAACTATGAACTCAAGATATGAATATAAACGAATACGAATACTAGAGCTCAAGTAAGAAATATTTGAATGAAAGCGCCGAGTTGTTTTCTTGGAGTCCCTGTAGTGTTTTTCTGTTTTGTTCAAATGTAGTGACTCTTCTTCTTTTTTCAAACAATACTACACTCCCAAGAATATATAAAAGATAAACAATCAATATTCAAATTTCTTTAACAACTTGCAACAGTCTTGAAATCCTATTCTCACGTTCAAGTTCGTTAAACAATTTGAAAATCAAATGTTTACTTAAAGATAACATACTGAGGATAAGAGATAAAACGTTTAAAACAATCCTTCAGCATAGTGAATTCAAAATCAAGTTTAGGAGTGTTTGTTTAAAAGATAAAGCTTTGAAAATATCAACTCCTAAAAGATAGGAAAACATTTTGAATGAGTATTTTGAAAAACCTGATCTCTAATATTAGATAATACGTTTATACAAATATTAGAGTCCTTACAAATCAAGTCCTATAAGTTCTCCATGAAATTCTGACTTGCATTGACTTGAATAACTTCTGGGCGGGGTATAGACAGCTTGCTGATAAACTCTGTTCCAATACTGATAGCTTGTTGTCAAGCCCTGTTTCTGCATTGTTATTTTGCTGACAATAAGATAAACAATATAATATATATGTCCTGCAAAACAATGTTAGAAACATAAAGAAGTAACATGATGTTTTATATCATAAACAAGCTAATAGCTTGCTGACAATACATCATCAAAATCATGAGACTTTCATATGTTTCATACAAAAGTAAAAGATTAAAATATGTTCTAACAAAAAAAATAAGAAGATTAAAATATGTAATTAGAAAAATTACAAATATCATATGAATTAATTGTAAGAGTTTAATTTTTTATTGTAGTGGGGGCTAATTAAAATTAACACTATAAATTATGAACTTATTGTAGTGGGGGCTAATAAAAGTTAACACTATAAATTATGAATTTACTGGAATCTTAGTGGGGGCTATAGTCCCCACTAACCCCTATGTAGCTCCGCCACTGTATAGAATGTTACTCATCTGATAATTATTATTTGATAGTTTTTTAGTAAACGTATATTCTTCTGTTTTGTATTCTTCTGTTTTGTTTTGTTTTCTTTTTTATTAGAATAGTATATTCTTCTTTGTAATAACATTTTTTGTGGAATATGAAGACGTTACAAATGCACCTCCTTGAACTTCTGATTATAAGCTGTTATTAAAAATGAAATTCCTAAGTATTTATATTTTTAAGTTATGAAATATTAAGAATGCTCATATTTACACACCCTAAATTTATAGTTGCACACCCTAAATCTTTTTTGGATCAAAATAACCTTAAACTCTTATAATTGTCCATTCCAATTTCTCCTATACATAACTTGATATATTATTAGTCACAATATTAATGTTGCCACATAACTTTAACATCGGATCATTATAATCTAATTCTAATCTATACTCTTTATTAATAAAAAAACAATGTGAAAATGGTGCACAATACCAAAAGTATCAAATTTGATTATCACGAGACCTGGGTTCGATTCCTCGCCACGTACAAGATTTAGTAATTTAAATTTTTTAGCTTAATTTAAAGTTCGATTCCTTACAACTACATTATTATACAAGATTTATTTATTTACTTTAATTTCATTCAAAGTTCAATTATCTATAACTTCTATACTCTTTATTAATAAAGAAAATAATGTTAAAATATCGCGCGGTACCAAATTCAAAATTAATTGCCTATAACCACATATTTAAATAGTATTTATTTATTATATATTTCTATCATTCAAATATCCATAAGTACATTTTTAATAAATTTTTTAATAATTAAAATTAATATTAATAAGCAAAACAATGTGAAAATGACGAACGGTACCAAAGTACCAAATTTGATTATCACAAAACCCGGGTTCGATTCCTTGCAACTACGTAATTATACAAGATTTATTTTACTTTAAATTCTTTAACTTCATCCGGGATTCGATTATTTGTAACTACGTAATTATACAAGATTTATTTATTTACTTTAAATTTATTAGCTACATCGAGGGTTCGATTCCTTCCAGCTACGTAATCATACAAGATTTATTTATTTACTTTAATTTCTTTAGTTTTACAAACGGTTCGATTGTCTATAACTACATAATTAAATAGTGGTTTATTTATTATATTTTTATCATTCAATTCTCGATAAATATATTTTTTAAAAATATTTATTAATATTTATTAATATTATTATGTTGATGTCTGCTCGACCATACCTGACATGGGTTATCGTCTAGTAATAATCAATAAGAATACCTTGTCACTTAATTTTTAACGATGCTATCTTAACACTTTTCATCAAACGCTTAACAATTTAAGTGCGTCATATAACCTCCATCAAATGCGCTCTACAAGTCCAAGTACTTCCTAGATATGCACAAATAGTACATGATTGTAGACCCGACAATTTAATACACGACACGACATACACGACACGACACGAAAATTTAGTGTTTGTGTTTGCATTTTAAGTACACGACACGAAAATACACGAACACGAAAGTACACGACCCCGATTTAGTGTCGGTTTTGGATTTACCCTTCAAGTACACGACACGACACGAAGTACACGACATAAATAAATATATAAATAATTAAAAATATATATTATATATATTATAAATGTTAATTGATATTTTATAAATTATTCATAAAATCAAATAACTAATACAATTATTAATTATAATTATACACAGACACAGGTCAATGACAAATGACAATTGACAAAGACTCATACGGGTCAATACTCAATACTACAGAATCGATAGTCAATACAATTTAGGATTTTAGTTTTAGGGTTAGCACTTAGCCGCACAACAATAATACATACATTCTACTTGAATCTCAACTCTCAAACTCAAATACTCAATCCAGAATCCAGAATCCAGAATCTAGAATCCAGAATCCAGAATCCAGAATCGATTAATAGCTGAAGAACATCCAGAATCGAACATTCCGGTAATACTTGAATCTTTATTTCAATTCGAATTCGAGCTTGTGTTTTAGTCCTATGGTTTGTTTGGATATTATTGTTACAGAAGAACAAATATGTTATTACAATCATTCTTGTATATGTTATTTGGTTTCTTGTAAAATTGTTATTACAAATAGAGAGATTTTTTGGCTGCCTTACTGTCGAGTGATGTGTTTTTGGAGCTTAAGATGAGGAGAAAGTTGAACTTGGTTTTCTCGTTTTCTATTGTTTAGATTGTAGTGGGGTTTAGGTTGTTTATATTCGAATGGGAGTCTTTACTATTGATTGGATTTCCTAGTTCGGATTTGTTTACACATGTCAATGTTGATTGTTGCTTACTTGCTTTATATCCAAGATATCTATATAATGTGCAAACCTGTATTTTATATGCATCTTCCGTGTATTGGGATCATCACGTTGAACGAGTCTGGATTATTATTTTTACTCTGTAATCCTTTATTGATGTTATGCTTATGGTTTACTAATCTGTCTACATGGCAGAATTTTAGTGTTTGGATTGCATTTATGGTGTTTTGTTTCGATACTGATTTTGTTTTGTTCGAATCTTCAGATATATGAATCTCTAAGTGAAGAAGATGAGGCAGATATACGGGAGAACGAAAATACAAACACAAAACCGTCGACAGAGGGTTCTGTTAAGCCTGTTAAGGAAGAAAAGCCACAAAAGGCAAAGGGGCAGGGTACTAAACGGAAGTGGTCGAAGGTCTGGGATACATTTGCTTACATCAAGGGTACATCAGAGGAGGGAGATACAGTGAAATGTCAAAAATGTGGTTATACGATCCCTTATAACTCATCTTTTGGGACTGGAAACTTGCTCAAACATCAAAATACTTGTACAAGATCTTCCGACATCAGGCAAATGATAATTTCCAGCAGCGGAGGGTCCATAGCGATGTATAGTGCTAAATTTGACCCAATGGTTTTCAGAGATATGATCACGGATGCAGTGGTAAGACACAATCTCCCTCTTCAATTTGTTGAATATGAGGGCATTAGAGAAGCTTTTAAATATGCACATCCAAAAGCTGTTTTAGTGAGTCGGAATACTTTAAGAAGTGATATATTGCTCAATTATAAATCTGAAAAAAGAAAGCTGTTAGACATGTTAAAAAATGTTAGTGGTAAAGTCTGTTTAACTTCAGATTTGTGGACTTCTGTAGCAACCGATGGATATATCACTATTACTTGTTGCTGAAAAGTATAATGTCCAGGATGCTTTTTTCAATTTGGTTTCTGTTTAATGTAATTCTGAAGAACAATTTTATTAGTTTGACAATGTAATGTGAACTTTAAGAAATTTCGTGTAAACAGGTGTTTTTGTTGCTATTCGTGTCTATTTCGTTTCGTTTCGTTTCTTTTCGTTTCGTGTACACGAATGGTACACGAAAAAATTCGTGTATCTCGTGTCGTGTCGTGTCAAGTCGTGTATCACTCGTGTCGTGTTCGTGTTACAGTTTTGGGTACACGATTTGATTTCGTGTCGTTTTCGTGTATAGCCAAAAAGTACACGAAACACGAAATTACACGACACGAAACGACTGATTTGCCAGGTCTACATGATTGGTGTATATAATTCGCACGAGTAATTGTAACATTTGAAACTTCTTTATCATTTCATTTAGTCATAAACTGAAAATGGTTGGTTGGAAGTAGGAATGAAGAAATTGTGGAAACACTTTTGCGAGTAATGCTAGGGGTGATACCGAAAATTGGCACAGAATGACGTGATATTGATAATTTGATAATTTAAAATAATTTTATTAATGTAATTAATGTGAATGCAAGTATTTCATTATTACTAGTTTTAAATTTGTGCAACGGGATAATTCATAAATATTAATTGTTGTATTTTATATTTAATTAAATTATCTTTTGATTTTCTTTTTGAAGGAATTGTAAATAATATCTCCAATCTCATTAAGTTGACGATACTTATTTTTATTAACCTTAATATTTACTATTTTAGTTTTTAATGTATTTTTTGCATGAAATTTTATGTTTTTTTAATTTTAAAATCATTATATTTTATAGTTTCTTACTTTTTCACTCAATTATTTTATTACACAATATTTTTATTTTGATTTTTTTGGAAAAAATACAAAATAATATCTTCAAATCATGTCCATAATATTTGCAATAAGTACACAATTTAACATTATCTTTAATTTTTATTTAATATTATATTATATATAATTATTATTAATAATTTTGCAATGATAGGTTTACCCCTGATGACCAAAACACATTAACTCACTTACACTAATTATATATAGGATATAATATAATTAATTGAGCTGCATCGAATCATATGACATTTGGGATCCCTTTTCGGTATTTCTAATATTATTCTTTAGGATATATAGCTAGGTTTTAGGATATATGTAACAACTGAAAAAGATAGTAATTTTAGCGTACATAATTTGGTTCATTTTTTTTATAGCATTTTTATTCAATTTGTGATCAAAATCACTGTAAACCAAAAAGTACCATTTATATATTTCATTATGTTCTTTTTATACTAACAAAAACATGTTTCTCGTAAATTATTGAATTTCAGATTATGTAAAACGATAACAGACTTACAGATATTTACTCCATTAATTTAGCTAGTGAGTTAGCATAAAAACAAATAAAGTTAAAGATTTAAAGGAACTGTTCTCTCATTCATTTTCTTGATCTTGCTTTGATACAAAGATGAAGTCCTCTTTTATATTATTAGAGGTTGTTATTTTCTTGATCTTGCTTTGATACAAAGATGAAGTCCTCTTTTTTATATTACAGGTTGTTACAAAGAACCTGGACCATAGTCCTTCCTACTGCAATGCAAAGACAAAGGAAATTAACTACCAACCTAGGACAAGACAAATTCTACAAATCCTATAAGGACAAATAAATAGCTACTTAAGACAGCTAAACAACATGCACTAGATATATTACTAGGCCTAAACACTTGACCTCTTGGGCTATAAGATATCAGCATAAGGACTTGGGCTTTAGCCTTTAACACTCCCCCTCAAGCTAAGTGTGTAGGAGTAAACATACCTAGCTTGTTTAACAGGTACTGATGTTGATCAGTAGTGAGCACTTTAGTAAAAACATCAGCTACTTGATCTGTTACGGAGACATACGTGGGCTTAATTTGACCTGCAACAGCTTTTTCCCTTATGAAGTGACAATTGATCTCCACATGCTTAGTTTTTTCATGATGAACTGGATTAGCTGCAATAGTTAAGGCAGCTTTGTTGTCACGGAACATTTTATTAGCTCATAGATGTGTGAGTCCTAGGTCTTTGAGAAGCTGCTTCACCCATAGGACCTCACAAATTGCCATAGCTAAGGATCAGTATTCTGCTTCTGCTGTTGACCTTGCCACAACAGATTGTTTTTTTAGATTTCCAAGCAATAGGAGATTTGCCCAGAAGAATACAAAATCCAGAGATGGACCTTCTAGAGTTAGGGCACCCTGCCCAATCACTATCACAATAGGCCTATAATTCAGCTACAGAATTAGAGGCAAGAAGAATGCCTTGGTCTCTAGAGCCAACAAGATATCTAAGAACTCTTTTTGCAGCTTGTAAGTGCACAGAAGTAGGATTAATGTGCATGAATTGACTCAGTACGTGTACAGTGAATGTAATGTATGGTCTGGTAATTGTGAGATAGATCAACTTCCCAATAAGTTTCTGATAAGTATCAAAATTAGGTAGTGGTTCACCTGTAGTAGAAAGAAGCTTCACATGAGTATCCATCGGCAATCTCAGAGGCTTGCATTTTGTCATCTTGAATTCTTCAAGATTGTCATCAATATATTTTTTCTGTAACAGGAAGATGCCTTTTTCATTTCTGTCCACTTCAATTCCTAGGAAGTATCTGAGCTCTCCTAGATCTTTCATCTTTAATTGAGAGTTTAAAAATAGCTTTATTTTATCAATATGAGGCGGGCTATTTCCTGTCACAATTAAGTCATCCACATAAGCCAGAACAGCTGTGAAACTTTCATTTTCTTGCTTAGTAAAGAGAGTGCTATCTGCTTTAGACTGAGAGAATCCATCCTTCTTGAGTGTTGAGCTGAGTTTGTCAAACCACAATCTAGGGGACTGTTTAAGTCCATAAAGAGTCTTAAGTAATCTGTACACTTTAGTTTGAAGGACATAATACTTTTCATATTTTTCTGGAGATGTGGTATCAAACCTAAAACCAACCCCTTCATATCCTAGTGGAAATTTCATATACACCACTTCTTGAAGATTCCTATGCAAGAATGCATTTTTTACATCCATTTGATGGGTGAACCAAACTTGAATTGCAGCTACAGCCAACAAAGATCTTATTGTATTTAAATTTGCTACAAGAGCAAAAGTCTGGTCATAATCAATCCCATACCTCTGTTTATTTCCCAAAACTACTAGTCTGGACTTGTACCTAATAGTCTGTCTTTGAGGATCAAACTTGGTTGTGTATAGCCATTTGCATCCGATGGCAGTTTTTCCAGCAGGTAGATCAGTAATTTCCCAAGTCTGATTGCTTTACAAAGCATCTAGCTCTTCATTCATGGCTTGAAGGCAATGACCATGTTTAGATGCATCTCTAAAACACTTGGAATCAGGAAGTTTAGATACTGTATTCATGAAGCAAGAGAATTGAGAGCTGACGGGAGTTTCAGTCACCTTACTAACACAATTGGCACTTATGTGATAATCTTTATGCCAATTAGGAGTTCTATGTTCTCTGTTAGATCTCCTGATAACTGGTTGTTCTGTATGAGGTTTTTCTTGTTCAGTTCTTGTCTCTTCATTGCTTTCATTTGCAAACATCTCATATTCATAATCATCCCAAGTAACTTGAACTTCTCTGACTTCTTGTTGTTGTATTTCTGAGTTCTTCACCTTGGTGAACTGAAACACATGATAAGGATATATATACTCATAGAATCTTACATCTCTAGAAACAAAAGGTACACCGGTGAGTAAGTTATGCAATCTATATCCTTTCTGAGATGGTGAGTAGCCTATGAACACACATGGTACTCCTCTTTCTTGAAATTTATCTTTTTTTCTGGCTGGGATTATAAGCAAAATCAAGGCATCCAAAAGATCTCAAGTGTCCATAGCCTGGTCTCCTTCCATATAGTAGCTCATATGGAGTTTTTCCCTTCAAAACTACACTAGGAAGCCTATTAGTTATGTGTGTTGCAGCAAGAACACAATCTCCCCAGAATCTGAGCGGTAAAGCACCTTGGAACCTCAATGCTCTAGCCATCTCAAGAATATTTCTGTGCTTCCTCTCTGCCCTTCCATTCTGTTGTGGCCTATCAGCGCATGTAGTCTGATGGATGATCCCTAATTTTGCAAACAATGACTTACATTTATAGTCATCAAACTCTAGAGCATTATCGGACCTTATAGTCTTCACCTTCTCTCCAAATTGATTTTTTACCATTCTTATAAACTGCTGATTGCACTGTAAGCATCAGACTTATGTTGAAGTAAGTGCACCCAAGTTACTCTTGAACAGTCATCAACAAATGTGAGGAAATAACTGAATTTTCCTCTATACTGGACTTTATATGGCCCCATGTGTCAATGTGCACTAACTCAAACACTCTTCCTGCTCTTGATTCATTTTTAGTGAATGAGGAGCTTGGTGAATTTTGCTAAAGGGCAAGCTAGACACACATCCTAATTACTTTCCTTAATTTCCAGTATATCAATCAACATCATTTTTTTCATAGGTATGTGTCCTAGTCTTTGATGCCACAAGGTCTCCTTACTCAGTTTTGAAACTCCTTTGATTATTGCAGGCAATTTTTCAGCAATGTTAGCAGTCATGGCTACTTTAGTGTCATTACTAGCCTTACTCTCATTACTTATATCAATGGTCTGAGCCTTTATGTTTCTTACAGTTTTCTGAAGTGACTCATTGATTAAGTAATAGAGTCCATTCTCTCCCTTTCCAATGCCTCTAACTTCACTAGTCATAATGTCTTGAATAACACAATCACTATCATGAAAGACTACAGTGCATTTTTCATCACGGCATAGCTTGTTTACAGACATCAAGTTATGTTTGAAATCAGGGATATAAAGCACATTTTTCAACTCTATATTATTCTTTTAGTTCACCTTTCCATAATGTGTAATCAAAGATTTTTCACCAGTAGGCAAGTTGATTTGAGACTGTTTTTCAAATGCAACAGTGTCATTTAAGACATTAATCATTCCAGTCATGTGGTTAGATGCACCGAGTCTATAATCCATTCAGCATGTTTAGATGTATTAGCAAAGTAGCATGAGACCATACCTGCATAAGTGCCCTCAATTTCAACATTTGTATCTCTTCCCCCTCTTGAAGAGCCTGGTAACATCCTTAATAGTTGCTCCAGTTGCTGAGAAGTAATAGTAGTTATGCTACTTGATACAGATCTAGTGTCATGTGTTGGTGCTTGAGCATTTGCAGCAATTCTGGCTCCAGAATTAGGCCTTCCCTTGTTCCACCTTTGCTGATTAATATTACCACTACCTCGACCCTTAGTCCGGTGAGGTGGTTGAGTTTGTGGCTTTGCTTTAGCATGCTAGCTAGGGTAACCCACAATAGACCAACATTTGTCTGAACTGTGACCAGGTTTGCCACATGTACCACACTGTGTTGATGTCTGTACATTAGTAGAGATCCCATGAATATTAGAAGAGATGCCCATTGTGCCTTTACTATACATCAGCAGTCCTTCAGTTTCTTCCTTGGTTTGTCCAAGAACCTCCATTTGTCTTTCTTCTTGTTAAATATAGCTGCAAGCTATCTCAATAGAGGGAAGTATGGGCATCATTAGCATTTGACTTCTTTGAGCTCCATATGCATCACCAAGACCATTTAAGAATTGGAAAAGTTTTTGTTCTTCTCTTTGTTGAGCAAGAACAGTGATCAGGGTTGTGATTTCAACAGTTGTTGCACTGATGCTTGGAAGAGTGTTTAAGGACTCTAATTCTTCCCATAGAGACCTCATGTGAGTGTAGTATTCACTAACTGACTTTTCTTTTTGTTTGGTTTCATACAACTTATTTGAGATAATAACTAAACTTAAACAGATAGAAAAGCGGTTAAAGAGATTTTTATATATTGAGCCATAGCTCTGATACCATGAAAATAAATAAAGCTAAAGATTTAAAGGAACTGTTATCTCATTCATTTTCTTGATCTTGCTTTGATACAAAGATGAAGTCCTCTTTTTATATTAAAGGTTGTTACAAAGAACCTGGACCATAGTCCTTCCAACTACAATGCAAAGACAAAGGAAATTAACTACCAACCTAGGATAAGACAAATCCTAGTAGGACAAATAAATAGCTACTTAAGACACCTAAACAACACGCACCAGATATATATTACTAGGCCTAAACACTTGACCTCTTGGGCTATAAGAGATGAGCAGACGGACTTGGGCTTTATCCTTTAACATGGCACTCAACAAGGTTTAAAGGATCATGCAAAAAATTATCCCCTGTACAATCTAGTCATCAGGAGTTGCTACATTTTCAGCATAGTGGAAGAGGTGAACTAGAAGCTTTCAGAAAATCATTCATCGGTAAGCCTTAATTACATGCATTTACATTTGTGTACCAGTGTATGTTATCAATACTAATCTCAATTTTTATAAATTTGAAATTCTTGTACGTATTTGAAGGAAAGATGGCTTCTTCGCAACCATAATTTATGTCTAGCATGGAGAATAGGAATTCTTTATCGGTCTTAGTCGAACCGCTGATGCAGAATTCAGATGTTAATCAAATTGATGTTCCAAATGTAAGTTCACCCTCATTCTTGTTTATTACTTTTCTTTCATATACCGCTGTCATCGGAAGCACTCACTACATCATGAATTTATAATGTGCAAAATAAACTGTACATGGACCTTGTGGGTGTGTGTTCTCTCTGTGCCCTTGTATAACGGAAATTTACTACTTGACATCTACATAGGACAAGTTGGAAGAACCTGTTTTCCTACATGGACCAGGTTTTCTTGTTTCAATGGCATATTTTGATCCAGGAACGGTAAGTTCATCATTTTTAGGTTTTTTTAGCACTAGAGAGATAATTATTTTAATTTCTAGCTAAGTGTCCTCTTCTTCGTTCTGCTTTAGCACTAGAGAAAAATTTATTTTCCTAGATAAGTGCCCTCTTCTTCATTCGATGTAACAGTTGAAACTGATCTGTAGTCGGGGGTCTCACACAAGTACGAGGTACAGTATATATCCCATCTATATTATGATATATGTGATGTACATTCTTTCTGCTTGTGGAACTCTCGTGGGCTAGTTTCTCGAAATATCTTGTATTGGACAATACATCTTACTGGTGTGATGTACTGAATACCATGCACAGATGCACTATACTCTTTGTGTCCATAGAAGGGTTGTTTGACTCTTGGACCAGAAGACAATTTAATAAGAACCTTTTTCCTGGAACAAGTAGTAGAGAAGTTTGTTTCTTGTCTCAAAAATATTGATAATTGAACTTTTCAGTAAAGGTTTATAGACAAGAGAGCCTTTTGACACATGTGTAGACTCAAATAGGTACTTACGGCTTTTGTTACGGTTCAATCTAGTGATAGAAAAAAAATATGCGGAGGTCAAGTTATTTATCCCTGAGACTTGTGTTTCCTGTAGCTACTCTGGATTATACTAGCAGCTTCATGCGCTGTTTTACTTATCCGATCCATGGCAGCAAATCTAGCCATCTAGGAGTGGTAACAGGTTAATAAATTTATCAAAACTTAATTGGTGTAAGTTTAGTATACTATAAAGGAATTCTGATGGACTAAAAAATCTACTCTCTATTTATATCATGAAAGGCATATGTATAGGCCTATTTGTAAACACCGAGGATTCTACTCAACGTAAACACGAATGTAATAAGTAAATAATATATTCATATGTCACAGTAATCTCAGAAGATAATATCTGTCAAGAAAATGAAGATTAATGTCATCTACAGACTTGAAGTAATTATACATTGAAAGAAGTTCAATTTATATTGATCAAGCCTCAGTGAAGTAGTCAAGTGAAGTGGATTTATTAAAGTGACAGAGATTTCAACAGTGTGACAACAAATGTACAAGTTACAGTGTTTTAAAAGAAAGGGAAAAGAAAATGGACCACAGCTTAAAGTCAAACAGATAAAGAACATACATTGTAGTTAGTCACTCGTAAACCAGATAGTGCATTGAATGTCAACGTTCTACAGTGTTAGCTCTTCTTCAAATTACAGTGGTTCAAGAATTTCTTCTAAAGTCAAGGAATTGTATGTATTCTCTTTTAAATAATTAATTCAGTTAAGTAATTTATTTATTAAATTGATTCTATTAAGAATTAATTTATTACTTAAATTATTTAAAAGGTTATTTAAATTATATTAATACATTGATTCTATTAATAATTAATTTATTACTTAAATTATTTAAAAGGTTATTTAAATTATATTAATACATAACTAAGAAGACTTAGAAAAAAACACTAAGAAGACTGTCTAGGGTAATCTTCCCGAGAGTCTTCCTAGGTAGTTTTCTAAGTCTTACTAGTTGCATTACTAATCTTCCCGAAAGTCTTCCACATGCATTCTTAATCTTCCCGAAAGTCTTCTTAGGCAAATCAGCTTAAGTCTTCTTAGTACAATTCAGTTGTCAATCAAATTGATGTTCCAAATGTAAGTTCACCCTCATTCTTGTTTATTACTTTTCTTTCATATACTATTGTCATCGGAAGCACTTCCTACGTCATGAATTTATAATGTGAAAATATTTTTTCTAAATATAAACGATATCAACCACAAATTATCGAGAATATTATGCAGTATGATTTTATCGGAGATGGTAAAACAATGGCTCAAGTAATACAAAATAAACCGTACATGGACCTTGTGGGTGTGTGTTCTCTCTGTGCCCTTGTATAACGGAAATTTACTACTTGACATCTACATAGGACAAGTTGGAAGAACCTGTTTGCCTACATGGACCAGGTTTTCTTGTTTCAATGGCATATTTTGATCCAGGAACGGTAAGTTCATCATTTTTAGGTTATTTTTGGCACTAGAGAGATAATTATTTTAATTTCTAGCTAAGTGTCCTCTTCTTCGTTCTGCTTTAGCACTAGAGAAAAATTTATTTTCCTAGATAAGTGCCCTCTTCTTCATTCGATGTAACAGTTGAAACTGATCTGTAGTCGGGGGTCTCACACAAGTACGAGGTACAGTATATATCCCATCTATATTATGATATATGTGATGTACATTCTTTCTGCTTGTGGAACTCTCGTGGGCTAGTTTCTCGAAATATCTTGTATTGGACAATACATCTTACTGGTGTGATGTACTTAATACCATGCACAGATGCACTATACTCTTTGTGTCCATAGAAGGGTTGTTTGACTCCTGGACCAGAAGACAATTTAATAAGAACCTTTTTCCTGGAACAAGTAGTAGAGAAGTTTGTTTCTTGTCTCAAAAATATTGATAATTGAACTTTTCGGTAAAGGTTTATAGACAAGAGAGCCTTTTGACACATGTGTAGACTCAAATAGGTACTTACGGCTTTTGTTACGGTTCAATCTAGTGATAGAAAAAAAATATGCGGAGGTCAAGTTATTTATCCCTGAGACTTGTGTTTCCTGTAGCTACTCTGGATTATACTAGCAGCTTCATGCGCTGTTTTACTTATCCGATCCATGGCAGCAGATCTAGCCATCTAGGAGTGGTAACAGGTTAATAAATTTATCAAAACTTAATTGGTGTAAGTTTAGTATACTATAAAGGAATTTTGATGGACTAAAAAATCTACTCTCTATTTATATCATGAAAGGGATATGTATAGGCCTATTTGTAAACACCGAGGATTCTACTCAACGTAAACACGAATGTAATAAGTAAATAATATATTCATATGTCACAGTAATCTCAGAAGATAATATCTGTCAAGAAAATGAAGATTAATGTCATCTACAGACTTGAAGTAATTATACATTGAAAGAAGTTCAATTTATTGATCAAGCCTCAGTGAAGTAGTCAAGTGAAGTGGATTTATTAAAGTGACAGAGATTTCAACAGTGTGACAACAAATGTACAAGTTATAGTGTTTTAAAAGAAAGGGAAAAGAAAATGGACCACAGCTTAAAGTCAAACAGATAAAGAACAGACATTGCAGTTAGTCACTCGTAAACCAGATAGTGCATTGAATGTCAACGTTCTACAGTGTTAGCTCTTCTTCAAATTACAGTGGTTCAAGAATTTCTTCTAAAGTCAAGGAATTGTATGTATTCTCTTTTTAATAATTAATTCAGTTAAGTAATTTATTTATTAAATTGATTCTATTAAGAATTAATTTATTACTTAAATTATTTAAAAGGTTATTTAAATTATATTAATACATTGATTCTATTAAGAATTAATTTATTACTTAAATTATTTAAAAGGTTATTTAAATTATATTAATACATAACTAAGAAGACTTAGAAAAAAACACTAAGAAGACTGTCTAGGGTAATCTTCCCCAGAGTCTTCCTAGGTATTTTTCTAAGTCTTACTAGTTGCATTACTAATCTTCCCGAAAGTCTTCCACATGCATTCTTAATCTTCCCGAAAGTCTTCTTAGGCAAATCAGCTTAAGTCTTCTTAGTACAATTCAGTTGTCAATCAAATTGATGTTCCAAATGTAAGTTCACCCTCATTCTTGTTTATTACTTTTCTTTCATATACTATTGTCATCGGAAGCACTTGCTACGTCATGAATTTATAATGTGAAAATATTTTTTCTAAATATAAACGATATCAACCACAAATTATCGAGAATATTATGCAGTATGATTTTATCGGAGATGGTAAAACAATGGCTCAAGTAATACAAAATAAACCGTACATGGACCTTGTGGGTGTGTGTTCTCTCTGTGCCCTTGTATAACGGAAATTTACTACTTGACATCTACATAGGACAAGTTGGAAGAACCTGTTTGCCTACATGGACCAGGTTTTCTTGTTTCAATGGCATATTTTGATCCAGGAACGGTAAGTTCATCATTTTTAGGTTATTTTTGGCACTAGAGAGATAATTATTTTAATTTCTAGCTTAGTGTCCTCTTCTTCGTTCTGCTTTAGCACTAGAGAAAAATTTATTTTCCTAGATAAGTGCCCTCT
Organism: Heracleum sosnowskyi; assembly: GCA_030848705.1. NCBI lineage: Eukaryota > Viridiplantae > Streptophyta > Magnoliopsida > Apiales > Apiaceae > Heracleum > Heracleum sosnowskyi. The sequence goes on along the minus strand of CM061243.1, from coordinate 39,768,260 downwards.
TCTTCATTCGATGTAACAGTTGAAACTGATCTGTAGTCGGGGGTCTCACACAAGTACGAGGTACAGTATATATCCCATCTATATTATGATATATGTGATGTACATTCTTTCTGCTTGTGGAACTCTCGTGGGCTAGTTTCTCGAAATATCTTGTATTGGACAATACATCTTACTGGTGTGATGTACTTAATACCATGCACAGATGCACTATACTCTTTGTGTCCATAGAAGGGTTGTTTGACTCCTGGACCAGAAGACAATTTAATAAGAACCTTTTTCCTGGAACAAGTAGTAGAGAAGTTTGTTTCTTGTCTCAAAAATATTGATAATTGAACTTTTTGGTAAAGGTTTATAGACAAGAGAGCCTTTTGACACATGTGTAGACTCAAATAGGTACTTACGGCTTTTGTTACGGTTCAATCTAGTGATAGAAAAAAAAATATGCGGAGGTCAAGTTATTTATCCCTGAGACTTGTGTTTCCTGTAGCTACTCTGGATTATACTAGCAGCTTCATGCGCTGTTTTACTTATCCGATCCATGGCAGCAGATCTAGCCATCTAGGAGTGGTAACAGGTTAATAAATTTATCAAAACTTAATTGGTGTAAGTTTAGTATACTATAAAGGAATTTTGATGGACTAAAAAATCTACTCTCTATTTATATCATGAAAGGGATATGTATAGGCCTATTTGTAAACACCGAGGATTCTACTCAACGTAAACACGAATGTAATAAGTAAATAATATATTCATATGTCACAGTAATCTCAGAAGATAATATCTGTCAAGAAAATGAAGATTAATGTCATCTACAGACTTGAAGTAATTATACATTGAAAGAAGTTCAATTTATTGATCAAGCCTCAGTGAAGTAGTCAAGTGAAGTGGATTTATTAAAGTGACAGAGATTTCAACAGTGTGACAACAAATGTACAAGTTATAGTGTTTTAAAAGAAAGGGAAAAGAAAATGGACCACATCTTAAAGTCAAACAGATAAAGAACAGACATTGCAGTTAGTCACTCGTAAACCAAATAGTGCATTGAATGTCAACGTTCTACAGTGTTAGCTCTTCTTCAAATTACAGTGGTTCAAGAATTTCTTCTAAAGTCAAGGAATTGTATGTATTCTCTTTTTAATAATTAATTCAGTTAAGTAATTTATTTATTAAATTGATTCTATTAAGAATTAATTTATTACTTAAATTATTTAAAAGGTTATTTAAATTATATTAATACATAACTAAGAATACTTAGAAAAAAACACTAAGAAGACTGTCTAGGGTAATCTTCCCGAGAGTCTTCCTAGGTATTTTTCTAAGTCTTACTAGTTGCATTACTAATCTTCCCGAAAGTCTTCCACATGCATTCTAAATCTTCCCGAAAGTCTTCTTAGGCAAATCAGCTTAAGTCTTCTTAGTACAATTCAGTTGTCAATCAAATTGATGTTCCAAATGTAAGTTCACCCTCATTCTTGTTTATTACTTTTCTTTCATATACTATTGTCATCGGAAGCACTTGCTACGTCATGAATTTATAATATGAAAATATTTTTTCTAAATATAAACGATATCAACCACAAATTATCGAGAATATTATGCAGTATGATTTTATCGGAGATGGTCAAACAATGGCTCAAGTAATACAAAATAAATCGTACATGGGCCTTGTGGGTGTGTGTTCTCTCTGTGCCCTTGTATAATGGAAATTTACTACTTGACATCTACAGAGGACAAGTTGGAAGAACTTGTTTGCCTACATGGACCAGGTTTTCTTGTTTCAATGGCATATATTGATCCAGGAACTGTAAGTTCATCATGTTTAGGTTTATTTTAGCACTAGAGAGATTATTATTTTAATTTCTAGCTAAGTGTCCTCTTCTTCGTTCTGCTTTAGCACTAGCGAAAAATTTATTTTCCTAGCTAAGTGCCCTCTTCTTCATTCGATGTAACAGTTGAAACTGATCTGCAGTAGGGGGTCTCACACAAGTACGAGGTACAGTATATATCCCATCTATATTATGATATCTGTGATGTACATTCTTTCTGCTTAGGGAACTCTCGTGGGCTAGTTTTCGAAATATCTTGTATTGGACAATACATCTTACTGGTGTGATGTACTGAATACCATGCACAGATGCACTATACTCTTTGTGTCCATAGAAGGGTTGTTTGACTCCTGGACCAGAAGACAATTTAATAAGAACCTTTTTACTGGAACAAGTAGTAGAGAAGTTTGTTTCTTGTCTCAAAAATATTGATAATTGAACTTTTCGGTAAAGGTTTATATACAAGAGTGCCTTTTGACACATGTGTAGACTCAAATAGGTACTTACGGCTTTTGTTACGGTTCAATCTAGTGATAGAAAAAAAATATGCAGAGGTCAAGTTATTTATCCCTGAGACTTGTGTTTCCTGTAGCTACTCTGGATTATACTAGCAGCTTCATGCGCGGCTTTACTTATCCGATCCATGGCAGAAAATCTAGCCATCTAGGAGTGGTAACAGGTTAATAAATTTATCAAAACTTAATTGGTGTAAGTTTAGTATACTATAAAGGAATTCTGATGGAGTAAAAAATCTACTCTCTATTTATATCATGAAAGGCATATGTATAGGCCTATTTGTAAACACCAAGGATTCTACTCAACGTAAACACGAATGTAATAAGTAAATAATATATTCATATGTCACAGTAATCTCAGAAGATAATATCTGTCAAGAGAATGAAGATTAATGTCATCTACAGACTTGAAGTAATTATACTTTGAAAGAAGTTCAATTTATTGATCAAGCCTCAGTGAAGTAGTCAAGTGAAGTGGATTTATTAAAGTGACAGAGATTTCAACAGTGTGACAACAAATGTACAAGTTACAGTGTTTTAAAAGAAAGGGAAAAGAAAATGGACCACAACTTAAAGTCAAACAGATAAAGAACATACATTGTAGTTAGTCACTCGTAAACCAGATAGTGCATTGAATGTCAACGTTCTACAGTGTTAGCTCTTCTTCAAATTACAGTGGTTCAAGAATTTCTTCTAAAGTCAAGGAATTGTATGTATTCTCTTTTAAATAATTAATTCAGTTAAGTAATTTATTTATTAAATTGATTCTATTAAGAATTAATTTATTACTTAAATTATTTAAAAGGTTATTTAAATTATATTAATAAATAACTAAGAAGACTTAGAAAAAAACACTAAGAAGACTGTCTAGGGTAATCTTCCCGAGAGTCTTCCTAGGTATTTTTCTAAGTCTTACTAGTTGCATTACTAATCTTCCCGAAAGTCTTCCACATGCATTCTTAATCTTTCCGAAAGTCTTCTTAGGCAAATCAGCTTAAGTCTTCTTAGTACAATTCAGTTGTCAATCAAATTGATGTTCCAAATGTAAGTTCACCCTCATTCTTGTTAATTACTTTTCTTTCATATACTATTGTCATCGGAAGCACTTGCTACGTCATGAATTTATAATGTGAAAATATTTTTTCTAAATATAAACGATATCAACCACAAATGATCGAGAATATTACGCAGTATGATTTTATCGGAGATGGTAAAACAATGGCTCAAGTAATACAAAATAAATCGTACATGGACCTTGTGGGTGTGTGTTCTCTCTGTGCCCTTGTATAACGGAAATTTACTACTTGACATCTACAGAGGACAAGTTGGAAGAACTTGTTTGCCTACATGGACCAGGTTTTCTTGTTTCAATGGCATATATTGATCCAGGAACTATAAGTTCATCATGTTTAGGTTTGTTTTAGCACTAGAGAGATTATTATTTTAATTTCTAGCTAAGTGTCCTCTTCTTCGTTCTGCTTTAGCACTAGCGAAAAATTTATTTTCCTAGCTAAGTGCCCTCTTCTTCATTCGATGTAACAGTTGAAACTGATCTGCAGTAGGGGGTCTCACACAAGTACGAGGTACAGTATATATCCCATCTATATTATGATATTTGTGATGTACATTCTTTCTGCTTGTGGAACTCTCGTGGGCTAGTTTCTCGAAATATCTTGTATTGGACAATACATCTTACTTGTGTGATGTACTGAATACCATGCACAGATGCACTATACTCTTTGTGTCAATAGAAGGGTTGTTTGACTCCTGGACCAAAAGACAATTTAATAAGAACCTTTTTCCTGGAACAAGTAGCAGAGAAGTTTGTTTCTTGTCTCAAAAATATTGATAATTGAACTTTTCGGTAAAGGTTTATATACAAGAGAGCCTTTTGACACATGTGTAGACTCAAATAGGTACTTACGGCTTTTGTTACGGTTCAATCTAGTGATAGAAAAAAAATATGCGGAGGTCAAGTTATTTATCCCTGAGACTTGTGTTTCCTGTAGCTACTCTGGATTATACTAGCAGCTTCATGCGCTGCTTTACTTATCCGATCCATGGCAGCAAATCTAGCCATCTAGGAGTGGTAACAGGTTAATAAATTTATCAAAACTTAATTGGTGTAAGTTTAGTATACTATAAAGGAATTCTGATGGACTAAAAAATCTACTCTCTATTTATATCATGAAAGGCATATGTATAGGCCTATTTGTAAACACCGAAGATTCTACTCAACGTAAACACGAATGTAATAAGTAAATAATATATTCATATGTCACAGGAATCTCAGAAGATAATAACTGTCAAGAGAATGAAGATTAATGTCATCTACAGACTTGAAGTAATTATACATTGAAAGAAGTTCAATTTATTGATCAAGCCTCAGTGAAGTAGTCAAGTGAAGTGGATTTATTAAAGTGACAGAGATTTCAACAATGTGACAACAAATGTACAAGTTACAGTGTTTTAAAAGGAACGGAAAAGAAAATGGACCACAACTTAAAGTCAAACAGATAAAGAACATACATTGCAGTAGTCACTCGTAAACCAGATAGTGCATTCAGTGTCAACGTTCTACAGTTTTAGCTCTTCTTCAAATTACAGTGGTTCAAGAATTTCTTCTAAAGTCAAGGAATTGTATTTATTCTCTTTTAAATAATTAATTCAGTTAAGTAATTTATTTATTAAATTGATTCTATTAAGAATTAATTTATTACTTAAATTATTTAAAATGTTATTTAAATTAGAATTAATACATAACTAAGAAGACTTGGAAAAAACACTAAGAAGACTGTCTAGGGTAATCTTCCCGAGAGTCTTCCTAGGTATTTTTCTAAGTCTTACTAGTTGCATTACTAATCTTCCCGAAAGTCTTCCACATGCATTCTTAATCTTCCCGAAAGTCTTCTTAGGCAAATCAGCTTAAGTCTTCTTAGTACAATTCAGATGTCAATCAAATTGATGTTCCAAATGTAAGTTCACCCTCATTCTTGTTTATTACTTTTCTTTCATATACCGCTGTCATCGGAAGCACTCGCTACTTCATGAATTTATAATGTGCAAATATTTTGTCTAAATATAAACGATATCAACCACAAATTATCGAGAATATTATGCAGTATGATTTTATCGGAGATGTTAAAACAGTGGCTCAAGTAATACAAAATAAACCGTACATGGACCTTGTGGGTGTGTGTTCTCTCTGTGCCCTTGTATAACGGAAATTTTCTACTTGACATCTACATAAGACAAGTTGGAAGAACCTGTTTGCCTACATGGACCAGGTTTTCTTGTTTCAATGGCATATTTTGATCCAGGAACTGTAAGTTCATCATTTTTAGGTTTGTTTTAGCACTAGAGAGATAATTATTTTAATTTCTAGCTAATAGTCCTCTTCTTCGTTCTGCTTTAGCACTAGAGAAAAATTTATTTTCCTAGCTAAGTGCCCTCTTCTTCATTCGATGTAACAGTTGAAACTGATCTGCAGTAGGGGGTCTCACACAAGTACGAGGTACAGTATATATCCCATCTATATTATGATATCTGTGATGTACATTCTTTCTGCTTGTGGAACTCTCGTGGGCTAGTTTCTCGAAATATCTTGTATTGGACAATACATCTTACTTGTGTGATGTAATGAATACCATGCACAGATGCACTATACTCTTTGTGTCAATAGAAGGGTTGTTTGACTCCTGGACCAAAAGACAATTTAATAAGAACCTTTTTCCTGGAACAAGTAGCAGAGAAGTTTGTTTCCTGTCTCAAAAATATTGATAATTGAACTTTTCGGTAAAGGTTTATATACAAGAGAGCCTTTTGACACATGTGTAGACTCAAATAGGTACTTACGGCTTTTGTTACGGTTCAATCTAGTGATAGAAAAAAAATATGCGGAGGTCAAGTTATTTATCCCTGAGACTTGTGTTTCCTGTAGCTACTCTGGATTATACTAGCAGCTTCATGCGCTGCTTTACTTATCCGATCCATGGCAGCAAATCTAGCCATCTAGGAGTGGTAACAGGTTAATAAATTTATCAAAACTTAATTGGTGTAAGTTTAGTATACTATAAAGGAATTTTGATGGACTAAAAAATCTACTCTCTATTTATATCATGAAAGGGATATGTATAGCCCTATTTGTAAACACCGAGGATTCTACTCAACGTAAACACGAATGTAATAAGTAAATAATATATTCATATGTCACAGTAATCTCAGAAGATAATATCTGTCAAGAAAATGAAGATTAATGTCATCTACAGACTTGAAGTAATTATACATTGAAAGAAGTTCAATTTATTGATCAAGCCTCAGTGAAGTAGTCAAGTGAAGTGGATTTATTAAAGTGACAGAGATTTCAACAGTGTGACAACAAATGTACAAGTTATAGTGTTTTAAAAGAAAGGGAAAAGAAAATGGACCACATCTTAAAGTCAAACAGATAAAGAACAGACATTGCAGTTAGTCACTCGTAAACCAAATAGTGCATTGAATGTCAACGTTCTACAGTGTTAGCTCTTCTTCAAATTACAGTGGTTCAAGAATTTCTTCTAAAGTCAAGGAATTGTATGTATTCTCTTTTTAATAATTAATTCAATTAAGTAATTTATTTATTAAATTGATTCTATTAAGAATTAATTTATTACTTAAATTATTTAAAAGGTTATTTAAATTATATTAATACATAACTAAGAATACTTAGAAAAAAACACTAAGAAGACTGTCTAGGGTAATCTTCCCGAGAGTCTTCCTAGGTATTTTTCTAAGTCTTACTAGTTGCATTACTAATCTTCCCGAAAGTCTTCCACATGCATTCTAAATCTTCCCGAAAGTCTTCTTAGGCAAATCAGCTTAAGTCTTCTTAGTACAATTCAGTTGTCAATCAAATTGATGTTCCAAATGTAAGTTCACCCTCATTCTTGTTTATTACTTTTCTTTCATATACTATTGTCATCGGAAGCACTTGCTACGTCATGAATTTATAATATGAAAATATTTTTTCTAAATATAAACGATATCAACCACAAATTATCGAGAATATTATGCAGTATGATTTTATCGGAGATGGTCAAACAATGGCTCAAGTAATACAAAATAAATCGTACATGGGCCTTGTGGGTGTGTGTTCTCTCTGTGCCCTTGTATAATGGAAATTTACTACTTGACATCTACAGAGGACAAGTTGGAAGAACTTGTTTGCCTACATGGACCAGGTTTTCTTGTTTCAATGGCATATATTGATCCAGGAACTGTAAGTTCATCATGTTTAGGTTTATTTTAGCACTAGAGAGATTATTATTTTAATTTCTAGCTAAGTGTCGTCTTCTTCGTTCTGCTTTAGCACTAGCGAAAAATTTATTTTCCTAGCTAAGTGCCCTCTTCTTCATTCGATGTAACAGTTGAAACTGATCTGCAGTAGGGGGTCTCACACAAGTACGAGGTACAGTATATATCCCATCTATATTATGATATCTGTGATGTACATTCTTTCTGCTTAGGGAACTCTCGTGGGCTAGTTTTCGAAATATCTTGTATTGGACAATACATCTTACTGGTGTGATGTACTGAATACCATGCACAGATGCACTATACTCTTTGTGTCCATAGAAGGGTTGTTTGACTCCTGGACCAGAAGACAATTTAATAAGAACCTTTTTACTGGAACAAGTAGTAGAGAAGTTTGTTTCTTGTCTCAAAAATATTGATAATTGAACTTTTCGGTAAAGGTTTATATACAAGAGTGCCTTTTGACACATGTGTAGACTCAAATAGGTACTTACGGCTTTTGTTACGGTTCAATCTAGTGATAGAAAAAAAATATGCAGAGGTCAAGTTATTTATCCCTGAGACTTGTGTTTCCTGTAGCTACTCTGGATTATACTAGCAGCTTCATGCGCGGCTTTACTTATCCGATCCATGGCAGAAAATCTAGCCATCTAGGAGTGGTAACAGGTTAATAAATTTATCAAAACTTAATTGGTGTAAGTTTAGTATACTATAAAGGAATTCTGATGGAGTAAAAAATCTACTCTCTATTTATATCATGAAAGGCATATGTATAGGCCTATTTGTAAACACCAAGGATTCTACTCAACGTAAACACGAATGTAATAAGTAAATAATATATTCATATGTCACAGTAATCTCAGAAGATAATATCTGTCAAGAGAATGAAGATTAATGTCATCTACAGACTTGAAGTAATTATACTTTGAAAGAAGTTCAATTTATTGATCAAGCCTCAGTGAAGTAGTCAATTGAAGTGGATTTATTAAAGTGACAGAGATTTCAACAGTGTGACAACAAATGTACAAGTTACAGTGTTTTAAAAGAAAGGGAAAAGAAAATGGACCACAACTTAAAGTCAAACAGATAAAGAACATACATTGTAGTTAGTCACTCGTAAACCAGATAGTGCATTGAATGTCAACGTTCTACAGTGTTAGCTCTTCTTCAAATTACAGTGGTTCAAGAATTTCTTCTAAAGTCAAGGAATTGTATGTATTCTCTTTTAAATAATTAATTCAGTTAAGTAATTTATTTATTAAATTGATTCTATTAAGAATTAATTTATTACTTAAATTATTTAAAAGGTTATTTAAATTATATTAATAAATAACTAAGAAGACTTAGAAAAAAACACTAAGAAGACTGTCTAGGGTAATCTTCCCGAGAGTCTTCCTAGGTATTTTTCTAAGTCTTACTAGTTGCATTACTAATCTTCCCGAAAGTCTTCCACATGCATTCTTAATCTTTCCGAAAGTCTTCTTAGGCAAATCAGCTTAAGTCTTCTTAGTACAATTCAGTTGTCAATCAAATTGATGTTCCAAATGTAAGTTCACCCTCATTCTTGTTAATTACTTTTCTTTCATATACTATTGTCATCGGAAGCACTTGCTACGTCATGAATTTATAATGTGAAAATATTTTTTCTAAATATAAACGATATCAACCACAAATGATCGAGAATATTACGCAGTATGATTTTATCGGAGATGGTAAAACAATGGCTCAAGTAATACAAAATAAATCGTACATGGACCTTGTGGGTGTGTGTTCTCTCTGTGCCCTTGTATAACGGAAATTTACTACTTGACATCTACAGAGGACAAGTTGGAAGAACTTGTTTGCCTACATGGACCAGGTTTTCTTGTTTCAATGGCATATATTGATCCAGGAACTATAAGTTCATCATGTTTAGGTTTGTTTTAGCACTAGAGAGATTATTATTTTAATTTCTAGCTAAGTGTCCTCTTCTTCGTTCTGCTTTAGCACTAGCGAAAAATTTATTTTCCTAGCTAAGTGCCCTCTTCTTCATTCGATGTAACAGTTGAAACTGATCTGCAGTAGGGGGTCTCACACAAGTACGAGGTACAGTATATATCCCATCTATATTATGATATTTGTGATGTACATTCTTTCTGCTTGTGGAACTCTCGTGGGCTAGTTTCTCGAAATATCTTGTATTGGACAATACATCTTACTTGTGTGATGTACTGAATACCATGCACAGATGCACTATACTCTTTGTGTCAATAGAAGGGTTGTTTGACTCCTGGACCAAAAGACAATTTAATAAGAACCTTTTTCCTGGAACAAGTAGCAGAGAAGTTTGTTTCTTGTCTCAAAAATATTGATAATTGAACTTTTCGGTAAAGGTTTATATACAAGAGAGCCTTTTGACACATGTGTAGACTCAAATAGGTACTTACGGCTTTTGTTACGGTTCAATCTAGTGATAGAAAAAAAATATGCGGAGGTCAAGTTATTTATCCCTGAGACTTGTGTTTCCTGTAGCTACTCTGGATTATACTAGCAGCTTCATGCGCTGCTTTACTTATCCGATCCATGGCAGCAAATCTAGCCATCTAGGAGTGGTAACAGGTTAATAAATTTATCAAAACTTAATTGGTGTAAGTTTAGTATACTATAAAGGAATTCTGATGGACTAAAAAATCTACTCTCTATTTATATCATGAAAGGCATATGTATAGGCCTATTTGTAAACACCGAAGATTCTACTCAACGTAAACACGAATGTAATAAGTAAATAATATATTCATATGTCACAGGAATCTCAGAAGATAATAACTGTCAAGAGAATGAAGATTAATGTCATCTACAGACTTGAAGTAATTATACATTGAAAGAAGTTCAATTTATTGATCAAGCCTCAGTGAAGTAGTCAAGTGAAGTGGATTTATTAAAGTGACAGAGATTTCAACAATGTGACAACAAATGTACAAGTTACAGTGTTTTAAAAGGAACGGAAAAGAAAATGGACCACAACTTAAAGTCAAACAGATAAAGAACATACATTGCAGTAGTCACTCGTAAACCAGATAGTGCATTCAGTGTCAACGTTCTACAGTTTTAGCTCTTCTTCAAATTACAGTGGTTCAAGAATTTCTTCTAAAGTCAAGGAATTGTATTTATTCTCTTTTAAATAATTAATTCAGTTAAGTAATTTATTTATTAAATTGATTCTATTAAGAATTAATTTATTACTTAAATTATTTAAAATGTTATTTAAATTAGAATTAATACATAACTAAGAAGACTTGGAAAAAACACTAAGAAGACTGTCTAGGGTAATCTTCCCGAGAGTCTTCCTAGGTATTTTTCTAAGTCTTACTAGTTGCATTACTAATCTTCCCGAAAGTCTTCCACATGCATTCTTAATCTTCCCGAAAGTCTTCTTAGGCAAATCAGCTTAAGTCTTCTTAGTACAATTCAGATGTCAATCAAATTGATGTTCCAAATGTAAGTTCACCCTCATTCTTGTTTATTACTTTTCTTTCATATACCGCTGTCATCGGAAGCACTCGCTACTTCATGAATTTATAATGTGCAAATATTTTGTCTAAATATAAACGATATCAACCACAAATTATCGAGAATATTATGCAGTATGATTTTATCGGAGATGTTAAAACAGTGGCTCAAGTAATACAAAATAAACCGTACATGGACCTTGTGGGTGTGTGTTCTCTCTGTGCCCTTGTATAACGGAAATTTTCTACTTGACATCTACATAAGACAAGTTGGAAGAACCTGTTTGCCTACATGGACCAGGTTTTCTTGTTTCAATGGCATATTTTGATCCAGGAACTGTAAGTTCATCATTTTTAGGTTTGTTTTAGCACTAGAGAGATAATTATTTTAATTTCTAGCTAATAGTCCTCTTCTTCGTTCTGCTTTAGCACTAGAGAAAAATTTATTTTCCTAGCTAAGTGCCCTCTTCTTCATTCGATGTAACAGTTGAAACTGATCTGCAGTAGGGGGTCTCACACAAGTACGAGGTACAGTATATATCCCATCTATATTATGATATCTGTGATGTACATTCTTTCTGCTTGTGGAACTCTCGTGGGCTAGTTTCTCGAAATATCTTGTATTGGACAATACATCTTACTTGTGTGATGTAATGAATACCATGCACAGATGCACTATACTCTTTGTGTCAATAGAAGGGTTGTTTGACTCCTGGACCAAAAGACAATTTAATAAGAACCTTTTTCCTGGAACAAGTAGCAGAGAAGTTTGTTTCCTGTCTCAAAAATATTGATAATTGAACTTTTCGGTAAAGGTTTATATACAAGAGAGCCTTTTGACACATGTGTAGACTCAAATAGGTACTTACGGCTTTTGTTACGGTTCAATCTAGTGATAGAAAAAAAATATGCGGAGGTCAAGTTATTTATCCCTGAGACTTGTGTTTCCTGTAGCTACTCTGGATTATACTAGCAGCTTCATGCGCTGCTTTACTTATCCGATCCATGGCAGCAAATCTAGCCATCTAGGAGTGGTAACAGGTTAATAAATTTATCAAAACTTAATTGGTGTAAGTTTAGTATACTATAAAGGAATTCTGATGGACTAAAAAATCTACTCTCTATTTATATCATGAAAGGCATATGTATAGGCCTATTTGTAAACACCGAAGATTCTACTCAACGTAAACACGAATGTAATAAGTAAATAATATATTCATATGTCACAGGAATCTCAGAAGATAATATATGTCAAGAGAATGAAGATTAATGTCATCTACAGACTTGAAGTAATTATACATTGAAAGAATTTCAATTTATTGATCAAGCCTCAGTGAAGTAGTCAAGTGAAGTGGATTTATTAAAGTGACAGAGATTTCAACAGTGTGACAACAAATGTACAAGTTACAGTGTTTTAAAAGAAACGGAAAAGAAAATGGACCACAGCTTAAAGTCAAATAGATAAAGAACATACATTGCAGTTAGTCACTCGTAAACCAGATAGTGCATTGAGTGTCAACGTTCTACAGTTTTAGCTCTTCTTCAAATTACAGTGGTTCAAGAATTTCTTCTAAAGTCAAGGAATTGTATTTATTCTCTTTTAAATAATTAATTCAGTTAAGTAACTTATTTATTAAATTGTTTCTATTAAGAATTAATTTATTACTTAAATTATTTAAAATGTTATTTAAATTAGAATTAATACATAACTAAGAAGACTTGGAAAAAACACTAAGAAGACTGTCTAGGGTAATCTTCCCGAGAGTCTTCCTAGGTATTTTTCTAAGTCTTACTAGTTGCATTACTAATCTTCCCGAAAGTCTTCCACATGCATTCTTAATCTTCCCGAAAGTCTTCTTAGGCAAATCAGCTTAAGTCTTCTTAGTACAAAGTTCAAGTGGATGTTATAAAAGAAAAGTGGACAGTATCTTTGAAGACAGACAGAAAGAAAAGAAAGAAAAGGAATACAGTTGAAGAACATAAAAGCTCACGGCCTTATTAACTGTCAAAACTCATTAGCTTTTAATTCTCTGATTGGCATAAATTCTAGCACTTATTGTATAATCCAAACCACTAGAATTTACTCTATTGTATTGCTTTGACAATCTATCGGATCAAAATCCCTAGAAATTATATCGAACTACTTTTTAGTATTCGATCCTTTTTATTACAAAAATAGATAAATTCATGTCGAATTTATTCTAGATTTGTTTTAACAATAACTCTGTAATCTGTACTCAGAATTGTAACACCCTTCAAGTTTAATATAAGTTATATTTAACTTGAATCTTGTTTCAGTTTATTCCACAATAATTTGTTCTTGAATTGTTTAATCTCAAAACGAACAAATTCGATAAAACGGTATAGTTTGTATTCAACCCCCCTTCTACAAACTTATTGGGACCTAACATATCATGCAGGTAAACATTTAGCAGAGCACTGTAGAACATAATACGAGAAGGTGCCAAATTTCCTCTTGTGGATTCTTGCTGAAATTTCTATAGTAGCATGTGACATTCCTGAAGGTGCACATTTTCTTTTGATTTAGACTATTATTAGACATTGAACTCCTCACATGCAGGACGTCAGGTCTGCTAACATGCACTCATCATTCGATGTAAAATTACTACTGTGCAACATATAAGAGCATCCATGTGAAACCAAACAAGAAAAGAGAAGTGATTTAGTGATGACAAGGTGATGAATCACCACATTGTCACCATTTTGTTCAAGTAATCATCCAATGCTTGACAAGTGTTCTTGGGTGATTAAATAGAATTTTAACTACAAGATATTTAGTGAATTAATTGGGTTTTATTAGACAAAAAGAATAGAAAATAAATCAAATAACCAAGCAAGCTCTCCCCCCCCCCCCCCAATTTCTTCATCAAATATTCGGCCATTTTCTTCATCCCAAAGATTAGAAATTTTTTTCCCAAGCTAACCTCCACCAAAAATTGCAAGGATGGATTCAGAAGTTCCTACATTTCTTAATTATGGTATCCTCTAAATCCTAGCTTCATCCATGGATGATATCATGTTCAAATCTTGATTGTAAGATGAGCATGAATAGTGTTTTGAATAGTAATTTATGGTGTTCTTGATTTTGTTCTTGAAGTTTAAGCAAGCTAAGGTTGTATAAAGCTCAAGCAAGGATAGTTAAGCTATTGTTAGTATATACCAAGCATCAAGGAAGGTATAAACATCTCAAACCTTTAGTTATACTTTGATTATTATGATTATTTTGGTGTTAGTTTATGTTAGTTGAATGAAAGATTGAATCTTTGGTTTAGGTGGATGTTTAGTGATTGTTTTGATGGATGATCTTGTAGATTTTGGTTTTGACTTATTGATTAAAGATTATGAGTTAGTTTAGATGATGTATATGAAGTATTGATGATTGGGTTGTGTTGAATGATTGCTTGGAGTAGTATAATTTAGGAAACGTTACATATACGCCGTTGTAATGTCGAAATTTACTTAACCATATCGGGGCAGTAGCCTCGGGTTCCAAACTTACATTACAAAGATACCAACTGCCCATGTTAGTATAGATCTTGTCTTTTAGTTTGTTTTGGCGAAAGAATCGCATCGATCCAATTTACGGTTTAGGAAAAACACCCGTTTTAGTAAAAGTAGTTTCGGGAAAACAAGTTGTCCATTATGTGAACTTTGAATCTATGGTCAAGCCCCTTAAAAATGGATATAGACCATGAAACTAAGGTGACAAATATTATGGACAGTTATCAAGGTAACCGAGAAGGTTTCGTATTAAAAATATAATTTTTCGATTTTATAAAAATGCGGGAACCAAAGTTGCGAAAGTGAAAAACCTTTAAGAGGATAGTTAAAACCATGGACTTAGAAACGTTAAAGTACTTTGGTTTCGTGAATGGATTAGCAACCAAACTTTTGAATTAAGCGTTTAACGACTATCATGGGGGTTATAATTAACCAAAAACGAGATATTTGATTTTCGTTAAGAGTTACGTTGGTGTTTAGGGTTATAGCACATTAAATGGTTTTAGGGGACTGATTGGAATTTGTATATCTTATTATAGATCGTCGAACATACTCCCGAGCCCCCATTACCACTACTTCAGGAGTTTCAGGCAAGTTTCCAAACCCTATATCTTATATATATATATTGTTGTATTTAAAACTGTTGTGATTGTGATATAAACTATTTAAATGTTTTAAATGTTTTACGAATTAATTTATATACTGATTTAAATCTTTCGTAATAATTTGCTGTTTATATGCTATGAGTATATTAGATATAAACCAAGGTGTATAAAGGCTCTAAGCGTAGAGTACTTGTAGTGTATTTTCAAACTAAGACCGGGAGTCAGATTATTATTTTGTTTTGAATTACTGTCATAAAAGGCTGGAGGTTTCCAGAAACAGCTATATTTCAATTATTGATTTAAATATTCCAAAAATAATATCTTGGATATTTAAGGTGAGTTATATTTTAATAATATTATTAAAAATATTTATTTGATTAAGTGAATATTATTTCGAATATTCATTTAAATAGGGATTTAATTGAATAGTGATTCAATATTTATTATTTGAATATTTATTAGTTATTCCAAATATGATTTAAAAATCATAGAACCTTATTTAAATATTATTTAAGGTTCCAATAGTTATTTAAAATATTTTTTGACCTTCAAAAAATTTATTTGAATATAGTAAAGGTTCTCAAATATTTTATTTTGAATTTAATAAATTCTTTCGAAAGCAGAGAAATGTCTTTTGACTTATTAAAAATTGGGAATCAAATCCAGGAAGTGAACAGATGATTTCACTTGCCTCTTTCATCGAAAGCAATTATGTTTTGGATTTCTGACTTATCAGAACTAAAGATATTTTACAATGAACTCCCAGGTCGTGATTTCAAAGAACTATACTCGATAATCGAGGTCAGTTGACAACGGTCAACCCACATTGTGACCTACTTCCAATATTATTCCGGAAGTAAGGATATTGTTTATAAAAACCTATCAACAAGCATATTCTTGGGAAACTTGGAGAAACATCCGTTCCAGTTATAGATAGGATTCTGCGAGGAACCAGAAAGCGGATAGTGTAAGTGGCCGAGTAACGCACAGTCCATCTAAGTATGGCCTTGATGTCGCCATGAGTACATAAGAGGCTGGGTTGACATTGGTCCAGTGGTATTGAAAGCGGCAAGCGTAAGTGGCCAAGCAAAGCGCAGTCCAGCTAGTTATGGCCTTGATGTCGCCATGAGTACGTAAGAGGCTGGGTTGACACCGGTCCAGTGGAATTAAAAGCCCATACGCGGCTAAGGGTAATGACCTTCGGGATTATCCATCTACTAGTAGAGAAGTTAAGCGGTTATATGACTGATCACCGTATACCGAAATGCGTGTCCGTGTATAGTTTCCCTTTTCCAGTTGGAATTTAGTAATGCTTTGTAACTTTGGTCAGATACCGGTTACATATATTGTTAATAATATTTTAACAAGTATTATACCTCATACAATACTTGAACTGTATGGTAATGTTTTGACGAAAAGATTGTTTTAAAACATCATTCTGCATACGAATGAGATTTTAAATCTTTCAAATGATATAAAAAGCTTATAGAGTTTATTTAAACTGCTTTATATTATTGTTGAGCTTTAGTGCTCACTCTTGCTTCTTTTATATACATCACAACACAACAACTAGGGTATATGGACAGGACTTACCTCACCGCTCGGAAGCGCGTCAGGGACGTGCGGACGTTCCGTAGAGTTGTTGTTGCAGCACCGCAGGTAGGAAGGTTGAATTGGTTCGGAGTGCAGCTCTTACTGATCTGGTTTATTTATAAGTATGACTTATGTATATTAATGAACAAGAACAAACGTTTGCGCCGCCTTTATGGTTTCAAGTAGAAATCATATTGTTAGCAGGTTTCTAATACAATTACTTTTGGGTTGTAATAACTTTACATTATGGATCATATGACTGCTATTTATGTAACTTCATTTCTGAGACTATAACTGGTGTGAGTATATATATTATGGGGTCACAATGTGTGTTGATTTATTATTGTGATTCAAGTATCAAGTGTTTAAGTTGGAAAAAAAGAGCGTGACAACCAAGATCTCCGACCCTGGATCCGGGGGTGTTACAGTACTCCACCTATGTTGTGTTTCTTAATTAAACATTTCTATGTACTTTACTTGTTCGTTATTTCTTCTCTATCAATTCGTGAAAGTGTCATAGTATTATGTTAGGATGGATTGAACATGTATGAGTAGACTGTTAGTGTTAGAATATAATATATGATCCTGGAAAGTGTCTTCCTCTAATAACTTAAGATTTTAGAGCGACTACTTACTCAACATGGTATGAGAGCTTAGGCTGGCGGGAGGACTCAGGTTCGACACCCTACCACCTCCAATATTCTCATAATTTATTATGGACACGAAAGGTATTAGAATACAATATATGATCCTGGAAAGTGTCTTCCTCTAATACCTTATGGTTTTAGAGCGACTGATTACTCAACAGTTAGTTATCTGCACTTTGAAGATCAACATTTAGTTTCCTCTGGCACTGTTGCGGTGGTGAAGGCGCAACAATATATGAGGTCACTTATAGAAAGTTTTAAACTTCATTATTTAGTTTTATGGCATGGTAAATGAATATCTCCTAGGTCATGTTTGTTTGGAGGGATTATAATTCCGGGATTATCATCCGGGGATAAATAATCCCATCAATTAAAGTGGTAGTGATTATAATCCTTTAAATTATGTTATCCCATGTTTGTTTTGAAGTATTAAGTTTAGGATTGGAATATAATCCTTTAAAATTTAATCCCTTGTTTGTTTTGAGGGATAATCATGGGATTGGACTACTATCCTTTAAATTTTCCAATCCTATGTTTGTTTTTCATAGGATTATAGTGAGGGGATTATAATCATTTATAAAAATGACTTGGTAGAGGGGATTAAATAATAACTCCTCCAACCAAGTATTAGAGAGGATTATAATCCTATCCCCTCCTCCAACAAAACAAACATGGGATATGAAAATGACTTATCATAAATAACTTTTTAAACAACAAACATGGGATAGGAAAATTTAAAGGATTATTATCGTATCATATACTTAATACCATGAAACAAACATGGCCCTAATGTCTAAACAAAACATGATAGGTATCTTTTTAATAAAAACGCTCCCATTAATTTTAAGGGACCTTGAGATACCAGTTTCTGTCTAATTACATAACTGACTTTGGTGTGTACTGACGTCATTTTTCTCTTAATGAAGTATTTTCATTGTAACTTTTGTATTCTTAAACCCCTGGTGTAGTATCCTGATAGGAGGACTGATGAATATACTGGAGATAGTCCATATCAGCACACATGACAAGTCAACAAAGTTTCTAGAAGATAATTATGTTACATTTCTTAGCTGTCAAGTGACATTCTATATAAACTCATCAATGTGTAAATGATAGTTAGATTGTTCATTTTAAGTCTGTAACAAACTTTAGATACATACACTATTCTGTATATATTTGTTATGAATCTTCTTCTTCCTCTGAGATAACAAGCTTCATTTATGAAGCTAACATGGTATCAGAGCATTAGATCTCTGTGTTTACGTCTAATTCCGCTTCATCTTCGTTAATCAATGTTCATCATTGCTGAAATTTGATGAAACTTGATGTGTTCTTCATCAAAAGTTGAAGAATTTGAGTTAAAATTGAGGTCTCCCAAGTTGTAATCTCAAATTGCGATCTCTCTCATTGCGATTTCTCTCATTGCGATCTCACTGTAATCTCTACCTACAAGGTGTTTGTTGAAATACAGTTCTACAATGACTACTTCGTCTAGTTCATATCTCAATGCGACTATTGGTACTGTAATTGACTCAAATTATCCGTTTTATCTTCATCCTTCAGATCATCCAGGTATGATCTTAATTACACTTACTCTCAATGAGCATAATTACAATCAGTGGCATCGTGCTATGCGTATTGCTTTATCTTCGAATCTTAAACTGGGATTTATTGATGGTACATGTGTTAAGCCTACAAATTCTGTGAATCCATCGATGCTATGGTCCAGATGTAACGACATTGTAATCTCTTGGATTCTGAACACAATTTCACCAGAGATACGGTTAAGTGTGATGTATATGACTATAACAAAGGATATTTGGGATGATCTTGCTATTAGATTTTCTCAAACTAATGTGCCTAAGATATTTAATTTGCGTAAAGAACTTGCCTCATTGAATCAAGGAAATATGTCAATTTCTGCATACTTTACGAAATTTAGATCTCTAAATGATGAGTTAGATGCTCTAGCTGCAATTCATATGTGTGACTGTGCTAAATGTACTTGTGATAACAATGCAAAACTGGAGAATTTTAACAAAAGTATGAAATTATCTCATTTTCTTATGGGATTGGGAGAGCAATATACTACTATTAGAGGACATTTGTTGTAACACCTTACAATTTTTGGTTTATAAAATATTTAATTGGGTGAATGTGATTAAAATTTTATTTTATTAACTACTATATATTTTTTATGTGTGTGATAATGGCTTAATAGATTTCTTATGTTAGAATAAGTCGTCTTAAATTCTGTAAATATTATTTTGCTAGTTCTAGCATTCGAGATTTTTATTTCTAATATTTTTAATATTTGAGTGGTAACATAGTGATTGTGTGTAAATTTCATTTTTTATATAAAATATCTCTTATTATCTATTAATAATTTTTATGTGCCATGAGTTATGGTAAATTTAGAATATTTAGTGATACAAGCATATTTAATTTTCTTATTTGGATTTTTATTCAAATATTATTTTAGTGGTGATTATATTTTCAAATGCATTTTATTTATTCACCAACTAGCAACATGATTTTCATTTAGAAATGAGACTTTACTTTTTAATTATGAAATGACACCACTAGCCTTGACCAAACTCTCTTCCCTTTTGTACTAGAAGGTTAGTTTAGTAACTTCTTAATTCCAATACTTAAAAACTCACATAAAAGGGCTTTGACTCCACATTATTTTCCCATCCATTTCCCAAGCCCACCCACCTCTTTTCTCCCATTCTCTCCCTCGGCTCTCTCCCCCTCCCCTTCTTCTCCATTTTCCCGAAGACCCCCCTCCCTTTTCTTCTTCTTCTCAATTTCATTCCTTCTCAAAAATTGTTCTCAACATCATTTCCATCTTGTAAGCACATACCCATATATGTGTATTTTTTTTCTTTTTCTCTTGAGGTTTCATTCTTGTGGGTGTTTATCATCCTTGTAATACTTATGTTTTAGTGACATGCAAAGCTTTTTAGTGTAAACTAGAGTGTCTTCATGATGAGACCCGCAAGTTTGGGCTCACCGGAGAAGAACTCGACCTCGACAATGACTTCCATGGAGCCGAGTGTCTTGAATTCTTGCATGCAAAACTTGTTCCCCTTAGATCTTGAGTAGTTGATACTTATGCATCATTGCATGTTAGAAAAACACATGATTTGTAAGGATTTTTGTTTTTATGGTGTTTAGAGATTGTTTATGTAGAGTTTTTATGTTGCATGTCATTTTTATGAAAGGATCTAGTAGTATTAGTTTGTATAAGTAGATGCATGTAAAGTTTTATGGTTATTTTGCCATTCCTTTTCTTTGTAAGTCAATAAGTTTTGAATTTTGATGATGACTAGTTATAATACTATTACATGTTATAGATTTTTTATTAGAACTAGTGATTTCTCTAAGTTTTAAGTGTCTTATGACTAATTTTGTGATTAACTTTGTAAGTATAAATTAGAGTATTGACATTGGTTTGATAAATGGTGTTAGGTGGATGAGATGTAAAGGAGGACATGGTCAAAAGTAGGGAGAAATAAGGTGTAGAATTTTTTTTTGTGTGTGCTCTCGGGTGTGTGTGCATGGAGGTGTGTGTGTGTGTGTGCCGCGTGCGTGTGTGTGTAGAGAGTGGTGTGTGTGTGTAAGTGATGAGTGAAATTGTTGATGGTGATGTGAGTTAAGTGTTGAGTGTTGAGCAAAGAGAATAATTAGTGTGAGTATTGTTTAAATGCTCATGTGAGAGTGTGTAGAGTGTTATGGAAGGGTGAGTATAAGTGTTTTGGGTGTGTGTGTTGGTGTAGGCCGAGAGGCCGGGAGAGAGAGAGAGAGAGAGAGAGAGAGTAATATTAATTAGAGATTAATTATTTTAAGTATGATTATTTTGCATTTCTTGATGGTTTGTAAATTTATATTTGTTAAGGTGGAGTAAATTCTATAATTAATTATCTAGTAATTAATTTACTTTATTTTATTTTACTAGTACGTAATTGTGAATTGTTTGTATAGATTTAATTTGTGTACAATAAATGATAGAATTCTTTCTAATTTATTTAATTATTTAATGTTAATATGGTCATTGAATAAAATTACTAGCTGTCTTGTCGTCGCAATATTATCTTATAATTTGTTAAGTAATTCCAAAATTTATATGTATGGTTTGGTCTTATATGCTTACTTGAATTAGTGGATTTTATTTTCAAAGTGCTAGTAAGTGTTAATAAAATACTTTATCCTGAGGTTTTTCCGTCAAAACCTCAAGGTATGTTATGTGATTTCATTTGTTGGATGTTTATGTTAAGTATATATGTATCGCAAGGGTAGATTTTAGAATCTATTGTTGGTTACGTAAATACTGAGGGGAAAAGCTAAGTTAAGGTTCTAAGTGGAGCTAAATTTTTTTATAGGTCCAAGTAGGCGATCAGGAAAGGAGCTAGCTCAGATAGGAAAAGAAGAACCCTAGTTGTCTCCTTGATAAGGCAAGTGTCTATTCCCCCCACTTATTGTTCAAGTGGCAGTTTCTCTTGAATTATGATGCGAATGTTTTCCCTAACCAGTATTCTTTCTTTTACCTTTCCTTTCATATAATACCTTTGAACATTTTATCCCATCTTGCAACTATATTTTTGTATACCTATCCTGTTTTGTTGTAAGCCCATTTATTGCCATGCTTACTTATAGCTTGATTATTGTCTAATACCTTTGCTTGACCCTATAGCATGATCTTTCTACTTTTCTTTATCATTTGAATCCCTGAAGCGTTATCATGAATTGAAATCTGTAAATCTTGACACCCTTATCCGTTATGAATAATCTGAAATTTTATTCAACCCTGGAATTGGAAATTTGTTTTTGACCGTTACGCCGGTCTGGTTTATGAATTATTTAAGGCCAATATGTTGCCTATGGATCCAGTGTGTGTTTGGAGTCACATTAAATATGTGACCCGGAGCTAATGCGTTGGCTGATCACCTAGCTTAGCTCGTAGCGTGTGGTTCCAATTCCAATCCGTTTAGTATTGATTCTTGTTATGAAACCTTGTTATACATCAGATACTTTGATTCATTTATTCTGTTTGAAGTTGTTGGCTTTTATCATACACTTGCTGAGCTTTGTAGCTCACTCCTTTTGTTATTATCTAACCCTTTACAGTTAACAAGTATGGTGAGAACTATGCAGACTACCCGTAAGAGGACAGGTGGTTCAGGAGCCGCATTTAGGAGACAGTTTGACCAGGTTGGTACCCACTAGTACCAGGCACTAGGTGTTCAGCTCTTGCTAGTTTATGACATAAGATTAGCCAGTTGTATGTAATGACATTAGAATCTGTTTCTTTTGGTTTTATGTAGTATGTTATTTCAAACTTGAACCTGGATGCGATCTAGGCTTTGTGGGTAGCTTGTTTAATGTTTTCTTATGTATTTATACTATAAGCAGGGTTTGGTTGTTTGTTTAGTAGTATGTTTTAGTGGTGCCAGTGTCGGGGCGTCACATTTGTTACTGATGACTCATGTTCCTAGTCTAAATGCAGCCTATTGTATTCTCATACATGAAGAGAATCAAAGAGAGTGTCATTCTGGTTCATCTATTACCAGTGATAATATTGCTTTATCTATAAAGCAACATGAGAATAATGGAAGTTATGTAGCTAACTATTCTTCTCAGAATAAACAGAGCAAGTTTCCTACTAATCATAAGAAATCTGTTAGTGATTCCTTTCTTGTTTGTGAAGTGTGTCATTTGACTGAATACAATAAGGATAAATGTTTCTGTGTGCACGGTTATCCCTCTTGGCACAAATTATATGGTAAACCCAAGCCAAAGCCAAGAATAGTGGGAAGGTCTACTCTTGCTCATGCCTATAATGTTACTGTTGAACCTCCAACTCATTCTAGTGCTGGTATTGAAAACTCTGGTGGTTTTACTACAGTTCAGTGCCAACAATTAATGCAGATGATTCAAATAGGGTTTAAAGAAATGTCTACTAATGCTGCTGCTAGTCCTATGAATCTGTATGGCAATAATACTGGTCACACTCATATGGCTGGTAATGTACTTCATTTCGTTTGTCATTCTAATACCAAACAATCTATGAGTCCTGCTGTTTGGATACTTAATAGTGGGGCTACATATCACATTACTCCCTATCTATCTTTACTTACTGAAGTTCAAACTGTCCATTCAACTTTGCATTTGCCTAATGGGCAAACAACAGTTGTCACACATATTAGCAAAATTCATCTGCATACAAACATAGTTCTTACTGATGTTTTTTATGTCCCCAGTTTTAATTACAATTTGTTATCCATTCCAAAGCTCACTAACAGTTCTCAATGTCATGTTTTCTTCACTAAGGATGCATGTCATGTTAACTATAGTGGAGGATAAATCAAGAGCAACTTGGGTGTTTCTACTTACAGCAAAATCTCAGGTTCCTCAATTACCGTTAAACTTCTTTGTTTATGTGCAAAAATAATTTGGTCATTCTGTTAAAATCATAAGGACATATAATGGGTCAGAGTTTCGAAGTATTTACTTTCAAACTCAACTATCTACTCTTGGTATCGTGCATCAGAAAAGTTGCACTTACACTCCACAACAAAATGGTGTTGTGGAGTGTAAACATAAAACTTTACTTAACACTGCAAGAGCTTTACGTATTCAAGCTTCTCTTTCCATTGCATTTTGGGGTGATTGTGTACTCATCGCCCCTTTTACATCGATTGCTAATACCATCGATGTTAAAGACATTTTTTACATCAATAATTTTAAAAACGATTTTAAATATGTTCCTAGACATCAGTTTTTAAAATAACCGATGTCTTATTCGATTTTTTAAAAAATGAAAAACATGAAAAAGAGGCGGAAGTTTTTCCCCCGGTACTAAAAATTTTCCCCAAAAACTTTTCCCCCTTAAGAAAATTTTATCCCTACCCTCTCTCCCCCCAAATATTTACCTCTCACACGACTCTCTCTCTCTCTCTCAAGTACACACAATATCGTATCAGAACCCCAATCGAACCTTAGTTAATCTCTAAATCAAAACCCAAAATCGAACTCAATCAAATCCCAAAATCAAACCCTAGTTAATCTCTAAATTAAATCCCAAAATGGAAGCCCTAAATCAGAAGGAGGTGAACCATATCCCTAAATCTGTCAATTTTGCTTAAATTAGCTCGAATTAAGAGAAGAGGAAGCTTGAATTAGCTTGAATTAGTAAGTTTGTTTTCGATTTATTTTTAAATCTCAATTTTTGATTTTCAATTGAACTTCTTTTATAGATTGGTTGCTTCTTCAGCTTGGGCCAACTGCAATTAGTAAGTTCTTCTGTTAATTATTTGTTTTTTTATTGTATTCTTCGGTTTCTGTATTTTTGTTTGTATAAATGGCTAATTACTTATGCGTTTTTGTTTTTACTTATCCAGTAGGTTGGCATATTTTGTTTATGATTTATCCAGTAACATGCATATGCTTTAGAAGTTTGTAGTAATGAACATCAAGCTTTGGGATTTTCAGTTGTATGTTTATACTTTTTTCAGTTTTACTCTCTCAATTGTAACTCTATTCTTGATTCCTCATGAGGTGTAAGGATGTCATTGGACATGTATGGAGGCTATTTTGCACAGCTATGGCTACTATGTACATTATACCCAACACATACATGTTATAGACAATTAGAAATAATTTTTTTGATTTCTAAATCTTTTCAATAAGTAGTACAGTATTAGATACTTTATCTTAATTTAATTAAAATCCTTTAATGGCCTATTTTATTCATGTACAATATGCAGCAAACAAAATAGATCAGTTAAGATTGTAATCTGGACCAGCATTAGTATTTTTTTTCTTTGGCATTTGGTCTCTGAATCTCAAAGGCAGCAATCTGATCAGCCTTAGTAGTTGAATTTCTAATCATCTCTATGTACTCACTGTTATGGAACTTTACAGGTGCTTGAATGTAGATGCCAATATCACTGCACTTAATGAGCTCCTCTGCAACCTATGTTGGGGCTATTTATGAACTCCACTTAACTGTTGTATGTCTTTATGCTGATGACGCTTCACTGTGTTTAATATAAGATAATTGGCGTTTGAAATACTGCTTAGTATTCTTTAATGCTTAGATAAGACATCTGAATATGCATCTTCTTTCATCCCTGATGCAACAATGCTGAATCAAGTCTATCGGCTTTGTATTTCATTACATATATCAGCTTGAGTTGATTTATGTTGCATTTATCAAGTAAATAGAAACAGTTCTGACAAGGTATCTATAGTAATAATGCTTATACAATATATGACTTAGTACCTACCATTGTCTACTTTGGCATTCTTCTAGTTATCAAAGCATCCTACAACCCCAATCTTTTTTTTTCGATTGTGTTTTTTTGTGGGGTCAGGTGTGTGGATGTAACCTTTCCTTGTGATTAGACCTTGTTATTGCAAAGTTTGAACACATTTAAATATACTATAGGTACTGAGTGTGCTTTTTGATAATTTGTTTAGGGTGCATCAAAATGTCTTAATCTAATGGAATGGGACAAGTTGTGGACTATCAATAAGAAAATTATTGATCCTGTTTGTCCTAGACACACTGCAGTCTCTGCAGAACGTGTCATGTTGATGTTGAGTGATGGACCTGATGATCCTTTTGTTCGCATCATTCCAAGACACAAGAAATATCCTGGTGCTGGGGATAAGGCTACCACTTATACAAAGAGCATATGGATAGATCTTGCTGATGCCAAGTGAAGGAAATTACCTTGATGGATTGGGGCAATGCCATTGTGAAGGAAATCAACAAGGATGAAGATGGAAGTATCAAGTATTTAATAGGGGTTTTGAACCTCGAAGGATCTGTGAAGGCCACAAAGTTGAAAATTACTTGGTTGCCTCATACAAATGAGCCGGTGCCACTCTCTTTAATGGAGTTTGATTATCTTATCACGAAAAAGAAGGTATTTTATGACTCTTTTTTTAGTAAAGTTTTCATGTCTGTAAGTTCATCCATTGTTTTACTTGTTATACATATACCGAATTAAGAATTGTCTATGGGTATCTCACATATTGTTTTTTTTAATTCATGTATTTTGTAGACAACAGAAAATTAAGATTGTATTCTCTGAAAAATCTGTCTTTGGGAGGTATGTGTGTAAAATCTAATTCATGTATATGTGACTATTGATTCCATTGTCGTATCATGGGTTTTTATAGGAAACACTGTACATTCATCATGGAATACAAGGTGATGTAGCTGATGGGAAGGGTGTAATATGCAAGTCTGATGTAGATGGAGTAAGTCATCATGGAATACAAGGTGATGCAGCTGATGGGGAGGATGTAATATGCAAGTCTGTTTGTAGTTTGTACTTAATGAGATTGTCTAACAATTAGTTTTCTTGTCGGAGTACAGTTGGTTTGTAAGCTAGTTTGGTACATTGTTTGATGTATTGTTTTGGTTATGCTAGTTGGTGTAAAGATTGTATGTTCGGTGTTTGGTAATGGCAAGTGCTTAACTATTTTCTTATGTTGGTGTTTTAGTTTGATTTGAGTTTTGTTTGCATATATAAAGAATACTGTATGCTAAAACATGAACATGAGACATCAAATATTAAAAAGAAACTGATGTCATTTGATGGGCAATTACAATGAAAATATTAAAAAACCGATGTAAAAGAGGGGAAATGATGTTATCTCTTTATACAAAACTGATGTAAAGGAGGGGTAAAGACATCGTAAATTTGGTAGAAACTGATGTCTGGAGACTTCTAATACATCAGCTAAAACCCGATGTCTATAGTCATGACCTTTCTCTACACCCACATACACATCGGCCAAATTTTTTCCAGACATCGGTTTTTAGCCATTGTCTATTAACGTTTTTCTAGTAGTGAGTACAAAGTCTAAATGGCTTAACTCCATTTCATGTTCTATTTAATAAAGCTCCTTCTTATAGTCACCTTCGAGTATTTGGATCCTTATGTTATGGTAAAAATACTATGCCACGTAAGGACAAGTTTGCTAATAGAGCATTTAAGTCCTTATTTCTGGGTTATCCGTTTACTCAAAAGGCTTACAAAGTTATGGATTTGGAGAATAGAAAGGTGTTTATATCTTGAGATGTTCAATTTTGTGAAACTATCTTTACGTTTCGGTCAATTTCATATACTGCTCCACCATCTCATCTCTTTAATCCGTCTGTTAATGGTTTCTCTGATCCTCTTGATTCAGAGATTCTTCATGTTTCTTCATATACTGCTAGTCAGTCTTCAGAACTTACCCAAAGTCAGGATACAGTTCCCAGTTCTACAACTGCTACTAATGTTCCAGAGTCTAGTTCTTCTCACATTCCTTCACATAGTCTTGTGTTGCCTACTGATGTGTCTATACCACTTCGACAAAGTACTAGAATTCGTAATATCCTAAGTAAATTTACTGGTCTTCCTTCCACTCTTTCATCTACAGTAAACACTATTTCTGGTTTTTCAAAACTTTATCAAGCTTTTATTATAAACATTAGTCATGTTCCAAAACCTGCTACTTATAAAATTGCTTGTCAATACTCAGTTTGGTGTGAGGCTATGGTTGTTGAACTTGCAGCTCTTGAGGCTAATAAAATGTAATAACCCCAAACTTTGGACTTAGTTAAAATTTTTTGATGAATATTAAATATCGATGAATAGTGAATTTGCTGATGAAAAATATTTCAGACCACACTATATAGAAGACATGGAATGAATGTTTCGAAGTTATATTAGTGATGTATAAGGAGAATAAGTGAATGTAAATGCGATCAGAATCAGAAGATTTCCATTCGAGTTTTAAATCACTATTCACTGGACAATCAAGGATGTATTGATTTGATCGTTTTGAGAAAGTATGTAGAATGAGAAATCCATGATCATATCTTAAACCAAGGTAAGAAATCTAGGATCATATATTAAACCAAGGAAATGGAAAGATCAAGGAAGTATCTCCTAGCATTGGTACAGAGAAACGTTTTTAAAATCACTTGAAACTATCGCGAAACAAAAGCGTAACGAATTATGGATTAAACCCTAACCAAAGGAGAAGTATCATATAAGATCATCAAGTGCAACATATAAGAGGATTGATGATACGAGAAATGACATAAGCATGACACAGAAGGATGACATAGGTGTGACAAAGTGATGACAAGGTGATGAATCACCACCTTGTCACCACTTTCACCACAACAACACAACAAGATGACATGTGTCCATGGGGTGACTAAACACATCCTAAACCACAAAAATTAGAAGCTGGTCATTAGGATTGTTTTGACAAAAGAAATGAAAAGAAAAACCAAGCAAATAACCATCTTCTCCATTTTCTTCAAAATTCTGCCCAGCTTGACCATGGTGGAAAGAAAAATTAATAACTCAAGTTCTAATCATCCTAAAATCACCAAATTTGAACCATAGCTCCCTCACTATATACCCAAGGTAAGTTCAAAATTTCATTGCCATAAAAGAAGTGTAGCATAGTTAAATATTGGATCAAAGTTAAGGCATGAATAGTAAAACTCATGAATTCTTGTTTTGTTCTTGGATTTTGAGGTTTGTTAAGGATGATTAAGGATCAAGGGAGAGCATACAAGCTATTGTTAGTCCATATTGAATATCAAGGAAGGTATAAACCTCTCACACCTTTTATTTATGCTTTGATTATGATGATTATGTGATGATGTTTAGTAATGGTATGATATTAAGGATGAATACATGATTATGATGATGTTTAGTGGTTAAATTATGGTTAAACTTATGAACAATGGTATGAACATATTTAGGCAGAAACCTAAAGGATTTACATGAGACAATTGGTGTATGGTTGTTTGGTTGTTGATTGGTAATTAGTTGAGTGTCTAAAACACGGGAATCACGATTAAGCGTCGTTACCATGTCGGATTTTCATAAGATTATTTAGGCAGAAACCTCGGGTAACTTCATGACATGAAAGAAATACACACTGACCATGATCATGTAGTTCTTGTTGTGTAGTTTGTTTTGGCGAAAGAATCGCATCGTTTCGATTTACGGTTTCGGAGACACTCGTTTTAGTGAAAGTGGTTTCGGGAAACCAAGTAGTCCACTATATGAACTTTGAGCTTGTGATCAAACCCCCTTAAAAATGGAATTAGGACATGATATTAAAATGGATGCTAGCATGGACAGTTAGTAAGCGAATTGAGAAGGTTTCGGGTTAAAAAGATAATTTTTCGATTTTATAAAAATGTCGGAACCAAAGCTGCGCGAGGAGTAAGTGATTCTGCACTCTACTGCCTTGAACCTGCTGTTCTCGGGATTTCATCCCCTTAACCAGAAAAACATTTTCAAGCATTTTGTTCTATTCTTTCTCTAGATTGCGCACACGAAAACGGTGTGTCATTTCGGTTAACGGTTAAGGAGATATGAGCGTTTTAGTGAAAGGCGTGCAAATAGTAACTTTCCGTATCTCATCCAAGTTTGAGAATACATTTTACCAAGTTAAACCCCTGTTTTGAGATCAAAACTTTTATGATAAATATTAAAAATACTCAAGATGATTTTAGAAGTGGTTTCGCATTTAAATGAGAATTTTCCGATTTATTAAAAGTGTTAGAGTACGAGTCGCGTAATAGTAACTCTATGAAAAGTCAACTCTAGGGTATTACTTTGACCAACCGTTGTGACTAAGATAAAGGATTATTTCGAGTCGATTAGAACACGAACATTGTTGAGGAATAACGTGGCTACATGATGTGTTTGACTTATGGTTGACTTAGAGTGAATTGTTATGAGCAAATGATTACGCTAGGGACTGATCGAGTATTTCTTTGTTTATAGATTTCACGGCAAGTTCTTGAACCCCTAACAACCAAGGATCCGATGCAAGTTTTCTCATTCCATGCTGTAATTTTAAATTACTTATACTAATGATGCATATGATAAATGCATGATTTCAAATGTAATATATGCATATGATATTATGCATGCTCTCAAACCGTACATCGTATATGGATGTGGTTGGTTTTTTTTTAAACTATGGAGATGATAATATGCATATGATAGATGCAAGTTTTCAAACCCTACATCATGTTGCCCAGTAATAAACAATTGTAGAAGGGGGGTTGAATACAATTGTATAAGATTCTCGACTTAATAAGATATGAATCACAAATATGAAAGAATAATAACAGCTTTATTAAATCTGATATAAAACTATTACAAACTCTCTCAAGAAATTTTGATGTTCTTGAGAGCTGCTAGGTTACAAAGATACTGGAGTGTATGATTGGTTGTTAAACCAAAACCTAAACTGTGTTTATATACTACACAACTTCTCTATCAATTACATGATAAGTCCTAATCAATTACAAAGATTGAAACCTATCCTAAATTGATAGCTGCATTCCTACAGACCAGGAACCGACAGAATAATCTTCCTTATTTAACTAGACTCCAAATATGACTCGAAGTAGAATTCCTGATCAGCTTCCAGTCCTGATGATCAATCCTGATCCCAGTCCTGATATTCATCTTGATCCCGACGATCATGCAATCCTGATAGATATGCATTACTGATGACGTCAGCAATCCTGATCAGTTGAGTCTAGATCCTGACAATCATTGAATCCTGATCTAACAATCTCCCCCAATCTCATACTTTGTGAAATAAGGTATAGATTCCTAAGATTCAATGATGTCAAAAACATATTTACAAAATGTACAAATATTTACAGCAGCAACTTATCTGTTTAAATTCTTTGATAGAACAGATTCATCTTCAAGAAGTTGGATAACAAATTTTCTTCTTTTTCTTCAAGAATTTGAATCAGTCTTTCCTTAAGATTTCTGAGTTCTTCATCTTCCTCATTAATCTGGTAGATAGCTGCTCTGAGATTTTGTATGGAGCTTCTTTGAAGACTGTGCTCTTCAAGCAAAAGATAAGCAATTTCCTTCCCATCAGGATTGAGAGTAAGTTGAGTCATGCCAAAAGTCACTTCTTTAACAGCATTGCCCCTTTGCATTTCCACATCTTGACCTCTTTGATTTAAGTACATGGGAGTATAATCACCATTGAAATTTCTGTTTCCATCCAGTCTTCTTCTTATTGTTGACAAGATCATGTCACTCCACACTGTGCACACTTCACTCTTCCATCTTAACAGATAATGAACATATTTCAGTTCCTGTGTAGTTTTCATCAGCAGATCTTGAATGGACAGAATCTTCACACTACCATCTTTCATGAAGTACAAAAGCTTTTCTTTCTTTTTAATACCATCATGACAATCTATAACTATATCAACAGCTAATAAATTGTTCAGGTTTTCAGAAGTTACAGTACCTCCAATTTCAGTCAAGGAGTACTAAGGATCAACATAAGACATATTCAGATATTCAGCATCCCTGTGTCCAATACCTCCTCTTGAATTACTTGTCAATTGCTTCAGATTTGAAAACATTCGTAGCCAGAGTTCTTTTGATCTAACTATATCAGATAAATCAACAACACTTGAAGCACTTGTTATAATTCCTCCATTCTGAAAATTGATAGGTGTGTTACACCTCAGTGTACTTATGTGTTTCCACTTCTTATCTTTCTCTTTTTCAAAAGCATAACTTCTTTCTAGTAAAGATTCTCGTCTGCTTGGATTTCTCCACAATCTTCTGTTTGAGAGTTTAAGCCTTTGTACATAGAGATTGAAATCTCTATTTGTTCTTCTTGTGATTTCTCTTCTTCTGGCTTCTTCTTCTTCATCCACTTCCTTGTTGTGAGAATTAACCACAGTAGATAAGATTAACAAATCAATCTCTTGCAGAATTTCAGATTCATCAGGATCTTGAACATTGTCAGGAACAATATCAGGATTAGAATCTTCAATTTGATTTGTATTGCAGAGAATTAATTGTCTTGGTCTTATTCTCAATTCAGGTCCTTCTTCAATAAACTCCTTGTCTTACTTCTCAATGATATCCTTGATAACAGGATCTATTAGATTTTTTGAAGCTTCAGGAATTTCTTCAATTAATAAACCTCTAGACCTTGTCTGTCTAGGCACTGTTTGAGTTGAAGAACCTCTTCTACCTCTTCTAACACCTCTCCTACCTCTGTCTCCTCTTCCTCTAGCAGGAGCAGGATTATTAAAGCTTTCCATCATTTCTCTCTGTTGACTTAAGAATTCTTCATGTGAGAGATCAGGATATTCTTCACTTGCTGTAGAGAGTGCTTTTCTTGCAAATAATTATTGAACTCTTTTATCAGTGTGATAGAGAGTAACAATTCTGCC
This sequence comes from Heracleum sosnowskyi, assembly GCA_030848705.1. Taxonomy (NCBI): domain Eukaryota; kingdom Viridiplantae; phylum Streptophyta; class Magnoliopsida; order Apiales; family Apiaceae; genus Heracleum; species Heracleum sosnowskyi. Next base: position 39,735,501 of record CM061243.1, on the reverse strand, counting down.
ATCTTTTGTAGTAAACTTCTGGAATAGATTTGATGTATCTTCAGGATTATCAATAAGCACATCTTCATCACCTTCAGGAATTGTAGCAAGAGTCTGTTCATGACCAGACATCAGGATTTGATCACCTGTCAGGATTTGTTCTTCCGTCAAGATCTGAGATTGCACTAATGTCCTTACTGTCTTAACTCCAGAATCAGAAACATGAGTTGACTGCGTTGTTTGACTTTGAGAAGTTTGAATTGTAGACTTCATAACAACAGCATCAGAGGTTTCTCCTTGTAGTACTTTGTCACCACCATCATTTCCAGTATCATCATCATTATTCCTTAATACTAGATCAGGTGTACATTTTGTCTGACTTACCTTCTCCCCCTTTTTGACATCAGTATTTGACAATATATTCAAAATTAAGGCAAGAGAGGTTTGAATGTCAGTTACCTTTGTATCAAGAGAATCAATCCTGTTGTTGATCGAAGACTGTTCAGTAATGATTGACTTAACTTGGGATTCCACTACCCTGAGTTGAAGAGCGGTAGGCATCTTTGTAAAGCTCTGAGAAATATCAGTCCTCACTTTGTCAGTAGAATCTTTGACAGAATCTATTTCATGTTTCAGGCTTTTGGATAACATAGTAGTAGCCTTCAAATGATTCTTCAAATCTTCATTTCTGAATCAACTTAGCAGCATTATAAGCATGATCCAATGCATAGGGATAGCTTACATATTCATCAGATCTATACCATTCATTTTCCCATTGATGCATTCTCAACTGCTCAGCAGGATCAATCTCAGAAGGAACAGAAAAGTCTTGTCTTAAGTCCTTTCCAGTATTAGCCTTGCCAGCCATGAATGTGCTTGATGAACCAAAGTTAGTTCCAAGACTAGATTTTAAAACTCTGGCAAGCTGATCCTTCTCTTCATTATTATCATCATCACTATCATCACTATCATCAGCATCAGTATCATGAGTAACGTCAGGATCAGGAATAGCGATACCTTTCAGTTTATCCTGTGAATCTGTGATAGGATGGTTCATTGGTCGTGATCTTAGTGGCTGTATAAGAATTGGCTCAGCATCAGGAGCACCACTATCATCAAGAGCAACACCGTCAGGATTTGATAAGCTTGCATCAGTATTTGATACCAATGGTTCTTGTGGAGCCTGAGGTTCAGAAGCTGCTTTAACACTTTGAGTTAAAGGTTCTTGTGTACTTCCCTTAGTGACTGTGTCCTCGACCAATCTTTCACCAGAAGTTGTAGCTTTGCTTGCATCTTCACTTTGAGAAGATGGTTCTTGTGTGACCATTTCAATAGCTAGGCCTTCACCCAAACTTTGATTGAGTGGTTCTTGTGTGGCAGGATCTTCAGTAGTAGCTGCTGAACCACTTTGAGATTCAGGTTCTTGTGGGCTTGATCCTTTCAGCTTCTTGAGTCTCTTGAAAACAATCTCTGCTTCTTTCCTCTTCTTTTCCAAGGGATGTGAAAATCCAAGCTTTGAAGCAGTCTCAGCAACCTTCTCCCATGAAATTTCAACAATCTTTGCAGTTGGAGAGGCTTTTGCTGGAGAGTCTGAGATAGAGACAATTTTTGTTTGTGCATCAGGAATACCAACATCAGGATTTGCTAGAGCATCAGGAGTAGATGACTCATCAGGATTTGATGTCTGAATATCAGTATCCTTCATTTGCACCTTCAAAGGAATATGATACCTGCTTTTGACAATATCCTTTTCTTCTTTGGCTTTGAAGAAGGTGCCACAGCTTCAGTAGCAGTATCAGCAACTTCCTTGATTATCTTAAATTTAGAGGAAAATTGGCATGTCATCTTCAGAATCAGTTTCATCCCTTAATACCAATTTTCTCTTCACAGAAACAGCCTCAGTCACCTTCTCAGCTTTCTTCTGAACCATATTCCCTTGTACACCCCCTTGTTTCTTCTTTTTAGTGAGTGGTGTAGAGGAAAAATCCTTTGAACCTGATTGTCTTCCAGACACATCAGTTCTAGCTGATTTCTTTGATTTGACAACTAAAGTCTTTTGAGAGACAGTAGAGGTGGCTGTTAACTGTTTAGACTGTTTAGGTGGCATGCTGAGGTCAGGAACAAGGTGTGATTGGCCTTGCCCCATAGCATTAGAAAGTAATCCATAACAAGTAGGCATTTTCTGATGTAAAAAAAACCTAACCTCATCAGGAATAAAAGCATTACCAATAAAACCATTTGCCTTATCAGGATTAAAAAAAAATTCTGATATGAAGTGAAAATAAAATTTCATTTAAGAAAATAAAATTTATTTCAATAACCCTGAAAAATGTTTTTTTTTAAAAATCACCAAATTAATGGTGTAGAACCCACTGAAACATTCTTACCATTGAATCAAGGCAAAATAGTCATTGAAAACTGAACCGTCGCCTCGAAAATGAGCAAATGACCTGCAGTCTTAACAAATAATCTCTATAAAAGAAAAGAGAATGTTAAACAATATTATCATTTATCAAAAACCCTCTCCACAGAGAAAAAGTCTTACGCAAACCTTTCATATTCTTCTTTTCTCCATGGCTGCTAACAATCAACCAAACGACTTACCTGTTGAAGAACTTGATTTAATCTGGCAAGAGATGCATGAGGCTCTTGATGAAATCGCAGAGCATGAAGAACCACAACCTGTTCCTGACCCTTAGGAACATGATGCCTTTGTGAATGCAATGGCGGATGTGCTTCTTCATAACTTCCATCAGGCAAACCCTGAATGGAATCCGCTTGAAAATCTTATCATTGTCGATGAAGACGATGAAGATGAAGATGATGATGACGCTGAGGAGCTCGAGAGAGAGCTTGAGAGAAGAAAGAAGATCCTTGATGCTTGTATGTCATGCAAGGTGGAGGCATGGAAGAGTCCCGGTGGTCACAGTGACGATCCGCCTTCAAGTGCATCAGCTCCTCTTCTTGTCCTTTAAGGATGGAACAAGAGAACCCTAGATGGATCTTGGTGGACAACTCCCTTCCAATCCTGACGGACTGTGAAGCTGCTCAAGGAGTATTCGCCTGGTTATGATCCATCGAACATGGGCATTCCTGCTTATCATCAAAGAGAAATAGACTAGAAAAAGATGTAATTTCCTTTTCATTTGTAAAATTTTTCAAGTATTAATGAAAGTGATCTTATTTCTCCATTATTCATCTTCTTTGTTTTCCTGTACAAATTGTTAGCATCATTGCATGTGACATTTAAAATGATGAATAGTAATCCCAGCAATGTTGATGTCAAATTGTCTTAGAACATCTGGTTTTCACACCAGCTTCAGTATCTGTTCATCAGGATTGACCAGTTGTCTTCCTGTAAGGATAGAGTCCTATCAGGATTTGATCAAAATGACTTACCTTTCTGAATGACCATCAGGATTTGACAATCATCAGGATTTCTTCTCTGTAGCTTTTCTCAGAAATTCTCAAAATTCATTCAATTCTTCTTGCATTGCAGTAACCCAATCAACATCTTTAAGTGCATCTTCAACTTTCTTTGGCTCCTCCTTTGACATAAAGTTATTATATAGACATTCATTTTGAGTTGCACTTCTTGTCTGAACACCTGCATCAGGATCTCCAATTATCAAATCAGGAGTATGACTTGCAGTCCATTTCCTTGCTGATGGAAAGTCATTCCTTGATGTAGATACTCCCCCTGGATTGGTGTTATCTTGATTAGAAGAATTTGATTCATTAGAAGCTCCCCCTGAATGATTGCTAACTCCTCCTGATGAATTATCAGGATTATCACTTGAATCAGTATCTGAAGAATTTTGTCCTGATGATTGAGTTGACTATGAATTTGTAGCAGTTTGCTGTTGCTCCCCCTCAATAGTTGCACTACTAGTTGAATCATCATTATTTGCATCACCAGTATTTGGTGTTTCATTAGGATTTGATGGATCATCAGGATTTGGTGACCCATCAGTATCTGATGAATTGACATGATCTGATTCATTTTCTTCAGGTTCCTTGGTAGCTTCATTTTCAAAAACCAATCTATTATGTGAATCTTCATTCAAGCCAATTATCTTCTTATCATCAAATGATACATGTATTGATTCCATGACAGTCCTTGTTCTCAAATTAAAAACTCTAAAGGCTCTTGATGCAGGATACCCTATGAAAATTCCCTCATCAGCCTTTGTTTCAAATTTCCCTAGTTGTTCAGGATGAGTTCTGAGAACAAAACATTTACAGCCAAACACATGCAGATGCTTTAGACTAGGTTTCTTCTCCTTGAGTGATTGATAAGGAGTAACACCATGTCTGTTTATCAATGTGAGATTTTGTGTATAGCATGCTGTGTTGACTACTTCTGCCCAGAAATATGTTGGCAATTTAGCTTCTTCCAACATAGTTCTGCCAGCTTCAATAAGAGTTCTATTTTTCCATTAAAATACTCCATTTTGCTGAGGTGTGCCAGGAGCAGAGAATTGTTGAATAATCCCTTTGTATTTGCAGAACTCTTCCATCTTTGAATTCTTAAACTCAGTACCATTATCACTCCTCAGAATCTTGACTTTGTACTTTGTGGTTGTCTCAATCATTCTCATATGATCCAACAGTATTTCAGGAGTTTCATCTTTTCTGTGCAGAAAATACACCCAGGTGAATCTAGAATATTCATCAACAATTACAAGAGTGTATCTTTTCTTACTGATGGACATAATGTTGACTGGTCCAAATAGATCAAGATGCAGCATGTGATATGGTTCTTCAATAGAGGATTCTGATTTACTCTGGAATGATGTCCTTCTTTGTTTAGCCTTTTGACAAGCATCACAGAGTCCATCAGGAGTATACAAAGCTGTAGGTAATCCTCTCACTAAATCTTTCTTAACCAACTCATTGATATTGCTGAAGTTGAGATGAGAAAGCTTCTTGTGCCAATTCCAACTTTCATCTACTGATGCTTTACTGATTAGACATGTAGGGGAGCCATCAGTATTTGAGAGAATGTTGGCTTCATAAATGTTACCATGCCTGTAGCCAGTCAGAGCTATCTTTCCTGTTTCTTTGCTGACTACTTCACAATGTGTGGAATAGAAGTTGACATGATAACCTCTGTCAATGATTTGACTAATACTCAACAGGTTGTGTTTTAGTCCCTTCACTAGAGCTACTTTCTCAATGATGACATTTCCAATGATTATATTGCTATATCCCAATGTTTGTCCAGTGTTGCCATCTCCATAAGACACAGTTGGGCCAGCTTTTTCCTCATATTCTGATAACAGGGCATTGTTTCCAGTCATGTGCACAGAACATCCATTGTCCATGACTAACACATTTTTCCTTTTTCCCTGCAATCAGAATAGAAACACACTAGTTAGAACATTTAGGAACCCACACATATTGGGTTCCTTTTCCATGCAATTTATTAATTTTAGCAGCAGAAGACTTTTTGACTTTAGCAGTCCTGACAGGATTAACTCCATCAGGATTTGCTTTGTCAGTATCAGTATTAACAAAATCATGCTTCAACTTGACATTCTTAAGGCTACCAGAATTTGCACTATTTTTAAACTTAGGTAATGGATCATAAAAGTTATAGTACAAATCATGATATTCTGCACAAGTATAAATAGAATGCCATATACTACCACAATGAAAACAGGACTTCTGTGGTTTATAAAATACTGACCTACTCCTGACACCAGAAATAGGAATTTCAGTACTTTTCTTTAAACTCTTTTTACAATCAATGGCAAGATGATTAGAGTTACCACAGGTAAAACAACATTTCCTACGTGCATTTGGGATATACTTATAACCATTCTCTTTATTGATCCCAATTTTACCATTCCTGTTTCTCTTAACAGTAGCTTCCTTTTTCCTATCTGTAACCTCACAGATTTTATCCTTGAGTTGTTTCTGAGACAATAAACCTACATTCTTAGTAACTTTATTCATGACAGGTTTAAACTTAATAAGTTTAATACTTTGAACAGAAGTAGATCCCTTTTCAAAAATTGAATTGGAATCTTTACCAAAAACAAAATTAACAGGAATAATCTTATATTTGGTTTTGTCTATAACATGTCTATAGGTTTTTGGACTTACTGTCTCATCAATTACAACTTTCTCCTTAAATTTCTTATCTTTATCTGACTTATATCCTAGACATTCTTTCCAATTCTTAGAGGTATTAATCTCATGAAATTTTCTACCAGAGTCTGTCCAGGTTCTGATTTTCTCTTTAGCATCTTCAAGTTCCTTTTCAAGTGCAGTACATTTAAGTTTCATCTCTAAATACATGTGTTTAGCATTATCACATTCTATCTATACTTTTTTCATATGAGAAAATTCAGCTTCTAAATGCTCATTCCTTTTCCTAAGTTCAGACATCTCAGATAAGATTCTAGAATTCTCAGCAGTTTGACTTCTAAAGCTAATATGCAATGACTTTAGAAAACGTCTTAACTCAGAAGCATTATCAGTATCAAAATCAAAGACAGTATTTAGTACCTTATCATCAGGAATAGCAGTATCATCAGTATTGGCCATTAGGGCATAGTTGACCACCTCAGTATCAGATTATGAGGAAGAGTCCATCCAATCCTTGCTTGATGTGATGAGTGCCTTTGTCTTCTTGCACTCAGAAGCAAAGTGACCCATACCATTACACTTGTAGCATCTAACTTTTGACTTGTCAAATTTGCTACCCTTGCTGTCCTTTTTGATATCCTTGTCTTTGACTACATTGAAGGTCCTTTTCTGGAAGTTGCCTTGTCTTTTAGCCTTCCTGAACTTCATCTTTTTGAAGCCTCTGACAATCATAGCAACCATCTCTTCCATGTCTGAGTCAGAAGAGTCATAATCAGTAGTGGCATCAGGATTGCCATCAGTATCTGATGAAGAGTCATCAGGATCTGATTCAACTATTCTTGATTTCCTTCTAGAGACCTTCATAGCTTTTCCTTTTGATTTAGCCTCTAAATTCAAGGCAATGGTCTTCGCCTTGCTACTTTTCTTATTCTTTCTCTGTTGAACCTCAAGATCATGAGTTCATAGCATTCCATAGACTTCATCAAGAGACACAGTGTTGAGATCATACTGATGTCTAATGATCGAGGTCTGAGTATCCCATTCTTCAGGTAAAGCTCTTAGAAACTTGGTGTTAGAATCTTCAGTTTCATATTCCTTGTCAACTAAAGATAAAATGTTCAGGAGTGTCAGAAATCTATCATATAAATCAGTCAGGCTCTCATCAGGTTTAACATCGAATTGTTCATATTCTTGAATCAAAAGAGCCCTTCTGTTTTTCTTGACAGATGCAGATCCCTGGCATTGAGTTTCCAGAGTATCCCAGATTTCTTTTGCAGACTTGCATGCAATCACTCTATTGGACATGACAGCATCAAGACTACTGTGCATGATGTTCTTTATCTTTGGCTCCCTCAGTACATGAGCTTTTTCTTCTGGAGTCCATTCACTCTTTGCCTTGACCACATAGTGTTCATGAACAATTTCTGTTCGTTCTATGATCCTTGTAGGTATATATGGTCCATCACGAATCTTGTCTAAGTAATCAGGATCCATAGCCTCCAGATACATCAGCATCTTTACCTTCCATGTTGGATATTCTGATTTCTTCAGGATGAGAATTTTCATACTTTCATACTTGGTTGTCGACATCTTAGATCGTATCTGATTCAAATTTAAATCAGTTTGCTCTGATACCAATTGTTGCCCAGTAATAAACAATTGTAGAAGGGGGGTTGAATACAATTGTATAAGATTCTCGACTTAATAAGATATGAATCACAAATATGAAAGAATAATAACAACTTTATTAAATCTGATATAAAACTGTTACAAACTCTCTCAAGAAATTCTGATGTTCTTGAGAGCTGCTAGGTTACAAAGATACTCGAGTGTATGATTGGTTGTTAAACCAAAACCTAAACTGTGTTTATATACTACACAACTTCTCTATCAATTACATGATAAGTCCTAATCAATTACAAAAATTGAAACCTATCCTAAATTGATAGTTGCATTCCTACATACCAGGAACCGACAGAATAATCTTCCTTATTTAACTAGACTCCAAATATGACTCGAAGTAGAATTCCTGATCAGCTTCCAGTCCTGATGATCAATCCTGATCCCAGTCCTGATATTCATCTTGATCATGACAATCATGCAATCCTGATAGATATGCATTACTGATGACGTCAGCAATCCTGATCAATTGAGTCTAGATCCTGACAATCATTGAATCCTTATCTAACACATCATATAAGTGATGTTGTGGTGATTAATATTGTGATATATTCTGCTTTAATGCTGTGAGAAGATTTATAATTGTTTACGTTTTTGATAAAAAAAGCTTTAATAAGATATAAGGTTTATATGCTATGTAAATACTAGATATAAACCGAGGTTTTAAAGGCTCTAAGGATAGAGCACTTGTACGATGATTTTAAAATAATAGACCGGGAGTTAAATTACTATTTTATCTTGATAATACTGTCAAAAACTGGAGGGTCCAGGGACAATTGTATTTTATATATATTGATTAAATATTCCAATATATATATATTATTGGATATTTAATGTGAGGTATTAAATAATATTGTTAAAAATATTATTTTGAATATTTATTAAATTAGTGAATATTATTGTGAATATTCACTTAAGTGGTATTATATTGAATAATAATTCAATATTTATTATTTGAATATTTATTAAATATTCCAAAAATGATTTAAAAATCATAGAACCTTGTTATATTATTATTTAAGGTTCTAGTATTTACGCAAATATTTTAGATCTCAAAAGGATTTATGAGAGTATAATAGGGGTTCCCAACTACTTTAATTAGTTATCTCGAATGATGATTTTGATTTGAACTTATCAAAAATTGGGAATCCATCTCAGGAAGTGAACATATGATTTCACTTGCCTCTTTCATTAAAAGTGAATATGTTTTCGAGTTCTGATTTATCAGAACTAGAGGTATTTTACAAAAACTCCCAGGTCGTAATTTTAAAATACGTGGTAATCATTCGTAGTTTTGTTGACTGATGTCAACCCACACTGTGACTTACTCCCTTCAAATATTCTGGAGTAAGAAAATCTGAACTGTTGCAAGGTTTTGACAAGTATTCTGTACTTGGGGGAATCAGGATTAAATTCCGATTCCCGTTTCATTGATTTTTCATCTGGGACTGGAAGGGCTTACACGACAATGAAACAGGTGTCGGGGTAGTGACCATAATTATCAAGGCTTACCCGGTGATGAAACAGGGGCCGAGGTAGTGACCTTGCGTGCAAAGGCTTACACGGTAATGAAACAGGTGCCGATGTAGTGACCTTATAGCACAATGGGCCCGAATGCGTCCAGGGTGATAACCGAATAGGAAGTCGTCCTTCTACTAGTAGAAAAGTTACGTTACGATACAACGGCTGATCACCGTGTATCGGGTGTTCCAGTATATCCCCTTCCCTCCAATTGGAGTTGTGCTGCACATTGTACGAAAGCCTAGGCGCTGAGTTACTGATAATGTGGCATTGATGAGTAATGATGTTCCTCATACAGTAGTGGTACTGTATGTCATGTTTTGACGAAAAAAAGGTTTAAACATATCGTTCTGTATATGAACGGAGTTTCAAAGGTGTTCATTACTGATATTTTACAGTATTTTGAACCGTATGAGATATCTAAATAGATATGTGTGTATACATGTTGAGAAGATATTTAAGAGATACAGTATGTTGAACTCTATAGTATTTTGAATCAATGGATAGGCTTTAAGCCTTGATTCCATTATTTGATATATATTTTAAAAGATATGTTTTGAATCTTGGTTCATTATATCGATACCAAGGATTTCTAAATGAATTACGAAAAGTAGTTGAGTATGATTATAAGTCATACGGTATTTTGAACGGTATGCTATTTTGGGGTCGAACCCTAGTAGTTTTAAATATGGGTCCTATATGGATTATCTACCTGAAAGGTTTAAAGATTTAAACTAGGATATATTTCTTGCTGAGCGCTATTAGCTCATTCTTGCTTTATTAAAACTTTCAGCATGAAGAAAACATTGCCGATTCACCTCGTGTTACGAGAACAAGGGAATGGAGAGACCACCCTTGAGTTAGTTCAGCAAGATGGATACTGTCAGAGTTAGCAGAACAGTTGCGGACTGAATTAGCAAGAATTGTTTTCGAGTAGGTTGTATTATTAAACCTTGTATAGAACGGTGAGGTCTATTATTGTAACTTCAGGTAGAGGTTGTAAATAATAGATGAGATCCTGGATAGTACATTTGACTTGTAATAACAAGTGTTACTTATTGTTGCTCATTTCCAAGGCTATAACTTGTGTGTGTGTGCGCGTAAGTGATTGGGGTCTTTGGAGTTGTATTATTAGAATGTTGTAAGTAATGCAGGTATTGTATAATTGATGGAGCGTGAAAACCCAGATTCCTGACCCCGGATCTGGGGGTGTTACATAAAACGTGGAAATTGTACCACTTCCACCTAGTAAAAGTGTTGTTAGTTGCAAATGGTTGTACAAGGTTAAATTTAATCAAGATGGTTCAGTTGAACGTTATAAAACACGTTTATTTGCTCGTGGTTTTACTCAGACCGAGGGTCTTGATTACTTTGAAACTTTCGCCCCAGTGGCTAAAATGTCTACAGTTCGGGTACTTCTTTCTTTAGCTGCTGTGAGTCACTGGTCTGTTACTCAGCTTGACGTCACTACTTCGTTTCTTTATGGTGAATTGGATGAGGAGGTTTACATGAGTATTCCTCAAGGGTATTGTCTTCCTGCTGAGTTTGCTAGTTATTCCTCTCGGATTCCTCTTGTTTGCAAATTTATTAAGTTACTTTATGGACTCAAACAATCACCTCGGAAATGGTTCATTAAATTTCGTTCTGTCTTACTTGCTTATGGATTAAAATAGGCTAGTTCGGATCATAGTCTCTTTGTGTTTACTACTTCATTTGTGTTCATTGCGATTCTTGTGTATGTTGATGACATTCTGGTAGTAGGGAGTGAGTCAGGAGCTATTGATGTCATTAAAGCTCATTTGGCCAACATTTTAAAATTAAAGACTTAGGTCCGTTAAAGTACTTCTTGGGCATTGAAGCTGCTCGTTCTCCTACATGTATTTACTTAAATCAACGAGAAATTACACACTTGATATCATTCGTGATGTTGGATTTGAAACTGCCAAAGTGGCTATTGTTCGTATTGAACAAAATCAGACACTATTAAGCAATACCACTTCTCCATTCTTAGTCAATCATGTTCCTTATCGACGCTTGGTTGGTCGATTGATATACTTGACTATAACACGGCCTGATTTGCCGTATGTTGTTCACTTTTTATCACAATTTTTGTCATCTCCGAGACAGTGTCAACTTGATGCAGCTTTTAAAGTTGTTCGGTATCTTAAACATACATTGGGCCAAGGTAATCTTTTATCTGCCAATAGTTCGTTAAAACTCACTGCATTTGTTGATGCTGATTGGGGAGGCTGTCCTCTTAGTCATTAGTCCTTGACAGGTTATTGTGTTACTCTAGGGACTTCTTTAGTGTCATGGAAATCTAAGAAACAACATACTGTTTCTCGTTCATCAGCTGAAGCTGAGTACCGAGCGCTTGCTGATGTGTGTTGCGAAATCACTTGGTTGTTAAACTTGTTTCATGAGCTTGGTGTATCAAAGCTGAAATCAGTAACATTGTTTTGTGATAATCGTTCTGCTATGTATATTGCTGTGAATCCGGTGTTTCACGAATGGACCAAACATATTGAAATCGATTGTCATTTGGTCCGTGAAAAATTACAGCTTCGTGTTATTTCTACTGTCTATATTGCTTCCAAGGATCAGCCTGCGGATTTGTTTACTAAAGCTTCTTTTTCTATGAGTCATTTGTTGTCCAAGCTCGGAATGTTTAATCTCTTTACACGTCCAAGCTTGGTCCAAGCTTGAGTGGGGATGATGAATATACTGGAGATAGTCCATATCAGCACACATGACAAGTCAACAAAGTTTCTAGAAGATAATTATGTTACATTTCTTAGCTATCAAGTGACTGTCTATATAAACTCATCAATGTGTAAATGTGTAAATGATAGTTAGATTGTTCATTTTAAGTTTGTAACAATCTTTAGATACATACACTGTTATGTATATATTTGTTATGAATCTTCTTCTTCCTCTGAGATAACAAGCTTCATTTATGAAGCTAACAAGGACATAGTGCTCATTTCTTCATAAATTGGCGAACTCAATAACTACTTGATACGACTAGAACATACAAATATTTTGATCTCCTGAAGTTGATCTAAAATGAAAATCAATGCAAGTATAAGAACTAATTTAAACTTGCAAACAAAGCCTCACTCGACCTTATATATTTTATAAAGTATGAGGCTATTTGTCTTGGAACTTGTATATGAAACTGGTGGGATATACGATGTAAGCTGGAAAAGTATATATGAATTATGTGCCGGAGCATGTCAATTAAGCAGATATGAGTTACTTCAGTCATTGGTTTAATGAGGACTTAACAGGTAGATATAAGAACTGTAACTTCTAATAATTATACAATCCTAGATCTTGTCTTGTAAATTTTGTCTCTCTGCTGGAACCAATGAATCATAATCACACTTGGAATATAATAGGATTCATTCATTTATAAATATATTGGTTTTATGTTCAGTGATAGGAACGGCATTTGCTTTAAACATGCTCTTCCACATACCAGTGTGGATTGGTGTTCTTCTCACAAGACTTAGGACTTATTTACGATTGCCTCATGCTTTTTAGCAGAGCTTGGATATGCAAAGCCAAATGCATCAGAAGTCTTACATGGACTATTTGTTCCTCAGCTCAACCAAAGTGGTTCAGTTCTCTTGGCAATTTTACTACTTGGTGCCATGGTTATGCCGTAAGTGTGTGTATGTGCATTCACTTAGAGACACGCATACAGTTTCACACATTCATCGGGTTTCATACATATATATATAAATTGCCAATGTTGCAGGCACAATCTTTTCCTTCATTCTGCTCTAGTTCTTTCTCGGAAAATACCAAGATCTGTAAATAGCTTAAAGGTGAGATAATTATCTTAAGCAGGTTGGTTTTCGAATTTCTATTTAGATGCCTATTAACTGTGGGATTTAAGAATATGTGACGTATAACGTATCCAAATATTGACCTGAAACATCTTCGGCGAACATACTTAATCTAGCCATCCATTTAAAGGATCTTATTTGATGCTGCATGGAGTCTATGATGTGATGAAAGCTGTATTGCCTAATAACAGGAGGCTTGCAGATTCTACATGATAGAATGTGCCTTTGCTCTGCTTGTGGCCTTTGTAATTAATGTGTCCATTATTAAAGTAAGTGGCTCAGTTTGCAGTTCCTCGAAACTGAACGCAGATGATGTGAAGAGCTGCCAAGACTTGGATTTGAACAAAGCATCCTTTTTTCTTAGAGTATGTAATATATCCCTTCGAGACAGAGTAGAATGTGAAATTTCTACCTTATGACTGGTTGTTAAATTTTTGTTTTTGCAGAATGTTTTAGGCAGTTGGAGCTCCAAGCTTTTTGCAATTGCTTTGCTTGTCCTTTCTTTTCTAGTTGAGCATTGTTGTTGTCTTTGCTCTGTTTAGTAATCTCGCTATTATGTGAAAGTCTTAAGAGTACCTATATTTTTGGAATTTTATTTTTAGAAATGCAGACTTGAGGACAACAATCTTATATGATTGAAGTTCCTTTATATTTGCAGGGATTTCTTGATTTGCGACTCCAAGCATGGATCAGGAACTTATTAACTCGATCTTTAGCTATTGTCCCTAGTCTAGCTGTTGCACTCATCGGGGGTTCAGCTCGCGCAGGAGAGCTACAAATCATAGTACCTTTTTTCGTTTTTATGATTTGGGCTAGTGGTGTTTTTTTTATTGCAAAGTTGTATCAAATTATTATCTGACTCTATCGCTTCTTTGGCAGATGATCTTGTCCTTGGAATTACCATTTCCTCTCATCCCACTTCTTAAGTTCACAAGCTGCAAGAAAAAGACGGGCCCCTATGCCAACTCGACTGTGGTAAATTTTTAACCAAGTCCCCGACTAAAAACCTATTCAGTTCATTTTCTGAAGGAAATCCATGTTTCTGCAGATCAAGACAATCACGTGGATAATAGGCTTCCTCTTGATGGGCATTAACATATATTTTCAAGTCCTGCTTCATAGCCCCTGGAACTCGTGGGTAAAGTACTTTTCGGAATATTGGGATTCTCGGGCACATTGCTATATTTGGGTGGAATTACATATCTCATCTTACGAAAGAACAGGAAAACTTCAGATTTAATGGCACTAGAAACCTCTGAAAGTCAACAGATTGCTAATGAGACAGTATAGTCCACCTGGAGAGCACATAATAAGCTACTAAGCATGCAATTACTCAGGACTACAGATCGATGTTACTTAACAAAGGGCCAGATGATTTAGTTTAGCGAGTTTACTCAATTCTGAGTAATACACTTGGTTTCTATTTAGCGTATAATAACTACTAACTACTAGCTGATACCAAGCAACCATGAGTAGACATCAACATATTAATATTGATAAATATTAATAAATATATTTAAAAAATATATTTGTCGAGAATTGAATGATAAAAATATATAATAAATAAACCACTATTTAATTATATAGTTATAGACAATCGAACCGTTTGTAAAACTAAAGAAATTAAAGTAAATAAATAAATCTTGTATGATTACGTAGCTACAAGGAATCAAATCCTCGATATAGCTAATAAATTTAAAGTAAATAAATAAATCTTATATAATTATGTAGTTGCAAGGAATCGAAACCTAGATGAAGTTAAAGAAGTTAAAGTAAATAAATCTTGTATAATTACGTAGTTGCAAGAAATCAAACCCGGATTTCGTGATAATCAAATTTGGTACTTTGGTACCGCGCATCATTTTCAAATTGTTTTGCTTATAAATATTTGAATGATAAATAAATATTGTTTAATTATGTGGTTATAGGCAATTAATCTTGAATTTGGTACCGCGCGATATTTTAACATTATTTTCTTTATTAATAAAGAGTATAGAAGTTATAGACAATTGAACTTTGAATGAAATTAAAGTAAATAAATAAATATTGTATAATAACGTAGTTGTAAGGAATCGAACCCTGAATTAAGCTAAAGAATTTAAATTAATAAATCTTGTACGTAGTTGTAAAGAATCGAACTCATGTTTCGTGATAACCAAATTTGATACTTTTACTTTTTGTGCGTGTCATTTTCACATTGTTTCTTTATTAATAAAAAGTAAAGATTGAGAAAATTGTTTGGAATTATAACGCTAATTTGTGGGTAGCGCTGAGAGTGGCATAATACTCTTTGATCCAACCTCTGATAATGCGAAACACCGTCTTACGTTGAGTCACCAGCCATTCCGGATCATCTGGTTTGCTTGACTCAAGATCTAAGCAGTGTGAACCTGATCACATTAACCATAACATTATTTCAATTTACATATTCTGTCCTAATTTCATCAATTCAAATTAAAATTTGCTGAATTGAAAACATTATAGTGTACTACTATACTAACATTAACCACTTACCATTAGTTGTGACAACAGCAACTAAACTATCAGATATGTTTTGCAATACCCTGCGGTTAAAAGCATGAAATTCATATCATTTTATTCAGAATGGGGACTAAAATGAAGTCCGACTAAATCAAATCTTTTAAAATCAATTACATACCCGCCACTGCTATAGGGATCTCGCAAGCCATTGGAAAAAATGATGTTGCTAGCGAACTTCTTGAGAATCAATTTAATGTCCTGCATAAAATTATTGTTTTCTCCGATTTAATATGTTTTATTAATCTTTTAGTTCTAACTTTCACTGGGTATTACAATTACATGAACTCTGATACATATTTTGTGTTGCACCTCTCCAAGGTACATTACCTGGCCTCCATAATACGTGGTGATCCAGTGAGGCCGAGGTTCTACGCCGAAGCTACGTCTGCAATGTTTTGACCACTCACTCAGACTGAAATTTGATGGCCAGAACATTGTATCGTAGCCATGATCAATGGGCATCACCAGCTCACTGCAAGTCTATATAATTAAGTAGATGAATATGCATGATAATGGCTAGTTGTAATTTGAATGAACATGACACCAAAGAATGAAAAGGGTTAAACTAATTACTTGCCAATTCCACCCTTGGTATGTTTCATATGAGGGAGTATAGTCTGTGTCACGGCATTTTGTATCCTCTAAATATGCATTGATACCCGCAACTATGCGTCCCAATATGTCTGTCCCTTTTGGTGCTCCATCAATGCCGCCGCACACTTGGGTTACTGGATATGTTGGCGGATCATCATATTGAGCTGTACCAGCATACATCCTGTCCAAGTACTCCTTCAGTTCATCACAATTTCTCAGCTGCCTACACAGATATATTATTCATTTATTTAGTGTTTCAGTTCAGTTGGAAGATAATACAAACTTGATTGCTAGATAATTAAATTGTTTTTATTAACCTGCAAGTATTGAATTTTTTGCTGAGGACTGCAAGGCCGTGAGGTTTGGAAGCAATTTTATCAATTTCCAGCCACGACTTTTGGATTGTTTTGTAACAACTTTCGCTTACATCCTGCATAGTATATCCACAACCTCATGGATGTCAATTTCTGCTAAAAACAAAGTTGAGGAAAATCTTCTGATCTTGAATTGTTCAAATTAAGTACTAAAGAATTAGTACCCAGAAATCTTTTGAAACAACGGAATAATAAGCGTCCTGTGGAGTAATGTCATCAAAGTAAAGAATGGGGGCGGATGAGGCCAGTGCACCATGTGCTACGTGTGGATACTTCAAACGAAACCATACAGCAAGCTCTAACATTCCAGTAAGTTTAATCAATACTAATGAATAAAAACAACTGTGTCTGTGTGTGTGTCACAAAGAACCTGTGCAGAGGCATGAATGTAGTAGTCACTTACGGCCTCCATATGATCCACCGATGACAATGATTGGGGAATTATGAGCCGATAACTTGTTTTTGAGGTAAATCAAGATTTCAGCGTAATCTGCCAAAGCTTGAGCTGAGTTAAAATAACCACGAATTGTAGCATTTTGGAGAGACTTTTTCATTGATCCCAGTGGATTGGATTCACCATAAAATCGATGCTAATGATCAAACAACCATCAATTCCAAAAAAAATGTATTTCAATAGTTATATATAATTAAAAATGATTGTTTAATTATTTGTACACACCTCGATATAAACTTGAAGTGCTCTGAAACGAGGTGCATTTTCCATCATAAATCCAACCCTAGGGTGACGACCAAGTGCTGCCTCGTCTCCAAGAAAGGCAAATATGGGTGCATGTCTTGGTGAACCACCCCAGTGTTTAAAATTAAGATCATACCTCTGTTTAAAAGTAGTATAGCTCTGGGGATTATAGTTGAAATGATCAAGTGTTTGATCATAGAAATATGTTGTGAAGCCTTTTGAGATCGATGTTGGTTCGTTTTCCAACTTTTTTCGAATGCCTCTCTGCAGTAAAGAAAGCCTTGGAGGTCTGTGCTGGTGTGATGGAGAAAAACAGTATGAAATTGTTATTACAAGTAAAACAACTCGTTTAAGATTATTCATAATGCTCGTTCGACCTATAGCTCGTCCAAGTGATCTCAGTTAAATCAATCTATAAATAGGGGCGGAGAACTTACTCCAACAAATATTTGTACAAAAAAGGAAAAGATCTCAACAATTAAACATGTTCAAATTAAGAAAATGTCTGAATATATTTTACAAAATAAAAATATATTTCGTTTTTCCTTAATAGACATAATAAAAATATAAGTAGTTGATTTCCAAATTTTCTTTCAATGTGTTGGCTTCCTTATTTGGCATCTGAGCTGCGGTGTTTCCAAACCCGTTCTTCATATCATCGTCACCTGTTAACTTCCTTTCCATTCCACAATCTTTCCTTTTTCTTACCTAAAAATAGCAATGATAATTAATAAATATCTCTTAGAATCTAAGGCTT
Source organism: Heracleum sosnowskyi (assembly GCA_030848705.1). Taxonomy (NCBI): domain Eukaryota; kingdom Viridiplantae; phylum Streptophyta; class Magnoliopsida; order Apiales; family Apiaceae; genus Heracleum; species Heracleum sosnowskyi. The sequence goes on along the minus strand of CM061243.1, from coordinate 39,717,408 downwards.
TTTCGAAAACAAACCAACATTGATTTGTACAAAAAAGGAAAACATCCTTTTTTTTTTGTCTTAACAGACATGTTTGAATCAAGAAAATGTCTGAATATATTTTACAAGATATATTATTTCCTTAAATATATTTCGTTTTTCCTTAAAAGATACAATAATAAAATAATTATTTGATTCCCAAAATATTTTCTGAAATGTGTTGGATTCCTTATATGGCATCTGAGCTGGCCTCTGGACAACTTGTAGTTATGAAAATTTAAAGTTATAAATGATACTAAAAAATTATAATATGCTGTTTAATTAGAAATGTCATAAACTAAAAATATAATTCATATTCAGGTCTGAATATGGATCATGAATCATATTCGGATAGATCATTTTATTAAGAATAATATGAAACTTAATCTAAGCGGGTATATGAGTGCTAATATTCAAATCATATTTTATCCGGATTTAGTGGTTATGGTACGAGTTTGATCAGAAGGTTAGTGGTTCGATTCCCAATACTAACATAATTTCATCTACTCTTCGCATAAATATAAAAGTTGTGGTGGAGTTTTTGTAATTTGTTAACATATCGGGGCAAAATCTTAAATTCAGAGTTAATAAAATGACATATATCAATATTTAAATTGGCGGCAGAGAATTTTAAATTATGCTGATAAAATTATTTTTTGTAATTATATGATGTACAATATTTTAGAAATAATATAAACCAATATTTATTTACTCAAAAATAAAAATAAAAGATGGGAGAAGAGGTCGTTTATCTAATAAGAGTTTGAAATTAAGATCAAAACAAATTGTAGCACAATGATTCTGGTGTGAGTTTAATAGCAGAAGGTCAATGGTTTGTGTTAACGGAGGAATTTGGTGATAACCAATTCGGGGAGGGTTGCTGAAATTGTGGTAGAAACCGAGGATGATAAGTAGTGTAGGTTGCAAGGGTTAGGGTTTATGGTTTGGGGATGGCTGAGATTGTATGTGAGAATAGGTCGCAATTAAGATTGAATATTGAATTCTCTCTTTGTTTGCAAGTTTGCATCGTGTCATACAATGTGCCTACGTGCCCTATTTATAGGGATCAAGCCATACGTAGTTCTTGGAAAGCAAGTAACCCATGAGCCGAGTTTCCTTCTTTACAAAGCGAAAAGACCGGGATCACCGCCTTTGATATGTCATTATAAGCTGTCATGATTTCATTATTTTCTTGGAACTTATCGGATAATTTATTGATCCGAATTTATCGGAGCCAACACTTATCCTGATCCATGGAAAATAAGGAAAGACAGGCTTTTATGAATCTCAAAAGGGCGAGGCTTCTAGAAAGGTGAAGTTTCTCAGCGTTAATAGGTTAATTTTCCATACATCAATAAAAGTTAAGGAACCTTCATCTTTCAGAAGACGAGGTTCCTATATTTAGGTGGCAAGGTAAGTAAGGTAGTTTATACCTCAGAATAAGTCAAAAGGTCACATTCCTTGCTTACACTAGTCATCCATTTTTATCTGTAACCTAGGTTTCCAAGAAGGCGAGGCTTCCTATGAACCTAGGTTAAACCCGATATTTTGATTGTCACCCAATGGGCTAGGCTTCATATGAACCTTGGATATGCCCAACATCAGTAATGGGCCAGTAATCTCGTCAAGTAACGGGCTAAGCTTCAAATAAGCCTAGGCTAGGCCTAATATCAACAAACACCATCATTGAAGGCGAGATTTGTTATTTTTGGCCATAACAACTACCCCCCATTTTCTTGAAACAGATATTTGTAAAAGAAAAGTTCATCCAAAAATATCTAAAGAAATCACAAAGGCGAGCCATCATCACCAATCATTGAGGATCCTCTCTTCCTTGATGGGCGAGGTATATCTAATACCCTTGCTTGACAAGTCGTCATTCATTTATAAACTAATTTCCTCTTAAGTTTTTAAATATCATTTCCAACTGTCACACCTCGATTACTGCACCTAAGTACGAATCATAAGCAGACACGTGGCAGCTTCATTTCTCTTATAAAAAACCAAAATTTTCGTCAAAGTTATCATCTTTCTAAAAATCTCTCAAAGTGCTGCCAATTTTCTCTGAAGCTAAGAAGGCGATGTTCTTGATTCCTGAAGGCGAGGCTAGTTTAAAAGAAGGCGAAGCAAGACTTTCAAGTTTATCAAACACCCACTCATCAAGGTATTTTTTATAATTTACTCATTTGTAATGAATTTTTTTCTTTTGAAAGAATATCTTCTAGAATTAGGGCGACACTTAGGAACCGTAATCTTCCTTTCGACCTAGAACTAGGTGCGCCTTTCTTGGGGGCGAGGACCCATCGAACCTTTGTCCATCCCTATTATTTTCCGTCAATCAAATCAATAATCATGTCCTCGCCCCCTCTTTTCAGATGTCTCATAAATCAACATCAAATGAAGCCGAGGCATCTTCTGCTTCGAAAACTTTCCCTCTTTGTATTCAAGGCGAGGATAATCTTAACACCTTCCTAGACCGAGGTTGGTTAAGAGCGCATCAGAGGAATCTGAACTCTCATAAAATCACTGATAACCCAGACGCAATTATATCCTTATATGATAGCTCTCGCCCTGAGGAGAGGAATCCTTGCTCTTCTGGGAGAATTGACGATCAACAAAGTATCTTCAATAGTGGAGACATTTATGAAGACGAGACGGACCTCCATGATTTCCTTTCCCCCCTAGATACCGATCTTTCCACTCCATCTATGCTAGGAAGAGGACGAGGTAAATATTTAAATCAATGTGCTAAAATATTCCAAGAGGACCAAAATGATGAGGATGATCCCTAATTTTGCAAACAATGACTTACATTTATAGTCATCAAACTCTAGAGCATTATCGGACCTTATAGTCTTCACCTTCTCTCCAAATTGATTTTTTACCATTCTTATAAAACTGCTGATTGCACTGTAAGCATCAGACTTATGTTGAAGTAAGTGCACCCAAGTTACTCTTGAACAGTCATCAACAAATGTGAGGAAATAACTAAATTTTCTTCTATACTGGACTTTATATGGCCCTCATGTGTCAATGTGCACTAACTCAAACACTCTTCCTACTCTTGATTCATTTTTAGTGAATGGGGAGCTTGGTGAATTTTGCTAAAGGGCAAGCTAGACACACATCCTGATTAATTTCCTTAATTTCCAGTCTATCAATCAACATCATTTTTTCATAGGTATGTGTCCTAGTCTTTGATGCCATAAGGTCTCCTTACTCAGTTTTGAAACTCCTTTGATTATTTCAGGCAATTTTTCAGCAATGTTAGCAGTCATGGCTACTTTAGTGTCATTACTAGCCTTACTCTCATTACTTATATCAATGGTCTGAGTCTTTATGTTTCTTACAGTTTTCTAAAGTGACTCATTGATTAATTAATAGAGTCCATTCTCTCTCTTTCCAATGCCTCTAACTTCACTAGTCATAATGTCTTGAATAACACAATCACTATCATGAAAGACTATAGTGCATTTTTCATCACGGCATAGCTTGTTTACAGACAGCAATTTATGTTTGAAATCAGGGATATAAAGCACATTTTTCAACTCTATATTATTCTTTTAGTTCACCTTTCCATAATGTGTAATCAAAGATTTTTCACCAGTAGGCAAGTTGATTTGAGACTGTTTTTCACATGCAACAGTGTCATTTAAGACATTAATCATTCCAGTTATGTGGTTAGATGCACCCGAGTCTATAATCCATTCAGCATGTTTAGATGTATTAGCAAAGTAGCATGAGACCATACCTGCATAAGTGCCCTCAATTTCAACATTTGTATCTCCTCCCCCCTCTTGAAGAGCCTGGTAACATCCTTAATAGTTGCTCCAGTTGCTGAGAAGTAATAGTAGTTATGCTACTTGATATAGATCTGGTGTCATGTGTTGGTGCTTGAGCATTTGCAGCAATTCTGGCTCCAGAATTAGGCCTTCCCTTGTTCCACCTTTGCTGATTAACATTACCATTACCTCGACCCTTTGTCCGATGAGGTGGTTGAGTTTGTGGTTTTGCTTTAGCATGCTAGCTAGGGTAACCCACAATAGACCAACATTTGTCTGAACTATGACCAGGCTTGCCACATGCACCATACTGTGTTGATGTCTATACATTAGTAGATATCCCATGAATATTAGAAGAGATGCCCATTGTGCCTTTACTATACATCAGCAGTCCTTCAGTTTCTTCCTTGGTTTGTCCAAGAACCTCCATTTGTCTTTCTTCTTGTTAAATATAGCTGCAAGCTATCTCAATAGAGGGAAGTATGGGCATCATGAGCATTTGACTTCTTTGAGCTCCATATGCATCACCAAGACCATTTAAGAATTGGAAAAGTTTTTGTTCTTCTCTTTGTTGAGCAAGAACAGTGATCAGGGTTGTGATTTCAACAGTTGTTGCACTGATGCTTGGAAGAGTGTTTAAGGACTCTAATTCTTCCCATAGAGACTCATGTGAGTGTAGTATTCACTAACAGACTTTTCTTGTTGTTTAGTTTCATACAACTTCTTTGAGAAAATAACTAAACTTAAACAGATAGAAAAGCGGTTAAAGAGATTTGTATATATTGAGCTATAGCTCTGATACCATGAAAATAAATAAAGTTAAAGATTTAAAGGAACTGTTATCTCATTCATTTTCTTGATCTTGTTTTGATACAAAGATGAAGTCCTCTTTTTATATTAAAGGTTGTTACAAAGAACCTGGACCAGAGTCCTTCCTACTGCAATGCAAAGACAAAGGAAATTAACTACCAACCTAGGATAAGACAAATCCTAGTAGGACAAATAAATAGCTACTTAAGACAGCTAAACAACATGCACCAGATATATATTACTGGGCCTAAACACTTGACCTCTTGGGCTATAAGATATAAGCAGAAGGACTTGGGCTTTATCCTTTAACATGACACTCAACAGGGTTTAAAGGATCATGCAAAAAAATGATCCCCTGTACAATCTAGTCATCAGGAGTTGCTACATTTTCAGCATAGTGGAAGAGGTGAACTAGAAGCTTTCAGAAAATCATTCTTCGGTAAGCCTTAATTACATGCATTTACATTTGTGTACCAGTGTATGTTATCACTACTAATCTCAATTTTTACAAATGTGAAATTCTTGTACATATTTGAAGGAAAGATGGCTTCTTCACAACCACAATTTATGTCTAGCATGGATATTAGGAATTCTTTATCGGTTTTAGTCGAACCGCTGGTGCAGAATTCAGATGTCAATCAAATTGATGTTCCAAATGTAACTTCACCCTCATTCTTGTTTATAACTTTTCTTTCATATACTTCTGTCATCGGAAGCACTCGCTACGTCATGAATTTATAATGTGCAAATATTTTGTCTAAATATAAACGATATCAACCACAAATTATCGAGAATATTATGCAGTATGATTTTATCGGAGATGGTAAAACAATGGCTCAAGTAATACAAAATAAACCGTACATGGACCTTGTGGGTGTGTGTTCTCTCTGTGCCCTTGTATAACGGAAATTTACTACTTGACATCTACAGAGGACAAGTTGGAAGAACCTGTTTGCCTATATGGACCAGGTTTTCTTGTTTCAATGGCATATATTGATCCAGGAACTGTAAGTTCATCATGTTTAGGTTTGTTTTAGCACTAGATATATTATTATTTTAATTTCTAGCTAAGTGTCCTCTTCTTCGTTCTGCTTTAGCACTAGAGAAAAATTTATTTTCCTAGCTAAGTGCCCTCTTCTTCATTCGATGTAACAGTTGAAACTGATCTGCAGTCGGGGGTCTCACACAAGTACGAGGTACAATATATATCCCATCTATATTATGATATCTGTGATGTACATTCTTTCTTCTTGTGGAACTCTCGTGGGCTAGTTTCTCGAAATATCTTGTATTGGACAATACATCTTACTGGTGTGATGTACTGAATACCATGCGATGCACTATACTCTTTGTGTCCATAGAAGGGTTGTCAGACTCCTGGACCATAAGACAATTTAATAAGAACCTTTTTCCTGGAACAAGTAGCAGAGAAGTTTGTTTCCTGTCTCAAAAATATTGATAATTGAACTTTTCGGTAAAGGTTTATATACAAGAGAGCCTTTTGACACATGTGTAGACTCAAATAGGTACTTACGGCTTTTGTTACGGTTCAATCTAGTGATAGAAAAAAAATATGCGGAGGTCAAGTTATTTATCCCTGAGACTTGTGTTTCCTGTAGCTACTCTGGATTATACTAGCAGCTTCATGCGCTGCTTTACTTATCTGATCCATGGCAGCAAATCTAGGAGTGGTAACAGGTTAATAAATTTATCAAAACTTAATTGGTGTAAGTTTAGTATACTATAAAGGAATTCTAATGGACTAAAAAATCTACTCTCTTTTTATATCATGAAAGGCATATGTATAGGACTATTTGTATACACCGAGGATTCTACTCAACGTAAACACGAATGTAATAAGTAAATAATATATTCATGTCACAGGAATCTCAGAAGATAATATCTGTCAAGAGAATGAAGATTAATGTCATCTACAGACTTGAAGTAATTATACATTGAAAGAAGTTCAATTTATTGATCAAGCCTCAGTGAAGTAGTCAAGTGAAGTGGATTTATTAAAGTGACAAAGATTTCAACAGTGTGACAACAAATGTACAAGTTATAGTGTTTTAAAAGAAAGGGAAAAGAAAATGGACCACAGCTTAAAGTCAAACAGATAAAGAACAGACATTGCAGTTAGTTACTCGTAAACCAGATAGTGCATTGAGTGTCAACGTTCTACAGTGTTAGCTCTTCTTCAAATTACAGTGGTTCAAGAATTTCTTCTAAAGTCAAGGAATTGTATGTATTCTCTTTTAAATAATTAATTCAGTTAAGTAATTTATTTATTAAATTGATTCTATTAAGAATTAATTTATTACTTAAATTATTTAAAAGGTTATTTAAATTAGAATTAATACATAACTAAGAAGACTTAGAAAAAAACACTAAGAATACTATCTAGGGTAATCTTCCCGAGAGTCTTCCAAGGTATTTTTCTAAGTCTTACTAGTTGCATTACTAATCTTCCCGAAAGTCTTCCACATGCATTCTTAATCTTCCCGAAAGTCTTCTTAGGCAAATCAGCTTAAGTCTTCTTAGTACAATTCAGATGTCAATCAAATTGATGTTCCAAATGTAAGTTCACCCTCATTCTTGTTTATAACTTTTCTTTCATATACTGCTGTCATCGGAAGCACTCGCTACGTCATGAATTTATAATGTGCAAATATTTTGTCTAAATATAAACGATATCAACCACAAATTATCGAGAATATTATGCAGTATGATTTTATCGGAGATGGTAAAACAATGGCTCAAGTAATACAAAATAAACCGTACATGGACCTTGTGGGTGTGTGTTCTCTGTGCCCTTGTATAACGGAAATTTACTACTTGACATCAACAGAGGACAAGTTGGAAGAACCTGTTTGCCTACATGGACCAGGTTTTCTTGTTTCAATGGCATATATTGATCCAGGAACTGTAAGTTCATCATGTTTAGGTTTGTTTTAGCACTAGATAGATTATTATTTTAATTTCTAGCTAAGTGTCCTCTTCTTCGTTCTGCTTTAGCACTAGAGAAAAATTTATTTTCCTAGCTAAGTGCCCTCTTCTTCATTCGATGTAACAGTTGAAACTGATCTGCAGTCGGGGGTCTCACACAAGTACGAGGTACAATATATATCCCATCTATATTATGATATATGTGATGTACATTCTTTTTGCTTGTGGAACTCTCGTGGGCTAGTTTCTCGAAATATCTTGTATTGGACAATACATCTTACTGGTGTGATGTACTGAATACCATGCGATGCACTATACTCTTTGTGTCCATAGAAGGGTTGTCTGACTCCTGGACCATAAGACAATTTAATAAGAACCTTTTTCCTGGAACAAGTAGTAGAGAAGTTTGTTTCCTGTCTCAAAAATATTGATAATTGAACTTTTCGGTAAAGGTTTATATACAAGAGAGCCTTTTGACACATGTGTAGACTCAAATAGGTACTTACGGCTTTTGTTACGGTTCAATCTAGTGATAGAAAAAAAATATGCGGAGGTCAAGTTATTTATCCCTGAGACTTGTGTTTCCTGTAGCTACTCTGGATTATACTAGCAGCTTCATGCGCTGCTTTACTTATCCGATCCATGGCAGCAAATCTAGGAGTGGTAACAGGTTAATAAATTTATCAAAACTTAATTGGTGTAAGTTTAGTATACTATAAAGGAATTCTAATGGACTAAAAAATCTACTCTCTTTTTATATCATGAAAGGCATATGTATAGGACTATTTGTATACACCGAGGATTCTACTCAACGTAAACACGAATGTAATAAGTAAATAATATATTCATATGTCACAGGAATCTCAGAAGATAATATCTGTCAAGAGAATGAAGATTAATGTCATCTACAGACTTGAAGTAATTATACATTGAAAGAAGTTCAATTTATTGATCAAGCCTCAGTGAAGTAGTCAAATGAAGTGGATTTATTAAAGTGACAAAGATTTCAACAGTGTGACAACAAATGTACAAGTTACAGTGTTTTAAAAGAAAGGGAAAAGAAAATGGACCACAGCTTAAAGTCAAACAGATAAAGAACAGACATTGCAGTTAGTCACTCGTAAACCAGATAGTGCATTGAGTGTCAACGTTCTACAGTGTTAGCTCTTCTTCAAATTACAGTGGTTCAAGAATTTCTTCTAAAGTCAAGGAATTGTATTTATTCTCTTTTAAATAATTAATTCAGTTAAGTAATTTATTTATTAAATTGATTCTATTAAGAATTAATTTATTACATAAATTATTTAAAATGTTATTTAAATTAGAATTAATACATAACTAAGAAGACTTAGAAAAAACACTAAGAAGACTGTCCAGGGTAATCTTCCCGGGAGTCTTCCTAGGTATTTTTCTAAGTCTTACTAGTTGCATTACTAATCTTCCCGAAAGTCTTCCATATGCATTCTTAATCTTCCCGAAAGTCTTCTTAGGCAAATCAGCTTAAGTCTTCTTAGTACAAAGTTCAAGTGGATGTTATAAAAGAAAAGTGGACAGTATCTTTGAAGACAGACAGAAAGAAAAGAAAGAAAAGGAATAGAGTTGAAGAACATAAAAGCTCACGGCCTTATTAACTGTCAAAACTCATTAGCTTTTAATTCTCTGAGTGGCATAAATTCTAGCACTTATTGTTTAATCCAAACCACTAGAATTTACTCTATTGTATTGCTTTGACAATCTAGCGGATCAAAATCCCTAGAAATTATATCGAACTACTTTTTAGTATTCGATCCTTTTTATTACAAAAATAGATAAATTCATGTCAAATTTATTCTAGATTTGTTTTAACAAGAACTCTGTGACCTGTACTCAGAATTGTAACACCCTTCAAGTTTAATATAAGTTATATTTAACTTGAATCTCGTTTCAGTTTATTCCACAATAATTTGTTCTTGAATTGTTTAATCTCAAAACGAACAAATTCGATAAAACGGTATAGTTTGTATTCAACCCCCCGTCTACAAACTTATCGGGACCTAACATATCATGCAGGTAAACATTTAGCAGAGCACTGTTGAAGATAATACGAGAAGGTGCCAAATTTCCTCTTGTGAATTTTTGCTGAAATTTCTATAGTAGCATGTGACATTCCTGAAGGTGCACATTTTCTTTTGATTTAGACTATTATTAGACATTGAACTCCTCGCATGCAGGACGTCAGGTCTGCTAACATGCACTCGTCATTCAATGTAAAATTACTACTGTGCAACATATAAGAGCATCCATGTGCAACCAAACAAGAAAAGAGAAGTGATTTAGTGATGACGAGGTGATGAATCACCACATTGTCACCATTTTGTTCAAGTAATCATCCAGTGCTTGACAAGTGTTCTTGGGTGATTAAATAGCATTTTAACTAAAAGACATTTAGTGAATTAATTGGGTTTTATTAGACAAAAAGAATAGAAAATAAATCAAATAACCAAGCAAGCTCTCCCCCCCCCCCCCCCCCCATTTCTTCATTAAATATTCGACCATTTTCTTCATCCCAAAGATTAGAAATTTTTTCTCCAAGCTAACCTCCACCAAAAATTGCAAGGATGGATTCAGAAGTTCCTACATTTCTTAATTATGGTATCCTCTAAATCCTAGCTTCATCCATGGATGATATCATGTTCAAATCTTGAAGTTTAAGCAAGCTAAGGTTGTATAAAGCTCAAGCAAGGATAGTTAAGCTATTGTTAGTATATACCAAGCATCAAGGAAGGTATAAACATCTCAAACCTTTAGTTATTCTTTGATTATTATGATTATTTTGGTGTTAGTTTATGTTAGTTGAATGAAAGATTGAATCTTTGGTTTTGGTGGATGTTTAGTGATTGTTTTGATGGATGATCTTGTAGATTTTGGTTTTGACTTATTGATTAAAGATCATGATTTAGTTTAGATGATGTATATTAAGTATTGATGATTGGGTTGTGTTGAATGATTTCTTGGAGTAGTATAATTTGGGAAACGTTTGATATACGCCGTTGTAATGTCAAAATTTACTTAACCAAATCGGGGCAGTAGCCTCGGGTTACAAACTTACATTACAAAGATACCAACTGCCCATGTTAGTATAGATCTTGTCTTTTAGTTTGTTTTGGCGAAAGAATCGCATCGATCCAATTTCCCATTTAGGAAAAACACCCGTTTTAGTAAAAGTAGTTTCGGGAAAACAAGTTGTCCATTATGTGAACTTTGAATCTATGGTCAATCCCCTTAAAAATGGATATAGACCATGAAACTAAGGTGACAAATATTATGGACAGTTAGCAAGGTAACCGAGAAGGTTTCGTATTAAAAATATAATTTTTCGATTTTATAAAAATGCGGGAACCAAAGTTACGCAAGTGAAAAACCCTTAAGGGGATAGTTAAAATCATGGACTTAGAAACGTTAAAGTATTTTGGTTTCGTGAATGGATTAGCAACCAAACTTTTGAATTAAGAATTTAATGACTATCATGGGGGTTATAATTAACCAAAAACGAGATATTTGATTTTCGTTAAGAGTTACGTTGGTGCTTAGGGTTATAGCACATTAAATGGTTTTAGAGGACTGATTGGAATTTGTATATCTTATTATAGATCGTCGAGCATACTCCCGAGCCCCCATTACCACTACTTCAGGAGTTTCAGGCAAGTTTCCAAACCCTATATCTTATATATATATATATATTTTTTGTATTTAAAACTGTTGTGATTGTGATATAAACTATTTAAATGTTTTACGAATTAATTTATATACTCATTTAAATCTTTCGTAATAGTTTGCGGTTTATATGCTATGAGTATATTAGATATAAACCAAGGTGTATAAAGGCTCTAAGCGTAGAGTACTTGTAGTGTATTTTCAAACTTAGACCGGGAGTCAGATTATTATTTTGTTTTGAATTACTGTCATAAAAATTTGGAGGTTTCCAGAGACAACTATATTTCAATTATTGATTTAAATATTCCAAAAATAATATCTTGGATATTTAAGGTGAGTTATATTTGAATAATATTATTAAAAATATTATTTGAATATTTATTTGATTAAGTGAATATTTATTTCGAATATTCATTTAAATAGGGATTTAATTGAATAGTGATTCAATATTTATTAGTTATTCCAAATATGATTTAAAAATCATAGAACCTTATTTAAATATTATTTAAGGTTCCAATAGTTATTTAAAATATTTTCTGACCTTCAAAAAATTTATTTGAATATATTAAAGGTTCCCAAATATTTTATTTTGAATTTAATAAATTCTTTCGAAAGCAGAGAAATGTCTTTTGACTTATTAAAAATTGGGAATCAAATCCAGGAAGTGAACAGATGATTTCACTTGCCTCTTTCATCGAAAGCAATTATGTTTTGGGTTTCTGACTTGTCAGAACTAAAGATATTTTACAATGAACTCCCAGGTCGTGATTTCAAAGAACTATACTCGATAATCGAGGTCAGTTGACAACGGTCAACCCACATTGTGACCTACTTCCAATATTATTCCGGAAGTAAGGATATTGTTTGTAAAAACCTATCAACAAGCATATGCTTGGGAAACTTGGAGTAACATCCGTTCCGGTTATAGATAGGATTCTACGGGGAACCAGAAAGCGGATAGTGTAAGTGGCCGAGTAATGCACAGTCCATCTAAGTATGGTCTTGATGTCGCCATGAGTACATAAGAGGCTGGGTTGACATCGGTCCAATGGTATTGAAAGCGGCTAGCGTAAGTGGCCAAGGAAAGCGCGGTCCAACTAGTTATGGCCTTGATGTCGCCATGAGTACGTAAGAGGTTGGGTTGACACCGGTCCAGTGGAATTAAAAGCCCATACGCGGCTAAGGGTAATGACCTTCGGGATTATCCATCTACTAGTAGAGAAGTTAAGCGGTTATACGACTGATCACTGTATACCGAAATGTGTGTCCGTGTATAGTTTCCCCTTTTCCAGTTGGAATTTAGTAATGCTTTGTAACTTTGGTCAGATACCGGTTACGGATATTGTTAATAATATTTTAACAAGTATTATACCTCATACAGTACTTGAACTGTATGGTAATGTTTTGACGAAAAGATTGTTTTAAAACATCATTATGTATACGAATGAGATTTCAAATCTTTCAAATGATATAAAAAGCTTACAGAGTTTATTTAAACCGCTTTATATTATTACTGAGCTTTAGTGCTCACTCTTTCTTCTTTTATATACATCACAACACAACAACTAGGGTAGATGGACAGGACTTACCTCACCGCTCGGAAGCGCGTCAGGGACGTGCGGACGTTCCGTAGAGTTGTTGTTGCAGCACCGCAGGTAGGAAGGCTGAGTTGGTTCGGAGTGCAGCTCTTACTGCTCTGGTTTATTTATAAGTATGACTTATGTATATTAATGAACAAGAACAAACGTGTGCGCCGCCTTTATGGTTTCAAGTAGAAATCATATTGTTAGCAGGTTTCTAGTATATATACTTTTGGGTTGTAATATCTTTACATTATGGATCATATGACTGCTATTTATGTAACTTCGTTTCTGAGACTATAACTGGTGTGAGTATATTTATTATGGGGTCACAGTGTGTGTTGATTTATTATTATGATTCAAGTATCAAGTGTTTAAGTTGGAAAAAAAGAGCGTGACAACCTAGATCTCCGACCCCGGATCCGGGGGTGTTACAGTACTCCACCTATGTTGTGTTTCTTAATTAAACATTTCTATGTACTTTACTTGTTCATTATTTCTTCTCTATCAATTCGTGAAAGTGTCATAGTATTATGTTAGGATGGATTGAACATGTATGAGTAGACTGTTAGTGTTAGAATACAATATATGATCCTGGAAAGTGTCTTCCTCTAATAACTTAAGATTTTAGAGCGACTACTTACTCAACATGGTATGAGAGCTTAGGCTGGCTGGAGGACTCAGGTTCGACACCCTACCACCTCCAATATTCTCATAATTTATGATGGACACGAAAGGCATTAGAATACAATATATGATCCTGGAAAGTGTCTTCCTCTAATACCTTATGGTTTTAGAGCGACTGATTACTCAACAGTTAGTTATCTGCACTTTGAAGATCAACATTTAGTTTCCTCTGGCACTGTTGTGGTGGTGAAGGCGCAACAATATATGAGGTCACTTATAGAAAGTTGTAAACTTCATTATTTAGTTTTATGGCGTGGTAAATGTATATCTCCTACGTCATGTTTATTTGGAGGGATTATAATTACGGGATTATCATCCGGGGATAAATAATCCCATCAATTAAAGTGGTAGTGATTATAATCCTTTAAATTATGTTATCCCATGTTTGTTTTGAAGTATTAAGTTTAGGATTGGAATATAATCCTTTAAAATTTAATCCCTTGTTTGTTTTGAGGGATAATCATGGGATTGGACTACTATCCTTTAAATTTTCGAATCCTGTGTTTGTTTTTCATAGGATTATAGTGAGGGGATTATAATCATTTATAAAAATGACTTGTTAGAGGGGATTAAATAATACCTCCTCCAACCAAGTATTAGAGGGGATTATAATCCTATCCCCTACTCCAACAAAACAAACATGGGATATGAAAATGACTTATCATAAATAAGTTTTTGAACAACAAACATGGGATAGGAAAATTTAAAGGATTATTATCCTATCATATACTTAATACCATGAAACAAACATGGCCCTACTGTCTAAACAAAACATGATAGGTATCTTTTTTAATAAAAACGCTCCCATTAATTTTAAGGGACCTTGAGATACTAGTTTCTTTCTAATTACATAACTGACTTTGGTGTGTACTGACGTCATTTTTCTCTTAATGAAGTATTTTAATTGTAACTTTTGTATTCTTAAACCCCATGGTGTAGTATCCTGATACGAGGACTGATGAATATACTGGAGATAGTCCATATCAGCACACATGACAAGTCAACAAAGTTTCTAGAAGATAATTATGTTACGTTTCTTAGCTGTCAAGTGACATTCTATATAAACTCATCAATGTGTAAATGATAGTTAGATTGTTCATTTTAAGTCTATAACAAACTTTAGATACATACACTATTCTGTATATATTTGTTATGAATCTTCTTCTTCCTCTGAGATAACAAGCTTCATTTATGAAGCTAACATGGTATCAGAGCATTAGATCTCTGTGTTTACGTCTAATTCCGCTTCGTCTTCGTTAATCAATGTTCATCATTGCTGAAATTTGATGAAACTTGATGTGTTCTTCATCGAAAGTTGAAGAATTTGAGTTAAAATTGAGGTCTCCCAAGTTGTAATCTCAAATTGCGATCTCTCTCATTGCGATTTCTCTCATTGCGATCTCACTGTAATCTCTACCTACAAGGTGTTTGTTGAAATACAGTTCTACAATGACTACTTCGTCTAGTTCATATCTCAATGCGACTACTGGTACTGTAATTGACTCAAATTATCCGTTTTATCTTCATCCTTAAGATCATCTAGGTATGATCTTAATTACACTTACTCTCAATGAGCATAATTACAATCAGTGGCATCGTGCTATGTGTATTGCTTTATCTTCGAATCTTAAACTGGGATTTATTGATGGTACATGTGTTAAGCCTACAAATTCTGTGAATCCATCGATGCTATGGTCCAGATGTAACGACATTGTAATCTCTTGGATTCTGAACACAATTTCACCAGAGATACGGTTAAGTGTGATGTATATGACTATAACAAAGGATATTTGGGATGATCTTGCTATTAGATTTGCTCAAACTAATGTGCCTAAGATATTTAATTTGCGTAAAGAACTTGCCTCATTGAATCAAGGAAATATGTCAATTTATGCATACTTTACGAAATTTAGATCTCTAAATGATGAGTTAGATGCTCTAGCTGCAATTCCTATGTGTGACTGTGCTAAATGTACTTGTGATAACAATGCAAAACTGGAGAATTTTAACAAAAGTATGAAATTATCTCATTTTCTTATGGGATTGGGAGAGCAATATACTGCTATTAGAGGACATTTGTTACTGATGACTTATGTTCCTAGTCTAAATGCAGCCTATTGTATTCTCCTACATGAAGAGAATCAAAGAGAGTGTCATTCTGGTTCATCTATTACCAGTGATAATATTGCTTTATCTGTAAAGCAACATGAGAATAATGGAAGTTATGTAGCTAACTATTCTTCTCAGAATAAACAGAGCAAGTTTCCTACTAATAATAAGAAATCTGTCATTGATTCCTTTCTTGTTTGTGAAGTGTGTCATTTGACTGGACACAATAAGGATAAATGTTTCTGTGTGCACGGCTATCCCCCTTGGCACAAATTATATGGTAAACCCAATCCAAAGCCAAGAATAGTGGGAAGGTCTACTCCTGCTCATGCCTATAATGTTACTGTTGAACCTCCAACTCATTCTAGTGCTTGTATTGAAAACTCTGGTGGTTTTACTATAGTTCAGTGCCAACAACTAATGCAGATGATTCAAATAGGGTTTAAAGAAATGTCTACTAATGCTGCTGCTAGTCCTATGAATCTGTATGGCAATAATACTGGTCACACTCATATGGCTGGTAATGTACTTCATTTCGTTTGTCATTCTAATACCAAACAATCTATGAGTCCTGTTGTTTGGATACTTAATAGTGGGGATACATATCACATTACTCCCTATCTATCTTTACTTACTGAAGTTCAAACTGTCCATTCAACTTTGCATTTGCCTAATGGGCAAACAACAGTTGTCACACATATTGGAAAAATTCATCTGCATACAAACATAGTTCTTACTGATGTTTTTTATGTCCCCGGTTTTAATTACAATTTGCTATCCATTCCAAAGCTCACTAACAGTTCTCAATATCATGTTTTCTTCACTAAGGATGCATGTCATGTTAACTATAGTGGAGGATAAATCAAGAGCAACTTGGGTGTTTCTACTTGCAGAAAAATCTCAGGTTCCTCAATTACTGTTAAACTTCTTTGTTTATGTGCAAAAATAATTTGGTCATTCTGTTAAAATCATAAAGACATATAATGGGTCAGAGTTTCGAAGTATTTACTTTGAAACTCAACTATCTACTCTTGGTATCGTGCATCAGAAAAGTTGCACTTACACTCCACAACAAAATGGTGTTGTGGAGCGTAAACATAAAACTTTACTTCACACTGCAAGAGTTTTACGTATTCAAGCTTCTCTTTCCATTACATTTTGGGGTGATTGTGTACTCATCACCCCTTTTACATCGATTGCTAATACCAACGATGTTAAAGACATTTTTTACATCAATAATTTTAAAAATGATGTTAAATATGTTCCTAGACATCGGTTTTTAAAATAACCGATGTCTTATTCGATTTTTAAAAAAATGAAAAACATGAAAAAGAGGCGGAAGTTTTTCCCCCGGTACTAAAAATTTTCCCCAAAAACTTTCCCCCCTTAAGAAAATTTTATCCCCTCCCTCTCTCCCCCCAAATATTTACCTCTCACATGACTCTCTCTCTCTCTCTCTCTCTCTCTCTCTTTCAAGTACATCCCAATATCGTATCAAAACCCCAATCGAACCTTAGCTAATCTCTAAATCAAAACCCAAAATTGAACTCAATCTAATCTCTGAATCAAATCCCAAAATCAAACCCTAGTTAATCTCTAAATTAAATCCCAAAATGGAAGCCCTAAATCAGAAGGAGGTGAACCATATCCCTAAATCTGTCAATTTTGCTTGAATTAGCTCGAATTAAGAGAAGAGGAAGCTTGAATTAGCTTGAATTAGTAAGTTTGTTTTCGATTTATTTTTAAATCTCAATTTTTGATTTTCAATTGAGCTTCTTTTATAGATTGGTTGCTTCTTCAGCTTGGGCCAACTGCAATTAGTAAGTTCTTCTGTTAATTATTTGTTTTTTATTGTATTCTTCGGCTTCTGTGTTTTTGTTTGTATAAATGGCTAATTACTTATGCGTTTTTGTTTTTACTTATCCAGTAGGTTGGCATATTTTGTTTATGATTTATCCAGTAACAGGCATATGCTTTAGAAGTTTGTAGTAATGAACATCAAGCTTTGGGATTGTCAGTTGTATGTTTATACTTTTTTCAGTTTTACTCTCTCAATTGTAACTCTGTTCTTGATTCCTCATGAGGTGTAAGGATGTCATTAGACAGGTATGGAGGCTATTTTGCACATGTATGGCTACTATGTACATTATACCCAACACATACATGTTATAGACAATTAGAAATAATTTTTTTGATTTCTAAATCTTTTCAATAAGTAGTGCAGTATTAGATACTTTATCTTAATTTAATTAAAATCCTTTAATGGCCTATTTTATTCATGTACAATATGCAGCAAACAAAATAGATCAGTTAAGATTGTAATCTGGACCAGCATTAGTATTTTTTTTCTTTGGCATTTGGTCTCTGGATCTCAAAGGCAGCAATCTGATCAGCCTTAGTAGTTGAATTTCTGATCATCTTTATGTACTTACTGTTATGGAACTTTAAAGGTGCTTGAATGTAAAGGCCAATATCACTGCACTTAATGAGCTCATCTGCAACCTATGTTGGGGCTATTTCTGAACTTCACTTAACTGTTGTATGTCTTTATGCTGATGACGCCTCACTGTGTTTAATATAAGATAATTGGCATTTGAAATATTGCTTAGTATTCTTTAATGCTTAGATAAGACATCTGAATATGCATCTTCTTTCATCCCTGATGCAACAATGCCGAATCAAGTCTATCGGCTTTGTATTTCATTACATATATCAGCTTGAGTTGATTTATGTTGCATTTATCAAGTATATAGAAACAGTTCTGACAAGGTATCTATAGTAATAATTCTTATACAATATATGACTTAATACCTACCATTGTCTACTTTGGCATTCTTCTAGTTATCAAAGCATCCTACAACCCCAATTTTTTTTTTCGAGTTGTATTTTTTTGTGGGGTCAGGTGTGGGGATGTAACCTTTCCTTGTGATTAGACCTTGTTATTGCAAAGTTTGAACACATTTAAATATACTGTAGGTACTGAGTGTGCTTTTTGATAATTTGTTTAGGGTGCATCAACAAATCTTAATCTAATGGAATGGGACAAGTTGTGGACTATCAATAAGAAAATTATCGATCCTGTTTGTCCTAGACACTGTCCTAGACACACTGCAGTCTCTGCAGAACGTGTCATGATGATGTTGAGTGATGGACCTGATGATCCTTTTGTTCGCATCATTCCAAGACACAAGAAATATCCTGGTGCTGGGGATAAGGCTACCACTTATACAAAGAGCATATGGATAGATCTTGCTGATGCCAAGTGAAGAAAATTACCTTGATGGATTGGAGCAATGCCATTGTGAAGGAAATCAACAAGGATGAAGATGGAAGTATCAAGCATTTAATACGGGTTTTGAACCTCGAAGGATCTGTGAAGGCCACAAAGTTGAAAATTACTTGGTTGCCTCATACAAATGAGCTGGTGCCACTCTCTTTAATGGAGTTTGATTATCTTATCACGAAAAAGAAGGTATTTTGTGACTCTTTTTTTAGTAAAGTTTTCATGTCTGTAAGTTCATCCATTGTTTTACTTGTTATACATATACCGAATTAAGAATTGTCTATGGGTATCTCACATATTGTTTTTTTTAATTCATGTATTTTGTAGACAACAGAAAATTAAGATTGTATTCTCTGAAAAATCTGCCTTTGGGAGGTATGTGTGTAAAATCTAATTAATGTATATGTGACTATTGATTCCATTGTCGTATCATGGGTTTTTATAGGAAACACTGTACATTCATCATGGAATACAAGGTGGTGCAGCTGATGGGAAGGGTGTAATATGCAAGTCTGATGTAGATGGAGTAATTCATCATGGAATACAAGGTGATGCAGCTGATGGGGAGGATGTAATATGCAAGTCTGTTTGTAGTTTGTACTTAATGAGATTATCTAACTGTTAGGCCGAATACAATATAATCAAATATATATGAGAATAACAATAATCAAGAACACTGTTTATGAATCAATAAACTGTAATTGTATTAACAGCTTCTCTCTTTATGATGTTAAAAAATCACAAAGAGCTTCTAGGTTACAAGAATGATAATCAATGATCGCGTCCCTTCTAGGGATAACCTATCTGTGTTTATATAGTACACAGCTACATACAATCCATCTCTAATTGATATTCCTATAAGTTAGCTATACAATTCATATCAATTAAGGATTGCTTCTTATCTTCTATTCCGTTTCCTTAGCTGTATCAATATATTCTGCTTCTTTCCATCTTCAGAATATATTGCTTCTAGAATATTCAATTCAGCACCGACAGCTAATTCAACTATCACCACGTCAGACTTTAACAAACTCTGACTGGCTTCAATGTAAACTCTGATGAGCACCTGTTGCTTAAACACTGATGAACAAACATCAGCAATTATATCTAACAATCTCCCCCAACTTGTGCATAATAAAAATGTACAAGTTAAACAGATAATTGATGATGTCAAAACATATAACAAATGCAGTGTTTAAAATATATCAGAGTTTAACTTTATCTTAGAATAGAAAACATTAAAAAAAAAACTTACAGTCAGACTTTACTTGATTTCTTCAATATCAGGCACTGTCCTGATATAGTCTGTAAGCAATCTTCGTTCAGCTCTCTAGCTCAGCAATCATAATCTCTTTCAGCTCCTTCAATTCTGGATCACTTTCACCAGTTTGATATATGGCAGCCCTCAGAGAATATATGCTGTTTCTTCTCATATCATTGCTCAGTCTTATTATAAAGGCTTTGTCAGATTCCAAATTGAATTCCAACACCTTTATTCCAAGAGCTGTAGAGAGCTTTGCACTATTTCTTCTCATCTCAACAAGATTTCCATGAGCATCTTTGTACTTAGGAATGTAAGCACTTGTAATTTTAGCACCACTGAGAACCTTTGCTCTCATCATCCTTACTCTCAAAACTTCAGCAGCATTTTGAGTCCTTTGATTTCTGACTTTGAGTAGATATAAGACATATTCTAACTCTTCAGCCATTTTCAAGTGTATATCATTTTCACCTATTCTGTATACTCTGCCATCAGCCATGAAGTGTAACAGAAAGTCCTTCCTAAGTCCCTTATGATGAATTAACTGAACATACTCTAGCTTGTCAAGGCTCTCTTGAGTAACCCCAACACCAGGTTCTGCCAGTGAAGTTTGATCCATTGGACTGTTATTTATCCTCTTTTCTCTGTGTGATCCCAGACCTGATTTATCTCTTCCTTCCTTGCCCATAGTAGTCCTACTTTGCAGTATGTTAACAAAACTAGGGTTCAGAGTTTGTGGTAGAGTTGGTCTTGTGAAAGTGTTTAGCAGTTGAGAAGAGAGTGGTGTTTGAACAACTTGAGCAACGTCAGAGGTTGTCAATTCCTTAGTAGATCTATCAACTTGAGCTTTGTCAGAGGTTGATCTAGCTTCAAAAACTTCAACTTGAGCTTTGTCAGGGGTTGAATAATTCTTCTTTGGTAACTGTCCTTCTTCTTCCAGTTTACCCTTACCCTTATCAGTATTTGCTATCACATACCTCCTTGAGTATTGTATACTCTGTTGAGAAGTTTCCTTGATGGAAATACCCATTTCTTTCTTTCTAGGAACCTTGACAGCTTTCTTCTTGTAAGTACCAACCTTTAATTTCCTCTCATGCTCTCCAGCAAGACTCAGCATTTCAGCTTCCATGTCTTCAACTGTAGCTTCATTACCATGTTCTTCTAAAAACATCTTAGTAGCAATTTCTTCATCAGTAAATGGATTGGCTGAAATAATTAAACTCTTAAGTCTTGAACCACTGGCAGAGTTTGAGATTCATTTACCAGAGTTTGTCAACCTATCAGAATTTAATCTTGATCTTCTTTGCCCTTGAGCAGAAATTAAATTCCTCTTAGTTTCCTTGCTTCCACCATCAGCAGAATCATCCCTCCGTCTCAGAGTTTGAGTGTCTTTGCATTTGTCATTTGGTACACTCTCCCCCTTTTTGACATCATCAGAAAGTAATACTGATGTCAGCAACTCTAACGCAGTAGAAATAGAAGTCAGTTGCGTAGACATTGCAGTCTGATTCTCCTCAACTTTCCCAAGCCTCTTCTTAAGTTCATCAGAATCCTTGGCTTGCTGCTTGAACATTGCAGAAAAATAAGACCTATCAGTCTTCAAAGTGAGATCCCTTATACCAACTTCATTTCTAAGATTGGTAACCACTGTTTGTGTTTCATCAAACCTATTGTGTAAGGCTTTGACTTGAACCACAGTGGCCTTTAGACTTGTAAGAACATCAGAGTTTGAAATATGCTTTACAGAATCAGATAGAAAATCCGCAGCCCTTTGTGCTGAAAATACACAATCTGCATCAGCCCATCTGTTATAGTACATATTCTGGTAATACTCAGCAGTCTCTCTATTAACGTCCCTTGCTTCATCAGTATTTACACCATCAGACAATGAAACTTGAATACTAGGGTGTGAATGAGAACCCTCAGCATCATTTTCAGCTTCTTCATCAATGTCTGCTTCATTTGCAGCAGGAACATTTTCAGCAGTAAGTTCATTATGTAACTGTGCAGCTTCATCAATTACTTTCTCTGCAACAGTTTCAGGAATATCAGAGTTTGCTTGAGCAAAAACCTCTGCTTCTCTTGTAACAACCTCAACAACAGCCTGTTGTAGAGCTTCAAGTAAAACAGCATCTTGTAGAACATTCTCTGTCACAGCTTCCAAACTCTGATCAACTTCTTCACCTTTTTCAGAATTTGCATTATTTACTGAAAGAACTTCTGTGTGAGAACCCACAGAGTCTTCAATCACCAAGGTGGCTTGATCAGCTGCCACATCTTCAGTATCACAAACACTGATACTAGGATGTGCTTCCAAATTTTCATTATGAATAAAGAAATCCATTTCAATATCCTCATTCTCAGAAACTCTGCTGTCAGAGTATGCAGCAGCTTCCTCAACTACATCATCTTTAGATGTAGGAGCTTCGATATCAGCACTTACCATTTCAGGCATAGGTGCTGCTTCAGCATTTTCAAACGCTTCTTCAACAGTATCATCTACTCTGTTCGCAGTAACATTTTCCTCAGGAACAGCTTCAGCACTTACATTGGATGCACCAAAGAGATATGCAGCCACCAGTCGCCTCTTTCGCTGTTGCAAAGTCTCAATCTCTTCTTCATCAGAAGAATGTGGTCTATTAGCCCTCTTCTTGATTCTAGGAATCCTTGATTTCCCAGCTTCAGCGTTTGCAGTAGAATCCACATTCACTTGAACTCTAGGAGATTTAACTACTCTCTTCTTCATCTTCTGTGACCTTTGTTGATAAACAACAGAAGGTCCAGCTTCAGCATTTGACTGTTGAGAATTGTCTTGAAATTGTTGAACCCTCTCAGGTAGCAACAAGACACCAACATTCCCTTTCTTAACATCTTTATTTATAAGATCAGAGAAAACACGTTTATGCAATTTAAACGAGAGAATGACATCATCCTCTAAGATCTCAACATCAGGACAGCAGAAGGTGAATAGCAATTGACAAAATCTAGAGAAATAAACAACATTCCTATTCTCTTGCATTTTCTCACCTATATTAGTCAAAACAATTCGAGCAAAATCTAAATTGTTACCAAATAGAAGAGAATACCCTATTTGCAGACTTTCAGTGGGAATCGCATCCCAATTCGTGCACTTCTTTCCAAAAGCCCTAGTGATGCAGTCGAAAAAGAAACTCCATTCCTTGCGCAAAAACGGCCTTTTCAGTTGACCCACCTTTACCAAAGAACCAGAGTATCCGATTTCCCTCATCATTCTCAATAAAAGGTCATCACCAACAGCAATTGTATAAGAATTAAAACCTTCAAAATCCAAGGCATCACGAACAGTGTCTGGAGTTACAACATACTCTTGACCTTGATAGTCAAAGATAATTGAAGGTGACCCTGTCTCGCCTCCATTATCATAAGTGCCTGTCTGCCAAAAGCTTGTAATTTGAGATGTAGACAGCTTCAACGGTGCGGTGAGAGCATGACCAATGTCAGAATTAGCCAAGAAATTCTGTATTAAATGAAACGCCTCTGGTGCGTTCTCATTCGCCAACGGAGTAGCATAGTTATTTGGAACAAACTCAAGTCCAGAAGCAGTGAAAGCAGTTGAAGCCATTAGTAATATCAAGAAATAAACAGAAAATAGCTTCAAAAAAACGAGAGACTTTAGGAGAGAAAGTGTTTGTGAATATGTGTGAGTGAAACTAGAATACAATTGGAGTAAGTCGTGAAAAACTGTAACGGTTGTGTGTATAATGTATAAATAGAAAATTTAAAATTAAAAACTGAACAGTTTTTAATCATTAAAACACAACTGTCTTACCTCGTGTACTGTGTAAATGAGACACGTGTCACACATGCAATGACTGACAGCAGTAATTGGCAGTTTCCAATGCGCATGCGCAGTAAAAACAGCAATAATTACCGCCGATTACACTTTCCTATGTATGCAATCTCTCTCCTCTCTTTAACACTTTTCTAAACCAATGCCCAAACATACTCTTTTGAAAAACCAAAACAAATGTTTTTCCTCAAAATTATAAACTGTCTGAAACAAATAATTTATTTTAACCATCAGAGATTAAAATAGAATTACCTCGGCGTAGAGTACACAAATCATCAGTGTTTACCAATCCTCCTCCTTTATAAATAAACTCTTTTCACAAACTGTACAGGTGGGAGCATTTGTGTGTGAATTAGCAGAGTTTACTGAATATGAATATTTAGACCATCTCAAAGTGCATAAAATCCACACACTAAAGTAAAAACTGGTTGCCTAAACTCTCATGTAGAAAATAAAATCTGATTTTATATCTAAACTCTGTAGACTGATATCCTTTCATTTGGATATATCTTTTATGTTCACCCCCTTTAAATTTTATTTTATTTTTAATTATTTTTCCAGTAATCAGTGGTTAGCACTAGTCACCAAAAATCAAAGATTTTAGCCCTTATTTCATACAATAAGTTCCTGGATCTTCCTAGGCACAACATGATCTCAAAGGAATTTGTGCTCTTTTTGGCATCTTTTGATTTGGGGGTGAATTATTTGCAATTAATAATCAGAGTTTAGACTTTTCATCAGTTAAGACAATTAATTTATGAGAGAAAATGCAAACAGCTAATACAGACTCAGTGTATAGGATCAATAAACTAAGAGATGCTATAAATACAAAGACAGTATCATGCTGTGTAAAATTTCTGCACATTTTGTAATCAGAATCTATAATACTTAGAAGAATTCATGATTACTTACTGAAAATCATGCTTCATACAACTTTCTTCATCGGTCATTATGTTTCAGACAATATCACAATCAGAGTATAACATCAGAGTTTAACCGACAGAGTATGACTGACAGAGTATAACTAACAGAGTTTACTATCAGAGTTTAACATGCTGGTTCAAATAACAGTTAACACATGCAAAGAATCATGAGCATAAAATCAAACATGTATAGATTTTGAGTCTAACCAGTATCTCTAGTCAAAACCAGAGACCATTCCAAGTTCATTTACCAGTCTTGTAAAGGTAGCTTCACTCAAAGGTTTGGTGAAGATATCTGCAAGCTGTTGATCTGTAGACACAAAATGAAGCTCAATATCTCCTTCTTCCACATGTTCCCTGATAAAATGATATCTTCTGCTGATGTGCTTGGTCATGGAGTGCTGTACTGGATTACCTGTCATAGCAATATCACTTTGATTATCACAGTAAATAGGTATTTTAGAGTACCTTAATCCATAGTCCAGCAATTGATTCTTCATCCATAAAATCTGTGCACAACAGCTACCAGCAACTATATACTCTGCTTCTGCTGTGGATGTGGAAATTGATTTCTGTTTCTTGCTGTACCAAGAAACTAATCTGTCACCTAAAAATTGACAGCTTCCACTTGTGCTTTTTCTGTCTATCTTACAGCCTGCAAAATCTGCATCAGAGTAACCAATTAATTTAAACTCTGATTCTCTAGGGTACCACAAACCAAGAGTTATGGTTCCTTTGAGATATTTGAAAATTCTCTTCACAGCTGTTAGATGTGGCTCTCTGGGGTCTGCTTGGAATCTTGCACAAAGACATGTGGCATACATGATGTCTGGTCTGCTTGCAGTAAGATACAACAGAGACCCTATCATGCCTCTATAGTTTGTCATATCGACTGGTGCCCCACTGTCCTTGTCTAGCTTTGTTGCAGTTGCCATGGGAGTTGTGGCAGATGAACTATCAAGCATACCAAATTTCTTCAGAAGATTTCTGGTATATTTTTCCTGATTGATAAAAATCCCATCATCTGTTTGCTTGACCTGTAAGCCTAGAAAATAACTAAGCTCTCCCATCATGCTCATTTGGTACCTGGACTGCATAAGCTTTGCAAACTTCTGACAGAGTTTGTCATTAGTAGATCAAAAAATAATATCATCTACATAAATTTGAACTAAAAGCAAATCATCACCAGAATTGAAATAAAACAAGGTTTTATCAATTGTACCTCTAGTGAACCCACTTTCTAAAAGAAATTGAGCCAGAGTTTCATACCATGCTCTTGGTGCCTACTTTAGTCCATATAAAGCCTTGTCAAGCCTGTAGACATAATCTGGATGTTTGGGATCTACAAACCCTGGTGGTTGTTCAACAAACACCTCTTCTTCAAGCTTCCCATTGAGAAAAACACTCTTTACATCCATCTGAAAGACTTTGAACTTTTTGTGTGCAGCATAGGCCAGAAAAATCCTTATTGCCTCCAATCTTGCAACTGGAGCAAAGGTTTCATCATAGTCAATTCCTTCTTGCTGTGAATAGCCTTTTGCTACAAGTCTAGCCTTGTTCCTTGTAATCACACCATCACTGTCAGTCTTGTTTCTGAAAACCCACTTTGTACCTACTACAGATCTGTTCTTTGGTCTAGGTACAAGTGTCCAGACTTCATTCCTCTCAAATTCATTCAACTCTTCTTGCATAGCTGTTATCCAGTTAGCATCTTGAAGAGCTTCTTCCACTTTCTTTGGTTCTGTTTGAGACAAGAAAGCATGATACAGGCATTCATTTGTAGTAGCACTTCTAGTTCTTACACTAGCATCAGGATCTCCAATTATGAGATCAGGTGTATGTGTCTGTGTCCACTTTCTTGCTGTTGGTAAGTGGCTTCTTGTATCAGTATTGGATCCTCCCCCTTGATCCATGCTCTCCTGATTCATGTGTTGACTTTCTGCAGCTTCTGAGGCTCCCCCTGAATTGGACTGCTCAGAGTTTGAGCTTTCAGAGTTTGAATCAGCTTCCTCAACAGACTCACTTTGAGTGTTTGAGTCACCATGTTGAGCTGCCTCACGCTCCCCCTCAACTGGTTCTCTGTTTTGAGAATTTTCAGTTTCTCCATTATTTACCAGTAAAGGTTCAGAGTATGCTTCGTCAGAGTTT
Source organism: Heracleum sosnowskyi (assembly GCA_030848705.1). Classification (NCBI taxonomy): domain Eukaryota; kingdom Viridiplantae; phylum Streptophyta; class Magnoliopsida; order Apiales; family Apiaceae; genus Heracleum; species Heracleum sosnowskyi. Next base: position 39,690,339 of record CM061243.1, on the reverse strand, counting down.
ATCAGAACCGCTTCATCAGAGTTTGTCGGTACTGCTTCATCAGAGTTTACATCATCAGAGAATAAATCTTCATTTTCAAAGCGCAGTTGATCATATTCATCTAAGTCATCAAGTCCAGTTATTTTCTTGTCATCAAATGACACATGTATAGACTCCATGATCACCTTTGTTCTCAGATTGTATACTCTGAATGCTTTTGTTGACAATGGATAACCAACAAAAATTCCTTCATCAGCTTTTAACTCAAATTTGGTCAACTGTTCAGGATGAGTCTTCAGAACAAAACACTTACATCCAAATATATGAAAATATTTCAAATTTGGCTTCTTGTTCTTCACCATCTCATATGGTGTCTTTCCATGCTTGTTGATCAATGTTGCATTCTGAGTAAAACAAGCAGTTTGAACAGCTTCTGCCCAGAAATAGGTTGGTAACTTTGCTTCATCAAGCATTGTTCTGGCAGCTTCGATTAGAGTTCTGTTCTTTCTTTCAACTACACCATTTTGCTGTGGAGTCCCTGGTGCAGAAAACTCTTGCTTCACTCCTCTTTCCTTGCAGAAAGCTTCCATTACTGAATTTCTGAATTCAGTTCCATTATCACTTCTTATTATCTTTACTTTGTACTGTGATCCTTTATCCAGTTGATTTACATGATCCATCACAGTCTGAGCAGTTTCATCCTTCTTTGCCAAGAAATAAACCCAAGTGTATCTAGTATACTCATCAACAATTACTAGAGTATATTTCTTTCTGCCCATAGACATTACATTTACTGGACCAAAGAGATCAACATGTAGAAGATGATATGGCTCCACAATTGAAGATTCAGACTTGCTCTTGAAAGATGACTTCCTTAGCTTGGCCTTTTGACAAGAATCACACAGGCCATCTAAGCTGAGAATTGACTTGGGAAGTCCCCTTACAAGATCTTTTCTTATCAGCTCATTGATGTTGTTCAAATTTAGATGAGAGAGCTTCTTATGTCATTTCCAACTCTCTTCATTTGACATTCTTGCTGTCAGACACACAGTTTTTCCATCAGAGTTTGTTACCAAACTTGCTTCATAGATGTTGTTGCGCCTGTGTCCAACTAGAACAACTTTTCCAGTAGATTTACTGATCACTTCACAGTGTTCAGTATGAAAATCTACATGATATCCTCTGTCACAGATTTGACTCACAGATAGCAGATCATGCTTGAGTCCTGAGACAAGAGCTACGTTTGATATGATGACACTTCCAAGATTTATATTGCCATATCCCAGAGTACGTCCTATGTTGCCATCTCCATAGGATACTTTTGGGCCAGCCTTCTCCTTAAAGTCTGATAGCAGGGCTTTATTTCCAGTCATATGTCCTGAGCATCCACTGTCCAAGATAAGGGTGCTCTCTTTTATGCCCTGCAATCACAAACAATCACTATGTGTTAGATTTAAGGATCCAGACTTGCTTGGATCCTTTGGCTTTCTTAACATTGTTAGCTTTTGCAGCGGTATCACTATCAACAGAGTTTAAACTAACATTGTCAGACTTTATACTTGCAGAGTTTGCTCTAACCCATTTCAAGTTGGGTTTTAGCTCATAATAGTTGTGATAAATAGCATGATAACTTTTGCAAGTATATATGGAATGCCAAGTGCTCCCACAGTGTGTGCATAAAGTCTGTGGCCTAACCCTAACATAATCATTCTTTACCCCAGACTTGGAGAGTAAAGAATTAATATCTTTGTTTTTCCTGCAAAAACTGGCAAGATGGTTAGCACTACCACAGTTATAACATGTTTTTCTTGGAGCTACTGAAGTAGGCAGATGATTATTCCTTTTATTTATGCCTACTTTTCCATTCCTATTCTTCTTGGACCCTTTTGGTTTCATGGCAGATTTTACCTCTTTGAGCTTATGATTGAACTGTTTTCCTGTCATTAAACCAACATTAACCTGTTTTTCACAGACTTTTACTGGTTTTCTAACAGCTTCTTGCTCAATAGGCTTCTCTGTTGTAGATTCAATATCCACTTGTTCAACACAAGCTTCAACAACTTCTTTTACAACTACAGACTTTAGCTATGAACAAATTTCACAGGTTTAAGTTGTGGTTTTACTTTAACTTTATCTTTAAACCTAAGTTCATCTTCCTCACAGTAACCTAAACCTACAGTATCTGTTTGAAAAACCTGATGTGTGTCTTTTCCAGAATTAGTCCAGGTTTTAATCACTTTTCTCTCTTTTTCCAACTCAGACTCTATTTGCCTATATCTTTTAAGCAATTCCTGTTCAACATAAACAGCATCATCTCTCTCCTTTTGAACTTGTTGCATGTTAACAAGCTTCTCTTCAAGAAATTTATTTCTTTCTTTGAGACCTAGATTCTCAGATTTTATTCTCTCATTCTCTAAAGTCTGATCCCTATAACTAACATGTATGCTTTTAAGATAAATTCTTAATTCAGATATATCATCAATATCATAAGCATAAGTTGTTAGGGGTACCTTGTTTTCAGATGAGTCAGCTTCATCTCTACCAATTGCCATGAGAGCATAATTGACTCCCTCATCTGAGTCTGAAGTGTCTGCCCAGTCTTTGCCTTTTGAGATGAGTGCTTTTTCAGTTTTTCCTTTCTTGCACTCTGGAGCATAGTGACCCATCTCTTTGCACTTGTAGCACTGGATCTCAGATTTGTCCTTCTTTCCAGACTTGGTATCCCTTCCATCAGACTTTCTGAAATTCTTTCTTTCAGAATTTGAATCTTTCCTAGAGAATCTTTTTCCTTTCTTGAAATTCTTGAATCCCATCTTTTTGAAGGTCTTCACCATCAAGGCAGCCATTTGCATCAACTCCTCTTCATCATCCTCAGAGTCAGAAACTTCATCAGAGTTTGAGCCATCATCAGAGTTTGATGACTCACTGTCAGAGTTTACGACCAATGCTTTTCCTTTGGCTTTCTTCCTTGAGATTTTCTTCTCGATGGGCTTCTCCTCGACTCTGAGAGCAACAGATTTTGTCTTCTTGCTTGATCTTCTGTTTCTTTGTTCTATCTCCAATTCATGAGTTTTCAGTAACCCATAAATCTCATCAAGTTCAGTTTCAGCAAGTTCATAATTATCTCTTATAGTTGTTGCCTTCAAATCCCATCTTTCAGGTAAAGATAAGAGAAATTTGAGATTTGATTCTTCAAGATCATATTCTTTATCAACTAGAGATAAGTCATTCAACAGTTTACAGAATCTGTCATATGTCTCAGTCAAGGTTTCATTGGCTCTTGAATCAAAGTGCTCATACTCCTGAGTGAGTATAGTTTTCCTGTTCTTCTTTATAGCAGAGGTTCCTTGACATCTAACTTCCAAAGCATCCCAGATCTCTTTTGCAGTTTTGCATCCAATAACTCTGTTAGACATAACATTATCTAAAGCACTATGGAGTAGATGTCTAACCTTTGCATCCTTTGCAAACGATGAGATGTCTTCAGGAGTATAGTCCTTCTTCTCCTTTGGAATTGTCTTCTGATCTTCACCAGCAACAACTGTTGACAACTTAGTTGGCTTATGAGGACCATCATAGATTCTATCAAGGTATTCTGGATCTGTGGCTTCCAGAAACATGGTCATCTTCACCTTCCAAATTGGATATTCTGCTGGCCTGAGAATTGGAACCCTGATTGACTCATATCGACTCACAGGAGCAGGTTTCACTTGTTCAGTCTTTGGAGCAGCAGCTTGATTTTCCTCAGTCATGATTATACTTGTATTGCTGATCGAAAACTGTATATATTAAACAGCCTTGGCTCTGATACCAATTGTTAGGCCGAATACAATATAATCAAATATATATTAGAATAACAATAATCAAGAACACTGTTTATGAATCAATAAACTATAATTGTATTAACAGCTTCTCTCTTTATGATGTTAAAGAATCACAAAGAGCTTCTAGTTTACAAGAATGATAATCAATGATCGCGTCCCTTCTAGGGATAACCTATCTGTGTTTATATAGTACACAGCTACATACAATCCATCTCTAATTGATATTCCTATAAGTTAGCTATACAATTCATATCAATTAAGGATTGCTTCTTATCTTCTATTCCGTTTCCTTAGCTGTATCAATATATTCTGCTTCTTTCCATCTTCAGAATATATTGCTTCTAGAATATTCAATTCAGCACCAACAGCTAATTCAACTATCACCACGTCAGACTTTAACAAACTCTGACTGGCTTCAATGTAAACTCTGATGAGCACCTGTTGCTTAAACACTGATGAACAAACGTCAGCAATTATATCTAACACTAACAATTAGTTTTCTTGTCGGAGTACAGTTGGTTTGTAAGCTAGTTTGGTACATTGTTTGATGTATTGTTTTGGTTATGCTAGTTGGTGTAAAGATTGTATGTTCGGTGTTTGGTAATAGCAAGTGCTTAACTATTTTCTTATGTTGGTGTTTTAGTTTGATTTGAGTTTTGTTTGCATATATAAAGAATACTGTATGTTAAAACATGAACATGAGACATCAAATATTAAAAAGAAACTAATGTCATTTGATGGGCAATTACAATGAAAATATTAAAAAACCGATGTAAAAGAGGAGAAATGATGTTATCTCTTTATACAAAACAGATGTAAAAGAGGGGTAAAGACATCGTAAATTTGGTAGAAACTGATGTCTGGAGACTTCTAATACATCGGCTAAAACCCGATGTCTATAGTCATGACCTTTCTCTACACCCACATACACATCGGCCGAATTTTTTCCAGACATCGGTTTTTAGCCGTTGTCTATTAACGTTTTTCTAGTAGTGAGTACAAAGTCTAAATGGCTTAACTCCATTTCATGTTCTATTTAATAAAGCTCCTTCTTATAGTGTTAGATATAATTGCTGACGTTTGTTCATCAGTGTTTAAGTAACAGGTACATATCAGAGTTTATATAGAAGCCAGTCAGAGTTTGATAAAGTCTGACTGGGTGAAGAGTTTATATAGAAGCCGGTCAGAGTTTGTTAAAGTCTGACAGGGTGATAGTTGACTTAGCTGTCGGTGCAAAGATAAAGATTCTAGAAGCAATATATTCTGAAGATGGAAAGAAGCAGAATATATTGATACAGCTAAGGAGACTGGACAGAAGACTGAAGCAATCCTTAATTGATAATAATTGTATAGCTAATTTATAGGAGTATCAATTAGATAAGGATTGTATGTAGCTGTGTACTATATAAACACAGATAGGTTATCCCTAGAAGGGATGCGAACATTGAAATATTATTCTTGTAACCTAGTAGCTCTTTGTGATTCATTAACATCACTAAGAGAGAATTATTTAATATAATTCAGTTTGTTGATTTACAAACCTGTGTTCTTGATTGTTATTCTCATACATACTTGATTATATATTGTGTATTCGGCCTAACAATTGGTATCAGAGCCAAGGTTGTTTAATATATACAGTTTTACGATTCAAACACAGTAATAATCATGTCTGAAGAAAATCAAACTGCTCCTAAGGCTGAACAGGTTAAGCCCAATTCTGTGAGTCGATATGAAACAATCAGGGTTCCAATTCTCAGGCCAGTAGAGTATCCGATTTGGAAGGTGAAGATGACCATGTTTCTGGAGGCTACAGATCCAGAATACCTTGACAGAATCTATGATGGTCCTCATATGCCGACTAAATTGTCCCCTGTTGTTGATGGTCAAGAACAAAAGACTGTTCCAAAGGAAAAGAAAGATATGACTCCTGAGGACATCTCATCAATTGCAAAAGATGCAAAGGTTAGACATCTTCTCCACAGTGCTTTAGATAATGTTATGTCTAACAGAGTAATTGGCTGCAAAACTGCCAAAGAGATATGGGATGCTTTAGAAGTCAGATGCCAGGGAACAGGTGCTATCAAGAAGAACAGAAAGACAATACTCACACAGGAGTATGAGCACTTTGATTCAAGAACTAATGAAACCTTGACTGAGACTTATGACAGATTTTGCAAACTATTGAATGATCTGTCTTTGGTTGATAAAGAATATGAGCTTGAAGAGTCTAATCTCAAGTTTCTGTTATCTCTACCTGAAAAGTGGGATTTAAAGACAACCACAATAAGAGATAATTATGAGCTTGCTGATACAGATCTTGATGAAATCTATGGGTTGTTGAAAACTCATGAACTGGAGATAGAACAAAGGAATAGAAGATTGAGTAAAAAGACAAAATCTGTTGCTCTCAAAGTTGAGGAGAAGCCCATTAAGAAGGAATCATCAAGGAAGAAAGCCAAGGGAAAGGCTTTAGTCATTAAATCTGAAAGTGAGTCATCAAACTCTGATGATGACTCAAACTCTGATGAAGCTTCTGACTCTGAGGATGATGAAGAACAGATGATGCAAATGGCTGCACTGATGGTGAAGACTTTCAAGAAGATGGGATTCAAGAACTTTAAGAAAGGAAAGAGATTCTCAAGGAAAGATTCAAACTCTGAAAGGAAAAGTTTTAGAAAGTCTAATGGAAGGGAGACCAAGTCTGGCAAGAAGGATAAATCTGAAATCCAGTGCTACAGGTGTAAGGAGATGGGTCACTATGCTCCAGAGTGCAAGAAAGGCTGTTAGTCCTTGTGTATTGCAGAAGGGGGGGGATGAATGCAATACTGATAAAATTCAATCTAAATTTCAACAACTAAAATCAAGATTAAACGTTATCAGCAATATATGCAATCACGAACAGTATTCAGTAAGAACAAGATTCACAAAATAAATGTTTTATTTATTTTGCAAAGTGTTGCTACAACCTCAAGAAAGAATTCTCGAGCTTCGGGTTTTCTTCAAAGACACTTGCTTGTCTTCGTTACAATTCTAGAATGAATTGATAGTAGGTATAAGACTAACCCTATCACTATCAGTCACGGGTTTGTGAAGCTGCTGTCACTGTCAAGTGGCAGCTTCTTACAGATTGTCTTACCCATGTGACTTTCCTAAATTGCTAACATGTCAGATATACATTACAAAGAAAGCAACCTAGATTCATTCCATTTCCAGCTAAACCAATTCAGAAGATAAAGACTTGACCTTGCTCTTGAATTGATTCGCTTTTGTTTTGCAGTGCTTGAAGCTTCTGTCGTAGTCTTGCAGACTTGGTGCAGCTTAGGGATACTGCATCACGCCTGTTTCTTGAACATTTAAACTGTCACGGGATTTGACTGAGAAAGATACCTAGCATAAGGATCTTTATTGAGACAGTTACTTTTGCCGCAAAGCTTGCTGTCACAGGAATGATCTTTTGGTGACAGTATGAGTTCCCCGCATAGAGTGCTGTCGAGGATCCCAAACTTGCTGTCGAGGGCAATAGTTGCTGTCGCGTAGTCTTCCGCCAATGTTGCTGTCAGAGTGAATATGCTGTCGTGACTTGCAATATTCTGTCTTCTTGTAATCTTATTGTCACAGCTTTAGGACAGTGACCTTTATTCATGTTGTCATCCAAAAAGCATTCTTTGAGGCTTGAACACATAAGTGAACTTCTTTCAAACAATACAACTAGAATAACATTACATACTGATTACAAGAACATACTTTGGCTATGACAGTATGTTCTACTTAATTTGAAAAATTAAGTACAATCAAAGTTAAGTTATTTCAATGCTATCACCCATAAATCCCAACAATCTCCCCCAATTTGTTTTTATGGAAAATAACAACAAATTTACAATATGTGCTGACAACTTAACTAACAAGATCAGAATTTAAGAATTTTCACTTAGCTTGAGATCTCCTCTTCTGTCTTGCTGCATCCTCTCTTTTGAGAGCTTCTGCCAAGCAGCTTCTTAGACTTTCTACAAGAGAAATTTCAGCGGCAGACACTGCATCATCCTCTACTTCATCAATGATCTTCTTTATGGAAGGGGATATGAGAGAACTAACATCCCTGAGATTCAGCCATTGCTCTATATCATATGGATAGGTTCTGAAATGAAGTTCTTCATTAATGAGCTTGAATCTACTTCCAGGATAAGCATTGAGAGACTTCCTTCTTTGCTTGTCCAGTTTTGAGTCTTCTCCTTTTCTCCCTTCCAATAACTTCTCTATCTCATCAGAACAAATCTGTTCCAAGGGATGAATTGAACCAGCTACCATATACTGTAAATCCTTCAGAGTGGATGTTTTAAGCTTATGCAAGCTGCAAACATAGATTTCTTCTTTTAGGAACTTGACTCTTAGGGGATTTTCCAGCATATATGGTTGATAATTTGGAGCTTCACTTTCTGCCTTGTTAGAGGCCTTGTGTTTTTCCAGTAATTCAGCTTCCTTCTTATCAAGTTCTGACTGAGTTTGAGAATATTCAGAAGATTCAGGTTGTTTGCTTAGCTTGGGTTCCCCTTCCTTAGTTGGTTGGGTTTGCCCTTCTTCTGTGGGTAAATCATCAAACTCATAGTACCAGTGGTATGGTATAGGAGAGGCTGGGAGATCAGTAAGAATATCAGCATCATCAAAATCTGCAAAGTTATAGCCAAATTTCTGATAAAATTCAGCATCCCTATCTGCCTGATATTTTAGAACATGTTCCATGACAGCCTTTGAAACATCATCATAGCTCTCCAGCAACTCTACCATTCTTTCCAGGTAGAAGAAATCAATTCTTCTTTTATCTATGGTTGATGTACTTTTCTTGGTTGATGTGGCTACCAGATTGAAGTCCTTGTCAATCTTGGCTGACCTTGATTCTTCCCACCACAGAATGTACTCAGTGGCCTCTTGATTTGCATCCAGCTTAACCTCAACGCTCTTGATTTCTCTTGATTGCATTTGTTGAATCTTGAGACTGTTGGGAGGAATTGATTGAATTGGCTTTTTGAGATTCCTGCCAAATCCAGTGGCCTTTTCCTTTCCTGAGTACTTGTGCTTCCCTGTAGGTTTCTGTCTAGAAAACCATGCCTTAGCTTTAGCTTTCAGTCTTTTGGACTTGACAGTAGCCTTGGCTTCATCCTTGACAGAACCTTCCTTGACAGTACCCTTGTCGACAGCATCTTCCAAGACAGCATCTTCTATGACAGTATCCTTGTCGACAGTACATTTGGTGACAGCATCTTTTTCAGCATTTATGCAGTCAATAGCACATCTAAGAATGCTTGCCTCCAAAGCTTCCAGTATTCTTGACTCCTCTTCATCTGTTGCACCAGCATCTTTCTTTTCCTGGCTAGGAGTTTCTTTATTGCCTTCATTCTGGGATTGAATACCAGTATTCCCAGAATTACTTCCACCAGCATTTCCAGCATTTCCAGAAGCTTCACCACCTCCATCCTCACCATCTTCATCATCATCATCATCATCATCATGGGGAGGAATGTTATAGAAGCAACTTCCACCTTGATCATTTCTTTTGGCATTGGCTCTAGTGATTAGCTCCTTCATTCTAGCTCCCAGTGCCTTGTCTTTCAACACCAGCATTTTGTAGATTTCTTGAACAACATGAACTCTTCCTGGATTGGCATTTGAACTGAGTATTCCATCTAGTACCTTCAGAATTGACTTGGTTTCCATACTGGATGGGCTACCCAAATTCATGAAGCTGTTCCTTCTTGTGCCATCCTTAGTTTTGGATCTGTAAAAAACACTTGGTGGATTTGAGTAGACTTCAGGTAGCTTCTGTGTGATCAGGTTCTGGATTTGCATATCCAATATTTCATTGAATGGTGTTTGAGTTGCCCTGATCATTCCCTTCAAAGCACACAACACCTTTGCTGGCAGACTCTGCAATAGCTGCATTGTGATGAAATAAGATATGCCAGAAGTGAGATAAATACTTACAGCCCATCTTTTCTCATCATTCACCATTACACTGACACTAGTAATTTGTTCCTTTAACAGTTTTGTGGTGTTGGTTGGACGGTTGCTAGGAGCATTCATTGCTTCTTCCACCAAACTGCTAAACTTACTGTCATGGTTGTGTAATGTGCTCTCCCTGTAATCCACCATCAAGACATTGGCTTCCTCTTGATCAAATTCAGTGCCATTTATCCAAATAATTCCACCATGAATGGATTCAGGCAGTTTCCCTTTACCTTTCCCAAGTTTGTTTTGTTCCTCCATTTCTCTCCATTTCTTCTGTAAAGCAGTTTCTTGAGTTTCTGGAGTAGGTTCTCTAATCACCACAGGAGGCAAGATTGGATGTCTAGATGCAAGTCTTCTTTGCAATGCATCTTGAGTTTCCTTTGACATTAACACCCTTTCTCCATCCATTTCCACTTCAACAGGCTTTTCAGCTTTATCCTGTGGTTTTGCACTGCTTGGTTTGACTTGCTCCTCCTTAGACATTGCTTTCCTTTTAGCTCCCCCTCTGGTCTCCACAGCTACAGGCTCCCCCTGAGTTCCACCTGATTCTTGAATAGGCAATGATTCTGATCTTGCTACCTTCTCCCCCTTAGTTGAGTTGGCAGCTACCAGGTCAGTAAGGAACTGAATAGAGAGTTGAGTAGCAGCAAAACCATCAACCACCAGTTGAGAGAGAGAGTCCAGTTTGGAGTCCAAAGTAGCACACTGTCCTTCAAGAGCTGCAATCCTGTTACCAAAAGTAGCAGAGGGGCCACCAGTCCTTAACCTTCTTGGAGGGGAAGGAAAAGACAGGGGCCTGGAGGCTATGGGGGTTCTCACACTCTCAGGGTGTTTTTGAGTGATCTCATCACCCCTCACAGTTTGACTCTCAAGGCCTAGTGCCTGAATAGTGTGGGCTCCCTCAATATCTCTCTGGACATGCTCAAGTCCCTCTCCTTTTGCCAGCTCATTTGGTTGCCTCTCATTTTTATGCTCACCTCTCTTTTCTTTTATCTCTCTTTTCTTTTGCACACCCTCACTCAACCTAGATGCATGGGTATGAGCAGTACTAACATGCATGGAAGGAGAAGATTTAGAATGTACCTTTAGGAGTTTGGCAAGAGGTAGGTCATCATCAGAGGCATCCTCAACAAGTACAGCATCAAAATCAGGCTGGGAGGGCTGGACAGCATCTTGAGTAGGAATGGTACTGTCAGTTGGAGTCTGGACAGCAGGTTCTGGCATGACAGCATCTTTGGGAGGTGGAGTGACAGTAGGTTCTGTAGTGAGAGTATCTTTCTCTCCACCTTTGACAGTAGCTGTGTCCAGGACAGTAGCATCCCCAGTGTCTTTGACAGCAACAGAGGCTGTGACAGCATCTTCCTGAAGGTAAGATGCTCCTTGGAGATCAGACAAAGTGTTGGCTGTTTCATTTTCTGACAAAATACCACTTTGCCCTAGCTCAGTGTTTGGAGGAGTGGTGTCCATCTCACTTTGAGAAATGGGTTCTTGTGGACCACTAGATGGGGGCTCATCCATGATTGGAGATGGATGATCAAAACCTGAAGGGTTGGGACTGTCCCCTTCTCTAGGTTGTGGAGAAGAAACAAAAGAATGTGTAGGGAAGGAAGAAGGTGAAAGTGTAGTAGAGAGTGGGGGCTGATTCACAGATGAAACATGTGAACCATCAATAGGAGTAGAGAAATCCTCACTGTGCCCTAACTCACTGTGTGTTTCTTCAAGTGGGGGTAGCTCAGGTTGGGAACCATGAGTTTGTGCAGACTCTGTACAGGGTGCCTTGGGAGACAGGCCAATTTCAATAGATGTCCCTTGTTGAGAAGGCACATCTAGGGAGGAGTTTATTTCCCTGGTTTCCTCTACAGTCTTTTGGGAGACTGCAGGGTGGCTGACAGTGGTTTTGGTCCTCCTAGCTCTCTTCTTCTTAGGCTCAGGGGGAACCACTGTGGGTTCTGTTTGACTACCTTCCTTATTTGCTGCACTAGGTGCAGTGTCTCCCTCTTGACTAACAGAGCTACCACCAACATCAGCTTCTAAGGATCTTTTTCTGGATTCTTGCAAGGCTTCTCTTTGGGCTTTGGGAAGTCTAGAGGGCCTAGGCTGAGTGTATGGTGTTGAATGGGGGTTAACTGAATTTGGGTCTAATTCAGTTTCATTCTCAAGAGAAAAAGAATCATAACCAGAAGGTAATGGATAATCAAGGTTGGACACTTGATCAACCATGTGCTGAGTGAAACAAATTGGAATATGTGCATTGAGATTTTGTGATGATAATAGTGTGTGTGTGTTCTTTTTCAAAACTGAGCAAGCCTCTAAACGAGGAGCAGCATCATTAAAATCACAGAATGAATTAATGCACAACATAAGAAAGCGAGGGTAGTGTGATACCTTCTTACCTATGGCAGCTTTGAGTTGTGCCATGAGGAGAGCTCCAACATTCACCTTGTATCCATGGACAAGAGAATGTGTCAGTTTCTTGATGTAGGAGGGTATCCCATTCCAGCCTGTGGACTTGGTAGAGAACACCTTGACCATTGCATCAAATATCATGCTCCACTCCTTCCTTAGATACTTCCTGTCCATTTCACCAGACGGGTACCACTTGGTTGTTCCCTCTTCGAGAATAGGGCCTGCATACCCAATCTTCAAGAAGAGCTTCTTCAGAGTGTCATCATTAGCAAGTGGAGCAAAGTTTTGGCCTTCTTCCAGTGTAATTCCAAGAGCAGTATTGATGACCTCAGCTGTGAGAATGTATTGTTGCCCAGAGATTGTGAATTGAATACCAGGGTTCTCACCCTCAGTTTGAGCAACAGCAGTTTGCCAAAACGCCTCAAGTCTGTCTAAGTCGAGAATGGGGGTTGAGGTTATGGCATAACCGAGATAGGACTTGTTCAAGAAAAACACTAGTCCTTTGAAACCTTCACCAGCATCATTTGGGGAAAAGATGCCAGCAAAGTTTGTTTGAGAGAGAGTCTGTTTGGGGGCCATTGAGATTTCAAGAAAAGAAGAAAGTGAAAAAGTAGCTTTTTGCTTGAAGAAAAGTATTTTGCCTTGAGTTTTGTGAGAGTGATATGTCTGAGTAACTGGAGAATAAATATGGGTATCTCAAACGTTTGCTCAAAAAGTGGAGTTAAAGGACGTGTCTTAACCCACTCTCTTAACACGTGAGTTACTGCCCGTTATTCACTGTCAATCGTGGGGTGAATATCCAATTACAACGGTCCACTATTGTTGACAGTAACCTGTGCGCTAGAAACAATCTGTCAGTAATAAGTGGTGGTGACAGTAGGTTTTGCGCGACAGCAACTATTGCGCAAAAACATGCTGTCACCGTTAAGCATTTGAGTGACAGTATCCTTTAAAGGTCGTGACAGAAAGTCTTTCCCTGCTGTCAAGAAGGTTGCTGTCAAGAGACACGGGACAGTATCCTTCTTTGTGACAGTAATTTAAATGGGAAATTGTTTCTGTCAAGAACTAATTAGAATGCGTTGCTCATATACTTAACCTAAAATTAACAGAATATGAATTTAGCAATGTAATCTTTCAAACACAGATATTAAGCAAGTTACACAGACAAGTCATAAACTCAGTAACCACATAAACAGGAACTTTTATTATTGTTAATAAAATCATTAATATTGAACATTGAGTACATCATTCTATGATTTTATCAACTAGTTCTAAGACTTCTTCCTTAATCTCTTCTTCAGAGCGGCCTTCTTTTTCAAGAAGTGCCTGAAGCTCCTTCTCTTCTTCCATAGCCTTGGCCTCCTCTTCCTTAGCCTTGGCCTCCTTTTCTCGTCTATCTCATCCATGGCGTCCAACAGCATTTCAAAGAGCTCATCGACCTCTTCATTGTCGGGTTCACTATCACACTTCTTTAGACCAACTTCGATTCCTACTTTGTTTTCCATTATTTACTTTAAAACTGAGAGCAGACTGGTGAAACCTAAGGTTAATTTATAGGCAAAACCGTCTAAGGATCAAAGTCTAATGGTCAACAGTTAGAGTACCCATACAACTACCACAAAAGTAATTAATGGTCGTGTCCTCCTTTAATCCTACAGATTAATGCAAAAGAGTGTGAAAGTCCAATGGAACAGATTTTTAACTCTCAAACTTAACGGATAACCACATTAAAGTCATACACGGTTTAAAAGTATGAGACTGGCACAAAATACTGACATGAAAAGTCAAATCAACACATGCTGTCACATAACAGACATAAACCAAGTAGACAGTAACTTCTCTTGACAGCAGGTTTGAAGTTGCTGTCATGAGCTTCAATAAGAATTGAAAATTTAGAAACCTTAGTAAATTAACATACCAGATTCAGCATTCCCAATTCACTTACCAACCTGTTGAAGGTTGCTTCATCCAATGGCTTAGTGAAGATGTCAGCAAGTTGCTTGTCAGTTGGGACATAAATCAGCTTCACAGTTCCTTGTTCAACATGCTCTCTGATAAAGTGATGTCTTATATCAATGTGCTTTGTCCTAGAGTGTTGAACTGGATTGTCTGAGATGGCTATGGCACTAGTGTTGTCACAGTAAATAGGAATTTCTCTTAACACTAGACCATAATCTAGAAGTTGACTTTTCATCCATAGAATTTGTGCACAGCAACTGCCTGCAGCAATGTACTCAGCTTCTGCAGTTGAGGTAGAAACTGAATGCTGCTTCTTGCTAAACCATGAGACCAATCTTCCACCAAGAAATTGACAGCTACCAGTAGTACTCTTTCTGTCAATCTTGCATCCAGCATAGTCTGAGTCTGAGTAACCAATTAGATCAAATCCAGTATTCTTAGGATACCAAAGGCCTAGGTTAGGAGTGCCTTTTAAGTATCTAAATATTCTCTTGATGGCTACCAAGTGTGACTCCTTTGGATCACTTTGAAACCTTGCACAGAGACATGTAGCAAACATGATGTCAGGTCTGCTAGCAGTTAGGTATAGGAGGGATCCTACCATGCCTCTATAGGTGCTTGAGTCAACTTTCTTTCCTTTAGGATCAAGATCCAGACTAGTTGCTGTGGACATTGGTGTCTTTGCAGGAGATGAATCTTCCAAGTTGAACTTTTTGAGAAGTTCCTTGATATACTTAGCTTGGCTTATGAAGATTCCATCAGCTTGTTGAAGAATTTGTAACCCCAGAAAGAATGACAGTTCTCCCATCATGCTCATCTCATATTTGTTGCTCATGAGATGGGAAAACTTCTCACACAGCTTCTCATTTGTAGAACCAAAAATGATGTCATCCACATAGATTTGTACCAGAATGATGTCCTTGCCATGATGTTTGTAGAAAAGTGTCTTGTCCACCACTCCTCTGGTAAACTGGTTTTCCAGAAGAAAGGTGGAAAGTGTGTCATACCATGCCCTGGGTGCTTGCTTTAGTCCATACAAAGCTTTGAAGAGTTTGTACACAAAATTATGCATTTCAGCATCCTCAAACCCTGGTGGCTGTTCCACATACACTTCTTCTTCCAGCTCTCCATTTAGAAAGGCACTTTTGACATCCATCTGAAATACTTTGAAGTTGCAGTGTGCAGCATAAGCTAGAAAGATTCTTATAGCTTCAAGTCTTGCAACAGGAGCAAATGTCTCATCATAATCTATTCCCTCCTGTTGACAGTAACCTTTAGCCACTAGCCTTGCTTTGTTCCTTGTCACCAATCCATTTTCATCAAGTTTGTTTCTGAAAACCCACTTGGTCTCAATAACTGACTTTCCCTTAGGTCTTGGAACCAATTTCCATACATTGTTTCTTTCAAACTGATTTAGCTCTTCTTGCATGGCTATCACCCAGTCAGAATCCAACAATGCTTCATCAATTGTCTTGGGTTCCATTTGTGACAGGAAGCATGAAAACATGCTGTCAGCAGAGACTTTGTTCCTTGTCCTCACTCCAGAATTAGGATCACCAATGATAAGGTCATTTGTGTGATCCTTGTTCCACCTGGTGATTCTGGGCAAGCTACTTGATTGAACAGGAACATTTGCTTCAGCTTGTTGAGTTGAATGCTCATCAATTCCATTGTCTCCACCATGTTCTTCATTGTCTCCAGAGTCATCACTGTCATGAATGTTAGAGGATATGGTCTGTGACTGAGCTGGAGTTTGGTTGACAGTAGTGGCATTGACAGTATCTTTATCAACTTCAAAAACTTGAGTGAAGCTAGGTTCTTCATCCACAATCTCCTCAGCTTCCAGGTATCCTTGATTCTCAAATCTGAATGTCTGCATCTTTCCTTCTTCATGCAGTCCTGGAAACTTGGTTTCATCAAATGTGACATTAACACTTTCTTCAATAATCCTGTGTTCCATAGCATAAACTCTGTAGGCAGTCCTTTCTGTGCTGTAACCCATGAATAGTCCTTCAAAAGCCTTGGTGTCAAATTTTCCTTTCTTCTCATGATTGTCCTTCATCATAAAGCATTTGCTTCCAAACACATGAAAATATTTGACAGTAGGTTTCTTTCCAGTTAGCAGACAGTAAGGTGTGCTTGCATGAGTTTTGTTGATCATGGTTCTGTTCTGAGTATAACAGGCTGTGTTGATAGCTTCAGCCCAGAAATATGTTGGCAGCTTAGCATCATGCAACATAGTTCTAGCTGCTTCAATGAGAGTCCTGTTCTTTCTTTCTACAACTCCATTCTGCTGTGGAGTTCTTGCAGTAGAGAATTGTTGTACAATTCCTTCATCTTTGCAGAAATTTCCAAGTGTGGCATTTCTGAATTCTGTACCATTGTCACTCCTCAAGATTTGAACTTTTGAGTTTGGGGTTCTATCAAGAACTCTGACTTGATTAATAATCACTTGAGCAGCTTCATCTTTGGATTCAAGAAGTTTCACCCAAGTGTACCTTGAGTAATCATCCACCATTACTAAGGCATATCTCTTTCTGGCCATAGATGGTACATTGACTGGTCCAAAGAGATCCATGTGAATTAACTTGAGTGCTTCTGTGTTGGTGTTTACTTGCTTGGACTTGTGCACAGCTCTTCTCAGTTTGCCCATTTGACAATCTTCACACAATCCTTCTTGACAGAATTCCTGTTGGGGCAAACCTCTCACTAACTCTTTCTTCATTAGAATGTTCATTGTTTTGAAGTTGAGATGTGAGAGCTTCCTGTGCCAAAGCATACTGTCACCAACAGTAGCTTTGCTGTAAAAACAGTAAACTTTATCCTTCTTTGTTGAGCTTAGATCAGCAACAAACAGGCTTCCTTTTCTGACCCCTTTTAGAGAGAGGCTTCCATCCTTCTTGTGATAGATGTTGCACACCATCATGTCAAAGTCAACCTTAAATCCTCTGTCACTGAATTGGCTGACACTGAGTAGGTTGTGCTTCAATCCATCCACAAGAGCAATATCTTCAATGACAACATTTCCAATTTCCAGACAGCCATATCCCACTGTGTAACCCTTGCTGTTGTCTCCAAAGGTTATGATTGGGCCAGCTTTCTCTACATAATGTGATAGCAGGGCTTTATCACCTGTCATGTGTCTTGAGCAACCACTGTCAATAATCCACATGACCTGATTTTTCTTCTTACCCTGCAAAACAGAATGTTTCTAAGTTGCATATGGTACCCAATCTTTGTTGGGTCCTGCAGTTTCAGTGTTTCCTGAGTTTCTTTCAGTCACAACATCACAAGCATTATCAAAGACTTCCTGTTTGACTTCTCTTTTCACCCACTTAGGTTTAGAATTGGACTTGGTCCTTTTCTTAGTGGATGAAGCCTTTTTGCTGTTGCCAGCAGGCTCAGAAGTCTCAATAGTGTTTAGGTATGAGCATTTTTCAGTAGAGAGAACAGGTAAGTTAAAGCATGTACTCATGGCAGTGATTTTGCATGGCATACAATCAATGTTATTACAGACACTCATAGTTCTATGCATAAGGGGGGTTCTGTGTAAGTTACCATTGAGTTCAGTAGCATTGATCTTATCCTCAATTGGTTTCTTACAAACATGTGTTAAGTGATGAGTAGATCCACAGTTATTGCACAGTTTCCTAGAAGCACCTCCAACATTAGTGTATCCATTTCCTTTATTGACACCTACCTTACCATTTCTGTTTTTAGACTTGGGAGTTACTGGATTGACAGTATGTTCAGAAGTTGCTGTCGAACTTTCCTTGACAGTATCTTTTATTCCTACTGTCTTGACAGAAGGTTTGAAAGTTGCTGTCTTGGAACCATTCTTGACAGTATCTTTGAAAGATTCTGTCTTGCCAACTGTGACAGCATCTTTTGAACTTACTGTCTGATTGCTTGGTAAGTTTACTGTCTTGGGGATTGTGACAGTATCCTTTCCATCCTTGAATGTGCTGTCAACACCTTCATCCTCATCAAGAATTTCTTGTTTGATGAGCATGGCTTCTTCATCAAACTCAATTTCAGCAGCTTTGAAAATAGGAGTTTTAACTTTCTTGAGAATGGTGGGTTTGACAGCAGCATTTCCAGGACAATCTTGAATCACAGTTTCCTTTCCAGGTCTTCTACCATAAGAAAAACCTATACCAACAGACTGATTTTCTGTATGCTTATCATTGTAATCCTGAACTATCTTTGATGAGTTTCTATAGGCCTTAATCTTAAATTCATTTTCAGCAATCTCATTCCTCAGGAATTCCTCAACCTCCTTAGCACATTTTAATTCATTTTTAAGTTTAGCATTCTCTTAAGCTAAAGAGCCTAGTGAACTGGTTTTGAGAACAAGAGAATCATTTTCAGACTGAAGTGTTTCATTTAGCTTACTTAGTCTAGAGATTTCCTCATTAGCAGCAGACAAGCTAGTATAGACATTGAACATTTCAGCACTTAAGTCTTTAATGGTTTTCCTATACTCATCAGTAGACATATCAAGTAAGACAAGTGAAGGTACCTGACTTGAAGGTGTTGATGCTACCTCATCAGTGCTAGCCATGAGAGCTAGGTTGACATATTCTTCCTCTTCTTCATCATCAGAATCATCCCAACACTTTCCTTCAGCCACATAGGCTCTACCTTGATTTTTCTTGGAGTATCCACCAGTTCCTTTCTCATATCTTTGAACCTGTTTGGGTCTTTTGCATTCAGTAGCAAAATGACCAGGTTCTCCACAGTTGTAACATTTGAACTTTGATCTATCCACAAATCCAGTTTTGTATCCTCCTTTGGTTGAACTTCCCACAGCAGCCTTTGATGAGCTTCCTTTGCTGAACTTGGATGCTTGGACTTGAGGCTTGTATGACCTATCCTTCTTGAACCTAAAGTTCTTGAACTTTTTGGCCATGTAAGCCATAGTAGGGTTGTCCATGCTTTCTAGTTCCTCCATTGTGTAGAAGTCTTCATCTTCCACATCTTTGAGCTGTAGTACCACTTTCTCATCATCTTCAACCACCTCTTCTATCTTCAAGGTCTGTGTTGGGGTTGATGGTGTGATCTGTAGTACTTCACTTGGCTGTGTGATCCTTGGCACATGTGCTACTAGGGCACTTGACATATTAGCCATCTTGTTCCTTGTTCCACTTTGTATGGCTCTCTTTTGAAAGAGTTCGAGTTCATAAGATTTCAGAATACCATAAAGTGTCTCAAAGGTTATATTGTTGAGATCTCTTCCTTCTCGTATGGCTGTTGTCTTGTGTTCAAGGTGATCAGGCAGTGTGAGCAGGAACTTGACATTTAATTCTTTTCTGTCATAGTACTTGCCATGTATCTGTAATTCAGTTAAGAGCTTACTGAACCTTTCAAACATGGAGGTTAAGTCTTCACCAGGCTTGGCCATGAATGCCTCATATTGAGATATTAGAATTTGCCTTTGGTTGCCCTTAACCTCTTCACTTCCTTCATAGAGTAAGGCTAACCTGATCCACATCTCCTTGGCTGATGTGCAGATTATCACACTTCCACACATGGCTTTATCCAGCGTGAGAGAATCGAGCAAGATAAGTTGCAAATGATCATCTAGCACCATTTTCTCCTTTTCAGGTTCCAAGATTTCTGAGGGATCTTTGGGAACCCAATGTGCAGGAACAATCTCACCATTCACTGTTGTGGCTTCAATTTCCTTTCTTGGTATGAAAGGACCATTCTCGAGTATACCTGGGTATAGTGAATTTGCAGCTTTAATAAACAACAAGATTTTTCTTTTCCAAATGCTGTAGTTCTCTTTATCAAATGCTGGGATCTTGATACTGTTTGATTTCTGCATTTTCTTCGGGATCTCAGATATGTATGTTAATCTGAAAGCTCTGATACCAGTTGTTAGTCCTTGTGTATTGCAGAAGGGGGGGGGGGATGAATGCAATACTGATAAAATTCAATCTAAATTTCAACAACTAAAATCAAGATTAAACGTTATCAGCAATATATGCAATCACGAACAGTATTCAGTAAGAACAAGATTCACAAAATAAATGTTTTATTTATTTTGCAAAGTGTTGCTACAACCTCAAGAAAGAATTCTCGAGCTTCGGGTTTTCTTCAAAGACACTTGCTTGTCTTCGTTACAATTCTAGAATGAATTGATAGTAGGTATAAGACTAACCCTATCACTATCAGTCACGGGTTTGTGAAGCTGCTGTCACTGTCAAGTGGCAGCTTCTTACAGATTGTCTTACCCATGTGACTTTCCTAAATTGCTAACATGTCAGATATACATTACAAAGAAAGCAACCTAGATTCATTCCATTTCCAGCTAAACCAATTCAGCAGATAAAGACTTGACCTTGCTCTTGAATTGATTCGCTTTTGTTTTGCAGTGCTTGAAGCTTCTGTCGTAGTCTTGCAGACTTGGTGCAGCTTAGGGATACTGCATCACGCCTGTTTCTTGAACATTTAAACTGTCACGGGATTTGACTGAGAAAGATACCTAGCATAAGGATCTTTATTGAGACAGTTACTTTTGCCGCAAAGCTTGCTATCACAGGAATGATCTTTTGGTGACAGTATGAGTTCCCCGCATAGAGTGTTGTCGAGGATCCCAAACTTGCTGTCGAGGGCAATAGTTGCTGTCGCATAGTCTTCCGCCAATGTTGCTGTCAGAGTGAATATGCTGTCGTGACTTGCAACATTCTGTCTTCTTGTAATCTTACTGTCACAGCTTTAGGACAGTAACCTTTATTCTTGTTGTCATCCAAAAAGCATTCTTTGAGGCTTGAACACATAAGTGAACTTCTTTCAAACAATACAACTAGAATAACATTACATACTGATTACAAGAACATACTTTGGCTATGACAGTATGTTCTACTTAATTTGAAAAATTAAGTACAATCAAAGTTAAGTTATTTCAATGCTATCACCCATAAATCCCAACAAAGGCAAATCTGTGAAAGCACTTATCTCTAAAGGCAAAGACTGGGCAGATACTTCAGACTCTGATGATGGAGAAAATTATGCTCTTATGGCAACTGTCAGAGATGAGACTGAATCATCTGAAAATAAGGTACCCCTAACTACTTATGCTTATGATACTGATAATATATCTGAGTTAAGAGTATATCTGAAAAGCGTACATGTTAGCTATAGGGATCAGACTTTTGAGAATGAGAGAATTAAAGCTGAGAATCTTAGTCTTAAAGATAGAAACAAGTTTCTTGAAGGAGAACTTGAAAATATGAAGCAGATTCAAAAAGAAAGAGATGATGCTGTTTATGTAGAACAGGAATTGCTCAAAAGATATAAGCAATTAGAATCTGATCTAGAAAAAGAAAGAAAAATAATCAAGACTTGGACAGACTCTGGAAGAGACACTCATCAAGTGTTTCAGACAGACTCTGTAGGTTTAGGCTATTGTGAAAATGATGAACTTAGGTTTAAAGACAAGGTTAAGGTTAAACCACAACTTAAACCTGTGATATTTGTTCCAGAAGCCAATAAGTTAAAATCTGTTGTAATAAGAGAAGCTGATATGGCATCAGATGAAGCCTGTGAAAGACAGGAAAATATTATAACAGAAAAACTTATGGAAAGAGAAGCTGTTAGAAAGCCAGTAAAAACTTGTGAAAAATAGGTTAATGTTGGTTTGATGACAGGGAAATAGTTCAATCATAAGCTGAAAGAGGTAAAATCTGCCATGAAACCAAAAGGGTCCAAGAAGAATAGGAATGGAAAGATAGGCATAAATAAAAGAAATAATCATTTGCCTACTGGTGCTGCTCCAAGGAAAACATGTTATAATTGTGGTAGTTCTAATCATCTTGCTAATTACTGCACAAAGAATAAAAATATCAATTCTTTACCTTCTACATTAGGAGTAAAGAATGATTATGTTAGGGTTAGACCACAGACTTTATGCACACACTGTGGGAGCACTTGGCATTCCATTTATACTTGCAAGAGTTATCATGCTATTTATCACAACTATTATGAGCTAAAACCCAATCTAAAGTGGGTTAGAGCAAACTCTGCAAGTGTAAAATCTGACAATGTTAGTTTAAACTCTGTTGATAGTAATTCCGCTGCAAAAACTAACACTGTTAAGAAAGACAAAGGATCCAAGCAAGTCTGGGTCCTTAAAACTAACACTTAGTGTTTATTTGTGATTGCAGGGTATAAAAGAGAGCACACTTATCTTGGACAGTGGATGCTCAGGACATATGACTGGAAATAAAGCCTTGCTATCAGACTTTAAGGAGAAAGCTGGCCCAAAGGTTTCCTATGGAGATGGCAACCTAGGACACACTCTGGGATATGGCAATATTAATCTTGGAAGTGTCATCATCACTAATGTAGCTCTAGTCTCAGGACTCAAGCATAATCTGCTATCTGTGAGTCAAATCTGTGACAGAGGAAACCATGTAGATTTTCACACTGAATACTGTGAAGTTATCAGTAAATCTACTGGAAAAGTTGTTCTAGTTGGACACAGGCGCAACAACATTTATGAAGCAAGTTTGGTAACAAACTCTGATGGAAAAACAGTGTGTCTGACTGCAAGAATGTCAAATGAAGAGAGTTGGAATTGGCATAAAAAGCTCTCTCATCTCAATTTGAACAACATCAATGAGCTAATAAGAAAGGATCTTGTAAGGGGACTCCCAAAATCAATACTCAGTCTAGATGGCCTATGTGATTCTTGTCAAAAGGCCAAGCAAAGGAAGTCATCTTTCAAGAGCAAATCTGAATCTTCAGTAGTGGAACCTTATCATCTTCTACATGTTGATCTTTTTGGACCAGTGAATGTGATGTCTATGGGCAGAAAGAAATATGCTCTAGTAATTGTTGATGAATATACTAGATATACATGGGTGTATTTCTTATCAAAGAAGGATGAAACTGCTCAAACTCTGATGGATCATGTAAATCTACTGGACAAAGGATCATAGCACAAAGTCAAAATTATAAGGAGTGATAATGGAACTGAATTCAGAAACTCAATCATGGAAGCTTTCTGCAAGGAAAGAGGAGTGAAACAAGAATTTTCTGCACCTGGAACTCCACAGCAAAATGGTGTAGTTGAAAGAAAGAACAGAACTTTAATTGAAACAGCCAGAACTATGCTTGAAGAAGCAAAATTACCAACTTATTTCTGGGCAGAAGCTGTTCAAACTGCTTGTTTTACTCAAAATGCTACTCTGATCAACAAGCATGGGAAAACACCATATGAGATGGTGAAAAATAAGAAGCCAAATTTGAAATATTTTCATATATTTGGATGCAAATGCTTTGTGTTGAAGACTCATCCTGAACAGTTGACCAAGTTCGAGTTAAAAGCTGATGAAGGAATCTTTGTTGGCTATCCATTGTCAACAAAAGCATTCAGAGTCTACAATCTGAGAACTAAAGTGATCATGGAATCCATACATATGTCATTTGATGACAAGAAAATAACTGGACTTGATGACTTAGATGGATATGATCAACTGCGTTTTGAAAATGAAGGTTTATTCTCTAATGATGTAAACTCTGATGAAGCAGTACCGACAAACTCTGATGAAGCGGTTCTGACAAACTCTGACGAAGCATACTCTGAACCTCTACTGGTAAATACTGGAGAAACTGAATATTCTCAAATTGAACAAAATGGAGAATCAGTTGAGGGGGAGCGTGAAGAAGCTCAACAAGACACAGCAAATGAGTCAGTTGAGGAAACTGATTCAAACTCTGACAGTTCAAACTCTGAGCCATCCAATTCAGGGGGAGCCTCAGATACTGCAGAAAGTCAACATATGAATCAGGAGAGCATGGATCAAGGGGGAGGATCCAATAATGATGCAAGAAACCACTTACCAACAGCAAGAAAGTGGACACAGGCACACACACCTGATCTCATAATTGGAGATCCTGATGCTAGTGTGAGAACTAGAAGTGCAACAAATAATGAGTGTCTGTATCATGCTTTCTTGTCTCAAACAGAACCAAAGAAAGTGGAGGAAGCTCTTCAAGATGCTAATTGGATTACAGCAATGCAAGAAGAGTTAAATGAATTTGAAAGAAATGAAGTCTGGACACTTGTACCTAGACCAAAGAATAGATCAATAGTAGGTACAAAGTGGGTTTTCAGAAACAAGACTGACAGTGAAGGTGTGATTACAAGAAACAAGGCTAGACTTGTGGCTAAAGGTTATTCACAACAGGAAGGGATTGACTATGATGAAACCTTTGCTCCAGTTGCAAGATTGGAAGCCATAAGAATTTTTCTGGCCTATGTTGCACACAAGAAGTTTAAAGTCTTTCAGATGGATGTAAAAAGTGCTTTTCTCAATGGGAAGCTTGAAGAAGAAGTGTTTGTTGAACAACCACCAGGATTTGTAGATCCCAAGCATCCAGATTATGTCTACAGGCTTGACAAGGCATTATATGGACTAAAGCAAGCACCAAGAGCATGGTATGAAACTCTTGCTCAATTTCTTTTAGAAAGTGGGTTCACAAGAGGTACAATTGATAAAACCTTGTTTTATTTCAATTCTGGTGATGATTTGCTTTTAGTTCAAATTTATGTAGATGATATTATCTTTGGATCTACTAATGACAAACTTTGTAAGAAGTTTGCAAAGCTTATGCAATCCAGGTATCAAATGAGCATGATGGGAGAGCTTAGTTATTTTCTAGGCTTACAGGTCAAGCAAACAGATGATGGTATTTTTATCAATCAAGCAAAATATACTAGAAATCTTCTCAAGAAATTTGGTATGCTTGATAGTTCATCTGCTACAACTCCCATGGCTACAGCAACAAAGCTAGACAAAGACACAGGAGCCTCAGTAGATATGACAAACTACAGAGGAATGATAGGGTCTTTACTGTATCTTACTGCAAGTAGACCTGATATCATGTATGCAACATGTCTTTGTGCAAGATTTCAAGCAGATCCCAGAGAGCCTCATCTAACAGCTGTAAAAAGGATTTTCAAATATCTCAAAGGAACCATAACCTTGGGTTTGTGGTATCCTAGAGAATCAGAGTTTAAGCTAATTGGTTACTCTGATGCAGATTTTGCAGGCTGTAAAATAGACAGAAAAAGTACAAGTGGAAGCTGTCAATTCTTAGGTGACAGATTGGTTTCTTGGTATAGCAAGAAACAAAAGTCTATTTCCACATCCACTGCAGAAGCAGAGTATATAACTGCTGGTAGCTGTTGTGCACAGATTCTGTGGATGAAGAATCAGTTACTGGATTATGGTCTGAGGTACTCTAAAATACCTATTTACTGTGATAATCAAAGTGCTATTGCTATGACAGGTAATCCAGTACAGCACTCCATGACCAAGCACATCAGCATAAGGTATCATTTTATCAGGGAACATGTGGAAGAAGGAGATATTGAACTTCATTTTGTGTCTACAGACCAACAACTTGCAGATATCTTCACCAAACCTTTGAGTGAAGCTACTTTTACAAGATTGGTAAATGAACTTGGAATGATCTCTGGTTTTGACTAGAGATACGGGTTAGACTCAAAAACTATACATGTTTGATTTTTATGCTCATGATTCCTTGCATGTATTAACTGTTATAAGTACCAGTGTCATAAACTCTGAACGTAAACTCTGATGCTCAACTCTGTTAGTCATAAAGTATTGGTCATACTCTGATAGTTACAGTCTAATGCTATACTCTGATTGTAATTTTGTCTGAAACATATGGACCAATGAAGAAAATTGTATGAAGCATAATTCTCAGTAAGTAATTATGAATCCTTAAGAGTTATATAGATTCTGATCTCAAATATGTGCAGTAAGTTAACACAGCATGATACTGTCTCTATATTTATAGCATCTCTTAGTTTATTGATCCTATACACTGAGTTTGTATTAGTTGTTTGCATTTTCTCTCATAAATTAATTGTATTAACTGATGACAAGTCTAAACTCTGATTATTAATTGCAAATAATTCACCTAAAATCAAAAGATGCCAAAAAGAGCACAAATTCCTTTGAGATCATGTTGAGCCTAGGAAGATCCAGGAACTTATTGTATGAAATAAGGGCTAAAATCTTTGATTTTTGGTGACTAGTGCTAACCACTGATTACTGGAAAAATAAAAAAAAATAATAAAAAAAATAAAAAAAAACAAAAAATATATATATAAAGGGGGTGAAAAATAAAAGATATATCCAAATGAAAGGATATCAGTATACAGAGTTTAGACATAAGAATCAGATTTTATTTTATACATGAGAGTTTAGGCAACCAGTTTTTACTGCTTTAGTTTGTGGATTTTATGCACTTTGAGATGATCTAAATATTGATTTCGGTAAATTCTGCTATAGCACACACATATTTTCACACCTGTACAGATTGAGAAAAGAGTTTATTGACAAAGACGGACAAATGGTAAACACTGATGTATTGTGTGAAATACGCCGAGGTAATTTACTTTTAATCTCTGATGATTAAAATAAATTTTATTGGTTTCAGACATTTTATAATTTTGAGATTAGACATTTGTATTGAAGTTCAAAAGAGTATGATAACAAACGGTTCATATTTGTATTAAACAGAGAAGAGAGAGATTAAGTATTTTGAACAATGTGACATGCGGTAATTATGGCTATTTTTACTGCGCATGTGTATTGAAAGTTGTTACATACAGCTGTTAGCGTATATACGTTTGACACCTGTCCTACTCACACACTTTTCAAAGACGCCTGCTGTGTGTAGTAATGATTAAAACATTTGAGTTTTAAATCTTCACAGTTATTATTTAAATATACTACACATAAACGGTTCACTCTTTTACACACCTCAACTTTTCATAAGCTTTTACTTACACACATTGTCTCAAACACTTTCACTGCATACAATCTATTCTCTGTTTGTTATCTTCTAAACTTTTCTAATGGCTACTACAATGTTTACTGCTTCTGGGTTAGAATTCGTTCCTAATAACTATGCTGCTCCTTTGGCAAATGAGAACGCACTGGAGGCGTTTCATTTGATTCAAGATTTCTTGTCAAACTCTGATGTTGGAACTGCTCTCACAGCACCATTGAAGCTGTCTGCATCTCAAATCAGATCTTTTTGGCAGACAGGTACTTATGACAATGGAGGAGAGTCTGGGTCTCCATCTATTATCTTTGAATTTCAAGGAGAAGAGTTTGTAGTTACTCCTACAACTGTTCGTGATGCTCTGGGCCTTGAAGACTTTAATGCTTTCATAATCTCTGTTGGAGATTCTGAGTTAGTTCGAATGATGAGGGAAATAGGATACTCTGGGCCACTGACAAAGCTTGGTCAGTTGAAGCGACCGCTCTTGCGAAAGGAATGGAGTTTCTTTTTCGACTGTATAACAAGGGCATTCGGCAAGAAATGCACGAACTGGGATGCTATTCCCACGGATAGTCTGCAAATCGGGTTTTCTCTTCTTTATGGAGGTAATTTTGATGTTGCTAGGCTAGTTCTAAATAATATAGGTGAGAAAATGAATGAAAACAGAGGTGTCGTCTATTTTGCAAGATTTTGTCAATTGATATTCTCTGAATGTGTTTCTGACGTAGAGATAGATGAGAATGATGTGATTCCCTGTTTTAAATTACATAAACGCATATTCTCTGATCTAACCAATAAAGATAACAAGAAAGGAGATGTTGGTGTTTTGTTGCTACCTGAGTCTGTGCAACAATTCCTGGATAACTTACAACAACAGCTAGCAAACTCTGAAGCTGGACCTTTTGTGTCTCAACCACAAAGGTCACAGAGATCTAAGGTAAGGGCTGTTAAGTCTGTCAGGATAAACACTGAAGCTGGGGCATCAAATGCTGATGATATGCCTCAGAAGAGAAGAATGAAGAAGAGAAGAGCCAATAGGGCAAAGTCTGATGCTGCTGATGCTGTTGATGCAGAGACTGAAACTGATGAAGAAACTCTTCATCAGAGAAAAAGAAGATTGGTAGCAGCACATCTGTTTGGTGCTGTGAATATCTCTTCAACTGTTGCTGATGATATTGATATTGAGATTCCAGAAGTTGAAGCTGTTCTTGAAGATAGAATTTTTATGGAGACTGTTTTTCAAAATGAAGCTCTTACATCAAATGCTGATGATGTAATTGAGGAAGCTGCACGTGAAGCTGCAGATGAAGCTCCTGAAATTCTTGTTCAGGAGGCTATAGAAAATATTGAGTCACAAGACTTTTATATGGAAGTTGAAGCAAACCTCTCTTTAAACTCTGAACATTTCACAGAGGGTTTGGAAGCTGATCAAGATACTGTTCAACTTGAAGAATCTATGGCTTCTCACACTGAAATAATATCTTTTGATCTTGAGAAAGGTGAGGAAGTCGATCAGACTTTAGCTGTTAAAGCTACAGAAACTGTTGCTGCAAATCCTGATGTTGTTGACAAGGATGCAACAGAGAATGTTCCTTTTGAAGCAGAGTTTGTCGCAAACTCTGAGGACATTCTTGTTCTTGAAGCTCTACAACAATCTGTTGTTGAGATTGTTCAAAGAGAAGCAGAGTTTAGTCATACTGCACACTCTGATGATCCTGAAAGAATGGCAGAAAATGTTCTTGCAGAGAATGAAGCAGAGGATGACAATGCTGAAGCTAGTCCTGTTCATTCCAATCCTGATATACAAGTAGAGTTGTCTGACATTCAAGCAAACTCTGAAGAAGAAAGAGAAGTCAACAGAGCTACTACTGCGTATTATCAAGCTATGTACTTCTCTAATTGGTCAAGCAAGGATACTATCTTTTCCAATGAAAGAGCTGCAGATTTTGTGACAAAGTCTTCTAAAGAGATTAAAAATCCAGAACTTCTCAGTCATCTGAAAGCAACTATTGTACAAATCAAATCATTAACCAATCGTTTTGAAGATTCTGACAAGGTGATTGCAGGATTAAGGAATGATATAGCTACAAGAGAGCTTACACAGCAAAAGGACAAATCTCTATACATCTCTTTGTGTAAAGAGCAAAAGAATTTTAACTCTAGATTGTTGAAAGTTGAGGACAACCAGAATGCTATGTCTGCCCAACTGACATCAATTTCTAATGCAATTGAGTTGTTGACATCAGTACTACTTTCTGATGATGTCAAAAAGGGGGAGAGTGTACCAAGTGACAAATGCAAAGACACTCAAACTCTGAGACGGAGGGATGATGGTAATGATGGTGGAAACAAGGGAGGAGATGGAAAGAGCTTAAGATCAAATGATGATAGAAGACTACCAAGACCAAGATCAAACTCTGATAGAAGATCAAACTCTGGTAAGGGAAATGTAAACTCTGCCAGTGGTTCAAAACTCAAAAGTTTGATAAACACTGATAAACCTAGCACTGATGAGGAAATAGCTGCTAAGATGTTTATAGCAGAACATGGTAAAGATGTTACTATTGAAGATATCCAGGCAGAAGAGAAATTGCTAGCTGAAGAACACAGGAAAGATGTTGAAGCTGGAATCTACAAACAGAAGGTTATCAAGGCTCCGAGGAGAATAGAAAAAGGAATTGTTATCAAAGAGAATGTAAACTCTGATCAGAGTTTACAGTACTCAAGGAGGCCTATTGGTTCAAATGCTGATAAAGGTAAAGGCGTGATGATTGAAGAGCTTAACCTGAAAAAGAAGAATTATTCAACCTCTGACATTGCTCAAGTTGAAACAAGATTAGCTAAATCAACCTCTGACGCTGCTCAAGTTGATGTTATTACCAAAGTTATGACAACCTCTAACGTTGCTCAAGTTGTACAGAAATCTACACTACTTCCAGGATTCAGCAAACCTAAAATTCTTGAAGACTTAAAGCTTGAAGCTGTGAATTTCTCAGAAACCAGAACAGTATTGGGAAAAGAAGCCTTTGATAAATCTGGACTGGGTTCACACAGAGAGAGAAGAACAAATAACAGATCTCAAGATAACTTTTCACTGGCAGAATCTGGTATTGGGGTTACACAAGAAAACCTTGATAAGTTAGAGTCTGTTCAGTTGATTTTTCACAGAGTATTGAAGAAGCAATTTTTGTTATACTTCATGAGTGATGGAAGAGTTTATAAAGTTGGAGAATCTGATGTTAATCTCAAATCATGGGAAGAACTGGAGTATGTACTTTATCTTTTAAAAGTCAAAAACAGATATACTCATGATGTTGCTCAAGTGTTGAGAGAAAAGATGCTGAGATCTAAAGCTATGCTTGGAGGAGGAGTATCAAGTGTCTACATTCCAAAGTATAGGGATCATGCTGGAAAGATAGTGGAAATGAAAAGAAATAGTGCTAGATTCAGGACTGCACTGAATAAGAAAGTTCTAGAGTTCAATCTAGAGTCTGATAAGGCTTTTTATATCAGACTTGGCAATGAAATGAACAAGAACAGCATCTATTCTTTAAGGGCTGCCATTTATCAAATTGGTGAAGATGAACCAAAATTGAAGGAGCTGAAGAAGGATATGATTGCTGAACTAGATCGAGCTGAGAGAAAGCTGCTGATTGATTATCTCAGGACAGTACCTGATATTGAAGAAGTCCAGTAAAGTCTGACTGTAAGTTTTTTTTGTTTTCTGTTCTAAGTTAAATTTAAACTCTGTTTTAAAGTTAAACTCTGACATATTTTAAACACTGCATTTGTTATATGTTTTGACATCATCAATTATCTTTTTAACTTGTACATTTTAATATGAACAAGTTGGGGGAGATTGTTAGATATAATTGCTGACGTTTGTTCATCAGTGTTTAAGTAACAGGTACATATCAGAGTTTATATAGAAGCCAGTCAGAGTTTGATAAAGTCTGACTGGGTGAAGAGTTTATATAGAAGCCGGTCAGAGTTTGTTAAAGTCTGACAGGGTGATAGTTGACTTAGCTGTCGGTGCAAAGATAAAGATTCTAGAAGCAATATATTCTGAAGATGGAAAGAAGCAGAATATATTGATACAGCTAAGGAGACTGGACAGAAGACTGAAGCAATCCTTAATTGATAATAATTGTATAGCTAATTTATAGGAGTATCAATTAGATAAGGATTGTATGTAGCTGTGTACTATATAAACACAGATAGGTTATCCCTAGAAGGGATGCGAACATTGAAAATATTATTCTTGTAACCTAGTAGCTCTTTGTGATTCATTAACATCACTAAGAGAGAATTATTTAATATAATTCAGTTTGTTGATTTACAAACCTGTGTTCTTGATTGTTATTCTCATACATACTTGATTATATATTGTGTATTCGGCCTAACATATAGTCACCTTCGAGTATTTGGATCCTTATGTTATGCTACAAATACTATGCCACGTAAGGACAAGTTTGCTAATAGAGCATTTAAGTCCTTATTTCTGGGTTATCCGTTTACTCAAAAGGCTTACAAAGTTATGGATTTGGAGACTAGGAAGGTGTTTATATCTTGAGATGTTCAATTTTGTGAAACTATCTTTACGTTTCAGTCAATTTCATATACTGCTCCACCATCTCATCTCTTTAATCCGTCTGTTAATGGTTTCTCTGATCCTCTTGATTAAGATATTCTTCATGTTTCTTCATATACTGCTAGTCAGTCTTCAGAACTTACTCAAAGTCAGGATATAGTTCCCAGTTATACAGCTGCTACTAATGTTCCTGAGTCTAGTTCTTCTCACATTCCTTCACATAGTCTTGTGTTGCCTACTGATGTGTCTATACCACTTCGACAAAGTACTAGAATTCGTAATATCCTAAGTAAATTTACTGGTCTTCCTTCCACTCTTTCATCTACGGTAAACACTATTTCTGGTTTTTCAAAACCTTATCAAGCTTTTATTACAAACATTAGTCATGTTCCAGAACCTGCTACTTATAAAATTGCTTGTCAATACTCAGTTTGGTGTGAGGCTATGGTTGTTGAACTTGCAGCTCTTGAGGCTAATAAAACGTGGAAATTGTACCACTTCCACCTGGTAAAAGATTTGTTAGTTGAAAATGGTTGTACAAGGTTAAATTTAATCAAGATGGTTCAGTTGAACGTTATAAAACACGTTTAATTGCTCGTGGATTTACTCAGACCGAGGGTCTTGATTACTTTGAAACTTTCGCCCCTGTAACACCCCCAGATCCGGGGTCGGAGATCCAGGTTGTCACGTTCCTTTATTCCGTACAGACACTTGATACTTGAATCATAATAATATAAATCAACACACACGGTGACCCCACCATCAATGTACTCATGCCAGTTATGTCTCATAAACGAAGTTGCAAAAGCAGTAGTCATATGATCCATAATTTAAAGTTATTACAACCCAAAGTAAAATACTTGCAACCTACTGCCAGTATGATTTCTATTTGAAACCAGAAAGGCAGCGCAAAAGTTTGTTCTTGTTCATTAGTATACATAAGTGATACTTATACATAAACCGGAGCCACAAGAGTTACACTCCGAACCAACTCAGTACTTCTACCTGAGGTGCTGCAACTGCCATCCTATTGGCGGTCTGCGCGGCCCAAACGCGCTTCCGAGCGGTATGACGAATCCTGGCCATCTACTCTAGCTGTTGTGTTGTGATATAAATAAAAGAAAACAAGTGTGAGCACTAAGCCCAACAATAATATAAAGCAACATAAGCATATATATAAGCTTATATCATAAAGGAAAACCTTTAAAAACTTCATTCATATACCGAATGATATATTTATTATTCGTAAATCATTTAGAAATCCTTGGTATCAATATGATAAATCAAGTCTCAAACATATATATTTTTTTTAAAGATATTAATATTGGAATCAAGGCTTAAAGCCTATTCATTGATTCCAAAACACTATACAGTTCAATATACTGTATATCTTAAATACCTTCTCAACATATATACACGCATATCTATTTAGATATCTCATACTGTTCAAAATACTGTAAAATATCAGTAATGAACACCTTTTATAAAAGAAGCAAGAATGAGCACTATAGCTCGACAATCATATATTTAGCAGCTTATATAAAATTCTGCAAACTCATATATCAGTTGGAATATTTGAAATCTCATTCGTATACAGAATGATGTTTAGAGTAATCTTTTCGTCAAAACATGCCATACAGTGCAACTACTGTACGAGGAACATCATTGCCACATTATCAGTAACTCAGCACCTAGGCTTTCGTTACAATGTGCAGCACAACTCCAATTGGAGGGAAGGGACCTTCTGGAGCACACCATGATACACGATGATCAGTCGTTGTATCGTACTCACGATTTTCTACTAGTAGATGAACGACATCTTAACACGATTATCACCCTAGCCGCATACGGGCTTATTATGCTACCTGGCACCTGTTTCATTGCCGAGTATGTCCTCATACTACCTGACACCTGTTTCATTGTCGAGTATGAGTTGCTTCCAGTCCCATGATGAATCCTATCCTTATATCTGGAACCGATTTTAAATCGTTGTTCCCCGAGCGTAGACTAGCTCGTTGATAGGTATGAACTTATTACCATACTTACTTCCGGAAATGTTGAGGAAGTAATAATACAATGTGGGTTGACTATTGCTAACTGACCTCGATCCTCGAGTAAATCATTTCGCAATCACGACCCGGGAGTTTAGTAAAATATCTTTAGTTCTGATAATTCAGAAACCCAAAATATATCACTTTTAATGAAAGAGGCAAGTGAAATCATATGTTCACTTCCTGAGATGGATTCCCAATTTTTGATAACTTCGAATCAAAATCAACATTTGAGATAATTCAATAAAAATAGCTGGGAACCCCTACTACAATCAAATAAATCTTTTTAAGATCAGAAAATATTTTAATTAAATATTGGAACCTTAAGTAATATATAAATAAGGTTCTATGATTTTTAAATCACATTTGGAATATTTAATAAATATTCGAATAATAAATATTGAATCACTATTCAATAAAATTCTACTTAAATGAATATTCCAAAATAATATTCACTTAATTAAATAAATATTCAAATAATATTTATAATAATATTATTTAAATATCTCACATTAAATATCCAATGATATTAATATTGGCATATTTAATCAATATTTAAAATATAGCTGTCTCTGGAACCCTCCAGCTTATGACACTATAATCAAAACAAAATAATAATTTGACTCCAGGTCTAAGTTTTAAAACTATCATACAAGTGCTCTACGCTTAGAGCCTTTATAAAACCTCGGTTTATATCTAATATAATCATAGCATATAAACCATATAATCTTACGAAAGCTTTTAACCAAAAGCATACATCAATACATAGTCCTTTTAACGAATAAAACAGTATATATCACAATCACAACATTAATCACAACAGCATCTTATATCAGATGTAGGGTTTGAAAACTTGCCTTGGTGTCTTGGTGAAGTGGTAGTGGGGGCTTGAGAGTGTGCTCGTCGATCTATAACAAGATACACAATTCACAGTCAGTCCCCTAGAACCAATTAATGCGCTATTACTTAAGCAGTAGAGTTCTATAAATGAAAATCAAATGTCTCGCTCTTGGTCACCTATAACCTCATGACATTCCGTAAACTCCTAAGTCAAAAGTTTGGGTGGAAATCTATTCTCAAAACCCAAGTACTTTTCCATTACTAACTCTTTGTTTTTAACCATCCTCTTAAGGGTATTTCACTCGCGCAACCTTTGTTCTCGCATTTTTATAAAATCACAAACTTATCTTTTTAACACGAAACCTTCTAGGTTCCTTTCTAGACTATCAATGATAGTATCCATTTTAATAACTCGACCCAATTCCATTTTTAAAGGGCTTGATCACAATCTCAAAGTTCATGCAATGAACTACTTAGTTATCCGAAACCGCTTTTACTAAAACGGACGTTTCTCCTAACCCGTAAATCGAAACGATACGATTCTTTCGCTAAAACAAACTAGGAAACAGGGCCTACATGATCATGCTCAGAAACCTCATGTTTATGTCCTTTAAGGTAACCGTGGTCTGTGTCCAAACTTCCTAAGTGAAATTCGACATGGTAACGACGCTTAAACGCGATTCCCGCGTTTAAAACACTCTAATCACTTCATCAATCCACAACCAAACAATCACAACCCAAGGATCTCATCCAAACCACTTTATTTCTGTCTACACAAGCTCATAACACTAACCGCTAGTTCAACCATTACTTACTCCATTAAACATCATACATATCATGCAAAACATCTCTACATCATACTATAACTAACAATCATCCATTTACTCACTAATATCAAATCATAAGTAAAAGTGTGAGAGGGTTTATACCTTCCTTGGTACTTAGTATGGACTATAGATGGCTAGTATACCCTCCCTTGCTTCTTGATTATCCTTTACAAGCCTTAAACTTCAAGATCAAAACAAGAAATCAAGAATTACTATTCATTTCTACTATTCATCATCAACTTTGATTCCATTTTTGAGCATGTTATCAATCATGGATGAAGCTAAGATCAAGGATTTACCTTAGTTTATGGATGAGGGTGATTTAGAGCCCAAGAACATGAATTATGGTTGAGTGAAAGTGGAGGAACATTTTTCTTATCCTTGGAAGAAGAAGAAAAGCCGAATGGTGTGTTCTTCAAGAATGCATCTTCTTTTGTTTTGTTTTCCTTTCTTTTCTTTTGTCTAATTAATCCTTAATACATCCCTTTTAATTGTGTGGTCATAAACAAGTTTTGTCACTAATGACACATGCCATTTGAATTTATGGTTGTGGTGAAAGTGGTGACAAGGTGGTGATTCATCACCTTGTCATCACTTGTCATCACCTATGTCACCCTCCTGCATCATGCTTCTGTCATAATTTGTGTCCTCAATCCTCTTATATGTTACACTTGATGATCTCATATGATACTTCCCCTTCGGTTAGGGTTTAATCCATAATTCGTTAAGCTTCTGCTTTGTCGCTAAGTTTCGCGATAGGTTCAAGTGATTTTAAAAACGTTTCGTTGTACCAATGTTAAGAGATACTTCCTTGATCTTTCCATGATCTTGGCTTAAGATATGATCATGGATTCTTATTCTACATACTTTCTCAAAACGATCAAATCAATACATCCTTGATTGTCCAATGAATAGTGATTTAAAATTCGAATGGGAATCTCCTGATTCTGATTGCGTTTACATTCTTTTGTTCTTCCAATACATCAATAATATAACCTCGAAACATTCATTCCATATCATCCACATAGTGTGGTCTAAAAATTTTTCCATTAGCAAATTTACTATTCATCAATTTTTTTTTTAACTAAGTCCAAAATTTGGGGTTATTACAGCCCCGGTGGCTAAAATGTCTACAGTTCGGGTACTTCTTTCTTTAGCTACTGTGAGTCACTGGTCTGTTACTCAGCTTGACGTCACTACTTCGTTTCTTTTTGGTGAATTGGATGAGGAGGTTTACATGAGTATCCCTCAAGGGTATTGTCTTCTTGCTGAGTTTGCTAGTTAATCCTCTCGGATTCCTCTTGTTTGTAAATTTATTAAGTTACTTTATGGACTCAAACAATCACCTCAGAAATGGTTCATTAAATTTCGTTCTGTCTTACTTGCTTATGGATTTAAATAGGCTAGTTCGGATCATAGTCTCTTTGTGTTTACTACTTCATTTGTGTTCATTGCGATTCTTGTGTATGTTGATGACATTCTGGTAGTAGGGAGTGAGTCAGGAGCTATTACTGTCATTAAAGCTCATTTGGCCAACATTTTAAAATTAAAGACTTAGGTCCGTTAAAGTACTTCTTGGGCATTGAAGCTGCTCGTTCTCCTACAGGTATTTACTTAAATCAACGAGAAATTACACACTTGATATCATTCGTGATGTTGGATTTGAAACTGCCAAAGTGGCTATTGTTCGTATTGAACAAAATCAGACACTATTAAGCAATACCACTTCTCCATTCTTAGTCAATCATGTTCCTTATCTACGCTTGGTTGGTCGATTGATATAATTGACTATAACACGGCCTGATTTGTCGTATGTTGTTCACATTTTATCACAATTTTTGTCATCTCCGAGACAGTGTCAACTTGATGCAGCTTTTAAAGTTGTTCGGTATCTTAAACATACATTGGGCCAAGGTATTCTTTTATCTGCCAATAGTTCGTTAAAACTCACTGCATTTGTTGATGTTGATTGGGGAGGCTGTCCTCTTAGTCATCAGTCCTTGACAGGTTATTGTGTTACTCTGGGGACTTCTTTACTGTCATGGAAATCTAAGAAACAACATACTGTTTCTCGTTCATCAGCTGAAGCTGAAGCTGAGTACCGAGCGCTTGCTGATGTGTGTTGCGAAATCACTTGGTTGTTAAACTTGTTTCATAAGCTTGGTGTATCAAAGCTGAAACCAGTAACATTGTTTTGTGATAATCGTTCTGCTATGTATATTGCTGTGAATCCAGTGTTTCACGAACGGACCAAACATATTGAAATCGATTGTCATTTGGTCCGTGAAAAATTACAGCTTTGTGTTATTTCTACTATCTATATTGCTTCCAAGGATCAGCCTCCAGATCTGTTTACTAAAGCTATTCCTTCTTTTTCTATGAGTCATTTGTTGTCCAAGCTTGGAGTGTTTAATCTCTTTACACGTCCAAGCTTGAGTGGGGATGATGAATATACTCGAGATAGTCCATATCAGCACACATGACAAGTCAACAAAGTTTCTAGAAGATAATTATGTTACATTTCTTAGCTATCAAGTGACAGTCTATATAAACTCATCAATGTGTAAATGTGTAAATGATAGTTAGATTGTTTATTTTAAGTTTGTAACAAACTTTAGATACATACACTGTTCTGTATATATTTGTTATGAATCTTCTTCTTCTTCTGAGATAACAAGCTTCATTTATGAAGCTAACAAGGACATAGTGCTCATTTCTTCATAAATTGGCGAACTCAATAACTACTTGATACGACTAGAACATACAAATATTTTGGTCTCCTGAAGTTGATCTAAAATGAAAATCAATGCAAGTATAAGAAGTAATTTAAACTTGCAAACAAAGCCTCACTCGACCTTATATATTTTATAAAGTATGAGGCTATTTGTCTTGGAACTTGTATATGAAACTGGTGGGATATACGATGTAAGCTGGAAAAGTATATATCAATTATGTGCCAGAGCATGTCAATTAAGCAGATATGAGTTACTTCAGTCATTGGTTTAATGAGGACTTAACAGGTAGATATAAGAACTGTAACTTCTAATAATTATACAATCCTAGATCTTGTCTTGTAAATTTTGTCTCTCTGCTGGAACCAATGAATCATTAATCACACTTGGAATATAATAGGATTCATTCATTTATAAATATATTGGTTTTATGTTCAGTGATAGGAACGACATTTGCTTTAAACATGCTCTTCCACATACCAGTGTGGATTGGTGTTCTTCTCACATACAGGTGAGGAAACTTGAGTTCCTTATCGCTTTCCTGGTATTTACGAATGCCGCATGCTTTTTAGCAGAGCTTGGATATGCAAAGCCAAATGCATCAGAAGTCTTACATGGACTATTTGTTCCTCAGCTCAACGAAAGTGGTTCAGTTCTCTTGGCAATTTCACTTCTTGGTGCCATGGTTATGCCGTAAGTGTGTGTATATGCATTCACTTAGAGACACGCATACAGTTTCACACATTCATCGGGTTTCATACATATCTATACTCTATACTAAAAGCAGAAACCCCTTTTTAATGGTAAAAACCCCTTTTTAATGGTATACCATGTATACCGCGGTATACATACATATAATTATTAATTTAATTAGTTTAATATAATTGATTTAATTTCAAATTAACTATTATTAAATTAAAAATTAATCTCTTTACTAAAATTATACTCTATACTAAAAGCAAAACCCCTTTTTAATAGTATGCCATGTATACCGCGATACTCTATAGTAAAAGCAGAAATCCCTTTTTAATGGTATGTCATGTATACCGCGGTATACATGCATATAATTATTAATTTAATTGATTTAATTTCAAATTAACTATTATTAAATTAAAAATTAATCTTTTTACTAAAACTCAGTATTCTAAAAAATTAATCTTTTTACTAAAACTCAGTGTTCTAAAAAATTAATCTTTTTACTAAAACTCAGTGTTCAAATTAACTATTATTAAATTAAAAATTAATCTTTTTACTGCTCCAAAGACTGCCTAGCTACAAATGTTACAACATACGTTAACGACTTTGAACTTCCTAACACTGAAGACACGCAATAAACCTAGAAAAAAGGTGCAGCAACAACTTTCATTATGCCTTGATCCGATCGAGACTATCAGATACCATTCTCATCTTAGGTCGAACTTCAGGATCCATTTCTGTACAACTGATTGCAACATGAAATGCAGCAATAACTTGTGCCTTTGCATGAACCTCGTGCTTAAGTGCTGAGTCTATAATCTCGGACAAGGGACGTTCTTCACGGAATACCTTCCTTACGAGGCTCTCAAGACTTGTACCATTGTTATCTGCTCCGCCATCAATTGAACGACCTGTTAGTAGCTCCAAAAGCACGATTCCAAAAGAGTAGACGTCACTTTTCTGAGTGAATCTGCTGGCTGAAACTCTTGCTTCAGGTGCAATATGATATACCGATGTAGAAGCTGAACTTTTTGGACTCACTATGGTCTGATTTAAGCGGCTAAGCGGACGCTTAAGCGGCTAAGCGGACGCTTAAGCGGAATTTTAAGCGGCTCACTAATCGGATTAATAATATATATATTTAAATTTTTAAATATGATATTATTACATGTAAAATTAAAATTATGTAATAATTAAGTAAAAAGAATTTAAAGATAAAACGTTTTTAACCAGAAAAGGTAATTTTAAAATTTTATGATAATTATAGTCCATTATTTTAAAATTAAAAATTAGCAGGTCAACATCATTTTGACCACTTAAATCCGCTTAATGACCGCTTAATCCGCTTACTAGACCGCTTAATCTTCAAAAACACATAATTACCCGCTTAATATAAAATCAAAGCGTTTAGGGTCTGATTCCGCTTAAGCGTCCGCATAATGCGCTTTTTACAACACTGCTAAAACTATACTCTATACTAAAAGCAAAAATCCTTTTTAATAGTATGCCATGTATACCGCGATATACATATAATTATTAATTTAATTAGTTTAATATAATTGATTTAATTTCAAATTAACTATTATTAAATTAAAAACTAATCTCTTTACTAAAACTAGAAACCCCTATGGTGTGGTATGTCATGTAAATATGCTTAATTAGTTTTAAAAATATTGTTAATATAAAAACTAATCTATACTTTTTAAAATCATGTCATATATACTACGATATACACATATAATTATTAGTTTAATACATAATTAGTTTAATTCGAAATTAATATAATTATTACTATTAAATTAAATTAATTGCCAACAA
This sequence comes from Heracleum sosnowskyi, assembly GCA_030848705.1. Taxonomy (NCBI): domain Eukaryota; kingdom Viridiplantae; phylum Streptophyta; class Magnoliopsida; order Apiales; family Apiaceae; genus Heracleum; species Heracleum sosnowskyi. The sequence goes on along the minus strand of CM061243.1, from coordinate 39,649,782 downwards.
TAGTCAAGTTACATACTAGAAATCTACTAACAACGTGTTTGAATTGATATGGAGGGTAAATCCTGAAGTATCATACTTATGTAATAAAAGTAAACTACATCAAAAATACTACATTGTTTCCATACAATGCATTTTTGCTCCTAAAAAATTTTAATACTAAGTTGGTAACTGATAAACTTAAAAAATTTATACTCTATATTATTAAAAGCAGAAACCCTCTCTTAATGGTATGATATGTCATGTATACCGCAATGTACATATAATTATTAATTTAATTAGCTTAATACAATTGATTTAATTTCATATTAATTATTATTTAATTAAAAATTAATCTTTGAATTTAAAGTAGAAACCCCCCTCTTAGTATGGTATGTCATATATACCGCGATATACAAATATTGAATTAATTGCCAACGATAGCAAAGTTGTATACTAGAAATCTAACAACAACTTGGTGTTTGAACTGATATCGGGAGGATTGTTTGAACTGATATTGAGAGTATTGTTTGAACTGATATCGGGAGGGGTAAATATCATAATCAAACACTTAAAACATTATATACTAAAAGTAAACTCAATCACAAATATTACATTGTTCTCATACAATATTTTTTTGCTAATAAAAAGTTTTAATACGCATAACTGATAAACTTAAGAAATTTTAGTAATAAATAATGGAATTTAAACATCATCCATTAACATTACCTATACACTAGACCCAAGAGCTCTCGGTTGAACACCCACCATCACACAGGAAGCATTTCTTTATTAGTAAAATAATAATTATTTTAATAAGAATATTTAATTTCAATTTTTAAATTTGTAAAAATTGCATAATAAAAATTTTAATACAATTAATAAAAAAATTGATTAATACAATTAATATAAAATTGCATAATAATACAATTAATATATACACTATATTTATAACTATTACTTTTATACTATAAGTTATACAATAACTCTGTATTAATGTAATTATTATCTCTCTTACATATGTGTATTTTATCCGCTCGATCTCGATATGTTCCCTACCTCAATCGGGTCGGGAATTTGAGGAATTGTTCAGGTTCGAACGAGAATGACTAGATATATAGAAATAATTTGGAAACTTATTTTCATTGAAACACAATAGTACTAAAACTCAGGTTCGATTTGTTGTTGCTATTACATAATTATACAAGTTAATTATTTATTAAATTTAACTTCTTTGATTTCACCGGGATTCGATTATCATAACTATTTAATTAAATAGTCTTTATTTATTATAGATTTTCATTTAAATTTCACATTAAATTCTACAAATCAACATATTTAAATTAAAATTTATTAATTACTTTTATACTCAATATTCAAATTTTATTTTAATAATTTAATTTTTATCCTTGATCCGTGCTTCGCACGGGTTATAGACTAGTATATATAAATTGCTAATGTTGCAGGCACAATCTTTTCCTTCATTCTGCTCTAGTTCTTTCTCGGAAAATACCAAGATCTGTAAATAGCTTAAAGGTGAGATAATTATCTTAAGCAGGTTGGTTTTCAAATTTCTATTTAGATGCCTATTAACTGTGGGATTTAAGAATATGTGACGTATAACGTATCCAAATATTGACCTGAAACATCTTCGGCGAACATACTTAATCTAGCCATCCATTTAAAGGATCTTATTTGATGCTGCATGGAGTCTATGATGTGATGAAAGCTGTATTGCCTAATAACAGGAGGCTTGCAGATTCTACATGATAGAATGTGCCTTTGCTCTGCTTGTGGCCTTTGTAATTAATGTGTCCATTATTAAAGTAAGTGGCTCAGTTTGCAGTTCCTCGAAACTGAACGCAGATGATGTGAAGAGCTGCCAAGACTTGGATTTGAACAAAGCATCCTTTTTGCTTAGAGTATGTAATATATCCCTTCGAGACAAAGTAGAATGTGAAATTGATACCTTATGACTGGTTGTTTAATTTGTTTTTGCAGAATGTTTTAGGCAGTTGGAGCTCCAAGCTTTTTGCAATTGCTTTGCTTGCATCAGGTCAGAGTTCATCAATAACTGGAACCTATGCAGGCCAATACGTTATGCAGATATTTATATTTCATTTTTTATCTTTTTCAAGTAAACACCAAATAAAAGCATGCTAAAACAAAATCTTATACTTTACTTCTTGTACTTAAATAGCTTTATTGTCTAGTTTAGGGTTTAGTCCTTTCTTATCCTAAAGCTATGTCCTTTCTTTTCTAGTTGAGCATTGTTGTTGTTAGAAAATGAAGTTTTGGAGCATAAGTATTTATATGTTCTTGATAATAATTCCGGATTTTAATGATTGGAAATTGTTCCTTTTTATGGGGACTTAAATTTTCATATATGGATCTAAGTAATTTTCTTAGTGAAATCCATAGAGAAATAGAGTTGAAGTTAGTAGCTTGAAAGAGTTTGAAATGAGAATGTGTATTTATCCCACATTTAAATAAATAAAGGGGGTTGTTGACTTTATATAGTATCACACACATGGGTAGTATAGAACTATTAAGGTATGTGATGGTGCATGGTGTTAGTATGTGCTTCACGCGCACCGCCGTCCGTAACTGTTACGATCTATTTAATTTAAAATCGTCAGTTTCATCTCTAAATTAATTGGAGGTGTTGCAGTTACAATTCTAACTTTTCTGCTCTCCCCTATATATTTTTTCTTGAAGCTTGTCTGCTTGTGCTTTCTCCGGCGACTGAGGTGCCAATCGAAGTTGAGCATTGGAGTTGCTGTGGAACCATTGCTCATAGCTGTTTTATCCTGGAGGAGGTGTTGCAAGCATCCCAACATAGTAAGTGGGGGCAATTATCTCTTCAAGAGCAGTCAGGACTTCTTGCAAGGACTGGCGACTCAGCTGATTTCTTAAATTTCTTATATACACTATTATGGCTGTGGCTACTGGTACATCTCTCTTCTTTTCTTTGTTTATACAGTCACTGATATGCATGTTATTTACCTTCATGATTTGTTTCGTTAATTGTTGTCTTGACCTGGACTTGTTAAATAATTTATATAACTGCCTCTATGTTGTTGTAATAGTTAATATTTCCAACAGTTGTTATGTGAAAGTCTTCGGAGTACCTATATATACACTACTAGAAAAAGGTCAATAGACATCGCACATATAACATCAGTTGTTGGGACCACCGATGTAAAAGATCTTAATTAACATCAGTTTCAAAATAACTGATGTCTTTGTATTGTTACAACATCAGATTACATCCGAACCGATGTCTAAACGCTGTCTTTAAAAAAATTTAACAGCCCGCTAATACTTCCCCTCCTTATACCAAATGCTTTCCCCCTACAATTTCCCCCCATGGCCAATTTTTCTTCCCCCCATTTTTTTCAGCTGTTGTACCCCTCTCCCCTAAATCAGGAAAAAGTAAAAACATAATAAAATTAAAACAAAAACATCTCTCTCTCACTCACCCATCTCTCTCTTTTGAACCCGAGCTATTTTTCACCCTTCTCTCTCTTTCATTCTCTCTTTCAATTCGTAACCTTAATCGTTAAAATCAAACTCACGCCTCAAGTTATATTGGTCAAATCGATTTGACCAATATAGTAAAGCTCAATCGAAGGTTCAAATATGTTTGTTAACTACTACGAGATCGAATCGATAAGTGAGTAAACAGGCATGTGTATATAAACCCTAATTAGTTTAATTCAGTGCAAATTTGGGGGGTTTTTGAACTCGAAACCCTAATTTTCTAATTTGTTTTTCTTGTTATGTAAGAACCAGTTATTACCCAATTTTAATTTTCTAATTCTTTTTTCTTGATTTTTAGTTTCTAATTTTTCTAATTTGTTTTTTGTAGAGAAGAGCAAGATGACAGTGTCGTCGGAGCTTCAAGCTACAACACCAACGCCTTCCGTTAATGGCGCTTATTCACAATCAGAACGGACTCACAAGGTCACCGTTAACGATAGATAGCGTGGCCTTGTTCATGAATTCATCGTTCCAGAGGTTAATCTTTTTTTTTTAATTCTCGAGCTTAGTGAAGAACAGATTTAGCGTGAGTTTTTATATATAATTTGTTTGTTATTAATGTGTAATTAGTTGTGTTGATGTATTGGAATGTAGGATCAGTACATATTGCACACAGCTGAAGATCAGGATATTTCTCTACCTAATTCGCTTGCAGGCACGGTATATGACTATGTGATTTTGTAATTGTTTTTGTGCGAGGTTTACTTTCTATGAAATTGTTACGTATTTTTGGAATTGAATGTGGTATGTGGATCAGCTGGTTTAAATTTGTGTAAGTGTGGTTTGAATGTATAAATGTTGCTGAAATTTGTATCTGTTAAGTTGAATGTGTTCTTAATTTTCGTGATTAGCTTTTGTGCTGTAAGGTTACAATTTTAAAATTTTCTAATCAGCGAGTGAAGGAGTTGACATTTGTGAAGATAGGCATATTTCGTTCTGTTACATGTTTGAGTTTTTTTTAAAGAATCTTGGGTTAATGGAAAATATATGATTAGTGCTGTAGTATAAGATTTTGGCATCCTATCCTCGTACGTGGGTAGAATCATTTTTTTTAACAATAGGTAAGTTCTAGCTGATTGTAGAGTGTAGGTCAATGAAACACATTTTCTTTTTTAGTGTACTGAAAGGTTGGTGACCAAACTTGCCAGAGTTGTATGTGTTTAAAGTCTCTAATAGAGCATTAACAAATCTCATCATGTCATTGCGCTAATTGCATCGCTTGGCATTTACTCATTCATTATGAGACATTGTGGGAATCCATCCCGTAGGTTTGCTTAAAACATTTTTTCTAACCTGGTTCAAGTTATCAGTAGATTTGTAACTTGTTTCTTTTGTCTTGAGAAATTATATTTACCTGGGGTAGCTCTAAAGGTACAAAGCCTGTTGTGTTGTATTTTTTGGCAATGCTTGGCGACCGTTTTATATCAACTCACTCTGTCACTGTGATTGCCTATTGTAGTTGGTCTTTAAAAATATCTTGTTCGAGTATAATATTAGATTCCTTTGATTATTCAACTTATAGTATTAGAAATATCTTGTCTAAATACCATGATTAAGAATATAAAGTATATTGCTTCAGAAGTTTCACTTCTCTATCTTGTGAAAAATTAATTAAAGGAGTAATAGTGCTACCGCTAAACAATAATATAACATACCATCATTTATCTCATTCATAATGGTAACAGAATGATTCTGTGGAAGATTGGAAACCATTAGATACAAAGAATATGCAGTTGCGACAAGTCAGCAGCTCTCTCTCATTCTTTTATATGGACTGTAGAGCCTGCATAAATTTAAACTGTGTTTGTATCCCAGTTCTTTAAGTGTTATATTAGTCCAGAAACTCTAAGGTTAGGCAGATTCTGGTTTGCCCTTGTGTAACTTGATAGTTTATCTGTTTTGGATCAGAATTCTTATAGCGATGTTTACCAAACCATTTAGATTATTATCATATTTGTGCATTAGATCATTTTAGCTTCAACGCTAACTCTGCAAGTATCCCATAGAGTCTAGTTATGTGTAATGTGGTAATGGTGAAAAGGCACTAAAAAGCTTAATTCATCTATGTGTTTTTCTTTCTTTTAAGGATTTCTTGGAATCATTGACTGTTTAACCTTCCAATAGAGAGAAGCTTGTCTATAAGGTTGATATGTATCTGGTGGAGAAAAAAGAAGGTGCCATAGCATGTATGCTGCTTGTAGTCTTCTTCTTGGGTACCTGGCCTGCGCTTTTGACTCTCTTAGAAAGACGCGGTCGTCTGCCTCAACATACTTACCTTGATTATACTATTACTAATCTGTTGGCTGCTGTAATCAATGCTTTTACGTTTGGGGAGATTGGCAAAGGTACAGACCAAAATCCAAATTTCTCGATTCAGCTTTCTCAGGTCACTAAAATCTGTAAAAGTCTGGCTTTAGTAATGCATAATAGCTAAACTGCTAAAGTGTTATTATGTGCCACATTGCTATTTTTGTGTTGGCATAAGTTTTATCCCAATATGTGCTCTCCTAGCTTCTAAATAACTCAATTCATGAGTAATTCTATCTCTAGGTTTGTAATCACTAGTTGTATCAATGCTTTCAATTTGTTAAGTGGAATCACCAAAAGAAATTCTTGCAATTATTTTTGAAATATTAAGTAAGGTATATATGTATGTAATTCTTGATTTGGACCCGAAGGCTTGAGATTGTAACTGGTTTTACCAGAGATCTAGGGTATCTCGTGCATATCCTAAAGGCTGTATTGTGCAACATGATACCAAAGAGTATATATATCAGCTCCATGTCCACCAGAAATAATATTTTTAAGTGTTAGTTTTCCAGTAGTAGAGGAGATTCTTAACCTACTTTCCTTTTCAATATTCTTCTTTGATTATTGACATATGTCTCATATTTAGTCTCTGATGACCATATCTTTTGAAGATGAGATGCTGATCTTGAGACGCTACTCAATTCTTTAGTGGACATCTTTCTTGTTTATCAATTCGCAGAAGATTGTAGCTTGTCTTGATTCTTGTCAGTTTATCCTATAAAACTGACGACCAAAGTTTTTGGTATATCAGAGTTCGTTAATTAAGCAAAGAACAGATTGCTATCACACTTTAGTGAATAACTTGAAGAAAAAGATGCTCAAGCTAATTGATATTTACTATGATGCTTTAGATGCTCCTAAATCTGGGAAAGAGGTTACTATTGCTACTATTACTTTTCTGTTCATAACTTCTATGAGGATATAGATGCAGGCCTTTTATACTATGAGTCTATTGATTTTAAATTTTCCTTTTCCTGAGAGTCCTTATTTGTCTGGCAAGTTGTTACTAGTTGTTACTGAAGTGAATTCTTTTTTTTACATTATTGTAATTTTACTCTTATGTAGGATGACATTGATGAGATAACTTGGCAAACTTACAAGGGACAACTGACTGAGAAGTGGCTTGACACAGGGCCAACAGACTCAGATTGCTGGTAATGAATAGAGGATATTGCAGGTACCATATTACAATTAGGACGTTTAGTTTGTGACTATGTGCATGATCATGCTTTCTTTCACCTATCACTAGAGTTATGATATTTTTCTCTTTTCTTAGATAATGGAAGAGCTTCAAAATTTACAAGAATTAAATGAAAGTATAAAGGAGTAAATTTGATAGTACTAAATTGCACTACTAATGCCATAATGTATAGTAAATTGTTGGCTAGCTTTTTGTAACGGTCACATATCACCAGGACCTGACCTACTGGGGCTCCAAGATTTTCATCATATAATGAGTCTCCAAGTGCCCGATCAGTAGCCTCAATAGGACCCATCCCTTCCCCACCACCCATTAGCAACACAGCAGGAAGATCCATATCCATTCCAAGGTAAAATTAAAATGTTGAAGGAGACATTGCATTTTAGTGACAAACTGAAATTATTTGTTTTTCAAGGAGATTAAGTGTAAAATGTAAATCAATACTTCCGAACTAAAAGACCCAAGTGCAATTTATAAAACAAGTAGGTTGCTTGATGAAAGAAAATACGGATCTAATTGTAGTATGTTGAACAAGGTGCTTGCTCAAATATCTCAACAGACATTATTGAGATTTGCTTGGTGATATATGAATATTTTTTTTTACATATGAAAATGATAGGGCTCAATTATTGCAAATCATAGTAAAGATGATGATATCATGAGTTGTATGAATACTTATTATTGATATAGTAATACTTAGTGCTACCTTCTGTGAACTTAGGAGCTTGCCGGCATAAGAAAATTGAGGCCTATTTGTTGAAGTGAAAGAGGAATATATACAAGGACTTACTTGTAGAGTTCTGTTGCTGTAAAGCGCTGATGAAGATGGGTTTGCTGCATCTACATCATGTCACCATTGTGTTCCTCTACGGCTCTACCTGTAATTTGTTCCTTTATTGTCCACTAGTATTGTTTTAAGATGGATGTGGTAAGAATTTGTGGATGATTTATGGAATGTGGAAAGTGGATGATTTTTGTAAATGATAGGTTATGGTAGATGGTATGTAAAGAGTTGGAATTGCATTGTCGGATGAAATTATGGCTAGGTGCCTTTATTTTTGTTGGATGGTTTTTGTTGAATTTGGTATAGTTTGTTGAATTGGTTGAATGGTTTTTTTGTCATAGTTTGTTCTTGTTTTTTTGGCATGGATTTGGTATTTTATGGTACTAAAATGGTATTCCATTATACATCAGTTGCATGGAATAAAATAAACAAACTGATGTAATTTAAACACAATAACATCGCTTTTTCTTTGTAACAAAATCTGCAACTGATGTCTTTGTTGTCTTAGACATCAGTTATTGATTCTATTAGCTATCTTAGACATCAGTTATAAACTGTATTCTTTATTATTTTAGACATCAGTTACTGACTGTAGTCGTTATCTTAGACATCAGTTACTGACTGATGCCATTTATATGTATATACATCAGTTGATTGCCAAAAAACGATGTCAAAAGGTACTTAAGACATCGGCTTAAAACCGATGTTAAAGACTTGGACCTTTCTCTACACCCACCAAGACATCGGTTGAAAAATTGGCAGACATCGGTTTTTAGCTGATGTCTATTGACTGTTTTCTAGTAGATATATTTTTGGAATTTTATTTTTAGAAATGTCCTTTCTTTTATATGATTGAAGTTCCTTTATATTTGCAGGGATTTCTTGATTTGCGACTCCAAGCATGGATCAGGAACTTATTAACTCGATCTTTAGCTATTGTCCCTAGTCTAGCTGTTGCACTCATCGGGGGTTCAGCTCGCGCAGGAGAGCTACAAATCATAGTACCTTTTTTCGTTTTTATGATTTGGGCTAGTGGTGTTTTTTTTATTGCAAAGTTGTATCAAATTATTATCTGACTCTATCGCTTCTTTGGCAGATGATCTTGTCCTTGGAATTACCATTTCCTCTCATCCCACTTCTTAAGTTCACAAGCTGCAAGAAAAAGACGGGCCCCTATGCCAACTCGACTGTGGTAAATTTTTAACCAAGTCCCCGACTAAAAACCTATTCAGTTCATTTTCTGAAGGAAATCCATGTTTCTGCAGATCAAGACAATCACGTGGATAATAGGCTTCCTCTTGATGGGCATTAACATATATTTTCAAGTCCTGCTTCATAGCCCCTGGAACTCGTGGGTAAAGTACTTTTCGGAATATTGGGATTCTCGGGCACATTGCTATATTTGGGTGGAATTACATATCTCATCTTACGAAAGAACAGGAAAACTTCAGATTTAATGGCACTAGAAACCTCTGAAAGTCAACAGATTGCTAATGAGACAGTATAGTCCACCTGGAGAGCACATAATAAGCTACTAAGCATGCAATTACTCAGGACTACAGATCGATGTTACTTAACAAAGGGCCAGATGATTTAGTTTAGCGAGTTTACTCAATTCTGAGTAATACACTTGGTTTCTATTTAGCGTATAATAACTACTAACTACTAGCTGATACCAAGCAACCATGAGTAGACATCAACATATTAATATTGATAAATATTAATAAATATATTTAAAAAATATATTTGTCGAGAATTGAATGATAAAAATATATAATAAATAAACCACTATTTAATTATATAGTTATAGACAATCGAACCGTTTGTAAAACTAAAGAAATTAAAGTAAATAAATAAATCTTGTATGATTACGTAGCTACAAGGAATCAAATCCTCGATATAGCTAATAAATTTAAAGTAAATAAATAAATCTTATATAATTATGTAGTTGCAAGGAATCGAAACCTAGATGAAGTTAAAGAAGTTAAAGTAAATAAATCTTGTATAATTACGTAGTTGCAAGAAATCAAACCCGGATTTCGTGATAATCAAATTTGGTACTTTGGTACCGCGCATCATTTTCAAATTGTTTTGCTTATAAATATTTGAATGATAAATAAATATTGTTTAATTATGTGGTTATAGGCAATTAATCTTGAATTTGGTACCGCGCGATATTTTAACATTATTTTCTTTATTAATAAAGAGTATAGAAGTTATAGACAATTGAACTTTGAATGAAATTAAAGTAAATAAATAAATATTGTATAATAACGTAGTTGTAAGGAATCGAACCCTGAATTAAGCTAAAGAATTTAAATTAATAAATCTTGTACGTAGTTGTAAAGAATCGAACTCATGTTTCGTGATAACCAAATTTGATACTTTTACTTTTTGTGCGTGTCATTTTCACATTGTTTCTTTATTAATAAAAAGTAAAGATTGAGAAAATTGTTTGGAATTATAACGCTAATTTGTGGGTAGCGCTGAGAGTGGCATAATACTCTTTGATCCAACCTCTGATAATGCGAAACACCGTCTTACGTTGAGTCACCAGCCATTCCGGATCATCTGGTTTGCTTGACTCAAGATCTAAGCAGTGTGAACCTGATCACATTAACCATAACATTATTTCAATTTACATATTCTGTCCTAATTTCATCAATTCAAATTAAAATTTGCTGAATTGAAAACATTATAGTGTACTACTATACTAACATTAACCACTTACCATTAGTTGTGACAACAGCAACTAAACTATCAGATATGTTTTGCAATACCCTGCGGTTAAAAGCATGAAATTCATATCATTTTATTCAGAATGGGGACTAAAATGAAGTCCGACTAAATCAAATCTTTTAAAATCAATTACATACCCGCCACTGCTATAGGGATCTCGCAAGCCATTGGAAAAAATGATGTTGCTAGCGAACTTCTTGAGAATCAATTTAATGTCCTGCATAAAATTATTGTTTTCTCCGATTTAATATGTTTTATTAATCTTTTAGTTCTAACTTTCACTGGGTATTACAATTACATGAACTCTGATACATATTTTGTGTTGCACCTCTCCAAGGTACATTACCTGGCCTCCATAATACGTGGTGATCCAGTGAGGCCGAGGTTCTACGCCGAAGCTACGTCTGCAATGTTTTGACCACTCACTCAGACTGAAATTTGATGGCCAGAACATTGTATCGTAGCCATGATCAATGGGCATCACCAGCTCACTGCAAGTCTATATAATTAAGTAGATGAATATGCATGATAATGGCTAGTTGTAATTTGAATGAACATGACACCAAAGAATGAAAAGGGTTAAACTAATTACTTGCCAATTCCACCCTTGGTATGTTTCATATGAGGGAGTATAGTCTGTGTCACGGCATTTTGTATCCTCTAAATATGCATTGATACCCGCAACTATGCGTCCCAATATGTCTGTCCCTTTTGGTGCTCCATCAATGCCGCCGCACACTTGGGTTACTGGATATGTTGGCGGATCATCATATTGAGCTGTACCAGCATACATCCTGTCCAAGTACTCCTTCAGTTCATCACAATTTCTCAGCTGCCTACACAGATATATTATTCATTTATTTAGTGTTTCAGTTCAGTTGGAAGATAATACAAACTTGATTGCTAGATAATTAAATTGTTTTTATTAACCTGCAAGTATTGAATTTTTTGCTGAGGACTGCAAGGCCGTGAGGTTTGGAAGCAATTTTATCAATTTCCAGCCACGACTTTTGGATTGTTTTGTAACAACTTTCGCTTACATCCTGCATAGTATATCCACAACCTCATGGATGTCAATTTCTGCTAAAAACAAAGTTGAGGAAAATCTTCTGATCTTGAATTGTTCAAATTAAGTACTAAAGAATTAGTACCCAGAAATCTTTTGAAACAACGGAATAATAAGCGTCCTGTGGAGTAATGTCATCAAAGTAAAGAATGGGGGCGGATGAGGCCAGTGCACCATGTGCTACGTGTGGATACTTCAAACGAAACCATACAGCAAGCTCTAACATTCCAGTAAGTTTAATCAATACTAATGAATAAAAACAACTGTGTCTGTGTGTGTGTCACAAAGAACCTGTGCAGAGGCATGAATGTAGTAGTCACTTACGGCCTCCATATGATCCACCGATGACAATGATTGGGGAATTATGAGCCGATAACTTGTTTTTGAGGTAAATCAAGATTTCAGCGTAATCTGCCAAAGCTTGAGCTGAGTTAAAATAACCACGAATTGTAGCATTTTGGAGAGACTTTTTCATTGATCCCAGTGGATTGGATTCACCATAAAATCGATGCTAATGATCAAACAACCATCAATTCCAAAAAAAATGTATTTCAATAGTTATATATAATTAAAAATGATTGTTTAATTATTTGTACACACCTCGATATAAACTTGAAGTGCTCTGAAACGAGGTGCATTTTCCATCATAAATCCAACCCTAGGGTGACGACCAAGTGCTGCCTCGTCTCCAAGAAAGGCAAATATGGGTGCATGTCTTGGTGAACCACCCCAGTGTTTAAAATTAAGATCATACCTCTGTTTAAAAGTAGTATAGCTCTGGGGATTATAGTTGAAATGATCAAGTGTTTGATCATAGAAATATGTTGTGAAGCCTTTTGAGATCGATGTTGGTTCGTTTTCCAACTTTTTTCGAATGCCTCTCTGCAGTAAAGAAAGCCTTGGAGGTCTGTGCTGGTGTGATGGAGAAAAACAGTATGAAATTGTTATTACAAGTAAAACAACTCGTTTAAGATTATTCATAATGCTCGTTCGACCTATAGCTCGTCCAAGTGATCTCAGTTAAATCAATCTATAAATAGGGGCGGAGAACTTACTCCAACAAATATTTGTACAAAAAAGGAAAAGATCTCAACAATTAAACATGTTCAAATTAAGAAAATGTCTGAATATATTTTACAAAATAAAAATATATTTCGTTTTTCCTTAATAGACATAATAAAAATATAAGTAGTTGATTTCCAAATTTTCTTTCAATGTGTTGGCTTCCTTATTTGGCATCTGAGCTGCGGTGTTTCCAAACCCGTTCTTCATATCATCGTCACCTGTTAACTTCCTTTCCATTCCACAATCTTTCCTTTTTCTTACCTAAAAATAGCAATGATAATTAATAAATATCTCTTAGAATCTAAGGCTTTTTCGAAAACAAACCAACATTGATTTGTACAAAAAAGGAAAACATCCTTTTTTTTTGTCTTAACAGACATGTTTGAATCAAGAAAATGTCTGAATATATTTTACAAGATATATTATTTCCTTAAATATATTTCGTTTTTCCTTAAAAGATACAATAATAAAATAATTATTTGATTCCCAAAATATTTTCTGAAATGTGTTGGATTCCTTATATGGCATCTGAGCTGGCCTCTGGACAACTTGTAGTTATGAAAATTTAAAGTTATAAATGATATTAAAAAATTATAATATGTTGTTTAATTAGAAATGTCATAAATTAAAAATATAATTCATATTAAGGTTTGAATACGGATCATGAATCATATTCGGATAAATCATTTTATTAAGAATAATATGAAACTTAATCTAAGCGGGTATATGAGTGCTAATATCCGGGACAATATTTTATCCGGGTTTAGTTCTTTCGCAAGATTTGGATTGTTTATGAAATGAATTTGAGACGTGTATTATATTTTTGAGCCGGATATAAACCGAGATACCGGGTAGTCCGGATCAATTTACAACCCTAGAGAAGAGGAGAAAATTTGATTTATCTAATAAGATTTATTAAAAAAACTCAAAATAAAGTATAATACAATGGTTATGGTATGAGCTTGTTTAGAGAAGATTAGTGGTTCGATTTCCAATACTAACATAATTTCATTTACTCTTCGCATAAATTTATAAGTTATGGTGGCGTTTTTGTAATTTGTTAACATATCGGGGCAAAATCTTAAATTCAGAGTTATTAAAATGACATATATCAATATTTAAATTGGCAAAAGAGAATTGTAGATTATGCTGATAAAATTACTTTTTGTAATTATATGATGTGCAGTATTTTAGAAATAATATTGTTGTTAGGAGAATTTCGTACAACAGTGTGTTGGAGGTTTATGGAAAGTGGTGGCTGGACTTGTATGATGACTCCTCAGAAAATTGAATAGAGAATGGGTTTTTTCTCTTGCTCTTTGCCGAGTGTCAATTGTGTATCATACAAGGTGCCTACGTACCCCTTTATATAGGGATCAAGCCTCACGTAGTTCTTGGAAAACAAGTTATCGAATAAGCCCACTCAGTCCAAGCTCATTCAATAGTCAGGATTTATGTTCCCATAAATAGCTCAAGGATTATCAATCCACCTCATGTTCCCGTAAATAACTTGGTCTTCACACGTTTTCCTACAATCTTGCGGCATCTCCGCATTTCTTTCCATGATTGCAGGTCTATCCCGTGTCAACCAAGAAACATTCCATAAATAGGAATTTCCATATGTTGGGCTTCACCCACGATGCGAGCTGGCCAGGCTCGCATCGCACAAAACATATAAAAATTACCCTTTCATAGTTTAAGTGGTGCGAGCTCACCTATGTTCAATTTCTGATAAGTAACACGAGCCCATTACTTCATAATGGTGAGAGCCCATAAGCTCATAGTATCAATAACGAAGCGAGCTCATCAAAATGAACTCAGAAGGAAGAGAGCCCAAAATTCATCTTAACGAAGCGAGCCCACCATACTTAGAAGGATTTTGGGCTCAACATAGCTTCATGATGCGAGCCCTAATTCCAGTCCACACCAATCTTTCCAAAATATAATTCATTCTCTAGGCCCAAATCACTTAGGGACCTGTCTAGGGCCCATTACCGAAAATCCAGTATAACAACTACCCCCCAAAATTCCTTAGTAATCTTAGATAAGGAATTTTTCATTTGCTTCAAATAACACGATGCGAGCTCGATTTCCAGCTCGCATAACATCCAGCTCGCACAACATCCAGTTTGCTCACTACTGTCAGACGCGTGTTCACCCAACCGTTTGACAGCTGTTCATAAAAAGACGTGCCATCCATTCAAATTTGGACACGTGTCTCTTGTATTCTCTCTCCTATACTCTATAAATACTTCAGAATTTCATTTCATAAACTCATTCTATCAAAAACAGTAAGGAAACTCTGCCCAATTTTGCTCAAGGATCAAACACGGCGAGAATTATCATTACTTCCCGGCCATCTCCCACCAGTTCTTCAAGTTCATCCACCAGTTCTTCACAAAGTAAGCATTTTAATCTTCAAAAACACTTTCCTCTATGTTTTTTATGTTTGTATAATATATGTTTGTTCGAACTTATAGAGTTGCGAACTGAGTTCCTTCATCGAAGCAAACTCATACCACGGTTCGAGCTGAACCTGGTACCATACGAAAACGAGGCCTCTGTTCGCATCGAACAGTAGCCCCAATTGTCCATGCGAGGCGAGAACACTTAGGATTTTTTAATACCTTCTTTCTTCTTATTTTTAGGGGCACACACTAATTTCCACCATCTTTTTCAGATGTCGAGTGCGACCCCTTCTCCATCTGCCGGTTCGCTCAATAACACCCCGAGTCCGGCTCGTTCCTCTGCCACTCCATCTCCCTTGAATCAGTATCCTCCCGAGCTCAGGGGTTCCAAGGAGTTCCAGCGCGAATTGACATCTATCTCGGGTCGCCTAAGCCAGCCCATTTCTCCCAATTC
Source organism: Heracleum sosnowskyi (assembly GCA_030848705.1). Lineage (NCBI taxonomy): Eukaryota > Viridiplantae > Streptophyta > Magnoliopsida > Apiales > Apiaceae > Heracleum > Heracleum sosnowskyi. The sequence goes on along the minus strand of CM061243.1, from coordinate 39,634,236 downwards.
AGCCATTACTCCTGAAGGGGCTGCTAACATCGCACGAGTAGAAAGTGCTATGCGAGCCAGTGGTTCCAGTTCGTTGGGACTTCAGCTCGATCCCAACTCCACACCAGAAGATTATAATAGGGAGAAAAATCTATATTCTTGGAGAAACAAGAAAACAGGACCAAGTGTCCCCAGCTCGTTTGATCTTGAGGATCTTTTCAATCGTCCATTACCGCCTATGAGCGAAAAGGAGGCTAATGCTCGCATAAATCAACTACTTCAAGAAAGAAAGGCAAAGCTTCGCCTCGCCCCAGATTCTGCTCATGTTCCTATTGAGATTTCAGAGTCCTCCACAGATAACTCTCTAGGGAGCGCTTTTTATGCCAAACGTAAAGGCAAAGCTGTGGCTCGCATCGCATCTCCTCAAAATGAGTTCGACCAAGATAATGAAGACGAGGACACCAGTTCACACTGGTCCTATGACAGCCCTGCTAGCGAAGAGATAGCAGATGTATCCAAAGAGGTGGACTTCTGTAATTATGCCTATGTCCCCGAACCGTCTCCTGTTCCATACGAACCTGTCAAACAGCCCGAGCTCGAAGGGGTGGTTTTTCTTAAGAAACGAATAATTCCTGATGGCGATGAGAGCTCGTCTTCCTTTCACGAGGACGGGAAGATTCTAGCTTGTCGAGATATGCCCACCTCGATGACTGAGGATTCCCTACGCGACCTCGTGGAGCAGTTCAGGCCAGAGGGTCATATAATCCTGCCTGCACCACACATGAGGTGTTATCATTTTAACCATCCAGAAAATGGAGGGAGGGCACCTCGCATGGTCCTTTCATCTTTCCTATTGAAGCTGGGTATTTCTGCACCTCTTCATCCTTTTCTTCAAGAAATCCTGGAGTATTACGGGCTCGCACCGTTACAAATTAACCCTAACGGGTACAGGTCTGCCATTGCTTTGTATATTCTTTACAAAAAACAAGGCTACCCAACTCTCACCGCTAGGCAATTGGGGTATTTTTTGAATTTAAAACACTCAGCCGAGTTCGGCTATTTCTACCTTTCTGTATGGCCTTACTACAATAAGAAAAAATTAATCTATGGGGGCCCAAGCAACTCGGGAAAATGGAAAGACCCTTTCTTCTACGTGCACGAAGTTCCTCGAGTTCAGACCCATTTCTATTACGACCCTGGTAAGCATTTTATTCAAGCTCGCATCGCTTCTTTGTCACCTCGCATCGCTCTGTTTTGTACTCGCATCGTTCTTACAGTTTTTTATTTATTCAGAACCTCCCGTGAGGACCCATTTGCTAGGTCAAGAGAAGGTTAATGCTGATAACCTTTTAAAGATCCCCGTCTCCGAACGAAACATTAGAAAGTTGATTACAACTGCCAACCTCGTCGAGTATGGTTTCTTAAAAGAGGGAACCAGATTAACTCCTAGCAAAAAATCTAAAAGAAAAAGAAAAGGTAGGCTTCATTCGATGCGAGCCTTGGGCTCGCATTGTTACTTTACCTTGGCATCTTTATTCATTATATATTTACTAACTCTTTTGTCCTCGTTTTATTTCAGGAATGGCAATTTCTCCTCCTCCCTTTCTGGACGAGCCAGAGGTTCAGGCTCGCACCGTTCCTTCTTCCAGCCAGGCCGGCTCTCACGCCGAGGGCTCGAACAAAATGGCTTCTCGAAAAGAGATCCCTCCCCAGTTCAAGACTACTCTTACTGAACACTTGGCTACTGGGGGGGCTTCTCCTCATAAAAAGAGATCCAAGCAGTCCAAGGATGTCCCTCATGAAGCCGAGGTGGTGAAGCGAGCTCGCAAAGACTTGCCCCCTAATCCTCAAGGGAATGTTGTGGCCAGCACTCTAGTTCGACTAGGAGCCCCGCATATTACCGAGAATGATTTGAGGGCATGGACTTCGAGTTCATTTGAAGCCAACAATGATGCTCTCACCAAGGCCACAACCGAGGTGTTCATAAGGCAGATTCATAGACACAAGGAGCTTCGCTCGATGGGTCAGGCCTCTGCTCGTCTTGATAAGGATAACAAAATTTTGAAGTTTAAGCTTGACGAAGCGAGGAGAGCAAATGTAGCCTTGGTCGAGGAGTCCAAGCAAAGTATCCTCGATGCGACCACAAGTCTTGAGAAGGATTTGTGCGAGTCCAAAGCACTTGTGGAAAAGATGAAGGAAGAGCATTCCAATGCTCTAACTGATGCTACTTCTGAGATCAATTCTCTAAAAGCCCAAGTTGCTGAGGCCGAAGCTAAAATTGCTGCCCAGGATGCTGAATTCGAGGCTAAATTCTCAATGTTAGAGGCGAGTCGGGCTGAAGAGGTCAGGGATGCAAAGGCCCTAGGATCCAAGAACTTCATGAAGGGCTTCATGTCGAAGGTCCCTGAGTTCGATTGGAGTCCTTTAGGTGCAGCCACTGTCACCTATGCTGAGAAGCTTCGAAAGGAGATGGAGGAGGAGGCCATAGAGAGGGCTCGCATCGCGAACGAGGCCCAGCCTATTCCAGAGTCTCCACCTGCTACCAGGGCGAATGAGGAAACTCCTCAGGCTTAGTTTGTTTGTTTAATTACCTTTCCTTGGGGATGCGGGCACCCCGTTTGCCTCGCTAGTTGTAAACATTTGATGGTCTTCAAACTTAGTAACATTTGCAACTTTTTTATTAAGTTTTTTGTGTTCGCCCATGTATATTTTCCTGTTCATGTCTTTGCTTTTCTTTACATATTAATTGTTTTGAATGCACAACTTCCATCAGGTTCACCTCGCATGGGACTACTATGCCTGTTCATGCGAGGTTCCGCCTCACATCGTAGTTAGTCCCACTTCGCACAAAGTTCCACCTCGCACAGGGGTTCACCTCGCACAAGTTCCAGTTCAGTTTTTTTTATTTTCCCAACTTTCTTGAGCTCGTTTCTAGAGAGGGCTCGCCTCGCACAAGCTATTTTTGCATAATTGATGGGCCGAGGCCCAATCCAATGTTCTAAAAAAGAAAGTAAAATTTACTTAATGCTCAATAAACTTCAACTTTATTTAGATAATAAAACCTCCATCTTCTTAAATAATAACAGGCCTAGACTTATTACATTGTATGCCAAGGGAAGGTGCCTATATAACACTACCCCCCGAGACTTAGGATAAATATCAATGCATGCTAAGTCTTAAATAGATAGAAACTACTGATAATATCTCCTCAAGTGCTCAGCATTCCAGGCCCTTGGTATAAGCTTTCCCCGTATGTCATTGAGATGATAAGTTCCCTCCCATAGAACTGATTTGATCTGATATGGGCCTTCCCAATTTGCACCAAACACTCCATGATTAACTACGTTGGTGTTAAGCATGACTCGACGGAGAACCAAGTCCCCTACCCGGAAAGGTCGGGCTCTCACCTTGCGGTTATAATGCCTGGCAGTTCTCTGGTGATATGCTAGCAGCCTTGCTTGGGAATCAACCCGTGTTTCTTCAATCATGTCTAAGTAAAGACGATGATTCTTCTCACTATTCTCTGGGTCATAATGAGCTCTCCTAAAAGATCCAGCTCCCACTTCCACCGGGACCATAGCCTCACATCCATACACCAAGGAGAATGGGGTCTCACCCGTTGTGGTTCGGGGAGTGGTGTTATAAGACCATAAGACTTGTGGAAGTTCTTCCGGCCAATTTCCTTTAGCATCCTCTAGCTTCCCCTTCAACGTGTGCTTCAAAATTTTGTTGATTGCATAAGTCTGACCATTCGTCTGTGGATGGCTCACTGCACTGAAACTCTTCAGAATCCCTAACCGATCACAAAATTCTCTCATCTCCTTACTGTCAAACTGTTTACCATTATCTGAGATCAACTTGTAAGGTACTCCAAATCGACAAACAATAGCCCGATACACGAAATCAATGAGCTTCTTTGCAGTTATTGTGGCTAAGGGCTCGGCCTCTGCCCACTTAGTGAAATAATCCACCGCAACCACAACATACTTCACACTTCCTTTAGCCTTAGGCAGTTCTCCAATCAAATCTATCCCCCACATGGCAAAGGGCCAAGGGCTCATGTGTAACAGCCCCAAATCCGGGGTCAGGGATTTAGGGTTGTCACGATCCATGTACTCCTTGCCTTACCTGTATTACTCACTTCATTCATAATACACCTGCTCATGACCCCACAATTTAAGTCTCACACACACACACACACAGGTTAGAGTCTCAGAAACGATACACTACAACAATTGCGGAATAAATAATTTTTATTACAATACCCAAGTGTCTTTTGAATCTGTTACTGATACAATTTCTAAGTATTGTTACATTACCAACTTAGCCTTCTGATGCTCACAATCCTCTAATACTATTCATGTCTATACATAAGTTGAATACCAAAAGCCGTAGCCTGATTCGATTGGTTCGTACTACTCCCGGGATCACTGCTAGAAACTGTTTATGAAAACGCCTTGCGAGGTATGTGCCGTCCCATTGGCATCCTGCTTCGCTGCTATATAATATATATAAAATAATAGCAAGAGTGAGTGATAGCTCAGCAAGGTAATGAAAGTATGGCATAATTCTGCCTTTTATTCAACCCAGAAATAAAGCGGGTATACGACAATAACTTGTCAAAATATCTTGATACTGAAATCATTTCCTTATCGGAATCTATTCCAAAAATAGTATCATTGTTGTATTTCAAATATCATTCTCATAATATTCTGCAACTTTCAATATTCATATTCTGAACAAAGTTCTAGTATAATATAAAAGATGAAGTAGCAAGATAGCTCAGTATATCTTTTCCGTAAAATATCTGCTATATAAAATATAAGCAGACTATCAACATATAACTTAAAAGATGATGTTATAAGGAAAATTCAATATCATCTTTCAGATCAAACATTTACCTCATATCATAATCTGGAAATAAAATCACTGTAAAATATTTTCAATCTATCTTCAAAGTTAATCTGATTCCAAATATCTTTTCAAAAAAATCATATACCTTTTCATAAATTCATATTCTTTCTGGTAAACTCATATACTGAAATAAACTGGAATACTCTTGAGTAAACTTTCTCTTTCTGAAAACTTGCATAGAACTGAATGACTGGAATAAACTTTCTTTTCTGAAAACTTGCATAAAATGTGCTCTTTCATGAATAGTGAACTGTAGATGGAGATGCTAGGCGCCGAGGATACCCCTACGATGATCAGTCGCAAGCTGTATCCCCCTGATCTTTTTCTACGTAGAAGGGAAGAATAGACAGTATCTGACTGACCTACCTCCCCGCCAATCGGTTGTAGGTAGGAAGTACAGACCCGTTTCACCAGTCCGTCGGCCTGTGACTCTCCTATGAGGAAGAACAGACCCGTTTCACCAGTCCGTCGGCCTGTTGCTCTCCTCTTTCCTACGGTCGGGCAATTTCTGATAAACTAAGGGAAGAACAGACCCGTTCACCAGTCCGTCGGCCATATTGTAATTCCCTTAGGGGACCGGCGCTACTCAGTCCCTTACATACTCTCCAAGTTCGAGTAAATCCATAACACTGAAACATGAAGTTCCTTTCCCTTTTTCCCCAAGAATACAACTCCACAAAGTAGTCATATCTGGTTGGAAAGGAAAATTCACCCATATTTCCCAAGCTGACGCTTGTTAATGGATGCAACTAATTCCACTGATCTTACCCCTCGAATCTTGAGGAAGTAATCAAAATCATTTAGATGGTAGTAAACCAGACTGATAAATTCATTGATTTAAAAGATTTAGGACCGGGCAATCCACTTGAAACAACCATAAAATCTTGAGAAAGGTCCCATGCATTTGTAGTTTGAGCGAACATTTAAGTCTTTCTGAATATAGACTTAAACGGGAAATAGATTTGGGAACCTTCTCTATTTATAATAAAAATTGACTGAAATATACTTTATTAGCTATCTAGGGTTTAAAATAGTTTTCACAAAATACTTCCTTAAGAAGTAGGGTTTAAATAATTAATGTAAACTATATTTAATAAAGAATATTTATTTAGAAATAATTCTCAAGTACTTTCTTATCAAAAAGGGTAGATAACAACTATTCATCATATATTTAAAATATACCCTTAATAGATTAAACTCCAAATGATCTTTAATTTGTAAACCACTTATCGAGATTAATTGTAATAACACAATAAAATAACCCTAGATAGCAACTGATACCATTCTTAGTATGTAAAATAAATATAGAGAATATATAATATATCTCTAGATAACAACTGATACCATTCTCGGTCCAAAGTATAAATGCAGAGTATATTCCCCCTACTGAGGGTTTTGCTTAGCACATCAGCTCCAAAATATTACTATATCCATAGCTTATAAGTTCAACTTGTATCAATACCTTTGACTTAGCATCATAGAAATCATTTCGAAATCATACACATATAGCATATATCTCAAAATCTTTAGTTATCACCACAACAGTTTTAAAAAGGTATAGGTTTGAAAACTTGCATCTATCATATCATATATTACGTCTCAACATTTTTATTACCAATACATCTATATACGATGTAAGGTTTGAAAACATGCATAATATCATATCGTATGCATCATTAGTATAATTAATGGAAAACATAGCATGGAATAAGAAAACTTGCATCTAGTATAATCATACTTCAAAATATGGTTTTATAAACTTGCCTGATGCTCGAGAAGTGATAGGGGTTCGCGACGATGCCGGACAATCTGGACAAAGTCAAACAAAAACACACGGTTAATTCCCTCGATAAACCTCTTATAACTCAATGCTTAAACATGTAAGCGAAACACAACCAAGGCATTATTTGCTCGCTCTAGCGTCACACTAAGTCCATGTTATTCGTCAAATACTTATATCATAAGTTTGGTTCGAAATCCATCCTCAATTCCAAGTTATACTTAACCATTTGGAACCTTGGTTTCTAAGTCTCGTTTTCAGTGGTTTTCACTTGCGCGACCTCGACTTCCTTATTTTTATAAAATCGGAAAAAGATCTTTTTGACTCGAAACCTTTTTAGGTCACTTACTAACTGTCCATGTTAGTACCATAATTAAAATCTTGTCCTAATTCCATTTGTAAGGGCCTCGATCTTAAGTACAAAGCTCACTTAAACTACTACTTCGTCTTTCGAAACTACTTTCACTAAAACTAACTTTTCTCTTAAACCGTCATTCGTATGGACATGATCTTTATACCAAAACAAACCTTAAAACAAGACCTACAGGCTCCTGGTCAGTTTTGTTCAAAAATATTCCAATACCAGTTCGTAATTCTTGCTCAAAACAGCCTTAAATCAAATGGGCATTACGACGGCTATAATCGTAACGTTTTCCATTTCCAAAACACAACCAAATCAATACCAATCAATCTCAAACTCACCATCCACCTTATACACCCTCCACTCAGTCAAATCCTCCATGAATAATCACAATAAATTCATAACCCATCCTCCAAACTCAACCAACAAGTCATCTAATTACTTAATCATGCTCTTAACTTTACATAACATCAAAACCACTTCAAAACTCATATAAACAAAAGGGGGCAGAGGTCTTTATACCTTCCTTGAAACCTTAAAACACACAACCAGAGCTTGTAAGCCTTAAGAGAGTCTTTATCCATGGTTATTATCCTTAAACTTGCAAAAGAAAATCAAGAACAAGTTATGAATTCTCGGAGTTACTATATACCGGTTTAAAGAACTGGAAAAATGAAGGTCTTACCTTGCTCAAATGAAAGAAACTCGTGAAATAGGAAATGTAGATTATCTCAAGACCTTTCCAACGAGCTATAGATCGCCATTTTCCACCGAGAAATGAAGGCGATATGGATTTTACAATCCGGCAGTCTGTTTTTGGCCAAAAAGGAGGAAATGGAATTGTTTTTGTTTTGACTTGGTTGATAATGATAATGCTGATTTTTGTATAAAAAAGTGATGAGTCATTGCATGTCCAGGACACGTGTCAATCAGTGGAGCATCATGGTGGCAAGCAGGGACACGTGTCACGCAATGGAGATCATGGTGGCAAGCAGCTTTATTAGTTCGCTTTCCTTTCACATGGATGATCCAAATGTTGCATTTCTCGAATTAATCTTGTTACATGTTACTTCCATGTCTATATTTAATCCTGTCATAATTTCAATCCTTAATCCATGATTCGTTCGCTTAATCACTTAATCTCGTTATAAAGTATCAGCGGTTTCTAGAACCTTCGTTTCACTGTCTCAGTGGTTTTCGTTCTAAATTCTCAAATCAAATAAAATAAAATTCCAAAATATTAAATCCTCAAATCCTTAATTTAATATCTCATTTCTTGAATATAATAATATATAACTCGCTGCCCGGTCAAATACTACACCAAAATAAAATTTGGAATTTCTGAATTCCGATCGTCTTTGCATTCACTTATTTACTCCGTAGATCACTAATATGACTTCCGAATATCCACACTACGTCTCGTACATAGGTGGCATGAAAAACTTTGTTAATTCTCAAAATCACTATTCATCCACCAAATTCACTATTCACTGATGCACTTAATCATAATAAGAAAAGTTTTAAATTTTACCAAAAATTCGGGTTATTACATTCTCCCCTCCTTAAAAGGATTCCGTCCCGGAATCAACTTAGGAGTAACTGGGGTACTTCTCTTCCATTGCACTTTCTAACTCCCAGGTGGATTCTTCCACCTCTTGATTTTCCACAAACCTCTCACTAGCTTGGCAACCTCGTCACTTAGCACTTGCTCTTTTCTATCCGTGATTTCCACAGGTTGTTCTTTGTAAGTCAGACCGGGTTGTATATCTACCTGCTCGTACTCTAACATATGTCGGGCATCTATAGTATACTGACGTAGCATTGACACATGAACCCCGTTATGACCATTCTACAAGTTTGGGGGGTGTAAGGCTGGCTCGTAGGCCACCTTCCTGACGCGTTTTAAAATCTCAGATGGCCCAATGAATCTCGGGCTCACTCCCCTTTCTTTCCAAATCTCATTAATTCTTTCCATGGATATCTTTTAGCATCACGAATCTCTAACCTCATATTCTCTATCTTGTTTGTACAGAAAATACACCAACATAAACTTGCTTGTCATCCATCAACATGCCATTTAGCTTATCAATAGCAGTACTATCTCTATACTCGCGGGCTTAGTCCGCATACTTTCTCTGTCTGTCTTGGTTGTCACTAGCCGCTTGTTGATGAAATCTTTTGTCCTTCTAGTTTGTTGGACTAACTTGGGTTTTGTGTAAAATCTCATCCTTTAATTCCCGATCATTCGGAATCCATCTCTGTCTCATTTTAAAGTAAGGGTATCGGCCACCACATTGGCCTTCCCCGGATGGTAGTGTATCTCACAGTCATAATTCTAGGTCCATTCTAGCCATTTCTCCATCTCATGCTATCTACTATCACGGGTAACTCAAAGCCCATTCATTACATTCCATAAAATTTGTGGGTACATTAGTCAACCCAAAATAACCTCGCTGAAAACTCGAAGTGTCTATTCCAAGTACGAATCGCAATCCTGGGTATATCCTCGGATTTAACTTCCAACTGGTGGTACACTGGGCCTTATCATACCCTTATACAACAACTCTTGTAACTGAGTCACTAACCCTTTCATTCCCACTATACCCTGAATACTCGGTATTCATTCTCATGTCATCCAAATCGATATCTGGTAGCTCATTAAAACCTTGTACAATCTCCCAAAACCATTGTAGTTCCCTTTATACTTGGTATCTCTTTTCTGGGCGTCAACCATAAAAGCTAATTAAGCCTCGTACTTCTGACGTAATAGTTTCTTAGTCTGAACTATATTCAAGAATCTCTGAATCTGTCTCCATTCTTTATTTATTACTCTCTCTCCCTTACAATCAGTCTGGGCTCCATTGGGTGTCAACCAACCCATTCTTATTATAATATCAACTTCTCCCAACTTGAAAAGAATTAGGTCTATCAAAAGTGTCGACCTCATATTTCTAGTTCACAACCTGGATGTACCAGTCTTATGGGAAAATCCCTCGAATGGCTATTTCTACTTGTAATTATTCCCTTAGTGGCTCGGCCTTAAGGTTTAATTGTCATGCAACTTCTTGATATACAACGATACATTAGCTCTGTCTGCATAGTATAGAAGGGCACCTGCTATTTAAAGGTCCTGACAGTGGGCTGCTTGTTGGAGGTAGCCCTGGTTGAAACCTACTGGCTTTCTTTTCTTCTGTGTTCACAAACTCCGGAACAAACCTCGATAATTCGGAAAACTTGGCCTCATACTCGGTCACAGTCATGGTTTCTTGTTTTAACTCTTTAACGTTCATTTTTATCCGGGTCTCCACATATTTCCGAAAACTATTCCTCTAAAACAACACACGCTGCACCTCTCCCAAGTCACAATACCAGCTCCCTCTGACTCCATCGTCAGTACTTATCTTGCTAACCCAGAGGTAGTGTCCATTCGTATACAACTCCTCCAAAATCTCAATTCCACTATAGGGCATCTATCTAACACCGTTGTCACTGGAGTTCACGGCACATCGCTATTCCTTTCACATATATCGATTGACACGCTTTCCATTATCATAATATCCTTGGGAGAATAAACCAATTTCATTGATATGTCACTAACATTCTATTCGTCTTAGGGATTCGCTCCTGTCATAGGCGATTTTGTTGCGAATCTAATTCCTATCAGCGAATTTGGACTTATTTGACCTGGTTGGCCTCCCCTTAGAATTCAATGAGGATAACAAAATCATGGGGCCTTGAAAGATAGCTCCCATATCAAAGAAAATGTCACACACTGGTGATCATAAGGTTATGAGTTTTAAGGTAACCTTATTGGAGGTAAGAGAATTTTACCGAGAGATCAATATGATCATAAGAACTCAACGTTGTGTGCCTCAATTGAGACATTACTAAAGGTAATTAGCCTTCTTGTATTTCACAACTTACAAGTGATGGCGTCCCATCCGACTTCTATCACACAGACAGATAGTCCTTGTAGCCCCTATAAATATAGGGTTGTTCATCTCAGTGGAAGTTGAAAAGTATGAAAGCAATTCGAGATCAATTTAATGATTATCGCCTTTCGACAATATTTCTCAAGGGAACACCTTGGATTAAAATTGAACAGATTCCAAAGGTGCGGTTTTCAAAGAAAATACAAAGAAAAGAATAACCAAAAGATGCTGGTACTTAACAACAAGTGGTGAGGTATCACCATAGGGTCATTCATTATTTGAAGAAAAGTAAAAGCTTAAATAACATTATTTGACAGGGCTTCGAAAACCTGAAAGTAGGCATTGTGACAGCCTCTGGCACAAGTGAAACTGAATATGGTTTAGCACAAGTGTTATAAAACAACTTCGAAGAGGGAATATACCCTTTATCAGAATTCTTTCCCGGAGAGAGGTCAAGATAGATCATAGATTGGGGAGGTACCCCACATAATTTGCACATGGGGAGGGTACTACCAAAGTCTCCACGGATGCCTTTTATGTCGGCTCCTCTAATGGATAATCGTTCAATTCCAAAGCTTTTCTTCTCCATGCACACCCTAAGGTGCTCGATACTTACGTTATTGCCGACTCATAATAGTCGCTAAGGATTCAACCATCGACCTTTGCAATCGCAGGGAATTCTATTCGACTAGGCGCAAACATCTCAAGTAAGCGTTCTGTTCTATAAGAAGACTTCGATACCGTCGTCGTCCATAGCAATGACAATTCCACATGTCGACTGGGCGGTACTTCGGAAGATCGTTAGAAACTACAAGCTTAAATCCGGTCTCTATTTCTATCATCCTTATACCCAATATTCCTTCTCCCATATCAATCCCGTGTGCTACATAAGCTTAACACTTTTGGCACAATAGCCCTTTCATTTAAGTCAATCCCGGAACTTCTCAGTCCGTCTTGGTCCTTACATATATTTCGCCTTTACCGTCCAATCTCAACTTCATCATTTTATAGCAATCAGGGTCTGTCCACCAACCCATATAACGGCTATCTTATCCAATTCACAGGGTTCGCTCTAATTCCCACTCTCTTTGGTGACATCCTCTGGTAATCAGAAAGACAAGGTTTGCCAAAATTTGCTGAATTCCTTTCCAAAATCAGGGAAATTTGATCAATCTATTTACCTATTAGTAATGCTCGGATCTGATTTCCGGCCTTTCTGTTCTATCCTCATAATTCCTTCCTGGTTTCCTGAGGGTGGTAAATCTCGTTCTCGATTCCGTCTTAGCGTGCTTGTCTTACAATAACATTTGCATGGTACATATACCCAAAATTTTCCTTGAGATAATAAAATCCCTCAATGATGTAATAGACACTATTTCCAGTGGAATCACTGGTCGTGGGGGATTGAAACCTCATAGCCAAAGCAATTCCTTTCACTATTCTTAGGCAACTAAGTACTCTTAATCGTTCGTGAAAATCTGAACACCTTGGTTCTTACGTATACCGCCTCCTTATGGGCAACTATAATCGACTACGAGTAACAGGTTTCGTTCAAGTCGAATCAATCCCCTGATACTGGCTATACTGCCTCTACCTCTTCTGCTTTGGAGACTCTACTCCATTTTCTTTGTCATACCTCTTGATGAATCATGAACGATCCTAAACTCTCGTATCGGCACTTATTTGACCTCCGAAGGTTCGTCCGGTCCTATTGTACGACCTCAAGTAACATACTACATCTTTATCAATCAACACGTCCTCTACAAGATTCTTTCCTTGACCCACTATGGGGTCTTCCTCTAGATCCTCCTATGGATCTTCCTTTATCTGGTCTCCGTCCATTTCAAGGAGCGCATCATCAAATGCCTACTCGAAGGCTTCGGGATCTGGTATCTCAGAATCTCATCCATCTATAACTCATACGAATCGAGGTGACTAACCATGAAGTCCTAAGTACGGTTTCCCAAAAGAAGTCCCCTCTCGGGCTTCATCTTAAACAGTCAGAGTCATGTCCTCTAACCCGACTACGAACTCAATTTGCGCTCTAGATGTTCTTATCGCTATTAAGGGTATTGTAAGACTCGATCTCCTATCGTTTCTGAGGACTGTAACCTAACGCTCTGATACCATCTCTGTAACAGCCCCAAATCCGGGGTCAGGGATTTAGGGTTGTCACGATCCATGTACTCCTTGCCTTACCTGTATTACTCACTTCATTCATAATTCACCTGCTCATGACCCCACAATTTAAGTCTCATACACACACACACACAGGTTAGAGTCTCAGAAACGATACACTACAACAATTGCGGAATAAATAATTTTTATTACAATACCCAAGTGTCTTTTGAATCTGTTACTGATACAATTTCTAAGTATTGTTACATTACCAACTTAGCCTTCTGATGCTCACAATCCTCTAATACTATTCATGTCTATACATAAGTTGAATACCAAAAGTCGTAGCCTGATTCGATTGGTTCATACTACTCCCGGGATCACTGCTAGAAACTGTTTATGAAAACGCCTTGCGAGGTATGTGCCGTCCCATTGGCATCCTGCTTCGCTGCTATATAATATATATAAAATAATAGCAAGAGTGAGCGATAGCTCAGCAAGGTAATGAAAGTATGGCATAATTCTGTCTTTTATTCAACCCAGAAATAAAGCGGGTATACGACAATAACTTGTCAAAATATCTTGATACTGAAATCATTTCCTTATCGGAATCTATTCCAAAAATAGTATCATTGTTGTATTTCAAATATCATTCTCATAATATTCTGCAACTTTCAATATTCATATTCTGAACAAAGTTCTAGTATAATATAAAAGATGAAGTAGCAAGATAGCTCAGTATATCTTTTCCGTAAAATATCTGCTATATAAAATATAAGCAGACTATCAACATATAACTTAAAAGATGATGTTATAAGGAAAATTCAATATCATCTTTCAGATCAAACATTTACCTCATATCATAATCTGGAAATAAAATCACTGTAAAATATTTTCAATCTATCTTCAAAGTTCATCTGATTCCAAATATCTTTTCAAAAAAATCATATACCTTTTCATAAATTCATATTCTTTCTGGTAAACTCATATACTGAAATAAACTGGAATACTCTTGAGTAAACTTTCTCTTTCTGAAAACTTGCATAGAACTGAATGACTGGAATAAACTTTCTTTTCTGAAAACTTGCATAAAATGTGCTCTTTCATGAATAGTGAACTGTAGATGGAGATGCTAGGCGCCGAGGATACCCCTACGATGATCAGTCGCAAGCTGTATCCCCCTGATCTTTTTCTACGTAGAAGGGAAGAATAGACAGTATCTGACTGACCTACCTCCCCGCCAATCGGTTGTAGGTAGGAAGTACAGACCCGTTTCACCAGTCTGTCGGCCTGTGACTCTCCTATGAGGAAGAACAGACCCGTTTCACCAGTCCGTCGGCCTGTTGCTCTCCTCTTTCCTACGGTCGGGCAATTTCTGATAAACTAAGGGAAGAACAGACCCGTTCACCAGTCCGTCGGCCATATTGTAATTCCCTTAGGGGACCGGCGCTACTCAGTCCCTTACATACTCTCCAAGTTCGAGTAAATCCATAACACTGAAACATGAAGTTCCTTTCCCTTTTTCCCCAAGAATACAACTCCACAAAGTAGTCATATCTGGTTGGAAAGGAAAATTCACCCATATTTCCCAAGCTGACGCTTGTTAATGGATGCAACTAATTCCACTGATCTTACCCCTCGAATCTTGAGAAAGTAATCAAAATCATTTTGATGGTAGTAAACCAGACTGATAAATTCATTGATTTAAAAGATTTAGGACCGGGCAGTCCACTTGAAACAACCATAAAATCTTGAGAAAGGTCCCATGCATTTGTAGTTTGAGCGAACATTTAAGTCTTTCTGAATATAGACTTAAACGGGAAATAGATTTGGGAACCTTCTCTATTTATAATAAAAATTGACTGAAAAATACTTTATTAGCTATCTAGGGTTTAAAATAGTTTTCACAAAATACTTCCTTAAGAAGTAGGGTTTTAAATAATTAATGTAAACTATATTTAATAAAGAATATTTATTTAGAAATAATTCTCAAATACTTTCTTATCAAAAAGGGTAGATAACAACTATTCATCATATATTTAAAATATACCCTTAATAGATTAAACTCCAAATGATCTTTAATTTGTAAACCACTTATCGAGATTAATTGTAATAACACAATAAAATAACCCTAGATAGCAACTGATACCATTCTTAGTATGTAAAATAAATATAGAGAATATATAATATATCTCTAGATAACAACTGATACCATTCCCGGTCCAAAGTATAAATGCAGAGTATATTCCCCCTACTGAGGGTTTTGCTTAGCACATCAGCTCCAAAATATTACTATATCCATAGCTTATAAGTTCAACTTGTATCAATACCTTTGACTTAGCATCATAGAAATCATTTCGAAATCATACACATATAGCATATATCTCAAAATCTTTAGTTATCACCACAACAGTTTTAAAAAGGTATAGGTTTGAAAACTTGCATCTATCATATCATATATTACGTCTCAACAATTTTATTACCATTTACGATGTAAGGCTTGAAAACATGCATAATATCATATCGTATTCATCATTAGTATAATTAATGGAAAATATAGCATGGAATAAGAAAACTTGCATCTAGTATAATCATACTTCAAAATATGGTTTTATAAACTTGCCTGATGCTCGAGACGTGATAGGGGTTCGCGACGATGCCGGACAATCTGGACAACGTCAAACGAAAACACACGGTTAATCCCCTCGATAAACCTCTTATAACTCAATGCTTAAACATGTAAGCGAAACACAACCAAGGCATTATTTGCTCGCTCTAGCGTCACACTAAGTCCATGTTATTCGTCAAATACTTATATCATAAGTTTGGTTTGAAATCCATCCTCAATTCCAAGTTATACTTAACCATTTGGAACCTTGGTTTCTAAGTCTCGTTTTCAGTGGTTTTCACTTGCGCGACCTCGACTTCCTTATTTTTATAAAATCGGAAAAAGATCTTTTTGACTCGAAACCTTTTTAGGTCACTTACTAACTGTCCATGTTAGTACCATAATTAAAATCTTGTCCTAATTCCATTTTTAAGGGCCTCGATCTTAAGTACAAAGCTCACTTAAACTACTACTTCGTCTTTCGAAACTACTTTCACTAAAACTAACTTTTCTCTTAAACTGTCATTCGTATGGACATGATCTTTATACCAAAACAAACCTTAAAACAAGACCTACAGGCTCCTGGTCAGTTTTGTTCAAAAATATTCCAATACCAGTTCGTAATTCTTGCTCAAAACAGCCTTAAATCAAATGGGCATTACGACGGCTATAATCGTAACGTTTTCCATTTCCAAAACACAACCAAATCAATACCAATCAATCCCAAACTCACCATCCACCTTATACACCCTCCACTCAGTCAAATCCTCCATGAATAATCACAATAAATTCATAACCCATCCTCCAAACTCAACCAACAAGTCATCTAATTACTTAATCATGCTCTTAACTTTACATAACATCAAAACCACTTCAAAACTCATATAAACAAAAGGGGGCAGAGGTCTTTATACCTTCCTTGAAGCCTTAAACACACAACCAGAGCTTGTAAGCCTTAAGAGAGTCTTTATCCATGGTTATTATCCTTAAACTTGCAAAAGAAAATCAAGAACAAGTTATGAATTCTCGGAGTTACTATACACCGGTTTAAAGAACTGGAAAAATGAAGGTATTACCTTGCTCAAATGAAAGAAACTCGTGAAATAGGAAATGTAGATTATCTCAAGACCTTTCCAACGAGCTATAGATCGCCATTTGCCACCGAGAAATGAAGGAGATATGGATTTTACAATCCGGCAGTCTGTTTTTGGCCGAAAAAAGAGGAAATGGAATTGTTTTTGTTTTGACTTGGTTGATAATGATAATGCTGATTTTTGTATAAAAAAGTGATGAGTCATTGCATGTCCAGGACACGTGTCAATCAGTGGAGCATCATGGTGGCAAGCAGGGACACGTGTCACGCAATGGAGATCATGGTGGCAAGCAGCTTTATTAGTTCGCTTTCTTTTCACATGGATGATTCAAATGTTGCATTTCTCGAATTAATCTTGTTACATGTTACTTCCATGTCTATATTTAATCCTGTCATAATTTTAATCCTTAATCCATGATTCGTTCGCTTAATCACTTAATCTCGTTATAAAGTATCAGCGGTTTCTAGAACCTTCGTTTCACTGTCTCAGTGGTTTTCGTTCTAAATTCTCAAATCAAATAAAATAAAATTCCAAAATATTAAATCCTCAAATCCTTAATTTAATATCTCATTTCTTGAATATAATAATATATAACTCGCTGCCCGGTCAAATACTACACCAAAATAAAATTTGGAATTTCTGAATTCCGATCGTCTTTGCATTCACTTATTTACTCCGTAGATCACTAATATGACTTCCGAATATTCACACTACGTCTCGTACATAGGTGGCATGAAAAACTTTGTTAATTCTCAAAATCACTATTCATCCACCAAATTCACTATTCACTGATGCACTTAATCATAATAAGAAAAGTTTTAAATTTTACCAAAAATTCGGGTTATTACATCATGAGTGAGGTTAAAGGTGCCACCGGGCTGTTATGAAAATTTGCATACCTTTGGCACTTGTCACAAGCTCTAGCAAACTCGAAAGCATCTTTCTTGAGAGACGGCCAGTAGTATCCTTGACGAAGTATCTTTTGTGCCAATGAGCTACCCCCCGAGTGATTACCATAGATACCTTCATGAACTTCCCTTAGTATATAGTTGCACTCGTCTCCATCAACACACTTGAGTAGGGGCACATTGAAGCCTCTCCTATATAAGTCTCCATCATATATTGCATACCTTGCAGCCATATATCGCATCCGCCGCGCTTCATTCTTGTCATCTGGTAACACACCATCTTTGATATAAGCTAAGAGTGGAGACATCCATGTAGCCTGTTCTGCCACAACCATGAGCTCTACTTCTGGTACGCTAGGCCTCCTCTGTATTTCCAAGGGTGTTGACCCTAACAGAGTGGTCTCACGACGTGAACCGAACTTAGAAAGCTCGTCCACCGTCTCATTCTGGCCTCGAGGGATGAGCTCTAGGCTGACTTCATTAAATAGCTTGATTAACCTCTCTGCACAACGCAAATACAACTCCGTTCTAGGCCCTCGTGCCTGATACCCTCCATTTATCTGGTATACCACAATCATGGAGTCACTAAAAGCGTTAAGGTTTTCCACTTTCAGCTCCAATGCCAACTTGAATCCATTGATCAAGGCCTCATACTCAGCGTCATTGTTTGTTGCATGAAAAGTGAAGTGAACAGCCCTCTTCACCCTACATCCTTCTGGGCTAACTAACTCGAATCCAGCTCCGGCTCCATCTCCATTAGATGCCCCATCAACATATAAGCTCCACCAAGGGGCACTATTCTGATTTTCCTCCATTGGCACCTCTGGGTAAATTTGCAAGGCCCTAGAGTCCTCTTCTACTTGATGTGAGAATTCCAACACAAAATCCGCCAGGGCTTGTCCTTTAATTGCGACCCGAGGCTTGTACTCCACATCAAACTGTCCTAGCTCGACCGCCCATTTCAACATTCTTCCTGAGGTTTCTGGTTTGTGCAACACTTGCCTAAGAGGATAGGCAGTTCTTACCTCGATCTTATGAGCTTGGAAGTAGGGACGAAGCTTCCTTGAGGCGAGGATTAGGGCATACACCAGTTTTTCCATGTTCAAGTACCGAGTCTCTGCACCGACTAGCCTTTTGCTCATATAGTATATAGGGAGCTGAGCATCGCCTTCCTCTCGAACTAGCACCGCACTCACTGCATACTCAGACACGGCCAAATAAAGCACCAGTACCTCCCCTTGTTGTGGGTTAGACAGTAAGGGTGGTGTGCTCAGATGCTTCTTGATGTTCTGAAAGGCCTCTTCACATTCCTCTGTCCATTGAAAATTCTTGCCCACCTTTTTAATAGCTTTAAAGAACTCATGGCACTTATCAGAAGATTTGGAGACAAATCTGTTCAATGCCGCGATCCTCCCTGTGAGACTCTGCACATCTTTCACCTTTCGAGGTGACTTCATCTCCAATAGAGCCTTGATCTTGGCCGGGTTAGCCTCAATTCCCCGGTGGTTGACAATGAATCCTAGAAACTTTCCCGACTCCACCCCAAACACACATTTCTGGGGATTGAGCTTCATTCTGTAGATACGCAAGATAGTGAACATTTCTGCCAAGTGCCGGATGTGATCCTTGGCCTCCTTTGATTTAACAAGCATGTCATCAACATACACCTCCATTGTCTTCCCGATGTGATCTTTAAACATCTTGTTCACCAATCTTTGATAAGTAGCTCCCGCATTCACTAGCCCGAAAGGCATCCCAATATAACAGTATAGGCCTCGATCAGTGATGAACGAAGTGTGTTCTTGATCTGGCCCATACATAGGAATTTGATTATAGCCTGAGTAGGCATCCATGAAGCTTAACAATGCATGTCCTGCTGTAGCATCCACGAGCTGATCGATACGAGGGAGAGGGAAGCTATCTTTGGGACAAGCTTTGTTTAAGTCGGTGAAGTCCACACAAGTTCTCCATTTTCCATTTGGCTTCTTTACCAGTACAGGATTAGCCAACCAAGTCGGGTAGAATGACTCCTTAATGAGCCCGACTTCCATCAACCTGTCCACTTCTTCCCTGAGTGCCTCTGCCCTTTCTCCACTAACAGGTCTCCTCTTCTGCCTTATTCCCTTCTTGCTAGGATCCAAGTTCAGCCTATGGCACATCACTTCTGGGTCGATCCCTATCATGTCGGCGTGAGACCATGCAAACACATCCAAGTTCTCCTTAAGGAATGAGACGAGATTGTTCCTTACGTTGGGGCCGAGATTTGCTCCAATTCTTAAAACTTTAGCCGAATCATTGGGATCTACCAAGATAGGAATGATATCCTCGAATGTTCCAGCTCCGTCTGGTAGGGGAGGCATTCTTGGGTCCAAATCTTCATCGAAACTTACATCACTGCTAGGCTCTCCTATCTCGGTGACGCTAAGATGACCCTCATTGTTGATGGATTTCATTGGTTCTTCCTGTGGGATGTTCCCTTCTGTTGTTATAGTGACCTCTCGGGAGACCCCGGTTGGTAGGTTTATCAAGATTGAAGTTTCCTTCCTCACCCACTTGCCTTTATTCATCCTAGAGGCCATCTGTTCTGGGCTCTCCTCATCATCGCTAGCCTCCTCTACTATACCTTCCTGCAATGCCATTATAGTTTGAGAGGGTTCCATCATTAGGGCCCCGGGCCGAGGCTCCACCTCAATTCCCAAATTTTCAAAGTAGCCTTCCGGGAGCTCCTCTATAGATATCATGTTACAAACATCTGGCATGAGAGTGTCCACACGCTTCCTTTTCTTCTCTTCACCATCTTCCACGGGCTCTTGTTCTCTAAGGTCTGCTATTCCTCGTAGAACATCCGACTTCTCTGCCCCTTTTATTGCTTGGTTGTAACATACCCTTGAGTCATATTGACATCCCTTCACTCGTCCGACGCCTGTGGGAGTTGGAAATTTCATGGTTAAGTGATAGATAGAGGTGACTACCTTCATCTCCTTAAGGATTGGCCTCCCAATGATGGCATTATAAGCACACGGTTGGTCCACCACAGTAAAAGTAGCAATTTGTGTGGCCACATGGGGGTTGTCTCATAAACTGACCGGGAGCTGGATTGTGCCTCGAATCCCTATAGAAGCCCCTGTGAACCCGTATAGTTCGTTTCCGCTTGAGACCAGTTCTCTGTCTAAGAATCCAAGCCTTTTGTATGTGTCGTAAGTTAAAACATTTACAGCACTTCCATTGTCCACCAATACCCGATGTACATTGGTAGGTCCGATTTTCATCCTTACGACAAGAGCATCAGCATGAGGGTGGTGTACCCATTTGGCATCTTCTTCGCTAAACATAATATCATCCCTCTCTTTTATGAACAGATGGGGAGGCCTTTGTTCAAGATGATGAACGTTGGTTAGAGGACGGTCCTTTGCCTCTCGGGCATATCTCTCCATGGCTTTCTTGCTATCTCCTCCCACATGAGGTCCTCCAATAATGACGTGAATGCTATCAGCCCTAGCAGCCCTCTCTGTGTCATCATCCTTAGCTATCGGAGGTGGAGGGGGCACCTGACGGTACTCAGACTTATGTTTCCGTACTTCCTTCACGACCCATTCCGTTAGCTTTCCTTGTCGAATCAGACTCTCAATTTCATCTTTCAACTGTCGGCAATCGGCCGTGTGATGTCCCGTAGATTCATGGTAAGCACGGTATTTCGAGGTGTCCCTTTTACTATATTCCGTCAGAGGGGTGGCTTTTTTGAATATACCCTTCCCAGCATAAGTGGCATATATATGATCAATGGATGCAACCAAAGGGGTATGATTCTACCATTTGGTTGTGTAAGGCCTTCCAGTCTCTTTTCCCTTGGTCTTGTTAAACTTCTTTGGGCTAGGGTTCCTTCTGAAAGTCTTTCTCCTTTCTTCTGGACTAGAAGATCTCCCCCTCTTCTCCATCCTTCGGCCACTGCTTCTTAGATCCCTCATAGATTTCTCTACCCTCTTATGAGGCTCTGCCTGTTCATAAAATTCGGCCAAAGTTTCCGGTTCCCTAGCCTGTAGAGTCTTCCAGAATTTAGAGACCTCCCTCAATCCAGCAATTAGGAAATTCTTATGGGCTTCTTCTGTCGCTCCTCGGACTCTAGGAACCTCAGCATTAAATCGCATGAAATAGTCCTGCAGGGACTCTGCCTCTCCCTGCTTAATGTTTGCAAGGGTATCCACCGGGGGGGCATAATGAAGAGTGGACTGAAACTGCCTTAAGAATAGATCTCCCAACTGTCTCCACGTGCTAATGCTAGCTGGTCCTAGCTTAGTAAACCACTGTTGGGCACTCCCCCTTAACGAGGCAGCGAATAATCGACAACGAGTTAGGTCAGGAACCTGGTAGACCTCCATCTCGGTATTGAAACGGGCCAAGTATTCAGCAGGATCCGCATCTCCATTGAAGGCAAGCTCGAGGTTGCTTCTAAATGCCGGGGGCAGAGGGGACATCCTTATTGCAGTAGTGAAAGGAGATGGGGCCGTTGCAGGGGGTGGGGCTCTCTTCTCATGTTCCATCTGCACCAGCAGGCGCCTCAAATCACCAACCCTTAGGTCTCCAATTCTCTCGTCAGACCTCTCTTCACTAGAATGGTGAGAGGAAGTCCTCTCCCTTCGTTCCCTTCTATGAGTTCGAGGCGGAGTCCTCTCTCTTCTTTCTGTTCTAGGTGGAGCCTTCTCCCTTCGCTCTGTTCTAGGTGGAGTCTTCTCCCTTCGCTCTGTTCTAGGTGGAGTCCTCTCCCTTCGCTCTGTTCTAGGCGGAGTCCTCTCTGGCGCCTCCTTCCGTGCCTTAGATTTTTCCAATCTAAGCCTTAGATCGTGCTCAGTTAGCTTCTTCCCGATTCGATCCAAAACACTAGTGGATCTAGCCTCGGACGAAGCTGGCTCATGCCGCGGCTCGCTCGGAGCCTGGCTGCCTCGCTCCTCCTAGCTTGGAGATATCTCATCCGTCTCAAGAGACCCGGCTTTCTTTAGCCCATCAGCTACCTCGTCGAACTCGTGTATGAGTTTTTTAGAGGTTTTATCCTTCTTGTCCCTAGCGCCCTTGAGCCTTCGAGCCTTCCTTTTCGCATTCTTGATCGAGTTCTGCTCGACCTTAGCTAGCCGAGCGTTCATAGCTATGAATTGGAGCTCGATCCCCTCGAGGTAGCCTTAGATCTTCTGGCCATCTAATGTAACTGGTGCGACTTGAGGCATGACAGGGGTGGTTTTGCGAGGCGAGCCCTCTCCGTGGGGTGGTGGATCTGTCCTCCCTCCTTGTGGTGTGGCATCCTTCTTATGCTCAATCCCCTTGTCACCGTCCTTGTTGTTCTTCGACATCCTTCTCCTTAAGATGTGATTCCCCTCCTTTTAGCGTCAATTGTTGTTAGGAGAATTTCGTACAACAGTGTGTTGGAGGTTTATGGAAAGTGGTGGCTGGACTTGTATGATGACTCCTCAGAAAATTGAATAGAGAATGGGTTTTTTCTCTTACTCTTTGCCGAGTGTCAATTGTGTATCATACAAGGTGCCTACGTACCCCTTTATATAGGGATCAAGCCTCACGTAGTTCTTGGAAAACAAGTTATCGAATAAGCCCACTCAGTCCAAGCCCATTCAATAGTCAGGATTTATGTTCCCATAAATAGCTCAAGGATTATCAATCCACCTCATGTTCCCATAAATAACTTGGTCTTCACACGTTTTCCTACAATCTTGCGGCATCTCCGCATTTCTTTCCATGATTGCAGGTCTATCCCGTGTCAACCAAGAAACATTCCATAAATAGGAATTTCCATATGTTGGGCTTCACCCACGATGCGAGCTGGCCAGGCTCGCATCGCACAAAACATATAAAAATTACCCTTTCATAGTTTAAGTGGTGCGAGCTCACCTATGTTCAATTTCTGATAAGTAACACGAGCCCATTACTTCATAATGGTGAGAGCCCATAAGCTCATAGTATCAATAACGAAGCGAGCTCATCAAAATGAACTCAGAAGGAAGAGAGCCCAAAATTCATCTTAACGAAGCGAGCCCACCATACTTAGAAGGATTTTGGGCTCAACATAGTTTCATGATGCGAGCCCTAATTCCAGTTCACACCAATCTTTCCAAAATATAATTCATTCTCTAGGCCCAAATCACTTAGGGACCTGTCTAGGGCCCATTACCGAAAATCCAGTATAACAAATATAAACCAATATTTATTTACTCAAAAATAAAAATAAAAAAAAGATGGGAGAGGAGGTCGTTTATGTAATAAGAGTTTGAAATTAAGATCAAAACAAATTGTAGCACAATGATTTTTCTGTGAGTTTAATAGTAGAAGGTCAATGGTTTGATTCCAAAAACTAACAAAATTTAATCTACCTTATGCATAAATATTAAGGGATGGTGTTTTTGTAGTTTTTCAAAAAAGATAGGTAAAATCGTAATTTTACAGCCATTAAAATGGAACTTTTTACCCTTATGTTGAGGTTTAATATATAGTAATAGAAGATTAGTCTAACAATGCACATAGCATAGAAACGGAATTTAACAAACGTCCGAAGATTTAACAAAAATTAGAATCATAATAAGCTTTTCATTTTAATTTTTTTTTCAAATCCATACTTTACAATTAACATGCAATATAATATCATACAATTTAAAGATTATGAAAATATAAATTAATTTTTAAAAAGAAACTCTAAACAATATATTATTTTTTTTTTGAACAAAAACAATATATTTTTTATAAACAAAATTATGGAGCACACATGGAACTAAATTCACCGCCTCTTAAACTAAACAGATGGACATATCGTATACAAATATGCATGACTTGAAATTTAAAAACACAATTTAAAAATGCGTTTTCATGTGATATAAAGGATATTTTTTTAAATGTGATATTTTTGATCATTTTTTTTTAAAAATTGTGATATAAAATGTCAACTCCCCCTGTTTCGTAGGTACATTTGCATAGCTACCCAATTTATATATTAATCTAGTCCATTCACACTAGTTTAGGATTGTCATAATTTCTTACTACTTATATATATATAGCCCATTTCCACTTTACAGCTATAACAACCCATTTGCCCATTTAGTTAGTAAAACGTAGCCTATCACGAAATACTCATTTCACCAAGCCCAAGTCCATATTACATATTATTCATTATTATTATATTTATATATTTACTTTTCATTTTTCAAAAATATACACACAGCTTCCCCGGGGCAAACAAAAACATACACATAGCACATAAAATCTATACATTATGTATAACCCATTAACTAGCTTAGTCCACTAAACCCGTCATCAAGCCCAACTTTTGCCTTAATTTTTCTCTTCATTTTTCCGTCATAAAAGTTCTCTAATCACCATTTACACTTCCACTTCATTTGTCTTTTCTTTTATAATATGTTTTCCCCACTTATACGTCCTTCCAATTTAACTGTCATGCTTCTATTTCTTGATTGCTTTTATAAATATACATGTACAAACTACATAGCCCATCACGATATAGGCCTTTGATCCATGTTAATTTTTAGTTTCTTTGTACATTCTTCCTGTCACATGACCTGAACCCATTTTCAATTTGTCAAACCCAAACTAAAAAGCTATTAAGCCCAACAAGAGCCCAGGTCAATAATGACTCACCTAAGCTATCATTTTTGTTACTTGTAATTAAATATTGTATCTTTTCTTTGTCCTTCATTAACTACCTTCATTGTTAATTAAATACTCACGTGTTTCCGTTGGCTATATGTAAACGAACAACTAAATGGGCTTATTTTTAATTAGCAGCCCAATCTCGGTTATTCTGACTAACCCAATATAGAGAATTGGCGAAGATTTTAAAAACAGTACTACAATATTAAAAACAGTACTGCCAGTGTCAAGTCAAATTTAAAAACAGGACTGGAATTTTATGGAATAAGCAAGCATAGAACATTCATAATGGTGGTGATGGCACAGTACAATATTTATTTAATATAATAATCACCTCCTGCCACCACAGCAGGGGATCCATTACATATATTCTAGTTCTGATCAGGGGGTGCTGCTGCGGCCTCGGCGCCATCATGCTTGCAGCAAAGCTTCCCGCCGCAACGGCGCCATGACCCGCACATACGGGTAGAAACACGTCCTCCGGTGCCTGCAGGGTAAACCACAACGTCTCCAGCAGCCACTTCTCCCGCTTGGGCCACTGAACTTATCTCTGTTGCCAGGAGAGCCAAGAGGCAAAGGCAAATTAGAGCTTTCCCTGTCTTCGAATCCATTATTTTTTCTGATTTGTTTTGTGTTCATCTGGTTCACTCACTGGTTGTATTTATAGCTAGAGCAATATTATATTTCCCAGAATACCCTTATAGTATGAGTAAAATATGAGTAATTTGTAGACTTTAATAGCTGTTTTTTAAATTCATACAACAGAGAATCTCGCCGGAATATTTGAATAATGCATCATTGATTATCGGACAGACATATTGGTTCACAGACATATTGAGTAAGTCTTACTCGGCCAGTCAATTTAGGGTACATGTCAAAGTGCCTATATATCCTATTTATTAGGAATCAAGCCCCTAGCTAATTTTTTAGGTTAAATCTCTCATTTTTTGCCAATTCACCCACCTCAAGATAATCTGATCCAAACACCTATAGCCCGAGCTTTCCAGTGTCCTAATCCAACTCCATTATTAGAAGCTCATAAATCCTCATATATTTCAATATTTATCCAAAATCGTTTATATAAATTAGGTAGTGGTTGTAATTATCCCATCCACAACGTTTTATCAGGCCTAAAAGTCTTTTTGTAAGAATAATTCCGCATTCCTAAAAAATAGGAGATAGAGTCCATATCCAACTGTTATTATGCTATGCCCATGAGAGGTTCAGACTACCCTGAACCAGAACCTGAGCACGAGGTTCAGACCACCTTAACCCCCACCTTAACCCCGTGAACTTTGACGCCTATGTGAGATTTTGGGCACAACAGTTGTAGCCCGTAGGTTTTTATTTACTAATCTCAGTTTTGTACGTGTTGCATGTAAAAGTTGAATTTAATCTTAATAAATGAATATATTTTACATATTTTAAAAAAAAATTATTTATCAAAATTTAATCAATCAAAAGTAGTATTATTCATTTAAAATAAAGTAGGAATAAGTAAATTCGATATTCATTTTAGTTCTTGAAATGGGAGGGATTATTTTTATTTTTGGAGGGTTAAAATTTTGTTTCAAATTTGGTAAAGCTGAATATTAATTCAAATGTGTGATTTAACTGAATCAAATCCAAATTCGATCTGATAGATTAGTATTATTTTTAAATATTGAAAATAAAAATTAAGATTGGATTTTTTCTTGCTCATACCCTCTATGAGCATTAGAACAACAAAGAACATACCCTTTATCGTAAAATCATTTTTGGCCTAATGTAAACTATTGGCTATTGGGATAATAATGCATGCAGGACCAACGGTCTTAAATAAGAAATAACTGCAAAAAATAGTATAGCGTTAGAGATAAATCTGCTAAAATTTTAAGCAATACTATAAAAAAGAATGAAAGTAAATTTGCTGACATGGCAAGTTGTTAGTGAAAATTTACATTATGTGCAAAAAAATACAGCAGCTTGTGATCGATATTAATTTTATACCAGCAATGTACGTGACTATATATAATGTAAGATAAATTAACATAACTAGATATAGACATTCTTAATTTTCCACAACCACCGGCCTCTTCTCAGTAACTTGAAATAATTCTACTTTTTTTTTTTGGAAAACTGAAATAATTCTACTTCGCGTAATAGCAATGTGTGATCGTTTAGTAACATTCATATTTTCACTTTATTATAATTTTATGTTCTTGGTTTTTCTACGGGCTTTGATCTTCGTATTAAATAATTTATTACGAAGAAATCAAGCAGCTACATTAATGTGTGTAAATTATGATATAGCTGGTAAAAGGATGAAGAATGCTCCTTTAATGCTCATCTTTTTCGTTTGAATAAGAAGCAGTATATCTTTTGCAGAGACAAAAGAGAAAATTTTGAAAAATGTAGTGTCATTTCAAATTATGTTGCCTCTTGTGTGAGATATTTACCGATACTTGCATGAATATCGAAGAAAATGTCGATTTTTCTGTGGTAAATTGAGGAATTAGTCTGAAACAGAAATTGGATAAAGAAATGAAGGCAAATAGGTAAACACTTGGTAGCTAGTCAATTAATTTGAAATATAATTACCAAAAATGTAAAAGTTGTTAGCAAATATATATAGCAAATATCATGATATGAATTTAACATTTTTACCCTTTTCTCTTATGAAAACTTCATTTACTAGCTTATAATACGTGCGATGCACGTTTTTTTAAATTTTATTTATTATATTTTTATTCATAATTATATTTTTATTATCCATGCAACACATGACTCTTTTCTTAATATCTACAATTATGTTTATTTATGAATATTTTAATATTTAATAATTATTAGTTTACATGATCAAATTTGTTAAAAAAGATTTAGCCAAAAAAATTTATAGTTGAAAATTTGATATTTATTAGATTTTACACACCCAATTTAATATTTGTTTATATTTAGTTATAAAAGTTAGGTTTGAATAATTTTACGGGTGATAAACAAATTTTGAAGAGAAGTTGCCCAAAATACCAATACTCGGAGTTGGCGTTCCTGTTTATCCACCGATTGTGCATAACAAACTTGCGTACACAGATTGTACATTATAGCCATGCGCACAGTTCATTTGACAACAATGTCACCGCCAAAACTTACTTGTGGGGTCCGTATGAGATCTTTATACACGCATTGCTGCAATATTTGGTGTTAGGGGTCGATCCTGACTAAAATTTTTGGTGTTTTTTACTTACTGCTATTTCAATTCTGCATTGCACTATTTATCCTAGCTAGTTGATAGGCTACATTTTGTTCATCTTAGCTAGCTGACAAGTTGTTAGGTCCTGATAAGTTTGTAGAAGGGGGGTTGAATACAAACGATACCGTTTAATCGAATTTGTCCTTTTAAGATTTAACAATTTAGAACAAATTATTGCGGAATAAAACTGAAACAATATTCAAGTTAAATAAAACTCTATTAAACTTGAAGGGTGTTACAATTTTGATCACTGATTACAAAGAACTTGATAAAACAAATCTAGAATAAATTCGACATTAATTTATCTATTTTTGTAATAAAAAGGATCGAATACTAAAAAGTAGTTCGATATAAAATCTAGGGATTATGATCCGCTAGAAAGTCAAAGCAGTACAAGAGATACAATTCTTATGAATTAAATGTTGAAGAACAATCAAGAATTAATACTCCTGCAGAATTTGAATGCTTTGTTGTTGAGAAGAAATAAAGACAGTTGAGTTTGATATTGAATGCTCTGTGTTCTTTCTTCTGTATATTGTGTTGTAATGTCTTGAATAAGTCTCCTGCCTTGTATATATATATTAACACAATCCACTGCCTTTAAATCCCACGTGCAAGCTTTGATAGAATGTAATTTTGCCTTGGAAGACTTGCAGGAAAACAATGCATGCTTTTGCCTTAGAAGACTCTCGGGAAGACAAGAAATGAGAAGGGAAGACAACCGGGAAGACAATGCTTGGCCTAGGAAGACAATCGGGAAGAGAGTCTTCCTAGTTCATTTTTCTAAGTCTTCCTAGTTCAAACCTAAGTCTTCCTAGTTCATTTTTATTCTAATTTAAATAATTAACTAAATAAATTATGTATTAAATTAATTCTTTACAGAATTAATTTAATAAATAATATACTTGATAGTATTAATTATTTATAAGAGAATAAATAGAATTAGTTGACTTCTCAATAAATTTCTTTTTATTTTAATTTAAATAATTAACTAAATAAATTATGTATTAAATTAATTCTTTACAGAATTAATTTAATAAATAATTTACTCAATAGTATTAATTATTTATAAGAGAATAAATAGAATTAGTTGACTTCTCAATAAATTTCTTTTTACTCTAATTTAAATAATTAACTAAATAAATTATGTATTAAATTAATTCTTTACAGAATTAATTTAATAAATAATTTACTCAATAATATTAATTATTTATAAGAGAATAAATAGAATTAATTGACTTCTCAATTAATTCCAGAATCACTTAAAACTTAGATAAATAACAAACACAATAGTACGTTGACACTCGATGCACTGTTTGGTTCATGAGTGACTAACGACAATATTTGTTCTTTATCTATTTGACTTTAAGCAATGATTCACTTCCTTCTCATTCAAGAACTCCGTAATCAGTATCTTTTGCTGTCACAACTTGAAATCTCCGTCATTTTAATAAATCCACTGAGCTTGAATACTTCATTGAGGCTTGATCGATAAATTGAGCTTCTTTCAATGTAGAATCACTTCAAGTCTGTAGATGACTTTAATCTTCATTCTTTGACAGATATAATCTTCTGAGATTCCTGTGACATCTGATCTAATATTTACTTATTACATTCTTGTTTAAGTTGAGTAGAATTCTCGAATTACAAATAGGCTATTTCATATGCCTTTCACAAGTTAATAATTGAATATTTGGTAAAAATTTAAAATTGAATATAATTGGTCATAACATTTGCCATAGCACATATTCACCCCTCTAGGTTGCATTTCATCAATCTATCAAGTAGGCTAGAATTCATATATATTCAAAGTTGAAAATTTATTACCAAAAAAAAAAAATCAAAGTTGAAAATGCATTCAAGATTTGTATGGAAAAAAAAAAGAAAATATAATTTTTATGAAAAAACATACTATTATAGTAGCTAAAAATGTTATGTGTTAAAAAAATAAAACTAGCGTAAAAATCTGTGCGAGGCACGGGCCTGTTCATATAATGAAATAATTTTTTGCACGAACCAGTATATACATTAAAATAATTTATAATTAAAAATATGGTAAATAATGATATTTCAATTTTATTTTTTGTTTTCATGTACCAAGTATTTTATAAATTGATTAGGTTTCAAAATAATAGGATAAGTACCTATCCGATAATATTCACATGATTACCATTAATTGCTTAAGTAATAATTTAAATTTCAGTGACGTGAAATGAATTTTTTTAAAATTGATTAATTGAGTTTAATATAAATAATAATTTTAGTATAATTATTCATGTATAATATAAACGTTTATAAATTCATGTGATTTTAATGTAATAAAGTAGACTTCTAAAAAATTAATCATATATGTTAAGACTTATTAAAAAATTTCTTAATTGTTTGTATAACTGATTTAAAACTTAACCGATTTTAATATTTGATTTTTAACTAATATTGATATGTGATCTTAACACATCATAGAATTCATCCAAAGAGTTCAATATATTTTAATTCTGGATGAAAATGGTTATATATCTTTATATATTATCGACAACGTGTTAAGTGACAAGAGAGGTGGGACAAAATAAATAAGATTTGTTACACAAAAAATATATGTATATATATAATATATATGACTGGTTGTTGTACAATCAAAAAACGTGTAGGTTGTGATAATATGTGTCATTAAGACATTTTATGTTTTATCGTTTATTTTCGTATTCGCGTACTTTTGCAATAAAAAAATCAAATCAAACACTAAGTTTCTGTATCATACACCAAATTTTCGAATCTAATAAGGAGATGTAGAAACATGAGGACAATAAATGAATGAAGAAAAAGTGGGTAAATTAGTGACATACAAGTTATACGTTTCGTCAGGGCCACCAGTGTGAGATATATTAAATATTTAAAATTAATAAAGAATAACATGTCATTTTTTTAATTTAAAAATATTTAACTAACGAATAATAAGATCGCTACATACATTATGTAGCTTATATTCAATCAAATTTTAATTTTATTTCTTGTGTATAAATAGTTGACTAATTCAAATAAATTATAATAAGATATATAAGTACATATATAATATTAATTGAATAATATATATATATATATATATATATATATATATATATATCAAATATAATTGCTATTTATTTAATTGACAAAATACAAGGTTAATAAATTTTTTACAAAGATGATTGAATATGTAGTTATATATGAAACTTCGAAAACTAAGAAACAGGTATATAAATAATATAAATCAACATTGTTTATACTTAAAAGTTATATTAAAAAAAGAATAAAAGAAGATGATGTGGTTTATCTAATAATTTTTTAAAAGACTTAAAAATCAATGTAGCACATTGGCCAAAAAATGAATTTTCTAAGAGGAGGTCATGAGTTCGATTCCCAAAGAGTACTAAAATTCATTCTTTTTCCATAAATTATAGAGTGCGGCATTTTTGCGATTTTTTAACAAATGAGGGCAAAATAGTAATTTCACAATCATTTTATTGGCTCAAATTGCCCCTAGAAGCCATTTAATATATATATAAGTAGAAAGTAGATATATTTTATTATTTTCTTGCTTATTAAACTATATGTTTAAATTAATATATAATAAAGATAATTTTTTTTAAGGAGAAAAAGTTATTGTATAAAATAAGGATTAATAATATGTAATGAAGTTGAGATTTTGGTCCCAAATGAGAGCGGTTCAAAACGTGTTTAATAAAAAGATGATTCATTAAAAAAAATGAACTATTAGAATTTGACATTAATGTTATAAATATTATTTTATAGGTCTCGATTTTTATTGATAAAAATTAGTATATAGGTATTTATACAATATGTTAAATTTGAAGTTTTAGTTTTAACGAGAAAGCGACTCAAAAGAAAATTTTGCGTGTAGATAACAAGGGCACGATTGATTGAAAAGGACTATGTTAACTATTAATATAAAATAAATATATATTAAATTTAATTTTACCAAAAATTACATCACAAGCGCGGGTCTATTAACGTATTCTATTATCATATCATGTATTAAACTGCCCGGATGTCCATCAGAGCATATACAATAAACTCTTAGAAGTTGTTTGGTTTACAGATAAATATATGGGAACTTGATATTTCTCTAAAGTAGAAAATTATAAACTTGTTTTGTTGGCATTCATACAGGAAGTAGAAGTTACTGGGAAGTTAAAATTTCCATAAAATGCAGGAAGTTGTTTACCCACCCTCTCCTTGGTAACTTACACTTCCCATGATTTATAAATTCATACATACAACCAAACATAATTTCCAACTTCCCAGGAACTTGATAGAAGGCATTAATTGTCCAGGTATTAAAACTTACCCCGGAAGTGAATACCCATATGCAACCAAACGAGCACTTAAACTAGTTTTTAAATTCAAAAATAAAGAGTATAATCAAAAAATGGGTTCCAACAGACTCTTGGTGACTCTTAAAAATTTTAAGAGTCTATTCTCCCTCTTCAATTTTAAGAGTTACTACACGACTCTTAATTATTTTCTATTAATAAAATATCCACTTGTACATGATTGAATTTAAATGTTTATCATAATTAGATTTGAAATATGATTAAAATAAAATTTAAAAATTAATATAAAAATTATTATTGAAATTAATACGAATATCTATGTAATAAATTCCTAAGAACTTACTCCCTCCGTCCCCCTCAATTTTTTACATTGAGTGGACGACACAGAGGTTAAGAAAAAACGTAATTTAATAGGGAAAAGTAAGAAAAATAAATTAATAGGGAAAAGTAAGAAAAATGATTAAAGTGGTGGGACAAATCAATATTTAATGTATAAAGTGGGTATAAAGTAGGTATAGTGGAGAAAAATAGTGAATGCGATTGAATTTTATATTATAAAATGTTACTATTTTTGGTATATAAAAAAATGAGAAGGACATACCAAAAAAGAAAGTGTAAAAAAATGAGAGGGAGGAAGGGAGTATTATTTATATCATAATTGCTCGTATCTACTGGATAGATTTACACGGCTCGGCTGGAAAGAATGAAAAAGATTTATTAATTAATTAAGTTTTCAACACGTGGTTCTGTTGTCCGGAGCCCACCAAAATTGTTGTTTTAGAGCAACTTCAAAAGATTAGTTATCTCAACTCTTAAGTTCAAATTTAAGGAATTTGACAAAAAATTGCACTCCAACAATCTCCTAAATGATTCCTTAAAAATTAAGACACAACTCTCATGCCTTATTTTTAAGGAAGCTATAGTTATCCCTTATCCTATTTTCATCAATAAAATATTCATTTTTCTCCTTTTTTTTTTATATGTCTTTTCTACCCCTCTTTCTTAGTGGAGTTTAAATTTAATATTTTTATATTTATAAGGAGTAAATATAAGGAGTATTGTTGGAGTTGACATACCTTATAATATCCTAAATTACTAAAAATCATAATTTTTATAATATTTTTAAGGAACATGCTAATATGCTGTTGGAGTTGCTCTTACGTCCTTTTCCTAATTTCCTATTATTATTATTATTATTATTAAAAATTAAAAAATCCTTCATTTTCTAACCCGCTCTTCTCTTCTCCTCTAGCAACCAGGTCTGTTAATTAATCCAATTGATTAGTGCCTACATCCTGCTTATGCTTCATAATTGTTGCTTACTTATTTAATTATCTTGAATTAACCTTTTATTTTGTCCAATTTTTAAATTAAATATGATTTTGTGTTGATAGAGCTAGTTTGTAATTCAAGTTATGATGTGGTCCATCGTAAGGCGCAAAGTTGCGTCTACTTGTTCATCGGTTAGTTGATATATTTATTATGTATTGTAATTTGTGTGTATTTTTTGTTTGTATGATGATATTATGACTGTCATTGTTTTCAGAGCTTCGTTAGGTCTACAGCTGCGTTCTCGCATCCGCGGACCTATGTTACCAATCAGGTATATATACTTTGGTTTCTTATGTTAGGTGTGTTTAAATCACTTTGGAGTTGCTACTTGTTTCTTCTGCTCATTCATTGCGTTTTTGGTTTACCAAAGCTTTTCAAACGATTTGGGATTATGAATTAATGTGTCACCGTTTTTATTTGCTTTTGCGTTGAGGTAAATTATTAATATACTTCTTCTAGATGATCATAGGCCTTATAAACACTTGTCTGATATTTGTGAATTTACAGACGCTATATCTTAAAACAGGATTACAACTTACGCACAACGTTTGTAATCAAGGTAATCTGAATGCTTCTGCTATTTTTGACGCAAGAGTAATGTATAAATGCAAACATTATTGTTCCCTTGCTGAAGTTCTATATATGTATAGGCTGGTCAGATAATTCAAGGCCTCTAAGGTTAGTACAATCTTTACTTATTCTTTTTAATATGTTTTATAGTGTTACCACCTTAAGGATTATATATTTTGAAGATGGTTGTTCACTTGGATATCTTTTGTGTGTGACGATTCCTTTTTGCATTCTTCTCTGAGATCATTGATATCCTTCATCATTTTTATGGTCACAGGAATGACGTAACATATGTTCGAATAAATAATTTTACATCAGCATGGAGTAGATCATTTTCCTCAGATAGTGGTATGATGCTTTTAAATTTTCTTTTTGCTCTTTTTTCCTTGAGCATCTACTTGACTACCTTAATATCTGCAGAGTCTCATTGTATTATTCTTTTGTTATGAAGGTGAACTAGTTGAGGCTGTTGTACCTTTTATGGGTGAATCCATTACTGATGTGATGGCACTCTAGCCACCTTTTTGAAGAGTAAGTTTACAAAAACCACGGTCTTAGAATTCTGCATTGCTGAATAAATGCTTAAAGTTATAGTTTTATTTTTTTTTATTCAATTTGTTTGTAGTTATATAAAACTGTGCATTTAATTTTCGTGGAACTCATTCTGTAATAAATATGAGCAGAACCTGGTGATCATGTTGATATTGATGAGCCAATTGCCCAAGTTGAAACTGATAAGGTAGTTTATAACTTTTGAGCTCCACACCATCTCAAGTTTCTTGATCAGTACTAAATAGTTTAATTGACAACATTCAGGTGACAATCGATGTTGCAAGTCCAGAATCTGGTATTATCAAAGAGGTAGTGGATATTAGCTGGATCAGTACTACTTTACAAGTTTATAACACTACCAAAGTGCCCATTTAATAGGAAATATCATGCTTCTGAACTACGTCTTTGTAATATTTTTCCTCTCAGTTTGTAGCCAAAGAAGGTGACACTGTGGAACCAGGGACCAAAGTAGCAATTATTTCGAAGTCTAGTGAAGGTGTAACACATGTAGCTCCCTCAGAGAAGCCACCTAACAAGCCTGCATCCGAACCTTCTCCTGCTCCTGCTGAAAAGAAGGTGGACAAGCAAATGCCCAAGGCAGAAACAACAATGCCCAAGGACAAGCCCAAAGTACCTTCCCCACCAACTTCTAGACCCTCAGCCTCTGAACCACAGCTTCCACCAAAGGAAAGAGAAAGAAGAGTAAGCATCAGGATTTCTAATAATTTAGTAAAGATGTCATGTTACTGTTTCACTTAAAATCTTTAACCACACTACTTTCAGTTCAACTTCAGTGTGATTATTCTTATCATTTTCTTAGCTGATTACATCCCTAAAATTTTATTCTGCTTTCAGGTTCCAATGACAAGGCTAAGGAAACGAGTTGCAACGCGGCTGAAAGATTCCCAAAATACATTTGCATTGCTAACGACATTTAATGATGTTGATATGTATGTTCTAAATAATATCAGTAATATATATGCTTGAATTTTCTACTGATCCTTGTTAGTAGTCCACATTCTTTACATCTCTTTCAAATTTCATTTGAGTAAATAGTTAACTGTAGAGTGTAGACCTATTTTTGACTTGGAATATATGTATGCGAGTAAATATGTCATGTGTGAGTAAATGCTTTTTGGTTCCTGATTTAAATATCAAGTAGTTCTTATTCCATATAGTCTCAGAATATTTAAAGCCTCTTTCATTTTTCATCTTTATTTCCCATGTCAAATGTAATGGTGGTATTAACTTTCCTGAAAAATTATTATCTTCAAATAGAATATGATAAACTAATGGAATGAAAATTATTGAAAGTTGATTTTTTATACAAAGAGAAAATGAATTATTTGATGAAGGCAGGGTTGTAGTTTAACCCAACTGATATCGTTTAACAGATTTAAATATTAGATTATTTTAATGTTCTAAGCATTACAACTTGGACAGATATGATTGGGCATTATCCCCTATTTTGTTCTCCTTTAGGTACTGAAATATTTGCTGTCCTTTCTGTCCAGGACTAATTTGATGAAGCTTCGTTCTGGGTATAAAAATACCTTTCTTGAGAAGCATGGAGTTAAACTAGGACTTATGTCAGGTTTTGTAAAAGTGCGTATAGTAATATGCTGGTATCCGGCCCCTTTAACTTGTAGTTTGATTTCTGTGTATAGTTGCACCTTTTTAAACACGTGTGTGTCATTTAATTTCCCAAGATGTTCGGTTCAGGCTGCTGTAAGTGGGCTCCAGAACCAGCCAATCATTAATGCCGTTATTGATGGGGATGACATTATTTATCGAGATTATATTGATATCAGTATAGCTGTTGGTACACCCAAGGTCAGTTGCTAATTTAAGTGATTCTGGTGTCTCTTTTATAATTAATTGACAGTTCATTCGCACCACATTACTCATATCTCTAGAATCACCAATTGTCTATAATCATAACAATCACAATATTAGTTTTTCTCCAGAATCTCCGCTAGTCTATTTTGAGAATCACTATATTAGTATCTACAGAATCGCCACATACACGAGTAATGGGTATATTCAGCACACTGTATTTTGATGTGGAATGAACATCTACATGGGTCAATGATTACACTCCAATGGTTCCCCACTGGACAAGTCATTTAGCTTGCAAGTTATGCAAAATTTTCTCCGATGGGTGTAATTTGATAAATAGTTTAAGCCTCAAATATGGGGCCCTGATTTCTTATTCTTTGTTTTTCCTTGTCAAATACTGCATATTCAGCTAAATGTGAGAGTTAACTATCTACCGAACAATAGAAAATATCATGGAATGAATATTAAATTCGCAGTTTAGGCATTACATATCTATTTTGGCCTAATTATTATTTTGTCATATATCTTGGACTCTTTTTTTGGTTCTTTGGCACAAAAAAGAAAATAGAATGCCTTCTATTGGCCCCATGATATTTGGAGAATGTCTTGGATATAGTCAGGACTTTCCTAAGTCATATTTAGAATTTGCACTAAGCCTTTTCTGGAAATATTATTTACAGAAAATAAAACCACACTTACTAAATGCATTCCCTTTTTCTTCTTATCGAAGTCACTTTTTAAGATGGAAAGTGACGTTTGCTTTCTAGTTTTCCTTGTTTATAATGGGACTTGGGTCTTCCATACTACAGTCCTGTATAAAAATTTCCATGCCGGTACCATGAATTGTAACATTTACTTGCAGTACACCCTCCAAAGGATTTGGAGTATTCTTCGAAGGTTTTCTTTGTAGTCATATTTGTAAACATATTCTGCGGAAATTGGAGCACCTCATTCTCTAATAATGAACATAAGATCACAAAATGAAAATTTGTTTGCTGAATCATTTTATAAGAGGTGCCATGTAAAAGGGGAAGATGGATAACGGTATATATACAAGTTTCATATTGAAGAAGCTAGTTTTGTTCCAAGTATTATCTAGAAGTTAGTCTGTGAAATTCAAGGTGTATGATCTGTTTCAAAAAGAGATGCCACTGTGGAATAGAACTTAAAATCTCTGCAGCTAACCTCTACTTTTTAATTGATAGGATCTTCTGTCATAAATGTGCTTTGTGTCTCGTACAGTTATGCTCAAAGCTTCTCCTAGGATTTGTGTTCTTTGTCTGTATTATCTTTTGATGTTCTTATATATCTGTATCATCTTTTGTTGTTCAAAGCTGTACTATTATTACCGTTTTAGTTAATTTCACTTGTACAAAAGAACATAAGATACCTTAGTTCTTTTCTGGCTCAGTAAGTACTCCTTTTACGAGCAATAGGCCTCTTGGCTAGAGGGTATTGGTAAATGGAGGATGATGTGTACATTGGGCACTAAATATGTAAATCGTACTTGTTGGATAACAAATTAGAAGCATTAATGAACGCCGTTTACTGATTGCTTGAATAATGTTGAAATTTATTTCTCTATTATTTTTTTCTTGAAGGGTCTTGTTGTCCCAGTTATTCGCAATGCTGAGAAGATGAACTTTGCTGATATAGAGAAAGAGATTAACACTCTAGCAAAAAAGGCCACTGATGGTTCCATATCTATTGATGAGATGGCTGGAGGTTCATTCACAATATCTAATGGAGGTGTTTATGGAAGTCTCCTAAGTACTCCAATTATTAATCCTCCACAGGTATGATGTTGCATAAACAGATTTTTCCGGCTATCTTCAGTAAACAAATTATTAAAATATAAGTATATAACCACCAAAGAAAGTTTAATTTTTTATTGGTATTTGTTTGCTCTTGTCCTTAATGGGTGTGTGCCTATTTTATGAGACCCTTCCATATCAAACCCTTGGTCTACGAGAAAGTAGTACTTCCGAACAACATAAAAACTAGACCTTGTAAGAATCTCTGGTAAATCCTTCAACTAATATGAAGATGAAAATTACAAAGCAAACCTTTTGACTGATTGTTTTGAAGTGGCCACGGGTGCTTTCTCAGACCTAAGACTAAAAAAATGGAATTTTTTCTTTTCATATGTTAAGGATCACCCTTGAAACTGTATTTTGCGGAAAAACTGGGGACGGCTGTTAAAAGATTAAGGCATGACGACCTCTTTCTTTGACGCTTACCTAGAAAATCAAATAAATGAAAATCTTTGTAGAAAACCATCACAATAACTTGGCAAAGCCACTTGTTCTCTGTTTGAAGTACTCTCTCATAGATGCAAGTCACCTGTAAACTATTAACATGCACATTCAGTGAAGAATGGACTCACTACATTCAAGTATTCTACTCCAACATACTACCATACAGATGTTGCAATAATTACTGGTATTTAGTTTAAAACCAAGCCTGGTGCAATTTATGCCAGTGTGCACTTTAATTTTGGCTTTTGCTTTTTTATAACAGTATCCCACCATCTTTGATAAAAGCACTCACAATTGAATCTTTACATTTACTTTGCAGTCCGCTATTCTGGGAATGCATTCTATAGTAAATCGTCCAATGGTTGTCGGAGGACAGATTGTTTCACGGCCAATGATGTATATTGCCCTAACCTATGACCATAGGCTGATTGATGGAAGAGAGGCTGTATTCTTCTTGAGGCGCATCAAAGATGTTATAGAAGACCCCAGGAGGCTTCTGCTCGACATATGAAAGCTGAAAACATAGACAACTTTGTAGTAGGCCCTAGTTCCTTGAGGGTGATAATGTTATGATAAAGTCTGAACCAGGGGTTTCTGTTGTTGACCCCATCAGATTGTTTAATTCGGCAACTGTTTCTGAGTTTGCAAGTGAGTGTTTGTTACAAAACAAATGTTATTACTACTGTAAAAAAAATACTCCAAGGTTCTTG
Organism: Heracleum sosnowskyi; assembly: GCA_030848705.1. Lineage (NCBI taxonomy): Eukaryota > Viridiplantae > Streptophyta > Magnoliopsida > Apiales > Apiaceae > Heracleum > Heracleum sosnowskyi. The sequence continues at coordinate 39,594,062 of CM061243.1, read as the reverse complement.
CATGCAGAGGTGAGACTTGAAAAGAAAATTAGAACAAATTTTGTGTGGTTGGTTTGGTTCTAGTTTTTTTTAAGAGAAGAAAAGTTGTAATTTCATTGGTCGTTTTGATAGTCTTTCCGTTTTCAAGCTTCTTTCCTGGAAGTAGATATTTATCTAAGATTGGTCGAATTATTCAAGTTCGTGCTCCCCAGTGTGTGTAATATGAAGTTTCACTTTAATCTCCATAGTATGATAATCTTGCCACAAGCCTACATTAAGTTCATAGGTTGTTGCAGATTAAAACATAACCTCCAGAGAGATGTCACCTCCGGAGAGATGTTTTTGCTGGTATTGACCCATATTTGGATGCTCAAGTAGAATTTGGAGCATTCCAAAAACTTGGAGATCCTACTACAAGAAGACAGACTGCAGTCTGATACACCATTGCTTTGGTGCCTTTGGACTCTATTTTCTTTTTGTGATTTGATTTATCTTTCCTTTCTAGACCTATAGGGTACAAGACAAATCGTGATTTGAATTGCTGTTTTTTTTACTCTCCTCTTTCCAGGAGGATATAACAAATGAAAATAAACAACAGGTATAGTCGTATAGAAGCTATAATTGTAAACCACGATTGTTTTCGCTATCTTTTTTAGAGAACTGCCTAAAGTTCCAACTAAAATTATGAAATGATTTTTCATTTAGTAAAAATGTGAAGCTGCAAAGAATGATTATGCATCACCAAGTTAAACAAATTTGAAAATGAAATAGTCCATTCTTATTGAATTTGAAGTAAACTTTAGATAAACAAATGCGAAATATACATATCAAATCACATTTGTATCTGGAGGTCTGTCCTTTTTGCTTGCCCAAACGACAATTTAAACATATGCACAATTTTTAAATGTATTGTATATTTGCAATGTCAACGTTGAATAAGTTAGCTAGAGTGGAGTTTGAGGCTAAGGTGCCATATTCGATTGTGGACTTTGTTGGGGAGAAGAAGAAGCTGGTGCAGAATCACAAGATGTCACTTGAAAATGATGACGTTGATGATGAAAAAATAAAAAACCATAGATCTAGCTCAAGCAAAAGTGATAGTGACATTGGTATGGTTTGGAATAAGAATAGGAATAATCATGACTTTATTGTTGATGAAATCATTTTTAATCAGAGGTTTGCAAGTGGTAGTGATTATAATGATAATAATTATTATGTTGAGGTTGAAGCAGAATCAAAGAAAGATCAAGAAGAAGAGATGGAGAAGCAAAATGGGGATGAAGATGATTTTAAGGTGGAGGAGAGTTCTAGTTCCAGAGCCTCCCCTAATTCCTTGACGGTAATCCTAACTGACCCAGATGTGTTGGATTGCCCAATCTGCTTCCTACCCGTTACCATCCCCTGTCTGTCTTCCAATGTGACAACGGACACATAGCATGCTATAACTGCTGCCCCATGTTTACGAATGTGTGCCCTTCATGTTCTTTGTCAATCGGCTACAACAGATGCCGGGCTATTGAGAATGTTCTCGAATCAGTCCAAATCCCATGTACGAACATCAAATATGGGTGCAAAGAGACAACTAGTTACAACAAGAAGCAAGAGCATGAGCTAGTGTGCATCCACCAACCATGCTCATGTCCTCATTCTGGCTGCAACTTTATGGCTTCCTTCAAGATGTTATACTTGCACTACGACAGCCCACATATTCATTATGCTATCTCACTCAACTATGGTTCCTCTTTTACTGTTCATGTAGAGAATGGTATGAAATATGTAGTTCTCCAAGAGAGGGCAGACAAAACATTGTTTGTTCTCAACTTTGCTGTTCAGAGTATTGGAAATTTGGCCAGTATTACCTGTATTTCACCAATCTCAGTAAACAAAGGTTTCTCATACGAACTTTTTGCATGCAAAGGGAATAACAGTATCAAATTAGAGTCTTTGACGGAGTGCATGCCGAGATGGTCGGAGCATATTCCCTGCGGGGAGTTTCTTCTGGTTCCATCAGATTTTCTTGATAACCACAGTTTACATGTACGTATATGGCGTTTTGACTCATTTGATTTCAAAAAATGTTTAGAAAGATAAACCATACACAATACACATCTTGCAACACCCAAAGAAAAAAAAAGATACACAATACATAATTTCTTCAAAGAATTTTATGCAATATATATGTATGATGTATAGCTGGTGATATTTGTAATTTGCATAATCGTAATGTAAAATTCATTAATCATTAATTATACGGTAGTAATTTTGGGTAAGTTTGTATTCATGTAAACCTATTGATGAGATTAAGAAAGAAATTGATCAGAAGAACGGCATGACATTTTTATAAACCAGGTGTTTAACCTAAGCACACCCCTACACAACCAATGAGCCTAACAACTCTATAACACAAAATGCCAAATAAATTATTCTATTATCTATATTGCAAAAATTAAACGCAGAAACACAGGAAAAGAAAGAAACAAATGTAGAGATATTTGGAGGCATGAGGATTTTGTTCTCGTCGTTCTCAACGTAACTAATCTTACTAATAATAACAGGAATTACAAATCATTAAATAACTCAACCACGACGACTAGCTTCGGGTACAATTGTAAACATTGATCATACTAACATTCACTACCTTTGCCTAATTTTGGGATATTAGATTACAAGGGCTACATGAACTATTAAATTCATGAATTAAACAGAGAACATAGATTTTATTTGTTTAATTAGTTGCCTCTAACATATCATCACAAACTATTTTCATTTGCTTTTGCAGAATCATATGTGTGAATGTATATCATCAAAAACTACTTTTATTTGCATCATGTAATGATTGGCTTGTTAAGGAACATAGCAAAATTTTACATTATTAATGTAAAGTAGACATCTCAATGGCATGATGCGCACAAATTGAATGAATTCGGCAAATGCTTTTCACAAGCCAATAATCATAATATACAGACTTCCTTGCAATGTACAATTATTTTCCTTGTTACTTAATTTTATAATTGTAATCAAGGTGAAAGATCATACATATGACTAAAGAGCTATGCTTCGTTTCTAGAAATGCATGTAAATTGTAATTGAGGTGATAGTTGATGTCTCTTCTTGTTCTTGATTTATATGAAAAATGTTAGGTAACCCAAAAATTATTACTAAAGGGGTGTATTCATTTGAGATTTTAAAGGATTTTAAAGCATTTTAAAAATCCATGGGTATTCAATTAAGATTTTAAAGAATCCTTTAAAATCTAAAGTTATTCATTTTGGATTGTAAAATGTCTTTCAAAATCTGTGGTATTCAATTAGGATTCTGAAAAGTCTTTTAAAATCTTGGTGTATTCAATTTAGATTTTTAGAAATCCATTAAAATCTCATGGTATTCAAAAGTCCGTGGACTTTGTTGAAAATTAAAAATTGGTGGATTTTGGTGGATTTTTTAGTGTATTTTATGTCTTCTGAAATCTTGTTAAAATCCATGAGATTTTGCAGGATTTCACGAAAACTCTTATCAAATCAGCGAGACTCTACGATATTTTGACGATTTTTTTTTTCAAATCCCCGATTATTATTAATCCATTAAAATCAACAACAATCTTTTAAAATTTACGGATTATTTTTAATACATTAAAATCTCAAATGAATACACCCCCCTAAATTTTTTCCCAAAATGCATGTGGCACATGAATAAATAGTAAGTTTCCTAATATTAATATGGGACCCCGCGTGTATAAATATGCGCCCATGAATTAAAACTCGCCATTTGTCATGCCACATCATTTTGTAAATTTTTGGGGTACCTAGCATTACTCGATTTATATACTTATACATACATGCATTATGCATTTTGGTTCGATTCATGGTCTCCATTTGTAATTTCACCACCATTTTGACTCATTTGATTTTTTAAAAATAAATAAGCCATACACAATCCCTATTTTGCAATACAAAAATAAAATAAAATACACAATACATATTTTTTAAAATAAATTTATGCAATATATGTATCGTGGTGAAATTTGAAATTTGCATAATCGTAATGTAAAATTCATTAATCATTGATAGCAATTTTGGGTAAGTGTGTATTCATGTAAACCTATTGATGAAATTAAGAACGAAATTGATCGGAAGAATTAAGTGTTGGACTGCTATCAAGTCTTGACTCCACACTAATATGATTTATTTCGTTTTGGGCCGAGCCCGCACAGATTTGTTTTTGGGCACATCCCAATAGACCTCTAACAAATGGACTTAACTGGCTGCTTATTAACTAATAATCTATCCATCTCACAAACGATGTGGGACAACTCCCAACAATCTTCTCCTTCACACATCGGGCTCGACACCTGCCGAATTTGTCATCGTTCTGTGTGATCTGGCTCCCTCTTGACCCATACTGGAAGTCCACTTGACTATCTGGCTGACTCTAGGCCCATACTGGAAGGCCCACCTGCCTCCCCCTTAAGCCCAACCTGGTTAGCCCACTTGCCTCTTCGTAGGTCCATCTGGGAGCCCATTGAGATTGTTATGCACCGTTATAACCATAACTTTGGTACCACTTGTTGGGCTGCTAGCAAGTCTTAACTTCACATTAGTGTAATATTATCCGCTCTAGAATGAGCCCGCACAAATTTGTTTTTAAGCACATCCTAACAGGCCACATACTAATGAAGTTAACTAGTTATTTATTAACTAACAATTTGCCCATTTCATAAACGACGTGGTGGGACAACTCCCAACACGCAATATGGCATGCATATTCGCATGCTTGAGAAGTACTTGGTAATTGGCACTCCCTCCGTCCCATCCATTTCTTTACACTTTCCTTTTTGGGATGTCCCGTTCATTTCTTTACATTCCAAAACTTTTCAAAAATAGTAAAGTTTTATAATATAAAAATCAACTACTTCCACTACTTTCCACTACTTTCCTCCACTTTACTTATTTTATACCTATTGTGGAATAAAAACTGTACTTACGAATTTAATGCTAGGGTTTAAGAGCTTTCAAGCTGTTGCCCAGTAATAAACAATTGTAGAAAGGGGGTTGAATACAATTGTATGAGATTCTCGACTTTAAACATAAATATGAATAATAACAGCTTTATTAATTCTGATATAAAACTGTTACAAAACTCTCTCAAGAAATTCTGATGTTCTTGAGAGCTTCTAGGTTACAATATACTCGTGTATATGATTGATATAAAATCAAAACCTAAACTATGTTTATATACTACACACAGCTTCTCTATCGATTACAAGATAAGTCCAAATCAATTACAAACTATATTGAAACATATCCTAACCGACAGCTGCATTCCTATAAACTAGGAACCGACAAATTAAACTTCCTTATTTAACCGGACTCTATAATTATCTTGAAGTAATACTGATCAGCTTCCAGTCCTGATGATAATACTGATCACAGTCCTGATAGCAATCCTGATACTGACGCTCGTGCAATACTGATGACGTCAGCAATCCTGATCAGTAGTCCAGATCCTGATGATCATTGAATCCTGATCTAACGATCTCCCCCAATCTCATACTTTGTAAAATAAAGTATAGATTTCTAGATTCAATGATGCCAAAAACATATTTACAAAATGTACAAGAAACATCAGTAGCAACTTATCTTTTTAAATTCTGTGATAGAACAGATTCATCTTCAAGAAGTTTGACAATAGTTTTTCTTCTTTGTCTTCAAGAATTTGAATCAGTCTGTCCTTTAGATTTCTGAGTTCTTCATCTTCCTCATTTATCTGGTAGATAGCTGCTCTGAGATTCTGTATAGAACTTCTCTGTAGACTGTATTCTTCAACCAGGAGATAAGCAATTTCCTTCCCATCAGGATTAAGAGTCAATTGTTTCATACCAAAAGACATTTCTTGAACAGCACTGCCTCTTTGCATTTCAACATCTTGATCTCTAAGATTTAAGTATATGGGAGTATAATCACCAATATAATTTCTTCCTTCATCAAATCTCTTCCTTATGGTTGACAGAATCATATCAGACCATTCCTTGCACACACCATTCTTCCATTTGAGTAGATAGTGAACATATTTCAGTTCCTTTGTAGTTTTAATCAGCAACTCCTAAATGGGCATTATCTTCACACTTCCATCTTTCATAAAGTACATAAGCTTTTCTTTCTTTTCAGCACCATCATGACAATCTAAAACTATATCCACAGCTTGTAAATTGTTCAGGTGTTCAGAAGTTAAGTTACCTCCAATCTCAGTCAGTGAATGAGGATCAACATGTGGCATATTTAAGAATTCAGCATCTCTGTGACCTATGCCTCCTCTTGAATTGTGTGGCATTTGCTTTAAGCTCAGAAACATTTCTAACCAGAGAGCTCTAGACCTTTGTGAACCAGAAAAGTTTGCCATACTAGAAACATTTGTTACAGTACCACCTGACTGAAATATGATAGGTCTATCACACCTTACAATGTCAATGTGCTTCCACTTCTTATCCTTCTCTTTTTCAAGAACATAGCTCTTCTATAGCTGATGTTGTTGTCTTCTTCCATTTCTCCACAACAGCTTGTTTGATTTGATCAACCTTTTCTTATAGAGATTGAAATCTCTATTTGTTGTTCTTGTGATTTCTCTTCTTCTAGATTCTTCTTCTTCATCCACTTCAAGATTATGAGAATCAACCACTGTAGAAAGAATTAACAAATCAACCTCTTGTAGAATTTCAGATTCATCAGGATCTTGAACTGTGTCAGGATTAGAATCTTCAATTTGAGCTGTATTACTGATGAGAGTTGATTGTCTTGATCTTCTCCTTAATTGTGGTTCATAATCTTCACTTTGATCTTCTTCATGAATTGTAGTCCTGGCAGCTAGAGTATCAGGAACATTTGAAGTTTGAGTAACATCAGGAATTTCTTCAATTCTTAGACTTCTAGACCTTGTCTGTCTAGGCATAGATTGATTTGTCCTTCTCCATCTTCTAGCACCTCTCCTACCTCCGCCTCCTCTTCCTCTAACAGGAGCAGGGTTATTAAAGCTTTCCATGATCTCTTGCTGTTGTCTCAGAAATTCTTCTTGAGATAGATCAGGATATTCTTCAGTTGAAATGGAGAGAGCTTTCCTAGCAAAAAACTGTTGAACTCTCTTATCAGTATGATAAAAAGTAACAACATCACCTCCTTTGGTCTTGAACTTCTGGAATAGATTAGCAGCATCCTCAGGATTTTCAATAAGTACATATTCATCACCCTCGGGAATAGTAGATAAAGTTTGTCCATGAGCAGGTGTCAGGATTTGCTCTTCCGCCAGGATCTGAGATTTCACTAAGGTCCTTACTGTTCTAACTCCAGAATCAGAAACATGAGTTGACTACATGGATTGACTTTGAGTAGTTTATCTTGTAGACTTCACCATAGCAGCATCAGAGGTTTCTCCTTGTCTTACCATGTCATCACCATCATTTCCAGCATGATCATCATCATTATTTCTTCTCAATACTAGATCAGGTGTACATTTTGTCTGACATACCTTCTCCCCCTTTTTGGCATCAGGATTTGATAATAAATTTAAAATCAAATAGAGAGAGGCTTGAATATCAGTTACCTTGGAATCAAGAGAGTCAATTCTGCTGTTGATAGAGGATTGTTCAGTGATTAGTGACTTGACATGAGAATCCACAACCCTCAGTTGAAAAGCAGTAGGTGTCTTTGTCAAGTTTTGAGAGATATCAGTCCTCACCAAATTATTTGCATCTTTAACAGAATCAATCTCAATCTTGAGGCTCTTGCTTAATAGAGTTGTAGCCTTCAAGTGATTCCTTATGTCTTCATTTTGAATCAAGCTGGATGCATGATAAGCATGATCAAGTGCACATGGGTAGCTGACAGGATCAATAGACCTGTACCATTCATTTTCCCATTCATGCCTTCTTAGCTGCTCAGCAGGATCAATTGCAGAAGGACCAGAAAAGTCTTGACCAGAAGCCTTGCCAGCCATGAAAGTGCTTGATGAACCAAAATTAGTTCCAAGACTAGATTTAATTGCAGTGGCAAGTTGATCCTTCTCAACATCATCATCACTATCATTATCATCAGAATCATTAGAATGATTAGAATCAGGAATAACAACACCTTTTAGCTTATCCTGATGATATGAGATAGGAGTTGTCATTGGCCTTGAGCTATGTGGTTGTATCAGGATTGACTCAGCATCAGGAACACCACTAGCATCAGGAGCAACGCTGTCAGGATTTGATATGCTTGCATCAGTATTTTCTACCAATGGTTCTTCTGTAGCTTGAGGTTTAGAAGCTGCTTCAACACTTTGAGTCAAAGGTTCTTGTGTGCTTCCCTCAGTGACAGTGTTCTCGACCAAAACTTCCATTTCAGGAATACCAGAAATCCCTTGAGCATTGTCAGGAAATTCCTTAGAAACTGTAGCTGATTTGCCTGCATCCTCACTTTGAGAAGATGGTTCTTATGGGGCAGGAATGTGAATGCCTTCATTCTCCCTTTGAGAAAATGGTTCTTGTGGGACCATTCCTTCAGCTGTGCCTTCACTCACACTTTGAGTAAGTGGTTCTTGTGTGGCAGGATCATCGGTAGCTGCTGAACCACTTTGAGGTTCAGGTTCTTGTGGGCTAGATCCCTTCAGTTTCTTCTGTCTCTTGAGAACTATCTCTTCTGCCTTCCTTTTCTTTTGCATTGGAGGTAAAAGATCAACCTTGGAAGCAGTCTCAGCAACCTTCTCCCATGATATTTCTAGAATTTTTGAAGTTGGAGAGGCTTTTGCTGGAGAATCTGAGATGGAGACAATCTTGCTTGATGGAGCATTAAGAATACCAACGTCAGGAATTGCTTGAGCATCAGGATTTGAAGTGGCCTGAACATCAGTATCCTGCTTCTTCAAAGGAATATGATACCTGCTTTTGATTAACTTTCTTTTCTTCTATGGCTTAGCAGATGGTGCCACAGCTTCACTAGCAGTATCAACAACTTCCTTGTTCATCTTAAACTTTGAGGATAGTGGCATAGCATCCTCAGAATCAGAATCATCCCCCAAAACCAACTTTCTTTTAACAGCAACCTCCTCAATTCTATCAGCCTTTTTCACCAGGACCCCTTGTACACCCCCTTGTTTCTTGTGTTTAGTGAGTGGTGTAGAGGAGAAATCCTTTGATCCTGACTATCTTCCAGACACATCAGATCTAGCTGATTTCTTTGATTTTACAACTAAAGTCTTTTGAGAGACATTAGAGGTGGTTGTAGAGTGTTTAGACTGTTTGGGATGGATGCTTGTGTCAGTAACAAGGTGTGTTTGGCCTTGTCCCATAGCATCAGTTACTGATCCATATTGAGTAGGCATTTTCTCTTGCAAGAAAAGCCTGACCTCATCAGAAATGTAGGCATTGCCTTTAAAACCATTTGCCTTATCACTGTTGACTAAGGACTTCAAATTGTTCTCAGTAATTCTACAAATAGGTAGAATCACATCCTCTTCAAAAATAAAATCAGGACACAAGTGACAGAATATTAATTGGAAAAATCTAAGAAAACAGACATAACCTAACTTATCTGTTTTTCTATCACTTAAAGCTTTCAATACAAATGACCCATAATCAAAAACTTGAGAGTAGATAAGAGAGTACCCAATCTTTAGAGAACCTGATGGTAGAGCATCAAAATTCGATGTCTTGTTCAGGAAGCATCTGCTGATTGTGTCAAAGAAGAAATTCCACTCCCTTTTAAGCTTTGTCCTGAATAAGCTTCCATACTTTTTGACCTCGCCATTATAACCCAATTTGGTAACAAACTCAAAGATCGCTGAGTCTGTAATTGTAGCAGGAACCCCATCAAACTCAAAACTCATCAGGATTGAGCCTGAGTGACCTTTGTCAAAAACAACTGTGTTCCATACCTGCATCACTAACTTAAAAGAAACACTTGCAGGTTCTGTTAGAGCATACTTCAAAGGACTTGAAGCAAGAAAATCTTGAATAATATGAAACTCATTGGGTAATTCCTGATGGTCTAAAACCGCCAAAAAATTATTAGTGGCAAAAGTAACACCACTAACTACTGTCTGTTTGTTCATGAATGATGAAGACGCCATTGAAACAGTATAGAAAACTTGAGAATTGAGATTTAGAAAATAGGGTTCGTGAGCACAGAGAGAAGATGAATAGGAAAAACTGATGATCAGAGAGTAATCAGCAAATTAGAAAACAAATTTTATTTTTGTTAAAACAAAAATTTACTCTCAATGACAGGTGGCAAGCTGTGATTTGTGCACAAATAATTAGTGGACCAAATTACGTGTGTAATTAAACATAACTGCACCGATTTTTATGTGTATCTATGTGTATGTATCTATCAGTGTGACACACGTGCGCATACAGTTGTCCAACTAAAACTTAAACGTTTCTCATCAAATACTGATGAAAAATGAGGCACAAATTAAGCATTTAAAAATACTGACATGTCCATCAGGATTGACCAATTGACTTCCTGTCAGGATTTTGTCCTATCAGGATTCGATCAAAAGTACATACCTTGCTGAATGACCATCAGGATTTGACAGTCATCAGGACTTCCTCTATGTAGCTTTTCTCAGAAATTCTCAAAGTTCATCATTCCAAGTTCATTCACCAACTTGTTGAAAGTAGCTTCAGGCAGTGGCTTGGTGAATATATCAGCTAGTTGTTGATCAGTAGGAACAAAAATGTAGTTCAATTGTTCCTTCCAGTACCTGTTCTCTTATGAAGTGATATCTAATACTGACGTGTTTAGTAAGAGAATGCTGAACTGGATTTCCTGTCATTGCAATAGCACTTTGGTTATCACAATAAATAGGGATTTTGGAGTATGACAGGCCATAATCTAACAACTGATTTCTCATCCACATTATCTGAGCACAACAATAACAATGTACTCAGCTTCTGCAGTTGAAGTAGAGATAGACTTTTGCTTTTTACTGAACCAAGAAACTAGTCTACCACCCAAAAATTGACAACTTCCTAAAGTACTTTTCCTGTCTATTTTGCATCCTGCAAAATCAGCATCTGAGTAACCACACAAACCAAAATCTGATTCCTTTGCATACCAAAGGCCAAGTGAAGGAGTGCCTTTGAGATATCTGAAAATTCTTTTGACTGCAATCAGATGAGGTTCCCTGGGTTTTGCTTGAAATCTTGCACACAGACAGGTTGCAAACATGATATCTGGTCTACTTGCAGTGAGATAAAGAAGTGAGCCAATCATTCCTGTATAGTGAGTTACATCCACCTCAGTACCTTGATCAGGATCAAGTTTGGTAGCTGCAGCTATGGGAGTACTTGTTGTTGCACTATCTTGCATGTTAAACCTTTTCAATAAATTTTTGGTATACTTTGACTGATTGATAAATATGCAATAATCAGTCTATTTAACTTGGAGACCAAGAAATTAACTCATTTCTCCCATCATGCTCATTTGATATCTAGACTACATAAGCTTTGAAAACTTTTCACACAGCTTATTGTTTGTTGACCCAAAAATGATATCATCAACATAAATCTGAACTAAGAGCAAATCCTTACCATGATTCAAATAGAATAGAGTTTTATCAATAGTACCTCTTTTGAATCCACTTTCCAGTAAGAATTGAGCTAGAGTTTCATACCAGGCTCTAGGTGCTTGCTTTAGTCCATAAAGTGCTTTATCCAATCTGTAGACATGATTTGGATATTTTGGATCAATGAAACCAGGAGGTTGTTCAACATAAACTTCTTCCTCTAGTTCACCATTTAAGAAAGCACTTTTGACATCCATCTGGAAAACCTTGAATTTCTTGTAAGCTACATATGCCAGAAAGATCCTGATGGCTTCTAGTCTTGTAACAGGAGCAAAAGTTTCATCATAGTCAATTCCTTCTTGTTCAGAATACCCCTTTGCAACTAGCCTTGCTTTGTTTATGATAATTACACATCTGAATCTGTCTTGTTTTTGAAAATCCATTTTGTACCAACAATTGACCTGTTCTTTGGTCTTGGCAGTAGTTTCCAGACTTCATTCCTTTCAAATTCATTCAACTCTTCTTGCATTGCAGTAACCCAATCAGCATCCTTAAGTGCATCTTCAACTTTCTTAGGTTCCTCCTTGGATAGAAAGTTATGATATAGACATTCATTTTGAGTTGCACTTCTTGTCTTAACACCTGCATCAGGATCCCCAATTATCAAATCAGGAGTATGACTTTTGGTCCATTTCCTTGCTGGTGGTAAATCATTTCTTGAAGTAGATGCTCCCCCTGGATTGGTGTTGTCATTAAAAGAGCTAGAATGAGTAGAAGCTCCCCCTGAATTATTGTTGTCTCCTCCTGATGGATTATCATGATTATCACTTGAATCAGTATCTAATGATTGTTCTCCTCCTGATGGTTGAGTTGTATCAGTATCAGTAACAGTTTGTTGTTGCTCCCCCTCAACATGTGAACTGTCAGTATCATCAGTATTTGGTGCTTCATCAGGATTTGGTGTGTCATCAGGATATGGTGACCCATCAGTATCTGATGGAGTGTCAGTGTAACAGCCCGACTTTTCGAACTATTAACTAATAGACAAATATCAAAACAAAAATATAATTTATATTAACTCGAAGCAAAAAATAACTGATAATCCTGATAAATATCAATCTCTAAAACTCTAAAATAAAAATACTGAAAAGTCTAGAAATCTCAAACTGAACAAGTTCTCTAATTTATTAAAACATTTACGTAGACTGCAGCTAAAGTTAAACAATATGAGTGAGCCAAATGCCCAGTACGAATATAATTTTAAATAAAAATCAAGTTTTAAATAACTGAGTAAATTGTGTCTCACCAACACAGAGTTTCCAAAACAAATCCAAATACAAAATGAAGCAAGAAAGCCAACAAGGATAAAAGCACCATAACAAGTGCACTGAACCGAAACAGAACAAATATAAGGCTGAATCAAGTAAGGTATGTATCCATAAAGGGTCTCTTATACAGATATGTACTTGCACAAAGCGAAGTACAAAAACAGAGAATTCTTCCCTGGTAATCCACGAGAAGAAAACACAAGAAATGCACCAAGCATTTCTACAATACAGAGAATCATTTTCCCGTAATCCAGGAAAAGAAAACACACAATAGCGATCATGATCTATACACAATCTCATACCCCAGAGACGTGCTCGTATGCTCACAGCACTGATACGAGTAAGTGCCTAGTTCACCTTTACTCTGAACTCCATGTGCACATTGTCTGTGATTAACCCACACATATCGGTTTAAGAGCCCAACACATATGTTTCAAAATATTGCCAAACTCATTGAACTGAACAGAACAAAACAATATTGCAATACAATTGCGAAACGAAACAGAAATAAATGAGTTGGCAATAATAATTATAAAAACAGAGAATACGAAACGAATATAGGAATGCGTACTAGAAAGTACACAAAGAGTACAGAGCTCACAATTTTATAAAATTGACTTAACAATAAATTTAGTGAATATTTTTATAATTTAAATGCAAAGAGAAAAGAATAAGAAATTCGTACCAGTAGGTACACAAAGAGTATAAAAGATCGAGAATTTATAAATGTGGATCAACAATATAGATAATGAATATTTAAACTGCAAGAATAAAGAATAAAGAATTCGTACCTTAATATATCGTCTAAATTAATCCAATAAATATCAAATCAACTTCTACCAGCTTCGAACCAATCTAATCATAGAATAAATAATAAATAATTTAACGTCTTTACCTCTATAATAAATTACATAACACTCATTTAATTATTTATAAAAATACATAAAGATTTATAATTTGTAAACTCATGTTTAGATAGATTATAAGTAATTGTTGCATGACCGTAACTCTACAGTGCACTGTGCAACATGTGTATAACAAAATCAGTACAAAACTAACTACATCCGGCTCACTTAATCTTATGCAAGCATTTCCAGACTTTGGCAGGAAGTAACAAAAGAATGGTCAACACATTTAACATTAAAATTTACAAGCAAAATGCACATGCATGAAATTAATACATCTAGTGACCAACTTATACCCACGGATTTGATTAACCAAAGCAAACATAGGTTCACTACTAGATAGTCATGTACGCAAAAATAAGCATGCCTTTACGTTAACATTACATTTCAATTTTTAATTATGAAATTCAGTGTTATAAATTTGTATTATTATACATGCATAATTAACTAACAATAATTCAGGTTGTAGAGATATATGTATTCTACTTGATGTCAAAATTTAAATGCAGGTAATTGCATTTAAAATGAGAGTGAAATTAATTAAATAAATTTAATTCATTCTAGGCTATATATTCACTAGAATTAAATTAAATTGAATGAGTACCTTGAATGTATAAAATTATATACGGATGCAGAGTATTAAGAATAGTATTGAAAAAAACTTTAGTATCAGGTCTCTTGTATAAAATATAACTAGTAAAAGAAAATAATAAGAGATGGGATCAAAAAGAGATGCACATATACAATTAGTTTAATATAAGTGAATAAAAAAATTTCAGGGTTCATGCATAGACTGTAATTAGGCTGTAAGCAGTAGATGTAGACCAAAACCAGAGTATCAACAAATAAACCATAGTTACGAAAGAATTCAAAAGGTTTTGACCAAACATACATTCACATATATTTACAAGTGATTTAACCATACACATTGAAAATCATTGAATCAAACCTGCAAGAATTCGGCAGCGGCTCTCCTGGTTCAATTCCCCTGTTTTCTCATGTGCGGCTATACCCAAAAACTAATCTTATATTTTAACAACCTAAGCAGCAGATAAGTATTATCTAGCAAGTTTAGGATTTTATTTAATTAAAACTCTTTTATTCTAATCACATTCTTTTTTTTCCTTTTTCTTTTTAAAGAATTCAATTCTAACCTAAATTCTTTTAAAATCCCATAATGAAATTATCCTCTAATTAAAATTATTCAAATAAATATATGTTATCACATAAAATAAAATAAATAAAACGGGATTTTACTGTCAGTATCTGATTCCAGTTCATCAGGATTCTTGGTAGCTTCATTTTCAAAAATCAAATTATCATGAAAGTCTTCATTTAATCCAGTTATCTTCTTATCATCAAAAGATACATGTATTGACTCCATGACAGTCCTTATTCTTAAGTTAAAAACTCTAAAAGCTCTAGAGGCTGGATAACCAATAAAAATTCCCTCGTCAGCCTTGGTTTCAAATTTCCCTAGCTGTTCGGGATGAGTTCTGAGAACAAAACATTTACAGCCAAACACATGCAGATGCTTCAAACTAGGTTTCTTCTCCTTGAGCATTTGATAGGGAGTTACACCATGTCTGTTTATCAGTGTGAGATTTTGAGTATAACATGTTGTATGGACTGCTTCTGCCCAGAAATATGTAGGCAATTTTGCTTCTTCCAACATAGTTCTGCCAGCTTCAATTAGAGTTCTATCCTTTCTTTCAACTACTCCATTTTTCTGGGGTGTGCCAGGAGCAGAGAATTGTTGTATGATTCCTTTGTATTTGCAGAACTCTTCCATTTTTGAATTCTTGAATTCAGTACCATTATCACTCCTCAGTATCTTGACTTTATACTTTGTGCCTGTCTCAATCATTCTCACATGGTCCAACAGTATTTTTGGAGTCTCATCTTTTCTGTGTAGGAAATACACCCAGGTGAATCTAGAAAATTCATCAACAATTACAATAGTGTATCTTTTCTTACTGATGGACATAATGTTGACTGGTCCAAATAGGTCAAGATGTAGCATATGATATGGTTCTTCAATAGAGGATTCAGATTTACTCTTGAATGATGTCCTTCTCTGTTTAGCCTTCTGACAATCATCACAGAGTCCATCAGGAGTATACAAAGCTTTAGGCAATCCTCTAACCAAATCTTTCTTAACTAACTCATTGATATTGCTGAAGTTGAGATGAGAAAGCTTCTTGTACCAATTCCAACTTTCATCTACTGATGCTTTATTGATGAGACAAGTAGCGGAGCCATCAGTATTTGATTGAATGTTGGCTTCATAAATGTTACCATGCCTGTAGCCAGTGAGTTCTATCTTTCCTGATGCTTTGCTGACTACTTCACAATATGTGGGATAGAAGTTGACATGATAACCTCTGTCAGTGATTTGACTAATACTCAACAGGTTGTGTTTTAGTCCTTTCACTAGAGCTACTTTTTCAATGATGACATTGCCAATTATTATATTGCCATATCCCAAAGTTTGTCCAATGTTGCCATCTCCATAAGACACAGTTGGGCCAGCTTTTTCTTCATATTCTGATAGCAGGGCTTTGTTTCCAGTCATGTTCACAGAACATCCACTATCCATGACTAACACATTTTTCCTTTTTCCCTACAATCAGACAAAAACAAACTAGTCAGAATATTTAAGAACCCACACTTGTTGGGTTCTCTTACCATGCATTTTATTAGATTTAACAGCAGAAGACTTTTTGACTTTAGCTGTCCTGTCAGGATTGTGTCCATCGGGATTTGCTTTGTCAGTATCAGTATTGTAAAATGCATGCTTCACATTTACATTCTTAAATTTACCAGAATTTGCACTTTTATTAAACTTAGGCAATGGATCATAAAAGTTATAGTACAAATCATGGTATTCTTCACAAGTATAAATAGAATGCTATTTACTGCCACAATGAAAACAAGACTTCTGTGGTTTATAAAATACTGATCTATTCCTAACATCAGACCTAGGAATTTCAGTAACCTTCTTTTTACTCTTCCTGCAATCAATAGCAAGATGATTAAAGTTACCACAGGTAAAACAACACTTTCTTGGTGCATTTGGGATAAACTTATAATTATTCTCTTTATTAATCCCAACTTTTCTATTCCTGTTTCTTTTGACAGTAGGTTCCCACTTCTTTTCTGTTACCTCACAGATTTTATCCTTGAGTTGTTTCTGAGATAGTAGAGCTACATTATTATTCACTTTACTCTTGACAGGTTTAGACTTTAGAACCTTGACTGGTTGAACAGAAGTAGATCCCTTTTCAAAAATTGAATTGGGATCTTTACCAAAAACAAAATCAACACGTTTAATCTTAGATTTGGTTTTGTCTATTACGTGTCTGTAGGTTTTTGGACTAATTGTCTCATCAATAACAACTTTCTTTTTCAATTTCTTATCTTCATCTGACTTATACCCTAGACACTCTTTCCAATTCTTAGAAGTATTGATTTCATGAAATTTCCTTTCAGAATCTGTCCAAGTTCTGATTTTCTCATTTGCATACTCAAGTTCTTTTTAAAGAGCAGTACATTTAAATTGCATCTCTAGTTTCATGTTCTTAGCATTATCACATTCTTTCTGTACCTCTTGCATAAAAGAAAATTCAGCTTCTAGATGCTCATTCCTTTTCCTAAGTTCAGACATCTCAGATAAGATCCTAGCATTTTCAGCAGATTGACTTCTAAAGCTAATATGCAATGACTTTAGAAAACGTCTTAACTCAGAGACATTATTAGTATCAAAATCAAAAATAGTATCTGATACCTTTTCATCAGGAACAGCAGTTTCATCATTATTGGCCATTAGGGCATAGTTGACCACCTCAGTCTCAGATTCTGATGATGAGTCCATCCAATCCTTGCTTGATGTGATGAGTGCTTTAGCCTTCATGCACTCAGTTGCAAAGTGCCCCATTCCATTACACTTGTAGCACCTAATTTTTGACTTGTCAAATTTGCTACCCTTGTTGTCCTTCTTGATGTAGTTGTCTTTGTCAACATTAAAGGTCTTTTTTTGAAAGTTGCCTTGTCTTTTAGCCTTCCTGAACTTCATCTTCTTGAAGCCCCTGACTATCATAGCAACCATCTCTTCCATGTCTGAGTCAGTAGAATCATCATCAGTATTGGCATCAGGATTGCCATCAGTATCTGATGATGAGTCATCAGGATCTGACTCCACCACTCTTGATTTTCTTCTAGAGACCTCCACAGCTTTTCCTTTTGATTTTACCTCAACATTCAAGGCTATTGATTTTGCCTTGCTGCTTCTCTTGTTCTTTCTTTGTTGAACCTCAAGATCATAAGTTCTTAGCATTCTATAAACTTCATCAAGAGACACAGTGTTTAGATCATACTGGTGCCTAATGATTGAGGTTTGAGTATCCCATTCTTCAGGTAAAGCTCTCAGAAACTTGGTGTTTGAGTCTTCAGTTACATACTCTTTGCCAACAAGAGATAGATTGTTCAGCAGTGTCAGGAATCTATCATACATGTCAGTAAGGCTCTCATCAGGTCTTGCATCAAATTGTTCATACTCTTGAATCAGTAGAGCCCTTCTTTTTTTCTTGACAGATGCAGATCCTTGGCATTGAGTTTCCAAAGTGTCCCAAATTTCCTTTGCAGACTTGCATGTAATCACCCTGTTAGACATGACAACATTAAGACTGTTGTACATAATATTCTTTATCTTCGCATCCCTGAGCACGTTAGCCTTTTCTTCTGGAGTCCACTCACTTTTCACCTTGACCACATAGTGTTCAGGTACAGTATCTGTTTGACCAACAATTCTCGTATGGATATATGGTCCATTACGAATCTTGTCCAGATAATCAGGATCCATAGCTTCCAGGTACATCAACATCTTTACCCTCCATGTAGGGTATTCAGTTTTCTTTAGGATGGGAATCTTCATGCTTTCATACTTGATTGTCGACATCTTAGATCGTTTCTAATTCAAATTAAATCAGGTTGCTCTGATACCAATTGTTGCCCAGTAATAAACAATTGTAGAAGGGGGGTTGAATACAATTGTATAAGATTCTCGACTTTAAACACAAATATGAATAATAACATCTTTATTAATTCTGATATAAAACTGTTACAAAACTCTCTCAAGAAATTTTGATGTTCTTGAGAGCTTCTAGGTTAAAATATACTCGTGTATGTGATTGATATTAAATCAAAACCTAAACTGTGTTTATATACTACACACAGCTTCTCTATCGATTACAAGATAAGTCCAAATCAATTACAAACTATATTGAAACATATCCTAACCGACAGCTGCATTCCGATAAACTAGGAACCGACAAATTAAACTTCCTTATTTAACTGGACTCTATAATTATCTTGAAGTAATACTGATCAGCTTCCAGTCCTGATGATAATACTGATCACGGTCCTAATAGCAATCCTGATACTGACGCTCGTGCAATACTGATGACGTCAGCAATCCTGATCAGTAGTCCAGATCCTGATGATCATTGAATCCTGATCTAACACAAGCTTCAATCAATGCTGAGAATGAAGCCAAAAAATGTAGTTCTGATTTGAAGGATCAGGGTCCTATATAGGCGTCAGGAGCCCTGCATTTAGAGTAGAATTAGGTGACTTGGGGCCAAGTCACCTTCTTAGATCAGGATTGTGAATCTTATTTTTTAGGAGGCTGACTCCTATTAGGTTTGTATGCCTTGGAGGCTACTCCTTGATGGAGTTGGCACACTTTGGACTCTTCTGATGAACTGCATATTTTCCTTTTTTATTAATTATGAAATTAATAAATAATTAGGGTTTCGGGCCTCATTAATTGGGCTTAATTCTTGGACCAATCTAGGTCTAATTAATACGTCATTAATTATATTTTTAGGGCTGTTTTTGGCCCATATCATTTTCCCCCCAACTTCTAAGAAAATCTTTTTAGATTATCATAGAAGTTATTTTGACTGTTTCCCAGTAAATAACAATTGTAGAAGGGGGTTGAATACAATTGTATAAGATTCTCGACTTTATATAACACAAATATGAAAGATCAATAACAATAACAATAACAGCTTTATTAACTTTGATATAAAACTGTTACAAACTCTCTTAAGAAATTCTGATGTTCTTAAGAGCTTCTAGCTTACAAAAACTCTCTCAAGAAATTCTGTTCTTAAGAGCTTCTCTCCGATTATGTTCTCTCTCTAATGAATACATAAATCGAAACCAAAACTGTGTTTATATAGTGCACACAGCTTCTCTATCAATAACAAGATAAGTCCTAATCATAATAAAGATAGAAACATATCTTTAATCGATAGCTGCATTCTACAAACCAG
The DNA here is from genome assembly GCA_030848705.1 of Heracleum sosnowskyi. Classification (NCBI taxonomy): domain Eukaryota; kingdom Viridiplantae; phylum Streptophyta; class Magnoliopsida; order Apiales; family Apiaceae; genus Heracleum; species Heracleum sosnowskyi. Next base: position 39,573,974 of record CM061243.1, on the reverse strand, counting down.
GAACAAACTTCCATGTTTATCTAGACTCCAAATATAACTCGAAGTAGGAATCCTGATCAGCTTCAAGTTCTGATGATCAATCCTGATCATAGTCTGAGTAGGAATCCTGATGATCAATAAGATACTGACGCTTGATCAAATACTGATGACCATGCAATATTGATGACGTCAGCAATCCTGATCAGTTGAGTCTAGCTTCTGACGATCATTGAATTCTGATCTAACAATCTCCCCCAATCTCATACTTTGTGAAATAAAGTATAGATTCCAAATATTCAATGATGTCAAAAACATGTATCAAAATGTACGAGTATCTTCAGAAACAACTTATCTGTTCAAGCTTTGTGATAGAACAGATTCATCTTCAAGAAGTTGGATAATAAACTTTCTTCTTTTTCTTCAAGAATTTGAATCAGTCTTTCCTTAAGATTTCTGAGTTCTTCATCTTCCTCATTAATCTGGTAGATAGCTGCTCTGAGATTCTGTATGGAGTTTCTCTGTAGACTGTGCTCTTCAAGCAAAAGATAAGCAATTTCCTTCCCATCAGGATTGAGAGAAAGATGAGTCATGCCAAAATTTACTTCTTTAACAGCAGTACCCCTTTGCATTTTCACATCCTGACCTCTTTGATTTAAGTACATGGGAGTATAATTACCATTGAAATTACTGTTTCCATCCAGTCTTCTTCTTATATTTGACAAAATCATGTCACTCCATTCTTTGTACACTTGGTTCTTCCATCTTAACAGATAGTGAACATATTTCAGTTCCTGTGTAGTTTTCATCAGCAGATCTTGAATAGATAGAATCTTCACACTACCATCTTTCATGAAGTACAGAAGCTTTTCTTTCTTTTCAAAACCATCATGACAATCTATAACTATATCAACAGCTAATAAATTGTTCAGGTTTTCAGAAGTTAAAGTACCTCCAATTTCTGTCAAGGAGTAAGGATCAACATATGACATATTCAGATATTCACCATCTCTGTGTCCAATACCTCCTCTTGAATTACTTGATAATTGCTTCAGATTTGAAAACATCTTTAACCAGAGTGTTTTTGATCTAGCCATATCAGACAAATCAACAACACTTGAAGCGCTTGTAATAATTCCACCAGACTGAAAATTGATAGGTGTATCACAACTTAATGTGCTAATATGTTTCCACTTCTTGTATTTCTCCTTTTCATGAGCGTAGCTTCTTTCAAGTAAAGATTCTTGTCTGCTTGAATTTCTCCATTTTCTTTCATTTGAAACTTTAAGCCTTTGTAGATAGAGATTAAAATCTTCATATGTTCTCTTTGTAATATCTCTTCTTATGGCTTCTTCTTCTTCATCTACTTCTTTGTTGTGACAATCAACAACAGTAGATAAGATTATCAAATCAACCTCTTGCAGAATTTCAGATTCGTCAGGATCTTGAATATTGTCAGGATTAGAATCTTCAATTTGATTTGTATTGCTGAGAGTTGATTTTCTTGATTTTCTTTTCAATTCTGGTTCTTCTTCAACAATTCCATCATCACCAAAAGTAGATCTGTCAGGAACTACTAGAGTTTGAATAGGTTCAGGAATTTCTTCAATTCTTAACCCTCTAGACCTTGTCTGTCTAGGTACTGTTTGAGTTGAAGAACCTCTTCTACTTCTTCTAGCACCTCTCCTACCTCTGCTTCCTCTACCTCTAGCAGGAGCAGTATAGCTTTCCATTGTCTCTCTTTGTAGTCTCAAGAATTCTTCATGTGAGAGATCTGGATATTCTTCACTTGCTGTAGAGAGTGCTTTTCTTGCATATAATTGTTGAACTCTTTTATCAGTGTGATATAGAGTAACAATTCTGCCGTCTTTTGTAAAAAACTTCTGGAATAAATTTGATGCATCTTCAGGATTATCAATAATCACATCTTCATCACCTTCAGGAATTGTAGCAAGAATTTGTCCATGACCAGGTGTCAGGATTTGATCTTCCGTCAGGATCTGAGATTGCACCAATGTTCTTACTGTCTTAACTCCAGAATCAGAAACATGAGTTGACTGCGTTGTTTGACTTTGAGAAGTTTGGATTGTCTTCATAACAACAGCATCAGAGGTTTCTCCTTGTATCGCTTTGTCACCACCATCATCTCCAGTATCATCATCATTATTTCTTAATACTAGATCAGGTGTACATTTTGTCTGAATAACCTTCTCCCCCTTTTTGACATCAGGATTTGACAATAATTGCAAAATTAAGGAAAGAGAGGCTTGAATTTCAGTTACCTTAGTATCCAGAGAATCAATTCTTTGATTGATTGAGGTTTGTTCTGAAACAACAGATTTCACTTGGGATTCCACTACCCTTAGTTGAAAAGTAGTAGGCACCTTTGTAAAATTATTAAAGATATCAGTCCTCACTTTTTCAGTTGAACCCTTGATAGAATCAATCTCACTTTTCAGGCTTTTGGATAACAGAGTAGTAGCCTTCAGATGATTCTTCAAGTCTTGATTCTCTATAGACTTCACTGCATTATAGGCATGTTCAATAGCAGAAGAAAAACTGATAGATTCATCAGAATTGTGCCATGAATTGTTCCATTCATTCTGTCTAAATGCCTCTGCAGGATCAAAGGAAGGAGTAGAAAAATCTTGTCTCTGATCTTTCCCAGTGAAAGCTTTGCCAGCCATATACGTACTTGATGAACCAAAATTAGTTCCAAGACTAATCGTGAGTGCTGTAGCAAGCTGTTCCTTCTCTTTTCTATTCTCATTATCATCATCACTATCATCATCAGAACTATCATCATCAGTATCAGGAGTAATATCAGGATCAGGAATAGCAATACCTTTCAGTTTATCCTGTGGTTCTGAGATAGGATGATCTATTGGTCTTGAACGAAGTGGCTGTATCAAAATAGGTTCATTATCAGGAGCACCACTAGCGTCAGGATGAACATCGTCAGGATTTGATATGCTTGCATCAGTATTTGCTACCAATGGTTCTTGTGGAGCTTGAGGTTCAGAAGCTTCTTCAACACTTTGAGCTAAAGGTTCTTGTGTGCTTCCCTCATTGACAATGTTCTCGACCAATCTTTCAACAGAAGCTGTAGCTTTGCCAACATCTTCACTTTGAGAAGATGGTTCTTGTGTAGCTAGAATGTTGATGTCTTCATTCTCCCTTTGAGAAAATGGTTCTTGTGTGACCATTCCACTAGCTAAGCCTTCACCCAAACTTTGATTGAGTGGTTCTTGTGTGGCAGGATCAACAGTAGCTGCTGAATTACTCTGAAATTCAGGTTCTTGTGGGCTTGATCCTTTCAGCTTCTTCTGTCTCTGATAGACTAACTCTTCTGCATTCCTCTTTTTCTTTGATGTAGGTGTAAGACCAACCAAGGAAGCAGTTGTAGAAACCTTCTCCCAAGAATGTCCTCGAATCTGAGATGGAGAGGCTGGAGAGTCTGATATAGAGACAACTTTTGTTGCTGCATCAGGAATACTAACATCAGGATTTGCTATAGCATCAGGAGTAGATGACTCATCAGGATTTGATGTCTGAATATCAGTATCCTTCATTTGCACTGTCAAAGGAATATGATACCTGCTCTTTGATAATTTCCTTGTCTTTTGTGGTTTAGATGAAGGTACCACAGCTTTAGTAGCAGTATCAGCAACTTCCTTGTTCACATTCATCACAGAGGATATAGGTAAGTCATCCTCTGAATCACTTTCATCAATCAACCTTAACTTCCTTTTCACAGGAACATTCGTAACAACCTTATCAGCTTTCTTCACCAGGACCCCTTGTACACCCCCTTGTATCTTCTTTTTAGTGAGTGGTGTAGAGGAAAAATCCTTTGAACCTGATTGCCTTCCAGACACATCAGTTCTAGCTGATTTCTTTGATTTTACAACTAAAGTCTTTTGAGAGACAGTAGAGGTGGTTGTTAACTGTTTAGACTGTTTAGGTTGCATGCTTGTGTCAGGAACAAGGTGGGTTGGACCTTGAACCATAGCATTAGAAAGTAGTCCATAACGAGTAGGCATTTTCTGATGTAAGAAAAACCTAACCTCATCAGGAATAAAAGCATGTCCGCACAAAATATTTTGCCATATCAGGATTAAAAAATATTCAATAAGATTAAAATAAAATTTTATTTAAGAAAACAAAATTTATTTTAACAATCCTGAATAGCGTTTTGGTTTAAGAAAAATAACCAAATTAATGGTCATAGAATTAAAACACGCTTACCAGCAAACGAGGCAAAAATATTTATGGAAAACCGAACCGTCTCCTTGAGATTGTAGAAATGACCTGCAAAATCAGCATCTGAATAACCACACAACCCAAAATCTGATTCCCGTGCATACCAAAGGCCAAGTGAAGGAGTGCCTTTGAGATATCTGAAAATTCTTTTGACTGCAATCAGATGTGGTTCTCTAGGTTTTGCTTGAAATCTTGCACATAGACAGGTTGCAAACATGATATCTGGTCTACTGGCAGTGAGATACAATAAAGAGCCAATCATTCCTCTGTAGTGAGTTACATCTACCTCTTCACCTTGATCAGGATCAAGTTTGGTAGCTGTAGCTATGGGAGTTGAAGCAGGAGTACTGTCTTGCATGTTAAACCTTGTCAGTAAATTCCTTGTGTATTTAGACTGATTAATAAAAATCCCTTCATCAGTCTGTTTAACTTGAAGACCCAGAAAGTAACTCATTTCTCCCATCATGCTCATTTGATATCTTGACTGCATAAGCTTGGAAAACTTTTCACACAGCTTATTGTTTGTTGACCCAAAAATGATATCATCAACATAAATCTGAACTAACAGCAACTCCTTACCATGATTCAAATAAAATAGAGTTTTATCAATTGCACCTCTTTTGAATCCACTTTCCAGTAAGAATTGAGCTAAGGTTTCATACCATGCTCTTGGAGCTTGCTTTAGTCCATAAAGTGCCTTATCCAGTCTGTAGACATAATCTGGATATTTAGGATCAATGAAACCAGGAGGTTGTTCAACATAAACTTCTTCCTCCAGTTCACCATTTAAGAAAGCACTTTTAACATCCATCTGGAAAAACTTGAATTTCTTATGTGCTGCATAAGCAAGAAATATCCTGATGGCTTCTAGTCTTGCAACAGGAGCAAAAGTTTCATCATAGTCAATTCCCTCTTGTTGGGAATACCCCTTTGCAACTAGTCTAGCTTTATTTCTGATAATGACTCCATCAGAATCAGTCTTGTTCTTGAAAATCCACTTTGTACCAACAATTGATCTATTCTTTGGTCTTGGTACCAGTTTCCAGACTTCATTCCTTTCAAATTCATTCAGTTCTTCTTGCATTGCAGTAACCCAATCAGCATCTTTAAGTGCATCTTCAACTTTCTTAGGCTCCTCCTTGGATAGAAAGTTATTATATAAACATTCATTCTGAGTTGCACTTCTTGTTTGAACACCTGCATCAGGATCTCCAATTATCAAATCAGGAGTATGATCTTTTGTCCATTTCCTTGCTGGTGTCAAATTGTTTCTTGAAGTAGATGCTCCCCCTGGATTGGTGTTATCTTGATTGAAAGAATTTGATTGATTTGAAGCTCTCCCTGAATTATTTCTATGCCCTCCTGATGTGTTATCAGGATCTTCACTTGAATCAGTATCTGAAGAATTCTGTCCTGATGATTGAGTTGTCTCTGAACTTGTAGTTGAATGCCGTTGCTCCCCCTCAACATTAGCACTACTAGTTGTATGACTGTTGTTTGCATCATCAGTATTAGCCTCATCAGTACCTGGTGAGTCATCAGGATTTGGTGACCCATCAGTATCTGATGAATTGACAGGATCTGATTCAATTTCTTCAGGTTCCTTGGAAGCTTCATTTTCAAATAATAATCTATCATGAGAGTCTTCAATGATTCCAGTTATCTTCTTATCATCAAAAGATACATGTATTGACTCCATGACAGTTCTTGTTCTCAAATTAAAAACTCTGAAGGCTCTTGATGTAGGATAACCTATGAATATTCCTTCATTAGCCTTTGTTTCAAATTTCCCTAGCTGTTCAGGATGAGTTCTGAGAACAAAACATTTACAGCCAAACACATGCAAATGCTTCAGACTTGGTTTCTTCTCTTTGAGTGACTGATAAGGAGTGACACCATGCCTGTTTATCAATGTGAGATTTTGTGTATAGCATGCTGTGTTGACTGCTTCTGCCCAGAAATATGTAGGTAATTTAGCTTCTTCCAACATAGTTCTGCCAGCTTCAATAAGAGTTCTATTCTTCCTTTCTACTACTCCATTTTGCTGAGGTGTGCCAGGAGCAGAGAATTGTTGAATGATTCCTTTGTATTTGCAGAACTCTCCCATCTTTGAATTCTTAAATTCAGTACCATTATCACTTCTCAGAATCTTGACTTTGTACTTTGTGGTTGTCTCAATCATCCTCACATGATCCAACAGAACTTCAGGAGTTTCATCTTTTCTATGCAGAAAATACACCCAGGTGAATCTAGAATATTCATCAACAATTACAAGAGTGTACCTTTTCTTACTGATGGACATGATGTTGACTGGACCAAACAGATCAAGATGTAGCATGTGATATGGTTCTTCAATAGAGGATTCTGATTTACTCTGGAATGATGTCCTTCTTTGTTTTGCTTTTTGGCATGCATCACAGAGTCCATCAGGTGTATATAAGACATTAGGTAATCCTCTTACTAACTCTTTCTTAACCAACTCATTGATGTTGCTGAAGTTGAGATGAGAAAGCTTCTTGTGCCAATTCCAACTTTCATCTACTGAAGCTTTACTGATGAAACATGTAGGGGAGCCATCAGTATCTGAGAGAATGTTGGCTTCATATATGTTACCATGCCTGTAGCCAGTTAGTGCTATCTTCCCTGTTGCTTTACTGACTACTTCACAATGTGTGGAATAGAAATTGACATGATAACCTCTGTCAGTGATTTGACTAATACTCAACAAGTTGTGTTTTAGTCCCTTCACTAGAGCTACTTTTTCAATGATGACATTTCCAATGATTATATTGCCATATCCCAAGGTTTGTCCAATGTTGCCATCTCCATAAGACACAGTTGGGCCAGCTTTTTCTTCATATTCTGATAACAGGGCTTTGTTTCCAGTCATGTGCACAGAACATCCACTATCCATGACTAACACATTTTTCCTTTTACCCTGCATCAGAATAGTAAAACACTAGTCAGAATGTTTAGGAACCCACACTTGTTGGATTCCTTGTTCATGCATTTTATTAAATTTAACAGCAGAAGACTTTTTGACTTTAGCAGTCCTGACAGGATTTACTCCATCAGGATTTGCTTTGTCAATATCAGTATTAACAAAAGCATGCTTCATTATGACATTTTTAGTTCTATCAGACTTTGTACTACTTTCAAACTTAGGCAATGGATCATAAAAGTTATAGTACAAATCATGATACTCTTTACATGTATAAATAGAATGCCATAGACTACCACAATGAAAACAGGAATTCTGTGGTTTGTAAAATACTGATCTATTCCTAACATCAGACTTAGGAATTTCAGCAATTTTCTTCTTACTCTTTTTACAATCAATAGCAAGATGATTAGAGTTACCACAGTTAAAACAACTCTTTCTAGGTGCATTTGGGATATACTTATAACCATTCTCTTTATTGATCCCAACTTTACCATTCCTGTTTCTCTTAACAGTAGCTTCCTTTTTCTTATCTGTAACCTCACAGATTTTATCTTTAAGCTGTTTCTGAGACAATAGACCTACATTCTTAGTAACTTTGTTCAAGACAGGTTTAGGCTTAACGATTTTAATTCCTTGAGTAGAAGAAGATCCCTTTTCAAAAGTAGAATTGGAATCCTTACCAAAAACAAAATTAACAGGAGTAATCTTAGATTTGGTTGAGTCTATAACATGTCTATAGGTCTTTGGACTAACTGTCTCATCAATGACAATTTTCTCTTTCAATTTCTTATCCTCATCTGACTTATATCCTAGACACTCTTTCCAATTCTTAGAGGTATTAATCTCATGAAATTTCCTACCAGAGTCTGTCCAGGTTCTGATTTTCTCATTAGCATATTCAAGTTCTTTTTCAAGGGAAGTACATTTAGATGTTATCTCTAAGTGCATGTGCTTAACATTATCACATTCTTTTTGTACTTCTTGCATACGAGAAAATTCAGCTTCTAATATCTCATTCCTCTTTCTAAGGTCAGACATCTCAGATAAGATTCTAGTATTCTCAGCAGTTTGACTTCTAAAGCTAATATGTAATGACTTTAGAAAACGTCTTAACTCAGAAGCATTATCAGTATCAAAATCAAAGATAGTATTTAGTACCTTATCATCAGGAGCAGCAGTTACATCAGCATTGGCCATTAACGCATAGTTGACTACCTCAGTATCAGATTCTGAGGAAGAGTCCATCCAATCCTTGCTTGATGTGATGAGTGCCTTTGTCTTGTTGCATTCAGAAGCAAAGTGACCCATACCATTACACTTGTAGCATCTAACCTTTGACTTGTCAAATTTGCTACCCTTGCTGTCCTTTTTGATATACTTGTCTTTGTCTGCTTTGAAGGTCTTTTTCTGAAAGTTGCCTTGTCTTCTATTCTTCCTGAACTTCATCCTTCTGAAGTTTCTGACAATCATAGCAACCATCTCTTCCATGTCTGAGTCAGAAGAGTCATCACCAGTATTGGCATCAGGATTGGCATCAGGATTGCCATCAGTATCTGATGAAGAGTCGTCAGGATCTGACTCAGTTACTCTTGCTGTCCTTCTAGAGACCTCCATAGCTTTCTCTTTTGATTTTGCTTCTACATTCAAAGCAATTGACTTTGCCTTGCTGCTTTTCTTGTTCTTTCTCTGTTGAACTTCAAGATCATGAGTTCTTAGCATCCCATAGATCTCATCAAGAGACACAATGTTCAGATCATACTGGTGTCTAATGATTGAGGTCTGAGTATCCCATTCTTCAGGTAAAGCTCTAAGAAATTTGGTGTTTGAATCTTCAGTTTCATATACTTTGTCAACTAAGGATAAGCTGTTCAATAGTGTCAGAAATCTATCATATAGATCAGTCAGGCTCTCTTCAGGTCTTGCATCGAATTGTTCATATTCTTGAATCAATAGAGCCCTTCTGTTTTTCTTAACAGATGCAGATCCCTGGCACTGAGTTTCCAAAGTATCCCAGATTTCTTTTGAAGACTTGCATGCTATCACTCTGTTTGACATAACAGCATCAAGACCATTGTGCAAGATATTCTTTATCTTTGGTTCTCTGAGTACATGAGCTTTTTCTTCTGGAGTCCATTCAGATTTAGCTTTGACCACATAATGTTCTGGTACTGTATCTGTTCGTTCTACGAACTTTGTTGGTATATATGGTCCATCACGAATCCTGTCCAGATTGTCAGGATCCATAGCCTCCAGGTACATCAGCATCTTTACCCTCCATGTGGGATATTCTGATATCTTCAAGATGGGAATCTTCATGCTTTCATACTTGGTTGTCGACATCTTTAGATCGTATCTGATTCAGAATTAAATCAGTTTGCTCTGATACCAATTGTTGCCCAGTAAATAACAATTGTAGAAGGGGGTTGAATACAATTGTATAAGATTCTCGACTTTATATAACACAAATATGAAAGATCAATAACAATAACAATAACAGCTTTATTAACTTTGATATAAAACTGTTACAAACTCTCTTAAGAAATTCTGATGTTCTTAAGAGCTGCTAGCTTACAAAAACTCTCTCAAGAAATTCTGTTCTTAAGAGCTTCTCTCCGATTATGTTCTCTCTCTAATGAATACATAAATCGAAACCAAAACTGTGTTTATATAGTGCACACAGCTTCTCTATCAATAACAAGATAAGTCCTAATCATAATAAAGATAGAAACATATCTTTAATTGATAGCTGCATTCTACAAACCAGGAACAAACTTCCATGTTTATCTAGACTCCAAATATAACTCGAAGTAGGAATCCTGATCAGCTTCAAGTTCTGATGATCAATCCTGATCATAGTCTGAGTAGGAATCCTGATGATCAATAAGATACTGACGCTTGATCAAATACTGATGACCATGCAATACTGATGACGTCAGCAATCCTGATCAGTTGAGTCTAGCTTCTGACGATCATTGAATTCTGATCTAACATTGACCTTCTTCGAGATTTAAAGGGTCTTTTTCGCATTTCTTGTAATTGTCTGGTTCCTCGAGTATATAATTCCAACTCAATTTTGTTTGCTTTAATCTTCCAGAATAGAAATTAAGAGTTTTTATCAATTTCTTGGGAAATAATACGAAATTCAAAAATTCTGTATAATTTCGAACTCATATGAGGTCGAATTTTCGTGTCATTTTAGCTCCTGGTCGAACACCTTCGACCAGGAATGAGGTCGTAGGTTTTCGACCAGGATTGAGGTCGAAATATGGGTCCATTTTGGCTCCTGGTCGAAGGTGTTCGACCAGGAATGAGGTCGTAGGTTTTCGACCAGGATTGAGGTCGAAATATGGGTTCATTTTGGCTCCTGGTCGAACATCTTCGACCAGGAATGAGGTTGTAGGTTTTCGACCAGGATTGAGGTCGAAATATGGGTCCATTTTGGCACCTAGTTGAACACCTTCAACCAGGAATGAGGTCGTGGACTTTCGACCTTGATTAAGGTCGAACTTTTGGTCCATTTTAGCTCCTAGTCGAACACCTTCGACCAGGAATGAGGTGTTGGACTTTCGACCTTGATTAAGGTCGAACTTTTGGTCCATTTTAGCTCCTAGTCGAACACCTTCGACCAGGAATGAGGTCGTGGACTTTCGACCTTGATTGAGATCGAACTTTTGGTCCATTTTAACTCCTAGTTGAACACCTTCGACCAGGAATGAGATCGTGGACTTTAGACCTTGATTGAGGTCGAACTTTTGGTCCATTTTAGCTCCTAGTCGAACACCTTCAACCAGGAATGAAGTCGTGGACTTTCGACCTTGATTGAGGTCGAACTTTTGGTCCATTTTAGCTCCTAGTCGAACACCTTCGACCAGGAATTAGGTCGTGGACTTTCGACCTTGATTGAGGTCGAAATCTTGGTCCATTTTGGCTCCTAGTCGAACACTTCGACCTGGAATGAGGTCGTGGACTTTCGACCTTGATTGAGGTCGAACTTTTGATCCATTTTAGCTCCTAGTCGAACACCTTCGACCAGGAATGAGGTCGTGGACTTTCGACCTTGATTGATGTCGAACTTTTGGTCCATTTTAGCTCCTAATCGAACACCTTCGACCAGTAATGAGTTCGTGGACTTTCGACCTTGATTGAGGTCGAACTTTTGGTCCATTTTAGCTCCTAGTCGAACACCTTCGACCAGGAATGAGGTCGATCTTTTGACCTTGATATTTATCTTTGAGCTATTTATTTTTGTTGGCCCTAAATTGGGCCCAAGATTTTTACCCACTTTCCTTGGGCTAAATTGTGATCGGGCTCATTATAATTTGTGGGCTTTCATGAGCTATACCGGTTAGTGCCAGTTGCCCTTCCTTTAACCGGCCCATTGACCGGCTATTCTTTCTATAAAAGAGTAGAGTTTCATTTCATCATTCCTCACATTTCAATTTTCATCTCATATAGTTATTCTGCTAAATTATTCTCAGAATTTTCTCTGTAAAGCTCTGCTAGGGTTCTACAGTAAGGCGATTTCCGGCGAGCTTTTATGATTGATAATTATCGGTTTCTAGCTTTTTTGCTTGAAGATTTGAAGATTTCTGGGTTCATCTTTGAATATTTGAAGATTCTTTGAAGATTTTCTGGATTTTCGTTGAAGATTTGGAGATTTTTTGAAGATTTTCTGGGTTTTTCCTTGAAGATTTGAAGAATTTTCTGGGTTTTCAACTTTCAAATGGCTGATTGTGCTTCCCAACGTCTTCAAAAAATGAATTCTGCATCCAAACGAGGTACCCCCATTTCTATTCGTTCTAAGTACATGTCTTTACATGATATGATCAATGAACGTGGGGATGAATACCCGTCTGTTTCTTCTCTAGATTTGTATGATTGTAGTAATAGATTTCATGATGTTGACAAAATTAGGGATTATAATAAAATGTATAGGGTTAAGGCTCCCTTAAAATTAGTCACCGCCGGTGCTGGTGACCGTTCTTGTCATTGGCGGTCTAACGCTCTGTGTATTTATAAAGATGCCATAGTTTCCAGTCTTAGGTTTTCGTTTCATGAATTTATACCTAGACTTCTGGCTGATGTTCAAGTAAATCCTTGCCAATTACCTCCAAATGCATGGAGGATAATTAATTGTTTTATGGTTTTGTGCTTGCGCAACAATTTTCCTCTTTCCGTCCCTTTGTTTAGAAAAATATTCCAGTTTAAGAATAGTTCTGCCAGTAACTTGGGTTGGGTGTACATTAACCACCGAGTGGAAAAATGAATTCATGTACCTCGTTTGGGAAGGTGGGGATTGGGGAACCTTATTCCACAAATCATTTGGTAGAGTTGTGGATGGTAGTCCCAACAACATAATTTTGAATGATGAGGAATCCCATGCTTATTCTGAGCTAATCAAGGACAATGGGATTACTGTGGCTTGGGAGCTTCTAGACGAATTTGTCCTTAAGTCTGTTGACCTTTCAAGTGTTTCAGACAAGGGTAAATTTCCTTACTTTCTTTGTTTATTCTTTTTCTTTTTGAGATTTCTTATACCCATTCTTGTTTGTTTCTATATTTACAGACGCGACCTTTATTAACAAGACTAATGAGCCCAAGGACGATGAGACTGCCAGGATGAAGAGTGCTAGGATAGGAGATGATCCTAGTGGGAAACCTGATGTTCCCAGTTTTCTGATCCCACCTCAGATTCCTGTGGAGGTGGCAGATGCTCCTGTATCTTCAAAGTCCTCAGTTTGGCGCCCCAACTGGGGTATTAGGAAGAAGGACACCATTACTTGGGTGTCCAAGCATGCCATTGAGTGGTCATACCAGTCACTCACTCCCTGCGACTACAAGGATTTTGTTACAAATTCTACTATCGAGGGAGTTGAACATCGCGCTCAAGCCATAGTTGCGGTACTTTTCTTTCTTTGTTCTATTTAATCCTTCTTCTTTTTATGTAATCTTTATCTTACTTTGACTTCCTTTTTGTTTGGTAGAGTAATGCCAACTTTCAGGGGGCCCTTTTTCAGGCTAAAGCTTGGCGTACTTCTTCTGAAGCCAACAAGGCTAAGCTTGATAAATCTGAGGAGGAGGTGAAGTCTTTGAAGGAGGCTTTAGCAAGAAAGGAGAAAGAGCTTGAGGATGCTCAAGCTGAGTTGGTTGAGCTAAGAAAGGGTAAAGATGATTATATTGACGAGTACCTTGACTCCTAAGAGTACAAGGACTTAATAGAGAAACATGATGAAATTATTTTTCCAGTTCAGTATTCTGTAGGATGGGAGAATACTGTTCACGCCATCTCAGCTAAACATCCTGAAGCTTTTGATCCTGCTCACTTTCCAAGTCCTCACCCTCCTACTCCTCTAGAGAGCATCCTGGATGGGAGAGTTAGCATGGAGGAGGATGATAGGATTCTGGATCCTGAGAATTCCTCACCCCCTGGTGACATGTCTTTCAATGATCCCGAGGCTACTGATTCCAGTTCTAGTTCCAGCTCGGAAGAAGAGACTGATACTGGCAGCAAAGACGGGGATGAATAGTTTTTAGATATGTTTGTCTTTATATGGCCGCATGTGGCTATTTTATCTATCGTGTATTTTCAGCCTTCGGGCTTAATTTAAACTCTTTATGTAAGTTTAACTTAATATCTTTCGGTTTCTTTTAAGATGACATACTTATCAATGTTTGTCAAATACAAGTTGTCATAAAAATGTCGAATAAGTATATCTTTCATAAATAACTGGAAAATGGGTTCGACCCTTACATAATACTCTACTTCCTACCTCGAGTTAAAACTCGGACTGATTTCGTCTATTAGATCAGGATTCAATGATCGTTAGGATCTAGACTCAACTGATCAAGATTGCTGACATCATCAGTATTGCATGGTCATCAGTATTGCACAAGCGTCAGTATCAGGATTGTCATCAGGATTTATATCAGGACTGTGATCAGGATTGATCATCAGGACTGGAAGCTGATCAGGATTTCTATTTCAAGTTGGTTTATGAGTCTAGTTAAAGAAGGAAGTTTATTTTGTCGGTCCTAATTTATAGGAATGCAGCTGTCGATTAGGATATATTTCAATCTAGTTTGTAATTGATTAGAACTTATCTTATAATCGATAGAGAAGCTGTGTAGTCTATAAACACAGTTTAGGTTTCGATTTAGATCGATCACATACACGAGTATTTTGTAACCTAGAAGCTTGATAAGTGGATTTTTAATCCACTTGGAAATCGGCTTAAATTGATGACTTGAACTCAAGTATGTGGTGTGTTTAATGTGTTTTCATTAAGTTTTGCAGAACAAAGAGTTGGAGGTTAATTTGATTAAAATTCGGATTTTCCGGGTAGGTTGCGCAGTCTTCACTGTTTTGGCCATATCTGGAGTTCTACAAGTCCGATTCTGACGATCTTACAGCTCACGCGAAGAGGACAACATTTTCTATAATTCTAGGTAGAAGGTTCTGCGCGGGCGCCCAGGAATTGTACTGGAATTCTGCGCGGCCTCCCAGGAAGTCAGAATCACCAGAAATTGCCAGAATTCGATTTTAATAAGGAAATTTTCACAAATTCGACTTCTAATCATTATGGTAATTGCTTAGGGCGGCCAGAAACTTCCAGAATCAGTTGTTAACATGGAATATGCAATTCTTATTGCATTCAAAGATGGAAATTGCCGTAATTCTATTCTAACTCAAAAACGACAATTGCTTGGAAGAGGGACAACTTGGAGCTATAAATACACACCTTGGGGGGACATAATCAACACATCACAATACATCACAACACACCAGAGATCAGATTCAATATTGGAGCACAAGATCGAGGAGCCAAGAACGAAGAACGTGACTACGAGGAGATCTAGACATAGTTTTTTCTTGTATTCTTCAATTTTGGTGTAACTTTTGGATGCTTCCGGATTTGTCCTCTAAACCTTTAACTCTTATTCATATTTACATCATTGATTTATTGTTTTTCATCATGCTTTCATCAGAACCCACGATGATGAACGGTTCGATTATGAACTAATCATTGTCGTGGGATTCTAACGGATTTATTTATGGATTTTAGTAGTTAATTGTTTTAAAGATGTGTGTGTGATGGCTAATTGATATCCTAGTTTGGTTGTGCTTATTCTTCTTGGATGCGTAGCTAACATCTAAGTTGTTTGTTAATCTCTATTGAATACGAAAGTGGATATAGAGGTTTAGAACTTGCCATGCTAGCATAGGTTTATGTATGTTTGTCATGCATGATTCGTAGGTAATTTTAACCATCTTACCTGCCCTATGTAATCTGAATGGATAACTTGCTCGTTAAACCGTTATGTTTTCAAATCTTATAGACATATAGGGTCTAAGCATGATTGGTGTCTGCTTAACTTCTATCTCTTTTGTGGATGTTGAGTGGTTTGGTATACGTATACTGAAAGGTAGCGTGTACTGATTTCGTGTTATCCAATTAGTTATCACAACTGTCACATGCATTGATTAAATACAAAAGACTCTGAATGAAGTATTTAATGAAGTTAGGATCCCATGTTTTATTCTCATAAGTAAATCAACAGAAATCTTTAGTTTAATATAGTCTTGGTAATTTGTTTAGTTAAATTAGTTAATCAAAACACAACTTTGATACTTGTCTTAGCATTGAACGATAGCCATACATTGTTGCATAAGTGCATAACTATAGTAACCAACAGTCTCTTTGGGAACGAACTCTACTTATTCTTATATTACTTGTGACCGCGTATACTTGCGTGATATTGTGTGAACAAGTTTTTGGCGCCGCTGCCGGGGATCATCGGTGTTTTATTTTAGTTTATGTGCTTGTCATCAGTGGTTGTTAGAGTTCACTGACTCGGATTGTAGTTGTTTGTTCTGTGTGTTTTAGGTACTTGAACGTGTATGCGAACACGTTCTCAGACTCGTAAATTGGAAGAAGAAAGATTAAAGTTAGTAAAGATGGGAGACGTACCAGAAGGAGTAGCACCTGCAGCTAAGGCTTTGAAGGACTATTCTCAGCCAAAGATCAATGATATTCAGTCGAGCATTGTCAGACCTGCCATTGCAGCCAATACCTTTGAAATCAAGCCTATCACGATTCAGATGGTACAAAACTCAGTTCAGTTTGGGGGTGCTGCTACGGAGGATCCTAACATGCACATTCGGAGCTTCATGGAGATTTGTGATACTTTCAAGTTCAACGGTGTGTCGGATGATGCTATCAAGTTGAGGCTATTTCCATTCTCTCTGAGAGATAAGGCTAAGGGCTGGTTGCACTCTCTACCAGCAGGTTCTATTACTACATGGGAGGATCTTGCTCAAAAATTTCTTACTAAATTCTTCCCCATGGCTAAAACTGCTGCGATCAGGAATGCTCTTACTCAGTTTTCTCAGCATTCTGGAGAAACTTTATGTGAAGCTTGGGAGCGTTACAAGGAGATGCTTAGGAAGTGTCCTCATCATGGAATGCCTGATTGGATGGTGATCAATTGCTTTTATAATGGTTTGGGAGGTCAATCTCGACCAATGCTTGATGCAGCATCAGGTGGAGCTCTGTGGGCTAAGAGCTACGAGGAAGCTTATAAGTTAATTGAGATGATGGCTGCGAATGAATATCAGAATCCTACTCAGAGATTATCACAAGGCAAAGTAGCAGGAGTTCTTGAAGTTGATGCAACTACAGCTATAGCAGCCCAGTTGAAGGCTTTGACAATGAAGGTGGATTCTTTGACGAATTATGGAGTTCAGCAGGTGGCTAGTGTTTGTGAGCTTTGTGCGGGCGCACATGAGACAAATAATTGTGCCATATCTAGTGAGTCGGCGCAGTTTGTGAGCAACTTTCAGAGACCATCACAGCCAGTTCCAGCCACCTATCATCCCAATAGCCGGAATCATCCTAATTTCAGATGGAGCGACAATCAACAATCTCAGCAGCCTTATCAGCCATTCCAAGGTCAGCAATTTGGAGCAAAGCCTTACAATCCTCAGAATTTTCAGCAGCAGCAAGGGCAGAATTTTCAGCCACAGTATGCTCCTAGGCAACAATTTCAGCCACCAGGATTTCCGCAACAACCTCATGCTAGTGCGGGGCAGTCTTCGAATGAAAAATCTGAATTGGATGAGTTGAGAATGATAGTTAAAAGCCAGGCGGCATCGCTCAAGAGTTTGGAGAATCAGATGGGGCAGTTGGCAAGTGCCTTACTCAGCAGAGCTCAGGGAACTCTTCCTAGCGATACGGAGCCTAATCCAGGAAAGACAGTTGTCCAAGAACATGTGAAAGCAGTTACCTTGAGATCGGGAAAGGTCACGGGCAATCAAAAATCAGCAGTTGAAGAAGAGGAAGAAATTCAACAGCATCAGGTGGAACCTTCTAAGGAAAAGCCAATTTTTGATTTGGCAGCTAAGCAGTTGGACGGTGAGGCTGAAAAGAGCAAAAATTCTGCTGACAAGTCTACTTCGGAGCAGACTATTTACCCACCTCCTCCATACCCAAAGAGGCTCCAGAAGAAGACTACAGAGAGTAACCAGATCTATCCTCCTCCTCCATATCCAAAGAGGCTACAGAAGCAGAATCTTGACACAAAATTCACCAAATTTCTCGAGGTTTTCAAGAAGTTACACATCAACATACCTTTTGCAGAAGCTCTTGAACAGATGCCGAGCTATGCTAAGTTCATGAAGGGTATTCTATCTCGGAAGTTGAAACTCGAGGATTTGGACACTGTTGCTTTGACAGAGGAGTGTAGTGCAGTTCTACAGCAGAAATTGCCACCGAAGCTTAAAGATCCGGGAAGTTTTACCATACCTTGCACTATTGGCAATCAACTTTGCAGCAAATGCTTATATGATTTGGGAGCTAGCATTAATCTAATGCCAATGTCTGTTTTTAAGCAACTTGGGTTGCCTGAGCCGAAACCAGTTAATATGACCTTACAGTTGGCTGATCGGTCGATCACATATCCGAGGGGTATAGTGGAGGATGTCTTGTTAAAGGTGGATAAGCTGATTTTTCCTGTTGATTTTGTTATTCTTGACTTTGAGGAGGATAAGAAGATTCCTATCATCTTGGGAAGACCTTTTCTGGCTACTGGCCGAGCGTTGATCGATGTTCAGAAAGGAGAGCTCACAATGAGGGTGAGTAATCAAAAGGTCATCTTTAATGTGTTCAAGGCTATGAAATTTCCGACAGAGGAGGAAAAGTGTTTTAGCTTGAAGATGGTTGATACGGGTCAGAGAAAGGAGTTCGATCAGCTGTTGAGCAAAAATTCGGACATGCACAAGTTCGAGCATCACATCAGTGATTCCATTGACAATTCTTCCATTCGAGATCTTTCGAATGTCAAGCTTGGAAAACTTCCACCACATTTGAAGTATGTCCTTCTGAATGATGAGTTGGTGATTTTTAAAGAGTGTGAATATAATGTGTTGAGAAGGTGGAACAAGGATGATGAGGTAAAAGAGTGTTCTTATCAATCGACGGAGAAACATAAACACCTTAGAGGTGTAAAGAAGAAAAAGAAAAAATCGATTGGTGGAAAAGTCAAGGTGAAGTTTGATTTGGAAAAGATGTGGGAAGAAAGCAAGAAGGTTATCAAACAATGGGTGAATGGTCCTTCTGCTAAGGACAAGTCAAATGCGATCTTCGAGCCACCATGATTTGATTCACATTTGTCCGGCTAAATGACATTAACGACAGCGCTTCGTGGGAGGCAACCCATGTGTTAGGTATGTTTCTACTATCTTTCTTATTACCTTCAATGAGGGCATTGAATATTCTAAGTTTGGGGGTGATTTGGGGATAAGTAGTGTTGTGGTGTTATATGTTCATGTAGGAAATCATATTTTGCATGTTTGTGGTAATTCATTCATGTTTTGTTCGTATTTTGCATGTTTGTTTCATGGAGGACATTTTGTTTATGTTTTTATTATATATTGCCTGGCATGCATATTTCATGATCCCTTAGGACGAGCTATTTCTGTTTAGTAGGTAGATGTTGATTTGATTGTGGTAATCATAAATAGAGGGATGATTTAAGTTCTTATGAAATTGACATGCATGTTATGAAAACAAAATCTTTACACAATTCATCGTTTGCTTTTGGGCTAGATTAGGGCCATGCTTGTTTGGATGTTTTGAGGCTTAATCATTTGTTTATAGTTAAAATGTTCTTTATTCCCTTGATGGCGTAGGAGCACCAAAGTATAAGTTTGGGGGAAAACAGGGATTTCATGTTAAGTGTTTTTAGTTGTGTTTAGTTGTTAATAAAGGCTAGGCGTCAAATGGCTAGTAGCCAGCTCATATTTTATGAGTAGTCTAGGATGAATGAGATGGAGCGAAACACACTCATTCTTGTGTGAAAAAAAAAGGAGAGAGAAAAGAAAAAAAAAATGAGTGTTTGTGAGAGTGTGAGTGTGTATAATTGACTAGGGTGAGCTCTTTAATACTCGATTAATTAAGTCTGAGGGGTACTTGTACCTGGTAACCTAAAGCCCTTTGTGGTTTGGGATTGCCGACCTAACACTCGCTACATGGGTATTATTGTATAAGCCTTTTGGGGTCTCATCCATTGCACGGTCAAATAAACACGTGTGTTATGTTGTTTTGTTATGTGTTGTAGTTGTTAGTAATAAAGCATGAATTCCTGTCTAACTTAAATGATGATGGAGGTGTCTCTGAGTTATGAAGTGTCTAGCGTTCATTCTTTTTATAAACTAGTGATTGCCTTGACGAAGAATGGGTATGATTTTTGGTCTAGTGTTAGGAGTATATCTGATGAGTATCGCACACACCACGTTTCCGTTCATGTATTGTTAGTATACGGGGATTTAGTCGAGCTCTGTTTGGAAGTTATTGCATGATTTGAGATGTTTGCTTATTGAATGGTTATGGTTAGTTTAAAGGGGATCTTTGCATTTTTTTCATGTAGTTGCATTCATATAGTTTGCATTGTTAGTTGCATTGTTAGATGGATTTTGTGAGTACATTCGCTATAGGCCCTCACGAGACCTTACTCGTCCACTAGGGCTGCCTAGGGGTTTAAAGGGCTTGTTTCATATGCCAAATGCAACCGTGATCACCTACGGAAGTGGTACTAGTTAGTTGTATATAGTTATATTATTTATGCTTGAGGACAAACATCAGTTTAAGTTTGGGGGTGTGATAAGTGGATTTTTAATCCACTTGGAACGCTTCATATCGGCTTAAATTGATGACTTGAACTCAAGTATGTGGTGTGTTTAATGTGTTTTCATTAAGTTTTGCAGAACCAAGAGTTGGAGGTTAATTTGATTAAAATTCGGATTTTCCGAGTAGGTTGCGCAGTCTTCACTGTTTTGGCCAAATCTGGAGTTCTACAAGTCCGATTCTGACGATCTTACAGCTCACGCGAAGAGGACAACATTTTCTATAATTCTAGGCAGAAGGTTCTGCGCGGGCGCCCAGGATTTGTACTGGAATTCTGCGCGGCCGCCCAGGAAGTCAGAATCGCCAGAAATTGCCAGAATTCGATTTTAATAAGGAAATTTTCACAAATTCGACTTCTAATCATTATGGTAATTGCTTGGGGCGGCCAGAAACTTCCAGAATCAGTTATTAACATGGAATATGCAATTCTTATTGCATTCAAAGATGGAAATTGCCGTAATTCTATTCTAACTCAAAAACGGCAATTGCTTGGAAGAGGGACAACTTGGAGCTATAAATACACCTTGGGGGGACATAATCAACACATCACAATACATCACAACACACCAGAGATCAGATTCAATATTGGAACACAAGATCGAGGAGCCAAGAACGAAGAACGTGACTACGAGGAGATCTAGACATAGTTTTTTCTTGTATTCTTCAATTTTGGTGTAACTTTTGGATGCTTCCGGATTTGTCCTCTAAACCTTTAACTCTTATTCATATTTACATCATTGATTTATTGTTTTTCATCATGCTTTCATCAGAACCCACGATGATGAACGGTTCGATTATGAACTAATCATTGTCGTGGGATTCTAACGGATTTATTTATGGATTTTAGTAGTTAATTGTTTTAAAGATGTGTGTGTGATGGCTAATTGATATCCTAGTTTGGTTGTGCTTATTCTTCTTGGATGCGTATCTAACATCTAAGTTGTTTGTTAATCTCTATTGAATGCGAAAGTGGATATAGAGGTTTAGAACTTGCCATGCTAGCATAGGTTTATGTATGTTTGTCATGCATGATTCGTAGGTAATTTTAACCATCTTACCTGTCCTATGTAATCTGAATGGATAACTTGCTCGTTAAACCGTTATGTTTTTAAATCTTATAGACATATAGGGTCTAAGCATAATTGGTGTCTGCTTAACTTCTATCTCTTTTGTGGATGTTGAGTGGTTTGGTATACATATACTGAAAGGTAGCGTGTACTGATTTCGTGTTATCCGATAAGTTATCACAACTGTCACATGCATTGATTAAATACAAAAGACTCTGAATGAAGTATTTAATGAAATTAGGATCCCATGTTTTATTCTCATAAGTAAATCAACAGAAATCTTTAGTTTAATATAGTCTTGGTAATTTGTTTAGTTAAATTAGTTAATCAAAACACAACTTTGATACTTGTCTTAGCATTGAACGATAGCCATACATTGTTGCATAAGTGCATAACTATAGTAACCAACAGTCTCTGTGGGAACGAACTCTACTTATACTTATATTACTTGTGACCGCGTATACTTGCGTGATATTGTGTGAACAAAGCTCTTAAGAACATCAGAATTTCTTGAGAGAGTTTGTAACAGTTTTATATCAGATTTAATAAAGCTGTTATTATTCTTTCATATTTGTGATACATAATTTATTAAGTCGAGAATCTTATACAATTGTATTCAACCCCCCTTCTACAATTGTTATTTACTGGGCAACAATTGGTATCAAAGCAAACTGATTTGAATTTGAATCAGATACGATCTAAGATGTCGACAAAGTATGAAAGCATGAAAATTCCCATCCTGAAGAAAACTGAGTATCCAACATGGAAGGTAAAGATGCTGATGTACCTGGAGGCTATGGACCCTGACTATTTGGACAGGATACGTGATGGACCATATGTTCCTACGAGAATAGTTGCACAAACAGATACTGTACCTGAACACTACATGGTCAAGGTAAAAAGTGAATGGACTCCTGAAGAGAAAGTTGACGTTCTCAGAGATGCAAAGATAAAGAATATCCTTCACAACAGCCTTGATGCTGTCATGTCTAACAGGGTGATTGCATGCAAATCTTCAAAAGAAATTTGGGACACTTTGGAAACTCAATGCCAAGGATCTGCATCTGTCAAGAAAAACAGAAGGGCTCTACTTATTCAAGAGTATGAACAATTTGATGCAAGACCTGATGAGAGCCTTACTGACATGTATGATAGATTCCTGACACTCTTGAACAATCTATCACTAGTAGGCAAAGAGTATGTATATGAAGATTCTAATACAAAGTTTCTGAGAGATTTACCAGAAGAATGGGATACAAAAACATCAATCATTAGGCATCAGTATGATCTAAACACTGTGTCTCTTGATGAAGTTTATGGGATGCTGAGAACCTATGATCTTGAGGTTCAACAAAGGAAGAATAAGAAAAGCAGCAAGGCAAAGTCTATTGCCTTGAATGTTGAGGCTAAATCAAAAGGAAAAGCTGTGGAGGTCTCTAGAAGAAAATCAAGAATAGTTGAGTCAGATCCTGATGACTCATCATCAGATACTGATGACAATCCTGATGCCAATACTGATGATGATTCTTCTGACTCAGACATGGAAGAGATGGTTGCTATGATAGTCAGAGGCTTCAAAAAGATGAAGTTTAGGAAGGCTAGAAGACAAGGCAACTTCCAGAAAAAGACCTTCAATGCTGACAAAGACGAGTACAACAAAAAGGACAGCAAGAGTGGCAAATTTGACAAGTCGAAGGTTAGATCCTACAAGTGTAATGGAATGGGGCACTTTGCAACTGAGTGCAAGAAGGCTAAAGCACTCATCACTTCAAACAAGGATTGGATGGACTTTTCCTCAGAATCTGACACTGAGGTGGTCAACTATGCCCTAATGGCCAATACTGATGAATCTGCTGTTCCTGATGATAAGGTACTAAATACTGTCTTTGATTTTGATACTGATAATGCTTCTGAGTTAAGACGTTTTCTAAAGTCATTGCATATTAGCTTTAGAAGTCAAACTGCTGAGAATACTAGGATCTTATCTGAGATGTCTGAACTTAGAAAAAGGAATGAGCATCTAGAAACTGAATTCTCTTTTATGCAAAAAGTACAGATAGAATGTGATAATGCTAAACACATGTATTTGAAGATGAAATTTAAATGTACTGCTCTTGAAAAAGAACTTGAGGAAGCTAAAGAGAAAATCAGAACTTAGACAGATTCTGGAAGGAAATTTCATGAAATAAATACTTCTAAGAATTGGAAAGAGTGTCTAGGTTATAAGTCAGATGATGATAAGAAGTTGAAAAAGAAAGTTGTAATAGATGAGACAGTAAGACCAATGACCTATAGACATGTTATAGACAAGACCAAATCAAAGATTAAGCTTGTTAAATTTGTATTTGGTAATGATCCCAATTCTACTTTTGAAAAGGGATCTACTTCTGATAACTCAGTCTCTCATGTGAAGTCTAGACCTGTCAAGAAAACTGAAAAGAAAAATATAGGTTTATTGTCTCAGAAACAACTTAGGGAAAAAGTTAGTGATGCAATTGGTAAACAAAATCTACCAACTGTCAAGAGAAACATGAATGGTAAAGTTGGGATTAATAAAGACAATAACTATAGGTTTATCCCAAATGCACCTAGAAAATGCTGCTTTAACCGTGGAAACTCTAATAATCTTTCTATTGATTGCAGGAAGAGTAAAAAGAAAGTTACTGAAATTCCTAAGTCTGATGTTAGGAGTAGATCAGTATTTTATAAACCACAGAAGTCCTGTTTTCATTGTGGTAGTAAATGGCATTCTATTTATACTTGTGAAGAATACCATAGTTTGTACTATAACTTTTATGATCCTTTACCTAAGTTTAATAAAAGTGCAAATTCTGGTATCATTAAGAATGTCAATGTGAAGCATGCATCTGTTAATACTGATACTGACAAATCAAATCCTGATGAAGTTAATCCTATCAGGACTGCTAAAGTAAAAAAGTCTTCTGCTGCTAAATTAAGTAAGATGCATGGAAAAGGAACCCAACAAGTGTGGGTTCCTGTTCACACAATATCACGCAAGTATACGCGGTCACAAGTAATATAAGAATAAGTAGAGTTCGTTCCCACAGAGACTGTTGGTTACTATAGTTATGCACTTATGCAACAATGTATGGCTATCGTTCAATGCTAAGACAAGTATCAAAGTTGTGTTTTGATTAACTAATTTAACTAAACAAATTACCAAGACTATATTAAACTAAAGATTTCTGTTGATTTACTTATGAGAATAAAACATGGGATCCTAACTTCATTAAATACTTCATTCAGAGTCTTTTGTCTTTAATCAATGCATGTGACAGTTGTGATAACTAATCGGATAACACGAAATCAGTACACGCTACCTTTCAGTATACGTATACCAAACCACTCAACATCCACAAAAGAGATAGAAGTTAAACAAACACCAATTATGCTTAGACCCTATATGTCTATAAGATTTGAAAACATAACGGTTTAACGAGCAAGTTATCCATTCAGATTATATAGGGCAGGTAAGATGGTTAAAATCACCTACGAATCATGCATGACAAACATACATAAACCTATGCTAGCATGGCAAGTTCTAAACCTCTATATCCAGTTTCGCATTCAATAGAGATTAACAAACAACTTAGATGTTAGCTACGCATCCAAGAAGAATAAGCATAACCAAACTAGAATATCAATTAGCCATCACACACACATCTTTAAAACAATTAACTACTAAAATCCATAAATAAATCCGTTAGAATCCCACGACAATGATTAGTTCATAATCGAACCGTTCATCATCGTGGGTTCTGATGAAAGCATGATGAAAAACAATAAATCAATGATGTAAATATGAATAAGAGTTAAAGGTTTAGAGGACAAATCCAGAAGCATCCAAAAGTTACACCAAAATTGAAGAATACAAGAAAAAACTATGTCTAGATCTCCTCGTAGTCACGTTCTTCGTTCTTGGCTCCTCGATCTTGTGCTCCAATATTGAATCTGATCTCTGGTGTGTTGTGATGTATTGTGATGTGTTGATTATGTCCCCCCAAGGTGTGTATTTATAGCTCCAAGTTGTCCCTCTTCCAAGCAATTGCCGTTTTTGAGTTAGAATAGAATTACGGCAATTTCCATCTTTGAATGCAATAAGAATTGCATATTCCATGTTAATAACTGATTCTGGAAGTTTCTGGCCGCCCCAAGCAATTACCATAATGATTAGAAGTCGAATTTGTGAAAATTTCCTTATTAAAATCGAATTCTGGCAATTTCTGGCGATTCTGACTTCCTGGGCGGCCGCGCAGAATTCCAGTACAAATCCTGGGCGCCCGCGCAGAACCTTCTGCCTAGAATTATAGAAAATGTTGTCCTCTTCGCGTGAGCTGTAAGATCGTCAGAATCGGACTTGTAGAACTCCAGATTTGGCCAAAACAGTGAAGACTGCGCAACCTACCCGGAAAATCCGAATTTTAATCAAATTAACCTCCAACTCTTGGTTCTGCAAAACTTAATGAAAACACATTAAACACACCACATACTTGAGTTCAAGTCATCAATTTAAGCCGATATGAAGCGTTCCAAGTGGATTAAAAATCCACTTATCAGTTCCTAAATATTCTAACTAGTGAATTGTAATTCTGATTGCAGGGAAAAAGGAAAAATGTGTTAGTCATGGATAGTGGATGTTCTGTGCACATGACTGGAAACAAAGCCTTGTTATCAGAATATGAGGAAAAAGCTGGCCCAACTGTGTCTTATGGAGATGGCAACATTGGACAAACTTTGGGATATGGCAATATAATCATTGGAAATGTCATCATTGAAAAAGTAGCTCTAGTGAAAGGACTAAAACACAACCCGTTGAGTATTAGTCAAATCACTGACAGAGGTTATCATGTCAACTTCTATTTCACACATTGTGAAGTAGTCAGCAAAGCATCAGGAAAGGTTGCACTCACTGGTTACAGGCATGGTAACATTTATGAAGCCAACATTCAAGCAAATACCGATGGCTCTCCTACTTGTCTCATCAGTAAAGCATCAGTAGATGAAAGTTGGAATTGGCACAAGAAGCTTTCTCATCTCAAATTCAGCAATATCAATGAGATGGTTAAGATAGATTTGGTTAGAGGATTGCCTAAAGCTTTGTATACTCCTGATGGACTCTGTGATGCATATCAAAAAGCTAAACAGAGAAGGACATCATTCAAGAGTAAATCTGAATCCTCTATTGGTGAATCATATCACATGTTACATCTTGATCTATTTGGACCAGTCAATATTATGTCCATCAGTAAGAAAAGGTACACTCTTGTAATTGTTGATGAATACTCTAGATTCACATGGGTGTATTTCCTGCACTGAAAAGATGAGACTCCAGAGATACTGTTGGATCATGTGAGAATGATTGAGACAGGCACAAAGTATAAAGTCAAGATTCTGAGAAGTGATAATGGTACTGAATTCAAGAATTCAAAGATGGAAGAGTTCTGCAAATACAAAGGAATTATTCAACAATTCTCTGCTCCTGGCACACCCCAGCAAAATGGAGTAGTAGAAATGAAAAATAGAACTCTTATTGAAGCTGACAGAACTATGTTAGAAGAGGCTAAATTGCCTACATATTTCTGGGCAGAAGCAGTCAACACAACATGCTATACACAAAATCTCACATTGATAAGCAGACATGGTGTAACTCCCTATCAAATGCTCAAGGAGAAGAAACCTAGTTTGAAGCATCTGCATGTGTTTGGCTGTAAGTGTTTTGTTCTCAGAACTCATCCTGAATAGCTAGGGAAATTTGAAACAAAGGCTGATGAGGGAATTTTCATTGGCTATCCTGCATCAAGAGCCTTTAGAGTTTTTAATTTGAGAACAAGGACTGTTATGGAGTCAATACATGTATCGTTTGATGATAAGAAGATAACAGGAATTGATGAAGACTCACATGATAGGTTGATTTTTGAAAATGAAGCTACCTAGCAACCTGAAGAAATGGAATCAGATACTGATACACCATCAGACACTGATGGATCACCAAATCCTGATGATCCATCAAATCCTGATGATCCATCAAATCCTGATGACTCACCAAATACTGATGGTGCTACTGATGGTGCTACTGATGGTACTACTCATGATACTACTGACAGTTCACATATTGACGGGGAGCAACAGCAGACTGTTCCTGATACTGATATTACTCACTCATCAGGACAAAATACTTCAGATACTGATTCAAGTGACAATCCTGATAATCCATCAGGAGGTGACAGCAACAATTCAGGGGGAGCTTCTACTGAAGCAAATTCTTCTAATCAAGATAGCACCAATCCAGGGGGAGCATCTACTTCAAGGAATAATTTACCACCAGCAAGGAAATGGACAAGAGATCATACTCCTGATTTGATAATTGGAGATCCTGATGCAGGTGTTAAAATAAGAAGTGCAACTCAGAATGAATGTCTTTATCATAATTTTCTATCCAAGGAGGAGCCTAAGAAAGTTGAAGATGCACTTAAGGATGCTGATTGGGTTACTGCAATGCAAGAAGAATTGAATGAATTTGAAAGGAATGAAGTCTGGAAACTGGTACCAAGACCAAAGAATAGGTCAATTGTTGGTACAAAATGGATTTTCAAGAATAAGACTGATTCAGATGGTGTAATAATTAGGAACAAAGCAAGGCTAGTTGCAAAGGGGTATTCTCAACAAGAAGGAATTGATTATGATGAAACTTTTGCTCCTGTTGCAAAACTAGAAGCCATCAGGATCTTTCTGGCTTATGCAGCTCACAAGAAATTCAAGGTTTTCCAGATGGATGTAAAAAGTACTTTCTTAAATGGTGAACTGGACGAAGAAGTATATGTTGAACAAACTCCTGGTTTCATTGATCCAAAGTATCCAAATCATGTCTACAGATTGGATAAGGCACTTTATGGACTAAGGCAAGCTCCAAGAGCATGGTATGAAACTCTAGCTCAATTCTTACTAGAAAGTGGATTCAAAAGAGGTACTATTGATAAAACTCTATTCTATTTGAATCATGGTAAGGATTTGCTTTTATTTCAGATTTATGTTGATGATATCATTTTTGGGTCAACAAACAATAAGCTGTGTGAAAAGTTTTCTAAGCTTATGCAGTCAAGATATCAAATGAGCATGATGGTAGAAATGAGTTACTTTCTTGGTCTTCAAGTTAAACAGACTGATGATGGTATTTTTATCAATCAGTCAAAGTATACAAGGAATTTATTGAAGAGATTTAACATGCAAGATTGTGCTACTGCAAGTACTCCTATTGCTACAGCTACCAAACTTGATCCTGATCAAGGTGCTGAGGTAGATGTTACTCACTACAGAGGAATGATTGGCTCTTTATTGTATCTCACTGCAAGTAGACCAGATATCATGTTTGCAACCTGTCTGTGTGCAAGATTTCAAGCAAAACCTAGGGAACTTCATCTGATTGCAGTCAAAAGAATCTTTAGATATCTCAAAGACACTCCTTCACTTGGTCTTTGGTATGCAAGGGAATCAGATTTTGGGTTGTGTGGTTATTCAGATGCTGATTTTGCAGGATGCAAGATAGACAAGAAAAGTACTTCAGGAAGTTGTCAGTTTTTGGGTGGTAGACTAGTTTCATGGTTTAGTAAAAAGCAAAAGTCTATCTCTACTTCAACTGCAAAAGCTGAGTAGATTGCTGCAGGAAGTTGTTGTGCTCAAATAATGTGGATGAGAAATCAGTTGTTAGATTATGGCCTGTCATACTCAAAAATCCCTATTTATTGTGATAACCAAAGTGCTATTGCAATGACAGGAAATCCAGTTCAGCATTCTCTTACTAAACACATCAGTATTAGATATCACTTCATAAGAGAACAGGTTCTGGAAGGAACAATTGAACTTCACTTTGTTCCTACTGATCAACAACTAGCTGATATATTCACCAAGCCACTGCCTAAAGCTACTTTCAACAAGTTGGTGAATGAACTTGGAATGATGAACTTTGAGAATTTC
This sequence comes from Heracleum sosnowskyi, assembly GCA_030848705.1. Lineage (NCBI taxonomy): Eukaryota > Viridiplantae > Streptophyta > Magnoliopsida > Apiales > Apiaceae > Heracleum > Heracleum sosnowskyi. Next base: position 39,544,551 of record CM061243.1, on the reverse strand, counting down.
TGAGGAAAGCTACAGAGAGGAAATTCTGATGACTATCAAATCCTGATGGTCATTCTGCAAGGTATGTAATTTTGATCAAATCCTGATAGGACACAATCCTGACAGGAAGTCAACTGGTCAATCCTGATGTATAGGTCAGTATTTCATTGCTTAATTTGTGCTTGATTTTTCGTCAGTTACTGATGAGAAATGTTTGAGTTTTAGTTGGACAACTATATGCGCGTGTGTGTCACACTGATAGATATATACATATAGATACACATAAAAAGCGATGCAGTTATGATTAATTACGCACGTAATTTGTCCACTAATTATTTATGCACTAATCACAGCATGCCACCTGTCACTGAGAGTAATATTTTGTTTTAACAAAATACATTTGATTTTCTAAATTACTGTTTACACTCTTATCATTAGTTTTTCATCTTCTTTCTCTCTCTCTGTGCTCAAGAACCCTAATTTTTCAATCTCAATTCTCAAGTTTTTACAAAGTAACAATGGCATCTTCATCATTCATGAATAAACAGACTGTAATTAGTGGTGTTACTTTTGCCACTAATAATTTTGTAGTCGTTCTATCTCATCAGGATTTGCCCTCTGAGTTTCATATCATACAGGATTTTCTAGCTTCAAGTCCATTGAAGTTTTCTCTAACAGAACCTGCTAGTGTATCGTTTAAGTCTGTGATGCAGGTATGGAACTCAGCTGTGTTTGGAAAAGGGCTGCCAGGGACATTATTGATGAATTTTGAGTTCAATGGTGTTACTTATAATGTCACCCCTGATGTTATTGAAGAGGCATTGCATTTGCCAATTCTGGGTGATAGTGTTCCTGATGTGATTACAGACTCTACTCTCTTTGAGTTTGTTGCTAAGCTTGGCTATAATTGAGAAGTAAAGAGGTATGGCAACCTCTTCAGGACAAAGCTTAAGAAGGAATGGAATTTCTTCTTTGATTAAATCAGCCGCTGTTTCCTGAACAAGACATCAAATTTTGATGCTCTTCCATCAAGATCTCTCAAAATTGGGTACTCTCGTATCCATTCTACAGTGTTTGATTATGGGTCATTTATCTTAAAAGCTTTAAGTGATAGGAAGTCAGATAAGTTAGGTTATGTCTGCTTTCTTAGATTTTTTCAGTTAATTTTTAATCACTTGTGTCCTGGTGCTATTTTTGATGATGATGTGATTCTACCTATTTGTAGAATTACAGAAAATAATTTGAAGTCCTTAGTCAACAGTGATAAGGCAAATGGTTTCACAAGCACTGCCTATATTCCTGATGAGGTAGGGCTTTTCTTGAAAGAGAAAATGCCTACTCAATATGGATCAGTCTCTGATGCTATGGGGCAAGGCCAAACACACCTTGTTCCTGACACAAGCATCCCTCCTAAACACTCTAAACACTCATCAACCACCTCTAATGTCTCCCAAAAGACTTTAGTTTTAAAAACTAAGAAATCAGCTAGAACTGATGTGTCTGGAAGGCAATCAGGTTCAAAGGATTTTTCCTCTACACCACTCACTCAAAAGAAGTTACAAGGGGGTGTACAAGGGGTCCTGGTGAAGAAGGATGCCAAGGTTGTTCCTGATAAGGTTGTTGAGGGTGTTACAGTGAAAATAAAATTAGTATTGAGAGATGAAAGTGATTCTGAGAATGATATGCCTATATCCTCTAAGTTCAAGATATTCAAGGAAGTTGTTGATACTGCTATTGAAGTTGTGGCACCATCTTCTAAGCCACAGAAGAAAAGGAAATTATCTAAAAGCAGGTATCATATTCCTTTTAAGACACAGGTTACTGATGGACAGGACACTTCAAATCCTGATGAGCAGTCAAATCCTGACGTTGGTACTCCTGATGATACTCAAAGAAAAGTTGTCTCTATTTCAGACTCTCCAGCCAAAGACTCTCCAACAAAATGACATGTTGATATATCATGGGAGAAGCTTGGTGCTGCTGCTTCCAAATTTGGGTTTACTCATCCCATGGAGAAGAAAATGAAAGCAGAAGAGAAGGTCTTTCAGAGACTGAAGAAACTGAAAGGATCTAGCCCACAAGAACCTGAACCTCAAAGTGGTTCAGCAGCTATTGATGATCCTGCCCCACAAGAACCACTCACTCAAAGTGTGAGTGAAGGCATAGCTGAAGGAATGGTCCCACAAGAACCATTTTCTCAAAGGGAGAATGAAGACATTCACATTCCTGCTCCACAAGAACCATCCTCTCAAAGTGAGGATGCAGGCCAATCAGCTACAGTTTCAGAGAAGTTTCCTGACAATGCTCAAGGGGCTTCTGATATTCCTAAAATGAAAATTTTGGTCGAGGACACTGTCATTGAGGGAAGCACACAAGAACCTCCAAGAACCATCCTCTCAAAGTGAGGATGCAGGCCAATCAGCTACAGTTTCAGAGAAGTTTCCTGACAATGCTCAAGGGGCTTCTGATATTCCTAAAATGAAAATTTTGGTCGAGGACACTGTCATTGAGGGAAGCACACAAGAACCTCCAACTTAAAGTGTTGAAGCAGCTTCTGAACCTCATGCTACACAAGAACCATTAGTAGAAAATACTGATGCAAGCTTATCAAATCCTGACAGTGTTGCTCTTGATGCTATTGGTGCTCCTGATGCTGAGCCAATCCTGATTCAACCACTGAGCTCAAGACCAATGGTAAATCCTATCTCAGAATCTAAAGATAAACTTAAAGGTGTTGTTCCTAATGATGCTGGTGATTCTGGAGATAGTGATGATAATGATTCCGATGATGACAATGATAATGATAATGAGAAGGATCAGCTTGCTACAGCTCTTAAATCTAGTCTTGGAACCAACTTTGGTTCTTCAAGCACTTTCATGACTGGCAAGGCTGCTACAGGAAAGGATCTTAGACAAGACTTTTCTGGTCTTTCACCAATTGATCCAGCTGAGCTTCTGAGAAAAGATGAATGGGAAAATGAATGGTACAGATCTTTTAATTCTGTTAGTTTTCCATGTGCATTGGAACATGCTGCTCATGCTGCCAGAATCATAGAAAATGAATATTTAAGGAATCACTTGAAGGCTACAACTCTGTTATCCAAGAGCCTCAAGACTGAAATTGATTCTTTGAAGGTTGCTACTGAACATGTGAGGACTGAAATATCTCAAAACTTAACAAAGGTTCCAACTTCTTTTCAATTGTGGATGGTGGAATCTCATGTTAAGACAATTGTTTCAGAACAGTCTCACATCCACAACAGAATTGATTCATTGGAATTCAAGGTAACTGACATTCAAGCCTCTCTTTCCTTAATTTTAAATTTGTTATCAAATTCTGATGTCAAAAAGGGGGAGAAGGTAAGTCAGACAAAATGTACACCTGAACTAGTATTGAGAAGAAATAATGATGATGATAATACTGGTAATGATGGTGATGATATGGTATTTCAAAGAGAAACCTCTGATGCTGCTGTGATGAAGTCTACAATTCAAACTTCTCAAAGTCAATCCACGCAGTCAACTCATGTTTCTGATTCTGGAATTAGAACAGTAAGGACACTGGTGAAATCTCAGATCCTGACGGAAGAGTAAATCCTGACAGGTGATCAAATCCTGACACCTGGTCATGGACATACACTCTCTACAATTCCTGAAGGTGATGAAGATGTTCTTATTGATAATCCTGAAGATGTTGCTAATCTATTCCGGAATTTCACAACTAGATATGGTAATGTTGTTACTCTTTACCACACTGATAAGAGAGTTCAACAGTTATTTGCAAGGAAGGCACTTTCTACAGCTAGTGAAGAATATCCTGATCTCTCACATGATGAATTTCTAAATCAACAGAGAGAAATGATGGAGAGTTTTAAGAATCCTGCTCCTACTAGAGGTAGAGGAGGCAGAGGTAGAAGAGGTGCAAGAAGAGGTGCAAATAGAGGAAGAAGCTCATCAATTCAAAATATGCCTAGACAGACAAGGTCTAGAAGTCTAAGAATAGAAGAAATTTCCGAGCCTACTCAAATTCTAGTAGTTCCTGACAGGTCTACTTTTGGTGATGATGGAATTATTTAAGAAGAACCTGAATTGAGAAGAAGACCAAAACAATCAACTCTAATCAGTAATACAACTCAAATTCCAGATTCTAATCTTGACATTGTTCCTGACACTGTTCAAGATCCTGATGAATATGAAATTCTACAAGAGGTTGATTTGTTAATCTTATCCACTGTGGTTGATTCTCATAATTGTGAAGTTGATGAAGAAGAAGAAGCAAGAAGAAGAGTGATAAAAAGAACAACAGATAGAGATTTTAATCTCTATGTACAAAGGGTTAAACACTCAAATAGAAGGTTGTGGAGAAATTCAAGTAGACAACAATCTCAGTTGGAAAGAAGCTATGTTCTTGAGAAAGAAAAAGACAAGAAGTGGAAACACATTGACACACTTAAGTGTGATAGACCTATCAACTTTCAGTCTGGTGGAATTATAACAAGTGCCTCTAGTGTTGCTAATTTTTCTGATTCATTTAGATCAAAAGCACTCTAGTTACAGATGTTTTCAAATCTAGGGAAAATGAAAAACAACTCAAGAGGAGGTATTGGACACAGGGATGCTGAATTTCTGAATATACCACATGTTGATCCTCATGCCTTGCCTGAATTTGGAGGTATTTTAACTTCTGAACACCTGAACAATTTATTAGCTGTTGATATAGTTATAGATTGTCATGATGGTACTGAAAAGAAACAGAAGCTTCTGTACTTTATGAAAAATGGTAGTGTAAAGATTCTATCCATTCAAGATCTATTGGTGAAAACTACAAAGGAACTGAAATATTTTCATTATCTGCTAAAATGGAAGAATGAAGTGTGCAAGGTATGGAGTGATATGATTCTGTCAACAATAAGGAGAAGATTTCATGAAGGAAAGAATTACAATGGTAATTATACTCCCATGTATCTAAATCTAAGAGGTCAAGATGTGGAAATGCAAAGAGGCACTGCTGTTAAAGAAATGTCCTTTGGCATGGAGCAACTTACTCTTAATCCTGATGGGAAGGAAATTGCTTACCTCCTGATTGAAGATCATAGTCTGCAGAGAAGCTCTATACAGAATCTAAGAGCAACTATCTATCAGATAAATGAAGAGGATGGAGAACTCAAAGATCTAAAAGAAAGACTAATTCAGTTTTTTGAAGATAAATTTGTTCTACCAGAGAATATGAGAAGATAAGTTTGCTATTGTAAATACTTGTACAGTTTGTAAATAAGTTTTTGACATCATTGAATCTAGAAATTTATACTTTATTTTACAAAGTATAAGATTGGGGGAGATTGTTAGATCAGGATTCAATGATCGTCAGGATCTAGACTCAACTGATCAGGACTGCTGGCGTCATCAGTATTGTATGGTCATCAGTATTGCACAAGCGTCAGTATCAGGATTGTCATCAGGATTTATATCAGGAATGTGATCAGGATTGATCATCAGGACTGGAAGCTGATCAGGATTTCTATTTCAAGTTGGTTTATGAGTCTAGTTAAAGAAGGAAGTTTATTTTGTCGGTTCCTAATTTATAGGAATGCAGCTGTCGATTAGGATATGTTTCAATCTAGTTTGTAATTGATTAGGACTTATCTTGTAATCGATAGAGAAGCTGTGTAGTATATAAACACAGTTTAGGTTTCGATTTAGATCGATCACATACACGAGTATTTTGTAACCTAGAAGTTCTCAAGAACATCAGAATTTCTTGAGAGAGTTTGTAACAGTTTTATATCAGATTTAATAAAGCTGTTATTATTCTTTCATATTTGTGATACATAATTTATTAAGTCGAGAATCTTATACAATTGTATTCAACCCCCCCCTTCTACAATTGTTATTTACTGGGCAACATCGTCGACCTTATTTCTACTTGTCCTAGCAGTGAGTCCAGTTAGGAAACACTAAACATAATAAATTTTTAAATTCGCAGCATGCCAAGTTCTTGGCACCTCAATCCCTTCAAGGGTTTCCAACTTGTATGAGCCTCGCCCAAACACATTCTTGACCCGGTATGGCCCTTCCCAATTTGGAGCCAACTTTCCTTTCTGTCCAACCCCGGATGCTTCAATCTTCCGAAGAACTAAATCTCCTTGACGAAAGAATCTTTCTTTAACCCTTAAGTTATAATAGAAAAATGCTCGTTTATGATGTTCAACTATATTAGCATTTGCTTCATCTCTAACTTCATCAATTAGATCTAAGGCCAGCCTCATGCCTTCTTCATTTGCTTCTGGCTCATAGGCTTCCACTCTTGGAGAAGTGTGAGTAATCTCCACTGGAACCACTGTTTCTGCTCCATATGCTAACAGAAACGGAGTTGCCCCAGTGGTGACCTTGCAAGTGATACGATATGACCACAGTATGGGGAACAATTCGTCCACCCAAGTATTCCTAGAGCGTTCAACTCTTTTCTTCAGTCCGTCCAGGATAATTCGATTTTCTACTTCAGCTTGTTCATTTGCTTGAGGATGAGCAACAGAAGTGAAACGTAGTTCAATATCATTCTCTCCACAATACTTTTTGAAATCTTCATTATTAAACTGAGTTCCATTATCCGTGACCAAGATTCGTGGAATCCCATACCTGCATATTACATTCTCCCAAAAGAACTGCATTACTTGCTTAGTGGTTATCTTGGCTAAAGGTTTAGCCTCAATCCACTTAGTGAAGTAGTCAATTGCCACTATCAAGAATTTTTTTGTGCACTTGCCACTAGAAATGGTCCAAGTATATCGATTCGCCACATGGCAAATGGAACAGGTGAGTTTATAGACGTTAACATCTCAGGTGGTTGGCTAACCACTAGTGCATGCTTTTGGCATCGTTCACACCTCTTCACATAGTTTTTTGCATCTGCAAGAATATTTGGCCAATAGAACCCTAGACGAGTGATTTTATGAGCAAGGGCCCTGCCCCCCAAGTGCTGCCCACAAATTCCCTCATGTACTTCCCTTAGGGCCAACTCTGCCTCCTGGGGTCTCAAACATTTCAAGTAGGGGACAACAAAAGACTTTTTATACAAGATTCCCTCAATCAAGGTGTACCTTAGTGCTCTCACATATAACCTTCGTGCCTCTGAAGTATCGTCAGGTAGCCAACCAGTTTCTAGATGAGACTTGATAGGATCCATCCAACAGCTAGCAACATCAATGGGTGCTATTAACTTTCCATTGATGCTTTGGGTCTTCAAGACTTGGAAGTATACACTTCCTGCATAGTTCTCAATTTCAGAAGAGGAAAACTTGGACAAGGCATCAGCCTTCATGTTTTATTCTCTAGGAATGTGTTCCACATAACACTCATCAAATTGAGTCATGATGGCTTTGACAAGTTTCAGATACTTAGCCATGACTTCATCTCTAGCCTCAAATTCTCCATTCACTTGGGAAACTACCAGCCTCGAGTCTCCACATACTTTGAGAGTCTTAACTCTCAAGGCTCCAGCCAGCCCTAAGCCAGCTATCAGTGTTGCCCAGTAAATAACAATTGTAGAAGGGGGTTGAATACAATTGTATAAGATTCTCGACTTTATATAACACAAATATGAAAGATCAATAACAATAACAATAACAGCTTTATTAACTTTGATATAAAACTGTTACAAACTCTCTTAAGAAATTCTGATGTTCTTAAGAGCTGCTAGCTTACAAAAACTCTCTCAAGAAATTCTGTTCTTAAGAGCTTCTCTCCGATTATGTTCTCTCTCTCTGATAAGTACATAAATCGAAACCAAAACTGTGTTTATATAGTGCACACAGCTTCTCTATCAATAACAAGATAAGTCCTAATCATAATAAAGATAGAAACATATCTTTAATCGATAGCTGCATTCTACAAACCAGGAACAAATAGAATAAACTTCCATGTTTATCTAGACTCCAAATATAACTCGAAGTAGGAATCCTGATCAGCTTCAAGTCCTGATGATCAAACCTGATCATAGTCTGAGTAGGAATCCTGATGATCAATAAGATACTGACGCTTGATCAAATACTGATGACCATGCAATACTGATGACGTCAGCAATCCTGATCAGTTGAGTCTAGCTTCTGACGATCATTGAATTCTGATCTAACAATCTCCCCCAATCTCATACTTTGTGAAATAAAGTATAGATTCCAAATATTCAATGATGTCAAAAACATGTATCAAAATGTACGAGTATCTTCAGAAACAACTTATCTGTTTTAAGCTTTGTGATAGAACAGATTCATCTTCAAGAAGTTGGATAATAAACTTTCTTCTTTTTCTTCAAGAATTTGAATCAGTCTTTCCTTAAGATTTCTGAGTTCTTCATCTTCCTCATTAATCTGGTAGATAGCTGCTCTGAGATTCTGTATGGAGTTTCTCTGTAGACTGTGCTCTTCAAGCAAAAGATAAGTAATTTCCTTCCCATCAGGATTGAGAGAAAGATGAGTCATGCCAAAATTTACTTCTTTAACAGCAGTACCCCTTTGCATTTCCACATCCTGACCTCTTTGATTTAAGTACATGGGAGTATAATTACCATTGAAATTACTGTTTCCATCCAGTCTTCTTCTTATAGTTGACAAAATCATGTCAGCCCATACTTTGTACACTTGGTTCTTCCATCTTAACAGATAGTGAACATATTTCAGTTCCTGTGTAGTTTTCATCAGCAGATCTTGAATAGATAGAATCTTCACACTACCATCTTTCATGAAGTACAGAAGCTTTTCTTTCTTTTCAAAACCATCATGACAATCTATAACTATATCAACAGCTAATAAATTGTTCAGGTTTTCAGAAGTTAAAGTACCTCCAATTTCTGTCAAGGAGTAAGGATCAACATATGACATATTCAGATATTCACCATCTCTGTGTCCAATACCTCCTCTTGAATTACTTGATAATTGCTTCAGATTTGAAAACATCTTTAACCAGAGTGCTTTTGATCTAGCCATATCAGACAAATCAACAACACTTGAAGCGCTTGTAATAATTCCACCAGACTGAAAATTGATAGGTATATCACAACTTAATGTGCTAATATGTTTCCACTTCTTGTCTTTTTCCTTTTCAAAAACATAGCTTCTTTCCAGTAAAGATTCTTGTCTGCTTGAATTTCTCCATTTTCTTTTATTTGAAACTTTAAGCCTTTGTAGATAGAGATTGAAATCTTTATTTGTTCTTCTTGTAATATCTCTTCTTCTGGCTTCTTCTTCTTCATCTACTTCTTTGTTGTGACAATCAACAACAGTAGATAAAATTATCAAATCAACCTCTTGCAGAATTTCAGATTCATCAGGATCTTGAATATTGTCAGGATTAGAATCTTCAATTTGATTTGTATTGCTGAGAGTTGATTTTCTTGATTTTCTTCTCAATTCTGGTTCTTCTTCAACAATTCCATCATCACCAAAAGTAGATCTGTCAGGAACTACTAGAGTTTGAATAGGTTCAGGAATTTCTTCAATTCTTAACCCTCTAGACCTTGTCTGTCTAGGTACTGTTTGAGTTGAAGAACCTCTTCTACTTCTTCTAACACCTCTTCTACCTCTGCTTCCTCTACCTCTAGCAGGAGCAGTATAGCTTTCCATTGTCTCTCTTTGTAGTCTCAAGAATTCTTCATGTGAGAGATCTGGATATTCTTCACTTGCTGTAGAGAGTGCTTTTCTGGCAAATAATTGTTGAACTCTTTTATCAGTGTGATAAAGAGTAACAATTCTACCGTCTTTTGTAGAAAACTTCTGGAATAAATTTGATGCATCTTCAGGATTATCAATAATCACATCTTCATCACCTTCAGGAATTGTAGCAAGAATTTGTCCATGACCAGGTGTCAGGATTTGATCTTCCGTCAGGATCTGAGATTGCACCAATGTTCTTACTGTCTTAACTCCAGAATCAGAAACATGAGTTGACTGCGTTGTTTGACTTTGAGAAGTTTGGATTGTCTTCATAACAACAGCATCAGAGGTTTCTCCTTGTATCGCTTTGTCACCACCATCATCTCCAGTATCATCATCATTATATCTTAATACTAGATCAGGTGTACATTTTGTCTGAATAACCTTCTCCCCCTTTTTGACATCAGGATTTGACAATAATTGCAAAATTAAGGAAAGAGAGGCTTGAATTTCAGTTACCTTAGTATCCAGAGAATCAATTCGTTGTTTGATGGAGGTTTGTTCTGAAACAACAGATTTCACTTGGGATTCCACTACCCTTAGTTGAAAAGTAGTAGGCACCTTTGTAAAATTATTAAAGATATCAGTCCTCACTTTTTCAGTTGAACCCTTGATAGAATCAATCTCACTTTTCAGGCTTTTGGATAACAGAGTAGTAGCCTTCAGATGATTCTTCAAGTCTTGATTCTCTATAGACTTCACTGCATTATAGGCATGTTCAATAGCAGAAGAAAAACTGATAGATTCATCAGAATTGTGCCATGAATTGTTCCATTCATTCTGTCTAAATGCCTCTGCAGGATCAAAGGAAGGAGTAGAAAAATCTTGTCTCTGATCTTTCCCAGTAAAAGCTTTGCCAGCCATATACATACTTGATGAACCAAAATTAGTTCCAAGACTAATCTTGAGTGCTGTAGCAAGCTGTTCCTTCTCTTTTCTATTCTCATTATCATCATCACTATCATCATCAGAACTATCATCATCAGTATCAGGAGTAATATCAGGATCAGGAATAGCAATACCTTTCAGTTTATCCTGTGGTTCTGAGATAGGATGATCTATTGGTCTTGAACGAAGTGGCTGTATCAAAATAGGTTCATTATCAGGAGCACCACTAGCGTCAGGATGAACATCGTCAGGATTTGATATGCTTGCATCAGTATTTGCTACCAATGGTTCTTGTGGAGCTTGAGGTTCAGAAGCTGCTTCAACACTTTGAGTTAAAGGTTCTTGTGTGCTTCCCTCATTGACAATGTTCGCGACCAATCTTTCAACAGAAGCTGTAGCTTTGCCTGCATCTTCACTTTGAGAAGATGGTTCTTGTGTAGCTGGAATGTTGATGTCTTCATTCTCCCTTTGAGAAAATGGTTCTTGTGTGACCATTCCACTAGCTAAGCCTTCACCCAAACTTTGATTGAGTGGTTCTTGTGTGGCAGGATCAACAGTAGCTGCTGAATTACTCTGAAATTCAGGTTCTTGTGGGCTTGATCCTTTCAGCTTCTTCTGTCTCTGATAGACTAACTCTTCTGCATTCCTCTTTTTCTTTGATGTAGGTGTAAGACCAACCAAGGAAGCAGTTGTAGATACCTTCTCCCAAGAATGTCCTCGAATTTGAGATGGAGAGGCTGGAGAGTCTGATATAGAGACAACTTTTGTTACTGCATCAGGAATACTAACATCAGGATTTGATGTCTGAATATCAGTATCCTTCATTTGCACTGTCAAAGGAATATGATACCTGCTCTTTGATAATTTCCTTGTCTTTTGTGGTTTTGATAAATGTACCACAGCTTTAGTAGCAGTATCAGCAACTTCCTTGTTCACATTCATCACAGAGGATATAGGTAAGTCGTCCTCTGAATCACTTTCATCAATCAACCTTAACTTCCTTTTCACAGGAACATCCTTAACAACCTTATCAGCTTTCTTCACCAGGACCCCTTGTACACTCCCTTGTATCTGCAGTTTAGTGAGTGGTGTAGAGGAAAAATCCTTTGAACCTGATTGCCTTCCAGACACATCAGTTCTAGCTGATTTCTTTGATTTTACAACTAAAGTCTTTTGAGAGACAGTAGAGGTGGTTGTTAACTGTTTAGACTGTTTAGGTTGCATGCTTGTGTCAGGAACAAGGTGGGTTGGTCCTTGTACCATAGCATTAGAAAGTAGTCCATAATGAGTAGGCATTTTCTGATGTAAGAAAAACCTAACCTCATCAGGAATAAAAGCATTTCCTATAAAACCATTTGCCTTATCACTGTTGACTAAGGACTTAATATTATTCTCAGTAATTCTACAGATTGGTAGAACTACATCATCCTCAAAAACAACATTAGGACATAAGTGATTAAATATCAACTGTAAAAATCTAAGAAAACAGACAGAACCCAACTTATCTGATTTCCTATCACTTAAAGCTTTTAAGATAAAAGACCCATAATCAAACACTGTAGAATGGATAAGAGAGTACCCAATTTTAAGAGATCCTGATGGAAGAGCATCAAAATTTGATGTCTTGTTCAGGAAACAGCGGCTGATTGTATCAAAGAAGAAATTCCATTCCTTCTTAAGCTTTGTCCTAAAGAGATTTCCATATCTCTTTACTTCTCCATTGTAGCCCAGTTTCTTGACAAACTCAAATAGAGCAGAGTCTGAAATCACCCTAGGAACTTTTTCACCCAGAATAGGCAAATGCAATGCCTCTTCAATAACAGCAGGGGTGACATGATGAGTTACCCCATTTGATTCGAACTGCATCAGAATGGTTCCTGTAGAACTTTGACCAAAAACAACTGTGTTCCAAACCTGCATTACAGACTTAAAAGAAACACTTGCAGGCTCTGTTAAAGCATACTTCAATGGGCTTGAAGTAAGAAAATATTGAATTATATGGAACTCAGTAGGCAATTCTTGATGGTCTAGTATGGCTACAAAGTTATTAGTGGCAAAAGTAATATCACGAATTACTGTTTGTTTGTTCATGAATGATGAAGACGCCATTATAATGCTTTTGAGAACTTGAGAATTAAGATTTGAAGCAATTAGGGTATGAAAGCACAGAGAGAGATAAAAACGAAAAACTGATGATGAGAGAGTAATGAAAGATGTAAAACAATGAAAAGTATTTTGTTAAAACAAAATATTACTCTCAATGACAGGTGGCAAAATATGATTTGTGCATAACTAATTAGTGGACAGATTACGTGTGTCATTAAATAAAACTGCACCGCTTTTTATGTGTATGTATAGATATATCTATAATAGAGCAACACACGCGCGTATACAGTTGTCCTACTAAAACTCAATCGTCTATTAACAGATACGGACGAAAAATTAGGCACAAATTTAGCAATGAAAATACTGACCTGTACATCAGAATTGACCAGTTGACTTCCTGTCAGGATTGAGTCCTATCAGGATTTGATCAAAGAAAACGTACCTTTCTGAATAACCATCAGGATTTGACAGTTATCAGGATTTCTTCTCTGTAGCTTTTCCTCAGAAATTCTCAAAATTCATCATTCCAAGTTCATTCACCAACTTATTGAAAGTAGCTTCAGGTAGTGGCTTGGTGAATATATCAGCTAGTTGTTGATCAGTAGGAACAAAATGAAGTTCAATTGTTCCTTCCAGAACCTGTTCTCTTATAAAGTGATATCTGATACTTATGTGTTTAGTAAGAGAATGCTGAACTGGATTTCCTGTCATTGCAATAGCACTTTGGTTATCACAATAAATAGGGATTTTTGAGTATGACAGGCCATAATCTAACAACTGATTTCTCATCCACATTATCTGAGCACAACAACTTCCTGCAGCAATGTACTCAGCTTCTGCAGTTGAAGTGGAAATAGATTTCTGTTTTTTACTGAACCATGAAACTAGTCTTCCACCCAAAAACTGACAACTTCCTGAAGTACTTTTCCTGTCTATTTTGCATCCTGCAAAATCAGCATCTGAATAACCACACAACCCAAAATCTGATTCCCTTGCATACCAAAGGCCAAGTGAAGGAGTGCCTTTGAGATATCTGAAAATTCTTTTGACTGCAATCAGATGTGGTTCTCTAGGTTTTGCTTGAAATCTTGCACATAGACAGGTTGCAAACATGATATCTGGTCTACTGGCAGTGAGATACAATAAAGAGCCAATCATTCCTCTGTAGTGAGTTACATCTACCTCTTCACCTTGATCAGGATCAAGTTTGGTAGCTGTAGCTATGGGAGTTGAAGCAGGAGTACTGTCTTGCATGTTAAACCTTGTCAATAAATTCCTTGTGTATTTAGACTGATTAATAAAAATCCCTTCATCAGTCTGTTTAACTTGAAGACCCAGAAAGTAACTCATTTCTCCCATCATGCTCATTTGATATCTTGACTGCATAAGCTTGGAAAACTTTTCACACAGCTTATTGTTTGTTGACCCAAAAATGATATCATCAACATAAATCTGAACTAACAGCAACTCCTTACCATGATTCAAATAAAATAGAGTTTTATCAATTGCACCTCTTTTGAATCCACTTTCCAGTAAGAATTGAGCTAAGGTTTCATACCATGCTCTTGGAGCTTGCTTTAGTCCATAAAGTGCCTTATCCAGTCTGTAGACATGATCTGGATATTTAGGATCAATGAAACCAGGAGGTTGTTCAACATAAACTTCTTCCTCCAGTTCACCATTTAAGAAAGCACTTTTGACATCCATCTGGAAAACCTTGAATTTCTTATGTGCTGCATAAGCAAGAAATATCCTGATGGCTTCTAGTCTTGCAACAGGAGCAAAAGTTTCATCATAGTCAATTCCTTCTTGTTGGGAATACCCCTTTGCAACTAGTCTAGCTTTATTTCTGATAATGACTCCATCAGAATCAGTCTTGTTCTTAAAAATCCACTTTGTACCAACTATTGATCTATTCTTTGGTCTTGGTACCAGTTTCCAGACTTCATTCCTTTCAAATTCATTCAGTTCTTCTTGCATTGCAGTAACCCAATCAGCATCTTTAAGTGCATCTTCAACTTTCTTAGGCTCCTCCTTGGATAGAAAGTTATTATATAAACATTCATTCTGAGTTGCACTTCTTGTTTGAACACCTGCATCAGGATCTCCAATTATCAAATCAGGAGTATGATCTTTAGTCCATTTCCTTGCTGGTGTCAAATTGTTTCTTGAAGTAGATGCTCCCCCTGGATTGGTGTTATCTTGATTGAAAGAATTTGATTGATTTGAAGCTCTTCCTGAATTATTGCTATGCCCTCCTGATGTGTTATCAGGATCTTCACTTGAATCAGTATCTGAAGAATTCTGTCCTGATGATTGAGTTGACTCTGAACTTGTAGTTGAATGCCGTTGCTCCCCCTCAACATTAGCACTACTAGTTGTATCACTGTTGTTTGCATCATCAGTATTAGCCTCATCAGTACCTGGTGAGTCATCAGGATTTGGTGACCCGTCAGTACTGGATGAATTGACAGGATCTGATTCAATTTCTTCAGGTTCCTTGGAAGCTTCATTTTCAAATAGTAATCTATCATGCGAGTCTTCAATGATTCCAGTTATCTTCTTATCATCAAAAGATACATGAATTGACTCCATGACAGTTCTTGTTCTCAAATTAAAAACTCTGAAGGCTCTTGATGTAGGATAACCTATGAATATTCCTTCATCAGCCTTTGTTTCAAATTTCCCTAGCTGTTCAGGATGAGTTCTGAGAACAAAACATTTACAGCCAAACACATGCAAATGCTTCAGACTTGGTTTCTTCTCTTTGAGTGACTGATAAGGAGTGACACCATGCCTGTTTATCAATGTGAGATTTTGTGTATAGCATGCTGTGTTGACTGCTTCTGCCCAGAAATATGTAGGTAATTTAGCTTCTTCCAACATAGTTCTGCCAGCTTCAATAAGAGTTCTATTCTTCCTTTCTACTACTCCATTTTGCTGAGGTGTGCCAGGAGCAGAGAATTGTTGAATGATTCCTTTGTATTTGCAGAACTCTTCCATCTTTGAATTCTTAAATCCAGTACCATTATCACTTCTCAGAATCTTGACTTTGTACTTTGTGGTTGTCTCAATCATCCTCACATGATCCAACAGAACTTCAGGAGTTTCATCTTTTCTGTGCAGAAAATACACCCAGGTGAATCTAGAATATTCATCAACAATTACAAGAGTGTACCTTTTCTTACTGATGGACATGATGTTGACTGGACCAAACAGATCAAGATGTAGCATGTGATATGGTTCTTCAATAGAGGATTCTGATTTACTCTGGAATGATGTCCTTCTTTGTTTTGCTTTTTGGCATGCATCACAGAGTCCATCAGGTGTATATAAGACATTAGGTAATCCTCTTACTAATTCTTTCTTTACCAACTCATTGATGTTGCTGAAGTTGAGATGAGAAAGCTTCTTGTGCCAATTCCAACTTTCATCTACTGAAGCTTTACTGATGAAACATGTAGGGGAGCCATCAGTATCTGAGAGAATGTTGGCTTCATATATGTTACCATGCCTGTAGCCAGTTAGTGCTATCTTCCCTGTTGCTTTACTGACTACTTCACAATGTGTGGAATAGAAATTGACATGATAACCTCTGTCAGTGATTTGACTAATACTCAACATGTTGTGCTTTAGTCCCTTCACTAGAGCTACTTTTTCAATGATGACATTTCCAATGATTATATTGCCATATCCCAAGGTTTGTCCAATGTTGCCATCTCCATAAGACACAGTTGGGCCAGCTTTTTCCTCATATTCTGATAACAGGGCTTTGTTTCCAGTCATGTGCACAGAACATCCACTATCCATGACTAACACATTTTTCTTTTTACCCTGCATCAGAATAGAAACTCACTAGTTAGAACACTTAGGAACCCATACATGTTGGGTTCCTTTCTCATGCAATTTATTAATTTTAACAGCAGAAGACTTTTTGACTTTAGCAGTCCTGACAGGATTTACTCCATCAGGATTTGCTTTGTCAGTATCAGTATTAACAAAAGCATGCTTCATTATGACATTTTCAGTTCTATCAGACTTTGTACTACTTTCAAACTTAGGCAATGGATCATAAAAGTTATAGTACAAATCATGATACTCTTTACATGTATAAATAGAATGCCATAGACTACCACAATGAAAACAGGACTTCTGCGATTTATAGAGTACTGATCTATTCCTAACATCAGACTTAGGAATATCAGTAATCTTCTTCTTACTCTTCTTACAATCAATAGCAAGATGATTAGAGTTACCACAGTTAAAACAACACTTTCTAGGTGCATTTGGGATATATTTATAACCATTCTCTTTATTGATCCCAACTTTACCATTCCTGTTTCTCTTAACAGTAGCTTCCTTTTTCTTATCTGTAACCTCACAGATTTTATCTTTAAGCTGTTTCTGAGACAATAGACCTACATTCTTAGTGACTTTATTCAAGACAGGTTTAGACTTTATAATTTTAATTCCTTGAGTAGAAGAAGATCCCTTTTCAAAAGTAGAATTAGAATCCTTACCAAAAACAAAATTAACAGGAGTAATCTTAGATTTGGTTGAGTCTATAACATGTCTATAGGTCTTTGGACTGACTGTCTCATCAATGACAATTTTCTCTGCTAATTTCTTATCTTCATCTGACTTATATCCTAGACACTCTTTCCAATTCTTAGAGGTATTAATCTCATGAAATTTCCTACCAGAGTCTGTCCAGGTTCTGATTTTCTCATTAGCATATTCAAGTTCTTTTTCAAGGGAAGTACATTTAGATGTCATCTCTAAGTGCATGTGTTTAGCATTATCACATTCTTTTTGTACTTCTTGCATACGAGAAAATTCAGCTTCTAATATCTCATTCCTTTTTCTAAGGTCAGACATCTCAGATAAGATTCTAGTATTCTCAGCAGTTTGACTTCTAAAGCTAATATGTAATGACTTTAGAAAACGTCTTAACTCAGAAGCATTATCAGTATCAAAATCAAAGATAGTATTCAGTACCTTATCATCAGGAGCAGCAGTTACATCAGCATTGGCCATTAACGCATAGTTGACTACCTCAGTATCAGATTCTGAGGAAGAGTCCATCCAATCCTTGCTTGATGTGATGAGTGCCTTTGTCTTGTTACATTCAGAAGCAAAGTGACCCATACCATTACACTTGTAGCATCTAACCTTTGACTTGTCAAATTTGCTACCCTTGCTGTCCTTTTTGATATACTTGTCTCTGTCTGCTTTGAAGGTCTTTTTCTGAAAGTTGCCTTGTCTTCTATTCTTCCTGAACTTCATCCTTCTGAAGTTTCTGACAATCATAGCAACCATCTCTTCCATGTCTGAGTCAGAAGAGTCATCACCAGTATTGGCATCAGGATTGCCATCAGTATCTGATGAAGAGTCGTCAGGATCTGACTCAGCTACTCTTGCTTTCCTTCTAGAGACCTCCATAGCTTTCCCTTTTGATTTTGCTTCTACATTCAAAGCAATTGACTTTGCCTTGCTGCTTTTCTTGTTCTTTCTCTGTTGAACTTCAAGATCATGAGTTCTTAGCATCCCATAGATCTCATCAAGAGACACAATGTTCAGATCATACTGGTGTCTAATGATTGAGGTCTGAGTATCCCATTCTTCAGGTAAAGCTCTAAGAAATTTGGTGTTTGAATCTTCAGTTTCATATACTTTGTCAACTAAGGATAAGCTGTTCAATAGTGTCAGGAATCTATCATATAGATCAGTCAGGCTCTCTTCAGGTCTTGCATCGAATTGTTCATATTCTTGAATCAATAGAGCCCTTCTGTTTTTCTTGACAGATGCAGATCCCTGGCACTGAGTTTCCAAAGTATCCCAGATTTCTTTTGAAGACTTGCATGCAATCACTCTGTTTGACATAACAGCATCAAGGCTATTATGCAAGATATTCTTTATCTTTGGTTCCCTGAGTACATGAGCTTTTTCTTCTGGAGTCCATTCAGATTTAGCTTTGACCACATAATGTTCTGGTACAGTATCTGTTCGTTCTACGAACTTTGTTGGTATATATGGTCCATCACGAATCCTGTCCAAGTAGTCAGGATCCATAGCCTCCAGGTACATCAGCATCTTTACCCTCCATGTGGGATATTCTGATATCTTCAAGATGGGAATCTTCATGCTTTCATACTTGGTTGTCGACATCTTTAGATCGTATCTGATTCAGAATTAAATCAGTTTGCTCTGATACCAATTGTTGCCCAGTAAATAACAATTGTAGAAGGGGGTTGAATACAATTGTATAAGATTCTCGACTTTATATAACACAAATATGAAAGATCAATAACAATAACAATAACAGCTTTATTAACTTTGATATAAAACTGTTACAAACTCTCTTAAGAAATTCTGATGTTCTTAAGAGCTGCTAGCTTACAAAAACTCTCTCAAGAAATTCTGTTCTTAAGAGCTTCTCTCCGATTATGTTCTCTCTCTCTGATAAGTACATAAATCGAAACCAAAACTGTGTTTATATAGTGCACACAGCTTCTCTATCAATAACAAGATAAGTCCTAATCATAATAAAGATAGAAACATATCTTTAATCGATAGCTGCATTCTACAAACCAGGAACAAATAGAATAAACTTCCATGTTTATCTAGACTCCAAATATAACTCGAAGTAGGAATCCTGATCAGCTTCAAGTCCTGATGATCAAACCTGATCATAGTCTGAGTAGGAATCCTGATGATCAATAAGATACTGACGCTTGATCAAATACTGATGACCATGCAATACTGATGACGTCAGCAATCCTGATCAGTTGAGTCTAGCTTCTGACGATCATTGAATTCTGATCTAACAATCAGGGCTTCATATTCAGCTTCATTGTTTGTCATTGGGAAGTCCAGTTTGAGTGCATTCTCTATGAGAAATCCATCGGGACTTTGCAGCACCAAACCTGCTCCACTTGACTTTGTTTTTTATGCCCCATCAAAATAGAGCACCCAACATTCTTTGGACACTGTGTCTTCATCTTGCTTCTCTTCTTCTTTTCATTCCAATACTGCTTCCTGCCCCCCGACTTCCTGGTTGTCAATGGTGCATTCAACCATGAAGTCAACAAGTGTTTGAGCTTTTATTGTCGTTCGAGGCTTATACTTGATGTCAAATTCTCCCCACTCAATAGCCCATTTGATCAACCTTCCACTAACTTGAGGACTGTGCAAGATGTTTCTTAGAGGTTGATTGGTCAAGACTTCTATCTTGAGACAAATATATAATATTTTGAAACAGAACTAAAATAGATACTTTAATATTTTGGAATAGAAATGAGAGATACTATCAAAATCCACAAATTATCCTCTAAGCTCTCTACTCCGATCTAAATACCAAAATATAACTTACAATTAACATACATTTATTACTTACACTTATTTAGAATTTATTGCCATTAAATACGCACAAACAAGATTAGTATAACATTAATTTTATCCACTTGAATTATTAGACTAATATTAACCGATTGGAATTAGTATATTATATAATAAGTCTTGGTTGATGCTCCGGGGAGCAAACCTCTGATTCTGTATAATCTTAGCATAGCAACATTATAAATTATTAATATTAAACTATCATATTAATACTAAGAGCACCTCCGATTCAAACGCCCATTTCCCACATTCTTTGGACCCCATTGCATGCCACTTCACATCAAATTGGGCAAATAAAAAAAGTGGCCACCTTCGTACAATGCTAAGCCCACTTGACACACTTTGTAAGACCCATTTTATTCTTATTATATCATATATATAATAAAATAATATTATAAAATTTAATTTTAGTTTACAAAGAGGTCACACCCAATTTTTTTAACATTGCTCCAATGCAATATTAGAGAAAAAAGAGTATGTTAGAAATGAATACCACTAGAAACTAGACAGAGGGGGGTGAATGGATAGTTTAGATATTTTTCGATTCTTGAAAACTAAATAAGCTGTATATGATTGTGCTATGTAATATGCAGAAAATAAACAACACACACAATCACTTTAATCTACTTTGTATTAAGTAAATTAAATACTACAGCTTTCCAGAAATTCACAACAGAATTTCTAGCTTCTAAACAAGAACAGTTTGTATCTTGTTTTTGCTTACAGAGAAAAGAGTGCTTAAGATAAAACAATGTGTATCTCTCTTATTTGCTGACTGTGGTGTGTGCACGATATATATATGCCTATACAAACTTGGCACACACCTATTTACATAGTTACCCCTAGCTGAAAGTCCAACTTGTCCTGCCATAAGAAGTTAACTGTGTCAGGAAGGACCACCTTCTTTTCAGAGTCTTTCCCGTTTCTGTAGCTACTTGTCTCTTATTTTTCTCTCCAAGTTTAGCTGTAGATTTGCCATATGTTCTTTGGACCACCTTGCCAGAACAAATGCTTCAGTATTTGTCTCTTTTGATTCTTGGTTCTGTATCTTGATTTGTCTTGTTGTAAACGGCTAAGTGTTGATATCGTGAACTCCACTTCATTCCAGACTATGCGATGTCACTTGTAAAGACTACGCGATATGGCCTTGAGGACTTCGCAATCTAGCCTTTTTGAGGACTATGCGACATAGGTCATTTTGAGGACTATGCGACATAGGCTTTCTGAGGACTATGTGACATAGGCTTTCTGAGGACTATGCGACATAGGCTTTCTGAGGACTTCACGACATAGGCTGTTTGAGGACTTCACGATTTAGTACATCTTGACTTTGCTGACTTCAACACTCCACGACATGAGTCTTGGGGACTTCTCGACATAGTACAAAATGGACTATGCGATCCAGCACTTCTCGACATGGATATTGGTGACTTCACGACATAGCTTTATTCTGACTTTGCTATATAATGCCTTAGACAAATTTCTGCAACTTATTTCTTCAGGGCCTTATTCATCTCTATCCTGCTGCATGAACAATTCTGAACTTCTACCAGGACAATTATTCAATGGCCTATATACATTATAGATTGCAAGAAACCTACTAAGCTCATTATAAGTCTGAGCATACATGATTAATCTAATGTTCATGAGAACAAGACAAGTACATAGAGAGACCTATACTATATCCCAGTGATAGAATTCACTAGGTCATGTAGTGTGACTGTAAAACCCCAGATTTTTGGGCAGGATTAAAACTTTTATTGTATGATGATGTATATATATATATGTGGATGGTGGTAATGGTTTTTGGAGAATTAAGTATGAAATGAATATGGATGTCAGTTTTCAAACATTTTGAGAATAATAAGAAGGGACTGATCATGTAAATAAGAACAATCAATCTGGAAGGTAAGAATACAATACTCCAGGGAAGAAAAGTATTTTTATGTCATCCAAATCAATATCTGGAATGCATCCGACAACTCCGTAAACAAGATAGCGTATGCCCGAGAAAGCACTAGAACGTTTTCTAAGTGCAAAGAGTAAAGAGAAGTAAACCAGGAATATTGGAACGAATATTGATCCAAAGGATTATAGAAAAACCACTGATGAATAGTAACTTCTGATGAATAGTAACTTCTGATGAATAGTAACTTTTGATGAATAGTAAATTTTGTCGTTTAAAAGTTTTCCAGACCACCCTATATACGGGTCGATATGATGAACTTTCAAAGCCGTATTAGTGATCTACGATGAAAATAAAGGAATGCAAAAGCTGTCAAAATCGGAAAAATAGCATTTCCGTTTTCTCCGAAATTTCACCATTAACGGACGGATTAATTATTATTTGAGAATAATTAAGAATTTAAATTATCAATTCCATGGATATGGATTTAATGAAAGAATTAGAGATATTAAGAACGATTACGATAAACTACTTCGATAGAACACTTAAGAAACCCTGCGAACTTTTTACGCGATTAAACGGAGAAGAAACACTTACGAGATTAAATACAGACATGGAAGTAACATGTAACAAGATTAAGTCGAGGAATGCAATATTTGGATCATCCATGTGAAAGGAAACAAACCAATAAAGCAAACCAGTAAAGCTACTTTAACAGAACCGTTGCATGTGCGACAAGTGTCGAAAGAAGAAGAAGCCAAGGACTATGACTCACCAATTTGACCATTAAAATACCACAAATATCTTAAGTAATTAAACAAAAAGAAAATCAAAGAAATCACTTGGAAGAACCAAGCAACTTTCGGCCAAAACTTCAAGATTTCAAGACCAATTTCCAAGCATCCATAATTCATGTTCTTGGATTCAAAAGCTTCCTAATCCCTAAACCAAGGTAATCTCTTAATCTTAGCATCATCCATGGAGGGTATCATGCTCAAATCCTAGGTAAAAGATGAACATGAATAGTGATTTTCAAGAACTAACTTTGGTTTCTTGATTTCTTTTGTTGATTCAAGCTACCTTAAGGTTATATAAGGGCTATACAAGGATTATTAGGCTTATACACACTCCAAGGAAGGTATAACTCTTGAACCCTTGTTTATAAATTTGATTTATATGGTTAGTTTTAAGTATGGTTTAGTTAGTATAATCATAAGGATGATTGAGTGGTTTTAACGGAGGTTTGATGAAAGTTTGATGTTGTTTTAATGATAAGCAAGTAGATGTTGGTTTTGACTGATTTGTGATGATTATGGATTAGTAATGATGTTGAGGATTTGATTTGGTGATTTGGTTTGGATTGGTCTTGTAAGTTTATGATTAAACTTTGGAATCGTTAAAACATAGCCGTTATAATGCCCGATTTTCCCTAGCTCTGTTGTGTCTGTGATGTTCGGACATAAAGACTTCTGTCCAGAGTCACCACTGCCTAGTATTGTGTAGGTATTGTTTCAAGGTTCGTTTTGATATAAAGATCATGTGATTCCGAATTACGGTTTAGGAGAAACGAGTATTTTAGTTAAGGATGTTTCGAGAAACCGAGCTATACCACTTAGCCAACTTTGAGGCAATGATCAAACCCCTTAAGTGACCAATCAGAATGTGAAACTTTGTGTTAACATGCTAGGTATGTTTAGGAGGACTCTCGAAAAGATTTCGTGTTAAAAGGATTTAATCTCTATTTTATAAAAATGTTCGAGTCGAGCGTGCGCAAGAGGATTCTTAAGGAGTTAACTAGAAATCATGTCTTGGTTTAAGTAAAGTACATACTTAGTTTCGTGCAAGTATTCAAGTGATTAACCTTGGATCTTTTTACTATGTATAGATCGCCGGATTGACTCGAGGCACACTACCCCTACCTCACCACCAGGCAAGTTTTCTAAACCTATACTACTGTTGTTGTGATAATAACTGTTTTCAATTATGATATGCGATTGCGATATATATAAATTGCATACTTGTTTTCGAATTGCTATATATAGCAATACTTGAGGATATGATTGAT
Source organism: Heracleum sosnowskyi (assembly GCA_030848705.1). Classification (NCBI taxonomy): domain Eukaryota; kingdom Viridiplantae; phylum Streptophyta; class Magnoliopsida; order Apiales; family Apiaceae; genus Heracleum; species Heracleum sosnowskyi. The sequence goes on along the minus strand of CM061243.1, from coordinate 39,520,505 downwards.
GTGGGGCTTATAAGCTAGAAATGGGATATCAGTTATAAGCCAGTCTTGTATATAATGCCCTAGGATAAGGGCAGGTGATTTTCTCTAAGATCAGAAATAATTATATTTCGGTATATGTTAAAGGTTATTTCCGATAAGATATCGGGTAACTGTTATTCGAGGATTAATTATTGACTTAAGAAATATCATTAATATTCATTTGAGGATTATTTATTTATATAATGAATATTATTTTCAAATATTCATTTGAGGATTATTTATTTATATAATGAATATTATTTTTGAATATTCATTTGAGGATTATTTATTTATATAATGAATATTATTTTTGAATATTCATTTGAGGATTATTTATTTATATAATGAATATTATTTTCAAATATTCATTTGAGGATTATTTATTTATATAATGAATATTATTTTCAAATATTCATTTGAGGATTATTTATTTATATAATGAATATTATTTTCAAATATTCATTTGAGGATTATTTATTTATATAATGAATATTATTTTTGAATATTCATTTGAGGATTATTTATTTATTTAATGAATATTATTTTTGAATATTCATTTGAGGATTATTTATTTATTTAATGAATATTATTTCTGAATATTCATTTGAGGATTATTTATTTATTTAATGAATATTATTTTTGAATATTCATTTGAGGATTATTTATTTATTTAATGAATATTATTTCTGAATATTCATTTGAGGATTATTTATTAATGAGTATTACTTTCGAATATTCATTTGAGGATTATTTATTAATGAATATTATTTCTAAATATTCATTCGAGGTTTGTTATTTGATAAATATTATTTTCGAATATTCATTTGGAGGTTTACTTGTTTAATAAAGGTTATTAATTGTTTTCCAATCAAAAAGAGGTTCCCAAAACACTGTTTTTCCATTTGAATCTGCCTTTTAAAGAAGATTCAAATGCTCGCTCAACTATCAAAAATATGGGAAACCTGATTTAAGTGACTACTACTCTTTTTAAACTCTCAGTTCAAAAACTGGCAAGGGACAGATATTTTCTCAAAGCAATTTGGTTGCTGCAAGTTAAATATTGTGTTACCACCTCAACGATCGAGGGGTAAATTCATGGAACAAATCGATGTCCATTAACAAGCAATAGCTTGGGAAATATTGGAGAATCTTCCTTTCCGACCTAGATATAACTACTTAGTGGAGTCGTATCAACAAGTGCTACACTTGGGGAAAGGAGGACGATCCTTATGTTTCAGAATCATGGATTTCATCTGAACTAGGAGTGGTGTAAGTGGTCTAGTTGCGCGGACCCATCCAACTTTTATTGGCCCAACCGTTGGCCGGGAGGTCACTGTAAGGCGGTAGACAATGTCAGGCTGTCGTGATTCTTCCATCTACATGTAGAAAACTATTTGAGCGGTGCGACCTGCTACTGATCATAGCAAGGTTAGGCACAGCGGGCGCGGTAGCAACTCCGGTATTGGTTCATCATCCAATTTGGATATTCCTGCAACATGTATTGGGGTGTAGAACCAAACTTGTTGGCAGGGGGTCGAAAAGCGTTTGGGAATGAAGTGACAACAAATTCATGCAACTTCATCTTTTATTCTATAAGTTATGATTCTGGTAAAACCTGATTAAGGATATATATGCATAAGTGGACTTTGGGTTACGAAAATATCCCATTAATTTTCCTCGTAACTTCATCCTTTACGCTATACTAGTTTCTTATCTGTTGAAGGCATAACATGTGACTGCAATATATCTTTGAATTGTTATATTTTGGTAATCTGTTATAAGTTATTTTTGGTGGGCTCTATTGCTCACCCTTGCTTTATTTATTTATATCACAACAACAGCTAGAGCAGATGGCCCGCAACAGTCACACCCCGCGAAAGCGGGTAGCAGTCGTCAGAGATTTACCCGTTGATGTCGTAGCCGCCATAGCTGAGGTAGTAACCACTAGTGTTCTAAGCTTCAGCTTTTGTGTATCAGACTTATGTATCTTATGATTAATGTAATCAACGGCAAGAACTTTTAAATGCTCTGTAATCTTTTGGGTTTGTAATAACTTATAACTTGTGGATCATATGACTAGATACTTATTCCAATTTCATCTCTGGAACTATAACTTGTTGTGTGAGTGGTGTTGTTATTGTGGGGTCACAGCATGTAGTTTAATTGTTTTGATTCAAGTGCAAGTATTATTGATGGGAATTGAGACCGTAACGACCGGATCCCCGACCCCGGATCTGGGGCTGTTACAGAAATGGTATCAGAGAGTTAGAGTTATAAACCCCAGAGATGAGGCAGCGTTACAATAATAAATTCACTAAGATAATAAGAACTCTTGTCAAGTTCGACTAAAACCCTTATGGGAACTTTAATATCATGATAGTAACATAGTTCGTTATTGTGTAGGTGAGCTATATCTCTGACCCTGAGGCTTATGAGAGACAGCACGACGAGGACTTGCTTAGGACTTCAGATCCATACTATGAGGATATCGAGGAGGACCCGGAGGAGGTCCAGATAGATGCGGATACCGAGGATATCGAGGATTCTGATGATGAGGATCCAGAGGAGGATCAGACCCTAGCGGATACTGAGGATGTGGAAGGGGATGCTGAGGACCAGCCTCCACTTCCTACTGAGAGAGCCCCTACCCCTCCACCACTGCCCTGGAGCCCTTACCCTGATGATCATGAGGAGCCTACCCCTGAGCCACAGCAGGCAGAGGCTGCACCACCAGCCGAGCCGGTTACCCCACCCCATGTTCCGTTAGAGGGGATACCAGTGTGTGTGCACAACTGGACCGTGAGCAGAGTTCAGACAGATTTGGTGGTAGCTGAGGCTAGACTAGCAGAGTCCCGGATGCAGCTAGCAGTAGAGAGGGATGCCAGGATGGTACGCCAGGGCGGCGGGAGGTCTGTGCCCCCTCGGGTTGCCCGGAGGGCGATGACTCGCATTGAGTTGAGGGCACGGATGAGGATTCGAGCTTTGCCTACTGATGGCAATGGCAGGATATCTAGGGTTGATGCTGAGGAGATCTTTCGCATAGCCATGGTGAGGGTGAGGGCATGGCGCCGCACCAGTGGCTGACTTCAGAGTTAGTGATATGGTAGTCTAGTCTTCTAGTCACGTACGGACATAGTAGTGCCGATTTTTGGTGGGATTGTTCCATTGTATATGTTATCCCTTTCTGACTAGAAGGATAGACCATGTATTTCACTTTTGACTAGATGTTGGTAGAACAGTTGTACTTACAAACTGTTGATGTTGACCCAGACTTTGTATCTTCAGTACTATGTATATATTTGTTTCCTTTCAGTTGAATCCAGTCCTGTTATGACTCGATCACAAGTTTACTATACTATTGTCTGCACCATATGATAGAATTGCGATAAAATATAGAACTGCGGAAGTCTACTTCCAATTATGTAACGACTGTGTTTGTAACCCAGAAGATGAGCCTAATGTGAATTTTCCAAATTTCAGTAGGATGCCTCCACGAAGAGTGGGAACTAGGGCTAATCCCCCTGAATCTGAAGATCAAGAAAGCCATAATCAAAATAGGGAAGACCCTGAGTATAATGAAGAAATGGATGAGGATTATAATGAACAGGACGACTCCCAGTATGGGGAGGCTGAGGAATCCTTTTTCACCGCAGACGTTGAGAATGAAGAAGAGGAAGTTGAAGAGGAGCAAAGAATAGAGGACCAGGGTGGAGATCCCATGGGTCAGTTCATGAATCTACTGAGGCAAAATTTGGACCGTTATCCCCAACCACTCCAAGGAAACAACAATACCATAGCGAACTCGTTCAGGGCATTTAAGTCACTCAAGCCCCCAGAATTCCAAGGGTCGGCTGACCCAGTAGAGGCAAGAGCCTGGATAAAGGAAATGGAAAAGTCCTTTGAGATTTTAAGCATTGAAGAGGCGCAGAAGACCGTTTTTGCCACTTACCTACTGAAAGGAGAGGCCAACTATTGGTGGGAGGCCAAAAAGAACATGGAGACGGATGTTATCGTGACTTGGGAAAGGTTCAAGCAATTGTTTCTAGAAAAGTATTTCCCAAGGTTTATGAAGACTCAGATGGAGCTTAAGTTTTTGGAGCTAAAGTAGAATAACCTGACAGTGGCTGAGTATGAGGCCAAATTTACCGAGCTATCAAGGTTTGTGCCAGAGTTTGTAGATACCGAAGAGAAGAAAGCTAATAGGTTTCAACAGGGATTGAAGCAGTGGATTCAGAATCGCGTGGCGATCCTAGAGATTACAGACTACGCCACATTGGTGCAAAAGGCTTCGATTGTGGAAGCAGGGAGTGATCAGATGCTTAAGGAAAGAGAGAAAGGGGGAATAAAACGAAAACATGCAAGTATGGGTGGAGGTTTTTCAGGAGGAAACCCCCAAAATAGGTTTAACCGCGGAGCAGTCTCCCTACCTGAGAGGAATACGGGTTTCAAGCGAACCGTAAACTCAAGTGTGAACCAGGGCGGCAACCCATCAGTAGTGTCCCGCTCCTACCAATCTCGACCTCCATTACCAGTATGTATAACCTGTGGAAGGAAACATCTAGGTGTGTTCAACCAGAAACAGATAACCTGTTTTAAGTGTGGACGAGGGGGCCATTATGCTCAGAATTGTACCACGACTAACCCTTTCGTCAGCACAAACCTCACTTGTTTCCACTGTGGACGTCAAGGTCACATGAGGAAGGATTGCCCCAAGAACCGACCCGCAGCTTCGGGGGCGAGCAAAGCTGCCTCCAACAAACCACCAACTGCTAGGACTTTCAACATGACAGTGCAGGATGCCGTGAGGAACACGGATGTGATAGCAGGTACCTTTTCTCTAAATTCAGCTAGCGCAAATGTTTTATTTGATTCTGGAGCGACTAAATCGTTTATATCGAGGGATTTTGCGCATAAATTGAAACTTAAGGCCCAACCATTAAAGGATTCCCTACAAGTAGAAATAGCTAACCACGACATAGTCCTAGTTAATCAGATTCACCCCAACTGCAAATTGGAAATAGGGGAACAGTCTTTTTGTGTGGATTTGATTCCTTTTAAACTAGGAGAATTTGATGTCATTTTGGGGATGGATTGGTTGTCTCGCAATAACGCGCAGATAGATTGTAAAGGGAAGAAGGTTAGATTGAATACCCCAGGAAAGAAGGAAATAGTGTTTAGGGGGATGAAACAGACACAGAAGTTTCTAACCATGGCGCAGACCAAAAGATTGTTACGGAAAGGAAACGAGGCTTACTTAGCTTATGTGGTAGACACCCAGAGAGAGGTACCTAGGTTACAGGACATTCCAGTAGTCAATGAGTTCGAAGAGGTGTTTCCACAGGATCTCCCAGGACTACCACCCGATAGGGTAATTGAGTTTGCTATCGAATTAGCCCCGGGGACGGCGCCAGTTTCGAAGGCCCCGTACCGGTTAGCTCCAGTAGAAATGAAAGAGTTAGCTACCCAGTTAAAGGAACTGTTGGATAAGGGTATGATAAGACCCAGTGTGTCGCCGTGGGGGGCACCAGTGTTGTTTGTTAAGAAGAAAGATGGGAGCATGAGGTTATGCATCGACTAACGAGAGTTGAACAAGCTAACTATAAAGAATAAGTACCCATTACCCAGAATAGACGATTTGTTTGACTAGCTAAAGGATGCTGTGTACTTCTCTAAGATTGACCTGAGGACCGGATATCACCAATTAAAGATTAAACCCGAAGATATTCCGAAGACTGCGTTCCGTACTAGATATGGACATTATGAGTTTTTAGTGATGTCGTTTGGATTGACCAATGCCCCAGCAGCTTTCATGGATTTAATGAATAGGGTGTTCAAGAAGTATTTGGACGAGTTTGTTATAGTTTTCATAGATGATATTCTTATCTACTCAAAGACAGAGGCAGAACACGCAGAACATTTGAGGATAACTCTAGAAATACTCAGGAAGGAACAATTGTATGCCAAATTCGCAAAGTGTGAATTCTGGCGAAATGAGGTTCAGTTTTTAGGACATGTGATCAATAAGGAGGGAGTGTTGGTTGACCCCTCCAAGATAGAGGCAGTTTCAAATTGGGAACGACCAACCACACCAACAGAGGTGAGAAGTTTCATAGGGTTAGCAGGGTATTACAGAAGATTCGTTAAGGATTTTGCGAAGATCGCAGCCCCGTTAACCCGACTTACCCGAAAAACTGAGAAGTTTGAATGGACGGAAAAGTGCGAGAGTAGTTTCCAAGAGTTAAAGAAGAGGTTGGTGACTGCCCCTGTGTTGGCATTACCAGATGGAAAAGGAGATTTTGTGATTTACAGTGATGCTTCGCATAAGGGATTAGGGTGCGTATTGATGCAGCACGGTAAGGTAATCGCATATGCGTCAAGGCAATTGAAGGAATATGAGATTCGATATCCTACTCATGATCTAGAACTAGCGGCAGTAGTTTTCGCTTTAAAGATTTGGAGGCACTACTTGTATGGAGAGAAGTGCGAGATTTACACTGACCATAAGAGCCTCAAGTACATTTTTACCCAGAAGGAGCTCAACATGCGCCAGAGAAGATGGTTAGAGCTGATCAAGGATTATGACTGTGAAATTCTGTATCACCCAGGGAAAGCCAATGTGGTGGCTGACGCCCTTAGTAGGAAAGAGAGACTCAAGATGATAATGACATCAGAAGAACTGATCAGAGAATTTGAAAATATGGAAATAGAAGTGAAGGTGACCGGAGGCGGTACCGAAAAGCTGTTTGAGATTTCCTTGCAGCCAGAGTTGTTAGAAAAGATAAGAAGGTGTCAGGAGAGGATGATAAGTGAAGACAGGCAGTCAATGACCGGAGAAGAGATCCACACTGTCGAGGATGATAAAGGAATAAGGAGGTATACTTACCGAATTTGGGTTCCGAATGTTCGGGAGCTGAAAGACGAAATTTTACACGAGAGTCACAGTTCTAGGTATTCAATCCACCCAGGAAGCACCAAGATGTATGGAGATTTGAAAGAATACTACTGATGGCCTAACATGAAAAAGGACGTAGCAGAGTGGGTAAGCAGATGCTTGACCTGCCAACGAGTGAAAGCGGAACACCAAAGGCCCAGTGGACTTTTACGACCCTTAGAGATTCCCGAATGGAAATGGGAACATCTAGCCATGGATTTCGTAGTGGGTTTACCAAGGACCAAGGCCAATCACGATGCCATATGGGTAATCATAGACCGATTAACGAAGTCAGCCCACTTTCTTCCGATCAACGAAAGGTACACTGTCGACCGATTAGTGGATATCTACTTGAAAGAGATAGTGGCGCGGCACGGAGTCCCAGTCGCCATAGTATCTGACCGAGATCCCAGATTTAACTCCAGATTCTGGAGGAGCTTCCAGGAATGTGTAGGGACCCGGCTGAACATGAGTACTGCCTATCACCCCCAAACAGACGGACAAAGTGAGAGGACCATCCAAACACTAGAGGATATGTTAAGGGTCTGTGCTATAGACTTTAAAGGAAATTGGGATGATCACCTACCACTGATTGAGTTTTCCTACAACAATAGTTTTCATTCGAGTATAGGAATGCCGCCTTATGAGGCCCTTTATGGAAGAAGATGTCGATCTCCCTTGTATTGGGATGAAGTTGGGGAGCGAAAGATGCTTGGACCCGAAGTGGTCCAACGGACTAAGGACATAGTAGAACTAATCAAAGGACGGCTGGTAGCAGCCCAAGATAGACAAAAGAAGTATGCTGATTTGGCCCGGAAGGACAAGGAATATGAAGTGGGAGACCTAGTTTTCTTAAAGGTATCTCCTTGGAAAGGTTTGATGAGGTTTGGAAAGAAAGGAAAGTTGAGTCCTAGATATATTGGACCATTTGAGATCTTAAGACGTATTGGAAACTTAGCATATGAGCTAGCATTACCCCCAAACCTGCAACAAGTGCACAATGTGTTTCATGTTTCAATGCTGAGGAAGTACAACCCGGATGCTAAGCACATAGTGGAATACGAACAAGTAGACATGCAGCCAGACCTAACCTATGTGGAGCAACCAGTGGAAATCATAGATCAAAAGGAACAAGTGCTCCGAAACAAGATCATCAAGCTAGTTAGAGTTTTGTGGCAGAACCATAATGTGGAAGAATCGACTTGGGAGCTAGAGAGTGAGATGCTAGAAAGACATCCCCATTTATTTTCAGAGTGATTCCGGGACGGAATCCTTTTAAGGAGGAGAGACTGTAAAACCCCAGATTTTTGGGCAGGATTAAAACTTTTATTGTATGATGATGTATATATATATATGTGGATGGTGGTAATGGTTTTTGGAGAATTAAGTATGAAATGAATATGGATGTCAGTTTTCAAACATTTTGAGAATAATAAGAAGGGACTGATCATGTAAATAAGAACAATCAATCTGGAAGGTAAGAATACAATACTCCAGGGAAGAAAAGTATTTTTATGTCATCCAAATCAATATCTGGAATGCATCCGACAACTCCGTAAACAAGATAGCGTATGCCCGAGAAAGCACTAGAACGTTTTCTAAGTGCAAAGAGTAAAGAGAAGTAAACCAGGAATATTGGAACGAATATTGATCCAAAGGATTATAGAAAAACCACTGATGAATAGTAACTTCTGATGAATAGTAACTTCTGATGAATAGTAACTTTTGATGAATAGTAGATTTTGTCGTTTAAAAGTTTTCCAGACCACCCTATATACGGGTCGATATGATGAACTTTCAAAGCCGTATTAGTGATCTACGATGAAAATAAAGGAATGCAAAAGCTGTCAGAATCGGAAAAATAGCATTTCCGTTTTCTCCGAAATTTCACCATTAACGGACGGATTAATTATTATTTGAGAATAATTAAGAATTTAAATTATCAATTCCATGGATATGGATTTAATGAAAGAATTAGAGATATTAAGAACGATTACGATAAACTACTTCGATAGAACACTTAAGAAACCCTGCGAACTTTTTACGCGATTAAACGGAGACGAAACACTTACGAGATTAAATACAGACATGGAAGTAACATGTAACAAGATTAAGTCGAGGAATGCAACATTTGGATCATCCATGTGAAAGGAAACAAACCAATAAAGCAAACCAGTAAAGCTACTTTAACAGAACCGTTGCATGTGCGACAAGTGTCGAAAGAAGAAGAAGCCAAGGACTATGACTCACCAATTTGACCATTAAAATACCACAAATATCTTAAGTAATTAAACAAAAAGAAAATCAAAGAAATCACTTGGAAGAACCAAGCAACTTTCGGCCAAAACTTCAAGATTTCAAGACCAATTTCCAAGCATCCATAATTCATGTTCTTGGATTCAAAAGCTTCCTAATCCCTAAACCAAGGTAATCTCTTAATCTTAGCATCATCCATGGAGGGTATCATGCTCAAATCCTAGGTAAAAGATGAACATGAATAGTGATTTTCAAGAACTAACTTTGGTTTCTTGATTTCTTTTGTTGATTCAAGCTACCTTAAGGTTATATAAGGGCTATACAAGGATTATTAGGCTTATACACACTCCAAGGAAGGTATAACTCTTGAACCCTTGTTTATAAATTTGATTTATATGGTTAGTTTTAAGTATGGTTTAGTTAGTATAATCATAAGGATGATTGAGTGGTTTTAACGGAGGTTTGATGAAAGTTTGATGTTGTTTTAATGATAAGCAAGTAGATGTTGGTTTTGACTGATTTGTGATGATTATGGATTAGTAATGATGTTGAGGATTTGACTTGGTGATTTGGTTTGGATTGGTCTTGTAAGTTTATGATTAAACTTTGGAATCGTTAAAACATAGCCGTTATAATGCCCGATTTTCCCTAGCTCTGTTGTGTCTGTGATGTTCGGACATAAAGACTTCTGTCCAGAGTCACCACTGCCTAGTATTGTGTAGGTATTGTTTCAAGGTTCGTTTTGATATAAAGATCATGTGATTCCGAATTACGGTTTAGGAGAAACGAGTATTTTAGTTAAGGATGTTTCGAGAAACCGAGCTATACCACTTAGCCAACTTTGAGGCAATGATCAAACCCCTTAAGTGACCAATCAGAATGTGAAACTTTGTGTTAACATGCTAGGTATGTTTAGGAGGACTCTCGAAAAGATTTCGTGTTAAAAGGATTTAATCTCTATTTTATAAAAATGTTCGAGTCGAGCGTGCGCAAGAGGATTCTTAAGGAGTTAACTAGAAATCATGTCTTGGTTTAAGTAAAGTACATACTTAGTTTCGTGCAAGTATTCAAGTGATTAACCTTGGATCTTTTGACTATGTATAGATCGCCGGATTGACTCGAGGCACACTACCCCTACCTCACCACCAGGCAAGTTTTCTAAACCTATACTACTGTTGTTGTGATAATAACTGTTTTCAATTATGATATGCGATTGCGATATATATAAATTGCATACTTGTTTTCGAATTGCTATATATAGCAATACTTGAGGATATGATTGATGTGGGGCTTATAAGCTAGAAATGGGATATCAGTTATAAGCCAGTCTTGTATATAATGCCCTAGGATAAGGGCAGGTGATTTTCTCTAAGATCAGAAATAATTATATTTCGGTATATGTTAAAGGTTATTTCCGATAAGATATCGGGTAACTGTTATTCGAGGATTAATTATTGACTTAAGAAATATCATTAATATTCATTTGAGGATTATTTATTTATATAATGAATATTATTTTCAAATATTCATTTGAGGATTATTTATTTATATAATGAATATTATTTTTGAATATTCATTTGAGGATTATTTATTTATATAATGAATATTATTTTTGAATATTCATTTGAGGATTATTTATTTATATAATGAATATTATTTTCAAATATTCATTTGAGGATTATTTATTTATATAATGAATATTATTTTCAAATATTCATTTGAGGATTATTTATTTATATAATGAATATTATTTTCAAATATTCATTTGAGGATTATTTATTTATATAATGAATATTATTTTTGAATATTCATTTGAGGATTATTTATTTATTTAATGAATATTATTTTTGAATATTCATTTGAGGATTATTTATTTATTTAATGAATATTATTTCTGAATATTCATTTGAGGATTATTTATTTATTTAATGAATATTATTTTTGAATATTCATTTGAGGATTATTTATTTATTTAATGAATATTATTTCTGAATATTCATTTGAGGATTATTTATTAATGAGTATTACTTTCGAATATTCATTTGAGGATTATTTATTAATGAATATTATTTCTAAATATTCATTCGAGGTTTGTTATTTGATAAATATTATTTTCGAATATTCATTTGGAGGTTTACTTGTTTAATAAAGGTTATTAATTGTTTTCCAATCAAAAAGAGGTTCCCAAAACACTGTTTTTCCATTTGAATCTGCCTTTTAAAGAAGATTCAAATGCTCGCTCAACTATCAAAAATATGGGAAACCTGATTTAAGTGACTACTACTCTTTTTAAACTCTCAGTTCAAAAACTGGCAAGGGACAGATATTTTCTCAAAGCAATTTGGTTGCTGCAAGTTAAATATTGTGTTACCACCTCAACGATCGAGGGGTAAATTCATGGAACAAATCGATGTCCATTAACAAGCAATAGCTTGGGAAATATTGGAGAATCTTCCTTTCCGACCTAGATATAACTACTTAGTGGAGTCGTATCAACAAGTGCTACACTTGGGGAAAGGAGGACGATCCTTATGTTTCAGAATCATGGATTTCATCTGAACTAGGAGTGGTGTAAGTGGTCTAGTTGCGCGGACCCATCCAACTTTTATTGGCCCAACCGTTGGCCGGGAGGTCACTGTAAGGCGGTAGACAATGTCAGGCTGTCGTGATTCTTCCATCTACATGTAGAAAACTATTTGAGCGGTGCGACCTGCTACTGATCATAGCAAGGTTAGGCACAGCGGGCGCGGTAGCAACTCCGGTATTGGTTCATCATCCAATTTGGATATTCCTGCAACATGTATTGGGGTGTAGAACCAAACTTGTTGGCAGGGGGTCGAAAAGCGTTTGGGAATGAAGTGACAACAAATTCATGCAACTTCATCTTTTATTCTATAAGTTATGATTCTGGTAAAACCTGATTAAGGATATATATGCATAAGTGGACTTTGGGTTACGAAAATATCCCATTAATTTTCCTCGTAACTTCATCCTTTACGCTATACTAGTTTCTTATCTGTTGAAGGCATAACATGTGACTGCAATATATCTTTGAATTGTTATATTTTGGTAATCTGTTATAAGTTATTTTTGGTGGGCTCTATTGCTCACCCTTGCTTTATTTATTTATATCACAACAACAGCTAGAGCAGATGGCCCGCAACAGTCACACCCCGCGAAAGCGGGTAGCAGTCGTCAGAGATTTACCCGTTGATGTCGTAGCCGCCATAGCTGAGGTAGTAACCACTAGTGTTCTAAGCTTCAGCTTTTGTGTATCAGACTTATGTATCTTATGATTAATGTAATCAACGGCAAGAACTTTTAAATGCTCTGTAATCTTTTGGGTTTGTAATAACTTATAACTTGTGGATCATATGACTAGATACTTATTCCAATTTCATCTCTGGAACTATAACTTGTTGTGTGAGTGGTGTTGTTATTGTGGGGTCACAGCATGTAGTTTAATTGTTTTGATTCAAGTGCAAGTATTATTGATGGGAATTGAGACCGTAACGACCGGATCCCCGACCCCGGATCTGGGGTTGTTACAGTGACATAGTCACATAGTGTAGGCTTGTTAATGGTGGTATTCAGACATGTCTTGAGCCTAACAATCTCCCCCAAATTGTGAGTAAGACCCCTAGGCACAATTTCATGTCTGATAACAAGCCTAACTAACATAAAAGGAACTAAGTAACAGAGAGAACAATGTATAAACGTCAAGAGCGGAGATTTGATTGCATTTGCAGAAATGAAAGCTTACAGATTATCTTTGTTGCTCAGCAGCTTCAGTTTGAGTTTGTTTCTCAAGGTAATCATCATACTCTTTCTTCTTTCTTACTTATTCTCTTCTCTTCATGTCTATTATGGCTTCTTGAAGTTCTTCTCTTGCAATTAGTTCTTCAATGAGAGGAGAGTCTTTTAGATCATCAATTGCAGCTTTAAGGGCACTTTCCACATATGAATCCAGAAACTCCATCCTTATCTTGTTGTTGCCTCCATGTGAATTTTTGTACTCCACAATATAAGGATTTTGTTTTACCCTGCAAAGCCCTTTCTTCCTCAGCTCCTTTGCTCTTTCCTCCATTTCAGCCATCTCTTTCTCTTTCTGAATTATCTTCTTTTCATTTTCCTTCCTTAGATTTTCTTCATAATCAGAGTGCATTTTCAAGAATCTGGCAACTTCTATTTTCCACAATCTCTCCTCCTTTTCTTCAAAGTTCAGTAAGGCATTTATTCTTTCAAGTTCATACTTTGAGAAGTATTGCCAGCCTCCTTGCTTCATTTCTCTTTCTCTTCCATCAGTGTATTTGATCTCTAGATGATCTAGCTTCACCTTGACTTCAAAGATTCTTTGAGCTCTCAAAAATGCTAGGGCATCTTCATCACAGTCTTCATCCAGAGGAAGAACCTTGATCCCTACTACATTAGTGATTACCCCATTCTTCTTTGTTATCCTTGTCCTTTTAGCTGCCCTCTTGATCTTCAAATGCTTCACTTGAGATAGCTTTCTGGAGCAGGGAGAATTAGTCTTCAGTGCCACATCACTTGGAAGTAACTTCATTCCTTTCCCTTTCATCCACTGTAACACTCCACTAGCTGTGACTTTGTGGAAATGTCTTTTTGAATTTTCCTTTGTGGCTTCAACTGTCTTCTGTGGCAAATCAGATTCAGAAGTCTTAGATAATGATTTTGGAGGATCATAACTGACAGTGCCCACCCTAGACTTAGAGTCTTGTGTTGTGGTTAAGGCACTGCTAGCAATGTCCTTGACTTGCTGATTTCCACTCCTTGACTTCTTGACAGTTTCTTTATTTCTCTTGGGGTCCTTGTCTTCATCAGCATCTTTTGATCTCTTTGATGATTTGCTCTTGTTGCTGTCACTAGCTCCATCCTTATTGCTCCTTGTTTGAGATCTCCTTCTATAGGTTTTCTCTTCATCATCCCCCTCATCATCTTTCTTCTTGTTTCTTTCTTTGAGTGACTCAGGAATAGTTCCATGAATCAAGAAAGATTGTAGAATTTGAATCATTTCAAGCTCTTCTGCTGTTCTTACTCCTCTCTTGGATCTCAGCATCTGCAGCACTTGATTGATTTTGGCATTGTTCTTCACGGTCAGGTTTGCAGGAATCACCAGTTGGTCAATACTGTTGGCTTGAGATAGACTTTGGAAAATTATTGTCCTTGGGTTAGAGATAACTTCAGGCAATCTTTGATATTGATTAATCTTCAAGTCATCATATAGCCTCATGTTGTTCTCCCCATGCTTTTCAATCAATTCCAGAATTGTGGACAGTTCAGTAAACCTCAGTTTCTCTAGAGTTTGAAATGATAGATGCCACAAGCAATTGTCCTTGCACACCATGATAACTTCTCTTAGATGGACATCCTTGATTTTTCTGACTGCTACAGTGAAGTACTTGATGCTTTCCTTGATCTTTTCTCTGTAGATTCTTGTATCTCCTTGAGCACTGCTGTTGATGGCTTTCAGAAACTCCAGGAAGGCCTCATCATGATAGATGTGAGAGTTGGCAACTTCCTGTAGCTTGGCCTCAGTGATAATGACAGCTTTGATTGGTTTGGCATTAGAAATTGGTTGAGGAGCTGAAATGTCTTTTGGCATGGTGGATGGATAGTAAGTGGTAGTGACAGTGCTTCTTTGACCTTGCTCATTGAGAACATCCACAGAGGGAAGAGTGATTGGCTTGATGACTTCTTCAGTTATTTTGCCCTTAAGCTTCTGTTGCTTGGCAGGTACTCCCCCTCTGTTTTCCACATTAACCCCCTTTCCTTTTCCTTTCTCCCACTTAGGGTTGGAATCAGACACAATGTCTTGAGCTTCTCCAGGAATAGGCAGGTTCATGCTTCTCATTATAGAGGTCATCATTTGTTGTTGGACCAACAGAATGTTAGAAGTTGAGTTGGTTTGATCATCCATTTTGGCATTGAGGAGCTCCAAGGAATGAGAAATCCCTTGGTTTTCAGATTTCAAAGATGCCACTTCCTTCTACAACCTTTCCACCTTGGAAAACAGCTGCTCAGACTTGAAAGGATTTAGGGCCTGATCCTTGAGCTTTGAGAAATCAAATTTAGTGATATTGGAGACAGGAACCTCATCCACCAGTTTGTCACCATACTGGTTTTTCCACAACACTGTGAGCATGGAGTTGATATTGATGTTAGACTGCAGTTGATTGTCTAACTTGGTGGACATTTTCTTCAAATTATCAGCCATCATAGCTAGAGAGAGATCCTTTGGACACTTGCTGAGTGGTCTTCCTGACTTCTTTGAGGATGCCATCCACCTTGGGAAAATCAGAGAGATAGGCATTCCTTAGCTGAACCATAGATTGGTCAGTTTCCTCTTTGATAGTTGAGACCTCTAATTGAAGACCTTTCCCAAGATAGTGCAGAGCCTTCAATTGACTTTTATACACCTCATTCACTGCCTCATAGATATCGGCAGGAGAAAGACCCTTGGCATTTGATCCTAGAGCTGTGAGATAGTCTTCCCTGAGATAGGCCAGTGCATCCTGCAGCTTTACTGACTTCTTAGCATCCAACCAGGCATCCACATTGCCATCCTGTTGGGCTTCATCCACAATATTTTCTGATTGAGCCTCAACATCCTCCTTGTGACAGAGCAAAATAGCTTCATAGTCTTGATTTGGGAGTCCAGTTGTGAGGAGATGTTGGGCAATCTTTGAGAACTCATCAATCTGTGCCACATGAAGATTTTGCAATTCTTCTTCCGTCAATTGTGGTGGCACAGAGGATGATCCTGAAGCCCTGTCATTTTGCACAGGTTTCAGCCATTCTGTCATGGTGGCCTGAGCCAAGTTAGAGCTAGTGCTTGGCACTTCAGGTGGGGTGGATGTATGAGTTTCCTCCAGTCTTGGAATGACCGTGGAGTCTGATGTTGTCTCCATTGAAATGGGGTGAATGACAACATCATCTCCATGTTCCTGTGAAGGCAGGTCCATGTCCAAATGGAATGGGGATAGTGGCATAGAGTCTCCAGTGAGAACTGGTGAATCCTCTATGTTGGTGTTGGTGTCATTAGGATATGCCCCAGCATGCATTCCCTGACCAACTAGATGTGGCTCCTGGGTGGTGAGCACAGTGTCATGCACCATGTCACTTGAGGTTGGCTCAATCACGGTTTGGATTGTGATTGATCAATTGCAGAAATGTCATGAGAATGACCATTCTATTGAGAAGAAATATTAGATGTAGATTCTGGAAGAGAAGTGTGGTGTAGATCAGATTTTGGCAACTCCCCCTGGGAAATAGGAGGAGTTTCAATTGTGATGTGCTCTCCACTCTGTGTATTAGCACCCTTATTTCCACTGGGGTCAAGAGTGAGGTCTTGACCCTGTGCAGACTCTTTACAGAATGTAGTGGGGAGGCTACTCTTTTCAATACCGATGCCCTGTTGAGAGGACATTGACAGTAATAGGTGTACCCCTTTTTGCACATCTAAATCTTGTTGGGAGGATTCAGTGGTGGCTATTTCTTTAGACTTCTTCTTTGGTCTGGTGAGCTGTGACTCAGATTCCTCACATCCTATTTCTCTAGACTCATTTATGATAGCTAAGGGTCTCTTCTTTACCTTCTTTTTAGTAACACCAATCTTTTGAGAGACTGGTGCACTTGACTCCCTAATTACTACTGTACTGTTTGCGGGGGGGGGGGGGGGGGTCATTGGATGGGTTAGGAAGGCTTGGGTTAGACTCTGTAGTTTCATCAGCCTTAGCCTTTCCTTTCCAAGAAAGTTCATGATATTGGGGCTGATCAAGTGTGTAAGTTTTGAATGTGTTTTGCATATGCTCTGTCACTCTCAAAATTACCTCAACTTGATTCCTAGTGTCCAATGTACCAAATAGAACTTTGGACATGGACTTAGGATAAGCCAACTTTGTTGTGTCTATCCCTTCTAATTCATGCAAATGAGAATCTAAATGATTTAAAATGCATTGAAGAAAACGAGGATAGAAGATTTCAGTACCTCTGTTGCGTGGAGATTTACCAAACCTTTGAGCCAATTCCCTTACAATGATTGCTCCTACATTGATTTCCTGGTTGTATGCCAGGGAATGAAGGATGAAACTATGCCAAAATCAAGTCATTTCACGTGAATATTTACTTAGCCTTTTGACGGATAAAAAAAATTTATATTAATATTATAATTCATTAATATGATAGTTTCATCCTTGGTCCACGTGAAATGACTTGGTCCACGTGAAATGACTTGAGGAGGCGGGTTTGTTACATGGATGTCGGATTGCAAAAGGAGCCCCAGTAATCTCGCATTTACTATTCGCAGATGATTGTTATATGTTCTTCAGGGCAACGAAGACGGAAGCAGGGGTTGTGAAACGAATTCTGGACAGATATGCTAGTATCTCAGGGCAACTGATTAACTATAATAAATATGTAGTGACATTTCCCTGAATACTAAAGAGGAGGATCGGGCTGAGGTGTGTACACAGTTGGAGGTAAATGAGAGTAAAAGTCCCAGAAAGTATTTAGGTATGCCGATGCAAATTGGAAGAAAAAAGAAAACAGTGTTTGGATCATTGATTGATCGAGTAGAGCACAAGTTGCAGACATGGAATATGCAGGTTATATCTAAGGCCGGTAAGGTAACTTTCTTAAAAACTGTAGCTCAAACCATACCGAACTTTTGGATGAACTTGTTTTTACTTCCGCTGGATGTTTGTGATACGATAGAGAAAAAGATTAATGCATATTGGTGGGGAGGTAAGGAGAATCAGAAAGGGATTAAATGGATGTCTTGGGGGCATTTACGTGCTGTGAAGGAAGGGGGGGATTAGGTTTTAAAAAATTACGAGAGTTCAATATAGCAATGTTAGCTAAGCAAGCTTGGAGACTTTTGAATAGCGCAAACCCATTGGTGACTGCACTTATGAAAGCGAAGTATTATGCTAATAGTGAGTTTTTAGATGCTCAGGTGGGTGAAAATCCGAGTTTTGTATGGAGGAGTATAATGGCGTCCCAGTCTGTGGTGAAGCAAGGAGGAAGGAGAAAAATTGGTGATGGTCGTGATACAAGAATTTGGAAAATTCTGTGGCTGCCTTTCCAGGAGAATGGATACCTTACTACTGAATTACAACATGGGCTTGAGAATGTGACCGCAAATCAGTTAATGCAAGATGGGGGTAGGAATTGGGACATGGATGTGTTACTGGACTTATTTAATGAATGAGATAAGCAGTTCATTCAACAAATTCCCCTACCTCATCGAACTAGAAAAGACTCTTGGTATTGGATGCTGGATAACAAAGGTGATTTTACTGTTAGGAGCTGTTACAGAAAAATACGGGGTGAAGAGAAGTACCATGATCGAGGGTTTTGGAAACAAATGTGGGGACTGAAGCTATCAGGCAAAGTGGTTAACTTTATATGGAGGGCATGTAGAAACGTTTTGCCTACATCAGTGGAGCTGAGTATTAAACAAGTTAATGTTCAACAGAGTTGTTCGTGGTGTCATGTTTGTAATAAAGATGCAGTGCATACTCTATTTCAGTGCTGTTTTGCTAAGGATCTGTGGAGCTCTGTAGGATTACAAGGGGTGATGCCGGTAGTTAACGGACTTACAGTGCTACAGATTCTTAAGCACTTGTTCAGTACCTGCAATAAAGAACAGAGAGCAAAGATAGGGTTGATGTGTTGGGGATTGTGGGTTCGACGGAATGAGTGGGTTTAGAACAAGAAAGCTATATCAGTATTTGGAGTGACTGCTATGGTTTCTAACTTGGTGCAGGACTGACGACGGGCTCAAGTAAGAAATAGTAACGACAACATGGGCATTCAGCAGGATAAATGGAGTAAGCCTCCACAAGGGTGGGTTAAGATTAATGTCAATGTAGCTTGTCAAGGGGGTCAGGATTTTATAGGCGTGGGATGTGTAATACGGAATGAGCATGGTCAGTTTATGAGGGCACGAATGAATAGAGTGAGGGCAAGTATGCCACCAAGAGAAGCAGAAGCTTATAGTCTTAGAGAAGCGATGATATGGACTAGTCAATGGTGGACAACAAAATGCATATTTGAAACTGATGCCAAGGTAGTAGTAGACGCAATTCATGTTGGTGGAGGGAATTCAAATTTCCACACCATAGTCGAAGGTTGTGTTGAGATTCTTAAACACTTTGAGGAGGTGTTAGTGGTGTTTAACCATAGGTCTGCGAATAAGGTAGCTTACATGTTAGCACATGCTACTTATTCTATGCAAGATCTTATGGAGTGGTATCATACTGCTCCGACGTTTATTTGTAACCTTATTTCCGAGGAAATTTAATTTAGGCAAGTACGACTTTTTCAAAAAAAAAAAAAAATCTTACGGAGAGATTACATAGAGTTGCAAAACAGCAACCTTTTTACATAATCAGTACACATAAATTGTGCATCACAAAATATTCACCAAACGCATTCGTACAAATCGTAGATAATAAAATATTCATACAGGCTGTACACATTTCTTAGTCAATTCCTCTGTTCTACACAAGCGAGGTGATAAAGTTCATGAGTCCAAAAGGCCAACACAAAGTTGACAGTTGCCATTAAAATTTTCTGCCTGATCAAAGCTAGGAGGGACAAATTGTTAAGAGCAAGCCATAATGGTCACTGGGTAAAACAGAAAGCATCATTTTCTTCACCTCATTTTTCACTTTCTTCTCCTTGCAATATGACAAACCTGGTATTGCTTCCGTCCCGATCATTTTGATTCTATACAAGTTAAAATCTTGGAAAGAACACAAAAAGCGGTCCAGTCGCTTTTGAAGTGTCCGATTACCATATAGCATCTTGTTGGTCTGGGCTCTCCAGGTCTTAGCTCTGTCCAAGCATCAACCCAGTCATCAGGCATAGGAACTTGTCCATCCAATTTGGCTCGGCCTTGTTTACAAATTTTTGTTTGCATTTTAGTTTACTGGAATTTGTGGATGATGTCTCTTTTTGATTCTTATACTTTACTTCCATGTATCATGCATACTAGCTTTAAACCCGTGCATGGGACACTTTATAATTTAATAATATTTTTATTTATTATTTTTTTTCTTTTTAAAATGTAGTAAATATAAGTTGTCTACTAATTTTTAACTTTTAGAAATGTTTGTATTCGTCGGGAATCGACCCTTGAACAATTTAACCCATAATTTAATAACACTGATTCTAGAGTGATTATTATGCCCCTGATGACCGAAGCACAAAAATTCTCTTATGTTAATTATATATAAGATATAATAATTGATTCGATTCATGGTCTCTATTTGTAATTTCACCACCATTTTGACTTATCTTATTTAAAAAATATCTAAAAAGATATACACAATACGCAACACCAAAAAAAAACACAATACATATTTTTAAAAAAATATTTATGCAATGTATGTATAGTTGGTGAGATTTTTTATATCGGACTAATTTAAATTTGTATGCATTTTTCTCGTTAATACAATTTTAATACCCAAAATCATAAAAAAAAAATATATATATGTACGATAAATGATTCTTTGTGATTAATCGACAAAAATCAAATCAAGTGACAACAAATTCCGACTATTGGTATTTGGTCGATTGAAGAGACGTTAGGATCCATTCGCTTCTTTTTCTCTTGCCCACTTCCTTGTAAATGAAGACTATTCAGTTATGTCTTTCAAAAAAAAAAGACTACTCAGTTATGTGTTCAATATCACAAATTAAGGGTTAAAAATTTAGAACATAAGAGAATGAAAGGTTACATCCTAGGATTAAAAAACAACTTTTCATCAAAAAGATCTTTTCATGAATTATTTTTATTAGCTGATAACTGGTACGAATCACGGATCGAGATTAAAATATTAATCAAAATTGGGATAAAATTAATAGAAAAATTCAAATCAATAAATATTTGAATGATGTGGTTATAGAAAGCGAACCCGGGGTGAAACCAGATAAATTAAATCAAATAAATAAATCTTGTTTAATCATGTAATTGTAGAGATTGAAACCTCAATTTTTACATAACCAAATTTGATATTTTGGTACCGCGCGTCATTTACACATTATTTTGCTTATTAATAAAGAGTATAAATTCACGATTACGTTCGTAAACTATGTTAAACGATGATGTCTTACTATACGAGCAGTTAGATACGATGTCTTACAATGTTTAAATGACGCGCAAAAGTATCAAAGTATCAAATTTGATTATCACAAAACTCGGGTTCAATTCTCTGCGACTACATAATAAAACGAGATTTATTTATCTTATCTAATTTCTTTGATTTCATCCCGAATTTCATTCCCCGTAATGACATAACTCAAAGATTTATTTATTTGATTTACTTTCTTCGACTTTATCCTGGTTTTTATTTCCTCTAACTACTTAATTAAATAATATTTATTATATACTTCTGTTAACGGAGGAATTTGGTGATAACAAATTTCGGGGATTTCTGGAATAACGAAATTGTGATAATGGGGGATTTGGGTTTTTCGGATGTTTGGGGCTGGACTTGAAAGGTGTCTCGACTTGTTAGATGTGTCGGATCCTATTCCAAGATGCCTGCGTACTCTGTTTATATATAGGGATGAAGCCAACATAGTTATGTGATAGGATAGTGTTTTTAATCCCTGTGATTGTTAAGGGATATATTGAGATAAGTTCATTTTATCTTTTTAGAGTTATATTAACGTTGTGATTCTTTCCTGATTTGAAAAAATCGTTTGGAGATATTTTCCGTAATTAATTGATTGATATTGATTCTTTCATCGTTTCAGAGAGAGGATATTACTTACTTGGGAAATTAGGAGATAATTGAGCCAACCGAAAATATGGCGTAACAACTACCCCCAGTTCTTCAGTGCAGCTTGATGGACTGGAGAACTAAGCGTGATTTGATCTTCCGAATTTCCTGAGTCAATGAAACAACTAGGAGTAGAAGATTAGCAAATAATATGGAGCAGATAATTACCCGTAATATGTCTGTAGATGCGAGGGAGACAACATGATGTGCCCGTAATATGTCTGTAGATGCGAGGGAGACGACATGATGTGTCCGTAATATGCATGTGAGAGAGACAACATGCGAGATGTGAGAAGAACATATGTACGAGTAGTTCTGTAAGTGTAGGAGAATGAGCGGCTTTATGTAGATATTGTTGCGCTTCCCCTTGTAAAGTTAGGTTTGTGAATCCACTATTCAAAAGATAGAAGTAGCAAAAAGTAGTAGCAGCAGTAGTGATGTCCTTGTATGTCGAAATAAAGAGAAGAAATTCAGCTCCATGCGTTTAGTGGACTTACGCTCCATAAAGAAGCCGTGTTCCTACGCATCTTCTTCCATGCATTTAGTGGACTTACGCTTCCTGAGGAAGTCGTATTCCTACTCATCTTATTCCATAGAGGAAGGACTCCAAGCTGCTCCATACGTTTAGTGGACTTACACTTTCTGAGAAAGTCGTATTCCTACGCATCTTCTTGGTGAGCTTCCCAGAAGTACGGATAAGCACCCCGGAAGTACGGGTTTACCAAGGTATTCCAAGCAGTACTCTCCTCATAGAAGGGCCTTCAAAATAAATTTCAAGCAACATCTTCCACAAAGAAGGGCCTTCAAAAATTAATTTTCAAGCAACACCTTAAAGAAGGTCCTTCAAAAATAAATTCCAAGCAACATCTTTCACAAAGAAGGGCCTTCAAAAAATAATTTCCAAGCAACACCTTAAAGAAGGGCCATCAAAAAATAATTTCCAAGCAACACCTTAAAGAAGGGCCCTCAAAAAATAATTTACAAGAAACACCTTAAAGAAGGGCCTTCAAAAATAATTCTAAGCAACACCTTCCACAAAGAAGGGCCTTCAAAAATAATTTTCAAGCAACACCTTCATCAAAGAAGGGTCTTCAAAAAATAATTTCCAAGTAACACCTTAAAGAAGGGCCTTCAAAAATATCACACAGGGACAACCACAGAATCTAAGAATGTCCAATGTTTACGAGCAAATGTATGATGCATGTGAAATCTTACAACTCACTTTCCCTTCCTTATGATGATATGAATGAATGCATGATGTGAATGATGCACATGATTATTAATGAATGCATGATGCGAATGATGCAGGACTTACAAAACAAGATTATCCCGAAGGGCCTTCAGAAGATGATTAACCCGTAGGGATTTCAAACAAGATTATCATCTTCAAAAGAGGGTCTTCTAAAATATTATCCTTCTCGAAATAGGGTCTTCAAAAATATTATCCTCCTTGGAAAAGAGAGCTTTCGAAAACATTACCCTTATCAGATAAGGACCTTCCACACTTATTTTTGTCCATGCACTAGCTAGTGAAGTAATCAAATCATGTGATACGAATATTGCATCACAATTTTTTAACATCTCCATGATTCAGATTCTGCCCAGATCTGTTTTTTTACCTTTTTGGCCATGTAAACGATATTTTCTTGAAAAACACAAAACATGAAAGTTGTAGGAAACGAAAATATCTTTCCGATGATATTTGGCTCGTCAGAAACGGACTTATAACGAATCAGGAATCAAAATAAAACATCTAATGATTAACTTCTCAATACTGAAAAACGGGATCTGATTATGTTTTGTGATTTCGAGAACAAATCGAAACATAATCTCAGAAAACACCAAGAACGAAAGTTGTAGGAAATCGCAAAAGCTTTCCGGATCATAAATATTCATCAAAATCTGACATGTATTAAATTTACTACGAATTTTATAAGATAACTTATGTATACGAACAAAATCATAAGAAAACTTATCTTAATTTTGAATAGAACCACGAACCACCGCTTCCACCGTTCTTCTCCTCCATTAAAGCCGCTCCAGATCCGATAAAACCCTCTTGTGCATGATGTAGATGATTTGATTGTCCTCCACAATCAAAAAATAATTCCCTCCTTCTAGCGCCAATTGTTAACGGAAGAATTTGGTGATAACAAATTTCGGGGATTGCTGGAATAACGAAATTGTGATAATGGATGATTTGGGTTTTTTGGATGTTTGGGGCTGGACTTCAAAGGTGACTCGACTTGTTAGATGTGTCAGATCCTATTCCAAGATGTCTGCGTACCCTGTTTATATATATGGATCAAGTCAACGCAGTTATGTGATATGATAGTGTTTTTAATCCCTGTGATTGTTAAGGGATATATTGAGATAAGTTTATTTTATCTTTTTAGAGTTATATTAGTGTTGTGATTCTTTCCTGATTTGAAAGAATCGTTTGGAGATATTTTCCGTAATTAATTGATTGATATTGATTCTTTCCTCATTTCAGAGAGAGGATATTACTTACTTGGGAAAAATATGGCGTAACAACTTCCATTCTATTTTCTTCAATTTTCTACAAGTTCATATTTAAGTAATACTTATTTTTAATAATTTAATATTTAGAAATTACCAGAAATACTCTTTTTTCTAAGTTTTTTATGCAATTTTATCATCTTTTGAAAATATTTGCAAAAATAAGGTATACAACTAGATGCAATAAGATGCAACCTAAAAATATTTGCAAAAATATGGTCCACAACCAAAGCAACTAGATGCAACCAAAGCAACCAGATGCAATTTTTTTAAAAATAATTTGAAATCAACTGGAAATTCAAAAAATTTGTTAGTAAAAGGGGGTGAATGAAGATAAAGATGAGTAAAGTTTACGATCTTAGGTTCCATCCCCTCACCTTTCGTCTATACATACATAATACATGCGTAGTTTAGAGTTCACAAGGTGTTTCAACTCAACCAAATCAACAATTGGGGTTGAGTTTCTAATTAATCGACCCCGCATGGGTTTACAAGAGTTACTTCAATCAAAGATGATTCCAATTATTAAATTTTTATAAGTGGCATTTGTGGTTGGTTTTAGTTGATGTCAGTTGCAGATATGATTGCAAAAGTTGTAGACCGTATTTTTGTAAATATTTTCAAAAAGTTGATATTTTTATAAATATTTTGATATTTTTGCAAAATAGTTTAAAATACATAGTATTTTTTGTAATTTTTTTTTCTAAAATTGAGTATTTATAAAAAAAAGTCATTTAATATTTTAATCTTGATTCGTGTTTTTCGCACAATTAAGACTAGTAAGAATTAAGCACACAATACGGCAGACAAATTGAATACTTGCACCAACACAATCCCAAATAAGTAGTTGTTCAAAGAACATAAAACTACATGGGAGTTTGTCAAATAAATTGTTCAATTATTTATTGGGTCCCGTTAACAACAGCCCTAAGGGTTATTAAGAATTATATTGTATCTATGTTGTCATTAATACACTTACATCTATTTTCATAACTACATTTTTAATTTTGATTCATTTTCATAAATACTATTAATTTCATTGAAAAGTTAGCAATCAATATTTATAATCTTCTAATATCTTGCAATTTTGGAAAGCTATTACTAATATTAAATGTTTAAACATGAAAAAGATAAGATAATTCAATGTTTAAACATAGTCCTAACATTTCCCTTATTTATTTTGAAAAAATTAAATAAACAGATCGTAGAGATACTTGGAGACTGAGTGAGAATTTTGCTCAGGTCGTTTTCAACGTAAATAATCTACAAAAATACCTTAATAACAAGTGAACTGTATATCTACTAAATAACTCAATCACGACGACTACGTGTACAATTGTAAACATTAATCATACTAATATTCACTACCTTAGACTATTTTCGGGAGATTAGATTACATAGGATACACGAACGGGATAAAATTTATGAACACCAAACATCGAACATAGATTTTATTTGTTTAATTAGTTGCCTCTAATATATCATCAAAAACTACTTTCATTTGCTTTGCTGAATCATGTGTGTATGTATCATCAAAAACTACTTTTATTTGCACCTTGTAATGATTTGTTAAGAAACATAGCAAATTTTTACATAATTAATGTAAAGTAAACATCTCAATGGCATGATACGCACAAATTGAATGAATTCGCAAATGCTTTTCGCAAACCAATAATCATAATATACAAACTTCCCTGCAATGACAATTATTTTCCTTGTTCGTTTCAGTATTTCATAATTGTAATCCAGGTGATAGTTCATATATATGATATGACTAAAGAGCTATGCATCGTTTTCTAGAACTGCATGTATTGAGGTGATACTTCATTAAATCCTTTTATATAACAAACGTAAATAAAATCTTATCCAAAACTTTGATCGGTCCTCAGTATCGTCAAAACAATCTCAATTAGTACCGTCAAAACAATCTCAACCGTTGGATATTTTTAAAAATAAACGATCAAGATTATATCATATAAAAATTAAATTATTATTTAAAACGGATATAAGTCAAAAGTGGAAGTATTAGCATTAGAATTGGATTTTAAATATAATTACAACTATTATATATCAAAATAATAAGGATTCTTAGATTTTAAAATAAATAGATGAGAATCATTAGATCGAACATGAAAAAGTGTATTTGGTTGTTAGTTAAATTATATTAAAATACTAAAAAATATATATCTTGATAATGTAAATCAAATCCATGAAAATTTCCTAAATCGAATAGAATTCTCAAAGTAAAAATTTGCCACTTTCTTCAATATTTATTTTTGGTGTACTTTTAATTGTAAAAAATTGTTAAACCATCATTAAATTAAAGATTAT
The DNA here is from genome assembly GCA_030848705.1 of Heracleum sosnowskyi. Classification (NCBI taxonomy): domain Eukaryota; kingdom Viridiplantae; phylum Streptophyta; class Magnoliopsida; order Apiales; family Apiaceae; genus Heracleum; species Heracleum sosnowskyi. Next base: position 39,493,637 of record CM061243.1, on the reverse strand, counting down.
TTTTTTAGATGTTAAAATAGATAAATGAAAACCGTCGATGTAATATTAAAAATTGTATTTGGTTGTTCGTAAAACTATATTCAAATACTAAAAAGATTATTTTGATAATAACTTCAATAAGAATTCTTAATGTACAAATTCGTCATTTTTTTTCTCTTTAGTTTCACGGTATTTTCAATTGGAGAAAAATTGTTAAACTGTCACTAAATTAAATATTATTTTGTAAGCTACGTGTGTGCCATAAAATATTCAAATTTGACTTTCTAGAAATCAAGATACAATACAAATAGTTAATTGAGCATATAAAATCAAATAAATAAAGTTCAAAAATTAATAACACAAAAATATTAAAAAATATAAATATTAATATAATTATAGATATTAAAAAAAAGTGCGTTGCACAAGATCTTATCCAAGACTTTGGTTTATGTACCGTCAAACTAATAAGGATCATTGATTTTTGAAATTTATAAATAAAAACGACCAGGTCTAATATTAAAAAGTGTTTTTGATTGTTATTAGAATTACATTCAAATACTAAAAACTGAATTTTAATAATATAAACAAAAAATGAGTAGTTTTTCTAAGTTGAATATAATTATCAATGTAAAAATTCATAACTTTATCTTCTATTCGAGATCCTGGGTAATTTTAGTTGAATAATAATAATTAAATCATCATTAAATTAAAATAATTTTGTTAATTAATATAATTATAAATTTTAAAAAACACGGTTATAAGCTAGTACATGATACCGACAACTATAATGAAGTCCCTTGCATGAAACTAATTCGGAGAGATTACACAGAGTTGCAAACCATGAACCTTTTACATAAATTGTGCATCACAAAATATTCACCAAACTAATTCGCATAAATCGCAGATAACAAAATATTAATAGAGGATGTACACATTTCTTAATCAATTCCTCTATTCTACGCAAGCGAGGTGATAAAGTTCATGAGTCCTATTAGAGATATCAGTATTGATAGTTCAACTCAATCATCCAGCTCATCACCAGCTAGGCAGAATGACAGTTCATCCACAGCTCAGCAAAATGACATATGTAAATTAGTTAGCTGCTAGTTAAATAGATAGTCAGTTAGTTAGTTAGAGTTCTAAGTTAGTGTTGCATAGAATATAAAAGCAAAACAAAAACAGATTGTATCTTGAATTTCATCTTCTTCAATAAAAGTTCAAGAGTAATTTCACAAAAAATAACATGGTATCAGAGCTTGCAAAACAGTTTTAATAGTGATCGTCTATAACTGACTCAACAAGTAACAAAATCAGGTGGTAAATTTCTTGTTCTTCTGCTTTGCTTTTACGATTTAATCTTGATGTTATTTCGTAATCATGTTACGATTCTTTCATCAATATATGTGCTTCATCGTGTTGTTCTTTTTTATCATTCTGATTAGAATCCAGTTCATTTTCTTGAAATAGAACGGTTGTTTCAGTTTGCGATATACAATTTGTGTTCGTATATCGATTGTTCTTGATCATTACTTGATAAATATCGAAAATCCTCTGACATCTGTACTCATCGGGATATATTTGATAGTCGTCTTCTGAAAAATTGTGTTGCTCTGCGAACGCACACAACCTGTTTGGTGAATTGCTTCAACAATTTTTTTATCTACTTGTTATTTCTTCTGGAGATCTGTAAATTGCAATGACTAATCAAGATTCAACGAGTGTATATTACATCCACCCTTCAGATGCTTCAACAACACAACTTGTGTCTGTGAAGTTTAATGGTGATGCATTTCATAGCTGGAAAAGATCAATGATACTCACACTTTCTTCCAAGAATAAGCTTGGTTTCGTTGATGGTTCTGTTGTTATGCCAGAAACAACTGCTGCTGAGTATAAGTCCTGGGAACGCTGTAACAATCTTGTGATATCTTGGTTAATAAGTAATTTGGATGACACTAGATCTAAAAGTGTATTGTTTCTCCCTACTGCGAAAGCAATTTGGCAAGACTTAGAAGATAAATATGGTTATATATCCATGACTTAGGTATACACATTGGAGCAACAATTTTTGGAAATTAATCAAGGGAATGACACTGTTTCAGAGTTTTTCACTAAGATCAAGACTCTGTGGGATGGGTTGAATGATTCCAATCCATTACCATACTGCATCTGTAAGAAATGTACTTGTGATCTTTCACAGAGATTAGTTCAGAAACAACAAGAACAAAGAGTTCTACAGTTCATGATGAAACTGTTTGAACAATTTGCTTTGGTTAGAGGGAATGTACTGATGATGCAGCTACTTCCAAGCATCTCTCAAACTTTCAAGTTATTTGCACAGGAAGAAAGACATAAGGAGATCTCAAGTGTGACTAATCCTACAGAATCAATGGCCTTTTATGCTGATAATAGGAGGTATAATTCTCAGTATCAAGGATAGAATCAGCAAGGTTTTCCATAGAGAACCTTTTCTGGAAATCAAACTCCATTCAAGAAATCAACTAAACCTGGTGTTAACTACTTTTGTAATCACTGCAAGATACCAGGGCACAACATTGAAAGGTGCTTCAAGATCCATGGTTATCCTCCTGGTTTTCAACAAAGGACTGACATAAAAGTGGCAGCAATAACACAACAAACTGGTGAGACAAATACTGAAATTACATCTGAAAACAATGCTCAGCCAACAAATGTTATTCCTATACAATGAATTAAGATTGTAGAAGGGGGGGGGGTTGAATACAATCTTTAAAATTTTCTTGATTCTTGATAGTGAAAATAAAAGCAAGAACAGAAACACAAACAAGATAACACAAGAATTAAAAATTCAGGTGGATTGTTTTTGTCCACCTGAGAGATTTTTATTCGAAGAAATCTTTGTGATGTTTATGAATAAACACACAACTGCAAATACACAACTCTAACTTCGGCAATTTACAAGGATATTGCTTTCTGCTCTCTCACACTGCCTAACTGATTTCTTAGTTCTAGAGTTATGCTTTCTGATTTCTTTCAAGGATATTGCTTTCTGCAAATACTGTGATGTTTAAGATAACCCAAGATTACAAAGATATTTGAACAGCTAATAATACAAAAAGTAAAACTGTTCAGGATCCTTGTTTCTCCATTCTGAGCGGTAGTCCATGTGTTGGTAGCTTGCCCTTCTTGGCTGATTGTCTTTTATAGAAATGCTACATTTGACCATGCAAACAAAATGCTGCTTTCTTCTCGTGACTTTTCCCGACAAACTGGCTTTCATGCGTTATGTAGTCTGTCAACCCATGTGCTCTGTCAGATCTGTCCTTTTCACAAGTACAATGTATATTTGTAGAGACTACTTGAGTTGTATCTGTTGACAGTGTCTTGATCACATCCGTAGATATCTAGTACTATTATCTGTAGACAGTACACTCTCCACATCCGTTGAAGGCTCATTAAGCTATCCATAGACAGTCAATTTCACGTAAGCAGAATTACAAGGAATCAACTATTTACAATTAGCCTCCCTATTCTATATATCTATTGATAGTCAACATGACTCATTTAACACATCAAGACTACTTCAACTTCAACATCAGAAATACAAAGGCATGCTACAATGAGTCTTATCCGTAGATAAGATTCTCATCTACGGATACTGCAAGAGCTTATTATCCGTTGATAGCTACATTTTACTCATACAATTTTTACTAAGTCAATTAAGTTATCATCAAGAAACAGCATAGTTCCTAACAATCTCCCCCAATTTATGCCTGGTTGAGAATCGGTCATAAATTAAGAGTCTTGATGATAACAAAACCAGTCCCAACAATTAAACAGTAAGCAGTAAAAATTGTATTGAGCTACATTACGGAAATACTGAAGAGTAGAGATAGTTACATAGAGAGTGCACCTCTAGGCTGAGCAGAATTAAATCCTTTTCTTCTCTCTTGGAGGTTGAATCTTCTGTCTCCCTTCCTTTGCATAATTTTCCTGGATTTGATCTTGAAGCTTTCTGTAGAATGCATCTTCTTCAGCAATTTTTGGATCTAGTTTGCCTTGCAACCATCTAAGGTACCTGGAGCTGGCCTTAGACAGTTGATCTTCAATTCTAAATAATCTTCTACAGCCCTTTTCATCCTTGAATTCCATCATCCAGTAAGGTTGGAGATGAATTCTTTGTCCATTAAAAGGGATCTTCAGCTTCCTTGGCAAACTATCAGTAGAATTCCAGCTGCTCCTGATTTCCTCAATTTTCTTCAACACATCACTCCTGGCAACCTCAGAAAATCCCCTTGTGTTTTTGAAGCCTGAGAAGACTTTCACCAAGGTAGAATATCCTTCATTCAGTACTTGTTGCAGGGGCCATGCTCTCATTTTTCCTCCTTTGTAGACAAAAGTTAGTCTTTCAGGCAAATCCCTGAACTTGTCTGTGCCTCTGATTTCACTAACTTCATCAAGGAATAGATCCATGGTTGAGTACTCCTGTATCTCAGCAATGTACAAAAATTCTGCCTTGTTCTCAACTAGCTTGACAACTTTTGGTGCAACATTTAGCTTGATTTGCCCTTGTTGAGCTCTCTTGACTTGTTCCCTTTTCTTTGACATCTTCTCTCCTTCAATTATGAACTTAGGGAATACCAAGTTTTCAAACTCAATAGGTTCTTCTTTAAACTCTACAGGAGTTCCATGGAAGGTGGTTTGAAATTGATTGAAGCTGGAATGGGGTCTTCAAAGACAATCTTCCTCTTTGTATCTCTTCTCTCTTTTTCTTTCTCAGGAGAGACAGGCCTGTGTGATCTTTTCTTCCATCTGGTTGGCTTGGACTTGGGCACTGTCTTCCTCCTTTTCAATTTCTTCACAGTAGGGGCCTCTTCTTTCTCAGCCTCACTACCTTCTTCCTCCATTTCCCTCCATAGTTCCTGGGCTAATCTAGCCTGTCTCTCAGGTGTAGATTCATATCCCTGGGGATTGGCTTCTCTCCTTATCCTGGAGATCTCTTCTGCTTTGGATTCATTGAACCTGGGATGGCTGCTTGTGAGGTGAATTTCCTTACCATTTCTGTAGATAACAGTCAACCCTTATTTCAGCTCTGTATCTTTTGTGTTCTTGAGATCCCTGATAAGAGCTGCTAACACCTTAGACTCATCAGGCTTGGGGAATGGAAAGTCCACTTCCAGTTTGTTCTTGCCATGATGTTTAGGTGGAGATCCAGTCCTACCACTGAAGATAGGTTCGTACTCCTTAACACTGGAGTGTTCAGCATCATAATTGCTTTGCAGAGCAATGATGTCAGGAGTGAGGACCCTTAGAATTGTTGTGTGGACAGGATGGCTACTTGATGAAGTCACAGCCTGGAAGATGGATTCCTTGATCAGCTTTTCAGAATTGAGAAAAACTTGAACATCCTTAGCTTCTTGGGGAGAGACCACCTTTGTGAGTTGAAACTCACTTGGATTAGCTATTATTTGAGGTGACTCCCCTTGGCTTGATGGCACACCTTGAGTTACTGGTACAGAGACCACTAGTGCACTCTCCCCCTTACTTGGATTCTCCCCCTTTTTGTTATCATCAAGGGTTTGAGTGACACCAGTTGACTGAAGCAACTATTGCAGAAGCTGAGTTTGTAAATTCTGGTTGGCCAGGAAGGTGTTCATATGTTTCTCCATCTTATCCATCCTCACAGTAAGAGCATCCACATCCTTTACCAACTTGTCTTGCTTGCATCTTTGAGATGTGGTAGGAGCAACAACATCAATTCTTCTTGCCAAAGCATCCTTCACCCCATCCAGATGGTTCTTGATGTCATCAGTGTTGGCTCTTTGTTTCAGGATGTGGGCTTGATGAAGGTGAAGTGATGCCACAAAGTTCTGAACTGTGGTGGCATGCTGTAAATTTGATGTTTGAGCTTCACCAAATGAACTTTGATAATTCCTGAGAATGACTCCCTTGGTATCATTATGATCATAAGAATTGGAAAATAACCAAGTGGGCATCTCTTGAAGAGTGGAAGGGCCTTCATCTCCTCCTTCACCACCCTCATAATCATCACTATCTTCATCATAACTGAAATCTTCACCAGCTCCTGGAGGCAGATTTTGAATTGCTTCTTTTGCCCTTGACATTGATTCAGTAGTGTGTACTAAATTCAACATCCTTTCTGCCTCCATATTGCCATGTCCTGCCAAGATTTGATAGGTTGGATCAGGATGAGTAAATGTCTCAGCATTCAGGTTGACTTGATCCAACTCATGTTGATATTCAAGTTGGAACTGTCTCTCCCTGTCTGCATCACTAACATTCATTGACTCACTTGCAATGGCTGAGTCTTCCATCCTTATATCTCTTGTACCTACTTTTCTCTCATTTTCTCTCTGTTCTTGCATCAGGGGCTCCCCCTGGCTCACACCCTCACCTTCACCTACTAAGGTGGAACTCTCAATGCTCACTTTTACCAGACTGGAAGACATAGTCTGTCTCTCTTGCTCTTCCTCTCCTTTTGCCTAGTTGCAAACCAGCCTTTCACTCTTAGTGGCTTCACTCCCTTCCCTCAACCCTAGAAGTGTTTGAACTACCACGAACTCATCCACACTTGAAGATGTAATATTTGAGATTGAAAGTGCAAGTGTGGAAGGAGTATCCGTAGAGGTAGTAGAAGGATATGTCAGCGGATAGCTGATTTGAGGCATATCCGTAGACAGACAAACACTTGTCGACGGATGAGAAATATCCGTAGATGAAGGAAAAGAAGTGGCTCTTGAAATTCAGACTAAGGCTGAATCTGTGGAGATTGATTTTAAATTTAAAGCCACGGATGGAGCCAGAGTCTGAGAAATGATAGATTGGTGGTCCAACAAATCATCAATAAGATGATGACCACCAATTTCCGAGTGGGGCTTCTCCAAGAAGGTTAAAGATGGAGAATCAGGAATTGATGTGTGAATCATATCCACATCCAGAGAGAGTGTAGGTGAGCTTGGTGTTTCTGGTTCAGTTTGAATGAGTAAAGAATTGGGTTGTGACTCCACATTTACTGGAGCCACATCAAACTGAATTTGAGATGGTGTCTTTGACACTGTGTGTGATCCCTGTGCATCCCCAGATTGTTTAGACCTTTTTCTCCTTGTATAGGCCATGATTGTATCTGTGGGGCTGCTGGTGTCTCTATCCCTCTTGTGATGTGTCCCTGGTTGGGGACTCTTTTCAATAGCAACATCCTTTTGGGAGGATGCCACTAGGGATGTGGTAATTTCCTTTTCAACCTCTGCATTTTTTTGAGAAGATACAGGGTGGCTAGGCTGAGACACACTTATCTCACCCTCCTTGTTCTTAGGGTTTCTTTGATGTTCACCCCTTCCCTCACCACTCACTACCTCCTTCACACTCCCCTCAAGGGTTTGGGTAATTTTTGGAACATGTGCCTTTTGAGAAGCACCTGAGGTTGGCTTCATGGATTTTGATTTGGGAATTCTAGAGGTGGCCACTTGGGTAGGAAGCTGTTGGACAGTCCCAGCTTCCATTGTGGCGCTGGAAATCAAAGAAATAACAACAGAGGTAGGAACAGTTGAGGAGATTACCTGACTCACCTGTGCCTGTTGAGCTGCATTGATAATTGGTGGATACACCAATTGAATCTCCCTGTTTTGATTCAGCCTATTCAAGTCTTCAAGGACTCTCTTATTCTCAACCCAACACTCCTTGGAGTTTGCAGGGAATTGAATCACCGGGTTACTTTCTACATGGTTAGCTAGCAACATGAAAAATCTAGCATAGTAGATATTCTTACTTCTAGATGCTTTATTCCCTAATTTAGCACCTAGTTCAAAAAGAATTAGAGAGTCTAGGTTATAAAAGCTATCATTAAGAAGCATGTAAGCAATATCTAGCATAGAAGAGATAACAGCATCATAGTTGCTAATCTTACCAGAAAATACCTTAAGAATGGCATCAAAGAAGAAACTTCATTCTTTAACCATGCCTTTTCTTTGAATTTTACTCAGATTATCAGTGGGTAAAGCATAGTTAATCAAATTCAGCATGTTAACTATATCAGTATCACTATGCTTTTCTAGCCTATTGTTATCAGGTAAATTCAAGAAGGCAGAAATAATGTTACTATTAATCACATGTTCCTTACCTTGAAGAACAAAAGTAATTGTGGCATTCACATAATCAAACACAGCTGAAAGGCATATGTAAAGGCCTATTTGTAAACACCGAGGATTCTACTCAACATAAACTAAGATGTAATAAGTAAATAATAAAATTCATATGTCACAGGAATCTCAGAAGATAATATATGTCAAGAGAATGAAGGTTAATGTCATCTATAGTTTTGAAGTAATTCTACATTGAAAGAAGTTCAATTTATTGATCAAGCCTCAGTGAAGTATTCAATCTCAGTGGATTTATTAAAGTGACAGAGATTTCAAGATGTTACAGCAAATGTGCAGGTTACAGTGTTTAAGGAAAAGGGAAAAGAAAATGGACCACTGCTTAAAGTCAAACAGATGAAGAACAGACATTGACGTTAGTCACTCATGAACCAGACAGTACATTGAGTGTCAACGTTCTACAAGTGTTATTTCTTCTTCTAAATTTAGTGGTTCAAGAATTTCTTCTGAAGACAAGGAATTTTATTTATTCTCTTCTAAATAATTATTCCAGCTAAGTAATTTATTTATTAAATTGATTCTATTAAGAATTAATTTAATACTTAAATTATTGAAATGGTTATTTAAATTAGAATAAAAACATAACTAAGAAGACTTAGAAAATGAACTAATAAGACTGTCAAGGATAATCTTCCCGATAGTCTTCCTAGGCTTTTTCTAAGTCTTATTAAGTTAAATAGCTTGTCTTCCCGAATGTCTTCTACAGCCAATGCTAGTCTTCCCGAATGTCTTCATAGTTCAAATCAAAGGAAATCTTTTGGCTCGTGGAAGAAGAATGCAGTACTTTTGTTTAAATACAAAGTGTGATCAAATGAAAAGAGATAGACAGAATTCAAGACAGAAAGTTTAAAAGCATCATATCTTCATTAACTTCTGCCATTCATTTCATCAACTGTCCGAGCTTTTACAGAAATGTCTTTTGGCATGAAGCAACTTACTTGTACTGTTGATCATTAAATTTTATCAACATGAGGTGTATTTAAATATTCAGCATCCCTGTGTCCAATACCTCCTCTTGAATTGTTTGCCATTTGCCTTAGATTTGAAAACATCTGTAACCAGAGTGTTTTTGATCTATATGAATCAGAAAAATTAGCAACACTGGAAGCACTTGTTATAACTCCACCAGTCTAAAAATTGATAGGTCTATTACACCTAAGTGTGTCAATGTGTTTCCACTTCTTGTCTTTTTCTTTCTCAAAAGCATAGCTTCTTTCTAGCTGAGGTTCTTGTCTGCTTGGATTTCTCCACAACCTTCTATTTGAGAGTTTAAGCCTTTGTACATAGAGATTGAAATCTCTATTTGTTGTTCTTGTTATCTTTCTTCTTCTTGCTTCTTCTTCTTCATCCACTTCAAGATTATGAGAATCAACCACAGTAGACAGTATTAACAAATCAACCTCTTGTAGAATTTCAGATTCATCAGGATCTTGAACAATGTCAGGAACAATGTCAGGATTAGAATCTTCAATTTGAGTTGTATTACTGAGAGTTGATTGTCTTGGTCTTCTCCTCAATTCAGGTTCTTCTTCAATAATTCCATCATCACCAAAAAGTAGACCTGTCAGGAACTACTAGAATTTGAGTAGGTTCAGCAATTTCTTCTATTCTTAAAACTCTAGACCTTGTTTGTCTAGGCATTGATTGATTTGATGAGCTTCTTCTACCTCTTCTAGCACCTCTCCTACATCTGCCTCCTCTTCCTCTAGTAGGAGCAGGGTTATTAAAACTCTCCATCATTTCTCTCTGTTGATTTAAAAATTCTTCATGTGAGAGATCAGGATATTCTTCACTTGCTGTAGAGAGTGTTTTCCTTGCAAATAACTGTTGAACTCTCTTATCAGTGTGATAAAGAGTAACAACATTACCATCTCTTGTTTTGAACTTCTGGAATAAGTTAGCAGCATCTTCAGGATTTGCAATTAGAACATCTTCATCACCTTCAGGAATTGTAGATAGTGTATGTCTATGACCAAGCGTCAGGATTTGATGATCCATCAGGATTTGATCACCTGTCAGGATTTGTTCTTCCGTCAGGATCTGAGATTGTACCAGTGTCCTTACTGTTCTGAGATTGTACCAGGATCTGGAATCAATTCTGCTGTTGATGGAAGACTGTTCATTAATGATTGACTTAACTTGGGATTCTACTACCCTGAGTTGAAGAGCAATAGGCACCTTTGTAAAGTTCTGAGAAATATCAATCCTCACTCTTTCAGTTGTTTCCTTGACAGAATCAATTTCATGCTTGAGGCTTTTGGATAAAAGAGTAGTAGCCTTCAAATGATTCTTCATGTCTTCATTCTCAATCAACTTAGCAGCATTAAAAGCATGGTCCAAAGCATATGGATAACTAACAGAGTCATCAGACCTGTACCATTCATTGTCCCATTGATGCATTCTCAGCTGCTCAGAAGGATCAATCTCAGAAGGACCAGAAAAGTCTTGTCTAAGATCCTTTCCTGTAGTAGCCTTGCTAGTCATGAAAGCACTTGAAGAACCAAAGTTGGTTCCAAGACTAGATTTAATAGCTGTGGCAAGCTGATCCTTCTCTTCATTATTATCATCATCACTATCATCACTATCATCAGCATCAGAATCATGAGTAACATCAGGATCAGGAATAGCAATACCTTTAAGTTTGTCTTGTGATGCTGTGATAGAATCTGTCATTGGTCTTGAGCTAAGTGGTTGTATCAGGATTGGCTCAGCATCAGGAGCACCACTAGCATCAGGAGCAACACCGTCAGGATTTGATTGGTATGCATCAGTATTTGCTACCAATGGTTCTTGTGGAGCCTAAGGTTCAGAAGCTGCTTTAACACTTTGAGTTAAAGTTTCTTGTGGACTTCCCTCATTGACAGTGTCCTCGACCAATCTTTCACCAGAAACTGTAGCTGTATTGCCTGCATCCTCACTTTGAGAGGATGGTTCTTGTGTAGCAGGAATGTGAATGTCTGCATTCTCCCTTTGAGAAAATGGTTCTTGTGTGACCATTCCTTCAGCTATGCCTTCACCCAAACTTTGATTGAGTGGTTCTTGTGTGGCTGGATCATCAATAGCTGTTGAACCACTTTGAGGTTCAGGTTCTTGTGGGCTTGATCCCTTTAGTTTCTTTTGTCTCTGGAAGACCTTCTCTTCTGTCTTCCTCTTCTTCTCCATTGGATGTGTAAACCCAATATTGGAAGCAGCAGCACCAAGCTTCTCCCATGAAATATCAACATGTCTTGTAGTTGGAGAGGCTTTGGCTGGAGAGTCTGAAATAGAGACAACTTTATTTGGAGTACCGTCAGGATTACCAACGTCAGGATTTGCTTGAGCATCAGGATTTGACTGCTCATCAGGAATTGAAGTATCCTGTCCATCAGTATCCTGCTTCTTTTCTAAAGGAATATGATACCTGCTCTTTGATAATTTCCTTTTCTTCCGTGGCTTAGATGATGGTGCCACATCTACAATAGCAGTATCAGCAACTTCCTTGTTTATCTTCAATGTAACACCCCCAGATCCGGGGTCAGGAATCTGGGTTGTCACGCTCCATCAATGATGCAATACCTGCATTACTTACAACATTCTCATAATACAACTCCAAAGACCCCAATCACTTACGCACACACACACACAAGTTATAGCCTTGGAAATGAGCAACAATAATCAACATTTGTTATTACAACCCAAATGATCTATCCCGGATCTCATCTATTATTTACAACCTCTACCTGAAGTTACAATAATAGACCTCACAATTCTATACAAGGTTTAGTAATACAAACCCACTCAAAATAATTCTCACTAATTCAAGCTGCAACCAATCTGCTTATACTGACAGTATCCATCCTGCGTCAACTAACTCCAGGGTGGTCTCCCCATTCCCTTGCTCTCGTAACACGAGGTGGATTCGGCAATGTTTTCCTCATGCTGAAATATTTAATAAAGCAAGAATGAGCTAATAGTGCTCAACAAGAATTCTATTCCAGTTTAAATCTTTAAACCTTATGACTTATAATCATACTCATATACTCTTCGTAATCATTTGGAAATCCTTGGTATCAGTATGATAAACCAAGTCTCAAACATATCTTTTTTTAAATAGATATTAATATTGGAATCAAGGCTTAAAGCCTATCCATTGATTCAAAATACTATACAGTTCAATATACTGTATATCTTAAATACCTTCTCAACATATATACAGTTCGAAAATATCTTTATAACCACATGCTATGCATTAAACGGATAAGAGACTAGTATAACATAAAGGATGAAGTTACGAGGAAAATTAATATAATGTTTCCGTAACCCAAAATCCACTTATGCATATATATCCTTAATCAGGTTTTATCAGAGTCATAACTCATAAAATAAAAGATGAAGTTGCATGAATTTATTGCCACTTCATTTCCAAACACTTTTCGACCTCCTGCCAACATGATTGGTTCTTCACCCCAATACATGTTGCAGGAATATACAAATTGGATGATGAACCAATACTGGAGTTGCTACCGCGCCCGGCATACCCAACCTTACTATGATCAGTAGCAGGTCGTACAACTTAAATATGTTTTCTACATGTAGATGGAAGAATCACGACAGCCTGACATTGTCTACCGCCTTCCTGTGATCTCCCGGCCCATTTGGGGCAATAAAAGTTGGATGGGTCGGCGCAACTGGACCACTTACACCACTCCTAGTTCAGATGAAATCCATGACTCTGAAACGTAAAGATCGTCCTCATTTCCCCAAGTGTAACACTTGTTGATACGACTCCACTAAGTAGTTATATCTGGGTTGGAAAGGAAGATTCTCCAATATTTCCCAAGCGATGCTTGTTAATGGATATCGACTTGTTCCATCAAGTTACCCCTCGAGCGTTGAGGTGGTAACACAATAATAGACTCGCATCAACTAAATTGCTTCGAGAAAATATCTGTCCCCTGACAGTTTTGAGTTGAGAGTTTAAAATGAATAACAGTCACTTAAATCAGGTTTCCCATATTTTTGATAGTTGAGCGAGCATGTAAATCCTCTTAAAAGACATATTTAAATGGAAAAACAGTGTTTTGGGAACCTCTTTTTGATTTAAAAATAATTAACAATATAGCTTAGAGTATCCTTCATAATTATTGAAGGTCGAAGATAAACTTTAAATACATTTCTCATTTTTAAAACGTTTTAAAAGTATTTAATAAATATTCGAATAATATTTATTAAATAAGTAAACCTTAAACGAATATTCGAAAATAATATTTATTAAATAAACAAACCTTGAATGAATATTTAGAAATAATATTCATTAAATAAATAAACCTCAAATGAATATTCAGAAATAATATTCATTAAATAAATAAACCTCAAATGAATATTCAGAAATAATATTCATTAAATAAATAAACCTCAAATGAATATTCAGAAATAATATTCATTAAATAAATAAGGATTAAATGAATATTCAACATAATATTCATTAACTAATAAACTTCGAATGAATATTCAAAATAATATTCCTCAAATAAGTAAACCTCAAATGAATATTCAAAATAATATTCATTAAATAATAAACCTCAAATGAATATTCAGAATAATATTCATTAAGTAAATAATAAGTAAATGAATATTCAAAAATAATATTCATTAATTATTTAAGCCTTAAATGAATATTACAAAATAATATTCATTAAATAAATAAAGACTAAATGAATATTCCAAAATAATATTCATTAAATAAATAATCATAAAACAAGTATCACAATATACTTTCGAAAACCGCTATGCCTTCCATTAGCATATATAACTGAAATAGTATTCAAATAGTATTTCTCGACTGAGATAATACTCAAATAACATTCCTTGAAAGATATAGTAAGCAAATATCATTCTCCGAATGATATCACCTTCGAATAACAATCCTCAAAATACATAGTATTCTGCCGATGGTATCCCTCCGGGTTTCCACGGCTATCTACATATCTCAAAATACCGACTCCCGATTTAGAGTCGAAAACAATGAATATGCTCTTATATTTAGAGCTACCAAGTAAACCGGTTCATAACTACTTAACTCAAGAGATTTTATATAATCCAAAGGTCAAATACATTTCAACAAGAAATAAGATATATCGCAAAACTGTCCAATTTTATACATGGCAAAAGTAGTATTATATAGTCAATACTTCAAAGTATAGATTTAGAAACTCGCATGCATCTATCATATGCATATATTTCATCTCAACAATTTTATACCATCACATCTATATACGACGTGAGGTTTGAAAGCATGCATAATACCATATGCATCATCAGAATATTATAACTTAAAATAAAGCATGGAATGAGAAAACTTGCCTGGAAATCCCGAAGTAGCAATAAGTCTCAGGTTGGTCCAGTAATCTAGAATCAACACAAGGTTCAAGATTAATAACTTAAACGCTTTCACCATCCTAAGTATATACTATCTCAAGTACAAAGTCCATTTTCGAGTTAACTCCTTAAGAACTTCTACTCGAGCATGCTCGCTCACGCATTTTTATAAAGTTGAGATTTAATCCTTTTTGCACGAAATCTATTCGAGGGTCTTCCTCAACATACCTATCATGTTATCACAAAGTTTCACATTTTATTATGACTTCTAAGTGGTTCGATCATAGCCTCAAAGTTGACTAAGTGGTATCGTTTGGTCTCGCGAAATATCCTTTACTAAAACACTCGTTTCTCCTAAACCGTAAGTCGGATTCACATGATCTTCGCACCAAAACGAACCTCGAAACAAGACCTACACTATACTAGGCAGTGGTGACCTTGGACAGAAGGTATTATGTTCGAACATCACAAACAAAACAAGGCTAAGGAAAATCGGGCATTATAACGGCTATGTTTTAACGATTCCAAAGTTTAATCATAAACTTTACATAATCAATCCAACCAAATCACCAAGTCAAATCCTCAACATCATTACTAACTCATAATCATCATCAACCAGTCAAAACCAACATCTACTTGCTTATCATCAAATCAACATCAAACTTTCATCAAAATCACTTAATCATCCTTATAATCAAACTAACTAAACTATACTTAAAACTAACCATATAAATCAATTTATAACTAAGGGTTTCAAGAGTTTATACCTTCCTTGATGCTTCATATACACTAACAATGGTTTATAATCCTTCCTTGAGCTTTGAACAAACCTTAACAAGCTTAATCCTTAAGAAACAAAATCAAGAATCATGAAAAGTTACTATTCATCCTCATCTTGTAAAATCCATAACAAATCGAAAAATAAGAGTTCGGTGCTAAGATTTTTACCAGACCTTGTGCTCTTCATAAGATTTCTTTTGAGTTATATATCATCAAATTTAAAGCTTCCTAGCTAGGGTTTTGAGCTCCATCTTTCCGCTTGACAGAAACTGGACAGATTGGGTTCTCCAACTTGGGGAAGAGATTTGGCTAGGCTACACTCCTTTGTTGACTATGAAATTTTGAACGAATGTTACCCATGGAGTGGAGAAGCTATGGTTACAATTTGGTGATTTTAGGACAAGTAGATTTGGAGTTATGAATTTTTCTATTCTCCTTGTGCAAGCTGAGCAGATTGTTGAAGAAATGGGGGAGAGTTTTCTTTTTCTTCCTTGCCTTGGTTGATTGATAAAAATGCTGATATTTGTTGGTCAAAGTGGTGAGTCATCACCTTTGCCTTGTCATAGGGACACATGTCGCACATTCAAGAGCTTAGCTAAAGTAGCTTTACTGGGGTGCTTTACTGGTTTGTTTCCTTTCACATGGATGATCCAAATGTTGCATTCCTCGAATTAATCTCGTTACATGTTACTTCCATGCCTATATTTTAATTCCGTAAGTGTCTCGTTGTTCCGTCTCTGTTTAATCTCGTAGAATATTCGCAGGGTTTCTTAAGTGTTCTATCGAAGTGGTTTACCGTAAATGTTCTCGTTATCTCTAATTCTTTTATTAAATCCATATCCATGGAATTGATAATTTAATCCTCCAATACTTTAAAATAATGATTAATCCGTCCGTTATTGGTGAAATTTCGGAGAAAACAGAAATGCTATTTTTCCGATTCTGACAGCTTTTGCATTCCTTCATTTACATCGCATATCACTAATACGACTTTGAAAGTTTATTATATCGCCCCGTATATAGGGTGGTCTGAAAATCTTTTTCGGTTCAGAAATTTACTATTCATCAGGATTTTACTATTCATCAAATAAAAAAAAATATTAACTAAGTCCAAAATTTGGGGTTATTACAGTCACGAAATGGATATATCCATATATCTCTGACTCATATTTATGAGATGAAAAAATGGCAAAAACTATACCGAGAATTGGTTCACGTAAGAATGGACGTATTGGTTCACGTAAGAATACACGGAGAATACCAAAGGGGGTTATTCATGTTCAAGCAAGTTTCAATAATACTATTGTGACTGTTACATATGTACGGGGTCGAGTGGTTTCTTGGTCCTCTGCCGGTACTTGTGGATTCAAGGGTACAAGAAGGGGGACGCCCTTTGCTGCTCTACTTAAAAGGATTCCGTCCCGGAATCTAAGAAAATAGCCGAGGTTACTTTTCCAATATAGTAATCTCCAGTCTCCAGGTTGACTCTTCAACTCTCTGGTTTCATTACAACACTTTCTCATTCCGGTCTGCGATATCTACCGGACGCTTTATATAAGCCAATTCTGGCTATGTTCATATACACCCATTTTCTATCAAAATTCGATTATTCTTGCAATCGGCGGTACAACACTTACCGTAACTTCGGTTGTCTGAAATGTTTCTTTCGGTCGGTCCGTCGATCTATGGATCCTACGTAGTACTCGCACTCAATCTCGTTGCCAAACATGTTTGGAAAACTCCTCCCGAATCAGGAGTTCAATCATTGGTTCTTATCTGACACGATGGTGACTGGAACTCCACGTCACCCAACTATCTCTTTCGTAACTCTTCGGTTAACGATCTCTTGCTGATAACAAAATATGAGTAGACTCATTTGATCCATCAATTATAGCTCAATTGACGTCATAGTCCGACTCGATTCTTGTTGATCCTATCACAGAATCCATTATAGTAAAATTACATTCCTAATCAGGAATCTCTATTAACTGTGATAGTCAACTTGGTCTTTGTTCTGCCTTCATTTTCTGACATATCCAATATTTTTTTACCAATCGATAAATCCCTTTATTTATCCGACCACTTATAACATTTCCTTAACTTTCCTAGTTTGAAACGTCTCCTATCTTTGCAGGGTCAACCAGTACTCCTTTACTGTTGACCACATGTCCTAAAATTGTACTTCCTTTAGCCAAAACTCGCACTTTGAGAACTTGGCATATAACTTTTCTCTCCTCAGTGCTTCTAACACGATCCTCAAATGTTCTGCATGTCCTTCCTCGGTCTTTGAGGTAACCCTAAATATTGATGATGTCACTATGACATACTTATCCAAATACTTCTTGAAAAGTCTATTCATCACGTCCATGAAAGCTGCAAGGGCATTCGTTAGTCCAAACGACATTACTAAAAACTCGTAGTGCCCATACTTGGTGCGAAACGCAGTCTTGGGTACGTTCTCAGGCTTAATATTCAATTGGTGGTATCCAGTTCTCAATCAATATTCGAGAATTTAACTGCATCATGCAGCCGATCGATCAAATCACCGATCCTTGGCAGGGGTATTCATTCTTAACAATTAGCCTATTTAGCTCTCGATACTCTATGCACAACCTCATGTTGTCGTCCTTTTTCTTCACCAATAACACGGGTACATCCCACGATGACGCACTTGGTCTTATCATTCCTTCCCCTAACAATTTCTACAATTGAGCGACTAATTTCTTCATCTCGACTAGAGCTAGTCGGTACGGGGCCTTCGAAACTGGCGCCGTTCTTGGAGTTAATTCTATAGCAAACTTTATTCCTCTATCGGGTGGTAACCCTGGGAGATCTTCTGGAAATACATCCTCGAATTCGTTGATAACCGGGATATTCCGCATACTAGGTGCTTCCTGTTTCGTATCTATCACGTAGGCCAAATGTGTTTCATATCCTTGGAGATCAAACGTTTGCTCGTCCGATAATCTGGATTCTTACTTCCTTTCTTTCTCAACCTATTCGCGTTTCATACTCTATTTTCTTTATGCCCATTTCTTTCTCGTCCACTTTGCTTCCATTTCTATCATAGTCGTTTCATTAACCAAGGTAACATATTTAGTCGTTTCGAGCACTTCGTTATTCTGAATTCGCATCATGCGAAACAAACCTTGGCAATTTCCGTAAGCTTCGATTCATAGTTGTCGTACTCATTTATCTTGGCTCTCAGCTTCAACACTCTCCTTTTTCCAAATACTAAGGAAAATACTTGCATGGTACCAAGAATACTTCAAGCAACAGAATGCTTTATAAAATTAAAAAAAAAGACTTTGCAAAATTCTCGCTGAGGGGGGGGTGACCTGGTTAGGTCTCAATCAAATTATCGTTTGAAAATTTTCTCATCATACTTCACTGCATACAAAATGCATCGTGAATTCACTTATATAAATTTGACCGAAAGTTGAACTTAGTGATACAATAACTAGTTCATTTCAATAAACATTAACAACTAGCTGAACAAAATTTGCTAGTTTGATTGGTTTGGGACGCAGCATCTAGCTAGGATGATTAGCTAGATTTTCATCATATCATTTCAACTAGTTAGAACAATTAACTAGTCACTCATTATGGCACATGCAATTAGCCATTTTCAATCTACTAGTACAAAATCTCGACATCGTAGTCGAAGAATGAAGAAAACAAAATTTTGACTACTCGGATAATGAATTGAAAAGAAGAGTAAATAAGTTTAGGATGAACAAGGTAATTATGACCTTTGAATAAGATATATGATATGAATAGGAAATTCTTGATATCGGAACAATCGATAACCTCCCACCAAACATTTCTCATCAGTGAAATGGTCCACCCAAAGGTGTCTCCGTACATAAACTTTATCAAATTTTCCCAATAAAATTGAATTCGGAATATCAATATCAAATTGATATCCTTTCTACGATTTCAACGCCTGATGTGCAAATCTCTCCCTAATAGGAGAAAAGAATTTACGAGTAGTCTCTGAAATATACATCATCTATGTTTTAGACACATAGCTAGATATTTATGAACTCGACTGTGGAGTCCAAGTATGAAAAAAAAGAAATCGAATATCAAAATAATCGTTAAAGAATATTCGTCAAATAATTAAGGAAGCATTAATTGAACATTCCTTAGATAATTGAAAGAATACGAAATAAATTATAGACCTGGAAGGATAGATGAATAATGGTTCCCTCTTCAGGTCGTCCTGGAACATGAACAAAATGCTCCAGTGAGTAATGGTAAGTTAACTCTGCGTATATAAACCTCAAAGGTAATGAGAGGAGAAAAGAAAAGAAATAAAATGAAGATAGCAATTGTTGGTTGCATCCCACGTTGAAGTAGGAAACTAGAAAGGTTACCTGACATGAATTATTCAAGGTAACACAGGCAGGAACAGTTTTAGATTGAGGAGTGTACCAGCAAGTAGATACCAAAAAGTCAATGGTCATCATAATTTCTAACATCACCCGTACGAGGATGATCTTAACTTTCTGCCTTTATGGCTTATGGTACTAACCAACGGTACCTCAAAATCGTACAAGTCCTTAAATAGGTCGGGAGTTCGAAACATATTCGCCATTCCCCGATAATTGTTCAGAGATTGGGCCTCCTACGGCCGTATCAACACATCCACGAAAGATGAAGGTCCATTAACGTATATGTAATTTCTTAACACTAATCGTATCGAACGAATCCAACCCCAGGCCACCATAGGTCTCGTTCCTCGTAAGTCCTGAGATTGTCGCATTGCTCGTTGCAACTATACGCGTCTTTATCAGAATCACGCTATTCATTCTTCATATCTTTGATTTCTGAATTGAGCCATCATGGCCTATCGTATGAAATGTACTCGCGATGCGATTTAGCACGTTCGTCTCACGATAACGTTCTGGTACTACACGTACGTAACAGTCTCCTTCTTAGGTAACACAATACCCATCGACGGAAAAGACACCAACTCTGGTGGAATCGTTGTTCTCAAGGTTTGGACCTCATACACAAGATAATGCCTTAACTAGTCCACGCAATTTAGTAATTCGGATCGCGTAAAGGACTATAAACGTCTCAATCTTCACATGTGCCGCCTTCTCGTGGCAAACTACGATGAACTTCAAACACTTAGGTTCTTACTAAGTCAAGTTATCCATTGGTATTGGCCATTCCGACCTTACCCCAACTGCAACCGAGACTCTGCTCCGCGTCTTATCTTAATGTTTTTGATAGTCCGTGTACAATTCTAAACGTCCTTCTCATCATTATGATGATCTTCAACGGTCCTATCGGTCCTCCGATAAGTCCTCAACTAAACTCTTTAATCTTAACATCCTCACTGGCACTACTTCCGGTAGTCCACTTAACGAACTCTATATGAGTCCTCTCGTCATTCTCTTACTTCGATATAACTCTTAACACTCTCATATCCAAGTTTATAACTTAACGCTCTGATACCATTTCTTTAAAACCCCCAGATCCGGGGTCAGGAATCTGGGTTGTTACGCTCCATCAATGATGCAATACTTGCATTACTTACAACATTCTCATAATACAACTCCAAAGACCCCAATCACTTACGCGCACACACACAAGTTATAGCCTTGGAAATGAGCAACAATAATCAACATTTGTTATTACAACCCAAATGATCTATCCCGGATCTCATCTATTATTTACAACCTCTACCTGAAGTTACAATAATAGACGTCACAATTCTATACAAGGTTTAGTAATACAAACACACTCAAAATAATTCTCACTAATTCAAGCTGCAACCAATCTGCTCATACTGACAGTATCCATCCTGCGTCAACTAACTCCAGGGTGGTCTCTCCATTCCCTTGCTCTCGTAACACGAGGTGGATTCGGCAATGTTTTCCTCATGCTGAAATATTTAATAAAGCAAGAATGAGCTAATAGTGCTCAACAAGAATTCTATTCCAGTTTAAATCTTTAAACCTTATGACTTATAATCATACTCATATACTCTTCGTAATCATTTGGAAATCCTTGGTATCAGTATGATAAACCAAGTCTCAAATATATATTTTTTAAAATAGATATTAATATTGGAATCAAGGCTTAAAGCCTATCCATTGATTCAAAATACTATATAGTTCAATATACTGTATATCTTAAATACCTTCTCAACATATATACAGTTCGAAAATATCTTTATAACCACATGATATGCATTAAACGGATAAGAGACTAGTATAACATAAAGGATGAAGTTACGAGGAAAATTAATATAATGTTTCCGTAACCCAAAATCCACTTATGCATATATATCCTTAATCAGGTTTTATCAGAGTCATAACTCATAAAATAAAAGATGAAGTTGCATGAATTTATTGCCACTTCATTTCCAAACACTTTTCGACCTCCTGCCAACATGATTGGTTCTTCACCCCAATACATGTTGCAGGAATATAAAAATTGGATGATGAACCAATACTGGAGTTGCTACCGCGCCCGCCATACCCAACCTTCCTATGATCAGTAGCAGTTCGTACAGCTCAAATATGTTTTCTACATGTAGATGGAAGAATCACGACAGCCTGACATTGTCTACCGCCTTCCTGTGATCTCCCGGCCCATTTGGGGCAATAAAAGTTGGATGGGTCGGCGCAACTGGACCACTTACACCACTCCTAGTTCAAATGAAATCCATGACTCTGAAACGTAAAGATCGTCCTCCTTTCCCCAAGTGTAACACTTGTTGATACGACTCCACTAAGTAGTTATATCTGGGTTGGAAAGGAAGATTCTCCAATATTTCCCAAGCGATGCTTGTTAATGGATATCGACTTGTTCCATCAAGTTACCCCTCGAGCGTTGAGGTGGTAACACAATAATAGACTCGCATCAACTAAATTGCTTCGAGAAAATATATGTCCCCTGACAGTTTTGAGTTGAGAGTTTAAAATGAATAACAGTCACTTAAATCAGGTTTCCCATATTTTTGATAGTTGAGCGAGCATTTAAATCCTCTTAAAAGACAGATTTAAATGGAAAAACAGTGTTTTGGGAACCTCTTTTTGATTTAAAAATAATTAACAATATAGCTTAGAGTATCCTTCATAATTATTGAAGGTCGAGGATAAACTTTAAATACATTTCTCATTTTTAAAACGTTTTAAAAGTATTTAATAAATATTCGAATAATATTTATTAAATAAGTAAACCTTAAACGAATATTCGAAAATAATATTTATTAAATAAACAAACCTTGAATGAATATTTAGAAATAATATTCATTAAATAAATAAACCTCAAATGAATATTCAGAAATAATATTCATTAAATAAATAAACCTCAAATGAATATTCAGAAATAATATTCATTAAATAAATAAACCTCAAATGAATATTCAGAAATAATATTCATTAAATAAATAAGGATTAAATGAATATTCAACATAATATTCATTAACTAATAAACTTCGAATGAATATTCAAAATAATATTCCTCAAATAAGTAAACCTCAAATGAATATATTCAAAATAATATTCATTAAATAATAAACCTCAAATGAATATTCAGAATAATATTCATTAAGTAAATAATAAGTAAATGAATATTCAAAAATAATATTCATTAATTATTTAAGCCTTAAATGAATATTACAAAATAATATTCATTAAATAAATAAAGACTAAATGAATATTCCAAAATAATATTCATTAAATAAATAATCATAAAACAAGTATCACAATATACTTTCGAAAACCGCTATGCCTTCCATTAGCATATATAACTGAAATAGTATTCAAATAGTATTTCTCGACTGAGATAATACTCAAATAACATTCCTTGAAAGATATAGTAAGCAAATATCATTCTCCGAATGATATCACCTTCGAATAACAATCCTCAAAATACATAGTATTCTGCCGATGGTATCCCTCCGGGTTTCCACGGCTATCTACATATCTCAAAATACCGACTCCCGATTTAGAGTCGAAAACAATGAATATGCTCTTATATTTAGAGCTACCAAGTAAACCGGTTCATAACTACTTAACTCAAGAGATTTTATATAATCCAAAGGTCAAATCCATTTCAACAAGAAATAAGATATATCGCAAAACTGTCCAATTTTATACATGGCAAAAGTAGTATTATATAGTCAATACTTCAAAGTATAGATTTAGAAACTCGCATGCATCTATCATATGCATATATTTCATCTCAACAATTTTATACCATCACATCTATATACGACGTGAGGTTTGAAAGCATGCATAATACCATATGCATCATCAGAATATTATAACTTAAAATAAAGCATGGAATGAGAAAACTTGCCTGGAAATCCCGAAGTAGCAATAAGTCTCAGGTTGGTCCAGTAATCTAGAATCAACACAAGGTTCAAGATTAATAACTTAAACGCTTTCACCATCCTAAGTATATACTATCTCAAGTACAAAGTCCATTTTCGAGTTAACTCCTTAAGAACTTCTACTCGAGCATGCTCGCTCACGCATTTTTATAAAGTTGAGATTTAATCCTTTTTGCACGAAATCTATTCGAGGGTTTTCCTCAACATACCTATCATGTTATCACAAAGTTTCACATTTTATTATGACTTCTAAGTGGTTCGATCATAGCCTCAAAGTTGACTAAGTGGTATCGTTTGGTCTCGCGAAATATCCTTTACTAAAACACTCGTTTCTCCTAAACCGTAAGTCGGATTCACATGATCTTCGCACCAAAACGAACCTCGAAACAAGACCTACACTATACTAGGCAGTGGTGACCTTGGACAGAAGGTATTATGTTCGAACATCACAAACAAAACAAGGCTAAGGAAAATCGGGCATTATAACGGCTATGTTTTAACGATTCCAAAGTTTAATCATAAACTTTACATAATCAATCCAACCAAATCACCAAGTCAAATCCTCAACATCATTACTAACTCATAATCATCATCAACCAGTCAAAACCAACATCTACTTGCTTATCATCAAATCAACATCAAACTTTCATCAAAATCACTTAATCATCCTTATAATCAAACTAACTAAACTATACTTAAAACTAACCATATAAATCAATTTATAACTAAGGGTTTCAAGAGTTTATACCTTCCTTGATGCTTCATATACACTAACAATGGTTTATAATCCTTCCTTGAGCTTTGAACAAACCTTAACAAGCTTAATCCTTAAGAAACAAAATCAAGAATCATGAAAAGTTACTATTCATCCTCATCTTGTAAAATCCATAACAAATCGAAAAATAAGAGTTCGGTGCTAAGATTTTTACCAGACCTTGTGCTCTTCATAAGATTTCTTTTGAGTTATATATCATCAAATTTAAAGCTTCCTAGCTAGGGTTTTGAGCTCCATCTTTCCGCTTGACAGAAACTGGACAGATTGGGTTCTCCAACTTGGGGAAGCGATTTGGCTAGGCTACACTCCTTTGTTGACTATGAAATTTTGAACGAATGTTACCCATGGAGTGGAGAAGCTATGGTTACAATTTGGTGATTTTAGGACAATTAGATTTGGAGTTATGAATTTTTCTATTCTCCTTGTGCAAGCTGAGCAGATTGTTGAAGAAATGGGGGAGAGTTTTCTTTTTCTTCCTTGCCTTGGTTGATTGATAAAAATGCTGATATTTGTTGGTCAAAGTGGTGAGTCATCACCTTTGCCTTGTCACAGGGACACATGTCGCACATTCAAGAGCTTAGCTAAAGTAGCTTTACTGGGGTGCTTTACTGGTTTGTTTCCTTTCACATGGATGATCCAAATGTTGCATTCCTCGAATTAATCTCGTTACATGTTACTTCCATGCCTATATTTTAATTCCGTAAGTGTCTCGTTGTTCCGTCTCTGTTTAATCTCGTAGAATATTCGCAGGGTTTCTTAAGTGTTCTATCGAAGTGGTTTACCGTAAACGTTCTCGATATCTCTAATTCTTTTATTAAATCCATATCCATGGAATTGATAATTTAATCCTCCAATACTTTCAAATAATGATTAATCCATCCGTTATTGGTGAAATTTCGGAGAAAACAGAAATGCTATTTTTCCGATTCTGAAAGCTTTTGAATTCCTTCATTTACATCGCATATCACTAATACGACTTTGAAAGTTTATTATATCGCCCCGTATATAGGGTGGTCTGAAAATCTTTTTCGGTTCAGAAATTTACTATTCATCAGGATTTTAATATTCATCAAATAAAAAAAAATTAACTAAGTCCAAAATTTGAGGTTATTACATTCAACTTAGAGGATATTGGCATATCATCCTCAGAATCAGTCTCATCCCTTAGCACTAACTTCCTTTTCACAGAAACAGCCTCAACACCCTTGGCAGCCTTCTTCACCAGGACCCCTTGTACACCCCCTTGTAACTTCTTTTGAGTGAGTGGTGTAGAAGAAAAATCCTTTGATCCTAATTGTCTTCCAGACACATCAGATCTAGCTGATTTCTTTGATTTTACAACTAAAGTCTTTTGAGAGACATTAGAGGTGGCAGTTGATTGTTTAGACTGTTTGGGTTGAATGCTTGGGTCAGGAACAAGGTGTGATTGGCCTTGCCCCATAGCATCAGAAACTGATCCATATTGAGTAGGCATTTTCTCTTTCAAGAAAAGCCTGACCTCATCAGGAATATAAGCATTGCCTGAAAAACCATTTGCCTTATCACTGTTGACTAAGGACTTCAAATTATTCTCTGTAATTCTACAAATAGGTAGAATCACATCCTCTTCAAAGACAACATTAGGACATAAGTGACAGAATATTAATTGGAAAAATCGAATAAAACAGACATAACCTAACTTATCTGCTTTTCTATCACTTAAAGCTTTCAAAACAAATGTGCCATAATCAAAAACTTGAGAGTAGATAAGAGAGTACCCAATCTTTAGAGATCCTGATGGCAGAGCATCAAAATTTGATGTCTTATTCAGGAAGCATCTGCTGATTGTGTCGTAAAAGAAATTCCAATCCCTTTTAAGCTTTGTCCTGAAGAGGCTTCCATACCTCTTGACCTCACCATTATATCCCAATTTCGTGACAAACTCAAAAATTGCAGAATCTGTAACAGTATCAGGAACTTTGTCACCCAGAATTGGCAAATACAGTGCCTCTTCTATAACAGCAGGAGTGACATGATGAGTAACACCATTGAATTCAAACTGCATCAATACATTACCCGTTGGCCCTTTGCCAAAAATAGCTGTGTTCCATACCTGCATTACAGACTTAAGAGAAACACTCACAGGTTCTGTTAGAGCATACTTCAATGGGCTTGAAGTAAGAAAATCTTGGATTATATGGAACTCAGAGGGCAAATCCTGATGAGATAAAACAGCTACAAAATTATTAGTGGCGAAAGTAACACCACTAATCACAGTCTGTTTATTCATGAATGATGAAGACGCCATTAAAACAGTAACGAAAACTTGAGAATTGAGATTTAGAAAATAGGGTTCTTGAGCACAGAGAGAGAGAAAGAAGATGAAAAGCTGATGATGAAAGAGTAATCAGGAATTTAGAAAAACAAAAGTATTTTGTTAAAACAAAATATTACTCTCAGTGACAGGTGGCAAAATATGATTTGTGCATAAATGATTAGTGGACAAATTACGTGCGTAATTAAACATAACTGCACCGCTTTTTATGTGTATCTCTATGTATATATCTATCAGTGTGACACACGCGCGCATACAGTTGTCCAACAAAAACTCAAACGTTTCTCATCAGATACTGACGAAAAATCAGGCACAAGTTAAGCAATGAAATACTGACATGTACATCAGGATTGACCAATTGACTTCCTGTCAGTAAAGAGTCCTATCAGGATTTGATCAAAATTACATACCTTGCAGAATGACCATCAGGATTTGATAGCCATCAGGATTTCCTCTCTATAGTTTTCCTCAAAAATTCTCAAAGTTCATCATTCCAAGTTCATTCACCAACTTGTTGAAAGTAGCTTCAGGCAGTGGCTTGGTGAATATATCAGCTAGTTGTTGATCAGTAGGAACAAAGTGAAGTTCAATTGTTCCTTCCAGAACCTGTTCTCTTATGAAGTGATATCTAATACTGATGTGTTTAGTAAGAGAATGTTGAACTGGATTTCCTGTCATTGCAATAGCACTCTGGTTATCACAATAAATAGGAATTTTTGAGTATGACAGGCCATAATCTAACAATTGATTTCTCATCCACATTATCTGAGCACAACAACTTCCTGCAGCAATGTACTCAGCTTCTGCAGTTGAGGTGGAGATAGACTTTTGCTTTTTACTGAACCATGAAACCAGTCTACCACCCAGAAACTGACAACTTCCTGAAGTACTTTTCCTGTCTATTTTGCATCCTGCAAAATCAGCATCTGAATAACCACACAACCCAAAATCTGATTCCCTTGCATACCAAAGGCCAAGAGAAGGAGTGCCTTTGAGATATCTAAAGATTCTTTTGACTGCAATCAGATGGGGTTCCCTAGGTTTTGCTTGAAATCTTGCACACAGACAGGTTGCAAACATGATATCTGGTCTACTTGCAGTAAGATACAATAAAGAGCCAATCATCCCTCCGTAGTAAGTTACATCAACCTCAGTACCTTGATCAGGATCAAGTTTGGTAGTTATAGCAATAGGAGTACTTGCAGTAGCACAATCTTGCATGTTAAATCTCTTCAATAAATTCCTTGTATACTTTGACTGATTGATAAAAATACCATCATCAGTCTGTTTAACTTGAAGACCAAGAAAGTAACTCATTTCTCCCATCATGCTCATTTGGTATCTTGACTGCATAAGCTTAGAAAACTTTTCACATAACTTATTGTTTGTTGATCCAAAAATGATATCATCAACATATATCTGAACTAAAAGAAAATCCTTACCATGATTCAAATAGAATAGAGTTTTATCAATGGTACCTCTTTTGAATCCACTTTCCAGTAAGAATTGAGCTAGAGTTTCATACCATGCTCTTGGAGCTTGCTTTAGTCCATAAAGTGCCTTATCCAATCTGTAGACATGATTTGGATACTTTGGATCAATGAAACCAGGAGGCTGTTCAACATATACTTCTTCCTCCAGTTCACCATTTAAGAAAGCACTTTTAACATCCATCTGGAAAACCTTGAATTTTTTATGAGCTGCATAAGCCAGAAAGATCCTGATGGCTTCTAGTCTTGCAATAGCAGCAAAAGTTTCATCATAATCAATTCCTTCTTGTTGAGAATACCCCTTTGCAACTAGCCTTGCTTTGTTTCTGATTATTACACCATCTGAATCAGTCTTATTCTTGAAAATCCATTTTGTACCAACAATTGACCTATTCTTTGGTCTTGGCACCAGTTTCCAAACTTCATTCCTTTCAAATTCATTTAATTCTTCTTGCATTGCAGTAACCCAATCAGCATCCTTAAGTGCATCTTCAACTTTCTTAGGCTCCTCCTTGGATAGAAAGTTGTGATATAAACATTCATTCTGAGTTGCACTTCTTGTTTTAACACCTGCATCAGGATCTCCAATTATCAAATCAGGAGTATGATCTCTTGTCCATTTCCTTGCTGGTGGTAAATTATTTCTTGAAGTAGATGCTCCCCCTGGATTGGTGCTATCTTGATTAGAAGAATTTGCTTCAGTAGAAGCTCCCCCTGAATTGTTGTTGTCACCTCCTGATGGATTATCAGGATTGTCACTTGAATCAGTATCTGAAGTATTTTCCCTTGATGATTGAGTAGACTCAGTATTTGTAGTAGTTTGTTGTTGCTCCCCCTCAACATTTGCACTACTAGACGTGTCTCCATTATTTGCATCATCAGTATTAGCACCGTCAGTATTTGGTGCTTCATCAGGATTTGGTGTGTCATCAGGATTTGATGGATCATCAGGATATGATGACTCATCAGTATCTGATGGTGTATCGGTATCTGATTCCATTTCTTCAGGTTCCTTGGTAGCTTCATTTTCAAAAATCAACCTATCATGTGAGTCTTCATCAATTTTTGTTATCTTCTTATCATCAAAAGAGACATGTATTGACTACATGACAGTCCTTGTTCTCAAAATTTGAAAATTCTAAAGGTTCTTGATGCAGGATAGCCAATCAAAATTCCCTCATCAGCCTTTGTTTCAAATTTCCCTAACTGTTCAGGATGAGTTCTGAGAACAAAACACTTACAGCCAAACACATGCAGATGCTTCAAACTAGGTTTCTTCTCATTGAGCATTTGATAGGGAGTTACACCATGTCTGTTTATCCAAGTGAGATTTTGTGTAAAGCATGCTGTGTTGACTGCTTCTGCCCAGAAATATGTAGGCAATCTAGCCTCTTCCAACATAGTTCTGCCAGCTTCAATAAGAGTTCTATTTTTCCTTTCTACTACTCCATTTTGCTGGGGTGTGCCAGGAGCAGAGAATTGCTGAATAATTTCTTTGTATTTGCAGAACTCTTCCATCTTTGAATTCTTGAATTCAGTACCATTATCACTTCTCAGAATCTTGACTTTATACTTTGTGCCTGTCTCAATCATTCTCACATGATCCAACAGTA
Source organism: Heracleum sosnowskyi (assembly GCA_030848705.1). Taxonomy (NCBI): domain Eukaryota; kingdom Viridiplantae; phylum Streptophyta; class Magnoliopsida; order Apiales; family Apiaceae; genus Heracleum; species Heracleum sosnowskyi. The sequence continues at coordinate 39,463,817 of CM061243.1, read as the reverse complement.
TTTCTGGAGTCTCATCTTTTCTGTGCAGAAAATACACCTAGGTGAATCTAGAGTATTCATCAACAATTACAAGAGTGTACCTTTTCTTACTGATGGACATTATGTTGACTGGTCCAAATAGATCAAGATGTAACATGTGATATGGTTCACCAATAGAGGATTCAGATTTACTCTGGAATGATGTCCTTCTTTGTTTAGCTTTTTGACATGCATCACAGAGTCCATCATGAGTATACAAAGCTTTAGGCAATCCTCTAACCAAATCTTTCTTAACCAACTCATTAATATTGCTGAAGTTGAGATGAGAAAGCTTCTTGTGCCAATTCCAACTTTCATCTACCGATGCTCTACTGATGAGACAAGTAGGAGAGCCATCAGTATTTGATTGAATGTTGGCTTCATAAATGTTACCATGCCTGTAGCCAGTGAGTGCAACCTTTCCTGATGCTTTGCTGACTACTTCACAATGTGTGGAATAGAAGTTGACATGATAACCTCTGTTAGTGATTTGACTAATACTCAACAGGTTGTGTTTTAGTCCTTTAACTAGCGCTACTTTTTCAATGATGACATTTCCAATGATTATATTGCCATATCCCAAAGTTTGTCCAATGTTGCCATCTCCATAAGACACAGTTGGGCCATCTTTTTCTTCATATTCTGATAACAGGGCTTTGTTTCCAGTCATGTGCACAGAACATCCACTATCCATGACTAACACATTTTTCCTTTTTCCCTGCATCAGAATTACAATTCACTAGTTAGAATATTTAGGAACCCACACTTGTTGGGTTCCTTTTCCATGCATCGTACTTAATTTAGCAGCTAGAAGACTTTTTTACTTTAGTAGTCCTGACAGGATTAACTTCATCAGGATTTGATTTGTCAGTATCAGTATTAACAGATGCATGTTTCACATTTACATTCTTAATGATACCAGAATTTGCACTTTTATTAAACTTAGGTAATGGATCATAAAAGTTATAGTACAAACTATGATATTCTTCACAAGTATAAATAGAGTGCCATTTACTACCACAATGAAAACAGGACTTCTGTGGTTTATAAAATACTGATCTACTCCTAACATCAGACTTAGGAATTTCAGTAACTTTCTTTTTACTCTTCCTGCGATCAATAGAAAGATGATTAGAGTTTCCACAGTTAAAGCAGAATTTTTAAGGTGCATTTGGGATAAACCTATAATTATTCTCTTTATTAATCCCAACTTTACCATTCCTGTTTCTCTTGACAGTTGGTAGATTTTTTTTACCAATTGCATTACTAACTTTTTCCCTAAGTTGTTTCTGAGACAATAAACCTATATTTTTCTTTTCAGTTTTCTTGACAGGTCTAGACTTCACATTAGAGACTGAGTTATCAGAAGTAGATCTCTTTTCAAAAGTAGAATTGGGATCATTATCAAATACAAATTTAACAAGCTTAATCTTTGATTTGGTCTTGTCTATAACATGTCTATAGGTCATTGGTCTTACTGTCTCATCTATTACAACTTTCTTTTTCAGCTTCTTATCCTCATCTGACTTATAACCTGGACACTCTTTCCAATTCTTAGAAGTATTTATTTCATGAAATTTCCTTCCAGAATCTGTCCAGGTTCTGATTTTCTCTTTAGCTTCCTCAAGTTCTTTTTCAAGAGCAGTACATTTAAATTTCATCTCCAAATACATGTGTTTAGCATTATCACATTCTATCTGTACTTTTTGCATAAAAGAGAATTCAGTTTCTAGATGCTCATTCTTTTTCCTAAGTTCAGACATCTCAGATAAGATCCTAGTATTCTCAGCAGTTTGACTTCTAAAGCTAATATGCAATGACTTTAGAAAACGTCTTAACTCAGAAGCATTATCAGTATCAAAATCAAAGACAGTATTTAGTACCTTATCATCAGGAACAACAGTTTCATCAGTATTGGCCATTAGGGCATAGTTGACCACCTCAGTGTCAGATTCTGAGGAAAAGTCCATCCAATCTTTTCTTGAAGCGATGAGTGCTTTAGCCTTCTTGCACTCAGTTGCAAAGTGCCCCATTCCATTACTCTTGTAGCATCTAACCTTTGACTTGTCAAATTTGCCACTCTTGCTGTCCTTTTTGTTGTACTTGTCTTTGTCAGCATTGAAGGTCTTTTTCTGGAAGTTGCCTTGTCTTCTAGCCTTCCTGAACTTCATCTTTTTGAAGCCTCTTACTATCATAGCAACCATCTCTTCTACGTCTGAGTCAGAAGAATCATCATCAGTATTGGCATCAGGATTGCCATCAGTATCTGATGATGAGTCATCAGGATCTGACTCAACTATTCTTGATTTCCTCCTAGAGACCTCCACAGCTTTTCCTTTTGATTTAGCCTCAACTTTCAAGGCAATGGATTTTGCCTTGCTGCTTTTCTTATTCTTCCTTTGTTGAACCTCAAGATCATAGGTTCTCAGCATCCCATAAACTTCATCAAGAGACACAGTGTTTAGATCATACTGATGTCTAATGATTGATGTTTGTGTATCCCATTCTTCTGGTAAAGCTCTCAGAAACTTGGTATTAGAATCTTCAGATACATACTCTTTGCCTACTAATGATAGATTATTCAAGAGTGTCAGGAATCTATCATACAAATCAGTAAGGCTCTCATCAGGTCTTGCATCAAATTGTTCATACTCTTGAATAAGTAGAGCCCTTCTGTTTTTCTTGACAGATGCAAATCCTTGGCATTGAGTTTCCAAAGTATCCCAAATTTCTTTTGCAGATTTGCTTGCAATCACCCTGTTAGACATGACAGCATCAAGGCTGTTGTGAAGGATATTCTTTATCTTTGCATCTCTGAGAACATCAGCTTTCTCTTCAGGAGTCCATTCACTTTTTACCTTGACCACGTAGTGTTCAGGTACAGTATCTGTTTGTGCAACTATTCTTGTAGGGACATATGGTCCATCACGTATCATGTCCAAATAGTCAAGATCCATAGCCTCCAGGTACATCAGCATCTTTACCTTCCATGTTGGATATTCAGTTTTCTTCATGATGGGAATTTTCATGCTTTCATACTTTGTCGACATCTTAGATCGTATCTGATTCAAATTTAAATCAGTCTGCTCTGATACCAATTGTTGCCCATTATTAATAACAAGGCTTAATGACCTTTTAGCCCCTGAGGTTTACTCCCATATACCCATCAGCCCCTGTCTTTCAAAAGTGTACCTTTTAGCCCCCGAGGTATGAAATTCGTACCTTTCGACCCTTAAACCCAGTTCAGTTAAAAAAAATCGGGTTTTAGCTGAGGGGCAAAACTGTCTTCAGGGGCTAAAAGGTACACTTTTAAAAAACAGGGGCTAAAAGGTACACTTTAAAAGACAGGGGTTGATGGGTATATGAGAGTAAACCTGGTGCATTCTGCATCATCCATTTCAGATCATGAAATTGTGGTTGCTTGTTCGAAAATGATATCTTATCCGCCTTTATTAATCATCAACTAAAATTGGTATGCCTACATCCATGTCAAATTTAAGACAGTTCAAGCTAAACCTAGTCATGATGCAGCTACGCTGTTGTCGGACATTATCTGTAGATTCAAGTGCCTTGTGGTTGACAAAGTTGTCATCACACCAAGAATGATCTTCATCTACAATTGATTTAACTAAAAGAATACTCATAGAGGCGAGACCATTTGCTTCATAAGAGAATACTCATAAACTGCATATATCTAAATTCTATGCACATGCCAACACAGGACATGGAACCTAAACATGACCGTTTCTGTTGTCTGATGCTTGGACAGAAATACATGTGATTAATATATGACTTCCATGAATATAAGCCAAATGACATGCTAGATAAGACTTAGTGCACCGTAGTAACAGTTGAACTTGGGGCTAATTATAAGCATCTTCGCCATCTGTTGATCTAGTACAAATTTGCTCATTATCTCTCCCAGCTTAGCTAAATCACCATAATCATCTAAAGCTCCAAGGCATAAAATGCAGGTCCTCCAATGCTCTCATTATTGTCTCTGGAACAGGGGGGATAAAGTCAAAATGAATTAGATCATCAATACCTAACCTTTTCAGAGTGAGGACTGTGAAAGAGCATAGATATTGGTACTTGCAAGTCTTACATAGGATAATTAGTAAGAAAATTAGAAAATGTACCCAAAGTGGAAGCTCTGTCCTTGAGCTCCTGGAACAACCCATAAGAATTTATGTAAGTAAATTTTGCATCAGGATGATCTTTGTTGAGAGTATCAACAAGTGTTTTAAGCCTGGTATTGAACATTTCATTTGCATCATTGATAGTCTTGACACAAGTACCATCTTGGCTGCCTAGTGCCAGTGAATTTGGGCTGCACCCTACCTGGCTTACTCCAGCCAGTGCAAACTTTCTTGCTCCCAGATCGTATATCTCCTGTAGATATACACAAAGTACCATTTAAATCAAAAAACATATATGAATGGAACCTGTGGCTATGTACTTACCAAAAGAAGTGTCGTAAACTGTTTTATAAGATCATCAGCATATTGCTCGGGCGTAAATAGCTTGCTGGTGTTATAAACACTTGGCACAAAATAATTATTAAGGTAATCATTGCTGCCAAATCCAACTTGAAACAGGCATTTTCCAAAATGATCTTTTGTATTTTGTGGACCACCAAGTAAAACATTCATTTCCAAGATTTTATTTTTGAAATTATCTATCTGCTCCTTCATAGTACTTTGATCCCCCTGTAACAAATATTAAAACGCAATTACAAGTTTTTTCTAAATCAATTTGTCCTACTAATCTTCGATATATGTATGTATTTAAAAATGTGATAATTAAGAAATATGATAATGCACCAAATGTTGGGCAGTCTCTTCTCGAATACCAGCAGCTGCAGAAGCAAAATTTAGTCCTTGTAGTATGTCTGTACCATTTGTTAGTTCTGAAGGTGGTATGTAATGGTCAAACCCCAAAAGCTCAGCTGTAGCATCGGAAAAAACAGAAGAAAAGTTAGCCTTACACATACGCTCAGAGTTTTGATTTTTTGAACGACATGTATGGCAGCAGGAGATTGAAAGACAGCTTCGTAACTTACCTATGAAATCGACAGTGGTTCTACCATTGCAAAACCTTCCGGTTGGTCCAAAGGGCTTCAAATCAATCCCATAAGGACTGTAATCAGCCCTTGCCCAAGTTTTTAAAATGTTATTATTCCCTACATCTGCCAATGAGTCACCAAATATCATAAAACAAGGTACTTGAGGCTCACCAGTTTTAGTCCTATTATTAGTAATCTTATTAGGCAGAACACTTATCAACGGTTTACTTTTATATTTAGGTCGAGGAGCTTGATCAGCTTTAAATCCTCTTCCGAGAGTTGGAGCCTCAACACTTGGCGTAAAAGTGTACCTTTTAGCCCCTGTCTTTTAAAAGTGTATCTTTTAGCCCCTGAAGACAGTTTTGCCCCTCAGCTAAAACCCGACTTTTTTAACTGAACTGGGTTTAAGGGTCGAAAGGTACGAATTTCATACCTCGGGGCTAAAAGGTACACTTTTGAAAGACAGTGGTTGATGGGTATATGGGAGTAAACCTCAGGGGCTAAAAGGTCATTAAGCTTAATAACAATTGTAGAAGGGGGGTTGAATACAATTGTTTAAGATTCTCGACTTAATAAATTATGTATCACAAATATGAAAGAATAATAACAGCTTTATTAAATCTGATATAAAACTGTTACAAACTCTCTCAAGAAATTCTGATGTTCTTGAGAGCTTCTAGGTTACAAAATACTCGTGTGTATGATCTTCATAAAATCGAAACCTAAACTGTGTTTATATACTACACAACTTCTCTATCAATTACAAGATAAGTCCTAATCAATTACAAAGATTGAAACCTATCCTAAATTGACAGCTTCATACCTATAAATAATGAACCGACAAAATAAACTTCCTTATTTAACTAGACTTAAAAACCAACTCGAAATAGAAATCCCGATCAGCTTCCAGTCCTGGTGATCAATCTTGATCCCAGTCCTGATATAAATCCTGATGATAATCCTGATACTGACGCTTGAGCAAATACTGATGACCATGCAATACTGATGACGTCAGCAATCCTGATCAGTTGAGTCTAGATCCTGACGATCATTGAATCCTGATCTAACATGCCTGTTTACAGTTGATACTGGTTGATTATCTTGATCCTGACATGCATAATCATGTTCTAAACCGTGTTACTGCAAAACACATTTGGGACACAATAGAGATAATCAATGAGGGGACAGAGGAAGTCAGAGAGAATAAGATGGAAATTCTCACCTCTTCATATGAACAATTCAGATCAAACCCTGGTGAAGGTATCTCTGAGGTTTTTGAGAGATACAACAAATTGATAAATGATCTGAATCTCCATGGAAAGCACTACACTATCAAAGAGATTAACAAGAAGTTCCTCCTGACACTTCCATCTCATTTGGAGCACAGAATATCTGCAATTAGAGAAGCCAGAGATCTTGGTGAGATTTCTTTGGAAAGACTCTATGGTGTTCTGAAGACCTATGAGCTGGAGCAGATTCAGCAAAAGGAGATATATGGAACTGGAAAGATAGTTAGTACTTCCACTGCATTGGTGGCAGAAGTCCCACAGCAACTGGATGTGAAGGTTGTTCAACCTTCCAGTTCTGACATGGATATTACTGTGGCTGAATATGGCTTAACATCCACTGGTCAATCTGGTGGTGACTTCTATTCTATGGAAGAACTTGAACAGCTGGAGGATGAGTCTATGGCAATGATAGTGAGGAAGTTTGGAAACTTCAGATTCAGAAGGAACCCCAATCTTATGTTCAAGCCCAGGTTTCAGAGAGGTGGTTCTTCTTCTTCAAATAGCACAAGGGGTGGCTATAAAACTGGAACCGTGGATAGAAACACAATCAGGTGCTACAATTGTAATGAGTTGGGTCACTTTGCTACAGAATGTAAAATGCCAAAGCAAGTGAGAAGGAACTCATATGATTCTACCAAGAAGAACAAGATTGGGAAAGCTTATGTTGCCGAGGGAAAGAGTTGGGATGATACTGATAGTGATGAGGAATCTGATGAAGTTGGAAATCTAGCTTTAATGGCTAACGAAGGCAGTACTTCATCATTCATGTCAGAGGTAAAGTTTACTGATTCTGAAATGATCTATCATCTTAGTAGTACTGTTTCTTGTGCACGTAGTGAAAATGATAGAATAATTCTTTTGAACACTGCTCTTGAAAAGGAGGTAAAAGAATTAATACTTGTGCATGTTAATCAGATTGATTTTGCTAAGAAGATAGCATTTCTTGAGAATAGGGTTAAGTGTTATATTCAACTGGAAACCATTCTTAAGGATCAGATTAGTGAACTTGAAATCAAGGTTAATGCTTACTATAATTCTTATAAGACTGCTAAAGAAATCATCAATAAACAAGTTATTGGTCAAACTGTAGGAATAGGTTATGACTATAATGAGTCTATTGGTGAATTAAGCATAAACATCCCTAATAGAGTCAGTGCTGAAGAAAGGAGTGTACCACATGTGCTTAAGGGTATTGATAAAACTTTCTTTAGAGAATCCTTGGCAGAACCTCTGAATGAATATTCCATCATTATTCAAGAGGAGATGCGTATTGAGGATCTTGCTTTTGAACTTGATCAGTCCAACAAGTGTATGTCTGAGAAACAAGTCAAAGTTCTTTCAACAACAGAGACTAAATCAGATATCCATAAAGTGGATCAAAACAACTGTAGAACTAACATGTCGGCTGTTAATCTGTCTCATAAAGCATGTGGTTTGGTGAATTGCATGTCTTGTGCATTTAATGTTATGTATGCTTATTTTAACAGTAAGCATGTATCTGATAATAAGACTGCTCCCCGTTAACATGTTAATAATAAGAAGCATGTTAGATCTCAGACTACTAGTCCTCCAAAGACTAGAGTGGATCCATTTATCCCTAAGCCTACTCAGAAATATTTTAAGGCTGGCTATAATTGAAAACACTCTTTTGTGAAAGAGGCTGAAGTAGTTAAAGTTAAAACTGTTGTTTCGCTTGACAAAGGCCAGTTCTTTAAATATGCCGGACCCAATCAAGTTTGGGTTCCGAGGAAGGACTAATCAGTTTGATATTGCAGGGTGTGGCACAGGTAAACCGTGTTGTGTGGATTCTGGACAGTGGATGTTCAAGGCATATGACCGGAGATAGAGCCCTACTATCAAATGTGGTTGAGAAAGCTGGCCCAGAAGTTACCTTTGGAGATAACAACAAGGGTATTACCAGAGGATATGGCTGTTTGGAATCTGGAAATGTTATCATTCAAGATGTATCCATTGTGGAAGGTCTGAAGCACAATCTTCTCAGCATCAGTCAATTCTGTGACAAAAGATATGTTGTTTCCTTTGAGAAAGAAAAGTGTCAGATCCTTCACAAGAAGAATGGAAAGCCTGCTCTACAAGGAGTAAGGAAATGTGACTTGTTCATAGCTGATATGTACTCTGGATCCAAAGATGAAGTTAATTGTTTTTATGCCAAAGCTTCATCAGATGAAAGTTGGCTATGGCACAAGAAGATGTCTCACCTGAACTTCAAAACCATGAACTCTCTAGTCAAGAGGGAATTGGTGAGAGGTTTGCCTCAGATGGAATTTACAGAGGAAGGACTGTGTGAGGCATGTCAGAAAGGAAAGTCAAAGAAAGCTTCTCACAAGGGCACTGACACATCATCAATAACTGAACCACATCAGCTACTGCACATGGATTTGTTTGGTCCAGTTAATGTGATGTCCATGTCAAAGAAACAATATGCACTTGTGATTGTTGATGACTATTCCAAATACACATGGGTTTTATTCCTACATTCCAAGGATGAGACCCCACAGATGGTGATTGATCATATAAAGTTGATTGAGCTGGATTCTAGATTCCCTGTTAGAGCTATAAGGTCAGATAATGGAACTGAATTCAAAAATGCAGTCCTAAATGACTTTTGTGCAGATAAAGGAATAACAAGACAGTATTCAGCACCAAGAACTCCTCAACATAATGGAGTTGTGGAAAGAAAGAATTGTACATTGATTGAAGCTGCAAGAACTATGTTAAGTGAATCAAAGCTTCCAATGTACTTCTGGGCTGAAGCTGTAAATACTGCTTGTTATACTCAGAATCAAACTTTAATCAACAAGGACTTAATGAAGACTCCTTATGAGATCATGAACAAGAAGAAACCAACTCTCAAGTACTTTCATGTATTTGGGGCAAAATGCTTTGTGCTTAAGGATGGAGATGTTAAACGTGGCAAATTTGAGGCCAAGGCATATGAAGCTATATTTGTTGGTTACTCCAGAAGATCTTACAGGGTGTACTTGATTGACAGCCACCAAGTGAAGGAAAAAGTCAATGTTACATTTGATGACACTAAGCTCCCTAGTATCCAAACAGAAGATTCATCTGAAGAACTGAAGTTTGATAACTTGCCAGAATCAGATGATGAAGCTCCACCTGAGATTGTTGCTGGTAATGAAAATAACAATGATGATAATGACCATGTTGGTGGTGGTGGAAACATTAGTAACAATGGAGATACCACTAACACTGGAGAAGAATCATCAAGGCAATCAAGCAATAACTCAGGGGGAGCAAATGAAGGGTCATCTAGTCATTCACAACATCAGAATGAATTTCAAGGCGAATCATCAAGATCAAATCTTCCAAGCAGATTGTAAGGAACAGAGCTCATCCTTTTGAGCTGATCATTGGTGATCCAGATGTTGGAGTTAGAACTGGAAGTGCTACTCAGAATGAATGTCACTATTCAGGGTTTCTATCTGAGATGGAGCCAAAGAAGACTGAGGAAGCACGGACTGATCCAGATTGGGTGGTTGCTATGCAAGATGAACTCAATCAATTTGAACAATAGCAAGTCTGGAAGCTGGTACCCAGACCAAAGAACAGGAAAGTAATTGGTACAAGATGGGTATACAGAAACAAGCTAGATGAGGATGACATTGTTACAAGGAATAAAGCAAGACTGGTTGTTCAAGGGTATTCACAAGCTGAAGGCATTGATTATGATGAAACCTATGCACCAGTGGCTAGGCTTGAGGCTATCAGGATGTTCTTAGCATTTACAGCTTACTCCAATTTTAAAGTTTATCAAATGGATGTTAAGAGTGCATTCCTGAATGGTGAGCTGGATGAAGAAGTGTATGTGGAACAGCCCCCTGGCTTTGAAAATCAGGAGTTGCTGGACTTTGTGTACTTTCTCTTCAAGGCTATCTATGGTCTCAAACAAGCCCCAAGAAAATGGTATGACACTCTCTCTGGTTTTCTTATAGAAAATGGTTTTGTTAGAGGTATCGTAGACAAAACTCTTTTTTCTAAGAAACACAAAAATGATATGATATTAGTCCAAGTCTATGTGGATGACATCATATTTGGGTCTACTAATGATGATCTCTGTAAGAGATTTGCTAAGCTAATGCAGAGTAAGTTTGAAATGAGTATGATGGGTGAGCTGAAGTTCTTTCTTGGATTACAAGTAAGTCAAAGGTCAAATGGTATATTTATTTGTCAATCCAAGTATCTCAAAGAACTCCTCAAGAAGTATCACATGGAGGATTCAGCATCAGCAAGGACTCCATCTTCAATAGCTGTCAAACTTGGAGCTTGTGATAATTCTATCAAGGTACATGTTATAAGCTACAGAGGTATGATTGGCTCTTTACTCTATCTTACTGTAAGTAGACCAGATATTATGTATGCTACATGCTTGTGTGCAAGGTTCCAAGAGGACCCTACAGATTTACATCCCGTTGTTGTTAAAAGAATCTTGAGATATCTTAGGGGTACACCTAATTTAGGTATTTGGTACCCTAAAGATTCTGGTTTTAATCTTGTTGGATATACAGATTCTGATTATGCAAGTAGTGTTGTGGATAGAAAGAGTACCTCTAGGAGTTGTCAATTCCTAGGAGGTCGATTGATTTCCTGGTATAGCAAGAAACATCAAACAGTTTCCAATTCAACAGCAGAAGCTGAATATATTGCTGCTGGAAGCTGCTGTGCTCAGATCTTATGGATAAGGAATCAATTAAAGGACTATGGCTTTGTATTAGACAAAATTCCTATTTTATGTGACAATACAAGTGCCATGGCAATCTCCAACAACCCTGTTCAGCACTCGAGAACGAAGCACATTGATATCAGGTATCATTTTATCAGAGAGCATGTCATGAATGGTACTGTGGAGTTACATTTTGTACCCACGGAAGAACAAACTGCAGATATATTCACTAAATCTCTTGACGAATCCACATTTACCAAGTTAGTTGGTAAATTGGGTATGTTGAACAGTCTTAGTGATTAACAATATCTCTGTTATGTTTGTTCTTAGCTAAAATCATTTTCTCTTGCTGATATTGAATGATAAATATTGTCAATTCTTGTTTGTAGTGAAAAGCTTGTTAATTTAAATGTTCTTGAATAATCTATTTTTTTTAAAATATTTTTCTCATATTTTTTAAGTGGAGAAATTTATTTTTATTGAAAATTTAATTATTTGGGATTATTTAAGTTAGTTTCAGATTGTATATATTGTTGTTTGAATTTTTCTGCAGGTTTATATTATTTTATTACACTTCTATAATTTTCTGCATATTTTTCTGATTACTTGTAGATTTTTCTGTGAATTTTTTTGAACTTGTACATATTTTTTATGCAATTTAGAAAATTTCTGTTAGTTTTTATTTATTTTGATTTTTAGCATTTTCTGTTAATTTCTGTAAGTTTTTCTCTAAGTCTTTCCAGTTTTTCTTCTTAGAAGACTATCGAGAAGACTTTAATCTTTTTAATTATTTATTTTCTAAATCTTCCCAGTTTTTCTTCTTAGAAGACTATCGAGAAGATTTAAAATTATTTGTTTTTGTTTTTTTTTTGTTTTTTCCTTTTTCTTTATTTCTATTTTTAAGTCTTTCCAAGTCTTTTTCTACTTAGAATACTTTCGGGAAGACTCAGTTATTTTTTAGTTATTTGTTTTTTTTAATTTATTCAAAAAGACTTTCTCTAAGTCTTCCCGATTGTCTTCCCAGTTGTTTTTTTAAAATAAAAAGTTTCAAAGTCTTTTTTATTCAGTTTTTTTTTGTGTGTAAGTATTTTTATATACATACGTTTTTTTCTTGTCTTCTGATCAGTCTTTTTCAAAATTTCTCATAAGTTTTCTTCAAGAACTGCTCAAGTATTTACTTAGCAAATCACTTATCACTTAAAATCCTTTCAAATCAGTCGAAGTTCTGCTCATTTTTTTTCTTTCTTTCGAACTCTGTCTGTTTAGATTTCTAAGTGATTTAGATTTGAGTTTGTTTTAGTAATTTGTACTTAGTTTTATTTTGTTCGTTAAAAACCGAGTTTTCAAGAATTGGGTTTGGTGTTTTTAGATCTTGTACCTTGTGTTTGCATTGCATATTAAGTTTAAATTAAGGATCATTTGTCACAAATTTGATTAATTTTTACTGAAATTTTAATTTTCTGGATTTTATTTAAATTTGATTAATTTTTAAAATCCCTAAAATTCGAATTTTGTTTCAATTTAATTAAATTTCTTGTTTTCAAATGGATCCTAATTTTGAACTTGTTTTAAATAATTATAATGGGTACTTTGATCCGTTGAGGTGTAAGGTTGACCGTTTTAGGCCATGGATTAAATTTTTAAACAGTCACACATGTGTGAGTCATGCTATTTGTGCATCTGCTGTTTTGAAAGTTGATCATTTACGTCTACTTTGCTCTAGTGTTGTTATTGCTAAGGACTCTAAATCTTTTACATTCACAATTTTAAACCAGCAATATACAATCACTTTTGATTTGTTTTGTGATGTCTTACAGTTTCCTAAGGACAAGTTTGATCCTTTGCCCTCTGATGATGACTCGTCTCAACTTTTCATCAACATTCATTATCAAGGCCCCTTACAAATGGTTAAACTGTCTAAGAGTTTTCTAGTTAGGGAATGGGATCTTTTCTTTGATACAATAGCTAGAGTGTTTGGTAATTGCACTAAAGCAAATTTTCATGGCATTACCATTTTAAATCAATATATTGTTTATGCTATTGTATTTGGTCGTAGACTTAACTTTGGTGAGTTTATTTGGAATTTAATGATCAATAGACTTGCTCACTCTAGGAGAGATTCTGATAATCATGTGAAAGTGAAGTGTTGGTACCCTCGCTTTCTCACTCTTATCATAAATCATCTACTTACTGCTGAGCATGTAGAATTGTTTAGAAATGCTAGATTTGAAACCTCTCAAACCACTGATTCCAAGTTCTACACCAGATTGGATTGCTCACTTAAACATCTTTCCATACCTGTTCTTGTTTCACCCTTGATGAGTCAATTTATTAATCTTCCTACTTTTGGTGAACAAGTTCCTCAACAACATCCAATTCCATTACAGGTAGTAAATCCTAACTCTGAATCTTCTTCAGGTGCAAATGTTGAAACCCAAGTGGTTTTTAGGGCTGACCAAGAGGTTGTAGAACCACAACCTCTAACCCAGGTTATAGAGCCAAACACAGAGTCAAACTCTTTAAACCCTCAACCTGAGCTTATTTTACGTACCAGACAAAGAAGTGTTAGTGAAGATACTACAATGAGTGTTCCCGCAACTCTGTCTCCACCTCCAAAGAAAAGAAAAACTTATAGGGAGGCATCTGTAAGCCCATCCTTATCCTCCCAACAGGATATGGACTTTGAAATGGCCATTGAACAGTCTCTGGAGACATCCTCTCAACATGATGAATCTATTGAAATTCGTCATCGGGCCCTGGCAACTTGTAATGAGTCAAGCACACTCCCATTACTCACAATGGGAGAAGACATAAATATAGAAGAAACTCAGGACACGTTGTCAGGAGAGCACTTTGAATCTGAAAAAGTGCCTACCATAGTCACGGTAGAAGTGCCTTCACAGGCATCAGAGGGAAAATCTGATTCTTTGCCTCTTTTAATAGAATCATTTTATCCCCTCCCAGAGGGAACATCTCTGGCTCCCCTAAGGGATTTTTCACTCGCAGTTCATACTGGTGAAAGTGAAAGGCAACCGGGTGAGTCCGTCACTGAAGCAATTCAGTTTACAATGTCAAATGTCTTGACAGACTCAACCAGGGATTGGGATTTGTGAACTCCCATTGCACCACCACTGACCTCTCTAGAAGGGGCTAGGGTTATTCTTATGCAGGTACATCATCTGAGAATATGGATAGATAGCTAGTGATTAGAGATGAGAATCAAACACAGAGTGATACACAAGCACGTGAGTTGAGTGAAACACCACTGAGAGAAATTGAGGTGAGTGCACACACAGACACAAACACTGCTTCGTTGTTAGCTCAAATAGCTGCTCTACAGAAACAACTACTAGAAACCCAGGCTGAAAAGGACATTCTCAAAGCACAAGTGGTTGAACGGTCTTCTTCTTCCACCTGTGTAACAAATCAGCTGGGTATGATTAAAGATGATATTGAATGTTTGAAGACTTCTCTCCTACGAAAGATCAATTCAGTTCAACAATCTCAAGTACTTATGGCTTCGGACGTCTCTGATCTTACAACTTCAAATGTTGAGCATATTGCTTCCATTACTACTCAAGTGGACTTCATTCATCAAACTGTTGATGAAAATCAATGGTTTAATCAACAAAGGTTTTCAAAGATTGAAGGTGGAATGGAGCATCTCAACGAAGGGATGAAGCATCTGTACTTTATGATCAAGAATTCACATCAACCCACGGCTGAACAGAAAAAATTCTTTGAGGGTGATGATGAAGATGATGTTGATCAAGGAGGAGATATAGGAGAAATAAGGGGAACAAGTGAGGTGAATCCTGAAGCTACCAAATTTAAATCTGTAGAGGATTCCTCAACTAAGGGGGAGAAGAAAGGAGGAGAAAGAGAAGCTAGAGGAGCTTCTAGAAAAGATAAAGGGAAGGGTAAGCAGAAACAATCAATGGAGGAGTCTACTTTTGATGATACTTTCTACTACCATGGTGAACATGATGATTTTCAATTTGATACGTCTGGTGATCTGGAGAAGACTATCCCTGAAGAACCTATTGGAGTGGAGGAGGTTGACGAAGTGGCCAATTTTGATGACTGGGAAGATGAAGATGAGCTTTATACTCCTGATCCTTTATTTCAGAAGGAATTGAAGAAACAGCAAGAAGATCTCAGAAGGAAGGAAGATGAGAATGCCAAGGTCTCAGACATTATATCTCAGAAGCTTAAGATTCAAAAAGCTGAACATGAAGACAAACAACGTCTTCATAGTATTCATGTTAAGGAAAGGAGATTAGATGTCAGGATGAAGAAAGGAAGCAAGTGGATAGAGCAAGGGAGATGTTTGATATCCCTCAGAGAGGCACAAACAATGATAGTACTTTTCTTAAGTTGCTTGAGAAGATCAGAACAGTTAATCCAGATAATTCATTGTACATGAAGGCTTTGAAGGAGGACATCTTAAGGATTACATCTGTATTTGATCAAGTAAGACATAAATTGTACATCTATGTTTCAAGTGTTCTTGAAGGGTCATTCACAGCTTCTCTTGAACTCCTTGAAAGAAGATCTATGTCAGAGCTTTGGGTTCTGATGAGTAAAGTAAAAAGATATTCCTGCTTGAATGAACTTCTTTATGACCGGCTGAGAGATTCTGCTATGAAGGCCAGCCCTCAAGTTGTACACTTTTCATATGAAGTTAAAATCTATAGAGGTACAACTCTGGAGACAGTAAGGCTGGATCCTGATTCCTTGAAACTACAAACTGTTATGCAACTAGTGAAGTTGGAGAATCTTCTTAGAACTTCTGGGTTTACTACTGAAGAAAAGTCTGGGGTTGCTGATATGATTTCAGACTACTGCACTGAAAAAGTTCCAAGGTATTCTCAAATGAAGAACATATTAAAGAAGATCACTTCTCAACCAGTCAATCCAAGTGGTGTTGTTTCAGAAAGTGATCGTGTCCTTGATAAAGATCTTCTAGACACCTTGCAAGATGCTGAAGAAGGTGAGATTAGAGATTAAGGCATAATGAATAGAGCTCAGTTTGTATTGTAATATGTATAGAGCATAGGTGAATCAAGATAGGAAAATGTAATCATTTGTTCAATCTAGAGGAACATATATCTTTTATTCATCTTCTTTGTTTGAATCTGGAAATTGTTAAATATAATCCAGAACTTTTTATTATTTAATTGGCTCTTAAAAGTCTTATCTTTTCTTGTTTTTAGTTGAGTTATCCTCTAGAGGTATTTGATTGTTATTGTCTAACAAACAAATAGGGGGAGATTGAAAGGCATATGTAAAGGCCTATTTGTAAACACCGAGGATTCTACTCAACATAAACTAAGATGTAATAAGTAAATAATAAAATTCATATGTCACAGGAATCTCAGAAGATAATATATGTCAAGAGAATGAAGGTTAATGTCATCTATAGTTTTGAAGTAATTCTACATTGAAAGAAGTTCAATTTATTGATCAAGCCTCAGTGAAGTATTCAATCTCAGTGGATTTATTAAAGTGACAGAGATTTCAAGATGTTACAGCAAATGTGCAGGTTACAGTGTTTAAGGAAAAGGGAAAAGAAAATGGACCACTGCTTAAAGTCAAACAGATGAAGAACAGACATTGACGTTAGTCACTCATGAACCAGATAGTACATTGAGTGTCAACGTTCTACAAGTGTTATTTCTTCTTCTAAATTTAGTGGTTCAAGAATTTCTTCTGAAGACAAGGAATTGTATTTATTCTCTTCTAAATAATTATTTCAGCTAAGTAATTTATTTATTAAATTGATTCTATTAAGAATTAATTTAATACTTAAATTATTGAAATGGTTATTTAAATTAGAATAAAAACATAACTAAGAAGACTTAGAAAATGAACTAAGAAGACTGTCAAGGGTAATCTTCCCGATAGTCTTCCTAGGCTTTTTCTAAGTCTTATTTAGTTAAATAGCTTGTCTTCCCGAATGTCTTCTACAGCCAATGCTAGTCTTCCGGAATGTCTTCATAGTTCAAATCAAAGGAAAGCTTTTGGCGCGTGGAAGAAGAATGCAGTACTTTTGTTTAAATACAAAGTGTGATCAAATGAAAAGAGATAGACAGAATTCAAGACAGAAAGTTTAAAAGCATCATACCTTCATTAACTTCTGCCATTCATTTCATCAACTGTCCGAGCTTTTATTTCACAGTGAGTTTAATTCTTGATTTGTTTGTAACATTTAATCCAACATAATTAGTTCACTTGTACTGCTTTGACAATCTAGCGGATCATAATCCCTAGCAATTATATCGAACTACTTTTTAGTATTCGATCCTTTTTATTACAAAAATAGATAAATTCATGTCGAATTTATTCTAGGTTTGTTTTATTAAGAACTCTATAATCTGTACTCAAATTGTAACACCCTTCAAGTGTAATATAAGTTATATTTAACTTGAATATTGTTTCAGTTTATTCTGCAATAATTTGTTCTTGAATTGTTTAATCTTAAACGAACAAATTCGATAAAACGGTATAGTTTGTATTCAACCCCCCTTCTACAAACTTATCGGGACCTAACAATAGCTGATTCCCAGATAGCTTCAATTACCTCAAAATGAAGAGTGGGGGCTTCGAACATAGCCTTGGAGAGCTTGCAGTTCTGGAGGAACCTCATCATAGTGTGATATGAAGCGTTCTTCTCTTCGAAGTCCACCAAAGCCGTGAAAAGTAAAGCCACAAATTTACTGTAATTACATACACGCACTGTACGCAGGTAACTACGGATAAGATTGTGACTTTAACGATTACGATTAAACAAAACTATCTACGGATAGGTTTTTACCTTGGGATTTGATATCCGTAGAGATGTAAAAACGTTATCCGTAGACAGAGAAAATCCAGTGTCAGGAATGACCATCAACGGATAGGGGTATCAGTAGAGGGAGAAATTTTGACTTAGACAAAATTCTTCTTTTTCAGAGAGTTTTAATGCTCATGAAAATCATGTTGACACTTGCTGCATTTCAAATTATCAGACATTTAAATAAATTAAGAGTAGTTAAGCATACCTAGCTCACTTACCAACCTTGAGAATGTTGATTCATCAAGTGGCTTGGTAAAAATGTCTGCAATTTGCTGCTCACTTGGAACAAAATGAAGTTCCACGGTACCATTCATCACATGTTCTTTGATGAAGTGATACTTAATGTCCATGTGCTTGGTCCTTGAGTGTTGCACTGAATTCTCAGTTATGGCAATTGCACTTGTGTTGTCACAGAATATTGGAATCTTGTTAACTGTTAGACCATAGTCTATGAGTTGATTTTTCATCCAAAGTATCTGTGCACAACAGCTTCCAGCAGCAATGTATTCTGCCTCAGCTGTAGAGGTAGAGACAGAATTTTGCTTCTTACTGAACCATGAGACAAGCTTGTTTCCCAGAAATTGACAGGTGCATGTTGTGCTTTTTCTGTCAATCTTGCAACCAGCATAGTCTGCATCTGAATAGCCAATTAGATCAAAACCAGATTCTCTAGGGTACCAAATGCCAAGGTTTGGTGTTCCCTTGAGATATCTGAAAATCCTTTTGATAGCAATTAAGTGAGACTCTCTATGATCAACCTGAAATCTAGCACATAGACATGTAGCAAACATAATGTCAGGTCTACTAGCTGTTAAATATAAAAGTGAGCCTACCATGCCTCTATAGCTTGAAATGTCCACAGATTTTTCCTTAGTATTCAATTCAAGCTTAGTGGCAGTTGGCATGGGTGTTTTAGTAGTTGAGCAATCCATTAGATCAAACTTCTTTAATAAATCGAAGATATATTTAGTTTGACTAATGAAGATTCCTTCTTTCACTTGCTTAACTTGTAAGCCAAGGAAATAGGTAAGTTCACCCATCATGCTCATTTCATATTTACTTTGCATAAGCTTGGCAAACCTTTTGCAAAGCTTCTCATCTGTAGATCCAAAGATTATGTCATCTACATAAATTTGAACAAGTATACTAGAGCCATTAACATTTCGAAAGAAAAGAGTTTTGTCAAAAGTACCTCTAGTGAAGTGATTCTCTAAAAGAAACTGTGACAAGGTGTCATACCAGTCTCTATGTGCTTGCTTCAGTCCATAGAGTGCCTTGAGTAGAAAGTAGACAAATTTTGGATAATCTGGATCTTCAAAACCAGGATGTTGACCACTACGCCATAGATTGCTTATAGCAACCCCCAAACTGTGTTACCATAGACCCGTTTTAAAGTTACCATAGGCCAAAATTGGGCTATAGTAACACCAAAGCTGTGTTACGTTCTCAGCAGTAACTACAGGTATCTAAGGTAACATAAAACCACAGCCTATGGTAACATAGCAAATGTGGTTGCAAAAAACCTCTATAGTAACATCTTAAACACTCTACAGCAACATAGTTTGCGTGTTACAACAGATGTTACAATTTTCCACAGGGGCAGCTGTAGGGCCCACATCTGGGTGGGACCCACATGTGGGGCCCACATCTGGGTCCCACTTTTTGGGCCTACTTGTGGGGCCCACCTGCTCAATGTGCAAGGCCTATTGTAACACCTAATATGACCTACTGCAACACATGCAGTGATAAAAATAATAACCTATTGCAACACAATTTGTACATATTGTAACACCACAAGTGTAATAAAAAAAATGTACTGCTTGAATATTGAATTTCCCATTAAACAAACCACATCAAATTCATATTCAAGTCCTAATTTAGTTCACCAACATACATCAAGTGACCAACAACCACATCAAGTCACCAACATACATAAAGAACATAAACTAAAGCATACAAGTACTAGAAGAAGATACATAAAGAACATAAACTAAAGCATCTGATTGATCTTAGCATCCACTTCATCGTAGACCCTCTTCAGCCTGAATCTGTGCCAGTGAACAAGGCTGAGAATAGAACATCTATTGGCTGAAACCATTAATCGTACAAATTAGCTGGATGATGATATTCTAGCAAGGCCCTGGATGATGATAGTCTGGTACAGAGTAGTAGTCTGTTTGGTACAGAGTAGAATTAGTCCCATCAAGCTGTGCAATGTGATCTGCAATGCACTTGTTTAATTCTTACATTATTTTTTCAGAACTTACGCCAACATCTGTTCTATAAAAGGATATCAATAGATAGAATTGAAATAAGATCTTTGGAGCTACTCAAAAAAACAAAAGGATCTTTCTGTCAACATATAAATGTAAGTGTGTGTAAAGGTAGAAATATTGAACATACAAAAACTTCAAATTTACATGCCTATATCTGACAAAAAAAAATACAAAAGAATAATTAGTAACCTTGTGGAAACCCATATATATAAGATATACAATAAGCTGGTTCTAACATAAATTATCTTACAGGATCTGATTATCTGATCCTTTTCATTCTTATAACCGTTTATGCTTACAAAGAATGTAAATATAGTACGTGTAGCTGATTGCTTCAAATGAAATTGGTTACTGCAAATCTAATGCATAGAATCATATTGAGAAAGATGGTGGAATAAAAAATCAGAAGGAACTATTTTTCAAAATGCAGCCTTTGACAGTATACCTTAACTGAGCTGGAAGGTGATATTAATCATGCTAGCGTCCATCATCTCTGTAGCTTTCCTATGGAGTGCATGTATACTAAGACAGAAACAACACTGAAGACAGAGTAAAACAAAGGATTAGTAACAGGCACCATCTTTCTTATCTTAGTAACAATGAACTATTATGAAATATGAATTAATAAATTGGAACGAGTAGTAAAAGATAATACCACAATTATTAGTGGGTTTTACCTTCACAATATTGTCAGCATACTTCATCACCATAGATACAACAATGCCATTGGACTGAGCAACAAATAACATTGGCATACCGTTTTTCATCCAGGCTGCAACACCAATCAAACGAAAACAAGAGCTATTAGTCCTCCTAGGATGCACTGGCAATGCAAGCAGGATACAAAAACATTTGAAGTGATCAAATTGGAGAAGAATTTCACTCTGGAACTACTTTGTAAGACAGAATAAGAATTACCACAGAGAAATCATCATAACAACATATTATTAGGGTTTAACATTATTAACATAACTACAGATTCCTGAACCGTCCCCCATGCTAGTCCAGCACCTAAACCCGCAAACCTTCAACATAAAATTGGAAGAAAAATCTTTTAAGTCTTTGTCAGAAATTACCAAAAGAGAATAAGCATAATTAAAGTTAGAATTTGTCAATCAGTTACGACAACATCTTGTTCAAATAATAAAGTGGGAAAAAATCACAATCACATCACTTCAATCATAGGCAGTATACAATCTGCTTGCATTATCTTTCTATAGGCAAACTAATATGTTTATATGCACACACACACGTATAATTCATACACGAGATCGATGAGCTTATGAGCAGTGCAATTAAAAACAGAAAAAGGCTTTTAACACCCTAAGGCTCACCCTAAGGCTCTCGAAAACGAGGTAGACGGAACTTTTCGTTCCCTCAGCTTCCTCTTCTTCACTACCTAAACCGGCTTCTCTTCTCTAACTGCTAAACCAGCAACCACAAAATTAAAATAAAAAGTAAAAGGGGGGAGAGAGATACGGTGGAAGAGGGACAGAGAGAGAGAGGGAGAGATACAGAGAGATATAGAGGGAGGGGGAGAGAGAGGGAGAGAGATAGAGAGAGGGGGAGAGATTAACCAAACACCTTCGAAACAAACTTCAATTAACACAGCTTGAACACTAATGGAATCCTTGCACCAAGCTTCGATTACCTATTCTGTTCGATTACTAATTGAATCAGGGAGAGAATTGAGAAGTGAGAGAAGAGAGAGAAGTGAGAGAAGGGAGAGAATTGGGGGTAAATATAACCTAATACAAAATTTTCGTTTTGCCGCTATCTATTTTCGTTTTGCCGCTCAGCCCAATCCCAATAATTTAGTGTATGTTTTTCTATTGTTTTTCTATTTTTTTTAATATTTATGAAATATAAATAATTCAATTATTTGATGGAATATTAATTTTTACAATGATATTAATTATTATTTTAAGATTTTTGATATTAATTTTTCTATTTTAAGATTTTTGATATTAATTTTTTAAATTTATTATTTTCATAATTTTGTAATAATTCACAATTTATACATAACTTAGTTTTCCTTATACATAATTTATTAAATTTTTTAATGAATTTAGGTTAAATTTAATAATTTTTTGATATTATTTTATTTAAAAACCTTTTTATTTGAAATTTATAAACAAAAGGTAATATTTATGAAAAATCAATAATTTAATTATTTGATGGAATATTACGTTTTAAAATGATAATTTCAACAATTTTGTCAAAATTAATTATTTTCTAAATTCAAATAATTATTAAATCATTAATTTTAAATAACATAAAAATTTTGTTTATGAATACCCTATGGTAACACATCACATGGTGTTACCCACTGTTAACACCTTTATAGCTATAGTAACATACTTTTGAGGATTTGGTAACACCACAATCACAAGGTTGCGATAGCTCAAAAATGTCATACCTATGGTAACATCCTTAGTGGTAACACCCATGCCCAAAAGTTGCAATAGGTCATCTATGGCGTAGTGGACTGACATACACCTCCTCTTCCAGTTCCCCATTCAAGAAGGTACTCTTGACATCCATTTGATAGACTTTGAAATTGGAATGGGCTGCATAGGCTAGGAATGTCCTTATTGCTTCCATTCTAGCAATAGGGGTAAATGTTTCATCATAATTGTTAATCCTAAATGGCCTAACAGAATTGTAGAAGGGGGGGTTGAATACAATTCTAGATATTTTTAAACTTAAAACAACTTTAAAATAAATTAACACAGAAAATAAAAAACACAAGCAAATATAAAATTTCAGTTGGATGTTTTGAGGATCCAACTGAGATGTTTTTATTGCGGGAATAATCTGTGTTACAAACGTAGCACAGCTGCTCAGTTCCTAATGTAGAGTGAGAGTGCTCTTGAAAGAAGCTAATACAAAGTTTTCTATCTCACTCACTTACAATAAAATGAACTGCTACACTTGGTTATATATCCCAAGTTTACAATGTTATTTTGGCTACTCTAAAATGTACTAAGGGTAACCACCAGTAGCTTGCTTTTCATTCCTTTTGTCCAATGGTCCTTGGAGATCTTGCCTTTTGTCTTCATGCTTATTATGATCACACTCAAGAACCTAATTGGAAATTGGAATGTTTCCTCATTCCCAGTGACCATTTTAATGGCTCCCAATGCAAAGTACACTTCTACATCACCTTTTGATCTGTCAGAAAACTGTCACTATCACTTTGTCAACTATTCAGAAAAGTGATAATGATTCGTTGATAGCAGTGAGATGTATTCCGTTGATAGCTTTATTCTTCAATCCGTTGATGGTACATTCTTCATTCCGTTGATAGTGTAATCTCCATTCCGTTGACATGTCTTCACTTAGGCAAAATTACAAGGCATATTATATTTACAATTAACCAACCTATTTTGCCTATCTAGTACTTAGTCAACATGACTTAGAAAACCTATCTAATACCTACAACATATGCCTATCAAGTAGTGAAGTATTGTACAGTGCAATTACTACATTACTCATTTCGTTGATGAGCTACCTGTCAACGGAAGCTGCAAAGCATACCATTCCGTTGACAGCTACAATTTGACTTAACACAAAATCTACTAAGTGTTTTTACAATTATCATCAAGAACAACATATTCCTAACAATAATCTATTCCTTCTTCCTGAGAATAGCCTTTAGCAACCAATCTAGCTTTGTTCCTTGTGACAATGCCATTTTCATCCATCTTGTTTCTGAATACCCACTTTGTACCTATAACACTTCTGTCCTTAGGTTTGGGTACCAGCTTCTAGACTTTGTTTCTTTCAAATTGGTTTAGCTTTTCTTGCATGGCTAATACCCAATCTGGATCTAAAAGAGCGTCCTCAACTTTCTTTGGTTCTTCTTGAGAAAGAAAGATGTTGTATAGACATTCATCCTGAGTAGCTCTTCTAGTTTGGACATTTGAGGATGCATCACCAATGATCAGTTCAAATGGGTGATCCTTTGTCCACTTTCTTCTTGTAGCAGGTGCGGGTCTTGAAGATGCAACATCATTCTCATCAGTGTGATTATGTGAGGTTGATCTTTGACTCAGAGAAACTCTTCCTGAGTTTATTGGGGTGGTAACTCTGTGTTGTGATCCACCTACGGATGCTACAATTTGGCTTCCTACGGATGCTCCAATTTGGCTTCCTACGGATGCTCCATTCTGGCTTCCTACGGATGCTCCATTCTGGCTTCCTATGGATGCTCCAATTGTCCCTTCTATGGATGTCTCATTTAAACTTGAGTTACCCATATTGGAGACAATCATTCTTGGAGGTACTGATTCATCCACACAATCATCATCTTCATCATCATAATCGAGACCTTCCACCTCATTTTCAAATCTGAGAGTTTCATGAAAACCCTCATCAGTAAGACCTTGTATTCTGGCATCATCAAAAATAACATGTACAGATTCCATAACAATGTTGATTCTGTGAATTAAAAACCCTGTAGGCTTTTCCAGCTGCATATCCCACAAAAGTGGCTTCATCTGCCTTTGATTCAAACTTTCCAAGATTTCTCAGTACAAAACATTTGCATCCAAAGACATGTAGAAAATTCAAGGATGGTTTCCTTCCCTTGAGTAGCTGATATGGAGTCATCCATTTTGCTTGATTGATCAAAGAGATATTTTGAGTGAAACATGCAGTGTTAACTGCTTCAGCCCAGAAATAAGTAGGTAACTTTGATTCTCCTAGCATTGTTCTTGCAGCTTCAATTAGAGTCCGATTTTTCCTTTCTACCACTCCATTTTGTTGTGGTGTTCTTGCTGCAGAAAACTCATGGATGATTCCATTCTCCTAACAAAACAGCCTCATGGTTGAATTCTTGAACTCAGTGCCATTGTCACTCCTGATTCTTCTTACTTTGAGATCAGGATGATTGTTGGCAGCTGTAAGACCCCAGATTTCGGGTAGAATTAAAACTTTTATTATATGTTGATGTATATATGAATAGTAGTTGTGACCCCGATGTATCAATGATTTTGAGAATCAAGTTTATGAAATGAATATGGATTTCAGTTTTTAAGTATTTTGTGAATAGTGAGAATGGGCTGACCATTTAGATTAGAATAATCTATCTGGAAAGTAAGAATATAACACCCCAAGGAAGAAAAGTATTTTCATGTCATCCAAATCGATATCTGGTATGCATCTGACAACTCCGTAAACAAGATAGCGTATGCCCGAGAAAGCACTAGAACATTTTCTAAGTGCAAGAAATAAAGAGGAAATAAACCAGGAATATTGGAACTGATATTGATCCAAATGATTATGGTGAATAGTAGATTCCTTAAGATGAGAATGGGATCACACCACACTATATACGAGTCTACAAATGGAATTATAATATAAGATTTTATTTAAGATACTCAGGACATTCAGAGAAAACATTTCAAGGGGATTATAGAGAAACCACTGAAAACCTTTACGAAGCAAAGCAGTATCGGATCAACGAAATACGAATAAATAAAATGTGACATACAAGTGTAACATTATTTGGTTAAAAATATAAAGGAGAAGTTAGTTGGTGAAAGAAGGAAATTCAAGAGTGACTAGAGTGTAAGTCAACCCAAAGGTGAAGGACTAGTTTGCATATTGCTAAAGTAAAAGCAACAAGTAACAAGCCAACAAGTGGACGGCCAAGATTTGACCAACAAAAGTGGAAACCTCATCCAATGGCTAGCATTAACACCTGCAAAAAGTGAGGATAAATAAACAATAATACATGTAATAAAGTGATAAAGCAAAAAGAAACATCACCACCACCATCAAGAAGCTCTCGGCCAAGAAGCTTCAACAAGGGGATTTGGAGATTCCTTCCACCAACAATTGCAAGCTAGAGCTTAAAACAAATCTAGTGATTAGTACAAGGTGAGCCATGAATTGTATAGCCTTTCTTTAATTCTTTCAATTTCAAATAAATGGATGAAGATGATGAATGAATAGTAACCAAGTTTTTGTTTGGTTTTAATCTTGAATCTTTGACTTCTAAAGGTTATATCAAGCAAGGATCTAGGCTTATATAGGTGTATTGGAAGTAAACAAGCTTGGAGGAGGTATGAACCTTGAACCCTTGGATGTATTAAGTGATATTTGAAGCTTTAATGGTGTAAATGCTTGTTTATGATCTTAGTAGCTATGATTGGGCTTTGTTATAAGTTATATTGAGTTTTAAGAACGGAAAGGCATTGATTGGCCTCAGTTCTTTGTTATATAAGAGGTATATGTTGTGTGGAATGATTGATGAGCAAGTTGAATGGTTTGAAATTTTGGGATTATCCGATTTATAGCCGTCGTAATGCCAAAATTTCTAAAACCTTTAAAAACAGAGCATAACAGTTGGGATAGGTCTCGGGCCTTGATGAGTATATGACTTTTACTTATACATTTTTGAACGTAGATCGTTTTGGCGTGAAAATCGGAACTATCCGACTTACGGTTTAGGAGATATGGCCGAATTAGTAAAATTGGTTCGAAAACGAGAAGAAAAGTTCGTAACTGAAATTGAGCTTTCTTAACTAGATCATTGCAGGGGATAATCTTGATAATTAAATATTAGAGACAGTAAGGAAAGTGTGGGAGAAGACCTTGTGTGAAAAAGATCGTTTTTCGATTTTATAAAAATGTTCGAAGTAAGGTTAAGTGTGAGAAACCCCCTAAAACAAGTACTTGGATATAACTTTAGAAAAACACTGAGAAACGAATCGAAAATATTGAAACGGATCATAAGAGGTTGACCCTAGAGCATTTATAACTTCAAGTCAGATCAGGAGTAAGTTGGGGTGATGTCCCTTGATAACAAACAAGTACCTGATTATAAGATGTTAGTAGAGATTGCAATGGTTATGATCATATAGTTGCCTTGGTGTGGTGTTTAAGTTTAAGAATAATGTTTGCTTGATTCATAAGTATAAGTTATTGATGAAAGGTATCTTTATTGTTGATAGATCACCGGACCACTGCAAGACACCACCCTCAGACTCAGAGATCAGGCAAGTTTTCAAACCTATGCCTCTATAAACTGTTGTTGTGATAAATAAAAGCTTTTGAGATATATGCTATGTGCTCATGATTTCGAAACGATACTTATGATGCTAAGTATAAGTTGGACTTATAAGCTATGGTTATGGTAATATATATATAAGTCGATATGTCAAGAAAATCCCTCAGTAGGGGGTATATACTCTGTATTTATACTACGGACCGGGAGTGGTATCAGTTGTTATCTAGGGTTATATTATTATTATTATTTTATCCATCCTTTTCTTAAGAAAATAATTGGGAATTACTTTTAAATAAATATTCTTTATTAAATATAGTTTTCATTAATTATTTAAAGCCCTACTTCTTAAGGAAGTATTTTGTGAAAACTATTCTTTAACCCTAGATAACTAATAAAATTTTATTCAGGCAATTATAAATATAATTAGAGAAGGTTCCCAAATCTATTTCCCTTTTGAGTCTATATTCAGAAAGACTTAAATGTTCGCTCAAACTACAAAGACTCCTGGGGCCTTTCTCAAGATTATATGTTTGTTCCAAGTGGACTGCCCGGTCCTAAATCTTTTGAAACTATTTAACAGCTTTGTATACTACCATCAAAATGATTTTGATTACTTCCTCAAGACTCGAGGAGTAAGATCCGTGGAATAAGTTGTATCCATTAACAAGCATCAGCTTGGGAAATATGGGTGAATTTTCCTTTCCAACCAGATATGACTACTTTGTGGAGTCGTATACTAGGGGGAAAAAGGGAAAGGAACTTTATGTTTCAGAGTCATGGATTCACTCGAACTCGGAGAATATGTAAGGGACTGAGTAGCGCCGGTCCCCTAAAGGAATTACAATAAGACCGACGGACTATGAACGGGTCTGTTCTTCCCTTAGATGATAAGTAAGTGCCCGACCGTAGGGTAACGGGAGAGTAACAGACCGAAGGACTATGAACGGGTCTGTTCTTCCCACCTACAACCGCAGGCGGGGAGATAGGTCAGTGAGAGACTGTCTATTCTTCCCTTCTACGTAGAAAAAGACCATGGGAGATACAGCTTACGACTGATCATCGTAGGGGTATCTTCGGCGCCTAGAATCTCCATCTACAGTTCATCATCCATGAAAGAACATGTTTTATGCAAGTTCTCAGAGAAAGAAAGTTTATGCAAGTTTTCAGAGAAAGAAAGTTTACGCAAGTTTATTTAAGTTTATACAAGTATATGTGTTTAGATAATGGATTGGAAATATTTTACATTGTTTTTTATTTCCAGATTATGATATCAGGTAAATGTTTTATATGAAAGATGATACTTGGTTTATATATTGTCTATCAGTTCAGTATTATTTTGGTGGGCCTCGTTGCTCACCCTTGCTTGTTTATTTATATCACAACAACAGATAAACCAGATGGCACGTACCGTACCCACCATGCGCAAGAGGGCACGGGTACCCAGAGGACTCTCCCCTGACACTGTGGCCGCCATAGCTGAGGTAGAACCTACTAGTGTTATAGACTGGTTTGGATTCAGCTTTTAATTATATGTATGATGTAACTTAAGAAGTGGCAACAATCATAAACTTGTAAATTATATTTTGGGGTTTGTAAACACTTATGATATGTATGTGGATCCTGTTAGCATTACTTATTTCAAGTTCATCTCTGGGACTATAACTTGTATGTGTGTATGTGAGCTTAGATTACGGGGTCATAGCATGTTATTTATTTATGTTGATTCAAGTCAAGCATGATGTATGGAATAATGACCGTAACGACCAGATCTTCGACCCCGGATCTGGGGCTGTTACAGAGATGGTATCAGAGAAGAGTTAGACATCCCAAAGATGATGAGACGTTATAATTATAAACTCACTAAAATAATAAGAACCCTTGCCAGGTTCACCTAAAACCCTTATGGGAACTTTTAAATACCATGATAGTAATATAGTTCGTTATTGTGTAGGCGGACGATATCTCAGACCCAGAGGCGGTCGCGCGGCAGCATGATGAGGAGGTACTCCGGGCCTCAGATCCACACTATGAGAGATCAGGAGATGAGCACCAGGAGGAGGATCCGGAGGAGGATCCGGAGGAGGATCCGGAGGAGGATCCAGAGGAGGATCCAGAGTGGGCTCCGGCCACTGAGCTTGGAGAAGAGATTCCTGCTGTTGAGATAGATTCAGAGGAGGAGATGGAGAGTGAGACTCAGGCTGAGGAGCAGGGTTGGGATGATTCGGGGAGTCCAGTTGCTGTCTTACCTCCACTTCCCCCTGGGAGTCCCCCTAGTCCCTCACCTCTCCCGCTGAGTCCTCCTGAGGATTATGAGGAGCAGGCCCCAGAGCCCACTCAGGCAGAGGATGCCCCGCCAGCGAGCCCAGTCACTCTGCCCCATGTTCCCCTAGATGGTGTACCGGTTTTTGTGCATGGATGGATTGTGAGCAGGATGATGACAGACTTGACAGCGGTAGAGGCCAGGTTGGCAGAGTCTCGGCTACAGCTAGCCGCAGAGAGGACTGAGAGGCTTAGGCTCCAGCATGTCAGGAGGACCCTTCGTCCTCAGGCTTTTAGGAGGGAGGTGACCCGCATTGAGCGCCGGGCACGAGCGAGGATTAGGGCTTTACAGACAGACGGAGATGGCAGAGTGTCCCGATTTGATACTGAGGAGATCGTCCATCTTGCGATGATCAGGGTGAGGGCCCTGACCCGCGCTCATGGCTGACTCCAGATACAGTGATATGTAGTCTAGCTTTCTAGTCTTGCACGGCCATAGTACAGTGCCGACTTTTGGAGGGTTTGTTTTGTTGTATATAGTTTCCCGTAGGCAGACTAGATGGATAGACTTTGTATTTCACTTTTATGCTAGTTGTTGTTATCAGGCAGTTGTACTCTAAAACTATGATGTTGGTTCAGATGTTGTAGTTTGGCAGTACTATGTATATATGGGTTTTCGTTTCAGTTACACCAGTTTTAGTGACATGGTCACCAGTGTGTTTGATCTTTATCTGTGCGTACCTTCCGATTAAATTGTCATCATATATAGAACTGGGGATCCTAAATCCCAAATATACTATCATTGTGTAAGGAGAAATCCTACAAAACAGGTGCATAAATTTAATGTGGTTTTTCCAAAATTTCAGTAAAATGCCTCCGCGAAGAATGGGAACTAGGGCTAATCCCCATGAGTCTACCGACCAAGAGAGTCACAACCAACATGGTGAAAACCCTGAGTATGATGAAGAATATGACGAAGATTATAATGAGCAGGAAGACTCCCAGTATGGGGAAAGAGATGAAACCTTCTACACCGAGGAGTTTGAGGATGAAAGGGAAGAAACTGAGGTTGAGCAAGAGAGGGAAGATCGGAATAGAGACCCTATGGGTCAGTTCATGGACTTGCTCGGACAAAATTTGGTTCGACAACCCCAACCACCTCAAGGGGACAGCAGTAATGTGGCCAACTCTTTCAGGGCCTTTAAATCACTAAAGCCTCCTGAGTTTACAGGATCAGCCGACCCAGTAGAGGCAAGGGCATGGATTAAGGAGATGGAGAAGTCGTTTGAAATTCTGAGCATTGCGGAAGCACAAAAGACCGTTTTTGCAACGTACATGTTAAAGGGAGAGGCCAACTATTGGTGGGAGGCCAAGAGAAATATGGAAGCAGATGCTGTGATAGCATGGGAAAGGTTTAAGCAGTTATTTCTGGAGAAGTATTTTCCGAGGTTTATGAAGACACAGATGGAGCTCAAGTTCTTGGAGCTAAAGCAAAATAATTTATCAGTAGCAGAGTATGAAGCGAAGTTTACTGAACTGTCAAGGTTCGTGCCTGAGTTCGTTAACACGGAAGAAAAGAAAGCTAATAGGTTTCAACAAGGATTGAAGCAGTGGATTCAGAATCGCGTGGCAGTCTTGGAGATTACGGACTATGCCACATTGGTGCAAAAGGCTTCAATCGTGGAAGCAGGGAGTGATCAGATGCAGAGGGAAAGAGGAAAAGGGGGGATAAAGAGGAAACATATGAGTATGGGAGGGGGTTCGGATGGAGGCAACCCTTCAAACAAGTTCAATCGCAGGGAGGTTTCCCTACCTGGTAGAAATGAAGGATCCAGGCCAACCATGAGCACCAGTATAAATCAAGGTAATAAGCAGTCGGGAGCACCACAGTCTCAATCCTCTCGACCTTCATTTCCGGCGTGTGCCAACTGTGGAAGGAGACATCCAGGTGAATGCAGAAAGGGTGCGACAACTTGTTATAAATGTGGACGACCAGGCCATTATGCTAATTCTTGCACCATGGGTTCCCCTAGTGTCAGCAAGGGTCCTACTTGTTATAATTGCGGTCAGCAGGGACACATATCAAGAAGTTGCCCAAAGAGCAAGCCAGCAGCATCAGGGGCCAGCAAGGCTGCCTCCAACAAGCCACCAACGGCCAGAACTTTTAACATGACCGTGCAGGATGCAGTGAGGGATACCGATGTGATAGCGGGTACTCTTTCTCTCAACTCAGTTAGTGCAAATGTTTTATTTGATTCTGGAGCGACTAAATCTTTTATATCAAGGGACTTTGCTTATAAATTAAGACTTAAAGCTCAACCCCTGAGAGGTTCCTTGCAAGTAGAAATAGCCAATCATGAGATAGTTCCAGTTAATCAGATTCACCCCGGATGTGAGTTAAAAATAGGAGATGAATCTTTTTCTGTTGATTTGATTCCTTTTAAGTTAGGGGAGTTTGACATTATTTTAGGAATGGATTGGTTGTCCCGTAATAATGCTCAGATAGATTGTAAAGGGAAGAAGATTAGATTGAGTACCCCAGGGAAGAAAGATATAGTGTTTAAAGGGATAAGACAGACACGAAAATTCTTAACCATGGCCCAAACCAAGAGATTGTTGCGAAAGGGAAACGAAGCTTACTTAGCTTACGTGGTGGACACCCAGAAGGAGGTGCCCAATCTGCAAGATATTCCAATAGTCAATGAATTCGAGGATGTGTTTCCCCAAGATCTTCCCGGATTACCACCCGACAGAGAAATTGAGTTTGCGATTGAGCTAGCCCCAGGGACGGCACCCGTGTCCAAGGCCCCGTACAGATTAGCCCCAGTAGAGATGAAGGAGCTGGCTACCCAGTTGCAAGAACTGTTAGAGAATGGTTTTATAAGACCTAGTGTGTCGCCTTGGGGCGCACCAGTGTTGTTTGTCAAGAAGAAGGATGGGAGTATGAGATTATGCATCGACTATCGGGAATTAAACAAGCTAACCTTAAAGAACAAGTACCCTTTGCCAAGAATCGATGATTTGTTTGATCAGCTAAAAGATGTTGTATACTTTTCTAAGATTGACTTGAGAACTGGATATCACCAGCTTAAGATTAAACCCGAGGATATTCCTAAGACAGCATTCCGTACCCGTTATGGACATTACGAGTTCTTGGTGATGTCGTTTGGATTAACCAATGCCCCCGCAGCCTTTATGGATTTGATGAATAGAGTGTTCAAGAAATATCTAGACAAATTCATCATATTTTTCATTGATGACATTCTCATCTATTCCAAGACGGAAGCAGAACACGCTGAGCATCTGAGGATAGCCCTAGGAATTCTCAGGAAAGAGCAGTTGTATGCCAAGTTCTCGAAGTGTGAATTCTGGAAGGAGGAGGTGCAATTCTTAGGGCATGTGATTAATAAAGAAGGAGTGTTGGTTGACCCCTCCAAGATAGAAGCAGTTTCGAATTGGGAGCGTCCAACCACCCCAACAGAGGTAAGGAGCTTTATCGGACTGGCAGGGTATTACCGAAGATTTGTGCAAGATTTTGCAAAGATAGCAGCCCCGTTAACACGACTTACCCGCAAGACGGAGAAATTCGAATGGACAGATAAATGTGAGAAAAGCTTTCAAGAGCTGAAGAAAAGGTTGGTGACGGCCCCCGTGTTGGCGTTGCCTGATGGAAAAGGAGACTTCGTGATTTACAGTGATGCTTCGCACAAAGGATTAGGGTGTGTGCTTATGCAGCATGATAAAGTAATCGCGTATGCGTCAAGGCAGCTAAAGGACTACGAGATTCGATACCCAACTCACGATCTACAATTGGCAGCGATAGTTTTTGCCTTAAAGATTTGGAGGCACTACTTGTATGGGGAAAAATGTGAAATCTACACTGATCATAAGAGCCTCAAGTACATCTTCACCCAGAAAGAACTTAACATGCGCCAGAGAAGATGGCTAGAACTGATTAAAGATTATGACTGTGAAATTCGTTATCACCCGGGTAAAGCCAATGTGGTGGCTGACGCCCTTAGCAGAAAGGAGAGGCTTAAAATGATGACTTTGGAGGAAACACTGATAAGAGATCTGGAGAAGTTGGAAATTGAGATTAGAATGCCAGGAGATAGTCAAGAAAAGTTGATGGAAATTCAAGTCCAACCTCCATTGTTAGAAAAGATCAAGTTGTGCCAAGAACGAACGCTCCAAGAAGAAAGAGAATCCCTGACAGGGGAAGAGACGAAGACTGAGAAAGACGACCAGGGCATAATGAGATATACTTACAGAATTTGGATTCCTAACGTCCCAGAGCTAAAAGATGAGATTCTGCATGAAGCTCACAATACCAGATACTCAATTCACCCAGGAGGAAATAAGATGTATCAAGATTTGAAAGAGTATTACTGGTGGCCTAACATGAAGAGAGACGTGGCAGAATGGGTAGGCAAATGCCTGACCTGTCAAAGAGTGAAAGCGGAACACCAAAGGCCCAGTGGACTTCTACAACCTCTGGAAATTCCTGAATGGAAATGGGATCATATAGCAATGGACTTTGTTGTGGGTCTACCAAGGACCAAGGCCAATCATGACGCCATATGGGTGATAATAGACCGACTAACGAAGTCAGCCCACTTTCTACCAATTAATGAAAGGTTCACTGTTGATAAACTGGTGGATATCTATGTGAAGGAGATTGTGGCCCGGCATGGAGTCCCGGTGACGATTGTATCAGATCGAGATCCCAGATTTAATTCAAGATTTTGGAGGAGCTTTCAGGAATGTGCCGGAACCAAGCTGAATATGAGTACTGCCTATCACCCTCAGACAGATGGGCAAAGTGAAAGGACCATCCAAACGCTTGAGGATATGCTGAGGTTCTGTGCCCTAGATCTTAAAGGAAGTTGGGATGATCACTTGCCATTGGTTGAATTCTCTTATAATAATAGCTTCCATGCGAGCATCGGAATTCCACCTTATGAGGCCCTTTATGGAAGAAGATGCAGATCTCCCTTGTATTGGGATGAAGTTGGTGAGCGTAAGTTGCTAGGACCTGAAATGGTTCAAAGGACAAAGGACATAGTTGATATAATCCGAAGACGGCTAGTAGCAGCCCAGGATAGACAAAAGAAGTATGCAGATTTGGCTCGGAAGGGCAAAGAGTACGAAGTAGGAGACCTAGTGTTCTTAAAAGTGTCTCCTTGGAAAGGGTTGATGAGATTTGGGAAGAAAGGAAAGTTGAGCCCTAGATACATTGGGCCGTTTGAGATTTTGAGATGTATTGGAAAGCTAGCGTATGAACTGGCACTACCCCCGTATTTGCAACAAGTCCACAACGTGTTTCATGTTTTGATGCTAAGGCCCTACAAGTCAGATGCTAAACATATAGTGGAGTACGAGCACGTAGACATGCAACCCGACTTGACCTATGTGGAGCAACCAATGGAAATTATAGATCGAAAGGAACAAGTGCTCCGGAACAAGGTCATCAAACTAGTCAGAGTTGTGTGGAGAAATCATAATGTGGAAGAATCAACTTGGGAGCTAGAGAGCGAAATGCTAGAAAGATATCCCCATTTGTTTTCAGAGTGATTCCGGGACGGAATCCTTTTAAGGAGGGGAGACTGTAAGACCCCGGATTTCGGGTAGAATTAAAACTTTTATTATATGTTGATGTATATATGAATAGTAGTTGTGACCCCGATGTATCAATGATTTTGAGAATCAAGTTTATGAAATGAATATGGATTTCAGTTTTTAAGTATTTTGTGAATAGTGAGAATGGGCTGACCATTTAGATTAGAATAATCTATCCGGAAAGTAAGAATATAACACCCCAAGGAAGAAAAGTATTTTCATGTCATCCAAATCGATATCTGGTATGCATCTGACAACTCCGTAAACAAGATAGCGTATGCCCGAGAAAGCACTAGAACATTTTCTAGGTGCAATAAATAAAGAGGAAATAAACCAGGAATATTGGAACTGATATTGATCCAAATGATTATGGTGAATAGTAGATTCCTTAAGATGAGAATGGGATCACACCACACTATATACGATTCTACAAATGGAATTATAATATAAGATTTTATTTAAGATACTCAGGACATTCAGAGAAAACATTTCAAGGGGATTATAGAGAAACCACTGAAAACCTTTACGAAGCAAAGCAGTATCGGATCAACGAAATACGAATAAATAAAAACTGACATACAAGTGTAACATTATTTGGTTAAAAATATAAAGGAGAAGTTAGTTGGTGAAAGAAGGAAATTCAAGAGTGACTAGAGTGTAAGTCAACCCAAAGATGAAGGACTAGTTTGCATATTGCTAAAGTAAAAGCAACAAGTAACAAGCCAACAAGTGGACGGCCAAGATTTGACCAACACAAAAGTGGAAACCTCATCCAATGGCTAGCATTAACACCTGCAAAAAGTGAGGATAAATACACAATAATACATGTAATAAAGTGATAAAGCAAAAAGAAACATCACCACCACCATCAAGAAGCTCTCGGCCAAGAAGCTTCAACAAGGGGATTTGGAGATTCCTTCCACCAACAATTGCAAGCTAGAGCTTAAAACAAAGCTAGTGATTAGTACAAGGTGAGCCATGAATTGTATAGCCTTTCTTTAAGTCTTTCAATTTCAAATAAATGGATGAAGATGATGAATGAATAGTAACCAAGTTTTTGTTTGGTTTTAATCTTGAATCTTTGACTTCTAAAGGTTATATCAAGCAAGGATCTAGGCTTATATAGGTGTATTGGGAGTAAACAAGCTTGGAGGAGGTATGAACCTTGAACCCTTGGATGTATTAAGTGATTTTTGAAGCTTTAATGGTGTAAATGCTTGTTTATGATCTTAGTAGCTATGATTGGGCTTTGTTATAAGTTATATTGAGTTTTAAGAACGGAACGGCATTGCTTGGCCTCAGTTCTTTGTTATATAAGAGGTATATGTTGTGTGGAATGATTGATGAGCAAGTTGAATGGTTTGAAATTTTGGGATTATCCGATTTATAGCCGTCGTAATGCCAAAATTTCTAAAACCTTTAAAAACAGAGCATAACAGTTGGGATAGGTCTCGGGCCTTGATGAGTATATGACTTTTAATTATACATTTTTGAACGTAGATCGTTTTGGCGTGAAAATCGGAACTATCCGACTTACGGTTTAGGAGATATGGCCGAATTAGTAAAAGTGGTTCGAAAACGAGAAGAAACGTTCGTAACTGTAATTGAGCTTTCTTAACTAGATCATTGCAGGGGATAATCTTGATAATTAAATATTAGAGACAGTAAGGAAAGTGTGGGAGAAGACCTTGTGTGAAAAAGATCGTTTTTCGATTTTATAAAAATGTTCGAAGTAAGGTTAAGTGTGAGAAACCCCCTAAAACAAGTACTTGGATATAACTTTAGAAAAACACTGAGAAACGAATCGAAAATATTGAAACGGATCATAAGAGGTTGACCCTAGAGCATTTATAACTTCAAGTCAGATCAGGAGTAAGTTGGGGTGATGTCCCTTGATAACAAACAAGTACCTGATTATAAGATGTTAGTAGAGATTGCAATGGTTATGATCATATAGTTGCCTTGGTGTGGTGTTTAAGTTTAAGAATAATGTTTGCTTGATTCATAAGTATAAGTTATTGATGAAAGGTATCTTTATTGTTGATAGATCACCGGACCACTGCAAGACACCACCCTCAGACTCAGAGATCAGGCAAGTTTTCAAACCTATGCCTCTATAAACTGTTGTTGTGATAAATAAAAGCTTTTGAGATATATGCTATGTGCTCATGATTTCGAAACGATACTTATGATGCTAAGTATAAGTTGGACTTATAAGCTATGGTTATGGTAATATATATATAAGTCGATATGTCAAGAAAATCCCTCAGTAGGGGGTATATACTCTGTATTTATACTACGGACCGGGAGTGGTATCAGTTGTTATCTAGGGTTATATTATTATTATTATTTTATCCATCCTTTTCTTAAGAAAATAATTGGGAATTACTTTTAAATAAATATTCTTTATTAAATATAGTTTTCATTAATTATTTAAAGCCCTACTTCTTAAGGAAGTATTTTGTGAAAACTATTCTTTAACCCTAGATAACTAATAAAGTTTTATTCAGGCAATTATAAATATAATTAGAGAAGGTTCCCAAATCTATTTCCCTTTTGAGTCTATATTCAGAAAGACTTAAATGTTCGCTCAAACTACAAAGACTCCTGGGGCCTTTCTCAAGATTATATGTTTGTTCCAAGTGGACTGCCCGGTCCTAAATCTTTTGAAACTATTTAACAGCTTTGTATACTAGCATCAAAATGATTTTGATTACTTCCTCAAGACTCGAGGAGTAAGATCCGTGGAATAAGTTGTATCCATTAACAAGCATCAGCTTGGGAAATATGGGTGAATTTTCCTTTCCAACCAGATATGACTACTTTGTGGAGTCGTATACTAGGGGGAAAAAGGGAAAGGAACTTTATGTTTCAGAGTCATGGATTCACTCGAACTCGGAGAATATGTAAGGGACTGAGTAGCGCCGGTCCCCTAAGGGAATTACAATAAGACCGACGGACTATGAACGGGTCTGTTCTTCCCTTAGATGATAAGTAAGTGCCCGACCGTAGGGTAACAGGAGAGTAACAGACCGACGGACTATGAACGGGTCTGTTCTTCCCACCTACAACCGCAGGCGGGGAGATAGGTCAGTGAGAGACTGTCTATTCTTCCCTTCTACGTAGAAAAAGACCATGGGAGATACAGCTTACGACTGATCATCGTAGGGGTATCTTCGGCGCCTAGAATCTCCATCTACAGTTCATCATCCATGAAAGAACATGTTTTATGCAATTTCTCAGAGAAAGAAAGTTTATGCAAGTTTTCAGAGAAAGAAAGTTTATACAAGTATATGTGTTTAGATAATGGATTGGAAATATTTTACCTTGTTTTTATTTCCATATTATGATATCAGGTAAATGTTTTATATGAAAGATGATACTTGGTTTATATATTGTCTATCAGTTCAGTATTATTTTGGTGGGCCTCGTTGCTCACCCTTGCTTGTTTATTTATATCACAACAACAGATAAACCAGATGGCACGTACCGTACCCACCATGCGCAAGAGGGCGCGGGTACCCAGAGGACTCTCCCCTGACACTGTGGCCGCCATAGCTGAGGTAGAACCTACTAGTGTTATAGACTGGTTTGGATTCAGCTTTTAATTATATGTATGATGTAACTTAAGAAGTGGCAACAATCATAAACTTGTAAATTATATTTTGGGGTTTGTAAACACTTATGATATGTATGTGGATCCTGTTAGCATTACTTATTTCAAGTTCATCTCTGGGACTATAACTTGTATGTGTGTATGTGAGCTTAGATTGCGGGGTCATAGCATGTTATTTATTTATGTTGATTCAAGTCAAGCATGATGTATGGAATAATGACCGTAACGACCAGATCTCCGACCCCGGATCTGGGGCTGTTACAGCAGCCTTGATGTGATTGATTATGATTTCACTTGCCCCGTCTTTGGAGTGCAGAAAGTATGTCCATGTAAATTTAGAGAAATCATCCACAATCACAAGGCAGTACCTCTTCTTTGAGATTGACATGACATTTTCTGGTCCAAACAGATCCATGTGTAACAGCTGTAGAGGTTGCTCAATTGATGAGTCCAGCTTGCTTCTGAAAGAAATCTTCTTTTGCTTCCCTTTTTGGCAAGCATCACAAAGTCCATCCTTGGAAAATTCCAACTGAGGAAGTCCCCTTACTAGGGTGTCTTCTTACCAAATCATTCATAGACTTGAAGTTCAAATGTGACAGTCTCTTGTGCCATAGCCAACTTTCATCCTTGCTTGCTTTGCTCAGAAGACAAGTGATAGAGTCTGAACTTGTTGAGTTGAAGTCAGCTATGTACACATTCAGCACCACATTGTTGTTTTCCTTGCTGGATACAACACAGGCTCCTTGATTGAATGAAGCTGAGAAACCTCTATCACACAGTTGACTAATACTCAGCAGATTGTGCTTAAGTCCATCAACCAGTGCTACTTCATCAATGATGACATTATCTTTTGAAATCAAGCCATATCCCTTAGTAAACCCTTTGCTGTCATCTCCAAAGGTAATGCTAGGGCCAGCTTTCTCCACAAACTCTGTGAGCAGGGTAGAATCTCCAATCATGTGCCTAGAACAACCACTGTCTAAGTACCATAAATTCTTTCTGTATCCCTGCACACAACAAAACCAAATCAAGTTGATTTAGGTACCCAAGTTTCCTTGGGTCCTCTCCTGTTAGTTTTGCCTTTCTTGTCATTTTGCACCTTAATCTCAGGTTGAGTTAAATCAACCTTGACCCTGGGTGTTGACCTCTGGGAGACAAAATGCTGAGGTTGTTCATATGCAAACATGTTTGACATAGGCATTTGAGAATTTTGTGCATACATAGCATTCATGTGTGGCATGCTCCATGTCATTTGTGGCATTGTGTATGCATTCATATGAGGATTTGAAACAAATGGCATGTTGGCATACAAATTTGATGTTTGATCAGTATGTGCAAACATGTTATGCATAGCAGGCATAGGAATATTGGGTACAGGCATTGGCATTTGAACAGATAGAGTTTTGACAGTTTTGCAATTGGTAGATAAATGATTAACACTACCACACTTAACACAAGTTTTCCTAGGAGCATACTTTTCAGGTGTATAGTTGGTATTTTTGTTAATCCCTACCTTACCATTTCTGTTAATTGTTTGTTGGACAAGTGACCTATGTTGACATCCGTAGCCTTGGTTTTGCTACCTTCTCCCTTAACAAAATTTTTGCTGGTTGGACCATACTTTTTGTTTAGCTTCTCAAGTTTCTCTTGTTTAACACTGGATGTACACTTCTTTGGACAAGTCACTTCCGTAGAGGTGTTGTCCATCAACGGATGCTTGCTATCCGTAGAGGCATTACCCTCCGATGGATGCTCACTATCCGTAGAAGTGTCATCTCCTAGACTCTCAACATCTAGTTTCTTTTTATCTTTTCTTTTTGATTCCTTGTAGAATGTATCCACTCCTTGAGCCTTAATAATGTTTGTGGCAACATTCCTGGAATCAGTCCATCTTGTTATTGTTTCTTGTTCTTTAGCTAACTGTGCTTTAATAGATTCTTCTCTTTTAAGCACAATCAACAAATCATCCTTGGCAATTTGACACTCTACTCTCATTTTCTCAAACTCAATAAATTATGTTTCCAAAAGAGCATTACTATCACTTAACAACTGATTAGACATTTTAATCCTGGTGTTCTCATTGGTAAGTGATTTAAGAGAAATACGCATATGATACAATTCAGTGGACATGTCATTAATTGTACTATTACATTCCTCAGTAGAAAGCTCTGAGAGATTGGTGGTAATTACCAGATTGGATGATGAACTGGCCTCCTGCTCGCTTGAATCAGCCATTAGTGCAAGGTTTACAAATTCAGTGTCCTCCTCAAGATCATTCCCTTCTTCAGCCCAGTCATAGTCCTGAGTTATGAATGCTCTACCCTTTTGCTTGAGAAGATCAAAGTATTTCTTCTTGTAGTCAACAGGTTCAAACTTCATGTCCATCTTCTCAGCCTTTGGTTTCCTGCACTCATTGGCAAAGTGACCTCCCATTCCACAGTTGAAACATTTAAATTTGGACCTCTCAACAAAGTCCTTCTTGAATGGTTTGGACACATCAGGATTTCTCTTGAATTTGAGCTTTGAGAATTTTCTTGACAGAAAAGCTAAATGTTCATCTAGCTCATCCATCTCCTCTTGATTGGAGGGTTCACTTTCTTCAATCATCTTTCCTTTGCACTTTCTTGATTCAGCTCTACCTTCACAAGCACTCTGGCTTGGTGTAGTTTCAGCAGCTTCTTCTTTCATGTCCTCAGCCTTTACAA
Source organism: Heracleum sosnowskyi (assembly GCA_030848705.1). NCBI lineage: Eukaryota > Viridiplantae > Streptophyta > Magnoliopsida > Apiales > Apiaceae > Heracleum > Heracleum sosnowskyi. The sequence continues at coordinate 39,422,412 of CM061243.1, read as the reverse complement.
CACTTGCTACTAGAGCAACATATCCTGTTTTCTTTTGGATCTTCTCAATTTCTTCATCCTGTTCTATTTCCAGCTCATATGTTTTTAGGGTTCCATATAGCCTCTCAAGAGTAAAGTCCTTATACTCTTGAGTGTTTCTCAAGGAGACAGACATGGGTTTCCACTCCTTTGGCAGGGCTCTGAGAAATTTAAGATTTGAATCCTTGACTTGATACATCCTTCCATACAACTTCAATCCATTCAGCAATTTTTGAAATCTACTAAAAGTATCATTCAAAGATTCTCCACTCTTGAAGTGAAAGTGTTCATACTGTTGTATGAGAAGTTGCATCTTGTTTTCTCTCACCTGCTCAGTCCCTTCACATATGGTTTGGACAGTGTCCCAAATCTCCTTAGCTGTAGAGCAGTTAATAACATTGTCGAACATGTCAGAATCAAGACCATTGAAGAGGATATTCATGGCCTTCTTTTCTTTATGGACTGCAATGATGTCCTCAGGAGTCCATTCTGAACGCATCTTTGGGATTGTGCTTGGAGCTCCTGCAGGTTCCTGAGCTATTGAGGTGTTTGGCTTCATCGGTACATGAGGGCCATGTTCAATGCACTCTATATATGCTTCATCCATGGACATAAGATGTAGACGCATTTTTACTTTCCAGTGAAAGTAGTTTTCTCTATCAAGAATTAGTATTTTAACTCCTTGATCCTTTTGACCCATGATTCAGTTGTCTTTGATCTTTAAACTTTTTGTATGTTAGAAGCCTGCTCTGATACCAATTGTTATTCCCAAAAAATGAATTAAGATTGTATAAGGGGGGGTTGAATACAATCTTTAAAATTTTCTTGATTCTTGATAGTGAAAATAAAAGCAAGAACACAAACACAAACAAGATAACACAAGAATTAAAAATTCAGGTGGATTGTTTTTGTCCACCTGAGAGATTTTTATTCGAAGAAATCTCTGTGATGTTTATGAATAAACACACAGCTGCAAATACACAACTCTAGCTTCGGCAATTTACAAGGATATTGCTTTCTGCTCTCTCAAACTGCCTAACTGATTTCTTAGTTCTAGAGTTATGTTTCTACTTGGTTATATAACCCAAGTTTACAAAGATATTTGAACAGCTAATAATACAAAAAGTAAAACTGTTCAGGATCCTTGTTTCTCCAGTCTGAGCGGTGGTCCATGTGTTGGTAGCTTGCCCTTCTTGGCTGATTGTCTTTTATAGAAATGTTACCTTTGACCATGCAAACAGAATGTTGCTTTCTTCTCGTGACTTTTCCAGACAAACTGGCTTCCATGCTTTATGTAGTCTGTTAACCCATGTGCTCTGTCAGATCTGTCCTTTTCAAAAGTACAATGTATATCTGTAGAGACAACTTGAGTTGTATCCGTTGACAGTGTCTTGATCACATCTGTAGATAGCTAGTACTGTTATCTGTAGACAATACACTCTCCACATCCGTTGAAGGCTCATTAAGCTATCCGTAAACAGTCAATTTCACGTATGCAGAATTACAAGGCATCAACTATTTACAATTAGCCTCCCTATTCTACATATCTATTGATAGTCAACATGACTCATTTAACCTATCAAGACTACTTCAACTTCAACATCAGAAATACAAAGGCATGCTACAATGAGTCTTATCCGTAGATAAGCTTCCCATCTACGGATACTGCAAGAGCTTATTATCCGTTGATAGCTACATTTTACTCATACAATTTTTACTAAGTTAATTAAGTTATCATCAAGAAACAACATAGTTCCTAACAACAAATGATATTGTGAGCATGGAACAGTATAACAACCTCTTGTAGATGCTCAATCAGCACCATATTACTACACCTGACAGTGTTGACAACAACAAGCATGTTGCACTCTTGGCAGGTACATTTTGTCTACTATCTAATGTGAATCATACATGGATAATAGATAGTGGTTCAACTGACCATATATGCCCTGATATTACTGTTTTTACACATTATGAAAATGTGCAACATAAAAACACCTTTATTACAATCCTAGATGGTAAAAGAGTTAAAGTTCATCACATAGATTCAGCTCGACTTACTGATGACATCATTTTGACCAAAGTTCTTCATGTTCTTGCATTTTAGGCTTATTTCAGTCACTAAACTATGTGTTGATTTATCTTGCACCATGACATTTACTCATAATCAATGTTTCATTCAGGGCCCTTCTCTAAAAAGGCCTCAGATTCTTCTTGGTGATCTATCCAATGGTCTATACAGTGTACACAATTCTGTTGCAAGTGATCTTCCTGAAACAGAGAAATTCTGCCATACTGTTTCTTCCAAAATTGTTGATGAGACTAAGCTTTGGCATCTCAGACTAGGACATTTATCTTTCCATCAGCTTAAATTTGTTTTACCTTCTTCTTATGTTCAAGACTGTATAAATTCTACTGTTTGTCAAATATGTCATGAAGCCAAGCAAGTTAGAAAACCTTTTCCTCTTAGTCATATCAAAACTGAGAAATGTTTCCAATTATTACACATTGATGTATGGGGACCTTACAAAAATAAGTCTATCTGTGGTTGTACTCAATTTCTCACTATTGTTGATGACTTCTCTAGATTTACTTGGGTTCATTTACTTAAGTATAAATCTGAAGTTCCTTCTATTCTTGAAAATTTCTTGAATTATGTTGAAAAACAATTCAATGCTCAAGTTTTGTGCATTAGATCTGACAATGCCTTAGAGCTAAGTGTTGGTGGCTTATCTGACTAGTTGAATAAATCTAAGGGAATAATTCATCAAACTAGTTGTGCTTTGTGGAGAGAAAGCATAGGCACTTACTAGAAACAGCAAGAACACTCTTTCTTCAAGCTAAACTACCTCATAAATTCTGGGGAGACTCTATTTTAAGGGCAACCCCAAGTTGACAGTTGCCATTAAGTTTTTCTGCCTGATCAAAGCTAGGAGGGACAAATTGTTAAGAGCAAGCCATAATGGTCACTAGGCAAAACAGGAAGCATCATTTTCTTTACCTCATTTTTCACTTTCTTCTCCTTGCAATATGATAAGCCTGGTATTGCTTCCGTCGTTCCGTCCCGATCATTTCGATTCTATACAAGTTAAAATCTTGTAAAGAACACAAAAAGCGGTCCAGTCGCTTTTGAAGTGTCCGATTACAAGATAGCATCTTGTTGGTCTGGGCTCTCCAGGTCTTAGCTCTGTCCAAGCATCAACCCAGTCATCCGGCATAGGAACTTGTCCATCCAATTTGATTTCAAAAAATGTTTAGAAAGATAAAACATACACAATACATTTTTTTTAAAAATTTTAGCAAAATATGTATCGCCAGTATAAGTATGTAATTTGCATCTTATACTAATTGTTATGCCACATTTTGGCATAGTCCAAATTTCTCCGTTTAATAATTATTAATTCAGATTAATAATTAATTGCTTAACCAATAAGCAATATCCTCTCCCTGAAACGAGGAAAGAATCAATCTCAATCAACGAATAACGGAAAATATCTCCAAACGATATTCTTCAAATCATGGAAAGAAATGCGGAGATGCCGTGATATTGTAGGAAAACGTGTGAAGACCGGACTATTTATGGGAACGTGAGGTGGATTGATAAACCTTGAACTATTTATGGGAACATGAGGTGGACTCATAATCCTTGAACTACTATTTATGGATTTGGACTGAATGGACTTATCTAATGACTTGTTTTCCAAGAACTACGTGAGGCTTGATCCCTATATAAATGGGTACGTAGGCACCTTGTATGATACGGCAATTGACACTCGGGAAAGAGGAAGAGAAAGAACCCATTCTCTATTCAATTTCTGAGAAGTCATCATACGAGCTCAGCCCCCAAACATCCAAAAATCCTAAATCCCCCTATTTTCATAATTCGTTATTCCAGCAACCTCCGATTTGGGTTGTTACGAAATTCCTCCAACAACAATTGGCGCTAGAAGGAGGGCATTATTTTTTGATTGTGGAGGACAATCAAATCATCTACATCATACGCAGGGGGGGTTATTATGAATATGGAGCGGCTTTAACGGAGGAGCTGAACGGTGGAGGCGGTGGTTCATGATTCTTTTCAAAATTAAGATAAGTTTTCTTATGCTTTTGTCCATATACATAAGTTATCTTATAAAATTCGTAGTAAATTTAATACATGTCAGATTTTGATGATTTTTTATGAACCGAAAAGCTTTTACGATTTCCTGCAACTTTCGTTCTTGGTGTTTTCTGAGATTATGTTCAGATATATTTTTGAAATCACAAAACATAATCAGATCTCGTTTTTCAGTATTGAGAAGTTAATCAACAGATGTTTTATTTGATTCCCGATTCATTATAAGTCCGTTTCTGACGAGCCATATATCATTGGAAAGATCTTTTCGTTTTCTATAACTTTCATGTTTTGTGTTTTCCAAGAAAACATCATTTACAGGGTCGGAAAGGTAAAAATCAGATCTAGGCAGAATCTTAATCATGGAGATGTTAAAGAATTGTGATGCAATATTTGTAGTACATGATTTGATTACTTCACTAGCTCGTGCATGGACAAAAATAAGTGTGAAAGGTCCTTATCTGATAAGGGTAATGTTTTCGAAAGCTCTCTTTTCCAAGGAGGATTAATATTGAAGACCATACTCTCAGAGGAGAGTCTATGAATAAAATTAAATTATTGAAGGCCCATTGGTAGATGGATATTTCTTGGTTGGCATGGGACATTCCTACAATCATGGGAAGAAATGCGGAGATGCCGCGAGATTGCAGGAAAACGTGTGGGACCGGACGTGATATGATTGTCACGAGACATTCCTACAATCACGGGAAGAAATGCGGAGATGTCGCGAGATTGCAGGAAAACATGTGGGACTGGACGTGATATGGTTGTCACGAGACATTCCTACAATCACGGGAAGAAATGCAGAGATGCCGCGAGATTGTAGGAAAACGTGTGGGACCGGATGTGATATGGGCTGAAAGCCTGACATTTGAAATTGGGTATCTTATTAAAGCCTCAGCTCGGGGGCTCGCGGATGAACGAAAACGCATCCTGTTGTAAGGAGAATTTCGTACAACAGTGTGTTGGAGGTTTATGGAAAGTTGTGGCTGGACTTGTATGATGACTCCTCAGAAATTGAATAGAGAATGGGTTTTTTCTCTTTGCTCTTGCCGAGTGTCAATTGTGTATCATACAAGGTGCCTACGTACCCCTTTATATAGGGATCAAGCCTCACGTAGTTCTTGGAGAACAAGTCATTGAATAAGCCCATTCAGTCCAAGCCCATAAAATAGTCAGGATTTATGTTCCCATAAATAACTCAAGGATTATCAATCCACCTCATGTTCCCATAAATAGTTCCAAGGATCATCAATCCTCTTCAAGTTCCCATAAATAATCTAAGGATCATCAATCCTCTTCAAGTTCCCATAAATAATCCGGTTTTCACACGTTTTCCTACAATCTCGCGGCATCTCCGCATTTCTTCCCATGATTGCAGGTTTGTCCCGTGTCAACCAAGTTACATTCCATAAATGGGAATTTCCATATATTGGGCTTCACCCACGATGCGAGCTGGCCAGGCTCGCATCGCATAAAACATATGAAAATTACCCTTTCGTAGTTTAAGTGGTGCGAGCTCACCTTTGTTCAATTATTCTTATTTCTGATAAGTAACACGAGCCCATTACTTCATAATAGTGAGAGCCCATAAACTTATAGCGAGGGTTGATAAATAAAGACGCGAGCCCATCAAAGTGAACTCATAACGAAGCGAGCCCGATTATGATGCGACCCCTTGTCAAGGTGGGGACTCATAACGAAGCGAGCCCACCATACTTAGAAGGGTTTTGGGCTCAACATAGCTTCATGATGCGAGCCCTAATTCCAGTTCACACCAATCTCCAAAATATAATTCATTCTCTAGGCCCAAATCACTTAGGGACCTGCCTAGGGCCCGTTACCGAAAATCCAGTATAACAACTACCCCGCAAAATTCCTTAGTAATCTTAGATAAGGAATTTTTCATTTGCTTCAATTAACACGATGCGAGGTCTATTTCCAGCTCGCATAATATCCAGCTCGCATAATATCCAGCTCGCATAGCATCCAGACGCGTGTTCACCCAACCGTTTGACAGCTGTTCATAAAAAGACGTGTCATCCATTCAAATTCGGACACGTGTCTCTTGTATTCTCTCTCCTATCCTCTATAAATACCTCAAAATTTCATTCCATAAGTTAATTTTATCAGAAACAGCAAAGAAACTCTGTCCAATTTGCTAAAGGATCAAACACGGCGAGAATTATTATAACTTCCCGGCGTTCGTCTGCAACTTCATCAAGTTCCTCAAGTTCATCCTCTAATCCTTCCCAAAGTGAGTTTTTAATCTCAAAAACCTTCTTTCATATGTATTTTTTTATGTTTCTATAATGCACAATTGTTCGAACTTGGCAAGTTGCGAACTGAGTTCCCTTATAGAAGCGAACTCACACCACGGTTCGAGCTGAACCTGGTACTATATTAAAACGAGGCCTTTGTTCGCATCGAACAGTAGCCCCAATTGTCCATGCGAGGCGAGAACACTTAGGATTCGTTAATACCCTTTTTCTTCTTATTTTTAGGGGCACACACTAATTTTCACCATCTTTTTCAGATGTCGAGTGCGACCCCATCTCCGTCTGCCGGTTCGCTCAAAACTCCGAGCCCGGCTCATTCTTCTGCGACCCCATCTCCCTTGAATCAGTATCCTCCCGAACTCAGGGGTTCCAAGGAGTTCCAACGCGAGCTGACATCCATCTCAGGTCATTTAAGTCAGCCCATCTCTCCCAATTCAGCCATCACTCCTGAAGGGGCTGCCAACATCGCACGGGTAGAAAGTGCGATGCGAGCTAGTGGCTCCAGTTCGTTGGGACTTCAGCTCGATCCCAACTCCACACCAGAAGACTATAATAGGGAGAAAAATTTATATTCTTGGAGAAACAAGAAAACAGGACCAAGTGTCCCCAGCCCGTTTGATCTTGATGATCTTTTCAATCGTCCATTACCGCCCATGAGCGAAGAGGAGGCCAATGCTCGCATCAATCAATTGCTTCAAGAAAGAAAGGCAAAGCTTCGCCTCGGCCAAGATTCTGCTCATGTTCCTATTGAGATTTCAGAGTCGTCCACAGATAACTCTCTAGGGAGTGCTTTTTATGCCAAACGTAAGGGCAAAGCTGTGGCTCGCATCGCATCTCCCCAAGATGAGTTTGATCAAGATGACGAAGACGAGGTCACCAGTTCACACTGGTCCTATGACAGCCCTGCTAGCGAGGAGGTAGCAGATGTATCAAAAGAGATTGATTTCTGTAACTACACCTAAGTCCCCGAACCGTCCCCTGTTCCATACGAACCTGTCAAACAACCCGAGCTCGAAGGGGTGGTCTTTCTTAAGAAGCGAATAATTCCTGATGGCGATGAGAGCTCGTCTGCTTTCCACGAGGACGGTAAGATTTTAGCTTGTCGGGACATGTCTACCTCGATGACTGAGGACTCTCTACGCGACCTCGTAGAGCAGTTTAGGCCAGAGGGTCGTATTATCCTGCCCGCACTGCATATGAGGTGCTATCATTTTAATCATCCGGAAAATGGAGGACGGGCACCTCGCATGGTTCTTTCAGCTTTCCTGTTGAAGCTGGGCATTTCTGCACCTCTTCATCCTTTTATTCAAGAAATTTTAGAGTACTACGGGCTCGCACCGCTACAAATTAACCCTAACGGGTACAGGTCTGCTATTACTTTGTACATTCTCTACAAAAAACAAGGCTACCCTACTCTCACCGCAAGGCAGCTAGGATATTTCTTAAATTTGAAGCACTCGGCCGAGTTTGGCTACTTCTACCTTTCAGTATGGCCTTACTACAACAAGAAAAAGTTAATCTACGGGGGCCCAAGCAACTCAGGCAAATGGAAGGACCCTTTCTTCTATGTTCACGAAGTTCCCCGAGTTCAAACTCATTTTTACTACGACCCTGGTAAGTACTTTATTTGAGCTCGCATCGTTTCTTCGTCGTCTCGCATCGTTCTTTTGAGCTCGCATCGTTCTTATAGTTTATTTCTATTCACAGAACCCCCCGTGAGAACGTCTTTGCAAGGTCAGGAGAAGGTTAACGCTGATAACCTTCTAAAGATCCCCGTTTCCGAACGCAACATTAGAAAATTGATTACAACTGCTAACCTTGTCGAGTATGGCTTTTTAAAAGAAGGGACTAGGTTGACCCCTAGCAAAAAGTCTAAAAAAGAAAAGGCAAGTTCCCGTCGACGCGAGCCCTCAGCTCGCATCGTTACTTTATTTCTAGCACTTTTATTTATTGTACTAACTCTTTTATCCTCGTTTTATTTCAGGAATGGCAATTTCTCCTCCTCCCTTTCTGGACGAGCCAGAGGTCCAGATTCGCACCGTTCCTTCCGGCAGCCAGGCCGGTTCGCACGCGGAGGGCTCTAATAAGGTTATTCGTACAAAAGAGATCCCTCCCCGAAAAGCCACTCTCACAGAATATTTGGCTACTGGGGGGGTCTCTCCTCTGAAGAGGAAGAACAAGCATGCCAAGGACTCTGCTCCTGAGCTTGATGTTGTGAAGCGGGCTCGCAAGGATCTACCCCCAACTCCTCAAGGAAACGTCGTGGCGAGTACACTGGTGCGTCTTGGAGCCCCACACGTTTCTGAGAGTGACCTAAGGGCATGGACCTCGGGCTCGTTCGAGGCCAACAACGATGCCCTCTCTAAAGCCACTGCTGAGGTTTTTATAAGGCAGATCAATAGGCATAGGGAGCTTCGCTCGATGGGCCAGGCCTCTGCCCGCTTGGATAAGGATAACAGAATCTTGAAGACAAAGCTTGATGAAGCGAGGAGAGCCAATGTGGCCTTGGTTGAGGAGTCGAAACAAAGTATTCTCGATGCGACCACAAGTCTCGAGAAGGACTTGCGCGAGGCTAACGCACTTGTGGAGAAAATGAAGGGAGAACATTCTGTTGCTCTAACTGATGCTACCTCTGAGATCAATGCTCTAAAAGTCCAAGTTGCTGAGGCCGAAGCTAAAATGGCTGCCCAGGATGCTGAATTTGAGGCCAAGTTCTCAATGTTAGAGGCGAGCCGGGTTGAAGAGGTCAGGGATGCAAAGGCCCTAGGGTCCAAGAACTTCATGAAGGGCTTCATGTCGAAGATCCCTGAGTTCGATTGGAGTCCTTTGGGTGCAGCCACTGTTGCCTATGCTGAAAAGCTGCGAAGAGAGATGGAGGAGGAGGCTACTGAGAGGGCTCGCATCGCAGACGAGGCCCAGCCCGAACCGGAAGCTCAACCGTTCCAAGAAACCAATGAGGAGACTCCTCAAACTTAAGTTCATTTCAATTACTTTCTTTTGGGGATGCGGGCACCCCGTTTGCCTCGCAATCTGTAAACATTTGTCAATCTCGGTCCCATAATACTTAACATTTTATCAAGTATTTTTTGTGTTCGCTCCTGATTTTGCATATTTTTTTTTTGTCTTTGTTTTTCTTTACACATTAATTGTTTTGAATGCACAACTTCCATCAGGTTCACCTCGCATGGGACTACTATGCCTGTTCATGCGAGGTTCCACCTCACCTCGTAGTTAGTCCCACTTCGCACAAAGTTCCACCTTGCACAGGGGTTCACCTCGCATCGTAGTTTTTTCTTGAGCTCGTTTCTAGAGAGGGCTCACCTCGCACGAGCTATTTTTGCATAATTGATGGGCCGAGGCCCAATCCAATGTTCTAAAAAAGAAAGTAAAATTTATTTAATGCTCAATAAACTTCAACTTTATTTAGATAATAAAAACCTCCATCTTCTTAAATAATAACAGACCTAGACTTATTACATTGTATGCCAAGGGGAGGTGCCTATATGACACTACCCCCCGAGACTTAGGATAAATATCAATGCATGCTAAGTCTTAAATAGATAGAAACTACTGATAATATCTCCTCAAGTGCTCAGCATTCCAAGCCCTTGGTATGAGCTTTCCTCGTATGTCATTGAGATGATAAGTTCCCTCCCATAGAACTGATTTGATCTGATATGGGCCTTCCCAATTTGCCCCAAACACTCCATGATTAACTACCTTGGTGTTAGGCATGACTCGACGGAGAACCAAGTCCCCTACCCGGAAAGGTCGGGCTCTCACCTTGCGGTTATAATGCCTGGCAGTCCTCTGGTGATATGCTAGCAGCCTTGCTTGGGAATCAACCCTTGTTTCTTCAATCATGTCCAAGTAAAGACGATGATTCTTCTCACTATTCTCTGGGTCATAATGAGCTCTCCTAAAAGATCCAGTTCCCACTTCCACCGGGACCATAGCCTCACATCCATACACCAAGGAGAATGGGGTCTCACCCGTTGTGGTTCGGGGAGTGGTGTTATAAGACCATAAGACTTGTGGGAGCTCCTCTGGCCAATTTCCCTTCGCATCCTCTAGCTTTGCCTTCAGTGTGTGCTTCAAAATTTTGTTGATTGCCTCGGTCTGACCATTCGTCTGTGAATGGCTCACTGCACTGAAACTCTTCAGAATTCCTAACCGATCACAAAATTCTCTCATCTCCTTACTGTCAAACTGTTTACCATTATCTGAGATCAACTTGTAGGGTATTCCAAATCGACAAACAATAGCCCTATACACAAAATCAATGAGCTTCTTTGCGGTTATTGTGGCTAAGGGCTCGGCCTCTGCCCACTTAGTGAAATAATCCACCGCAACCACAGCGTACTTCACACTTCCTTTAGCCTTAGGCAGTTTTCCAATCAAATCTATCCCCCACATGGCAAAGGGCCAAGGGCTCATGAGTGAGGTTAAAGGTGCCACCGGGCTGTTATGAAAATTTGCATACCTTTGGCACTTGTCACAAGTTCTAGCAAACTCAAAAGCATCTTTCTTGAGAGACGGCCAGTAGTATCCTTGTCGGAGTATCTTTTGTGCCAATGAGCTACCCCCCGAGTGATTACCACAGATACCTTCATGAACTTCCCTTAGTATATAGTTGCACTCGTCTCCATCAACACACTTGAGTAGGGGCACATTGAAGCCTCTCCTATATAAGTCTCCATCATATATTGCATACCTTGCAGCCATATATCGCATACGTCGTGCTTCATTCTTGTTATCTGGTAACACACCATCTTTGATATATGCTAAGAGTGGAGACATCCATGTAGCTTGTTCTGCCACAACCATTAGCTCTTCCTCTGGCACGCTAGGCCTCCTCTGTATTTCCAAGGGCGTTGACCCTAACAGAGTGGTCTCACGACGCGACCCGAACTTAGCAAGCTCGTCTGCCGTCTCATTTTGGCCTCGAGGGATGAGCTCCAGGCTGACTTCATGAAATAACTTGATCAACCTCTCTGCACAACGCAAATACAACTCCGTTCTAGGCCCTCGTGCCCCCATTTATCTGGTATACTACAATCATGGAGTCACTAAAAGCGTTAAGGTTTTCCACCTTGAGTTCCAATGCCAACTTAAATCCATTGATCAAGGCCTCGTACTCAGCATCATTGTTTGTTGCATGAAAAGTGAAGTGAACAGCCCTCTTCACCCTACATCCTTCTGGGCTCACCAATTCGAATCCCGCTCCGGCTCCATCTCCATTAGATGCCCCATCAACATATAAGCTCCACCAAGGGGCACTATTCTGATTTTCCTCCATTGGCCCTTCTGGACAAATTTGCAAGGCCCTAGGGTCCTCTTCTATTTGAGTTGGGAATTCCAACACAAAATCCGCCAGAGCTTGTCCTTTAATTGCGACCCGAGGCTTATACTCCACATCAAACTGCCCTAACTCGACGGCCCATTTCAACATCCTTCCTAAAGTTTCTGGTTTGTGCAACACTTGCCTAAGAGGATACGATGTTCTCACCTCGATCTTATGAGCTTGGAAGTAGGGACGAAGCTTCCTTGAGGCGAGGATTAGAGCATACACCAGCTTTTCCATGTTCAAGTACCGAGTTTCTGCACCGACTAGCCTTTTGCTCATATAGTATATCGGTAGCTGAGCATCGCCTTCTTCTCGAACTAGCACCGCACTCACCGCATACTCCGACACAGCCAAATAAAGCACCAGTACCTCCCCTTGCTGCGGGTTAGACAATAGAGGTGGTGTGCTCAAATGTTTTTTGATATTTTGAAAGGCCTCTTCGCATTCCTCTATCCATTGAAAATTCTTGCCCACCTTCTTAATAGCCTTAAAGAACTCTTGGCACTTGTCAGAAGAATTTGAGACAAATCTGTTCAACGCCGCAATTCTCCCTGTGAGACTCTGCACATCCCTCACCCTGCGAGGTGATCTCATCTCCATTAGAGCCTTGATCTTAGCCGGGTTAGCTTCAATTCCTCGATGGTTGACAATAAACCCCAGGAATTTCCCCGACTCTACCCCAAACACACATTTTTGGGGGTTGAGCTTCATTCTGTAGATACACAAGATAGTGAACATTTCTGCCAAGTGCTGAATGTGGTCCTTGGCCTCCTTCGATTTTACAAGCATGTCATCAACATATACCTCCATTGTCTTCCCGATGTGGTCTTTAAACATCTTATTCACCAATCGCTGATAAGTTGCTCCCGCATTAACCAACCCGAAAGGCATCCCGATATAACAGTAGAGGCCTCGATCAGTGATGAACGAAGTGTGTTCTTGATCTGGCCCATACATAGGAATTTGATTATAGCCCGAGTAAGCGTCCATGAAGCTTAACAATGCGTGTCCTGCAGTGGCATCTACAAGCTGATCGATACGAGGAAGTGGGAAGCTATCTTTTGGACACGCTTTGTTCAAATCGGTGAAGTCAACGCAGGTTCTCCACTTCCCATTCGGCTTCTTTACCAATACGGGATTAGCCAACCAAGTTGGGTAGAATGACTCCTTGATGAGCCCGACTTCCATTAATCTGTCCACCTCTTCTCTAAAGGCCTCGGCTCTCTCTCCGCTAATAGGTCTTCTCTTCTGCCTTGTTCCCTTCTTGCTGGGGTCCAAGTTCAACCTGTGGCACATCACTTCTGGGTCGATCCCTACCATGTCAGCGTGAGACCATGCAAACACATCCAGGTTCTCCTTGAGGAATGAGACGAGGTTGTTTCTCATTTCGGGGCCGAGGTTTGCTCCAATCCTCAAAACTTTAGTCGAGTCGTTTGGGTCCACCAAGATAGGAATGATATCCTCGAATGTTCCAGCTCCGTCTGGTAGGGGAGGCATTCTTGGGTCCAAATCAACATCAACGCTCCTATCCATGCTAGGCTCTCCTACTTCAGTAACAACAAGATGGTCCCTATTATTGATGAACAACTCCGGTGTTTCTTGGTGGATGTTCCCTTCTGTTGTAATGGTGACCTCTCGGGAGACTCCAGTCGGCAAGTTTATCAGAATTGAGGTCTCTTTCTTCACCCATTTGCCTTTATTCAACCTAGCGACCATCTGTTCTGGGCTCTCCTCATCATCACTAGCCTCCTCTACTATCCCTTCCTGCAGTGTCATTATGGGTTGAGAGGGTTCCATCATTAAGGCCCCGGGCCGAGGCTCCACTTCAATTCCCAAATTTTCAAAGTAGTTTTCCGGGAGCTCCTCTATAGATATCATGTTACAAACATCTGGCATGAGAGTGTCCACACGCTTCCTTTTCTTCTCCTCACCATCTTTCACGGGCTCTTGTTCCCTAAAGTCTGCCACTTCTCGTCGAACATCTAACTTCTCTGCCCCTTTCACGGCTTGGTTGTAGCATACTCTTGAGTCATATTGGCATCCCTTCACTTGTCCGATGCCTGAAGGAGTTGGAAATTTCATGGTTAAGTGATAGACAGAGGTAACTACCCTCATCTCCTTGAGGAGCGGTCTCCCGATGATGGCGTTATAAGCAAACGGCTGGTCCACCACAGTAAAAATGACAATTTGTGTGGCCACGTAGGGGTTGTCTCCCAAACTGACCGGTAGTTGGATTGTTCCCCGAATTCCTACTGAAGCCCCGGTGAACCCGTAGAGCTGGTTTCCGCTTGAGGCCAACTCTCTGTCCAGGAATCCAAGTCTTTTGTAAGTGTCGTAGGTCAAGACATTTACAGCGCTCCCATTGTCCACCAGCACCCGATATACATTAGTAGACCCGATTTTTATCCTTACCACAAGAGCATCAGCATGAGGATGGTGTACCCATTTGGCATCTTCTTCACTAAACATGATTTCATCTTTCTCTTTTGCGAACAGATAAGGAGGCCTTTGTTCAAGACGATGAACATTGGTTAGAGGACGGTCCTTCGCCTCTCGAGCATATCTCTCCATGGCCTTCTTGCTATCTCCTCCCACGTGAGGCCCTCCAATTATAACATGAATTCTACCTGCCCTGTCAGTCCTCTCCTTGTCACCATCTTTTGCTATTGGGGGTGGAGGAGGCACCTGATGGTACTCAGATTTATGCTTCCGTACTTCCTTCACGACCCATTTCGTTAGCTTCCCCTGTCAAATCAGATTCTCAATCTCATCCTTTAGCTGTCGGCAATCTGTCGTATGATGTCCCGTGGACTCATGGTAAGCACAGTATTTAGAGGTGTCCCTTTTACTATATTCCGTCAGAGGGGTGGCCTTCTTGAATACCCCCTTCCCAGCATAAGTGGCATATATATGATCAATGGAAGCCACCAAAGGGGTATGATTCTGCCATTTGGTTGTGTAAGGCCTTCCAGTCTCTTTATTTTCCTTGGTCTTGTTAAACTTATTTGGGCTAGGGCTCCTTCTGAAAGTCTTTCTCCTTTCTTCTGGGCTAGAAGACCTCCCTCTCTTCTCCATCCTTCGGCCACTGCTTCTTAGATCTCTCATAGATTTTTCTACCCTTTTGTGAGGCTCCGCTTGTTCATAAAATTCGGCCAAAGTTTCCGGTTCTCTAGCCTGTAGAGTCTTCCAGAATTTAGAGCCCTCCCTCAATCCAGCGATTAGGAAATTCTTCTGGGCTTCTTCAGTTGCTCCTCGGACTCTAGGAACTTCAGCATTAAATCGCATGAAATAATCCTGCAGAGACTCTGTCTCTCCCTGCTTAATGTTTGCAAGGGTAGCAACCGGGGGGGCATAGTGAAGAGTGGACTGAAATTGCCTTAAGAATAGATCTCCCAACTGTCTCCACGTGCTAATGCTAGCTGGTCCTAACTTAGTAAACCAATGTTGGGCACTCCCCCTTAATGAGGCAGCGAATAACCGACAACGAGTTAGGTCAGGCACCTGGTAGACCTCCATCTCGGTATTGAAACGGGCCAAGTATTCAGCAGGATCCGCATCTCCATTGAAGGCAAGCTCGAGGTTGCTTCTAAATGCCGGGGGCAGAGGGGACATCCTTATTGCAGTAGTGAAAGGAGATGGGGTCGTTGCAGGGGGTGGGGCTCTTTTCTCATGTTCCATCTGCGTCAGCAGGCGTCTCAAATCACCAACCCTTAGGTCTCCAATCCTCTCGTTAGACCCCTCCCCGCTAGAATGGTGGGGGGAAGCCCTCTCCCTTCGCTCCCTTCTATGAGTTCGAGGCGGAGTCCTCTCCCTTCGCTCTGTTCTATGAGTTCGAGGCGGAGTCCTCTCCCTTCGCTCTGTTCTAGGCGGAGTCCTTCCCTCTGTTCTAGGCGGAGTCCTCTCCCTTCGCTCTGTTCTAGGCGGAGTCCTCTCCCTTCGCTCTGTTCTAGGCGGAGTCCTCTCTGGCGCCTCCTTCCGAGATTTAGATTTTTCCAATCTAAGCCTTAGATCGTGCTCGGTTAGCTTCTTCCCAATTCGATCCAAAACACTAGTAGATCTAGCCTCGGACGAAGCTGGCTCATGCCGCGGCTCGCTCGGAGCCTGGCTGCCTCGCTCCTCCTGGCTTGGAGATATCTCATCCGTCTCAAGAGACCCGGCTTTCTTTAGTCCATCAGCTACCTCGTCGAACTCGTGTATGAGTTTTTTAGAGGTTTTATCCTTCTTGTCCCTAGTGCCCTTGAGCCTTCGAGCCTTCCTCTTCGCATTCTTGATTGAGTTCTGCTCGACCTTAGCTAGCCGGGCGTTCATAGCTTTGAATTGGAGCTCGATCCCCTCGAGGTAGCCTAAGACCTTCTGGCCATCTAGTGTAACTGGTGCGATTTGAGGCATGACAGGGGTGGTTTTACGAGGTGAGCCCTCTCCCTGGGGTGGTGGATCCGTCCTCGCTCCTTGTGGTGTGGTATCCTTCTTATGCTCCATCCCCTTGTCACCGTCCTTGTTGTTCTTCGACATCCTTCTCCTTAAGATGTAGTGCTCAATGAGGCCCCTCCTTCTAGCGCCAATTGTTGTAAGGAGAATTTCGTACAACAGTGTGTTGGAGGTTTATGGAAAGTTGTGGCTGGACTTGTATGATGACTCCTCAGAAATTGAATAGAGAATGGGTTTTTTCTCTTTGCTCTTGCCGAGTGTCAATTGTGTATCATACAAGGTGCCTGTTATTCCCAAATGACCTAACAGAATTGTAGAAGGGGGGGGTTGAATACAATTCTTGATATTTTCTTAAAACTAAAACACTTTATAAAATAAAACTGAACTGAATAAATAAAAACACAAGATATAAATAATTCAGTTGGATTGTTTGATGATCCAACTGAAGTGTTTTTATTGCGGAAATAATCTGTGATACAAAAGTACACAGCTGCTCAGTTACAAGGTTGTAGAGAAGAAAAATGCTCTCAAAGATAGCTAATACAAACTCTTTGTTTTTCTTCACACTCAATAAAGTAACTGCTACACTTGGTTATATAAACCCAAGTTTACAACCCTATTTTTGGCTACACTAATAGTACAATGAGTAACCGCCAATAGTTTGCTTTTCATCCCTTTGTCCAGTGGTCCTTGGAGATCCTTGCTTTTGACTTCATGCTTATTATGATCACTCCCAAGAGCCCAATTGGAAACTGGGATGTTTCCTTATTCCCCATGTCCATTTTAATGGTTTCCAATGCAAAGTACACTTCCACATCTTCTTTTTGATCTGTCAGGAACCTGTCACTATCACTTTGTCAATTGTATAGAAAAGCAATAATGATTCGTTGATGGCATAGAGATGTGTTTCGTTGATAGCTTTATTCTTTGTTTCGTTGATGAGCTTCCTTGTTTCGTTGATAGAGTAATCTTCATTCCGTTGACATGTCTTCACTTAGGCAAAATTACAAGGCACTAAATATTTACAATTAACCAACCTATTTTGCCTATCTAACCATTTAGTCAACATGACTTAGAAAACCTATCTAGTACTCAACAAACTGCATATCAAACTATGAAGTAATGTACAGTGCAATTGCTACATCACTCATTTCGTTGATGAGCTTCCTGTCAACGAAACACTGCAAAGCATGCTATTCCGTTGACAGTTACAAAATAACTTAATACAAAATCTACTAAGTGTTTTTATAATTATCATCAAGAACAACATATTCCTAACAATCTCCCCCAATTTATGACTGATAGAATAACAGCCATAAATCAAGAGCCTTGATGATAACAAAAACACTCAGGCATATTACACATGATAAAAGTAAAAGTTGTATTGAGCTTCATAAAGTTTTTAGAAATAATGCAAGACTTACAAAACTAATGCCCAAATGTGCTCCTCCAGACTGAGCAAATAATTCATCTTTGTCTTCTTTGGGGCATAGTCTTCTTCCCTCTCCTAGAGTTGTTCTCCTCAATCTGGACCTGTAGCCTTCTGTAAAAGATCTTCTCTTCTTCATCTTGATCACCAAGCTTGGATTGCATAAACCTTAGAGTTTGATTAGATGCCTTGTCCAGCTGGTCTTCCATCCTGAAGAACCTTCTGCAGTTGTCCTTGTCCTTGAATTCCATCATCCAGAAAGGTTGAAGATGGATCTTCTTTCCTGTTGAGGGCACTCTTAGCATCCTGGGAAGAGCCTCAGGCTTGTTCCAGCTAGCCTTTATTTGACATATTCTGGAGACCACCTCAGACTTGGCTGTTTTGGTGAAGCCAAAGTCTTTCTTCAAGCATCTAAACACTGTGAGTAGTGTTTGGTAGTCTTCTCCTAGAATTCTGTAGAGAGGCCAAATTTGTTCTCTACCACCCTTGTATGTGAAAACCAATCTTTCAGGTAGCTTCTGAGAAGCTGCAATGCCCCTTACTTCCACCAGGTTGTCTAACTCAAGATGCAAGCTGGATTCTTCCCTGATGTCAGCAATGTACATGCAGTCCTCTGGATTTGAAGGGGGTTTTTGAGGTTGTGGCTTTCTCACAAATACTGGCTTTGTCTTGACAGTCCTTTGCTTCAATTTCTTCTTTGGATCCATCTCAAAAAGGAATTTAGGAAAGTTAGCCTCATCAAACTCAATTGGCTCTTCCTTTGGCTCAATTGGCTGATCATGATAATTAACAAGATGTTTGGGATCACAGGCTAACTTTAAAGATGGATCAGGAATTGTTGGAGGTACAGAAGAGTCTGATGCAATACTCTGAGAGTCATCATTTTCAAAGGTTATGTTTCTTCTAGCCCTTGCCTTTGGTTGCCTTGTACTCTTCTTTTCACTCCTTTCCTTTTGGGCTTTTTCTTCTTGCTGTCTTTCTTCCTCATCTAGAGCTTGAGCTACTGCAAGAGCTTGCATAGCTGCTCTTTCTGATTCCTCAGCCTTGGCTTCAGCAAAGTTTGGATGACCAGCCCAAACACAGATTTGTTGTCCATTCCTGTAGACAATTGCCCTTTGCTTCCTTATCTCATGATTATTACTTTCCTTGCTTTTTGTGATGAGAAGTCCAAGTAGTTTGAGCTCATCTGGATAAGGTGCAGGATAGAAAGTCCTTGCTATGTTTTTGCCTTTTGGTTTAGCAGGAGACTTGGGAGATAAGCTTCTTTGTAATGTAGCTTCTTCCACATCCCTAATGCATGAAGTTTGTCCTTTCTCCTTTCTTGGTCCTTGAATGACTCCATGTAGAAGGGGCTCTATAGCATAAGAGCTCTTGAACTGTGGCTCCACTTGTGCAGTCACCATTGCATTTGTTGATGGCTGATCTGTCTTTGAAGATTCAGTAATTTTCTTGAACCTTGCTTCTATGTTGGACCAATGATCTTTGATCTGTGCTGCAAGTTGTATCCTCATAGAAGCTTCCTGGATCAAGTCAATGCTATCCTTATTCTTCTTTCCAAACTCCCCCATTGCTAGTGGCTCCTGTGGTAATGTGATGGTTGGGACCAGCACCTTTGTGATTTGAATGGTTAGCTCCTGAGATTTCTCCCCCTTTTTGTTATCATCAAGAGAGACAACTGGGAGTCCTTGAGCTGCCACTAGCTGGGCCAAAAGTTGAGTCTGCTTCTCCTGTTCCGTTTGCATTTGAGATAAAGTAGCTTCCACCTTGTCCACTCTAGAAGAGAGAGTCTTCAAGGAGGTAGCCACTTCAGGTTCCTTAGAGAGAAACCTGTTCATTTTGGACATAGTGAGAAGAGGGAGCTTTTCATCCATCATCCTGTAGTTAGCATCCCTGAAATTGCTAATAGAGTCCTTGATTTCTGTAGCCTCAATCCTTGTCTGCATCATTTGTAGCCTTTGAATTTCCAGAGAATCCATGATGGCCTTGTAGAATTTCTTGTCTCTTGCATTTGCAGACTCATGAGCTAAGTAGGCTTCATTGTACTGCCTGGAGATAGCAGCATCTAGAGTGGCTCTACCATGCATACCTTGAGAAAGCCAGCCTGGTGTAGGAGGCACCACAGAAGTCCCAGTCTGTGAAGTGGTGGCCACCTGTAGATTATCACCATAGCTGTCCTCAGCATCAGAAAACTCAAATTCTCCACTTGCTGCAGCTCCTGAAGGTAGATTGGTCAGGGCATCCTTTGCTCTTTGCATTGATGCAGTTGTATGAATTAGATTTAGTGACCTTTCTGCCTCCACATTGCCCTGCTGAGCCATAATTTGATAGGCTGGCACAGGATGAGTAAAGGTCTCAGGATCCAGGGAAATACTATCCAGAGTTTGTTGATAAACCTCTTGGAAAGTAGGTTCCCTTTCTCCCTCACTGACCTCCATTAACTCATTAGCAATGGCTGCTTCCATCCTTATTTCGCCTGTAGTCCCTTCTCTCTCTCCACTCTGTTCTTGCATCATGGGCTCCCCATGGCTCACACCTCTCACACCCTCACCTTCACCTTCTAAGGTGGAACTCTCAATCTCTCCTTTTGCCTGGCTGGAAGAAATAGCCAGCCTCTCACTCACATTCTCTCCTTTTGCCTGGCTGCAAGCCAGCCTCTCAGTTTCACTCCCTCTCAGTCCTAGAAGTGTCTCAACTACCACTAGATCATCTGCACTAGTTGTGGGAACAACTTGATTTTCAATTAAAGGTGCAGAGTGAACTATCAACGGAATGGTAGTTTGAACTGTCAACGGTATGGATACCGTTGATGGAGAAACACTTGTCAACGAAATAGACTGTTTCGTTGATGAAGTCAAGAAAGCACTTTGAGAATGAGAAATTACAGTAGAGTCTGTGGTGATTGATTTTAAAGATTGGTCCACAGATCCCCTTGCAACTTCAGGAAAAATTGGTTGATGGCCCAACAAATCACTTAACAAGTGATGGCCACCAGCTTCAGAGTGGGGCTTCTCCAAGATTAGAGTTGGAGAATCAGGAATAGATGTATGGATCATGTCCACATCTAAAGATTGAGTTGGTGAATTTGATGGAGATAATTCAAGATTGATGTTTAGAGAATGGGACTGTAACCCCAGAGAAATGATAGGGGTTACATCAAACTGAATTTGAGAAACTGGAAGTGTTGCTTCCAGTGTGTGTGCACCCTGTGTACCCTTGGACTTTTGCTTCACTCTCCTTTGGTATTGGGAAAATGTAGACTTTGGGCTTGAAGTGTCCCTTACCCTCTTGGACTGTGCTCTTGGTGGAGAGCTTGTTTCAATAATCACATCCTTTTGGGAGGATGCAATTAGACTTGTGGTTAAATCCATTTTACTCATTGTGCCTTGTTGGGAAGACACAATGGGGCTTGGCTGGTACACACTAACCTGTCCTTCCTTATCCTTGGGGTTTCTTTGATGTTCACCCCTACCCTCACCTCTTACAACTCCAGACTCACTCCCCTTAGGTTGTGTGGTAGTTTTTACAACAGGTGCCTTTTGAGAAGCACCTGAGGTTGGCTTGGAGGATTTCTTTGATTTAGGTTTTGTTGCTAGGGTAGGAGCCTGTTGGGTCACAGCTACAGACTCCATAGCAACATTGGAAGGTAAAACAGTAGAGGAGTTAGCTACACTAACAGGGATAGTAGTAGTTACCTCAATGATTGGCAGATACACCACTGGAACATCACCATTGTGGTTCAGCCTCAGTATGTCTGTCAATACTCTCTTTTCTTGCACAAAGCACTCGAACCTGGCATTAGGGTTAGAGATAACTAATGGTGCTGGACTAACATGGTTAGCCAACATCATCAGAAACCTAGCATAATAGATATTTTTCTTCCTATTTGCTTTGTCACCCAACTTAGCACCAATTTCATACATAAGTTGGGTGCTAAAGTTGTGATATCTATCATTTAGAAGCATGGTTAGGAGAATTAACATAGAGTTAGTTAATGCATCAAAATTACTAATCTTTCCAGAAAAGACCTTAATGAATGCATCAGCTAAATAACTGTATTCCCTAACCAAACCTCTCCTAATTATTCTACCCAGATTATCAGTAGGCAAAGAGTAGTTTATAGAATTTAGCATGGTAGTTATTTCAGTGTTAGTAGGCAAAGCATCACAGTTATTATCAGGAATATGTAAACATGCTTGCAAAACATCAGAATTAACTATGTACTCATTACCTTGAAGGGTGAATTGTAGTGTGCAGTTTGTTCCACTATACTCACATGAGGTCCAAATTTCCTCGATTATCTCATTGTAGAGTGGTGTAGAGTGAAACATTGCATAGCTCAACTTGCAATTCTTCATGAAATCCATCATTTTGAAGAACAGGCTGTTCGGGTTTTCCTTGACAACAAAAGGGATGGAGTTGTTCTTCTCATAGATGAACCCTCCAGCAGACATAAGCTTGACTATAGGTGCCATTGTTGATTAAAGGAAAGCTTCGAACTGAATTGCTTGTTAGAGAGAAGAAGAGAGAAAAAGCCTTTGGAATTTTTGAGAATAGGTAAAAAGAAATAATGAAAATAAAATTTCTTAAATACTCCCCCAAAAATTCTCAGAAAATGAATCCAATAATAAATGTAAATTACTTGATTGGCTTAAAAATATAACCGTTACTCTTAAAGTATTACCATGATTTATACTTACAGGGGTGTATGCATAGATCGTGGTAAAAGACGTGTCAAATTACAACGGTTCAGATTAAAAGCGCTAAATCAACGAATCAGGATTGGGCGGTTAAAGTCCCGTCTTATTTCGTTGATAAAGCTGCGTTTCGTTGATATAAAAGATCTATCAACGAAACACCCAGAAAACTGCTAAGACTGTCAACGAAATGGTTCGTTTCGTTGACATAGTAATTTTGACTTAGACAAAATTTCACTTTTTCTTAAGAAAATTAATTCACAGAAAAACATAGCAAGTTTCTGGCTGCATTTTAACTTGCAAATATCTCAAAAATAATTAAGAGAAATTTAGCATACCTAGCTCACTTACTAATCTTGAGAATGTTGATTCATCAAGTGGCTTGGTAAAGATGTCTGCAAGTTGTTGTTCACTTGGAACAAAATGTAACTCCACAGTACCATTCATAACATGTTCTCTAATGAAATGGTACTTGATGTCAATGTGCTTGGTCCTTGAATGCTGCACTGGATTCTCAGTAATGGCAATGGCACTAGTGTTGTCACAGAAAATAGGAATTTTCTCAACTCTTAATCCATAATCAAGTAGTTGGTTTTTCATCCATAAAATCTGTGCACAACAACTTCCAGCTGCAATATACTCAGCCTCAGCTGTGGAGGTAGAAACTGAGTTTTGTTTCTTGCTGAACCATGACACAAGCTTGTTTCCTAGGAATTGACAGGTTCCAGTTGTACTTTTCCTGTCAATTTTACATCCTGCAAAGTCTGCATCTGAATAACCAATTAGTTCAAAACCAGATTCTCTAGGATACCAAATGCCAAGGTTTGGTGTTCCTTTGAGATACCTGAAAATTCTTTTAATAGCAACTAAATGAGATTCTCTAGGGTCAGCCTGAAATCTAGCACATAGACATGTAGCAAACATAATATCAGGTCTACTAGCTGTTAAATATAAAAGTGAGCCTACCATGCCTCTGTAACTTGAAATGTCCACAGATTTTTCCTTAGTATTCAATTCAAGTTTGGTGGCAGTAGGCATGGGAGTTTTGGCAGGAGAGCATTCCATTAGGTTAAACTTCTTTAATAAATCATGAATGTATTTTGTTTGACTAATGAAAATGCCTTCATTAACTTGCTTTACTTGGAGACCAAGAAAGTAAGTTAATTCTCCCATCATGCTCATTTCATATTTACTTTGCATAAGCTTGGCAAACTTTTGACAAAGTTTCACATCTGTAGACCCAAAGATTATATCATCTACATAAATTTGAACAAGTAAAGTAGAGCCATTTACAACCCTGTGAAAAAGAGTTTTATCTACAGTACCTCTAGTGAAATGATTCTCAAGGAGGAACTGTGAGAGAGTGTCATACCAGGCTCTAGGTGCTTGTTTCAAACCATAGAGTGCTTTGAGAAGGAAGTACACATAGTCTGGAAAATCATCGTCTTCAAAACCAGGAGGTTGACTTACATACACCTCCTCTTCCAATTCCCCATTCAGAAAAGCACTCTTCACATCCATTTGATAGACTTTGAAATTGGCATGGGCTGCATAGGCTAGGAAAATCCTTATTGCTTCTAGTCTTGCAACAGGAGCAAAGGTTTCATCAAAATCAATTCCCTCTTCCTGTGAGTAGCCTTTTGCCACCAGTCTAGCTTTGTTCCTTGTGACTATGCCATTTTCATCCATCTTGTTTCTGAACACCCACTTTGTGCCTATAACACTCCTGTCATTAGGCCTGGGCACCAGCTTCCAAACGTTGTTTCTCTCAAATTGGTTTAGCTCTTCTTGCATGGCTAAAACCCAATCTGGATCTAGAAGTGCATCCTCAACTTTCTTTGGCTCATCTTGAGACAGAAAGCTACTATATAGACATTCTTCTTGAGTTGCTCTTCTAGTTTGGACTTTTGAAGAAACATCACCTATAATAAGTTCAAAGGGATGATCTTTAGTCCATTTCCTTGAGGGAGGTAGATTTGCTCTTGAAGACGTAGCTTCATGATCATGATTGCCTTGATTGGATATTTGTCCTTGAGAAACTCCCTCTGAGTTTGTTGTCCCTAATTGATCACTTCTAGAAGCATTCCTATGACTATCAACGGTATGACCGCTTTGGCTGTCAACGAAACGCTCATTCTGACTGTCAACGAATCCACCATCATGACTGTCAACAAAATGACCAGTTGGTCTGCTAGCAGCTATCCTTTTTAATCTCAATGCAGCAATTTCATCCTCACTGCTGCTTTCATCTGTGCTAGATACAACAACTTTAGGCTGTTTCTCAGTAGCCTTATCATGATTCACTTGATCTCCTTCCTCATTTTCAAAAGAAAGACTTTCATGGAAACCTTCATCACAGAGACCTTGGATTTTGAGATCATCAAAAACAACATGTACAGATTCCATAACAATGTTGATTCTGAGATTATAGACTCTGTAAGCTTTCCCTGCTGCATATCCCACAAATATTGCTTCATCTGCCTTTGCTTCAAATTTCCCCAAATGCTCAGCTTGATTTCTCAGAACAAAGCACTTGCATCCAAAGACATGAAGAAAATCTAATAGTGGCTTCTTTCTTTTGAGTAACTGATAAGGGGTCATTCCTTTGGCCTGATTAATCAAAGAAATATTTTGAGTAAAGCAAGCTGTGTTAACTGCCTCAGCCCAAAAATATGTAGGTAACTTTGATTCATCTAGCATTGTCCTTGCAGCTTCAATAAGTGTTCTGTTTTTCCTTTCAACTACACCATTTTGCTGTGGTGTTCTTGCTGCTGAAAACTCATGCAAAATACCATTTTCTTCACAGAACACCTTCATGCTTGAATTCTTGAATTCTGTCCCATTGTCACTCCTAATCCTTCTTACTTTGAAATCAGGATGATTGCTTACCATCTTGATGTGATTGATAATGATTTCACTTGCCTCATCTTTAGAGTGCAAAAAGAAAGTCCATGTAAATCTAGAAAAATCATCAACAATCACAAGACAGTATTTCTTCTTTGAGATTGACATAACATTTACAGGGCCAAATAGGTCCATATGAAGCAATTCAAGCTGCTGGACAATTGATGACTCTGTCTTGCTTTTGAATGATGCCTTCTTCTGTTTTCCCTTTTGACAGGCATCACACAAACCATCCTTGGAGAACTCCACCTGTGGAATTCCTCTAGCAAGATCTTTCCTCACCAAATCATTCATAACTTTGAAATTCAGATGGGATAACTTCTTGTGCCATAACCAACTTTCATCCTTGCTTGCCTTGCTGAAGAGACAAGTGATGGTGTCTGAACTTGTGCTACTAAAGTCAGCAATGTACACATTCCCCCTTCTGAATCCAGTCATTACCACATTGTTGTTTCCTCCTTTAGAAACAACACAGGCTTCTCTTGAAAAAGTAACTAAAAATCCTTTGTCACAAAGTTGGCTGATACTAAGCAAGTTGTGCTTAAGACCATCCACCAGTGCAACCTCATCTATGATGACATTCTCTTTTGAAATCAAGCCATATCCCTTTGTGTAGCCTTTGCTGTCATCTCCAAAAGCAATACAAGGGCCAGCTCTTTCCTGAAACTCTGTGAGCAGGGTAGAATCACCAGTCATGTGTCTTGAACAACCACTATCCAAGTACCAAAGATTCCTTTTGTCTCCCTGCACACAATAAAACCAAATCAAGTCGATTTTGGTACCCAAGTTTCCTTGGGTCCTGTCTTGTTAGCCTTTGTATTCCCTTTTGTACCATTTTTCACTTTGGGTTCAGATTGATTCAAATCAATCTTTACCCTTGGTGTTGATTTCTGAGGGTTGCTCATATTTTCATTCATAGCATGCATAGTTGGAGGAACAATCATGTTATTCATGTTCCATGGCATTTGTGGCATGTTAAACATATTCATGTAAGGATTAGGCACAAATGGCATGCTAGCATATGGATTCTGAAATTGTGCATATGGAGCAAACATGTTAGGCATAACAGGCATTTTAGGCATGGAACTGTTCATTGCAGGCTTGGGCATTTTCACATTAACAGATTTCTTAACAGATTTGCAGTTAGTAGATAAATGATTAACACTTCCACAATTGACACATGTCTTTCTAGGTGCATATTTATCAGGTGTGTAATTGTTGTGTTTGTTAATTCCTACCTTGCCATTTCTGTTATTCTTTTTATTTCCCTTAGCCTCAACCTGAACTTTCTCTAACTTGTCTTTCAATTGCTTGTTAGACAAGTTACCTACATTAGCTCTCTCAACAGGCTTCTCAACTTTCTTTGATTTACTAGACTCACCTTGAACAAAGTTCTTGGTGACCGGACCATACTTGTCATTAAGTCTAGTGAGTTTATCTTTTCTTTTCTCTGTCAACGAAACAGCCTGATCGGTTGATGGTTCATCTGTCAACGAAACATTGCATTCCGTTGACATATCAACCTTCAACAAATGATCCTTGTTGTTTGTTGACTCAGTTTCTGATTCTAAGGTTTCACCAACATACCCTAGCTTCTCTTTGTTCCTTTTCCATGATTGCTCACAGAAGGATTCCACGCCTTGAACATTAATTATGTTGGCAGCAACATTCCTGGCATCCTTCCATTTTGCAATCACACCTTGTTCTATCTCAAGTTGTGTTTTAAGAATTTCTTCCCTTTGTAACACGTTCTCAAGTTCCTTCTTAGCATCCCTACTAACACATCTCATTTTCTCAAATTCAATGAGCTGTGCTTCTAACATTGCATTCCTATCACTTAAGAGCAGATTGGTCTCTTTTATTCTAGAATTCTCTTTAGTAAGTGATTTAAGAGTAACACGCAAATTATATAATACAGTAGACATTTCATTTACTGCACTGTCGCATTCCTCTTTAGAAAGCTCAGAAAGATTAGTAATTGTTACCTGGTTGCTTGAGGAACTTGCTTCCTGCTCATGATTGTCAGCCATAAGAGCCAAGTTGACATACTCAACATCATCATCAGAATCTTCACCATTACCAGCCCAATCATACTCCTGAGACATGAAAGCCTTTTCTTTTTGTTTGAGAAGTTCAAAGTATTTCTTTTTATAATCAACAGGCTCAAATTTCCTGTTGCCCTTCTCAACCTTGGGCTTTCTGCAGTCTCCAGCAAAGTGACCAATCATTCCACAATTGAAACATTTTGACTTAGACTTTTCAATCCAGTTTGTTTTGCTAGGTTGAAAGTCTCTTCTTGGTGGTCTTGCTTCTGAGTTTCTTTTGAACTTGAACTTAGAGAATTTTCTAGACAGAAAAGCAATGTGTTCATCAATCTCATCTAAGTCCTCCAAGTTGGCTGGTTCTGATTCTTCTTCTTCTGTCATCTTGTCTTTACCCTTGCTAACATCACTCCTACAACTAGATCGACTAGTTGTGGCCTTTGCAGTTTCTTTATTGTCATCTTCAAGTTGGTTCACAGATGCAATCAATGCAATAGATCCACCCTTCTTTTGTACCTTTTCAATTTCCTCATCTTGCTCCATTTCCAGCTCATAAGTCTTCAAGGTTCCATAAAGCCTTTCAAGAGTGTAGTCTTTGTACTCTTGAGTGTTTCTGAGAGAAACAGTCATAGGCTTCCATTCTTTTGGAAGAGCTCTAAGAAATTTAAGGTTTGAATCCTTGGTTTGATAGATCCTCCCATACAACTTTAATCCATTCAAAAGCTTTTGAAACCTACTAAACGTGTCATTTAGGGTTTCACCAGCTTTAAAATGAAAATGCTCATATTGTTGTATAAGGAGTTGCATTTTATTTTCCCTGACTTGCTCAGTTCCTTCACAGAGAGTTCTAACAGTATCCCATACTTCCTTAGAGGTTGTACAGTTGATAACATTGTCAAACATCTCTTGCTCCAAACCATTAAACAGAATGTTCATGGTCCTTTTGTCTTTATGGACTTCTGCAATATCTTCAACAGTCCATTCTGAGACAGTTTTTGGAATCTCTACATCAGGTGCATCATCTGGCAGTCCAACCCTAGAATCAAGCTTCATGGGAACGTGTGGACCTTTCTCAATACAGTCTACATACCTCTCATCCATAGACATGAGATGTAAATGCATCTTTACTTTCCAGTGAAAGTAATTGTCTTTATCAAGAACTGGTATCTTCACACCTGCATCCTTCTTCACCATGGTTTCTGTTTTTGGTCTTGATCTTTAAACTTCTTGTATGTTAGAAGCTTGCTCTGATACCAATTGTTATTCCCAAATGACCTAACAGAATTGTAGAAGGGGGGGGTTGAATACAATTCTTGATATTTTCTTAAAACTAAAACACTTTATAAAATAAAACTGAACTGAATAAATAAAAACACAAGATATAAATAATTCAGTTGGATTGTTTGATGATCCAACTGAAGTGTTTTTATTGCGGAAATAATCTGTGATACAAAAGTACACAGCTGCTCAGTTACAAGGTTGTAGAGAAGAAAAATGCTCTCAAAGATAGCTAATACAAACTCTTTGTTTTTCTTCACACTCAATAAAGTAACTGCTACACTTGGTTATATAAACCCAAGTTTACAACCCTATTTTTGGCTACACTAATAGTACAATGAGTAACCGCCAATAGTTTGCTTTTCATCCCTTTGTCCAGTGGTCCTTGGAGATCCTTGCTTTTGACTTCATGCTTATTATGATCACTCCCAAGAGCCCAATTGGAAACTGGGATGTTTCCTTATTCCCCATGTCCATTTTAATGGTTTCCAATGCAAAGTACACTTCCACATCTTCTTTTTGATCTGTCAGGAACCTGTCACTATCACTTTGTCAATTGTATAGAAAAGCAATAATGATTCGTTGATGGCATAGAGATGTGTTTCGTTGATAGCTTTATTCTTTGTTTCGTTGATGAGCTTCCTTGTTTCGTTGATAGAGTAATCTTCATTCCGTTGACATGTCTTCACTTAGGCAAAATTACAAGGCACTAAATATTTACAATTAACCAACCTATTTTGCCTATCTAACCATTTAGTCAACATGACTTAGAAAACCTATCTAGTACTCAACAAACTGCATATCAAACTATGAAGTAATGTACAGTGCAATTGCTACATCACTCATTTCGTTGATGAGCTTCCTGTCAACGAAACACTGCAAAGCATGCTATTCCGTTGACAGTTACAAAATAACTTAATACAAAATCTACTAAGTGTTTTTATAATTATCATCAAGAACAACATATTCCTAACAGTGCCTACGTACCCCTTTATATAGGGATCAAGCCTCACGTAGTTCTTGGAGAACAAGTCATTGAATAAGCTCATTCAGTCCAAGCCCATAAAATAGTCAGGATTTATGTTCCCATAAATAACTCAAGGATTATCAATCCACCTCATGTTCCCATAAATAGTTCCAAGGATCATCAATCCTCTTCAAGTTCCCATAAATAATCTAAGGATCATCAATCCTCTTCAAGTTCCCATAAATAATCCGGTTTTCACACGTTTTCCTACAATCTCGCGGCATCTCCGCATTTCTTCCCATGATTGCAGGTCTGTCCCGTGTCAACCAAGTTACATTCCATAAATGGGAATTTCCATATATTGGGCTTCACCCACGATGCGAGCTGGCCAGGCTCGCATCGCATAAAACATATGAAAATTACCCTTTCGTAGTTTAAGTGGTGCGAGCTCACCTTTGTTCAATTATTCTTATTTATGATAAGTAACACGAGCCCATTACTTCATAATAGTGAGAGCCCATAAACTTATAGCGAGGGTTGATAAATAAAGACGCGAGCCCATCAAAGTGAACTCATAACGAAGCGAGCCCGATTATGATGCGACCCCTTGTCAAGGTGGGGACTCATAACGAAGCGAGCCCACCATACTTAGAAGGGTTTTGGGCTCAACATAGCTTCATGATGCGAGCCCTAATTCCAGTTCACACCAATCTCCAAAATATAATTCATTCTCTAGGCCCAAATCACTTAGGGACCTGCCTAGGGCCCGTTACCGAAAATCCAGTATAACAACTACCCCGCAAAATTCCTTAGTAATCTTAGATAAGGAATTTTTCATTTGCTTCAATTAACACGATGCGAGGTCTATTTCCAGCTCGCATAATATCCAGCTCGCATAATATCCAGCTCGCATAATATCCAGCAAGCTACACTGAAGAACTGGGGGCTTTTGGGTATGCCACGTTTTGGCATAGTCCAAATTTCTCCGTTTAATAATCAATATATATATATAAAGGAGGATACGCGGGAGGTGAGGTGGCGTCTCTAAGATCGTCTCAATCTATTTTTCTAATTTTTTTAGAGGTTTACAATTTTAAATACTAATAAATCAAAAATATTCTTTATCATATTAGAAGTAGAATAGGTGTTCGAAGTTATAGAGGAGAAGAATTCGAATTTATAGATAAGACATATAAATAAAGTTCTATTTGAATTAGAGTATGTGTTCGAATTTATATATGAGAATGGTTCGAATTTATAGGTAAGCCATAAAATTAGAAGTTCTATTAAAAGTAGAATAGATGTTCGAATTTATAGAGGAGAAGAGTTCGAATTTATAAAAAATACATACAATTAAAAGTTTTATTAGAAGTAAAATAGTTGTTTGTAGATATAATTAAAAGTTTAATATAAGACAAGTATTATATATTGATATATAAAATTAATATATAAGACAAGTATATATTCAATATATTAAATTTGAAATTTTGATCTTAAAAAGGAAAGGGTGTTTCATGGGAGAACGACTATTAGGGAGTAACGAGTAATTTTTGTAATTTAATTGATAGATGTATTTTTTCTAACGAGAGAGCAACTCATTAGAAAAAGGAGTATGTTAACATGATAATTAATATATAACACAAGTATTCAAGATAATAAATTTGAGATATTGATATTAAAAAGGAAAAGCGTTTTACGGGAGGACTGCTTATTAGAGAGGACCGAGTAATTTTTGTAATTTAATTGATGAAGTTTAAAAAAAAATTATGACGTCGCCGCGAAGCGCGGCTTTTTCAACTAGTTATTAATTAAGATTAATAATTAATTGTTTAACCAATAAGCAATATCATCTCCCTGAAACGAGGAAAGAATCAATCTCAATCAACGAATAAAGGAAAATATCTCCAAACGATATTCTTCAAATCATGGAAAGAAATGCGGAGATGCCGCGATATTGTAGGAAAACGTGTGAAGACCGGACTATTTATGGGAACGTGAGGTGGATTGATAAACCTTGAACTATTTATGGGAACATGAGGTGGACTGATAATCCTTGAACTATTTATGGGAACATTGGATGGATAAACTTTGACTATTTATGGATTTGGACTGAATGGACTTATCTAATGACTTGTTTTCCAAGAACTACGTGAGGTTTGATCCCTATATAAATGGATACGTAGGCACCTTGTATGATACGGCAATTGACACTCGGGAAAGAGGAAGAGAAAGAACACATTCTCTATTCAATTTCTGATGAGTCATCATACGAGCTCAGCCCCCAAACATCCAAAAATCCCAAATCCCCCTATTTTCATAATTCATTATTCCAGTAACCTCTGATTTGGGTTGTTACGAAATTCCTCCAACAACACTAATGTTGTAATGTAAAATTCATTAAACCTTAATGATAAAGTAGACAGGTAGTAAATTTGGGTAAATGTGTGTTTGTCCCTAGGGTGTTCACAGTTTGGTTTCATCCGAATTTTTATTTTTTTCGAACCAAACCAGTATAAATGTTTTTTAAAAAATCAAAACCAAACCCGAATAATTAGATGCCAAGACCAAACCAAATCATAGAATAACGGACTGGTTTGGTTCTAAACCACGGTTTGAACTTCATAATTTATTTTTATTTTTATTTTTGTTAAACTTGTAATAAAGTTATGATTTAAATAAATGTAAAGTAAAATATAATATATATCAGCATTATCTTTACATATATGTATTACTATATATATTTAGCAACATTTCGTTTATTTATTGCTTCCATATAATTTAATTGAATTTAAATAAATATGAAATATGTTAATTTAGCTAAAACTACAACATATTGACAATTAACTCAATATAATATTCATAAAATAGTTTAATGTTTTTATTATATATGCATATATATTATATATTATAAACCATAGTCTTAATTTATAATTTTCTACTAGAATTTTTAACGTATAATTATATATTGGTCTGGTTTGGTTTAACCGGTTTTAATATATTAGAAACCATAACCAAATCATTTATGGATAAACGGTCCGGTTAACCAAACTATTAACAACGGTTTTTACGGTTTTGGTTTTTATTGGTTTGATTGTTGTGATCCTATCCGGATTCATGATTTGATGGATATTTTGAACACCCCTTGTTCGGCCGGGGATAAGTAATTCATAAGATTAAGAAGAAACTGATCAGAAGAATTAAGCACGCAATTTGGCAGGAAAATTGTTCCAATTTATGAGACAACTAGATGAAAAAACCGCGCTTTGCGGCGGCGTAATATTTTTTTAAAAAAACTCTATCAATTAAATTACGAAAATTATTCTGTCCTCGCTAATAAGTCGTCCTCCCATGAAACACGTTTTCCTTTTTACTATCAAAATCTCAAATTTAGTATATTGAATATATATTTGTCTTATATATTACTCCCTTCGTCCCATCCATTTGTTAACATTTGAAATGGAGGGGTCAGCACGCATTTTAAGCCTCCTATAAAATATAGTTCAATTATTTATTTTTAAAATTTTTCTTTTTAAAAAATCCAAACATTTAATTTTTATTCAGAAAAAAAAAAATTTAAAACAATTAATGGAACTATACTTTAAAGGAGCCTTAAAATGCATGTCGAACCTTCTCTTCCAAATGTTAACTTCCTGCTGGGACGGAGGGAGTAATTTTTATGTTATCATACTCCTTTCTAATGAGTCACTCTTTCGTTGAAAAAACACATATATAACTTCACATGTTCTACTTCAAATAGAAATTTTAGTTTATTACAAACACTTATTCTATTTTCAATAGAATTTTTAACTGCAAGTACTTCTTTTATATTCGAACTCTTCTCCTCTATAAATTTAAACACATATTCTACTGCAAATAGAACTTTGTAAGTACTTCTTTTATATTTGAACTCTTCACCTTTACAAATTCAAACACCTTTTCTACTTCAAATAAAACTTTTAATTATATGTCTTCGCTATAAATTCGAACTATTCTCCTCAATAAATTCGAACATCTATCCTACTTCTAATATGTTAAAAGATATTTTTTGATTTATTAGTATCTAAAATTAAAAAATTCTAGAAAATTAGAAAAATAGATTGAGACAATTTTAGGGGCACCACCTAACCTCCTGCGTATTCTACTTTATATATAAAGATTGATGATGATTGATTGATTGATTGATGATTAGCGAAAAACTCTGAAAATAAAAATCTCTCGTAACAACAAACCAAATTATTAAGTACTTTTTGGTTCGGATTAGTCACTAGAATCACTTAGCATTATTCTCTCTTAAAACTACCATCGAAACAATCACCTTTTTAATAAAACTACATAGAAGTTTTATCCCTTGTCATATACACATCGGAGTTTCCTCCAATGAGACAACAAATTATAACACAAAATGCCAAATAAATTGTTTATTTTCCATTATGCGAACTTTAAACACAAAACCATTGGAAAAGTAAGATCTAACGTAGTGCGTGTTCGGGATATCACAAAAAAGTTGACTTATAACTTAAAATGAGTAAGTGTCATATAAGTGATAAGTTGATGAATTCTTATAAGTTATACGGGTGTTTGGATAAATTTACTTATAAGTTAGTTAAGAGTTTGCTAAATTAAATTTGAAAATACAATGATTTCAACACTTGCATTTTAAATTAAAAAATATTTAAAAACACAAAGGTAAAAATGTAAAGTATTAAAAAACAAAGAAATCAAGTAATAAGTCAATAAGTTCAAGAAAATGTACTCCATTATTAACATTCAACTTATCAACATATAAGTTATAAGTTGAGGTCATAAATTGGGTTGACAAACACTCCCATAAACTTTTACGGGTTTATAAGTCATAAGTAGGCTTATAAACTCGTTGCCAAACAGGCCCATAAACAATCTACTAAACTAAAAACAAGTGAATTGCAAAGCTACTAAATAATTTAACCACGACGCCTTCCGGTACAGTTAGAACACATTGATTACACTAATTTCGAATCCTATTTTTTTTTTTTTTTGAATAAATCGTACTTGCATTCAAATAATAGCATCAAGCTCTAAGTACATGAGAAAGAAAGCTAGGAGGAGTGACATACCACTCTTCTTTACCTGACATAGAATAGGCAGCTCTAGCTAGAACATGCGCCACACTATTCGCAGATCTAAATGCAAACTGAATTAGCACCGGATTTATGTGCTTTAACAAATGAATACAATCACCCACTATGGTTCCAAAATACGACTCATCTGGATCTCTGTTACATGCCTGCACCAGTGTTTTGGAATCAGTTTCAAACATACATTCCTTGTACTGTAATTCTATGATCCATGACAGTGCTTCCTTTAATGCAATTGCTTCTGCTTCCCTTGGTCTCCAAACTCCCTGTATCTTTTTACTTCTAGCTGCCAGAAACATACCTTGAGCATTTCTTATAACAGCACCACATCCTATGCTGCTATCCTGGAAAATCGTCGCATCCACGTTCACTTTCACCCACCCTGCTTCCGGTCTTTCCCACTGTCTTGCCCCAGCTACTTGTCGTCCATTTACCACCATTACTTGAGTTTCTCTCCAGTCTCGCAATAAGTTAGAAGCCGCGGCCATAACACCAAAAGCAGATCCGCTAATCTTCTCCCAAACCCATTTATTTCTTCTATTCCACAAGCTCCAGCACACCATTCCCAGTTGCACACATTGCTCCCTTGAACACTTGTCAAACACATTTCTGATCACCATACCAGCTGAACCATTAGACAAATTTTGCAGAATAGAAGACATTTCGGTCATAGTCCAGACTATTTTCGCAAAATCGCATTCAAATAAAACGTGAGAATTTGTTTCACTCACAGAATGGCACCAAGGACACAGTACATTAACATCAACATGCTTCATTACCAATGCATCAGTTGTAGGAAGACATGATGTGCATACCCTCCATAAAAAATTTGTTACTTAACCTGGTAATTTTAATGACCATAACATAGACCAATACCATTTATCTGCATCATCCAGCTCACCTTGCAACCATCGATACCCACTTTTAACCGTATATGTTAGAAAATGGAAAGTTTGAGGCATATTTTATATATGTTCTTGATGGAATTTCCGGAAACTAACACTTGGAGGTTGTTCCTTGTAATGAGGACTTAAACTTTCATGTTTGGATCTAAGACATTTTCTTAGTGTAATCCATAAATAAATTGAGTTGAAATAGGTTGCTTGAAATGGGTTATGTGGGTTGGTTATATTGAAATAACTTGTATCCCACATAGAATTGGTAATGAGAGGTTGGTGGGTTTATATAGAAACATGTGCAAGAGTAGTGTACAACTACTAAGGCATGTGGGTGTGCATGGTGTTAATATGTGCCTCACGCGTGCGCACACACACACGCGCGCGCCGTCGCCGCCCGCCTCGCCTCGCCACGCCACGCCACGACTCGACTCGGGTCGAAGGGCGATTTGGGCGAATGTCTCGGCGTCTCGCGTACGCGAGGCGACCTGGGCGAGAAATTTTATTACCTGTTTATTTAATATTATTTATTGATTTAATTTAACAGTATCAGTATTTATTTGTAACAGCTATATGAACTGGGTCACGATTTATATTAAATCCTGATGGACCAGTTCTTGGATCAAATCCTGATGGCCTAGTCAGTACTTGGAGTAAAATCCTGATGACTACTGATCTTGATGGCCTGCGTCAGTATTTGGATCCTGACGGAGTTAAATCCTGATGATGGTCCAGTCTTGACGAAATCCTGATGGTCGATCAAGTACTGATGCCACTCCTGACGGACAGCAAGTCCTGATGGCTTGGAGTACTGATGATGATCAAATCCTGATGGACCAGGAAATCCTGACTGAGCTGTTAAATCCTGATGACTACTGTTATGGTAATTAAATCAGAATAATTAGTATTAAATGTCATATCTTCAGTTACAATATTTTGTCTGTTTACGTTTTATTTTGTATTTTATATAGATACAAAATATAACGTTTGACAGAGGAGACAGATACGTAACTCTGAAAACCCTAGCAACTATTCTCTTCTCTGTTTTTTCTCTCAACACATACAGAATACATAGTTCTTGGGCGAAGTGAGGTGCTGGTCGTTGTTGATCATTCCGACTACTGTGAGTGGATTGATCTGTGCTGTTTTATCCTGGGAGTGATATTGCTGCAACCCAACACAGCGTAAGTGGGGCAATAATCTCTTCAAGAACAGTCAAGACTTCTCGAAGGCTTGGCGACTCAGTTGTTCTATTTATCTATCAGTATTTGCTAAAGCTCCTGAGAGATAAGTGTTCTTTCTTGTCTTGTTATTTTCAGTCTCTGATTATACTTTTGTTTCGACCTTTGTGTTTGTTTCGTTTATTGGTATTTTGCATGTTCTTGTTAATACAATTATATATATAACTGCCCTATTGTTGCTGTGTAGTTAGTAATTATACCCAACAATCTTGAAGAGATTATTATTTATGTGTTATATATTGTTAATTAACAAGATGGTTAACGGAACTGTAACTCCTGATGTTGCTGTTGCTTCTGGTTCTGGTGTTACTGTACCCACCATTGATTGGACCACGTACCGTTTCCCACAGCCTATTGATTTGTCAGGAATGCCTGATAAATTCGGTGGGGGTGTTGGTTTTTCTCGTTGGCAGAAAAAGATGAAACTGTGGCTTACGGTAAAGGGTCTATGGCCGGTGGTACAGTATGAGAAACCGGTTATTGATCAGGAGAAGGCTGAAACTCTTAAGGCTTATGCTATGTGGGAGGAAAAGGATGGGGTGGCTAGGGCTGCTATACTGGCAGCTTTGGCGAACACTCTATTTGATGTTTATTCATCTGACTCTTTCACTGCTAAGCTTTTATGGGAGAAGCTGGACCAGACACACAATACTGACTCGCAAGGGTTGGAAAAGTATTCTGTGGCTAGGTTTCTTGATTTTAAACTGGTGGATACAAAGTCCATGACCGAGCAGGCACATGAATTTGAGATGTTGGTTCATGCTTTGAAGGAGTCCGGAATGGACCTTCCTGAAAAGTTTCAGGTTATGGCAGTGATTGAAAAGCTCCCTAAGTCTTGGGAAGAGTTTGCTCTCTCCCTGAAAAGACAGAAAGGAGAGATCACTTGGACAAACCTGATGTTGGACATCTCTGTGCAGGAACAACACAAGTCCAAACAGGGACATGTGATGCCTGCTGAACATGGGGGGTTCAAAGGTGAATGTAGTGACTGCTGGACAGAAAAGAAAGGCTGTCACTAAGAAGGATAACACTAAAACCAAAAATGACAAGAACAAGGCTAAGAAACCAAAGACAAACAAACCATGTTGGTCTTGTGGACAGGTTGGTCATTGGAGCAAGGACTGTCCTGCAAAGAAAGCAAAGAAAGCTGTTGTGGTAGCACAAGCTAATACTGTGCTTGCAACCACTGATGGGCCTAAGGTTAACATGGTTGTTGGTGAGGCTGTTGCCTCTGGAACCAATGACGGGTATGTTACCTATGACCCTGTACTTCTTTCCACTTATCTGTCACATGAATGGTTGATTGATACTGGAGCTAATGTACATATTTGTACTGATATTAGTTTATTTGTATCTTATCAACAGAGTCATGGAGTGACAGTGACGATGGGGAATGCTAGTGCTGCTCAAGTTCTTGGAATAGGAAACGTGGACCTGAAGTTTACTTCTGGGCATGTTCTATCCCTCACTAGAGTGCACCATGTTCCTGATATTCGTAGAAATATTATAAGTGGAAGTTGTTTAGTTAAAAATGGTTTTGAACTTTCTTTGAAATGTAATAAAGTAGTTATTACACATACTGGTACATTCTTTGGCAAAGGTTATTTGTCTGATGGTTTATTTTTAATAAATGTTGAACCTGTTTTGGGCAGTTTTATTAATGATAGTGTTGCACCTTCTGTTAATTGTGTTGAATCATCTGATTTATGGCATGCTAGACTTGGTCATTTAAATTTTGGTGCTCTAAAGAATATGATGAACTTAGAGTTGATTCCAAAATATGCTATTGAAAAGAAATCTAAATGTCAAGTGTGTGTGACTGCTAAACAAACTAGGAAACCCTTTCATAATGTTGTTAGGGATTCAAGTGTTTTAGTTTTAGTACACACTGACATATGTGAATTTGGTGGCATGTTGACTAAGGATAATAAACGATATTTTATTACCTTTATAGATGATTGTAGTAGATATTGTTATGTTTATTTACTTAGACATAAGGATGAAGCACTAGAAAAATTCATTATGTTCAAAACTGAAGCTGAAACACAAACTGGTAAAGTACTTAAACGTTTGAGATCTGATAGAGGTGGTGAGTATACTAGTACCTCGTTTAATGAATTTTGCGCAAGCAATGGTATAGTTCATGAGGTGACTCCACCATACACACCTGAGTCTAATGGGGTGGCTGAACGAAAGAACAGAACTTTTAAAGATATGATTAACAGCATGCTTATTAATTCTGGGTTGCCTAAGTACATGTGGGGAGAAGCTTTGAATACGGCTTGCCATATTCTGAATAGAGTTCCTCTGAAACATATGGACAAGACACCTTATGAATTATGGAAAAGTAGAAAGACAAGTTTAAAGTATCTTCGTGTGTGGGGGTGCCTTGCAAAGGTGCTTGTCCCTGAACACAAGAGAAAGAAACTAGGTCCGAAAACTGTTGATTGCATCTTTCTGGGCTATATTGAAACCACTACGGCTATGAGATTTTTAGTATTAAAATCTGACATAGACGGGATAGTGGCTAATACTATAGTTGAATTTCGTGATGCAACATTCTTTGAGGATGTGTTCCCTATGAAGACTGGCATACCTCAAGATATTTCTAATGATGATCCTACTCACACATCGAGTTCTATTCCTGATCATGTGGAAAAGATGACAAATGTGGGGGCAGATCCTGATAGTAGTTCTACTCCTGACAAAGTAGATGAACCTAGAAGGAGTAAGCGTGCAAAGGTAGTCAAGGACTTTGGAAGTGATTTTGTCACTTACAATGTCGAGGATGAACCTTTAACTTTCAGACAGGCCATGGATTCTTCGGAGTCAAGGCACTGGAAAGGTGCTGTAAAGAGTGAGATTGACTCTATTGTTTCTAACGGAACATGGGAGTTGGTTGACCTACCTCCTGGGTGTACTACTATAGGATGTAAATGGATATTCAAAAGGAAGATGAATCCTGATGGCTCAATAGATAAGTATAAGGCTAGGTTGGTAGCTAAGGGTTTTAGGCAAAAGGAAGGCATTGATTACTTTGACACATACTCTCCTGTTGCAAGGATGACAACAATCCGAATGCTTATAGCATTGGCTTCTGTACATGGTCTTATCATCCATCAAATGGATGTAAAGACAGCTTTTCTTCATGGTGATCTTGAAGAAGAGATTTATATGGATCAGCCTGAGGGATTTGTTGCATCGGGTAACGAGAGAAAAGTATGTAAGTTAATCAAGTCTATATATGGCTTAAAACAAGCTCCTAGAGACTGGCATAAAAAGTTTGATGATACTGTTTTAGAATCAGAATTTGTAGTTAATGAAAGTGACAAGTGTGTCTACTATATGGTTAAAGGAAATGAATGTATTATCGTGTGCCTATATGTGGATGATATATTATTGTTTGGAACCAATATTGAGATTATTAACGAGACAAAAAGTTTCTTGAGAAGGCACTTTGAAATGAAGGATATGGGTGAGGCTAGTGTGATTCTTGGGGTCAAGTTGACACAGTCAACTGATGGAATAACATTGTCACAATCTCATTATATAGAGAAATCTATACTTGAGAAGTATGGTTATTCAAATTGTAGAATCGCTAGTACACCGTACGATCCTAAAGTTGCCCTAGTCAAGAATAGTTCAGGTATACCTGTGTCTCAGTTAAGGTATTCTCAGATTATTGGGAGTTTGCAATATCTTGCTAATGTGACTAGACCAGATATTTCTTATACTGTGTCTAAGTTAGCTAGATATACAAGCTGTCCGAACAAGACTCATTGGGAGGCACTGGATAGAGTTCTTAGATATCTTAAGGGAACGATTTCCCTTGGTTTGCATTATCGAAGATTCCCTGGAGTACTCGAGGGATATAGTGATGCAAGTTGGATAGCTAAGAAATCTGGTACCAATGAAGTGACTGGATATTTGTTTACCCTAGCAGGTGGAGCAATATCCTGGAAGTCTACTAGACAGACTTTGATTACTCGGTCTACTTTTGAGGCTGAGTTGTGTGCACTAGATGCCACGGGGACGGAGGCTGAATGGTTGCATGGACTTATGTCAGTGTTACCTGTAGTAAGCAGACCGCTTCCAGCCATTGCTGTTCATTGTGATAGCCGTACAACTATCGACAAGATCAGTAGTGAAAAGTATAATGCTAAAACAAAGAGACACATCCAAGTTAGACTTAAGTCTATAAGGGGTCTAGTGTCTGAGAGGATTATTGCTATAGAGTTCATTGGAACTCAGGATAATATAGCTGATCCTTTGACTAAAGGACTTGAGCATGCAGTAGTCCTAAAGTCTAGGTTGGGGATGGGACTGATAGCCCATCATGATTCATCAGCAGCGGGAACCCAATACACCTGAGAGGAGATCCCTTGAAGTGTATTCAATGTGGTAATAACAAGCTGTGAGGGTGAGTTGGTAGTACCTTTACTATATACCTTGATACGCACGTATCTGAGTCTATCCCCTGTAAACCTAAAAGGTACTGTTACTGCCAGTATAGCAAGAGTTATTTTGAACTCTGAATGGGGTCAAGTCATTTGACGAGATGATCACAGTACATCTCTGGAGATGCCCAGCTAAGCGAATGTAATTGTGTGGTCGCAATTAGAGGAAAGGGTTATTCCTTGAAGCATTCGACGAACAGGATCGAGACAGGACCATTAATGTCTCAAAGCCGTAGATCAGCACCATAGCCTTTGATTTGTCGTCGTCTATGGAGTGTGGTTACACCAAACGGATAAAGATTCAAGGTGAAACATTCCATCTAGATCCGGTAGCCATCGAAGTAGAGGACTTAGGAGGGTTCAAACCCGGAAGGGTACCGACTCTGAAAAACAAGTCATGATAAGGACCGATATGTAAGCATTTCTGTATGGATTTGTGGGGGATTGTTAGAAAATGGAAAGTTTGAGGCATATTTTATATATGTTCTTGATGGAATTTCCGGAAACTAACACTTGGAGGTTGTTCCTTGTAATGAGGACTTAAACTTTCATGTTTGGATCTAAGACATTTTCTTAGTGTAATCCATAAATAAATTGAGTTGAAATAGGTTGCTTGAAATGGGTTATGTGGGTTGGTTATATTGAAATAACTTGTATCCCACATAGAATTGGTAATGAGAGGTTGGTGGGTTTATATAGAAACATGTGCAAGAGTAGTGTACAACTACTAAGGCATGTGGGTGTGCATGGTGTTAATATGTGCCTCACGCGCGCACACACACACACGCGCGCGCCGCCGCCGCCCGCCTCGCCCCGCCACGCCACGACTCGACTCGACTCGACTCGGGTCGAAGGGCGATTTGGGCGAATGTCTCGGCGTCTCGCGTACGCGAGGCGACCTGGGCGAGAAATTTTATTACCTGTTTATTTAATATTATTTATTGATTTAATTTAACAGTATCAGTATTTATTTGCAGCAGCTATATGAACTGGGTCAGGATTTATATTAAATCCTGATGGACCAGTTCTTGGATCAAATCCTGATGGCCTAGTCAGTACTTGGAGTAAAATCCTGATGGCCTGCGTCAGTATTTGGATCCTGACGGAGTTAAATCCTGATGATGGTCCAGTCCTGACGAAATCCTGATGGTCGATCAAGTACTGATGCCACTCCTGACGGACAGCAAGTCCTGATGGCTTGGAGTACTGATGATGATCAAATCCTGATGGACCAGGAAATCCTGACTGAGCTGTTAAATCCTGATGACTACTGTTATGGTAATTAAATCAGAATAATTAGTATTAAATGTCATATCTTCAGTTACAATATTTTGTCTGTTTACGTTTTATTTTGTATTTTATATATATACAAAATATAACGTTTGACAGAGGAGACAGATACGTAACTCTGAAAACCCTAGCAACTATTCTCTTCTCTGTTTTTTCTCTCAACACATACAGAATACATAGTTCTTGGGCGAAGTGAGGTGCTGGTCGCTGTTGATCATTCCGACTACTGTGAGTGGATTGATCTGTGCTGTTTTATCCTGGGAGTGATATTGCTGCAACCCAACACAGCGTAAGTGGGGCAATAATCTCTTCAAGAACAGTCAAGACTTCTCGAAGGCTTGGTGACTCAGTTGTTCTATTTATCTATCAGTATTTGCTAAAGCTCCTGAGAGATAAGTGTTCTTTCTTGTCTTGTTATTTTCAGTCTCTGATTATACTTTTGTTTCGACCTTTGTGTTTGTTTCGTTTATTGGTATTTTGCTTGTTCTTGTTAATACAATTATATATATAACTGCCCTATTGTTGCTGTGTAGTTAGTAATTATACCCAACAGTATATTCTCCTTTCTCATCAAATAGCCAAAACCATGAGTCTGTGTCATCTCTTACTGGTAATGGAAATTGCTTAATCAGTTCAGCATCTCGAGTTTGAAATATATCCTGGATTATATCAACGTCCCACCTACATTCGTCTTCCTGCATTAAGCTGTGCACTATGCTATTTTGATGTTGCACAAACATTGGAGTCCTCACATATCCATCAGTAACATCTGGTAACCAAGGAACACCCCACACATCTGTATCCCTTCCATTTCCAATTCTTTTCCGAGCCCCTGCCTTAACCACGTCTATGGCTGCCATTATACTTCTCGAAGCATAGCTCGGATTCGATCCTACTATAGCATCTAAGAAACTCTTGTTGGGGTAATACTTCGTCTTCACCACTGCAGAAGCCAAGGAATTAGATTCCTTAAGCAGCCTCCAGCCCTGCTTAGCCAGCATAGACAAGTTAAATTTTCTTAACTCCCGAAGGCCCAACCCTCCACAATTCTTTGGTTTACATACTCTACTCCATGTCATTCATTTCACTCCCTTACTATTTCCTCCATTTCCCCATAAGAAAGCATTCATTTTTCTCTCAATCTCCTCACATATAGTAACTGGAATTAGAAATAAGTTCATCCAGAAACTAGGTAGTGTTTGAGCTGATGAACTCAATAAAGTCACCTTCCCATTCTTCGATAATTCTTTATTATACCATCCCTTCAATCTTTGTTACACTCGATCAGTAAGAAAACCAAAAACCTCCGTTTTATTGCTGCCAACACACATAGACATACCAAGATATTTTTCAGATTTTTAAGCTTTTTTAACTTCCAAACTTTCACAGACCTCCCTACAGTTTTCTTCCAGAGTATTAGGGCTGAATACCACCTCATATTTATCATAATTTATAACCTGCTCTGACAATGTCTCATATCTTTGCAACACACTCTTT
This sequence comes from Heracleum sosnowskyi, assembly GCA_030848705.1. NCBI lineage: Eukaryota > Viridiplantae > Streptophyta > Magnoliopsida > Apiales > Apiaceae > Heracleum > Heracleum sosnowskyi. The sequence continues at coordinate 39,378,417 of CM061243.1, read as the reverse complement.
AAAGTTTGCGCTTCTGATTTTTTACACAGACTTGCTCAATTACGTGAGACTAGTTGATTTCGGTTGCCATGAAAACGCTACCCAGATTAAACTAGTGAAAACCAAATGGAGGGTAGTGTAAGCAAGAGCATAGATTATATCTGTTTAATTAGTTGCCTCTAATATATCATCTAAAACTCCTTTTAATGATGGTGTTTGATTATATGGAGTGTAAATTATAGATTGCACAGAGTTGCAAACCAGCAACCATTTTTCTTGATCAGTACAGAAACGAATTCGCACATATTGCTGCTAACAAAATATTAATAAAGGATGTACACATTTCTTAATCAATTCCTCTGTTCTACACAAACGAGGTGGCAGTTGGCATTAAGTTTTTCTGCCTGATCAAAGTTACGAGGGACTAATTGTTAAGAGCAAACCAAAATGATCGCTAGGCAAAACAGGAAGCATCATTTTCTTCACCTCATTTTTTACTTTCTTTTCTTTGCAATATGATAAGCCTGGTATTGCTTCCATCCCAATCATTTCAATTCTATCTAAGTTGAAATCTTGGAAACAACACAAAAAACGATCCAATCGCTTTTGAAGTGTCCGATTACCAGACAGCATCTTGTTGGTCTTGGTATCATATGTACATCCTAGCTCTCCAGGTCTTAGCTCTGTCCAAGCATCAACCCAGCCATCAGGCGTAGGAACTGGTCCATCCAATTTGTCATCCCAATTCATGTCACCGCAAAATATCACATTTTTATGTTGTTTAAGGAAGTTGATAGCCTCTTTTGCCTGATCAACCCTTTCTTTGCTATACATCTGATCCCATTTAGGAGGTCCTGGACAAGGGCTTTCAAGGTGACTCGTAGCGATGACTAATGATTTATCTTCCCTGGATACAACTTCAGCAACACAGAGCTCTCTTCCCATGATTGAATTACGAAAAGGTTTGCAGCTGAATAAATTTCCTGGCATTTTGCTTAGCTGAAAAATATGTGATTAAAAGATTACGAGAATATACTATGTATTTAGTTAAAAAAAAAAAAAAAGAGAGAGAATATAATATGTATTAGATAGAAAACAAGAGGAACAAGATTGAACCACATGAAGGCAATGATCTATAGAGCACATTTTTAGCTTGCCTTAATTTTGATTTGATGAAAACATCTTTCAATAAGACAAGGGATTAAACACATAGCATATTGCAATTTCTTCACATCTAGCAAAAAGATAAAAGAAGAAGGGTAGGGCTCAATATCCAACTACTTATAAATGAAAGCATAAATCAGCTTTCAATATGACAAAGTTCATTTTCAAGAATGACATCACAAAATCTGTATGTGAAGATGCGACAAATAAAAAGGACTGATATTTGGGAGCTTGTAGGAAACCTAACCTGCATACAAAAGTATGCTCTTGTGAATGCTATATCACTAGAAACTGAGCATTTATACAACTTCCACCAGCTTGATTGCTGAAAAATGTCATATATATTAGGGGTGACTTCCTACAAATGAAGTTGCCGTTGTTAGTATCATAAAAAAATAGAGGCTGAGATGGACATAAGGAACTAAATTCAAGAGAGCTAGGAAGGAGGGAGAAGAAAGGACCTGCAAACATATTATATCGGGTGAAAGCATTTCAATTAGGTTTCCCAAGGCATTCATCCTCTGACGCATCTCTAAATCCTCTCTAAACCACACATTATAACTCAAAATCTTTAATGTTTTTGGAGCTTCGATCGTGCAAGTTTTATCTGGAACAAGAAAAAAATAATATGAGATTTCCTACGAACTTAACGATTTGCATAGAAAATGTAAGAAATTTGGAGCTAACGCGTAATTTAATAAGAAAGTGATTGTATGCACTTGGACCTATTTTAAAGGACAAGAAAATAAATTTGGTAAAGTTGAGATGTGATGAAACACCAATCTTGCACATAGACGGGTACAGGAACATATACAGGGATGGGAAACGGAAATTTTAAAATTTTAGAATACTGGTACAACAGTAAAAATACATCATGCATTCTTAAATCTCGACATCATCAAATATCAACTCGATCTCCATTTATAGCTCATTAAGTAAAAGTTCTGCATACTCTAAAAATCCAACATCTTCTAGAGAATCAAATGCATCTCCACCAACATCCTGCATCTTAATCTTCTCGGTTTCATATTGTTTGGAACATCTGGAAAAGAGACAGAGGTTGTTGTGGATGAAAACCAAATCTTTGACACAATTCGGATTCAATTTATTCCCCAAGCGAGTGAAAGGAGTATGTACTCCACTGTCATTCACAACAAGGGGAAGAAGCAGTGTATCCAAGCAATTTCAAAGCCAAAGATTAGAGAAAAGAAGTTTCAAGTTAATTAGCCTTACCGACCTTCTTACGAACAACATCCTCTAAGCCTTTAACACTAAATAGTTATGCCATCACTCTTAACTTCCTGATCAAATTTCACCACAATATTTGAGAGAGAGTGCAGCTGAATAAAATTAGGGTTTTAGACTTTTAGTTCAATGGGGACAAGTATTTTAGTGTCCCAAGATCTAGTAGGTCGTCCCCAAACTTTGGAAAACGTCCCCATGCCGTTCTTGTCACATATCGAAAACGTATCCAAACTTGGTAGTCGAATGGTTCTTGTCACATTCTTGTCACATACCAAAAACATATCCAAACTTGGATAGTCGAAGGGTAGCCATCCCCATGCTTCACACTGAAACCAAAATTCTAGGATACTAACTAAATTCACAACTCAATCACGAACCTTCCCCTAGTACATCCATAGAATCATCTCACGAGACTCTCAAATTATTGTGTTTAAAATCATTATTTAAACTTCGATTACCAAAACAACAAGACTCTAAATCAAACAAAAATCATTTTTCCATGTTCTAACAAAACCTCGCACTCGTGTGGCAAGTGAGGACTCCAACAAGCATGAAAAAAACACAAGTAGTAAAGTAGAAGAAGAATGTGTAGACTGCAGAAAATAAGTAAAACAGCAGTAGCAGTGTGTGTACAGGTGCAACAGTGAAGCAGTCCTTCCCTGTGAACAAAACTCTACAAAATACACTTCAACAACAATCCACCTACCTACGAATAGTAAAGTTACAAGTTTTCTCACATCCACCATTTCCACTACTGTAAACAGCTGAAAGACAATTTCCCTATCCGTTCTTGTAACCGAGAAACGATGCTTTGAAAAAAAAACGAGCAACTTATATCATATACTCATATGTAGCCTACAACCTCTAATGTAATAGATCAATCTACTACATAATCAACATAGTTCTAACGTGATGCAGTATCTTTCTTTCTATAATGCAGTGACATAGAATCTAAGAGGTCACTGCTCCAAAGAGTCCATAATACAGTAACCACTTATGAAATTCTTATTGCTAAAGCAAAATTATATCTTTACATAATGCATTTAACTACCACTAGTAAGTTGTATGACCAATACCACCCTATTTATAGCAACTAGCGCAACCATGATACAAAAGAACAAAACTTTTCTATAGGATCTTAAACAGGGAAGAAGAACAATCACACCCACTAAATACAAACAGCACGAGCAATCGTAATCACAACCTAGAACCAGACCAATACAAAGCAAGTAAAGATTAGTCATAAACACCCTAAACAAGTACTTAAAACACTAACAATCATCACCCTGGCAAAACATTAAAAGTTAAATATCATACATTTCCACAATTATAAATGCCAACATAACTAATTCCACAAAAAGAAATTCAAAACACGAAAAAGATCAAGAATTGAAAAATACCCAAAACAGCAACTTCATTTTTCGCAGACTTAACACTAACACTACTAGCAAACAATCCAGAACCTTTAGAACCACCAAAACCCATATCTTTAACTTCTCTGATTTTTCTCTTACACCTCTGCAAAGGCAAGAACACACTCCCTACACTAGGATCAATGTCATCATCATAACCAGTTTCAAGGGCAGTTAACAAAGAAGCAGAGGCTCTGGTCCCACAAATCTGACAATTATTGTTCTTATAAGAGTTGTGGAAAGTGCAAGACTTGCAAGACCAAGTGGGCTTTGATGATGATGATGGGGAAAGTGAAATTTGGGTTTGGGCTTGTGGGGTTAAGCAGATCTGGCAAGTGGGTTGGTGTGAGTTTGGGTTGGTGAATGTGCATTGAGAACATGTCCAAGAGAGTGAAGTGGATGATGAAGGAGAAGACATGGGGGTGATTAAGGGGTGGAAAAAGATGGGGGGTTTGGGGAGGGTTCTTGAGAGTGTGTGTATATGATGGATGAGGGACATTTTTTGAGTTATGTATGTACCCTAGGTTTACCGCGTTTGGGTGACAAAAGGGCAAAACTGTTCAAGTACTTTGTGCCCAAATATTTTTTTTGTTTTGTTTTTTAAATTCCATCAATGTATATTTTTAAAACTCATCTTTCTTCGTAACTATTTACTCAATCTATCTATTACTTCTATTACAGTACTTCGATCTATCTATCTATTACTTCTATTATCTATCTATCTTCTATCTATCTATCTATTACTTCAGTTTGTCATTTTAATGCTTGTGAACTTACAATTTTACCCCTATTTTTTGAAAAATAACAAAAATATCATTGTTATATTATTATGCAAAAATATGTTATTGTAGAGAATCAAACCCCCAACCTCCTTCTAAGAAGTCCAAAGCCTAACCACTATGCTAAGTTGCTTTTTGAGTTTACTTTAAAGATTTTATTAGATAAGTCACATTATTTTCTCTAATTCTATAATCTTTTTTTTATTTTGAACCTTTGAGTAAATAAAATATTGGTCCATATTATTTATATAAATTTGTATTTTTTATTTACGTTATTATCTATACTATTATATTAAAGACGAAACATTGAAAGTTTTGTAGTCTGGTCAGTTTTTGTAGTCTGGTCCTCCAATTCTCAACCGTTGGATCTTTCAAATCAATATAATATAAGCCGTCATATAAAATACTAAAAGATATTATAGATAAATATAATATTTTATATTATAATTACTAATAGCTATCTAATTATCTTTTTCAGTTGAAACATATTATTTGTTTATATTTTCTCAATAAAACGACTCATATTCTAATAATAACACGACCACATTACTTATTTATATTTTCCAACTTAAACAACTCATCTTCTAAAAATAATACGGGCAACATATATATGGAAACATAATGTAATTTTATATAATTATTAACAAAAAACCAACTGCCTTTTTCAGCACATTACCAGTTTTGTATTTTCTAACTAAAATAACTCATTTTCTAAAAATAACACGGACACATTACATATTTTATATTTTATAACTTAAACAACTCATCTTCTAAATATTTAATATTATAATTATTAATAACTATCAAATTACCTTTTTCAGCTAAAACATATTACCTATTTTATATTTTCTAAATAAAACGACTCATCTTCTAAAAATAACACGGACAAAGTACCTGTTTTATATTTTCTAAATTAAACAACTAATATTCTAAAAATAATAGGGGCAACATATCTATATAAACGTAATATAATTTTATATAATTATTATTAAATAACCAACTGTCTTTTTCAGCACATTACCTATTTCTTATTTTCTACCTAAAACAACTCATCTTCTAAAACCAACTACCCTTCTTAGCACATTACATGTTTCTTATTTTCTAACTAAAACAACTCATCTTCTAAAAACAACACGGACGCATTACCTATTTTATATTTTTTAATTTAAATAGGCCAACACAAGGGCAAAGTTTGCCATTTTAATGCTTGTGAAGTTATAATTTTACCCCTATTTTTTGAAAAATAACAAAAATACCATTGTTATATTATTATGCAAAAATATGTTATTGTAGAGAATCAAACCCCCAACCTCCTTCTAAGAAGTCCAAAGCCTAACCACTATGCTAAGTTGCTTTTTGAGTTTACTTTAAAGATTTTATTAGATAAGTCACATTATTTTCTCTAATTCTATAATCTTTTTTTTATTTTGAACCTTTGAGTAAATAAAATTTTGGTCCATATTATTTATATAAATTTGTATTTTTTATTTACGTTATTATCTATACTATTATATTAAAGACGAAACATTGAAAGTTTTGTAGTCTGGTCAGTTTTTGTAGTCTGGTCCTCCAATTCTCAACCGTTGGATCTTTCAAATCAATATAATATAAGCCGTCATATAAAATACTAAAAGATATTATAGATAAATATAATATTTTATATTATAATTACTAATAGCTATCTAATTACCTTTTTCAGTTGAAACATATTATTTGTTTATATTTTCTCAATAAAACGACTCATATTCTAAAAATAACACGACCACATTACTTATTTATATTTTCCAACTTAAACAACTCATCTTCTAAAAATAATACGGGCAACATATATATTGTAATTTTATATAATTATTAACAAAAAATCAACTGCCTTTTTCAGCACATTATCAGTTTTGTATTTTCTAACTAAAATAACTCATTTTCTAAAAATAACACGGACACATTACATATTTTATATTTTATAACTTAAACAACTCATCTTCTAAATATTTAATATTATAATTATTAATAACTATCAAATTACCTTTTTCAGCTAAAACATATTACCAATTTTATATTTTCTAAATAAAACGACTCATCTTCTAAAAATAACACGGACAAAGTACCTGTTTTATATTTTCTAACTTAAACAACTAATATTCTAAAAATAATAGGGGCAACATATCTATATAAACGTAATATAATTTTATATAATTATTATTAAATAACCAACTGCCTTTTTCAGCACATTACCTATTTCTTATTTTCTACCTAAAACAACTCATCTTCTAAAACCAACTACCCTTCTTAGCACATTACATGTTTCTTATTTTCAAACTAAAACAACTCATCTTCTAAAAATAACACGGACGCATTACCTATTTTATATTTTTTAATTTAAACAATTCATTTTCTAAAAATAACATGAACAATATATATATATATATATATATATATATATATATATATATATATACTATTATATTAAAGACGAAACATTAAAAGTTTTTGTAGTCGGTTTGTAGTCTGGTCCTCCATAGTTTGGTCATCCAATCTCTAACCGTTAGATCTTTTAAATTAAATTAATGAGAGTCAATGGATATAATACTAAATATTTTTTGGTATGTTGTGATTTTACTTAATTGTATTTCGTGTTTTTACTTAATTACCCTTAATTATTTATAAAAACTATTATTAAATAATAATATTATCTATTTATAACCAATTACCTTTTACACCTAAAATATATTATTTTTTTATTTTTTCTGAAAAATTCCCTTATTTTTCCAAAAATATCATGGACAATTACCTTTTTTTTAACTAAAACATATAAGCTTTTTATTTTTGCTTACTAAAACCTCTCATTTTCCAAAAATATCACAGACAGTTTCATTTATTAAAATAAAATAATAAAATTATAATTGTTAATAACTAACCATTTACCTATTTTAGCCAAAGTGTATATTCTTTTTTATATTTTCAAACTAAAATTTTTATTTTTCTATTTTTTTCTAACTAAAACATCTCATTTTCCAAAAATATCACGGGCAGTTCTTTTTAATGAAATGAAATAATAATATTTATAATTACTAATAACTAACCGATTAACTTTTTTTTTCCAAAATGTATATTCTTTTTTATATTTTCTAACTAAAATTTTTCCTAAGTAAAATCTCACATTTTTCAAAAATATAACATGTAATTTCATTTAGTAACATAAAATAGTAATATTATAAATACTAATAATTAACCAATTACCTTTGTTAGCCAAAGCGTATATTATTTTATATATTTTTTAACTAAAATTTCTTCTTTTCTAAAATTATCGCAGACGACGTCTATCTATACTATCAATCAATACAATTATATAATAGACGAAACATTAAAAGTTTGGTTGGTCGGTATGGTACATTGTGATTTTACTTAATTGCCCTTAATTAACTGTACTTCGTATTTTTACTTAATTAACCTTGCTTATTTATAGAAATATATTATTAAATAATAATAATACCTATTTATAATCAATTACCTTTTTCACCTAAAATACATTATTTTTTCTATTTTTTCTAACAAATTCCCCTACTTTTTCAAATATATCACGAACAATTACCTTTTTTAACTAAAACATGTTAGTTTTTCTATTTTTCCTTACTAAAACCTCTCATTTTCCAAAAATATTACAGACAAACCTTTAGTTATTTATTTTTAAACCTATTTTAATATTATGATTATTTTTTAAAAGTTTACCAATTTTAACATGTCTGCTTATTTTTCTTAACAAATGCAATTACTAAAAATATTAAAATATAAATAATCAAATACCTATTTATAACCAATTAACTTTTCAGGTAAAACACATTATATATTTTTTCTAACAAAGTCCCTCATTTTCTAAATATATAATGGGAAATTGCATTTTACAATTTACTTTTTCTATTTTTCTCATTAAAATCCAATTTTTTTCCAAAAATATCACAGGAAACCCTTTAATTATTTATTTTAAAACGTATTTAAATACTCTTAATTATTAAATTTTAAAACCTCATTTTCCAAAAATATCACGGGCATTTACCTTTTTAAACTAAATATATGTTACATTTTTTATTTTTTCTTACTAAAACCCTTCATTTTCCAAAAATATAACGGGCAAACTCATACTTATTTATTTTAAAATTTGTTTTAATGTTTTTAATTAATTAAAAGTGTTTAGCTATTTTAACATGTCTACTTATTTAGTGCACAATTACAATTAATGAAAATATTAAAATAATAATAATAATATAACAATTAAAAATCCGTGCATCGCCGGGTTTTAAGCTAGTACTATTATATAATAGATGAAACATTGAAAGTTTTGATTTCGATTTTCGGTAATTTATTCTATTTAATCTATCTATCTGTACTATTATATAATAGCCGAAATATTGAAAGTTTTGATTTTCGATTTTCTCACATATATAACATAACTACAAACTCTTTTAATCATACTTTACTTAGAATTCAAAAACACGACTTTTTTTTAGAAAATATTTATATTTATATTTATATATATTACAATAAAATATATTGATAATTTTGACGGTTATCTTGACTGACATGATTACTAAGCTAATAAACTTTTATAAAATCTATAAGTTTTTTTAGATTTAAAGTATTAAAGTAGTACTTTTAATTCTTTTTAAAAAGTTAGCATTTTCAGAAGTATTAAAATCTCAAAAAATTTAAAAGTAAATTTTAAAATTAATATTAAAATCGTCCGTGCAAAGCACGGGTTATAGGCTTGTATATATATAGGTAAATCTATCTATCCACTTATATATATTAAATGGCGTCTAAGGGCAAATTGAGCCCAAAAAATGGTTGTGAAATTACAATTTTACCCTTATTTGTTGAAAAATCACAAAAATGCCACTTTCTATAAGTTATGCTAAAAATTAATTAATTTGTGTTCTCATTAAGAATGGAACCCTTAACTTCATTTTAGCAATTTCATGTCTTAACCACTATGATAAGCTAACTTTTGATTTGTAATTTAGAATTCCTATTAGGTAAATCACATTATCTCCTTTTATTCTTTTCATAATTTAAATTTTAAGTATATAGAACGTTGACTTATATTATTTATATACCATTATGTTTGTTTTTGTAGCTTTGTATATAACTACATATCCGATCATGTTTGTAATTTTTTTATTATACATGTTTCTTTTCAATTAAAAAATACCAATTATATTGTTAATTGATATAATTTATATTTATTTGAACTGGTCAAATATTTATACATAAAATATAATAATAATATTTGATCTAATATAAATTACATATTAGATACAAGGATCTCATTATTCGTTAGTTAATATTTTTTAAATTAAGAAAGTTAGCGTTGATATTTTTCATTAAATTATGAAATAATTATTATACAATTTGTTCGTCTCATTCATTTGTTAACAGTTTTATTTTCGAAATGTACACTCCTTTATTTTTATCTTTCCAAAAGACATATTATTCTTTACAACTTTAATAAATCTCACATGTCACTAATTTGTCCATTTTTTTTTATCATTCCTTCACCGTTCACATCTTTCACAAAAATTTGATTTATGACACGAAAATTTAGTGTTTGATTTAATTTTTGATGCATTAAATTACACGAACACGAAAATAAATGATAAAAACGTAAAATGTCTTATTGACATGTATTGTAGACTTTGTGATTATACAATAACCGCTTATATATATTATCTATACTTCCGCCAAAAAAATCTTAACTCACAATTTTTATTTAAGGGGTTGTCATTAACCAAAAAGTTGGTGATAAGACCCCTCTTTACTGTTTTCTTTTGATTTTGTTTTCGATTTGTATAGGTCTCTCTCATTATTGAGAGTTTTAGTACCCCGTTTAGTGGATTTTCTCTACCCATTCTTCGGGTTTGTTCTCTTTCCTTGTGAGAGTTTGATTTGTTTTAGTATCCGAGATCGTAGATCTGTAGGATTTATAATAGTCGTTCATTGATTTGGATTGTATGGAGTCGCAATTACGATTAATTGTTCGAATACGTATGGACGAATTAGATATATATATATATATATATATATATATATATTGCACGACTACAACAGATTATTAGATTGTCTCTCTAAAAAGGCTGCAAACTTCAGCGATATGAACGAGTGATGTGCTACAATGAATGATTTGCTCAACAATCATAGTTCGGGGTGAAGAAAATTCTGATTTGATCTATTTTATTACGTGTTTGTTCTATTTTGATTATTTTTGTAGATGTCGTATGGCCGTTTATTAATGAATTACTTGATTATCAAAAAAAAAATATTATGTATAAGATATAAAAAATTAAGAAAATTTGTAATATATCTGAATATATAATCTCACATACATGATTATCTTTTTTACAAATATACTTTTATTACATTAAAATCACATGAATTTACAAACATCTATGTTATACACGAACAATTATGCTACAATAATTATTTATGTTACACTTAATTGATCATTTTAATAAATTTCTTTTCACGATATTGGAAATTTAATTATTATTTAAGAAATTAATAATAATAATAATCATGTCATTTTAATAAATTTCTTTTCACGACATTAAAAATTTAATTATTATTTAAGAAATTAATAATAATAATAATCATGTAATTATTATCGTATAGATATATTGATCCAACTTTTTAAACCTGATCAAATTATAAAATATTTGGTTCATGAAAACGGCATACAATATTATAAAATTAATTTACAAATATAAAATAAAGTTGAAATACTATAATTTACCATATATTTAATTATAAAATTATTTCGAAGATTCTGATTTGTGCGAAAATTATTTTCTTATATGAACAGGCCCGTGCATCGCACGGGCTTCTACGCTAGGGGGTGAATCCATTTAATGTCTACATAGTTAACATATTTATTTTAATGTAGTAAAATCTAGTAAACATAGTGGTTAGAATCACTTTGTAATTTAATACAAAGATGAACACATGAGAGGAGTGCAGAATCAGTTCCCAAGTAAAAAACCAAAAACAAATAGGTGACATGAATACTCCAAACTGTAATAGGTGTTCATCTCCCAAGGTGTTTATCACAAACTTGGGTGATGTGAGGGTGTGCAAAGATGCGTCGGCCTTTAGCTTCTTTTTAAAAATCCTCTATCTCATTCATGCATGTTCGATTATATTACAATAACATTGCATGCATATAACCTATTCATAACCTAATTTGCAAAAAAAAAAAAAAAAACCAATCAATTCCCGAAAAACATCTAACAACCGCTCTCTAACGCAAATTACCAATATACAAACTATCCTTTCTCTAACACACAAAACACAGGTAAACCTGCTTATAATCACAAGAAGAACAATAGTACATTCGTGCTTCAAATTCTACATTATTTCAATCTGGTCTCAAAATCAATAATAGTCACTATAAACAAGTCTTAGAGCCTTGGCATAGTTACGTTTGTGATTCAAAGTAATTACACTATTCGTCAAAAAAAATTATTTACTCCTCACTATGCATGAACCATACTTCTCATTTTACGCACGATAAAAATTATTGACATCTCTATGCAGGCCCGTGCCTTGCACGGGCTGTTACGCTAGTAATGTTCTAATAGTGGAACTGTAAATGCTCTGAAAATTTATAGCGAGAAAGCCCGGACTCGTCACACAAATTTGTACTTGGAACACAAACCAATTACTTCATATAATCACCTGAGCGTCACGCCGAACCAGAATTCTAAAATAATCGAGTTATATTTAAATATTTGATAAACTATTAATGATAACGGGGATTCAAAAAAAATTCTCTACTATTTCTTAAATAAAAGTCGAATCTTAAGAAATATCCCGTAATTACATCATACTAGCTGATAATCCATGTCAAGCACGTGCTGAACATAAGTCAATATTAAAATATTAATATTGATAAATTATTAATAAATATTTGTCAATGATTGAATAATAAAAATATATAATAAATAAATCACTATTTAATTATGTAATTATAGATAATCGAACTATGGATAAAGTTAAAAAAAATTAAAATTAATAAATAAATCTTGTATGATTACATAGCTGCAAGGAATCAAACGATGAAGCTAATGAATTAAAATAAATAAATAAATAAATCTTGTATAATTACGTTTGTAAGGAATCGATCCTGGATGTCGCTAAATAATAAAGTAAATAAATCTTGTATAATTATGTAGTTGCGAGGAATCGAACTCGGCTTTAGTGATAATCAAATTTGGTACTTTGGTCCTTGGTACCGCACGTCATTTTCACACTGTTTTGCTTGTTAATTAAGAGTATAGATATGCATGCCATATGTACAGATTTATATCACTTAGAGCAACTTCAACCCAATACTAAATTACTATAATAGTGATGATTATAGTGTAAAATGAACTTCAATTCAACACTAAAATTGTGTTCCAAGGACACTAAATGAACATTGAGACACAAAATTTGACGACAAAAGTTTATTTGGTGTTCCTTTTACATTAAATTTAGTGTCTTTCAAAATTTATTACTTTTCAATTTTAGATCTTATTAACAATACTAGCTTATATCCCGTGCGATGCACGGTTTTCTTTAAAATTTTATTATTTTTTATTTAGATTTTTGTAATTATACATTATTTTATGAAATTTTAATATATATATTTATATGTGTATATAATAAATTGGATTTATATATCTAATAATATATTTAATTTAATAAATTTTTTACGTAATCTTTAGTAGTATTTTAGATATTAAAATATAAAATATTTTTAAATAATAGATCTAACAGTCAGTATTATTTGTTCTTAAAAAATCTAAATGTGACTAAAGTGCAAATAATAAAATATGTGATATGTAATTTACCGAGTTTCTTCTAACATATGCTATTACTTTTATTTTTTTTATTAATTATCTTATTTAAATTGTATGTTATAAAAAATTATATTAAACCCGGATTTTATAAGTTTAATATAATAATATTGTCATTATATCTATATTTTGCCCGTGTTTTTTTTAATTCGAATATGAGTTGTTTTACTTAAAAAAATATAAAACAGACAATGTACTTAAAAAGACAGTTAATTACTTATTAATAATTATATAAAATTATATTACATTTATATATATGTTACACAGGTTACTTTTAGAAAATTAGTTGTTTAAATTAGAAAATATAAAAATTATATTACCTCTTTATATATATGTTGCTCATGTTACTTTTAGAAAATTAGTTGTTTAAGTTAGAAAAAAATAAAAAAAGGTTATGCGTTTAGCTAAAAGTGGTAAGTGGTTATTTATTAATAATTATATATAACAATATTACCATTACATATTTATTTTCCATATGTTATGTTTAGAAGATAAGTTGTTTTAGTTAGAAAATGTAGAACATATAATGTGTTTTTGCTGAAAAAAGGTAATCAGTTATAAATATGTAATAATATTATCATTATATATATATATATATATATATATATATATATATATATATATATATATATTACCTATTTTATTTTTAAAAGATGAGTTGTTTTGGTTAGAAAAAAAATATATAAAATTGGTAATGTGTTTTAGCTGAAAACAAAATAATTGATTATAAATAAATTGATTATAGATATGCCCGACCCAAATTATATATATGCCCGATCTAAATACCGACCGACCGACCGATCAAAACTTTTAATGTTTCGTCTTTAATAATACTAGCTTAAAACCCGTGCGATGCACAGATTGTTAATTGTTATTTTATTATTATTATTTTAATATTGTATTAATTGTAATTGTGCAAAAAATAAGTAGATATGTTAAAATAGCTAAACACTTTTAATTAATTTAAAAAATTAAAACAGATTTTAAAATAAATAAGTATGGGTTTGCATATTATATTTTTGAAAATGAGGGGTTTTAGTAAGAAAAAATAAAAAATGTAACATATATTTAGTTTAAAAAGGTAAATGTAACATAGTATAGATAGATAGATAGATTAAATGGAATATCCCGTGATATTTTTGAGGTTTTAGTTAGGAGAAATATTAGTTAAAAAATATAAAAAAGAATATACGTTTTGGAAAAAAAGCTAATCGGTTAGTCATTAATAATTATAATATTATTATTTTATTTTATTAAATAGAAGTGTTCGTGGTATTTTTGGAAAATTAGAGTTTTTATTTAGGAAAAATAGAAAATTAGAAATTTTAGTTAGAAAATATAAAAAAGAATAGGGAAATTACCAAAAATACTATTTTTTTCTAAGTTTTTTTGCAATTTTACCATCTTCTGGAAATATTTGCAAAAATACCAAAATAATTGCAAAAATACGGTCTGCAACTACTTTCAACCATCTGCAACTGCAACCAAAATCAACCAAAGATGCAACCAAAAATACGACCAACAACCAACGCAACCAGATGCAACCAGAAGCAACTTTTTAAAAAATGATTGAAAAACAGCTGAGAATTCAAAAAAAATTGTTAGTAAGATGTTTGGTAAACTTGTGGTCTTGATTAATTCGTTCCTCTGGGGTTCAATGGTTAACCTTTGGGGTTCAATGGTTGGGTTTTAGAAATATTAAGAATGAGGAATAATTCGTATACAGACTTAGGGTTTAGGGTAACCCTAAACCCTAGACTCTAAACCCTAAACTACCCTGATTTTAGGGTTGTAAACAACCCTAAAATCAGGACGCCGGAAAAAAATCGTTTTTATTAAAAAGTTGCATCTATGGTTGATTTTGGTTGCAGTTGCAGATATGGTTAAAATTAGTTGCAGACCGTATTTTTGAAAATATTTTGGTATTTTTGCAAAAAAATTTAAAAACACATAGTATTTTTGCAAAAAAAAAAAAATTTGGGTTGGGTATTTATGAAAAAAGCCCAAAAGAATATACATTTTGGCTAAAATTGGTAATGTGTTAGTTATTAGCAATTATAACCTTATTAGGTTATTTTATTAAATGAAACTGCCTGCAATATTTTTGGAAAATGAGATGTTTTAGTTAGAAAAAATAGAAAAGAAATTATATATAATAATTTTAATATTTTATCTAACAGTTCTCATCGATTTAATCAGAAATATCTAACGGTATGCAGTGACCAGACTACAAAAACTTTCATGATAAGACTACAAAACTTTCAATGTTTTGTCTTTAATATAATAGTATAAATAGTATAGATAAATAAAAACGAGAGAAAGCTAGAATATTCTTTTTTTTTATGTGAAAAATTACTTTTAGTATAAAGTATAATCTTAACGAATTAGAGTAAATTTTATTAATGGTGTAATTTTAACACCAAAATAATATTATAATAACACTATTTTGATATCATGCTAAAAGAAAAGTGATCCACATCTGAATCATTTATGCATGCCACATGTACACATAATTGAAACGACAAAAACAAATATAAAGTTTTAGAATTGATTAGAAGAGACAGAGTCGTTGCAATCTCCAGCATCATACGTCTATCAAACTCCTCCGACCATCTCACTTTCTTCTGTATTAGAATTTTAGTCAAGACAGAGCCCCATATAAAAATAGTGGTATTTTATGAATAATGTTATAAAATTAAAGTAATAAAATATAATTATGATGAAAGAACCAGAGGAAAGGAAGAGAAGTAGTAATGTTTTTTTACTCCTGATACTTTCTTGTGTACATGAGACGTGCAACACCAATCCCTATTTATAGATAAACTAATGGGCCTTTCTTACAGTATGAATACAAGCCGGTTGAATTAATAAGCCATGTATGGAGAAATGAAATGAAGACTGTCTAAACTTTTCTTTTGTTCATATGTCTCGGTAATGTATGCTGAGCTTGCATGCATAGTCCATGTGCCTCATTTGACAATCATTAATCCATTCATATTATAACACTCCCCCTTGATTGTCAATGTGAATTTTTTTTTACAAAGAATAGATAGAATCACTAATAGCAGGGTTTACTTATGTATATTGCTAGTTGCTAGTCAAGTTGCGAAAAGAAATAATTGACAGCATACACAATTACGCATAGCATGTAATTATTATAATTGAGTTTAATTTCCAAGTTTCAATAGATAAGACCAACTACAACACATGTATTAACACGACAAGCTGCAATTGGATTTTACGACACATGAATTAATTGAGAAATATCAGTTTTATCTTTCTCAATTTTGTAAAGAGTAAATTGCATAATTGTGGCCGTACTTTACACCGAGTTTCACAAAAGTGGCTCAACTTTCAAATTCTCATTTTAGTGGCCAGAGTTTGATTCCGCCTTTTATAAAAGTGGCTCCCGTTAACTCCCCACTAACGGGAGTAACAGAGCAGGGGTAAAATCGGTTTTTTCAATCATATTCATAATACAAGGCACATATACTGTAAATATAACATTTACAAACTAGATTTTCGACCTAGAAACATTTATAAACTAGACCAGTGGTATATTATGCTAAAAATTGAACAAAAGATAGTAGATAATAAACTGCAATCATAAGATAATAATTTGCAACCATACAAGAGGCTGTTTAAATTGCCAAACATAAGACTAGTTCTCAAAATTCTACCAAAAACAACAGCCCTTGTGCAAAATAATAATTCTTAATATAAGACTAGTTCTAAACATAAGACTAGTTCTTTACATAATTTGGTTCAGTCATGATATCTCTGGGTAGCCTTCTTCTCTCTCACACTCCTTGCCCTTAGTATCTCAGTTCTTGTTGTCACAGTTTGCTTCTTCTTTTGCCATGCTTTTGGAGCAACTCCACATGCAGCAGTTGTTCGTTTACCAGGTGGAGGGCCAAAGATACCTCCCTGGCTATCATTCACTTCAATTGTTGGCTGAGATGCACCAGGACTGAACTCATGCCTTTGCTCCTGCTCAACCTGATTTGGTTGATTTTCTTCAGCCCTTTGATATTGCTCACCTTCCTCTGCTTCATTTTGCTCAGGTCTTTTTTCTTCATTTTTCTATAGCAAAAAACATAACTCATTTAAACTGTGTAAGGAGTGTAATACATAATTAAGTGTGTGCAGATTTATACCTTGGTTTTGCAGGTCCTACGATTGTGTCCCCATGCATCATAGTTCCCACATTTCAAGCTTGTTTTCACTCTTTTTAAACTGGTTGCACCAGGTGGTGCCGGTGTGTCATTCTTCTTATTCCTCTTCATTTTTGGTCTACCCGTGCTAGGTTTCACATTGGGAGGCAGGGGTTGTGTGTAAGCAGTTTTGGCCCATGCTTCTCTCCCATTGATAGGTTCAACAATATGAGCATAAACCTAAAAATAAATTACATTTAGACATACAAAATGTCACTAAAGAGATCAATATGAGCTAAGATATGAAGAAGATATACCTTCTCAAACATTGCAACTGTATAGCACTTATGTAGTCCATCTTCTAAAGCAAGCCCCCTTGAATTCATACATGCAACTGCATGGAAACATGGCACTCCACTAAGCTGCCACTTTCTGCAGTGACAAGATTTTGCAGCTATATCTACTACAAGTTCATATCCTCCTGAAGAAGTTACTACCGAAAATCTTGGACCTCCTGACCAAGTGACATGACAACCTACAGATTTTTTATTTGCCCTGTGACAGAAGTACAAAATGTTATTTGTACTACACTTTAAAAAACTCTAATGATAAGAACTACACTTACTCATTTAGCTTGTCCACTGAGTTTGGGGTATATTTTCCAACCCAAGTTTCAGCTTCTAATTTCCTTCTCTGAATTCTACGCATGACAGCTGAATGTATACTTCTAAGCATTGTAATAATGGGAAGGTGCCTTAATTTCTTAATGGATGAATTGAAGACCTCGCAGTGATTGTTTACGAACAAATCACTTTTACAGAGAGTTCTGAACCTAGACCTACTCCAATGTTCTTTCGGTTTAGCTGACAGCCACTCGTAACATTTTATATTTAACTACAAAATTAAGGATAGTATTAGAATGATCAATATTGGTAAAATGTATTATGCCTTAAAAAGTGGTAAAATGATAATTTTTTACCTTTTGTATTTCAGCCATGTTTTTGTCAAAGTGGTAATCTATTGTTGATCTAGCAGCACTCCACATAAGTCCTCTAAGTGCAAGACCCTTGTGAACTTTGCTCATGTTATTGTACAAATGCATTGCACAGAATCTGTGCTCTGCATTTGGACACAACTCCTCCAGTGCATTTACAAGGCCCTTTTGTTTGTCAGAGATAAATGTCCAAGATGCATCATTGGACATATTCAAATCTTCTTTAAGTTTACTTATAAACCAACTCCAGTTCACATTATTTTCAGCATCCACCACTGACCAAGCTATAGGATACATTCCGTCGTCAGGGTCCATTCCAACTGCTGATAATAACTGCCCTCCATATGGGCCTTTTAAATGACACCCATCCAATCCCACAATGGGCCTGCATCCTGCAAGAAATCCTTTCTTAACAGGCCCAAGACAGATGTATATCCTCCTAAATCTACCCTCTTCCAATTCAATTGCTACAGTGGAATCTGGCATCACCCTCTTTACTTCATTTCCATAATCCCAAATCCTTGCATAAGACTCCTCATGTGTTCCATTAATCACCTTTAAAGCCATATTTCTGGCCCTATAAAGCATTGACTTTTTAACTTCACAACCTAAGTCATTTACCACCTTCTTCTGAAAAGCATCACATTCCCAACTAGGATTCATCCGAATATCATCTTCGTACTTCTTTGCTATCCACTCTGCAGTAATTTGTTTCTGATGCCATGTTAGCTGACATGTGTGCTTTGGATTATAAGTTCTGATTTGGTAAGTGTCACTTTTTTGACACTTGTTTGCATAAATGCTCCATTCACAGGGTGGTGTGCACTTGTACTTAATCTTGTAACCCATATTTGGTGTCTTCTGCACAGACCTTCTTTCTATGATGGCATGGCTTCTAACTGCTCTCCTAAAAACTTCTGCACTACTAAAAAGCATACCAAGCTGAAATTTTGGGTTCATCATGTCAACCTTCTCATTAAATTCTGGATAAACAACATCAGCCTCATCTTCACTACTTACAGCCATCTTCTCATCTTCACTCCCAGCAATAGTCTCATCATTAAACTCAATTTCATTGTCATCCCATTTATTAGTCATGTACTCTGTTTCACCTCTGTTGACACTAGTCACATCATCATCCTCCTCATCTACCATTTCATCTTGTTTGGAGTTCCCATCATTTGAGCTATCAGGGTGCCAATCTTCATCTGCCTCACTATCTTCATTTACAGAAATCACTACAATTGGACTTGAGGGTGGTGCAGTTTGTGTGTTTCCAATTGGCAATCCCTCAATACCTATAGGCTCTGTGCTTATAAGCACAACAAACACTTCAACATAGGGATGCTTTTCAGATATGAGACCAGTCATGACTAGTACATCAGCATCATTTTCCAACTTCCCAATCTCCTCCATTCCCTCATTTGGGGCTTTAAAATACAACTCAATCCCTGCAGACTTACGACCAATACACTCGGACACCATTGAACCAACTTCAAATATCGACATCAAATCAACATTACAGAAATCAAAATAATCTATCTTGTAACCCACAAACTTCGAGTTCAGATTCTCAAAATGACCACCATAGTACAATTTTATAGTGAAAAAAGAGGGGTAATCTGCAATATACAAAACAATTTCAAAGAATGGTTTTTTATTACCATTTCAGTCGAAAGGGAGACACAAGGGACCATTCTAAACATATTCAAAAGAAAAAACCATATTCTAAACATATTCTAAACATATTTAGGACCACATGATGAATACAATACAATAAATCACAATCGATTAAGAAAACGAAGTGTTCGAACACATACCTTTATAGTTAGGGCACTCGGCATCTCCATATTTATGCATATTCTCCTTGGATCGCCTAAACCATTCCATTTCAGCTTCACAATTAGGGTTTTCTTTGAGTAATTAGGGTTTTCTTCGAGTAATTGGGGTTTTTTCGATAGAAGTAATTAATTTACTAAAGCCAGTGGTGTTATATATATATATATATAATAAGCTAATTGTCTAAATTACCCTTCTGACTTATACAAAATTTGTATCTAACGGCGAAAAATTAACGGGAGTTAACGGGAGCCACTTTTATAAAAGGCGGAATCAAACTCTGGCCACTAAAATGAGAATTTGAAAGTTGAGCCACTTTTGTGAAACTCGATGTAAAGTACGGCCACAATTATGCAATTTACTCTTTTGTAATTTTGTATGCTATTTGTAATTATTATCCACAAAAGGACACCAATCTAGTAGTTGTGAAAATGAAAGTAAAAGCATCTTACAGGCACCGCATTGAAAGCACTATTTATATATAATTATAATTACATTTTATAGAATATTTAGGGTTTACTTATGTTATATTGCTAGTTGCTACTCAAGTTGCGAGAAGAAATAATTGACGGCACACACAATTACATATGCTATTTGTAATTATTATCCACAAAAGGACACCAATCTAGTAGTTGTGAAAACGAAAGTGAAAGCATCTTACAGGCACTGCATTGAAAGCCTTATTACTTTTATGTTTGTGAACTTCAGTTGACCTTCTAATCATAAATCTTGATAAAGAAGAATGGTTGATGCACGCATCGTATCTTTTGCAATCGAAAAGCTTGGTGAATTTATTGCACACGAACTAAACATTAGAATAGGAGTGAAAGATGGTGTAAGGTGGCTCAAAAATGAATTAGGCTACCTCCAAGCCTCAGTAAGATATGCAGAATCAAGGCAGGAAGAGGAGCTAATCAGCAACTGGGTGAGCGAAGTTAAAGATGTTGCCAGTGATGCGGTAACTATCCTAAGTCAATTCAATGCTCTCCAACCAGAACATGCAGCTCCTAAACAAGGTATCTTGTATCGTTTTCGAGACTGTGTTTGCATATTCAAGAAAGAAGTTATGCGTTATGATATTGGCAAGGATATCGAATCACTCAAGGAAAGGATTGTGGTGATCAAGAACAGGCGGATTGAGTACGGTATTGACAACATCTTAGCCACTCCAAACGTGCAGCAGAAACAGAGAACATTTTTAAGAACTACCGCCATTAATAAC
This sequence comes from Heracleum sosnowskyi, assembly GCA_030848705.1. Lineage (NCBI taxonomy): Eukaryota > Viridiplantae > Streptophyta > Magnoliopsida > Apiales > Apiaceae > Heracleum > Heracleum sosnowskyi. The sequence continues at coordinate 39,356,744 of CM061243.1, read as the reverse complement.
CAGGTGGATGTGATTGGCTTCGAGGATGATATTAAAACTTTGACAGGTGAACTTAATAGCGAGCATCTCTCCCTCAAAGTCATTTCTATTCACGGAATGGGAGGGTTGGGTAAGACTTCACTTGCCACCAAATTGTACAACTCTAGCGAATTGAGACAATTTGACATTCGTGCTAAGGTTTGTGTGTCCAACGAATATAACGTTAAAGATGTTCTGAAGAGAATAGTGAAGTCTTTAATGGGACCTGAGCACGAAAAATATTTGTCAAACATGGACGAACATGATTTGGTGCAGTACCTGCCACAGTTACTTGATCGAGGCCGCTACTTGGCGTTGATTGATGATATATGGGATATAAAGGCTTGGGACCAGATTAAAATGGCATTTCCAAACCAAAAGAATGGTAGTAGAATTATCATAACTACAAGAAACAAAAAAGTTGCGGAGATGGTAGATGACAAATGTTTTGTCCATCAACTCCGTTTTCTAACGGAAGAAGAGAGCTGGCAATTGTTCTGTAAGAGAGCAGAACCAACAACCCCAAATTTGAAGAAATTAGGAAGGGAGATGGTTGGAAAATGTCGAGGTTTACCACTTGCAATTGTGGTACTGAGCGGCCTATTATTCCACAATATGAACTATGATTATTGGTCAAAGGTGAAGGAGCATATGTGGAGACACTTGAAGGAAGGTGACTCTTTCCGGATCGAAGAAATACTGAGCTTGAGTTATAATTACTTGTCTCCCCAGATGAGAGACTGTTTTCTCTACCTTTCAAGGTACCCGGAAGATCATGAGATTAACTCAGACGAGTTGAAGCGTCTATGGATTGCAGAGGGATTAATGTCAGAAGCTGAGGAAGGTGAAGTAGTAGTCATGGAGGATTTGGCTGAAGATATTTTGAATGAGCTAATTAGTCGCAATTTGCTTCAGGTTGCAAATTCTCTATTCAACGAAAGATATTCATGGAGGAGTTGCCGGGTCCACGATCTTGTACGTGATCTTGCCATAAATAAAGCAAAGGAGCAGAAGTTGTTGGTTGCTTTAGACTCAGGTAAAAACCATCCAGATCTCATCCATTTGTTCAAAGGACAACCGCGTCATGTCATCTCTAACGGATTAGGTGAGTACTTGAAATTACTTGATGACCGTAGATTTGATGCTTCGTATTTGCGTTCATTGGCACTAGTAAAGTATTTTAGTGAAGTTGAAGTAAAAGCAATGGAGTTGGTGTGTACCAGATTCAAAAATCTCAAAGTGCTAGATATGAGAAGTGTATATTCAAAGAGTATACCAGAAGAAGTAGGGGATTTAGTTCTCCTAAAGTACTTGGGTTTAATGGGTGGTGAGAAGTATTCAGAAAAACCTCTAATAATTCCACCAAGTATAGGCAAGCTGAAAAAGCTACAAACTTTGCTGGGTGCGGAAGAGAGACGCTACACATTTCCAAGAGAGATATGTGAGCTGCATGAGTTGAGGTATTTAGAAATCCAAATCAGTGGGAGTTGGAAAATAGGTAACCACCAAACAAAGTTACACACTCTTCGTGATATACATCCTGAGGAATGGATGAAGATTGATACTGTTAATCTCACCAACCTCCATACACTATCTATAGAAGAACAAGAGAAGAAGAGGGGAGCACATGGTTATACGTTGGAGTCCGTAACTAATTTAACAAGTCTCCAAACATTCACACTCTTCTTCAGTTATTCTGATATTCCAACAATCAAACCACTCTCATCTTGCAATCGTCTCAAGAGCGTTTCCTTAGTAGGTATTTTGAAAGATCCATCGGAACTACGTTTTCTGCCAGATTCAGTCACGGAATTAACTCTATACAATAGTAAGTTCACAAAAGATCCAATGCCCACTATGGGAAGTTTGTCAAATCTCACCGCTCTTTACTTGTTTAAGGTGTACCCGGGAAACAAAATGGTTTGCCGTCATAATGCGTTTCCAAGCCTTCAATTTTTAAGATTAGAGTACTTTTCCGATCTGGAAGAATTGAAAGTTGAGGACGGAGCATTCCCTTCTCTTAAACAATTTCAAACAGTTCATTGTGACAAACTGAAGAAGATTGCGGTACAACTGGAAGGTTTCTGGGTTCAGGGTCTTTAATTTACAAACTCTGTAAATGTATTTATATATATAAACATTAAAAGTTTTAGTTAGTCGCTCGGTATTTGGCCGGACCTATCTATAATCAATTTATTTTTCAGGTAGGTAATATATATATAAAACTAGTTTAATAAGCCGCGCTTCGCAGCGGCTTTATAATAATATCTCTAAATTTTCTCAAAAAATATTCTACAAAATACATTTTTAAATTGTTGCTGAGGAATTTTTTTTATTAATAATGATCTCTTTTTGTCAAAACAAATAACAACAAAAACAACAACCTCTTCCTTTAAAAAAATATATTAATGACATCTTCTCAATGTTTCTTATTCTTGTATGACCTTTGTTATAAATGCACCGAATTTATTGAATTTTGTTAAAAATACACACACTAAATAAATTCTTTAGTCGAATAAATCTTAACATGATATTTTCGAAATTTATACACTATAAATTTCTTAATATACAATTTTTATCTTTGAATTTTCGTGTATGAATTAGAGAAAATATTTTACTAAAAGATATAATCTTTTCTCATAATTTAAATTAGAGCAATAACTATCTAAACGTTTAAAAACAATGATAAACTTTGTTTTTGAAGACCTCCACTTTCGAGTTACCTTGTATACATGTACATCAACTTTTAACTATAAATTCAAAACTAATAACGTACACACATAAACATATAAATCAATTCACAACATGAAAATCACCTTGTCCGGCCTATTATTTTAACTGATTAACTGATGAAACCCCCTCCTTATTAATCCATGTCTTAACTCAATCAACACTAATAGCAAATAACTTTTCTTGTCAAAGATTTTAATATGATCCTGCATTAGAATACAAACAAACGTAATAAGATAAATAACATAAAGAAAAAAGTCTCATACTCATGTACTCATATACACACATGAACAAACAAAAAAGTAAAGAAGAACATTGTTGACAACAAAAATTGCAGTAGACAATTAACAGAGTTTAGGTGTATATTTATACTATTAATTAGCTGTTTGTATGAAAGTATTAAAGATAATTAATTATTTACCAAGTAATTACTTAATTTCTTATGCAAGACCGATCTAATTTCTTAACTTCTTATTTACCAATATGTTCTTGTATTTTCTATTATATTACATTAAAAAAGAAAGTTTAGAAGAGCATAATGTTAAGATGATAATTTCATTTGAAAAGAAATATTATGAGAATATCTAGATAATAATAAAAGTAAGTTCAAAATAATGTAAAGTAATACACTTTTTTAAAAAAAAAATTAGATATTTGAAGACAAGAATATTATAATTGAATATTTAGTTTCCTCCATTTGTAATATTTAGTTTCCTCCATTAGTAAAGATCTATTGTATATTTACTTTCTTTATTAGTAGAGATTTTAAATGTAAGAATATTATATTTACTTTCCTCGATTAGCAGAGATTTTAAATGCGACCGATCTAATTTATTAATTTCTTATTTACCAAAATTTTCCTGTATTTTCTATTATATTACATAATAAAAGAAAGTTTAGGAGAACAATATTTTAAGATGGTAATTTCATTAAAAAAAATATTATGAGAACATTTAGATAATAATAGAGGAAAGTTCAAAATAATGTAAGGTAATACATTTTTTTTTCTAATTTAAATATTTTGAAGGCAATAATATTATAATTGATATTTAGTTTCTTCCATTAATGATATTTAGTTTCCTCCATTAGTAAAGATCTATTGTATTTTTACTTTTTCCATTAGTAGAGATTTTAAATGCAAGAATATTATATGTTTCCTCTATTAGTAAGAATTTAAAAAGTAATTGAGATTTTTTCGAATTTTTAATATTATTAATTCAAAAAATTGAGAAAATTAGAAAAATATAACGAAGCGATCTGAGAGCGCCACCTCACCGCCCCCGTCTTCTCCTTTATATAATAGTATTGATGGTAATATTATTACATATTTATAACTGATTACCTTTTTCAGCAAAAATACATTATTTTTTACATTTTCTAACTAAAACAACTCATCTTCTAAACATTACACATGAAAAATAAATATGTAATGGTAATATTGTTATATATAATTATTAATAAATAAGCACTTACCTTTTTCTAAACACATAAATTTTTTTATTTTTTTCTTACTTAAACAACTAATTTTCTAAAAGTAACACGAGCAACATATATATAAAAAAGGTAATATAATTTTATATTTTTTCAGCTAAAACACATTACCTATTTTATATATTTTTCTAACCAAAACAACTCATCTTCTAAAATTAAAATAGGTAACATATATATATAATGGAAATATTATTACATATTTATAACTGATTACATTTTTCAGCAAAAACACATTATTTGTTCTACATTTTCTAACTAAAACAACCCATCTTCTAAACATTACACATGAAAAATAAATATGTAATGGTAATATTGTTATATATAATTATTAATAAATAATCATCTTACCTTTTCAGTTAAACACATAACATTTTTTATTTTTTTTCTAACTTAAACAACTAATTTTTTAAAAATAACACGAGCAACATATATATAAAAAGGTAATATAATTTTATATTTTTTCAGCTAAAACAAATTACCTATTTTATATATTTTTCTAACCGAAACAACTCATCTTCTAAAAATAAAATAGGTAACATATATATAAAATGATAATATTATTACATATTTATAACTGATTACCTTTTTCAGTAAAAACACATTATATGTTCTACATTTTCTAACTAAAACAACTCATCTTCTAAACATAACACATGGAAAATAAATATGTAATGGTAATATTGTTATATATAATTATTAATAAATAACTACTTACCCTTTTCATCTAAACACATAACCTTTTTTATTTTTTTTCTAACTTAAAGAACTAATTTTCTAAAAGTAACACGAGCAATATATATATATATATATATATATATATATATATATATATATAATCTAATTTAAACAACTAATTTTCTAAAAGTAACATGGGCAACATATATATATATATATATATATATATATATATATATATATATATATATATATATGTATGTAATATAATTTTATATAATTATTAATAAGTAACTAACTATCTTTTTAAGGACATTGTCTTTATATTTTTTAAGTAAAACAATTCATATTCGAATTAAAAATAACACGGAAAAAATATAGATATAATGAAAATATTATTATATTAAACTTATAAAATTCGGGTTTAATATAATTTTTTATAACATACAATTTAAATAAGATAATTAATAAAAAAATTAAAAGTAATAGCACATGTTAGAAGAAACTCGGTACATTACAGAACACATATTTTGTTATTTGCACTTTAGTCACAATTAGATTTTTTAAGAGCAAATAAATACAGACCGTTTGATATATTATTTAAAAATATTTTATATTTTAATATCTAAAATACTATTAAAGATTACGTTAACAATTTATTAAATTAAATTATTTATATTATTAGATATATAAATCAAATTTATTATATACACATATGAATATACATTAAAATTTCATCAAATAATATATAATTACAAAAATCTAAATAAAAAATAATAAAATATTAAAGAAAACCGTGCATCGCACGGGATATAAGCTAGTATTGACTAAAAAATAAATCTTCATATCCCAAATTTCTTCCCAAAAATTATTCCATGAATTGGAGGGTCCTTTTTATTATAACTAGTTATAATAAAAGTTATTCAATGAATTGCAGGGTCTTTTTTATTATAAGCTAATAAAAATTTAGAAATATACTGGTTTATATCCCTGCACAGTCTTCTTTAATATTTTGTTATTTTTTATTTAAATTTTTGTAATTAAATATATTTTGATAATATTTTAATATATATAAATCTATACTATCAATACTATTATATAATAGACGAAATATTAAAAGTTTGATCGGTCGGTATGTACGTTGTGATTTTACTTAATTGTCCTTACTTATTTATAGAAATATATTACTAAATAATAATATTATCTATTTATAACCAATTATCTTTTTCACCTAAAATACATTATTTTTTCTAACAAATTTTGTACATTTTGTTTGGTACATTTTGTTTACCTTAAGTTCTAAGAATAGCAGTTGCTACAAGTAATTTCTTATTTTTTTTTTTGACGAAAAACGTACTTGCCATTCTTATAAACTTTCAGATCCAATTACATGAACAATAAAATCAGGAACAGTATTAAGCCATTCCCGAGAATCTGACACAGAACGAGCCACTCTTGCTAAAGCATGAGCCGCACCATTCGCAGATCTATGAACAAAAGACACTAACACTTCCTCAAAGTGTTTAAATAACTCAATACAATCCCTAACAATTGTATGAAAGTAAGCATTCCCACCCTCACTTCTGCAAGCTTGAGCTAAGAGTTGAGAATCTGTTTCAAAAATACACTTTGCAAACCCCTTATCTTTCAACCACGACAAGGCTTCTTTCAAGCATAGAGCATCTGCTTCTCGCGGCGGAATTAAAACATCTCTTCGCCTACTTATAGCCATAATGAACTGTCCCTCTCCGTCTCGAACTATAGCCCCCATACCAATGCTGTTTATGTCCTCAAATAATGCAGCATCAATATTAACTTTCAGCCACCCAGCATCGGGTCTCTGCCATTGACGTTGTGCAACTGAACCTCTAACATTCACGTCCCCCGGAATCTGTTGCTGCCGTGCTTGTCTCCATTCTGCTAACATATTCGTAGCAGAGGCCTTTACACCAAAAGCTGAAATATTAATTCTGTCCCATACCCACTTATTCCTTCTGTTCCATAGACTCCAACACACTAGTGCCAGCATACCACATTGTCCTCTATTGCATCTATCGAATACCCGTCTTATAACATCAAATGCATTATCCTCAGGCTGCACATCCTGTAACTTATTTTGTAATCCCACCTGCAACCACACATTTTTAGCAAATTCGCATTCAAATAAGATATGAGTATCCGTCTCTTGGTGATTATGACACCACTGACAATATGTATCAACCTGCACTCGTTTTGTAGCCAACCGAGCTGTAGTTGGTAAGCACGAAGAGCACACTCTCCATAAGAACTGAATAACTTTCCCCGGTAATTGTAAGTTCCACAATCTACGCCAAAATTGCGCATATGGTGTATCTATTTCACCTTGAAGCAGTCTATAACAGCTTTTAACTATAAAACACCCTTTCTCCTCAGGCAACCATAACCATTCATCCCTTTCTTGTCTACTTGATAATGGAATCTGTCTTATTAGATTTCGATCTCTCTCATTACACACATCCAATAGCACCTCTTCATCCCACTTTTTATTACCTATCTCCATAAAGCTGCAAACTTTACTCCCTGCTAACACCTCAGGCATTTCAGTAGTCATAAACCCATTTTCCAAATTTGGAAGCCAGTGTACTTTCCAAATATCTGTCTGTGTACCATCTCCAATCTTTCTCCTACAACCTCTCTTTATGATTTCCTGTGCTGCTATCAAGCTTCTCCACATGTAGCTAGGGTTGGGTCCTAATTTAGCATTTAAGAAATCCCCCTCTGGATAATACTTTGCTCTCATACACGCCGTAATCAAAGGGTTTTCATTATTCAATAATCGCCATCCCTGTTTAGCAAGCATAGAAAGATTAAAATTTCTTAAACGTTTGAATCCTAGCCCCCCAGCTTCTTTTACTACACACAACTGTTCCCAAGATTTCCATCGAATCCCTTTATTTTCAACTCCATGTCCCCACCAGTAACCATTCATCTGGACTTCAATGCTTTCACATACTTCATATGGTATCTGGAATAGATTCATCCAGAAATTAGGAATTGTATGTGCTACTGTTCGCAATAAAGTCGCCTTCCCTGCTTTTGACACTATTTTGTTTCCCCACCCTTGCAATCTCTACTTGACCCTATCTGTCAAGAAATGAAACACTGCCTCTTTCTTTCTACCAATCCTCATAGGCAGCCCCAAGTATTTCCCTGGCTCATTTACTTCATTTACTTGGAGACTCTGACATACTTCTTCCCGATCACTTGCTAAAGTGTTTGGACTGAAACTGTTGGGATTTATGGGTGATAGCATTGAAATAACTTAACTTTGATTGTACTTAATTTTTCAAATTAAGTAGAACATACTGTCATAGCCAAAGTATGTTCTTGTAATCAGTATGTAATGTTATTCTAGTTGTATTGTTTGAAAGAAGTTCACTTATGTGTTCAAGCCTCAAAGAATGCTTTTTGGATGACAACATGAATAAAGGTTACTGTCCTAAAGCTGTGACAGTAAGATTACAAGAAGACAGAATGTTGCAAGTCACGACAGCATATTCACTCTGACAGCAACATTGGCGGAAGACTACGCGACAGCAACTATTGCCCTCGACAACAAGTTTGGGATCCTCGACAGCACTCTATACGGGGAACTCATACTGTCACCAAAAGATCATTCCTGTGACAGCAAGCTTTGCGGCAAAAGTAACTGTCTCAATAAAGATCCTTATGCTAGGTATCTTTCTCAGTCAAATCCCGTGACAGTTTAAATGTTCAAGAAACAGGCGTGATGCAGTATCCCTAAGCTGCACCAAGTCTGCAAGACTACGACAGAAGCTTCAAGCACTGCAAAACAAAAGCGAATCAATTCAAGAGCAAGGTCAAGTCTTTATCTGCTGAATTGGTTTAGCTGGAAATGGAATGAATCTAGGTTGCTTTCTTTGTAATGTATATCTGACATGTTAGCAATTTAGGAAAGTCACATGGGTAAGACAATCTGTAAGAAGCTGCCACTTGACAGTGACAGCAGCTTCACAAACCCGTGACTAATAGTGATAGGGTTAGTCTTATACCTACTATCAATTCATTCTAGAATTGTAACGAAGACAAGCAAGTGTCTTTGAAGAAAACCCGAAGCTCGAGAATTCTTTCTTGAGGTTGTAGCAACACTTTGCAAAATAAATAAAACATTTATTTTGTGAATCTTGTTCTTACTGAATACTGTTCGTGATTGCATATATTGCTGATAACGTTTAATCTTGATTTTAGTTGTTGAAATTTAGATTGAATTTTATCAGTATTGCATTCATCCCCCCCCCCCTTCTGCAATACACAAGGACTAACAACTGGTATCAAAGCTTTCAGATTAACATACATATCTGAGATCCCGAAGAAAATGCAGAAATCAAACAGTATCAAGATCCCAGCATTTGATAAAGAGAACTACAGCATTTGGAAAAGAAAAATCTTGTTGTTTATCAAAGCTGCAAATCCACTATACCCAGGTATACTCGAGAATGGTCCTTTCATACCAAGAAAGGAAATTGAAGCCACAACAGTGAATGGTGAGATTGTTCCTGCACATTGGGTTCCCAAAGATCCCTCAGAAATCTTGGAACCTGAAAAGGAGAAAATGGTGCTAGATGATCATTTGCAACTTATCTTGCTCGATTCTCTCACGCTGGATAAAGCCATGTATGGAAGTGTGATAAGCTACACATCAGCCAAGGAGATGTGGATCAGGTTAGCCTTACTCTGTGAAGGAAGTGAAGAGGTTAAGGGCAACCAAAGGCAAATTCCAATATCTCAATATGAGGCATTCATGGCCAAGCCTGGTGAAGACTTAACCTCCATGTTTGAAAGGTTCAGTAAGCTCTTAACTGAATTACAGATACATGGCAAGTACTATGACAGAAAAGAATTAAATTTCAAGTTCCTGCTCACACTGCCTGATCACCTTGAACACAAGACAACAGCCATACGAGAAGGAAGAGATCTCAACAATATAACCTTTGAGACACTTTATGGTATTCTGAAATCTTATGAACTCGAACTCTTTCAAAAGAGAGCCATACAAAGTGGAACAAGGAACAAGATGGCTAATATGTCAAGTGCCCTAGTAGAACATGTGCCAAGGATCACACAGCCAAGTGAAGTACTACAGATCACACCATCAACCCCAACACAGACCTTGAAGATAGAAGAGGTGGTTGAAGATGATGAGAAAGTGGTACTACAGCTCAAAGATGTGGAAGATGAAGACTTCTACACAATGGAGGAACTGGAAAGCATGGACAACCCTACTATGGCTTACATGGCCAAAAAGTTCAAGAACTTTAGGTTCAAGAAGGATAGGTCATACAAGCCTCAAGGCCAAGCATCCAAGTTCAGCAAAGGAAGCTCATCAAAGGCTGCTGTGGGAAGTTCAACCAAAGGAGGATACAAAACTGGATTTGTGGATAGATCAAAGTTCAAATGTTACAACTGTGGAGAACCTGGTCATTTTGCTACTGAATGCAAAAGACCCAAACAGGTTCAAAGATATGAGAAAGGAACTGGTGGATACTCCAAGAAAAATCAAGGTAGAGCCTATGTGGCTGAAGGAAAGTGTTGGGATGATTCTGATGATGAAGAAGAGGAAGAATATGTCAACCTAGCTCTCATGGCTAGCACTGATGAGGTAGCATCAACACCTTCAAGTCAGGTACCTTCACTTGTCTTACTTGATATGTCTACTGATGAGTATAAGAAAACCATTAAAGACTTAAGTGCTGAAATGTTCAATGTCTATACTAGCTTGTCTGCTGCTAATGAGGAAATCTCTAGACTAAGTAAGCTAAATGAAACACTTCAGTCTGAAAATGATTCTCTTGTTCTCAAAACCAGTTCACTAGGCTCTTTAGCTCAAGAGAATGCTAAACTTAAAAATGAATTAAAATGTGCTAAGGAGGTTGAGGAATTCCTGAGGAATGAGATTGCTGAAAATGAATTTAAGATTAAGGCCTATAGAAACTCATCAAAGATAGTTCAGGATTACAATGATAAGCATACAGAAAATCAGTCTGTTGGTATAGGTTTTTCTTATGGTAGAAGACCTGGAAAGGAAACTGTGATTCAAGATTGTCCTGGAAATGCTGCTGTCAAACCCACCATTCTCAAGAAAGTTAAAACTCCTATTTTCAAAGCTGCTGAAATTGAGTTTGATGAAGAAGCCATGCTCATCAAATAAGAAATTCTTGATGAGGATGAAGGTGTTGACAGCACATTCAAGGATGGAAAGGATACTGTCACAATCCCCAAGACAGTAAACTTACCAAGCAATCAGACAATAAGTTCAAAAGATGCTGTCACAGTTGGCAAGACAGAATCTTTCAAAGATACTGTCAAGAATGGTTCCAAGACAGCAACTTTCAAACCTTCTGTCAAGACAGTAGGAATAAAAGATACTGTCAAGGAAAGTTCGACAGCAACTTCTGAACATACTGTCAATCCAGTAACTCCCAAGTCTAAAAACAGAAATGGTAAGGTAGGTGTCAATAAAGAAAATGGATACACTAATGTTGGAGGTGCTTCTAGGAAACTGTGCAATAACTGTGGATCTACTCATCACTTAACACATGTTTGTAAGAAACCAATTGAGGATAAGATCAATGCTACTGAACTCAATGGTAACTTACACAGAACCCCCCTTATGCATAGAACTATGAGTGTCTGTAATAACATTGATTGTATGCCATGCAAAATCACTGCCATGAGTACATGCTTTAACTTACCTGTTCTCTCTACTGAAAAATGCTCATACCTAAACACTGTTGAGACTTCTGAGCCTGCTGGCAACAGCAAAAAGGCTTCATCCACTAAGAAAAGGACCAAGTCCAATTATAAACCTAAGTGGGTGAAAAGAGAAGTCAAACAGGAAGTCTTTGATAATGCTTGTGATGTTGTGACTGAAAGAAACTCAGGAAACACTGAAACTGCAGGACCCAACAAAGATTGGGTACCATATGCAACTTAGAAACATTCTGTTTTGCAGGGTAAGAAGAAAAATCAGGTCATGTGGATTATTGACAGTGGTTGCTCAAGACACATGACAGGTGATAAAGCCCTGATATCACATTATGTAGAGAAAGCTGGCCCAATCATAACCTTTGGAGACAACAGCAAGGGTTACACAGTGGGATATGGCTGTCTGGAAATTGGAAATGTTGTCATTGAAGATATTGCTCTTGTGGATGGATTGAAGCACAACCTACTCAGTGTCAGCCAATTCAGTGACAGAGGATTTAAGGTTGACTTTGACATGATGGTGTGCAACATCTATCACAAGAAGGATGGAAGCCTCTCTCTAAAAGGGGTCAGAAAAGGAAGCCTGTTTGTTGCTGATCTAAGCTCAACAAAGAAGGATAAAGTTTACTGTTTTTACAGCAAAGCTACTGTTGGTGACAGTATGCTTTGGCACAGGAAGCTCTCACATCTCAACTTCAAAACAATGAACATTCTAATGAAGAAAGAGTTAGTGAGAGGTTTTCCCCAACAGGAATTCTGTCAAGAAGGATTGTGTGAAGATTGTCAAATGGGCAAACTGAGAAGAGCTGTGCACAAGTCCAAGCAAGTAAACACCAACACAGAAGCACTCAAGTTAATTCACATGGATCTCTTTGGACCAGTCAATGTACCATCTATGGCCAGAAAGAGATATGCCTTAGTAATGGTGGATGATTACTCAAGGTACACTTGGGTGAAACTTCTTGAATCCAAAGATGAAGCTGCTCAAGTGATTATTGATCAAGTCAGAGTTCTTGATAGAACCCCAAACTCAAAAGTTCAAATCTTGAGGAGTGACAATGGTACAGAATTCAGAAATGCCACACTTGGAAATTTCTGCAAAGATGAAGGAATTGTACAACAATTCTCTGCTGCAAGAACTCCACAGCAGAATGGAGTTGTAGAAAGAAAGAACAGGACTCTCATTGAAGCATCTAGAACTATGTTGCATGATGCTAAGCTGCCAACATATTTCTGGGCTGAAGCTATCAACACAGCCTGTTATACTCAGAACATAACCATGATCAACAAAACTCATGCAAGCACACCTTACTGTCTGCTAACTGGAAAGAAACCTACTGTCAAATATTTTCATGTGTTTGGAAGCAAATGCTTTATGATGAAGGACAATCATGAGAAGAAAGGAAAATTTGACACCAAGGCTTTTGAAGGACTATTCATGGGTTACAGCACAGAAAGGACTGCCTACAGAGTTTATGTTATGGAACACAGGATTATTGAAGAAAGTGTTAATGTCACATTTGATGAAACCAAGTTTCCAGGACTGCATGAAGAAGGAAAGATGCAGACATTCAGATTTGAGAATCAAGGATACCTGGAAGCTGAGGAGATTGTGGATGAAGAACCTAGCTTCACTCAAGTTGTTGAAGTTGATAAAGATACTGTCAATGCCACTACTGTCAACCAAACTCCAGCTCAGTCACAGACCATATCCTCTAACATTCATGACAGTGATGACTCTGGAGACAATGAAGAACATGGTGGAGACAATGGAATTGATGAGCATTCAACTCAACAAGCTGAAGCAAATGTTCCTATTCAATCAAGTAGCTTGCCCAGAATCACCAGGTGGAACAAGGATCACACAAATGACCTTATCATTGGTGATCCTAATTCTGGAGTGAGGACAAGGAACAAAGTCTCTGCTGACAGCATGTTTTCATGCTTCCTGTCATAAATGGAACCCAAGACAATTGATGAAGCATTGTTGGATTCTGACTGGGTGATAGCCATGCAAGAAGAGCTAAATCAGTTTGAAAGAAACAATGTATGGAAATTGGTTCCAAGACCTAAGGGAAAGTCAGTTATTGAGACCAAGTGGGTTTTCAGAAACAAACTTGATGAAAATGGATTGGTGACAAGGAACAAAGCAAGGCTAGTGGCTAAAGGTTACTGTCAACAGGAGGGAATAGATTATGATGAGACATTTGCTCCTGTTGCAAGACTTGAAGCTATAAGAATCTTTCTAGCTTATGCTGCACACTGCAACTTCAAAGTATTTCAGATGGATGTCAAAAGTGCCTTTCTAAATGGAGAGCTGGAAGAAGAAGTGTATGTGGAACAGCCACCAGGGTTTGAGGATGCTGAAATGCATAATTTTGTGTACAAACTCTTCAAAGCTTTGTATGGACTAAAGCAAGCACCCAGGGCATGGTATGACACACTTTCCACCTTTCTTCTGGAAAACCAGTTTACCAGAGGAGTGGTGGACAAGACACTTTTCTACAAACATCATGGCAAGGACATCATTCTGGTACAAATCTATGTGGATGACATCATTTTTGGTTCTACAAATGAGAAGCTGTGTGAGAAGTTTTCCCATCTCATGAGCAACAAATATGAGATGAGCATGATGGGAGAACTGTCATTCTTTCTGGGGTTACAAATTCTTCAACAAACTGATGGAATCTTCATAAGTCAAGCTAAGTATATCAAGGAACTTCTCAAAAAGTTCAACTTGGAAGATTCATCTCCTGCAAAGACACCAATGTCCACAGCAACTAGTCTGGATCTTGATCCTAAAGGAAAGAAAGTTGACTCAAGCACCTATAGAGGCATGGTAGGATCCCTCCTATACCTAACTGCTAGCAGACCTGACATCATGTTTGCTACATGTCTCTGTGCAAGGTTTCAAAGTGATCCAAATGAGTCACACTTGGTAGCCATCAAGAGAATATTTAGATACTTAAAAGGCACTCCTAACCTAGGCCTTTGGTATCCTAAGAATACTGGATTTGATCTAATTGGTTACTCAGACTCAGACTATGCTGGATGCAAGATTGACAGAAAGAGTACTACTGGTAGTTGTCAATTTCTTGGTGGAAGATTGGTCTCATGGTTTAGCAAGAAGCAGCATTCAGTTTCTACCTCAACTGCAGAAGCTGAGTACATTGCTGCAGGCAGTTGCTGTGCACAAATTCTATGGATGAAAAGTCAACTTCTAGATTATGGTCTAGTGTTAAGAGAAATTCCTATTTACTGTGACAACACTAGTGCCATTGCCATCTCAGACAATCCAGTTCAACACTCTAGGACAAAGCACATTGATATAAGACATCACTTTATCAGAGAGCATGTTGAACAAGGAACTGTGAAGCTGATTTATGTCCCAACTGACAAGCAACTTGCTGACATCTTCACTAAGCCATTGGATGAAGCAACCTTCAACAGGTTGGTAAGTGAATTGGGAATGCTGAATCTGGTATGTTAATTTACTAAGGTTTCTAAATTTTCAATTCTTATTGAAGCTCATGACAGCAACTTCAAACCTGCTGTCAAGAGAAGTTACTGTCTACTTGGTTTATGTCTGTTATGTGACAGCATGTGTTGATTTGACTTTTCATGTCAGTATTTTGTGCCAGTCTCATACTTTTAAACCGTGTATGACTTTAATGTGGTTATCCGTTAAGTTTGAGAGTTAAAAATCTGTTCCATTAGACTTTCACACTCTTTTGCATTAATCTGTAGGATTAAAGGAGGACACGACCATTAATTACTTTTGTGGTAGTTGTATGGGTACTCTAACTGTTGACCATTAGACTTTGATCCTTAGACGGTTTTGCCTATAAATTAACCTTAGGTTTCACCAGTCTGCTCTCAGTTTTAAAGTAAATAATGGAAAACAAAGTAGGAATCGAAGTTGGTCTAAAGAAGTGTGATAGTGAACCCGACAATGAAGAGATCGATGAGCTCTTTGAAATGTTGTTGGACGCCATGGATGAGATAGACGAGGAAAAGGAGGCCAAGGCTAAGGAAGAGGAGGCCAAGGCTATGGAAGAAGAGAAGGAGCTTCAGGCACTTCTTGAAAAAGAAGGCCGCTCTGAAGAAGAGATTAAGGAAGAAGTCTTAGAACTAGTTGATAAAATCATAGAATGATGTACTCAATGTTCAATATTAATGATTTTATTAACAATAATAAAAGTTCCTGTTTATGTGGTTACTGAGTTTATGACTTGTCTGTGTAACTTGCTTAATATCTGTGTTTGAAAGATTACATTGCTAAATTCATATTCTGTTAATTTTAGGTTAAGTATATGAGCAACGCATTCTAATTAGTTCCTGACAGAAACAATTTCCCATTTAAATTACTGTCACAAAGAAGGATACTGTCCCGTGTCTCTTGACAGCAACCTTCTTGACAGCAGGGAAAGACTTTCTGTCACGACCTTTAAAGGATACTGTCACTCAAATGCTTAACGGTGACAGCATGTTTTTGCGCAATAGTTGCTGTCGCGCAAAACCTACTGTCACCACCACTTATTACTGACAGATTGTTTCTAGTGCACAGGTTACTGTCAACAATAGTGGACCGTTGTAATTGGATATTCACCCCACGATTGACAGTGAATAACGGGCAGTAACTCACGTGTTAAGAGAGTGGGTTAAGACACGTCCTTTAACTCCACTTTTTGAGCAAACGTTTGAGATACCCATATTTATTCTCCAGTTACTCAGACATATCACTCTCACAAAACTCAAGGCAAAATACTTTTCTTCAAGCAAAAAGCTACTTTCTCACTTTCTTCTTTTCTTGAAATCTCAATGGCCCCCAAACAGACTCTCTCTCAAACAAACTTTGCTGGCATCTTTTCCCCAAATGATGCTGGTGAAGGTTTCAAAGGACTAGTGTTTTTCTTGAACAAGTCCTATCTCGGTTATGCCATAACCTCAACCCCCATTCTCGACTTAGACAGACTTGAGGCGTTTTGGCAAACTGCTGTTGCTCAAACTGAGGGTGAGAACCCTGGTATTCAATTCACAATCTCTGGGCAACAATACATTCTCACAGCTGAGGTCATCAATACTGCTCTTAGAATTACACTGGAAGCAGGCCAATACTTTGCTCCACTTGCTAATGATGACACTCTGAAGAAGCTCTTCTTGAAGATTGGGTATGCAGGCCCTATTCTCGAAGAGGGAACAACCAAGTGGTACCCGTCTGGTGAAATGGACAGGAAGTATCTAAGGAAGGAGTGGAGCATGATATTTGATGCAATGGTCAAGGTGTTCTCTACCAAGTCCACAGGCTGGAATGGGATACCCTCCTACATCAAGAAACTGACACATTCTCTTGTCCATGGATACAAGGTGAATGTTGGAGCTCTCCTCATGGCACAACTCACAGCTGCCATAGGTAAGAAGGTATCACACTACCCTCGCTTTCTTATGTTGTGCATTAATTCATTCTGTGATTTTAATGATGCTGCTCCTCGTTTAGAGGCTTGCTCAGTTTTGAAAAAGAACACACACACACTATTATCATCACAAAATCTCAATGCACATATTCCAATTTGTTTCACTCAGCACATGGTTGATCAAGTGTCCAACCTTGATTATCCATTACCTTCTGGTTATGATTCTTTTTCTCTTGAGAATGAAACTGAATTAGACCCAAATTCAGTTAACCCCCATTCAACACCATACACTCAGCCTAGGCCCTCTAGACTTCCCAAAGCCCAAAGAGAAGCCTTGCAAGAATCCAGAAAAAGATCCTTAGAAGCTGATGTTGGTGGTAGCTCTGTTAGTCAAGAGGGAGACACTGCACCTAGTGCAGCAAATAAGGAAGGTAGTCAAACAGAACCCACAGTGGTTCCCCCTGAGCCTAAGAAGAAGAGAGCTAGGATGACCAAAACCACTGTCAGCCACCCTGCAGTCTCCCAAAAGACTGTAGAGGAAACCAGGGAAATAAACTCCTCCCTAGACGTGCCTTCTCAACAAGGGACATCTATTGAAATTGGCCTGTCTCCCAAGGCACCCTGTACAGAGTCTGCACAAACTCATGGTTCCCAACCTGAGATACCCCCACTTGAAGAAACACACAGTGAGTTAGGGCACAGTGAGGATTTCTCTACTCCTATTGATGGTTCACATGTTTCATCTGTGAATCAGCCCCCACTCTCTACTACACTTTCACCTTCTTCCTTCCCTACACATTCTTTTGTTTCTTCTCCACAACCTAGAGAAGGGGACAGTCCCAACCCTTCAGGTTTTGATCATCCATCTCCAATCATGGATGAGCCCCCATCTAGTGGTCCACAAGAACCCATTTCTCAAAGTGAGATGGACACCACTCCTCCAAACACTGAGCTAGGGCAAAGTGGTATTTTGTCAGAAAATGAAACAGCCAACACTTTGTCTGATCTCCAAGGAGCATCTTACCTTCAGGAAGATGCTGTCACAGCCTCTGTTGCTGTCAAAGACACTGGGGATGCTACTGTCCTGGACACAGCTACTGTCAAAGGTGGAGAGAAAGATACTGTCACTACAGAACCTACTGTCACTCCACCTCTCAAAGATGCTGTCATGCCAGAACCTGCTGTCCAGACTCCAACTGACAGTACCATTCCTACTCAAGATGCTGTCCAGCCCTCCCAGCCTGATTTTGATGCTGTACTTGTTGAGGATGCCTCTGATGATGACCTACCTCTTGCCAAACTCCTAAAGGTACATTCTAAATCTTCTCCTTCCATGCATGTTAGTACTGCTCATACCCATGCATCTAGGTTGAGTGAGGGTGTGCAAAAGAAAAGAGAGATAAAAGAAAAGAGAGGTGAGCATAAAAATGAGAGGCAGCCAAATGAGCTGGCAAAAGGAGAGGGACTTGAGCATGTCCAGAGAGATATTGAGGGAGCCCACACTATTCAGGCACTAGGCCTTGAGAGTCAAACTGTGAGGGGTGATGAGATCACTCAAAAACACCCTGAGAGTGTGAGAACCCCCATAGCCTCCAGACCCCTGTCTTTTCCTTCCCCTCCAAGAAGGTTAAGGTCTGGTGGCCCCTCTGCTACTTTTGGTAACAGGATTGCAGCTCTTGAAGGACAGTGTGCTACTTTGGACTCCAAACTGGACTCTCTCTCTCAACTGGTGGTTGATGGTTTTGCTGCTACTCAACTCTCTATTCAGTTCCTTACTGACCTGGTAGCTGCCAACTCAACTAAGGGGGAGAAGGTAGCAAGATCAGAATCATTGACTATTCAAGAATCAGGTGGAACTCAGGGGGAGCCTGTAGCTGTGGAGACCAGAGGGGGAGCTAAAAGGAAAGCAATGTCTAAGGGGGAGCAAGTCAAACCAAGCAGTGCAAAACCACATGATAAAGCTGAAAAGCCTGTTGAAGTGGAAATGGATGGAGAAAGGGTGTTAATGTCAAAGGAAACTCAAGATGCATTGCAAAGAAGACCTGCATCTAGACATCCAATCTTGCCTCCTGTGGTGATTAGAGAACCTACTCCAGAAACTCAAGAAACTGTTTTACAGAAGAAATGGAGAGAAATGGAGGAACAAAACAAACTTGGGAAAGGTAAAGGGAAACTGCCTGAATCCATTCATGGTGGAATTATTTGGACAAATGGCACTGAATTTGATCAAGAGGAAGCCAATGTCTTGATGGTGGATTACAGGGAGAGCACATTACACAACCATGACAGTAAGTTTAGCAGTTTGGTGGAAGAAGCAATGAATGCTCCTAGCAACCGTCCAACCAACACCACAAAACTGTTAAAGGAACAAATTACTAGTGTCAGTGTAATGGTGAATGATGAGAAAAGATGGGCTGTAAGTATTTATCTCACTTCTGGCATATCTTATTTCATCACAATGCAGCTATTGCAGAGTCTGCCAGCAAAGGTGTTGTGTGCTTTGAAGGGAATGATCAGGGCAACTCAAACACCATTCAATGAAATATTGGATATGCAAATCCAGAACCTGATCACACAGAAGCTACCTGAAGTCTACTCAAATCCACCAAGTGTTTTTTACAGATCCAAAACTAAGGATGGCACAAGAAGGAACAGCTTCATGAATTTGGGTAGCCCATCCAGAATGGAAACCAAGTCAATTCTGAAGGTACTAGATGGAATACTCAGTTCAAATGCCAATCCAGGAAGAGTTCATGCTGTTCAAGAAATCTACAAAATGCTGGTGTTGAGAGACAAGGCACTGGGAGCTCGAATGAAGGAGCTAATCACTAGAGCCAATGCCAAAAGAAATGATCAAGGTGGAAGTTGCTTCTATAACATTCCTCCCCATGATGATGATGATGATGATGAAGATGGTGAGGATGGAGGTGGTGAAGCTTCTGGAAATGCTGGAAATGCTGGTGGAAGTAATTCTGGGAATACTGGTATTCAATCCCAGAATGAAGGCAATGAAGAAACTCCTAGCCAGGAAAAGAAAGATGCTGGTGCAACAGATGAAGAGGAGTCAAGAATACTGGAAGCTTTGGAGGCAAGTATTCTTAGATGTGCTATTGACTGCATAAATGCTGAAAAAGATGCTGTCACCAAAGGTACTGTCGACAAGGATACTGTCATAGAAGATGCTGTCTTGGAAGATGCTGTCGACAAGGGTACTGTCAAGGAAGGTTCTGTCAAGGATGAAGCCAAGGCTACTGTCAAGTCCAAAAGACTGAAAGCTAAAGCTAAGGCATGGTTTTATAGACAGAAACCTACAGGGAAGCACAAGTACTCAGGAAAGGAAAAGGCCACTGGATTTGGCAGGAATCTCAAAAAGCCAATTCAATCAATTCCTCCCAACAGTCTCAAGATTCAACAAATGCAATCAAGAGAAATCAAGAGCGTTGAGGTTAAGCTGGATGCAAATCAAGAGGCCACTGAGTACATTCTGTGGTGGGAAGAATCAAGGTCAGCCAAGATTGACAAGGACTTCAATCTGGTAGCCACATCAACCAAGAAAAGTACATCAACCATAGATAAAAGAAGAATTGATTTCTTCTACCTGGAAAGAATGGTAGAGTTGCTGGAGAGCTATGATGATGTTTCAAAGGCTGTCATGGAACATGTTCTAAAATATCAGGTAGATAGGGATGCTGAATTTTATCAGAAATTTGGCTATAACTTTGCAGATTTTGATGATGCTGATATTCTTACTGATCTCCCAGCCTCTCCTATACCATACCACTGGTACTATGAGTTTGATGATTTACCCACAGAAGAAGGGCAAACCCAACCAACTAAGGAAGGGGAACCCAAGCCAAGCAAACAACCTGAATCTTCTGAATATTCTCAAACTCAGTCAGAACTTGATAAGAAGGAAGCTGAATTACTGGAAAAACACAAGGCCTCTAACAAGGCAGAAAGTGAAGCTCCAAATTATCAACCATATATGCTGGAAAATCCCCTAAGAGTCAAGTTCCTAAAAGAAGAAATCTATGTTTGCAGCTTGCATAAGCTTAAAACATCCACTCTGAAGGATTTACAGTATATGGTAGCTGGTTCAATTCATCCCTTGGAACAGATTTGTTCTGATGAGATAGAGAAGTTATTGGAAGGGAGAAAAGGAGAAGACTCAAAACTGGACAAGCAAAGAAGGAAGTCTCTCAATGCTTATCCTGGAAGTAGATTCAAGCTCATTAATGAAGAACTTCATTTCAGAACCTATCCATATGATATAGAGCAATGGCTGAATCTCAGGGATGTTAGTTCTCTCATATCCCCTTCCATAAAGAAGATCATTGATGAAGTAGAGGATGATGCAGTGTCTGCTGCTGAAATTTCTCTTGTAGAAAGTCTAAGAAGCTGCTTGGCAGAAGCTCTCAAAAGAGAGGATGCAGCAAGACAGAAGAGGAGATCTCAAGCTAAGTGAAAATTCTTAAATTCTGATCTTGTTAGTTAAGTTGTCAGTACATATTGTAAATTTGTTGTTATTTTCCATAAAAACAAATTGGGGGAGATTGTTGGGATTTATGGGTGATAGCATTGAAATAACTTAACTTTGATTGTACTTAATTTTTCAAATTAAGTAGAACATACTGTCATAGCCAAAGTATGTTCTTGTAATCAGTATGTAATGTTATTCTAGTTGTATTGTTTGAAAGAAGTTCACTTATGTGTTCAAGCCTCAAAGAATGCTTTTTGGATGACAACATGAATAAAGGTTACTGTCCTAAAGCTGTGACAGTAAGATTACAAGAAGACAGAATGTTGCAAGTCACGACAGCATATTCACTCTGACAGCAACATTGGCGGAAGACTACGCGACAACAACTATTGCCCTCGACAGCAAGTTTGGGATCCTCGACAGCACTCTATGCGGGGAACTCATACTGTCACCAAAAGATCATTCCTGTGACAGCAAGCTTTGCGGCAAAAGTAACTGTCTCAATAAAGATCCTTATGCTAGGTATCTTTCTCAGTCAAATCCCGTGACAGTTTAAATGTTCAAGAAACAGGCGTGATGCAGTATCCCTAAGCTGCACCAAGTCTGCAAGACTACGACAGAAGCTTCAAGCACTGCAAAACAAAAGCGAATCAATTCAAGAGCAAGGTCAAGTCTTTATCTGCTGAATTGGTTTAGCTGGAAATGGAATGAATCTAGGTTGCTTTCTTTGTAATGTATATCTGACATGTTAGCAATTTAGGAAAGTCACATGGGTAAGACAATCTGTAAGAAGCTGCCACTTGACAGTGACAGCAGCTTCACAAACCCGTGACTGATAGTGATAGGGTTAGTCTTATACCTACTATCAATTCATTCTAGAATTGTAACGAAGACAAGCAAGTGTCTTTGAAGAAAACCCGAAGCTCGAGAATTCTTTCTTGAGGTTGTAGCAACACTTTGCAAAATAAATAAAACATTTATTTTGTGAATCTTGTTCTTACTGAATACTGTTCGTGATTGCATATATTGCTGATAACGTTTAATCTTGATTTTAGTTGTTGAAATTTAGATTGAATTTTATCAGTATTGCATTCATCCCCCCCCCCCTTCTGCAATACACAAGGACTAACAGAAACATACACTTGATTTCTTGAAGTTAATAGCTTGCCCAGACATCCTTTCATATCTATTAAGCACATTCTTCATTATCCTTGCCTCAACCCCAGTAGCTCTAAAAAACATGTAACAGTCATCAGCAAATAGCAAATGTGAGATAATCGGAGTACCTTTGGCAATAGAAATACCATGCAGAAACCCAACTTCTTCATGTCTTCTAATAATAGAGCTTAATCCCTCTGCGCACAAAAGGTATATATACGGGGATATTGGGTCTCCTTGTCGTATACCTCTACAAGGCTTAACTTCACCAAAAACTTTACCATTATTAACAAAAGTGTATGTCACAGTTCTAATACATATCATCATCCTTTGGATCCAAAACTGATTAAACCCAAACTTATTTAGCATACCTTCAATGTATCTCCACTCTAACCTGTCATATGCTTTGGAAACATCCAACTTAAGACCGACAAGACCCTTCTTTCCCTGTGACCATCTCTTGATGCAATGATTTAATTCAAATGCCAATAATGCATTATCTGTCAATAGTCTACCTGCTACAAATGCCCCTTGTTTATCTGAAATCAATGTCTTCAAATATGGCTTGATTTTATCCGCCATTATTTTGGAAACAATCCTCATCAAGACATTACAGAGCGAAATCGGTCTGAATTCTGTCATTTGTTTCGGATTCTTAACTTTAGGAATGAGGCACACTAATGTACGATTAAACTCCGGCCCTACTTCACCTGTGTTAAAAAAATGTTGACAGAATTCAATAACATCAGTACCTACAGTATTCCAATATACTTGAAAGAAACCTGGGTTTAACCCGTCGGGACCAGGAGACTTCTCTTGGGCACATAGAGAATACTGCAGCTTTCACCTCTGCATCAGTCACACTAATCATCAACTGCTCATTCTGTTCTCGAGTTAATCGTTCTACAGATGTAAGTCTAACGCGGCAGCGATCTCCCTACTTGAGTAATCTACTTATCTACTTATTTACTTATATCAATACTATTATATAATAGACCAAACATTAAAAGTTTGGTCGATATGGTACGTTGTGATTTACTTAATTGTTCTTTCTTAAATTAGTGCTTTTACTTAATTAATCTTATTTATTTATAGAAATATATTATTAAATAATGATATTATCTATTTATAACCAATTACCTTTTTCACCTTAAATACATTATTTTTTCTAACAAATTCCCCTACTTTTTCAAATATATCACGGGCAATTACCTTTTTTAACTAAAACATGTTAGTTTTTCTATTTTTCCTTACTAAAACCCCCCTTTTCGAAAAATATCCCGGACAAACCTTTAGTTATTTATTTTTAAACATATTTTAATATTATAATTATTTTTTAAAAATTACATATTTTAACATGTCTACTTATTTTTCTTAACAAATGCAATTACTAAATATATTAAAAACCCGTGCGAAGCACAGATTTCTAATTGTTATTATTATTATTATTACTAGCTTAAAACCTGTGCGAAGCACGGATTGTTAATTGTTATTATTATTATTATTATTATTTTAATATTTTTTTAATTGTATTTGTTAAAAAAATGAGTAGGCATGTTAAAATAGCTAAACACTTTTAATTAATTAAAAACATTAAAATTATATTTTAAAATAAATAAGTAAGGGTTTGCCCATTATATTTTCGGGAAAAAAGGGGTTTTAGTAAGGAAAAATAAAAAATGTAACATATATTTAGTTTAAAAAAGTTAATGTCCGTAATATTTTTGGAAAATGAGGTTTTAAAATTTATTAATTAAAATTATTTAAATACATTTTAAAATAAATAAGTAAAGGGTTTGCTCGTGATATTTTTAGAAAAGGAATGGATTTTAGTGAGAAAAATAGAAAAATGATTTGAAAAAGATAATTTCCCGTGATATATTTAGAAAAGAAGGGACTTTGTTAGAAAAAATCTAGAATGTGTTTTAGCTGAAAAGGTAATTGGTTATAAATGAAGAGAAGAACATTCAGAAAGAGAAAGAGATGGCTGAGATGGAAGAGAGGGCTAGAGAGTTGAGGGAGAAAGGGCTGTGCAAAGTGAAACAAAATCCTTATGTTGTGGAGTACAAAAATAAAAATGGAGGAAAAAGCAAAATAAGGATGGAGTTTGTAGAATCCTATGTGGAAAGTGCCCTTAAAGCTGCAATTGAAGATTTAGAAGACTCTCCTCTGATAGAAGAACTAATTGCAAGAGATGAACTTATAGCAGCCATTTCAGAAATGAACAGAAAGGAAGAAATGAGAAAGAAGAAGGTTTATGATGACTATCTTGAAAAGTAGATGGAAACTGAAGCTGTTCAGCAACAAAGATAATCTGTAAGCTTTGATTTTCAATGTGTAATCAAATTCTGTTCATAATGTTCATCTATTGTTCTCTCTGAAATTTAATTCTTTTTTATCAAAGTTAGGCTTGTTATCAGACATGAAATTGTGCCTAAGTTTCTTACTCACAATTTAGGGGAGATTGTTAGGATCAAGGCATGTCTGAATACCACTATTAACAAGCCTACTCATTGTGACTATGTCACTCTACATGACCTAGTGAATTCCTTCACTGGGATATAGTATAGGTCTCTATTGTACTTGTCTTGTTTTCATGTACTTAGCTTTATCTTGTATGCTCAGAGTTATAATGAGCTTAGTGAGCTTCTTGCAATCTAGAATGTACATAGGCCATGGAATAATTATCTTGGTAGAAGTTCAGAAATGATCATGCAGCAGGATGGAGATGAATAAGGTCCTGAAGAAATAAGTTGCAGAAATTTATCTAAGTCCCTATACCGTGAAGTCAAAATAAAGTTATGTCGTGAAGTCCTCAAAAATCCATGTCGTGAAGTACTGAGATCGCATAGTCTTAAATGAACTATGTCGTGAAGTCTTCAAATCTCATATTGTGAAGTGTTGATACAACAAAGTCAAAATGTACTAGATCGTGAAGTCCTAAAAAAGCCTAGATCGCGAAGTCCTCAAAAAGGCTATGTCGCGAAGTCCCCAAAAAGGCTAGATCGCGAAGTCCTAAAAAAGACTATGTCGCGAAGTCCCCAAAAAGGCTAAATCGCGAAGTCCTCAAAAAGGCTATGTCGCGAAGTCTTCAAAGGCTATGTTGCGAAGTCTTCAAAGGATATATCGTGAAGTCAGGAACATACTGGAGTTCACGATATCAACACTTAGCCGTTTACAACAAGACAAATCAAGGTACAGAACCAAAATTTAAAGGAGACAAATACTGAAGCATCTGTTACGGTAACGTGGTCCAAAGAACAGATGGCAAATCTACAGCAAAACTTGGAGAGAAAGATAAGAGACAAGCAGCTACAGAAACGGGAAAGACTCCGAAAAGCAAGTGGTCCTTCCTGACACAGTTAACTTCTTATGGCAGGACAAGTTGGACTTACAGTGATGGGTAACTGTGTAAATAGAGGTGTGCACTAGTTTGTATAGGTTATATATATCTTGCACACCCTATTGTTAGTTGTAAGAGAGTAATACATAAAAATATTCAAGCACTCTTTTCTCTGTAAGCAAAGCAAGAAACACAACTGTTCTTGTTGAGAAGCCAGAATTTCACTTGTGAAATTTTGGAAGCTGTAGTATTTAATTTATTTATACAAAGTAGATTAAAGTGATTGTGTGTCTTCTGTTTATTTTCATTCCGCATTTTATACAACACAATCTCTCACAACAATTTTAGTTTCAAGAAATCGAAAATTATTCAAACTATCCATTCACCCCCCCCCTCTTATAGGTCACTTA
This sequence comes from Heracleum sosnowskyi, assembly GCA_030848705.1. NCBI lineage: Eukaryota > Viridiplantae > Streptophyta > Magnoliopsida > Apiales > Apiaceae > Heracleum > Heracleum sosnowskyi. Next base: position 39,330,260 of record CM061243.1, on the reverse strand, counting down.
AGTAGACTCCATTTTATAGTAAGAACTAACCCACAAGGGGCACATAACTAACCCTCAAAAAGACATGAGAAAACCAACACAAGGGAAACAAAATGAGCACAGAAAAGCTCATAACAAACCCACATATAGGGGCACAAACTCACTAAGGAGCAACAAACTCACTAAGGAGCAAATACCAAAAGAGGAGACACAGTAAAGAGAGTAAACCAAACGTCCTATTAGCAGCAGTATGTGCAACATAGGCACCCGAAAGGTAGATAGATGTATTGTCAATACAACAGCAAATAGGCAATACTGCACCAAGAAATTGCCAAAATGGCACAGAACAAGATCATAAAAGAGCAAACAAACCCACAAAGGGATAAGAAATCCATAAATGTATATGGTAAACACGGATCTTAATTGATTTGTGTAGTTATGGTGTGAAAACAGATTGGTAACCTTGATTGTGAAAAGAAGCTCTTGAAGAGGAATTTTATCAAACAGTTGACGCGCAGAAAAAACTAAGACTAATGTGTAGAAAATTTCAGAGAGATCTGATTCCAGAAATCAAATTGCATCGATGATGATCAAAACAATCAGAAACAACTCACGAATGTACGGAAGATGATGGAAACTATCTATCCGTAGTTCTGATCAGAGATTTTGATGACGCAGGTAGGAATTTAGTGTAGAATGAAGATATCAATCAAGAAGCAAAATTCAGGAACAACTGTTCGTTTAGAAAAATTATCAAACAGTTGATATACTATGAGGCATTTTGATCAAAATGATGCGATTTTTTTACCAGTAATTCTCCAAGAAGCAATGAGAATACAAGCACAATTTCACAAGAACAATCAACAACTATTATATACACGAATTTGTATGTATAACAAGTAAATTCTGGACTGAAATTATACAACAAACATAGAAGGTGACTTGAGAATTGATCGAAATGTAATGATCAACACAATTCGCAATGTAAGTATTGTAAACTGTAACAAATTCATGTAAACGAAGGAGTGAAATTGATTACACCCGGAGATGCGAGTTCCAAGATGAAGATACGGATGAAGACGGAGCTAATCGAAAGAGATCGTGATAACTGAACACAAGATAGAGATACAACGGTATGTAAGTATATGGACCTTCAATAGACAGCAGAATAAAAGAATCGAGCTAAACAAAGCTCTGATACCATGTTACAAATCTATATATAATTCTATATCTATTATGCATTGAAGAAGAAATTAAGAAGAAGAAGTAACTAACTGTATTGCTTAGAGATTACATTGTGTAAAATTAGTTACAAGAGAGATAGCGTAAAATGAGTTTATATAGAGTACATAAAGCTAACTAACTATCACAAATATTGACTAATGTACCCTTAATATATCTAACACTACTATTCTGACATAACTTCGTTGCAACTAATCGTCTAAGAACAGATAGAATCACTAATAGAAGGTTAGTTAATGCAGTTTTTAATGTCAACCTATTTTACTAGAATAACTAAGACTAATGTGTAGAAAATTAACTATCTGATCAAATTACAAAGCCAAAAATTAAATTACAAAGTATAATTGGAACCGAAATTATGCATGATTTTAACTATGTAGCATGTCAATTCCAAGAGAGGAATTGATTGATTTTTTTTTTTTGCAATCTAGGTTATGAATAGGTTATATGCATGCAATGTTGTTGTAATATAATCGAACATGCATGAATGAGATAGAGGATTTTAAAAAGAAGCTAAAGACCGACGCATCTTTGCACACCCTCACATCACCCAAGTTTGTGATAAACACCTTGGGAGATGAACACCTATTACAGTTTGGAGTATTCATGTCACCTATTTGTTTTTGGTTTTTTACTTGGGAACTGATTCTGCACTCCTCTCATGTGTTCATCTTTATATTAAATTATATTAACACACTTAGTAAATGCATTAAGAATGTGTTTGGAATATCGTTTTACAGTTACACATTTTAATCCAATTTATTACTATATATTAAACCTCAACACAAGGGCAAAAATTTCCAATTAAATGGTCGTCACAAAAATGTCACTCATATATTATTATGCAAAAATATATTAATAGTTGTTAGTACAAATAAACAAACCTCCAACCTCCTTCTAAGATGTTCATGAGTTTAACCACCATTCTACATGCCTGTTTGAGTTTACTTCAAAAAATTTATTAGATAATCCACGTCTTTCTTCTCTTCTCTTATATTATTTTTACTTTGATGTTTAAATAAATAAAATATTGGTTTTTATTATTTATGTAAATCAGTTTTTCTTTTCATCTTTTCGTAATTTTGGTCAAAACTTTTATTTTCCGGACACCCCAACCGGTATCACGCCAGACCCTAGAGTGCAGGAAAAATTCCCCACGCTCCCATGAATCAAACCTTGAATGCTTTGGTCAATAAACAGTGCTCTCACCAACTCATCTACAGGCCCGAAGGCTTCTTTTTGTAATTTTATATACCTATATATTCAATCACTGAATTTTATTATAGTTGCATATTTTTTATTAAATATATATTAATTATGTTGTTTAAAATTCATACTTTTATATTATATATCTTTATTATACTTTATTTGAATTAAACTAATTATTCATACATAAAATATACTATTGAAATTCGACCTAATATAAGAAATATTGTATATGTTGTAGAGGATGTCGTCAAGGACCCACAAACCCTATTTAGAATTTCATTTTATCAAAATGATTATATGACATTACGAATCAATTTAATGTATTCTATAAAGTTCTAGTATTATTATGAAAGATTATACTTTTTTTTAACATCGTACAATAATTTTTGGAATACAATTTGAAATTATATTTTCAAAACTTGTAATTTTCAATTTTCCCAAAATGTATCGTCTACTAACAGTCTAACTGATCATTATGTAATTATATACTATGTAATATCCTATATTTTAAAACCTCACCCCGATTTTTGACACGAACGTCACTGGGGTTGAAGGGGAGGGGGTTAGAAAGGTGAAAAAAATATAGATAAGTTAATAAAGAATGACATGTTACTTTAGAAAATGTTAACAAATGAACAATACATTCTGGAAAAGAAAATTGTTAAGAAATGGATGTCACGAACAGAGTAGGTAGACGAATTTTTTGTATAATTTGAATGCTAATGTTCTTAGTTTAAAAATTATAGAAATAACTAATAATGAGAGATATAATGTGTATAATATTTCTTATATTAGATCGAATTTTAATAGTATATTTTATGCATGAATAACTAATTTAATTCAAATAAAGTATAATATAAATTATGAATTATAATCAACATAATTAATATATATTAAATTGAAAACATACAACTGCAATAATATATAGTGATTGAATATATAGATATATAAAATTACGAAAAGGAAAAAAGAAAAACAAATTTCTATAAATAATTCAAACCAACATTTTATTTATTCAAACATTAAAGCAAAAAAAAATATAAGAGATAAAAGACGTGGGTTATCTAATAAGTTTTTTGAAATAAACTCAAAAAGGCATGTCGCATAGTGGTTAAGCCCATGGATATCTTGGAAGGAGGTTGGAGGTTCGAATCTTTGTAGTAACACATCTATTAAAAAAAATTGTATAAAAATATACGAGTGGCATGAAAAGGAAAAAAGAAAAACAAATTTATGTAAATAATTCAAACCAACATTTTATTTATTCAAACATCAAAGTAAAAAAAATTAATATAAGAGATAAAAGACGTGGGTTATCTAATAAGTTTTTTGAAATAAACTCAAAAAGACATGTAGCATAGTGGTTAAGCCCATGGATATCTTGGAAGGAGGTTAGAGGTTCGAATCTCTGTAGTAACACATCTATTAAAAAAATTTGTATAATAATACGAGTTACATTTTTGTTATTTTTCAAAAAAAAACGGTAAAACAGTAATTTTGCTGAAAAGGAAAAAAGAAAAACAAATTTATATAAATAATTCAAACCAACATTTTATTTATTCAATCATCAAAGTAAAAAAAATAATATAAGAGATAAAAGACGTGGGTTATCTAATAAGTTTTTTGAAATAAACTCAAAAAGACATGTAGCATAGTGATTAATCCCATGGATATTTTGGAAGGAGGTTGGAGTTTCGAAACACATCTATTAAAATTTTTTTGTATAATAATATACAAGTGGCATTTTTGTTATTTTTCAAAAGAAAAGGGTAAAACGGTAATTTCGCGGCCATTTAATTGGCAACTTGCCCTTGTGTTTGGCCTATAAAATTACAAGTAACTAAATGAAAATTTCTAAAATATTTTAGAAATTGGTTAACAAATTTAAAATGAGACAAGAATAGTGCAGAATTAACTACTGACATTAGGTTTGCACCAGAAAATATGGTGGGATCTGAAGTTCAATTATGCAAGACGGTGGTCGTCTTTGATTTAAATCAGTAGATGTCAACAGTTTAGATTTTTAAGACTTGGCATATAATTCTTGCAATACTCGCATCATGTAAATGCTAATTTAGATTAGCAATACTAATTCTTGGAGCATATTTTAACCACACGGATGACGGACCATGAGATTAAACCAAAAAACAACACTTACAATAGCACATAATTTGGTTGGACTTCACAGATTAGTTCCAAATAATGTATAATTGTGTTCTGACCACCAACATTTGTAAATAATGCTTGGGCAATTTAATCAGTTACATACTACTTAGAATCTTCAGTTTTTGCTGATGTGAAAGTAACCGGCCTTGTAGGGTGGTCTCTCACATTAAGACTGAGCACTTCTGGCCTTGAGTAATGCCCAACCACATCAAAGGTGAATTTCTCATTCACTATTTCCCCGAGATCTACACATACATTCAATTATCAATATGAATCCAAATATATGAAGCAGATAATATATATTTTACTTTAGTTGGTCAAGAACTAAATTCTAGCTTGCAAAAAGTTCATGTAACTCAAAAATTATCAATCACAATAACTAACTAGATTAATTTAAAATTCCCACCAAGGTGGAAGATCAATGTGACCATGTACTACTTTGGCATGGAATTTCTCCTTAAAGGCCGTGGATACTGATTGATAGCTTAGCTTTAAATATCATTTACAAATTAGTGTCCATTAGCTTGCTCTTTATTTATTGATTCGTTAATGTGATGGTTGAATTTTCGCTTGCAGAGGTCTTTCTAACAGGAAGGCCAGAAATCAGACAAGTAGAGTTAAGTATCTTCATGACATTGGACTACCATGTTCCTACAACCACTACATTAACCTATCTCGCTCAAGCCAAAAAAAGGGAGCTTATTGCTTGGCTTCTGAAATTCCACATGCTTCGACCACCTATACTTGACTAAGATATTAAAAAACTAATAGATGCTTCGACCACCTATACTTGACTAAGAACAAGGAAATCTTCCATAGACAACTATCCCATATAAAAGGATTTTTAGGAACCAGAACTTCTTTTAACTGAACTATGACTTGATGTAAATGATATTATATACGTTTAGTCTAGGGCAAAACTTTGCAATTTTCTACATACTTCATCTGCCATAAAAGGCTTTAAACATCCTGTTCAAAAATTATTTACTGGATGCATGACTGCTAAATTGTTGCTTGCCGGTTTCCATTTCTGTTACACATTATTTCAATGAAGCATCCTTACAATATACTTGCTCACTGCCAAAACATAAATATGATAACATAATCACTATTGGTAATACAATTTACTGCAGCAAATATTGAACACGTGTTTTCACGAGTTATGATTCAGAGTGGAAGGAACTTACCAAGATCAGCTGTTATAAGTGCCTCCCCTTCATAGTTGGGTCCCGCGAGAACAGTCCCAGATGGTGATATAATGACACTTCCACCTGCACAAACAACAGAATCTGGCGCAAGATCATCCTCTGTGCCAGAAAATACATATTCTGGAGGTGGTGGGTAGTCTTTCCTTCGACAAAACTGGTTGGAAGATAAAACAAAGCAGCCACCCTCAAGAGCTATATGTGTCATTGATGCCTGCTATACAGGCCTTGCATCAGCAGTTGGTGCGCAGTAGATTTCAATTCCTAATGAAACACAATAATTGTTATCTCAAATGGGGGAAAAATATATAAGAAAAAAAAACAGTAAGAAAATGACGATCAAGGTTTACTAATTTAGGAATTAGGAGAACATGCAGTAACATCAGCAATATCACATCCAATGCATTACGAGAAAATAGATCCTTCAATCGAAAATCAAATATAAGAAGTTACTACCTTAGTTGCTCGAACCTGGACAGTCGGACATGACATGGATCCAAGTGTCTGACTGTATATATATTTTAAATAAAGAAGAATAACAATAAAATCTAAACAATTTGATTGAGATAATACTCTTATATTTCTTAATGAAGTTGTACATACTCAACCTTCAGTAGTTTTTATTCATTAATGAAACTGCATCTAAACGGAAGGTTAATGTACTCAATCGCTAGTATTTTATCTGTTAAAGAAATTGCATCTAAAAGTTTTTGGACTTTGGAGGCTTGATGGGAATGGGAATGATAATGACTTGGAATGCCACAGGTTATGTGCCTCTCTAGATAAGTCACCCGGGTATTAGGAATGAGTTTTCCATTTCAACCAATTAAACCCTTGATCTGTTAACGATAAAACAGGTTGAAATAATTTGGGCATACAAAATATGAAAAAAAAACAAGCGTACTACTATAGATCATACTGGGCTTGCAATTGTAAAGCCTAACGATAAAATTAGTTTCTGAGATTGAAAAGAACAATACTTAACTTCTCTTGGTAACAAGAGGCTGAGGGTTGGCATATGTGCATGATTATTTAAATTTAGGTAATTGACCATACAAAAGCAAATAAACATAGAAACATTATAATATATCGAGTAAAAGTAAAATACTTTACAGCAAAAAAGGTTAGGGTTATCTCCATCTTCTCATATAAGTAGGTAACACCTCTTTATTCTCTTCCTTCTCTGTTTTTCCTCTATTTCAAACTCCTTTTATTTACATGCGTCATTACATCAATGCCAGGAAGACTTTTTTGCTTCTTCCTTTGTCAATAATAATTTGTCCTTTGCATCCCAAGTCATCTACTATGTGGTCTTTTGGTTGGCCAAACTGTTCTATTTCTAGTCAAAGGGTCTGACACAGAATACGAGTGCCAGGTCATGTCGGAACAGATACAACTCTCGAAATCGAAGAGTCTGAATAATATAGGTTATTTCCCAACAATAGTAATTGTTTCTCATCACCAGGTAAACTATATGCACTGCAAACTTGACCATTTATCCGTAACTAGCTAAATCACAAATTTTTAGCTAGGGGAACATAAGGCCAGCTAAATTTTTATGTAGTACAATATGTAGACATAGTGATACACCTGCAACAATAGAACAGAGAAAATTTTGTCCAACTCCCATGCAAATAATACTTGTTACATGATTTAAAAGCCTATGCTCACTTCTACTAGCCCATGCACTCAACATAAAGATCAAACAGTGTGTTTCACATGCACACAAATTGAGAGGAATAGATAGAGTGAGTACACATAATCCATAATTCATGTAAGTAAAGAATCTAATACGTCCACCTAAAGAGAGCTAAGCAGCCTAGCCAAGGAGCAACATGTACCTCTGATAATTATAAAAAAATCAACCCAATCCATGTACAGGACTAAATGGGAACAAACAAGTGTGCTCAATTTAGATCCTAGATTCTTCTATTTTTGGAAAGTATTAGGAAGTTCTCAACTGATGGTGAGATAGGAAGTAGTAAAAAGATAGAAAAGCTTACAAGATACAGAGTACTGTTCACCATAATATTTTATTATAGACCAAAAAGAATAACTGAAATATTAGTGTAGGATTTCTTTTTATTGTCAATATACTGACCTTTAGCATACATTGCAGTCCTTAGAAGTGGCATCCTGTTTTCCCAGCAGATTGCTGCACCAATCTTCCCAATTGGAGTCTCAAAAACTGGAATTGTGGATCCATCCCCAAAGCCCCAAATGATGCGCTCTAATCCTGTGGGCATGAGTTTTCGGTGCTTTCCAAGGTAATGACCTTGTGAATCGAAGAAAAGGACAGTACAATAAAGTGTATATCCATCCCTCTCTATAACACCCATCACTAAATGTACCTTGTACTTTCCAGCCATAGCTGCCAGTCGATCAACTTCTGGACCTGAGTTTCTCGTAAGAAGAACGTAGAAGTATAAGAAAACTACAAAAGCAGAATTATATGCATGCCTAAGGATTCATAAAAGATAAGGTATCAACTGTAAGGTGCTGAATCATTTAACTTCCTCTGTTCCTCAGCTAATTCCCAAATTTAACAAGTATATAGAAGACCAAAAATGCATGTATCCAAGTTAATTGCTATGTCTGATTGATTAGTCTAATAAAGATTCAACCAAAGGATTTGGATCTAACCTGATCAACACTGAATCAGACCTTGATATTACATTTTCTTGGTAGTTAAATGTCGATAGTAATGTTAGGTATAACATTCTGAAGATACATATGAGAGGAACCTGTTTATCCACGCACAACAATGATTTTGCAGCTGAATGTTTACATGACCAATGTGGATCAAGGAACTACTTGTCCAGCAGGCAGATCAGAACTGTGCTATAATATAAAATTTATCAAAAAGCCCACAGTTTTCATTCTCCCTTATGCTTAACAACAAAATCTGAAAACCACTTTAAATCTGAGGAAAATTTAGGTGGCCATAACAAAATTTGTTTTTCTTATAATTAGCACCATATTCCATATGTAGAATAGATTACGAAGGACATTGCCAACAACCTACATTCTATTAGTAAATTAATAAGAAGAGTGACCTCAAACAAACTAATTCAAGCAGAGAAGACTCAAAATTTATGAGAATTGATATGCAACTTCCAACACTTGTTAGTTTACTCTTTTACCAGGTACAGCAATGGCTGAAGCATGATACTTCCTAAACTCCTCTTTACCCTTTTCCGTACGGTTACCGATTATAATTCCAAAATTTGATCCGCGTGGATAACCACCCACAAAAGCTTCTGGAAACACAACAAGTTGAGAACCGTATGAAGCTGCTTCAGCAAGCAATCTTTCAGCCTTATCTGAAGATAATTACAAACTGAGATTACAATTTTGAGAGAAATACTTCCAGATAAATTGACGTACTTGATAGAGTGGAGAGAACACACCCCCACCACCGCACCCTTCCAACATAGTACCTCAGAGACATGCATAAAATTATAAAAACACGCAAATAGAAGGAAATTCAAATTAAACATCAGATAAATGTCAACATACAATATCCCTAACCCGGTAGAGCAAAGTACAATTAGAGATATACATTAACAATTTAATCAAATTACAACTTATGGTCTACTCGTTATTAAAGAGATATTTTCATGCATTCAATGTAAAAGTGTTAAACAAAAAACTCTAGACCTCGTCTAGCATTAGGAGTAGCTCTGCCACCGGTGGGCTACTCGTTATTTAGGTCCACCTTTACTAATACCGATTTCCAAAAAACCAAAAGTGTCTACAATCTTCTCAATGCCTTGACATCATTATATCAATTTCAAATGATAATCTCTCAAACAAAATAAATTCTTATAACATTTAAAAACCATAAAAATAGAACTCAGACAAATTTTTATCATTTCTTCAGTGGGCAGTCTGATCAGCAATAAGTAGCACTCAGTTGACTATGCATAATAATTTGTACATATCATAAAACAAAACAATCACACTATGAGAGAACATCATCTTAGTAATCACAGCCAATAAAATAGCAAACCTTGTAAAATTCAACACTAAAGATATCAAAGCATCTATAAAAAAAAATTAGTGAATTGCAGAAAATGAAACAACCAAACAATTATCTGAAAAATCATCTACAACCCATTTTAAAAAAATCGATCTTTTGAACAAAGAAGCAATAAAAGGGCATGCATGATTACAAATAAAGAGGCCAAATTAAACACACAGACAAGAGAAGAGGAGTTTACCAAGAGTAGCAGGGGTGTCATAAAAGATGGTGGAGGCTTGAACCACAGTGGCTCTCACTGTAGATGAGTCTGCAGAATTCTTATTAGATAAAGCAATCTAGAATTTTAAGATTTTACTTTGCTACATAGTTAACCACTATGCTACAGTTCAAAATCTAAGATTGGAACTAAATCTGCTAATCCAAAGCCTGTTTTCAAAAAGGCTTTAAAGCCTACAAGAGGTGTTTCAAAAAGGTGGTGCTGCAAAGGGTGATTGTCACTTTTGCAAGAAGTCGGGTCATTGGAAGCGAAACTGTCAAGCTTATTTGGAGGATCTGAATCTAAAGAAAATGAAGTCTATGAAGATTTATGATTCAGGTATTTATGTTATACAAGTCAATTTTTCTACTTCTACATCATGGGTATTAGATACTGGATGTGGTTCTCACATTTGTATAAATGTGCAGGAACTGCGAAGGAGTAGGACTTTGGCGAAAGGAGAAGTCGACCTACGCGTTGGCAATGGAGCAAAGGTTGCTGCTTTAGCTGTAGGGACTTATCATTTGTCGTTGCCCACTGGGCTTATTTTAGAACTTTAGAACTGTTTTTACGTGCCTGCGATTTGCAGAAACATTATTTCTGTTTCTTGTTTGAACAAGAAAGGTTTTTCCTTTACAATTCAGAACAATAGTTGTTCCTTTGGTTTGAATAATATTACCTATGGGGTTGCACATTTATTTAATGGTTTATATGTTCTTGATCTTGATATTCATGTCTATAATGTAAATAATAAATGTATTAAGGCCAATGACTCAAATCAAACATAACTTTGGCATTGTCGTTTAGGCCATATAAATGAGAAACGCATTTCCAAGTTACATAAGGATGGATACTTGGATAAGTTTGATTTTGAATCATACGATGAATGTGAACCTTGTCTCATTGGAAAAATGACTAAAGCTCCTTTTACCGGAATTGGTGAGAGGGCCACCGAACGATTAGAACTTATACATAGTGATGTATGTGGTCCAATGCGTACGATGGCAAGAGGTGGCTTTTACTACTTCATAACCTTTACTGATGATTTTAATAGATACAGATATATGTATCTTTTGAAGAACAAATCTGAATCATTTGAAAAATTCAAAGAGTACAAGGCAGAATTGGAAAAGCAAATAGGCGGAAGTATTAAAACTCTACGATCTGATCGTCGAGGTGAGTACCTAATCTTAGAATTTAAGAGCTTCTTAAAGGAGTGTGGTATTGTATCGCAACTCACACCTCCTGAAATACCACAATGGAATGGTGTGTCTGAAAGGAGAAATCGTACCTTATTGGACATGGTGCGATCGATGATGAGTCTAGCGGATCTTCCAATTAGTTTCTGGGGTTATGCTCTGGAAATGGCTGCACACACACTTAACTGTGTTCCTACTAAATCGGTTCAAACCACACCATATGAGATATGTACTGAAAAACGTCATAGCATGTCATTTTTGAAAGTATAGGGATGCGAAGCATTTGTGAAATGTTTAGTCACTGACAAGCTAGAACCAAAATCAGACAAATGTAATTTTATGGGATACCCAAAAGAAACTAAAGGGTATTATTTCTATAATCGTACCGAGAACAAAGTGTTTGTTGCTCGAACTGTTGTGTTCCTTGAAAAAGAACTGCTTTCTAAGAAAAACAGTGGGAGTATGATAGATCTCGATGAAGTTCGAAAACCACAGAATGACATTGAACCAGAGTTGGAACATGAGCAAGATGTACATGAAAATGTTACTGCTCAAGAAACACAGGTTGTTCGTAGATTTGGTAGGATTCGCCACGAGCCTGAGAGATATTATGGATTTCTCTTAACTCAGACTAGCGATGTAATGCTTATGGATAATGATGAGCCTCTTACCTATCAGGATGCTATGAATAGTCCAGATTCTGAGAGATGGCTGGAAGCCATGAAATCTGAGATGGATTCCATGTGTGAAAACAAAGTATGGCTGTGTGAAACATGGCTCTTTGACTATGATATGTACTCGACTTGATATCTCGTATGCTTTGAGCATGACGAGCAGGTACCCGTCTAATCCAGGTGAAGGTCACTGAACGACAGTCAAGAATATTCTTAAGTACCTCAAGAGAACTAGAGATTCATTCTTGGTATATGGAGGAGATGATAAGCTAGTTGTAAGAGGTTACACTGATGCTAGTTTCCAAACAGACAGAGACGATATTGTGTCTCAATCTGGGTTTGTGTTTTGTCTAAATGGAGGTGCTGTAAGCTGGAAGAGTTCGAAGCAAGAGACAGTAGGCTCAGTAGCTGATTCTACAATGGAAGCTGAGTATATTGCTGCCAGTGAAGCAGCTAAAGAGGCTGTTTGGCTTCAGAAATTTATTGAGGGACTTGGAGTAGTTCCATCGATCGCAGATCCAGTTGATCTTTATTGCGATAACAATGGAGCTATTGCGCAGGCTAAGGAACCAAGGTCCCATTCCTGAGCAAAGCATATACTTAGACGATATCATCTACTTTGAGAGATTACAAGGAGGAGAGATATACATATATGTAAAGTGCATACTAATGATAACATTGCAGACCCACTGACTAAGGCTTTGTCACAGCAGAAGCACGAAGGTCACACTAGTTCCATGGGTATTAGATACATGGGTGATTGGCTCTAGTGCAAGTGGGAGATTGTTAGTATGTGTGCCCTAGAGACAATACTATAATGTTCTTAGGAAAGATATTTTTTAATTATTAATGATTATGTTCTATGGATTTTTTTTATTCATTTAGACTTAATTGCAGTACAATGGTCTGAATTTTTATTTTTTTTGCACTAAAATGGCCAACTGATTAAACTTGCCACTTAAATAACTCAACTATTTTTATTTTTCCACTTCATTGTATTCTGTCAAGTTAGTCTAACGCTGCTATACTTTTGGAGGATATTTTTGTCTTTTTGGATTACAACTCTCTTTCATGCATATTTGGGTGTATATATAACCTAATTGAATAACTTGGAACCGTAAATACATAACATAAATCAATATTGAATTTTATTAGTTATACTTCTATTTTTATTTTTATAGTTTCCCTTTGTGGTGGTACGTGCATCCACTTCTCTTTTCCGGTTTGTTCGTCGCATTTAAGTTCCCATATGAAGATTGAGTCACAGCTGATATGCAATTAAAGTACTGATGTTGTCTACTTTGTTAGGCCATAGTAGGATTATGATTTGAAAATAATGATTGATGGCAACAAGTACATCGAGTTACAGGTGCAAGAAAGGGATGGTAATAAGTAAATGGCTCATTATTTACTAAAAAATGAAGATATTTCATATAGTTGGTTACTTGGCTTATAGACTGAATGTCTGAATGTTAGTAGTTGGTTATAGATGATTAGTTCCAAAATTACCACTACATGGTCGAAAGAACCACGATGACTTTTGCCTTATCAATTTCACACCCCATAGTCATCTACTAATTATAAATTTGCCATTTTAATCGACTAAAAATGCAACACAAAGGGAATAGAGGCTTCAATTGAATCAAAATGTGGGAGCAATACAAGTTCCTATTGTTGTAGAACTAAATCTTATAGATAATATAGAAAATAAAGGCACGAACAATCCTGCAGCAGAAAACACATATAGACAATTGGATCTATATACACCTCAAAATGTATGAAAAAGAGTTGCAACTAGAACGGACAATAATGCCCCTCCATCAATGTAACATTGTTAGACTAATTTAACGGAATGCAATAAAGTGCTTCAAAAAAATGGTTGAGTTATTTAAGTGGCAAGTTTAATAATTAGGTCATTTTAGTGCAAAAAAGTTATAGTTCAAGTCATCATGGTGCAATTAAGTCATTCATTTATTATGTCTTTATTTACTACGATATAAATGTTAGAATAATAAATATCTTTGGAATATAAACATGAATTCTATATCTCTAAGTATGTGACTTAGAAATGAGATTATATGAATAGTGTTTATAATCCTAAATATCCCTAGTCGAGCATTATTATCTAAGGGCAATAATTATGCATAAAGACTAGTATGTTTGTTGACTGATAACCACATCTCATTGGTTATAGGTATTGCGATACCAAAGTCAAAGACATAAGTGCATGTTAGAAATATATGGCACTGGATAGACCCACCATGAGAAATTTTCATGGTAATACTATCAAGTGTCATAAGTGATTCTCACTGTGATAATGGTGTAATGATCCTTAGACTTGAAATCATTATATTTCTATATGAGAATTAATATACTATGATTCTACTCAAAGTTATCTTTGACCGGGTGATGATAAAGGTGGACATTAGGTATTTTATGAATTATATGAGAAATATGAATGATAGACATATGATTTAACCTTACTATTTTAGGAGTGATATTATTGGCATGTTGATTGAGTGAGACTATGAAATGCATGACCATGCTCAAATAGTGATTTGTTTAATAGTCTACTCATTGATCAAGTAAACCAGAATTAAATGATGAAGAGGGTGACACAAACCATGCCTCGAGTTTAATCTATAATATAAGGTTAAAAGGATTATATTACATGGAACATTATTCACGAAAGGTTTAATTGAATCACCAATTATTATTAATACTTGGGTAGCAATGATGCATTAGTAAGGGGTGTAATCGAGCCGAGCCGAGCCGAGCCGAACACTGCCAGACTCGAGTTCGAGCTCGACTAAAAAGTTCGGGCTCGAGTTCGACCGAGCCTTAAATTTCAAGCTCGAAGATCGGCTCGTAAAAAGTTCGATATGTTCGAGTTCGGGTCGAAAGCTCAAATCGACTTCACTAAATATTGACAAAAGCTCAAATATAATCGATTCGGCTCGAGTTTGACTCGATTATATATAAAAATTATATCTATATACTAAATATTTATATAAATATGTATTTATAATATATAAAAATTAAAAATGATAGAGGCTCGATTAGGCTCGCGAGCCTTACGAGCCGAGTAATTTGAAGCTCGAGCTCGGTTCGGTATAATATTCGAATAGCTCGAGCTCGATCTCGGCTCGATTATTACCGAGTCGAATTCGAATATTTTACGAGTCGAGCTCGAGTAGCTCACGAACTGTTTGACTCATTTACAACCCTATGCATTACTAGATGCCGCTCATTGTTTATAATTTTATTATTAGATATTCAAATTATTGTCAACGTAATAATAACCTAAAGGGTCACACACATAAAATGTTTTAAATGGAGCTTTATTTAAATTACGAATTTAAATAAAATAATATTATTATTTTGAATTATTAGATTAATTAAGAAGGACTTGATTAATCAGATTATAATTCGAATTTAATAATATATAACTCAGAATTGGATTGGGTTTTAGAAGCCCACTCTGATTAGGGTTAAACCCAGATTTCTCCTCCCTATAAATACATAATGATGTATAATTTTAGGGTTACTCTTGCAATTCGTTTTTTTATTAAAAACCCTAGCAGCTCCTACAATTTGGAGAGGCGAGAGAGAGAGAGAGAGAGAGAGAGAGAGAGAGAGAGAGATAGAAACCGTGAGCAGTTTTCGTGGCTAGTACCATCTTCATGGATCGTTGGACGATCGAACATTCGTGTGGACTGATTTAGAGACGTAGATCTTGGCTCAAGAGATACGTGGTGATCAAAGTAAGGACCTCCATCTGTCAACCAAGACTAAAGCTTCTTAAAAGGTAAACAATTCTATTCACGAATTAAATATCGATTTTTTCGCATGGATCCTGCGGAGGGTTTCTGTTTTTATTATTTTTCGCGATGTTTCCGCTGCGTTTTCATGCCCGAAATCCTTCATAATATGCATCTATTTATTTTAAAATCTAGCAGTCCTTCTTATTTTGTAATATAAAAAATATTGAATATGATTTACGTATTAATTAAATTAATTTCCTTATTAAGTTATAACTATATTTAAATTTAGACTTTTGAAAATCCAATTATAATACAACATTTCTTAACTTATATGATATAATCTTGAGCGTTAATTTTTAAAAATATTGGGTCTAACGGTTGAGATTGTTTCACGTACTGATAACCAGACTATCAAAGTTTTAGATAAAATTCTCATGTTTTTACAAATTTGTAATTATATTAAATCATGAATTTTTCTTTATTTTTTTATATTTAATTATGATAATACAAATTTTATTTGTAAAATGTTGACGATGTAGGAACTTTGAACTTTTGAATAAATAAATTATCAATTAAAATATATATATATTTTTTATTAGTTCTTAGAAGTAGTAAACAGTGACGATTAAATTTTTATTTAAGATTCATTTTGTAATTATTATATCCCGTATATATCTATACTATTATATTATATATGACACATCGAAAGTTTCCTTAGTAGTCTCGTTACTTTAGTTTGGTCACTCAATTCACAATCGTTGTATCTTTCAAATTAAATTGATAAAAATCATTAGATATAACAGTAAAAGTTACTACTTTCAGGTAAGAGCTTATCTCTGATTGTCCCAGGGTCCTGAGTTCGATTCTCGCTTACCCCAACAGATACTCATTGTAAGACATATAAGCTTAAATAGTCAATATATATATATATATATATATATATATATATATAAATAAAAAATTTATCAAACGCAGATTATTATATTTTAATTATTTGAATATACACTATACATTATATATATATATATATAAAGAAACTAAAATACAAATAAATAAATCTAAATGATAAAATATTTAAAAATAACTCGTACTTTACGTGAGATCTTTAACGTAGTAATAAGTACAAGAGAGTTCCTATAAAATAAATTACCATACTAACAGATTATCAAACTTTAATGTTTTGGTTTTTATAATTTACGGTGTATGTATGTTAAAGAAATTAGGTCTCTCTTTTAGTAATTGAGCTTAAAAATTTTGAAATACAATTTTTGTATTTGGATATAATTCTACAAAGAATAAAATTAAGTCTCCTTTCTAGTATTTGAGTTCTTTTTGAAATTATTTTTTTTCATCATTAGCGGATAATTTATTATTTAAATAATAAATAATATTTGATTAGTTATTATTAAAAGTGGATAAAAAATTTATATGCTTTTTATTAAATTTTATTCTCATATTATCAAATTCTTTAATGATTTGAATTTTTCTTAGATTAGTTTTAATATTTTATCAAAGAAAACCTAGAATTTCTAAATTTAAAAGAGTTATAATAAATAAAACTTATATTTGTGTTAAAACAATAATATTTATTAGATTTATATAATTGTTTTGATAATATTTTATATATTTATTAGTTATAATTGTTTTATATGTTCAGAAGTATCGAACTTTGGACGTAAGGAGATACTCATGTATTATATCTATTACTCTTATTATATAATACTAGCTTAAAACCCGTGCGATGTACGGATTGTTAATTGTTATTTTATTATTATTTTTTTAATTGTATTTGTTAGAAAAATAAGTAGGGATGTTAAAATAGCTAAACATTTTAAATTAATTAAAAACATTAAAACAAATTTTAAAATAAATAAGTAAGGGTTTGCTCGTTATATTTTTGGAAAATGAGGGATTTTAATATGAAAAAATAAAAAATGTAGCATATATTTAGTTTAAAAAGGTAAATGCCCGTGATATTTAAGGAAAATGAGGTTTTAAAATTTAATAATTTAAATACGTTTTAAAATAAATAAGTAAAGGGTTTGTCCGTGATATTTTTAGAAAAAGAATGGATTTTAGTGAGAAAAATAGAAAAAGACAATTGAAAAAGGCAATTTCCTGTGATATATTTAGAAAATGAGGGACTTTGTTAGAAAAAATCTATAATGTGTTTTAGCTAAAAAGGTAATTGGTTATAAATAGGTATTTGATTATTTATATTTTAATATTATTAGTAATTGCATTTGTTAAGAAAAATAAGTAGGCATGTTAAAATAGGTAAATTTTTTTAAAAATAATTATAATATTAAGTTTTAAAATAAATAACTAAAGATTTGTCCGTGATATTTTTGGAAAATGAGGGGTTTTAGTAAGGAAAAATAGAAAAACTAACATGTTTTAGTTAAAAAAGGTAATTCCCCATGATGTATTTGAAAAATTAGGGAAATTTGTTAGAAAAAATATAAAAAAATAATGGATTTTAGGTGAAAAAGGTAATTGGTTATAAATAGATAATATAATTATTTAATAATATATTTCTATAAATAAGTAAGGTTAATTAAGTAAAAACACGAAATGCAGTTAAGGGCAATTAAGTAAAATCATAACGTATCATACCGACCAACCAAACTTTTAATATTTCGTCTATTATATAATAGTACTAGTTTAAAACCCGTGCGATGCACGGATTGTTAATTATTATTTTTTATTATTCTTTTAATATTTTATTAATTTTATTTTTAAAAAAAATAAGTAGGCATGTTAAAATAGCTAAACACTTTTAATTAATTGAAAACATGAAAGCAAATTTTTAAATAAATAATTAAGGGGTTGTCCATTATATTTTTGGAAAAGCGGGGTTTTAGTAAGCAAAAATAAAAAATGTAACATATATATTTAGTTTAAAAAAGGTAAATACCTGTGATATTTTTGAAAAATGAGGTTTTAAACTTTAATAATTAAAAGTATTTAAATACATTTTAAAATAAATAAGTAAAGGGTTTTACAGTGAAATTTTTAGAAAAAGAATGGATTTTAGTAAAAAAAAATAGAAAAAGTAAGTTGAAAAAGGTAATTTCCTATGATATATTTAGAAAATGAGGGACTTTGTTAGAAAAAATCTATAATGTGTTTTTGCTGAAAAGGTAATTGGTTATAAATAAGTATTTGATTATTTATATTTTAATATTTTTAGTAATTGGATTTGT
This sequence comes from Heracleum sosnowskyi, assembly GCA_030848705.1. Lineage (NCBI taxonomy): Eukaryota > Viridiplantae > Streptophyta > Magnoliopsida > Apiales > Apiaceae > Heracleum > Heracleum sosnowskyi. The sequence goes on along the minus strand of CM061243.1, from coordinate 39,311,375 downwards.
TAAGAAAAATAATTAGACACGTTAAATTAGGTAAAATTTTAAAAATTAATTATAATATTAAAATAGTTTTAAAAATAAATAACTAAAGGTTTGTCCGTGATATTTTTGGAGAATGAGGGAGTTTTAGTAAGGAAAAATCGAAAAAATAACATGTTTTAGTTAAAAAAGGTAATTGCCCGTGATATGTTTGGAAAAGTATGAGAATTTGTTAGAAAAAAATAATGTATTTTAGGTGAAAAAGGTAATTGGTTATAAATATGTAATATTATTATTTAATAATATATTTCTATAAATAAGTAAGGTTAATTAAGTAAAAACACGAAATACAGTTAAGTAAGGGCAATAATGGATTTTAGTGAGAAAAATATAAAAAGTAAGTTGAAAAAGGTAATTTCCTGTGATATATTTAGAAAATGAGGGACTTTGTTAGAAAAAATCTATAATGTGTTTTTGCTGAAAAGGTAATTGGTTATAAATAGCTATTTGATTATTTATATTTTAATATTGTTAGTAATTGCATTTGTTAAGAAAAATAAGTAGGCACGTTAAATTAGGTAAACTTTTAAAAAATAATTATAATATTAAAATAGGTTTAAAAATAAATAACTAAAGAGTTGTCCGTGATATTTTTGGAGAATGAGGGAGTTTTAGTAAGGAAAAATAGAAAAACTAACCTGTTTTAGTTAAAAAGGTAAGTGTCCGTGATATGTTTGGAAAAGTAGGAGAATTTGTTAGAAAAAATTAGAAAAAATAATGTATTTTAGGTGAAAAAGGTAATTGGTTATAAATATGTAATATTATTATTTAACAATATATTTCTATAAATAAGTAAGATTAATTAAGTAAAAACACGAAATACAGTTAAATAAGGGCAATTAAGTAAAATCACAACGTACCATACCGACCAACCAAACTTTTAATGTTTCGTCTGTTATATAATAGTATTGATTGATAGGATACAATAAGATATAATTATATAATAGGATATGATTTTGTAAGTTTTGCAATGATTATAAAATCCTTTAAATAGTTTTAATTCACATTAATTAAATTTTGTATTAAATTATATTTTTATTAGATAAATTTTAGTATTTTATTGCAAAAAATATATATCTAAATTTGAAAAAACTTAGAGAAAAAAAATTAAATTTGAGTTAAAAGTAATAAAAATATTATTTATTAGATTTTGACGGTTACTTTGTTGTTTTGACTCATTCTTGAGTTCTAAAAATTATATTTGAACAATTTCATGGTCCACCACGAAATAATTTTTATTTTTGTGATGATTTAACCGTTATTATCCAACTAAAACTACTCTTAAATTGTTAAAAAAATAGAGTAACAAATTTGTACAATGAGAATTCTACTATTTGCAAAACTTACTCATACTTTGTTTATATTATTAAAATCACTTTTTAGTATGTGAATATAATTATACTAACAATAAAATTATATCCTAATATATAATAAGATATAATAATAAGAATATAGTAAAATAAAATATTCATATTATAAATCTACAAAATTAACTACTAATTACATTTATTAGAGTTTAAGCCTTCCCTTCATTATTTGAGCTCTATCTAAATTTATAAATATCTAGATAGTTTTATAAGCAACACTAAACTTGCGAGATAATTTTTAATTTAATGATTTTAATAATTAAAATACAACTACCTTGAAATTGAAATTGAAGAGGTAAGAAAGTTACGGATTTTTACACTGAGAATCTTATCCAATATAAAAAATTTATTTATACTTTATTTAATTATTAAAATATATTTTTAATATTTGAATATAGTCATTATAACAATCAAATATTTTTTTTTAAATATAATCATTTAATAGTGTTTAACATGATAAAATATAATGTGATTGAATATAATATATTAGCTGAAACTACAATAATTTATGATTTATTATTTATATACATGTGTGTAGTTAAATTAAAGTACTGAGATTAATTTTGTAAATTTAAATTCATTATAATTGCATACAATTAAAATTATTACAACGCACACACATATTACCAGTCCAACATGTAGGGCTGAGAATTCGGTAATTCGGTAATTCGGTAACCGAACCGAATTATAATTCGGTTACCGAATACCGAATAAGAGCAAAATCTATTACCGAATTAAGAACCGAAATAATTTCGGTTATTTATCGAACCGAATTAATTATTTCGGTTAAAACCGAATACCGAATTAGAAAACCGAATTATAAACAAAAGTTCGAATTAAAATCAATTATTAACAGAAACATCAAACATGTAGTATATTTTAAACAAATAAGGAGCTTCAATATGAGATAAAATGCTAATAATACATAAAGTTTGGAAAATGATGTTTCTAAACAAAGTAAAGTGCGTCATATTCTCCTCATAGAGACTTATTATATAATAGTATATAACTAGGTTATAACCCGTGTGTTTTTTTTAATATCTATAATTATATTAATTTGTAATCTTTTAATCTTTTTATATTATTAATTTTCATACTTTATTTATTAGGTTTTATATGTTTAATACATTATTTATGTTCTATCTTGAGTTCTAAAAATCAGATTTAAACGATTTTACAGCCCACACAAACTCACAAAATAATTTTTAATTTGGTGATGATTTAACAATTTTTTCCATTAAAAAATATCTTGAAACTGAAAAAAGAATAACCTGAAGAATTTTTCGCATTAGTTCTATTAAACTTAGAAATAGAATTAAAATAAAGAAAATTTACTCAACTTAGAATTATAATATATACCAACAATCAAATAAATCTACTCAACTTAGAATTAAAGTTACGAATTTTTAATATTGAGATTTTTACTCAACTTAGAAAACCTACTCATATTTGATTTATATTATTAAAATATTTTATGTTTTATTTTTACAATGATCTAACGATTCTCATTCATCTATTTTAAGATCAACGATCCTTATTGATTTGGCGGTAGAAGCACCAAAGTTTTGGATAAAACCTCCATTATGCTTATTATATGTAAGGATATAATGTTTTAATCAATACTATTATATAATAGACGAAACATTAAAAGTTTGGTTGGTCGGTATGGTACGTTGTGATTTTACTTAATTGCCCGCATTTTGGTTGGTCAGTATGGTACGTTGTGATTTTACTTAATTGCACTTAATTAATTGTACTTCGTATTTTTACTTAATTAACTTTACTTATTTATAAAAATATATTACTAAATAATAATATTACATATTTATAACCAATTACTTTTTTCACCTAAAATACATTATTTTTTTCTAAAAAATTCTCCTACTTTTTCAAATATATCACGGGCAAAAACATTTTAATTTTTCTATTTTTCCTTACTAAACCCCCTCCTTTTTCAAAAATATCATGGATAAACCTTTAGTTATGTATTTTTAAACCTATTTTAATATTATAATTATTTTTTAAAAGTTTACATATTTTAACATGTCTACTTATTTTTCTTAACAAATGCAATTACTAAAAATATTAAAATATAAATAATCAAATACCTATTTATAACCAATTAACTTTTCAGCTAAAACACATTATATATTTTTTCTAACAAAGCCCATTTTCTAAATATATCACGGGAAATTGTCTTTTACAATTTAATTTTTCTATTGCTCTCACTACAATCCGTTCTTTTTCCAAAAATATCACAGGAAACCCTTTACTAATTTATTTTAAAACGTATTTAAATACTTTTAATTATTAAATTTTAAAATCTCATTTTCCAAAAATATCACGGGCATTTATCTTTTTAAACTAAATATATGTTACATTTTTTTATTTTTTCTTACTAAAACCCCTCATTTTTCAAAAAATATAACGGGCAAACCCATACTTATTTATTTTAAAATTTGTTTTAATGTTTTTAATTAATTAAAAGTGTTTAGCTATTTTAACATGCCTACTTATTTTTTGCACAATTACAATTAATAAAATATTAAACAAAATAATAATAAAATAACAATTAACAATCCGTGCATCGCACGGGTTTTAAGCTAGTATATTATTAATTACATTTGCTAAAAAAATAAGTAGGCGTGTTCAACTTTTTTAAATAATTAAAAGTATTAAAATATGTTTTAAAATAAATAAATAATTGTTTGCATGTGATATTTTTGGAAATTAAAGGAGGTGTCTTAGTAAGGAAAAATAGAAAAAGTAACATGTTTTAGCTGAAAAGGTAATTGTCCGTAATTAAAAGTATTAAAATAGGTTTTATAATAAATAAGCAAGGGTTTGCCCGTGATATTTTTGGAAAAAGAGGGGTTTTAGTTTGAAAAAATAAAAAGAGTAACATATTTTAGTTAAAATGATAATTGCCCGTGTTTTTTTTTTAGAAAAAGAGAGAATTTTATTAAAAAAATAATATATTTTAACTGAAAAAATGAAAAATATAATTTGGGAGATGTCTTTATTTTTCTTTGATCATCTTGAACTGAAATTTATTATTTCGGCCGTCAGAGACAGTTAGGCCCCAATCTTGCCCACAATTCCATACTATTTAATATTTTAAAGGGTACTACTACTAAAGAATTCGATTATTAGCATACACGCAATAAAGTAAATATTCGATTCACATGTGTTTATACTGTACTGTTACGTACAACCCAGTCGGTCACATTCCACTTGCATTTTTATTAGCTTTGGCAATTATTTGGATTAATTATATTCGTAGTGTGCCCGAATTCATATCAGATCCCTGTGTTTTAATAAATCCATGTTTTAGAGATAATCAAGTGAATATTTCAGTCCAAATTCGTACAAATACAATACCGTCGACGGCTTGAGTACTGGTATCAAGGTTCTGCACTTCTTCTGTTTGTTGACAAAAAACAAATTTGAGAAAATCTATTTCGATATTATCATTCTCACAATTTTATGATAATGTTCTTTTTAGATAGAAAAGTTATTTTTCTAAAATATTACAACATTTAATAAAAATATTATTCTCTTTTAACACATTATACGTTCTTATAAACTAAAAATACACAAATACCTCAACTAAAAATAATCTTTAGGTCGTATTTGGTTTGAAGGAAAGAAATGGGAGGGAATATAATAACATTTTATACGTAAAATGAGTAAATATTCAGAATTTTCATTTTTTTTCCATCCATTCCATTCATAATTATTAAAAGAATTCAAGCACCCAATTTAAGAGTAGTGCTCCATTTGTTATCTTAGTCATTTTTTCTCTCTTAACTTTTATCATAACGAATTTTCATTATCTCATTTTTCTTTAAAATATTTATTTCAAACTCTACTAATTTCTTTTAAAATTTTTCATTACAATCAGCCCAATCAAACATAACATTTAATCGGCAGAAGAAATAAAAACGAGTACGATTGTTAGGTACGATTATTACCTCTTATTGTTGGATTGTGAGTGATCAGTGATCTTTTGATCTACTGTATTATTTTACCTACACTACTAGTAGCTCGTCTGATCTTTGTATTTGTAGGTTAACTGTTATTCGTCAAACACACACTTCTCGTCGGCTGAATCGAGGAGGTGCATATTTCTGGCGTGTTTATTGATTTGCCTTTAGCATGTTATTCTTGGTTAAAAAGAAGAAGAAAAAAACTAATTAAGCTAGTACCAAAAGCGACGAGGTAATGAACTCTTGCTTTATGTTGTTCGAGACTACGAGGTTGTGAGAAAAAATGGAGTAAAGTGTAGATTAAAATCATAGAGAAAAGTTTCATGTAGATCATATTTAGTTGAAAATTTTGAGATCATATATGTTTTGCAACTAAAATACATTCATATAAAATGTTATAAAAATAATATGTAGAGTAATATTTAATAAATATAACATATATGATCTATAAAATATCCAATTTCATTATAATTTTAGTTTTACAAAAATATTATGCACATATCTTATTTGCAGAACATTTATAATGTGGTAATATGCATGACAATGTTCTGCAAGTATAACATGATTTACAAAAATATTCAATCTGATATGATTTTATACTGCAAGATATCTAATTTGACAATAATTTTGTTATGTAAAGTATGTTCTACACATTATTTAGGTTGTAAATGATCTCCAAGTGTCCAACTAAATATGGTATTCATAGAACTCGATTCTAAAATCATAATCAAACTTTATTTACTACTACCTTTTATTTTACACAATCAATGAATATATTTGCTGTCAACTTAATCTCCAACAAACTTGTAACCTTAAACCTTGTTAGATTCTCGGTGTTGGGTCTCCGAGGCTCATCGTCTACTTTAACTTTTATTAAAATTACAGTCAGACATGTCCATAAACCATGTAGAGTCTGTTCGCACAACGTAGATGACTTAGATCACCTCTCATAAATAAATTTTATACATGACGTAAATGAATATTACTATATGTTTTTCTCTTATGTGTACTTCGTAAACATTCACACACGATTGGCAGGGACGGGCTCCCATAAGAGAATGTCCATATTAGTTGCCTCCTTAAAGCTAAAGGAAGGCCACCAAACTTATTACAAAAGATAGGAAAAACAGAAATTAGAGCCATAGTAAATTTTTAGAAGATTATATTCTAAGGCGCATTGTGGGGAATTTTCAGTAGGGAAATTTTAGAAGACTTTTTATTTAGGCTTTTTTTAAAATGTTTTTCAGATTAATCTAAGATTACCCTTTAATATTAATTGAGGAAGACTTCTCTAAAATATATTTATTTAGAGTAATGCTAGGTAATTTAAAAACTTCTCCTGAACACCTTTTTTGTGGAGACCTGAACACCACATATGTCCTGCAATCTAAATTTGGCAAAATAGATCATATTTTCTAATAAAAAATTTGCAAAACGTACTGTTTTGCAAAGTATATTCCATGAAAATCACTATTTCATTGAAAATCTTGAAAATCATATAAGTTTTGCTAACTAAACATGAATGTTCTGCAAACCGAACATGTTTTTGCAGAACAATATGTTTTGCTATGTGTTACTTGCAAAACATATATATTTTTAAAGATTTTAAATGAAAATAGTTATTTTCATAGAACATAATTTATAAAATATTATATTTTGCTAAATTTAAATTGCAGAATGTATGTGGTCTCCAGGTCTCCACAAAAAAGTGGTCTCCGTAGAACTGAGAGAGAGAGAGACATGAGGTTGATCTCAGGAAATTTCCTAAGGTAATGAGCTTTTTTAGTATAAATTTTTAATGATAATTTTGTAAATATATATAATATTCTGAAATTATAATAGCACCCTCGTGTTTTAATATGAGATTTGAGTATAACCTCAGGGAAATTAACTGAGGTCGATCTCAAGATCCTCGATCTGATATATATATATATATACGGTAACATATTTTTCTTGGGATAATTACCGATTAAAAGAGGACACATAATTATGTGAGAGAGTTTTTGAGACAACTTTTTGAGTTCATTATCATATTTATTTATTTAAATACTATTTATAAAAAGTCGTCGTAACCCATTGACCGACTTATTCTATCTAAACTAGCGTAAAAGCCCGTGCGAGACACGTGCCTACTTATATACTGAAATAATTTCTCACATGAATAGTTTTGTAATTAAAAAATATGGAAAATGATAATATATTGAATTTATCTTTTATTTGTATGGAAATTCTTTTAATCTTTTTTAAATTTAATAAAATTTCACAAAATTTGAATAAATTTCTATAAGATAAAGATCAAATTATTATTTTTATTTGCAAAATTTTTATTTAGTTTTAAATGATGTGAAATGCATTTTATCAAATTTATTAATTAATATAATATAAATGATAATTTTAGTATATAGTTGCTCATATATAATACATACGTATCTAAACTTATGTGTATTGAATGAAATAATAGAATACTTGTAAATAAAATATAAATTTGGTCACATATTTAATACTATACCGTGATCACATCATAAAATCTCTAATCATCCTATTAATTTCTGAACGACGACTCAATCAAATACTCTGATTAGGAGTGTTTACAGTTTACCGACCTGATTACCGAACCAACCCAACCCTCTTTTTGGCCGACCAAGCCGATAGAAGAAAACAACTTGATACTTAATTGGGTTAAAAACATTTCAAACTGATTAAATGGGTTGTGATATGGACAGAAAATTAATTATAGAAATATAGTTGACTATTCGATGGAAAAACCGATATTTAAGGCCCGACACCCTAATTATTCATTAATTTCGTAATTAATGAATAGGGAAAATATACAGCTCATCAAAAGAGACCAAAATATGGTAAATTAGTCATAGAAGGATCCAGAATCCCAATTAATGAGTCATATCCTTTATCAACAAGGAAAAGACTTATTCAGCAAGCAACACAATGTTTATCCAATAACAAAAAGGAGACTTATTCGCTAAGACTCCTAAACATACCATAAATACTAGGCTCCAGACGCCTATATAAGGTCCCTGATCCTACAATCAGAACTACGTCTTTGGCTTGATTCTCAATAACGATTTCAGATACGTAGGCATCTTGTGAGGACCGATTTAGTCTCGAAACACAAGTGCAACCATTAAAGCCCGAAGCTCTCTAACTCTAGCATTAAATTCGCAAGCTCAGTTTTTATTCCATAACATTTGGCGCCGTCTGTGAGAAGACAACATCAACCATGACAAACACACGAAGAACGGCTCGGGATACTCAAACTCCTGAGGATCGCTCTATCACCTCTGAGGCTGATATTCACGGAAATCAGCCACCGCCGACTACTGGCACTCAAGGGGCGAATATCCCCACCAACACTCAAGGACCGGAAGTCCCAATTTCGGTTGAAGGGACGAATCCCCTGCAGATGGTCATTCATGGATCTAATCCACAAGAGACCGTTCACCAGCAACCAATCTCGACTTCTCCACTCATCATGAATGCACCGAGAAGTCTTCAACTCCATACCACTGATCTCCCTCAATACTACCCAAACTCTCGGTATGCCAACTTATGGTATGCCACCTCGACCCCCGATGGGCAGTAGTGGTGCCAACCCCATCTATCACGAGGCCTATGTGCCCCCATATATTCAAGGTCTGGGACCCCAAAATCAGCGAACCCATTTTCAAGACTACTTAGGTCCCTACACCGAGGATGAGAATTACTCAACAGGAGATGAGAGGGATGTTGCCCCAAGAAGGAGACGTTCCTCCCAAACCAATCGAGAAACTACTAAGGAAAAACTTGTGTCCCTTGAAGCCGAGGCTGCAAGGCTCAAAAATTTATTGGCAGAAGAGGATGCCACAAGGACACAAAATCAAGGAAGAGTCCTGGTGATCAACCTCGACCCAACACCAAGGAGAAGTAGTAGGGCTGAGGCCCCAAGGGATGATCCTACTGATTTGTTGCCCCTAGGAGATCCTGATGATCCAACACCACCCTTCACTCAAGACATCATGAAAGCCAACATCTCTAGAAAATTCAAGATGCCGACGATCAAGGCTTATGATGGAATGGGAGATCCCGCTAACCATGTGAGAACCTTCTCCAACGCACTGCTGTTGCAGCCGACCAACGATGTAGTCAAGTGTAGGGCGTTTCCCCAAACCTTGGCAGGCATGGCACAACGTTGGTATAGCCGATTGCCTCTCAATTCTATTGGGTCCTTCAAGGAATTGAGCAAGGCGTTTATCAACCAATTCGTAAGTGGGAGAGTGCACGAGAAAAGCTCTGCATCCCTCATGGGAATTCAGCAAGGAAAGAATGAAGCCTTGAGAGATTACATTAATCGATTCACTAGAGAGGCTCTAAAAGTCCCAGACTTGGAGGACAAAGTGGCTATGATAGCCCTACAACAAGGAACTACTGATGATCACTTCAAGAGATCATTGGCCAAGCACCCACCTGAGAGCATGTTAAAGCTCCAAGACAGAGCCGACAAATACATCAAGGCAGAAGAAAGCATGAGAAAGCATGAACCCACTACTGGTGGTAATGGGAACTCCAAGAAAAGGAAGGAAACCCAAGAGTACGATGTTAGGGAAAAATTTCCTAGAACGTCAAAGAGATCTGATTCTCCACCAAAAAAGAGCAACTTTGGGCCAAAATTTATAGAGTATGCAAGATTGAATACTCTGAGGAGTCAAATTCTGATGGACATAGCAAAGGAAGAGGATCTCAAATGGCCGAAGCCAGTGAGGGCTGACTTGTCCAAATGGAACCAAAACCAATTTTGTCGGTTCCACAAAGAAGTTGGTCACGACACCGACGATTGTAGACAACTGAAAGACGAGATTGAGTTTCTGATACGAAGAGGAAAACTCAGCAAATTCACCAAGGATGGAAATCAAGGAAGTCGCAGAGGAAATTATGAAAGGAAGGATTATGACAGAAGGGACAACGACCAAGATCGTAATCCTAAGCCCCGATGGCCAGTCATCAATATGATATTTGGAGGACCAACTGCTGCTGGGTCCTCCCGAAACTCAAAGAAAGGCTTATGCTCGAGAAGTAATGACCGTGGTTGGAGAAGCACCGAAGCGTGCCCGGACCGAAGTATCAATAGGTTTTGATGATTCAGACCTAGAGGGAGTGAAGTTTCCCCACGATGATCCTTTAGTCATCGTTCCTGTGATAGGAAATTCTGAAACCAAGAGAGTTCTAGTCGACAATGGAGCCTCAGTGGACATCTTGTTCCATGATGCTTTCATCAAAATGGGCTACACTGACTCTCAGTTGACACCCTCGAATATGCCCATATACGGATTCAATGGGGTGGAGTCAAAAGTGGAAGGCACTATCCAACTCCCAATGACCATGGGGCAAGGGATGAATACATCTACTCAAATGTTGAACTTCATAGTTATAAAGGCAACTTCAACCTACAATGCAATCCTGGGAAGGACTGGTCTTCATGCGTTCAAGGCTGTTGCCTCATCTTATCATCTGAAAATCAAGTTCCCAACGAGGAATGGGATTGGTGAAGAACGAGGAGACCAAAAGATGGCTAGAAGTTGTTATGTAGCCGCGTTAAGGCCTGATGGAATCGGGGGGCAAGTTCTCCCAATTGAAGACATGGATACTAGTGACAATGAGGACCGAAGAGGGAAACCAGCTGAGGATTTAATCCCCATTCCCTTAGTCCCTGGTGAACCGGAGAAGGTGACATATGTTAGAGCACTACTACCTGAGCCATTGAAAAGCAAGCTCATATCTTTTCTTCAAGAGAATAATGACGTTTTTGCTTGGACAGCGGCGGACATGCCATGGATTGATCCCCAATTGATAACTCAAAAGTTAAATGTGGATCCTGAAAGAAAGACGGTGAAACAAAAGAAGAGAAATTTTGCTCCAGAAAGGCAAGAGGCCATTAAACAAGTAGTTGAAAAGCTTCTAGAGGCCGGGTTCATTAAAGAGATACAATTCCCAGAATTGTTGGCTAACCCCGTGATGGTCAAAAAGGCCAATGGAAAATGGAGGATGTGTGTGGACTTCACTGACTTGAATGATGCATGTCCTAATGATTGTTTTCCCTTACCAAGGATTGATGTATTAATAGATGCTACAGCTGGACACGAGATGCTCAGCTTCATGGATGGCTTCAGTGGATACAACCAAATCAAAATGCACAAGGATGACATCTCCAAGGTATCATTCATCACTGACTTTGGTGTTTTCTGTTATCTAGTCATGGCATTTGGACTTAAGAATGCAGGGGCAACCTACCAAAGGTTGGTGAACAAAATTTCTGGAAACCTAATTGGAAAAACCATGGAGGTCTACGTAGATGACATGTTAATCAAGAGCCTCGATAAGGCCGATCACATTGAGCACCTCCGAGAGGCATTTGAAGTGCTAAGGCACCACAAGATGATGTTGAATCCAGCTAAGTGTACCTTTGGTGTAGGCTCGGGAAAGTTTTTAGGCCTGATGGTTTCCAAGAGAGGAATCGAGGCCAATCCCGACAAAATCAAAGCAATTCTAGACATGGAACCGAAATTATGCATTATAATTTTACTATTCAAAGTTTGACCTCCGAGTTTCTAAGCCAACACAAGGGCAAGATTTCGGTTACAATTATGCAGTTTTTAATGTTAACCACTATGCTACATGCATTTTTGAGTTTATTTCAAAAAACTTATTAGATAACCCACGTCTTTTATCTCTTATATTATTTTTTTACTTTGATGTTTGAATAAATAAAATATTGGTTTGAATTATTTATAAAAATTTGTTTTTCTTTTTTCCTTTTCGTAATTTTATATATCTATATATTCAATCACTATATATTAATACAGTTGTATGTTTTCAATTTAATATATATTAATTATGTTGATTATAATTCATAATTTATATTATATATTTATATTATACTTTATTTGAATTAAATTAATTATTCATGCATAAAATATACTATTAAAATTCGATCTAATATAAGAAGTATTATACACATTATATCTCTCATTATTAGTTATTTCTATAATTTTTAAATTAAGAACATTAACATTCAAATTATACAAAAAAATTGTCTACCTACTCTGTTCGTCACATCCATTTCTTAACAATTTTCTTTTCCAGAATGTATTGTTCATTTGTTAACATTTTCTAAAGTAACATGTCATTCTTTATTAACTTATCTATATCTTTTTCCACCTTTCTAACCCCCTCCCCCTCAACCCCAGTGACGTTCGTGTCAAAAATCGGGGTGAGTTTTTAAAATATAGGATCACTACGCCATAAGTGCTCATATGCAATGCTTTTTTAATGTGGCTGTAGACCAAAAAAGCGTTGCATTCGGCTTGGTTTTCAAAAATGCAACACAAAACGGGTGTTGCATCCGCGGGCGTGGCCTTTGATATGTAATGCAACGCTTTTTGCCATCTACCGCAACACCAAGAAAGCATTGCATTACAGCTATAATGCAACACTACTAGCATATAAATGCAACATCAATTACCGTTGCCATACACATGAACCGAAGCCTGGCTTCCAGGTCACCATAGTGGGTCCCACTAGCATGCCACGTCAGCAAGGAGCCCATTGACATGCCACATCGGTAAAGGGACCCACATGTCATGTCAGCTGCGGGACCCACATTCTGTAATGCAACGCTTTGTAATACATTGTTAAACACTAATATTATATTTAAGGCAACACTAACTTTATTGATGGAACACCATTATATTCTGTAATGCAACACTAAAAAGGGAAAAATACAACACTTTTTTTAAAATTTCTGCAATACCAATTTTGTACATAAATACCTAAAGATCCAAAGTGCCAACACCAAGCACATACGATCAACTAATACTTCAACAAATACTTACAAAGTACTAAAATCATGGACATACGACAAAGCCTAACTTCAAAAGTACCAAACAACCAAGTTTAAATACTAGTGCCAATTACATAATTAAATTGCTAAGTAGCACTGCCTTGAGTCACTGTTGTCTTGATCACTTGATACGGTAGCAAAAGAGCCTCCTGAGATTAGCTTCAAGTTTTTTAACAAACATGTAACATGAGAAGCTATGTCGAAGGTGGCCCATGTTGGTTCATCAAACCTTCTGCACAACTGAAAAAATCCATGATATAATAACAAGAAAGAAGCAAACCAAAAAAAAAAAAAATCTTTAATAAGATATCCACAAATTTGATATTTCTTTAGTATGAGCAGTATGGTGACCTGAAAGGAAAATGTGAACTGTGAAGATCAAGTCAAGAGACTCGCCTCGTTTTACACAGTGTATCCCACAACCAGAATTAACGTTAGCAAACAAATCATCCAACCAGAATTAACGTTAGCAAACAGATCATCAAGTCATAGAAGGAAACACGCAACAAGATAGTTGTCACTTCAAACGATTTAGTTCTTGTTGACTGTCAAACGATATCAAAAGACATATTTTTCTAATGTAGGACAGCTTTGTTTTTATTGCTCAATTAGTTGGTATACTTTAGACAACTACACAACTTTTTTAGTGCTACTGTTGTGATTAATATCATCATTGTAAAACCATTAAAACAAAATATAAGTAGTACTCAAGTGGTTCAAGGAGAAAACAGAACAAGCATTACAAAATTCACACAGTATTAACATACCATTCTGGTTCCATTATAAGTGTAAAAAAATAACATCTACACTTTCATATACAAGGACAACACTTCATGGCACTAGAGCTCAATATATCATTGCTTTGAGGTTTAAATTTTATACCACTCTGGAGGTGTATCTTTTCTGTTTTCTTTGACAACACATATAGGATTAGAGATATGGTGCATTGAAAATTTTAAACCAGTACTTCTGTCAGAGTCCTATCATACCTCAAGAAGGTGGAGTTGCATCTGGATTTAAACATGCTGAAGCTGAAGAACATAAAACCCGAAATGCTCCAGCTGTTGGCACTACGGAATGCAATAGTCATTGAATAAACATAATTACAAACACAAAATGAAATAACACATCAATTGAATGTGAACATCTCTTTGTTAAGAGTAAACCAGAAATTGAGTAATTCGAGTTTAATACAAGAATAGAGCAAATACATCTTCACCTCAATGCAAAAGCTCTGTATATAACCAAATATACAAGAAGCTCTATTTTATTACCATGAATAATCACTTGCGTACACTCTGTCTTATTTAATAATCCAGCTTCATGAAAGAAATACTGGTCCAAAGGTGTTCAATTATTATATGTACGATAATTGATAATATCTTCGAGCAACCTTGTTAGACTAGTGACTTCAACTTAATGAGGTTGTTTCAAATACAGAACAAACATTTTATGTTATTACTCATATACAATAAGTCAAAAGAACAATGGTACATGTTTAAAACAAGTTTCTTTGATGAATATGTTGGAAAACTCTAACAAGCTCTAATCTCAATGGACAGTATGTCCCCAAGAATACTATAAGTTACTCTGTTATGCTTAACATGAATATATATAATTAATAAAATCAAAGTAAGAAGAATAATTTGTATTTTTATCCCAAGACAAATTGGGAATTCGACTTACGCCGCTTACTTGAGAATGAACAGATATTTGAAAAACACGAGCCACATCAGTAATATCTACGACAATAGTTGCAATTTTCACTATGTCAGCACCACTTGCTTGTATAGCAGCGACAAGGTTGCCAAGATCTTCAATGGATGGAGTACATTGATAGTTGTGAGAGGAAACAATGAGTTTGCACTTTACAGGCTTCTTTCCACGCATTGAATTGTTAAACTCCTCAACAGCCTTCACATCAAAATAGTAAAGTTAATAAGTCTTTTAACATTTCAGAATTTCAACAGTACCAAATTAAATAAAGTTCATACAGGAATGAGACTCTATAAAGTCATTCAAACGGATACTAGCATACTGCTATGTACGGTTTTTAAAATTATGTACTAACCAAAATGATAAATGTTAAAACTTACAAATACTCCGGGTCAACTAATTGAAAGGAGGCCATAATCTTGATACATGTTGCACATTACGACTCTAAAAGGAAAGGAACTGTATGTATTCGCTATTTACCTAGAATTGGCCAGCTTGGCCGGCTGTCGAACGCTAAAGACATACTCGAGACCTATTTGTAATGATCAATTACGAAACTTTTTGGGTTTCTAAACCCTTGTATGTTTGTCTATTCTTATCAGTCTACCACCAGAACTGAGATTATTGTACTCCTACTCTTGAAGACTTGAACTGATACTATGCCATGATTAAATAAATATCTTTTTTGTCTTTCGACTGCTTTGCAGTAAAAGGTGCGCTAGTATGCAAACTGCAAAAATTAATTAAGAAGAAAGCAACCTTCAGTTCAACATCAATGTAATCTGCTCCCGATTCCATGACAAAATGAAGCACGTCCAACCGACTTTTTTCATCACCATCATATTGACCAAATAGAACCAAAATTAATTTGCATCTTAACCAAAACCAAAACCCAAACATTTAAATAGAAAACCCTAATTTGACTCAATAATTAGTCAAATACAAAACCTCAAATTGAAAGTCCTAAACTAAAATCCAAATGGGTTAGATTATGAATAATTAAATGAAAGCCCTAGAATGAAATCCCCTAATTGAATAACCTACAAAATCAAAAAGAAAATGAGCTCCAAGTAGATAATCAAATACAAAGAAAAGAGTTTTAATTACCGAATAGAGCTTGTAATTCTGGATGACAGTATTTGATTAAATGTGTCCAGAAGGAGTACACCGATGTCTAGAGATACAGAGAGTGTGCAGAGAAAATGAGAGGATAATGTGTTTGTGGGTGATATGGGCTAAAAATAACCCTAGAAATATAATTAATGATGTATTAATTAGACCTAGTTTGGTCCAAGAATTAGGCCCAATAAATGAGGCCCGAAACCCTAATTATTTATTAATTTCGTAATTAATAAAAGGGGAAAATGTGCAGCTCATAAAAAGAGTCCAAATTGCGTCAACTTCATCAAAGAGTAGCCTCCAAGGCATACAAACCTGATAGGAGTCATCCTCCTACAAAATAGGATTCACAATCCTGATCTAAGAAGGCGACTTGACCCCCAAGTCACCTAATTCTACTCTAAATGCAGGGCTCCTGACGCCTATATAAAGGACCTGATCCTTCAATCAGAACTACATTTTTTGGCTTGATTCTCAATTACATTAATTGAGATACGTAGGCATCTTGTGAAGACCCGTGTAGTCACGAAACACGAGAGCAGCCATTAAGACACGATTGTCCACTACCCTATATTCAAAACCCGCCGTCAATATCTAAATCTACTTTTCGTTCCACAACATTTGGCGCCGTCTGTGGGAAACTTACAACAACCATGGCAATAACACGAAGAACAGCAACCGCTACTGGATCAACTGTTACCACCACTGTTCCGATCACCACGGAACCAGGGTCGTTGCCCCTCACCACAGAGATGGTTTCTCAACCACTAGGGACGTTGCCCCTCACCACAGAGGTGGTTTATCAACCACAAGGGACGAATCCCCAAGCTTCCATACCTCAGAACGAGATGAACTCTCTTCAGATGGTTGTCTCTCCGCTCGATCACAACCTCCCCCATGGAGCACATATCTCCACAACAGTGCTCCCTATGAGCACCAATCCTGCTTACGGGCTACCTAACTATCCCCCTGAAACAGGAGGAAGTGGCCATGCCCCCATAATCCATGAGCCATACGAACCACCCTATGTTCGAGGATTGGGACCTGTCCATCGACAAGGGTACTTGGATTATTCTGGGCCTTATTCTGATGACTACTCGTCTGATGAAGGTAGAGATCAAGCGCCCAGGAGAAGAAGAGCCAGCAAGGAGCCCCTTGAAAGAAGGACTCGGGGGGCAACTACAAGGGCACCTATGACTGCCATGGAGAGGATAAGGGCTCATGAGGCCGAGATCCAGAAACTAAAGAAAAACATGGAGATAGAGCAACAAAGGAGGCAGACTCAGCCTTCGAACCAAGGGGCAGGAGATGTCCCCATAATTGATTTAGAAACACCTTCAAGGAGGCAAGGAGGAGCTAGGGCTCCAAGGACGGAGATCCCTAGGTCAGATCCTCATGCTTTAATGCAATTGGGCGACCCCGATGATCCCATTCCACCCTTCACTGAAGAGGTAATGGATGTTCATGTATCAAGGAAATTTAAGATGCCTGCTATCAAGGCATATGACGGAACAAGCGATCCCGCAACCCATGTTAGGACTTTTTCGAATGCACTGTTGCTGCAACCAGTCACCGATGCACTTAAGTGTAGGGTGTTTCCTCAAACTCTGGCAGGCATGGCCCAAAGGTGGTATAGCCGTTTGCCGCCCAACTCTATCGGTTGTTTTAGGGACCTGAGCACGACTTTCATCAACCAATTCATCAGTGGACGAGTACATGAAAAAAGCTCTGCTTCACTCATGAATCTGACCCAAGGAAAGAACGAGACATTGAGAGATTATCTCAAGCGTTTCACCAAGGAGACGTTGAATATACCTGATCTAGACAATAAGGTAGCTATGATAGCCCTTCAACAAGGAACCACAGATGTCTTTTTCAAGATGTCGTTGGCTAAACACCCTCCTGAGAGCATGGTTGAGCTCCAACAGAGGGCTGGTAAGTACATCAAAGCTGAGGAAAGCATGAAGAAAACTGACACCCCCACCCTTGGTGGTGGCAACAATGGTGGCTCAAAGAAGCGAAAGACGGAGCAAGAGTACGATGTCGAGGACAAATATCCTCGTACGACTAGAGACTCTGATTCAGCTCCAAGGAAAAACAATCCAGGCACGAAATTTACTGAATATGCAAGGTTGAATGCTCCAAGGAGTCAAATCCTTTATGACATTGAGAAAGATAGAGACTTCCGATGGCCGAAGCCACTAAGGGGAGATCCTGAGAAGAGAGACAAGAACAAGTATTGTAGGTACCATAAAGACTCGGGCCATGATACTGATGATTGTAGACAACTCAAGGACGAAATTGAGTTTCTGATCCGAAAAGGGAAATTGAACAGATTCACCAAGGATGGGGACATGAACCCCCCTATGAGAGACTATGATAGAAGGGATGGGGACCGAGATTAAGGTCGTAACCCACAACCCCGAGGGCCAGTGATCAACATGATTTTAGGAGGGCCAACCGCAGCCGGAACCACTAGAAATTCTCGAAAGGCTTATGCCCGCGAAGTAATGCATATTGTTGGAGAAGCACCCAAGCGTGCAAAAACTGAGATGTCGATTGGATTCGATGATTCGGACCTTGAAGGGGTGAAGTTCCCCCATGATGACCCTTTAGTGATAGCCCCCGTGATTGGAAACAATGAGGTAAAACGAGTCCTGGTGGACAATGGAGCCTCTGTTGATGTCCTTTTCCATGACACGTTCTTGAAGATGGGGTATAATGATTCCCAATTGATCCCCTCGAACATGCCCATATACGGGTTTAACGGGGTGGAATCCAAAGTTGAAGGCACAATTCAGTTGCCTATGACTATTGGTAAGGAACCAAAAGAAGTAACTCAAATGTTGAATTTCGTGGTAATCAAAGCATCCTCGACCTACAACGCCATCCTTGGAAGAACTGGACTTCATGCTTTTAAGGCTGTGGCCTCAACCTACCATCTAAAAGTCAAGTTCCCAACCAGGAGTGGTGTTGGAGAAGAAAGGGGCGATCAAAAGACGGCTAGGAGCTGTTATGTAGCCGCGTTAAGGCCAGACGGAGTCGGGGGGCAGGTTCTCCCTATCGAAGACATGGATGTTAGAGAAGATGAGGACTATAGAGGGAAGCCAGCTGAGGATTTGGTTCCTATTCCTTTGGACCCTCTCGAACCTGAAAAGGTGACTTACATTGGAGCACTACTAAAAGAACCTTTGAAGGGCGAGTTGATCACGTTCCTACAAGAGAACAGTGATGTATTTACGTGGACGGCTGCCGATATGCCAGGGATTGATCCCCAACTGATAACTCACAAGCTCAATGTCGATCCAAAAAGAAGGGCGATACAGCAGAAGAAGAGGAACTTTGCACCAGAGAGGCAAGAGGCCATAAAACAAGAAGTTGAAAAGCTCCTAGAAGCTGGATTCATTGAAGAAATCCAATTTCCAGAATGGTTGGCAAACCCGGTTATGGTTAAGAAAGCCAATGGGAAGTGGAGGATGTGCATAGACTTCACTGATTTGAATGATGCTTGTCCCAAGGATTGCTTCCCACTACCAAGGATTGACACTTTGATAGATGCTACTGCAGGGCATGAGATGCTGAGCTTCATGGACGGTTTCAGTGGTTACAACCAAATCAAGATGCACAAGGATGACACAACCAAGGTATCATTCATTACTGATTTTGGGGTCTTTTGCTACCTTGTCATGGCTTTTGGACTAAAGAATGCAGGGGCGACTTATCAACGCCTAGTTAACAAGATCTTTGCCCACTTGATTGGGAAAACCATGGAGGTCTACGTTGATGACATGCTCGTTAAGAGTTTGTTTAAAGATGACCACATCCAGCATCTGAAGGAAGCATTTGAAGTGCTGAGGCACCATAAGATGATGCTAAATCCTGCCAAGTGTGCTTTTGGAGTAGGATCAGGAAAGTTCTTGGGTCTCATGGTCTCTAAGAGGGGCATTGAAGCTAACCCTGACAAGATCAAAGCTATCCTCGACATGGAGCCTCCTCGTTCCGTTAAGGACGTTCAGAGGTTGACTGGAAGAGTTGCAGCCTTAGGGAGATTTATATCAAAGTCTGGGGACAAATGTTTATCATTTTTCAAAGCCCTGAAGAAGGTCAAGGATTTTGAGTGGACAGCTGAGAGTCAAGAGGCTTTTGAAAAGCTCAAGAAGTACATGGCTGAGGCCCCGTTGCTGGCCAAACCAAGCCCGGAAGATACTCTTTATCTCTACTTGGCAGCCTCCGATCAAGCTCTCGGTGCTGTCCTTGTAAAGGAGGAACGAAAGGTTCAAAAACCAGTCTACTACGTAAGCAAAATTTTGCATGGGGCAGAATTGAACTATTCTGTTATTGAGAAGTTTGCTTTGGCACTAATCACGGCCTCAAGGAAGCTACGCCCTTACTTTCAGGCGCACAAAATTGAAGTCCTGACGGACCAACCCTTGAGAAGCATTCTACATAGTCCAAAGGCCAGTGGAAGGCTAATTAAATGGGCAGTTGAGCTAGGAGAGTTCGACATCAAATATAAGCCTCGAACAGCCATTAAGGCTCAGGCATTGGCTGACTTCGTGGTTGAATGTACCATTGTCAACCAAGAAGTCGGGGGGCAAGAGGTAGTACCCCATGAGGCACTTGAAGTTGAAAATAAGGATGAAGAGCTTGATTTGAAAGAACGTTGGATACTCTATTTTGATGGAGCATCAAAAACAAAGTCAAGTGGGGCAGGCTTAGTTTTGCAAAGCCCCGATGGGTTTACAATTGAGTACGCTTTGAAGTTGGACTTCCCTACGACCAACAATGAAGCTGAGTATGAGGCCTTGATAGCTGGTTTAGGCTTGGCTAGAATTCTGAGGGTCAAGAACCTAAAGGTATGTGGAGATTCAAGGTTGGTTGTCTCGCAAGTTAATGGTGAGTTTGAAACCAGGGATGAAACTATGGCTAAATATCGAAGAGTTGTGAAAGCTGTTATGACACAGTTTGATGAGTGCTATGTGGAACACATCCCCAGAGAGGAGAATGTGAAGGCTGATGCCTTGTCTAAGTTTGCTTCTTCTGAAATTGAGAATTACTCGGGAAGTGTTTACTTTCAGGTCTTGAAGGCCCCTACTATTGATTCGAAACTTGTGGCTCCCATTGATATAGGAGGCTGTTGGATGGATCCAATCAAGGCTCACCTTGAAACTGGATGGCTCCCTGATAACGCCCAAGAGGCACGCAAGTTGTCTGTGAGAGCATTGAGGTATACTTTAATTGAAGGGCTGCTTTATAAGAGGTCTTTTGTGATCCCCTACCTAAAATGTCTAAGGCCCCAAGAGGCACGAGAAGCGCTTGAAGAAGTCCATGGAGGAATTTGTGGACAACACTTGGGGGGCAGAGCCCTTGCTCATAAGATAACCAGACTAGGCTTTTATTGGCCCGAAATGCTGAACGACGCCAAGGATTTTGTTAAGAAATGTGATCGTTGTCAGAAACATGCACCGGTGGTCAGACAACCGCCTGAGATGCTGACCTCAATCAACTCTCCAATTCCGTTTTCTATGTGGGGAATGGACATACTTGGTCCCTTTCCAATGGCAACGGCTCAAAGGAAGTTTCTGATAGTGGCAATTGATTACTTCACCAAGTGGATTGAGGCCAAACCCTTGGCCAAGATAACCACTAAGCAAGTTGCTCAGTTCCTGTGGGAAAATATCATGTGTAGGTACGGGATACCTCGTATCCTTGTTACGGATAATGGAACACAGTTCAACAATGAAGAATTCAAGAAATATTGCGAAGAAAATGCAATTGAGCTCAGGTTCACCTCGGTTGCCCACCCTCAAGCAAATGGGCAAGCAGAGGTCGCAAATCGAATCATACTCGATGGATTGAAGAAAAGGGTCGAACGTTCCAGGAACACTTGGGTGGACGAGATATTGCCTATACTTTGGGCTTATCGTACCACTTGCAAAGTCACCACTGGAACAATCCCGTTCATGCTTGCATATGGAGCAGAAGCTGTAGTACCTTTAGAGATCTCACATGTATCCCCAAGGATTGAAGCCTTTGAGCAAGAGGCTAATGAGGAAGGAATGAGATTGGCACTCGACTTAATTGATGAAGTCAGGGATGAAGCACACGCTCGAAACGTGGAATATTAGAAAAGAACCTCCTTCCATTACAACCAAAGGGTTAAGGAAAGGTTCTTTCGACATGGAGACTTGGTTCTCCGGAAGATTGAGGCATCCGGAGTTGGACAGAAAGGGAAGTTAGCCCCGAATTGGGAAGGACCATATCGGGTCAAGAATGTGTTTGGACGAGGCTCATACAAGTTGGAAACCCTTGAAGGGACCGAAGTGCCAAGAACTTGGCACGCTGCAAACTTAAAAGTTTACTATGTTTAGTGTTTCCTAACCGGACTCACTATTAGGACAAGTAGAAATAAGGTCGACGAAACCAGCCCGAGTTTTTAACTCGAGATTGAAAGTAGAGTATTATATAAGGGTTAAACCCACCTCCAGATTGATTCATTTATGCAAAGGATGTTTTCATTCCATATTTTCTTGTCTTGCAAGATTAATACATGTACCAAGCATCAAATAAAGTCCTAAAGTCCGTGAAAGGACCCTGAATAAAAGCTCAAGCACTTACTGACTTCATGGTTGAATGCACCATTGACAACCAGGAAGTCGGGGGGGCAGGAAGCGGTATTGAAAAGAGAAGAAGAGGACAAGAAAGATGAAAACATGTTCTGAACCTATAACCAAGAAACAAGTTCTTGATCAGAAACAAGGAATGCATAAAAAAAAAAGGCCTTGGAGCCCAAAAACAAAAATAATATATATTATTACTCAAAAAGGCCTTTGATGAGGCTAAAATTGATGAAAAAATCAATCAAGATTTGGTCGAACGAAAATCCCGAAAGAGCAAAAATCTTCGTCGGACAAAAATCCTGGTCCAAAAACAGCAATTTTGGTCAAAAAACGACATCCCCGCAGCGAAAATTGAGATTGAAAAAACAATTTTGGTCAACAAAATGCTTCCAACTCGAAGCAGTGTCCGATCAGAATTTATTTGACGAAAAATTCGACTAAAGCCTAGTCGAACGAAATATTTTTTGATTAAAAATGGCAGCTCAAAAATAAAGCCACCAGTCGAGAAACTAACGACTCCTGGTCGAACAAACCTTCGATCAGAGGAAAATTTGAAGCAAAAATCGACCAGGTCTGGTCTAAAAGAAGGGAATTTTAGGCTCGATTTTTCTGTCCGAAAAATTAATTTTCTGCTCGAAAAAATAATTTTCTGCTCGAAAATAATTTCTGTCCAAAAAATTAGTTTTCTGATCGAAAAATTAATTTTCTGGTCCAAAGAAAATATTCTGCTCAAAATTTTTTTAAAAAAAAAAAAAAAATCGGATCGAAATTTGATTTTGGTCGAGCGCCCAGCCTCTGGCCGAATTCATGTGCGAGCAACAGGAATTTTGAAGGATAAATCGACCAGGTCCTGGCCGAATGACAAGCAACAAAAACCAACAAAAACTGTCCCCCCACAGGGAACAACAATAGGGGTTGTCCCCCCCACAGGAAACAATGGCAAAAAGCTATTTAAAATTTTTTAGAAACATTTCTAAAAAATCAGAAAATTCCTGGAAAAAAAAAATAAAAAATTATTTTCAAAATTATTTTCTTAATTTTGGAAAATATTATATGCTAGCTAGCACTTTTGAAATATTTCAAAAAAAATATATTTCAAAAAATACCCGTTATTACATGAAAATTCCTTAAAATATAAGGAATAATTATTAAAAATACCTGTGGGTACATGAAAATTCCTAAAATATTAGGAATAATTATTAAAAATACCTGTGGGTACATGGAAATTCCTAAAATATTAGGAATAATTATTAAAAATACCTGTGGGTACATGGAAATTCCTAAAATATTAGGTATAATTATTAAAAATACCTGTGGGTACATGAAAATTCCTAAAATATTAGGAATATTTCATATTAGCCTCGAATAAGGCAACAATCGTCGTAAATGTGTAGGTCGCTCCACACTTTGCAATAAGGCGATACTTGTGAAACACTAGTGTAAATAAAGTCCTTGGTAAAGGATAAAAAAGACCCCGAATCTCGAAAAAGATCAATATAATTTCTACGAAAGCTTGAAAAGTTTTCCTAGAAATTGGGGGGCAAATGATATGGGCTAAAAATAACCCTAGAAATATAATTAATGATGTATTAATTAGACCTAGTTTGGTCCAAGAATTAGGCCCAATAAATGAGGCCCGAAACCCTAATTATTTATTAATTTCGTAATTAATAAAAGGGGAAAATGTGCAGCTCATAAAAAGAGTCCAAATTGCGTCAACTTCATCAAAGAGTAGCCTCCAAGGCATACAAACCTGATAGGAGTCATCCTCCTACAAAATAGGATTCACAATCCTGATCTAAGAAGGCGACTTGACCCCCAAGTCACCTAATTCTACTCTAAATGCAGGGCTCCTGACGCCTATATAAAGGACCTGATCCTTCAATCAGAACTACGTTTTTTGGCTTGATTCTCAATTACATTAATTGAGATACGTAGGCATCTTGTGAAGACCTGTGTAGTCACGAAACACGAGAGCAGCCATTAAGACACGATTGTCCACTACCCTATATTCAAAACCCGCCGTCAATATCTAAATCTACTTTTCGTTCCACAACATTGGGGGAAATCAAGAGTACTTTGGGGGCAAAATTTGCGTATGAATTATTTGGTAAGGGGGTGGGGGGAAATAAACCGCCTAAATTTTTTGCCTCGGTCAAATCTAAAATCTTCACCCTCATGAACGTCGTGACGTGCTTGTCTTTTTTTAAGTGTAAATTTAATTTCTAATTTTAAATCATGATAGTTTTAAAGAAAAAATATAAACATTTTGATGTTTATAATATAATATATATCAAAAGTTTAAAATAATTGCAATATATAATATATTATATATCAAATTTTATATTTTACACAAAAAATATATTAAATTTTAAAAGATTTTAATTTTCTAATTTTAAATTATAAGAGTTTTAAAGAAAAACATAAACATTTCGATGTTTATAATATAATATATATATATCAAAAATCTAAAATGGTTGCAATTTATAATATATTATATATCAAATTTTATATTTTACAGAAAAATATATTAAATTTTAAAATAAGAAATATATTAAAATTTAAATGTCATTGTATATATTGTGATAAAATGTCCAACTTTTATAATTCTAAAATTTTTGCCTCGTAACTAGTGCTAGTGTGGTGTGTTGTCCTGTATCTTTTCTCTAGAACTATTATTTTTTCTAATCTTATTTATTTATTTTTGCTAAATACTAATCTTAAATTTATGGAGCATTAAGAAAATTAAAAACATGAAAGATACTTAGATAAAATATATGTGAAAATAGTTTTAATAAATAATATATTATATGTTAAATTTTAAAATACGAAATATATCAAATTTTAGTGTCACTGTGTATATTTTGATAACACATTAATATTTTATAATTTTAAAAATAATAAAATGTAATGCAACGTTTTTAAATGGTGTTCCACGTCGCAACACTAGAATTCTCATTGCAACGGTGCATTCAGGTCTAATGCAATGCTTTTCTAGTTATGTTGCAGAAGACCAAAAAAAGTATAGCTAATGCAACGCTTTGGTAGCAACGCTCACAAAAAGCATTGCATATGAGCACTTATGGCGTAGTGGATATTACATTGTATATAATTACATAATGATCAGTCAGACTGTTAGTAGACGATTAAGTTTGGGAAAATTGAAAATTACAAGTTTTGAAAATAGATTTTCAAATTGTATTCCAAAAATTATTGTACGATGTTAAAAAAAAAATAATCTTTCATAATAATAATAGAACTTTATAGAATACATTAAATTGATTCGTAATATCATATAATCATTTTAATAAAATGAAATTCTAAATAGGGTTTGTAGGTCCTTGACGACATCCTCTACAACATATACAATATTTCTTATATTCGGTCGAATTTCAATAGTATATTTTATGTATGAATAATTAATTTAATTCAAATAAAGTATAATAAAGATATATAATATAAAAGTATGAATTTTAAACAACATAAATAATATATATTTAATCAAAAACATACAATTGTAATAAAATTCAGTGATTGAATATATAGGTATATAAAATTACAAAAAGAAGCCTCTGGGCCTGTAGATGAGTTGGTGAAAGCACTGGTTATTGACCAAAGCATTCAAGGTTCGATTCATGGGAGCGTGGGGAATTCTTCCTACACTCTAGGGTCTGGCGTGATACCGGTTGGGGTGTCCGGAAAATACACTTTTTGACCAAAATTACGAAAAGATGAAAAGAAAAACTGATTTATATAAATAATACAAACCAATATTTTATTTATTTAAAAATCAAAGTAAAAATAATATAAGATAAGAGAGGAAAGACGTGGATTATCTAATAAAATTTTGAAATAAACTCAAACAGGCATGTAGAATAGTGGTTAAACCCATGAACATCTTAGAAGGAGGTTGGAGGTTTGTTTCTTTGTATAACAACTATTAATATATTTTTGCATAATACTGTATGAGTGACATTTTTGTGACGACCATTTAATTAGAAACTTTTGCCCTTGTGTTGAGGTTTAATATATAGTAATAAATTGGATTAAAATTTGTAACTGTAAAACGATATTCCAAACACATTATTAATGCATTTACTAAGTGTGTTAATATAATTTAATATAAAGACGAACACATTAGAGGAGTGCAGAATCAGTTCCCAAGTAAAAAACTAAAAACAAATAGGTGACATGAATACTCCAAACTGTAATAGGTGTTCATCTCCCAAAGTGTTTATCACAAACTTGAGTGATGTGAGAGTGTGCAAAGATGCGTCAGCCTTCAGCTTCGTTTTAAAATCCTCTATCTCATTCATGCATGTTCGATTATATTACAACAACATTGCATGCATATAACCTATTCATAACCTAGATTGCAAAAAAAAACCAATCGATTCCCGAAAAACAGATAACAACCGCTCTCTAACGCAAATTACCAATCTACAAAGTATCCTTTCTCTGACACACAAAACTCAGGTAAACCTGCTTATAATCGCAAGAAGAACAATAGTACACTCGTGCTTCAAATTCTACACTATTTCAATCTGGTCTCAAAATCAATAATAGTCACTTTAAACAAGTCTTAGAGCCTTGACATAGTTACGTTTGTGATTCAAAGTAATTACACTATTCGCCAACAAAATTATTTACTCTTCACTATGCATGAACCATACTTCTCATTTTACGCTCTCAAACTTAAGACTACACAATCCTTAAGCTAATAAATCGATCACGACCAACGTTTTCACAATAAAAATTATTGACATCTCTATGCAGGCCCGTGCCTTACGCTAGTTAGTCTTATACCATATCACAATATTTTAGTTGAAAATTAAATAATAAATAATTATTACTCACTTTTTTTTAAAAGAAGGTGCAATAAATGTTTATCTTAATTCTTTTTGCATGATTTTCAAAACTCTAAAAATTATACTCATTATAAAAACATGAAACTATATCAGATTAACTAACCTCATATTTAAAATTATAATTTAGATTAGTAAATTTAAAGTTGTATGTTTAACCTTAGTTTAAATTTTAATCTATGTAACAATTTTAAGGATATGATAAAATATTAAAAGTGAAATGTTATATCTCAATCTATAATATTTTTATTTTATTTTGAAGTTTATTGTAAAAGTATTTTGTTTCTTGTGATTACAGAAGATGATGTTTAAAATCTAACTTAGTGTAAAAGCATAATATAATTTACGCTTTATTATGTTTGTTTATTTTTATTTCAAAAATAAAATTAATAATAGGAATTGTTAAAACAGTTAAATTAATTTGTACCCAAATTATAATGTAATAGTTACTACGTATGTTTATAATTACACTTTTCAAAATTTAATGTAGTTGTTGTGTTTAAGATATTTATACATTATTAAATAATATAAAATTTTAATTTATAGTATACTTTATCACTACTTTGTTTATAAACTTTTTTTTTTGAGTAGATACGTAAATTCAATCTTTCAAAAAGAATATATATATTCAAAAAGTATAAAATATTTTTAAATGATAACATTAGTTTCTTTCATTTCATATTTATCTTAATAATTAAAATAGAAAGTTATTAAGTTTAAAATGTTAGTACGTAAATTTTATAGTAGTTAAAATAAATTTTGTATTACTTAAGTTTAGTTTAGAAAAAAATTATTAAAAAATCACACTAAAAGGTGGAATAATTTATATTTAAAGCTATAACTTATTAATTGAGAAGGGGTGTTTAATAGTTGAAGTATTAATTGAGAAAATGTTTAATAGTTGGAGTAGTTAATAATATTTATTAGAACTTACTGTAAAAGGTAATAATTATTTTAAATGAAACTATGTATTTTAAATTTAAAAGGTGTATTCACATGTGTGTTAAAAGCTTTACTAAAACGGTATTTATAAGTTTGTATATGTGTGTTTTAAAAAGGTATAAATTAAGTGTGGCTGAAGATGTGTAATGTGTCTATTTGGGTGATTATTTGGAATTATTTGGAATATTTAGTTAGGGTGACTGTTTGAATATATTTTAGGTGAAAATTTTAGGTGTCATTTCATTTAGGTTAGAATTACGTCATAAATAGGTTTCAAGATAGGATTAAGTATACTAATGATATAATAAAATTATGTTCAATAAAGGTATCAAAATTAAATTATTCAAGATGATAACGTGAGATGTCTATTTTATCGAGGTATTGCACTCCAAGCCAAAAACGAAAACGTATATAACTGTATATTATTAAGAAAGTTATTGACTACTTCAGAATTTGAAAATAGATAAAATAATTTTTGAATCTCTAATATTTTTCTTTTTGTAAAGATTGATTTCATAATTACGATTCGGGTAATTCAAAAATTTTGTTTTTAGCTTAAAATCTTAGGTTCTTTTAAATAATTTCTTAATATTGAATGT
Source organism: Heracleum sosnowskyi (assembly GCA_030848705.1). Classification (NCBI taxonomy): domain Eukaryota; kingdom Viridiplantae; phylum Streptophyta; class Magnoliopsida; order Apiales; family Apiaceae; genus Heracleum; species Heracleum sosnowskyi. The sequence goes on along the minus strand of CM061243.1, from coordinate 39,282,231 downwards.
GCATCATATCAAGAGGGAATGTTTTGTGTCAGCGCAAGTACACTCTTGATATTTTTCGCAAAGTGGGTTTACTTGCTTGTAAATTAATATCAACCCCTTTGCTAGTTCGTTCTGTTCATATATCGACGATTAATAGATCATCTTATCTATCTTACTATTACTCGTTCATACATTTTTTTATCATGTTCAAATCTTATCTCAGTTCATGTAAGAATCCTGAAAAGAATATTTTGATGTTGTAATTTGAATATAACGATATCTTAAATCTCATCCTAGTCAAGGAATTTTTCTCCGTACTGACAGTGACCTACAACTTTATGCTTATTGTGATTCGAATTGGGCTAATTGTCCTCTCACTCGTACATTAGTCTCCGGAGTTCGGATTATTTGTAATACTTGGTTCATCCCCCTACCCCTATATAATGGGAGATAAAGAAACAATACACTATTTCATGCTCATCGACTGAGGCGGAATATCGCTCAGTGGCTTTCACAAGTGCTAGAATTAAATGACTTTGTAACTTCTTACCAGCACTCAGAGTTTGAACAAATAAAATGATCCAATTTGAATTTTCAAACCATTTTTATCAACACCATATGCATTGTAAGGGAGATTCAATACTTTTCGCTTCTTAATATTTTTTCGAGGGAAAAATTACTATCAAAACCACAATAAATTATAAGTAAAACCTTGAGGATGACACGCTTTTGGAGAATGTACATTACACGAAATTAGAGATGTTCAAAAAGTCTGAAACCCGAAATCTGGCCCGATCAGATCCGTAAAAAAACCCGAAAAGCTCGATCCGAAAACTTGTAATTTTCAATCCTTGTATTTGTCAGTAGTTCTAGTTATTTTTATAAAATATTTTAATTTAATTATTTTAATAAATTAAATATTTTAATATTTTAATTATTTTAATTATATATTAATTTTTTTATTTTCCTAAGTGTTTCATTAAACAAAATTTAATTATTAAAGGAAAAATAATTATGTGAACAATTATTTTTATGACTAAGAGAATATCAATGATTTAAAATAGTGTGTCATTTATATTTATATGATGAAAGAAGATTCTCTTAAATGTTTCACACAATTTTAATAAATTTAAAAGTTTTGTAAATTTTTAATACTCACTCAAATGTCATGTTATACACATTTTATTATATACTATCAAATTTTACAAAGTATACTTATAATTAGTTATTGACTTTTATTTTCTTACAAAACTTTAATTTCATTGATATATATTTCAAAGATTTATATTAGGCTGATATATTTTTGAAAAGAAATAAAATATATGATTTTTTTTTATGTTTTTTGTTAGATTTCTATAGATGTGTTTTATATAGATTCTCTTCAGGGTTTCATCCAAAAAAATTGATTACAAACTTAAGTTTGTAAAAACAATCTATTTTTAGGATTAGACGAAATTCTATTAAATGTTTTGTTAACAAAATAATAATTATTTTAAATAGTATTCTTGTGTATTTCTATGACGAGAAGAGATTTTTATTAAATATTTCACCTAAATTTAATAAAAAAAAATTGCCGCATATTTTTTATTTGCTTCACTGTGTAATGAAATTATACAATATTCCATTAAATTTTACAAATTTTAGTTATACTTAGTTGTCTAGTTACATTATTTTAAAAAATTCTGATTGTGCCAACAAATTTTTCAATGACAAGACAAGATTCTATTAAGTGTTATAAGACGAATTACCATATTTTTAATTGTTAGTGTTGTTGCATATTAACGTTGTGCTATGTTCGGTTAAATTATAAAAATCATATTTTTAAAAAATTAATTAATTTTTTTTGTCAACAAATAATTCTACGACGAGTAAATAATCTATTACGATAGGAGATTCTCTTAAATGTTTTACATAAGTTTAATAATTTCGTTGTACCTATGTTCTTTTAGAAAATTTAAATAGTGTTCATGCATTTTTCAAAATTTTATATCTTTGTATATATGGAATGAAATAATTAAATGAAAAATAACGTAATCTAAAATTATATCTATTAAACATATAATCTTTTTTTTATCAAGGATTAAACATATAATCTTTAAATAAGATCTTTTTACATCTATACTTTAGCGCCCAACACAATCGGACCAAAAATAATATGTAATGTAAGTACAAAATATTTTGAATTTTTTTTTTATATGTAATTTTTAAAATATGAAATATTAGAAAATATAATATGAAAGATAAAAATCTCTGACATATAGTAACTAACTAAGGAAAAGATTCAACTGACTAGTATGACGAATCAAATGCAATACGAAACAGTAGTAATAATGATTATGAAAAGCTATCTGATTGATTTGAGGTTCTATTAAGATTGTAACAAAACAAAGCATGGCAACCCTAAGATTCTGTTGTTAAGTGTTTTATATACAATTTATAAAAATTATCTTTTTTAACTTAAATATTCCTTTAAGTGTGTTGCAACGAGATTTTTACCTGTGTAACTTTAATATACTTTCTTTTAAATTTTGTGATCTTTTTAGATATCCTTAAAATCATTTTTAATCTATGACGTTTTTAGGTATCCTTAATATTAATTTCTAAATGACAACTCCCAGATTTCATTCAATGTTTTGTATCAAAATATTAAGTACCTTTTCAATTCTACTTTTTATAAAATATTATAGGTAGAAGATTCTCTTAAGTATAGTGATTTTGAAAATGTATAGTAATTTATTAAAAAATATTTTCTAGCCAAGATATTTTGTAGTCGATGAGTTATAAAATAATTAAGATTCATAAATTGCATGTTTTGAGATTTTTTTTAATTATCAATATATATATATTTCTAAGAATTATCATTGAAACTTTTACAACCATAAGTATCTTATGGAACAGTTAATATTTTTAAGATAATTGTTTTAGTATCTTGTGCAATATTTAAGGAACATTTTAAAATATTCTTACGGTATAAATAGAATGAAACCATTATATTGAGATTCTCGTAAGTGTTTTAATAACATTCACACTATTTATTTTAAATTTAGATTTTATTATGTATTTTTTTAGTATTTGAAACAACTTCTTAAAATAAGATTTTAAAGGGTATTGTTATAAATTTTAAGCTGAGAAACATAAATAATTATTGTTGCAATAGCTTTTCCAAAAAAAGCTATTAAAATTTTAATTTCAAAGAGAAATGATACAATAGTTAGCCTTGGGCAAGAAAATTAGAGAAGAATGGGCAACAAAATCAATAGATAAACATAAAAAGTAATCGCCTAAGAATTCTTGAACTTAACGGAACACTCATGAAAATACAATAACACAAGCCCAGAGATCAACAGAACATTTCTAAATCTTTCAAATGATGAATTGCTCCAAGACGATCAATATTCCCTGCCACACTGGATTCCAAGTCATATCAATCAAAGTTCTGTTCAAACCAATGAGAGTCTAATACTAAATTTTGCACTTCCATGACACATTGCATAAACTAATTATCAGACATCCTTTCTTCCAAGAACCAACACACCTAACACAACCAAGACAATAACAGCAGGTCATTTTCACAACAGTAGTAAAATCAACCACAAAATAACTGTTAATAGTTAACATGTTTCCACAAACTCTATCCAACACAAATTGAATTACAAAAATATAGCAGGCGCTCCCTTTCACATTAAACGACCTAGTTCATAATATAGATACAAGTCAAGATTCAAGTAAAATTTAGACATCATCGTCCAAATTAGTACAAATCATCATTAATCTTAGTAGTATCATCATTAGAATGGGTACAAAGTCATCATCATCTTGCAATCAGCAAGAGTACAAAATCGAGTTTGTTCTAACTCTCATCCAGTAACCCATATTCATTTATGCTACCAAAAAACCTTAATAAATCTCAGTAGAACATCAGGCCAAATGAATGTATCTCAACAGAACACCACAACACTTCAACAGAACACCTTGATGAATCTTTACAGTTCAGCAAATCTTAATAACATTAAAAAATTTCATAAAACACAAAATATATGAGATCTTTTATCATGTTTGTATCGAAACAATTCAAATTAGTATGCAAAAGTAATCGCCTAATATTAGAAGAATCAATATATCGTCTAGTCTATATAACCATGTTTTGTATAGATGAATGATGCAAAAAGAAAAATATCAAAAATACTAATCTTACAAAGATGATGATTATAACAAAGACAAAACGCCGATGATTAAATTAACTCAACGTCATAATCCAATTAATTCATGTTTGCACATGACATGACATACGAATATACTTTAGGAATTGAAAAGTGTAATACAAGAAAGTTATGATCCAGAAAAAAAATGTAACAACTGAGTGAACAATACTTCATACAATTACAAAACTATTCAACTAAAAATTGTAGAGAATGAAGAACACAAAACTTAGTTAGTTGTCCATGATATAGTCCATCCGCAGTTTGCACCTTTCTGTCTTAGAATGACGAGACTTTCCAAAACTGATGTTGTAATGATGCTTAATCAGATTAATTGAAATTTAAAGAATCAATTACAGTAACTGTTACAATGGAAATTGTAAATTTGACAGTAAAACATATCTGGCCAAATCTTGCTAAACATGGTAATGAAATTGGAGTTAGACGTATGTCTACTTTGTATTGTTGTATAATCAAATACGGCCCCTGTAGTATAAATCAAATAAAGTATTTATAGATTTCTACAAAAATCTTGACCATAGGATTAAAAGGAAATCAATGGTGATAATTAAGGGTCTCTCGGTCTCTCGCTAACTAAGGGTCTCTCTTGAACCTCCCCCTATATATATATATATATATATATATATATATATATATATATATATATATACAAATTATATACTACCATACATTATATGATATATCGTACTTTCAATTATAGATGTGCTTACATTTTATGCATATGCACACGATTTACAACATAATTTACATTACTAAAATTATAATGTTAATCAAACTAAAACAGTAGTACTAAAATCCTAATTTATACGTATTTTACAATGTTCTTAAATATGGAAATCGATATTAGTCGGTAAAGTTACCTTGTAGTGATTACTCGGATAATAGGTGATTAATCGGATTTATTAAACATTTATCCTTCGTCAAATATTTGATATTTAAGTGTTAATATTTACATAAAAGAACCGCATATCATTACTCCATACTTGTACATGAACGAAAAGAGTAATGTATATATATATTTATCGAGTTTAAAAGCAGCTTTTTAATTTTCGAAAGATATTACATAACATATATATATATATATATTTATTTATATATATATAATTTAAACCAATTAAACCGACCCAACCTGACCCAAATCGATGTACGATTAAGAGTTGGGTCACAAATTAATATTTTGTGTGGTGGGATGAAATTTTTTCAAACCGATTTAATTGGGTCGGATTGCAAAAATGCTTTCAACTCGGCAAATACAACCCATAAACACCCCTAACTCTGATTCACACTTTTTACGATACTAATTTTAAATATATTTTAAATTATATTATATTTGTGTATCAATACCTAAATAACTTATATAAAGTATAAATCATATAAAAATTTACAGTATAAATAATATATAATTCAAAAATACAAGTGAAATAAGAATTTATAAATATAATTGAATACATAATTATATGTAGAATAACGAAAATTTGAAAAATGGAGCTATATAAATAATATGAACTAACATTTAATTTACTGAGAATGTAAAATTAAAAAAATTGAATAAACATGTTTTTATAAATAATATAAAACAACATGTTATTTGCTCAAAAATTAATATATATATATATATGATAATAATGTAGTTTATATAATAATATTTTTATAATAAACTCAAACTCAATGTTACGTACTTGGGTATTAAATGAAATTATATGAGAAAGTTTGGAATACGATTATCAATGTTCACACAAATCTAATCTACTTTAGCTTAAATAATAAAGGGTTGACAATTCTGTAATTTTTAAAAATATAAGAGTATCCTTGGTTGGCTTTTAATATATACAAAGTAGATAAAATATAATTATACATTAAGATTTTGAAACTAAAAAAATCAAGTTATATAAATAATATAACCCAACATTTTACTTAAACAAAAGAAATAGGACAAAAAGAGGTGATGTGGCTTACCTAATAAGATTTTTAAGTTAAACCAATAAGTAAGTGTAGCACAATGGTTATAACATGAGTTTTCCAGGAGGCGGTCAAAGGTTCGATTCCTAAGAGTAACAAAAATCTTTTGTTTTTACATAAATTATAGAGGGATGGCAAGTTTGTAATTTTTCAACAAATAAGGGCAAACTTGTCATTTCACAGCCATTTTCTTGGCTCAAATTGTCCCTAGACGGGCTTTAATATATATAAGTAGATTTGTTTTTCTTTTTTCCTTTTCAGCAAAATTACCGTTTTACCCTTTTTTTTTGAAAAATAACAAAAATGTCACTGGTATAATATTATACAATTTTTTTTAATAGATGTGTTACTACAGAGATTCGAACCTCCGCCCTCCTTCCAAGATATCCATGGGCTTAACCACTTTGCTACATGTCTTTTTGAGTTTATTTCAAAAAACTTATTAGATAACTCACGTCTTTTATCTCTTATATTTTTTTTTACTTTGATGTTTGAATAAATAAAATGTTGGTTTGAATTATTTATATAAATTTGTTTTTCTTTTTTCCTTTTCATGCCACTCGTATATTTTTATACAAAAAATTTTTAATAGATGTGTTACTACAAATATTCGAACCTCCAACCTCCTTCCAAGATATCCACGGGCTTAACCACTATGCTACATGCCTTTTTGAGTTTATTTCAAAAAACTTATTAGATAACCCACGTCTTTTATCTCTTATATTTTTTTTTTTGCTTTGATGTTTGAATAAATAAAATGTTGGTTTGAATTATTTATATAAATTTATTTTTCTTTTTTCCTTTTCGTAATTTTATAAATCTATATATTCAATCACTATATATTATTGCAGTTTTATGTTTTCAATTTAATATATATTAATTATGTTGATTATAATTCATAATTTATATTATAATTTATTTGAATTAAATTAATTATTCATGCATAAAATATACTATTAAAATTCGATCTTATATAAGAAATATTATACACATTTTATCTTTCATTATTAGTTATTTCTATAATTTTCAAATTAAGAACATTAGCATTCAAATTATACAAAAAAATCGTCTACCTACTCTGTTCGTCGCATCCATTTCTTAACAATTTTCTTTTCCAGAATGTATTGTTCATTTGTTAACATTTTCTAAAGTAACATGTCATTCTTTATTAACTTATCTATATTTTTTTCACCTTTCTAACCCCCTCCCCTTCAACCCCAGTGACGTTTGTGTCAAAAATCGGGGTGAGTTTTTAAAATATAGGATATTACATAGTATATAATTACATAATGATCAGTCAGACTGTTAGTAGACGATAAAGTTTGGGAAAATTGAAAATTACAAGTTTTGAAAATAGAATTTCAAATTGTATTCCAAAAATTATTGTACGATGTTAAAAAAGTATAATCTTTCATAATAATAATAGAACTTTATAGAATACATTAAATTGATTCGTAATGTCATATAATCATTTTGATAAAATAAAATTCTAAATAGGGTTTGTGGGTCCTTGACAACATCCTCTATAACATATACAATATTTCTTATATTAGGTCGAATTTCAATAGTATATTTTATGTATGAATAATTAGTTTAATTCAAATAAAGTATAATAAAGATATATAATATAAAAGTATGAATTTTAAACAACATAATTAATATATATTTAATCGAAAACATACAACTGTAATAAAATTCAGTGATTGAATATATAGGTATATAAAATTACAAAAAGAAGCCTTCGGGCCTGTAGATGAGTTGGTGAGAGCACTGGTTATTGACCAAAGCATTCAAGGTTTGATTCATGGGAGCGTGGAGAATTCTTCCTGCACTCTAGGGTCTGGCGTGATACCAGTTGGGGTGTCCGAAAAATAAAATTTTTGACCAAAATTACGAAAAGATGAAAAGAAAAACTGATTTATATAAATAATACAAACCAATATTTTATTTATTTAAACATCAAAGTAAAAATAATATAAGATAAGAGAATAAAGACGTGGATTATCTAATAAATTTTTTGAAGTAAATTCAAATAGGCGTGTAGAATAGTGGTTAAACCCATGAACATCTTAGAAGGAGGTTGGAGGTTTGTTTCTTTGTACTAACAACTATTAATATATTTTTGCATAATAATATATGAGTGAGATTTTTGTGACGACCATTTAATTGGAAATTTTTGCCCTTGTGTTGAGGTTTAATATATAGTAATAAATTGGATTAAAATGTGTAACTGTAATCCGATATTCCAAACACATTCTTAATGCATTTACTAAGTGTGTTAATATAATTTAATATAAAGATGAACACATGAGAGGAGTGCAGAATCAGTTCCCAAGTAAAAAACCAAAAACAAATAGGTGACATGAATACTCCAAACTGTAATAGGTGTTCATCTCCCAAGGTGTTTATCACAAACTTGGGTGATGTGAGGGTGTGCAAAGATGCGTCGGCCTTCAGCTTCTTTTTAAAATCCTCTATCTCATTCATGCATGTTCGATTATATTACAACAACATTGCATGCATATAACCTATTAATAACCTAGATTTCAAAAAAAAAACCAATCAATTCTCGAAAAATATATAATAACTGCTCTCTAACGCAAATTACCAATCTACAAACTATCCTTTCTCTGACACACAAAACACAGGTAAACCTGCTTATAATCACAAGAAGAACAATAGTACATTCGTGCTTCAAATTCTACATTATTTCAATCTGGTCTCAAAATCAATAATAGTCACTATAAACAAGTCTTAGAGCCTTGACATAGTTACGTTTGTGATTCAAAGTAATTACACTATTCGCCAAAAAAATTCTTTACTCCTCACTATGCATGAACCATACTTCTCATTTTACGCTCTCAAACTTAAGACTACACAATCCTTAATCTAATAAATCGATCACGACCAACTTTTTCACGATAAAAATTATTGACATCTCTATGCAGGCCCGTGCCTTGCACGGGCTGTTACGCTAGTTCTCTTCTTACATTTTTTTAGTTTGATGTTTATATGTAAATCTTGTGTTTGTATTCTAAGCAGTGAATTCATATTATCCGGATAGTCGCGATTTGTTGAGAAGCATCACTCACGATGTAGAATAAATATAATTAATCAGTTAATTATATTTAATGAATTATTAGAATTCATATAAATAATAAATAAAAGTTTATTATTATTTATTTCTACTACCGGCTTAATATTGAACCTACAGGGTCACACCATAAAAGAATATTTTCTTTGATGAAAAGATTTAAATTATGAGAGAGGAAGAATTATTTTCTAAATAGTTTAGAAAAAGAAATAATGATTAAAATAGTTTTAATCATTATTAAATTATTTTAAAAATGTGGGGTTAATATATATATATATATATAGATATATTATTAAAAACCCTAAAAGAGCCCTATAAATAGAATGAGGTAGTTCATTCTAAGGATCATCCTATTTTTGTGAAAAAAATTTAAAAAAGAGCTAGCCATCTGTTTAAATATAAATACACAAAAACATGTATATTAACTGGGCATATTCTGACATTAAATACATATTCGCCACTGGTTAGCATAGTGGCTCTCACTTCCAGAATTCTTATATAGGTCACTTTCGCTTCTTCTGCATTATCTCTGAACCAATATTGACTGCCCACACATCTCGTGTTTAAACCCACCTCATATATTTGACCTAGCTGCTGCTTACCAGATTTCCTGGGAATATCTGTTCTTATGTAACATGTTTGTTTTATTCATTTATTGTGCTTCTACACAGTGCCTGACCGAAGATTATTTTTCAATAGGTTCTTATACTATCAATAATCTTTATTAATAACGAAAACCCTTTTTTAATGGTATGATATATAAGACTTAAGCAAGCAATAAAGTACAAAAAATATAGATGCAGCAAAGGAATTTTATCAGTGTCACTCAATTGCAGTTTTTTGTTTGCTCCAACAACCATAGCAAGCTCAGATTCAATCTTCTACTTTTGATCAGGATTTTGTAAGAGCTCGCACATCGCCCACTCAATAGTGGCCTTGATGTCTCTGTTTCAGCAAAAAACATAACCGGCCTGCACAAATCTTGTGCAATTAGACATGTATGATAGTCATCATAAATTACATAAGCTCAACTGATATTGTAGTCTTAATGTGGGCAGGGACAATAGTAGCGATAATTTACACTTTGACTACGTTACATGTTCTTAATTAAACTTGCCATTAGGAAAATTATGACTTCGAACTCTGACAATTTTGCTGGCTCAGCCTTTTCAGTGCCCGTAAAATCTAACAACACAAGCAAAAAGTCCTTCTGCTCTCATGATGCGTCCTGCTTTTGTTGCCTCTCTGTCACACTTTTTCCTAATAAACATTGTATCAACAGACTTTGTTTGGTAACAGTACATGCGATCTTAGATTAACAATCTTAGATTTTGTTAGCAGAATTTATAAGGAAAATTAACACTTGGCAAATTAGTTTTGCACATGCCCTTTATCGTTTATCTCTCCTTAACTTAACATTAGGAAAATTGTGATTTCCTATTTTGCCTGATCAACACTGTTTCGTTGATCTCTTATTTGCAAAGACCTCAGAAGTACATATTCGCCTCAAGGTGTGCCAGTAGGATGCTATACTGACCAAAAGCTATAGAGCACTTATAGTAGTCATCTGACCTCATTGCATCATTAGTTATCCTGTCAATGAAGGAGACAACAGGAAGAAGCAATATGGTCTTGACAGAACCAAGATTTAGCCACACAACAGGACCATATTCTTGTTTATTAATGCTTCTAGAGTCCTGTGCGGTGAGCTTCCAATATCAAAAAGATTGCCAAAAACTGGCCATCCCCTAGGACCAGGAGGCAGCTTTGAACTTCTGTAACAAATAACATAGTTCCAGTTCCACTCCAATCTAAAATTTTATATTTTCTGTTCAAAGACAAATTGAAATTGCTTATTAAGAAGGAACAAATTTATTACTTTGACTCAATGATTTGTATAGCTCTTCCGCTCTGAACAACAATAATATCAATATACTGTTACAGTTAAATAATTCTTTCAAAACTTAGAGTTACTATTCGGACTGTTTCATTTGGTAACCTGGCCTTAACATAGTGGTTACCCTCATTTATTCAAACTCTGGGACTAGTTTTTGAGAACATAGAAATATTACCAGTATCTGGATAGGAAAATATTTAGACCCGGGGTCTCTCGGAGTCCTAGCTTCCCCACTGGCCCAACTAAATGATAAAACTAAATTGTCACTGTCTTGCTGTCTAACTAACAGTCAGATACAATGAGCTAAAATCAAGAAAAGTAACACAAAATGATTAAAGTTGTAGTGAGTCAGAGATAGAAGAATATACCAGGTTGTAAGAAGCTGAGAAACAAGATACCCCGATCGAAATGACAAGCTGTGAGTTTTTGAGTGAATGAAATAGTTATTTTTCGATGGTTTATGAGTGAAAAATGATCACTGCCGACAGATACACTAAATTACTCGTCTATACTAGTATCAAAAGTATCAAAGTACCAAATTTGGTAATCACGAGACCTGGGTTCGATTCCTCACAGCTATGTACAAGATTTATTAATTTAAATTCTTTAACTTAATTCAGGGTTCGATTCCTTACAACTATGTTATTCTACAAGATTTATTTATTTACTTTAATTTCATTAATTTCATTCGAACTTCAATTGTCTATAACTTCTGTACTCTTTATTAATAAAGAAAATAATGTTAAAATAGCACGTGGTACCAAATTCAAGATTAATTGCCTATAACCACATAATTAAATAGTATTTATTTATTATATATTTCTATCATTCAAATATCTATAAGTACATTTTTTAATAATTTTTTTTAATAATTAAAATCTCTTCTATATATAATAGGAGAACAAATGGATAATTTAAGGGCATTTTGAGCCAATAAACCCCCTGTGAAGTTATCATTTTACCCTTATATATTAAGAAATTACATGTCATGCCACTACTCTCTTATCTGGAGGAAAAAATTGAGTAAATAATGTTTTATTCAGGAATCGAACTCCATTTTACCCTTATATATTAAGAAATTACATGTCATGCCACTACTCTCTTACCTAGAGGAAAAACTTGAGTAAATAATGTTTTACCCTTATATATTAAGAAATTACATGTCATGCCACTACTCTCTTATCTGGAGGAAAAAATTGAGTAAATAATGTTTTAGTCTTATATATTAAGAAATTACATGTCATGCCACTACTCTCTTATCTGGAGGAAAAAATTGAGTAAATAATGTTTTATTCAGGAATCGAACTCCTGACATTAGCTAAAGAAGTCATCTTTATAATTGAGCCACATGATTCTTTTTTATTTTGAACTAAAAATCATATGACATAAACCTCACATCTTTCTTATCATATATTTATTATTATTTAAATTTTTGAGTAAAAATTAAGGTGATTTATAAAATTTATTAAACTTTATTTTTTAATACTTAAAATATCATACATAATCATATATACTACCAGTCTTATAAAATATTAATATTAAGTTTTAAAAACAATATTATGTGTGGTGTTTTTTATCTTTCTTTTAACTAAACAAATATTTTGTATATGTATCGATAGCTATAATATATTCTATTTTCTTGCATCAGAGTCGAACTTTTCTTGTACTACGTAATATATTTGAATTATTCAAATATTTAATATATAAAATGTATTATTAAACATTGATATAACATAAATAACATATTACTGAAAGTGTTTGTCCTAAATCCAATCATGTATGATGAGTTAGGAAGAACTTTCTTGTATTCTTATTTTATTTCATTAATGTTAATAAAAGACTTGTTTTGTTTTTATTACGGGCTTTATCTATTTAAAGTGTTTTAAATAAGATGTTCCATAGTTTAGAGTAAAGCTTCTAGAATTATAATGAGATTATAATAGTGAGATCTAAAAGATGATAACTCTAGACTTAAACAGTTCCTGATCATAGGATAACTAATCGGAAGTTGGTGAATCCGCAAAGATTGGTACATACTATGCTTGCTCCCGTCAGGAGGATGTCTGTTCTCATAGGCATTTGTGTGGTGACACTATAGCTAGTATGTAGGTGCTTGTTAGGGAATAAGTTTACTGAACATGACTCGATAAGTTGAATAACTAATGGAGTTTACTCACGTGTCAATAGTTATTCACTGAGTGATAGTTGTACAAGTGTCCTTAGACTTGAGATCGTTAGAGTTATCTTGTATATAATGAACTATGCTTTGGATTAGTCCTTTGTCTCAAGGACATCCATTAGGTCTATTCTGGGCATATGGATTTGTGTATGGAGATAGTTAACGTCAATAGAGGATCTACCCCTTCCAGTATAGGAAGAGAATATCCTATGTTATTCTTAGTATGCGAGTTCTGGAATCTCTGGCCAGAGTGTATGAAATTAGAAAGGAGTTTTCTAATTTGCATTAATATGAACTTAGCATTATGAATAAGAAATCATGTGATTAAATTTGATAGGCCTGACACGAGATCCATGCCTTGTATTTAATCGGGATATTGTAGGGTAGAAGGAATTGATTGTACTGAAACTAGTCACTGACAGGTTCTTGGTATTCTAAGCAGTGAATTCATATTATCCGGATAGTCGCGATTTGTTGAGAAGCATCACTCACGATGTAGAATAAATATAATTAATCAGTTAATTATATTTAATGAATTATTAGAATTCATATAAATAATAAATAAAAGTTTATTATTATTTATTTCTACTACCGGCTTAATATTGAACCTACAGGGTCACACCATAAAAGAATATTTTCTTTGATGAAAAGATTTAAATTATGAGAGCAGAAGAATTATTTTCTAAATAGTTTAGAAAAAGAAATAATGATTAAAATAGTTTTAATCATTATTAAATCATTTTAGAAATGTGGGGTTAATATATATATATATATATATAGATATATTATTAAAAACCCTAAAAGAGCCCTATAAATAGAATGAGGTAGTTCATTCTAAGGATCATCCTATTTTTGTGAAAAAAACCTAAAAAGGAGCTAGCCTCCATCTCTCTCTCTCTCCCTCTCTCTCTCTCTCTCTCTCTCTCTCTCTCTCTCTCTCTCTCTCTCTCTCTCTCTCTCTCTCTCTCTCTCTCTCTCTCTCTCTCTCTCTCTCTCTCTCTCTCTCTCTTCTTTCTAAAAAGTGTTAGAGTTTTTTTTGAAGAAATCATCGAAGAAAAATTCTTGGTGGATACCGGTAGAGTGCTTCACACTCTGAGGAGCAACTGCTTGCAACCATCGTCTTAAAGCTTCGATTCTCAAGGTATGGTTACGATTCCCCTCGATCTAGAGTTTATATGTTTTTCTATATGTGCGATACATGGTTTTTACGGAATAATTGTTATATCACGCTTCCGTTCATCTGTAAATTCCTTCAATTACAAGTAGTTTATTTACATATTTATGACTTATTTATTTTTAAATTAATGAAATTAGTGTTAAAACATGTGTAAAAATTAGACAATAATTTAGGTATGGGAGATCAGTCACTTCGGGGTCGGGGATACTCCGAACATGAACTCATTCGTCAAGCCCGCCTCAATCCTCGAACGAGAATTACTTTATTTATCGCACAATAATCATTGTTAAATAGCACATATTGATAACATGTATACATGATATTTATAATTATTTTTTCTTATCTATACTACAAGTATAAAGTCAGTGTGATTCATACGACATTCATATTCTTCTTATTTTACATTTATATTTACTTTGTTTGAAGTTCATCTTAAATTTGAATAGTTTTATGTGATTGTTGAACTTAATGTTGAATTGACGTGTGTGTTTCTGTTTGAGCGTGATTAAATTGTGTTTTAAGAGTTTTGTGTTTAACAATATTTTAAAAATATATTTAATTAAAATTGTTATTTTTAATAAAGTAAGGTCAAATTGCAAAGAAAAGGGACTAAAGTGCAATTATCAGAATATGAATGTCGTATTGACCGACCGACTACCAAACTATATTTTGAATAAAATTGTTGTTTTTAATAAATTAAATAAAGTAGTAAAAATAAAAGAATTAAAGTACAAATATCAAAATATGAGAACCGTACCGACTGACTATCAAACTTTCAATGTTTCAGTTTTAATAATACAGTATATATATATATATATATATATATATATATATATATATATATATATATATAATAGGAGTGACTAGATTTTTAATTAGATTGGATGCATTACATATATGACACATTTTTTGTTATTATCAAATGAATTTTAAATTAATTTTATGAAAGAAAATAATTAGTTATTTGGTATATATATATATATATCTGTGTGTGTGTGTGTAAAATAACTAAAAAACATAAATAAAACATATGAAAAACTATTTGTTTTGAGTAAAAATATTGTAAAAGGCGCGATAATAAAAATAAATAGATAGTACAACAAAACAGTTAAATGAATTATATATTCTAAAATTTTGATAATAATTTGTGTAAACAATAAACAGATTAAAATATATAGTCCATAACAAATTTTTAAAAACATGATATTGCATATCGTACATTATGATCAGATCAAATCATATTATACAGCTCGGGTTATTTAAAATTATAGTCCCCGATCAATCAAATTATCTATATAAATTAAAGTAAGTACATTGTAACAGACGAAAAAAATGTGCAACCATACCTATAAAAACAAATTTAACCGCAAAAAATAGAAATTTATGTTAATTGCTAGAAAAATGACCCGTGTTTTAATTATTAAAGATGTGTATTTTGAAAAAAAAAAAGGATGAATTCATTGTCAAAACACGGACAGAACTCAGAAGGCATATGAGCAATTTTAACTTACGATGATATAAGCAAAAAATATTTATTCATCCATAATTGATCAATTCTCAAGTTCAGAGTTAAAAAAAAGTTTGTTTGTTTGAAAGAATTGAAACACATCGAAATGGTACCAAACGTACTTAATAATAGAATGATTTGACACAAGGTAGTTCCACTTAAGTCAATTAGCTACATTGTCCTATGTTCTGAAAGTTAGGTAGACAGGGGGACAAAAATAAAGATAAAAAATGCTTAAAATCAAGAGGTCAGAAAAAAAGACATAAAAGAGTTACAAAGAAAGTTTTAAGAACTGAAAACGCAAGACCTAAGTAGAGTATTAGAAGATTTAGGAAAGTTTTTGAGTAAAATCAGTACTAAAACCTACAATCTCATACTGCATCATCTTGAAGTCTATTTAGTTTCTACCTTGAATATTGTCGGAGATGAACTAAATGAATGCATCATTTTTGAAGAACTGGAAAATTTTTAGGATTATAATTTTAAAAATGTCTTCTTAATTAGAAACATCCATAGAACACTCTAATTTTATTCTATGATCCACAACAAAATTAAAAACAGACATGATTTATCAAAACGACTCGTATTAGTTTTCATATTATAAACTTCAACATATTTAATCAATTAAAACATAGTCATAACATTAACAATAAAAACTCTATGAACATAAAAAATATACAATCATATATGTCAAATGACATTGATAATGTGTAGTTTAGTTTAAAATCACAATCTAAGCTAGCGGCCCGTGTCTTGCACGGGTTTTTATGCTAGTTAATATTAATAAGCAAAACAATGTGAAAATGGCGCGCGATACCAAAGTACCAAATTTGATTATCACGAAATATCGTAAATAAAAAATACATATTTATATAAATAATATGGACCAATATTTCTTTTATTCAAAGTTTCAAAATAAAAAAAGGAATATAGAATTAGAGGAGATGATGTGATTTATCTAATAAAATCTTTAAAGTTAACTCAACACTAGTACAAAAAACACTTTATACGTCGGTTAAAACTGACTTTATACGTCGGTTAAGCGCCGACGTATACACAGGGGACGTATAAAGTCATAGCCTTATACGTCGGTTAAAAAGGCGACGTATATTGTACCCTTTTATGTCGGTTCTTCTAAACAACCGACGTATATTGCTATCTTTTTACGTCGGTTACTGTAAACAACCGACGTATATTGCTATCTTTTTACGTCGGTTACTGTAAACAACCGACATATATTGCTAACTTTTTACGTCGGTTACTGTAAACAACCGACGTATAAGGTCCAAAAAATTAAAAAAAAATATATTTTATTTTTCTGTACAATCTACTGAAATTTTAGCTTGAATTCTTCACAGAAAAACCGCCCAGAAAATGTAGCAACAATAATTCAATCACATACAATTCCAGCTTAACAATTTAAGCAAGAAATTCAACCGGAAACTACGAAATCCGGTAACCCACAAAACTATACTCCAAAATTCATGTTAATATTGCATACAATTTGTAACACACAGTCCAAACAACTCAGCTGCAATAATTCTTCCAAACGCGAACATAACCCATAATCTAAACAAGGATTTCAATCGGAAAATTCAAAGAAAATCGACAAACGGCCAAAACTCGACCAAACCCAAAATCACACCTCTGTAGTCGGCATCAATCACACCAGCACCAACATCAATTGAATGCTTCCATGCCAAACCAGATCGTGGTGCTGCAGATCAAAACAACAGTTGATGTAAGCGGGCTAATTTCAACAAAATTTCGTAGGGAACATTGATCAAACAGTTGATGAACATTAACAAAAACAAAATCATGCTCCTCGGTTCTTACAGTCATGAACTAACAACAAAAAATTTATTTAGACAATTAAACTAGAAAATAACAAAAAATAAAGTATCAAACAAACAAATAATTATAAAAGAAAAAAGAGAATGGAAATAGATCGAGATGTTGAGAGAGATTAAAAAGAGAAGGAAAGAGATTGCGTATGGAGAGAGACGAGAGAGAGAGAGAGAGAGAGAGAGAGAGAGAGAGAGAGAGAGACGAGAGAGAGAGACAGACGAGAGAGAGAGAGATTAAAAAGAGTAAAAACAAAAAAATAGTTGAAAGAGTTATAAAGATGATATTAAAAAATGAACGGTACAGATCTGGCCTTGTTAATTCATCCAACGGTCGAGATCATGTGAAAGAAGCACAATCCGCGTGCTCAAGAATAGGCCAATAATATTGTGACACGTGGCGATATTATACGTCGGTTAAACTAAGAGCGACGTATAATATCATCACATATACGTCGCCTTTCTTCTCAACCGACGTATAAAGTACTTATATATGTCGCCTCTACAACCGACGTATAATATTGTCATATATACGTCGCCTTTCATCTCAATCGACGTATAAAGTAGATCATATACGTCGGCTTTTTCTCAACCGACGTATTATATGACCTTATACGTCGGCGTTTTTTTGAACCGACGTAAAAAATGATGAAAATTGACATTATACGTCGGCGTTCTTCTGAACCGACGTATATAAGTACTTTATACGTCGCCTTTGGACTTAACCGACGTATAAGAGGCGACGTATAAAGTCCATTCTGTACTAGTGCAAAAAACAATGTAGCATAGTGGTTATGCTTTGGACTTCTTAGTAGGAGGTCGGAGGTTCGATTCTCTACATTAGCAAATATTGACATATTTTTGCATAATAATATAACGGTGGTATTTTTGTTATTTTTCAAAAAATAGGGGTAAAATCGTAACTTCACAAGCATTAAAATGACAAACTTTGCCCTTGTGTTGGCATATAATATATAGTAACTAGCGTAACAGCCCGTGCAAGGCACGGGCCTGCATAGAGATGTCAATAATTTTTATCGTGAAAAACTTGGTCGTGATCGATTTATTAGATTAAGGATTGTGTAGTCTTAAGTTTGAGAGCGTAAAATGAGAAGTATGGTTCATGCATAGTGAGGAGTAAAGAAATTTTTTGGCGAATAGTGTAATTACTTTGAATCACAAACATAACTATGTCAGAATTGCTTTATCTGTAATTTTAATGTTAACTATGTAGCATGATTAGAATCACTAATCATGCATTGGATCTAGTAGCAAAGTAAAAATAGGTTAACTATTTTCTAGTAAATATGATTCACCCCTATATGTAGGTAAATGATCAATCGTCGTTATAAACTTTTATTATAGTTGTATATTTTTGATTAAATATACTTTAGTTATGTTGTTGATAATTCATATTTTTATATCATATTATATATCACTATTTTACATTATTAGAATTAATTAATTATACATAAAATATAGTAATGTTAAGTCTATAATTTAAAATTAAGAAAATTAGCATCAAAATTATGCAATGCTAATGCTTATACACTCTGTTCGTCACATTCATTTCTTAGCAAATTTCTTTTCAAAATGAACACTTCATTTGTTGATATTTTCTAATATTACATGTCATTCTTTATTAACTTCGGTATATCTCTAATTTACTCATTTTTTTCGTCAATTTTTTCACTTTTTCCACCATTTTAATCTCAGGTTGATGTCCGAGTCAAAAATCGGGGTGATGATTTAAAATGTAGAATATACAATTGAATTGATTCCAAAAAAGGTTTTCTTTCATTATAAATGATAAATGTAAAAAATAAAATCTTTACACTCTCTTTGTCATGATAAATGATGAGTATGGAAAATAAAATTTATATGATATAATTTCACATGTTACACATGAATGTAAATTATTCCGGATAAAAAAATATTTTCATTTTCATTTTTCTCTTTGTATATATATATATATATATATAAATGTATTATGCTATTTAAATAAAAATATATAAATTCTATCTATAAAATCATACATAATATATAACTACATCAAATATGAACTATATATCATAATTTTTAAGTATATAAAATATCAAATATTTGAGTTAAATTAGAAATGTTTTATTGATCAAACATTTAGACTTTGAGGGGTTTAAATGTATAATTCGACTAAAAAGATAAATATTTGAAAATGTAGAATATACAATTGAATTGATTCCAAAAAGACGATAACTCAAAAACAGGATCTATGTTTTAAATAAAAAATCAACATGATTAATATGCAATAGATGAAAATAAGATATGATTTTTCTCGATCATAAGAATTATAAAATTGTCTAACTATTAATGACGACCAGTTAGACTATAAGTTTTAACAATAAAAATTCAAATTATATGTAAAAAATTATTGAATGATGTTAAAAAAAAAAGGTATAAGTGTTTAATAATAATAGAATTTTATATAATATATTAATTGGATGTGTAATATCATAAAATCATTTTGATAAATGAAATTCTAAATAGGGTTTGTGAGCTTTGAGGACATCGTCGAATTACAACACTGAATCTAATACACGATAAAATACAAGTAAAGTTTATTTTTTGTATATGAAAAGTTTGAGTTTATTATTACAAAAATGACATTCAATATTTGTATTGAAAAAATAGTATAACCTCGTATAAGTCTTCATGTCAAAATCATGGTCATTTTTCACTTTTAAATAGATGAATAATCCCTGGACATTTATAAAGTTATCACATTTACATTACTTTTTTTATAAAAAAAAAATCTTAAAAATGATATATTTATCAGTATATATTTGTTTATAACACATGCAAATCACGAGTTATTTTTTGTATTATTCTACTTTTTTTATTTAAATTATTATAATCAAATTAAATATAGTAACGAGTGGTTCACGTATTTTACCTTTATTTATGAAATATAAATTTGACCTTTATATTATATTATATTTATAGAATATTTATATTATATTATATTTTATGATATATTTATGATATATTGATATTATATTTATATATTTTATATATTTATTTTATTTATATTTATGATACATTTATATTTTATTTTATTTGACCTTTATTTATGTTTTTAATTTTTGAGTTGTTCTGCCGGATCAGTCGCTCAGAGTAAATGTTAATTTTAACATATTTGTAATAAATGTTTATTTTAATATGTTGTTGATGAGATTCGAACTTTAAACTTCTATGTAACATAACTTTTAGTAATACATCTAGATGTTCCAATCAATTTGACTTCAAAGACCTATCAATATCGATTGTGATTGAAAAAGATAACCAATATGAGTCGTGAACCAAATGATAAATTATAAATTATAGTTTAGTATAGATTGTTGTTGATTCAGAATTCATTAATTTGTACCATATATTTATAAAATTATATAACTGAGCAAAATACATGAATTTTGAGAAATATATATAAGATAATTCAATTTGAGTTATATATGAATTTTTAAAATTTAGGATTTCAATTATTTATGATGATTGAGTTGAAACATTTACTTACGTCATTATAACATGGACCCACTCTATATAAGGGGAAAAAAGATGGAACCAGAAAATAGTTGTTTGGAAATTATATATATGCATAAGTCATTAATATTGTATAATCATTCTTACATCGATGAAAATAATCATGTGCCTTTTATCATATAGATATTAGTTGAATATTACGAAATCTAATCAAATTTACAAGTATTTGATTCATGAAAACGGTACGCAATATTACAAATTTACGATAAATTACAAATATTATCATCTAATGTATTTTTAATTATAAAATTATTTCGATATATGAACAAATTCTGCGAGAAATTAACCTGACAGGGGTACGTTCGTCATTCAAAGTAGTTACATTATTCGCCAACAAAATTTCTTACTACTCTGCACAACTCACACTTCTCATCTTACACTATCAAACTTACGATTACACAAACCTCACGTTAATAAATTGACCTCTTCACAAAAAATTTATTGACGTTTTTATGCAGGCCCGTGCCTTGCACGGGCTGTTACGCTAGTTACTCTAACTGTCCAACATTAGATAAAATAGGGAATCAACTCGTGCCACGTACACGGGTAAAATTTCATGAATTTATATAATATTTTATGATATAATATTTAATTAATTATTTTATTTACATTATATAGTGTGAAATGATATTTAATTTTTACATAAAATATGTAGATTTTATCTTGTTTCCAAAATACGAAAACATCTCGAATATAAATTTATATAATAATCATAAACCATCTAAAAATTAAGTTATACAAAAATTTGTATAATAAAGAAGGAAAATAGTATTTAGATGAACAAATAATAGTATTTAATTATAATTTAGATTTACTTGTGAAATTTATAATAATTTTTGGATACATGAAATAAAATTGAAGTATATTTTATATAGCTAAAGTAAGTTAAGTTGTTAATACTATCTCTAATCCTCAAACAAATAAAATGTCTTAAAATTTTATTGCATGTATTTTTCAATTCTTACAAATTATACAAAATCTTTTTTCATTAAAGTAAAACATATATAAAACTTGTGTTATTGACCATCTCTACAATTTAAAATAAGAAATTGTGAATAAAAAAGAATATAAAATTTGAAGAATAAAACTTAAATGCATATGTAAAAGGTTGAATATTTTTCGCAACGCGTCCGATTCCGATTCAATTCACCCCAAATAATTTGGAAAAAAAATATTATAAAATTTTTGAAGTGACATCGTGGTTAGTGTCAACATGCTCCAATCTATGTATTCAATATTAGTAATATATTGTAATATGTACATCAAACAAATTATAAAAAGAGTTAAATATCAAAGTGGTCACTAAAGTGAAGACCAGATATCACTTTCATCACTGATCTCAACGAGGTATCACTTTAATCACTAAAGTCGTCAGAAATATCAAACGGATACATCTAAATATGTGTTCGAAAAGTAAAAATAATTTATATCGAGTTCTACACATATTTCTTGAATGTTACCGCAACCAAATAAAAAGTTATGAACTCTAGTATTTATGATATTATATTTAGATTTTAAAAAAGTTATTTACTATTTATTTTAAATTTTTATAGTTATTTACTTTGATTTAATTAAAAATAAATAGTAAATGAATTTTTTAAAATCTAAATAAATTATCTGAAATACTAGAATTCATAACTTTTCATTTGGTTGCAATAGTATTGAAGAAATATGTGTAGAACTCGAGAAAAGTTATTTTTACTTTTCGAACACATATTTAGAGTTATATGTTTAATGTTTATAATGAGTTTAGTGATTGAAACGATACCCCGTGGAGATAAGTGATAAAAGTTTTTGTACATGTTTTTTGGTACCTGATATGGATAGAAAAGTAATTATAGAAATATAATTGCTGATTCTTTGGAAAGGCCAAGTATTTAAGGCCCAAAACCCAGATTATTTATTAATTTCGTAATTAATAAATAGGGAAAATATACAGCTCATAAAAAGAGTCCAAAATATGGTAAATTCATCAAAGAAGGATCCAGAATCCCAATTAAAGGCAATTCATGAGTCATAGCCTTTATCAACAAGGAAAAGACTTATCCTGCAAGAAATACAATGTTTATCCATTATCAATAAGGAGACTTATTCGCTAAGACTCCTAAACGTACCATAAATACAAGGCTCCAGACGCCTATATAAGGACCCTGATCCTACAATCAGAACTACGTTTTGGACAAAGCTCCATACGTCATCTACAACGTTTTAGACTTCATCCTCGAATAAGGACATACAAGTCACTACGTTCTTGGTGTGCCCCTGCCGCCATAGCCCCGAGGGCAACACCAAGAACTACGTTTTATTGGCTTGATTCTCTAAACACTAGAGATACGTAGGCATCTTGTTAGGACCGAGTTAGTCCCCGACAACAAGAGCAACCATTAAAGCTCGGAGCTCATTAAACCTTAGCATTAAATTTACAAGTACACTTTTTAATCCATAACAGTACTGTTAGGTCCAAAGTATCGTAGAAGGGGGGGGGGGGGTTGAATACGATACTCACAAATAATTCAATTTCGTTCGCGGATTAATCTTTCAGTTCTATAACGAAATCAAACACACCAAACCAAATCAAGTTTCGGGGAATATATCTTTTTATAAATATAAACCTCGAGGGGTGCTACAATTTCTAATCCGTAGATTAGCTTCAATGAGTTTAAGGTTACACAAATACAAAACAATGATCAAGTTCTGAGCACTATTAATTCTCTGATAATTTCTCCGGCTTAGTTATCTCTCGTAGTAATGTTTCTGTGTTGAATGCCTTAACTGAAGAAGACACTATCTTCTCTCTAGTTAATTGTAGACTTGAATTGAAAAACCATCGAACCATTTAGAATAGAATATTCTTGGCCGTTGGATCTTCATCAACCTGTCAGACAAGCACAACTTTTCACCTGCTCCATGAATTGAAAAACCATCGAATGGATTAAAAAACCATCGAATGGATTAAATCAATTTGCCATTCGATAGTTTTTAAATCAAAACTATCGAATGCCAAATTAATTTACTTTGTTTTTCAATGAATCACTTCAACCACCATTCGATAGTTTTTTCAATGGAAAAACTATCGAATCCTTTTTCTTGTCTTTTGTCCTTTAGTAATTACTCCTGAGCTCCTGGGTGTTTAAGTTTTAGACTGTATCAATTTCTTCTGAGACGATAAAACAACTTGATCTTTTTAGTGCCGTCACCTAGTGCAACTGGTCTGGTTCACAGATGAATAACACTTGATCAATTCTTCTTTTATGTCTTCAATATAGTGCTGCTGATAAGTCCTTTGTCGTTCTGGTTGCTTCATCACTGGAATCCCGTGGTACTGAACCCTAAATCATTCACATACTTCTGTCGTCTTGAAAGTCTTGTTTCTTTTGCTGTCACTGAGGCTTGAACATTTTCATGAACTTCTTTCCGTGACCTGTTTACGGACTTCAAGAATACATAACGTATTTTGATTTTTTGAGTTTACCTTTTCTTCTTTGATTCTGGATTCCTGTGCTTCTGTTAATATTATTGTCTGTCTTGTCCTTTGTTGAGTTGTAGTTATCTCTTTTACATCTTATGTTACATTATGCTTTACAATCTCCCCCTATTTGATTGGATAGAGTTCGACAAGCAAATACTTCGAGGATAACTCAACTAACTAAGGAAACATGAAACTACTTAAAGTAAGACAACGTAATAATATTAATGCATTCTGGATCAGATATATATACATTTCCAGATTTCATAAATCAAAAAACAATTAAACTTTATACAATGAAGTTGCTCCTCTAGTCTGAGCTGATAGTTCTTTTGTTCTTTGCTTCAATCTTCAGTCCATTCCAATCTCACCTTCTTCAATCATTGGATCGGAGTTAGCAGCTTGATAATCAATCACAGATAGATAGTGCAGTGGTTCTCCAGGTTTAAGGATTGCTCCTTGGATGTGTCTTCCAATATATTCAACCTCTTGACCCACTCCAGCCCATAACCATGCAATGTTAACATCTTTCTTGTTTAGCTTTGGCATGTTTGGCAATCTGGTATGCACTTCCAATCCTCTTTCCACTCTTTTCCTATAGTAAGGAACATTCTTCATTAGAAATCTTCTAAGAGTGTCTGCTGCTTTGTCCTTCTCCGTTGATGAGAATCCGGTGGATCTAAGATACTTCTCAACTGAGATTAGATAGTTGCTTGGGTAGTCCCTCAGTTTGTCCTCAGCCAAATAGCAGATTCTGAACAAGTCATTCGTCATGAATCTAACCATTGGAGGATCTTCAGTAATCTCTGGACTGACTTTCATCACGATCTCCTTAACATGCTCACGGAGCAGTTCATTTAGCCTTGTAGTTCTTTGGATCTTGATGAGTATAGCCTGCAATTCTGTATATGTCCTCTGTTTTAAAAACTTAGTGGAAATCAGAAATGTACCTTTCTCCAGGAAACTGATTAATAAGCTCCAGGCACCATTTGCTTTAACCCCATCTGTCAGACAGATTATAGAGCTTCTCAGTGCTTTAAAGTAAGTCTGATCTTCAAGATTAGCACTTCTGATGTCCTGAATAATAACTTCCACCTCAGCATTGTCGTTGACTTGTAATCCTTCTTCAACTCCGCAAAAGGTTTTGTAAGCCATTTCCCATTCAGTACCATCTTTCTTTGCCAGATCTATCATCTTCTTCTTCCTCACTTCATTATACACTTTGATTCTCTTTAGCTTTTCACTTCTCAGAATTGCTTGCTGTTTCTCTTTCTCAGCTTGCCTGGCATCAACTGCAGCTCTCTGAGCTCTTACAGCTTCCAAGGCAGCTTCTTCCTCAGGTGATAAAGAATTTGCTTCTTCCATATCATCATCCAAGATAGGATGTTCTATTGGCTCTGGATAATATGGCTCATGCTCCTCTTGAATAGGTTGCTCATGCATGACCTCAAATTCCTCTTCACTCTCCTTCTCTTCCTCTACAAGCTCCTCAATCCAGTACTGTCTGATTGGAATAGCCTCAACAGTCTCCCAAACTCCCCATTTATCCTTCACCCCTTCTCCAACTTTCTCCCCCTTAGTTGAGGAATCCTCGATAAAAGCATCCTCAGCATAAAAGACATCAGAAGGATCAGGTTCCTGATAGGAAGGACCAGGTTGTCCAGATTGTTGATTCTTCAGCATACTCCATATGGACTGTGCTCCGTCACCTTGATTCTCTAAGAAATCCATAAGATGCTTATTAAACTCATTTATAGAAGCTAGCGACAGGTCAATGTTCTCCAATCTTGAGTTGGTAGTCTTTTCCATGTGATCCAGCCTCTTGTTTAGCTTAGACTCCACTCGTGAAAGGGTATTCATTGCATCTTTTACCCGCGCTTGACCATCCCGGATAACCAGAACGTCTTCTTTCAAAGCTTCATGTCCTTGAGACAGTACAATTACTTCATTCATGAATCCATCTTTAAGTTCCCTGACGTCCATCCTCAGCTCGACTAGTTCTTCCATAGCTTCCTTCTTTAAGGAGTCCACTGCCTGCTTCGTACCTGTTATAGTGCCAGATGCACTGCCAATGACCCGGAATGTTCTTCTTGAATCAGCTGCAGCCAAGTCAACTTTCTCTTGAATAGACTTTAAAGAAACATTGGCTTGACTGGAGGAGATCCCTAGGGCAAAGGAAGGTCACAGTGGAACCTTGAATAATGGATTTCCTTCTTTGTCTCGAACTGTCATCTCCTTGAGGGAAGATTGAACTTGTAGCTCTCTTTCTGTTGGTAACAGCAAATCATGAATATTAGGTAGGGTTAGGGTGTCACTCCTCACATTTGGCTCTGGGTGTACACTCAACGTTTCTGTCGGTGTTTGAATCATTTTTCCTTTCCCACTCAGGCCAGGTGTAAGTGTTTTTGTTTCACTCAAATCCTTTGTGCTGATTGTACCTGCAGAAGAGATCACCGTAGCCGTCCTTAAGGAGGTCACCGGTGGTGCAATGGGGCTTCGCAAGTCCCCGTCCTTGGATAAACCAAGTTGCTGATCATCCTTAGATGATATATCCTTTGTAGGATCTAGAGTTTGAATCTCTAGGGGGTTAGAAACAGGCTCTTTTAACAGCAGAGATCCCGAATCTTCCCCTTGAGTCTGTAAAGACTTCACCTCAGTTGACTCCTCAATAGTAATTGATTCACTGTCAACGAGTTGCCGATCTGCACCTACGTCAGACCCTTTACCCGCAGGATCCAGATATGTTCCATCTGGGGAGGTAGACAATGACCCTTTAGATTGTGCATTTAGGTCAAAGCCTTCTCTCGACGTCTGTGAAGACCCTTGGTTCTTAGAACCTTCAACCAGTGAACCTGACCGTGATATGGTCGGAACACCAGTTGCTTCCGTCAATTCTTCCTTACTTGATTGAGCTATTGGTTCAGATATAGCTTTCGTTAGCGTAGCCCAATCAGCATCAGAAAAATCAAAAAAGGGCGCTTTGGATGAGAGAAATGAAGTATCAACAGTTGCCTCGGTTTCTGTTCTTCTCCTTTTAGAGGAAGGCAGAGCTGTTGTTGAAGGGTGTATCTCCTTATGTGGTGCTGCTTTGGCACTATCTCCCTCTACACTCATGGATGGTTCTTTACTGGGTATAGGAGGGGAAGGAGGTTCGTTTATGTTTTCATTTGGCTCTTCCAAAGGCTCTTCGACCGTGGTTAGAGGTTGTGGGTTTGCAACCTCCTGGTCAGGAATGGCCACTGAGGGCTCTGGATCAACATCCATTGGTTCAGGTGCCATTACAGGTTGAGGTTGAGGAATATTACCTTCAATTACCTGTTCCCCTGGGGGTAGAAGTGGTAGGGGCACCGTTCTTAGATATTCAGTGAGAACAGCGGGTACCCCTGGAAGATAGTTGTTCTTCCTAATGAGAGCGGTTATGGCATTGCTCTTCATTCTCATGCACTCCTGGTTGGCTTCACCTTCAAAGATCTCCCGTTCATTATCTGTTAAGATATCATTGAGAATTAGCTGTAGGAACCTAGGATAGAAACAAAGCACATCTTCATTTATGCCTGTTCTTTCATCCAGTGGTCCCATGCATATGATTACTTGATCAATCAGTAACCGTCCAATGTTAATATGCCTATTATTGGCAATGGCAAACCCTATCTTTTGAAGGAATAAGGGAATACCATGCAGATTTGTTAGCTTGGCAGTAAAAACATGGATTAGGGTATGAAAGAAAAAGTTCCATGCTTTTGGCAAGTAATGCTTAAGGAACTCTCCCACAAAGAAGTTAGGTTGTTGACTTCTAATGAGAGTGAAGAAAGCATGTATCTCCTCAGTCGTGGGATCCGGAACAAGGTTTTCTGTAGGAAAATGTAGGATTCTATTAAAATCATGTTCCGTCACCCTTATTGTTCTGCCCCCTGGCACAACAAAACTGAAGGATCGAATATTATTCTCACTCGTATCCGTGGCGATTGTGTACAACGCAGTCAATTGATCGATGCAAAGGACCACGGGAGTACTCACAGCGTATGCCACTAATGAACGTGTGTTCAAAAACTCTGCCCATGCACGAAACTGAAGGTTCGTTATGGATTGCAAGTTTTGGAACGAGACATGATTAGTCTTGGTAATAATAAATTCTCCAGCCATATTTTAAAATTTCCAGAAAATTTAAATAACCAAAACTATTTTTCCTTTTAATTTAATTAATTATTTCTAATTAATCAAACTCTTAACAAAAATTACCCTTTTTATCACTTAATTAAATTTCGAACAATAACACAAAACTCACAACTTAAGAACCCTAGATTTCTAAATCAAGAAAAGCTATTTTGATTGACAATGATTTCCAAAGAGACTAAAATCAATCAAACAGTGCTTGTCAAGAACAGGTTTTCTGAATCAAGGTTCGAAAAGTGCTTTCGATAGATTTTTTTGTAACCACAACCACAATTGAGTACACGGATTTCAGAAGATACAAAGAAATCACTGTTTGAAAATGATATCACTGTCAAAACTGAAATTACTGTGTTTAAAACTCGGTTAACAATGAAAAACTATCGAGTTTTTATATGTTCTTCTTCAACAATATATGTAAGTATTTGTATAACACTTGGATCTGAGAAAATGACAAAGGAAAACGTCCAAGGGCCATTTAAATACTCACTGATTTTTCAGGGGTATTTTTGTCCTTTTTCATTCGATAGTTTTATAAAGAACTATCGATGGTTTTTCTGAGGGGGTAAAATGGTCAAGTTTACTTCGATAGTTTTTCCAAAAACTATCGAAGTGTTTTGATTTAGAATTCAAACAGACCTTTTCTGTAAAACCATCGAGGGATTTGTAATATATAACAAAAACTATCGAACTTTCTTTTTCTGAAAAACTATCGAAGATTTGAATTATAAAAGGAATTAAATCTTTTTCGATATTTTTCACCTGATTTTCAAAATCTATCGAGAATTTAAATATTAATTAAGGTAAATTCCTTCGATATATTTTAAATTAAATCTCAAAAACTATCGAGAAATGCTTTCGATAGTTTTTCTTTTCCTTTTCAAAAACTATCGAAAATTAAATTCGATAGATTTATCTATGTACTTGAAAAACTATCGAATTTCCTAAATTCGATATTTTTTGCTTCTGTCTTCATTTTAAAACCTGTTCTTGTTTTAAAAATCAGAATTTTTATTTCCTGCCTAGTTTTAATTCTAATAAATCTTTTCAAATTTACCAAAATCAATTCTTAACAGAAAATTCACAATTTTCTTAGAATAAAATCAATTAAATATCATTGAGTGATATTAACCAATTAAAATCTAATCAATTATGCTGCATCAATCTACAATGTTAAAAACAAAGCAAATTAATTCAAATTAAATAGATGCTAGAATATTTAGAACAAATATTAACACCTAAATAATTTTTAGAATTAATAACCAATTAAATGCCAGAAGATATATCATCCATAATTATGACATAAAATTAGTACAAAAATCCTAACTACGAGAATTGCTCCAGAAAATAAATTCACGAGTCCTAAGGATATAGCAATTCTTAAACTCATGTATTCACCAGGACTCTCTGCAGTTACTGACTTCTAATCAAAATCAATTAGAAAGATTTAACATCCCAAGTTCACCAACCAGCTTATTGAAAGTGGATTCATCAAGCGGTTTAGTAAAGATGTCTGCAATTTGATCCTCTGTGGGTACAAAATGTAACTCCACAGTTCCATTCATGACATGCTCTCGGATAAAATGATACCTGATGTCGATGTGCTTCGTCCTCGAGTGTTGCACTGGATTGTTTGAGATTGCTATGGCACTTGTGTTGTCACAAAATATTGGAATCTTTGTCAACAAAAGTCCATAGTCACAGAGTTGGTTTCTCATCCACAAGATCTGAGCACAGCAGCTACCAACAGCAATGTATTCAGCCTCAGCTGTTGATGTGGAAACTGAATGCTGCTTCTTGCTATACCAGGAAACCAATCTTCTTCTAAGAAACTGACAGCTTCCTGAAGTACTCTTCCGATCAATCTTACAACCTGCAAAATCAGAGTCTGTATATCCAATAAGATCAAATCATGTATCTTTAGGGTACCAAATTCCAAGATTTGGGGTCCCCTTAAGATATCTAAATATTCGCTTAACAGCTATTAGATGAGATTCTTTAGGATCAGACTGAAATCTAGCACACAAGCATGTTGCAAACATTATATCTGGTCTACTTGCAGTGAGATAAAGTAATGAGCCTATCATACCTCTATAGCCTGTGATGTCAACCTTCTTACCAGTTTCATCCTTATCAAGCTTAGTGGCAGTTGGCATAGGAGTCTTTGCTATAGATGAGTCTTCCATTTGATACTTCTTAAGAAGATCCTTGATGTACTTGGACTGACAAATGAATATACCATCTTGTTTTTGGTATACTTGCAGTCCAAGAAAGAATGACAATTCACCCATCATGCTCATTTCATAACGACTCTGCATTAACTTAGCAAATCTCTTGCATAGATCATCATTAGTAGAACCAAATATTATGTCATCAACATATACTTGCACCAATATCAAATCATTTTTATGCTTTTTGACAAAGAGAGTTTTGTCTACAACACCTCTTGTAAAATCATTTTCAAGTAAGAATTCAGAGAGAGTGTCATACCATGTCCTCGGAGCTTGTTTGAGTCCATAGAGAGCTTTGAATAGAAAGTACACAAAGTCTGCCAGTTTTGAATCCTCAAAACCTGGAGGTTGTTCCACATACACTTCTTCTTCTAACTCCCCGTTCAGAAAAGCACTCTTCACATCCATTTGATATACCTTGTAATTGGAATGTGCAACAAATGCCAGAAACATTCTGATGGCCTCAAGTCTTGCTACTGGTGCATAGGTTTCATCATAATCTATACCCTCTTCTTGAGAGTAACCTTTAGCAACCAGTCTGGCTTTGTTTCTCGTTACAATGCCATCTTCGTCCAACTTATTTCTGAATACCCATCGTGTTCCAATAACAGATTTTCCCTTAGGCCTGGGTACCAGCTTCCAAACTTTCTGCCTTTCAAACTGATTGAGTTCTTCTTGCATAGCAATTACCCAATCTGGATCATCTAGAGCATCTTCAACTTTCTTAGGTTCTGTTTCTGAAAGAAACCCAGAATAGTGACATTCATTTTGTGATGTTCTCCTAGTTCTCACTCCTGTGTCCGGATCACCAATGATCAAGTGAAAGGGATGATCTCTATTCCATACCCTTTGTCTTGGCAGATGCGATCTTGATGATTCTCCTTGTTCTAGATGTTGTGGAGTGTGACTAGTTGATCCTTCTCCTGCTCCCCCTGAGTTGTTGATGGTTTGATCTGTTGATTCTGAAGACTGACTAGTGGATCCTGTAGAATGAGGATCTCCACTTTGGTCACCACTTTGTCCAGAATCATTATCATTATGATTATTATTAATAACTGTAACAACTTCAGGTACTTCTTCATTGTTAGAGAGATCTCCTGACAGATTTTCAAATACCAAGGATTCAGAGTTCTCTCCAGTTTGCAGGTCTGGTCTTTTGGTGTCGTCAAATGTTACATTAAAGCTTTCCAACACCTTCTTATCTTCAATCACATATACCCTGAAAGCCTTAGATTCTAGAGAATGGCCCAGAAAAATGCCTTTATCTGCTTTGGCATCAAACTTGCCAAGATGTTCTCCATCTTTAAGTACAAAGCACTTCGCACCAAACACATGAAAGTACTTCAGTGTTGGTTTCTTGTTGGCCATTAACTCATACGGAGTCTTTTCATGATCTTTGTTGATCAGGGTTCGATTCTGAGGGTAGCAAGCTGTATTCACTACTTCAGCCCAAAAGTAAGTGGGAAATTTTGATTCACTCAACATGGTCCTTGCTGCTTCAACCAAGGTCCTGTTCTTCCTTTCCACTACTCCATTCTGTTGAGGAGTTCTTGGTGCTGAAAACTATCTTGATATTCCTTTCTCTGAGTAGAAATCATTTAGAACTGCATTCTTGAATTCAGTTCCATTGTCTGATCTGATTGTCCGCACAGGTAGCTTAGCTTCCACTTCTATCTTCTTGATGTGATCAATGATTAGTTGTGTTGCTTCATCCTTTGTTTGTATGAACAACACCCACGTGTACTTGGAGTAGTCATCCACCATCACCAATGCATATCTGTTTCTTGAAAGTGACATAACATTAACTGGACCAAATAAATCCATATGAATCAGCTGTAATGGTTCAGTAATGCTTGTCATTCCTTTGCTTCCATGTGATGCTTTCTTCGACTTCCCTTTTTCACATGCTTCACATAGTCCCTCCTGATTGAATTCCATCAGGGGCAACCCTCTCACTAACTCTCTCTTTACCAAAGAGTTCATAGTTTTGAAGTTCAAGTGTGAGAGATTCTTGTGCCATAGCCAACTTTGTTCTGAAGATGCCTTTGCATAGAAACATGTAACTTCTCCTTCACTGGTAGAACTTAAGTCAGCTATAAACAAATTTCCTTTTCTCACTCCCAGTAGAGTAAGCTTCTCATCCTTCCTGTTGGTGATCAAGCACTTGTCCTTTCTGAAATCTACATTGTAGCCTTTATCACAGAACTGACTGATACTTAGAAGATTGTGCTTTAATCCTTCAAAAAGAGAGATGTTTTCAATGATGACATTTCCAGCTTTAAATTTACCATATCCCGTAGTGTATCCTTTGCTGTCATCTCCAAAGGTTACAATCGGGCCGGTCTTCTTAACCACCTCTGTAAGCAGGGACTCTTCACCTGTCATGTGTCTAGAACAACAACTATCCAGAATCCACACAACCTTTGAGCTTTTAACCTTACCCTGCAATCACAGATTGATTAAGCGGACTTTGGTACCCAAAATTGTTTGGGTCCTGAAGGTTTAGATGATTTAACAGGAGTAACATTCAATTTAGTCTTACCCTGTTTGATATTCATAGTATCTGTGGATTTAACATTATCAGTGCTATTGCTACTATCAGACATCAACTTAAAATAAGCATGCATGATGTTGTACTTACATAGCAAACAATCTTTCTTTCCACAGGGTTCATGAAGATCAGGCATGTCAGACATGTTATGCATTTCAGAAGTATTAGCAGTTTCTACTTTAACCTTTTTACATGCATGTGTAAGGTGTCCAGCAGAATTACAAATAGAGCACAACTTCCTAGATACAATGGGAGAATATGGAACCATTTCCTGATTAACAATCTTCTTCTTCCCATTCCTGTTCTTTTTAACATTACTAACTACGTAAAAAGCATTCAGCTTCAAATCTAGATCTGAAATCTGCTTCCTGAGGATAGTCTCTATCTCATCATTACACTTGACCTTGTTCTCTAAGTACGCATTCTTTTGCTTAAGATCTTCTAATGTTACAGCTACAAGATCTAGTTCTTCATTTTTAGATTCTAGCTTTTTAATCTTAAGAACTAGTTTAGCATTTTCCATTTCTGATGCTAGCATGCTTGTGTGTACATTAAACAATTCTACACTAAGATCTTGCACAGTTTTCTTGTACTCTGAGTTAGACATATCAATTATAGTTAAGATAGGTACCTGAGATGATTGTGGTGATTCCTCTGAAGAGTCAGCCATTAGAGCAACATTTACATATTCCTCCTCTTCATCCGAATCAGTATCATCCCAGTGCTTTCCCTCTGCTATATAAGCTTTCCCTTTCTGCTTTCCAGAGAATGCCTCCAATTGCTGTTTAAGCTTGGCATTATCCTTCTTCAACTCATCATAAGAATCCTTCTTTCCATAGACATCTTTCATGTCTCTTGCTTGACGAGGCTTCCGGCATTCAGTGGCGAAATGCCCTAACTCATTGCAGTTGTAGCATCTTGATTTGCTTCTATCAATCATGCCAGTCTTGTAGCCTCCCTTAAAGCCTGTACTAGGTGTATAATTGCTCTTCTGGAATCTGTTGGTTGAGCCCTTGAACTTGTACTTAGGGTTTCTCTTGAAACGTATATGACTAAATTTGTCTTGAAATGTATATGACTAAACTTTGCAGCTAAGTACGCCATGGTTTTGTCTTCCATTTGCTCAAGCTCTTCTAGGGTGTAGTAATCACTTTCATCAACACCCAGATTCACAGAATCCATTTCTGCTTCTATTATCACCTCCTTTCCAGCTCTAGGGGTTTGAACCTGAATCTCAGAAGTTATTGGTTCATCCACTACAAGTGCTGCTGATCTCACAAGTGCATTGTGCTTGCTGTCCACTGTCCCTGATCCGTAGATTATCACCCTTTGTTCCTGTTCCATCTCATAGGTCTTCAACTTGCCATAGATCATCTCTAATGACATCTTTGTGAAGTCAATTCTTTCCCTTATGGATGATGACTTGTGTTCTACATGATGGGGCAGCGTCATCATGAACTTCCTGTTTGATTCTCTCAGTGGATAGGTCTTTCCTTTCATTGCCAATTCATTGAGGAGTTTAGTATATTTCTCAAAGACCTGAGTTATACTTTCTCCTGGCAGGGACCTAAACGCTTCGTATTGAGAAGTCAGGATGTCCAATCTGTTTTCCTGCACGTCTTCAGTTCCTTCCATTATCAAGTTAATGGTATCCCACATATGTTTCCCGCTTGTACAGTTCATCAACTGATAGCTCATTTCCTTGTCCGCGGAGTCCGCCAATATCAACATTAAACCGGTGTCCAATCGAATCAGTTCTTTGTCAGAATCTGTATACTCAGTAATATCCTTAGGTTAGGTGCCTTGAGGAATCCTGCTACCATCAGGAGCTATAGATTCACTAACTGGTTTCATTGGTACAAACGGTCCGTTCTCTAATATGCCAATATACAACAGATTAGATGCCTTGATAAATAATAGCATCTTCATCTTCCACAAACCGAAATCATCTCTAGTAAACGGGGGAACTTTAATACCAGCGATTGTCTTTGGAGCACTCATGGTTTCTGAAAATTTCAAATTGTTTAAAATTCAAGAAATTCCAATTAAATGAAAAATTTTGAAAGTTAAAAAATTTGCTTCGAATTTTAACGCTACGTTTGATTTTGGTCTCATTCACCGGATCTGATTTGTATATCAATCAAGTAGCTCTGATACCAATTGTTAGGTCCAAAGTATCGTAGAAGGGGGGGGGGGTTGAATACGATACTCACAAATAATTCAATTTCGTTCGCGGATTAATCTTTCAGTTCTATAACGAAATCAAACACACCAAACCAAATCAAGTTTCGGGGAATATATCTTTTTATAAATATAAACCTCGAGGGGTGCTACAATTTCTAATCCATAGATTAGCTTCAATGAGTTTAAGGTTACACAAATACAAAACAATGATCAAGTTCTGAGCACTATTAATTCTCTGATAATTTCTCCGGCTTAGTTCTCTCTCGTAGTAATGTTTCTGTGTTGAATGCCTTAACTGAAGAAGACACTATCTTCTCTCGAGTTAATTGTAGACTTGAATTGAAAAACCATCGAACCATTTAGAATAGAATATTCTTGGCCGTTGGATCTTCATCAACCTGTCAGACAAGCACAACTTTTCACCTGCTCCATGAATTGAAAAACCATCGAATGGATTAAAAAACCATCGAATGGATTAAATCAATTTGCCATTCGATAGTTTTTAAATCAAAACTATCGAATGCCAAATTAATTTACTTTGTTTTTCAATGAATCACTTCAACCACCATTCGATAGTTTTTCAATTGAAAAACTATCGAATCCTTTTTCTTGTCTTTTGTCCTTTAGTAATTACTCCTGAGCTCCTGGGTGTTTAAGTTTTAGACTGTATCAATTTCTTCTGAGACGATAAAACAACTTGATCTTTTTAGTGCCGTCACCTAGTGCAACTGGTCTGGTTCACAAATGAATAACACTTGATCAATTCTTCTTTTATGTCTTCAATATAGTGCTGCTGATAAGTCCCTTGTCGTTCTGGTTGCTTCATCACTGGAATCCCGTGGTACTGAACCCTAAATCATTCACATACTTATATCGTCTTGAAAGTCTTGTTTCTTTTGCTGTCACTGAGGCTTGAACATTTTCATGAACTTCTTTCCGTGACCTGTTTACGGACTTCAAGAATACATAACGTATTTTGATATTTTGAGTTTATCTTTTCTTCTTTGATTCTGGATTCCTGTGCTTCTGTTAATATTATTGTCTGTCTTGTCCTTTGTTGAGTTGTAGTTATCTCTTTTACATCTTATGTTACATTATGCTTTACAAGTACCTATTTTTTGGTACAGTACTTGCCTTATTTAATTGTTTATTTAATTATTATAAACATTATTATAATCGGTTACCCTTTTAGTTAAAATACATTATTTTTCCTATTTTTTCTAACAAAATCCACTCTTTTTCTAAAAAAATCACACATAATTACATTTTTCAGCTAAAACATGCTACTTTTTCTATTTTCCTTAATAAAATCCCTCATTTTCCAAATATATCACGGGAAAACCCTTACTTATTTATTTTAAAACCTATGTTAATAATTTTAATTGACAATTACCTTTTCCCTCTTTTTCTAAAAAAATCACGGGCAATTACCTTTTTCAACTAAAATATGTTATTTTTTCTATTTTCTTATTAACATCCCTCATTTTCCAAATATATCACGGGCAAATCCTTACTTATTTATTTTAAAACCTATTTTAATACTTTTAATTGTCCTATTTTTCTTACTAAAACCTCTCTTTTTCCAAAAATATCATGGGCAAACCGTTACTTTTATATTTTAACATTCAAATAAAACATGTTAGTTTCTATTTTTCCTTCCTAAACCCCTCATTTTCCAAAATATAACGGGCGAACCATTACTTATTTATTTTAAAATTAATTTTTAATACTTTTAATTATTTTAAAAAATTTAACACGCCTGCTTATTATTTTAAAAATTAATAAAATATAAAATATAAATAATAAAATTAACAATTATTAAAAATAATTCGTACATCACACGGGTTTTAAGCTTGTGTGCGTGTGTGTGTATCCACAAAAGGGGAGAGTTCGGAAAGAACAGATAGAAGAACAGATAGAAGATCAGATAGAATATTACTGATTAGAAGAATCAAGATTAATAAGATCAATTACAGAATAATAAAAGAACAAGATATAAATGGTAAAAAGAAATAGATCTGATAGCAATTGGATACACAAGAAACAATATACATAATAGTCAAATAACATGATAAAAACCGACCATATAGGCGGAAACAATTGTTTAAATCAATTAGGGGAACCGACCATATAGGCGGATAAGGGAAATTGTTAGGCTCAAGACATGTCTGAATACCACTATTAACAAGCCTACACTATGTGACTATGTCACATTACATGACCTAGTGAATTCTATCACTGAGGTATAGTATAGGTCTCTAAATGTACTTGTCTTGTTCTCATGAACATTAGCTTGACCATGTATGCTCAAAGTTATAATGAGCTTAGCAAAGTTTCTTGCATCTAGATTGTATATAGGCCATTGAATAATTATCCTGGTAGAAGTTCAGAAGTGTTCATGCAGCAGGATAGAGATGAATAAGGCCATGAAGAAATAAGTTGTAGAAATTTGTCTAAGGCATTATATAGCAAAGTCAGAAGAAAGCTATGTCGTGAAGTCACCAATATCCATGTCGTGAAGTACTATATCGCATAGTCCATTTTGTACTATGTCGAGAAGTCCTCAAGACACATGTCGTGAAGTGTTGAAGTCAGCAAAGTCAAAGAAGCCTAGATCGTGAAGTCCTCAGAAGTCCTATGTCGCATAGTCGTCAAATGACCTATGTCGCAAAGTCTTCAAAGGCTATATCGCGTAGTCCCCACAAGGGAGATCGCGAAGTCAGGAATGAAGTGGAGTTCACGATATCAACACTTAGTCGTTTACAACAAGACAAATCAAGGTACAGAATCAAGAATCAAAAGAGACAAATACTGAAGCATTTGTTCTGGCAAGGTGGTCCAAAGAATAGATGGCAAATCTACAGCTAAACTTGGAGAGAAAGATAAGAGACAAGCAGCTACAGAAACGGGAAAGACTACGAAAAGCAGGTGGTCCTTCCTGACACAGTTAACGTCTTATGGCATGACAAGTTGGACTTTCAGCAAGGGGTAACTGTGTAAAAATAGGTGTGTGAACTAGTTTGTATAGGGCTTATATATATCATGCACATCCTATTGTTAGCTTTAAGAGAGATACACATAGTTTTTATCTTAAGCTCTTTTCTCTGTAAGCAAGCAAGTTCAAACTGTTCTTGTTTAGAAGCCAAAAATTCGTTTGTGAATTTCCTGGAAAGCTGTAGTATTTAATTTGCTTATACAAAGTAGATTAAAGTGATTGTGTGTGTTGTTTACTTTCCGCATATTGCATAGCATAATCATATACAGTCTTTTACTTAGTTTTCAAGAATCGAAAAATATATCAAACTATCCATTCACCCCCCCCCCCTCTGTCTAGTTTCTAGGTGATATTCATTGCTAACAGAAATGGATAACGGTTTATAATTACTGAAAATACTTTAATATAATTGGAAGTTACTGTTAGGTCCTGATAAGTTTGTAGAAGGGGGGTTGAATACAAACTATACCGTTTTATCGAATTTGTCCTCTGAATAATTTAACAATTAAGAACAAATTAATGCGGAATATAAATGAAACAAGATTCAAGTTAAATATAACTTATATTAAACTTGAAGGGTGTTGCAAATACAATAAGGATTACAAAGTATTTATCTCAAACTAATTAATACAAATTTAGAATAAATTCGACATGAACTTTTCTAATATTTGTAATAAAAAGATCGAATGCTAAAAGCAAGTTCGAGATAAATTCTAGGGATAAAAATCCGCTATTTAATCAAAGCAATACAAGTAATCAACTTCTAGTGGTTTGGATTTAACAATACAAACTAGAATTAATTGCTTGAGAAGAAATGAGATCAAATGCTTTCTTCTTGCTCTTGAGAGAAATGAGTCTGTTGCTTTTTCTTTTCTGTAAGATATGATGTTCAATACTTTTTCTTTCTGCACTGCCTCGGGTCATATACAACTTAATTAAACCTGTATGACCTTTTAATTAAATCAAAATGATTTAATTAAACAATCAATACACTTGTATGACCAAGGAATTAAGCTCAGTAGAACCATGCTTCATCAATATGACCTGCACAGTAAGCTCGGTATGACCTCAAGTAATTCTAACAACTTTCGGTAGAACCTGGGAAAGTAATCTGTATGACCTGAGAAATCATTCTGTATGACCTCCCAAAGTGCTGAGCAGTGATTCAGTATGACCTTATAAATGACTCGGTATGACCTCAAATTATTCGGTATGACCTTAAAATGATTCGGTATGACCTGTGTTTATACCATTAATTTAATTTCCTTTAATTAAATTAGTTAATTTAAATTCTGAATTAAATTAATTCTTTTCTAGAATTAATTTAATAAATAATTTAAACAACTAAATTAATTAATTTAATAAATAAATTAATTCTGAAGGAATCAATTTATTAATTAAATTGATTAATAATTTAATTAATTAAAAGAAGATAACTTAAAATCATTGCATTCCTCTATCTTCTGAAAACCACTGAATATAGATGATTTAATTCCACTGATTGATGTCGTCATTCGATGCACTGTCTGGTTCATGAATAACTGACTTCAATGATAATTCTTCATCTTTAAAACATTTAAAGTTGTGGCTTCTTTTCTTTAGCTCTGATTAAACTCTGTATCCTGTACTTCTTCTATCACCAACTGGAAATCTCTGTCACTGTAGTAAATCCACTTTCTTGAATACTTCACTGAGGCTTGAACAATAAATTGAACTTCTTTCAATGTAGAATAACTTCAAGTCTGTAGATGACTTTAATTCTCCATTCTCTTGACAGATAAAACTCTATGAGATTCCTGTGACCTTTAATCTAATATTTACTTATTACATTCTTGTTTAAGTTGAGTAGAATCCTCTAATTACAAATAGGCTATAGCATATGCCTTTCAATCTCCCCCTATTTGTTTGTTAGAGAATAACAACCAAATACCTAGAGGATCACTCAACTAAAACCAAGAAAAAGATAAGACTCTTAAGCCTAAGTAAATACTAGAAAGTTCTGGATCAAATATGACATTTCCAGATTTCACCAGTAAAGATAAATACAAGACATATGTTCCTCTAGACTGAACATATGATAACATTGAACCTGTCTTGATTTACCTAAGCTCTATACATATAACATTTACAAAACAGAGCTAATTTACCTTTACTCCCCTGAAACTCCCTATTTACCTTTTATATCTTTTTCAGCTCCCTTTTACTAGCTTCTCAAAATTCTCTAGAAACTTCTCCCCCTTAGTTGAGGAATTCTCTACAGATTTAACTTTATGAGTATCTGAAGCCAGTAGGAGTTGATATAGTTGATGGAGTTGATCTTGGAAGTAAATTTGTCTTCTAGATTTCCTTGAGCAGTCCCAGCTGATTGTTGACAGAGGTGGAAGAAGAAGACCGTTCAACCACTTGTGCTTGCAAAATTTCTTTATCAGCCTGGGTTTTGAATAGATGTTCCTGTAGATCAGCTATGTGAGCTAACTACATTGTAGTGTATGTGTCTGTGTGTGCACTCACTTGAATTTCTCTTGTAAGTGTATCACTCATCTCACGTGCATGTGTTTCACTCAGTGTTTGACTCGCATCACTCAACATTAGCTGTCTGTTTGCTCATTTTTGATCAGTACCTGCATTGAAACTCACCCTAGCCTCTTCAAGAGAGGTCAGTGGTGGTGCAATGGGAGTTCGCAAATCCCGATCCTCAATCATGTCTATCAAATCACTTGGATTTGAAATCTGAATTGCTTCAGTGATAGACTGACCAAGTTGCCTTCCACTTTCTCCAGATAAATCTGCGAGTGGAAAATCCCTTTGGGAGCCAGAGATGTTCACTCTTGGAGGGGAGAAAATGATTCTATTTGATTTGGCAAAGAATCAAATTTTCCCTCAGATGCCTATGAAGGCACTTCTACCGTGACAATGGTAGGCACTGTAACCAGTTGCAGGGGCTCTGCTTTCATTGTGTCCTGAGTTTGATCTAATGGAATTGTTTTCTCCCATTGTGAGTAATGAGAGTGTGCTTGACTCAGTACAAAGTGCCATGGCCCTATGGCGAATTTCAATAGATTCATCCTGTTGAGAGAATGTCTCTAGATACAGTTCATTGGCCATTTCAAAGTCCATATCCTATTGAGAGGATACAGATGGGCTCACAGATGCCTCAGTATATGTTGAATTTCTTTAGAGGAGGCAGAGCTGTGGGATCACTCACTGTTTCAATCAAAATACTTCTTTATTTAACATTTGATTTCTGTTTAGGCTGAGAGGTCAAGTAATTAAGTTATAGACTCATTGTTTGGCTCTAAGACCTGGGATAGAGATTGTGGATCTACAATCCCTTGGTCAGCCCTAACAACCACTTGGGTTCAGCAACAGTAAAAGAAGTCGATTGAGAGATAGAAAGTAATACCTGAATTGGATTTGGCACTGAATTTCCAGCTAAGCAAGAGCTAGATCAGAAATAATATATACAATATATTTATTAAAAACAACTAAGACAAATAGAAAATAAAAGATAATAAATAATAATAATAAACTAAAATATAAAATAATAAAAAATATTTACAGGAAACTATTTACATGCAATAACTATACAGAAAAATATAGAGGTGCATAAAAATAATATAAACTTGCATAAATATTTAAACAACAATATTTACAATCTGAAACTAACTTAAATGATTCTAAATAAATAAATTTTCAATAAAAATAAATTTCTCCACTTTAAAAAAAATGAGAAAAATATTTTTAAAGAAAATAAATTATTCAGAATATTTAAATTAACAAGCTTTACTCTAAACAAGAATTGGCAAAATATATCATTCAATATCAGCAAGAGAAAATGATTTTGAAAGAACAAACATGACAGAGATATTGTTAATCACTAAGACTGTTTAACATACCCAATTTACCAACTAACTTGATAAATGTGGATTCGTCAACAGATTTAGTGAATATATCTGCAGTCTGTTCTTCTGTGGGTACAAAGTGTAACTCCACAGTTCCATTCATGACATGCTCTCGGATAAAATGATACCTGATGTCAATATGCTTGGTCTCTTGTGATTATGCCATCTTCATCTAATTTATTTCTGAATACCCACCAAGTACCAACTACTTTCTTGTTCTTTGGTCTAGGTACCAGCTTCTAAACTTGTTGTTGTTCAAATTGATTGAGTTCATCTTGCATAGCAATCACCCAATCAGGATCAGTCAGTGCTTCCTCAATTTTCTTTGGTTTCATTTCAGAAAGAAACCCTGAATAATGACATTCATTTTGAGTAGCACTTCTAGTTCTGACTCCAACACCTGGATCACCAATAATAAGCTCAAAAGGTTTGATCTTGATGATTCGCCTTGTTTTTCATTATGGTGTTGTGAATGACTAGTTGATCCTTCATTTCCTCCCCCTGAGTTGTTGACAGATTGTCTTAGTGACTCTTCTCCAGTGTTAGTGGTATCTCCATTGTTACCAATGTTTCCACCACCATCACCATTGACATTGTTATTACCAACAACAAGCTGAGGTGGATTCTCATCATCTGAATCTGAATCTGACATGTCATCAAACTTCAATTTCTCAGATGGATTTTCTGTTTGGATATTAGGGAGTTTGGTGTCATCAAATGTAACATT
The DNA here is from genome assembly GCA_030848705.1 of Heracleum sosnowskyi. Classification (NCBI taxonomy): domain Eukaryota; kingdom Viridiplantae; phylum Streptophyta; class Magnoliopsida; order Apiales; family Apiaceae; genus Heracleum; species Heracleum sosnowskyi. The sequence continues at coordinate 39,238,573 of CM061243.1, read as the reverse complement.
GATGTTCTTATTGACTGATAACATTTCTTGATTTCAAATAGGCCATATCCTCAGTTATACCCTTGCTGTTATCTCCAAAGGTAAGCACTGGGCCAGCTTTCTCAACCAAATTTGATAGCAGGGCTCTATCTCCGGTCATATGCCTTGAACAGCCACTGTCAAGAATCCATATAACACGGTTTACCTGTTTAACTCCCTGCAATATCAAATTGATTAGACCTTCTTCGGAGCCCAAAATTGATTGGGTCCGGCATACTTAAAGAACTGGCATTTGTCAGGCAAAACAACATTTTTAACTAAAACTACTTCAACCTCCTTCACATAAGAGCATTTCCATTTATAGCCAGCCTTAACACATTTCTGAGTAGGCTTAGGGATAAATGAATCCACTCTAGTCTGAGGAGGACTAGTAGTCTTTGCTTTAACATGCTTCTTATTATTAACATGTTGGCGTGGAGCAGTCTTATCTTTAGATACATGCTTTTTATTAAAGTAAGCATACATAACATTAAAAGCACAAGACATGCAATTAATCACACCACATGCTTTATGAGAAGAATTAACAGCAGGCATGTTATTTCTACAGTTGTTTTGATCCAACTTATGAATATCTGATTTAGTCTTTTTAGTTGTAGCAACTTTGACTGGAATATCAGATATACACTTTTTGGATTGTGCAACTTCCAAAGCAATATCTTCTTCACGAATCTCCTCAGCAATAATGATAGAGTATTCATTCAGAGGATCTGCCTCGGACTCCTTACAGAAGGGTGTTTCAATACCCTTAAGCACATATGGAACACCCCTTCCTTCAGATCTGACTCTACAAGGGGAATTAATTCCAAGCAATCCAATGGCCTCATTATAATCATAACCTATACTGACATGATTACCAACAACTTGTTTATTAAGAATCTCTTTAGCCGTCTTACAAGAGTTGTAATAGGCATTAGCTTTGGTCTTAAGCTCACTAATCTGATCTTTGAGAATGGTTTCCAGTTGTTGATACAATTTAACCCTTTTCTCAAGAACTGCTACATTATTAGTAAGTTCATCTTGATTGATATGCACTAGTTTTAATTCTTTTATTTCCTTTTCAAGATTTGTGTTTAAAAGAATTATTTTATCATTTTCAGTGCGTGCACTGTTGGGTTTCGGGGCAACAAACGCAGCGAAAACAGTCGTAAAACAATAAAAATCCGAAACCCTAACCATAGGATCCGTGTACAAGACATGGCTGATTATGGAGAAACGAAAGCATACCTTAATTGAGCTTATAAAATTCAGAAAGATGGACGTCCTTGTTGAAACCACCACGTAGCCCTTGTTCAAGATCTGCGTCGCCAAAGTAGTCCACACGAACGCACAATTACGGAGTTGGTACTAGCCAAAAGAACCGCCCTCGGAAAAACCTTTCTCTCCTGTCTCTAGCCTCTCTAATATGTAGAGCTGCTAGGGTTTTGTGTGAAAAACGTATTTTGTCACTTAACTTAAAAAACAATACATCATTATGTATTTATATGGAGAGGGATATTGGGCCTATACCTAATCTGATTGGGCTCCCAAAACCCAATCTGATTATTAGTAGTAATAGTTATTATATTCGAATTATTATACAATTAATCAAGTCCTACTTAATTAATCCAATAATTCAATAATAATAATAATTCAATTAAATTCGAAATTTAATTATTGCTCCGTCTAAAACGTTCTTTATGTGTAACCCTTTAGGTTATTATTACGTTGGCAATAATTTTAATATCTCATAATAAAATTATAAACAATGAGCGGCATCTAGTAATACATCATTGCTACCCAAGTAATAATAATAATTGGTGATCCAATTAAACCTTTCGTGACTAATGTTTCCGTGTAATATAATCCCTTTAACCAAATATTATAGATTAAACTCGAGGCATGTTATTAGTCATCCTCTTCAACATTTAATCCAGGTTTCCTTGATCAATGAGTAGACTATTAAAACAAATCAATATTTGAGCATGGCCATGCATTTTCATAGTCTCACTCAATCAAGAGGCCAATAATATCTCTCCTAATAATAGGAGGGTTAAATCCTATATCTATCATTCATATTTCTCATACGACTCATAATATACCCGATGTCCACTTTTATCATCACCCGGTCAAAGGTAACTTTTAATGTAATCAAAGTATATTAATCCTCGTATAGAAATATAATGATCTCAAGTCTAAGGATCATTACACCATTATCACTGTGAGCTATTCTAATGACTTTATTACCATGTAGAATATCACTGTGGGTTAATCCGGTGCCATGTAGAATATTACATGCACCTATGTTCTTGACTTTAGTATCACTATACCTATGACCAATGAGATGTGGTCATTTAGTCAACGATCATACTAATCTTTATGCATCATAATTGTCCCAATTCATAATGCTTAATTAGGGATAATTTAGGAATATAAACACTATTCTTATAATCTCATTTTTAAGTCACATACTTAAAGATATAGAATACGTGTTCGATATTCCAAGGACATTTATTACTCTAACATTAATATCGCAGTAAATAAAGACATAATAATTGTTGTCGAATAATCAATAGAACATAATCATTATTAAATAACAAAATAGTGTTTCCCAGAAGTACAATTGTATTGTCTCTAGGGCACTAATTCTGACATGCACAACTTAAAGTATCACCAAGATGACGAATCATTTCAGTATCAGTGAACTTTACCTTAGACATGTTGGGTGAAGAAAACATGGAATCAAAGAGTTTGTCTCATATTGCCATGAGTGCAAGATTCCCAATCTCACCTGCTTCTTCATCACTGTCAGTGTCATACCAACTCTTTCCTTCAGCAACATAAGCTTTCCCAATCTTATTCTTCTTGCTAGAATCAAATGAGTTCCTTGTCACTTGCTTTGGCTTTTTACATTCAGTAGCAAAGTGACCCAACTCATTGCAATTGTAGCATCTGATTGTGCTCCTTTCCACAGTTCCAGTTTTGTAGCCACCCCTTGTGCTACTTGAAGAGGAAGATCCACCTCTCTGAAATTTGGGTTTGAACTTAAGATTGGGATTCCTCTTGAATCTAAACTTCCCAAACTTCCTGACTATCAAAGCCAAATCACCATCCTCCAGCTGATCAAGTTCTTCTAAAGAATAGAAGTCACCACCAGATTGATCAATGGATGTTAATCCATATTCAGCATCAATAACATTCATGTTAGAACTGGAAGGTTAAATAGCCTTCACTTCCAGTTTCTGTGGGACTTCAGCAGCCAGTGCAGTAGAAGTACTAACAATCTTCCCAGTTCCATACAGCTCCCTTTGTTGAATCTGCTCCAGCTCATAGGTCTTCAGAACACCATACAATCTCTCCAAAGCAATCTCATTCATATCTCTTGCTTCTCTAATGGCAGATATTTTGTGCTCCAAATGAGGTGGGAGTGTAAGAAGGAACTTCTTGTTAATCTCCTTGTTGGTGTAGTGCTTCCCATTGAGATTCAGATCATTGATTAATTTGTTGTATCTCTCAAAAACCTGAGAGATACCTTCACCAGGGTTTGATCTGAAATGCTCATATTGTGAGGTGAGAATTTCCAGCATATTCTCCCTAACTTCCTCTGTCCCCTCATTGATTATCTCTATGGTATCCCAAATGTGTTTGGCAGTATCACAATTTAGGACATGATTATGCATGATAGGATCAAGACTATCAATAAGGATCAACTGAAGACATGAATCCAAAGTAACATCATCTTTCTCATCAGGAGTGTACTCCTTGGGATCTTTAGGGTACATACTAGCAACCCTAGTAACAACATTATCCACTATTATCTCTTCCTCAACAATCATAGGGACTTTGGGACCATTCTTCAACACACCAATGTATTTAGGATTTGCAACCTTAAGAAATAGGAGCATTTTCTTCTTCCACATTGGAAAATGCTCCTTGCTGAACATTGGGATTTTGACTGTACCCACTTTCTGTGTAGTAGACATCTTTTGAGATTTTTAGGAATAATAAAAATTTCAGAGTTTAAGAAAAATCTCAAAACAATTGGATCTTTGATTTGTATATCAATCAAAAGGCTCTGATACCAATTGTTAGGTCCTGATAAGTTTGTAGAAGGGGGGTTGAATACAAACTATACCATTTTATCGAATTTGTCCTTTGAATAATTTAACAATTAAGAACAAATTAATGCGGAATATAAATGAAACAAGATTCAAGTTAAATATAACTTATATTAAACTTGAAGGGTGTTGCAAATACAATAAGGATTAGAAAGTATTTATCTCAAACTAATTAATACAAATTTAGAATAAATTCGACATGAACTTTTCTAATATTTGTAATAAAAAGATCGAATGCTAAAAGCAAGTTCGAGATAAATTCTAGGGATAAAAATCCGCTATTTAATCAAAGCAATACAAGTAATCAACTTCTAGTGGTTTGGATTTAACAATACAAACTAGAATTAATTGCTTGAGAAGAAATGAGATCAAATGCTTTCTTCTTGCTCTTGAGAGAAATGAATCTGTTGCTTTTTCTTTTCTGTAAGATATGATGTTCAGTACTTTTTCTTTCTGCACTGCCTCGGGTCATATACAATTTAATTAAACCTGTATGACCTTTTAATTAAATCAAAATGATTTAATTAAACAATCAATACACTTGTATGACCAAGGAATTAAGCTCATTAGAACCATGCTTCATCAATATGACCTGCACAGTAAGCTCGGTATGACCTCAAGTAATTCTAACAACTTTCGGTAGAACCTGGGAAAGTAATCTGTATGACCTGAGAAATCATTATATATGACCTACCAAAGTGCTGAGCAGTGATTCAGTATGACCTTATAAATGACTCGGTATGACCTCAAATTATTCGGTATGACCTTAAAATGATTCGGTATGACCTGTGTTTATACCATTAATTTAATTTCCTTTAATTAAATTAGTTAATTTAAATTCTGAATTAAATTAATTCTTTTCTAGAATTAATTTAATAAATAATTTAAACAACTAAATTAATTCTGAAGGAATCAATTTATTAATTAAATTGATTAATAATTTAATTTGTTAGGCCGAATACACAATATATAATCAAGTATGTATGAGAATAACAATCAAGAACACAAGTTTGTAAATCAACAAACTGAATTATATTAAATAATTCTCTCTTAGTGATGTTAATGAATCACAAAGAGCTACTAGGTTACAAGAATAATATATCAATAATCGCATTCCTTCTAGGGATAACCTATCTGTGTTTATATAGTACACAGTTACACAATCCTTATCTAATTGATACTCCTATAAATTAGTTATACAATTACTATCAATTAAGGATTGCTTCTTATCTTCTATTCCATTTCCTTAGCTGTATCAATATATTCTGCTTCTTTCCATCTTCAGAATATATTGCTTCTAGAATATTCAATTCAGCACCGACAGCTAATTCAACTATCACCACGTCAGACTTTGACAAACTCTGACTGGCTTCAATGTAAACTCTGATGATCACCTGTTGCTTAAACACTGATGAACAAACATCATCAATTATATCTAGCAATCTCCCCCAACTTGTGCATAATAAAAATGTACAAGTTAAACAGATAATTGATGATGTCAAAACATATAACAAATGCAGTGTTTAATATATCAGAGTTTAACTTTAACTTAGAATAGAAAACTTTAAAAACTTACAGTCAGACTTTATTTGATTTCTTGAATATCAGGAACAGTTCTGAGATAATCCATGAGAAGTCTTCTTTCAGCCCTTTCCAGCTCTTCAACCATGACTTTCTTCAACTCTCTTAACTCTGGATCAGATTCTCCAGTCTGATAAATTGCAGCTCTCAAAGAATAGATGGAATTTTTCCTCATCTCATTCCCTAGCCTAATAAAATATGATTTATCAGATTCTAGATTGAATTCTAAGACTTTAACTCCCAGATCAGTCCTTAGTCTTGCACTGTTTCTTTTCATTTCTACAATCTTTCCATAAGCATCTCTGTACTTAGGAATATATGCACTCGAGACTCCTCCTCCAAGCATTATCTTTGATTTCAGCATCCTTTCTCTGATAACTAAAGCAGCATCATGAGTACTTCGATTTTTGACTTTTAACAAATACAGAACATACTCCAATTCTTCATAAGATTTGAGATTGATGTCAGACTCTGCAACCTTGTAAACTCTTCCATCACCTATAAAATATAACAAAAACTCTTTCTTTAACACTTTATGAAATATCATCTGAACAGATTCTAGCATATCAAGATTCTCTTGAGTAAAAATACCAGATACTGCCAGTGATGATTGATCTCCAGGCCTGTTGTTTATTCTCTTCTATCTGTGTGAACCTAATCCAGATTTATTATAAGATTCTTTACCCAACACAGTTCTGGTTTCTGAGAAGTTAACAGTTTCTGGCTTCAGAGTTTCAGGAAGTATAGGTCTTCTAAAAGTATCTTGGAGTTGAGGTGCTAGTTGAGTTTGCACAACATGAGCATTGTCAGAGGTTGTTACAACTTTAGTAGAAACATCAACTTGAGCAGCATCAGAGGTTGATTTAATAAATTTTGATTCAACTTGAGCAATGTCAGAGGTTGAATAATTTTTCCTTGGTAACTTTCCTTCTTCTATCAGTTTACCCTTGCCCTTATCAGCGTTTGCTATCACAGGCCTCCTGGTGTATTGTATACTCTGTTGAGTATTTTCCTTGATAACAATTCCAGTTTCTTTCTTTCTAGGAGCCTTGACAGCTTTCTTTTTGTAAGTACCATCCTTCAATTTCTTCTCATGCTCTTCAGCAAGACTCAGCATTTCAGCTTCCATGTCTTCAACTGTAGCTTCATTACCGTGTTCTTCTAGAAACATTTTTGTAGCAATTTCTTCATCAGTAGATGGATTGACTGAAATAATTAAACTCTTAAGTCTTGAACCACTGGCAGAGTTTGAGATTCCTTTACCAGAGTTTCTCAACCTATCAGAATTTAATCTTGATCTTCTTTGCCCTTGCTCAGAAATTTGCTTCCTCTCACTTTCCTTGCTTCCACCATCAGCAGAATCATCCCTCCATCTCAGAGTTTGAGTGTCTTTGCATTTGTCATTAGGTACACTCTCCCCCTTTTTGACATCATCAGAAAGTAGTACTGATGTCAGCAATTCTATAGCAGTAGAAATAGAATTCAATTGTGCAGACATTGCAGTCTGATTCTCCTCAACTTTCCCAAGCCTCTTCTTAAGTTCATCAGAATCCTTGTCTTGCTGCTTGAACATAGCAGAATAATAAGACCTATCAGTCTTTAAGGTAAGATCCCTTAGACCAACTTCATTCCTAAGATTGGTAACCACTGTATGTGTTTCATCAAACCTATTATTTAAGGCTTTGACTTGAACCACAGTAGCCTTTAGACTTGTAAGAACATCAGAGTTTGAAATTTTCTTCACAGAATCATTAAGAAAATCAGCAGCCCTCTGTGCAGAAAAGATACAATTTGCAGCAGCCCTTCGATTGTAGTACATATCCTGAAAATGCTCAGCAGTAGCTCGATTGACCTCTCTTTCCTCATCAGAGTTTAATCGAATATCAGATAACTCCTCTTGTATATCAGGATGTGAATGAGCAGAACTATCTTCACCATTGTCATTCTCGGCTGTATTCTCTGCAGGAACATTCTCTGCCATTCTTTCTGGATTATCAGAGTGGGCATTAGTATCAAACTCTGCTTCTTTTTGAACAATCTCAACAACAGATTGTTGCAAAGCTTCAAGCAAAATAATATCTTCAGAGTTTAGCTTATCAGCAGCCTCTTGTACATTCTCTGCTACAGCTTCATCAAGAACTAGCTCTGTAGCAACTTCTATCCTCTGATCAACCTCCTCACCTTTGTCAGAATGTAAATTATGAACGGAAAGATTCTCTGTGTGAGAAGCAACAGAGTCTTCAATGACCAAGGTGGCTTGATCAGCTGCTACATCCTCAGTATCACAAATACTGATACTAGGATGTGCATCTGGAATATCTTCATCATCAAAGAAATTCATTTTCTCAAAAACTCTGCTGTCAGAATGATCAGCAGCTTCCTCAACTACATCATCAGCCTTTGATGTAGGAGCTTCTACATCAGCACCTACCATTTCAGGCATAGGTGCTGCTTCAGCATTTACATTGGATGCACCAAAGAGATGTGCAGCCACCAGTCTTCTTTTCCTCTGATGAAGAGTTTCATCATCAGTTTCACTCTCCTCATCAGCATCATCAGTCTTTGCCCTGTTGGCCCTTCTTTTCTTTAACTTTTTCTTCTGAGACATATCATCAGTGTTTGATACCCCATCTTCAGTATTTGATGGATTCACTCTAGCAGACTTAACAGCTCTTAACTTAGTCTTCTTTGACCTCTGTGATTGAGACACAGAAGGTCTAGCTTCAGCATTTGCAAGTTGTTGTTGTTGTTGTGAATCTACTTGAAATTGTCGCACAAACTCAGGTAGCAACAAGACACCAACATCCCCTTTCTTGTTATCCTTATTAGTTAGATCAGAGAATATACGTTTATGTAATTTAAAACAGGGAATCACATCATTCTCAGCTATCTCTACTTCAGAAACACATTCAGAGAATATCAATTGACAAAATCTTGCAAAATAGACTACACCTCTGTTTTCAGTCATTTTCTCACCTATATTATTTAGAACTAGCCTAGCAACATCAAAATTACCTCCATAAAGAAGAGAATACCCGATTTGCAGACTATCAGTGGGAATTGCATCCCAGTCTGTGCACTTCTTTCCAAAAGCCCTGGTGATGCAATCGAAAAAGAAACTCCATTCCTTGCGCAAAAACGGCCTTTTCAGTTGACCAATCTTTGTCAATGGTCCAGAGTAGCCTATTTCTCTCATCATTCTAACCAACTCAGAATCGCCAACAGAGATTGTGAAAGCATTGAAATCCTCAAGACCCAAAGCATCACGAACAGTCGTTGGAGTAACTGTAAACTCGTCTCCTTGAAATTCAAAAATAATAGACGGAGACCCAGTCTCTCCTCCATTATCATAAGTACCTGTCTGCCAAAGAATCCTGATTTGAGATGCAGACAGCTTCAACGGTGCGGTGAGAGCAGTACCAATATCAGAGTTTGACAAGAAATTCTGAATCAAATGAAACGCCTCCGGTGCGTTCGCATTTGCCAAGGGAGCAGCATAGTTATTCGGAACAAATTCTAACCCAGAAGCAGTAAACATTGTAGTAGCCATTAGAAAAGTTTTGAAGAAAGCAAGAAATAAGACAGAGAAAAGTGTAGAATGTATGCAGTGAAAGTGTTTGAGACAGTGTTTATGAGTAAAAACTTATGAAAAGATGAAGTGTGTAAAAGAATGAACCGTTTATGTGTAGTAAGTTTAAATAATAACTGTGAAAATTAAAACCCAATCGTTTTAATCATTACTACACATAGCAGACGTCTTTGAAAAATGTGTGAGTGGGACAGATGTCCAACATACATACGCTGACAGCTGTATGTAACAACTTCCAATACACACGCGCAGTAAAAATTGCCATAATTACCGTTTGTCACACTGTTCAAAACACTCAACCTCTCTCTCCTCTGTTTAATACAAATATGAACCGTTTGTAATCATACTCTTTCGAATTTCTAAACACATGTCTAATCTCAAAATCATAAAATGTCTGAAACAAAGAAATCATTTTAACCATCAGAGATTAAAACAAAGTTACCTCGGCGTATTTCACACAATACATCAGTGTTTACCATTTGTCCTTCTTTGTCAATAAACTCTTTTCTCAAACTATACAGGTGTGAATAATTGTGTGTGCAATAGCAGAGTTTACCGAAAACAATATTTAGATCATCTCAAAGTGCATAAAATCCACAAACTAAAACAGTAAAAACTGATTGCTCAAACTCTCATCTAACATACAATCTGATTTTTATATCTAAACTCTGTATTCTGATATCCTTTCATTTGGATATATCTTTTATTTTTCACCCCCTTTATATATATATATATATATATATATATAATTAAAATTATTTTTTATTTTATTTATTTTTCCAGTAATCAGTGGTTGGCACTAGTCACCAAAAATCAAAGATTTTAGCCCTTATTTCATACAATAAGTTCCTGGATCTTCCTAGGCACAACATGATCTCAAAGGAATTTGTGCTCTTTTGGCATCTTTTGATATGAGGGTGAAATATTTGTTATTAATTAGCAGAGTTTAGACCTTTCATCAGTTAATACAATTAATTTATGAGAGAAAGTGCAAACAGCTAATACAGACTCAGTGTATAGGATTAATAAACTAAGAGATGCTAGAAATATAGAGACAGTATCATGCTGTGTTAACTTACTGCACATATTTGAGATCAGAATCTATACAACTCTTAAGGATTCATAATTACTTACTGAGAATTATGCTTCATACAATTTTCTTCATTGGTCCATATGTTTCAGACAAAATTACAATCAGAGTATAGCATTAGACTGTAACTTTCAGAGTATGACCAATACTTTATGACTAACAGAGTTTAGCATCAGAGTTTACTTTCAGAGTTTATGACACTGGCACTCATAACAGTTAATACATGCAAGGAATCATGAGCATAAAAATCAAACATGTATAGTTTTTGAGTCTAACCCGTATCTCTAGTCAAAACCAGAGATCATTCCAAGTTCATTTACCAATCTTGTAAAAGTAGCTTCACTCAAAGGTTTGGTGAAGATATCTGCAAGTTGTTGGTCTGTACACACAAAATGAAGCTCAATGTTCCCTTCTTCCACATGTTCCCTGATAAAATGATACCTTATGCTGATGTGCTTGGTCATGGAGTGCTGGACTGGATTACCTGTCATAGCAATAGCACTTTGGTTATCACAGAAAATAGGTATTTTAGAGTACCTCAAACCATAATCCAGCAACTGATTCTTCATCCACAGAATCTGTGCACAACAGCTACCAGCAGCTATATACCCTGCTTCTGCAATGGATGTGGAAATTGATTTTTGTTTCTTGCTATACCAAGAAACCAATCTGTCACCTAAGAATTGACAGCTTCCACTTGTACTTTTTCTGTCTATCTTACAGCCTGCAAAATATGCATCAGAGTAACCAATTAGCTTAAACTCTGATTCTCTAGGATACCACAAACCCAAGGTTATGGTTCCTTTGAGATATTTGAAAATCCTTTTTACAGCTGTTAGATGAGGCTCTCTGGGATCTGCTTGAAATCTTGCACAAAGACATGTGGCATACATGATATCAGGTCTACTTGATGTGAGATACAAAAGAGACCCTATCATGCCTCTATAGGTTGTCATATCCACTGTAGCACCTGTGTCTTTGTCTAGCTTTGTTGCAGTAGCCATGGGAGTTGGAGCAGATGAACTATCAAGCATACCAAATTTCTTTAGAAGATTTCTGGTATACTTTGCTTGATTGATAAAAATCCCATCATCTGTTTGCTTGACCTGTAAGCCTAGAAAATAACTAAGCTCTCCCATCATGCTCATTTGGTACCTGGACTGCATAAGCTTTGCAAACTTCTTACAAAGTTTGTCATTAGTAGATCCAAAAATAATATCATCTACATAAATTTGAACTAAAAGCAAATCATCACTAGAATTAAAATAAAACAAAGTTTTATCAATTGTACCTCTTGTGAACCCACTTTCTAAAAGAAATTGAGCAAGAGTTTCATACCATGCTCTTGGTGCTTGCTTTAGTCCATATAATGCCTTGTCAAGCCTGTAGACATAATCTGGATGCTTGGAATCTAAAAATCCTGGTGGTTGTTCAACAAACACTTCTTCTTCAAGCTTCCCATTGAGAAAAGCACTTTTCACATCCATCTGAAAAACTTTAAACTTCTTGTGTGCAGCATAGGCCAGAAAAATTCTTATGGCCTCCAATCTTGCAACTGGAGCAAAGGTTTCATCATAGTCAATTCCTTCCTGTTGTGAATAACCTTTAGCCACAAGTCTAGCCTTGTTTCTTGTAATCACACCTTCACTGTCAGTCTTGTTTCTGAAAACCCACTCTGTACCTACAATTGATCTATTCTTTGGTCTAGGTACAAGTGTCCAGACTTCATTTCTTTCAAATTCATTTAACTCTTCTTGCATTGCTGTTATCCAGTTAGCATCTTGAAGAGCTTCTTCCACTTTCTTTGGTTCAGTTTGAGACAAGAAAGCATGATACAGACACTCATTATTTGTTGCACTTCTAGTTCTCACACTAGCATCAGGATCTCCAATTATAAGATCAGGTGTATGTGCATGTGTCCACTTTCTTGCTGTTTGTAAGTGGTTTCTTGCATCATTATTGAATCCTCCCCCTTGATCCACGCTCTCCTGATTCATATCTTGACTTTCTGCAGCATCTGAGGCTCCCCCTGAATTGGATGGCTCAGAGTTTGAACTGTCAGAGTTTGAATCAGTTTCCTCAACTGACTCACTTGCTGTGTCTTGTTGAGCTTCTTCACGCTCCCCCTCAACTGGTTCTCTATTTTGTTCATTTTGAGAATTTCCAACTTCTCCAGTATTTACCAGTATAGGTTCAGAGTATGCTTCGTCAGAGTTTGTCAGACCAGCTTTATCAGAGTTTACATCATCAGAGAATAAATCTTCATTTTCAAAACGTAGTTGATCATATGCATTTTCATCTTCAAGTCCAGTTATTTTCTTGTCATCAAATGACACATGTATGGATTCCATGATCACTTTAGTTCTCAGATTGTAGACTCTGAATGCTTTTGTTGACAATGGATATCCAACAAAGATTCCTTCATCAGCTTTCAACTCGAACTTGGTCAACTGTTCAGGATGAGTCTTCAACACAAAGCATTTGCATCCAAATATATGAAAATATTTCAAATTTGGCTTCTTATTTTTTACCATCTCATATGGTGTTTTCCCATGCTTGTTTATCAGTGTAGCATTTTGAGTAAAACAAGCAGTTTGAACAGCTTCTGCCCAGAAATAAGTTGGCAATTTTGCTTCGTCAAGCATAGTTCTGGCTGCTTCAATTAAAGTTCTGTTCTTTCTTTCAACTACACCATTTTGCTGTGGAGTTCCAGGTGCAGAAAATTCTTGTTTCACTCCTCTTTCCTTGCAGAAAGCTTCCACGTTTGAGTTTCTGAATTCAGTTCCATTATCACTCCTCATAATTTTGACTTTGTGTTGTGATCCTTTGTCCAGTAGATTTACATGATCCATCATAGTTTGAGCAGTTCCTTCCTTCTTTGATAAAAAATACACCCATGTATATCTAGTATATTCATCAACAATTACTAGAGCATATTTCTTTCTGCCCATAGACATCACATTCACTGGTCCAAAGAGATCAACATGTAGAAGATGATAAGGTTCCACTACTGAAGATTCAGATTTGCTCTTGAAAGATGACTTCCTTTGCTTGGCCTTTTGACAAGAATCACATAGGCCATCTAGACTGAGTATTGATTTTGGGAGTCCCCTTACAAGATCCTTTCTTATTAGCTCATTGATGTTGTTCAAATTGAGATGAGAGAGCTTCTTATGCCATTTCCAACTCTCTTCATTTGACATTCTTGCAGTCAGACACACTGTTTTTCCATCAGAGTTTGTTACCAAACTTGCTTCATAAATGTTGTTGCGCCTGTGTCCAACTAGAACAACTTTTCCAGTAGATTTACTGATAACTTCACAGTGTTCAGTATGAAAATCTACATGGTTTCCTCTGTCACAGATTTGACTCACTGATAGCAGATTATGCTTGAGTCCTGAGACTAGAGCTACATTGGTGATGATGACACTTCCAAGATTGATATTGACATATCCCATAGTACGTCCTATGTTGCCATCTCCATAGGAAACCTTTGGGCCAGCCTTCTCCTCAAAATCTGATAGCAGGGCTTTATTTCCAGTCATGTGACCTGAGCATCCACTGTCCAAGATAAGGGTGCTCTCTTTTATGCCCTGCAATCACAAACAAACACTAAGTGTTAGTTTTAAGGACCCAGACTTGCTTGGATCCTTTGTCTTTCTTAACAGTGTTAGCTTTTGCAGCGGAATCACTATCAACAGAGTTTAAACTAACATTGTCAGACTTTACACTTGCAGAGTTTGCTCTAACCCATTTCAAGTTGGGTTTTAGCTCATAATAGTTGTGATAAATAGCATGATAACTCTTGTAAGTATAAATGGAATGCCAAGTGCTCCCACAGTGTGTGCATAAAGTCTGTGGTTTAACCCTTACATAATCATTCTTTACTCCTGATGTAGAAGGTAAAGAATTAATATCTTTGTTCTTATTGCAAAATCTAGCAAGATGGTTAGTACTACCACAATTATAACATGTTTTCCTTGGAGCAGCAGCAGTAGGCAAATGATTATTTCTTTTATTTATGCCTATTTTTCCATTCCTATTCTTCTTGGACCCTTTTGGTTTCATGGCAGACTTTACCTCTTTGAGCTTATGATTAAACTGTTTTCCTGTCATCAAGCCAACATTAACCTGTTTTTCACAAGTTTTTACTGGCTTTCTAACAGCTTCTAGTTCCATAAGATTTTCTGTTATAATATTTTCCTGTCTTTCACAGGTTTCATCTGACTCCATATCAGCTTCTCTTACTACAACAGATTTTAACTTAGTGGACTCCGGAACAAATTTCACAGGTTTAAGTTGTGGTTTAACCTTAACCTTGTCTTTAAACCTAAGTTCATCATTTTCACAATAGCCTAAACCTACAGAATCTGTCTGAAACACTTGATGAGTGTCTCTTCCAGAGTTTGTCCAAGTCTTTATTATTTTTCTTTCTTTTTCTAGATCAGATTCTAGCTGCTTATATCTCTTAAGCAATTCCTGTTCAACATAAACAGCATCATCTCTCTCCTTTTGAACTTGTTGCATGTTAACAAGCTTCTCTTCAAGAAATTTATTTCTTTCTTTGAGACCTAGATTCTCAGATTTTATTCTCTCATTCTCTAAAGTCTGATCCCTATAACTAACATGTATGATTTTAAGATAAATTCTTAATTCAGATATATCATCAATATCATAAGCATAAGTTGTTAGAGGTACCTTATTTTCAGATGATTCAGTCTCATCTTTGACAGTTGCCATAAGAGCATAATTTACTCCATCATCAGAGTCTGAAGTATCTGCCCAGTCTTTGCCTTTAGAGATGAGTGCTTTCTCAGATTTTCCTTTCTTGCACTCTGGGGCATAGTGACCCATCTCCTTACACTTGTAGCACTGGATTTCAGATTTATCCTTCTTGCCAGACTTGGTCTCCCTTCCATCAGACTTTCTAAAACTTTTCCTTTCAGAGTTTGAATCTTTCCTTGAGAATCTCTTTCCTTTCTTGAAGTTCTTGAATCCCATCTTCTTGAAGGTCTTCACCATCAATGCAGCCATTTGCATCATCTGCTCTTCATCATCCTCAGAGTCAGAAGCTTCATCAGAGTTTGAGTCATCATCAGAGTTTGATGACTCACTTTCAGATTTAATGACTAAAGCCTTTCCCTTGGCTTTCTTCCTTGATGATTCCTTCTTGATGGGCTTCTCCTCAACTTTGAGAGCAACAGATTTTGTCTTCTTGCTTGATCTTCTGTTTCTTTGTTCTATCTCCAATTCATGAGTTTTTAATAATCCATAGATCTCATCAAGATCTGTATCTGCAAGATCATAATTATCTCTGATTGTTGTTGCCTTTAAATCCCATCTTTCAGGTAGGGATAAGAGAAATTTGAGATTTGACTCTTCAAGCTCATATTCTTTATCAACCAGAGACAGATCATTCAACAGTTTACAGAATCTGTCATATGTCTCAGTCAAGGTTTCATTGGTTCTTGAATCAAAGTGCTCATATTCTTGAGTGAGTATAGTTTTCCTGTTCTTCTTTATAGCAGAGGTTCCTTGACATCTAACTTCCAAAGCATCCCAGATCTCTTTTGCAGTTTTGCATCCAATAACTCTGTTAGACATAACATTATCTAAAGCACCATGCAGTAGATGTCTAACCTTTGCATCCTTTGCAAATGATGAGATGTCTTCAGGAGTGTAGTCCTTCTTCTCCTTTGGAATTGTCTTTTGATCTTCACCAGCAACAACTGTTGACAACTTAGTTGGCTTATGAGGACCATCATAGATTCTATCAAGGTATTCTGGATCTGTGGCTTCCAGAAACATGGTCATCTTCACCTTCCAAATTGGATATTCTGCTGGCCTGAGAATTGGAACCCTGATTGACTCATATCGACTCACAGAAGCAGGTTTCACTTGTTCAGTCTTTGGAGCATCAACTTGATTTTCCTCAGTCATGATTATACTTGTATTGTTGATCGAAAACTGTATATATTAAACAGCCTTAGCTCTGATACCAATTGTTAGGCCGAATACACAATATATAATCAAGTATGTATGAGAATAACAATCAAGAACACAAGTTTGTAAATCAACAAACTGAATTATATTAAATAATTCTCTCTTAGTGATGTTAATGAATCACAAAGAGCTACTAGGTTACAAGAATAATATATCAATAATCGCATTCCTTCTAGGGATAACCTATCTGTGTTTATATAGTACACAGTTACACAATCCTTATCTAATTGATACTCCTATAAATTAGCTATACAATTACTATCAATTAAGGATTGCTTCTTATCTTCTATTCTGTTTCCTTAGCTGTATCAATATATTCTGCTTCTTTCCATCTTCAGAATATATTGCTTCTAGAATATTCAATTCAGCACCGACAGCTAATTCAACTATCACCACGTCAGACTTTGACAAACTCTGACTGGCTTCAATGTAAACTCTGATGATCACCTGTTGCTTAAACACTGATGAACAAACATCAGCAATTATATCTAACATAATTAATTAAAAGAAGATAACTTAAAATCATTGCATTCCTCTATCTTCTGAAAACCACTGAATATAGATGATTTAATTCCACTGATTGATGTCGTCATTCGATGCACTGTCTGGTTCATGAATAACTGACTTCAATGATAATTCTTCATCTTTAAAACATTTAAAGCTGTGGCTTCTTTTCTTTAGCTCTGATTAAACTCTGTATCCTGTACTTCTTCTGTCACCAACTGGAAATCTCTGTCACTGTAGTAAATCCACTTTCTTGAATACTTCACTGAGGCTTGAACAATAAATTGAACTTCTTTCAATGTAGAATAACTTCAAGTCTGTAGATGACTTTAATTCTCCATTCTCTTGACAGATAAAACTCTATGAGATTCCTATGACCTTTAATCTAATATTTACTTATTACATTCTTGTTTAAGTTGAGTAGAATCCTCGAATTACAAATTGGCTATAGCATATGCCTTTCAGTTACTTACAAGATTAGCACTGCATATCTTGCATAGACTGGTTGGGTTCTCACTTAATTACAAGTAGTATAGTAGTAACTGGGTAGGCTTCAAGTAAACTCCGGGTTGTACTGGATGGACTCCGGGTTGATGGTTACAAGCATACACTCTCTCTTGACACTGAAATGACTCTACATTGTGAAAACAACCTGCCTCAAACACTCTGGCTGAGGTTCTATATAAAGAAAAACAAAATTACTGTGGACACAAACGTCCAAAACTTAAATTATTACAAAGGTGAATAGTAAAAAAAATTATTGTTCATGCATAGTAACTTGTCTGCATCTTTTACTGTTTCGGAGAATCTTCACTATTGTTGATTTTACTGTTCTGAGGAATCTTTACTGCCCTTGATTTGCAATAATATAAGGCAAAAGGATCCTGAGCATCTTGAAATTGCTGACTATTATAAGGATCAGGATTTGATACAGAATTCTGACTAGAATCATTGGATTCTTTTTCTGAAGCTTCTTCTAGATCTGTAACTCTTGAATTAATAGCCTCCATTAAAGATTTTAATTCTGCTGTAGATAACTTGCTGACTGAAGAAATACTCAAAGAAGAAGAAGAAGGACCTTCATTGGTTTCTTTTTCTTTAGAAAATGCTTGAGTAGGAATAATTGGGGGAAAATTCTTTCTGCACTTGGCTAATTATTCTATTAATATCGAATTTATCCCACCATTTGATGAAGAAAATTCTTGAAACATGACTGGTCTGACTGTGCTGACTAATAACCGCCTCGCAAGAATCGGTAGAAACAACTGTTGACTGGACTGGGGTTCTAAGGTTATATTGCCATTTTAAAATCCAAGGGATTTTATATTTACTGCAAAACTGAAGTAAAATTGCGATACCTTCTGAATTGGGAATTGATTTCTGTTTACTGAAATGAGTAACTTGGTCTTTGAGTTGAACAAGGATAATAACAATTGAAGCCCCATATCTAGACCACCAAATTGTGAACCATAAATGAATTTGACTTTTAAATTTATGATCAAACTGGATAAACCAGGAATGACTAAAATTTTGGTTTTGATATAAAAATATTTTATTCCAAGCTTCAATATAATCATAATAACAAAAGTGATTATTATTGACTAAATGAAGATCAGAAGGATGATCAAAAAATTCCTGCTGGGAAATTAATTGTTTAATATAAAGAGAATGATACAAAACTTTGGTATCATCTTTTCTGTCGTAAATAGGTTTGATAACTACAGAACCAGTTTGAATAAGAATATCTTTATAATAAGATAAGGATTTGTAAGGAGCAAAGGGAATAAAATGTCATCCTGAAGGAAAGAAAAGGGTAGCAAGTTTAACTGGGTCATTCTTTGGGCTCATGAATGTTTCTACAAAAAATAAGATTACTTCATAATTGACTATATATTCTAAATTTGATTGAGTAAAAGACGGATAAAATTTAGGAGTCGCTTTACAAATTTCAGAAGATCTGAATGGATCATAAGGAGGGGGATTACTAGCTAAAACAGTATTGAAAGGCCTAGGAATTTGGCCTAAAGTTTGAAATCTGTTTACTATGTCCACAGCTTGGACTGGATTAACTGGATGAGGGATTGAAAGGCATATGTCTAGGCCTATTTGTAAACACCGAGGATCCTACTCAACTTTAATTAAGATGTAATAAGTAAATAACAAAAATCAAATGTCACAGGAATCTCAGAAGATTATATCGGTCAAAGAATGAAGATTAAAGTCATCTACAGACTTGAAGTTATTCTACATTGAAAGAAGTTCAATTTATTGTTCAAGCCTCAGTGAAGTATTCAAGGAAGTGGAACTATTTAAGAGTGACAGAGATTTCTGAAGTGTGACGGGAAAAATTACAGGTTACAGTCCTTTGTTTAAATAGAAGGAGAAAAGAATCACAACTTAAAGTCAAGTATGAAGAACAACCATTAAAGTTAGTCGCTCATGAACCAGACAGTACATGGAGTGTCAACGTGAGTCAGTGGAAGTTCGTCATCAATTTTAGTGGTTCTAAGAATTAGTTTAATTCTCTTTTAATATTATTCTATAAGATAATTAATTTAATCTATGAATTAATTCTTTCAGAATTAATTCATATATTAAATTAATCAATCTAGATCCTAAGTAATTTTATGTATAAATTAATTCTCAAGAATTAATTTATTTATGGAATTATTTAAGTCAATAATTTAATTTATTTAATCTGTGAATTAATTATAAAAGAATTAATTCATTTATTAAATCAATTAAAAGTAGAATAAATTAAATCAGTTTTATTTCTACTAGTAGTACTGACCATTTTATACTAGTAGTACTATCTGTATTTGTACTACCGATAGTACTACCAATACAAATGGTTAGTACTACCGATAGTACTATTAACTATAATAGATAGTACTGCTAGTAGAAATGCACAGAATTGGTTTGGCGCGTGGGAAATATTCTGTTGACTTGTTTAAATTCATGTTTGATCAAACAAGTGATAGACTCACTTAACATTTTCAAGACAGAAAGAAAAACAGCTTCTCATTCATTTCTTCTGCCATTAACTCGAGCCAACTGCAAAGCTTCAATTAATTTCTTGTAATAAATTCTAGCAAGCAAAGTTACATTCAATCAACTAGAATTCTATTACTTGTATTTCTTTGACAATCTAGCGGATCATAATCCCTAGAATTACTATCGAACTACTTTTTATTATTCGATCCTTTTATTACAAATATAGATAAATTCATGTCGAATTTATTCAGATTTGTTTTAACAAGAACCCTGTAATCTGTACACTGATTTGTAACACCCTTCAAGTTCAATAGAGTTTTATTTAACTTGAATCTTGTTTCATTTTATTCCGCATTAAATTTGGTATTGTAATTGTTAAATTCAACAATACAAATTCGATTAAACGGTACTGTTTGTATTCAACCCCCCTTCTACAAACATATCAGGACCTAATAATTGGCATCAGAGCCTTTTGATTGATATACAAATCAAAGATCCAATTGTTTTGAGATTTTTTTCTTAAACTCTGAAATTTTTATTATTCCTAAAAATCTCAAAAGATGTCTACTACACAGAAGGTTGGTACAGTAAAGATTCCCATGTTCAGCAGGGAGCATTATTCAATGTGGAAGAAGAAAATGCTTCTATTTCTTAAAGTTGCTAATCCTAAATATTTTGATGTGCTGAAGAATGGTCCCAAAGTCCCTATGATTATTGAGGGAGAACTTATAGAGAATCAGATTGTTACTAGGGCTGCTAGAATGTACCCTAAGGATCCCAAAGATTTCACTCCTGGTGAAAAAGAGGATGTTACCTTGGATGCCTGTCTTCAGTTGATCCTTGTTGATTGTCTTGATCCTATCATGCATAATCATGTCCTAAACTGTGATACTGCCAAACACATTTGGGAAACCATAGAGATAATCAATGAGGGGATAGAGGAAGTTAGAGAGAATAAGCTGGAAATTCTCACCTCTCAATATGAGCATTTCAGATCAAACCCTGGTGAAGGTATCTATGAGGTTTTTGAGAGATACAACAAATTAATCAATGATCTGAATCTTAATGGGAAGCGCTACACTATCAAGGAAATTAACAAGAAGTTCCTACTTACACTTCCACGTCATTTGGAGCACAGAATATCTGCCATTAGAGAAGCAAGAGATCTGGGAGAGATTGCTTTGGAAAGACTGTATGGTGTTCTGAAGACCTATGAGCTGGAGCAGATTCAACAGGATGAGTTATATGGAACTGGGAGGATAGTTAGTACTTCTACTGCATTGGCTGCTGAAGTCCCACGGAAACTGGAAGTGAAGGCTGTTCAACCTTCCAGTTCTAACATGAATGTTATTGATGCTGAATATGGATTAACATCCATTGATCAATCTGGTGGTGACTTCTATTCTTTAGAGGAACTTGATCAGCTGGAGGATGGTGATTTGGCTTTGATAGTCAGGAAGTTTGGGAAGTTCAGATTCAAGAGGAATCCCAATCTTAAGTTCAGGCCCAGATTTCAGAGAGGTGGATCTTCCTCTTCAAGTAGCACAAGGGGTGGCTACAAAACTGGAACTGTGGATAGGAGCACAATCAGATGCTACAATTGCAATGAGTTGGGTCACTTTGCTACTGAATGTAGAAAGCCAAAGCAAGTGACAAGAAACACATTTGATTCTAGCAAGAAGAACAAGATTGGGAAAGCCTATGTTGCTGAAGGTAAGAGTTGGGATGACACTGACAGTGATGAAGAAGCAGGTGAGATTGGGAACCTTGCTTTAATGGCTAAAGAGGAAAGCACTTCATCTAGATACATGTCAGAGGTAAAGTTTACTGATACTGAAATGATTCGTCATCTTGGTGGTACCTTAGATTGTGCACGCATTGAAAATGATAGAATAATTCTTTTAAACACAAATCTTGAAAATGAGATAAAAGAATTAAAACTAGTGCATGTTAATCAGGATGAACTTACTGAAAAAATAGCATTTCTTGAGAATAGGGTTAAATGTTATATTCAACTGGAAACCATTCTCAAGGAAGAGAATAGTGAGCTTAAGACTAAAGCTAATGCCTATTACAACTCTTGTAAGACGGCTAAAGAGATTCTCAATAAACAAGCTATTGGTATCATGTTAGTATAGGTTATGATTATAATGAGGCTATTGGATTGCTTGGCATTAATTCCCCTTGTAGAGTCAGTACTGAAGGAAGGGGTCTTCCATATGTGCTTAAGGGTATTGAAACACCCTTCTGTAAAGAATCCGAGGCAGATCCTCTAAATGAATACTCTATCATTATTGCTGAGGAGATTCGTGAAGAAGATATTGCTTTGGAAGTTGCACAGTCCAAAACATATATATCTGATATTCCAGTCAAAGTTACTACAACTAAAAAGACTAAATCAGATATCCATAAGTTGGATCAAAACAACTGTAGAACTAACATGCCTGCTGTTAATTCTTCTCATAAAGCATGTGGTGTGATTATAAATTGCATGTCTTGTGCTTTCAATGTTATGTATGCTTATTTTAATAGTAAGCATGTATCTAGTGATAAGACTGCTCCACATCAACATGTTAATAATAAGAAGCATGTTAAAGCTAAGACTACTAGTCCTCCTAAGACTAGAGTGGATTCATTTATCCCTAAGCCTACTCAGAAATGTGTTAAGGCTGGCTATAAATGGAAACGCTCTTTTGTGAAAGAGGTTGAAGTAGTTTTAGTTAAAAATGTTATTTTGCCTGACAAAGGACAGTTCTTTAAGTATGCCGGACCCAATCAAGTGTGGGTTCCGAGGAAGGACTAATCAATCTGATATTGCAGGGAGTTAAACAGGTAAACCGTGTTATGTGGATTCTTGACAGTGGCTGTTCAAGGCATATGACCGGAGATAGAGCCCTGCTATCAGATTTGGTTGAGAAAGTTGGCCCAGTAGTTACCTTTGGAGATAACAGCAAGGGTATTACGAAAGGATATGGTTGTTTGAAGTACGGAAATGTTATCATTGAAGATGTATCATTTGTGGAAGGTCTGAAGTTCAATCTTCTCAGCATCAGTCATTTCTGTGACAGAGGATATGCTGTTTCCTTTGAAAGAGAGAAGTGTCAGATCCTTCACAAGAAGAATGGAAAGCCTGATCTTCAAGGAGTAAGGAAAGGTGACTTGTTCATAGCTGATCTGAACTCTGGATCCAAAAATGAAGTTAATTGTTTTTATGCTAAAGCTTCATCAGATGATAGTTGGCTATGGCACATGAAGATGTCTCGCCTTAACTTCAAAACCATGAACTCTTTAGTCAAAAGGGAATTGGTTAGAGGTTTGCCTCAGATGGAATTTACACAAGAAGGACTGTGTGAGGCATGTCAGAAAGGAAAGTCAAAGAAAGCTTCTCACAAGGGCACTGACACATCATCAATAACTGAACCACTTCAGCTACTGCACATGGATTTGTTTGGTCCAGTTAATGTGATGTCCATGTCAAAGAAACAATATGCACTTGTGATTGTTGATGACTATTCAAAATATACATGGGTTTTATTCCTACATTCCAAGGATGAGACCCCACACCTGGTGATTGACCATATAAAGTTGATTGAGCTGGATTATAGATACCCTGTTAGAGCCATAAGGTCAGATAATGGTACTGAATTCAAGAATGCAATTCTAAATGACTTTTGTGCTGATAAAGGAATAACAAGACAGTATTCTGCCCCTAGAACTCCTCAACAAAATGGAGTAGTGGAAAGAAAGAATCGTACATTGATTGAAGCTGCCAGGACTATGTTAAGTGAGTCCAAACTTCCAACGTACTTTTGGGCTGAAGCAGCAAATACAGCTTGTTATACTCAGAATCGAACTTTAATCAACAAGGACTTAATGAAGACTCCTTATGAGATCATGAACAACAAGAAACCAACTGTCAAGTACTTTCATGTATTTGGAGCAAAATGCTTTGTGCTTATAGATGACAATGTGAAACGTGGCAAGTTTGATGCAAAGGCACAAGAAGCTATTTTTGTTGGTTATTCCAGAAGATCTTACAGAGTCTACTTGGTTGGCAGTCACACAGTAAAGGAAAGTGTCAATGTTACTTTTGATGACACTAAGTTCCCTAATATCCAAAAAGAAGATTCATCTGAGAAGCTGAAGTTTGATAACTTTCCAGACTCAGAATCAGATGATGCAGCCCCACCTGAAGTTATTGCTGGTAATGATAATAACAATGATGCTAATGATCATGGTGGTGGTGGTGGAAACACTGGTAACAATGGAGATACCACCAACACTGGAGAAGAATCATCAAGGCAATCAAGCAACAACTCAGGGGGAGCAAATGAAGGATCATCTAGTCACTCACAACATCAAAGTGAATTACAAGGCGAATCATCAAGATCAAATCTTCCAAGACAGACTGTATGGAATAGAGCTCATCCTTTTGAGCTGATCATTGGTGATCCAGGTGTTGGAGTTAAAACTAGAAGTGCAACTCAGAATGAATGTCATTATTCATCATTTCTATCTGAAATGGAGCCAAAGAAAACTGAGGAAGCACTGACTGATCCAGATTGGGTGATTGCTATGCAAGATGAACTCAATCAGTTTGAACAACAGCAAGTCTGGAAGCTGGTACCCAGGCCAAAGAACAAGAAAGTAGTTGGTATAAGATGGGTATACAGGAACAAGCTAGATGAGGATGGTATTGTTACAAGGAACAAGGCAAGACTGGTTGCTCAAGGGTATTCTCAAGCTGAAGGCATTGATTATGATGAAACCTATGCACCAGTGGCTAGACTTGAGGCCATCAGGATGTTCTTAGCATTTGCAGCTTATTCCAATTTTAAAGTCTATCAAATGGATGTTAAGAGTGCATTCCTGAATGGTGAGCTAGATGAAGAAGTGTATGTGGAACAGCCCCTGGCTTTGAAAATCAGGAGTTGCTGGACTTTGTGTACTTTCTCTTCAAGGCTATCTATGTTCTCAAACAAGCCCCAAGAAAATGGTATGACACTCTCTCTGGTTTTCTTTTAGAAAATGGTTTTGTTAGAGGTATCATAGACAAAACTCTTTTTTCAAAGAAACACAAAAGTGATATGATATTAGTCCAAGTCTATGTGGATGACATCATATTTGGGTCTACTAATGATAGTCTTTGTAAGAGATTTGCTGAGCTTATACAGAGTAAGTTTGAAATGAGTATGATGGGTGAGCTGAAGTTATTTCTTGGATTGCAAGTAAGTCAAAGGTCAAATGGTATATTTATTTGTCAATCCAAGTATCTTAAAGAACTCCTCAAGAAGTATCACATGGAGGATTCAGCATCAGCAAGGACTCCATCTTCAACAGCCATGAAACTTGGAGCTTCTGACAATTCTATCAAGGTAGATGTTACAAGCTACAGAGGTATGATTGGCTCCTTACTCTATCTTACTGCTAGTAGACCAGATATTATGTATGCTACATGCTTGTGTGCAAGGTTCCAAGCGAACCCTAGAGATGTACATCTCGTTGCTGTGAAAAGAATCTTGAGATATCTTAAGGGTACACCTAATCTAGGTATCTGGTACCCTAAAGATTCTGGTTTTAATCTTGTTGGATATACAGATTCTGATTATGCAGGTAGTGTAGTGGATAGAAAGAGTACCTCGGGGAGTTGTCAATTCCTAGGAGGTAGGTTGATTTCCTGGTATAGCAAGAAACAGCAAACAGTTTCCAATTCAATAGCAGAAGCTGAATATATTGCTGCTGGAAGCTGTTGTGCTCAGATCTTATGGATTAGGAATCAATTAAAGGACTATGGCTTTGCATTAGACAAAATTCCCATTTTGTGTGATAATACAAGTGCCATAGCAATCTCCAACAACCCTGTGCAGCACTCGAGAACAAAGCACATTGATATCAGGTATCATTTTATCAGAGAGCATGTCATGAATAGAACTGTGGAGTTACACTTTGTACCCACAGAAGAACAGACTGCAGATATATTCACTAAATCTGTTGACAAATCCACATTTATCAAGTTAGTTGGTAAATTGGGTATGTTAAACAGTCTTAGTGATTAACAATATCTCTGTCATGTTTGTTCTTTCAAAAATTCATTTTCTCTTGTCATTTAACTGATACTTACTGCCAATTCTCATTTAATAATACATGCTTCTAAATTTAAATAGCTCTGAATAATTTTATTTTCTTTAAAAATATTTTTCTCATATTTTTTTTAAGTGGAGAAATGTATTTTTATTGAAAATATATTTATTTAGAATTATTTAGGTGTTTTTCGGATTGTAAATATTGTTGTTTAAATATTTCTGCAAGTTTATATCAATTTAATGCACTTCTATAATTTTCTGCATATTTTTCTAGGATTTATGGATTTTTCTGTGAATTTTTCTAGATTTGTATAAATTTTTCATGCATTTTTATTCATTTTCTGTAAAGTTTTAGTAATTTTCAGCATTTTCTTTTTATTTAGAACTGTTTTTCTATTTTATTTTCTTATTTTCGTTTGTATTACTAGTTTTGAACTAGTAGTACTATCGGTAGTACTATCCCTTCATAGTACTACTAGTTCTTTTTCTGTAAGTACTACCAGCCTTATGTTTTTATTTTTATTTCTTTCTCTTTAATTCTTTAGTACTGCTAGTTCTTTTTTAGTTAGTACTGCTAGTTCTTTTTTAGTTAGTACTGCTAGTATTTTTTTTTCTGTTCTTAGTACTACCGTTTCTTTTTCATTTCATTTCTTTTTATTATTTGATAGTACTACTGTGTCTTGATAGTACTGCTAAGTTTTTTTTTTTTTTTTCGTTTTATTTTTTTTACTGATAGTACTACAGTTCTTTTTACCTTAGTACTATTAGTTTTATTGTTTTTTTTACCATAGTACTAACAGACTTATATATATATATACAGTTTTTTATTTTTACTTTTTACTGAGTACTTCTACAATTCAAGTTTTAACTTAACTGCATTTTCATTCTCTCTCGTTTATTCTTCAAGAAACGAAGCTCTGTCCAGTTCTTTTTTGATTTCCAGATTTGTTTCTTGCTCTTTTTAGAATCTAAAACCATCACTGAACAGATCTATTCAAGACCTTTAATTCGAGATCTTAAAATCAAAGTTTCATCAAGATTTAAGTTTTTGAGTTTTTTGAATTTTAAGGGTTTTTCTCTTCGTTTTTAGTGATTAAGGAGGTGTTTTTGAGTTCTAAAAATAGCAGTGTGTGTGTTTTGTGTTAAGGATTAACATACTAAAATTTGGTAATTTTTAGAGAACTTTGAAATTTTGGATTTTTAATTAATTTTAAAATCCTTAAATTCTAATTTTTCATAATTAGTTGAATTTTTGTTTTTCTGTGTTAATTCTTAATTAGTAAATTATGGCCCAGAATTTTGAGGTTGTTAAAAACAATTATATTGGGTATTTTGATCCTTTGAAATGCCCGGTTGATCGTTTTCGACCTTGGATTCAGTTTTTAAATTTGCAGTGTTGTGTTAGTCATGCTATATGTTTATCTGCTGATTTGAAGATTGAACCACTTAGGTTGTTGTGTTCTAGTGCTGTAATTTCTGATGATTTGAATTCTATATCCTTCACAATTGAGCACACACAGTACACTATTATTGAGGGTTTGTTTTGTGAAGTTTTTCAACTTCCTAGGGAAAACTTTGATAGGACTCCTTCTGATATTGAATTAATTCAGTTTTTCAACAGAATTCATTATCAAGGTCCTTTGGAGTTGCCCAAACTCAGTAAAGCTAATTTAGTCTGTGAATGGGATGTCTTATTTGATACTTTAGCTAAGGTTTTCAGCAATTGTACTAAAAGCAATTTTCAAAATATTCCATCTTTGTTGCAGTACATTGCTTATGCTATTGTGTTTAATGTTAGACTTAACATTGGTCATCTTATCTGGAGTCTTATAGTTAGGAGAGTATCTAATTCCAGGATTGATCATGATAGTGGTAGGAAAGTTAGGTGTTTCTATCATAGATTTCTCACTATCTTAATCAATCACGTGCTATCTGATGCTCACAAGGAGTTATTTTTAAATGTTGTATCTGTTCCTTCTCCTACTACTGCTAGTAAGTTCTTTCAAAAACTCCACACTTCTCTAAAATTGAACATAACACCAGTGGTTGTAAGTCCATTCATGGCACAATTCTTTAACCTTCCTACTTTTGAACCTTTTGTTCCTGATCAACAACTAGTCATTGCAGCTGGAACTTCAGAGGAAATGCCAATACAGGTAATACATCCTATCTCTGGATCATCTGGCACCTTTGATGAAACCCAAGTGGTTGATAGGATAGACCAAGAGGTTGTAGAACCACAATCTCTAACATATGTCAGAGAGCAAAACACTGTGTCTAATCCTGTAACCTCTCAACCTGAAACTGCTTCTTTAATAAGACAAAGGTCAAGTAGTGAACAAACACTGAGTGCACCCACAGCTCTGTCTCCACCACTAAAGAAAAGAAAAACCTATAGAGAGACATCTGTAAGCCCATCCATGTCCTCCCAACAGGATATGGACTTTTAAATGGCCATTGAACAGTCTCTGGAGACATCCTCTCAACAGGATGAATCTATTGAAATTCGCCATCGGGCCCTGGCAACCTGTAATGAGTCAAGCACTCTCCCATTACTCACAATGGGAGAAGACATCCAAATAGAAGAAACTCAGGACACGTTGTTAGGAGAGCACTTAGGAACTGAAACAGTGCCTACAATTGTCACGGTAGAAGTGCCTTCACAGGCATCAGAGGGAAAATCTGATTCTTTGCCACTATTAATAGAATCATTTTCTCCCCTCCCAGAGGGAACATCTCTGGCTCCCCTAAGGGATTTTTCACTCGCAGTTTTTACTGGAGAAAGTGAAAGGCAACCTGATGAGTCTGTCCCTGAAGCAATTCAGTATTCAATGTCAAATATTTTGACAGACTCAATCAGGGATCGGGATTTGCGAACTCTCATTGCACCACCACTGACCTCTCTTGAAGAGGCTAGGGTGATTTCTATTGCAGGTACTCAATCTGGTAACTTGGAAAGACAGCTAGTGATTAGAGATCAAAATCAAACAGACAGTGATACACAAGCACGTGAGTTGAGTGAAACACCACTAAGAGAAATTGAAGTGAGTGCACACACTGACACAAACACTGCTTCTTTGTTAGCTCAGATATCTGCTCTACAGAAACAACTGCAAGAAACCTAGGCTGAGAAGGACATTCTTAAAGCACAAGTGGTTGAACGGTCTTCTTCTTCCACCTCTGTAACAAATCAGCTGGGTTTGATTAAAGATGATATTGAAAGCTTGAAGACTACTCTCCTACCAAATATCAATGTTGTTCATCAATCTCAAGTACTTTTGGCTTCAGACGTCTCTGATCTTACAACGTCAAATGTTGATCAGTTTGCTGCCATTACTGCTCAAGTGGATTTTGTTCAACAAACTGTTGATGAAAATCAATGGTTTAATGATCAAAGATTCTCTAAAATTGGAGGTGGAATGGAGCATCTGAACGAAGGGATGAAGCATCTGTATGATATGATAAAGAAGTCACATCAACCTACAGTTGAACAAAGAACATTCTTTGAGGGAGATGATGATGCTGATCAAGGAGGAGATAGGGATGAAAGGAGAGAAGGAGGAGATATAAGGAGAACATCTGAGGTGAATCCTAGGGCTTCCAAAGCTCAAACTGTAGAGGATTCCTCAACTAAGGGGGAGAAGGAGAAAGAAGGAGGAAACAGAGAAGCTGGAGGAGCTTCTGGAAAGGATAAGGATAAAGGGAAAGGTAAACAATCAATGGAGGAGTCTGCTTTTGATGATGCCTACTACTACCATGGTGAACAGGATGATTTTCAATTTGATATGTCTGGTAATCTGGAGAAGACTATCCCTGAAGAACCTATTGGTGAGGAGGAGGTTGAAGAAGTGGCTAACTTTGATGATTGGGAAGATGAAGCTGATCTATACACACCTGACCCTTTGTTTGAGAAGGAGTTGAAGAAGCAACAGGCAGAGTTAAGAAGAAAGGAAGATGAAAATGCCAAGGTCTCTGACATCATATCTCAGAAGCTAAAGATTCAAAAGGCTGAACATAAAGACAAACAACGTCTTCATAGTGTTCATGTCAAAGAAAGGAGATTGGATGTGAGGATGAAGCAAGGAAGCCATTGGGATAAAGCAAGGGAGATGTTTGATATCCCTCAGAGAGGCACAAACAATGATGCTACTTTTCTGAAGCTGCTTGAGAAGATCAGAACTGTTAATCCAGACAGCTCATTATATATGAAGGCATTTAAGGAAGATATTCTAAGGATTACGTCTGCATTTGATCAAGTGAGGCAAGAACTGTACATTTATGTCTCAAGTGCTCTTGAAGGATCATTCACCATCTCTCTTGAACTACTCCAAAGAAGATCTCTCTCTGAATTTTGGATTCTAATGAGTAAGGTAAAGATATCTTCTTGCTTGAACGATCTTTTGTATGACCGGATGAGAGATTCTGCTATGAAGGCCAGCCCTCAAGTTGTACATTTTCCTTATGAAGTCAAAATCTACTGAGGTACAACTTTGGAGACTGTAAGGCTGGATCCTAATTCCATGAAGCTACAGACTGCTATGCAACTGGTGAAGTTGGAGAATCTTCTTAGAACTTCTGGGTTTGCTTCTGTAGAGAAGTCTGAAGTTGCTAATATGATTTCAGACTACTGCACGGAGAAAATTCCAAGGTATGCTCAGATGAAGAATAGATTGAAGAAGATCACCACTCAACCAGTAATGCCAAGTGGTGTGGTTTCTGAAAGTGATCGTGTCCTTGACAAAGATCTTCTAGTCACCTTGCAAGAAGCTGAAGAAGGTGAAATTAGAGACTAAAGGCATGATGTAGTTAGCTCAATTTGTAAATGTTAAATGTTTAGAGCTAGGTAAATCAAGATAGAAAAATGTATCATTTGTTCAGACTAGAGGAACATCTATCTTGTATTTATCTTTATTGTTTGGATCTGGAAATTGTTATATTTAATCCAGAACTTTTTATTATTTGCTTGGCTCTTAAAAGTCTTATCTTTTCTTGTTTTAGTTGAGTTATCCTCTAGAGTATTTGGTTGTTATTGTCTAACAAACAAATAGGGGGAGATTGAAAGGCATATGTCTAGGCCTATTTGTAAACACCGAGGATCCTACTCAACTTTAATTAAGATGTAATAAGTAAATAATAAAAATCAAATGTCACAGGAATCTCAGAAGATTATATCTGTCAAAGAATGAAGATTAAAGTCATCTACAGACTTGAAGTTATTCTACATGAAAGAAGTTCAATTTATTGTTCAAGCCTCAGTGAAGTATTCAAGGAAGTGGAACTATTTAAGAGTGACAGAGATTTCAGAAGTGTGACGGGAAAAAGTACAGGTTACAGTCCTTTGTTTAAATAGAAGGAGAAAAGAATCACAGCTTAAAGTCAAGTATGAAGAACAACCATTAAAGTTAGTCGCTCATGAACCAGGCAGTACATGGAGTGTCAACGTCAGTCAGTGGAAGTTCGTCATCAATTTTAGTGGTTCTAAGAATTAGTTTAATTCTCTTTTAATATTATTCTATAAGATAATTAATTTAATCTAGATCCTAAGTAATTTTATGTATAAATTAATTCTCAAGAATTAATTTATTTATGGAATTATTTAAGTCAATAATTTAATTTATTTAATCTGTGAATTAATTCTAAAAGAATTAATTCATTTATTAAATCAATTAAAAGTAGAATAAATTAAATCAGTTTTATTTCTACTAGTAGTACTGACCATTTTATACTAGTAGTACTATCTGTATTAGTACTACCGATAGTACTACCAATACAAATGGTTAGTACTACCGATAGTACTATTAACTATAATAGATAGTACTGCTAGTAGAAATGCACAGAATTGGTTTGGCGCGTGGGAAGTATTCTGTTGACTTGTTTAAATACATGTTTCAGCAAACAAGTGATAGACTCACTTAACATTTTCAAGACAAAAAGAAAAACAGCTTCTCATTCATTTCTTCTGCCATTAACTCGAGCCAACTGCAAAGCTTCAATTAATTTCTTGTAATAAATTCTAGCAAGCAAAGTTACATTCAATCAACTAGAATTCTATTACTTGTATTGCTTTGACAATCTAGCGGATCATAATCCCTAGAATTACTATCGAACTACTTTTTAGTATTCGATCCTTTTATTACAAATATAGATAAATTCATGTCGAATTTATTCAGATTTGTTTTAACAAGAACCCTGTAATCTGTACACTGATTTGTAACACCCTTCAAGTTCAATAGAGTTTTATTTAACTTGAATCTTGTTTCATTTTATTCCGCATTAAATTTGGTATTGTAATTGTTAAATTCAACAATACAAATTCGATAAACGGTACTGTTTGTATTCAACCCCCCTTCTACAAACATATCAGGACCTAACAGGGATTATCGCACTTCTAGGATTAAAATTACTAACAGAAGAAGAGCTTCCTCTTCCTCTTCCTCTGGAATTACTTCCACCTCTAACACTCATCTTTACTCTCCTGTTTGTAGAAACTCTCTGGTTAGAAAATCAGGAATAGAGTTTTCACTTCCTTTAATATATTGTATATCAAAATCAAATATGTTTAATAACGCTTGCCATCTGGCAAAAATCTGTTTTGATGCAATATTCTGAACATCTTTTTCTAAAATATATTTTGCTGACTGACAATCAATTCTGACTAAAAAATTTTGATTTAAAAGTTCATGCTGAAATTTGTTGATACATAAAACTAGGCTTAAAATTTCTTTTTTAATGGTTGAATAGTTTTGTTGGGTGGTATCCCAAGCGCCTAAATGAAAACAAACAATTTCTTCATGAGAAGAGGGATTTAACTTTTGTTTGAGAATTCCTCCAAATACAACTTCAGAGGCATCAGTTTCTACAATTTTGAATGCAGAAAGATTGGCTATACCAAGGCAGGGAAGTGTCTTGACATATTTGTTAATATCTTGGACAATTGAAGTATGGATAGAAGTCCAAGGTGGGGGATTACTCTGTAACCGTTCAAATAATGGTTTACATTGTTTCCTAAGATCTTTATAGAATTCTCCTATATAGTTAAGGGATCCTAAAAATCTTTGGAGTTGAGTTTTATCAAGTATTTCATCAGGAAATTTACTGGCAAATTCAATGGCTCTATCTATTGGTTTAATTTTACCATACTAAATAGTATGACCTAGAAATCTTACTTTTGTTTGAAATAATGAACACTTATAACTAGGTGAAAGTACTAATCCATTGGTCTTGACTGTTTTGAAAAAAGAATTTAAATGTTTCCAATGTTCTCCAATTGAATTGCAATAAATAAGAATATCGTCAATATAAACAATTGTAAAATGACTAAATGGATTGAATATATTGTTCATAATATTCTGAAATTCACTAGGGTCATTCTTAAGTCCAAATGGAAATACATTTCATTCATAATGTCCAAATGGAGTAGTAAAGGCAGTTTTATACCTATCTTCATTACTAATTTGGATTTGCCAAAATCCACTTTTTAGATCAAATTTACTGAATATAACTGTTTGGTTTAATCTGTTTATTAAATCTTTTTTATTGGGTAAAGGATATCGAATCCATTCAAGTACTTCGTTTAATGGTTTATAGTTAATTACTAGTCTTGGTGCTCCTTTTTTTTCCCAGCGTTTTTATTAACATAAAAGGCTGCACATGACCAAGGTGATTTACTATTTCTAATTAATCATTTGCTTAATAATTCGTTAATTTCTTTTTTATAATATTCTAATTGTTCATGATTCATTTGAATAGGTTTAGCTTTTGTTGGAATTAAATGTTCTTTAAATTATTTTGCATAAGGTAAATTACCTATATGTTTCTTTCTATGCCAAAAGGCATGAGGAACATCTAAACATATTTCTTTTAATAAAGTTTTGTTGAATTGTTCAATTTTATTTTGGAGCTTATTATCTGTTAATTGTTCTTCAATTCTTTTATATTTAATTTCATTTTTTAAATGTCTTAAATGGCTCTTTTTATTATTTAATATTGTAAGAGTTTTAGTAACTGATTGTTCTTGAATAGTTTTTAAATCTTTTTCCTCTGGTTCTAGGATAAAATTAAATGTTACTGCCTGACCTAAATGTTTACTGACTAATCATTTAGTTGAGGTTGTAAAAGGATAGAGTAAATAAATAAAGGGTAGTCCCAACATAATTTTATTAGTCATGTTTGTTATTAGGACAAAAGAGGTATCAAAGCAAATGTTATCCGGACAAATATGAACATTAGGTAATTTGTATTTTATGTTCATTTTTCTTATCAGTTTTGATATCTTGAGTTAATAAAGTTTTAAATTTATTAACGTATTCTGTCTTTAGTTGGGGATCTGTTATTTTACTAATTAATTCTATTAGTAAATTGTTTCTTCCTCTTGAATTTTAGATAATACATTTAGGGTTTTAGTGCAACAATTTTTGTTACAATTATCTTTACATCCTATAGTAATGTTTGGTTTACTATTATCACTATTTGAGTTACTAGTAGTAGTTGATTGAAAAAGTATATATGTATAATGTTCGCTATTATCGCTAGATTCGTTCTCAATTCTCATTAGTTGAAGGATTAACTCGGTATCTTCATTGGAAATATGTAGTTGATTAAGTTTATCTTTAACTCTACACTCATTTTTATAATGACCTGGTTTGCCACAATTGTGACAAATAACTTTACTCTTATCAATTTTTTTAGTAAATTTTTTGTTATTTTTAAATGTTTTCTTTTTAAACTTTTGTAGTTTTTTGTAATATTCTTCTTTACTTTCTCTTTTAACATATTTATAAAATTTCTTATATTTATTATATTTATTATGATGTTTAGGTTTATTTCTCGAAGGGGCTATGGGTGGTAACCCATATTGCTCACAAAAAATTCCTAACTCATATTTAGCTTTGTTTTTATCTTTATTAACTTGTTTAGTAATTTTGTGATCAATACACATTTTTAATCCTATTTTTTGTATGACACTTATTATTTCACCATAAGTTAATTCGTCGTAATTTATAAATCCTAAATTTTTACTTAATTCTTCACGAATTTTATGTGCAAATAAATTAGGTAAACCATTGACGAATTTTTCTTTCCAAAATGATTTATTACTATCGTCCCTCATCATAACTCTAGACATAAAGACGTCTTTATACCATCTAAAATCACTTAGAGTTGGACAAGTTAAGTTACTGAGTTGATCATGGATTCTTTCAGTAATATTACTGGGAGTTCCAATAAAATGTTTTATTATTGTGTAAATTAAAGTATTGACTCCATCTGATGGGATTCCTATCGTTTCATCAAATATTGGTTGACCATCATTATCTAATTGGTAGGCATTAATTATGCTAAATCTAGTATCTTCAGTGAGATGTTTTTCCACCAAGATCTTAAGGTTCCTGTAAAACCACTAGCTAGAATTTCAACAATTTCACTTTGATTTAAATGGTCAAGTGTTGTTATATAGCTATTAGCTACCATGGACATATGGTTTAATTTGTTTAATATTTCTTGTTCACTAAGACCATCAATATTCCATTCATAAATTTTTTTGGCTGAAACAGAAAATTGATTATCTAGGTTTCTTTCTTCAAATTGTAAATCTGGGGGGTTGGTCTAGGATACCAATTTTTTGTTTGGGTTGTGGGATTAGGTTGGTTAAAGCTTAGTTTTTTAAATTGATTAAGGCTAGCAGAATCTATAAGATAAGAACAAGTGTTCCAAAAGAACAGAGAACAGAACATACAGATAATAGAACACTTACAAGAATTCACGGATCTTGAACTATATGATCATCACATGTAAGAATATAAACATACCTCCTGACATGGTGACGATTAGTTGATAGCAACAAGGTCTTGTACGCTTATGCTCCAATGGAGAAGTATGGATTTCTCTATCTTCTCTATATATACGTTAATTTATGTGTTGTGTATGTTCTTAATCCCACACATTTGATGGAAATGGTGGAAGTATATATAGATAGATAGAGGACCATTCAGCTCACCTTTATTTTTACCTCTCAATTAATTACCCATCAGAATTAATTAAGTAAGGTATTTTATCTCTTGAGTTTCCTATAGACCACTTTATGAGAAATTTATTATTATATATTATAATTTGTTACAGTCTCCCACTTGGTCTTGTGGGAAATAAGCCATAAATGTGCACAAGTACATTAGTTTCACCTTAAGTCCTTGGTTGATAGATTAACAAATGTATGAGTCATGGCGTGCCCATGTTATTGTACAACACGTTTACTTCCATGTACCACAACATCTGCATTTCTCACAACTAGGTCATTTATGTGAATGGCTTAATGGTCACATAATGTTTCATTCATCTTAAACATAAGAGTGTACACCTTTATGATGAGAGAAACAGAAAACTTTAGATGTTACATATATATATATATATATATATATATATATATATATATATATATATATATATATATATATACAGAGCTCAGTAATTGTCTAATTGTCTTTCATGAAACAAGTGACATAATCAGTAATTTAAGGAACTGTCCAAGAGACCTAAACTTTCAGCATGCTTTTCGAAGGTCTTAATTGGCAGTCCTTTCGTAAATATGTCTGCCACTTGCAAATCAGTGCATATGGACTCAATGATAATTTTCTTTAGTTTAACATCTTGCTTTAATAACAGGTATTTTAGGTCCATGTGTTTTGAACCGTCAGTAATCCTGTCATGCTTAGAAAAGAATGTCGCAGCTTGATTGTCACAATAGATCGATAATGGTTTAGAGATGAAGTTTAAGGCTCCAAACTGTGAAACAAAATTGCGCAGCCACGATCCTTGAATGGAAGCTTCATAACAGGCCACAAATTCAGCCATCATTGTGGATCCGAAAATCATCTCAGATTTTTGACTTTTCCATGAAACAGCACCTTCACATAAAAGATATGTATATCCAAGAGTGCAGAGTCTAGTATCAGGACATCCAGCAAAATCCGAATCAGAATAGCCAATCATCTGTGGATGTCTTGACCTTCTGTACGTAAGCATATGATTTCTGGTTCCCTTTAGGTATCTCAATACTTTCTTTGCAGCCTTCCAATGAGCGATCCCTGGATCATTCTGAAATCTTCCCAACATGCCAACAGTGTGGCTAATGTCAGGCCTGGTACAGACCTGTGCATACATCAGGCTCCCCACGAGAGATGCATAAGGATAATTCTGCATTTCTTCTCGTTCGATAGGTGTCCATGGACATTGCTTAAGAACAAGTATGTCTCCTTTATGCAATGGAACAGGACTAGCGGAACAAGACGACATGTTAAATCTCTTAAGAACTTTATCGATATAGGCCTTTTGAGACAAGCCTAGAATTCCTTGGCTTCTATCACGAAAGATTTCTATGCCTAAAACATATGAAGCCTCTCCCATATCTTTCATTTCAAAGTTCTTTGAGAGATAGTCTTTTGTCTCTCACAACAAACCAAGGTCACTACAAGCCAATAATATGTCATCAACATACAAAATCAAAAATATGAATTTGCTCCCGCTAATTTTAAGGTATATGCAAGTATCGACGACATTTTCAACGAAACCGAAATTCGTAATGGTTTTATGAAATTTTAGATACCAATCTCTGGAAGCTTGTTTTAGTCCATATATTGATTTCTTAAGTTTGCAGACCATATGCTCCTGCCCTTCATTTATGAAGCCCTCGGGTTGACACATATAAATTACCTCTTCCAAGTCTCCATTCAGGAACGCGGTTTTCACGTCCATTTGGTGTAACTCAAGATCATAATGAGCCACTAATGCCATGATGATTCTTAAAGAATCTTTCCTGGAAACTGGAGAAAAAGTCTCAAAATAATCGATGCCTTCCTTCTGATGAAAACCTTTAAACACAAGTCGAGCTTTATATCGTTCAACATCGCCTTTAGAATCTCGTTTGGTTTTAAATACCCATTTACAACCAATCGCTTTATGACCTGGTGGGAGTTGAACGATCTCCCAGACTTGATTATCACTCATAGATTTTAATTCATCCGTCATCGCATCAACCCATTTGTCAGAATTAGGGCCCTTTATGGCTTGAGCATAAGAAACCGGATCATTATGTGCCTCAGACTCTATGTGATAAAGCAAGAAATCATCAGAAATGGCCGATCTCTTTTGTCTTTGAGATCTTCTTAACGGTGTTTCCGATGACTCCCCATCAATGCTTTCATTTGTGAGAACCTCATCATTGAGCTGATCATTCATTGTGTTCTCCTCAGTGTTCTCATATGTGTTCACAGAGGAGTTCCCAATGTCTTTCGAAGTAATGTAAAGGGACCTGTACCCTTACTTCTTGAATGATCACATCACTTTGCTTTATGCTCCCACTAATCTCACTATTCTCATAGAACTTAGCATTACCAGTTTCAACTATTCTCGTACTATGGTTTGGACAGTAAATTCGATATCCTTTTGTATTTTCCGGATATCCAATAAAATATCCACTAACCGTCCTAGAATCCAACTTCTTTTCTTGTGGATTGTATATTCTAGCCTCAGCCGGACAACCCCAAACCTGGAGATGTCTTAAACTAGGTTTCCAGCCTTTCCACAGTTGAAATGGTGTTTTCGGAACTGCTTTGCTTGGAACCCTGTTTAAGATGTAAACGGTTGTACGTAAGGCTTCCATCCACAAGAACATTGGCAAATTAGCGTGACTTATCATGGATCTCACCATCTCCATATATGTACGATTTCTTCTTTCAGCAACACCATTCTGCCATGGAGATCCAGGGGCTGTGTACTGAGCAATAATTCCAAGTCTCTGAAGAAGTTTAGCAAATGGTCCAGGATGTTGTCCTGTTTCATCATACCTCCCATAAAATTCACCACCTCTATCTGACCTGATGATTTTCACCTTTTCTTTTGTCTGTCTCTCTGCCTCAGCGATGAACACTTGCACAACATCCACCGATTGAGATTTCTCATGTAATAGAAAGACATAACAATAGCGTGAGTAATCGTCGATAAATGTGATGAAATATTTTTCTCCTCCAAAAGTCGGAACATCAAAAGGTCCGCAAATGTCTGTATGTATGATTTCAAGAAGCTGGGTACTTCTTGTGGCTCCTTTCTTTGTGTTCTTTGTTGTTTTTCCCTTTATAAAATCAACACATGCTGGAACATTATTAAAATCCAATTGTGGAAGAATACCATCCTTAACTAATCGTTTGATTCTTTCAATGGATATGTGTCCCAGCCTTTTATGCCACACGAAGTAAGTGTCATCTTTTGATGACTTACGTTTTGTTTCTTTATCATGCAGGGTAAAATTAATTTCGGCATTTGGAGTTTTAAGCTCCAGCTTGTAAAAACCATTAATCAAAATTCCAGAACCAATACAACTAGAATTTTTAAATAAGCTGAAATATCCATTACCAAACTCAAACGAATATCCAAACTTATCCAGTGCACTAACGGAAATAAGATTACGAGAAATAGACGGTACATAAAGTGTTTGACACAAGTCCAACACATAGTCACTACTTAAAGTAAGTCGATAAGTTCCAATAGCTTTCACTGGAGCTTTGTCTTTATTTCCCATAAAAATAAAATCCTGATCACTTAGATTTGTAGTTTGGATCGTACTGAATCCCTGCATGGAATTCGAAACATGAACATTAGCACCAGTGTCTATCCACCAAGTAGAGGAAGGTACATCAGTTAGGTTCGATTCGAAATAACTTACAAAACCCATCGGGTTACCTTTCTTTTCGAACCAAGCCTTACGTTTATTGCAGTCCACCTGAAAATGTCCAGGTTTCTTACAGAATTTGCAAACATTATCCTTCCTTTTCTTCTTAATTGGTTGATCAGACCCATCAGACTTAAATGGTGCCTTTCTGTCCTTTTTCCCAGCTTGCTTAGAAGTTCCTTGAGTGTAATGAGCAACCTTAATGCCTTGTGATCCCTGTCTAGATTCCTCCTGAACCAATTTATTAGTCAACTCATTCAAACTCCACTTTTCCGTAATAGTGTTGTAATGAATTTTGAACGGTTCATATTGTGGAGGCAAACTAGTCAGAATAAATTGAATGAGGAAAGCATCGTCCATCTTTAATCCCAAATTGTTCAGTTTAGCAGCAAGGTTAATCATCTCAATGACATGAGCACTCATGGTGCGAGAACCATCGAACTTCATGGTTACAAGATCCGTCATCAGCTTTCCCGCAAGGGACTTGTCAGCTGTCTTGAACCTTTCTTCAATGTTCTTCAAGTATTCCTTAGCATTTTCAGCGGTGGGAAGTGATGACTTAATGTTGGTGTCAATCACCATCCGCATAAACATCATACTCAATCTG
Organism: Heracleum sosnowskyi; assembly: GCA_030848705.1. NCBI lineage: Eukaryota > Viridiplantae > Streptophyta > Magnoliopsida > Apiales > Apiaceae > Heracleum > Heracleum sosnowskyi. The sequence continues at coordinate 39,198,272 of CM061243.1, read as the reverse complement.
TTGGATCTTTCCCAATCAACATGAAACTTTCTTTCTTCGGGAGTGCTTGAGTCAGTAAGTGGACTTGGCTAATCTTTGAGAAGAGCCATGTCCAATTCAAGTACTCCCAATGAGAACTCAACTTGCTCTTTCCATTCTGAGTAGTTGGTTCCATTGAGCTTAACAACAGATGTAGCATAAGAACTGAGAGCCGAAGGCGCATGGACTGTAAATAGAGATACACAAATTTAATCTTAAGTAACACATAAAATGAATCCTTTTAGTCAAGAATTTTGAACACTCCTGTGGGTAGTTTTATTTCTAAATTCTTCATAAGTTTAAATACTCCTGTGGGTAGCATTTAAATGTTTTCATCAATTTTTTTAAGATTCCAAGTACTCATGTGGGTAGTACTCGAAATACACATAAAGTCCAACAAAATGTAATAACTAATGAAAAGATCAGGTGTAAGACATATTCGGCATAAGGCATGAACCAAGTTTTACAAGATGATGACCAAACATTATGACAACAGGAAAATCAAAAATTCATATCATAAACATGATTGCGTAACAAAAGATGTCGATATGCATAACAACATAATACACATGTTAAAACACTATCACGTAAGAATATAAACATAATCCATGGACAAGATAGTATTCATAAAAGTGTTAGTGTTAGTGCCCTAGAGACAATGTGATTGTGCTTCTAGGAAATACTTTTGTTAATTAATGATTATGTTCTATCGATTATTCTACATTAATTTATTATGTCTTTATTTACTGCGATATAAATATTAGTATAATAAATGTCCTTGGAACATACAACACGTATTCTATATCTTTAAGTATGTGACTTAGAAATGAGATTATAAGAATAGTGTTTATATTCCTAAATATCCCTAATCGAGCATTGTAAGTTTGGGACAACTATAATGCATAAAGATTAGTATGTTTGTTGACAGATGACCACATCTCATTGGTCATTGGTATAGTGATACTAAAGTCAAGAACATAGGTGCATGTAATATTCTACATGGCACTGGATAGACCCACAGTGAGATTCTTCATGTTTTATAAAGTCATAAGAAAGACTCACAGTGATAGTGGTGTAATGATCCTTTGACTTGAGATCATTATATTTCTATACGATGATTAATGTACTCTGACTACATTAAAAGTTACCTTTGACCGGGTAATGATAAAAGTGTACATCGGGTATATTATGAGTCGTATGAGAAATATGAATGATAGATAAAGGATTTAACCCTCCTATAATTAGGAGAGATATTATTGGCCTCTTGATTGAGTGAGACTATGAAATGCATGGCCATGCTCAAATATTGATTTGTTTTTAATAGTCTACTCATTGATCAAGGAAACCCGGATTAAATTATGAAGAGGATGACAATGAACATGCCTCGAGTTTAATCTATAATATATGTTTAAAGGGATTATATTACACGGAAACATTTATCATGAAAGGTTTAATTGAATCACTGATTTAATTATTATTTAATTGGGTAGCAATGATGTATTACTAGATGCCGCTCATTGTTTATAATTTTATTGAAGAATAAAATTATTGCCAATTAAATAATAACCTATAGGGTCACACACAAAGAACGCCTAAAGGAAGAATTAATATAAATTACGAATTTAAATTAATTAATTATAATTCAAATATTATTATATATTAATTAAGTTGGACTTAATTAATTGAATGATATAAGATTTGAATTTTAAAGATATGCTTTTCTAAATTAATTAAGTTTGACTTAATTAGTTATTTAAATAATGGATTAAAAAACCTATATGGTCTAGGTTTTATGAAACCTACATGGGCTAGGTTTAATTCATAATGGGCCTTCTCTTACCCATCATATAAATAGAATATGATGGGCTCTTTTAGGGTGAAGCAAGTGCTAAAAACGTTTTTGATAAGAACCCTAATTATAGAGGCAAAAGAGAGAGGCAAGAAGAAGAAGCATATCTCGGTTTTGGTGGCTAGTACCTCCGTCCTTGGCGAGATCGTTTGACGATTCTTGAAGGTGTTTGTGTGGATACCGTAGAGGCGTATATCGAGAAGGTATCGCTGTGATTCAAGCTTGAACCTCCATTAATGGCTAATCGAAAAGCTTCTTTAAGGTAAAACACTATCACGAATTAAAATATCTCTTTTTCGCATGGATCCTGGTTTGGGTTTCGATTTTATTTTGGTTTTAAAGTTATTTTTTTCGCTGCGTTTGTGCCTCGAAACCAACAATGGCATCAGAGCTACTTGCGAAAAGTTTTAATTCGTTATGTGTTTTAAAAGTTTTTGATATATACATGTTTGTATATGATTTGCCATGTTTTCGTTGCTATACAATCCATGTATATATGTGTATATATGTTTCTGAATATTTGATATTCATATGGATTGAATAATCATGTGATGATTGGATATATTCCTTATGTATATATGATATATATTGTTCTTGTTATGGAGATTGTATACGATGCGATTTCTGAACGATCTGAACAGGTTTGGTGAAATCTGTGTCCATTATCCGAATTGAGCAAACGATATATGTTTTCTGACTGGAATCGGGTCACTGAGAAATACTGACATAGTCAGGTTCTCGTCTGTAAGCCATTTGATGTCGTTACAGGCCCCAAAACAGCGAGTCAAGTGTTTCTGATTTAAATTTGTATTTTGATTATGCGTTATATGTTCTATGATTTGATCATGATGAATATATGATATTCATATGGATTGTATAATCATGAGATGATTGTATATATTGTTGTATGTATATGATACATGTTTTGTTTTTATTACAAGAATCGTATTCGATACGAATTCTGAAACAGTTGTCGCAGATTTGCTGAAATCTGTATCAAGTGTCTGATTTACGCAAACGATATGTGTTTTCCGACTGAAAACGAGCGTCTGAACAAAACTGATAGCATAGCTATCATCGACTCATCTGTAAGGCGTTTGACACCGTTCAGTGCATGAAAAAGGCGATTTATTGTTTTCAGAATTTGATTCTGATTTTCTGATTTTTGCGGTATATGATTTCTTTGATTGGATCATCTGAAATATGATATGGTATAACATGATTAGATAATATGACATGTTATTTAATTGTTACTTGAGCATGGTGCTGGTTATGGCCTTAAGACCCGTTGTTTAATGGTTTATGGTTTTGGTTTTATAAATACGACTTGCATGTCGTTTTCTTCATTCTTGTAATTGTTTAACCTCGAATGTAAATCGAGTTTTATTATGTAAGTACATTAGTATAGGTTCGATTCAATTGTTCAATGTAATGTACTTGAAGATTGAAGGACGATCCAAGAGGAGGTGCATTCAAGGGAACAAGGAGAATGAAGACATGTAATTGTATTTATGTATTTCCACCATAGATTGACCTTGATCCTTTCATTAGCTTGAAAGGATCATATAGGATAAAGGCCATAACCAAGCACGTTTACATATTGCACTTTACATATTGATGTATGATTGTATGTGTAGGATACAATGTGATGCATGCTTTAATTAGATTAATCATGTATTAATGTATGTATTAGATACATCACCCATGCCATGCCTGCTAAACAAGATAAAATCTGTAACGATTCAAGATTTTAAAATTGAACAAAACGAACATGAGATTCCTGGGTTTATGAAACACGGAAATAAGTATGAATTTCCAATTTTTGATATGGGGCGATTTTGACAAAAATACAAGCAGCGCTTGTAAGCAAGGTGGATTTTAAGTGAGACCACTGTGACTCCTCCGCTGGACTGGAAATCAAACCATTGATGAATTTTGAATTGAAGTACTTAGTTCAAGGAAAAATTGGGAATCTCTTGATGATGGGATCATGGTCGTTTTAATAACTAAACCCCTTAACAAAATATTAAGTTTTAATCGGATGCTTTCCAATGAATGAACACTCATCGAATCCTAGATCGATAAGGGGAAGGGCTGTCAGTGGCAGGGGACTCCTATCTATCGTGGTGAGATGCGACGAATATAAACGGTTATATTCGGTCGTTGTATCATTGGGTCTAACTTAACTGAGTCGTCATAATAAGGTGAAAATAAACGGTTATATTCAACTATTATGAACTTAGAAGCATAGAGTTTGGTTAAAAATCTATTAGATAGATAAGATCAATCGTTGTTCGCCAAACTATCCAAGAATTATATGTGATATAATTGACAACTGTTGTCTACCTAAATAATCATTTTTTAAGGACTTCCAGTGGTTGACTTAGAACATGACCAAATATGGATCTTGGCTCACTAGAAAGAATTATGCGATATACTTTCCGAATTGATAGTAAGGGCTATTAATTTGATAAAAATAGTGGGAGATATATATATTTTGAATATATATGAATAATCACTTGAACATAAATTAATAATACCGTAGACCGATTATTTTATGCATTTTAACATTGTAGAAATTCTAAATGACAAACAACTCAAATAACTTCTCCGTGCGATCAGTCCTTGAGAAGGACAAGTTGACAGGAACAAACTTCCTTGATTGGCAAAGGAATTTGAGGATTGTCCTCAGGCAAGAGCGAAAGCTCTATGTCATTGATATTCCACGCCCTGGACCTCTACCTGTAGGTGCATCGGTCGATGATCGAATTTCTTATCAGAAGCATATCGATGATGACAATGATGTTACTTGTCTGATGCTTGAGACTATGAATCCTGAGCTTCAGAAACAGCATGAGCAAATGGTTGCTTATATTATGATTGAGCACCTTAAACGTATGTTTGAAGGACAGGGTCGTCAAGAGAGGTTTGATACAAGCAAAGCCTTGTTTGCAAAGGCAAAAGCAAAGGGTGATTGTCACTATTGCAAGAAGCCGGGTCACTGAAAGAGAAACTGTCAAAATTACTTGGAGGATATGAAGAAACTGAAGGGTGTTCAGATTTCTGACCCAGGTATTTATGTTATAGAAGTCAATCTATCTACTTCTACATCATGGGTATTACATACTGGATGTGGTTCTCACATTTGTATAAATGTGCAGGAACTTTGAAGTAGTAGGACTTTGACTGAAGGAGTAGTCGACCTACGCGTTGGCAATGGAGCAAAGGTTGCTGCACTGGCTGTAGGGACTTATCATTTATCGTTGCCCACTGGGCTTATTTTAGAACTTGAGAACTATTTTTACGTGCCTGCAATTTGCAGAAACATTATTTCCGTTTCTTGTTTGGACAAGATTGGTTTTTCGTTTTTGATTCAGAACAATGGTTGTTCCTTTTCATTGAATAATGTTACCTATGGGGTTGCACGTTTGTTTAATGGTTTATATGTTCTTGATCTTGATACTCCTGTCTATAATATAAATAATAAACGTCTTAAGACAAATGACTCAAATCAAACATACCTCTGGCACTGTCGTTTAGGCTATATAAATGAGAATCGCATTTCCAAGTTACATAGAGATGGATACTTGGATAAGTTTGATTTTGAATCATACGAAGAATGTGAACCGTGTCTCATTGGCAAAATGACTAAAGCTCCTTTTACCGGACAAGGTGAGAGAGCCACCAAACGATTGGAATTGATACATAGTGATGTATGTGGTCCAATGCGTACGATGGCAAGAGGTGGCTTTTACTATTTCATAACTTTTACTGATGATTTTAGTATATACGGATATGTGTATCTTTTGAAGAACAAATCCGAATCGTTTGAAAAATTCAAAGAGTATAAGGCCGAAGTAGAAAAGCAAATAGGCGAAAGTATAAAAGCTCTACGATCTGATCGTGGAGGAGAATACTTAAGCTTGGAATTCAAGAATTTCTTAAAGGAGTGTGGTATTGTATCACAACTCACTCCTCTTGGAACACCACAATGGAATGGGGTGTCTGAGAGGAGAAATCGTACTTTGTTGGACATGGTGCGATCATTGATGAGTCAAGCGGATCTTCCAATTTGTTTCTGGGGTTACGCCCTAGAGACGGCTGCACAAACACTAAACCGAGTTCCTTCTAATCGGTTCAAAAGACACCATATGAGATATGGACTGAGAAACGTCTTAGCATGTCCTTTATGAAAGTATGGGGATGTGAAGCGTTTGTAAAACGTTTAGTCTCTGATAAGCTAGGACCAAAATCAGATAAATGTAATTTTGTGGGATACCCAATTGAAACAAAAAGAGGTATTATTTCTATAAACCTCCAGAGAACAAAGTGTTTGTTGCTCGAACGGCTGTGTTTCTAGAGAGAGAACTACTTTCCAAGAAAAACAGTGGGAGGATAATAGATCTCGATGAGGATCGAGAACCACAAGATAACGTTGAACCAGAGCTGGAACATCAGCAGAATGTGACTCAAGATGTTGAGAACAATACTGCTCAAGAAACACAGGTTGTTCGTAGATCTAGTAGGATTCGCCATGAGTCAGAGAGATATTATGGATTTCTCCTGACTCAAAGTGGCGATGTGATGCTTGTAGATGATGATGAGCCTCTCACCTATAAGGATGCTATGAATAGTCTAGATTCCGAGAGATGGCTGGAGGCCATGAAATCTGAGATGGATTCCATGTATGAAAACCAAGTATGGACTTTGGTTGAACCACCTGATGGGGTAAAACCCATAGAGTGCAAGTGGGTTTTCAAAAGGAAAACTGACATGGATGGTAATTTACAGACCTATAAAGCAAGACTGGTGGCGAAGGGTTTCAAGCAAATTCATGGTATTGACTATGATGAAACTTTCTCACCAGTGGCTATGGTCAAATCCATCAGGATTTTGCTTGCGATAGCAGCTTATTATGACTATGAAATTTGGCAAATGGATGTTAAGACCGCTTTCTTAAATGGGAGCTTAGAAGAGGATGTGTACATGACACAACCTCAGGGTTTTGTTGATCCAAGGTTTGCCAAAATGGTCTGTAAGTTGCGACGATCCATTTATGGATTGAAGCAGGCTTCGAGGAGATGGAACATTCGTTTTGATGAAACAGTCAAAGAGTTTGGCTTCATTCAAAATCAGGATGAGCCATGTGTTTATAAGAAGGTTAGTGGGAGCCATGTGGCATTCCTAGTATTATATGTAGATGACATATTACTAATAGGGAATGACATTCCTTCTCTAAAGACTGTGAAGACTTGGTTGGGAAAAAGTTTCTCGATAAAAGACTTAGGCGATGCTACCTGTATCTTAGGGATCAGGATCTATAAAGATAGATCTAGAAGATTAATCGGTTTAAGTAAGAGTACATACATTGACAAAGTGTTGCATCGTTTAGGGATGCAAGAGGCAAAAAGGGGCTATGTCCCATTGTCTCATGGGATAGCAATCTCAATAGAAAACTGTCCTAGATCATCAGATGAAAAGGACCGTATGTGTAAAGTACCATATGCTTCGGTAATTGGTTCTATAAAGTATGCAATGATATGTACTCGTCCTGATGTTTCGTATGCTTTAAGCATGACGAGCAGATACCAGTCTAATCCCGGTGAGAGTCACTGGACAGCTGTCAAGAATATTCTTAAGTACCTTAAACGGACTAAAGATTCATTCTTGATATACGGAGGAGATGAGAAGCTAGTTGTAAAAGGTTACACCGATGCTAGTTTTCAGACAGATAGGGACGTTACTATGTCTCAGTCTGGATTCATGTTTTGTCTAAATAGAGGTGTTGTAAGTTCGAAAGGTTCGAATATACACATATGTAAAGTGCAAACTAATGATAATGTTGCGGACCCACTGACTAAGGCTTTGTCACAGCAGAAGCACGAATGTCACACTAGTTCCATGGGTATTAGATACATGGGTGATTGGCTCTAGTGCAAGTGGGAGATTGTTAGTGTTAGTGCCCTAGAGACAATGTGATTGTGCTTCTAGGAAATACTTTTGTTAATTAATGATTATGTTCTATCGATTATTCTACATTAATTTATTATGTCTTTATTTACTGCGATATAAATATTAGTATAATAAATGTCCTTGGAACATACAACACGTATTCTATATCTTTAAGTATGTGACTTAGAAATGAGATTATAAGAATAGTGTTTATATTCCTAAATATCCCTAATCGAGCATTGTAAGTTTGGGACAACTATAATGCATAAAGATTAGTATGTTTGTTGACAGATGACCACATCTCATTGGTCATTGGTATAGTGATACTAAAGTCAAGAACATAGGTGCATGTAATATTCTACATGGCACTGGATAGACCCACAGTGAGATTCTTCATGTTTTATAAAGTCATAAGAAAGACTCACAGTGATAGTGGTGTAATGATCCTTTGACTTGAGATCATTATATTTCTATACGATGATTAATGTACTCTGACTACATTAAAAGTTACCTTTGACCGGGTAATGATAAAAGTGTACATCGGGTATATTATGAGTCGTATGAGAAATATGAATGATAGATAAAGGATTTAACCCTCCTATAATTAGGAGAGATATTATTGGCCTCTTGATTGAGTGAGACTATGAAATGCATGGCCATGCTCAAATATTGATTTGTTTTTAATAGTCTACTCATTGATCAAGGAAACCCGGATTAAATTATGAAGAGGATGACAATGAACATGCCTCGAGTTTAATCTATAATATATGTTTAAAGGGATTATATTACACGGAAACATTTATCATGAAAGGTTTAATTGAATCACTGATTTAATTATTATTTACTTGGGTAGCAATGATGTATTACTAGATGCCGCTCATTGTTTATAATTTTATTGAAGAATAAAATTATTGCCAATTAAATAATAACCTATAGGGTCACACACAAAGAACGCCTAAAGGAAGAATTAATATAAATTATGAATTTAAATTAATTAATTATAATTCAAATATTATTATATATTAATTAAGTTGGACTTAATTAATTGAATGATATAAGATTTGAATTTTAAAGATATGCTTTTCTAAATTAATTAAGTTTGACTTAATTAGTTATTTAAATAATGGATTAAAAAACCTATATGGTCTAGGTTTTATGAAACCTACATGGGCTAGGTTTAATTCATAATGGGCCTTTTCTTACCCATCATATAAATAGAATATGATGGGCTCTTTTAGGGTGAAGCAAGTGCTAAAAACGTTTTTGATAAGAACCCTAATTATAGAGGCAAAAGAGAGAGGCAAGAAGAAGAAGCATATCTCGGTTTTGGTGGCTAGTACCTCCGTCCTTGGCGAGATCGTTTGACGATTCTTGAAGGTGTTTGTGTGGATACCGTAGAGGCGTATATCGAGAAGGTATCGCTGTGATTCAAGCTTGAACCTCCATTAATGGCTAATCGAAAAGCTTCTTTAAGGTAAAACACTATCACGAATTAAAATATCTCTTTTTCGCATGGATCCTGGTTTGGGTTTCGATTTTATTTTGGTTTTAAAGTTATTTTTTTCGCTGCGTTTGTGCCTCGAAACCAACAATAAGGATGCTTGTACTGATAGGAATGATCATATGTCCGGTAACCGTGTCTCTGATACCACATATAAGATAAGAACAAGTGTTCCAAAAGAACAGAGAACAGAACATACAGATAATAGAACACTTACAAGAATTCACGGATCTTGAACTATATGATCATCACATGTAAGAATATAAACATACCTCCTGACATGGTGACGATTAGTTGATAGCAACAAGGTCTTGTACGCTTATGCTCCAATGGAGAAGTATGGATTTCTCTATCTTCTCTATATATACGTTAATTTATGTGTTGTGTATGTTCTTAATCCCACACATTTGATGGAAATGGTGGAAGTATATATAGATAGATAGAGGACCATTCAGCTCACCTTTATTTTTACCTCTCAATTAATTACCCATCAGAATTAATTAAGTAAGGTATTTTATCTCTTGAGTTTCCTATAGACCACTTTATGAGAAATGTATTATTATATATTATAATTTCTTACAGAATCATCACTGTCGTTAGAGCTTTCATGAAAGCCTAGGACTCCTATAGTTTTACTGGATTCTGGTTTGTCTAGTTTCTTAAATAATTTATCTAATGTTTTAATTAGTCCTTTGTCTTTACTAGGTAAGCTTAAATTTTCTCTTTTACTATGTAAATTTATTAAGGGTTTTTCTTCACAATCTTGGTTGTTTTCTTTAATAATGCTTGGATCTAAATATTGTTTAATATTTGGATCTTTAATCTTGTCTTCAATTTTATCTAATTGTTTACCTAGAGAGGCTAGATACTGATTAATGAAATTATTTTGTTCAATTAATTTCTTTTCGTCATTCTGTCCATCAGATATTTTGAATGGCGAAGCTATAACTAACGTATCTTTTACTAGAATTATTATTGTTTCTATTGGGGGATGACTGGATGAGATTTTAGACCTATCTTCTTTTATCCATTGTGTCTTAGTAATTACATTGCATTTACCATAATATTTTTCATACCAAGAATAAAAAGTAATATTAATTTTCTCTTTTGTTAGAAAAATCTTCCATTTATTAACTATTTTATCTCTTTCTTTTTACTATGATTTTCTCTAAATTGGTGTCTTTTTAACCTATTTTCTTTTGAATTGAAATCTTCTGTTAAGAATTTCCAATTAATTTTAACTTCTTTATTAATAGTTTTTAACTGATGATTAATAGGTTTGGTTTCAAAATCTGATTGTGTAGGAGATAATTGTTCATTATCGTCTTCAGATTGATTACTGGATTGAGTATAAAAGGGGTGACTAGTTTGTCCTTCATTGATGATACCTTTTAATTTTATATCTTTGATATTTGTTTTACTGAGTAGCTCAGAATCTTGTCTAGATGACATTACTTTACTGAGTAAATCAGAATCTTTTCTAGATGATATTACTGATTGATTACCAATTTCTTCTAACATAAGTGGTTTCCTAGAATTATCAAAACTTATTCTAACAGTTCCATCTAAGTATTGTTTTATGTTATCTAGATTCATTATACCGCTTGTTAATGGTGTCTGAGGTATTTCATTATCTAAGACCCATTGGTTAGGAAGGTTAATATCTTTCCAAAGTATTTTTTTGGTACTTGGATATTAGCATCATTAGTACTACTTTGAATTAAAACAGTTTTGTCTTTTGGACATTTACTAAGTGCATGAATATTTAAATTAGTTTTCATTGTTTTATAATAAATTCTATAAATCAATGCAAGTGGTTGGGATCCCTCAATCATATGAGTGATTTCACCAGTTGTTTTAATATTTAATGTTAATGCTTTTAACAGGTGGGGGTCATTCAGACTTAAAGTAAAGTCTGGGAAACAGTTAAAGTGGACTGGTCCATTATGGAGGCTAGATTCCATGATTCCTAATATACTAGGGACATAGTTTAAATATCTTGCATCTCTTAAACATAAAAGAATGCTAGAATTGATTCCTTTTACTGATAATGGTTTTACTGCTACTTGTATTAATCCTATGTGAATAAAATTATAATTTTTTTTTTATATTTTCTTATAATTTCATTTGTTAATAGAGAGCAGTTTTCATGTTCTTTGTTGATAGCATAAATTTTTTCGACTGTTTTAACATTATAATTTGTTTTAAAATTATCTGTAAAGGTTGACTGATAGATTTGTTTTGGATCTATACTGGGTATATTCCAATTACCTAAATCTTGACTAATGTTTTCATAACTATGTTCTTCTTGGTTTATGAAATCTGGGATCGACGTCATCGGTGACCTCGAGCTAACTGAAGAACTAGACCTAAAGAGTCTATTCATTAATCTTGTTTTTAACTGTTTTTATTACCTAAAGTGATTTTGGGAATATTAGTTCATACCTTCTTACCTTAAGTCTACACATACATATGTCTAACGCCCTTATCCAACACTGCTCTAACCTGAGACTTACAAAAGGATTACCTGGCAACGACACTAGGTGGTCTACAGTAAGAGTGGTGACTAAATTAGCAGAATAACTAAAAGGTAACATGAAACAGTTGTAAAAACACTAGTAATGAACGGAAAATAGCAGGAATAGTTACTCAATAACTCAATGATTACCAGCTGGCTTTGATACCAAAAGGGGAGAGTTCGGAAAGAACAGATAGAAGAACAGATTTCGGAAAGAACAGATAGAAGACCAGATATAATATTTATATATATATATATTCTATTCTATATTATTAAAAACGAAACATTTAAAGTTTGATTGGTAAGTTGGTCGGCACAATTTTTTGGTACTTCGTGTATTTACTTAATTACCCTTACTTATTTTTTTTTAAAAATATTATTAAAATTAGAGTAAAAGGTTTCTCGGCGTCGCCTTACAACGACACCTCGTAATTCGAACACTATACAATTAAAAATTCAATAAAAAAAGAAGATAAAATAACTAAATACTTAGGACGTAAATTTACTATATGTGACAAATTATCATACAATAAAAATGCATATATATATATATATATATATATATATATTTATATATATATATAAGATCTACTAATTTATTTTTAATCATATTTTGCGTATTTATGTAATTAAAAAAAACTAAACAAATATAAGTGTACTATGGAAATCAATATATTAAAATTACAAATATTAAAATATAAGTGTACTATAGAAGCACAAACTACTAAGAGAAAAAACCCAGTAAAATTACAAATATCATAGGTTAATCCAAACAAATATAAGTATAAATAAAATTTATTGAATTAAGACCTGATTTCTTTGACGAATTGAATTCTATGAATACTAAGAACGTTTGTAATTAAGTGGTACAACAAATCCGATTTTTGAAAAACCTTGTCATGGATACACATTCAAATTAGTTTGCAATTAACGATCCAGTTCCTTAAAAATATACAAACAAATTCATGAAAATACAAACAGAAAAAATCCATCATGAGTAAGTAAAACAAAGAAAACATGACTAACGAAAAAGAAGAAATTTCATATACAAAGCAAATTAACTAAACACATCAAACATATATCAATATTATACACAATAATACATTGTTAAATTATACATACTTAGGTACAATTTGATTTAAAAAGTAATTTATCAATATCCGGTCTACCTTCCGTGAGCGCTGCTTATGTATTGACACGTACATAAATGTATTTGTCATAATTAACAATCGTTAAAGCAACTCTGTTAAGGATCATCCATGTTTCATTTTATGCAAGTTCAAATATATATAGTGTAAGTAATGATATATTATACACAGTCACAAATATAAACCCTCACACCAATAGAATGAGATACATACATATAAACAATCAAAATTGTAATTTGAAAAAAATGATAACACCAATTAAAGATTGATTTGAAATAGTTTCTATAATTTAATTTTTTTTATATATATTTATCCATAACATAAGGATATAACCGAATTCACGTATATCTATTGTAGGTGTCAAAATGAGAAAAAATTAAATGTTTTAGATCATAACAAAATTAATGAATTATTTTATTTATAAGGAAATATGACATAAGAGCATCGAATTTAAATTTGGAAAATGTAAGGTTGTAAAAAATTTGGAAAATTTTGATTAAAGAAATTGATTATACTTTGTACACTGATCCAATTTACATATTTACTTGTGTATGTGCATACTTCCACTAATTATGCAAATAAAATACATGAGACATTATTAATTTGATAGAATATTAACTTTATATTCTTACTTTCAAAAGAACTTTATATTCTTAATTGGTGTGCAAGTATAATTATGTTATACATGTTTATTTGTTGTATATATATATAACTCTACAACAACTATCCAAACAGTAAATATGCACACATATAAAATGATAATAGAGAAATATGATTCATAAATTTCTCCAACATAAAACCCTTGATTTAAGTACTGATTGAGTAATAAACAAAAAAGGAAATAAATTGAAGGATCTTTTCAAATTTCAAAAATTATGAGATCGGATGATTTGAATGTTGAAATGCTACAAATTATAAAATTTAGAATCGGAAATATATATCAAATAGTAATTTATTTGCCATAAAACTTCAGTTAAAGTCTTCTCGGTGTCGCCTAACGGCGATCCATCGAAATTTAAACCATATACATTTGAAAAATCAACTAAAAAAAGATAAAGTAACGAAATATATATGATGTAAATTACCAAGTGTAGTACCAATGTCACCCACCAAAATGTGTACATATTCATGTTTATGATCAAATACTATAATTATTTATTACATACTGCATATGTTATATAATTAAAATATTTTGAATAAATATAAGTGTACCATACACATAAATATATAAAACATTTAACATCCAAAAGAGGCACAAACTACTAAAATAAATTTAAAATTTAAACATCACAAATTTATCTAAATAAATGTAATTATGAGTAACAAAGTAAGTCACAATTATACGAATATCTTAGGTTGCAATCACACATATAATTCTTTTAAAACATAGATATCATCTATACTAAATATCATAAACACAAAAAGAAGTATAATTAAACATTCATCAAACTAATATCATGTCAATATCAAACCAATAACATTCAACTAAAATTGTACAAATACATCAATTTAACAATACATTATATTAACATTAGTTGCTTATGTTGAGAAATTCGAGTCCATGAATACCACGTTCTCTTACGATCAGGAGTTTCATGGATAACATAATCTCTTCCAGTCAAGAATTTAAATATATACGATTTGAGATTCACCTGCAATTGGTTTAACGTTCAACACAAAATAAATAAATATTTAGCAAATTTAAGTAAACAACAAATATATTCGACAAAAAGTGTATATATGCATTACATAAATATAAAACGTAACCTTTATTTTTTGTCCACTTTGAATTCATGGATACCACGACCTCTTATGATCAAGAACTCAAGTCTATAAGATTTGGGATTCACCTGCAATTATTATATAACAAAATCAACGTAAGTAACGATGCAATGTAGCTTACATATATGTTTAATTATCATGCTTGTTGTCCTTGAAAAAATGATTCAAACTTTTATATTCTGCACAATTTAAAGATTCAAACTTTTGTATTCTGCACAATTTAAACAAACATTAGTAACATATTTAAGTAAGCAACAAAAACACATACATATATAAAAACATGTATAATCAACACAAACACTAACGAAAAAAATGAAAAAATAGTAGACAAAGAAGAAGACAGAAAATGGAAAAAAGGAGAGAAAAAATAGAGAGAAAGAAGATATTAACATTAACATTATGAATGGCGAAGATCAAAGTTTTATAATCAAGAAATACTTGTAACCAAACATGAATTTGAATTTTGAAAATAGATAACAAAAATCACGGATATAAATACATATACTTGTATATGTATTTATCATATCTGATTCAAAATTTGAAACTAAAATATGGATATTAGTTGTTGATTGATTTAAAAGATATGGAAAGTATTGATTGCATGTGTGACTATATGGATATTATTGTTGAATGATCCACAATTTAAGGTAGATATTAATTATTTCTTTTTATTACCTTATATTTTTTGATTATGATATTATCATATTGTTAACTTGATTTTAGGTAAATCAAATTTAAAATGAATAATATCCATTTATGTTTATGGAGCTGACAATCTGCATATTCAAAATTGGAATAAATTACAACATTGATTATGATTTATACATTGATTTGAATTTCATATCTAATTGTGTATGTCATATTGTTCATTATGAAATTTATTTATATGATTATTCAATGATTCCACTAATTGAGCCAATAAATAGATATTAATTTCTTGATTTAATATATTGTCAATTTTACATCCTTAACTAGTGCGTGATTATAACTATACTATAATAATAGAATGATGTCATATTGACATAATATTTTATAATTTAGAATTTACCAAAATAACCATAAAATGTATGAATTGGATTGATGATGTAAGATGACATAATATTTTTAAATTAGGAATTTATCAAAATAGACATAAGATGTATGTAGAGGTAAAATTTTTAAGAGTATTTGGTGAAATTACCTAAATACTTCACTAGCAGCTATCAATACTATTATATAAAGGAGAAGACGGGGTCGGTGAGGTGGCGCTCTCAGATCGCTTCGTTCTATTTTTCTAATTTTCTCAATTTTTTGAATTAATAATATTAAAAATTCGAAAAAATCTCAAATACCTTTTAAATACTTACTAATAGAGGAAACATAGGTGAGGTGGCGCTCTCAGATCGCTTCGTTCTATTTTTCTAATTTTCTCAATTTTTTGAATTAATAATATTAAAAATTCGAAAAAATCTCAATTACCTTTTAAATACTTACTAATAGAGGAAACATATAATATTATTGCATTACACAATTAATAGCATTTAATTGTTGTAACGCATTCCAGTAATGCGTTACAGCCCCTCTGTCCACATTAAATTTGATTTCTTGGGAGTTTGGTAACTCCGTTTTGGGCGTGCAATATACCGTTGGATTCGTTTTTCCGAGACGGATCTAATGGAGTGGTCAAATATTTTTTATATAAAAGTTTGGAACTGTTTATATTCCCGGATGTGTTTTAAAGCATGTATTAATTGTTTTAATTGCTTTTAAATACTATAATAAATCCATACATCATTATATCATTGTATGACATGATATTACTTGCATGTTTACTTGTTTATTTATTTTTATATATGAGATATATGCCTATATTTACCATGCGATGATAGATTTAGGTGAACTTAAATCAATATAAGGCGTGCTCTAGAAAATCTAGAATAGGAATCGTTTCTTGCCTTAACAATAATATTATGAGTACAACCATGAGATTCTTATGTTTATGAAACATAGAGTGAAATACTCTTTTGATGTTGAAAATGAAAATTTCTGTCTAGGCCGTTGGGTTTTAAGCGGGACCGATGTGACCCCTCCAACACACTGGGAATGTTTCATTTAAATATCATAATTGTATTTTGTTCAAGAAAAAGAGAATCTCCTAGTAATATGATTATGGTTGTAACATAATATAATCCCTCTAAAATTAAATAATATCAAGTAGTAATTGGCCAATGACACAACGGGCTTGTGTCGGTCATAGCCTTCCAACATGGTAGAAAGTAGTTCTTATTTTTGAATCATTGTCGTTTCGTGCTACAGCCGAGGGCTTTGATTTCGAAATAAGAAATACTTGTCTATTACATAGAGATGTGTACAATGAATTAGAATCTAATGGTCATTATGTGCTACAGCCGTGGGCTGTTGGAGACTGATTCAATTGTATGAAATGTTGGGTTAGACTTGACTTAGAATATTGAGTTTGTCGTGCTACAGCCGTGACTCAATTATTCAAGAGGCTAAAGTTTTATTAGGGAATAAAATGAGATGTAATTGACAAGAGTTGTCTGCCTACTAAACATCACATGGCGTTTCGTGCCACAACCGAGGTTGTGTGATGGAATGTAGATCCCTATTCCCACTAGCATTATGAATGCTTAATTTTTCACTTAGGGGTTGTATAAATTAGGTAAACTAGTGGGAGCCACTTATGAATAAAGACCCGATTCATATAGTGTTTTAAAATGAAATTGAATATTTGCTAAGTGTTGTTATGTGTTTATCATTTACAGATTTACTATATACATTATGTCTTCTGCACTATCACTCCGGAGCATACTGGATGCTCACAAATTGACTGGTCCTAATTTTGCTGACTGGCTTCGAAACCTGAAAATTGTTCTCAGGGTTGAGAAGCTGGAATATGTGCTTAACTCACCTAAGCCTGCTGAACCTGCTGACGATGCACATAATGATGAACATGTTGTGTATCGTAAGTGGATAGATGATGCAAATGTTGCGCAATGTATCATGCTAGCTTCCATGAACATTGAGCTACAGAAGCAGCATGAGCATATGGATGCTCACACTATCCTAACGCATCTACAAGAGTTGTATGATGTGGCAGGGAGGACAGCTCGATATGATATATCGAAGGAGTTGTTCCGCTGTAGGATGTCTGAGGGATCGTCTGTGAATGACCATATACTTAAGATGATCAATTTGATTGAACGTCTTGGACAACTTGGTTTCAACATGGATGGGGAGCTGAGTCAAGACTTGGTCTTGCAATCACTTCCGGGTTCGTTTTCGCAGTTTGTTGTGAACTTTCACATGAATAAGTTGGACGCCAGCCTGGATGAACTCCACAACATGTTGAAGACTGCGGAATCGAATTTTCCCTCTAAGAAGAGTTCTGTTCTTCTAATTGGTGAAGGTTCCAATCCTAAGAAAAGGAAGAAGAACCCTCCCAAGAAGAAGAAAGTAGGTGAGAAAAAGCCTGTTCCACCAAAAGCTGAAGACCCCAAAAGCAAAGCTGTTTGCTTCCACTATAACAAGGTGGGGCACTGAAAGAGGAACTGCAAGGTTTACCTTGCAGAATTGAAGAAGAAGAAGGGTAGTGAGACTGCTGCTTTTGATTCAGGTATGTTCATGATTGAAGTGAATATGTCATTAAATCAAATTTCTACTTGGGTATTAGATACCGCCTGTGGTTCTCACATTTGCAATTCGTTGCAGGGACTAAGGAGAAGTAGGACTCTTGAGGAAGAGGAGGTGATTCTACGGATGGGAAATGGAGCAAGAGTTGCTGCTGAAGCTGTAGGATCATTTGATTTACATATGCCTACGGGCAAGACTATTGTTTTAAATAATTGTTATTTTGTTCCCTCGATTGTGAGGAATATTATTTCTATTCCCATGTTAGACTTGGCTGGATTTTCGTTTGTTATTCAGAATAATGAATGTTCAATTCTTAGAGATAATGTTCTTTATGGTAGTGGTATTTTAAATAATGGTCTGTATGTATGTGACGTAGAGCATAATTTACTACAAATTGAACGTACTAATAAAAGGAAAAGGGATGATGAAAATCTCACCTATTTGTGGCACTGCAGACTTGGTCATATTAGTGAAAATAGACTTCGTACATTGCATAAGGAAGGGTTACTTGACCCCTTTGATTTTGAATCATATCCTACATGCGAGTCTTGTCTATTGGGTAAAATGACCAAATCTCCATTTAGTGGACATGGAGATAGGGCTGCAGATTTGCTAGGATTGGTACACACAGATGTATGTGGACCGATGTCTACGCAAGCCATGGGTGGATTTTCATACTTCATTACTTTCACAGATGATCGATCTAGATTCGGATATGTGTATTTGATGAAACACAAGTCTGAAGCCTTTGAAAAGTTCAAAGAATACAAGAATGAAGTGGAGAAACAAACCAAACATAGTATTAAAACCCTTCGATCAGATCGAGGTGGTGAATACTTGAATGGTGAGTTTCTAGATTATCTCAAAGAAAATGGTATAGTATCTCAGTGGACTCCTCCATATACTCCACAGTTGAATGGGGTATCTGAAAGGAGAAATCGAACTTTGTTAGACATGGTTCGATCCTTGATGAGCTATGCAGATCTTCCAGTATTCCTTTGGGGTTATGCATTGGAAACCTCAGCATATTTACTGAATAAGGTGCCTTCCAAATCTGTTCCTCAAACTCCATATGAGATATGGAAAGAAAGGAAACCGAGTCTTAAACACGTTAAGATTTGGGGATGTCCAGCTTATGTCAAGAAAGTTGACCCTGATAAGCTGGAATCTCGATCCGTTAAATGTAAGTTTGTGGGATATCCTAAAGAGACTTTAGGGTATTACTTTTACACCGATCATAGGGTATTTGTCTCCAGACATGCTACCTTCTTGGAAAAACAGTTTATCCTTGAAGGGAACAGTGGGAGCAAAATAGAACTTAATGAAGTTCAAGAAGCACAAACTACCACGGTTCAAGAGGAAACACCTGTTCAGACTGAACAACCTTCTGTGGAACAGCCCATTCGTAGGTCAGAGAGAGTGTCTCGCCAACCTGAGAGGTATTATGGCCTTGTCATTTAGAATGACAATGAGTTGTCAATCATTGATGATGACGACCCTATGACCTATAATGAGGCTATGAGTAGTATTGACTCAGAGAAATGGCAGAGTGCCATGAAATCCGAAATGGATTCTATGTATACCAACCAAGTATGGACTTTGGTTGAAGCACCCAAGGATGTGAAGCCTATTGGGTGCAAATGGGTATACAAGAGAAAGATTGGAGCAGATGGCGAGGTGGAGACCTATAAGGCCAGGCTCGTGGCAAAAGGATTCAGACAAAGGCAATGGATTGACTTTGATGAAAGTTTTTCACCTGTAGCCCTGTTAAAATCGATTCGGATTTTGCTTGCCATTGTTGCTTACTACGACTATGAGATCTGGCAAATGGACGTGAAAACAGCCTTCCTCAATGGGAAACTTGAAGAGGAAGTGTATATCACATAGCCAGAGGGTTTTGTTTCCAAAGGGAATGAACACCTAGTGTGTAAGCTGCTACGGACCATATATGGATTAAGGCAAGCTTCTCGTAGATGGAACATCCGTTTTGATGAGACAATCAAAGAGTTTGATTTTATCAAAAACATAGATGAACCATGTGTCTACAAGAAGGTTAGAGGGAGCGTGGTAACATTTCTTGTGTTGTATGTGGATGACATACTTCTGATAGGAAATGATATACCGATGCTACAATCAGTCAAAGTGTGGCTATCAAAGAACTTCACTATGAAGGACATGGGAGAAGCATCCTACATTCTCGGTATGAAGATCTATAGAGATAGATCTAGAAGAATGATAGGTCTTACCCAGGGTACATACATCGAGAAAGTGCTTAAAAGGTTCAGCATGGAAAACTCCAAGAGAGGTCTCATACCAATGAGCCATGGAGTATCCATTTCCAAGAAGATGTCTCCTAAGACACCTGAAGAAAGGGAGCGTATGAGTAAGATTCCTTATGCTTCGGCAATAGGATCTATCATGTACGCGATGTTATGTACTAGGCCTGATGTTGCTCATTCAATTAGTGTGACGAGCAGATATCAGTCCAATCCAGGTGAAGACCACTGGAAAGCAGTGAAGAACATCCTTAAGTATTTGCGAAGGACTAAGGATATTTTTCTTGTTTTGGTGGATCTGAGTTGAAAATAGAGGGTTATACTGACTCTAGTTTTCAATCAGAAAGTGATGATAGCACATCCATGTCAGGGTACGTGTTTACTCTGAATGGTGGAGCGATTAGTTGGAAGAGTTCCAAACAGTCTACAACGGCTGACTCCACAGCGGAAGCAGAGTATATAGCTGCAAGTGAGGCTGCAAAAGAAGCCGTTTGGATGAGGAAATTTGTTTCTGAGTTGGGAGTTGTTCCTAGCATTGAGGAGCCTATTGTGTTGTATTGTGACAACAACGCAGCAATAGCACAAGCCAAGGAACCTAGGTCTCATAAAAATACCAAACATGTTTTGCGGCGCTTTCATTTGATTAGGGAGATCATTGAAAGAGGAGATGTCAAAATTGAGAGAGTTGACACACATAACAACGTAGCAGACCCACTCACAAAGACATTGTCTCAGATTCACTTTGATCGTCATAAAGAGAAGATGGGTATTAGATACCAGTGTGATTGGCTTTAGTTCAAGTGGGAGATTGAAAGTGTTTGTCCTAAATCCAATCATGTATGATGAGTTAGGAAGAACTTTCTTGTATTCTTATTTGATTTCATTAATGTTAATAAAAGACTTGTTTTGTTTTTATTACGGGCCTTATCTATTTAAAGTGTTTTAAATAAGATGTTCCATAGTTTAGAGTAAAGCTTCTAGAATTATAATGAGATTATAATAGTGAGATCTAGAAGATGATAACTCTAGACTTAAACAGTTCCTGATCATAGGATAACTAATCGGAAGTTGGTGAATCCGCAAAGATTGGTACATACTATGCTTGCTCCCGTCAGGAGGATGTCTGTTCTCATAGGCATTTGTGTGGTGACACTATAGCTAGTATGTAGGTGCTTGTTAGGGAATAAGTTCACTGAACATGACTCGATAAGTTGAATAGCTAATGGAGTTTACTCACGTGTCAATAGTTATTCACTGAGTGATAGTTGTACAAGTGTCCTTAGACTTGAGATCGTTAGAGTTATCTTGTATATAATGAACTATGCTTTGGATTAGTCCTTAGTCTCAAGGACATCCATTAGGTCTATTCTGGGCATAGGGATTTGTGTATAGAGATAGTTAACGTCAGTAGAGGATCTACCCCTTCCAGTATAGGAAGAGAATATCCTATGTTATTCTTAGTATGCGAGTTCTGGAATCTCTGGCCAGAGTGTATGAAATTAGAAAGGAGTTTCTAATTTGCATTAATATGAACTTAGCATTATGAATAAGAAATCATATGATTAAATTTGATAAGGCCTGACACGAGATCCATGCCTTATATTTAATCGGGATATTGTAGGGTAGAAGGAATTCATTGTACGGTAACTAGTCACTGACAGGTTCTTGGTATTCTAAGCAGTGAATTCATATTATCCGGATAGTCGCGATATGTTGAGAAGCATCCCTCACGATGTAGAATAAATATAATTAATCAGTTAATTATATTTAATGAATTTTAGAATTCATATAATTAATAAATAAAAAGTTTATTATTATTATTTATTTCTACTACCGGCTTAATATTGAACCTACACGGTCACACCATAAAAGATTAATTTATTGATGAAGGTATTTTGAGAGAGCAAGTTATTTCCTAAATAGTTTAGAAAAGGAAATAATGATTAAAATAGTTTTAATTATTATTAAAGCATTTTATAAGATAAAATGTGGGGTTAATATATATATATAAAGATATATTAAAAAACCCTAGGAGAGCCCTATAAATAGAATGAGATAGTTCATTCTAAAGGACTTGAGTTTTTGTGAAAACCTAGTTGCCACCCTCTTCTTCTTCATCTCTCTCTCTCTCTCAAAAGAAGAAAAACTCCATTTTTATAAAAGCTTAGTTTTATAAAAAGCTTCATCGAAGGATTATTCTTGGTGGATACCGGTAGAGTGCTTCACACTCTGAGGAGCAACTGCTAGAATCCATTTTTATAAAGCTTCGATTTTCAAGGTATGGTTACGATTCCTCCGCTCTTTCATTTTATATATTTTTCTATATGTGCGATACATGATTTTTACGGAATAAATGTTATATCACGCTTCCGCTCATCCGTAAATTCCTTCAGCTTATATCCCGTGCGATGCACGGTCTTCTTTAATATTTTCTTATTTTTTATTTAGATTTTAGTTATTATATATAATTTGATAAAATTTTAATATATATATATATATATATTGGATTTATAAATCTAACAATATAATATTTAAATTTAATATATTATTGACGTAATCAATAGTAGTATTTTAGATATTAAAATATAAAATATTTTAAAATAACATATCTAATGATTCGTATTTTTTTACTCTTAAAAATCTAAAAAGGGACTCAAGTGCAAATATCAAAATATGTGCTTGTTCAATATACCGAGTTTATTTGAATATACTATTACTTTTATTTTAATTAATTATCTCGTTTAAATTGAATGTTAAAAAAATTATAATAAACATGAATTTCATAAGTTTAATATAATAATATTACCAATATATCTATCTTCTGCCCGTGTTATTTTTAATTTGAATATGAGTTGTTTCAGTTAAAAAATATAAACAGGTAATATCCTTAAAAAGACAATTAATTACTTATTAACAATTATATAAAATTATATTAATTTTTTTATATATACGTCTGCATTACTTTTAGAAAATTAGTTGTTTAATTTAGAAAATATAAAAGAGGTAATTTGTTTTAGTTGAAAAGAATAACTTGTTATTTATTAATATTTATATAAAACAATATTACCATTGTATATTTATTTTGCATGTATTATATTTAGAAGATAAGTTGTTTTAGTTAGAAAATATAAAACACATAATGTGTTTTAGCTGTTGGTTATAAATATATAATAATATTACCATTTTATATATATACTGCCCGTCTTATTTTTAGAAAATGATTTGTTTTAGTTAAATAGATTTATGAAATAGGTAATATAATTTAGCTGAAAAAGGTAATTGGTTATCAATAACTTGGTTTCCATATATGTGTCCTATTTATAAGATTAGTTGTTTTAGGTAAAAAAATATAAAAATAATGTGTTTTAGCTGAAAAAGGTAATCAGTTATAAATATATAATAATATTATCATATTATATATATGTTGCCCGTTTTATTTTTAGAAGATGAATTGTTTGGTTTAAAAAAATATATAAAATAGGTAATGTAGTGAAAAAAGGTAATTGGTTATTAATAAATTGATTATAGATAGGCTTGTGAATCGGCCCAAATACCGACCGACCGACCAAAACTTTTAATGTTTCGTCTTTAATAATATAGTATAGATATATATATATATATATATATATATATATATATATATATATATATATATATATATATATATAGACTAGCCTATAACTCGTGCAAGGCACGGGCCTTAAAAATAATAAACTAAAAAATTTAATGTGAACGGAAAATATTAAAATTAAAATTAAAATTAATATGATAAATTATAAAATGAGAAACTTAAATATTAATTGTAACGTAAAAAATATTTAAAAAATACAGATGGGGCTGATGAAGATAAATGAGGTATTATTAATATTATTTTATAATAAAATAATATTAATAATAAGGATATAGAAAATCTAACATGTTTTAATTAAAAAAAGTAATTGTTCGTGATATTTTTAGAAGTGTTTTAATTATATTACTTGTATTTATTAAAAAAATAAGTTGACATGTTAATATAAGTAAGTTTTTTTAATAAGAAGGGGGGATGAATGCAATACTGATAAAATTCAATCTCAGTTTCAACAACTAAAACTAAGATTTAATGTTATCAATAATACGTATGCATTCACAAACAGTATAGTAGAGAAGACAGGATTCACAAAATAAATGTTTTATTTATTTTGCAAAGTGTTGCTACAACCTCAAGAGAGAATTCTTGAGCTTCGTTTTTCTCCAAGACACTTGCTTGTCTTCCTTACATTTTTAGAATGAATTGATAGTCTAAGTATAAAACTAATCCTATCACTATCAACACGGGTCTGTGAAGCTGTTGTCATTATCAAGTGGCAGCTTCTTACAAAGTGTTTACCCATGTGACTTTCCTAAATTGCTAACAATGTCAGATATACATTACAAAGAAAGCAACCTAGATTCATTCTATTTCTAGCTAAAACAATTCAGCAAATAGAGACTTGACCTTGCTCTTGAATTGATTCGCTTTTGTTTGCAGTGCTTGAAGCTTCTGTCGTAGTCTTGCAGACTTGGTGCAGCTTAGGGATACTACAACACGCCTGTTTCTTGAACATTGAAACTGTCACGGGGTTTGACTGAGAAAGATACCTAGAACAAGGATCTTTCTCGAGACAGTTACTTTTGCCGCAAAGCTTGTTGTCACAGGAATGTGCTTTTGGTGACAGTAGGAGTTCCCCGCATAGTGTGCTGTCGAGGTTTCCAAACTTGCTGTCGAGGGCTAAAGTTGCTGTCGCGTAGTCTTCCGCCAATGTTGCTGTCAGAGTGAATATGCTGTCTTGACTTGCAACATTCTGTCTTCTTGTAATCTTACTGTCAATGCTTATGACAGTAACCTTTATTCATGCTGTCATCTAATATGCGTTCTTTGAGGCTTGAACACAGAAAGTGAACTTCTTCCAAATTACACAATTAAAATAACATTGCATACTGATTACAAGAACATACTTTGGCTGTGACAGTATGTTCTACTTAATTAAAAAATTAAGTATATACAAAGTTAAGTTGTTCCTATGCTATCACCCATAAATCCCAACAATCTCCCCCAATTTGTTTTTATGGATAATAACAACAAATTTACAATATATGCTGACAACTTAACTAACAAGATCAGAATGGATTTAGAATGTTTACTTAGCTTGAGATTTCCTCTTCTGTCTTGTTACTTCCTCTCATCTGAGAGCTTCTACCAAGCTGCTTCTTAGACCTTCTACAAGAGAGATTTCAGCAGGTGTGATTGCATCATCTTCTATTTCTTCAATGATCTTCTTGATAGTAGGAGAAATAAGAGAACTAGCATCCCTGAGATTCAACCATTTCTCTTGATCAAATGGATAGCTTCTGAAGTGGAGTTCTTCATGAATGAGCTTGAATCTACTTCCTCGATAAGCATTGAGAGACATCCTCCTTTGCTTGTCCAGCTTCGAATCTTCTCCTTTTCTCCTTTCCAATAATTCCTCTATCTTGTCAGAACAGATCTGCTCCAGGGGATGAATTGATCCAGCAACCATATACTGTAAATCCTTCAGAATAGTTGTTTTTAGCTTGTGCAAGCTGCAAACATAGATTTCTTCTTTTAGATGGTTGATTCTTAAGGGATTTTCCAGCATACATGTTTGATAATTTGGAGCTTCACTTTCTGCCTTGTTGGCAGTCTTGCATCTTTCCAAGAGTTCAGCTTCCTTCTTATCAAGTTTTGACTGATATTGAGCGTATTGAGAAGAGTCAGGTCTTTTGCTTGGCTTGGGTTGCCCTTCCTCTGTGGGTTGGGTTTTCCTTTCTTCTGTGGGTGAATCATCAAACTCATAGTACCAGTGATATGGTATAGGAGAAGCTGGTAAATCAGTTGAAATATCAGCATCATCAAAATCTGCAAAGTTGTAGCCAAATTTCTGATAGAATTCAGCATCCCTGTCAGCTTGATATTTCAGAATATGTTCCATAACAGACTCTGAAACATTTTCATAGCTCTCCAGCAACTCTACCATTCTTTACAGGTAGAAGAAGTCAATTCTTCTTTTATCTAAGGTTGATGTCCTACCACTGGTTGATGTGGAGACCAGATTGAAATCCTTATCAACCTTGGTAGATCTTGATTCTTCCCACCACAGAATGTACCCAGTGACCTCTTGATTTGCATCCATCTTTACCTCAACACTCTTGATTTCTCTAGATTGCATCTGTTGTATCTTAAGACTGTTGGGAGGTATTGATTGAATTGGCTTCTTAAGATTCCTGCCAAATCCAGTGGTCTTTTCCTTTCCTGAGTACTTGTGCTTTCCTTCAGGTTTCTGTCTAGAAAACCATGCTCTTGCTTTGGCTTTCAGTCTTATGGGCTTGACAGTAGCTTTGGCTTCATCCTTGACAGAACCTTTCTTGACAGTACCTTTGTCGACAGTATCTTCCATGACAGCATCTTCTTTGACAGTTTCCTTGTCGACAGTACCTTTGGTGACAGCATCTTTTTCTGCATTTATGCAGTCAATAGCACATCTAAGAATGCTTGCCTCCAAAGCTTCCAGTATTCTTGGCTCCTCTTCATCTGTTGCACCAGCATCTTTCTTTTCTTGACTAGGAGTTTCTTCATTGCCTTCATTCTGAGATTGAATACCAGTATTCCCAGAATTACTTCCACCAGCATTTCCAGCATTTCCAGAAGCTTCACCACCTCCAACCTCATCATCATCATCATCATCATCATCATCATCATCATGAGGAGGTATGTCATAGAGACAGCTTCCACCTTGATCATTTCTTTTAGCATTGGCTCTAGAGATTAGTTCCTTCACTCTAGCTCCCAGTGCCTTGTCTCTCAACACCAGCATTTTGTAGATCTCTTGAACAGCATAAACTCTTCCTGGATTGGCATTTGAACTGAGTATTCCATCTAACACTTTCAGAATTGACTTGGTTTCCATTCTGGATGTGCCAACCAAATTCATGAAGCTGTTCCTTCTTGTGCCATCCTTAGTTACAGATCTGTAGAAAACACTTGGTGGATTTGTGTAGACTTCAGGTAGCTTTTGTGTGAGCAGGTTCTGGATTTGCATATCCAATATTTCATTGAATGGTGTTTGAGTTGCCCTGATCTTTCCCTTCAAAGCACACAACACCTTTGCTGGCAGACTCTGCAATAACTGCATTGTGATGAAATAAGATATTCCAGAAGTGAAATAGATACTTACAGCCCATCTTTTCTCATCATTAACCATTACACTGACACTGGTGATTTGATCCTTTAACAGTTTTGTGGTGTTGGTTGGAAGGTTGCTTGGAGCATTCATTGCTTCTTCCACCAAACTGCTAAATTCACTGTCATGATTGTGTAATGTGCTCTCCCTGTAATCCACCATTAGGGTATTGGCTTCTTCTTGATCATACTCAGTACCATTGGACCAAGTATTTCCTTTATGGATGGATTCAGGCAGTTTCCCTTTACCTTTCCTAGACTTATTTTGTTCCTCCATTTCTCTCCATCTTCTTTGTAGAGCAGATTCTTGAGTTGCTGGAGTTGGCTCTCTGATTATCACAGGAGGTAGAATTGGATGTCTAGATGCAGGTCTTCTTTGCATTGCATCTTGAGTTGCTTTAGACATCAGTACTCTTTCTCCATCCAAGTCAACTTCAACAAGCTCTTTAGCTTTATCCTTTGGTTGTCCACTGCTTGGATTGACTTGCTCCCCCTTAGATATTGCTTTCCCCTTAGCTCCCCCTTTGGTCTTCACAGCTACTGGCTCCCCCTGAGTTCCACCTGATTCCTGAATAGATATTGATTCTGATCTTGCTACCTTCTCCCCCTTAGTTGAGTTGACAGCTACTAGGTCAGTGAGGAACTGGATAGAGAGCTGAGTAGCAGCAAAACCATCAACCATCAGTTGAGAGAGAGAGTCCATCTTGGAGTTCAAAGTAGCACACTGTCCTTCCAGAGCTGCAATCTTGTTACCAACAGTAGCAGAGGGGCCACCAGACCTTAACCTTCTTGGAGGGGAAGGAAAAGAAAGGGGCTTGGAGGCTATGGGGGTTCTCACACTCTCAGGGTGTTTTTGAGTGATCTCATCACCCCTCACAGATTGACTCTCAAGGCCTAATGCCTGAATAGTGTGGGCTCCCTCGATATCTCTCTGGACATGCTCAAGTCCCTCTCCTTTTGCCAGCTCATTTAGCTGCCTCTCATTTGTATGCTCACCTCTCTTTTCTTTTATCTCTCTTTTCTTTTGCACACCCTCACTCAACCTAGATGCATGGGTATGAGCAGTACTAACATGCATGGAAGGAGTAGATTTAGAATGTACCTTTAAGAGTTTGGCAAGAGGGAGATCATCATCAGAGGCATCCTCAATGATTACAGCTTCAAAATCAGGCTGAGAGGACTGGACAACATCTGTGGCAGGAATGTTACTGTCAGTTGGAGTCTGGACAGCAGGTTCTGGCATGACAGCAACTTTGGGAGGTGGAGTGACAGTAGGTTCTGTAGTGACAGTATCTTTCTCTCCACCCATGACAGCAGCTGTGTCCAGGACAGCAACATTGCCAGTGTCTTTGACAGCAACAGAGGCTGTGACAACATCTTCCTGAAGGTAAGATGATCCTTGGAGTTCAGACAAAGTGTTGGCTGTTTCATTTTCTGACAAAATTCCACTTTGCCCTAGCTCAGTGTTTGGAGGAGTGGTGTCCATCTCACTTTGAGAAATGGGTTCTTGTGGACCACTAGAGGGGGGCTCATCCATGATTGGAGATGGATGATCAAAACCTGAAGGGTTGGGACTGTCCCCTTCTCTAGGTTGTGGAGAAGAAACAAAGGAATGTGTAGGGAAGGAAGAAGGTGAAAGTGTAGCAGAGAGTGGGGGCTGATTCACAGATGAAACATGTGAACCATCAATAGGATTAGAGAAATCCTCAATGTGCCCTAACTCACTGTGTGTTTCTTCAAGTGGAGGTTTCTCAGGTTGTGAACCATGAGTTTGTGCAGACTCTGTACAGGGTGCCTTGAGAGATAGGCCAATTTCAATAGATGCACCTTGTTGAGAAGGTACATCTAGGGAGGTGTTTGCGTCCCTTTCAGTAACCACCGTTTGTTGAGAAACTGCAGCTTGGTTAACAGTGGTTTTAGTCCTCCTAGCTCTCTTCTTCTTAGGCTCAGGGGGAACCACTGGGGGTTCTGTTTGACTACCTTCCTTATTTGCTGCACTAGGTGCAGTGTCTCCCTCTTGACTAACAGAGCTACCACCAACATCAGCTTCTAGGGGCCTTTTTCTGGATTCTTGCACTGCTTCTCTTTGGGCTTTGGTAAGTCTAGAGGGCCTAGGCTGAGTGTATGGTGTTGAATGTGGGTTAACTGAATTTGGGTCTAATTCAGTTTCATTCTCAAGAGTGAAAGAGTCATAACCAGATGGTAATGGTAAATCAGGGTTGGACACTTGATCAACCATGTGCTGAGTGAAACAAAGTGGAATATGTGCATTGAGATTCTGTGAAGATAACAGTGTGTGTGTGTTCTTTTTCAAAACTGAGCAAGCCTCTAAACGAGGAGCAACATCATTAAAATCACAGAATGAATTAATGCACATCATAAGAAAGCGAGGGTAGGTTGATACCTTCTTACCTATGGCAGCTTGGAGGTGTGCCATGAGGAGAGCGCCAACATTCACCTTGTATCCATGGACAAGAGAATGTGTCAGTTTCTTGATGTAGGAGGGTATTCCATTCCAGCCTGTGGACTTGGTAGAGAACACTTTGACCATCACATCAAATATCATGCTCCACTCCTTTCTCAGATGCTTCCTATCCATTTCACCAGTTGGATACCACTTAGTAGTCCCCTCTTCGAGAATAGGGCATGCATACCCAATCTTGAAGAAGAGCTTCTTGAGAGTGTCATCATTGGCAAGTTCAGCAAATTGGTGTCCTGCTTCAAGTGTAATTCCAAGAGCAGTGTTGATGACCTCAGCTGTAAGAGTGTATTGTTGCCCAGAGATAGTGAATTGAATACCCGGGTTCTCACCCTCAGTTTGAGCAACAGCAGTTTGCCAAAACGCCTCAATTCGGTCTAAGTCTAGAATGGGGGTTGAGGTGATGGCATAACCGAGATAGGACTTGTTCAAGAAAAACACGAGTCCTTTGAAGCCTTCACCAACATCATTTGGGGAAAAGATGCCAGCAAAGTTTGTTTGAGAGAGAGTCTGTTTGGATACCATGGAGATTTCAAGAAAAGAAGAAAGTAAGAAAGTGGCTTTTTGCTTGAAGAAAAGTATATTGCCTTGAGTTCGATGAGAGTGATATGTCTGAGTAACTGGGGAATAAATAGAGGTACCGCAAACGTTGTGCAGAAAAAGTGGAATTAAAGAACGTGTCTTAACCCACTCTTATAACACGTCAGTTACTGCCCGTTATTCACTGACCAACGTGGGATGAATATCCAATTTCAACGGTCCACTATTGTTGACAGTAACCTGTGCGCTAGAAACAATCTGTCAGTAATAAGAGGTGGTGACAGTAGGTTTTGCGCGACAGCAACTATTGCGCAAAAACTTGATGTCACCGTTAAGCGTATGAATGACAGTATCCTTTACAAGTCTTGACAGAAGGTCTTTTCCTGCTGTCAAGAAGGTTGCTGTCAAGAAACACACGACAGTACCCTTCTTAACGACAGTAACTTCGATTGGGAATTGGTTCTGTCATGAACTTATTAGAATGCTTTATTCATATACTTAACTTAATATTGACACATTATGGATTTAGCAATTTAATCTTGTGAACACAGATATTAAGCAATTAGTACAGACAAATCATAAACACAAGAACAAGAACTTTTATTATTATTATTGATAAAATCATTAAAAATAGAACATGGAGTACATTATTCTATGATCTTATCAACTAGTCCTAAAAGCTCTTCCTTAATCTCTTCTTCAGAGCGACCTTCTTTTTCAAGAAGTGCCTGAAGCTCCTTCTCTTCTTCCTGAGCCTTGGCCTCCTCTTCCTGTTTCTTTTCCTCTTCGATCTCATCCATGCCGTCCAACAACATCTCGAAGAGTTCATCCATCTCTTCACTGTCGGGTTCACTATCGCACCGTTTTAGCCCTACTTCAATTCCTACTTTGTTTTCCATTATTTACTTTAAAACTGAGAGCAGACTGGTGAAACCTAAGGTTAATTTATAGGCAAAACCGTCTAAGGGTTAAAGTCTAATGGTCAACAGTTAGAGTACCCATACAACTACCACAAAAGTAATTAATGGTCGTGTCCTCCTTTAATCCTACAGATTAATGCAAAACGGTGTGAAAGTCCAATGGAACAGATTTTTATCTCTCAAACTTAACAAGTAACCACATTAATGTCATACACGGTCTAAAAGTATGAGACTGGCACAAAATACTGACATGAAAAGTCAAATCAACACATGCTGTCACATAACAGACATAGACCAAGTAGACAGTAACTTCTCTTGACAGCAGGTTTGAAGTTGCTGTCATGAGCTTCAAAAGAGAATTTAGAAATATAGAAAACTGAGTAAATCAACATACCAGATTCAGCATTCCCAATTCACTTACCAACCTGTTGAAGGTTGCTTCATCCAATGGCTTAGTGAAGATGTCAGCAAGTTGCTTGTCAGTTGGGACATAGATCAGCTTCACAGTTCCTTGTTCAACATGCTCTCTGATAAAGTGATGTCTTATATCAATGTGCTTTGTCCTAGAGTGTTGAACTGGATTGTCTGAAATGGCTATGGCACTAGTGTTGTCACAGTAGATTGGAATTTCACTTAACACTAGACCATAATCCAGAAGTTGATTCTTCATCCATAGAATTTGTGCACAGCAACTCCCTACAGCAATATACTCAGCTTCTGCAGTTGAGGTAGAAACTGAATGCTGCTTCTTGCTAAACCATGAGACCAATCTTCCACCAAGATATTGACAGCTACCAGTAGTACTCTTTCTGTCAATCTTGCATCCAGCATAGTCTGAGTCTGAGTAGCCAATTAGATCAAATCCAGTGTTCTTGGGATACCAAAGACCTAGGTTAGGAGTGCCTTTTTGGTATCTAAAGATTCTCTTGATGGCTACTAAGTGAGACTCCTTTGGATCACTCTGAAACCTTGCACAGAGACATGTAGCAAACATGATGTCAGGTCTGCTAGCAGTTAGGTAAAGGAGAGATCCTACCATGCCTCTATAGGTGCTTGAGTCAACTTTCTTCCCTTTAGGATCAAGATCCAGACTGGCTGAGGTGGACATTGGTGTCTTTACAGGTGATGAATCTTCCAGGTTGAACTTTCTGAGAAGTTGCTTGATGTATTTAGCTTGACAAATGAAGATTCCATCAGATTGTTGAAGAATTTGTAATCCCAGAAAGAATGACAATTCTCCCATCATACTCATCTCATATTTGTTACTCATGAGAGAGGAAAACTTCTCACACAGCCTCTCATTTGTTGAACCAAAAATGATATCATCCACATAGATTTGTACCAGAATGATGTCATTGCCATGGTGTTTGTAGAAAAGTGTCTTGTCCACAACTCCTCTAGTAAACTGATTGTCCAAGAGAAAAGTGGAGAGTGTGTCATACCAAGCCCTGGGTGCTTGCTTTAGTCCATACAAAGCTTTGAAAGGTTTGTATACAAAATCATACACTTCAGCATCCTCAAACCCTGGTGGCTGTTCAACATACACTTCTTCTTCCAATTCTCCATTTAGGAAGGCACTTTTGACATCCATCTAAAATACTTTGAAGTTGCAGTGTGCAGCATAGGCTAGAAAGATTCTTATAGCTTCAAGTCTTGCAACAGGTGCAAATGTCTCATCATAATCTATTCCCTCCTGTTGACAGTAACCCTTAGCTACTAGCCTTGCTTTGTTTCTTGTCACTGATCCATTTTCATCAAGCTTGTTTCTGAAAACCCATTTGGTCTCAATGACTGACTTTCCCTTAGGTCTTGGAACTAGCTTCCATACATTGTTCCTTTCAAACTGATTTAGCTCTTCTTGCATGGCTATCACCCAGTCAGAATCCAACAATGCTTCATCAGTTATCTTGGGTTCCATTTGAGACAGGAAGCATGAAAACATGCTGTCAGCAGAGACTTTGTTCCTTGTCCTCACTCCAGAATTAGGATCACCAATGATGAGGTCACTTGAGTGATCCTTGTTCCACTTGGTGATTCTGGGCAAGCTACTTGACTGTGTACAGGAACATTTGCTTCAGTTTGTTGAGTTGAATGATCACCAATCCCATTGTCTTCACCATGTTCTTCATTGTCTCCAGAGTCACCACTGTCATGAATGTTAGAGGTTATGGTCTGTGACTGAGCTGGAGTTTGGTTGATAGTAGTGGTATTGATAGTATCTTTATCAACTTCAACAATTTGAGTGAAGCTAGGTTCTTCATCCACAATTTCCTCAGCTTCCAAGTATCCTTGATTCTCAAATCTGAATGTCTGTATCTTTCCTTCTTCATGCAGTCCTGGAAACTTGGTTTCATCAAATGTGACATTAACACTTTATTCAATAATCCTGTGTTCCATAACATAAACTCTGTAGGCAGTCCTTTCTGTGCTGTAACACATGAATAGTCCTTCAAAAGCCTTGGTGTCAAATTTTCCTTTCTTTTCATGGTTATCCTTCATTATAAAACATTTGCTCCCAAACACATGAAAATATTTGACAGTAGGTTTCTTTCCAGTTAGCAGACAGTAAGGTGTACTTGCATGAGTCTTGTTGATCATGGTTCTGTTCTGAGTGTAACAGGCTGTGTTGATAGCTTCAGCCCAGAAATATGTTGGCAGTTTGGCATCATGCAACATAGTTCTAACTGCTTCAATGAGAGTCCTGTTCTTTCTCTCTACAACTCCATTCTGCTGTGGAGTTCTTGCAGCAGAGAATTGTTGTACAATTCCTTCATCTTTACAGAAATTTCCAAGAGTGGCATTTCTGAATTCTGTACCATTGTCACTCCTCAAGATTTGAACTTTTGAGTTTGGAGTTCTATCAAGAATTCTGACTTGATCAATAATCACTTGAGCAACTTCATCTTTGGATTCAAGAAACTTCACCCAAGTGTACCTTGAGTAATCATCCACCATTACTAAGGCATATCTCTTCTTGGCCATTGATGGTACATTGACTGGTCCAAAGAGATCCATGTGTATCAACTTGAGTGCTTCAATGTTGGTGTTCATTTTCTTGGACTTGTGCACAACTCTTCTCAGTTTGCCCATTTGACAGTCTTCACACAGTCCTTCTTGACAGAATTCCTGTTAGGGCAAACCTCTCACTAACTCCTTCTTCATCAGAATATTCATTGTCTTGAAGTTGAGATGTGAGAGCTTCCTGTGCCAAAGCATACTGTCACCAACAGTAGCTTTACTGTAAAAGCAGTAAACCTTATCCTTCTTTGTTGAATTTAAGTCAGCAACAAACAAGCTTCCTTTTCTAACCCCTTTTAGAGATAGGCTACTATCCTTCTTGTGATAGATGTTACACAGCATCATATCAAAATCAACCTTGAATCCCCTGTCACTGAATTGGCTGACACTGAGTAGATTGTGCTTCAATCCATCCACAAGAGCAATATCTTCAATGACAACATTTCCAATTTCTAGACAGCCATATCCCACTGTGTAACCCTTGCTGTTGTCTCCAAAGGTTATGATTGGGCCAGCTTTCTCAACATAATGTGATAGCAGGGCTTTATCACCTGTCATGTGCCTTGAGCAACCACTGTCAATGATCCACATGACTTGATCTTTCTTCTTGCCCTGCAAAACAGAATGTGTCTAAGATGCATATGGTACCCAATCCTTGTTGGGTCCTGCAGTTTCAGTGTCTCCTGAGTTTCTTTCAGTCATAAAGTCACAAGCATTATCAGTAATCTCCTGTTTGACTTCTCTTTTCACCCACTTAGGTTTAGAATTGGACTTGGTCCTTTTCTTAGTGGATGGAGCCTTTTTGCTGTTGCCAGCAGGCTCAGAAGTCTCAACAGTGTTTATGTATGAACATTTTTCAGTAGTGAGAATAGGTAAGTTAAAACATGTACTCATGGCAGTAATTTTGCATGGCATACATTCAATGTTATTAGAGACACTCATAGTTCTATGCATAAGGGGGGTTCTGTGTAAGTTACCATTGAGTTCAGTTGCATTGACCTTATCCTCAATTGGTTTCTTACAAACATGTGTTAAGTGATGAGTAGATCCACAGTTATTGCATAGTTTCCTAGAAGCACCTCCAACATTAGTGTATCCATTTCCTTTGTTGACTCCTACCTTTCCATTCCTATTCTTAGACTTGGGAGTTACTGGATTGACAGTATGTTCAGAAGTTGCTGTCGAACTTTCCTTGACAGTATCTTTTATTCCTACTGTCTTGACAAAAGGTTTTAAAGTTACTGTCTTGGAACCATTCTTGACAGTATCTTTGGAAGATTCTGTCTTGCCAACTGTGACAGCATCTTTTGAACTTGCTGTCTGATTGCTTGGTAAGTTTACT
This sequence comes from Heracleum sosnowskyi, assembly GCA_030848705.1. Classification (NCBI taxonomy): domain Eukaryota; kingdom Viridiplantae; phylum Streptophyta; class Magnoliopsida; order Apiales; family Apiaceae; genus Heracleum; species Heracleum sosnowskyi. Next base: position 39,162,080 of record CM061243.1, on the reverse strand, counting down.
GTCTTGGGGATTGTGACAGTATCCTTTCCATCCTTGAATGTGCTGTCAACACCTTCATCCTCATCAAGAATTTCTTGTTTGATGAGCATGGCTTCTTCATCAAACTCAATTTCCGCAGCTTTGAAAATGGGAGTTTTAACTTTCTTGAGAATGGTGGGTTTGACAGCAGCATTTCCAAAACAATCTTGAATCACAGTTTCCTTTCCAGGTCTTCTACCATATGAAAAACCTATACCAACTGACTGATTTTCTGTATGCTTATCATTGTAATCCTGAACTATCTTGGATGAGTTTTTATAAGCCTTGATTTTAAATTCATTTTCAGCAATCTCATTTCTCAGGAATTCCTCAACCTCTTTAGCACATTTCAATTCATTTTTAAGTTTAGCATTCTCCTGAGCTAAAGAGTCTAGTGAACTGGTTTTGAGAACAAGAGATTCATTTTCAGACTTTAGTGTTTCATTTAGCTTACTCAGCCTAGTGATCTCCTCATTGGCAGTAGATAAGCTAGTATGGACATTGAACATTTCAGCACTTAAGTCTTTAATGGTTTTCTTATACTCATCAATGGACATATCAAGTAAGACAAGTGAAGGTACCTGACTTGAAGATGTTGATGTTACTTCATCAGTGCTAGCCATGAGAGCTAGGTTGACATATTCTTCTTCATCTTCATCATCAGACTCATCCCAACACTTTCCTTCAACCACATAGGCTCTACCTTGATTCTTCTTAGAGTATCCACCAGTTCCTTTCTCAAATCTCTGAACCTGTTTGGGTCTTTTGCACTCAGTAGCAAAATGACCAAGTTCACCACAGTTGTAACACTTGAATTTAGATCTATCCACAAATCCAGTCTTGTATCCTCCTTTGAATGAGCTTCCCACAGCAACCTTTGATGAGCTTCCCTTGGTGAACTTGGATGCTTGGCCTTGGGGCCTGAATGACCTGTCCTTCTTGAACCTAAAGTTCTTGAACTTTTTGGCCATGTAAGCCATAGTAGGATTGTCCATGCTTTCCAGTTCCTCCATAGTGTAGAAGTCTTCATCTTCCACATCCTTGAGCTGTAGTACTACTTTCTCATCATCTTCAACAACCTCTTCTATCTTCAAGGATTGTACAGGGGTTGGTTGAGTGATTTGTAGTGCTTCACTAGGTTGTGTGATTCTTGGCACTTGTGCTACTAGGGCACTTGACATGTTAGCCATCTTGTTCCTTGTTCCACTTTGTATGGCTCTCTTTTGAAAGAGTTCAAGTTCATAAGATTTCAGAATGCCATAAAGTGTCTCAAAGGTTATATTGTTGAGATCTCTTCCTTCTCGTATGGCTGTTGTCTTGTGTTCAAGATGACCAGGCAGTGTAAGCAAGAACTTGACATTCAATTCTTTTCTGTCATAGTACTTGCCATGTATCTGCAGTTCAGTTAAGAGCTTACTGAACCTTTCAAACATGGAGGTTAAGTCTTCACCAGGCTTGGCCATGAATGCCTCATATTGAGATATAAGTATTTGCCTTTGGTTGCCTTTAACTTCTTCACTTCCTTCACAGAGTAAGGCTAACCTGATCCACATCTCCTTGGCTGATGTGCAGCTTATCACACTTCCACACATGGCTTTATCCAACGTGAGAGAATCGAGCAAGATGAGTTGCAAGTGATCATCTAGCACCATTTTCTCCTTCTCAGTTTCCAAAAATTCCGAGGGATCTTTGGGAACCCAATGTGTAGGAATGATTTCACCATTTACTGTTGTGGCTTCAATTTCCTTCCTTGGTATGAAAGGATCATTCTCGAGTATACCTGGGTATAGTGAATTCGCAGCTTTGATAAACAACAAGATTTTTCTTTTCCAAATGCTGTAGTTCTCTTTATCAAAAGCTTGGATCTTGATACTGTTTGATTTCTGCATTGTCGTCGGGATCTCAGATATTTATGTTAATCTGATTGCTCTGATACCAGTTGTTGGTCCTTGTGTATTGCAGAAGGGGGGGGGATGAATGCAATACTGATAAAATTCAATCTCAGTTTCAACAACTAAAACTAAGATTTAATGTTATCAATAATACGTATGCATTCACAAACAGTATAGTAGAGAAGACATGATTCACAAAATAAATGTTTTATTTATTTTGCAAAGTGTTGCTACAACCTCAAGAGAGAATTCTTGAGCTTCGTTTTTCTCCAAGACACTTGCTTGTCCTCCTTACATTTTTAGAATGAATTGATAGTCTAAGTATAAAACTAATCCTATCACTATCAACACGGGTCTGTGAAGCTGTTGTCATTATCAAGTGGCAGCTTCTTACAAAGTGTTTACCCATGTGACTTTCCTAAATTGCTAACAATGTCAGATATACATTATAAAGAAAGCAACCTAGATTCATTCTATTTCTAGCTAAAACAATTCAGCAAATAGAGACTTGACCTTGCTCTTGAATTGATTCGCTTTTGTTTGCAGTGCTTGAAGCTTCTGTCGTAGTCTTGCAGACTTGGTGTAGCTTAGGGATACTGCAACACGCATGTTTCTTGAACATTGAAACTGTCACGGGGTTTGACTGAGAAAGATACCTAGAACAAGGATCTTTCTCGAGACAGTTACTTTTGCCGCAAAGCTTGCTGTCACAGGAATGTACTTTTGGTGACAGTAGGAGTTCCCCGCATAGTGTGCTGTCGAGGTTTCCAAACTTGCTGTCGAGGGCTAAAGTTACTGTCGCGTAGTCTTCCGCCAATGTTGCTGTCAGAGTGAATATGCTGTCTTGACTTGCAACATTCTGTCTTCTTGTAATCTTACTGTCAATGCTTATGACAGTAACCTTTATTCATGCTGTCATCTAATATGCGTTCTTTGAGGCTTGAACTCAGAAAGTGAACTTCTTCCAAATTACACAATTAAAATAACATTGCATACTGATTACAAGAACATACTTTGGCTGTGACAGTATGTTCTACTTAATTAAAAAACTAAGTATATACAAAGTTAAGTTGTTCCTGTGCTATCACCCATAAATCCCAACACACCTCGTATTTTTGGAAAATAGGGATTTTAGTGATGATGTGTTTTAATTATATTAATTGTATTTGTTAAAAAAAATACGTTCACTTATTAAAATAGGTAAGTTTTTTTTAAATAATTAAAAGTATTAAAATAAGTTTTAAAATATATAATTAAGAGTTGCACTTGATATTTTTGGAAAATATAGATTTTAGTGATAACAAATATAAAAGGTAATATATTTTAATTTAAAGGTAATTGTCCGTGATATTTTTGGAAAAGAAGTAGATTTTGTTAGAAAAAAAATGTTTTAATTACAAAAGGCAATCAGCTAGTTAATATATTTATATTATTTTATTATTGATTAAATAGAGTATTAAAATAGATTTTAAAATAAATAAGTAAGGATTGCCCCTCATATTTTTGGAAAATAGAGATTTTAGTGATAACAAATATAAAAGATATTATGTTTTAATTTAAAGGTAATTATCGTGATATTTTTGGAAAAGGAGTAGATTTTGTTAGATTTTTTTTTAATTATAAAAGGCAATCACTTAGTTACTATTTTTATATTATTTGATTATATATTAAATAGAGTATTAAAATATGTTTTAAAATAAATAAGTAAGGATTGCACCTCATATTTTTGGAAAACATAGATTTTAGTAATAACAAATATAAAAAGTAATATGTTTTAATTTAAAGATAATTGTAATGATATTTTTGGAAACAGAGTAAATTTTGTTAGAAAAAAAATATTTTAATTATAAAAGCCAATCATCTAGTTACTATTTTGGTAACTTGACAATAATACAATTTCATTAAAGATTTGATTTGTAGTAGCTTTCGTTATCTAAAAAGAAACAAGTATATTTGTATATCCTAAATTTAAACAAATATTAATGTAGAATAAAATTTTCCCGAATTTTTATTATATTATTAATTTATTAATTAGAAAAAGTACCGAAAACCAAAAACCGACCGTTAACCGAAAACCAAAACTTTCAATATTTCGGCTTTAATAATATAGTACTAGCTTATATCCCGTGCGATGCACGGTTTTCTTTAATATTTTATTAAAAATATAAATAATTTAATTTAATAAATTGTTGACGTAATCTTTAGTAGTATTTTAGATATTAAAATATAAAATATTTTTAAATAATAGATCTAGCGGTCTGTATTTATTTGCTTTTAAAAAATTTAAATGCGACTAAAGTGCAAATAACAAAATATATGCTCTGTAATGTACCGAGTTTCTTCTATGCTATTAATTTTAATTTTTTTATTAATTATCTTATTTGAATTTTATGTTATAAAAAAATATATTAAACCCGAATTTTATAAGTTTAATATAATAATATTGTCATTATATCTATATGTTGCCCGTGTTATTTTTAATTCGAATATGAGTTGTTTTATTTAAATGATACAAAACAACCAATGTCTTTAAAAAGACAGTTATTTACATATTAATAATTATATAAAATTATATTACATTTATATATATGTTGTCCATGTTACTTTTAGAAAATTAGTTGTTTAAATTAGAAAATATAAAATTATATTACCTTTTTATATATGTGTTGCTCGTGTTGTTTTTAGAAAATTAGTTGTTTAATTTAGAAAAAAAATAAAAAAGGTTATGTGTTTAGCTGAAAAGGTTAAGTGCTTATTTATTAATAATTATATATAACAATATTACCAATACATATTTATTTTCCATGTGTTATGTTTAGAATATGAGTTGTTTTAGTTAGAAAATGCAGAAGAGATAGTGTGTTTTTGCTGAAAAAGGTAATCAGTTATAAATATGTAATAATATTACCATTTTATATATATGTTACCAATTTTATTTTTAGAAGATGAGTTGTTTTGGTTAGAAAAATAAATAAAATAGGTAATGTGTTTTAGCTGAAAAAATATAAAATTATATTACCTTTTTATATATATGTTGCTCGTGTTATTTTTAGAAAATTAGTTGTTTAAGTTAGAAAAAAATAAAAAAGGTTATGTGTTTAGCTAAAAATGGTAAGTGGTTATTTATTAATAATTATATATAACAATATTATCATTACATATTTATTTTCCATGTGTTATGTTTAGAAGATGAGTTGTTTTAGTTAGAAAATGTAGAACAAATAATATGTTTTTGCTGAAAAAGGTAATCAGTTATAAATATGTAATAATATTACCATTTTATATATATGTTACCTATTTTATTTTTAGAACATGAGTTGTTTTGGTTAGAAAAATATATAAATTAGGTAATGTGTTTTAGCTGAAAAAAATAATTGATTATAAATAAATTGATTATAGATAGGGCCGACCCAAATTATAGATAGGCCCGACCCAAATACCGACCGACTGACCGACCGACCAACTGACCAAAACTTTTAATGTTTCGTCTTTAATAATATAGTATAGATATATATATATATATATAATTCAAAACAAAACTTTGTTTTAGATTAGAAATATTATTTTATTTAAAAACGTATTTTGTAAAATATTTTTTGAGAAAATTTAGAGATATTATTATAAAGTCGCTGCGAAGCGTGACATAGTAAACTAGTTAAGAATATAATATATATTTTGAATTCTATCGTTCATTTCAAGAATTGCATAATGGATAATAGTGTTATTAGATTTGATTACCACCATCCGTAAATTATAAGAAAATAGATAGTACTCTTTAAGTCTATATATTTTAATAAAGGAATAATAATCTTCCAAAAATTTCAAAATTTTCTGAAAGTCTTCTTTACTTAAAAAACTTAAAAAATGGTTATTAGCATTTTGACTTTTAGAATTTTCTCAAAAGTACACCTTAATTGTAAAAAAAATAATAATTTTTCACGCCTTTAAAGTTTAGAATTTCTACATGCGTAATGCTGTGTAACTGGAAAAGTATTCCAATTTTTTTTTCAAATTACACATGACATTTTCATATTTGTAGGATTCAAAGCACTCATATGTATATATTATGTGATGTCCATCTCATTTATGAAAGTATAAACAATTATAAATTTACAACGTAGTATTCGGAAACGATTTTGGGAACCTTTTTGGACTCTGACATTTCTCTTTGTAAGTTCCGATTCTTTTTTATTTTTTCTCAAATATTTCAGTTTTTACTTTATTTGGACTATAGCTTTCACTGTGAAACATCATTAGCATCAGCAGAGGAGTTGGTACTTGCTGAGTGCTCCCTCCTTTCTGGGTAATCTTCCCTTCCCACCTCTCACTCACCGGCGTTTTCGATCAGGTTATTTCCCAATTTTTCTTCCTTCTCGGACTCATTCTTATTTGATTTTTTTAATAACTTGGGTTTTTCATTCTTGTATATCCATACAAAAACTATCTAACGATCGATTTACAGTACATCTCCTTCCCTCAAGTTTCGTTTGGACAATCCCTTAAGTCTGCATGTATTACAACACTCTGTTAAGTGTTAAGTCTGTGCCATGTACTATAAATTGTGTGTGTGTGTGTGTAATTTATATTTGTTTTTTTTTTACTTTGTTTAGGATTTTAGCAAACAGAAACTCATACTTTAGATGTTGTAGTTTTGCAGTTCATTTGTGGAGTACTGTATGCATATCGAAAATGTTTGTTATTTTGATCTTTTGTTCTTCAAATAGTTCTAAGTTCCATTTCAGTTCCAGTAATGAAAATTTAATAAATTAAGGCTTAATGATCTTTTGGCCTTAAAGTTAAATGCGGTGTGTACCCATCAAACCTTCAAATTTCAACTCGTACCTTTTAGCCCCTAAGGTACTAAGAAAAGTCCAATTGACCCTTATACTGTTACAGATTTTCAAAAAAATTGTAACAATAAATATCTAATGTCTGTTTTGCCCATCCGATATATACTATTTTGACTAAAAACAATTATAGCGGTACATATCGGATGGGCAAAATAGACATTAGATATGTACTGTTACAAGGTAAAAGGGTCAATTGGACTTTTTCCGGTACCTTAGGGGCTAAAAGGTACGAGTTAAAATTTGAGGGTTTGATGGGTACAACGTATTATACTTTAAGGGCCAAAAGGTCATTTAGCCATAAATTAATTCAGTTATATCATAAACTGAAATTCGGTTAGGTAACTTAACCAAAATAAATTCGATATACTAATTGGTAACAAGATATTCTTGTATTTGGTATTTGGTTACTAAATTTTGATTTTTGAGGGCCACTCGTTTTCTGCATCTACTTTTTGTAAAGAGTTGATTATATTGTAATTTGTAAGTTATCCTGCAGCTCTAATCATCGTCTACTTGTTAATCTTTGCACTTAATTCAGATTTTCATATTTGAAACAGTTGAATCTGTTGTGTCAAGTAATGGCTTCTTACTCTTCTACTTTACCTCCTACACAATGGGATGTTTTCCTAAGTTTCAGAGGCATTGATACTCGATACTCATTTACCGATCATTTATACACTGCCCTGCAACGCTCTGGTATACGAACATTTAGAGATGATCCCGAGTTACGTAGCGGACAAGTAATCTCAGACACATTGCTACAAGTTATTCAAGAATCTAGGACTTATATTGTTGTCTTCTCAAAAAACTATGCTTCTTCACGTTGGTGCCTTGACGAGCTTGTAGAAATTCATAAATGTTACAAAAGAATGCAAAGATTAGTTATTCCCGTGTTTTACAATATCAATCCATCAGTTGTGGGACATCAAATTGGGAGTTTGGAAGAAGCTTTTGAAAAACATAAAACTCGTTTTGATACGGATACATTAGATAAGTGGCGCTTTGCACTCACAACAATGGGGAAGCTTTCAGGCAAAGTCTGCATAAATATGTACGTAATCTTTCTTCTGTTTTCATATGATTATTTAGATATTTCTTTAGATAAGCATGGGTTGAATTCAACAAATTTAGCTTTAAGCTTTAATTATCTTTAGATATAGAATAAGGATGATAAGAAATATGTTTCTTGGAATAATAACCACCTTGTCAAATAGTGCAAAGCACAACCAAAAGAAATACCCTAAATATCATATACTAATATAATAAAATTTATCCCATCAACTGCTCTTAAGTCTTCGCTCTGCATAGATATACATGCCATAGAGTATAACTTTGGTTATTTAATGTTATAAATGTTCGTAAATACCACCAATATTATATTACAAGCCTAAATTTGATTATAGTTTTAAATTGTATATGACAATAATCTGAAAACCTCAGAATTATTATAGAATATATGTTTGAACTATTACTCTATATGGTTGACAAACTATTTTTTAGCCTTACGTAGGTAACCCAGATATCAGACTCTATTCTATAACAAAAAAAAAATATCAACTTGCAGGTCTGAAGCTGATCTTATAAATGAAATTGTTGTTGAGATTCTACTCAAAATAAATCCCAGGACTTTAAATGTTGCCAAATATCCAGTTGGATTGGATTCTCGTGTTAATGGTATAACAACAATGTTTAGCAGTGGCACACAAGGTGTGATTAGGATTGGTATATATGGAATGGGTGGAGTAGGCAAAACAACTCTTGCCAAAGCACTTTATAATCAACTCTTGCAAGGAAGCTTTCAAGGCAGCTCCTTCCTCGCAAACGTTAGGGAGACATCGGAAATGACAAATGGCCTAATAACTTTACAGCAGCAACTTATTAATGATGTTCTTAAAAGTAAGAAAGTTGTTTAGATTAACAATGTTGACCAAGGAACTGAGATCATTAGAGCTAGAATTTCTTTGATAAAAGTTCTGGTTGTGATGGATGATTTAGACCACCATAAACAATACGAGTCTTTAATAGGACCATTTGCTTCAGGGAGTATAGTCATCTTAACTACAAGGCATGAAGAGATATTGGATACAATTGAAGTAGAACCCAGATATCGATACATGGTTAATGAGTTAAATGATGATGAGTCGCTCACACTTTTTACCCGACATGCATTTGGAAATAATGAACCAAACAACACTTTAATGGTATTTTCAAGAGACATTCTACGTCATGCTGGTGGGCTTCCCCTGGCTCTTGAGATTTTCGGGTCGTATTTGTATAAGAGATCTGAGGTGGGATGGAAATCTTTCTTGGAGAAACTGCAACAGCGAATTACAAACAGCACTATTCAGCAAAGACTTGTAATCAGTTTGGATGCAATCAGATGATCCTGAGCTGAAGAAAATGTTCCTTGATGTTGCTTGTTTTTTTGTTGGAAGGGTAAAACAAGGCGTGGTTAAAATAATGGAGACTTACTATTCTTATGCAGATCATAAAATTGATATTCTAAAGAAAAGGTGTTTACTAACAATCAATAATAAAGATCAGTTAGGGATGCATGACCTGCTTCGGGATGTTGGAAGGGAAGTTTCGCGTAATAACTCTCCCAATGATCCTAGTAAACATAGTAGATTGTGGGCGTCGAAAGATGTAATCAATGTGCTGAAGAGTCGCAAGGTAATTACATGTATAGCGAAGAATGATCTGATGGTCTCATACTTCTATTTGAATTTAATGATACGGCATCACTTATTAACTATTCTTCTTTTTATATGTATATAAAAATTACTCAAAATATGAAATTATGTGTTGAAGAGGAGCACAAAGTAACTATCTCCCTCTTTTTCTCTTTGATGATATGTGATAGGGAAAAGACATCTTTGAAGGTATCATTTATAGCCCTGATAGTGTGGAGTCATTTAGTGAACTATCATTCGCTGCGGAAACATTCAAAAGAATGAGTAAGTTAAGATTTCTTGAACTCTCATATGTAAATCTCACTGGAAACTTTGAACAGACACTTGAAAATTTAAGGTGGCTCCAATGGGATTGGTGTCCTTTAAAGTATTTTCCTTCTGAATTCTACCCGCAAAAACTGGTTGTCCTTGTTTTACATGGAAGTGAAATGATACAAATGCATATACCAAAGGTACAGTGATTACGTTTCTTGCATACAATGACAATCCATATATATATGCCTGATTTTGTTTCTCCTATTGTTGGTGGTGTCACAGGTTTTTGAAAGTTTGAAGACTCTAAACATGGCATACTCTTTAAAGTTATCGACAACTCCAGACTTCACTAAATTACCGTGTCTTGAAACATTAGATCTCGGGAGCTGTCGAAGCTTGGTGGAGGTCCACATATCAATTGGAACTTTGGCGAGGCTTGTTTCCTTAAATCTGTATGATTGTGTGAGCCTTAGAAGTCTTCCGGACACCATCTGCAACTTGAGAGCATTAGAATTTTTAAATATTGGGTATTGCAGTAGTCTGAAAGCATTGCCTACAGAATTGGGGAACATTGAAGCCCTGAAAGTGCTCAATGCAGAGGGACTAACTATTAAGAAATTACCTGATTCGATCGGACATCTTAGTAAGCTTGTTGAGTTGAGATTAATGTTTAACAAGAATCTGGAAACTCTTCCGCTCACTTTTAGCAACTTGAGAGCATTGGAAATTCTATATATTGGAAGTTGCTTTAGTTTGAAAGTGTTGCATAAAGATTTGGCCGGTATTGAATCCTTAAAAGAGCTTGATGCGTCGAGCCTAAATATATCCAGATTACCAGATTCAATAGGATATCTTAGTAAGCTTGTTGAGCTGAACCTAAGTTATAACTATGACCTTGAAACTCTTCCAAACACCATACCTAAGTTATAACTATGACCTTGAAACTCTTCCAAACACCATTTGTAGCCTGAGATTACTGGAAATCCTAAATATTTCTGCATGTGAAATACTAGAAATATTACCAGATCAACTGTGGAAGATTCCAAGATTAAGGAAGCTTGTTACAAGAACACTTCCTCTGTTAAGAAAACTTCCTGAAATAGAATCAAGCCAGATTGTATTATCATTGGAAATGTTAGATTTATCTCAGAATGTTATTACTGCCCTTCCATCCGGTATTGGTCAGCTTTTAAACCTAAAACACCTTAATCTTTCGCATTGTCATCATCTGTTGTCCATTCCAAAACTTCCTTCAAAATTGAAACAGATGGTGGCATATGGTTGCAAGTCTTTAAAAATATTGCCAAATCTGTCCAATTTAGAACAGTTGGAGATATTTGACCTCGGAAAGTGTAGTGATTTGACAGAGATTCATGGCTTAGAGAAACTCTCTTCTTTACTTGCACTTTTTATGCAAAGTTGCAACTCATTTTTTCTGGAATGGACACTCACAAAACGTTTGTTTCAGGTTTGCTTCATCTCTAACTTTGATGATGGTAAATTACTGCACCTGACCTTGTTTTCAATTTAAGCATAGTTGTTCTTAAAAATATAGTTAAACGATCAAAATCTTAAAATTACCATTGATGTTTGGTGTCCCTATTTTTTTAAAAAATGTTTCAAGTTATTATTTTGTTTTTCGTTCCATTTCTGCAATTATTTCCATTGCTATTACAAGTCATGTAATATTGTGGCACAGATATGTTCCGGTTTTGGGCATCAAACTGCAATTTACATACGGGCAGCAGAGTTTCCAGATTGGATTAGTCAATCACCCTACTGGATTGGTCAATGAGGTAAATTAAGGTCAACAATGACTTTAGATTTGCCGCCAAATGTGTCGCACAATTTCTTGGCAATGATTCTGTGCTTACAAAATTTGGGGAGTATTCCAAATTATCCAACCTTTTATTCTGTTAAGAATACCAGAAGTAATTATATATGGAGAAGCAATTTTCTAAGTAAGTACCATGAAGTACAGATTATAATAGTACCAAAATCAATCTTTTCAATTAGAGACGGTGATGATAGAATTGAATTATTGACATCAATGGGAGAAATTTTTGGGGTTCATCTACTGTACAAAATGGATAGCACAACGATGAATGAGTACGACAACATCCAAGTTACTTCGTTTACAAGCCATCCATCTAAAAGGTTGAAATATTCGGGAAGTGACAAGAACTGTCTCTCTCTCTGAAGAAATAGATGAATCAGAACCAGAGAGTTCTGCTTTGTTTGATGGAGTCAAGTCTATCTATCTATTTTTCACCTACAGAAACAGGTAACTGATATATATTTTGCTAAGTAGCTAAGCAAAAATAAATATATTGTTTATTCTCACTTGTTGCACTGTCAGCTATATAACACATTGTAAATTAAGTAAAAGGTAAGCCTGCCAGGAACTCATTCCTTTTTATTAATGAATACTCTTTGTACTCGTGTATATGGTTGGGGTAAGTAGGAAATGGTGTACTTAGAAGAAGAATGTAACGGAAAAAATGAAGGCCAATCTTTCTATGAATCTTGTGGCCACTACGGACACCTCAATTCTGATTTTACGATTGAAGGGTAGATCACCAAAAATACATGTTTGGGACAATTCAACTGTGTCCATACGGACCATACTTATATTACAATTTTAAGACTATTGGGATTTTTAAGGATTCCTGGACAAAAGAGTTGCAAGACCATGTTGGATGACCTCCAAAACTTATGAGGCTGCTTGTTTTATATTTATATCATGCTTATGTAAATCTTTATCTGCCAACAAGAGGACCCGTATTTGTAAACTAATCTTGTTCTTGATCATAATATAGGTTGAAATCAATATGTTCCGCGGCACAGCAGGGGTTTTGGTGACTAAAGGAGAGGTAGGAAATACCTGTCTTCCTCAAAAGACAAATATATACTTTTATAAGTAAATAAATTCTAGAGTTAGAAGTTACAAATAAACCTGTTAGTCCATATTCAAATATATAGCTTCTACTGTCTGTTCATATTTGTGAGAATGGTCACAGAATCTCTATAATCTTATGCAGGAGACATGCATCGACTATTTCCGAGAGAGATTATTTGGCTATCGGTGCAAACTAAATTTTGTTAATGTTTCAATGATGAATCTGGTTTTGTAAACTTAGATAGCTATCTGTTGTTTGTGCAAGAAGCGTTTTAGTATCAGCTTTGTTGGTAATGCTAGCCAGAAAAGAAATGTTGGTTTTGCAGGGCTAAAAGGATAGAGATACAAGTTGGCAGATGCTGAATCATTAATTGTTTCCATACTGTTCTCTCTGCAAAGATTCTTGCTTCTGGTGAAGTTCACTGCAAAATTAAATTTGGTGCTCTTTGGTTTCAACCAGTTGGTGCCTACATTTAATACCCCTCTTGTATTCATTACTCGAGTTCTTGTTTGTACTCTACATATATGATCTTGTCATTGACTCATCGTTCCCGGTTACCAAATTACTATTTCTTTTTATCTTAGTTCCTTTTGCATTAATCCCTTCTGCAACAAATTTAAAAATGTTTGTTCACAGGCATTTACCAAAATTACAAGGTCTTCAGTTTCAGTAAATTTCTTTCTCTTGGTTGCAGTTTGGAAGTTATGAGGGCTTTAGTTTTCGTAGTAGAAATTTTCGCATTTAAACTCATTACTCAAGCTTTAGTCTTCATAGTAGAAATTTTCACATTTAATTTCGTTACTCAAACATTCCCAAACAGACACAATATTTTTCAAATTCTGTGATACGGCTACACGCCACTCCTAGATTGATTTGAATGAATTTGTAATTTGGGTTAAATATCAAATTGGTCATTGAAGTTCATATATCACTTTTATCACTCATCTATCGTTTCAATCACTGAAGTCATCATAAATATTAGATAACTCTAAATATGTGTTCAGAAAGTAAAAATAACTTTTCTCGAGTTCTACACATATTTCTTCAATGCTACTACAACCAAATGAAAAGTTATGAATTCTAGTATTTTAGATAATATTTTTAGATTTTAAAAAATTCATTTACTATTTATTTTTAATTAAATCAAAGTAAATAACTATAAAATTAAAAATAAATAGTAAATAGAAATTTTAAAATCTAAATATAATATCTTAAATACTAGAGTTCACAATTTTTCATTTGGTTGCGGTAGCAATCAAGAAATATGTGTAGAACTCGATATAAATTATTTTTACTTTTCAAACACATATTTAAAGGTATCCATTTGATATTTATAATGATTTTAGTGATTGAAATGATATCCCGTTGAGATCAGTGATGAAATTGATATCTGATTTTCACTTCAGTGACCAATTTGATATTTAACCCTTTATAATTTTTAAAAAACGATTATTTTCTTTTATGATTTTTTTAGATTTAAATCTAAATTTCGGTTTCATTTCAAAATTTTAAATGTACGTGATTAAAAGAAAATTCTAGTCCTAGGAACCCCAAGGACCACCTTTAGATATACGAAAATACCAAAGTAATCGAGAAAAGTTACAAACCTAATTATTCGGCAAATTTGTATATTAATAAAGAAGTAGATTTCAAACAATATGGAAACAAAAACTAAAAATACACCGGCAGAGAGTCCAAATTACTCTTTGTAACAAAAAATCAACCCGTCAAAGTGAAAGAGAGAGCTCCTCCATTGACAAAGCGCGAGACAGAAATTCAACAAATATGATCTGCACATCAATAAAAGCGACTATTAGTTGGTAAATTCCTAGTACCAGAGGTAAGATGAAAATAAAGAAACGGAAATTCCAAGGATTTGAAATGCATTGTACAATCTTGTTGGTAAATATACAAACATAATTTCAACTCGTTGCATAATGCACAAGACTTCCGCAACAACAAAATACCCGGAAGGTCTCGTTATCCTTACTTTTCACAAAAAGACGACAGTAAACATATAATTAATGTCTTAAGTGTTTGAAACAAGGAATGCAAAGATAAAAGGACCCTCTACCGGAAAATACAAGCAGAACCCATGCATATAGGTTTAGTGGGGAGTAGAGAAGTAGTTGAATACAAAACGCGATATTGGCACGGCTCAATCAAATAAACAGAACTTTACCACTTGCAAAGCACGGTTTTCAAATTGAACCGCACCAACATCCCGTATACTACCTCAAATTCTCATCACTAACCCTACCTATCCCAACCCCAGTCAAATTATAATTAAAAAACAAACATTTTTTTACATGTATGCATGTCATAAGCAAGTTCATGCATGTACATGTATTGTGAAAACTAGGAAATGAAGGAGTGTGTATATATAGGAGAAAAATGAGAGGGGGAAGAGGGGGTTTCTGGTTTAGGAGGAGGAAGAGGGAGGGGGGCATTGAATTTGCCAACAACCAAACAAAGAAAATAGGGTGGGTGTGTGTGGGTATGTAAATTAACTTAAAATCCTTGCAATCAAAAAAAAGGAAGACTGAACAATACTTGAGATTTAATATCTGTAAGCTTTCAGTTTTGCATTTATTATTGTTACGTTGCATAAGGCCATGCTAATACCGTGACACTCTGCATTTTGAATTTCAAACCCTTACGAAAGATTCTTTTGTTTTCCATGCTCATTTATTTCATCATTTTCCTCGAATTTCCTACCTACATCAACCCCTGCAATCAATATAATGTTGGAATGTTGTTCATCGAACCGCAAAAATCATCAACAATATTGCATGCACGGTTCGGTTAACCGAAATAATTGGGTTCTAATTCGGTTTTAAAAATATGTGTTATTCGATATTTCGATTATTTTGATTTTTTTATCGAATTACCGAAATAACTGAAAATATAAAATATTATATAAAATATATATTTTTTTATTTATATATGATATGTCATTCATGCTACTAACCCTAGTTTCTTTTTCCTTTTTAGCTCAATTATTGATTCACGTAGTATATTGTTGCTGAGTTGCTGTTGGTATTTTGGATGTTGTAGTTTGCTATCAAGTCTTTAGGAGACTTGGACGCACTTTACTTTGTTTAGAAACATCATTTTCAAAATTTTATGTATTATTAGCAGCTTATCTCATATTGAAACTCCTTATTTATTTAAAAGATACTGCATGTTTGATATTTATGTTAACAATTGATTTTAATTCGGACTTTTGTTTCTAATTCGGTATTCGGTTTTAACCGAAATAATTAATTCGGTTCGGTAAATAACCGAAATTATTTCGATTCTTAATTCGGTTATAGATTTTGCTCTTATTCGGTATTCGGTAACCAAATTATAATTCGGTTCCGTTACCGAATAACCGAATACTAAGCATTTGGTTCGGAACCAAGGGGCTAATCTAGATAGGAGTCCCGATCAATCCAAAATTTTTAATAAGATTTTTTTATAAAATTAGGATTTTTAATTAAAATTCAGAAAAAATTTCACTACGATAATTTATTTTATCAATCGACTGTTTTGTAATCCTGATTCCACAATAGATTAATGAATATATATGATTGGAAAACGTTCTGATTCAAGCAGCTAAAAAGACAATCAGAATAATCTGAATGTTATTGTTTTTCTTACGGTATCTTATATAAAATTATGATGAGATCTTGGACCTCGTATCATCAAATTAATGATGATTAAATTATAATCCGGGTTTTCCACCCCCTCGATTATTCGCCGTAACTGTGCACACACGCATTAATACAGTAGATTTTAAACTCAGGCATCTGATTTGTCATGTGTATTTCGGCTGGTATATATATCATACGATTATCATGGTTATTGTGTATTTAACTATCAATTTTTTTTGGCAAAAAAAAAAAAAACTATCAATTTTTCTTTTTCTATTGTTCCTCGTCAATAAATTATGCCTAATCGGCCACACAAAATTTCTTTATTGATGAGATATTAGAGGTAACTAAGGAAATGTTGCAAGTGTAAAAGGAACACCCTCACCCTTAAGGCAGAGTCGGTAAAATTGGAATTAAAATTAACTGAAAAATGACAAAACAATAGATGCTTTTTACGAACTAGTAACAGTATTATTTTAAATTTGTTTTATTATCCACAAACCAATGTATTCTTTTTTTTTTTGACAAAATAAGGATTTGCATTAATTCATGGAAGCATCATACATAAGGTTCTCCGACACTATCTGTGGAGAAGATGAAAAATCATGAAAACAATCAACCATACAAGGTACCCTTGCTAACAAGTGAGCTACTATGTTGGCTTGTTTTCTTACATAGGAAACACTAAAATCTGGACGTTCTCTCAATAAATTCCGGCATTCTTGGATCATGATTCCCACCTCCAAGTAGTTTATACTGCTGTTGCTTAATGCTTGTACCATGAGCATAGAGTCTGACTCGAATGTGACATTTGATACATTCAGTTCACCAGCCCATCTTAAAGTTGCCAACATACCTCTAACTTCTCCTTCAAAAGTTGTCACTTCTCCTCTTTGTCTTAACACTCTAGCTTTGCCAAAGCCTCCCTGATGGTTTCAGAGTACCATACCACAGCTGAAATATTGTAATCCTGTAATGACAGAGGCATCTACATTAATTTTAAAGCTACCTTCCTCTGGTGGACTCCATCTTGCTGCACTTTGTCTCGGATCAACTCCATCTTGCTGCACTTTGTCTCGGATCATGAACCTTTCTTTTACCATTGTTCCCTCGCAACTTCTGAGCTTCTCTCCACTGCGTAATTTATTTTGCACTCCATTGCATTGCTATGTCGGTGTCAACGTTTTTTGCTCCCATACCTTCATATTTCCGGCCGTTCAGGTTCCCCACATCAATGTAGCCATATTAACTGCCCTCTCGTGATCGAAATTAGCTAAACACTGCAAGACCAATTCACCACATGACTCAAAATTATCACTATTAAGATTCAACCCCAGAGAAGACCAACACTCCTTAGCAAATTTGCAGTCGAGAAAGATATGAAATAGATGCTCTATATCTACCTCACACATATGACACATTATTGTAGTATTAACAACCCGTCCTCTCAAAACATTGTAGACTGAAATATTGTTCCTGCATAGTCGCCATAGAAACACTTTCACCTTAGGAGGTACTTCCAGATTCCAGAGCTTTATCCACCCTTTATGCACTGATCCCTGCCTACATTCACTGAAGTTGTTGTGCCAATATCTGTATCCAGATTTCACCGTATACTTCCCATCTGTAGTGTGCATCTAATCCACGTGATCCGGAACCTGGTTTCTTGGAACATGAATTGCTAATATAGCATTAGCATCACAATTTATAAATAAATTGTTAACCATGTTAGTGTCCCACCTACTTTCACCAGGAATGAATAGTTCACATGCTTTGATCCCACGTAAATTGGCAGCATACATACCTTCCACTTTATAATTTTCTTTCCCTCTAATCCAAGGATCTTCGAAAGGTCGAATCATCTTGCCATCTCCTAGCACCCATTTATATCCCTTTTTCAATGCTTCCTTTGCTTTCCATAACCCAGCCCATACGAAACTCACTCCCCCACCTATACTTGCTTCAAACAGCGTACTGTTGTTGCAATAACGTGCCTTGAACACTCTAGCAACCAGTGAATTAGTATTGTTTACTAAATTCCAGCATTGCTTACCAAGTAGGGCTAAGTTAAATCCATATAGGTCTCTGAACCCCAATCCTCCTATACTTTTTGACATACTCATATTTGTCCAAGAGAGCCATTTTATTCTTTTCCTACCATTATTCTTCGAACCCCACCAGAAGCTATTCATCATTCTCTCTAATTCAGTACACAGCGATTTAGGAACCAAGAAGTAGGACATTGCATAAGATGGTACTGCTTGAGCCACGTTTCTCAACAAAACAGCCTTTCCTGCTTTCGACAAGCATTTTGAACTCCACCCCTGAATTTTATTCCACAAGCGATCCTTCAGAAAATTAAACACTTTTTTTTAGATCTGCCAATGAGCGAAGGCAAACCTAAGTACTTTCCTTCACTCAAATCATTATGCACCTCCAGAGTATTCTTTAGCTCTTCTTGCTTATCCGTTCTAACATTCACACTGAAATAGATTCCTGATTTCTGAAAATTTATAGCTTGGCCTGATTGTGCTTCATATTTCTGCAAGATCAACTTAATCACCCTGACTTCCTCTGTTGTTGCTTTACAAAAAATGAAGTTATCATCTGCAAATAAAAGGTGAGTAATTTCTGGAGCATGTTCATGAATACGACAACCCTTAATCTGACCTTCCTCTGCAGGTTTTGTTACAGACCTTGACAAACCTTCAACACAAAGCAAGAACAAGTACGGAGATAAGGGATCACTTTGGCGTAATCCTCTCAACGGTTTAATTGGACCTACGTGAGTTCCATTGAAATTAATAGTGTAAGATACCGTTGAAACACATAACATAACCCATGAGATCCATTTTTTACAAAATCCCATCTGCTTCATTTGATGTTTTAGAAACTTCCAACAAACTCTGTCATATTCTTTACTAAAATCTAATTTCAGTGCCACTTCTCCTTCTTCTCCTCTTTTTTTCTGGTAGAAGATCTCGAAGACGGTTAGACAACACCTTAGCAATTATTTTGTATAAAACATTGCATAGAGCAATAGGATGAAGATCTTTCATCGAGTCTGCATTCTCCTTCTTAGGGATTAAGACCACAACAGTGTCGTTCAGATTTGCAGGGAATGTCACCTCCTGAAGCCACCTTTTGCAACTCAAAAAACTTCTTTCCCTAATAGGTTCCAGAAATTTTGATAGAATGTCGGGTTAAGGCCATCTGGACCCGCACTCTTGTCCGGGTGCATCTGTTTGACTGCTTCAGAAAATTCCTCGAATGTGAAATCTTCCACCAACCTTGTATTCTGATCTTCTGAAATTACTGCATCATACTGATATAATTCGCTTTCTTCAATCTCTTCACTTTGGCCAAAAAGTTGCAGAAAATATTCTTTAACTATTCTGCACATTCCTTCATGATCCGTTATTTCATCTCAAGAATCATTTTTCAACTTCAAAATAGCACTCTTCTTTTTCCTGGTCGTTGCAAAGGCATGGAAAAATTTAGAGTTCGCATCTCCTTCTAGTAACCAAAACGACTTGGCTCTTTGTTTCCAATAAGCTTCCTCAAAAACCTACAGCTCCTCTAACTTGCTTTTCTCCTCGAAGTACTTTTTTGTTTGGCTCTCATCAGTGCAAGCTTCGTATAAACTGAGAGTCTCTTTTTGCTTCTTTATTTTCTCTCGAAATTTATTAAAGAATCTATGGCCCCATTTCTCCATCAAACTAGACAGCTCTAAGAGCTTAGGCAAAAAATGAACTGGAGCTAAACTTTGCCAATACTTTGAAACCTCCTCATGAAACTCTTTCTCCTTGAGCCAAGTATTTTCAAAACGAAACCGAAACTTTTTCCGTGAGTGCTCTATACTATAGAACTCTACTCGAATTGGATCGTGATCCGAGTAAATTGTATGATGCACTGTCAACTTACTTAACGGATAGAGCTGACACCAAGAACTTGAAGCAAAAGCACGATCAATTCTCTCTCGAATCCAATCAACTGAACCTCTGCTTTTCTCCCACGTAAACTTGCCACCCATTAGATCCAACTCCACTAACTCACACTCCTCTACTGTCTTCCTGAACCCATCTAGTAAAGCCTGAGGATGTTTACGAACTCCTTTTGTATCCTCCTCCTTTAACATATAATTAAAATCGCCAAACAAAAACCAGGGAAGTGATGCCCTACGCGTTCTCTCAGGAAAACCGTAGAATCCAGTTAGCCTCCAATATGGAACATTGTTCTTCAAAATATGCATATCTATATAGTTGCTATCTGCTTTAATTACCTCGCATTGAACGGTACTATCCCATAACATCGCTAGGCCTCCACTTCTTCCATGATTATCTACTGCCCAGAAATTATCAAAGCCCAGTTTTGTACACAACTTCTTTATTCTCTCTGTATCAGACAACATTTCTATCAAAAATAAAATGTTGGGTTTGTGAGACTTTACTAAGTCCCCCAAGGCACGAACTGCACGGGAGTTCCCCAACCCCCTGCAGTTCTAACTTATGGCATTCATTGCTGCTGGCCAGCTTGCTGAGCAAGCGTAGCCAATTCATTTTTAGAAGACGATGAACAATCCATTTTAGAAAGCTCACCATCAAGTTGAACAGTCTGCTTCTCCTTCTCTTTCACAGCTTTAAAACCGCCTTCTGTATCCATTACCTCGTACATACTTGGGCTTCCCCTCATTCGTTTTCTGTCTGCTAGTTCAAGCCCAATTAACTCATCATTTTCTGGCCCATTTACATAATTTAAATTCACATTATCCTCCTTATATCTCGTTAGTTTATTCTCCACATTTTTTGGATATATTTCAGCTCTGTTAATTTGCAACTGGGCACGCAAATCTCTCCTCTGAGTCAGTTGACTTCCTGAATTAACGCACTTGTTATCCCCAAGATTCATGCTACCATTGACTCTTCCCTGCCTCTCTTCCCACGCCGTATCGCCGTCATCACGCAACCATTTGCTTTTGGCCTGACTTGCAAGCTTCTTTGGTTGGGCTCTTAACCAACTTCCCCATTCTTTATCCACAACATCCTTCTCCCGGTTCAAAAATTTGCTACAGTAGCGTTCAGTATGTGACATGATGCCATATGTAAAGCAAAAATGCCTGAGACACTCATACTTGCAGGACACTATCACCTCTGATCCATTTCTTCTTATTATCTTCTTCTTTCGTTTTAATGGCTTTCTTACGTCCAGCTTCACCTTGATTCTCATGTACTCACGCCATAAACTAGCATTATTCTTGTGATCATACTCAAGGAATTCTCCGAAAAAATCACCCAGTTGTTTCCCTACTAATTCTGTCATAAACCCAGTTGGGAGGTCATGAATCTGCAGCCACATATTTATATGCCACAGTGGTACATTCAAAGGTTCTTCCCCCATCGGCACCTCTGCAAGAACCAACATTGCATTATCAAACGACCAAGGTCCTCCTCTTAACACCCAATTCATATCCTCCTTGTGGTAAAATTGAAACAAGAAAACACCCTGTTCAATTTCCTTGATGTTAATACCCATTGCAGGACGCCACAAATCAGCTAATCTGGTTTTCATAGCCCGGACATTGATGTTTCTTTCTGCCAAGAACCTTCCAACAACACACAATTCATATCTGTTAATTTCCTTTTCAACTTGTCCTTCCAACACTTCTTCCAACACAAAAGCTTCGTTTCCTTCCTCTTCTATATCCATATTAGATAACTGTTCATTTAAATCAGCAAAACGAGACATGTTATTGATAATAAGACTCACACAATTCAGATTTCGAGGAGAGGAAATCGAATGGAGAGAAAAACTAAGAACTCTCACATGTCATGTCATGGAGAGAATCAAATCCACTCGTTAATTATCATGGTTATTGTGTATTTGACTATCAATTTTTCTTTTTCTATTGTTCCTCGCCAATAAATTATGCCTAATCGGTCACACAAAATTTCTTTATTGATGAGATATTATAGGTAACTAAGGAAATGTTGCAAGTGTAAAAGGAACACCCCTCACCCTTAAGGCAGGGTCGGTAAAATTGGAATTAAATATTAACTGAAAAATGACAAAACAATAGATGCTTTTTACGAACTAGTAACAGTATTGTTTTAAATTTGTTTTATTACCCACAAACCAATGTATTCTTGGTAAAGTTATATTTATATTTATATGCTTCCTATCTATTATCTGAAACTGTTTGCGAAAAATTTAGTATTTTATTAATTTTTACTTAATTTTAATTCTAATATCAATAAATTCGAACGAGTTTTACTATACTTTTTCATTACTCTACTTACAGTATAAGAAACTTTTTTCTGTTGTAACCGTTTTCATCGAAATTAAAATTTATCGTTAGTTAGCATTTTATAATTACTTGCTTAAAACATGTGCGATGTACGGATTGTTTTAATAATTGTTATTTTACTTTTTAAATTTTAATATTTTATCATTTGTTAAAAAAAATATAGGCATGTTAGAATATGTAAACTTTTTTATATAATTAAAAACATTAAAATAGGTTTTAAAACTAATAAGTAAGAGTTTGACCGTGATATTTTATTAATTATATTTGTTAAATAAATAAGTAGGCATGTTAAAATATGTAAATATATTTAAATAATTAAAAGTATTAAAATGGGTTTTAAAATAAATAAGTAATTTGATTGTGATATTTTTGGAAAAGTAGGGATTTAAGTAACAAAAATAGAAAAAAAATAACATGTTTCAGTTAAAAAATGTAATTACACCCGTGATATTTTTGCAAAAAAAAAAGAGAGGAGATTTTATTGGAAAATAGAAAAAATTATGTGTTTTAGTTGAAAAAGATACTTGGTTATAAATATGTATTGTTATTATTTAATAATATTGTTTTATAAATAAGTAAGGGTAATTAGGTAAAATCACTTACGTACCGACCAACCAAAATTTTAATGTTTCGTCTATTATTACATTATTACAGTAGAACCTCGATAAATGAATGTTCGATAAATGAATAATCTCGTCAAATGAATAATTTTTTCCGGTCCCGACTTGGGACAATGGACTTAATGAATAATCACGCTAAATGCATCAACGAATATTTTTTTTCTAAGTCTTTATAGGCCCTATGTAAATATAAATAAATAATCACTATATTTTAAATAATACTTTTATATTAATGGAATATATGAATACATTTGATCCAATAAATAATTTGCATACACATTAATAAATAATACTGTAAGTCATATCTTCTCGAAAAATGCTTCTAACGTTAATTGCTTATTTTTTTTCCTCCACCAAAATGCATCTAGTAATTTTATGATTGTGTGATCAAAATAAGAATTTAGAATTATATATAGCTTGTTATATAGGTGGTTCTGTATATACCTTACCTCTAAATATTTTATACACAGTAGTCGAGTGTATATGGTGTTGTCTCAATACATAGTATTATGTATCTATTCCATGTAACTTATCTAGAATTCAAAACAAAATGAATGTGATAAATTTTAGGTACATTAACATAAAATGTATAAAAAATCTTGTTAAAACAAAATGTACAAAATAATATAATTATAATTTAAAAATCTGAAAATAATATCTAAATTAATAAATATTCATTTATCGATAATTGAATAAAATATTCATTAATCGATAAATAAATAATCTTACTAGATGATTTTTTTTGTCCCAAGTGTATTCATCTATCGAGGTTCTACTGTATATAATTATTAAAAGCAGTAGAATAGGTGTTAAAATAACTAAGTAATTTGCTTGTGATATTTTTGGAAAAGGAGGAGTTTTAGTAAGAAAAATAGAAAAAATAACATGTTTGAGTTAAAAAAGGTAATTACTCATTATATTTTTGCAAAATTGGGAGATTTTATTAGAAAAATAGAAAAAGTGATTGATTTTAGTTGAAAAAGATAATTGGTTATAAATAGGTATTGTTATTATTTATAAAATTTTATTTTTATAAATAAGTAAGGGTAATTAGGTCAAAACACTTACGTACCGACCAACCAAACTTTTAATGTTTCGTTTTTTACATTATAGTATATATAGTATAGATAGCTTAAAACCCGTGCGATGCACGGATTGTTTTAATAATTGTTATTTTATAAGTTTTAATATTTTATTAATTGCATTTATTAAAAAAATAGGCATGTTAAAATATGTAAACTTTTTTATATAATTAAAAGAATTAAAGTAGGTTTTAAAATAAATAAGTAAGGGTTTACCCGTGATATTGTTGGAAAATGAGGGGTTTTAGTAAAAACAATTAAAATAGATAACATGTTTAAGTTGAAAAAGTTAACTGTACGTGATATTTTTGCAAAAGGAGGCAATTTTATTAGGAAAAAAAAAGAACTTACGTTTTAATATTTTAATAATTATATTTATTAAATAAATAAGTAAGCATGCATGCTAAAATAGGTAAATATTTTTAAATAATTAAAAGTATTAAAATAGATTTAAAATAAATAAGTAAGAGTTTATTTGTGATAATTTTAGAAAATGAGGGATTTTAATAAGAAAAATAGAAGGATTAAAATAGGTTTTAAAATAAATTGTTGCCCAGTAATAAATAATTATAGAAAGGGGGTTGAATACAATTGTATAAGATTCTCGACTTATTAAAATATAGATCACAAATATGAAAGAATAATAACAGTTTTATTAAATCCGATATAAAACTGTTACAAACTCTCTCAAGAAATTCTGATGTTCTTGAGAGCTTCTAGGTTACAATATACTCGTGTATGCAATTGATATAAAATCAAAACCTAAACTGTGTTTATATACTACACAGCTTCTCTATCAATTACAAGATAAGTCCTAATCAATTACAAACTAGATTGAAACATATCCTTAATTGACAGCTTCATTCCTATAAACTAGGAACCGACAAAATAACTTTTCCTTCTTTAACTAGACTCCATAAATAACTCGGAGTTGTAATCCTGATCAGCTTCCAGTCCTGATGATCAATCCTGATCACAGTCCTGATAGAAATCCTGATAGCAATCCTGATATTGACGTTTGAGCAAATACTGATGACGTCAGCAATCCTGATCAGTTCAGTCTAGATCTGTTAGATCAGGATTCAATGATCGTCAGGATCTAGAATTAACTGATCAGGATTGCTGACGTCATCAGTAAATGCATAGTCATCAGGATTGCATGATCGTCAGGATCAGGATGAATATCAGGACTGGGATCAGGATTGATCATCAGGACTGGAAGCTGATCAGGATTCCTACTTCGAGTTATATTTGGAGTCTAGTTAAATAAGGAAGATTATTCTGTCAGTTCCTGGTCTGTAGGAATGCAGCTATCAATTTATGATAGGTTTCAATCTTTGTAATTGATTAGGACTTATCATGTAATTGATAGAGAAGGTGTGTAGTATATAAACACAGTTTTAGGTTTCGATTTATGTGACAGAGAGAGGTGAACATAACGATCACATACACGAGGTCAACTTTGATGATTGGGAAGATGAAGCTGATCTATACACACCTGACCCTTTGTTTGAGAAGGAGTTGAAGAAACAACAGGCAGAGTTGAGAAGAAAGGAGGATGAAAATGCCAAGGTCTCTGACATCATTTCTCAGAAGCTGAAAATTCAAAAGGCTGAACATGAAGACAAACAACGTCTTCATAGTATTCATGTCAAAGAAAGGAGATTGGATGTTAGGATGAAGCAAGGAGTCAAATGGGATAAGGCAAGGGAGATGTTTGATATCCCTCAGAGAGGCACAAACAATGATGCTACTTTTCTGAAGCTGCTTGAGAAGATCAGAACTGTTAATCCAGACAACTCATTATATATGAAGGCATTGAAGGAAGATATCCTAAGGATTACGTCTGCATTTGATCAAGTGAGGCAGGAACTGTTCATCTATGTCTCAAGTGCTCTTGAAGGGTCATTCACTGTTTCTCTTGAACTACTTCAAAGAAGATCTCTCTCTGAATTGTGGATTCTGATGAGTAAAGTAAAGAGATCTTCTTGCTTGAACGAGCTTCTTTATGACCGGCTGAGAGATTCTGCTATGAAGGCCAGCCCTCAAGTTGTACATTTTCCTTATGAAGTCAAAATCTACAGAGGTACAACTTTGGAGACTGTAAGGCTGGATCCTGATTCCATGAAGCTACAGACTGCTATGCAACTGGTGAAGTTGGAGAATCTTCTTAGAACTTCTGGGTTTGCTTCTGTAGAGAAGTCTGAAGTTGCTGATATGATTTCAGACTACTGCACGGAGAAAATTCCAAGGTATGCTCAGATGAAGAATAGATTGAAGAAGATCACCACTCAACCAGTAATGCCAAGTGGTGTGGTTTCTGAAAGTGATCGTGTCCTTGACAAAGATCTTCTAGTCACCTTGCAAGAAGCTGAAGAAGGTGAAATTAGAGACTAAAGGCATGATGTAGTTAGCTCAATTTGTAAATGTTAAATGTTTAGAGCTAGGTAAATCAAGATAGGGAAATTCATCATTTGTTCAGGCTAGAGGAACATCTATCTTGTATTTATCTTTATTGTTTGAATCTGGAAATTGTTATATTTAATCCAGAACTTTTTATTATTTGCTTGGCTCTTAAAAGTCTTATCTTTTCTTGTTTTAGTTGAGTTATCCTCTAGAGTATTTGGTTGTTATTGTCTAACAAACAAATAGGGGGAGATTGAAAGGCATATGTCAAGGCCTATTTGTAAACACCGAGGATTCTACTCAACTTTAATTAAGATGTAATAAGTAAATAATAAATACAGATGTCACAGGAATCTCAGAAGATTATATCTGTCAAAGAATGAAGATTAAAGTCATCTACAGACTTGAAGTTATTCTACACTGGAAGAAGTTCATTTATTTGATCAAGCCTCAGTGAAGTATTCAAGAAAGTGGATCTATTTAAAGTGACAGAGATTTCAGAAGTGTGACGGAGAAAAGTACAGGTTACAGTCCTTGTTTAACTAGAAGGAGAAAAGAATCACAGCTTAAAGTCAAGTATGAAGAACAACCATTAAAGTTTGTCGCTCATGAACCAGACAGTACATGGAGTGTCAACGTCAGCCAGTGGAAGTTCGTCATCAATTTTAGTGGTTCTAAGAATTAGTTTAATTCTATTTTAATGTTATTCTATAAGATAATTAATTTAATCTATGAATTAATTCTTTCAGAATTAATTCATATATTAAATTAATCAATCTAGATCTTAAGTAATTTAATATATAAATTAATTCTCCAGAATTAATTTATTTATGAAATTATTTGAGTCATTTATTTAATTTATTTAATCAGTGAATTAATTCTAAAAGAATTAATTCATTTATTAAATCAATTAAAAGTAGAATGCATTAAATCAGTTTTATATCGAATTCTATTTATACTAGTAGTACTATCTGTGATAGTACTACCGATAGTCCTACCAGTTCAAACTGATAGTCCTACCGATAGTACTACCAGGTTTAAATGGATAGTACTATTAGTGTAAATCAAATGCAGTTTGTTTTGGCGCGTGCAATTCATTCTATTGACTTGTTATAAATACAAGTACATGATCAAAAGAGGCAGGTGATTAGAATTGAACACATAAGCAAAAACACAAAGTATCATTTCTCTCTTCTGCCATTAACGCAAGCCAACTGCAAAGCTCAATTAAATTCTTGTAATAAATTATAGCCATCAAAGTTATATCCAATCCACTAGAATTCAATTACTTGTATTGCTTTGACAATCTAGCGGATCATAATCCCTAGAATTACTATCGAACTACTTTTTAGTATTCGATCTTTTTATTACAAATATAGATAAATTCATGTCGAATTTATTCTAGATTTGTTTTAACAAGTACCTTGTAATCTGTGCATTGAATTGTAACACCCCTCAAGTTTAATAGAGTTTCTATTTAACTTGAATATTGTTTCAGTTTTTATTCCGCACTAATTTGTTCTAATCAGTTAAATCTTTTAAAGGACAAATTCGATAAAACGGTATAGTTTGTATTCAACCCCCCTTCTACAAACTTATCAGGACCTAACAAACCCCCCTGCTACAATTGTTTATTACTGGTCAACAATTGGTATCAGAGCAGACTGATTTAGTTTTAAATCAGATACTATCTAAGATGTCGACAACCAAGTATGAAAGTATGAAAATTCCCATTCTGAAGAAATCAGAATATCCAACACGGAAGGTAAAGATGCTGATGTACCTGGAGGCTATGGATCCTGATTATTTGGACAGGATTCGTGATGGACCATATATTCCTACAAGACTTGTAGAACGAACAGAAACTGTACCTGAACATTATGTGGTCAAGGCAAAGAGTGAATGGACTCCAGGAGAAAAAGATCATGTACTCAGAGAACCAAAGATAAAGAATATTCTGCACAGTAGTCTTGATGCTATCATGTCCAACAGAGTGATTGCATGCAAGTCTGCAAAAGAAATATGGGATACTTTGGAAACTCAATGTCAGGGATCTGCATCTGTCAAGAAAAACAGAAGGGCTCTTTTGATTCAAGAATATGAACAATTCGATGTTAAACCTGATGAGAGCCTGACTGATTTATATGATAGATTTCTGACACTCCTGAACAGTTTATCTTTAGTTGACAAGGAATATGAAACTGAAGATTCTAACACCAAGTTTCTAAGAGCTTTACCTGAAGAATGGGATACACAGACCTCGATCATTAGACATCAGTATGATCTCAACACCGTGTCTCTTGATGAAGTCTATGGAATGCTAAGAACCCATGATCTTGAGGTTCAACAGAGAAAGAATAAGAAAAGCAGCAAGGCAAAATCTATTGCTTTGAAAGCAGAGGCTAAATCAAAAGGAAAAGCTGTGGAGGTCTCTAGAAGGAAAACAAGAATAGTTGAGTCAGACCCTGATGACTCTTTATCAGATACTGATGGCAATCCTGATGCCAATACTGATGATGACTCTTCTGACTCAGACATGGAAGAGATGGTTGCTATGATTGTCAGAAGCTTCAAAAAGATGAAATTCAGGAAGGCTAGGAGACAAGGCAACTTCCAGAAAAGGACCTTCAATACAGACAAAGACAAGCATATCAAAAAGGAAAGCAAGGGTAGCAAATTTGACAAGTCAAAGGTTAGATGCTACAAGTGTAATGGTATGGGTCACTTTGCTTCTGAGTGCAAGAAGACAAAGGCACTCATCACAACAAGCAAGGATTGGATGGACTCTTCCTCAGAATCTGATACTGAGGTGGTCAACTATGCTCTAATGGCCAATACTGATGATACTGCTATTCCTGATGATAAGGTATTAAATACTGTCTTTGATTTTGATACTGGTAATGCTTCTGAGTTAAGAAGTTTTCTAAAATCATTGCATATTAGCTTTAGAAGTCAAACTGCTGAGAATTCTAGAATCTTATCTGAGATGTCTAAACTTAGGAAAATGAATGAGCATCTAGAAGCTGAATTTTCTCATATGCAAAAAGTACAGATAGAATGTGATAATGCCAATCACATGTATTTAGAGATGAAACTCAAATGTACTTTACTAGAAAAGGATTTAGAACATGCTAATGAGAAAATCAGGACCTGGACAGATTCTGGTAGAAAATTTCATGAGATTAATACCTCTAAGAATTGGAAAGAATGTCTAGGATATAAGTTAGATGAAGATAAGAAATTGAAAGAGAAAATTGTTGTTGATGAGACAGTTAGTCCAAAAACCTATAGACATGTTATAGACAAAACCAAATCTAAGATTACTCCTGTTAATTTTGTTTTTGGTAAGGATTCCAATTCAACTTTTGAAAAGGGATCTACTTCTGATCAAAGTGTTAAAGTTATTAAGTCTAAACCTGTCAAAAGTAAAAATACTAAGGAACTAGGTTTACTGTCTCAGAAACAACTCAAGGATAAAATCTGTGAGGTTACAGATAAGAAGAAGGAAGCTACTGTTAAGAGAAACAGGAATGGTAAAATTGGGATTAATAAAGAGAATGGTTATAAGTATATCCCAAATGCACCTAGGAAATGTTGTTTTACCTGTGGTAACTCTAATCATCTTGCCATTGATTGTAAAAAGAGTTTAAAGAAATGTACTGAAATTCCTATTTCTGATGTCAGGAATAGATCAGTATTTTATAAACCACAGAAGTCCTGTTTTCATTGTGGTAGTATATGGCATTCTATTTATACTTGTGTAGAATATCATGATTTGTACTATAACTTTTATGATCCATTGCCTAAGTTTGATAAAAATAGTGCAAATTCTGGTAGCATTAAGAATGTCAAGTTGAAGCATGCTTTTGTTAATATTGATACTGACAAAGCAAATCCTGATGCAGTAAATCTTGTCAGGACTGCTAAAGTCAAAAAGTCTTCTGCTGCTAAAATTAATAAATTGCATGGAAAAGGAACCCAACAAGTATGGGTTCCTAAATGTTCTAACTAGTGTGTTTCTATTCTGATTGCAGGGAAAAAGGAAAAATGTGTTAGTCATGGATAGTGGATGCTCTTAGCACATGACTGGAAACAAGACCCTGTTATCAGAATATGAGGAAAAAGCTGGCCCAAATGTGTCTTATGGAGATGGCAACATTGGACAAACTTTGGGATATGGTAATATAATAATTGGAAATGTCATCATTGAAAAAGTAGCTCTAGTGAAGGGACTAAAACACAATTTGTTGAGTATTAGTCAAATCACTGACAAAGGTTATCATGTCAACTTCTATTCCACACATTGTGAAGTAGTCAGCAAAGAAACAGGAAAGATAGCACTGACTGGCTACAGGCATGGTAACATATATGAAGCCAACATTCTCTCAAATACTGATGACTCCCCTACATGTCTAATCAGTAAAGCATCAGTAGATGAAAGTTGGAATTGGCACAGGAAGCTTTATCATCTCAACTTCAGTAATATCAATGAGTTGGTTAAGAAAGAATTAGTGAGAGGATTACCAAAAGTTTTGTATACTCCTGATGGACTCTGTGATGCTTGTCAAAAGGCTAAACAGAGAAGGACATCATTCCAGAGTAAATCAGAATCCTCTATTGAAGAACCATATCACATGCTGCATCTTGATCTATTTGGACCAGTCAACATTATGTCCATCAGTAAGAAAAAGTACACTCTTGTAATTGTTGATGAATATTCTAGATTCACGTGGGTGTATTTTCTGCACAGAAAAGATGAAACTCCAGAAATACTATTGGATCATGTGAGAATGATTGAGACAAACACAAAGTACAAAGTCAAGATTCTGAGAAGTGATAATGGTACCGAGTTCAAGAATTCAAAAATGGAAGAATTCTGCAAATACAAAGGAATAATTCAACAATTCTCTGCTCCTGGCACACCTCAGCAAAATGGAGTAGTTGAAAGGAAAAAATAGAACTCTTATTGAAGCTGGCAGAACTATGTTGGAAGAAGCTAAGTTGCCAACATATTTCTGGGCAGAAGCAGTCAACACAGCATGCTATACACAAAATCTCACATTGATAAACAGACATGGTGTTACTCCTTATCAATCTCTCAAGGAGAAGAAACCAAGTTTGAAGCATCTACATGTGTTTGGCTGTAAATGTTTTGTTCTCAGAACTCATCCTGAACAGCTAGGAAAGTTTGAAACAAAGGCTGATGAGGGAATTTTCATAGGCTATCATGCATCAAGAGCCTTTAGAGTTTTTAACTTGAGAACAAGAACTGTCATGGAGTCAATTCATGTATCTTTTGATGATAAGAAGATAATTGGATTAAATGAAGACTCACATGATAGATTGATTTTTGAAAATGAAGCTACCAAGGAACCTGAAGAACGTGAATCAGATCCTAACAATTCATCAGATCCTGATGGGTCACCAAATCCTGATGACACATCAAATCCTGATGACACTTCAAATGTTAATTCTGATGATGAAAACAATAGTAATACAACTAGTAGTGCTAATGTTGAGGGGGAGCAACAACATTCTACTACTAATTCTGAGTCAACTCAATCATCAGGACAGAATTCTTCAGATACTGATTCAAGTGATGATCCTGATAATTCATCAGGAGGAGATATCAATAATTCATGGGGAGCTTCATCTGAAGCAAATTCTTCAAATCAAGATAACACCAATCCAGGGAGAGCATCTACATCAAGGAATGACTTACCACCAGCAAGGAAATGGACTGCAAGTCATTCTCCTGATTTGATAATTGGGGATCCTGATGCAGGTGTTCAAACAAGAAGTGCAACTCAGAATGAAGGTATATATAATAACTTTCTGTCAAAGGAGGAGCCAAAGAAAGTTGAGGATGCGCTTAAAGATGCTGATTGGGTTACTGCAATGCAAGAAGAATTGAATGAATTTGAAAGGAATGAAGTCTGGAAACTGGTACCAAGACCAAAGAACAGATCTATTGTTGGTACTAAATGGATTTTCAAAAATAAGACTGATTCAGATGGTGTAATTATCAGAAACAAAGCAAGACTAGTTGCAGGGTATTCTCAACAAGAAGGAATTGACTATGATGAAACTTTTGCCCCTGTTGCAAGACTAGAGGCCATCAGGATCTTTCTGGAATATGCAGCTCATAAGAAATTCAAGGTTTTCCAGATGGATGTGAAAAGTGCTTTCTTAAATGGTGAACTGGAGGAAGAAGTATATGTTGAACAACCTCCTGGTTTCATTGATCCTAAATATCCAAATCATGTTTATAGATTGGATAAGGCACTTTATGGACTAAAGCAAGCTCTAAGAGCATGGTATGAAACCTTAGCTCAATTTTTACTGGAAAGTGGATTCAAAAGAGGTACTATTGACAAAACTTTGTTCTATTTGAATCATGGTAAGGATTTGCTTTTAGTTCAGATTTATGTGGATGATATCATTTTTGGGTCAACAAACAATAAACTGTGCGAAAAGTTTTCTAAGCTTATGCAGTCAAGATATCAAATGAGCATGATGGGAGAAATGAGTTATTTTCTTGGTCTTCAAGTTAAACAGACTGATGATGGCATTTTTATCAATCAGTCAAAATACACAAAGAATTTGTTGAAAAGGTTTAACATGGAAGATTGTGCTACTGCAAGTACTCCCATTGCTACAGCTACCAAACTTGAACCTGATCAAGGTACTGAGGTAGATGTAACTCACTACAGAGGAATGATCGGCTCTTCATTGTATCTCACTGCAAGTAGACCAGATATCATGTTTGCAACCTGTCTGTGTGCAAGATTTCAAGCAAAACCTAGGGAACCTCATCTGATTGCAGTTAAAAGAATTTTCAGATATCTCAAAGGCACTCCTTCACTTGGTCTTTGGTATGCAAGGGAATCAGATTTTGGTTTGTGTGGTTATTATTCAGATGCTGATTTTGCAGGATGCAAAATAGACAGGAAAAGTACTTCAGGAAGCTGTCAGTTTTTGGGTGGTAGACTAGTTTCATGGTTCAGTAAAAAGCAAAAGTCTATCTCTACTTCAACAGCAGAAGCTGAGTACATTGCTGCAGGAAGTTGCTGTGCTCAGATAATGTGGATGAGAAATCAGTTGTTAGATTATGGCATGTCATACTCAAAAATCCCTATTTATTGTGATAACCAAAGTGCTATTGCAATGACAGGAAATCCAGTTCAACATTCTCTTACTAAACACATCAGTATTAGATATCATTTCATAAGAGAACAGGTTCTGGAAGGAACAATTGAACTTCACTTTGTTCATACTGATCAACAACTAGCTGATATATTCACCAAGCCACTGCCTGAAGCTACTTTCAATAAGTTGGTGAATGAACTTGGAATGATGAACTTTGAGAATTTCTGAGAAAAGCTACAGAGAAGAAATCCTGATGACTGTCAAATCCTGATGGTCATTCAGAAAGGTATGTATTTTTGATCAAATCCTGATAGGACTCTATCCTGACAGGAAGTCAACTGGTCAATCCTGATGCATAGATTCTGAAGCTGGTGTGAAAACCAGAGGTTTTAAGGCAATTTGACAACAACAGTGCTGGTATTCTCTGGAAAGTAAAAGTTATACTTAGTCTCTGATTAAGTATTAAGTTTTACTTTTAAATCTCAATTTATTTTCTATAGAATTACCATTTATCATTTTAAATGTCATATGCACTATTGCTAACAATTTGTACAGGAAATAAAAGAAGATGAACAATTGAGAGAATTGATAATTTTCATTGATACTTGAAGCTGTTTACAAATTGAAAAGGAAAATTACATAGTTTTTTTTCTAGTCTAGTTTTCTTTTCAGGAACACGTGCCTTGCAAATTAGCATGAATGCTCCTGAGCAGCTTCACAGCCCATCAGGATTTGAAGGTCTCTTGTTCCATCCTTAAAGGACAAGAAGAGGAGCTGATGCACTTGAAGGTGGATCGTCACCGTGACCACCGGGACTCTTCCGTGCCTCCAACTTGCATGACATACAAGCATCACGGATCCTCTTTCTTCTCTCAAGCTCTCTTCGAGCTCCTCAGCGTCATCATCATCATCTTCATCCTCATCGTCTTCATCCTCTTCATCATTAACGAAGATGAGATTGTCAAGAGGATTCCATCCAGGATTTTCCTGATGGAAGTTGTTAGGAATATGTTGTTCTTGATGATAAGCATAAAACACTTAGTAGAATTTGTGTAAAGTCAATTTTGTAGCTGTCAACGAAATAGCATGCTTAGCAGTGTTTCGTTGACAGGAAGCTCATCAACGAAATGAGTGTTGTAGCAATTGCATTGTACAATACTTCACAGTATGATAGGCATTCTATTATATGTTTTAGATAGGTTTTCTAAGTCATGTTGACTATGTACTAGATAGGCAAAATAGGTTGGTTAATTGTAAATATGTTATGCCTTGTAATTCTGCCTAAGTGAAGACATGTCAACGGTATGAAGATTACTCTGTCAACGGCATGGAGTTTACCCATCAACGAAACAAGGGAAACACCATCAACGGAATAAAGAATGAAGCTATCAACGAAACACATCTCCTTGCTATCAACGAATCAATGTTGCTTTTTGAGCAGTTGACAAAGTGATAGTGACAGTTTACTGAACAGATCTAAAAGGAGATATGGAAGTATACTTTGCATTGGAAGCCATCAAAGTGGTTACTGGAAATGAGGAAACATTCCAATTTCCAATAAGGCTCTTGGGAATGATTATAATGAGCATGAAGACAAAAGCTAAGATCTCCAAGGACCATTGGACAAAAGGAATGAAAAGCAAGCTACTGATGGTTACTACTATTATTCTTTAGTTTAACCAAACGTAGAATTGTAAACTTGGGATTATATAACCAAGTGTAGCAGTTACTTTAGAAATGAGAGAAGAAACACAAATAGATTGTATTAGCTATTCTTGAGAGCAATTCTTCTCTACAACCTTGTAACTGAGCAGCTGTGTACTTTTGTATCACAGATTATTTCCGCAATAAAAACACTTCAGTTGGATCATCAAACAATCCAACTGAATTATTTATATCTTGTGTTTTTATTTATTCAGTTCAGTTTTATTTTATAAAGTGTTTTTAGTTTCAAGAAAATATCAAGAATTGTATTCAACCCCCCCTTCTACAATTCTGTTAGGTCATTTGGGAATAACAATTGGTATCAGAGCAAGCTTCTAACATACAAGAAGTTTAAAGATCAAGACCAAAAACAGAAACCATGGTGAAGAAGGATGCAGGTGTGAAGATACCAGTTCTTGATAAAGACAATTACTTTCACTGGAAAGTAAAGATGCATTTACATCTCATGTCTATGGATGAGAGGTATGTAGACTGCATTGAGAAAGGTCCACACGTTCCCATGAAGCTTGATTCTAGAGTTGGACTGCCAGATGATGCACCTGATGTAGAGATTCCAAAAACTGTCTCAGAATGGACTGTTGAAGATATTGCAGAAGTCCATAAAGACAAAAGAACCATGAACATTCTGTTTAATGGTTTGGAGCAAGAGATGTTTGACAATGTTATCAACTGTACAACCTCTAAGGAAGTATGGGATACTGTTAGAACTCTCTGTGAAGGAACTGAGCAAGTCAGGGAAAATAAAATGCAACTCCTTATACAACAATATGAGCATTTTCATTTTAAGGCTGGTGAAACCCTAAATGACACGTTTAGTAGGTTTCAGAAGCTTTTGAATGGATTAAAGTTGTATGGGAGGATCTATCAAACTAAGGATTCAAACCTTAAATTTCTCAGAGCTCTTCCAAAAGAATGGAAGCCTATGACTGTTTCTCTTAGAAACACTCAAGAGTACAAAGACTACACTCTTGAAAGGCTTTATGGAACCTTGAAGACTTATGAGCTGGAAATGGAGCAAGATGAGGAAATTGAAAAGGTACAGAAGAAGGGTGGATCTATTGCATTGATTGCATCTGTGAACCAACTGGAAGATGACAGTAAAGAAACTGCAAAGGCCACAACTAGTCGACCTAGTTGTAGGAGTGATGTTAGCAAGGGTAAAGACAAGATGGCAGAAGAAGAAGAAGAATCAGAACCAGCCAACTTGAATGACTTAGATGAGATTGATGAGCACATTGCTTTTCTGTCTAGGAAATTCTCTAAGTTCAAGTTCAAAAGAAACTCAGAGGCAAGGCCACCAAGAAGAGACTTTCAACCTAGCAAAACAAACTGGATTGAAAAGTCTAAGTCAAAATGTTTCAATTGTGGAATGCTTGGTCACTTTGCTGGAGACTGCAGAAAGCCCAAGGTTGAGAAGGGCAACAGGAAATTTGAGCCTGTTGATTATAAAAAGAAATACTTTGAACTTCTCAAGGAAAAAGAAAAGGCTTTCATGTCTCAGGAGTATGACTGGGCTGGTAATGGTGAAGACTCTGATGATGAAATTGAGTATGTCAACTTGGCTCTTATGGCTGACAATCATGAGCAAGAAGCAAGTTCCTCAAGCAACCAGGTAACAATTACTAATCTTTCTGAGCTTTCTAAAGAGGAATGCGATAGTGCAGTAAATGAAATGTCTACTGTACTATATAATTTGCGTGTTACTCTTAAATCACTTACCAAGGAGAATTCAAGAATAAAAGAGACTAATTTGTTCTTAAGTGATAGGAATGCAACGTTAGAAGCACAGCTCATTGAATTTGAGAAAATGAGATGTGTCAGTAGGGATGCTAAGAGGGAACTTGAGAACGTGTTACAAAGGGAAGAAATTCTTAAAACACAACTTGAAATAGAACAAGGTGTGATTGCTAAATGGAAAGATGCCAGGAATGTTGCTACCAACATCATTAATGTTCAAGGTATGGAATCTTTCTGTGAGCAATCATGGAAAAAGAACAAAGAGAAGCTAGGGTGTGTTGGTGAAACCTTAGAATCAGAAACAGAGTCAACAAACAACAATGATCATTTGTTGGAGGTTGATATGTCAACGAAATGCAATGTTTCGTTGACACATGAACCATCAACCGATCAGGCTGTTTCGTTGACAGACAAAAGAAAAGAGAAACTCACTAGACTTAATGACAAGTATGGTCCTGTTACCAAGAACTTTGTTCAAGGTGAGTCTAGTAATTCAAAGAAAGTTGAGAAGCCTGTTGAGAGAGCTAATGTAGGTCACTTGTCTAACAAGCAATTGAAAGATAAGGTAGAAAAAGTTCAAAATGAGGCTAAGGGAAATAAAAAGAATAACAGGAATGGCAAAGTAGGAATTAACAAACACAACAATTACACACCTGATAAATATGCTCCTAGAAAGACATGTGTTAATTGTGGAAGTGTTAGTCACTTGTCTACTAACTGCAAATCTGTTAAGAAAACTGCTAATGTGAAAATTCCCAAGCCTGCAAGGAATAGTCCTATGCCTACAATGCCTGTTATGCCTAACATGTTTGCTCCATATGCACAATTTCAGAATCCATATGCTAACATGTCATTTGTGCAAAATCCATACATGAATATGTTTAATGTGCCACAAATGCCATGGAATATGAATAACATGTTTGTACCTCCAAATATGCATGCTGTAAATGAAGATATGAGCAACCCTCAGAAATCAACACCAAGGGTAAAGATTGATTTGAATCAATCTGAGCCCAAAGTGAAAAATGGTACAAAAGGGAATGCAAAGGCTAACAAGACAGGACCCAAGGAAACTTGGGTACCAAAATCAACTTGATTTGGTTTTGTTGTGTGC
Organism: Heracleum sosnowskyi; assembly: GCA_030848705.1. NCBI lineage: Eukaryota > Viridiplantae > Streptophyta > Magnoliopsida > Apiales > Apiaceae > Heracleum > Heracleum sosnowskyi. Next base: position 39,123,697 of record CM061243.1, on the reverse strand, counting down.
AGGGAGACAAAAGGAATCTTTGGTACTTGGATAGTGGTTGTTCAAGACACATGACTGGTGATTCTACCCTGCTCACAGAGTTTCAGGAAAGAGCTGGCCCTTGTATTGCTTTTGGAGATGACAGCAAAGGCTACACAAAGGGATATGGCTTGATTTCAAAAGAGAATGTCATCATAGATGAGGTTGCATTGGTGGATGGTCTTAAGCACAACTTGCTTAGTATCAGCCAACTTTGTGACAAAGGATTTTTAGTTACTTTTTCAAAAGAAGCCTGTGTTGTTTCTAAAGGAGGAAACAACAATGTGGTAATGACTGGATTCAGAAGGGGGAATGTGTACATTGCTGACTTTAGTAGCACAAGTTCAGACACCATCACTTGTCTTTTCAGCAAGGCAAGCAAGGATGAAAGTTGGTTATGGCACAAGAAGTTATCCCATCTGAATTTCAAAGTTATGAATGATTTGGTGAGGAAAGATCTTGCTAGAGGAATTCCACAGGTGGAGTTTTCCAAGGATGGTTTGTGTGATGCCTGTCAAAAAGGGAAACAAAAGAAGGCATCATTCAAAAGCAAGACAGAGTCATCTATTGTCCATCAGCTTGAGTTACTTCATATGGATCTATTTGGCCCTGTAAATGTTATGTCCATCTCAAAGAAGAAATACTGTCTTGTGATTGTTGATGATTTTTCTAGATTTACATGGACTTTCTTTTTGCACTCTAAAGATGAGGCAAGTGAAATCATTATCAATCACATCAAGATGGTAAGCAATCATCCTGATTTCAAAGTAAGAAGGATTAGGAGTGACAATGGGACAGAATTCAAGAATTCAAGCATGAAGGTGTTCTGTGAAGAAAATGGTATTTTGCATGAGTTTTCAGCAGCAAGAACACCACAGCAAAATGGTGTAGTTGAAAGGAAAAACAGAACACTTATTGAAGCTGCAAGGACAATGCTAGATGAATCAAAGTTACCTACATATTTTTGGGCTGAGGCAGTTAACACAGCTTGCTTTACTCAAAATATTTCTTTGATTAATCAGGCCAAAGGAATGACCCCTTATCAGTTACTCAAAAGAAAGAAGCCACTATTAGATTTTCTTCATGTCTTTGGATGCAAGTGCTTTGTTCTGAGAAATCAAGCTGAGCATTTGGGGAAATTTGAAGCAAAGGCAGATGAAGCAATATTTGTGGGATATGCAGCAGGGAAAGCTTACAGAATCTTTAATCTCAGAATCAACATTGTTATGGAATCTGTACATGTTGTTTTTGATGATCTCAAAATACAAGGTCTCTGTGATGAAGGTTTCCATGAAAGTCTCTCTTTTGAGAATGAGGAAGGAGAACAAGTGAATCATGATAAGGCTACTGAGAAACAGCCTAAAGTTGTTGTATCTAGCACAGATGAAAGCAGCAGTGAAGATGAAATTGCTGCATTAAGGTTAAAAAGGATAGCTGCTAGCAGACCAACTGGTCATCTCGTTGACAGTCATGATGGTGGATTCGTTGACAGTCAGAATGAGCGTTTCGTTGACAGCCAAAACGGTCATACCGTTGATAGTCATAGGAATGCTTCTAGAAGTGATCAATTAGGGACAACAAACTCAGGGGGAGTTTCTCAAGGACAAATATCCAATCAAGGCAATCATGATCATGAAGCTACGTCTTCAAGAGCAAATCTACCTCCCTCAAGGAAATGGACTAAAGATCATCCCTTTGAACTTATTATAGGTGATGTCTCTTCAAAAGTCCAAACTAGAAGAGCAACTCAAGAAGAATGTCTATACAGTAGCTTTCTGTCTCAAGATGAGCCAAAGAAAGTTGAGGATGCACTTCTAGATCCAGATTGGGTTTTGGCTATGCAAGAAGAGCTAAACCAATTTGAAAGGAACAATGTTTGGAAGCTGGTGCCCAAGCCTAAAGACAGGAGTGTCATAGGCACAAAATGGGTGTTCAGAAACAAGATGGATGAAAATGGCATAGTCACAAGGAATAAAGCAAGATTGGTTGCAAAAGGCTATTCACAGGAAGAAGGAATTGATTTTGATGAAACCTTTGCTCCTGTTGCAAGACTAGAAGCAATAAGGATTTTCCTAGCCTATGCAGCCCATGCCAATTTCAAAGTCTATCAAATGGATGTGAAAAGTGCTTTTCTGAATGGGGAATTGGAAGAGGAGGTCTATGTGAGTCAACCTCCTGGTTTTGAAGATGATGATTTTCCTGAATATGTATACTTCCTCCTCAAAGCACTCTATGGTTTGAAACAAGCACCTAGAGCCTGGTATGACACACTCTCACAGTTTCTTCTTGAGAATCACTTCACTAGAGGTACTGTAGATAAAACTCTTTTTCACAGGATTGTGAATGGCTCTACTATACTTGTTCAAATTTATGTAGATGACATAATCTTTGGGTCTACAGATGTGAAACTTTGTCAAAAGTTTGCCAAGCTTATGCAAAGTAAGTATGAAATGAGCATGATGGGAGAATTAACTTACTTTCTTGGTCTTCAAGTAAAGCAAGTTAATGAAGGCATTTTCATTAGTCAAACAAAATATATTTTTGATTTATTAAAGAAGTTTAACCTAATGGAATGCTCTCCTGCCAAAACTCCCATGCCTACTGCCACCAAACTTGAATTGAATACTAAGGAAAAATCTGTGGACATTTCAAGTTACAGAGGCATGGTAGGCTCACTTTTATATTTAACAGCTAGTAGACCTGATATTATGTTTGCTACATGTCTATGTGCTAGATTTCAGGCTGATCCTAGAGAATCCCATTTAGTTGCTATTAAAAGAATTTTCAGATATCTCAAAGGAACACCAAACCTTGGCATTTGGTATCCTAGAGAATCTGGTTTTGAACTAATTGGTTATTCAGATGCAGATTTTGCAGGATGTAAAATTGACAGGAAAAGTACAACTGGAACCTGTCAATTCTTAGGAAACAAGCTTGTGTCATGGTTCAGCAAGAAACAAAACTCAGTTTCCACCTCCACAGCTGAGGCTGAGTATATTGCAGCTGGAAGTTGTTGTGCACAGATTTTATGGATGAAAAATCAACTACTTGATTATGGATTAAGAGTTGAGAAAATTCCTATTTTCTGTGACAACACTAGTGCCATTGCCATTACTGAGAATCCAGTGCAGCATTCAAGAACCAAGCATATTGACATCAAGTACCATTTCATTAGAGAACATGTTATGAATGGTACTGTGGAGTTACATTTTGTTCCAAGTGAACAACAACTTGCAGACATCTTTACCAAGCCACTTGATGAATCAACATTCTCAAGATTAGTAAGTGAGCTAGGTATGCTAAATTTCTCTTAATTATTTTTGAGATATTTGCAAGTCATAATGCAGCCAGAAATTTGCTATGTTTTTCTGTGAATGAATTTTCTCAGGAAAAGGTAAAATTTTGTCTAAGTCAAAATTACTATGCCAACGGAATGCACCATTTCGTTGACAGTCTTAGCAGTTTTCTGGGTGTTTCGTTGATAGCTCTTTTATATCAACGAAACGCAGCTTTATCAACGAAATAAGACGGGACTTTAACCGCCCAATCCTGATTCGTTGATTTAGCGCTTTTTATCTGAACCGTTGAAATTTGACACGTCTTTTACCACGATCTATGCATACACCCCTGTAAGTATAAATCATGGTAATACTTTAAGAGTAACGGTTATATTTTTAAGCCAATCCAGTTATTTACATTTATTATTGGATTCATTTTCTGAGAATTTTTGGGGGAGTATTTAAGAAATTTTATTTTCATTATTTCTTTTTTCCTGTTCTCAAAAATTCCAAAGGCTTTTTCTCTCTTCTTCTCTCTAACAAGCAATTCAGTTCAAAGCTTTCCTTTAATCAACAATGGCACCTATAGTCAAGCTTATGTCTGCTGGAGGGTTCATCAATGAGAAGAACAACTCCATCCCTTTTGTTGTCAAGGAAAACCCGAACAGACTGTTCTTCAAAATGATGGATTTCATGAAGAATTGCAAGTTGAGCTATGCAATGTTTCACTCTACACCACTCTACAATGAGATAATCGAGGAGATTTGGACCTCATGTGAGTATAGTGGAACAAACTGCACACTAAAATTCACTCTTCAAGGTAATGAGTACATAGTTAATTCTGATGTTTTGCAAGCATGTTTACATATTCCTGATAATAACTGTGATGCTTTGCCTACTAACACTGAAATAACTACCATGTTAAATTCTATAAACTACTCTTTGCCTACTGATAATCTGGGTAGAATAATTAGGAGAGGTTTGGTTAGAGAATACAGTTATTTAGCTGATGCATTCATTAAGGTCTTTTCTGGAAAGATTAGTAATTTTGATGCATTAACTAACTCTATGTTAATTCTCCTAACCATGCTTCTAAATGATAGATATCATAACTTTAGCACCCAACTTATGTATGAAATTGGTGCTAAGTTGGGTGACAAAGCAAATAGGAAGAAAAATATCTATTATGCTAGGTTTCTGATGATGTTGGCTAACCATGTTAGTCCAGCACCATTAGTTATCTCTAACCCTAATGCCAGGTTCGAGTGCTTTGTGCAAGAAAAGAGAGTATTGACAGACATACTGAGGCTGAACCACAATGGTGATGTTCCAGTGGTGTATCTGCCAATCATTGAGGTAACTACTACTATCCCTGTTAGTGTAGCTATCACCTCTACTGTTTTACCTTCCAATGTTGCTATGGAGTCTGTAGCTGTGACCCAACAGGCTCCTACCCTAGCAACAAAACCAAAAACAAAGAAATCCTCCAAGCCAACCTCAGGTGCTTCTCAAAAGGCACCTGTTGTAAAAACTACCACACAACCTAAGGGGAGTGAGTCTGGAGTTGTGAGGGGTGAGGGAAGGGGTGAACATCAAAGAAACCCCAAGGATAAGGAAGGACAGGTTAGTGTGTACCAGCCAAGCCCCATTGTGTCTTCCCAACAAGGCACAATGAGTAACATGGATTTAAACACAAGTCTAATTGCATCCTCCCAAAAGGATGTGATTATTGAAACAAGCTCTCCTCCTAGAGCACAGTCCAAAAGGGTAAGGGACACTTCAAGCCCAAAGTCTACATTTTCCCAATACCAAAGGAGAGTGAAGCAAAAGTCCAAGGGTACACAGGGTGCACACACACTGGAAGCAACACTTCCAGTTTCTCAAATTCAGTTTGATGTAACCCCTATCATTTCTCTGGGGTTACAGTCCCATTCTCTAAACATCAATCTTGAATTATCTCCATCAAATTCACCAACTCAATCTTTAGATGTGGACATGATCCATACATCTATTCCTGATTCTCCAACTCTAATCTTGGAGAAGCCCCACTCTGAAGCTGGTGGCCATCACTTGTTAAGTGATTTGTTGGGCCATCAACCAATTTTTCCTGAAGTTGCAAGGGGATCTGTGGACCAATCTTTAAAATCAATCACCACAGACTCTACTGCAATTTCTCATTCTCAAAGTGCTTTCTTGACTTCATCAACGAAACAGTCTATTTCGTTGACAAGTGTTTCTCCATCAACGGTATCCATACCGTTGACAGTTCAAACTACCATTCCGTTGATAGTTCATTCTGCACCTTTAATTGAAAATCAAGTTGTTCCCACAACTAGTGCAGATGATCTAGTGGTAGTTGAGACACTTCTAGGACTGAGAGGGAGTGAAACTGAGAGGCTGGCTTGCAGCCAGGCAAAAGGAGAGAATGTGAGTGAGAGGCTGGCTATTTCTTCCAGCCAGGCAAAAGGAGAGATTGAGAGTACCACCTTAGTAGGTGAAGGTGAGGGTGTGAGAGGTGTGAGCCATGGGGAGCCCATGATGCAAGAACAGAGTGGAGAGAGAGAAGGGACTACAGGAGAAATAAGGATGGAAGCAGCCATTGCTAATGAGTTAATGGAGGTCAGTGAGGGAGAAAGGGAACTTACTTTCCAAGAGGTTTATCAGCAAACTCTGGATAGTATTTCCCTGGATCCTGAGACCTTTACTCATCCTGTGTCAGCCTATCAAATTTTGGCTCAACAGGGCAATGTGGAGGCAGAGAGGTCACTACAACTAATTCTTACAACTGCATCAATGCAAAGAGCAAAGGATGCCTTGACCAATCTACCTCCAGGAGCTGAAGCAAGTGGAGAATTTGATTTTTCTGATGATGAGGACAGCTATGGTGATAATCTACAGGTGGCCACTACTGCACAGACTGGGACTTCTGTGGTGCCTCCTACACCAAACTGGCTTTCTCAAGATATGCATGGTAGAAGCAATTTGGATGCTGCTATCACAAGGCAGTACAAAGAAGCATATCTAGCTCATGAGTCTGCAGGAGCAAGGGACAAGAAATTCTACAAAGCCATAATGGATTCTCTGGAAATTCAAAGGCTACAAATGTTGCAGACAAGGATTGAGGCTACAGAGATCAAGGATTCAATCAGCAACCTTAGGGATGCTAATGATAGGAGGCTAGATGAAAAGCTTCCTCTTCTCACTGTGTCCAGGATGAACAGGTTTTTCTCTAAAGAACCTGAAGTGGATTCCTCCTTGAAGACTCTCTCTTCTAGAGTGGACAAGGTGGAAGCCACTCTATCACAGATGCAAAAGGAACAGGAGAAACAAACTCAACTATTGGCCCAGCTAGTGGCAGCTCAAGGACTCCCAGTCATCTCTTTTGATGATAACAAAAAGGGGGAGAAATCTAAGGAGCTAGACATTCAAATTACCAAGGTTATGGTCCCAGCCATTTCCCTACCAAAGGAGCCATTAGCAATGGGGGAGCTTGGCAAGCAGCAAAAGGATGGTATTGACCTTATACAAGAAGCTTCTATGAGGATGAGACTTGCAGAACAAATCAAAGAACATTGGTCCAACATAGAAGCAAAGTTCAAGAAGATTACTGAAGATAAGGACTCAAATCCATCAACGGAACAGCCATCAACGAATGCCATGGTACTAGCATCAACGGAATGGGAGCCACAGACAAATTCTTTCTATCAACAAGAGCCCCTTCTACATGGAGTCACTCAAGGACCAAGGAAGGAAAAAGGACAAACTTCATGCATTAGGGATGTGGAACAAGCTACAATTCAAAGAAGCCTATCTCCCAAGTCCCCTGCTAAACCAAAGGGCAAAAACATAGCAAGGACTTTCTATCCTGCACCTTATCCAGATGAGCACAAGCTTCTTGGTCTACTCATCACAAAAAGCAAGGAAAGTAATGATTATGAGATAAGGAAGCAAAGGGCAATTGTCTACAGGAATGGACAACAAATCTGTGTTTGGGCTGGTCATCCAAACTTTGCTGAAGCCAAGGCTGAGGAATCAGAAAGAGCAGCTATGCAAGCTCTTGCAGTAGCTCAAGCTCTAGATGAAGAAGAAAGGAAGCAAGAGGAAAGCACTAGAGAGGAAAGGAGTTCAAAGAAGAGCACAAGGCAACCCAAAGAGAGAGCTAGGAGAAACATAGACTTTGAGAGTGCTGATTCTCAGGGTACTGCATCAGACTCTTCTATACCTATTGCACCTCCAACAATTGCTAATCCAGTTTTTGAAGGAAAGTTGGCCTGTGATCCTGCACATCCTGTCAATTTTCATGATCAACCAATCATGCCAAAAGAGGAACCAATTGATTTTGATGAGGCATACTTTCCAAAGTTCCTGTTAGAAAAGGACCAACCAATGAAGACAAAGAAGAGGCCTGTCAAAGCAAAGCCTGTTTTTGTGAGAAAGCCACAATCTCAAAAACCCCCTGCAAACCCAGAGGACTGCATGTACATTGCTGACATCAGGGAAGAATCCAGTCTACATCTTGACTTAGACAACCTGGTGGAAGTAAGGGGAATTGCAGCTTCTCAAAAGTTGCCTGAAAGACTAGTGTTCTCATTCAAGGGTGGTAGAGAACAAGTGTGGCCTCTCTACAGAATTTTAGGAGAAGACTATCAAACACTACTCTCAGTGTTTAGATGCTTGAAAAAGGACTTTGGTTTCACCAAAACAGCCAAGTCTGAGGTGGTCTCCAAAATCTGTCAGATAAAGGCTAGCTGGAACAAGCCTGAGGCTCTTCCCAGGATACTTAGAGTTCCCTCAACAGGAAAGAAAATCCATCTTCAACCTTATTGGATGATGGAGTTTAAGGACAAGGACAATTGCAGAAGATTCTTCAGAATGGAAGACCAGCTGGAGAAGGCATCTAATCAAACTCTAAAGCTGATGCAATCCAAGCTTGGTGATCAAGATGAAGAGGAGAAAATCTTCTACAGAAGACTACAGGTCCAGATTGAGGAAAACAACTCCAAGAGAGGGAAGAAGACTATGCCACAAAGAAGTCACAGATGAAACATTTGCTCAGACTAAAGGAGCACTTGTGGGCATTAGTCTTGTAAGTCTTATACTTTGTCTATAAAGTTTTGAAGCTTAATACATTTTCTACTTTTGTAATTTATGATGTATCTGAGTGTTTTTGTTATCATCAAGTCTCTTGATTTATGGCTGTTATTCTATCAGTCATAAATTGGGGGAGATTGTTAGGAATATGTTGTTCTTGATGATAAGCATAAAACACTTAGTAGAATTTGTGTAAAGTCAATTTTGTAGCTGTCAACGAAATAGCATGCTTAGCAGTGTTTCGTTGACAGGAAGCTCATCAACGAAATGAGTGTTGTAGCAATTGCATTGTACAATACTTCACAGTATGATAGGCATTCTATTATATGTTTTAGATAGGTTTTCTAAGTCATGTTGACTATGTACTAGATAGGCAAAATAGGTTGGTTAATTGTAAATATGTTATGCCTTGTAATTCTGCCTAAGTGAAGACATGTCAACGGTATGAAGATTACTCTGTCAACGGCATGGAGTTTACCCATCAACGAAACAAGGGAAACACCATCAACGGAATAAAGAATGAAGCTATCAACGAAACACATCTCCTTGCTATCAACGAATCAATGTTGCTTTTTGAGCAGTTGACAAAGTGATAGTGACAGTTTACTGAACAGATCTAAAAGGAGATATGGAAGTATACTTTGCATTGGAAGCCATCAAAGTGGTTACTGGAAATGAGGAAACATTCCAATTTCCAATAAGGCTCTTGGGAATGATTATAATGAGCATGAAGACAAAAGCTAAGATCTCCAAGGACCATTGGACAAAAGGAATGAAAAGCAAGCTACTGATGGTTACTACTATTATTCTTTAGTTTAACCAAACGTAGAATTGTAAACTTGGGATTATATAACCAAGTGTAGCAGTTACTTTAGAAATGAGAGAAGAAACACAAATAGATTGTATTAGCTATTCTTGAGAGCAATTCTTCTCTACAACCTTGTAACTGAGCAGCTGTGTACTTTTGTATCACAGATTATTTCCGCAATAAAAACACTTCAGTTGGATCATCAAACAATCCAACTGAATTATTTATATCTTGTGTTTTTATTTATTCAGTTCAGTTTTATTTTATAAAGTGTTTTTAGTTTCAAGAAAATATCAAGAATTGTATTCAACCCCCCCTTCTACAATTCTGTTAGGTCATTTGGGAATAACAGAAGTTATGAAGAAGAACATCAACCATTGCATTAACAAAGGCTTCATGTTCCTGAGGATCAGGAACAGGTTGGGGTTCTTCATGCTCTGCGATTTCATCAAGAGCCTCCTGCATCTCTTTCCAAATTAATTCAATGTCTTCAACTGGTAAGTTGTTTGGTTGATGGTTAGCAGCCATGGAGAAAAGTAGAATATGAAAGGTTTGTGTAAGTATTTTTCTCTATGGAAAGGGTTTTGTATTTTTGATGACAAATGATAATACTGTTTAACATTCTCTTTTCTTTTATAGATATTATTTGTTAAAGTTTGCGGGTCATTTGCTCATTTTCGAGGCGACGGTTCGGTTTTCAATAACTATTTTGCCTTGTTAACTGGTAAGAATGTTTCAGTGGGTTCTACATCATTAATTTGGTGATTTTTTTTAAAAAAAACAAAACATTTTTCAGGGTTATTGAAATAAAATTTTGTTTTCTTAAATGAAATTTTTTTTCACTACATATCAGATTTTTTTTTAATCCTGATAAGGAAAATGGTTTTATTGGCAATGCTTTTATTCCTGATGAGGTTAGGTTTTTCTTACATCAGAAAATGCCTACTTGTTATGATTTACTTTCTAATGCTATGGGGCAAGGCCAATCACACCTTGTTCCTGACCTCAGCATGCCACCTAAACAGTCTACATAGTTAACAGCCACCTCTACTGTCTCTCAAAAGACTTTAGTTGTAAAAGCAAAGAAATCAGCTAGAACTGATGTGTCTGGAAGACAATCAGGTTCAAAGGATTTTTCCTCTACACCACTCACTACAAAGAAGAAACAAGGGGGTGTACAAGGGGTCTTGGTTCAGAAGAAAGCTGAGAAGGTGATTGGGACTGTTTCTGTGAAGAGAAAATTGGTATTAAGGGATGAAACTGATTCTGAAGATGACATGCCAATTTCCTCTAAATTTAAGATAATCAAGGAAGTTGCTGATACTGCTACTGAAGCTGTAGCACCTTCATCAAAGCCACAGAAGAAAAGGACATTATCGAAAAGCAGGTATCATATTCCTTTGAAGGTGCAAATGAAGGATACTGATATTCAGACATCAAATCCTGATGACTCATCTACTCCTGATGCTCTAGCAAATCCTGATGTTGGTATTCCTGATGCACAACCAAGATTGTTGAAATTTCATGGGAGAAGGTTGCTGAGACTGCTTCAAAGCTTGGATTTTCACATCCCTTTGAGAAGAAAAAGAAAGCAGCAGAGATAGTTTTCAAGAGACAAAAGAAGCTGAAAGGATCTAGCCCACAAGAACCTGAATCTCAAAGTGATTCAGCAGCTCAGACTGAAGATCCTGCCACACAAGAACCACTCAATCAAAGTTTGGGTGAAGGCTTAGCTATTGGAATGGTCCCACAAGAACCATTTTCTCAAAGGGAGAGTGAAGACATCAACATTCCAGCCACACAAGAACCATCTTCTCAAAGTGAAGATGCAGGCAAAACTACAGCTTCTAGTGAAAGATTGGTCAAGGACACTGTCAATGAAGGAAGCACACAAGAACCTCCAACTCAAAGTGTTGAAGCAGCTTCAAAACCTCATGCTACACAAGAACCATTGGTAACAAATACTGATGCAAGCTTATCAAATCCTGACGGTGTTCATCCTGATAATAGTGGTGCTCCTGATGCTGAGCCAATTCTTATACATCCACTACGATCACGACCAATGAATCATCCTATAACAGATTCACAGGATAAACTGAAAGGTGTTGCTATTTCTGATCCTGATGTTACTCATGATACTGATGGTGATGATTCTGATGATAGTGATGATGATAATAATGAAGAGAAGGATCAGCTTGCCAGAGTTATAAAATCTAGTCTTGGAACTAACTTTGGTTCCTCAAGCACATTCATGGCTAGCAAGGCTAATACTGGAAAGGACTTAAGACAAGACTTTTCTGTTCCTTCTGAGATTGATCCTGCTGAGCAGCTGAAAATGCATCAATGGGAAAATGAATGGTATAGATCTGATGAATCTGTAAGCTATCCATATGCATTGTATCATGCTTATAATGCTGCTAAGTTGATTCAGAATGAAGATTTGAAGAATCATTTGAAGGCTACTACTCTGTTATCCAAAAGCCTGAAACATGAAATAGATTCTGTCAAAGATTCTACTGACAAAGTGAGGATTGATATTTCTCAGAGCTTTACAAAGGTGCCTACTGCTCTTCAACTCAGGATAGTGGAATCCCAAGTTAAGTCAATCATTACTGAACAGTCTTCAATCAACAACAGGATTGATTCTCTTGATACAAAGGTAACTGACATTCAAACCTCTCTTGCCTTAATTTTGAATTTATTGTCAAATACTGATGTCAAAAAGGGGGAGAAGGTAAGTCAGACAAAATGTACACCTGATCTAGTATTGAGAAATAATGATGATGATACTGGAAATGATGGTGGTGACAAGATTCTACAAGGAGAAACCTCTGATGCTGCAGTTATGAAGACAATTCAAACTTCTCAAAGTCAAACAACGCAGTCAACTCATGTTTCTGATTCTGGAGTAAGGACATTAAGAACATTGGTGCAATCTCAGATCCTAACGGAAGAACAAATCCTGACAGGTGATCAAATCCTGATGCCTGGTCATGAATAGACTCTTGCTACAATTCCTGAAAGTGATGAAGATATGATTATTGATAATCCTGAAGATGCATCAAATCTATTCCAGAAGTTTACTACAAGAGATGGTAGAATTGTTACTCTCTATCACACTGATAAAAGAGTTCAACAATTATTTGCAATAAAAGCACTCTCTACAGCAAGTGAAGAATATCCTGATCTCTCACATGAAGAATTATTAAGACAACAGAGAGAAATGATGGAAAGCTTTAATAACCCTGCTCCTGCTAGAGGAAGAGGAGGCAGAGGTAGGAGAGGTGCTAGAAGAAGTAGAAGAGGTTCTTCAACTCAAACAATGCCTAGACAGACAAGGTCTAGAGGTTTATTAATTGAAGAAATTCCTGAAACTTCACAAAGTCTAATAGATCCTGTTATCAAGGATATCATTGAGAAGGAAGACAAAGAATTTATTGAAGAAGAACCTGAATTGAGAAGAAGGCCAAGACAATTAATTCTCTGCAATACAAATCAAATTGAATATTCTAATCCTGATATTGTTCCTGACAATGTTCAAGATCCTGATGAATCTGAAATTATGCAAGAGATTGATTTCTTAATCTTATCTACTATGGTTGATTCTCACAACAAGGAAGTGGATGAAGAAGAAGAAGCCAGAAGAAGAGAAATCACAAGAAGAACAAATAGAGATTTCAATCTCTATGTACACAGGCTTAAACTCTCAAACAGAAGATTGTGGAGAAATCCAAGCAGACGAGAATCTTTACTAGAAAGAAGCTATGCTTTTGAAAAAGAGAAAGATAAGAAGTGGAAACACATAAGTACACTGAGGTGTAACACACCTATCAATTTTCAGAATGGAGGAATTATAACAAGTGCTTCAAGTGTTGTTGATTTGTCTGATATGGTTAGATCAAAAGCACTCTGGCTACGAATGTTTTCAAATCTGAAGCAATTGTCAAGTAATTCAAGAGGAGGTATTGGACATATGGGTGCTGAATATCTGAATATGTCATATGTTGATCCTTACTCCTTGACTGAAATTGGAGGTACTTTTACTTCTGAAGACCTGAACAATTTAGTAGCTGTTGATATAGTTATAGATTGTCATAATGGTATTGAAAAGAAAGAAAAGCTTATGTACTTCATGAAAGATGGTAGTGTGAAGATTCTGTGCATTCAAGATCTGCTGATGAAAACTACACAGGAACTGGAATATGTTCATTATCTGTTAAGATGGAAGAATAAAGTGTGCAAAGTGTGGAGTGACATGGTTTTGTCAACAATAAGAAGAAGACTGGATGGAAATAGAAATTTCAATGGTAATTATACTCCCATGTACTTAAATCAAAGAGGTCAAGATGTGGAAATACAAAGGGGCACTGCTGTTAAAGAAGTAACTTTTGGCATGACTCAACTTACTCTCAATCCTGATGGGAAGGAAATTGCTTATCTTTTGCTTGAAGAGCACAGTTTACAAAGAAGCTCCATACAAAATCTCAGAGCAGCTATCTACCAGATTAATGAGGAAGATGAAGAACTCAGAAATCTTAAGGAAAGACTGATTCAAATTCTTGAAGAAAAAGAAGAAAATTTGTTATCCAACTTCTTGAAGATGAATCTGTTCTATCAAAGAATTTAAACAGATAAGTTGCTGCTGTTATTTGTACATTTTGTAAATATGTTTTGACATCATTGAATCTCAGGAATCTAAACTTTATTTCACAAAGTATAAGATTGGGGGAGATTGTTAGATCATGATTCAATGATCGTCAGGATCTAGACTCAACTGATCAGGATTGCTGACGTCATCAGTAAATGCATAGTCATCAGGATTGCATGATCGTCAGGATCAGGATGAATATCAGGACTGGAAGCTGATCAGGATTCCTACTTCGAGTTATATTTGGAGTCTAGTTAAATAAGGAAGATTATTCTGTCGGTTCCTGGTCTGTAGGAATGCAGCTATCAATTTAGGATAGGTTTCAATCTTTGGAATTGATTAGGACTTATCATGTAATTGATAGAGAGGATGTGTAGTATATAAACACAGTTTTAGGTTTCGATTTATTTGACAGAGAGAGGTGAACATAACGATCACATACACGAGTATCTTTGTAACATAGAAGCTCTCAAGAACATCAGAATTTCTTGAGAGAGTTTTTGTAACAGCCCCAAATCCGGGGTCAGGGATTTAGAGTAGTCACGATCCACTTACTTCTTGCCTTGCCTTCTTTACTCACAATAGACACAATTCATCTGCTTATGACCCCACAATGTATATATCTCTCTCTCACACACACAGGTTAGAGTCTCAGAAACGACACAAATGCTACAATTGCGGAATAAATAATCTTTATTATAATACCCAAATGTCTTTTGAATTTGCTACTGATACAACTCCTAAGTAATGGTACATTACCAACTTAGCCTTGTAATACTCACCACCCTCTCATACCATTCATATCTATACATAAGATGAATACCAAAAGCTTCAGCTTGATCTGACTGGTTCACACTACTTCCAGGATCACTGCTAGAAACTGCTCATGAGAATGCCTTGCGCTTACCACTCGCTTGAGGGATGTGCGCCGAATCCTTGGTATCCTGCTTCGCTGCTATATAATATTTATAAAACAATAGCAAGAGTGAGCGATAGCTCAGCAAGGTAATAAAATTATGGCATAATCCTGCCTTTAACTCAACCCAGAATAAAGCGGGTATAAGACAATAATTTGTCAAAATATCTCGATACTGAAATTATTTCCTTATCGGAATGTATTCCAAAAACAGTACCATTGTTGTATTTCAAATATCATTTTCATAATATTTCTGCAAACTTTTACTATATTATGAACAAAGTTCTAGTATAATATAAAAGATGAGGTTTCAAAGTAAACCAATATAATCTTTCCGAAAAATATCTGCTATGTAAGCAGAATATCAACATATAACTTAAAAGATGAAGTCATAAGGTGATTCAGTATAAACAACTCCCTTACCATAACTCATGTTATGTAAGGTATCCACAGAGTCATATGATATAAAAGATGAAGTTACGAGGAAAATTTCATATAATGTTCCGTAACCCAAAATCCACTTATGCATATATAATCTGAGTAAAGTTTTATCAGAGTCATAACTCATAAAATAAAAAATGAAGTTGCAAGGATTTATTGTAACTTCATCTTTGAACACTTTTCAACCCCCTGCCAACATGATCGGTTCGTCTCCCCAATACATGTTGCAGGAATATCCAAAATTGGATGATGAACCAATACTGGAGTAATCACCGCGCCAGTTTTCCCAACCTCTCTATGATCAGTAGAAGGTCGTACAACTAAAAATGTTTTCTACATGTAGATGGAAGAACACGACAGCCTGACATTGTCTACCGCCTTTCTGGATCTCCCGGCCCATTTGGGGCAATAAAAAGGATGGGTCAGCGCGACTCAACCTCTTATACCGCTCCGAGTTCGGATGAAATCCATGACTCTGAAACGTAAAGATCGTCCTCCTTTCCCCAAGTGTAATACTTGTTGATACGACTCCACTAAGTAGTTATATCTAGGTTGGAAAGGAAGATTCTCCAATATTTCCCAAGCTATTGCTTGTTAATGGATATCGACTTGTTCCATCAATTTACTCCTCGATCGTTGAGGTAGTAACACAACATTTGACTTGCAGCAATTAAATTGCTCAGAGAAAATATCCGTCCCCTGACAGTTTTGAGTTGAGAGTTTAAAATGAGTCGCAGTCACTTAAATCAGGTATCCCATATTCTGGATAGTTGAGCGAGTATTTAAATCCTCTTCAAAAGATAGATTCAAATGGAAAACCTTGTTTTGGGAACCTCTCCTTGATTTAAAATAATTAATAATACAGCTTAGAATATCCTTCATAAATGTTGAAGGTCAAGAATAGCTTTAAATAATACAACTCAAAAAAAAATGTGTTAAAAGTATTTAATAAATAATCAAATAATATTTATTAAATAAATAAACTTTAAACGAATATTCAAAAATAATATTCATTAAATAAATAATGATTGAATGAATATTCAAAATAATATTCATTAACTAAATAAGGATTAAATGAATATCCAAAATAATATTCATTAAATAAATAAGGATTAAATGAATATTCAAAATAATATTCATTAAATAAATAATCATTAAATGAATATTAAAAATAATATTCATTAAATAAATAATCATTAAATGAATATTCAAAATAATATTCATTAAATAAATAATCATCGAATAACAGTTACCCGATATCTTTATCGGAAAAAAATAATCTTTAAAATATACAGAAAATATAACTACTTCCGGTCTAAAGAATAAAATCATACGCCCTTTACCTAGGGCATTTATAAAAACCTGGCTTCTAACTAATATCCCATATTTTGCTTAGAAGCCCATAATTAAATCATAACCTCGAGTATCACTCTATATAGCAGTTCGAAGACAAGCATGCAATTTATATATCGCAATGTACTTGGGAATAAAACATGTATACTTCTCATTTGCATATCATATATGAAAGCAGTTTATTATCACAACAACAGTAAGCATAGGTTTCGAAAACTTGCCTGATGCTCGAGAAGTGATAGGGGTTTGCGACGATGTCGGACAATCTAGACAAAGTCAAAGAAAACGTTCGATTAATCCCCTAAATAATCCACTTATAACTTAATGCTTAAACACGTAAGCGAATCACAATCATAGCACTTAATGGCTTAATCTAGCCTCGTACTAAGTCCATGCTACTCGTCAAATACTTAAGTCGTAAGTTTGGTTCGAAATCGATCCTCAAATTCAAGTTATACTTAACCATTTATAACATTGGTTTCTAAGTCGGGTTCTTAGTGGTTTTCACTTGCGCAACCTCTGCTGTCGCATTTTTATAAAATCGAAAAATAATCTTTTGGACTCGAAACCTTCGCACACCTCTTTCCAACTGACCTTAGCACTTTAACACGAAATATCATCTTTTATAATCACTTGTAAGGGTCTCAAACAAAGTCATGAAGTTGATGTGTTTCTGTAATTTCATTTATCGAACAACTTTTACTAAAACGACCATAACTCAAAAACCGTAAACTCTTTTGACATGATTCTTGCGGAAAAACAAACTAGACAACAATATCTACACATTCATATGAAGTTCTTACTCTTTAGACAAAGTTATGATCTCGGGTGACTACTGTCAAGGCAGTACAAAAACAATGGGCATTACGACGGCTCTAAATCGAGCATATCCATTTTGTCACAACATAACCAAGCCACACCGGGCATACCATACATCCACAACCTCAACAAGCACCTTTTTACTTCTCTAAGGTCAGTGGTGTGGCTACTATCCAACACCCACCGTTTTTCATATTTTACAAAGTTAAATAACAACTAAAATACTTAAACATGATCTCTTAAGCTTATTACATCGAAACAATCATCAAAACTCACATGAACCCAAAGGGTGGGTTAGGGTTTTACCTCCTTGGATGCTCTAACAACACTATCAAGTGTTTATAAACCTTTAACAAGCTTTAGGTGGTCCTTAAGTGCTAAATCCTTGAGATCACAACAAGAAAACCACTTGAAGTTACTATTCATCCTCATCTTGTAAGATTCATAACAAATTGAAAAATAAGAGTTTGGTGATAAACATTTTACCAGACCTTGTGCTCTTCATAAGATTTCTTTTGAGTTATAGATCATCAAATTTGAAGCTTCCTAGCTAGGGTTTTGAGCCCCATCTTTCCGCTGGACAGAAACTGGACAGATTGGGTTCTCCAACTTGGGGAAGAGATTTGGCTAGGCTACACTCCTTTGTTGACCATGAAATTTTGAACGAATGTTACCCATGGAGTGGAGAAGCTATGGTTAAAATTTGGTGATTTAAGGATGGATAGAAGTGGAGATATGAATTTTGCTTTGAGCTTGGTTTCTGCTGGGCAGAATTGTTTGTTTGTTTTGTTGTTATGAAATGAATTAATACATGTATATATGTATTAATCTTTGGATGCATCTTCTACTTTTGTGTTGTCAACACTTCATTGTTCCAAGTGTTGGCCTTACATAACACTTCCCACTTTTTGGTTAAATGCAAAAGGGCCATCCTTGTTATAGTTGACTTTCAAGCATGATACTTTGGTTTCTCTGCTTCCACCAATTTAATTCTCTTTGTGTCCTTTTAATAAAATCAATACATTACAGCTTATATGTTGCATTTTATTACTCCACTGTGGCACAATCCCTTAAATCAATATTAACTCCAACATCCCTTATCTATTCCCTCTTTATTCCTTGTTCTTAGAAAAGGTTCTCGCGTTTATTCGAATTTTCTCAATCTCTTTTTATAGAGTTCCTTAACTCTTGGTTAGCTTCCTTTTTGTTTAAATCCTTGAATCCACTTGATATAATTCTCTTGATGATCATGTAGGATATTTAATCTTGTCATAATTTCAATCCTTAATCCATGATTCGTTTGCTTAATCGCTTAATCTCGTTATAAAGTATCATCGGGTTTCGTTCTAAATTCTCAAATCAAATATAATAAAATTCCAAAATATTAAATCCTCAAATCCTCAAATTTAATATCTCATTTCTTGATTATAATAATATATAATTCACTGCCCGGTCAAATACTACACCAAAATAAAATTTGGAATTTCTGAATTCTGATCGTCTTTGCATACACTTATTTACTCCGTAGATCACTAATATGACTTCGGAATATCCACACTACGTCTCGTACATAGGTGACATGATTTTTTTTTCTTAATCCTCAAAATCACTATTCATCCACCAAATTCACTATTCACTGATGTCCTTAATCATAATAAGAAAAGTTTTAATTTTACCAAAAATTCGGGTTATTACAGTCTCCCCTCCTTAAAAGGATTTCATCCCGGAATCAGCTTAGGAATAACTGGGGGTACTTCTCTCCCATTGCACTTTCTAACTCCCAAGTGGATTCTTCCACTTCTTGATTTTCCACAAACCTCTCACTAGCTTGGCAACCTTGTCTCTTAGAACTTGCTCTTTTCTATCCGTGATTTCTACAGGTTGTTCTTTGTAAGTCAGACCAGGTTGTATATCTACCTGCTCGTACTCTAACATATGTCGGGCATCTATAGTATACTGATGTAGCATTGACACATGAACCCCGTTATGACCATTCTACAAGTTGGGGGGGGGGGGGTAAGACTAGCTCGTAGGCCACCTTCCTGACGCGTCTTAAAATCTCAGATGGCCCAATGAATCTCGGGCTCAACTTCCCTTTCTTTCCAAATCTCATTAATTCCTTCCACGAGGATATCTTTTAGCATCACGAATCTCTAACCTCATATTCTCTATCTTGTTTGTACAGAAAATACACCAACATAAACTTGCTTGTCATCCATCCATATGCCATTTAGCTTATCAATAGCAGTACTATCTCTATACTCACGGGCTTAGTCCGCATACTTTCTCTGTCTGTCTTGGCTGTCACTAGCCGCGTGTTGGTGAAATCTTTTGTCTTTCTAGTTTGTTGGACTAACTTGGGTTTTGTGTAAAATCTCATCCTTTAATTCCCGATCATTTGGAATCCATCTCTGTCTCATTTTAATTAAGGGTATCGGCCACCACATTGGCCTTCCCCGGATGGTAGTGTATCTCACAGTCATAATCCTAGGTCAATTCTAGCCATTTCTCCATCTCATGTTATCTACTATCACGGGTAACTCAAAGCCAATTCATTACATTCCATAAAAATTTGTGGGTGCATTAGTCAACCCAAAATAACCTCGCTGAAAACTCGAAGTGTCTATTCCTAGTACGAATCGCAGTCTTGGGTATATCCTCGGACTTAACTTCCAACTGGTGATATCCAGTTCCTAAATAAATTTGGAAATACACAGCATTCTTCCGCTGATCAAATAATCATTTATAAGGGTACCTATTCTCCATGTCGAATTCATACAACTCACGAGGTTCGATGCATAATCTTGTGCTAACATCTTTCTCTCTTACAACAACACCGGGCTCTCCACGGTGGTACACTAGGTCTTATCATATTCTTGCCCAGTAATTCTTGTAACTGAGTCGCTAACTCTTTCATTCCCACTGAGGCTAACAGGAGATGCGGTACTATAACCTGAATACTCGTTATTCATTCTCATGTCATCCCAATCGAGATTTGGTAGCGCATTAAGATCTTGTACAGCCTCCTAAAACCACTGTAGTTTCCTTTATACTTGGTGTCTCTTTTCTTGGCGTCAACCATAAGAGCTAATTAAGCCTCGTATCTCTGGCGTAATAGTTTCTTAGTCTGAACTATATTCAAGAATCTCTGAATCTGTCTCCATCCTTTATTTATTACTCTCTCTCCCTTACAATCAGTCTGGGCTCCATTGGGTGTCAAACAACCCATCCTTATTATACTATCAACTTCTCCCAACTTGAAAGGAATCAGGTCTATCAAAAGTGTCGACCTCATATTTCTAGTTCACAACCTGGATGTACCAGTCTTATGGGAAAATCCTTCGATTGACTATTTCTACTTGTAATTATTCCCTTAGCGGCTCGGCCTTAAGGTTTAATTGTCATGCAAATTCTTGATATACAACGATACATTAGCTCTGTCTAAATAGTATAGAAGGGTACCTGCTATTTAAAGGTCCTGACAGTGGGCTGCTTGTTGGAGGTAGCCCTGGTTGAAACCTACTGGCTTTCTTTTCTTCTGTGTTCACAAACTCCGGAACAAACCTCGATAATTCGGAAAACTTGGCCTCATACTCGGTCACAGTCATGGTTTCTTGTTTTAACTCTTTAACTTTTACTTTCATCCGGGTCTTCATATATTTCCGGAAATTATTTCTCTAAAAACAACACGTTGCACCTCTCCCAAGTCACAATACCAGCTCCTTCTGACTCCATCGCCAGTAATTATCTTGCTAACCCAGAGGTAGTGTCCATTCGTAAACAACTCCTCCAAAATCTCAATTCCACTATAGGGCATCTATCTAACACCGTTGTCACTGGAGTTCACGGCACATCGCTATTCCTTTCACATATATCGATTGACCCCCTTTCCATTATCATAATATCCTTGGGAGAATAAACCAATTCCATTGATATGTCACTAATATTCTATTCGTCTTAGGGATTCGCTCCTGTCATAGGCGATTTCGTTGCGAATCTAATTCCTATCAGCAAATTTTGACTTATTTGACCTGGTTGGCCTCCCCTTGGAATTCAATGAGGATAACAAAAATTATGGGGCCTTGAAAAGATAGCTCCCATATCAAGGAAAACGTCACACACTGGTGATCATAAGGTTATGAGTTTTAAGGTAACCTTATTGGAGGTAAGAGAATTTATCGAGAGATCAACATGATCATAAGAACTCAACGTTGTGTGCCTCGATTGAGACATTACTAAAGGTAATTAGCCTTCACTACACCAAAAATGACCTATTGTAACCCCATAAAAGTGTATTGTTAGACCCTAAAAATGTTACAGTAGATGTATATGTAACGTTTTGAACAAAATTCGGCGTTACATTTACTGGCGTTGCCTATGGCTTCTATTGTAACACTATGTGTACTTATTGCAACCTTTTTTAAAATATTACAATAGCATTTTTTTGTAACACTTTTGTCTGTTTTAGTAACATTTTTAAGGTGTTGCAATAGACTAATGCATCACTTTTTTGCAACATTTATTAAGTTAAAATGTTACAAAGTCAGTTTATTGCAACATTTATATGCAACATTTTGATACCTTTTGCAATACTTTTTGGTTTTTTGCAACAATTATCTGCAACATTTTGATGTCTGTTGTAATGTTTTTTGGTTTTTTAGCAACATTAATCTGCAACTTTTATATCCCTATTGTAATACTTTTAGATTTTATTGGCAAAACCTATTTGCAACACTTTTTATTAGTCCAGATTGCAGTGTGCTATTTGAAATTTGAATATACCATTCACAAAAGCATACCAAACCAGAAATCACATTTCAAATGGAAAATCCAACAAAACATGACAATAAAGCCCAAAGTCGGGTTGTAGCACAATATCATCTTACATCTAGTACTTAAGTCGAAACACATGTCGACTTATCCCACAATTCTACATTAAACTTAATCTTTCATGTCAAAATATCAACCTACTACGAAAAGTATGCACATACAAAGTAAAAGAACTGATCATCAATCATCACTTTTGTCATCCTCATGATTGTCTTCATGATCCCTGCCTGAGCACACATGTAAAAATCATTAGTCTAGGGTGCATCCTCTTCTGTTACAAACTCAAGCTCGGCCATGACCTCGTCAACTAGCAATGTAATGTTTCTTTTTCTTCTTTCCTCTGTTAAAGAGATTTGTGATTTCAGCAACCTCTTCTTCCTGTCATCTGGAGAGGAATTCACATTTTTCCGTATCTGAAAATCCAACACATATGCCTCAAATCCTGGCTACAAGACAGAAAAAAGATTATTAAAGAACTTCTATATCATAAAGTACTTTTATAAGGGTTTCCAGCAAGGACCAAGACCTCTGATTTACAAATGTACATATTGCATATAAAAATATATAGTGAAATAATGGACTACTAATTTGTTTAGACAGAGATGAGAACCACTACCTTAGCAGTAAGAAAAACCAGCATTTGATCTATTTTTATTTGTGGATAAACACGAAACATTGATATACCGTGAGCTCTTACACTTAAACATCTGGACTCTAAAGACGACCAGCAGTGCATTTACACACAGGTACATTCAGTGTCACGCCGAGGGAGCAGTGCATTTACACACTCGAACGCTCTTGTCTGGTCAAGGCTCAGTTTATCCCACCATATATCGTATGGTCAAATTCAATGATGTATCCCCCTGCGACATTAGTACATTACATGAGGTGAGAACTGAGAAATTTAATGATACCTCTTGCCAAATCCAACAGACTAGGGTAACATACTAAGTTACAAACATGTAGGGTAGTAGCATGAACAATTTTTCTGGAGAAAAGTACAGTAAAAAGTGCTATATACTTCTTCAAAGGAAAATATTAGAAATGTCGATATTGGTGAATTGTGCGCTTTTCTGTATTTTACGAAGTTGTGTTACTTTTTATTTTTAACTGGTAAAGATAAGTCGTACCATTTTCTTTTTTGCTGTAGGAATATAGGATGATAAAAGGGTAAAACATAACCTAATGTGAACATCAGTAGCCCTACATTTTAACTTCCTCATGAATTTGTGGATGAACTTATAGGTAGTACTGGGTAATAAAGAAAATATATTTGAAACAACCTTTCATTAGCCAATGGAAAAGTAATGGAACATGAAAACTGGACTGTGAACCAGGGCTCCCTACTTGCAACACTACAGTAGAACTATGAATACCAGAGATCGAAAAGTGTTGTCATTAGTACGAATATAAGAGACGACATTGAAGATCAACTATAACATCATTTAATATTTCATACAAATAAAAACCAAAATGAAATTGCATGCGAAGAACAGAACTAATGTATATAAGAATTCAGAAACAATTGCATACTATTCTGTTATTTCAAAATTTCAGGGCAGATAAAGAAATATACCAGTTTTATCAACAAGGAATCATAAGTGCTTCTATTGTCAGCTGCTGTAGTGATTTACAACGAAGTGTCGACTTCGCTACAGTCAGCCAGCCCATTGTCTAAACTTCTATAAATAAGATCCAAAAAAAAGATTGCACATGAAGAAGCTTATGTATATTAGAAACCACCACATACTTTTGTTGCCAATATAAATTTCGGTGTGGATGATAAACCACTACCTTAGTGGTAAGAAAAACCAGCATTTGATCTATTTTTATTTGTGGATAAACACGAAACATTGATATACCGTGACTCCGTGAGCTCTTACACTTAAACATCTGGACTCTATTTTTATTTATGCATACTGTTTAAAAATGTACCTGAAGCTTGTCTTTATTCCATGTCTGAGTCCTTAGCTGGAGAGGCTCTGAAATTTGCTGGTGCGTCTTGGGGAATTGATAACAGTGCAGGAGCAGCTGATAAATATTTGCGGAAAAAAATATGTGGATTAAGGAACACAATCTTTAATGAGACTGAAGGAATTCAGCTAATGTTGAACCTGAGGAAAAAATGAAACAAAAAATCCACAGGATGCAACTGATCATTTTATAAATGAAGGTAGATTTTCAGTTTTGAAGCTGCAACAGTTTCCAATTAGGGAACAGTCAGGAAAAAATATATTCCTATGCTTGAAGTATGGTAAATGGAGTATTATCTTTGTAGATTTCACTCTTAAATCCGCAAAAGAACAGGAAAGAGGAAAAGCACTTAAGTGAAACATTATTGATTTTATTATTCAATACAGCACAATGCACCAGCACAGCATGCAGAAAAAGAGTAGTGAATTGTATACCATCAGATCATTATATCTTAGGCCTACGTCTGCCACCAACTCGATAGTTTATCTCTGTATTTCCTCCTCTTAGGCCTACGTCTGCCACCTACGGATGTGGCGAAATCAGACCACCACAATCTCCCCTCGAAAAGATAATATACTAATAGGTCAGGCTTAAGTTTGCAAAATCTATTTGCAGAACATAAAATGGGTCATACTTAACTGTGCAAAATCACATCACATGGTCGAGAAAGGAAACCTACATTTTACACAAACACATCAGAATAAAATGTAAATGTGGGCAAAGTACAGAGAGAAAAAAAGATTACCATGTAAAGATTAAAACAGAGAAGCCAGAGTGAAGGAGAAAAGAAAAATGTGAAAGATTAAAATTTTCCTTGTTGAAACAGTTCCAAAATTTGCCTTATGTAATCTCCTTCGACGAAAACAAATCCTGAGACCAAGATTTCAACTGCAAGCCGCTGGTAGGATTCAAATTAATAAGATACGGTTATCTTTTAAAAACAAAGATTCGCGGTTTAGTCATCAGGTAGCATTTATCAACTACACCATAATAATAAAACATATAATCAAAAGAACAAATATAATTTATACTCAAATCATATAATACACAGAACAAATAAATACACAGAAAAAATGTAATAAAACAGAACATATAATCAAAAGAAATTTCAAATGCATAATATCAAAGAAATTCACATAATAATCAAACATATAATCAAAAACAAATACACATATAATCGAACATACACATATAATACACATATAATCGAACATACACATATAATCTAATTCAATTAAATAGAACAAAGTTGGGTATATTACCTCTAATTGAAGCTTCAATTGAGGTTTGGGGGGTTGGGTTTTGAAGTCGATTTTAGGGGTTAGGTTTTGAAATCGATTTTGGGGGTTTTTGGATTTTGAGAGAGGTGTGAGCTATGAGTGAGGTTTGAGAGGGGTGAGGCCGAGAGAGATGGTCGGAAGAGAGGTGAGAGAGGGTGCGGCGGAGAGAGAGAGTCTGAGAGTCGGGGGAGTATTTTAGATTTGAGAGTGTTTGAGGTGAGTGTATTATTTTTGTGTAATAAAAATTTTGGTACCAACTAAAATATTTGGTACCAAAATTACCCGCCCAACGAAAAAATCGAACTCCCGCCTATATTTTTTGAAAAGTGTATCATGTTATTGTAACGCTTTTCTGAAGTATTGCTATAATTATAAAATTTTCAAAATGCTTCTTAGGCTTGCAACACTTTCTCATTTAAAATAACTTTTTTAAAAGTATTACAATAGATATGCAGGTTTCTTGTCTATAGCAACATTTTATGCAACACAACCATATGATGGGGTTGCAATATGTCATTTTTGGTGTAGTGCTTCTTGTATTTCACAACTCACAAGTGATGGCGTCCCATCAGACTTCTATCACATAGACAGATAGTCTTTGTAGCCCCCTATAAGTATAGGGTTGTTCGTCTCAGTGGAAGTTGAAAAGTATGAAAGCAATTCGAGATCAATTTAATGATTATCGCCTTTCGACAATATTTCTCACAGGAACACCTTGTATTAAAATTGAACAGATTCCAAAGGGGCGGTTTCCAAAGAAAAGAATAACCAAAAAGATACTGGTACTTAACAAGCAAGTGGTGAGGTATCATCATAGGGATATTCATTATTTGAAAAAAAGTGGAAGCTTGAATAACATCATTTGACAGGGCTTCGAAAACCTGAAAGTAGGCATCATGACAGCCTCTAACACAATTGAAATTAAATATGATTTAACATAAGTGTTATAAAATAACTTCGAAGAGGGAATATACCCTTTATCAGAATTCTTTCTTGGAGAGAGGTCAAGATAGATCATAGATTGGGGAGGTACCCCACATAATTTGCAAATGGGGAGGGTACTACCAAGGTCTCTACGGATGCCTTTTATGTCGGCTCCTCTAATGGATAATCGTTCAATTCCAAAGCTTTTCTTTTCCACGCACCCTAAGGTGTTCGATACTTACGTCATTGCCGACTTATAATAGTCGCTAAGAATTCAACCATCAACATTTGCAATCGTAGGGAGTTCTATTCGACTCGGTGCAAGCATCTCAAGCAAGCGTTCTATCGTAAGAGGACTTCGATACCGGTGTCGCCCATAGCAACGACGAATTCCATATGTCAACTGGGCGGTACTCCGAAAGATCGTTAGAATCTACAGGCTTAAACCCAATTACTATTATAACCGTTTTCATACCAAACATTTCCTTTCTTGTATCAATCCCGGATGCTACATAAGCTTAACACTTGTGGCATAACAGCCTTTTTATTTAAGTCTTCCCCAGACTTTCTTAGTCCGTCTTGATTCTTTAAATATATCTCGTTTTGGCGCACTCATGTTACAATGACACCTTGCGTAGTACGTACATACAAAAATCTTGCTCGAGGTAATAAAATGCCTCAGTACCGTAGTAAACACCTTCCTTGGTGGAATCGCTGATCGTGGGGGAGTTAAACCCCATAAATAAGGTAATTCCTCTACTAGTTAAGGTAACTAAGTACCCTTAATCATAGATGAAGTTGGAATGCCTTAGTTCTTACGTATGCTGCCTCCCTAGACACTGTAACAGACTACGAGTAACGGGTCTCGTTCAAGTCGAATCTTTCCACCGGTATTGGCTATTCTGCCTCTACCTCTTCTTCTTTGGAGACTCTACCCCATTTCTTCGTCATATCTCTCGTTGAATCATAACGATTCTAAACTCTCGTATCGGCACTTATTTGACCTCTGAAGGTTCGTCTGGTCCTATTGTACGACCTCAAGTAACATACCACATCTTTATCAATCAACACGTTCTCTACAAGTCTCTTTCCTTGACCCACCATGGGGTCTTCCTCTAGATCCTCCTATGGATCTTCCTTTATCGGGTCTCCGTCCATTTCAAGGAACGCATCATCAATTGCCTACTTGAAGGCCTCGGGGTCTGGTATCTCAGAATCCCATCAATCTATAACTCATACGAATCGAGGTGACTAACCATGAAGTCCTAAGTACGGTTTCCCAGAAGGAGTCCCCTCTCGGGCTTCATCTTAAACAGTCAAGGTCATGTCCTCTAACTCGACTACGAACTCAATTTGAGCTCTAGATGTTCTTATAATTATTAAGGGTATTGTAAGACTCGATCACCTATCGTTTCTGAGGACGGTAACCTAACGCTCTGATACCATTTCTGTAACAGCCCCAAATCCGGGGTCAGGGATTTAGAGTAGTCACGATCCACTTACTTCTTACATTGCCTGCTTTACTCACAATAGACACAATTCATCTGCTTATGACCCCACAATGTATATATCTCTCTCACACACAGGTTAGAGTCTCAGAAACGACACAAATACTACAATTGCGGAATAAATAATCTTATTACAATACCCAAAAGTCTTTTGAATTTGCTACTGATACAACTCCTAAGTAATGGTACATTACCAACTTAGCCTTGTAATACTCACCACCCTCTCATACCATTCATATCTATACATAAGATGAATACCAAAAGCTTCAGCTTGATCTGACTGGTTCACACTACTTCCAGGATCACTGCTAGAAACTGCTCATGAGAATGCCTTGTGCTTACCACTCGCTTGAGGGATGTGCGTCGAATCATTGGTATCCTGCTTCGCTGCTATATAATATTTATAAAACAATAGCAAGAGTGAGCGATAGCTCAGCAAGGTAATAAAAGTATGGCATAATCCTGCCTTTAACTCAACCCAGAATAAAGCGGGTATAAGACAATAATTTGTCAAAATATCTCGATACTGAAATCATTTCCTTATCGGAATGTATTCCAAAAACAGTACCATTGTTGTATTTCAAATATCATTTTCATAATATTTCTGCAAACTTTTACTATATTATGAACAAAGTTCTAGTATAATATAAAAGATGAGGTTTCAAAGTAAACCAATATAACATTTCCGAAAAATATCTGCTATGTAAGCAGAATATCAACATATAACTTAAAAGATGAAGTTATAAGGTGATTCAGTATAAACAACTCCCTTACCATAAGTCATGTTATGTAAGGTATCCACAGAGTCATATGATATAAAAGATGAAGTTACGAGGAAAATTTCATATAATGTTCCGTAACCCATAATCCACTTATGCATATATACTCTGAGTAAGGTTTTATCAGAGTCATAACTCATAAAATAAAAGATGAAGTTGCAAGGATTTATTGTAACTTCATCTTTGAACACTTTTCAACCCCCTGCCAACATGATCGGTTCATCTCCCCAATACATGTTGCCGGAATATCCAAAATTGGATGATGAACCAATACTGGAGTAATCACCACGCCAGTTGTCCCAACCTCACTATGATCAGTAGCAGGTCGTACAACTAAAAATGTTTTCTACATTTAGATGGAAGAACACGACAGCCTGACATTGTCTACCGCCTTTCTGGATCTCCCGGCCCATTTGGGGCAATAAAAATGATGGGTCGGCGCGACTCGGCCTCTTATACCTCTCCTAGTTTGGATGAAATCCATGACTCTGAAACGTAAAGATCGTCCTCCTTTCCCCAAGTGTAATACTTGTTGATACGACTCCACTAAGTAGTTATATCTAGGTTGGAAAGGAAGATGTTAGATATAATTGCTGACGTTTGTTCATCAGTGTTTAAGTCCCAGGTACATATCAGAGTTTATATAGAAGCCAGTCAGAGTTTGATAAAGTCTGACTGGGTGAAGAGTTTATATGGAAGCCGGTCAGAGTTTGTTATAGTCTGACAGGGTGATAGTTGAATTAGCTGTCGGTGCTGAATTGAAGATTCTAGAAGCAATATATTCTGAAGATGGAAAGAAGCAGAATATATTGATACAGCTAAGGAGACTGGACAGAAGACTGAAGCAATCCTTAATTGATAATAATTGTATAGCTGATTTATAGGAGTATCAATTAGATAAGGATTGTATGTAGCTGTGTACTATATAAACACAGATAGGTTATCCCTAGAAGGGACGCGAACATTGAATATATTATTCTTGTAACCTAGTAGCTCTTTGTGATTCATTAACATCACTAAGAGAGAATTATTTAATATAATTCAGTTTGTTGATTTACAAACCTGTGTTCTTGATTGTTATTCTCATACATACTTAATTATATATTGTGTATTCGGCCTAACAATTGGTATCAGAGCCAAGGCTGTTTAATATATACAATTTTACGATTCAAACACAGTATTAATCATGTCTGAAGAAAATCAAACTTCTCCCAAGGTTGAACAGGTTAAACCTAATTCTGTTAGTCGATATGAAACAATCAGGGTTCCAATTCTCAGAGCAGTGGAGTATCCAATTTGGAAGGTGAAGATGACCATGTTTCTGGAGGCTACAGATCCAGAATACCTTGACAGAATATATGATGGTCCTCATATGCCGACTAAATTATCTCCTGCTGTTGATGGTCAAGAACAAAAGACTGTTCCAAAGGAAAAGAAAGATATGACTCCTGAGGACATCTCATCAATTGCAAAAGATGCAAAGGTTAGACATCTTCTCCACAGTGCTTTAGATAATGTAATGTCTAACAGAGTAATTGGCTGCAAGACTGCCAAAGAGATATGGGATGCTTTAGAAGTCAGATGCCAGGGAACATGTGCTATTAAGAAGAATAGAAAGACAATACTCACACAGGAGTATGAGCACTTTGATTCAAGACCTAATGAAACCTTGACTGAGACTTATGACAGATTTTGCAAATTATTGAATGATCTGTCTCTGGTTGATAAAGAATATGAGCTTGAAGAGTCTAATCTCAAGTTTCTGTTATCTCTACCTGAAAAGTGGGATTTAAAGACAACCACAATAAGAGATAATTATGAGCTTGCTGATACAGATCTTGATGAAATCTATGGGTTGTTGAAAACTCATGAACTGGAGATAGAACAAAGGAATAGAAGATTGAGTAAAAAGACAAAATTTGTTGTTCTCAAAGTTGAGGAGAAGCCCATCAAGAAGGAATCATCAAGGAAGAAAGCCAAGGGAAAGGCTTTAGTCATTAAATCTGAAAGCGAGTCATCAAACTCTGATGATGACTCAAACTCTGATGAAGCTTCTGACTCTGAGGATGATGAAGAACAGATGATGCAAATGGCTGCTTTAATGGTGAAGACTTTCAAGAAGATGGGATTCAAGAACTTCAAGAAAGGAAAGAGATTCTCAAGGAAAGATTCAAACTCTGATAAGAGAAATGTCAGAAAGTCTGATGGAGGATATACCAAGTCTGGAAAGAAAGACAAGTCTGAGATCCAGTGCTACAAGTGTAAAGAGATGGGTCATTATGCCCCAGAGTGCAAGAAAGGCAAATCTGAGAAAGCACTCATCTCTAAAGGCAAAGACTGGGCAGATACTTCAGACTCTGATGATGGAGAAAATTATGCTCTAATGGCAACTGTCAGAGATGAGACTGAATCATCTGAAAATAAGGTACCCCTAACTACTTATGCTTATGATACTGATAATATATCTGAGTTAAGAGTATATCTGAAAAGTGTACATGTTAGCTATAGGGATCAGACTTTAGAGAATGAGAGAATTAAAGCTGAGAATCTTAGTCTTAAAGATAGAAACAAGTTTCTTGAAGGAGAACTTGAAAAGATGAAGCAGATTCAAAAAGAAAGAGATGATGCTGTTTATGTAGAACAGGAGTTGCTCAAAAGATATAAGCAATTAGAATCTGATCTAGAAAAAGAAAGAAAAATAATCAAGACTTGGACAGACTCTGGAAGAGACACTCATCAAGTGTTTCAGACAGATTCTGTAGGTTTAGGTTATTGTGAAAATGATGAACTTAGGTTTAAAGACAAGGTTAAGGTTAAACCACAACTTAAACCTGTGATATTTGTTCCAGAGTCCACTAAGTTAAAATCTGTTGTAGTAAGAGAAGCTGATATGAAATCAGATGAAACCTGTGAAAGACAGGAAAATATTATAACAGAAAATCTTATGGAAATAGAAGCTGTTAGAAAACCAGTAAAAACTTGTGAAAAACAGGTTAATGTTGGCTTGATGACAGGAAAACAGTTCAATCATAAGCTGAAAGAGGTAAAATCTTCCATGAAACCAAAAGGGTTCAAGAAGAATAGGAATGGAAAGATAGGCATAAATAATAGAAATAATCACTTGCCTACTGCTGGTGCTCCAAGAAAAACATGTTATAATTGTGGTAGTTCTAATCATCTTGCTAGATTTTGCAATAAGAACAAACACATTAATTCTTTATCTTCTACATCAGGAGTAAAGAATGATTATGTTAGGGTTAGACCACAGACTTTATGCACACACTGTGGGAGCACTTGGCATTCCATTTATACTCGCAAGAGTTATCATGCTATTTATCACAACTATTATGAGCTAAAGCCCAACTTGAAATGGGTTAGAGCAAACTCTGCAAGTGTAAAGTCTGACAATGTTAGTTTAAACTCTGTTGATAGTCATTCCGCTGCAAAAACTAACACTGTTAAGAAAGACAAAGGATCCAAGCAAGTCTGGGTCCTTAAAACTAACACTTAGTGTTTGTTTGTGATTGCAGGGCATAAAAGAGAGCACCCTTATCTTGGACAGTGGATGCTCAGGACACATGACTGGAAATAAAGCCCTGCTATCAGATTTTGAGGAGAAGGCTGGCCCAAAAGTTTCCTATGGAGATGGCAACATAGGACGTACTATGGGATATGGCAATATCAATCTTGGAAGTATCATCATCACACATGTAGCTCTGGTCTCAGGACTCGAGCATAATCTGCTATCTGTGAGTCAAATCTGTGACAGATGAAACCATGTAGATTTTCATACTGAACACTGTGAAGTTATCAGTAAATCTACTGGAAAAGTTGTTCTAGTTGGACACAGGCGCAACAACATTTATGAAGCAAGTTTGGTAACAAACTCTGATGGAAAAACAGTGTGTCTGACTGCAAGAATGTCAAATGAAGAGAGTTGGAATTGGCATAAGAAGCTCTCTCATCTCAATTTGAACAACATCAATGAGCTAATAAGAAAGGATCTTGTAAGGGGACTCCCAAAATCAATACTCAGCCTAGATGGCCTATGTGATTCTTGTCAAAAGGCCAAGCAAAGGAAGTCATCTTTCAAGAGCAAATCTGAATCTTCAGTAGTGGAACCTTATCATCTTCTACATGTTGATCTCTTTGGACCAGTGAATGTGATGTCCATGGGCAGAAAGAGATATGCTCTAGTAATTGTTAATGAGTATACTAGATATACATGGGTGTATTTCTTATCAAAGAAGGATGAAACTGCTCAAACTCTGATGGATCATGTAAATCAACTGGACAAAGGATCACAGCACAAAGTCAAAATTATAAGGAGTGATAATGGAACTGAATTCAGAAACTCAATCATGGAAGCTTTCTGCAAGGAAAGAGGAGTGAAACAAGAATTTTCTGCACCTGGAACTCCACAGCAAAATGGTGTAGTTGAAAGAAAGAACAGAACTTTAATTGAAGCAGCCAGAACTATGCTTGAAGAGGCAAAATTACCAACTTATTTCTGGGCAGAAGCTGTTCAAACTGCTTGTTTTACTCAAAATGCTACACTGATCAACAAGCATGGGAAAAACCATATGAGATGGTGAAAAATAAGAAGCCAAATTTGAAATATTTTCATATATTTGGATGCAAATGCTTTGTGTTGAAGACTCATCCTGAACAGTTGACCAAGTTCGAGTTAAAAGCTGATGAAGGAATCTTTGTTGGCTATCCATTGTCAACAAAAGCATTCAGAGTATACAATCTGAGAACAAAGGTGATCATGGAATCCATACATGTGTCATTTGATGACAAGAAAATAACTGGACTTAATGACTTAGATGAATATGATCAACTGCGCTTTGAAAATGAAGGTTTATTCTCTGATGATGTAAACTCTGATGAAGCAGTACCGACAAACTCTGATGAAGCGGTTCTGATAAACTCTGACGAAGCATACTCTGAACCTCTACTGGTAAATACTGGAGAAACTGGAAATTCTCAAATTGAACAAAATAGAGAACCAGTTGAGGGGGAGCGTGAAGAAGCTCAACAAGACACAGCAAGTGAGTCAGTTGAGGAAACTGATTCAAACTCTGACAGTTCAAACTCTGAGCCATCCAATTCAGGGGGAGCCTCAGATACTGCAGAAAGTCAACATATGAATCAGGAGAGCATGGATCAAGGGGGAGGATCTAATAATGATGCAAGAAACCACTTACCAACAGCAAGAAAGTGGACACAGGGACACACACCTGATCTCATAATTGGAGATCCTGATGCTAGTGTGAGAACTAGAAGTGCAACAAATAATGAGTGTCTGTATCATGCTTTCTTGTCTCAAACAGAACCAAAGAAAGTGGAGGAAGCTCTTCAAGATGCTAATTGGATTACAGCAATGCAAGAAGAGTTAAATGAATTTGAAAGAAATGAAGTCTGGACACTTGTACCTAGACCAAAGAATAGATCAATTGTAGGTACAAAGTGGGTTTTCAGAAACAAGACTGACAGTGAAGGTGTGATTACAAGAAACAAGGCTAGACTTGTGGCTAAAGGTTATTCACAACAGGAAGGAATTGACTATGATGAAACCTTTGCTCCAGTTGCAAGATTGGAGGCCATAAGAATTTTTCTGGCCTATGCTGCACACAAGAAGTTTAAAGTCTTTCAGATGGATGTAAAAAGTGCTTTTCTCAATGGGAAGCTTGAAGAAGAAGTGTTTGTTGAACAACCACCAGGATTTGTAGATCCCAAGCATCCAGATTATGTCTACAGGCTTGACAAAGCATTATATGGACTAAAGCAAGCACCAAGAGCATGGTATGAAACTCTTGCTCAATTTCTTTTAGAAAGTGGGTTCACAAGAGGTACAATTGATAAAACCTTGTTTTATTTCAATTTTGGTGATGATTTGCTTTTAGTTCAAATTTATGTAGATGATATTATCTTTGGATCTACTAATGACAAACTTTGTAAGAAGTTTGCAAATCTTATGCAATCCAGGTATCAAATGAGCATGATGGGAGAGCTTAGTTATTTTCTAGGCTTACAGGTCAAGCAAACAGATGATGGTATTTTTATCAATCAAGCAAAATATACCAGAAATCTTCTCAAGAAATTTGGTATGCTTGATAGTTCATCTGCTACAACTCCCATGGCTACAGCAACAAAGCTAGACAAAGACACAGGAGCCTCAGTAGATATAACAAACTACAGAGGAATGATAGGGTCTTTACTGTATCTTACTGCAAGTAGACCTGATATCATGTATGCAACATGTC
Source organism: Heracleum sosnowskyi (assembly GCA_030848705.1). Taxonomy (NCBI): domain Eukaryota; kingdom Viridiplantae; phylum Streptophyta; class Magnoliopsida; order Apiales; family Apiaceae; genus Heracleum; species Heracleum sosnowskyi. The sequence goes on along the minus strand of CM061243.1, from coordinate 39,088,761 downwards.
TTTGTGCAAGATTTCAAGCAGATCCCAGAGAGCCTCATCTAACAGCTGTAAAAAGGATTTTCAAATATCTCAAAGGAACCATAACCTTGGGTTTGTGGTATCCTAGAGAATCAGAGTTTAAGCTAATTGGTTACTCTGATGCAGATTTTGCAGGCTGTAAGATAGACAGAAAAAGTACAAGTGGAAGCTGTCAATTTTTAGGTGACAGATTGGTTTCTTGGTATAGCAAGAAACAAAAGTCAATTTCCACATCCACTGCAGAAGCAGAGTATATAGCTGCTGGTAGCTGTTGTGCACAGATTCTGTGGATGAAGAATCAGTTGCTGGATTATGGTTTGAGGTACTCTAAAATACCTATTTTCTGTGATAACCAAAGTGCTACTGCTATGACAGGTAATCCAGTACAGCACTCTATGACAAAGCACATCAACATAAGATATCATTTTATCAGAGAACATGTGGAAGAAGGAAACATTGAGCTTCATTTTGTGTCTACAGACCAACAACTTGCAGATATCTTCACCAAACCTTTGAGTGAAGCTACTTTTACAAGATTGGTAAATGAACTTGGAATGATCTCTGGTTTCGACTAGAGATACGGGTTAGACTCAAAAACTATACATGTTTGATTTTTATGCTCATGATTCCTTGCATATATTAACTGTTATGAGTACCAGTGTCATAAACTCTGAAAGTAAACTCTGATGCTAAACTCTGTTAGTCATAAAGTGTTGGTCATACTCTGATAGTTACAGTCTAATGCTATACTCTGAGTGTAATTTTGTCTGAAACATAATGACCAATGAAGAAATTTGTATGGAACATAATTCTCAGTAAGTAATTATGAATCCTTAAGAGTTGTATAGATTCTGATCTCAAATATGTGCAGTAAGTTAACACAGCATGATACTGTTTCTGTATTTATAGCATCTCTTAGTTTATTGATCTTATACACTGAGTCTGTATTAGCTGTTTGCATTTTCTCTCATAAATTAATTGTATTAACTGATGATAAGTCTAAACTCTGATTATTAATTGCAAATAATTCACCCTCAAATCAAAAGATGCCAAACAGAGCACAAATTCCTTTGAGATTATGTTGTGCCTAGGAAGATCCAGGAACTTATTGTATGAAATAAGGGCTAAAATCTTTGATTTTTGGTGACTAGTGCCAACCACTGATTACTGGAAAAATAAAAAAAAAAATAAATAAATAAATAAATAAATAAATAAAACAAAAATATATATATATATATATAAAGGGGGTGAAAAATAAAAGATATATCCAAATGAAAGGATATCAGTATACAGAGTTTAGACATAAGAATCAGATTTTATTTTATACATGAGAGTTTAGGCAACCAGTTTTTACTACTTTAGTTTATGGATTTTATGCACTTTGAGATGGTCTAAATATTAATATTCGGTAAACTCTGCTATAGCACACACATATTTTCACATCTGTGCAGTTTGAGAAAAGAGTTTATTGACAAAGAAGGACAAATGGTAAACACTGATGTATTGTGTGAAATACGCCGAGGTAATTTAATTTTAATCTCTGATGATTAAAATAAATTTTATTGGTTTCAGACATTTTATAATTTTGAGATTAGACATTTGTTTAGAAATTCGAAAGAGTATGATAACAAACGGTTCATATTTGTATTAAACAGAGGAGAGAGAGATTAAGTATTTTGAACAATGTGACATGCGGTAATTATGGCTATTTTTACTGCGCGTGTGTATTGGAAGTTGTTACATACAGCTGTCAGCATATGCACGTTTGACATCTGTCCCACTCACACACTTTTCAAAGAAGCCTGCTGTGTGTAGTAATGATTAAAACGTTTGAGTTTTAATCTTCACAGTTATTATTTAAATATACTACACATAAACGGTTCAATCTTTTACACACCTCAACTTTTCATAAGCTTTTACTCACACACATTGTCTCAAACACTTTCACTGCATACACTATAATCTATTCTCTGTTTGTTTTCTTCTAAACTGTTCTAATGGCTACAACAATGTTTACTGCTTCTGGGTTAGAATTTGTTCCTAATAACTACTCAGCTCCTTTGGCAAATGAGAACGCACCGGAGGCGTTTCATTTGATTCAGAGTTTCTTGTCAAACTCTGATATCGGCACGGCTCTCACCGCACCGTCGAAGCTGTCTGCGTCACAAATAAGGACTTTTTGGCAGACAGGTACTTATGATGATGGAGGAGAGTCTGGATCTCCATCTATCATTTTTGAGTTTCAAGGAGATGAATTTACTGTTACTCCTACTACTGTTCGTGATGCTTTGGGTCTTGAAGATTTCAATGCATTCACAACTGTTGGAGACTTTGAGTTAGTCAGAATGATGAGGGAGATAGGATACTCTGGACCTTTGACAAAGATAGGTCAACTCAAAAGGCCATTTTTGCGCAAGGAGTGGAGCTTCTTTTTCGATTGCATTACTCGGGATTTTGGAAAGAAGTGCACGAATTGGGATGCGATTCCCACGGATAGTCTGCAGATCGGGTATTCTCTTCTCTATGGCAGTCACTTTGATGTTGCTAGATTAGTTTTAACTAATATTGGTGAGAAAATGCTAGAGAATAGGAATGTTGTTTACTTCTCTAGATTTTGTCAGTTAATATTCAACTTTTGCTGTCCTAATGTTGAGATTTTAGAGGATGATGTTATCCTCTCATTTAAATTGCATAAACGCATATTTTCTGATCTCACTAACAAGGATAACAAGAAAGGAGATGTTGGTGTGTTACTGTTGCCTGAGTCTGTGCAACAATTCATGGTTAACTTACAACAACAACAACAACCACAACTGGCAAACACTGAAGCTGGACCTTCTGTGTCTCAACCACAAAGGTCAAAGAAATCTAAAGTAAGGGCTGTTAAGTCTGTCAGGATAAACACTGAAGCTGGGGCATCAAATGCTGATGATATGCCTCAGAAGAGAAGAATGAAGAAAAGAAGAGCCAATAGGGCAAAGTCTGATATTGTTGATGAAGAGACTGAAACTGATGAAGAGACTCTTCATCAGAGAAAGAGAAGATTGGTAGCAGCACATCTGTTTGGTGCTGAGAATATCTCTTCAAATGCTGTTGAAGATCTTGAAATTGAGATTCCCGAAGATGAAATTGTTCCTGAGGACAGAGTTTTTATGGAGACTGTTCTTCATGAGGAAGCTCCTACATCAAAGTCTGATGATGTAGTTGAGAATGCTGCAAATGAAGCTCCTATGCCCACAGAGGATAGAGCACATGTTGAGATTGCAGATGAAGAGGCTACAGAGCCACAAGGATTTTATATGGAAATTGAAGCAAATCTCTCTATAAACTCTAAACATTTCACTGAAGGTTTGGAAGCTGATCAAGATACTGTTGAACTTGCAGAATCTATGGCTTCTCACACTGAAATAATTTCTTTTGATCTTGAGAAAGGTGAGGAAGTCGATCAGACTTTGGATGCTAATGCTACAGAAACTGTTGCTACAAATCCTGATGTTGCTGATAAGGATGCAACAGAGAATGTTCCTATTGAAGCAGAGTTTGTTGTAAACTCTGAGGATGTTATTGTTCTTGAAGCTCTACAACAATCTGTTGTTGAGATTGTAACAAAAGAAGCAGAGTTCCTGCATACTGCAAACTCTGAGATTCCAGAACCTGATGCTGAGAATATTCCTGCAGAGAATACAGCAGAGAATGATAATGATAATGATAATGATAGTTCTGATCATTCTCAAGAGGAGTTATTTGAGATTCAAGCAAACTCTGATGAGCTAAGAGAGGTCAATCGAGCTACAGCTGAGCATTTTCAAGATATGTACTACAATAGATGGGCTGCTGCGGATTGTATCTTTTCCGCACAGAGGGCTGCTGATTTTCTTGGTGATTCTGTGAAGACAATTTCAACTCCTGATATTCTTACAAGTCTGAAGGCTACTGTGATTCAAATTAAATCTCTCCACAACAGATTTGATGAGTCTCATAAGGAAGTCACTGCTTTGAGGAATGAAGTTGGTCTGCGAGATCTCACTCTGAAGAATGATAGAACTTATTACAATTCCATGTTTAAGAAGCAAGCTAAGGACTCTGATGACATTCAGAAGAGGCTTGGGAAAGTTGAGGACAATCAGACTGCTATGTCTGCCCAACTGACATCAATTTCTAATGCTATTGAGTTGTTGACATCAGTACTACTTTCTGATGATGTCAAAAAGGGGGAGAGTGTACCAAGTGACAAATGCAAAGACACTCAAACTCTGAGACGGAGGGATGATGGTAATGATGGTGGAAACAAGGGAGATGGAAAGAGCTTAAGGTCAAATGCTGATAGCAGACTACTTTCAAGAAGATCAAACTCTGATAAAAGATCAAACTCTGGAAAGGGACATGCAAACTCTGCCAGTGGTTCAAGATTCAAAAGTTTGATAATCTCTGATAAGCCTACTAAAGATGAGGAAATTGCTGCCAAGGTGTTTATGGCAGAACATGGAAAAGATGTTACAATTGAAGATATCCAAGCTGAAGAGCAAATGCTTGCTGAGGAACACAGGAAGAATCTTGAAGCTGGAATCTACAAGAAGAAGGAAATCAAGGCTCCTAGAAAGAAAGAAAAAGGAATTGTTATCAAAGAGAATGTAAACTCTGATCAGAGTTTACAGTACTCAAGGAGGCCTGTGATTAAAAATGCTGACAAAGGAAAAGGTAAACTGGTAGAAGAAGAACAGTTACCTAAGAAGATTTATTCAACCTCTGACATTGCTCAAGTTGAAACAAGATTAGCTAAATCAACCTCTGACGCTGCTCAAGTTGATGTTTCTACTAAAGTTATGACAACCTCTAACGTTGCTCAAGTTGTACAGAAATCTACACAACTTTCAGGATTCAGCAAACCTAAAATTCTTGAAGAATTAAAGCTTGAAGCTGTGAATTTCTCAGAAACCAGAACTGTATTGGGAAAAGAAGCTTTTGATAAATCTGGACTGGGATCACACAGAGGGAGAATAACAAATAACAGATCTCAAGATAACTTTTCACTGGCAGAACCTGGTATTGGGGTTACACAAGAAAACCTTGATAAGTTAGAATCTGTTCAGTTGATTTTTCACAAAGTATTGAAGAAGCAGTTTTTGTTATACTTCATGAGTGATGGAAGAGTTTATAAAGTTGGAGAATCTGATGTTAATCTCAAATCATGGGAAGAACTGGAATATATACTTTATCTTCTAAAAGTCAAAAACAGACATACTCATGATGTTGCTCAAGTTTTGAGAGAAAAGATGCTGAGATCTAAAGCTATGCTTGGAGGAGGAGTATCAAGTGTCTACATTCCAAAGTATAGGGATCATACTGGAAAGTTAGTGGAGTTGAAGAGGAACAGTGCTAGACTTAGAACTGCACTTGGAATAAAAACTTTGGAATTTAACTTGGAGTCAGACAAGTCTTATTTTATTCGGCTAGGAAATGATATGAGAAGAAATAGCATATATTCTCTAAGAGCTGCTATCTATCAAATGGGGGAGAGTGATTCAGAACTTAAAGAGCTAAAAGAGATTATGGTGGATGAGCTAGAGAAAGCTGAAAGAAGACTGCTGATTGATTATCTCAGAACAGTACCTTATATTGAAGAAGTCAAGTAAAGTCTGACTGTAAGTTTTTATGTTTTCTGTTCTAAGTTAAATTTAAACTCTGTTTTAAAATTAAACTCTGTTATATTTTAAACACTGCATTTGTTATATGTTTTGACATCATCAATTATCTTTTTAACTTGTACATTTTAATATGAACAAGTTGGGGGAGATTGTTAGATATAATTGCTGACGTTTGTTCATCAGTGTTTAAGTCCCAGGTACATATCAGAGTTTATATAGAAGCCAGTCAGAGTTTGATAAAGTCTGACTGGGTGAAGAGTTTATATGGAAGCCGGTCAGAGTTTGTTATAGTCTGACAGGGTGATAGTTGAATTAGCTGTCGGTGCTGAATTGAAGATTCTAGAAGCAATATATTCTGAAGATGGAAAGAAGCAGAATATATTGATACAGCTAAGGAGACTGGACAGAAGACTGAAGCAATCCTTAATTGATAATAATTGTATAGCTGATTTATAGGAGTATCAATTAGATAAGGATTGTATGTAGCTGTGTACTATATAAACACAGATAGGTTATCCCTAGAAGGGACGCGAACATTGAATATATTATTCTTGTAACCTAGTAGCTCTTTGTGATTCATTAACATCACTAAGAGAGAATTATTTAATATAATTCAGTTTTTTGATTTACATACCTGTGTTCTTGATTGTTATTCTCATACATACTTGATTATATATTGTGTATTCGGCCTAACAGAAGATTCTCCAATATTTCCCAAGCTATTGCTTGTTAATGGATATCGACTTGTTTCATCAATTTACTCCTCGATCGTTGAGGTAGTAACACAACATTTGACTTGCAGCAATTAAATTGCTCAGAGAAAATATCTGTCCCCTGACAGTTTTGAGTTGAGAGTTTAAAATGAGTCGTAGTCACTTAAATCAGGTTTCCCATATTCTGGATAGTTGAGCGAGTATTTAAATCCTCTTCAAAAGATAGATTCAAATGAAAAACCGTGTTTTGGGAACCTCTCCTTGATTTAAAATAATTAATAATACAACTTAGAATATCATTCATAAATGTTGAAGGTCAAGAATAGCTTTAAATAGTACAACTCAATAAAAAAAATGTGTTAAAAGTATTTAATAAATAATCAAATAATATTTATTAAATAAATAAACTTTAAACGAATATTCAAAAATAATATTCATTAAATAAATAATGATTGAATGAATATTCAAAATAATATTCATTAACTAAATAAGGATTAAATGAATATCCAAAATAATATTCATTAAATAAATAAGGATTAAATGAATATTCAAAATAATATTCATTAAATAAATAATCATTAAATGAATATTAAAAATAATATTCATTAAATAAATAATCATTAAATGAATATTCAAAATAATATTCATTAAATAAATAATCATCGAATAACAGTTACCCGATATCTTTATCGGAAAAAAATAATCTTTAAAATATACAGAAAATATAACTACTTCCGGTCTAAAGAATAAAATCATACGCCCTTTACCTAGGGCATTTATAAAAACCTGGCTTCTAACTAATATCCCATATTTTGCTTAGAAGCCCATAATTAAATCATAACCTCGAGTATCACTATATATAGCAGTTCGAAGACAAGCATGCAATTTATATATCGCAATGTACTTGGGAATAAAACATGTATACTTCTCATTTGTATATCATATATGAAAGCAGTTTATTATCACAACAACAGTAAGCATAGGTTTCGAAAACTTGCCTGATGCTCGAGAAGTGATAGGGGTTCACGACGATGTCGGACAATCTAGACAAAGTCAAAGAAAATGTACGATTAATCCCCTAAATAATCCACTTATAACTTATTGCTTAAACACGTAAGCGAATCACAATCATAGCACTTAATGGCTTAATCTAGCCTCGTACTAAGTCCATGCTACTCGTCAAATACTTAAGTCGTAAGTTTGGTTCGAAATCGATCCTCAAATCCAAGTTATACTTAACCATTTATAACATTGGTTTCTAAGTCGGGTTCTTAGTGGTTTTCACTTGCGCAACCTCTGCTGTCGCATTTTTATAAAATCGAAAAATAATCTTTTGGACTCGAAACCTTCGTACACCTCTTTCCAACTGACCTTAGCACTTTACCACGAAATCTCATCTTTTATAATCACTTGTAAGGGTCTCTCAAACACAGTCATGAAGTTGATGTGTTTCTGTAATTTCATTTCTCGAACAACTTTTACTAAAACGACCATAACTCAAAAACCGTAAACTCTTTTGACATGATTCTTGCGGAAAAACAATCTATACAACAATATCTACCCAATCATATGAAGTGCTTACTATTTAGACACAGTTATGGTCTCGGGTGACTAATGTCAAGGCAGTACAAAAACAATGGGCATTACGACGGCTCTAAATCGAGCATTTCCATTTTGTCACAACATAACCAAGCCACACCGGGCATACCATACATCCACAACCTCAACAAGCACCTTTTTACTTCTCTAAGGTCAGTGGTGTGGCTACAATCCAACACCCACCGTTTTTCATATTTTACAAAGTTAAATAACAACTAAAATACTTAAACATGATCTCTTAAGCTTATAACATCGAAACAATCATCAAAACTCACATGAACCCAAAGGGTGGGTTAGGGTTTTACCTCCTTGGATGCTCTAACAACACTATCAAGTGTTTATAAACCTTTAACAATCTTTAGATGGTCCTTAAGTGCTAAATCCTTAAGATCAAAACAAGAAAACCACTTGAAGTTACTATTCATCCTCATCTTGTAAGATTCATAACAAATCGAAAAATAAGAGTTTGGTGATAAACATTTTACCAGACCTTGTGCTCTTCATAATATTTCTTTTGAGTTATAGATCATCAAATTTGAAGCTTCCTAGCTAGGGTTTTGAGCCCCATCTTTCCGCTGGACAGAAACTGGACAGATTGGGTTCTCCAACTTGGGGAAGAGATTTGGCTAGGCTAAACTCCTTTGTTGACCATGAAATTTTGAACGAATGTTACCCATGGAGTGGAGAAGCTATGGTTAAAATTTGGTGATTTAAGGATGGATATAAGTGGAGATATGAATTTTTATTTGAGCTTGGTTTCTGCTGGGCAGAATTGTTTGTTTGTTTTGTTGTTATGAAATGAATTAATACATGTATATATGTATTAATCTTTGGATGCATCTTCTACTTTTGTGTTGTCAACACTTCATTGTTCCAAGTGTTGGCCTTACATAACACTTCCCACTTTTTGGTTAAATGCAAAAGGGTCATCCTTGTTATAGTTGACTTTCAAGCATGATACTTTGGTTTCTCTGCTTCCACCAATTTAATTCTCTTTGTGTCCTTTTAATAAAATCAATACATTACAGCTTATATGTTGCATTTTATTACTCCACTGTGGCACAATCCCTTAAATCAATATTAACTCCAACATCCCTTATCTATTCCCTCTTTATTCCTTGTTCTTAGAAAAGGTTCTCGCGTTTATTCGAATATTCTCAATCTCTTTTTATAGAGTTCCTTAACTCTTGGTTAGCTTCCTTTTTGTTTAAATCCTTGAATCCACTTGATATAATTCTCTTGATGATCATGTAGGATATTTAATCTTGTCATAATTTCAATCCTTAATCCATGATTCGTTTTCTTAATCGCTTAATCTCGTTATAAAGTATCAGCGGTTTTCGTTCTAAATTCTCAAATCAAATATAATAAAATTCCAAAATATTAAATCCTCAAATCCTCAAATCCTCAAATTTAATATCTCATTTCTTGATTATAATAATATATAATTCACTGCCCGGTCAAATACTACACCAAAATAAAATTTGGAATTTCTGAATTCTGATCGTCTTTGCATACACTTATTTACTCCGTAGATCACTAATATGACTTCGGAATATCCACACTACGTCTCGTACATAGGTGGCATGAAATTTTTTTTCTTAATCCTCAAAATCACTATTCATCCACCAAATTCATTATTCACTGATGCCCTTAATCATAATAAGAAAAGTTTTAATTTTACCAAAAATTCGGGTTATTACAGTCTCCCCTCCTTAAAAGGATTCCGTCCCGTAATCAGCTTAGGAATAACTGGGGGTACTTCTCTCCCATTGCACTTTCTAACTCCCAAGTGGATTCTTCCACTTCTTGATTTTCCACAAACCTCTCACTAGCTTGGCAACCTTGTTTCTTAGCACTTGCTCTTTTCTATCCGTGATTTCCACAGGTTGTTCTTTGTAAGTCAGACCAGGTTGTATATCTACCTGCTCGTACTCTAACATATGCCGGGCATCTATAGTATACTGACGTAGCATTGACACATGAACCCCGTTATGACCATTCTACAAGTTTGGGGGGGGGGTAAGGCTGGCTCGTAGGCCACCTTCCTGACGCGTCTTAAAATCTCAGATGGCCCAATGAATCTCGGGCTCAACTTCCCTTTCTTTCCAAATCTCATTAATTCCTTCCACGAGGATATCTTTTAGCATCACGAATCTCTAACCTCATATTCTCTATCTTGTTTGTACAGAAAATACACCAACATAAACTTGCTTGTCATCCATCCACATGCCATTTAGCTTATCAATAGCAGTACTATCTCTATACTCGCGGGCTTAGTCCGTATACTTTCAGATTCACAAATCAACCTCTTGTTGAATTTCAGATTCATCAGGTTCTTGAACAGTGTCAGGATCAATGTCAGGATTAGAATCTGGAATTTGAGTTGTATTACTGATTAGAGTTGATTGTTTTGGTCTTCTTCTCAATTCAGGTTCTTCTTCAATAATTCCATCATCACCAAAAGTAGACCTGTCAGGAACTACTAAAATTTGAGTAGGCTCAGGAATTTCTTCTATTCTTAGACTTCTAGACCTTGTCTGTCTAGGCATATTTTGAATTGATGAGCTTCTTCCTCTACTTTCTCCTATTCTTGCACTTCTTCTACCTCTGCCTCCTCTACCTCTAGCAGGAGCAGGATTCTTAAAACTCTCCATCATTTCTCTCTGTTGATTTAGAAATTCTTCATGTGAGAGATCAATATTCTTCACTAACAGTAGAAAGTGCCTTCCTTACAAATAACTGTTGAACTCTTTTATCAGTGTGATAAAGAGTAACAACATTACAATCTCTTGTCTTGAACTTCTGAAATAGATTAGCAACATCTTCAGGATTTTCAATAAGAATATCTTTGTCACCATCAGGAATTGTAGAGAGTGTTTGTCCATGACCAGGTGTCAGGATTTGATCAGCCATCAAGATTTGATCACCTGTCAGGATTTGCTCTTCCGTCAGGATCTGAGATTTCACCAATGTCCTTACTGTTCTAATTCCAGAATCAGAAACATGAGTTGACTGTGTGGATTGACTTTGAGAAGTTTGAATTGTAGACATCATCACAATAGCATCAGAGGTTTCTCCTTGTAATACCATATCATCACCATCATTACCAGTATTATCATCATCATTATTTCTTCTCAATACTAGTTCAGGTGTACATTTTGTCTGACTTACCTTCTCCCTCTTTTTGACATCAGAATTTGATAACAAATTTAAAATTAAGGAAAGAGAGGCTTGAATGTCAGTTACCTTAGATTCCAATGAATCAGTTCTGTTGTGAATGTGAGACTGTTCTGAAACAATTGTCTTAACATGTGATTCCACAACCCTCAATTGAAAAGCAGTTGGAGCCTTTGTCAAGTTTTTAGAGATATCAGTCCTCACAAGTTCAGTAGCTTCTTTCACAGAATCAATTTCAGTCTTGAGGCTCTTGGATAACAAAGTTGTAGCCTTCAAGTGATTCTTTAAATCTTCACTTTCAATGATTCTGGCAGCATGAGCAGCATGTTCCAAAGCACATGGAAAACTAACAGAGTTGTAAGATCTATACCATTCATTTTCCCATTCATCTCTTCTTAGAAGCTCAGCTGGATCAAGTGGTAAAGGATCAGAAAAGTCTTGTCTGAGATCTTTTCCTGTAGTAGCCTTGCCAGCCATGAAAGTGCTTGAAGAACCAAAGTTGGTTCCAAGACTAGATTTAAGTGTTGTAGCAAGCTGATCCTTCTCATCATTATTTTCATCATCAGAATCATCATCATCACTATCTCCAGAATCACCAGCATCATCAGGAACAACACCTTTAAGTTTATCTTTGGATTCTGAGATAGGATTTACCATTGGTCTTGAGCTCAGTGGTTGAATCAGGATTGGCTCAGCATCAGGAGCACCACTAGCATCAGGAGCAACACTGTCAGGATTTGATAAGCTTGCATCAGTATTTTCTACTAATGGTTCTTGTGTAGCATGAGGTTCAGAAGCTGCTTCAACACTTTGAGTTGGAGGTTCTTGTGTGCTTCCCTCAGTGACAGTGTTCTCGACCAAAATTTCCATTTCAGGAATATCAGAAGCCCCTTGAGCAGTGCTAGGAAACTTCTCAGAAACTGTAGCTGGAATGCATATGTCTTCATTCTCCCTTTGAGAAAATGGTTCTTGTGGGACTATTCCATCAGCTATGCCTTCACTCACACTTTGAGTGAGTGGTTCTTGTGGGGCAGGATCATCAATAGCTACTGAACCACTTTGAGGTTTAGGTTCTTGTGGGCTAGATCCTTTCAGTTTCTTCTGTCTCTGAAAGACCTTCTCTTCTGCTTTCCTTTTCTTCTCCATTGGATGTATAAACCCAAGATTGGAAGCAGCAGCACCATACTTCTCCCATGAGATATCAACATGTCTTGTAGTTGGAGAGGCTTTTGCTGGATAGTCTGAAATAGAGACAACTTTGCTTGGAGTATCATCAGGATTACCAACGTCAGGATTTGCTTGAGCATCAGGAATTGAAGTGTCTTGTCCATCAGTAACCTGTGTCTTCAAAGGAATATGATACCTGCTTTTAGATAATTTCCTTTTCTTCTGTGGCTTAGAAGATGGTATCACAGTTACAACAACAGTATCAGCAACTTCCTTGATCATCTTTAACTTAGAGGATATAGTCATATCATCCTCAGAATCAGTTTCATCTCTCAACACTAACTTCCTTTTTACAGAAACACCTTCAAAAACCTTGTCAGTAACAATCTTGACATCCTTCTTCACCAGGACCCCTTGTACACCCCCTTTTAACTTCTTTTGAGTGAGTGGTGTAGAGGAAAAATCCTTTGATCCTGATTATCTTCCAGACACATCAGATCTAGCTGATTTCTTAGATTTTACAACTAAAGTCTTTTGGGAGACAATATAGGGGGCTGTTGACTGTTTAGATTGTTTGGGTTGATTACTTTGGTCAGGAACAAGGTGTGATTGGCCTTGCCCCATAGCATCAGAAATTGATCCATAAAGAGTAGGCATTTTCTCTTTCAAGAATAGCCTGACCTCATCAGGAATATAGGCATTGCCTGAAAAACCATTTGCCTTATCACTGTTGACTAAGGACTTCAAATTATTCTCTGTAATTCTACAAATAGGTAGAATCACATCATCCTCAAAAATAGCACCAGGACACAAGTGATTAAAAATTAACTGACAAAATCTAAGAAAGCAGACATAACCTAACTTATCTGACTTCCTATCACTTAAAGCTTTTAAGATAAAGGACCCATAATCAAACACTGTAGAATGGATAAGAGAGTACCCAGTTTTGAGAGATCCTGATGGAAGAACATCAAAATTTGATGTCTTGTTCAGGAAACAACGGTTGATTGTATCAAAGAAGAAATTCCATTCCTTCTTAAGCTTTGTCCTGAAAAGGTTGCCATACCTCTTTACTTCTCAATTATAGCCAAGCTTTGCAACAAACTCAAAGAGAGTAGAGTCTGTAATCACATCAGGAACACTATCACCCAGAATTGGCAAATGCAATGCCTCTTCAATAACAACAGGGGTGACATTATAAGTAACACCATTGAACTCAAAATTCATCAATAATGTCCCTGACAGCCCTTTTCCAAACACAGCTGAGTTCCATACCTACATCACAGACTTAAACGATACACTGGCAGGTTCTGTTAGAGCAAACTTCAATGGATTTGAAGCTAGAAAATCATGTATTATGTTAAACTCATTGGGCAAATCCTGATGAGATAGAACGGCTACAAAATTATTAGTAGCAAAAGTAACACCACTAATTACAGTCTGTTTATTCATGAATGATGAAGATGCCATTGATACTTTGTAAAAACTTGAGAATCGAGATTGAAAAATTAGGGTTTAAAAGCACAGAGAGAAAGAAGAAGATGAAGAAACTGATGATGAGAGAGTAATCAGGAATTTAGAAAATCAAAAGTATTTTGTTAAAACAAAATATTACTCTCAATGACATGTGGCAAAATATGATTTGTGCACAAATAATTAGTGGACCAGATTACGTGTGTAATTAAACAAAACTGCACCGCTTTTTATGTTTATCTATATGTATATATCTATCAGTGCAACACACTCGCGCATACAGTTGTCCAACTAAAACTCAAACGTTTCTCATCATTTACTGACGAAAAATCAGGCACAAATTAAACAATGAAATACTGACCTGTCCATCAGGATTGACCAGTTGACTTCCTGTCAGGATTGTGTCCTATCAGGATTTGATCAACATTACATACCTTGCAGAATGACCAACAGGATTTAACAGTCATCAGGATTTCCTATCTGTAGCTTTTCTCAGAAATTCTCAAAGTTCATCATTCCAAGTTCATTCACCAATTTGTTGAAAGTAGCTTCAGGCAGTGGCTTGGTGAATATATCAGCTAGTTGTTGATCAGTAGGAACAAAGTGAAGTTCAATTGTTCCTTCCAGTACCTGTTCTCTTATAAAATGATATCTAATACTGATGTGTTTAGTATGAGAATGCTGAACTGGATTTCCTGTCATTGCAATAGCACTTTGGTTATCATAATAAATAGGGATTTTAGAATATGACATGCCATAATCTAACAACTGATTTCTCATCCACAAACTTGAAAGTCTACTATGTTTAAGTCCTGATTGGACTCACTATTAAGACAAGTATAAATAAGGTCGACGAAACCAACCCAAGTTTTTAAACTTGAGTATTATGTAAGGGTTGAACCCATTTTCAAAGTTATGAATTCCATATTCCTATGTTTTCGTTATATGTGCATTATATTCTGATAGACATGTTAACTAAGCATGCAAAGTCAAGAATGAGGAAAATAACACAAGCCATGAATGGCCATAAAATACAAATAAAACTAAAACTTGCTAAGAGTTTAAGTTAAGCCCGAAGGCTGGAAATGCATCAAAAGTACAAGCCATGAATGGCCATAAATAAACTACGAACTATGCATCACCCCCTTGTTGCCAGCATCTGTCTCCTCCCCTGAGCTAGAGCCAGAAGAATGCTCATCAGCATCATGGTCATCAGTAGAAGCGTCACCAAGGGGTGATGAATGCACTGGATCTAAAATCCTAGCATCTTCCTCCATGTCATCTACTACAGCCAAGATACGCTCCAAGGGAGTAGGAGGGTGAGGAGCTGGAAAGTCAGCAGCGTCAAAAACCCCGGGATGCTTGGCCAAGATAGCCTGAACATCATCCTCCCATCCTGATGTATGTTGGACTGGGAAAAGAATCTCGTCATGCTTCTTGATCAAGTCCTTGTACTCCTGAGAGTCAAGGTACTCGTCGATGCAATCATCCTTGCTCTTCCTCAGCTCAACAAGATCAGCTTGAGCGTCAGCAAGCTCCTTCAACCTCCTAGCAAGAGTCTCCTTAAGAGACTTAACCTCCTCTTCAGACCTCTCCAACTTGACCATGTTGGCCTCAGAAGAGGTACGCCAAGCCTTAGCTTGGAACAATGCCCCCTGGAAGTTGGCATTGGTCTGCCAAAAGATAAAAGTTAGAAAAGTAAAGCAAAGACTTTAAAGAAAAAGAGGGGCTAAGGTAAGAAAAATAACGCAGCAATAGCCTGAGCTCCTAAATGCTCAACACCCTCAGGGATGGAATCTGCAACGAAATCCTTGTAATCACAAGGAGTAAGGGAATGGTATGACCAATCCACAGCATATTTGGACACCCCAGTAATGGTGTCCCTCTTCCTAATACCCCAGTTGGGGCGCCACACTGAAGACTTGGTAGACATTGGAATGTCTGCCTCGTCCACAGGGATCTGAGAAGGGATCAAAAAGCTGGGAACACTAGGCTTCCCCCTTGGATCATCTCCAAGCCTGGACCTCTTCATCCTGGATGTCTCCACATCCTTGGGCTCATTAGTCTTGTTTATGAAGGCCGCGGCAGTTTAAAAAAAATATATACCAAAGACTGGTTAGAAGAAATTTTCTGAGTGACAGGAAAACAAACATAAAGAAAAGGGATAAGTAAAATTACCCTTATCAGAAACAGTCGAGAGATGGACTGACTTGAGGACAAACTCGTCCAGTAGTTCCCAAGCCACGGTAGTCCCATTATCCTTGATTAGCACTGAGTAGGCATGAGATTCCTCCTCATTCAAGTCAATATTGTTGGGACTACCATCTGAAACTCTCCCAAAAGATCTACGGAACAGGGTTCCCCAGTCCCCTCCTTCCCAGACAAGATACATAAACTCATTTTTCCACTTGGGGTTATTGTCTGGGATAGATTTTGGGTGAAAAATGAAAGGGAAGCCAACCCTATGGCTAATATATACCCAACCCAAGTTGTTGGCAGAGCTATTCTTGAATTGAAAAATCTTTCTAAACAAAGGTACATAAAGTGGAAGATTATTTCGAAGGCATAAAACCATGAAACAGTGAATTATCCTCCAAGCATTTGGGGGTAATTGGCTAGGGTTTATTTGAACATCGGCCAAAAGCCTAGGTATAAACTCTTTAAAGGGGAACCTAAGGCCAGCAACTATAGAGTCTTTGTAAATACACAAAGCATTTGACCGCCAGTGACATGAACGGTCACCGGGGCCGGCAGGAACAAGTTTTAAATGGGGCTTTACCCTATACATCTTATTATAATCTTTAATCATATCTACATCATGAAACCTATTACTGCAGTCATATGAATCTAAGGCAGACACATACGGGTATTCATCCCCACGTTCATTAATCATATCATGCAAAGACATGTATTTAGAACGAATTGGAATTGGGGTACCTCGTTTGGATGCAGAATTCATCTTTTGCAGACGTTGAGAAGCACGATCAGCCATCTTAAGCCCAGAATCTTCAAAGAAAACCCAGAAATCTTCAAGCGAAAAACCCAGAAAACGGTGAGATTCAACGGAAAATCTCGCCGGGAATCGCCTTGTGATAGAACCCTAGCAGAGCTACTCAGAGAGAATTTTAGAGGAAATTTAGCAGAATATCTTTGAGAAATGGAAAGTGAGAAATGAATAGAAACAAGTGAGACTTCACCCTTTTATAAAAACAACAGTCGGTCAATGGGCCGGTTGAAAGAAGGGCAACCGGCATCAGCCGGTATGGCCCATAAAAGACTATAGGCCCAATTAAATAAATTGGAACAGTATAAGTCATGGGCCCAACTAAGCCCACAACAAATATGAACTATATATTCGACCAAAAACCTGGTCGAATGAGTTCGAATAAGGCCCAAAATGGCACTCACATTCGATTTCTAGTCGAATGTGTTCGACCAAGGCCCGAAATGAGGAATATATTCGACTAGAATCCTGGTTGAATGTGTTCAACCAAGGCCCGAAATGAACCATGTATTCGACCAGAATCCTGGTCGACTGAGTTCGAACAAAGCCCAAAATGAACCATATATTCGACCAGAATCCTGGTCGAATGAGTTCGAACTAGGCCCAAAATGAGGCATATCTTCGACTAGAAACCTGGTCGAAATCATTCAACCAGGAGGAGAAATGGCAATAAAATTCGACCAGGAGGAGAAATGACAATAAAATTCGACTAGGAACCTGGTCGAAATCATTCGACTAGGAGGTGAAATGACATTAAGCTTCGACCAGAAACCTGGTCGAAATCATTCGACCAGGAGGCAAAAGCAAGGCAAAATTCGACCAGAATCCTGGTCGAAGGAGTTCGACCAGGAGCTAAAGTTGAGGTCAAATTTGACCAGGATCCTGGTCGAAAATATACTGAAAATTCAAAAATTGATTCATTTTCCAAGGAATTGATGAAAAATCCTGATTCCTGTTTTGGGAAAAATACAAAAATTGGTTTAGAGCTATATGTTCATAAAACCAAGCTATAATACGAAAGAAAACTTCGTAACTCCCGAATAAAATAACTTCTACGATAATCCACGAGAGATTTTCCTAGAAGTTGGGGGGCAAATGATATGGGCTGAAATATAAGCCTAGAAATATAATTAATGACATATTAATTAGACCCGGATTGGTCCAAGAACATGGCCCAATAAACGAGGTCCAAAACCCTGATTATTTATTAAATTCGTAATTAATAAATAAGAGAAATATACAACTCAGGAAAGAAGTCCAAAATATGGTAAATACGTCAAAGAAGGATCCGGAATCCCAATAAAAAATAATGAGTCATAGCCCTTATCAACAAGGAAAAGACTTATCCTGCAAGAAATACAATGTTTATCCAATATCAAAAAGGAGACTTATTCGCTAAGACTCCTAAACTTACCCTAAATATGAGGCTCCAGACGCCTATATAAAGGACATGATCCTACAATCAGAACTACGTCTTTGGCTTGATTCTCAGCATTAATTGAGATACGTAGGCATCTTGTGAGGACCAATTTAGTCTCGAAACACAAGTGCAACCATTAAAGTTCGAAAGCTCATAAATCCTAGCAATTAATATACAAGTACGTTTTTTAATCCATAACAGTAATTGTCCGTGATTTTTTAAGAAAAAGAGAGTATTTGTTAGAAAAAATAGAAAAGTAGTGTATTTTAGTCGAAAAAGTAATTGGTTAAAAATAATGTTATTAATTAATAATATATTTTTAAAAATAAGTAAGGGTAATTAAGTAAAATCACTTTGCGACCAACCAAACTTTTAATGTTTCGTCTATTATATAATAACTAGCTTATATCCCGTGCGATGCACGGTTTTCTTCAATATTTTATTATTTAAATTTTGTAATTATATATTATTTTATGAAATTTTAATATATATTTATATGTGTATATAACAAATTGGATATATATATCTAATAATATAAATAATTTGATTTAATAAATTGTTAACGTAATCTTTAGTAGTATTTTAGATATTAAAATATAAAATATTTTTAAATAATAGATCTAACAGTCTGTATTTATTTGCTCTTAAAAAATTTAAATATGACTAAAGTGCAAATAACAAAATATGTGATCTATAATGTACCGAGTTTCTTCTAACATATGCTATTACTTTTATTTTTTTATTAATTATCTTATTTAAATTGTATGTTATAAAAAATTATATTAAACCCGAATTTTATAATTTTAATATAATAATATTGTCATTATATCTATATTTTGCCCGCATTATTTTTAATTTGAATATGACTTGTTTTACTTAAAAAATACAAAACATACAATGTCCTTAAAAAGACAGTTAGTTACTTATTAATAATTATATAAAATTATATTACATTTATATATATATGTTGCCCATGTTAATTTTAGAAAATTAGTTGTTTAAATTAGAAAATATAAAATTATATTACCTCTTTATATATATGTTGTTCGTGTTACTTTTAGAAAATTAGTTGTTTGAGTTAGAAAAAAATAAAAAAGGTCATGTGAAAGGTAAGTGGTTATTTAGTAATAATTATATATAACAATATTACCATTACATATTTATCTTCCATGTGTTATGTTTAGAAGATGAGTTGTTTTAGTTATAAAATGGTTTAGTTAGAAAATGTATAACAAATAATGTGTTTTTGCTGAAAAAAGTTAATCAGTTATAAATATGTAATAATATTACCATTATATATATATATATATATATATATATATATATATATATATATATATATATATTATCTATTTTATTTTTAGAAGATGAGTTGTTTTGGTTAGAAAAATAGATAAAATAGGTAATGTATTTTAGCTAAAAAAGCAATTGATTACAAATAAATTAGTTATATATAGACCCGAACCAAATTATAGATAGATCCGGCCCAAATACCGACCGACCAAAACTTTTAATGTTTCGTCTTTAATAATACTAGCTTAAAACCCGTCTGATGCACAGATTGTTAATTGTTATTTTATTATTATTTTTTTAATATTTTTTTAATTTTAATTGTGCAAAAAATAAGTAGACATGTTAAAATAGCTAAACACTTTTAATTAATTAAAAACATTAAAACATGTTTTAAAATAAATAAGTATGGGTTTGCCCGTTATATTTTTGGAAATGAGGTGTTTTAGTACGAAAAAATAAAAAATGTAACATATATTTAGTTTAAAAAGGTAAATGTCCGTGATATTTTTGGAAAATGGGGTTTTAAAATTTAATAATTAAATGTATTTAAATACGTTTTAAAATAAATAAATAAAGGGTTTCCTGTGATATTTTTGGAAAAAGAATGGATTTTAGTGATAAAAATAGAAAAAGGCAATTGTAAAAGGCAATTTCCCGTGATATATTTAGAAAAGGAGGGACTTTGTTAGAAAAAATATATAATGTGTTTTAGCTGGGTATTTGATTATTTATATTTTAATATTTTTAGTAATTGCATTTGTTAAGAAAAATAAGTAGAAATGTTAAAATAGGTAAACTTTTAAAAAATAATTATAATCTTAAAATAGGTTTAAAAATAAATAACTAAATGTTTGTCCGTGATATTTTTGGAAAAGAAGGGGTTTCAGTAAGAAAAATAGAAAAACTAACATGTTCTAGTTAAAAAAAGGTAATTGCACGTGATATATTTGAAAAATAGGGGAATTTGTTAGAAAAAATAGAAAAGATAATGTATTTTAGGTGAAAAAGATAATTGGTTATAAATAGATAATATTATTATTTAATAATATATTTCTATAAATAAGTAAGGTTAATTAAATAAAACACGAAGTACAGTTAATTAAGGGCAATTAAGTAAAATCACAACGTACCATACCGACCAACCAAACTTTTAATGTTTCGTCTATTATATAATAGTATTAATAGTATAGATATAGATAGCTTAAAACCCGTGCGATGCACATATTATTTTTAAGTTTCAATATTTTATTAATTGTATTTGTTTAAAAAAATAAGTAGGCATGTTTAACTTTTTTAAATAATTAAAAATATTAAAATATTTTTTAAAATAAATAAATAATTATTTGCCCATGATATTTTTGGAAAATGAGTGATTTTAATAAGGAAAAAAAGAAAAAGTAAAATGTTTTAGTTGAAAAAGGTAATTGCCCGTAATTAAAAGTAATAAAATAGGTTTAAAAGTAAATAATTAAAGGTTTACCCGTGATATTTTGGAAAAAGAGAGATTTTAGTAAGGAAAAATAGAAAAAATAACATATTTTAGTCGAAAAAGGTAATTGACCGTGATTTTTTTAGAAAAAAGGGAATTGTTAGAAAAAACAGAAAAAACAATGTATTTTAGCTGAAAAGATAATTGGTTATAAATAATGTTATTATTTAATATTATCTTTTTTTTAAAATAAGTAAGGGTAATTAAGTAAAATCACGAGTACCAACCGATTGACCAAATTTTTAATGTTTCATCTATTATAAGATAGTTTAAACTTTTTTAAATAATTAAAAGTATTAAAACAGGTTTTAAAATAAATAAGTAACGATTTGCCCGTGATATTTTTAGAAAAAGATGGGTTTTAGTAAAAAATAACATATTTTAGTTTAAAAAGGTAATTATCTATAATTAAAAGTATTAAAATAGGTTTTCAAAGAATTAAGTAAGAGTTGCTCGTGATAATTTTGGAAAAGGAGGGGTTTTAGTGAGAAAAAAATAGAAAAAATAACATGTTTTAATTGAAAAATGTAACTGCCCTTGATTTTTTAAGAAAAAGAGGGGATTTGTTAAAAAAAAATAGAAAAAATAATATATTTTAGTCGGAAAGATAATTGGTTATAAATATCGTTATCAATTAATAATATCTTTTCAAAAATAAGCAAGGGCAATTAAGTAAAATCACATAGGACCGATCACACAAACTTTTAATATTTCGTCTATTACATTATAGTATAGATAGTATAGATATGATTGTTTGTGTGAATAAGTGAGTAGAGTTTTGAGAATTTCCTTTCTAAATACAATGTAAAACAAGTACTTAAATGTATGTGAACATCTAAATGGTTACATTACTTAAGTATTGAAAAAGAAGATAGAAGAGAGAAAACATTGTGTATATTACAGAGTTACAAGATGAACCAACTGAATGTACAAGCCTATGTTTATATACAGATCATTACTAGCCTAGCTATCATATTCTATTGTAACTAACTCTATTAGATTCTGTTATAACTAACACTATGAGCTGTACAATGCTTAGCTAATGCTTAGCTGTAAATAGCTGAGCTGGAAATTAAATTACATTTCAGGTTATATCTCCAACACCCCCCTTCAAGTTGGAGGGTAAGGAATTTACTCCCAACTTGGAAAAAATCTCATGATGTTGTAGACCAGAAAGAGGCTTGGTGAGAGCATCTGCAAGTTGTAATTTTGTAGGCACATAAGAAAGAGAAATCAACCCTGAGAAAAGTTTTTCCCGAACAAAATGACAATCAAGGTCAATGTGTTTAGTACGCTCATGAAAGACCGGATTTCTGGCTATGTAAATATCAGCTTGATTGTCACATTTGATTGGTATAAGAGTTATGTTTGGGACAGCAAATTCACCCAGAAGGCGAGATAACCAACTGAGTTCAGCAGTTAAGCGGTGTAACGAACGATATTCCGCCTCTGCAGATGAAAGGGACACATCATGTTACTTTTTAGATTTCCATGAAATAAGGCTATTGCCCAACATTACAACAAAGCCACTGACAGATTTTCTCGTGTGAGGGTAAGCAGCCCAGTCGGCATCACAATAAGCCATGAGATTAAATTGCGGTGTGGAACTAAAAAACAAACCTTGTGTAGGATTAGTCTTTAAGTATCGAAGAACATGTAAACCAGGATCCCAATGAGGTTGTCGTGGAGTAGACATAAATTGGCTTAAATGTTGTACACTAAATGAAATGTTCGGCCGAGTGTGAGTTAAAAAATTCAACTTGCCCACCAGTTTTCTATATAACGAAGGATCAGACAGTAATTCTCCTTGATCATGATACAACTTGTGATTTAGATCTAAAGGGCTCACAATAGTAGAAGAATGAGAACATCCAAAGTCCTGTAGTAATTCAAGTGTGAATTTTCGTTGAGATATAGTCATACCAGCAGATGTCCTGTGAAATTCGAGACCCAAGAAGTAATGTAAGTCCCCCAAGTCTTTAATTTTGAAAGTGTTATCCATAAACTTTTTAATGAGATGAATCTCATTTAAATCATCACCAGTAACCAAAATGTCATCGACATAAACAGCTAGAAAAACGATCAAAGCATCTAAACGTTTGTAAAACAAACAACAATCGTTTTTAGAGGACTTGTATCCTCGAGAAAGCAAAGCAATACTCAACTTAGAATGCCACTGACGGGAGGCATGTTTAAGTTCGTATAAATATTTCTCTAATTTGCAAACAAAACCAGGAGGAACATTAAGACCAAGAGGTGGTTTCATGTAAACTTCTTCGTGGAGATCTCCATGAAGAAATGCATTATTTACATCTAACTAAGTTAAAGCCCAACCCTTTTTAACATCAACAGCCACTAAACTACGTATGGTTGTCATTTTTACCACCGGAGAGAACGTTTCTGTGTAGTCAACACCTGCCTTTTGAGTGAAACCTTTTACGACTAGGTGTGCTTTATAACGTTCGACTGAACCATCAGCATGAAGCTTTGTTCTAAACACCCATTTGGAAGAAATAGGCTTTTTCCCTTTTGGAAGAGGAACTAAAGACCAAGTGTTAGGTCCAAAGTATCGTAGAAGGGGGGGTTGAATACGATACTCACAAATAATTTAATTTCGTTCGCGGATAAATCTTTCAGTTCTATAACGAAATCAAACACACCAAACCAAATCAAGTTTCGGGGAATATATCTTTTTATAAATATAAACCTCGAGGGGTGCTACAATTTCTAATCCGTAGATTAGCGTCAATGAGTTTAAGGTTACACAAATACAAAACAATGATCAAGTTCTGAGCACTATTAATTTCTCTGATAATTTTCTCCGGCTCTTCTCTCTCTCAGTAATGTCTCTGTGTTAGAATCCTTAACTGAAGAAGACACATTCTTCACTCTATATTAACTGCAGACTTTGGTTTGAAAAACCATCGAACCAAACTTGTAGAAACAATCCTGGCCGTTGGATCTTCTTCAACTTGAAAAACAAAGAATACTTTCCACCTGCTCCCAATTAAAAAAACCATCGAATGAAACAAATCATTTTACCATTCGATAGTTTTTAAAACAAAACTATCGAATGCTAAATTGATTTACTTGTTTTTAATTCAATCACCTTAAACTCTCATTCGATAGTTTTCTTAAAAGAAAAACTATCGAATTGATTTACTTGTCATTTGTCCTTTAGTAATAACTCCTGAGCTCCCGGGTGTTTAAGTAATGGACTGTATCAATTTGTTCTGAGACGATAAAACAACTTGATCTTTTCAGTGCCGTCACCTAGTGCAACTGGTCTGGTTCACAGATGAATAACACTTGATCAATTCTTATTTTATGTCTTCAATATATTGTTGTTGATAAGTCCTTTGTCTTTCTGGTTGCTTCGTTTAAATCACTGGAATCCCGTGGTACTTAACCCTAAATCATTCACATACTTCTGTCGTCTTGAAAGTCTTGTTTCTTTTGCTGTCACTGAGGCTTGAACATTTTCATGAACTTCTTTCCGTGACCTGTTTACAGACTTCAAGAATACATAACGTATTTTGATTTTTTGTGTTTACCTTTTCTTCTTTGATTCTGGATTCCTGTGCTTCTATTAATACTATTGCATGTCTTGTCCTTTGTTGAGTTGTAGTTATCTCTTTTACATCTTATGTTACATTATGCTTTACAATCTCCCCCTATTTGATTGGATAGAGTTCGACAAGCAAATACTTCGAGGATAACTCAACTAACTAAGGAAACATTAAACTACTTAAAGTAAGACAGCGTAATAATATCAATGCATTCTGGATCAGATATATATACATTTCCAGATTTCATAAATCAAAAAACAATTAAACTTTATACAATGAAGTTGCTCCTCTAGTCTGAGCTGATAGTTCTCTTGTTCTTTGCTTCATCATTCAGTCCATTCCAATCTCACCTTCTTCAATCATTGGATCGGAGTTAGCAGCTTGATAATCAATCACTGATAGATAGTGCAGTGGTTCTCCAGGTTTAAGGATTGCTCCTTGGATGTGTCTTCCAATATATTCAACCTCTTGACCCACTCCAGCCCATAACCATGCAATGTTAACATCTTTCTTGTTCAGCTTTGGCATGTTTGGCAGTCTGGTATGCACTTCTAATCCTCTTTCCACTCTTTTCCTATAGTAAGGAACATTCTCCATTAGAAATCTTCTAAGAGTGTCTGCTGCTTTGTCCTTCTCCGTTGATGAGAATCCAGTGGATCTAAGATACTTCTCAACTAAGATTAGATAGTTGCTTGGGTAGTCCCTCAGTTTGTCCTCAGCCAAATAGCAGATTCTGAACAAGTCATTCGTCATGAATCTAACCATTGGAGGATCTTCAGTAATCTCTGGACTGACTTTCATCACGATCTCCTTAACATGCTCACGGAGCAGTTCATTTAGCCTTGTGGTTCTTTGGATCTTGATGAGTATAGCCTGCAATTCTGTATATGTCCTCTGTTCTAAAAACTTAGTAGAAATCACAAATGTACCTTTCTCCAGAAAACTGATTAATAAGCTCCAGGCACCATTTGCTTTAACCCCAGCATTCAGACAGATTATAGAGCTTCTCAGTGCTTTAAAGTAAGTCTGATCTTCAAGATTAGCACTTCTGATGTCCTGAATAATGACTTCCACCTCCGCATTGTCGTTGACTTGTAATCCGTCTTCAACTCCACAAAAGGTTTTATAAGCCATTTCCCATTCAGTACCATCTTTCTTTGCCAGATCTATCATCTTCTTCTTCCTCACTTCATTATACACCTTCATTCTCTTTAGCTTTTCACTTCTCAGAATTGCTTGCTGTTTCTCCTTCTCAGCTTGCCTGGCATCTATTGCAGCTCTCTGAGCTCTTATTGCTTCCAAGGCAGCTTCTTCTTCATGTGATAGAGAATTTGCTTCTTCCATATCATCATCCAAGATAGGATGTTCTATTGGCTCCGGATAATATGGCCCATGCTCCTCTTGAATAGGTTGCTCATGCATGACCTCAAATTCCTCTTCACTTTCCTTGTCTTCCTCTACAAGCTCCTCAATCCAGTACTGTCTGATTGGAATAGCCTCAACAGTCTCCCAAACTCCCCATTTATCCTTCATCCCCTCTCCAACTTTCTCCCCCTTAGTTGAGGAATCCTCGATAAAAGCATCCTCAGCATAAAAGAAATTAGAAGGATCAGGTTGCTGATATGAAGAACCAGGTTGTCCAGATTGTTGGTTCTTTAGCATACTCCATATAGACTGTACTCCGTCACCTTGATTCTCCAAGAAATCCATAAGCTGCTTATTAAACTCATTTATAGAAGCTAGCGACAGGTCAATGTTCTCCAATCTTGAGTTGGTAGTCTTTTCCATGTGATCCAGCCTCTTGTTTAGCTTAGACTCCACTCGTGAAAGGGAATCCATTGCATCTTTTACCCGCGCTTGACCATCCCGGATAACCAGAACGTCTTCTCGTAAAGCTTCATGTCCTTGTGACAGTGCAGTTACTTCATTCATGAATCCATCCTTAAGTTCCCTTACGTCCATCCTCAGCTCGACTAGTTCTTCCATAGCTTCCTTCTTTAAGGAGTCCACTGCCTGCTTCGTACCTGTTATAGTGCCAGATGCACTGCCAATGACCCTGAATGTTCTTCTGGAATCAGCTGCAGCCAAGTCAACTTTCTCTTGAATAGACTTTAAAGAAACATTGTCTTGACTGGAGGAGATCCCTTGGTCAAAGGAAGGTCGCAGTGGAACCTTGAAAAGTGGAATTCCTTCTTTGTCCTGAACTGTCATCTCCTTGAGGGAAGATTGAACTTGTAGCTCTCTTTCTGTTGGTAACAGCGGATCATTAATAGTAGGTAGGGTTAGGGTGTCACTCCTCACATTTGGCTCTGGGTGTACACTCAACGTTTCTGTCGGTGTTTGAATCATTTTTCCTTTCCCACTCAGGCCAGGTGTAAGTGTTTTTGTTTCACTCAAAACCTTTGTGCTGATTGTACCTGCAGAAGAGATCACCGTAGCCATCCTTAAGGAGGTCACCGGTGGTGCAATGGGGCTTCGCAAGTCCCCGTCCTTGGATAAACCAAGTTGCTGATCATCCTTAGATGATATATCCTTTGAAGGATCTAGAGTTTGAATCTCTAGGGGTTAGAAACAGGCTCTTTTAACAGCAGAGATCCCGAATCTTCCCCGTGAGTCTGTAAAGACTTCACCTCAGTTGACTCCTCAATAGTAATTGATTCACTGTCAACGAGTTGCCGATCTGCACCTACGTCAGACCCTTTACCCGCAGGATCCAGATATGTTCCATCTGGGGAGGTAGACAATGACCTTTTAGATTGTGCATTTAGGTCAAAGCCTTCTCTCGACGTCTGTGAAGACCCTTGGTTCTGAGAACCTTCAACCAGTGAACCTGACCGTAATATGGTCGGAACACCAGTTGCTTCCGTCAATTCTTCCTTACTTGATTGAGCTATTGGTTCAGATATTGCTTTCGTTAGCGTAGCCCAATCAGCATCAGAAAAATCAGTAAAGGGCTCTTTGAATGAGAGAAATGAAGTATCAGCAGTTGCCTCAGTTTCTGTTCTTCTCCTTTTAGAGGAAGGCAGAGCTGCTGTTGAAGGGTGTATCTCCTTATGTGGTGCTGCTTTGGCACTATCTCCCTCTACACTCATGGATGGTTCTTTAATGGGTATAGTAGGGGAAGGAGGTTCGTTTATGTTTTCATTTGGCTCTTCCAAAGGCTCTTCGACCGTGGTTAGAGGTTGTGGGTTTGCAACCTCCTGGTCAGGAATGGCCACTAAGGGCTCTGGATCAACATCCATTGGTACAGGTGCCATTACAGGTTCAGGTTGTGGAATATTACCTTGATTTACCTGTTCCCCTGGGGGTAGAAGTGGTAGGGGCACCGTTCTTAGATATTCAGTGAGAACAGTGGGTACCCCTGGAAGATAGTTGTCCTTCCTAATGAGAGCGGTTATGGCATTGCTCTTCATTCTCATGCACTCCTGGTTGGCTTCACCTTCAAAGATCTCTCGTTCATCATCTGTTAAGATATCATTGAGAATTAGCTGTAGGAACCTAGGATAGAAACAGAGCACATCTTCATTTATGCATGTTCTTTCATCCAGTGGTCCCATGCACAGAATTACTTGTTCAATCACTATCCGTCCTATGTTAATATGCCTATTGTTCGCAATGGCAAACCCTATCTTTTGAAGGAATAAGGGAATGCCATGCAGATTTGTTAGCTTGGCAGTAAAAACATGTATCAGGGTATGAAAGAAAAAATTCCATGGCTTTGGCAGGTAATGCTTTAGGAACTCTCCCACCAAGAAGTTAGGTTGTTGACTTCTGATAAGAGTGAAGAAAGCATGTATTTCCTCAGTTGTGGGATCCGGAACAAGGTTTTCTGTAGGAAAATGAAGTATTCTGTTAAAGTCATGTTCCGTCACCCTTATTGTTCTGCCCCCTGGCACAACAAACCTGAAGGATCTCACATTATTCTCACTTGTATCCGTGGCGGATGTGTACAGCGCAGTCAGTTGATCGATACAAAGGACTACGGGAGTACTTACAGCGTATGCCACTAATGAACGTATATTCAAAAACTCTGCCCATGCACGAATTTGAGGATTCGTAATGGTTTGCAAGTTTTGGAACGAGACATGATTAGTCTTGGTAATAATAAATTCTCCAGCCATTTTAAAATTTCCAGAAAATTCAAATATACCAAAACTATTTTTACTTTTAAATTTAATTAATTATTACTAATTAATCAAACTCTTAACAAAATTAACCCTTTTTCCTTTAATACAGAATTTCGAAAACTATCAAATTAAGAACCCTAATTGTTAAAACCAACTATCCACCAAAATCAAGAGAACTCAATTGTTTAAGCAATTGACTTCTAAAGAGTGTTCTGTTAACAATCGACTTGTGGTTCAAAGCTTGGTTCGATGGTTTCTTCTCCACTAACTTTTAAAACTCAAAAACAAACAACTATTCACTGTCAAAAGAGAATCAACAGTGAACAACAGTAACAATCTTAAGTTTTACTCGGTTTAAAATTGAAGAAACTATCGAATCTTGTTTTTGAAACTGTAAGATATTTGTAAGTATATATAAACGGCAGCTTTGTAATTCTCAGATCTGTGAAGAATGAAAAAAAAAACTAAGGCACGTTCTTATATTATTTAAAACTTATAGGGGTAAATTTGTCAATCCTAGTTCGATAGTTTTAAAATGAACTATCGATGGTTTTTCTGAGGGGGTAAAATGGTCAAGTCTACTTCGATAGTTTTTCCAAAAACTATCGAAGTGTTTTGATTTAGAATTCAAACAGACCTTTTCTGTAAAACCATCGAGATTTTTTTCTTTGTAAAACCAAAAACTATCGAGGTAATTCTGAAAAACTATCGAGAATTCATATTTTGAAATAAAGTGAATTCCATTCGATATAATTTCAGAAACTTTATAAAAACTATCGAGAATTAAATAAGAAATTATAAAAATTCACTTCGATATATTTTTAAAAGAAATTCTCAAAAACTATCGAGAATTGTTTTCGATAGTTTTTCTTTTCCTTTTCAAAAACTATCGAAAATTAATTTCGATAGATTTATCTATGTACTTGAAAAACTATCGAATTTCCTAAATTCGATACTTTTTGCTTCTGTCTTCATTTTAAAACCTGTTCATGTTCTAAAAATCAGACTTTTTGTATTTCCTGTCAAATTTTAATTTTAATAAATCTTTTAAAATTCACCAAAATCAATTCTTAACAGAAAATTCACAATTTTCTTAGAATAAAATCACTTAAATATCATTGAGTGATATTAACCAATTGAAATCTAATCAATTATGCTGCATTAATCTACAATGTTAAAAACAAAGTAAATTAATTCAAATTAAATAAATGCTTAAATATTTAGAACAAATATTAGCACTTAAATAATTTTAGAATTAATAACTAATTAAATGCCAGAAGATATATCATCCATAATTATGACATAAAATTAGTATAAAAATCCTAACTACGAGAATTTCTCCAGAAAATAAATTCATGAGTCCTAAGGATATAGGAATTCTTAAACTCATGTATTCACCAGGACTCTCTGCAGTTACTGATTTCTAATCAAACTCAATTAGAAAGATTTAACATCCCAAGTTCACCAACCAGCTTATTGAAAGTGGATTCATCAAGCGGTTTAGTAAAGATGTCTGCAATTTGATCCTCTGTGGGTACAAAGTGTAACTCCACAGTTCCATTCATGACATGCTCTCGGATAAAATGATACCTGATGTCGATGTGCTTCGTCCTCGAGTGTTGCACTGGGTTGTTTGAGATTGCTATGGCACTTGTGTTGTCGTAAAATATAGGAATCTTTGTCAACAGAAGTCCATAGTCACGGAGTTGGTTTCTCATCCACAATATCTGAGCACAACAGCTACCAGCAGCAATGTATTCAGCCTCAGCTATTGATGTGGACACTGAATGCTGCTTCTTGCTATGCCAGGAAACCAATCTTCTTCCAAGAAACTGACAGCTTCCTGAAGTACTCTTCCGATCAATCTTACAACCTGCAAAATCAGAGTTTGTGTATCCAATAAGATCAAATCCTGTATCTTTAGGGTACCAAATTCCAAGATTTGGGGTCCCCTTAAGATATCTAAATATTCGCTTAACAGCTATTAGATGAGATTCTTTAGGATCAGACTGAAATCTAGCACACAAGCATGTTGCAAACATTATATCTGGTCTACTTGCAGTGAGATAAAGTAATGAGCCTATCATACCTCTGTAGCCTGTGATGTCAACCTTCTTACCAGTTTCATCCTTATCAAGCTTAGTGGCAGTTGGCATAGGAGTCTTTGTTGTAGATGAGTCTTCCATTTGATACTTCTTAAGAAGATCCTTGATGTACTTAGACTGACAAATGAATATACCATCTTGTTTCTGGTATACTTGCAATCCAAGAAAGAATGACAATTCACCCATCATGCTCATTTCATAACGACTATGCATTAACTTAGCAAATCTCTTGCATAGATCATCATTAGTAGAACCAAATATTATGTCATCAACATATACTTGCACCAATATCAAATCATTTTTATGCTTTTTGACAAAGAGAGTTTTGTCTACAACACCTCTTGTAAAATCATTTTCAAGTAAGAATTCAGAGAGAGTGTCATACCATGTCCTTGGAGCTTGTTTGAGTCCATAGAGAGCTTTGAATAGAAAGTACACAAAGTCTGCCAGTTTTGAATCCTCAAAACCTGGAGGTTGTTCCACATACACTTCTTCTTCTAACTCCCCGTTCAGAAAAGCACTCTTCACATCCATTTGATATACCTTGTAATTGGAATGTGCAGCAAATGCCAGAAACATTCTGATGGCCTCAAGTCTTGCTACTGGTGCATAGGTTTCATCATAATCTATACCCTCTTCTTGAGAGTACCCTTTAGCAACCAGTCTGGCTTTGTTTCTCGTTACAATGCCATCTTCGTCCAACTTATTTCTGAATACCCATCGTGTTCCAATAACAGATTTTCCCTTAGGCCTGGGTACCAGCTTCCAAACTTTCTGCCTTTCAAACTGATTGAGTTCTTCTTGCATAGCAATCACCCAATCTGGATCATCTAGAGCATCTTCAACTTTCTTAGGTTCTGTTTCTGAAAGAAACCCAGAATAGTGACATTCATTTTGTGATGTTCTCCTAGTTCTCACTCCTGTGTCCGGATCACCAATGATCAAGTGAAAGGGATGATCTCTATTCCATACCCTTTGTCTTGGCAGATGCGATCTTGATGATTCTCCTTGTTCTAGATGTTGTGGAGTGTGACTAGTTGATCCTTCTCCTGCTCCCCCTGAGTTGTTGACGGTTTGATCTGTTGATTCTGAAGACTGACTAGTGGATCCTGTATGTTGAGGATTTCCACTTTGGTCACCACTAGGTCCAGAATCATTATCATTATGATTATTATTAATGACTGTAACAACTTCAGGTACTTCTTCATTGTCAGAGAGATCTCCTGATAGATTTTCAAATACCAAGGATTCAGAGTTCTCTCCAGTTTGCAGGCCTGGTCTTTTAGTGTCGTCAAATGTTACATTAAAGCTTTCCAACACCTTCTTATCTTCAATCACATATACCCTGAAAGCCTTAGATTCCAGAGAATAGCCCAGAAAAATGCCTTCATCTGCTTTGGCATCAAACTTGCCAAGATGTTCTCCATCTTTAAGTACAAAGCACTTTGCACCAAACACATGAAAGTACTTCAGTGTTGGCTTCTTGTTGGCCATTAACTCATACGGAGTCTTTTCATGATCTTTGTTGATCAGGGTTCGATTCTGAGTGTAGCAAGCTGTATTCACTGCTTCAGCCCAAAAGTAAGTGGGAAGTTTTGATTCACTCAACATGGTCCTTGTTGCTTCAACCAAGGTCCTGTTCTTCCTTTCCACTACTCCATTCTGTTGAGGAGTTCTTGGTGCTGAAAAATGTCTTGATATTCCTTTCTCTGAGCAGAAATCATTTAGAACTGCATTCTTGAATTCAGTTCCATTGTCTGATCTGATTGTCCGCACAGGTAGCTTAGCTTCCACTTCTATCTTCTTGATGTGATCAATGATTAGTTGTGTTGCTTCATCCTTTGTTTGTATGAACAACACCCACGTGTACTTGGAGTAGTCGTCCACCATCACCAATGCATATATGTTTCTTGAAAGTGACATAACATTAACTGGACCAAATAAATCCATATGAATCAGCTGTAATGGTTCAGTAATGCTTGTCATTCCTTTGCTTCCATGTGATGCTTTCTTCGACTTCCCCTTTTCACATGCTTCACATAGTCCCTCCTGATTGAATTCCATCAGGGGCAACCCTCTCACTAATTCTCTCTTTACCAAAGAGTTCATAGTTTTGAATTTCAGATGTGAGAGCTTCTTGTGCCATAGCCAACTTTGTTCTGAAGATGCCTTTGCATAGAAACATGTAACTTCTCCTTCACTGGTAGAACTTAAGTCAGCTATAAACAAATTTCCTTTTCTCACTCCCAGTAGAGTAAGCTTCTCATCCTTCCTGTTGGTGATCAAGCACTTGTCTTTTCTGAAATCTACATTGTAGCCTTTATCACAGAATTGACTGATACTTAGTAGATTGTGCTTTAATCCTTCAACAAGAGAGATGTTTTCAATGATGACATTTCCAGCTTTCAATTTACCATATCCCGTAGTGAATCCTTTGTTGTCATCTCCAAAGGTTACAATCGGGCCGGTCTTCTTAACCACCTCTGTAAGCAGGGACTCTTCACCTGTCATGTGTCTAGAACAACCACTATCCAGAATCCACACAACCTTTGAGCTTTTAACCTTACCCTGCAATCACAGATTGATTAAGCGGACTTTGGTACCCAAAATTGTTTGGGTCCTGAAGGTTTAGATGATTTAACAGGAGTAACATTCAATTTAGTCTTACCCTGTTTGATATTCATAGTATCTGTGGATTTAACATTACTAGAGCTATTGCTACTATCAGACATCAACTTAAAATAAACATGCATGATGTTGTACTTACATAGCAAACACTCTTTCTTTCCACAGGGCTCATGATTATCAGGCATGTCAGACATGTTATGCATTTCAGAAGCATTAGCAGTTTCTACTTTAACCTTTTTACATGCATGTGTAAGGTGTCCAGCAGAATTACAAATAGAACACAACTTCCTAGATGCAATGGGAGAAGATGGAACCAATTCCTGATTAACAAACTTCTTCCTCCCATTCCTGTTCTTTTTAACATTACTAGCTAAGGAACCTACTTCAGTTTTAGGTAAATCAGGTTTAGGTAATGCATTCTTTACTGATTTCCTAGGTAACTTAGTCTTTACCTCTTTTTCCTTCAATAAATCCTCCTCAAGCAATTCTTGTGCTATGAAAAGATCATCCTCATAAAAGAGAGGTGGAAACGGCTTAACAAAAACTGGACAATCAACATTCTTAAGAACATGTGGAGTATTCCTTTTGACAACTGAAGGTGTCACAGGGAATTCCACAATCTTCTTACCAGCTTTCTTGTTATAGTCAAATCCTATAGCAGTTTTATTCTCTACGGCCTGAGTATCAATGATTTTCTTAGCCACTAGAGCGGAATTCTTAAAAGCATTCAGCTTCAAATCTAGATCTGAAATCTGCTTCCTGAGGATAGTCTCTATCTCATCATTACACTTGACCTTGTTCTCTAAGTACGCATTCTTTTGCTTAAGATCTTCTAATGTTACAGCTACAAGCTCTAGTTCTTCATTTTTAGATTCTAGCTTTTTAATCTTAAGAACTAGTTTAGCATTTTCCATTTCAGATGCTAGCATGCTTGTGTGTCCATTAAACAATTCTACACTAAGATCTTGCACAGTTTTCTTGTACTCAGAATTAGACATATCAATTGTAGTTAAGATAGGTACCTGAGATGATTGAGGTGATTCCTCTTAAGAGTCAGCCATTAGAGCAACATTTACATATTCCTCCTCTTCATCCGAATCAGTATCATCCCAGTGCTTTCCCTCTGCTATGTAAGCCTTCCCTTTCTGCTTTCCAGAGAATGCCTCCAACTGCTGTTTAAGCTTGGCATTCTCCTTCTTCAACTCATCATAAGAATCCTTCTTTCCATAGACATCTTTCATGTCTCTTGCTTGACGAGGCTTCCGGCATTCAGTGGCGAAATGCCCTAACTCATTGCAGTTATAGCATCTTGATTTGCTTCTATCAATCATGCCAGTCTTGTAGCCTCCCTTAAAGCCTGTACTAGGTGTATAATTGCTCTTCTGGAATCTGTTGGTTGAGCCCTTGAACTTGTACTTAGGGTTTCTCTTGAAACGAATATGACTAAACTTTGCAGCTAAGTACGCCATGGTTTTGTCTTCCATTTGCTCAAGCTCTTCTAGGGTGTAGTAATCACTTTCATCAACACCCAGATTCACAGAATCCATTTCTGCTTCTATTATCACCTCCTTTCCAGCTCTAGGGGTTTGAACCTGAATCTCAGAAGTTATTGGTTCATCCACTACAAGTGCTGCTGATCTCACAAGTGCATTGTGCTTGCTGTCCACTGTCCCTGATCCGTAGATTATCACCCTTTGTTCCTGTTCCATCTCATAGGTCTTCAACTTGCCATAGATCATCTCTAATGACATCTTTGTGAAGTCAATTCTTTCCCTAATGGATGATGACTTGTGTTCTACATGATGGGGCAGCGTCATCATGAACTTCCTGTTCGATTCTCTCAGTGGATAGGTCTTTCCTTTCATTGCCAATTCATTGAGGAGCTTAGTATACTTCTCAAAGACCTGAGTTATACTTTCTCCTGGCAGGGACCTAAACGCTTCATATTGAGAAGTCAGAATGTCCAATCTGTTTTCCTGAACGTCTTCAGTTTCTTCCATTATTAGGTTAATGGTATCCCACATATGTTTCCCGCTTGTACAGTTCATCAATTGATAGCTCATTTCCTTGTCCGCGGAGTCCGCCAATATCAACATTAAACCGGTGTCCAATCGAATCAGTTCTTTGTCAGAATCTGTAAATTCACTTATCTCCTTAGGTTGGGTGCCTGAAGGAATCCTGCTACCATCAGGAGCTGTAGATTCACTAACTGGTTTCATTGGTACAAACGGTCCGTTTTCTAATATGCCAATATACAACGGATTAGATGCCTTGATAAATAACAGCATCTTCATCTTCCACAAACCGAAATCATCTCTAGTAAACGGGGGAACTTTAATACCAGCGGTTGTCTTTGGAGCACTCATGGTTTCTGAAAATTTCAAATTGTTTAAAATTCAAGAAATTCCAATTAAATGAAAAAATTTGAAAGTTAAAAAATTTGCTTCGTATTTTCACGCTACGTTTGATTTTGGTCTCATTCACCGGATCTGATTTGTATATCAATCAAGTTGCTCTGATACCAATTGTTAGGTCCAAAGTATCGTAGAAGGGGGGGTTGAATACGATACTCACAAATAATTTAATTTCGTTCGTGGATAAATCTTTCAGTTCTATAACGAAATCAAACACACCAAACCAAATCAAGTTTCGGGGAATATATCTTTTTATAAATATAAACCTCGATGGGTGCTACAATTTCTAATCCGTAGATTAGCGTCAATGAGTTTAAGGTTACACAAATACAAAACAATGATCAAGTTCTGAGCACTATTAATTTCTCTGATAATTTTCTCCGGCTCTTCTCTCTCTCAGTAATGTCTCTGTGTTAGAATCCTTAACTGAAGAAGACACATTCTTCACTCTGTATTAACTGCAGACTTTGGTTTGAAAAACCATCGAACCAAACTTGTAGAAACAATCCTGGCCGTTGGATCTTCTTCAACTTGAAAAACAAAGAATACTTTCCACCTGCTCCCAATTAAAAAAACCATCGAATGAAACAAATCATTTTACCATTCGATAGTTTTTAAAACAAAACTATCGAATGCTAAATTGATTTACTTGTTTTTAATTCAATCACCTTAAACTCTCATTCGATAGTTTTCTTAAAAGAAAAACTATCGAATTGATTTACTTGTCATTTGTCCTTTAGTAATAACTCCTGAGCTCCCGGGTGTTTAAGTAATGGACTGTATCAATTTGTTCTGAGATGATAAAACAACTTGATCTTTTCAGTGCCGTCACCTAGTGCAACTGGTCTGGTTCACAGATGAATAACACTTGATCAATTCTTATTTTATGTCTTCAATATATTGCTGCTGATAAGTCCTTTGTCTTTCTGGTTGCTTCGTTTAAATCACTGGAATCCCGTGGTACTTAACCCTAAATCATTCACATACTTCTGTCGTCTTGAAAGTCTTGTTTCTTTTGCTGTCACTGAGGCTTGAACATTTTCATGAACTTCTTTCCGTGACCTGTTTACAGACTTCAAGAATACATAACGTATTTTGATTTTTTGTGTTTACCTTTTCTTCTTTGATTCTGGATTCCTGTGCTTCTATTAATACTATTGCATGTCTTGTCCTTTGTTGAGTTGTAGTTATCTCTTTTACATCTTATGTTACATTATGCTTTACACCAAGTATTGTTAGCCTCTAGTGCTGAGAATTCTTTAGCAATGGCTTGTTGTCATTCCAAAAAACGAACTGCCTCTTCATATGTCCGAGGGTCAGAAGATAGAATCTGATACCATGTGAACATCTAAATGGTTACATTACTCAAGTATTGAAGAAGAAGATAGAAGAGAGAAAACATTGTGTATATTACAGAGTTACAAGATGAACCAACTGAATATACAAGCCTATGTTTATATACAGATCATTACTAGCCTAGCTATCAGATTCTGTTGTAACTAACTCTATTAGATTCTGTTATAACTAACACTATGAGCTGTACAATGCTTAGCTGTAAATAGTTGAGCTGGAAATTAAATTACATTTCAGGTTATAGCTCCAACAATGTATGATCGATTATGCTTTGCATTTGTCAAGCCATTCACTCTTCTTTCTTTTCAGAATCAGTTGTTTCGATTCAAGATGCAAAAAACTCATGAGAATTTATACAGAACCCAAGTATACAGGATTCTCAATTTTGAAGGACTCCAAAATTATTAAATATGTATAATTGTTTTTATATACCATATTTAACTGTAGATTCTTGACCGTGAAAGTATTTTTTTGAAGAAAAATGAAATTAATTCAATAATAAAAAACTATACGACATCTACAAATATGATCGAGTCGAACAAATATAAAAAAATTCAAATCGTTTGTCTTCATGAAGAGACAATTAAACGATAATTTGAAAATGATATATTTACATGTACCCGCTTCGTCATAGTCCGTTTGAGCTATCGACCATAAATGCAATTTCATACAAACTTCCAAGTTCCAACCCTCACAACAAAGGAGAGAAACAAACACACTCTCACCAACGAGAGAAAACAAGCTGAACTTGCAAACTGGAATTCCAAATAAAAAAATTTAGATCTGAAAAACAAAACCATAATAAGAAATACTCGATCCACTCTCAAATCCAATAAATTCGCTTAAGTCGAACAAGAAAGAAAACCGAAAGTTCCAATAATTTAGATCTAAAAAACAAACCAAACAAATCAAATGGATAAAAATTCTCACCTAAAATGGAGATTATTGAAAGAAAGAAAATAAAACAAAGTAAAAGATTTGGGACTTTTCACCGAAAAAACTAGTGAAAGCCCTGTCGAACTATGTGATAGAAAAGGAAGGGGCGGTTGTAGATTTACACAGAGACGAGAGATTTTTTTCTTTACAAAATGCAATTATTTGACCGTGAAAGTCCAAATTCCATTTTAAGAAGTAGATTTAAGATGAATCGTATCAAATATATATCCCTAAAACAAGTTCAAATTTAGGTGGAATTATTTTACTAGTGCAATTTTATAATACGTCTTCTTTTCCTTAATAAGTCCAAGTCCAATATCCCTTTACAAAATTTAATTTTTTGGATAAAATATAAAAGTAAATTAATAATTTGTTCCTGAAAAAAATAAATTAGAATTAGGTTTTTGTGGGTAAAGAAAGACCCGGTAAACACTTTTATGAGCCCGTTTGGTTATATTTAAAATTATTGCTTATGACTTAAAGTTGCTTAAAGTTATAAGTCAAAAACGAAAATTTTAAGTTAATATTTGTTTGAATAATTTTGTATTATAAGTAACTTATGAATTATTAAAATTCTAACAATTAAAATAAATTTGATAAATAATGCATTTGAATGATGATATTAACTTTCATCAAATAAAATCACAAAAATAAAACAAGTTGTTCAAAAAAGTACCTTATATCAACTTCTGACTTTAAGCTATTTTTTTTATTTTAAATTATTTTTTGACTTATAACATAAACAGATATTTTTTGACTTAAAATCAAAAATTGCTTAAAGTTGAGTCCAAACAGCCTCGTATCTTCCGTCTCCTAACCATTAGGCGCACTGGCGCAGTGTCACACACGTTAAATGAGTTTAAAACTGGACATTTAATTTGTCATGCGATATTCGGCTTCGTAGTGTATCATGTTTTCTGTGTATATACTGTATACATATCAATCTTGTGGTTACTGGTTACTGGCCAAAGAGTTAAGCATTCATATAAATTATACTCCTTCCCACGTTGAGGGAACGACACGGAAGTTAAGAAAAAGTTTAAATTAATAAGAAAAAATAAAAAAAATTAGTAAAATGGTGGGACCAATTAATATTTAATGTATAAAGTGGATATAAAGTAGGTATAGTGGAGGAAAATAGTGTATGTGATTGGATTTTATATTATAAAATGTTACTATTTTTGGTATGTAAAGAAATGAGAGGGACGTACCAAAAAGGAAAGTGTAAAGAAATGAGAGGGACAGTGGGAGTATTTATTTTCATTTTTATTGATATATTAGAGATAATTATATTGGGCCGCGTAACACCCGTTAACTCCACATTATTAGTATGATATTATCCACTTTGATCCGTGGTCAAACCCGCACGGATTTAATTTTGGGTTCGCCTCGTTGTTTTTGGCTGCTTATATTCAAGATAATTCTTCGTGTGACTTGTTGACACCCACTCTACAAACTAAACAATATGATATTTTATATTTATTTGATAGATATTCTATCCTCTTGAACACAAATGGTTTTAAGTAACCATACAAAAAAAAATTAACTGAAAGTTGGGTTTAATTTAAATTTGAACCATACAAAAAAATTTAACTAAAAGTTGGGTTTAATTTAAATTTTCAAGATGGAAAGAGCTTTGAATTGGATTTAATATTGGTTATTTATCAAATATACGGGCTTTTCCAATTACATTTACAGATTTACGGTCTTTACAAAAATATTGCATTTTTACATTTATTTGCTAATTTATTTCAAAAATACTCTTTCTCTGCCTTTTCTCTTCCAAGTTTCTATGAATCCATCCCGGTCCTTCAAATTTCAATTTCACTTGCTGTTTTTTAACAATCATCATCATCTGTGCAATTCGAAATTACATACATACATATTTGCGCATATATATAGTTCTATATATGAACATATTTAGTTATAAAATGAAAAAAGTTATTAAATATTAGATCGACGAAGAAGCAATCACGGAGATATCTCCCTCTGTGTCTCATACCTTCACTTCTATTTTTCTTTCTTTTCAATTGACTCATCAATTTCAGATATAATCAAGATGAAGCTATATGGTGAAGTTATGTGATGAGCATTCATTGACGACGAGTATAAGATCGATTTGTGTGTTTTTATGTGTGTAGAGATGTATGTATATATGTAATAGATTGATAATAATTTTGTTGCATTGAGTTGGTTTTCGTTGTTTTTTGTAATTAGATTTGGTTGATTTGAATCTTAAATCTCCGATCTAAATTATTTGTGCTTCGGGTTGCTATGTGTTACTTCGAGATTTTTGACGATATAAACAAAAAAATTCTGATGATCACGAAATTGATTGACGCAAAGTGTGAAGGTGGGTTTACAGTGAATCAATGACGGCTTGGTTGCATTTGGTTGCGTTGTACAATTACTTTGGTTGCAATCAGTTACTTTTAGTGATTTTTTTTTTGTAAGATTCAAACCTCTTAGGTTGTTATGAGTTGCTATAGAGATCGTTTCTTCTTGTACTTCTGTAATTGTTTTTTGATGCTCGGAAATGGGATGTTTGATAATAGTAGTTCGAGTTGTTGATTCTTGTAATTTGATCAGTTTTATTGATTTTTGCTAGTAGAAGAATAAAGTTGCATTTAATTTAGTTCCTTTGTGATATTCAAGTTATTTTCGGATTGTATTGGGCTACATTGTGAAACAGGCACCGCAGGAGCACCAGTTAAATAGTCAAATTCGAAAAAAATTATTAGTTGCAACTAGAGCTGGCCACACG
Organism: Heracleum sosnowskyi; assembly: GCA_030848705.1. Classification (NCBI taxonomy): domain Eukaryota; kingdom Viridiplantae; phylum Streptophyta; class Magnoliopsida; order Apiales; family Apiaceae; genus Heracleum; species Heracleum sosnowskyi. The sequence continues at coordinate 39,047,864 of CM061243.1, read as the reverse complement.
GGCGGTCCGTCCCGTGCCGGGGCGGTTCACGGGCGGGCCGTCCCGTGTATTGGCTGAACCGCGGACGGCACGTAAATGAAGGCGGGGCGGGGCGGTTCCGTGCCGTGCTGAGAATGATTGGCACGTGCACGGTTCCGCCGGGTTGGCGGACGGGTTGCGGGTCGGGGCGGTTTAATTTTTTTATTTTAATTTTAATACAAATAATTGTTTGAAACAATAAAAAAAATTTGGAAGAAAAGAGGACGGTACCTCTATAAATTTTATTAATTAAAAAAAATGTTACAATTAATTTGAGAGGACTCCTCTCTAAAAAAACGGAACAAACCGCATTAACATATTAAAACAATTACAAACCAAACAAATTATAAAAATACAAAACAAAAAAAATGCTATCCGGCATCGGAATCCGAAGTATCCATTGTCATCCACGGATCGTTTTCGCCGTCCGAGTCATCTTCTTTTCTTCCTTGTTGTCTTTTTGCGGCTTGATCCCAATCTTTTTTACAAACACAAATCTTTACTACGTCCGGCGCTAAACTCGTTCTCTTCTCGTCTAACACTCTTCTACCTGCACTAAAAGCGGACTCGGACGCAATCGTAGAAGCGGGTACGGCAAAAATATCCCTTACAATTTTTGCTAAAATCGGAAATTGTAACTCATGATTCTTCCACCATGTTAGTATTTCAAAATCTTCATTTAATTCATAATGATAAGAAAAAAATTCCCTAACCATACCATAAGAAGAAGCGGGTACGGGAGATGAAGTGGAAATTCTACATTTTTGTTTTTTACTCAATATAGAAGAAATTGTAGTATTAAACCTACTACGACCACCACTACTACCAGTACTACTAGGTTGTATAGAAGTTTGAACTTGTGGAGCATAAATATCTACAAGACGATACAACAAGTTTAAACATTGAGTAACATATACAACATGATCATATGAAACGTTTAAAACTTCATAATAATGCCCTAAAATTCCTTATAAACCTTCCTTTCTAACACCGGGATCAAGAAGACATGCAACACCATAAATATAAGGAAATTCCGTAAAGTATTCGATCCACTTAATTTTCATGTCAACAATAATATCACTAAAATATGGATCTTTTTCATATTCTTTTAAAGTAGTAACTATATTAACACACTCAATAATAACATGATGTACATTTGGTTCATAAACATAAGAAAAAACCTTAGTAGCATGTGCAAAACAATCAAGTATGTTACGTACTCTAGATGCCAATTCCCAATCAAATTCGGTAATAGGTCCACCTTCGTATTGGTTTCTAGGGTCTTCATTATATAATTCGGTGATAATGATCTTATATTGAATTGCATCATTTAATAATTTAAAAGTCGAATTCCATCTCGTAGAACAATCGATACCCCACTTCTTCGGCCTAAATCCATTTTCTCTACATAATTTTTTATACTTAGACCTATATGTACCCGCATAACGTAGATACTTAACTACTTTCCTAATAGGTTCTAATAAACTCGTTATTTGTGCAATTCCCTTTTGGGCCGACAAGTTAATTATGTGAGCACAACATCTAACGTGTAAAAATACTCCATCTAAAAGTAAAGGAATGTCGTTCTTAACATAATCCATGGCTTTGTTATTAGAAGCGGCATTATCTAAAGATATCGTAAATACCTTGTTAAACAGATTAAATTCCTTTATTGTATCTAAAATTCTTTGTTTTATGTTATAACCGGTGTGTGACTCATCCATAATATCAAAAGCAATAATTCGTTTTTCTATATGCCAATCACTAATCCAATGAATCGTAACACAAATATAAGGCTCGCCTTGACCCGAACTCCAACAATCACTAGTTAAAGAAACCATACCATCAAAATTATCGAAACTTTCAATTAATTGTGCACGTTGAGCATAATACTGTTTTTGTGTGTGACGTTTAAGTGTGTTCCTAGGAATTCTTCTAAATGCCGGGTTTAGTGAATGTTTAACCATGTGCTCTAAATTCGGACTCTCACCGTGGGAGAAAGGTAACTCGTCTAAAGTAATATAAGTAGCAAAATCTTCTATCATTCTATCTCTATTATAGGCAAAAGGCATACCTCCACCGGGAGACGAAGTCACGAAACCACCAATTTGTGTTTGTTGTGAACCTCCACGTGCCGCTCCACTTTCATGACTTTGCTTTGTTATTCCATGGTGATTTTTCAAGTGTCGATCAAGTGTACCCGTACCGCCCCCTTTAGTGTGAACAAAAGGATCTTGTTTTCGATTATTTTGAATACAAATCAAACAACAAACTTTAAATCGGTCCGGAACTTCCGTTGGATCTTTCGAAAAATAATTCCAAACATGTGACGAATGTCTCGTAACACTAGAAGAACCACCTACAAAATCAAATAAAATCTGATTAATTTCAAAACATAAAAAATCGAAATAAAAACCAAATAATTTTTTAAGCATAAAAACATATCTTTTTAAAAACATTTTATAGATAACAAATATAAAAAAAACTAATATAAAAAACATTTTCCCGAATATAAAAACTGAATAAATAAAAAAATAATAAAAAAAATAAAATACCAGTTTCGGATCGAGGAGGTGGCATCGATGTTGCTTGGGTTGAACCTTGAGATGATACGGTGCCTCTTCCTTCTTCCATTTTTTTTTAAGCTTCGTCGGAATTTGGCCGGAAATATTTAAAGCTTCGGAATGTTAGAGATTAAATACAGAATGAGCAGAGAGATAAAATAGAGAGATAGAGTGGGGTGGAGAAAAATGGGAGGATTGTGAAGGTATTTATAATAAAAAATGTAGCCGTTAAATGTAGTCGTTGTATGTGCCGTTGCAGAAAAAAGATGTCGGAAAAATGTAGCCGTTGATATACAAATTATAATATATTGGAGTAGTGGACGACTGGACAGGACAGGTCACAGACTCACATCACAGGAGTACACAGTCTCTGTACATTCACATGCAAAGGCAGCAAAGTGCAATTACATTACATATATAATAATATAATATATTACATTTACATTACATTAACATATATATATATATTATATAATTACGTTGCATGCATGAATACGGACGTGCCGGGGCAGGCAGGCAGGCGGGTCGTGCCGTGCCGCCGTGCCGTGCCGTGCCGCCGGTCCGTGCCGTGCCGGGCGCGGTTTTCGCTCCTTTAACCCGTGAACGCCCCGGTTTCTGCTGCGGTTCGTGCCGGTTCGTCTCGCCCCGTTACCGATCCGGTTTTACCGAGTTAAAACGGCGTGCCGTGCCCGGGTTGGCCGGTCGAACCCGCCCGGGTGGCCACCTCTAGTTGCAACCTTGTTTGCAATAGTTGTTACTAGTTGATTTCAATTGCAACTCGTTATGCAACCTGTTATGCAACCAAAGATTATTCCAAGTATTAAATTTTTATAAGTTGCATCTGTGGTTGATTTAAGTTGCAAAAGTTGCAGATGGTTGCATCTAACCGTATTTTTGCAAATATTTTCAAAAAGTTAGTATTTTTGCAAATATGTTGGTATTTTTACAAAATATTTTAAAAAACATAATATTTTGCAAAAAAAATTTAAGGGCCGAGTATTTATGATAAAAGCTCTTTAATACTAGCTCTTACGAAGTCAAATTTGACCAAAATCCTAGAATTGTATTAATATGAATAGAATGATAGAATATTTAACAAGAAATATTCACAATTATAATATCAAACAATATAGTTTTCTTCTCGACATTGTTATGTAATTGTATACATATATCAATATAATATAATATCGTATATTCCTAATTTATGTTTATCATAAATCTCATCTAACCAATCAATAAACAACAAATAATATATAATCTTATAAAATATTATGTCTATTAATTATTTTTTCCGTATCAACACGATAAAACCAATACATTTTTTAAAATAAATTATTTCAACAAATAAATATTGTTCTCATTTCCTACACAATGTTTAACGGTATTATTATATAGAGGTATTTTTTTCCCTTGAGAGTAACACGTTTTTTTTTAATTTAACACTATTTTCAGGTCATTCTAATTAATTATTATAATAATTTATATTGTATAAAATTGAACTTGTACTTAATTATTAAGTTGAGTATCTAAACATTATTTAAAAAAATGTATAACATAATAAATTTTAAATTTTTATTCTTCATAAATAAGCGAAATTTTCTAATAAATGGTACCTTAGCATCATATTTGGTTTCATCACAAATTAGAGTTTGATTTTCTCTTGGTTTCACTAATATCATCACCATACGTAATTATTAAATAAAACTTCTTAATAATTTTTATACTCATCACTAAATAAATTATATCATTCGTTATTATAATAGTACGTGGGATTTGCCCATATCATCCGTACTTATCCAAGTTGTGGGAAACAACTAGATAAAAGTCAAAATTAATAAATAGACTAATATTATTATTAACTTGTTTTTTATTATGTAAAATCTAATTATTTCTTTTATATTAGGTTAATTTGAACTTTATACCCCTATATTTAAGTCAATATTTATTTTATACTCAAAATTTTAAAAAATTGCATTTTGTATTTTGAAATTTGAAGTTATTCGCAAGTTTGCACTCATTTAACAATTTCATGTAAAAATTTAACCGTCACCCCGTTAGTCTAAATGAAGATATTTTGGTCATCATAACCAATAATCATTTTTAAAATTAATTATTTCAATTATTATTATAATTTTTAGATTTTAGATGTTCTAAAATTTTATTAATAATTTACAGGTTTTTTAAAATATAATTTACAATTTAGATTTTTTTTTTAAATACATTACTAAATTTCTTAAAGTATTATTTAAAATATAAAATACAATTGTTATAATTTTCAAAGTATTATTTATAAAATATATATCATAAATTTAAGATTTCATTTTCATACGTTTTCTAAAAAAAGTAAAATTTTAAATTGTGTTTCTTTATTTTTTTTTTTAAACAAATTGTGTTTAAATTAATAATAAGTGATTAAAGTACCCTTATTCAAATTAACAGAAAATCATTAAAAAGACGCAAAAAGTAGTTAAATTTTTTAGTGTAAAGTGCATTTGGACCTAAGAATGCAAATTAGTCTTTACATTAATAGAAAATAAATTTTAAGAGAGTTATTTTGTTTCATAATAGTTGATTTTATTTTTTAAAATAATAGATTCTCACATTTGAATATCTTTACTAACAACTCAAAATTTTTAATTCAACACTCAAATTTTTAATTATCTACATACTTATAAACAAATAACATATATTTTTTAGTAATATAATAAATTGCATATTCCTGAGATCGTTCTTAGATAACTACCCGATATTAAGTTAATTTTTCACATAAATGCATGAAAGTATTATTGTAATTAAAGGAATTTTTATTAATTTATAAAATTACCGCATCTCTTTTACACTAAAAAACATCCTAATATAAATTCAGTGAGATCAACTTCAAGGGTTTTTTCTCATTATAAAATAATAAATCAATTTTACTTAAAATAGAAAAATAAATACTCAAATTTTAATTTTAATTCTAAAACTGACCAATATTACTATTAATGAAATAAATATAATTCAAAGGCATAAACTTGGCCAAACTTTATCTACCGCTAAATGTTTGTTTTTTTTTTTAAAATCTACTATTAAATGTTTAATGGTGAATTAGGTACGAGACATAGCGTATTTTTATTTGTGGACGAATATTATGCACACAGTGTTATATCATTATTAAAAAATTTGTTATGTAAACATGATACATAAACATTTGATTAAAAATTTTGGAACATTTTTTGTTCTAGCATTTTACTTCTAATTTGAGTAAATTTCAGGTTTTTGGCTAAACTTTGCCTCAATTTTCGAAACATTGGCCGAGCTTTCTGATTTTTAATTTTTTGGCTGAGATTTTGCTCCGCCTTTCAGGAACGTAGCTCCCGTCCAAATCCGTTAAGTATGCGCCGTTAACTTAAAATAAATGTATAATAGTAAGGGTAAAAGATGAATTTCAGCATTAAATACATATTAAAAAATGTAAAATCAAATCTTGCTCAAATTTTACACCCCAAATCGATGTAAAATCAAATCTTGTGTTCTACTTAGGGGTGAAAGTCTCTTTTCTAGCTTTTCCTTGCAATCTTTATGGAGCCTTTTGTGGTGGTTTTAACTTACCTTTAGTAATCAGATGATTCATGTTTTAAGCTTTCATGGAAGTCTTTTTGAGTACTCCTGAATTTTGTCAATAGCCTTCTTCATTTAATTATTTTCTGCATTCTAAAGTGAGTCTCTTTACATATTAGGAGGATTGGTGGAGTAGCTCATGTTGAAGATTTTGAGGCAATTAATGATGTTGCTAGACGAGCAGATTGTGAGCGGCTTGCTCTTAACTTTGCCAAGATGCTCCTTAAGGAAAGAAAAAAATTTCAGACCATTACTGAAGTTGTGTTGGCCATCCAGAACTCTGTTCATGAAGACTTCTATTTAAATTGTGGGTTTTAAGTCTACCCAACAGAGATCCGTGAGTGGTTTGATTGTTCGAAATAAGTCTGCTGTGATTCTGTGAACTCATTAATTTGTGTCCAACGGGAAAAATTATGTATAATGTATGAGGGAGGTCTTCTCCCAGCAAAAAGCATGACTGAGTCTGTGACAATCAAAAGGGAGACCAATGTATAACAACCTTTGCTTTATTATAAAGGGGAGCATCAATCCATTGAAAATAGCCACAACCACCAATTCCTTCACTGTAATTTCTAAATCTTCGCCCATCATTAGCATCCTTCCAGCCACTTTATCTGCTGCAAGTCTACCACAATGACAATATACCATGTTTTCTTGAAATTAGCTGCAAGAAAAATGAAATTTTTGGGTTTAGGGGTTCAATTTTGATGTTACAGATACGTTGGTATATATACATACGACCGTTGTCTTTTTGTAATAACCCAACTTTACCCTTGCTCCGTTAGGCCCGTTAGTGGATATTTGACGGGAACCACCTTCCTGAAAGGCGGAACAAAACCTCAGCCAAATAATTAAAAATCTGTAAGCTCAGCCAATGTTTCGAAAATTGAGGCAAAGTTTAGCCACCACCCTTAAATTTACTCGATTTCTACTCCCTCTATCCCATTCATTTCTATACGCTTTCCATTTTGGGATGTCCCTCTCATTTCTATACATTCCAAAAATAGTAACTTTTAATAATATAAAACACTATTACAGTCACTACTTTTTCCACTATTTCTATTTTATAATAATATAAAACACTATTACATCCACTATCTCAAACCTATTATTAAATATTGATAGGTCCACCACTTTACCCACTTTTCATCTAATTTTACTCATTTTTTATACATTTACATTTTCTTGGTCTCCGTGTCCAAACCAAACGTATAGAAATTACTGGGACGGAGGGAGTAATATTTATCATACCCCAGCATTATTCCAATTATAAATTGGCCCGCCTAAAGTTAAATATTCACCATATTCCCGCCTACATTTCTGCTTTTCACAGTTATTCAAATCAATATTTTGTACTATTGTTTAAGTTTCATGATAATTCTTCATCATTTTTTTATATCTTCGCCATGAAATCTAGAGTTTTAAACTCCTCATCAAATAAACAAAAAACTATTTATCACAGATATCTAAAGCCAGGAGCATTAGCTCTAATTCGAGACTCCAAGAAATTCACTGCTAATTTCAAAAACCCCAATTCTCAAAACACACTTTCGCCTTCAAAACTCATCAATTCGTCTTTGACATCGATAATCTTGGACACCCAGATGATCCATATGGCCATAGAAGGTGTCCCTTTTTTCCCTGCTTTGAGAATTAGTCAGTTTTCGAAACACGGTCAGCGGAAGAAATTGTTTGCTGTTGCGCCTGTTTTTGCTGATGTTCAGTCCTGATGGGGGATATAGTGAGTGGGGTTGACTTGATTTTGCTTAAAAGTGAAGAAAGTTATGATCTTTATTTTGTAGTAGTTTAGATGAAATGTAGGTTTGCATAGGGCTGGATTTTTGTGATATATGTTAGTATATGTTGATGTTTGTGTATAAAATTTGTGTACTGGCCTATTAAGTGATTTTATAAAAGTTTTTTACGACAATCGGTTGTTTGAAGTGTTGGAAAGATTTGGTTTTGATTTATTAGTACTTGAAATTTTGTGTAGATGGTGAGATGATAAATGTTGGAAACTGTTGGTTAGATTCTGAAATTAAGGCCTGGGGGCTTTGAGGGTGCTACTAGTGGTGTATTGGAGAAAGTATTTAAGTTCGCTTTCTTGAATTCGATATATATGCTGCTGGCATAGATTGGATATGTTAAATTGAATCTGCACCTCTTTGATTTACAAGTACTTCAATTAATTTCTTTTCTATGTTGGGATGATATATGTCAAATTTTTGTTTTGGATTATGAATTGAAGGCCCTCCGGCCTTTTTGGCGGTGCCACTTTTATCCTAGAACCACAAGTATATATAATATGCTGCTTAAATTTGATATCTTGGATAGAATATGTTGATATTTAGATGCATTGCATTGCAGCCAATGAATCTTATTTACCTTTTGCTCTAAATTTTAATTCCTGATCTTTCTCTTACTCCTTGCGCACTTTTGCATTGTTATAGAAAAGTACATGTTTGTGAGCTTAAATGATTTGAAGAAACATGTGAGTCTGGTAAAGGTAGCTGAACCAGTAAAGTACTGGAGGTGTTCTTAACATACTCACAGAAAATTAAAAGGCATGAGTTGCTAAGTTTGAACTTCATTTTCTGTGCAGAGCGAGTTGATCAATCTCCAGCAAAAGTTGCACAACAACCCCAGTTCCACTTTCTTGGATACATATCCAATCTGAAGAGCAGCCTCTTATTATGTAGGAAAATCTTTATGCTGCCTCCAACGACACTCCCCACATACCCGACTCCGACATCTTTTTGCATACTCATAAGTCATAGCTCACTTGTACATGAATAATAGACTCGGAAGACGCCTTGCACACTGGGCACAGACAGTGGACTAACATCCACCTTTCTTGCTCTGAGGTGAACTATCCTTGAAATGCACTAATCCACAGCCCTCCACAACAAGTTGGTACGTAATCTGGAGTCACCTGATTTGATGTGTCTGAAAATTGATAATTGATAAATCAGCTAGACTCTTTTAAATATATGGAATTTCTTAAATAAAGTTCTATAAATCATACATCCTGTACCTGCATAAACTTTTAAAATAGCTCAAATAAAATCACATCACATGTGGGATGAGGCCAATATTGATTTTTTAGTTAGTAATAGCTGTAGTCTTAAATCAAAAAATGGCCAGTGAAAACCTCTGAATATTGTTTAATATATCATAATTCTTAGAAGCTTATGTCAGCTCCAGATTGAACTTTCTGCACTCTAAATTTGCCATAATTACTGTTTGTTGATACTCTCTTTCTGTATTATTTTATTTCCTGACTATATTTCTTATGATCTGGCTTGGACTTGGAAGATATCATTTTATATCGAGTATAAGTGTAGTATTAATCAATGGCCTCTTAGTCCAGTGGTATCTCCCTCGCTGCTTTTATGAGATTTTGAGGGTTCAAAACAACTCTCTTTGGATATTGGAAGTACTTGGTTGATTGTCTCCGAGACTCTGATGGTGCCTTGAGTTAATAGCTGGAAAGAATTTTTTGGCGCACCGTACCACCGGTATCTAAACTATGTGAATGAATAATATTTTTTTTGGTCGGGTAGAAAGTGGGGTGTTTAGCATCTTAAATCTACTTTAAATGTTCTGAAAGTATACAATACTCTCATTCTCATTTGTCTTACTGATCAGATGCTTCTTTTGCTTGGAATAGCAAAAACTGAACCGAATGCTTTCGCTTGAACAACCGAAGCCCCAGTCTAGTCCTCCTCACTCGGAGATCCCATTCGACTGCCTTTACAACCAGAAGTTAGTCCCTTAGATAGTAGACCAGATACATTTTTTTCAAGATGTGAAGGATATTTCACAAACTTCATAAATAACTTAAATTTACTTTTACAATTTTTTTGCAATATAGAACTTGGGTAGTTAATTGTGAGATTTACAACTGTTTTACCACTAGCAACTGTGCTAATCTTCACTCAACTTTTGGGCATGCCGTATATTCAGAGCGCTCAACAAAATGTTTGAAGAAGTGTAACGATCAGTGCAAGTACACCCCAAAGTTTAAAAACTTCCAAATTGAAAGTTATAGTCCTGTTCATCCTCCACATAAAAACTATATATAATAAATCGAGGTTAATAAAAAATCCAGTAACTTTCTGAAAAAAAAACCATGAGAGCAGTAACCCTTGATCTTGAATTCTCAGAAAAATTCTTATTGTAAAAACTATGGGTGGAAGTAAACCAAATAAGCAAGAGTTACAATGTTGAATGTTCCAACTCTAAAGCTGCAGCTACACTAGTAGTTTACCTTTAAAGTCAATAAGAATACTTGCATAACTAAAACACTAAGACCTCCGCATGAAATATATTTAGTGTCTTCTGCTGTCACTCATTACAAGCAGTAATAAGTAATAGAAGGCTTTCTACTGTTGTAGATGTTAGAGTTACTCACTTCGTTAAGAAAGTGACTTGGTAAGTTAGAATTTTGTGTGGTCCTGCTTCTCATCATCGCACAAAATTCCTCAAAGTTGATCCGTCCATCCCTACAAATTATAGAAAGAATCAGTCTTTATAAATGTCAACTCAAAAAGAAGCAATAATATCAAGAGTCTTGAAATTACAACTTACATTATCGGTATCCACTTCTAAGATAATTTCCTTGATAGTGGCTTCGTCACCCATTCCATACTCTTTCATCGCAGATTCCAGTTCATCTCTAGTAATATAGCTGTAGTGAAAATAAGAGATGAAGTTATTACCCTTTAATTTCGTATCAAGTAAAATTTGATAGTTTGATGTGGAGGGAGTAGAGCAAGTAGATTCGGTTGAACACAGTACAATAAAACTAACCAAGTCATATAGTCGAATCCATTTTGTTGTACAAGTTCTAAATTTATAGGACAGTTGAGCCCAGTCTTGCCTTAAAAAAATTGCGAAGATAATGGCAGATAACACCAACTGCTACGTAGCTTAGATTTCTTCAAGTTTCCGTGAGTAAAATAGCAATGAATCACATGGTGTTGCTATGAACGGGAAAACTTTACTTGGGCCCTTTATTGGTTTAAATCTGCAGAATTAGTGGTAGCCATGGATAACAGGGAGTGCTATCATGTGTGATACTGAGCAAATACAAGGAACAAATCACAGCCAGGACGTTAAGATTTTAAGCAAATGTTAAAATTTTTTGGAGTTGCTCCTGCACCCTTGATTTGTTGGGCATACACATTCACACATTTTAAACTGCAGGGCATCTAATTTGTCATGTATTCTGGGTTTGGATGAATTGATTTTTTTTATTCGTTTTGTATATCATGCCATTATCATGTTTATTGTGTTTAAACTTCTAAATATCAATTCTTTTGTTCCTCATTATTCTAATGTAGCACACAATAAGAAATTTTATTTATTGAGGTATTAGAGGTAACTAAATGTCAGCTCTCCCAGTCCCATCCCATGACATATGGACGGTAAAATTAAAATTAAGATAGCATTACAAACATATAATACATATGTAAGAATTAATGTAAAGAATATCACCTATGCAAGGAAAACAAATGGAATTGCTAGAATTAATGTAAAGAATATCACCTATGCAATGAAAAAAAACGGAATTGCTAGTTTGTTAGAAATTTTACGAACAGGTTAAATTACCCAATTTAAATTGTCATTTATTACGCAAACCTTTTACTTATGGAAAGTTCGCACATATACTTATGTACTTTTAATCCATTACATCCCGCCTACAACTCTGTTCTTGACACCCATCTTCACATCAATCACTATTACAGTATTATTTAAGTTTCTTGATAATTCTTGATCAGTTCTCTACATTTTCACCATGAAATCTAGGGTTTTAAACTCATCATCAAAGAACCAAAAAGCTATTTATCACAGATATCTAAATCCAGGAGCATTACCTCGAATTCGAGACTCCAAGAAATTCATTGCTAATTTCAAAAAAACCCAATCCTCAAAACAAACTTTCGCCTTCGAAACTCATCAATTCGGCTTCGACATCAATAGTCTTGGACACCCAGATGATCGATATGGCCATAAAAGGTGTCCCTTTTTTCCCTGCTTTGAGAATTAGTCAGTTTTCGCGGAAGAAATTGTTTGCTGTTGCGCCTGTTTTTGCTGATGTTTAGTCTTGATGGGGGATATAGTGAGGTTTGATTAGTGGGGTTGACTTGATTTTGAGTAAAAGTGATGAAAGTTGTGATCTTTAGTATGTTTAGATGAAATGTAGGTTTGCATAGGGCTGGAATTCTGTGAGCTATGTTAGTATATGTCGATGTTTGTGTATAAAATTTGTTGTACTGGCCTATTAAGTGATTTTATAAAAGTTTTTACGACAATCGGTTGTCTGAAGTGTTGGAAAGATTTGGTTTTGATTTATTAGTACTTGAAATTTTGTGTAGATGGTGAGATGATAAATGCTGGAAATTGTTGGTTAGATTCTGAAATTAAGGCCTGGGGGCTTTGAGGGGGTGGTGCTTTTGGTGTAATGGATAAAGTATATAAGTTCGCTTTCTTGAATTCGATATATATGCTGCTGGCATAGATTGGATATTGTTAAATAGAATCTTCACCTCTTTAATTTGCAAGTATTTTAATTGGGATAATAATTGTCGAAAATGATTGTTTGGATTCTGAACTTAAGGCCCTTGGTAGCCTATCCTAGAACAGCGAGTATATATAATTTGCTGCCTTAAATTTGATACCTCTGGTAGAATTAGTTGATATTTATATGTGCAGCCATTGAATCTTGTTTACCCTTTGCTCTAATATTTTAATTTTTGATTTTCCTCTTCCTCGTGTAATTTTCCGTTGTTTCCTCAGGGGAGGCAATGACCCCCTTGGGCCTCTACTACGAGCTCATAATGTGGATTGATCAGGGCCATTATGAAACAGCCGTGTCCTTGCAAGTTGCGAGTGATCACCATGCAGTTGAGGCAATTTCACATTATCTGCGTGCCAAGTCTGTGGCTGATCGGCATGTGATATTCGAAGTAGATGATTGATTTGCAGCTCCCAGCTCCTAAATCATGATATTATGTTTTATATTTTATCAATACTGGATACTGTATGTAATCTCATCTATTTCATAACTTTTCCATTTATAGAGGGAGAGAGTCATGACAGCATATGATTATTGACATATTATGAGTTCTGAGTAAGGTCCATTGTCTCTGGTTACAAATATTCTATCTGTTGAACTGTCTGCTTATATTCCATGTTCCAGTTCCCATAGACTCCTTAAATTTCTACAAACATCCATGATGACGTCCCTCTATGCAGACATGTTTGTGGTTCAAAGAATCTCTCGGAAAATCAGGGGATCCAAGTCTTGACCGATCTGGTGTTCGTAGTGTCAATCAGTGCATGTAACCTAGATTATGTACTTGTGCAATACTGACATATTGATGCAGGATATCTAATGCTGCGCTCCAAACTTCAGAAATAAAACGAAATACAACCGAAGTATCAACTCGGACTTTCATTTTAATGACTGGGAAAAATGAATGTAGCCAAATATATTTTTCTTGAGATGCTAAGGACATTCTGCAAACTTCATTAATAACTTTAAATTTCACGAATTTGCAATGTAGAACAAATGCAATCAAGTCAGAAGATTTAGAACTTCTGTTTGAACACCAGCAACTGTGTAACCCAAGGCTAAAATTCGCTCAACTTGTGGGCATCCCCTATATTTAGTGGTTGTTTGGTTGAAAGGAATATATTCAGGAAGTTGAAATTCTTAGGAAGTTTTCATGAAGTTGTTTGGTTAGCACTATCGGGCCATCGGGGAAGTGTACCTTCCTCAGAAGTTCCAAATACCAACCAAACATAATTTTTAACTTCCTAAGTATTACAATTTCCATGGGAAATATTACTTCCTTAAGAACTTCCTATTGCAAACCAAACGACCACTTAACAGGTCAATAAAATGCTTGGAAGATTGTATGATAAGTGCACGTCCACTTCCAAGTTTAGGAACTTCCAAACTGAACTTTATAGAGTTTGCCCGCTAGTCCTCCACGTTCAAACAATATACTGAATGAAGGTTGATAAAAACCCAGACAATTGTAATATCTGGAACAAAACTATCAGCAGTAATCCTCCCTTCATCTTGAATTCTCGTAAAAATGTTTTTATTATGTAGAGTACTGGTGTAAGTAAACCAACGAAGCAAAAGTTACATCATATAAACGAGCACATTTCCAAACCAAATATGCACAAAAGCCAGATTTCAACTCTAAAGCTGCAGCTTCTCTAGTAATTACCTTTAAACTCAATAGTTCTATATGCCTAACTGAAAAAGTAATACCTCCGCATGGAATGTTATTTTCTTTTGCTGTCACTCATCACAAGCAGTAGTAAGTAATTGAAGGGTTTCCGCTCTCATAGATATTAGAGTTACACATTTTGTTAAAAAAGTGGCTTAGTATGTTGTGTGGTCCCGCTTCTCATCATTGCACAGAATTCCTCGTAGTTGATCCGTCCATCCTACAAAATATAGAAAGAAACAGTCTTGATAAATGTCAACTCAAAAAGAAGCGATAACGTGAACAGTCTTGAAACTACATCTTACATTATCAGTATCCACTTCTAAGATTATTTCCTTGATGGTGGCTTCATCACCCATTCCGTACTTTTTCATTGCAGATTCCAGTTCATCTCTAGTAATGAAGCTGTAGTGAAAATAAGAGATGAAGTCATTACCCTAATTTACACTTCAAGTTTCTATTAAACAAAATTTGACCGTTTGAGGTGGAGGGAGTAGAGCAAGTAAATTTGGTTGAACACATAGTGCAATAGAACACAGTTATTTAGTTAAATCCATTCTGAAGTACAAGTTCTAAATTTACAGGACCGTAGGAAACACGAGAAGGACCAACATAAGATTTTCATTGACCTACCCGCTATTATCCTTGTCAAAATACTGAAATGCTTTGAAAAGATGCTCATCCCTTTCGAGCTTGTGCCTGTGCATTGTCGCAGTAATAAATTCAATGTAGTCTATTGTGCCATTTCCATCCACATCAGCCTGTAATGCATGACATGCAGACAGTCTTAGAACTATATACAGTACATTGCTTTCATTATGAAGGTACATAGACGGAATAATTTCAAATCTATTGATACAAACTTACGGCTTCCATGAGTTGCTTGACTTCAGTTTCTGATAGATTTGAACCTAAACGTGCTAGTCCTGACTTTAACTCTTCATAGGTGATTGTACCACTCTTGTCGGTGTCCATATTTGTGAACATTACATTAAGACCCTTGATATCTTCTTCAGATAGACTTTCTGCAATAACCTGGAAAAGATTTCAAATGCAATAAAATTAAGAGAAGATTAAAAAAAAAATTAGTAATCGTCTACGAAAATGTAAGGGGTTTTGCCACTATGCAAAGAATTTATACAGTATCACAATGGAAGGTCAAACTAAAAGTACCCTATAAGAAATAAGATGTCAAACCGAGTTACAGAAACATAGATTCCAACTATAAAGAGACCACTAGGGCATGCAGCAAGTCATATATAGAAGGTCACTTTTAAGAGGGTAATAAACACAAAGAAATCAGTACAAACATATGATTTCTTCCAAATTTTCTTCTATTTTTTTTCCCATAAATTGAGTTCTGTCAACTTTGAAAATGTAACAGGGTAAACATACTTGATTCGGAAATGTTAAAAGCCTACCTTTAGCGCAAGTTTCTTGAGCTTATTCATTGCCCTAAATTGCTTCATTCTGGAGAGAACTGCACTATCTATTGGTCTATCAGATGCCTCTCCACCTTCTATCATCCATGGATGTTCTAGATATAACAAAAGCATGGGGAGTATTAAAGATTAATCAGAAGTCTGAAATGATCAACAATACGAAGCGACTGTAAATCTTCAAGAAACTGTATATGAACTGTTTGTGGACATATTTAATATGATTTGCATTTCAAAAATACTTGTTACAAATAATTAAAAAAATGTGCTACACCTTTTGAGTTAATTTCAAATATTTTAATTCAAAGAATGTGCTACAAAAAATTTTAAGTTGTGCTAAACTGTTTTTTTTTTTTGAGTAAGAAGTAAGAACTAGAAGGCGTAAAATGTCTGCAGATGTATTAATATAAGGCATGCCTGTGTGTACACACGCACACACATCCTAACTTTATTTATTCATCACTATGAGTTCGCCAAGAAAGGCGTAATTGAGCTTAAAAGATATGTATTGTCACTAGTAATTGTGTTATTTAATGAAAGATGTCATGTGGGCATGCTCAACATATAATTAGAATATAAGAACCAACTTAGCCATCCCAAACCTCCCATATACTTTGACATTCACCCTTTCCACTGTACTGAATGTTATCTTCTCATCTTTTTTCTCTGGACAATAAATCTTTTTTTTACAATTTTTCCTAGAGCCACTCTGATATTAATGAGAACCTAAAGTCCTAAACAATGACAAGCTAAAGAGGAGATGGTAGTTATATATAAGTTCAGATCAAGGAAACATTCTTGTCGGATTTAAGATAATGTACTAATTTTTACTTATCAAGCTAAAGGTTTAATGACAGGTGAACTGACTCCAAGATGTAAAGTGCATAAGGATCAGCTTCAAGAATCACAGAAAAAGAAACAGTCCTAAAGTACATAACCAGTCGAAAGAAATAACATAAAAGTAACCCTGCACCGAGAATTAATTGCCATCATCCATCTACATCTACACATGCTGTGAGGGGAAAAGTCAGTATGATCAAATTGCTAACTAATATAGTGTTCCCTCTTTGCTCCAAAACCTACTTCGTTTCCGTTATATGTTATCTGGAAAAAGGCTACTTCCCTCTTACAGCAAAAAAAATAATATCATTTTCGTTATAAGATTCTGAAAAACCAAAAATCCCATTCCATCCAGGCCTTCCTCTTTTTTAGCATAGATGGTCCCAAAAGTGTTCCACAGGACCGAAACACAATTCTACAGATCCCTAATTTTTGTGCGTATATTGATGGGATAAAACACCCACGGTGGCATACATACTGCTTCTGCCTCAAAATATATGAACTGTCACTAATAATAGTGTTATCTAATGGAGATGTCATGTGGGCATGATCAACATATAATGGGAATATAAAAATAATTATCATCCAACTACCCGCCAAGATGACATTTCTAAGAGCCAAATTAGCCATCCCCAAACCTCCCACTTACTTTGACCGGACACCCTTTCAAGTTTCAACTGTACTGAATATTATCTTCTCATTCTTTTCCCCTAGCCAAATAAAATCCCTTTTTCCAATTTCTCCAAGGGCCACTCTGATATTCATGAGAACCTAAAGGTCCTAAATAATGACAGGCGAAAGAGGAGACCGTAGATATAAGCTCAGATCAAGGAAAAATGCAAGTCCTATTAAAGATAATGTACTAGTTCTACTTATCAAGCTGATGGTTTGATGTCTCAGGTGATTTCAGTCCAAGATGTAAGGTACATAAGGATTAGCATCAAGAATCACAGAAAAATAAACAGTCTTTGTACATAACCAGTAAAAAGAAATAACATAAAAAGTAGCCCTGCACCAAGAATTTATCATCTATCTACATCTACACATGCTTCAAGGGGAAAAAGTCAGTATGATACCAAGAACTTGTGCAGAAGTAATCCGTTTCCTTGGATCATGCGTCAGCATCCTGCGGACAAGGTCTTTTGCACTGTTTGAGATTGATGGCCATGGTTGGCTATCAAAGTCAATCTCTCCTTCTTGAATGGCATCAAAAATCCCTTTCTCATTTTCTGCAAAAAGAGGTTTAAGATTTATAAACAATTAATCTTAGCAATTAGAATTGGCTGAGCAACAAAATACAAAGCAAAATATTAGTAAACAATTATTCTGGTCTTACCTGCCCAAAATGGAGGTACACCACTAAGGAGAATATACAAAATAACTCCTGCGCTCCAGATATCAATTTCTTTACCATAACTGCGTCGTAATACTTCAGGAGCAACATAATAAGCACTGCCAACTATGTCGCGGTATACTTTTCCTGACATCACATTTCTAAATATCAGTTAATTGAAGATTATAATTAGATATACATGGCCTGATAAATAAATGTTTTAAATATGTATGAGGTGAAAATGAGAAACACTTGTAATAGAACACTAAAAGATTCCATCGAAAGCTCATTGGAATTCACATAATGTAGCATTTTGTGAACAAACCAGTAATAGTTAAACAGGACATTTGGTATGGAACATGTTAAAATAGTCGAGAATGTAACAGAATTATCAAAAGAGTAAATTAATACTCAATACGCAAACATACTTTCATAACCAGCAAACAGACAGTCAAATGCCAATTAACAAAAAATCACCTTCTTCAATGAAAACCGACAAACCAAAGTCAGTTGCCTTCAACATTGCTCCTTCACCCTTACTATCCAACAAAAAGTTCTCAGGCTTAAGATCCCTATGCATAACCCCCATAAAATGACAAACATGAACCACATTCACAACCTGTCTAAAAATCGTCGCAGCAGCTCTCTCCGAATAATGACCCTGAGCAATAATCCTATCAAACAACTCCCCACCAGCACAAAGCTCCATAACTAAATGCACAGATTTCACATCCTCATAAACACCCTTAAACTCGACAATATTCGATTGTCCACTCATATGCTGCATTATCTGAATCTCTCTCTTCATATCCTCCTTATCATCCTTACTCACAAGCTTTCTTTTCAAGATTGACTTGCAAGCAAACAATTCACCACTTGAATCCTCAGTACAAAGGTAAGTCACACCAAATTGACCCCTACCCAATTCTTTACCAAGACTATAATGCAACTTAACATCCTCAAAAGGCTTGTCCACAATATTACCATCAGGCCTAGTAACACTCCTAGAATTATGTGCCACATGCTTAACTACAGTTGCATTCTGTACATTCTGTGTGTGAGACTGAGATTCATACCTTGGTTCTTGATGAGATTGATTATAATCTGAGATGGGTGTTTCATAACTTTGATTTGCAACAGTTTCATAACCAGAAACTCCATTGTTTCTTGATCTGTACCCATTAGTGTCTGATTCAGAGCCTTTCTTTTTACTAAAACAAGAACCCATATTTTATTAGAATAGAGCCGGTGATAGGATGGGAGGAGAGTATTTAAAGGGAAAAGATGGACGTGTGCAAGATTTAAGGAGGGATTTTAGCAATGGCGGATGACATTTAAGGCAAGTACAGGAGATCAGTAGTGAATGAG
Organism: Heracleum sosnowskyi; assembly: GCA_030848705.1. Classification (NCBI taxonomy): domain Eukaryota; kingdom Viridiplantae; phylum Streptophyta; class Magnoliopsida; order Apiales; family Apiaceae; genus Heracleum; species Heracleum sosnowskyi. The sequence goes on along the minus strand of CM061243.1, from coordinate 39,028,453 downwards.
ATGTGTGTATTCGGACAAAAGGAGAGTGACTTGGTGGTTGACTTGAGATTAAAATATTGCATTCTTTTAGACCAAGTAATTTACGCGTGTTGCCTTCTTTATCTACCGCCGCCTGCCGGTTCTGCTATGGTATCAATTAGGTAGTGATACGGAATGACGCGGGCAAGGCATGACATTATTAAATAAGGGTTTTTTTTTGCAAAATTACTTAATTTTTTAGATTTTTTTTTGTAAATGTACTATATTTTTTTAGATATTTTCTAAAAATATTAACATATTTAGATTTTTTAGATATTTTTTAGACATATTTATAAAAATATTAATTTTTTTGAAAATATTTGCAAAATATGAACAACTTACAAAACAAGTTGCATAACAAGTCGTTTAAATTGTGTAATGGGTTGCAAAATCAACTAAAATAATTACAAAAGACAACCAAATCACAATCAATAATTTGGAACTTTACAACCATTTTTGTAATTAAAATTAACCACAAATACAATTTTGATTTTCACTAAATAACTCGTAGCAACTCGAAATAATTTCAATCTCGCAAAAAAGAACACTAAAAGTAACGAAAATCCAATTCGATTTAGGTCAATTCTCATTAACTTACTGCAAACTAACTTTCAAATTTAACTTTGGATGATTGCTTTCTCTTCGATTTCCGCCGATCTAGTATTAAACAACTCATCTATACTATTATAATAAAAACGAAACATTGAAAATTTTGTAGTCTGGTCTTGAAAGTTTTTGTAGTCCGGTGATTCTGGTCACTTCATTCATAGCCGTTAGATATTTTTGATCAAATCATTGAGAAACGTTAGATAAAATATTAAAATTAGTATATAGAATATCTTTTATATTTTTCCTAACTAAAACATCTCATTTTCCAAAAATATCACAGACAGTTTCATTTAATAAAATAACATAATAAGGTTATAATTGCTAATAAATAACTCATTACCATTTTTAGCCAAAGTGTATATTCTTTTTTATATTTTCTAACTAAAATTTCTACTTTTCTATTTTTCCTAAATAAAACCTCTAATTTTTCAAAAATATCACGAATAGTTCTATTTAATAAAACAAAATAATAATATTATAATTATTAATGACTAACCGATTAGCTTTTTTTTCCAAAACGTAAATTTTTTTTTATATTCTCTAACTAATATTTCTCTTAACTAAAACCTCAAAAATATCACGGGCTATTCCATTTAGTAGCATAAAATACTAATATTATGAATATATCTCTCTATCTATACTATATTATCAAAAACGAAACATTGAAAGTTTTGGTACCTGTTTTTTTGTACCTAATTTTTGATACGATATTTGCCTTATTTAATTGTTTATTTAATTATTATAATCAGTTACTCTTTCAATTAAATTATATTACCATTTTTTTCTTAAAAAATCAGGGGCAATTTCCTTTTTAGCTAAAACATGTTACTTTTTCTATTTCCTTTGCTAAAATCCTTCATTTTTCAAATATATCACGAGAAAACCCTTACATATTTACTTTAAAATCTATTTTAATACTTTTATTTGACAATTACATTTTTCAACTAAAACATATCACATTTCTATTTTTTTTACTAAACCCCCTCTTTTTTCAAAAATATGACATGCAAATCATTTTTAAAATTCAACGAAAACACGTTACTTTCTATTTTTATTACTAAAACCCCTCTTTTTCCAAAATATCACGGACAAACCGTTACTTATTTATTTTAAAATTTATTTTAATTAATACTTTTAATTATTTTAAAATGTTTAACACGCCTACTTATTTTTTTTTAATAAATGCAATTAATAAAATATAAATAATAAAATTAACAATTATTAAAAACAACCCGTGCATCGTACGGGTTTTAAGCTATATTATTAAAGACGAAACATTAAAAGTTTGGTAGTCGGATAGACGGACGGTCGATACTTAGTGATTTTACTTAATTACCCTTACTTATATTTTTTTTAAAAACTATCACTAAATAATAACATTATTTATAACCAATTACCTTTTCAGCTAAAATACATTACCTTTTTTTATTTTTTTTTCTTACAAAATCCTCTCTTTTTCTAAAAAAAACACGAGCGATTATCTTTTTTAACAAAAACATGCTACTCTTTCTATTTTTTCTTACTAAAATCCCTCATTTTCCAAAAATATCACGGGCAAATCCTTACTTATTTATTTTAATACTTTTAATTCTGTTACTTTTTCTATTTTTTCAATTTCTAAAAAAATTATTATTAAATAATAACATTTTTATAACCAACTACCTTTTTAGCTAAAATACATTATCTTTTCTAACAAAATCTTCTCTTTTTCTAAAAAAATCATGGGCAATTACCTTTTTCAACTAAAACATGTTACTCTTTCTGATTTTTCTTTACTAAACCCCTCATTTTCCAAAAATATTCCGGACAAATCCTTACTTATTGTGAAGCCTATTTAAATACTTTTAATAACAGACACTTATCTTTTCAGCTAAAACATGTTACTTTTTCTATTTTTCCTTATTAAGACCCCTCCTTTTCCAAAACTATCACGGACAAACAGTTATTAATTTATTTTAAAATCTATTTTAATACTTTTAATTATTTAAAAAAGTTTAACACGCCTACTTATTTTTTTTAGCAAATGTAGATTAATAAAATATTAAAACATAAATAATAAAAATAATAATTATTAATAATAATCCGTGCATCGCACGGGTTTTAAGCTATTATTACTTTATAATTGAACATGTTTGTATACAGATTTACATATGTGAATGTATATAAATTTGTATCGCAAAAATTCATGATAATGATAAGAAACAGTAAGTGAAAATGAAGAACTAAAAGAATTAAAGTGGATTAGAGGAAAGCCGGGAGTGAAGCAAGGGAATGAGTATTTTTGGTATAAACTTTAAAAAGATCGTAAAAATGCAATAATTTAGACTAATCGTATATTTGCAAAAGTAGGTTAAGAAAATCATAAATTCGGTAATTTCTCTTTTTGTTGATGGGAACGATTTATTATTGGTATAATTGATAACTTTTATTATAATATTATGAAGTCTGTGTATATATATACTAACTTATATCCCGTGCTATGCACGGTATTCTTTAATATTTTATTATTTTTATTTAGATTTTTATTTAAATAATAGATCTAACGGTCCATATTTATTTGCTCTTAAAAAATCTAAGAGGGATTAAAATGCAAATAACAAAATATGTGTCCTGTAATGTGCCAAGTTTCTTTTAACATGTGCTATTACTTTTATTTTTTATTAATTATCTTATTTAAATTGAATATTATAAAAAAATTATATTAAACATGGATTTTATAAGTTTAATATAATAATATTGTTATCATTTCTATATTTTGTTTGTGTTATTTTTATTTCGATTATGAGTTGTTTCAATTAAAAAATATAAAACAGACAATGTCCTTAAAAAGACAATTAGCTACTTATTAATAATTATATAAAATTATATTACATATATATATATATATACTAGCTTATATCCCGTGCGACGCACGGTCTTATTTAATATTTTCTTATTTTTTATTTAGATTTTAGTTATTATATATAATTTGATAAAATTCTAATATATATATACCGGATTTATAAATCTAACAATTTAATATCTAAATTTAATATATTCTTGACGTAATCTGTAGTAGTATTTTAGATATTAAAATATAAAATATTTTAAAATAACAGATCTAATGATTCGTATTTTTTTACTCTTAAAAATCTAAAAAGGGACTCAAATGTAAATATCAAAATATGTGCTCGTGCAATATATCGAGTTTATTTGAATATACTATTACTTTTATTTTCATTAATTATCTCGTTTAAATTGAATGTTAAAAAAATTATAATAAACATGAATTTCATAAGTTTAATATAATAATATTACCAATATATCTGTCTTTTGCCGTGTTATTTTTAATTTGAACATGAGTTGTTTCAGTTAAAAAATATAAAACATGTAATATTCTTAAAAAGACAATTAGTTACTTATTCACAATTATATAAATTATATTACTTTTTTTTATATATGTCGTCTGCATTATTTTTAGAAAATTAGTTGTTTAAGTTAGAAAATATAAAAGAGGTAATGTGTTTTAGCTGAAAAGAATAAATAGTTATTTATTAATATTTATATAAAACAATATTACCATTGTATATTTATTTTGCATGTATTATATTTAGAAGATAAGTTGTTTTAGTTAGAAAATATAAAATAAATAATGTGTTTTAGCTGTCGGTTATAAATATATAATAATATTACCATTTTATATATATGTTGCCCGTCTTATTTTTAGAAAATGATTTGTTTTAGTTAAATAGATATATGAAATAGGTAATATGTTTTAGCTGAAAAAGGTAATTGGTTATTAATAAATTGGTTTCCATATATGTGTATTTAGAAGATGAGTTGTTTTATTTAAAAATATAAAAATAATTTGTTTTAGCTGAAAAAGGTAATCGTTTATAAATATATAATAATATTACCATATTATATATATGTTGCCCGTTTTATTTTTAGAAGATGAGTTGGTTTAGTTTAAAAATAATATAAAATAGGTAATGTCCTGAAAAAGGTAATTGATTATTAATAAATTGGTTATAGATAGGCCCGTGAATCGGCCCAAATACCGACCGACCGACTGACCGACAGACCAAAACTTTTAATGTTTCGTCTTTAATAATATAGTATAGATATATATATATATATGTTACCCGTGTTACTTTTAAAAAATTAGTTATTTAAATTATAAAATAGAAAATTATATTATCTTTCTATATATATGTTGCTCGTGTTACTTTTAGAAAAATTAGTTGTTTAAGTTAGAAAAAATAAAAATGGTTATGTGTTTAGCCGAAAAGGGTAAGTGGTTATTTATTAATAATTATATATAAAAATATTACCATTATATATTTATTTTGCATGTGTTATGTTTAGAACATGAGTTGTTTTAGTTAGAAAATGTAAAATATATAATGTGTTTTAGCTGAAAAAGGTAATCAGTTATAAATATGTAATAATATTACCATTTTATATATATATTACCTATTTTATTTTTAGAAGATGAGTTGTTTTAGTTAGAAAAATAGATAAAATATGTAATGTATTTTAGCTGAAAAAAGCAATTGGTTATATATAGGCCCGACCCAAATTATAGATAGGCCCGGCCTAAATACCGACCGACTGACCAAAACTTTTAATGTTTCGTCTTTATAGATATATACTAGATTATATCCCGTGCGATGCATGGTTTTCTTTAATATTTTATTATTTAAATTTAAATTTTTGTAATTATATTTTTTTTGATGAAATTTTAATATATATTTATATGTGTATATAATAAATTGGATTTATATATCTAACAATATAAGTATTTTAATTTAATAAATTGTTGACGTAATCTTTAGTAGTATTTTAGATATTAAAATAGAAAAATATTTTTAAATAATAGATCTAATGGTTCGTATTTATTTGCTCTTAAAAAATCTAAGAGTGACTAAAGTGCAAATAACAAAATATGTGTCATGTAATGTGCCGAGTTTCTTTTAACATATGTTTTGTGCAATAAAAAACGTACTTGTAAATTTAATGCTAGGGTTTAAGAGCTTTCGAGTTTTAATGGTTGTTCTCGTGTTTTGTGACTAAATCTGTCCTCACAAGATGCCTACGTATCTCAATTCGTTGTTGAGAATCAAGCCAAGACGTAGTTCTGATTGAAGGATCATGTCCTTTATATATGCGTCATGAGCCTTGTATTTAGGGTATGTTTGGGAGACTTAGCGAATAAGTCTCCTTCTTGACAGTGGATAAGTATTGTATTCCTTGGTGGTGGGCAAGTCTTTTCCTTATCGTAGGATGAAGACTGTGACTAGTTATTTCCTTTGATTGAGATTCTAGATCTTTCTTTGTAGAAGACAAACTTTTCTGATGGTTTTATGAGCTGTATATTTTCCCTATTTATTAATTACGAAATTAATAAATAATTAGGGTTTCGGGCCTTATTTGTCGGGCCGTATTCTTGGACCAATCTAGGTCAATTAATACATCATTAATTACATTTCTAAGATTACTTTTATGTCCATATCATTTGCCCCCCAACTTCTGAGAAAATCTTTTTGAGTTTTTCACAGAAGTTATTGTTAATCTTGCCTTGGGATCTGTGTATTTTTCTTCGACTTTTTCTTCTAGAAATTTTTGCATATTCAATAAATAAATAAATGTATTTATTTATTAATTTTTTTTTAAAGGGGATTTTCGACCTCGGTTTCGACCTCAGTTGAATCCAGGTCGAAGGTTTCGACCTCAGTTGGATCCAGGTCGAAGGTTTCGACCTCAGTTTCCCATACGTTTTCGACCTCGATCCAGGGTTTTTTCGACCTCACTTTCGACCTTACTTGGTCCTAGGTCGAAGGATTCAACCTCAGTTTTGCATGTTTTTTCGACCTCGGTCATTCGAACTCAAACCAAGGTTTTTTCGACCTCACTTTCGACCTAACTTGGTCCTAGGTCGAAGGATTTGACCTCAGTTTGGCATGTTTTTTCGACCTCGGTCATTCGACCTCAAACCAAGGTTTCTTCGACTTCAGTATTGAGGTACTGTCGACCTCAGTTTCAACCTCAGTCTAATACTTTTTCGACCTCAAATTGGTCTTAGGTCGAACAAATCGACTTCACTTTTATATACATTTTCGATCTCAGTCTTTCGACCTCAATCTAGTACTTCTTCGACCTCAAATTGGTCTTAGGTCGAACAAATCGACTTCACTTTTATATACATTTTCGATCTCAGCCTTTCGACCTCAATCCAGTACTTCTTCGACCTCAAATTGATCTTAGGTCGAACGAATCGACTTCACTTTTATATACATTTTCGATCTCAGCCTTTCAACCTCAATCTCTATTGGGCCTTGATTTTTGTTGGGCCTCAATTTTTGGAGCCCAAAGAATGATTGTGGGCCTTGACCGGCTGTAGACGGTTGCCCTTCTCTTGACTGGTTGGGCGACCGACTATTTTGGTTATAAAAGAGTGAGATTTCCATTTCACTCTTCACTTCTCATTTCTAGTTTCTAAAAATTTCTATTAGTTTTCTCTCTAGTCTTTCCGTAGTTTCTCCGTGGTGAGGCGATTTCCGGCGAGTTTTCTTTAAACATATTCATCATTTGCTGGGCTTTTTTCTTCAACATTTGATGATTTCTGGGTTTGATCTTGATGATTTGAAGATTTCTGGAAATTCTTCTTGAAGATTTCTGGAAATTGCTTTTGAAGATTTGAAGATTTCTGGGAATTTGTTTTGAAGATTTGAAGATCGATGGCTGACCGCGCAACACAACGCCTTCAAAAGATGAACCAAGCTTCTAAGAGAGGTACCATCACTATTCACTCTTCATATATGTCTTTGCAAGATATGATTAGCGAACGTGGTGATGACTACCCCTCAGTGTCTCACTTAGATTCTTTTGACTGTAGTAAGTTCCATGAAGTCGATAAGATTAGGGACTATAATAAAATGTATAGAGTTAAATCCCCCCTTAGACTTGTCCCAGCTGGCCCAGGAGATCGTTCCTGCCATTGGCGTTCTGATGCTCTCTGCATTTACAAGGACGTCATTGTTGCAGGACTTAGGTTTCCTTTCCATGAGTTCATTCCCAAGTTATTAGCAGATGTTAGGATTAATCCTTGTCAACTTCCTCCTAATGCTTGGAGAATTATAATGAGTTTTATAGTTCTTTGTTTAAAGAACAATTTTCCCCTTTATGTTTCCTTATTTAGAAAAATATTTCAATTTAAGAATAGTTCTGCAATCTCCCCTGGTTGGGTTTATATCAATCATAGGGCTTCCACACCTCCAATATTCCACCCAAAATCCATTCCTAATAATAACCCAAAATGGAAGAATGAGTTTATGTGTCTGGTTTGGGAAGGAGGGGATTGGGGTACCCTGTTCCGTATGTCATTTAGTAGAGTTTCGAATGGTAGTCCCAACGATATAATCTTGACTGATGAGGAGGCTCATGCCTATGTTGAGCTAACCAAGGACAACTATGCCACCTTGGCTTGGGAGCTCCTGGACGAGTTTCTTCTAAAGTCTCTGGGCTTATCGAGCGTAACAGACAAGGGTAATTCTCATTCCTTAGTTTCTTTTACTTATCTAAGATTTTCTTATACCCATTGTTTCTTTCTTATTTGTTTTTGCAGCTGCGGCCTTTATAAATAAGACCAACGAGCCCGTAGATGGAGAAACTGCGAGGATGAAGAGGGCTCACTTGGGAGGGAAAGATCCTCGGGCAGCTTTTGATGGCCCAGCATTTCTAAGGCCCCATGAGGATTCTGTGGAGGAGGTTGAGGCTCCTCCCTCATCCAAGGCCTATGTTTGGTGCCCCAACTGGGGTATCAGGAAGAAAGACATAGTTGTTGGGGTGTCCAAACATGCTGCTGAGTGGTCCTATTACTCACTTACTCCTTGTGACTACAAGGACTTTGTGACCAACTCTACTATCGAGGGAGTTAAGCATGCAGGTTCTCAGGCCATGGCCGCGGTAACCTTTCTCTTCCTTTACTTTTTGTGTCTTACTTAATATGTTATAAATCTCTTATTTAACTTGTGCTTTATTTGCAGACTAATGCTAACTTCCAAGGGGCTCTCTTTCAAGCCAAGGCTTGGCGTTCATCTTCTGAAGCCAACCAAGGCAAGTTTGAAAAGTCCCAGGAGGAGGTGGGCTCCCTCAAGGCTATCCTGGCTAGGAAGGAGAAGGAGTTGGCTGATTCCCAGGCTGAGCTGGTTGAGCTTAGGAAGAGTAAGGATGACTTTATCGATGAGTACCTTGACTCTCAGGAGTACAAGGACTTAATTGGTAAACATGACGAGCTTCTCTTTCCAGTTCAGTTTACCAAGGGATGGGATGGTGCTTTGGCAGATGTCTTGGGGAAGATTCCTGGGTCACTTAGCCTTTCTGACTTCCCGAGCCCTTATGCTCCTACCCCTTTAGAGGTGGCTTTGGCTGGAGAGGATGATATGGACGAGGATGACAGGATTCTGGACCCGGGCATTCTTCTCCCCTTGGTCAGATAGCTGGCACTCCTTCTGGTTCTGACTCTAGCTCAGAAGAAGAGGAGGCTGATACCGGTGACAAAGGAGGAGAAGCTTAGTGTAGTTTTTCTTTTATAGCCGCATGTGGCTTTTATTTATGTAATCTTTGCCTTCGGGCATAACTTAACTATTGTAAGTTTTAATTTATCATCCTTTGATTTTCTTGCATTTCTGAATTTCTACATGTTTGTCAACACTTTATGCATATAAACTATCATAGAAACATGATAATGTTGAATAAAATCATAACTTTGAAAATGGGTTCAACCCTTACATAATACTCTACTTTCTACCTCGAGTTAAAACTCGGATTGGTTTCATCGACCTTATTTCTACTTGTCCTAATAGTGAGTCCAGTTAGGAAACACTAAACATAGTAAACTTTTAAGTTTGCAGCATGCCAAGTTCTTGGCACTTCAATCCCTTCGAGGGTTTCCAACTTTTATGAGCCTCGTCCAAACACGTTCTTGACCCGATACGGTCCTTCCCAATTTGGGGCCAACTTCCCTTTCTTTCCAACTTCGGATGCCTCAATCTTTCGGAGAACCAAATCTCCTTGACGAAATAATCTCTCTTTAACCCTTAGGTTATAGTAAAAAGATGCCCTATTCTGATGTTCAACTATTTTAGCATTTGCCCCATCTCTAACTTCATCAATTAGATCTAAGGCCAGCCTCATGCCTTCTTCATTTGCCTCTGGCTCATAAGCTTCAACTCTTGGAGATGCGTGAGTAATCTCCACTCGAACCACTGCTTCTGCTCCATATGCTAACAGAAACGGAGTTGCTCCAGTGGTGACTTTGCAAGTAGTACGATATGCCCACAGTATAGGGAGCAATTCGTCCACCCAAGTGTTCCTAGAGCGTTCAACTCTTTTCTTTAGTCCATCCAGGATAATTCGGTTTGCCACTTCAGCTTGTCCATTTGCTTGAGGATGAGCAACAGAAGTGAAACGTAGCTTAATATCATTTTCCTCGTAATATTTCTTGAAGTCTTCGTTGTTGAATGGAGTTCCATTGTCTGTGACCAAAATTCGTGGAATCTCATATCTGCATATTACATTTTCCCAGAAGAATTGCATTACTTGCTTGGTGGTTATCTTGGCTAATGGTTTTGCCTCAATCCACAATTGGTGAAGTAGTCGATTGCCACTATCAAGATCTTTCTCTGCGCACTTGCCATTGGAAATGGTCCAAGTATATCCATTCCCCACATGGCAAATGGAATAGGTGAGTTTATGGATGTCAACATTTCCGGTGGTTGTCTAACCACTAGTGCATGCTTTCGGCAACGTTCACACTTTTTCACATAATTTTTAGCATATGCAAGTATGCTTGGCCAATAAAAGTCTAGACGAGTAACTTTCTGAGCAAGGGCCCTGCCCCCAAGTGCTGCCCATAAATTCCCTCATGCACTTCCCTTAGGGCCAACTCTGCCTCCTAGGGTCTCAAACATTTCAAGTAAGGGATAATGAAAGACTTTTTGTATAAGATTCCCTCAATCAAGGTATACCTTAGTGCTCTCACATATAACTTTCGTGCTTCTGAAGTATCGTTTGGTAACCAACCAGTTTCCAGATGAGATTTGATGGGATCCATCCAACAGCTAGCCACATCAATGGGTGCTATCAACTTTCCATTAATGCTTGGGGTCTTCAAGACTTGGAAGTATACACTCCCTGCATAGTTCTCAATTTCAGAAGAAGCAAATTTGGACAAGGCGTCAGCCTTCATGTTTTCTTCTCTTGGAATGTGTTCCACATAACATTAATCAAACTGAGTCATGATGGCTTTGACAAGTTTCAGATACTTAGCCATGACTTCATCTCTAGCCTCAAATTCTCCATTCACTTTGGAAACTACCAGCCTCGAGTCTCCACATACTTTCAAAGTCTTAACTCTTAAGGCTCCGGCCAGCCCTAAGCCAGCTATCAGGGCTTCGTACTCAACTTCATTGTTCGTTGTTTGGAAGTCCAGCTTTAGTGCATATTCTATGAGGAATCCATCGGGACTTTGCAGCACCAAACCTGCTCCACTTGATTTTGTTTTTTATGCTCCATCAAAATAGAGTACCCAATATTCTTTGGACACCATGTCTTCATCCTTCTTCTCTTCTTCATTTCCTTCCAATACTACTTCCTGCCCCCCGACTTCTTGGTTGTCAATGGTGCATTCAACCATGAAGTCAGCGAGTGCTTGTCCTTTTATTGCCGTTCGAGGCTTATACTTGATGTCAAACTCTCCCAATTCTATAGCCCATTTGATCAATCTTCCGCTAACTTGAGGACTGTGTAAGATGTTTCTTAGAGGTTGATTAGTCAAAACCTCTATCTTGTGTGCCTCGAAGTATGGGCGTAGCTTTCTTGAGGCCATGATCAGGGCTAAGGCAAACTTTTCTATCGTAGAGTAGTTTATTTCCGCTCCATGTAGAATCTTGCTCACGTAATAGATAGGCTTCTGAATTTTGAATTCTTCCTTTAGCAAAACAGCTCCAAGGGCAGTGTTAGAAACCGCCAGGTATAAGTAGAGAGTCTCTTCTGGTTTTGGTTTTGCCAACAATGGTGCCTCAGCCATGTATTTCTTCAAGGCCTCAAAGGCCTCCTGGATTTCTGTTGTCCATTCAAAGTTTTTCACGTTCTTGAGTGCTTTGAAGAAAGGTAAGCATTTCTCTCCTGACTTGGAGATGAATATCCCCAATGCTGCTACTCTTCCTGTTAATTTCTGAACATCCTTGACAGACCGTGGCGGCTCCATGTCTAAGACTGCTTTGATTTTATCGGGGTTAACCTCAATTCCTCATTTAGAAACCATTAGGCCTAGAAACTTTCCTGACCCTACACCAAAGGCACACTTTGCTGGGTTTAACATCATTTTATGGTGCCTCAGCACTTCAAAGGCTTCCCGTAGATGGTTTATATGATCATCCGTATCGAGGCTTTTAACCAACATGTCATCCAAATAGACCTCCATAGTCTTTCCAATTAGGTGTTCAAAGATTTTGTTCACCAACCTTTGGTAAGTTGCTCCTGCATTCTTAAGTCCAAATGCCATAACCAGATAACAGTAAACACCAAAGTCAATGACGAATGATACCTTGGAGATGTCATCTTTGTGCATTTTAATTTGGTTGTATCCACTGAAGCCATCCATGAAGCTCAACATCTCGTGCCCAGCTGTGGCATCTATCAGAGTATCAATTCTCGGCAAGGGAAAACAATCCTTAGGACATGTGTCATTCAAGTCTGTGAAGTACACACACATTCTCCATTTTCCATTGGCTTTTTTGACCATCACTGGGTTAGCCAACCATTCTGAAATTGAATTTCTTCAATGAACCCAGCTTCCAAAAGCTTATCTACTTCCTGCTTGATGGTCTCTTGCCTCTCTGGAGCAAAATTTCTCTTTTTATGTTTCACAGTCTTCCTTTCAGGATCTACGTTCAATTTGTGGGTTATCAACTGGGGATCAATCCCTGGCATATCGGCCGCTGTCCAAGCAAAAACATCATTGTTTTCTTGAAGAAAGGATATTGTTAGGAATATGTTGTTCTTGATGATAATGATAAAAACACTTAGTAGATTTTGTATTAAGTTCTTTTGTAACTGTCAACGGAATGGCATGCTTTGCAGTGTTTCGTTGACAGGAAGCTCATCAACGAAATGAGTGTTGTAGCAATTGCATTGTACAATACTTCACAGTATGATAGGCATTTTGTTGTATGTATCAGATAGGTTTTCTAAGTCATGTTGACTAAGTACTAGATAGGCAAAATAGGTTGGTTAATTGTACATATATTATGCCTTGTAATTTTGCCTAAGTGAAGACATGTCAACGGTATGAAGATTACTCTGTCAACGGTATGGAGTTTACCCATCAACGAAACAAGGGAAACACCATCAACGAAATGGAGAATAAAGCTATCAACGAAACACATCTCCATGCCATCAACGAATCATTATTGCTTTTCTATATAATTGACAAAGTGATAGTGACAGGTTCCTGACAGATCAAAAAGGAGATGTGGAAGTGTACTTTGCATTGGAAACCATTAAAATGGACATGAGGAATAAGGAAACATCCCAGTTTCCAATTGGGCTCTTGGGAGTGATCATAATAAGCATAAAGACAAAAGCAAGGATCTCCAAGGACCACTGGACAAAGGGATGAAAAGCAAACTATTGGCGGTTACTCATTGTACTTTTAGTGTAACCAAAAGTAGGGTTGTAAACTTGGGTTTATATAACCAAGTGTAGCAGTTACTTTAGAAGTAAGAAGAAAAACAAAGAGTTTGTATTAGCTATCTTTGAGAGCATTTTTCTTCTCAACAACCTTGTAACTGAGCAGCTGTGTACATTTGTATCACAGATTATTTCCGCAATAAAAACACTTCAGTTGGATCATCAAACAATCCAACTGAATTATTTATATCCTGTGTTTTTATTTATTCAGTTCAGTTTAATTTTATAAAGTATTTTTAAGTTAAAGAAATATCAAGAATTGTATTCAACCCCCCCCTTCTACAATTCTGTTAGGTCATTTGGGATTAACAATTGGTATCAGAGCAAGCTTCTAACATACAAGAAGTTTAAAGATCAAGACCAAAAACAGAAACCATGGTGAAGAAGGATGCAGGTGTGAAGATACCAGTTCTTGATAAGGACAATTACTTTCACTGGAAAGTAAAGATGCATTTGCACCTCATGTCTATGGATGAGAGGTATGTAGACTGCATTGAGAAAGGTCCACACGTTCCCATGAAGCTTGATTCGAGAGTTGGACTGCCAGATGATGCTCCTGATGTAGAGATTCCAAAACTTGTCTCAGAATGGACTGTTGAAGATGTTGCAGAAGTCCATAAAGACAAAAGAACCATGAACATTCTGTTTAATGGTTTGGAGCAAGAGATGTTTGACAATGTTATCAACTGTACAACCTCTAAGGAAGTATGGGATACTGTTAGAACTCTCTGTGAAGGAACTGAGCAAGTCAGGGAAAATAAAATGCAACTCCTTATACAACAATATGAGCATTTTCATTTTAAGGCTGGTGAAACCCTAAATGACACGTTTAGTAGGTTTCAGAAGCTTTTGAATGGATTAAAGCTGTATGGGAGGATCTATCAAACTAAGGATTCAAACCTTAAATTTCTCAGAGCTCTTCCAAAAGAATGGAAGCCTATGACTGTTTCTCTTAGAAACACTCAAGAGTACAAAGACTACACTCTTGAAAGGCTTTATGGAACCTTGAAGACTTATGAGCTGGAAATGGAGCAAGATGAGGAAATTGAAAAGGTACAGAAGAAGGGTGGATCTATTGCATTGATTGCATCTGTGAACCAACTGGAAGATGACAGTAAAGAAACTGCAAAGGCCACAACTAGTCGACCTAGTTGTAGGAGTGATGTTAGCAAGGGTAAAGACAAGATGACAGAAGAAGAAGAAGAATCAGAACCAGCCAACTTGAATGACTTAGATGAAATTGATGAGCACATTGCTTTTCTGTCTAGGAAATTCTCTAAGTTCAAGTTCAAAAGAAACTCAGAGGCAAGGCCACCAAGAAGAGACTTTCAACCTAGCAAAACAAACTGGATTGAAAAGTCTAAGTCAAAATGTTTCAATTGTGGAATGCTTGGTCACTTTGCTGGAGACTGCAGAAAGCCCAAGGTTGAGAAGGGCAACAGGAAATTTGAGCCTGTTGATTATAAAAAGAAATACTTTGAACTTCTCAAGGAAAAAGAAAAGGCTTTCATGTCTCAGGAGTATGACTGGGCTGGTAATGGTGAAGACTCTGATGATGATGTTGAGTATGTCAACTTGGCTCTTATGGCTGACAATCATGAGCAGGAAGCAAGTTCCTCAAGCAACCAGGTAACAATTACTAATCTTTCTGAGCTTTCTAAAGAGGAATGCGATAGTGCAGTAAATGAAATGTCTACTGTATTATATAATTTGCGTGTTACTCTTAAATCACTTACTAAAGAGAATTCAAGAATAAAAGAGACCAATCTGCTCTTAAGTGATAGGAATGCAATGTTAGAAGCACAGCTCATTGAATTTGAGAAAATGAGATGTGTTAGTAGGGATGCTAAGAAGGAACTTGAGAACGTGTTACAAAGGGAAGAAATTCTTAAAACACAACTTGAAATAGAACAAGGTGTGATTGCAAAATGGAAAGATGCCAGGAATGTTGCTACCAACATCATTAATGTTCAAGGTATGGAATCCTTCTGTGAGCAATCATGGAAAAAGAACAAAGAGAAGCTAGGGTGTGTTGGTGAAACCTTAGAATCAGAAACAGAGTCAACAAACAACAATGATCATTTGTTGGAGGTTGATATGTCAACGGAATGCAATGTTTCGTTGACACATGAACCATCAACCGATCAGGCTGTTTCGTTGACAGACAAAAGAAAAGAGAAACTCACTAGACTTAATGACAAGTATGGTCCTGTTACCAAGAACTTTGTTCAAGGTGAGTCTAGTAATTCAAAGAAAGTTGAGAAGCCTGTTGAGAGAGCTAATGTAGGTCACTTGTCTAACAAGCAATTGAAAGATAAGGTAGAAAAAGTTCAAAATGAGGCTAAGGGAAATAAAAAGAATAACAGGAATGGCAAAGTAGGAATTAACAAACACAACAATTACACACCTGATAAATATGCTCCTAGAAAGACATGTGTTAATTGTGGAAGTGTTAGTCACTTGTCTACTAACTGCAAATCTGTTAAGAAAACTGCTAATGTGAAAATTCCCAAGCCTGCAAGGAATAGTCCTATGCCTACAATGCCTGTTATGCCTAACATGTTTGCTCCATATGCACAATTTCAGAATCCATATGCTAACATGTCATTTGTGCAAAATCCATACATGAATATGTTTAATGTGCCACAAATGCCATGGAATATGAATAACATGTTTGTACCTCCAAATATGCATGCTGTAAATGAAGATATGAGCAACCCTCAGAAATCAACACCAAGGGTAAAGATTGATTTGAATCAATCTGAGCCCAAAGTGAAAAATGGTACAAAAGGGAATGCAAAGGCTAACAAGACAGGACCCAAGGAAACTTGGGTACCAAAATCAACTTGATTTGGTTTTGTTGTGTGCAGGGAGACAAAAGGAATCTTTGGTACTTGGATAGTGGTTGTTCAAGACACATGACTGGTGATTCTACCCTGCTCACAGAGTTTCAGGAAAGAGCTGGCCCTTGTATTGCTTTTGGAGATGACAGCAAAGGCTACACAAAGGGATATGGCTTGATTTCAAAAGAGAATGTCATCATAGATGAGGTTGCATTGGTGGATGGTCTTAAGCACAACTTGCTTAGTATCAGCCAACTTTGTGACAAAGGATTTTTAGTTACTTTTTCAAAAGAAGCCTGTGTTGTTTCTAAAGGAGGAAACAACAATGTGGTAATGACTGGATTCAGAAGAGGGAATGTGTACATTGCTGACTTTAGTAGCACAAGTTTAGACACCATCACTTGTCTTTTCAGCAAGGCAAGCAAGGATGAAAGTTGGTTATGGCACAAGAAGTTATCCCATCTGAATTTCAAAGTCATGAATGATTTGGTGAGGAAAGATCTTGCTAGAGGAATTCCACAGGTGGAGTTCTCCAAGGATGGTTTGTGTGATGCCTGTCAAAAGGGAAAACAGAAGAAGGCATCATTCAAAAGCAAGACAGTGTCATCAATTGTCCAGCAGCTTGAATTGCTTCATATGGACCTATTTGGCCCTGTAAATGTTATGTCCATCTCAAAGAAGAAATACTGTCTTGTGATTGTTGATGATTTTTCTAGATTTACATGGACTTTCTTTTTGCACTCTAAAGATGAGGCAAGTGAAATCATTATCAATCACATCAAGATGGTAAACAATCATCCTGACTTGAAAGTAAGAAGGATCAGGAGTGACAATGGGACAGAATTCAAGAATTCAAGCATAAAGGCGTTCTGTGAAGAAAATGGTATTTTACATGAGTTTTCAGCAGCAAGGACACCACAGCAAAATGGTGTAGTTGAAAGGAAAAACAGAACACTTATTGAAGCTGCAAGGACAATGCTAGATGAATCAAAGTTACCAACTTATTTTTGGGCTGAGGCAGTTAACACAGCTTGCTTCACTCAGAATATTTCTTTGATTAATCAGGCCAAAGGAATGACCCCTTATCAGTTACTCAAAAGAAAGAAGCCACTATTGGATTTTCTTCATGTCTTTGGATGCAAGTGCTTTGTTCTGAGAAATCAAGCTGAGCATTTGGGGAAATTTGAAGCAAAGGCAGATGAAGCAATATTTGTGGGATATGCAGCAGGGAAAGCTTACAGAGTCTTTAATCTCAGAATCAACATTGTTATGGAATCTGTACATGTTGTTTTTGATGATCTCAAATTACAAGGTCTCTGTGATGAAGGTTTCCATGAAAGTCTCTCTTTTGAGAATGAGGAAGGAGAACAAGTGAATCATGATAAGGCTACTGAGAAACAGCCTAAAGTGGTTGTATCTAGCACAGATGAAAGCAGCAGTGAAGATGAAGTTGCTGCATTAAGATTGGAAAGAATAGCTGCTAGTAGACCAAATGATCATTTCGTTGACAGTCATGATGGTGGTTTCGTTGACAGTCAAAATGAGCGTTTCGTTGACAACCAAAATGGTCATACCGTTGACAGTCATAGAAATGGTTCTAGAAGTGATCATTTAGGGACAACAAACTCAGGGGGAGTTTCTCAAGGACAAATGTCCAATCAAGGCAATCATGATCATGAAGCTACCTCGTCTAGAGCAAATCTACCTCCCTCAAGAAAATGGACTAAAGATCATCCCTTTGAACTCATTATAGGTGATGTTTCTTCAAAAGTCCAAACTAGAAGAGCAACTCAAGAAGAATGTCTATATAGCAGCTTTCTGTCTCAAGATGAGCCAAAGAAAGTTGAGGATGCACTTCTAGATCCAGATTGGGTTTTGGCTATGCAAGAAGAGCTAAACCAATTTGAAAGGAACAATGTTTGGAAGCTGGTGCCCAAGCCTAAAGACAGGAGTGTCATAGGCACAAAATGGGTGTTCAGAAACAAGATGGATGAAAATGGCATAGTCACAAGGAATAAAGCAAGACTGGTTGCAAAAGGCTACTCACAGGAAGAAGGAATTGATTTTGATGAAACATTTGCTCCTGTTGCAAGACTAGAAGCAATAAGGATTTTCCTAGCCTATGCAGCCCATGCCAATTTCAAAGTCTATCAAATGGATGTGAAAAGTGCTTTTCTGAATGGGGAATTGGAAGAGGAGGTCTATGTGAGTCAACCTCCTGGTTTTGAAGATGATGATTTTCCTGAATATGTATACTTCCTCCTCAAAGCACTCTATGGTTTGAAACAAGCACCTAGAGCCTGGTATGACACACTCTCACAGTTTCTTCTTGAGAATCACTTCACTAGAGGTACTGTAGATAAAACTCTTTTTCATAGGATTGTGAATGGCTCTACTATACTTGTTCAAATTTATGTAGATGACATAATCTTTGGGTCTACAGATGTGAAGCTTTGTCAAAAGTTTGCCAAGCTTATGCAAAGTAAATATGAAATGAGCATGATGGGAGAATTAACTTACTTTCTTGGTCTTCAAGTGAAGCAAGTTAATGAAGGCATTTTTATTAGTCAAACAAAATACATTCATGATTTATTAAAGAAATTTAACTTAATGGAATGCTCTCCTGCCAAAACTCCCATGCCCACTGCCACCAAACTTGAATTGAATACTAAGGAAAAATCTGTGGACATTTCAAGTTACAGAGGCATGGTAGGCTCACTTTTATATTTAACAGCTAGTAGACCTGATATTATGTTTGCTACATGTCTATGTGCTAGATTTCAGGCTGATCCTAGGGAATCCCATTTAGTTGCTATTAAAAGGATTTTCAGATATCTCAAGGGAACACCAAACCTTGGCATTTGGTACCCTAGAGAATCTGGTTTTGAACTAATTGGTTATTCAGATGCAGATTATGCAGGATGTAAAATTGACAGGAAAAGCACAACAGGCACCTGTCAATTCTTAGGAAACAAGCTTGTGTCATGGTTCAGCAAGAAACAAAACTCAGTTTCCACCTCCACAGCTGAGGCTGAGTATATTGCAGCTGGAAGTTGTTGTGCACAGATTTTATGGATGAAAAATCAACTACTTGATTATGGATTAAGAGTTGAGAAAATTCCTATTTTCTGTGACAACACTAGTGCCATTGCCATTACTGAGAATCCAGTGCAGCATTCAAGAACCAAGCACATTGACATCAAGTATCATTTCATTAGAGAACATGTTATGAATGGTACTGTGGAGTTACATTTTGTTCCAAGTGAACAACAACTTGCAGACATCTTTACCAAGCCACTTGATGAATCAACATTCTCAAGATTAGTAAGTGAGCTAGGTATGCTAAATTTCTCTTAATTATTTTTGAGATATTTGCAAGTCATAAAGCAGCCAGAAATTTGCTATGTTTTTCTGTGAATAAATTTTCTCAGGAAAAGGTAAAATTTTGTCTAAGTCAAAATTACTATGCCAACGGAATGCACCATTTCGTTGACAGTCTTAGCAGTTTTCTGGGTGTTTCGTTGATAGCTCTTTTATATCAACGAAACGCAGCTTTATCAACGAAATAAGACGGGACTTTAACCGCCCAATCCTGATTCGTTGATTTAGCGCTTTTTATCTGAACCGTTGAAATGTGACACGTCTTTTACCACGATCTATGCATACACCCCTGTAAGTATAAATCATGGTAATACTTTAAGAGTAACGGTTATATTTTTAAGCCAATCCAGTAATTTACATTTATTATTGGATTCATTTTCTGAGAATTTTTGGGGGAGTATTTAAGAAATTTTATTCTTATTTCTTTTTACCTGTTCTCAAAAATTCCAAAGGCTTTTTCTCTCTTCTTCTCTCTTTCAATCAATTCAGTTCGAAGCTTTCCTTTAATCAACAATGGCACCTATAGTTAAGCTTATGTCTGCTGGAGGGTTCATCTATGAGAAGAACAACTCCATCCCTTTTGTTGTCAAGGAAAACCCGAACAGTCTGTTCTTCAAAATGATGGATTTCATGAAGAATTGCAAGTTGAGCTATGCAATGTTTCACTCTACACCACTCTACAATGAGATAATCGAGGAAATTTGGACCTCATGTGAGTATAGTGGAACACACTGCACACTAAAATTCACTCTTCAAGGTAATGAGTACATAGTTAATTCTGATGTTTTGCAAGCATGTTTACATATTCCTGATAATAACTGTGATGCTTTGCCTACTAACACTGAAATAACTACCATGTTAAATTCTATAAACTACTCTTTGCCTACTGATAATCTGGGTAGAATAATTAGGAGAGGTTTGGTTAGAGAATACAGTTATTTAGCTGATGCATTCATTAAGGTCTTTTCTGGAAAGATTAGTAATTTTGATGCATTAACTAACTCTATGTTAATTCTCCTAACCATGCTTCTAAATGATAGATATCACAACTTTAGCACCCAACTTATGTATGAAATTGGTGCTAAGTTGGGTGACAAAGCAAATAGGAAGAAAAATATCTATTATGCTAGGTTTCTGATGATGTTGGCTAACCATGTTAGTCCAGCACCATTAGTTATCTCTAACCCTAATGCCAGGTTCGAGTGCTTTGTGCAAGAAAAGAGAGTATTGACAGACATACTCAGGCTGAACCACAATGGTGATGTTCCAGTGGTGTATCTGCCAATCATTGAGGTAACTACTACTATCCCTGTTAGTGTAGCTAACACCTCTACTGTTTTACCTTCCAATGTTGCTATGGAGTCTGTAGCTGTGACCCAACAGGCTCCTACCCTAGCAACAAAACCAAAATCAAAGAAATCCTCCAAGCCAACCTCAGGTGCTTCTCAAAAGGCACCTGTTGTAAAAACTACCACACAACCTAAGGGGAGTGAGTCTGGAGTTGTGAGAGGTGAGGGAAGGGGTGAACATCAAAGAAACCCCAAGGATAAGGAAGGACAGGTTAGTGTGTACCAGCCAAACCCCATTGTGTCTTCCCAACAAGGCACAATGAGTAACATGGATTTAAGCACAAGTCTAATTGCATCCTCCCAAAAGGATGTGATTATTGAAACAAGCTCTCCTCCTAGAGCACAGTCCAAAAGGGTAAGGGACACTTCTAGCCCAAAGTCTACATTTTCCCAATACCAAAGGAGAGTGAAGCAAAAGTCCAAGGGTACACAGGGTGCACACACACTGGAAGCAACACTTCCAGTTTCTCAAATTCAGTTTGATGTAACCCCTATCATTACTCTGGGGTTACAGTCCCATTCTCTAAACATCAATCTTGAATTATCTCCATCAAATTCACCAACTCAATCTTTAGATGTGGACATGATCCATACATCTATTCCTGATTCTCCAACTCTAATCTTGGAGAAGCCCCACTCTGAAGCTGGTGGCCATCACTTGTTAAGTGATTTGTTGGGCCATCAACCAATTTTTCCTGAAGTTGCAAGGGGATCTGTGGACCATTCTTTAAAATCAATCACCACAGACTCTACTGTAATTTCTCATTCTCAAAGTGCTTTCTTGACTTCATCAACGAAACAGTCTATTTCGTTGACAAGTGTTTCTCCATCAACGGTATCCATACCGTTGACAGTTCAAACTACCATTCCGTTGATAGTTCACTCTGCACCTTTAATTGAAAATCAAGTTGTTCCCACAACTAGTGCAGATGATCTAGTGGTAGTTGAGACACTTCTAGGACTGAGAGGGAGTGAAATTGAGAGGCTGGCTTGCAGCCAGGCAAAAGGAGAGCTTGAGAGTGAGAGGCTGGCTATTTCTTCCAGCCAGGCAAAAGGAGAGATTGAGAGTACCACCTTAGTAGGTGAAGGTGAGGGTGTGAGAGGTGTGAGCCATGGGGAGCCCATGATGCAAGAAAAGAGTGGAGAGAGAGAAGGGACTACAGGAGCTATAAGGGGGGAAGCAGCCATTGCAAGTGAGTTAATGGAGGTCAGTGAGGGAGAAAGGGAACTTACTTTCCAAGAGCATTATCAACAAACTCTGGATAGTATTTCCCTGGATCCTGAGACCTTTACTCATCCTGTGCCAGCCTATCAAATTATGGCTCAGCAGGGCAATGTGGAGGCAGAAAGGTCACTAAATCTAATTCATACAACTGCATCAATGCAAAGAGCAAAGGATGCACTGACCAATCTACCTTCAGGAGCTGCAGCAAGTGGAGAATTTGAGTTTTCTGATGATGAGGACAGCTATGGTGATAATCTACAGGTGGCCACCACTTCACAGACTGGGACTTCTGTGGTGCCTCCTACACCAGGCTGGCTTTCTCAAGGTATGCATGGTAGAGCCACTCTAGATGCTGCTATCTCCAGGCAGTACAATGAAGCCTACTTAGCTCATGAGTCTGCAAATGCAAGGGACAAGAAATTCTACAAGGCCATCATGGATTCTCTGGAAATTCAAAGGCTACAAATGATGCAGACAAGGATTGAGGCTACAGAAATCAAGGACTCTATTAGCAATTTCAGGGATGCTAACTACAGGATGATGGATGAAAAGCTCCCTCTTCTCACTATGTCCAGAATGAACAGGTTTTTCTCTAAGGAACCTGAAGTGGCTACCTCCTTGAAGACTCTCTCTTCTAGAGTGGACAAGGTGGAAGCTACTTTATCTCAAATGCAAAAGGAACAGGAGAAGCAGACTCAACTTTTGGCCCAGCTAGTGGCAGCTCAAGGACTCCCAGTTGTCTCTCTTGATGATAACAAAAAGGGGGAGAAATCTCAGGAGCTAACCATTCAAATCACAAAGGTGCTGGTCCCAGCCATCACATTGCCACAGGAGCCACTAGCAATGGGGGAGTTTGGGAAGAAGAAGAAGGATAGTATTGACCTGATCCAGGAAGCTTCTATGAGGATGAAACTTGCAGAACAAATCAAAGATCACTGGTCCAACATAGAAGCAAGGTTCAAGAAAATTACTGAATCTTCAAAGACAGATCAGCCATCAACAAATGCAATGGTGACTGTACAAGTGGAGCCACAGTTCAAGAGCTCTTATGCTATAGAGCCCCTTCTACATGGAGTCATTCTAGGACCAAGAAAGGAGAAAGGACAAACTTCATGCATTAGGGATGTGGAAGAAGCTACATTACAAAGAAGCTTATCTCCCAAGTCTCCTGCTAAACCAAAAGGCAAAAACATAGCAAGAACTTTCTATCCTGCACCTTATCCAGATGAGCACAAGCTACTTGGACTTCTCATCACAAAAAGCAAGGAAAGCAATGATTATGAGATAAGGAAACAAAGGGCAATTGTCTACAGGAATGGACAAGAAATTTGTGTTTGGGCTGGTCACCCAAACTTTGCTGAAGCTAAAGCTGAAGAATCAGAAAGAGCAGCAATGCAAGCTCTTGCAGTTGCTCAATCTCTTGATGAAGAAGAAAGACAGCAAGAAGAAAAAGCCCAAGAGGAAAGGAGTGAAAAGAAGAGTACAAAGCAACCAAAGGCAAGGGCTAGAAGAAACATAACCCTTGAAAATGATGACTCTCAGAGTATTGCATCAGACTCTTCTGTACCTCCAACAATTCCTGATCCATCTTTAAAGTTAGCCTGTGATCCCAAACATCTTGTTAATTATCATGATCAGCCAATTGAGCCAAAGGAAGAGCCAATTGAGCTTGATGAGGCTAATTTTCCTAAATTCCTTTTTGAGATGGATCCAAAGAAGAAATTAAAGCAAAGGGCTGTCAAGGCAAAGCCAGTATTTGTGAGAAAGCCACAACCTCAAAAACCCCCTTCAAATCCAGAGGACTGCATGTACATTGCTGACATCAGGGAAGAATCCAGTTTGCATCTTGATTTAGACAACCTGGTGGAAGTAAGGGGCATTGCAGCTTCTCAGAAGCTACCTGAAAGACTGGTTTTCACATACAAGGGTGGTAGAGAACAAATTTGGCCTCTCTACAGAATTCTAGGAGAAGACTACCAAACACTACTCACAGTGTTTAGATGCTTGAAGAAAGACTTTGGCTTCACCAAAACAGCCAAGTCTGAGGTGGTCTCCAAAATATGTCAAATAAAGGCTAGCTGGAACAAGCCTGAGGCTCTTCCCAGGATGCTAAGAGTGCCCTCAACAGGAAAGAAGATCCATCTTCAACCTTTCTGGATGATGGAATTCAAGGACAAGGACAACTGCAGAAGGTTCTTCAGGATGGAAGACCAGCTGGACAAGGCATCTAATCAGACTCTAAGGTTTATGCAATCCATGCTTGGTGATCAAGATGAAGAAGAGAAGATCTTTTACAGAAGGCTACAGGTCCAGATTGAGGAGAACAACTCTAGGAGAGGGAAGAAGACTATGCCCCAAAGAAGACAAAGATGAATTATTTGCTCAGTCTAGAGGAGTACATTTGGGCATCAGTCTTGTAAGTCTTGCATTATTTCTAAAACTTTATGAAGCTCAATACAATTTTTACTTTTATCATGTGTAATATGCCTGAGTGTTTTTGTTATCATCAAGGCTCTTGATTTATGGCTGTTATTCTATCAGTCATAAATTGGGGGAGATTGTTAGGAATATGTTGTTCTTGATGATAATGATAAAAACACTTAGTAGATTTTGTATTAAGTTCTTTTGTAACTGTCAACGGAATGGCATGCTTTGCAGTGTTTCGTTGACAGGAAGCTCATCAACGAAATGAGTGTTGTAGCAATTGCATTGTACAATACTTCACAGTATGATAGGCATTTTGTTGTATGTATCAGATAGGTTTTCTAAGTCATGTTGACTAAGTACTAGATAGGCAAAATAGGTTGGTTAATTGTACATATATTATGCCTTGTAATTTTGCCTAAGTGAAGACATGTCAACGGTATGAAGATTACTCTGTCAACGGTATGGAGTTTACCCATCAACGAAACAAGGGAAACACCATCAACGAAATGGAGAATAAAGCTATCAACGAAACACATCTCCATGCCATCAACGAATCATTATTGCTTTTCTATATAATTGACAAAGTGATAGTGACAGGTTCCTGACAGATCAAAAAGGAGATGTGGAAGTGTACTTTGCATTGGAAACCATTAAAATGGACATGGGGAATAAGGAAACATCCCAGTTTCCAATTGGGCTCTTGGGAGTGATCATAATAAGCATAAAGACAAAAGCAAGGATCTCCAAGGACCACTGGACAAAGGGATGAAAAGCAAACTATTGGCGGTTACTCATTGTACTTTTAGTGTAACCAAAAGTAGGGTTGTAAACTTGGGTTTATATAACCAAGTGTAGCAGTTACTTTAGAAGTAAGAAGAAAAACAAAGAGTTTGTATTAGCTATCTTTGAGAGCATTTTTCTTCTCAACAACCTTGTAACTGAGCAGCTGTGTACATTTGTATCACAGATTATTTCCGCAATAAAAACACTTCAGTTGGATCATCAAACAATCCAACTGAATTATTTATATCCTGTGTTTTTATTTATTCAGTTCAGTTTAATTTTATAAAGTATTTTTAAGTTAAAGAAATATCAAGAATTGTATTCAACCCCCCCCTTCTACAATTCTGTTAGGTCATTTGGGATTAACAGATATGCTTTTGCTTTTCAATGGTTCAGGTAACAACGCTCCAATGTAATTAACCTTCTCCGGTTCACCAGGAACTAAGGGAATTGGGATTAAATCCTCGGCTGGTTTCCCTCTTCTATCCTCATTATCTCTAGCATCCATGTCCTCAATGGGGAGAACCTGCCCCCCGATTCCATCAGGCCTTAAAGCGGCTACATAACAACTTCTAGCCATCTTTTGGTCTCTCCGTTCTTCACCAATCCCATTTCTTGTTAGGAACTTGATTTTCAGATGATAAGACGAGGCAACAGCCTTGAACGCATGAAGACCTGTCCTTCCTAGGATTGCATTGTAGGTTGAGGTTGCCTTTATAACTATGAAGTTCAACATATGAGTAGACGTTTTCGACCCTTGCCCCATTGTCATTGGGAGTTGGATTGTACCTTCTACCTTTGATTCCACTCCATTGAATCCGTATATGGGCATATTCGAAGGTGTCAGCTGAGAGTCAGTATAGCCCATCTTGATAAAAGCATCATGAAACAAGATATCTACTGAGGCTTCATTATCAACCAGAACTCTCTTTGTCTCAGAATTGCCTATCACAGGTACGATGACTAAAGGATCATCATGGGGAAATTTCACTCCTTCTAAGTTAGAGTCATCGAAACCTATTGTTATTTTCCGTTCTGGCACGCTTCGGTGCTTCTCCTACAACAGTCAATACCTCTCGGGCATAAGCTTTCCTTGAGTTTCGGGAGGACCCAGAGGCAGTTGGTCCTCCAAATATCATATTGATGACAGGCCCTCGGGGTTTGGGATTGCGATCTTGATCATTGTCTCTTTTATCATAATCCTTCCTTTCACAGTTTCCTCTGTGACTCCATTGATTCCCATCTTTAGTAAACTTATTGAGTTTTCCTCTTCGAATCAAAAACTCAATCTCATCTTTCAGCTGTCTGCAATCATCCGTGTCATGACCCACTTCTTTGTGGAAATGACAGAATTGGTTCTGGTTTCTCTTAGACAAGTCAGTCCTTAGTGGCTTCGGTCATCGAAGATCTTCTTTTTTTGCTATTTCCATCAGAATTTGGCTCCTGGGAGTATTCAACCTTGCGTACTCCATGAACCTTGGACCGAAATTGTTCTTCTTAGGTGGAGAATCAGAATCCTTTGACGTTCTAGGAAACTTTTCCTTAACATCGTATTCCTGGGTTTCTTTTCTTTTCTTTGAACTTCCACTTCCACCAGTAGCGGGTTCATACTTCCTCATGCTTTCTTCAGCCTTGATGTACTTTCCGGCTCTATCTTGGAGCTTCAACATGCTTTCGGGGGGATGCTTTGCCAAGGACCTCTTGAAGTGATCATCAGTGGTTCCTTGTTTTAGGGCTATCATAGCTACTTTATCTTCCAGATTCGGGACCTTCAGGGCATCTCTAGTGAATCGATTTATATAGTCTCTTAAAGCTTCATTCTTTCCTTGCTGGATTCCCATGAGCGATGCAGAACTCTTCTCATGCACCCTTCCACTAACAAATTGGTTGATAAACGCTTTGCTCAGCTCCTTAAAGGATCCAATTGAATTGGGAGGTAAACGGTTGTACCAACGTTGAGCCATGCCTGTTAGGGTTTGTGGAAAAGCTCTGCATTTAACCACATCATTGGTTGGCTGCAACAGCAGTGCATTAGAGAAAGTTCTCACGTGATTGGCGGGATCTCCCGTTCTATCATAAGCTGTAATGGTTGGCATCTTGAATTTCCTAGATATACTGGCCTTCATGATGTCCGAGTGAAAGGTGGTGTGGGATCATCAGGGTCTCCTAGGGGTAACAAGACACTAGGATCTCCTCTTGGGACTTCAGCCCTCCTGGTTCTTCTCGGTGTCGGATCTAAATTAATCATCGGGACTCTTTGTGCTTTTGCTGCTTCTTCTTCTGCCAATAATTTTTTGAGCCTTGCAGTCTCTGCCTCATGGGCCGCAATCCTTTCCTTAGTAGTTTGGGGTTGTTCCCGATTTGTTTGGGAAGAACGTCTTCTCCTTGGGGCAACATCACTTTCTTCTCTAGTTGAGTAATTCTCATCCTCAGTATAGGGACCTGCGTAGTCTTGAATCAAGGGGGTCTGCCGGGTTTGAGTTTGTTGGTTTTGGGGTCCTAGACCTTGAATGTAAGGGGGAACATATGCTTCATGGTAGTTTGGATTGATACCACTTCTGCCCACCGTGGATCGAGGTGGCATACCATAGGTTGGCATCCCTAGAGTTTGAGTTGCGTATTGGGGGAGATCTGTGGTGTGAAGTTGAAAGCCACGTGGTGCATTCATGAGCAGGGGTGAGGTTGTGATTGGTTGCTGGAGAGTGGTCTCTTGTGGATCAGGTCCCTGAACGATCATTTGCAGGGGATTCGTCCCTTCAACTGAAATCGGAATTTCCGGTCCTTGAGTGGTGGTTATTGGCGGTGGCTGGCTTCCTTGAGCACCTGCCTCAGAGGTGAGAGGAAGCTCTTCAGAAGTTTGAGTATCTCGAGTCGTTCTTCGTGTGTTTGCCATGGTTGATGTTGTCTTCACACAGACAGCGCCAAATGTTGTGGAATAAAAAACGTACTTGTAAATTTAATGCTAGGGTTTAAGAGCTTTCGAGCTTTAATGGTTGTTCTCGTGTTTCGTGACTAAATTTGTCCTCACAAGATGCCTACGTATCTCAATTCGTTATTGAGAATCAAGCCAAGACGTAGTTCTGATTGAAGGATCACGTCCTTTATATAGGCGTCAAGAGCCTTGTATTTAGGGTATGTTTGGGAGACTTAGCGAATAAGTCTCCTTCTTGACGGTGGATAAGTATTGTATTCCTTGGTGGACAAGTCTTTTCCTTATCGTAGGATAAGGATTGTGACTAGTTATTTCCTTTGATTGAGATTCTAGATCTTTCTTTGTAGAAGATAGACTTTTCTGATGGTTTTATGAGCTGTATATTTTCCCTATTTATTAATTACGAAATTAATAAATAATTAGGGTTCCAGGCCTTATTTTCCGGGTCGTATTCTTGGACCAATCTAGGTCTAAATAATATATCATTAATTACATTTCTAGGATTACTTTTCTGTCCATATCAATATGCTATTACTTTTATTTTTTATTAATTATCTTATTTAAATTGAATATTATAAAAAATTATATTAAACATGGATTTTATAAGTTTAATATAATAATATTTTCATTATTTCTATATTTTGCCTGTGTTTTTTTTTAATTCGAATATGACTTGTTTTAATTTAAAAAAAGGTCTTGTTAACAACAGCCCTAAGGGCTATGGTTAAGAATTATATTGTATCTACATTGTCATTAATACACTTACATCTATTTCCATAACTACATTTCTAAATTTGATTCATTTCCATATATACTATTGATTTCATTGAAAATTTAGCAATCAATGTTTATAATCTTCTAATATCTTGCAATTTTGGAAAGCTATTACTAATATTAAATGTTTAAACATGGAAAAGATAAGATAATTCAATGTTTAAACATAGCCCTTAGGGCTATGGTTAACATTTCCCTTAAAAAAATATAAAACAGACAATGTCCTTAAAAATACAATTAGTTACTTATTAATAATTATATAAAATTATATTACATTTATATATATATATATATGTTGCCTGTGTTACTTTTAGAAAATTAGTTGTTTAAATTAGAAAATAGAAATTTATATTACCTTTCTATATATATGTTGCTCGTGTTACTTTTAGAAAAATTAGTTGTTTAAGTTAGAAAAAATAAAAAAGGTTATGTGTTTAGCTGAAAAGGGTAAGTGGTTATTTATTAATAATTATATATAACCATATTATCATTACATATTTATTTTGCTTGTGTTATATTTAGAACATGAGTTGTTTTAGTTAGAAAATGTAAAACATATAATGTGTTTTAACTGAAAAAGGTAATCAGTTATAAATATGTAAGAATATTACCATTTTATATATATATTACCTATTTTATTTTTATAAGATGAGTTATTTTAGTTAGAAAAATAGATAAAATAGGTAATGTATTTTAGCTGAAAAAAGCAATTGGTTATAAATAAATTGGTTATATATAGGCCCAACTCAAATTATAGATAGGCCTGACTCAAATACCGATCGACCGATCGACCAAAATTTTTAATGTTTCGTCTTTATATTTTCTTATTTTTTATTTAGATTTTAGTTATTATATATAATTTGATAAGATTTTAATATAAAATATATTATTGACGTAATCTGTAGTAGTATTTTAGATATTAAAATATAAAATATTTTAAAATAACAAATCTAATGGTTTGTATTTTTTTACTCTTAAAAATCCAAAAAGGGACTCAAGTGCAAATATCAAAATATGTGCTCGTGCAATATACCGAGTTTATTTGAATATACTATTACTTTTATTTTCATTAATTATCTCGTTTAAATTGAATGTTAAAAAAAATAATAATAAACATGAATTTCATAAGTTTAATATAATAATATTATTAATATATCTATCTTTTTCCCGTGTTATTTTTAATTTGAACATGAGTTGTTTCAGTTAAAAAATATAAAATAGGTAATATCCTTAAAAAGACAATTAGTTACTTATTAACAATTATATAAAATTATTATTATATATATATATATTGCATGCATTACTTTTAGAAAATTAGTTATTTAAGTTAGAAAATATAAAAGAGGTAATGTGTTTTAACTGAAAAAATAACTGGTTATTTATTAATATTTATATAAAACAGTATTACCATTGTATAATTATTTTGCATGTAATATATTTAGAAGATAAGTTGTTTTAGTTAAAAAATATAAAACAATAATGTGTTTTAGTTGTCGGTAATAAATATATAATAATATTACCATTTTATATATAGGTTGCCCGTTTTATTTTTAGAAAATAATTTGTTTTAGTTAAATTGATATATGAAATAGGTAATATGTTTTAGCTGAAAAAGGTAATTAGTTATTAATAAATTGGTTTCCATATATGTGTCTTATTTAGAAGATGAGTTGTTTTAGTTAAGAAATATAAAAATAATGTGTTTTAGCTGAAAAGGGTAATCAGTTATGTTAGGCTCAAGACATGTCTGAATACCACAATTAACAAGCTTACACTATGTGACTATGTCACACTACATGACCTAGTGATTTCTATCATTGGGATATAGTATAGGTCTCTAAATGTACTTGTCTTGTTCTCATGAACAATAGCTTTATCATGTATGCTCAAATCTATAATGAGCTTAGTAAAGTTTCTTGCATCTAGATTGTATATAGGCCATTGAATAATTGTCCTGGTAGAAGTTTAGTAATGTTCATGCAGCAGGATAAAGATGAATAAGGCCATGAAGAGATAAGTTGCAGAAATTTGTCTAAGGCATTATATAGCAAAGTCAAAAGAAAGCTATGTCGTGAAGTCACCAATATCCATGTCGTGAAGTACTATATCGCATAGTCCATTTTGTACTATGTCGAGAAGTCCTCAAGACACATGTCGTGAAGTGTTGAAGTCAGCAAAGTCAAAGAAGCCTAGATCGTGAAGTCCTCAGAAGCCTTATGTCGCATAGTCATCAAATGACCTATGTCGCATAGTCGTCAAATGACCTATATCGCATAGTCGTCAAGTGACCTATGTCGCATAGTCGTCAAGTGACCTATGTCGCATAGTCGTCAAATGACCTATGTCGCAAAGTCTTCAAAGCCCATATCGCGTAGTCTGAACAAGGGACATCGCGAAGTCAGGAATAAAGTGGAGTTCATGGTATCAACACTTAGCCGTTTATAACAAGACAAATCAAGGTACAAAATCAAGAATCAAAAGAGACAAATACTGAAGCATTTGTTCTGGCAAGGTGGTCCAAAGAACAGATGGCAAATCTACAGCTAAACTTGGAGAGAAAGATAAGAGACAAGCAGCTACAGAAACGGGAAAGACTCCGAAAAGCAGGTGGTCCTTCCTGACACAGTTAACGTCTTATGGCAGGACAAGTTGGACTTTCAGCAAGGGGTAACTGTGTAAAAATAGGTGTGTGCACTAGTTTGTATAGGGCTTATATATATCATGCACATCCTATTGTAAGCTGTAAGGGAGATACACATAGTTATTTGCTAAGCTCTTTTCTCTGTAAGCAAGCAAGTACAAACTGTTCTTGTTTAGAAGCCAGAAATTCGATTGTGAATTTCTTGGAAAGCTGTAGTATTTAATTTGCTTATACAAAGTAGATTAAAGTGATTGTGCGTGTTGTTTACTTTCTGCATATTACATAGCATAATCATATACAGTTTACATTTAGTTTCAAGAAAGCAAAAATCCATCAAACTATCCATTCACCCCCCTATGTCTAGTTTCTAGGTGATATTCATTCCTAACAGGTTATAGATATATAATAATATTACCATATTATATATATGTTGCGCGTTTTAGTTTTAGAAGATGAGTTGGTTTAGTTTAAAAAAAATATAAAATATGTAATGTACTGAAAAAGGTAATTGATTATTAATAAATTGGTTATAGATAGGCCCGGCCCAAATACCGACCAACCGACCGACCAAAACTTTTAATGTTTCGTCTTTAATAATACTAGCTTAAAACCCGTGCGATGCACAGATTGTTAATTGTTATTTTATTATTATAGTTTTAATATTTTATTAATTATATTTGTTAAAAAAAATAAGTAGACATTTAAAATAGATAAATACTTTTAATTAATTAAAAACATTAAAACAGATTTTAAAATAAATAAGTAAGGGTTTGTCCATTATATTTTTGAAAAACGAGGGGTTTTAGTAAGAAAAAATAAAAAATGTAACATATATTTAGTTTAAAAAAGTAAATGCCCGTGATACTTTTGGAAAATGAGGTTTTGAAATTTAATAATTAAAAGTATTTAAATACGTTTTAAAATAAATAAGTAAATGGTTTCATGTGATATTTTTGGAAAAAAAAATGAATTTAAGTGAGAAAAATAGAAAAAGTAAATTGAAAAAGACAATTTTCCTTGATATATTTAGAAAATGAGGGACTTTCTTTGAAAAAAAATCTATAATGTGTTTTAGCTGAAAAGATAATTGGTTATAATGTATTTGATTATTTACATTTTAATATTCTTAGTGATTATATTTGTTAAGAAAAATAAGTAGACATGTTAAAATAGGTAAACTTTTAAAAAATAATTATAATATTATAGGTTTAAAAATAAATAACTAAAGGTTTGTCCGTGATATTTTTGGAAAATGAGGGGTTTTAGTAAGGAAAAATAGAAAAACTAACATGTTTTAGTTAAAAAAGGTAATTGTCATGTTTGCAAAATTAGATGAATTTGTTAGAAAAAATAATGTATTTTAGGGAAAAAAGGTAATTGGTTATAAATAGGTAATATTATTATTTAATAATATATTTCTATAAATAAGTAAGGTTAATTAAGTAAACACACGAAATACAGTTAAGGGCAATTAAGTAAAATCACAACGTACCATACCGACCAACCAAACTTTTAATTTTTCGTCTATTATATAATACTAGCTTAAAACCTGTGCGATGCACGGATTACTAATTGTTATTTTATTATTATTATTTTAATATTTCATTAATTGTAATTGTGCAAAAAATAAGTAGACATGTTAAAATAGCTAAACATTTTTAATTAATTAAAACCATTAAAACAGATTTTAAAATAAATAAGTATGGGTTTGCCCTTTATATTTTTGGAAATGAGGGGTTTTAGTAAGAAAAAATAAAAAATGTAACATATATTTAGTTAAAAAAAGGTAAATGTCCGTGATATTTTTGGAAAATGAGGTTTTAAAATTTAATAATTAAAATTATTTAAATACGTTTTAAAATAAATAAGTAAAGAGTTTCGTGTGATATTTTTGGAAAAAGAATGGATTTTAGTGAGGAAAATAGAAAAAGTAAATTGTAAAAGGCAATTTTCCGTGATATATTTAGAAAAGGGGGGACTTTATTAGAAAAAATATATAATGTATTTTAGATGAAAAGGTAATTGGTTATAAATATGTATTTGATTATTTATATTTTAATATTTTTAGTAATTGCATTTGTTATGAAAAATAAGTTGACATGTCAAAATAGGTAAACTTTTAAAAAATAATTATAATATTAAAATAGGTTTAAAAATAAATAACTAAATATTTGTCGGTGATATTTTTGGAAAAGGAGGGGTTTTGTAAAGAAAAATAGAAAAACTAACATGTTTTAGATAAAAAAGGTAATTGCCCGTGATATATTTGAAAAAGTAGGGGATTTGTTAGAAAAAATAATGTATTTTAGGTAAAAAAAAGGTAATTGTTTATAAATAGGTAATATTATTATTTAATAATATATTTCTATAAATAGGTAAGATTAATTAAGTAAAAACACGAAGTGCGGTTAATTAAGGGCAATTAAGTAAAATCACAACGTACCATACCGACCAACCAAACTTTTAATGTTTCGTCTATTATATAATAGTATTGACAAGCTTGAAGCCCGTACGATGCACGGATTGTTAATTGTTATTTTATTATTATTTTCTTAATTGTATTTGTTAAAAAAATAAGTAGGCACGTAAAAATAGCTAAACACTTTTAATTAATTAAAAACATTAAAACATATTTTAAAATAAATAAGTAAAGGTTTGCTCGTTATATTTTTGAAAAAAGAGGGGTTTTAGTATGGAAAAATAAAAAATGTAACATATATTTAGTTTAAAAAGGTAAATACGCGTGATATTTTTGGAAAATGAGGTTTTAAAATTTAATAATTTAAATTTTTTAAATACGTTTTAAAATAAATAAGTAAAGGGCTTGTCCGTAATATTTTTAGAAAAAGAATGGATTTTAGTGAAAAAAATAGAAAAAGTAAATTGAAAAATGCAATTTCCCGTGATATATTTAGAAATTGAGGGACTTTGTTAGAAAAAATCTATAATGTGTTTTAGCTGAAAAGGCAATTGGTTATAAATAGGTATTTGATTATTTATATTTTAATATTTTTAGTAGTTGCATTTGTTAAGAAAAATAAGTAGGCATGTTAAAATAAGTAAACTTTTAAAAAAAATAATTATAATATTAGGTTTAAAAATAAATAACTAAATGTTTGTACATGATATTTTTGGAAAATGATGGGTTTTAGTAAGGAAAAATAGAAAAACTAACATGTTTTAGTTAAAAAAGGTAATTGCCCATGATATATTTGAAAAAGTAGGGGAATTTGTTAGAAAAATAAAAAAATAATGTATTTTAGGTGAAAAGGGTAATTGATTATAAATAAGTAATATTATTATTTAATAATATATTTCTATAAATAAGTAAGGTTAATTAAGTAAAAACACGAATTTAAGAAAGGACAATTAAGTAA
This sequence comes from Heracleum sosnowskyi, assembly GCA_030848705.1. Lineage (NCBI taxonomy): Eukaryota > Viridiplantae > Streptophyta > Magnoliopsida > Apiales > Apiaceae > Heracleum > Heracleum sosnowskyi. The sequence goes on along the minus strand of CM061243.1, from coordinate 38,993,359 downwards.
AATCACAACGTACATACCGACCGACCAAACTTTTAATGTTTCGTCTATTATATAATAGTATTGATAGTATTGATAATATAGATTTACAAATCAAAATCAATTATTTGGAAAAATGTTTCTAACCCTTTTTGATACGTAGCATTACTCATATTCTTATGTCAAGATTGATAATTTGATATTTTTCATAATTTTTTTTTATAGCAGATAACATTCATTTATAAACAAATAATTTCATGTTCATTTTCGAAAAAAATAAAAGAAACAAGTAATTTCATATTGTAACTCGTATATTACCAAATAAGTTTGAATATGAATTTTTGTTTGATTATAAAGCTCAACCTTTTCTTGATTTGGCTCAGGGAATTGTTAAAACTTCACTTATCCCCTATTTTCCAGTTTTCATGAAGGGATATCAATATTTTATATCTTTAAAATATATTGACTTGTGCCTCTCTTTGGTTTGTATTTAAATTCAAATTAAATATCATATCACTTATATAAATATCAATGTATAATATCATGTCATATAATTTTTTTTGAAATATAATTGATTCTAATTTTCAATTATGATCAGAAAGAACCAAAGGCTTGATTTTCGATTTAAAAAATACTTAAAATTGGTTCCAAAAATATTTACAACATGTTATTAGACATATTCTTATTTATTATAATAAAATTATATGAAAATGGACCCTTTGCATTTTTTTTTAAACCAAAAATGAAATTGCAATTAATAACTCAAATCCTTAACCAATACATCGATAAGAAAAGAGGGTGTGCGGACCCTTTGCATTTAAATTAACAAGATCAATGAATTTTTTTTATAATGCCATATTAACGGTGCCACGTTATTTTAAAACAAATTTTTAAATTTAATTTTATACATGTAACATTACTCTTTCAATTTATTATGAAAGTATCATATTTTAATTTAAATATTAATTTAATTATCTCCCCAACTAGATATACTAATTTATATTTTTATAGCTTATATATAGGAGTGAGCATTTTCCGGGTCTGGGAACCCAACTGAACCGAAACTTCGGATCCGGTTCGATTCTCATTTTTCTGTAATTTCAGTTCTCGGTTCGGATCGGTTCTTAACATCATAAAATTATAAGAACAGAACCGAACTATATATATATATTATAATTTTTTTCCCATATATTATATTATATTTTATCCTAATATAAATATCAAAAATAAACATATAATATTATACAATATTATCAATTTGTCTAAATATACATGATGTTTATATTTTTTTCTTTAATATAATTTTTATTAACTTTTATAAAGTAGTCGAATGCAAAATGATTTATTCCAAATAAATAATATTTGTTTAGGCTAAGTTACTCTTAATAAATAATCAAAAAATTTCAAAAATAATAAATTTGGATTATAAAAATAAATTAAGAAAAAATTGAAATAAATTCCGATGTTCTTTCCAATTTTTTACATTTCTAAACTTTCCAAAAATAGTAAATTTTTACAATATAAAAATCAACTACTACCACTACTTTGCTCCACTATACCCACTTTATAAATTAAATATTAAATATTGATTGGTCACTAAATTCATTTTTTTATTTTTTCAATTACTTTATTAATTTTTCTTAAACTCGGTGCACAATCCAAATATAAACAAATATGAGAGTATACATTACGGAAATTAATTTTTGATTGAAAAAAAAATAAAAATTAGTTGAGAAATTCCAACATATGAGCGCGTGTGAAGATCCTTATTTCCTGTGTTAAGTCGCCACCGTTTATCCATTTTTAGCATACACACATATACATAAACAAATACATACACATATATAAATATTTCTGCCTAATCTTCATCCATCCTCTCTTCTCTCTCTGCCTTCAAAAACTCCATTCAGGTAATTATTTTACTTTATCATTTTATTCATTTGATTTAATCTGTTTTTCATTTATGTTCATTAAAATATAGTTTTAATCTTTATATTTTGATTGATGTATGTGTTTGTTCTGTATGATTTATGGGGTTGTTTTATTTTTCATTTTGATGATTTGATGATGTTAAAGTTTGTTTTTTTAATCAGTTTTAGCTTAGTTTATGGCACTAACTGAAAATTGTATATGTTTTTGATTCATCTGGGAGCTTTTTATATATGTTCAAGATCATGTATGTGTGGCTGTATGTATGTATGTTTGTGGGTCTTGGATGGTTTTGAGTTTATCAAGATTCATTTCAGTTTTTTTTTATGATGGGATTTTGATTAACTCTTTGCATGTTTTCGAAATGATTTATACACATCTTTGGGCAAATTGTGTGGGTGGTGTAAATTCAATTTCTTTTTATTGTAATGGAACTGGTTCAATTGACAAAGATTTCAAGAATAGGAATATTTAGCGGAAGATATTATGAATATGAAAAATGGTTGTGAGGATTCGAACAAATTTGTAGATTATGATTGTGAGGCTTGTAGTGTTGATTGATAAAGAATTGATTTTGAGTGCTGATATGGTTGTTAAAGACAATGTTAGTTAAAATCGGGGGGGTTGGGGGAGTCAGAAGGGGACTGGTGAATTGTGTAGTACAGATTACGGAACGAGTGTATGGGGAGCAAATTTGCTTAGCATTAAGTCAGGACTAGAATAAATAGAAGAGCTCTAATGATAAACGACAAATTCTGACTTGAAGTTGAAGACATGAAGGAAACCATGCTCTAAATGTCGGGGTTCAAGTGTCTTAAAAAGAAGATTTAGAAGGACGAATTTAGGGACATGAAAATATTTGGTTCTGAAAGCCTAAGAAAATGAAATAATAGTGAAATAAGAGCACCCGGATGAGCTCAAACTAAAGATAAAATGAACTGAAAGCTAGAAATATCCAAAAAACGAGTAAAAATCCTGCATCTTGATTGTACTAAAAGCATTTATTTCTGCAAAAGGAGGAGACTAATGCTACAAGGATAAACTGAGAGTGCCCAATATGGAGTTTAGTTTTTGGGAACTTTCGAATAAAATAAATAATAATCCACAGTGGAGTGGATATGTATATATATATATATATATATGTAGTAGGGAACTATGCAATACTTCAAGTATGGGAGGCACACTATACTGAGTTGCACCAAAACATCAACATTTTGGAGTTCTAATTAAAAGATTTAATGATGAGGACAATAAGGATCAAGAAAGTTTACATATCAACTTGCCTTTTGCTTGCTATAACAAAATTCCGAGTTACAGCCACATATAGGGGGGACTATTAAATATAGAGAGGAGTTGAAGCTCCTTTTACTTCCATACCTATTTATCCATTCTTTTGTATATAGCACTAATGATGCAAATATCAATATCTAGCAGAGGACTTATTTTAGACAAAAAACATATACGTTTTGAAAGAATTGCCGAGGCCTACACTTGGAAACTTCCAACTGAGTCCGATAAAGAGCTAATCATCCTTAGTGGTTTAGGGGGGGGGGGGGGGTGTTCTTTAATATTGGAAATAAACCGATTAGATGTTAGATGATTTGAAATTTCAAAAAATGGAATTCATTTCATTTCTTAATGATATCATTGTAATGAAACTGTTTGGTGAGGAAGTAGAAAATTACGGGTTGAGTGACTAATAGACCAAACAAACCTTTGGTGAGAGTTTGGTTAGATATACAGTAAGTAAACAATATTGATAAAAATATGCGCACACACACACACATATATATATACACACTAATCTCTTGGAAATGTTTCTTTATATTTTATATGTATCATTCAATAACTAAGAGCTACCAAGTTTATTTTGTGAACATTTTTTAGTTTGTCTGCCGAGTATAATCAAATAATATAGATCAGATTTGTGAAATAATTAAAAGATATGAAGCCTTGATGCTCGCACCACTAGACTTTTGTAGTCTCTCTCTCTCTAGTTTTTTGTATGTGGTGGTTACTATTCTTCTTCCTGGCCTGGGGTTTTGTTTAGATGACATTCTAATATGGATGTGGATCTTTTAAGCTTGGGATATATTTACTCATTTTTAAAAATTAATTTGCTACTTTTTTGTTATTTTTCTTGGTTACAGGGTCAATAGCTAATGCATTTCCCTATTTCATTTTCAGCAGTTGGCATCCTGATAAAGGCAATAAGCAACATTACTTGGTAAATTTGTTCCAATCAATACTAGAAGCCAAGGTTCATGTCTGAGCTTGACATCCAGATCCCATCAACCTTCGGTAGGCTTTTTATATGTGTTTCTTGTATTGAACTTAAATAAAAGGTGGTTTTCATTATCCTATCCGTAAGAACCATTTCTTTTATTGCTTTGTGGCCATTTGTTTCACTTACCAAATTGAGTTTTCTCTGTATTTTTCTCTCTGATGATTGTTATCATTAAGCTATTTTCTGATGTCAGATCTTTGTATTTGAGCATCTTTGCTAAGTAAAATTTTTACAGGATCGAAATTGAAAATTATCTGCAAGGATACTAATTGTGTTATAACATGCCTTGTTAAATTCTGCTTGATGCTTGTTGTTGTATTTCTTTTTGATGATACGCATCATGGAATGAGTATTTCATTATGGTATTGACAGATCCCTTTGCTGAGGCAAATGCTGAGGACTCAGGTGCTGGCACAAAGGAATACGTCCATATCCGCATACAGCAGCGTAATGGCAGGAAAAGCCTGACGACTGTGCAAGGGTTAAAGAAAGAATTTAGTTACAGTAAGATACTTAAAGACCTGAAGAAAGAGTTTTGCTGTAATGGTACTGTAGTCCAAGACCCTGAGCTCGGCAAGGTGTGCATATTTTGCTTCATGCCGGCCCTTATTCTCTTTTTATTGTTATATACATAGACACAGTTTGAAAGATCGTCTGATGTATGCAGGTTATTCAGCTTCAAGGTGATCAGCGGAAGAATGTTTCAACCTTCCTTGTTCAAGTAATTTTCCCAATACTCCCTATTTTCCAACATTCATCTTGTACATGCACCGTTCTCTTGGTTAATTGAAAGTTAATTGTTCATTTGAACAGGCAGGCATTGTGAAGAAGGAACACATTAAGATACATGGTTTTTAAGTTGTGGTGGCATCATATTAATCTGCTTGACGTTTCAACTTCTCAGTGTCCAAGTGATCTACATTTAGCGTTCTACTTGATATAATACATTATCATATCGATAATATTGAACTAGTACCGTGGATTGTCCTGGGTTTATTTGTATTAAATGTACAAGTATCAAACTGTAAAACATTCAGTTGTACAAGGCACTATATAGCAATGCCATACCATTACCATGCGGAACCTCTAAGGGTCATGGACCTGTTTCCATCATGTTTGTGTAATATAATAATATTTACTTCACACTTCAAGTCGTGTCTTTGAGTTGCATTTCTTTTCGAAGAATTGATGGTTATAATTTTGTTATCATATGGTACTCTGGTATAGAAATGAACAAATAAATTTAATTCGCATACAATTTTCAAAAGAATATAACATATGCCTCTCTATATACTTCTCCAACAGCACAGGATGATGGACAAATCATTGATCTCTCTTGATTTCTAATCCCAGGGACTCAATGAGCACTCCTCAGGTAAGGTTGGGAACCTTTCAGTGTCCTTGCAGTAGTCATATATAACAAGGTTTCTCTCAACCCAAGCAAAATCATTCTTTTGGTCCTTTGTAAGATGCCAAGATTCGTATTGATCCCACCAATTCTTGGTTGTAGTTGATACACAGGCAGGGTAAGGGTCTTCCCATTGGCATCCCTCGACGCTAAATTCCTTGTATGATGACACAAATGGTGCTTTTTTCCAGTCTGTTTTCTCTAGCCCTCCTCTTGTTGCCCATTCATCTGCATTCCAAATGCTTGAAAACAAGTACATTGGCTTCTCATTGGGGAAAAAATTGTTGTCGTAGTTTGCATTCTTGTACACTCTTATCGGAACCTTATCCACGAAAAATCTGCACATTTATTGACCAAGAATGTTCAAGTTCAAAATTCTCATGTATGTTATGCCTCATGTTAATAAATCTTTAAAGTAGCTAAAATATACTTTTAAGACTTTTTGCGACTTAAAAGTAGAGTGCTTTAACCTAAGTGAATCTGTACATTTTTGGTATTAACACTTGGATCATAATTTAGAAATCTATTTAGGAAGAAAGGCTTACACAATCTGATGACTGTTCCAGAGGATAGAATAAGTGTGAAAATCCTCAGTAGGATCAAACCATAACATGTGCCTCATCTCTCTGTTTCCAGTCCCATTTTTATACACATTTGTTTGTATCAAATATGGCTCCCCTGTTCTGTTCCCCAAGAACTCAAAATCTAGCTCATCTCTAGTTGGCCCTGCCCCATTTTCAGTACACATCTGCAAGTAAATTACAGTCCTCTTAATTTTTGTAAAATCAATAATACATGATTAATGTTGGAATATTAACACTAGAAAGGAAAAAAATGGTTTGCGTAATTTCAACACTTACATAATAAGCTGTGACAACTCCAGCAGAGTCTCCTCCAACCAGCTTAAGTTTCATGCTAAACCAACCAAATCTGTACATCTGTTTTGTTTGAAACCCGCAACCTAATTTACAAGAAATAATCGTACTCAACTTAATATATATCCGACACAAATATTAAACCAAACAAAACGTACCCAGTGTATCTCTCTCGTAAACTACAAAATATGTGTTTACGACATTAATTTGATGTCGTATAAAGATGTACCTGTATCCTTGTCTAAGTTAAGATACCAGATCTGACCATCTTCTGAAGTCTTGAAGTGATCTTCGGACCACATTATACTGAAATTGTCTTGGAAAGATTTCTTGGGCTGAGCTGAACAAGAAGCAGCCATGACAGCTACAATGAAGAGAACGATGACCCTTGTCTCCATTTTAGTTGAGTATGTAGAGAAAGCTAAGCTTTTTTCAGCTGCATTATGATATTTATGTGCAAAGGAGTATGTTTCTTGAAAGTTGCTGTCCATGTGAAGGCAGAGCAGTATTCAAAAATTAAAATCACATGCTGGTGTTATGGTCTGTCTGAGGCACATTTACAATTTTAGCCTTGTAGCCTTCAGTTTTAGTGATGAAAAATATAGATATTCAAAAAATTATTAATTTATCAGATAGATTGGGTATTAAAATTTAAAACTATAAATTATATGCCCGGAAGGATTGGTTATATAAATTTATAAAAAAATTAATTAATAATATCACACCGACACGGTTTTGCTAAAGAAAGGTGACCAGCTGGGATGAAGAAAAATGAGACGTGGGTCTCACATGCTGTTAAATCTGCACTTGGCTATGGGATGAGTTGGGCTTATAATTAATTTCATGTTGCATTTTTAGCTCCACAATGGAATTGACTGATATTCTCTTTTAGCAACTTGCAGTAAAACATAGTGCAGCAGATTTATGCAGACAACAACTAATGATCATTCCATCTTCATTTTTCGAAACCAATGTAATTTGCTCTTCTTCGATTGTAAGGAATTTGGTGATAACAAATTTCGGGGATTGCTGGATTAACGAATTATGATGACGGGGAATTTGAAATTTTTTGGATGTTTGGGGTTAGACTTGATAACAAAATATTTCTATAAATATTTTGGTATTTGCTAACCTGTGCTTTTGAAAATCAAAGCTGAACTAATGCAGCATCGACTTTTATGTACATTATTTTTGGAAGAGGGGGGAGGGGTCATGTTCTTGCTGTAATATTCTTCAAAAGATTGAATGTCTAGTCCACAATGTCATTTATCATTATTTTTTTTTAAAAGCTTGTTGATCTTTAACTAGCTGTTGCTTAGATTGACGTTGCACAATTCAGTAAAGTGCTCTCCCAACTGCTGCAAACACTGGGGAGCCTTCTCATTCTGGTTTCAGCAGGGGTGTTTTATTACAGCCTTAGAGAGTTGTCCTGAGCCTTGACATTGGAGGATTGGTTCTGGCTTGTTGCACTATACTGAATATCAACCAAGAAATAGCTACAACAAAGAAGAAATAGGTACAACAAAGTGGGCCACTAACACAGTTTAAGCAACATTCACAAAGACAGTAACAAAATTAAGTAGCAAAATTTATCTAGCAACACCACTATGCTATCTCCATCCTCCACCAAGGTGTTCTTGCTTCATAAAAATGCTCTCCATCATCCCATGAAATTTGGCATGCCTGAAGACCGATAGCAATTCTAGGTTCCTTTCCATGGCATGCAATCCAATCTTCAATTGCCACTTCTTTATCATTCTCACTTGCATATTGCTTCCTGCATGTTCCGAGTGGATTAAGTCCAGGCCTTAAAATCTCTGCACTTGCAGCTGGCATGTACATCGCATCACCCACAATTGGTGCACCACAGGCAGCCAATTGTGCTCGAATCTGCATCATATGAATTTACTGTCAAGGGGATCTTTCCTGCTTTAACAAATTATGACTGAAAAGAGAGAGTGTGCCATTTTTACGAATGATTTTTTTTGGTATCCTTTGGCTTATCTAAAAAATCTCAACTGGCATATATACTTATACATATTGTGACCTGTTCCACGAAGTCTTCTCAACTTTTTTTGCCAAGTAAGTCTGTTCAACTATTATCTTTACCAATATGAATATAATAATAGCATATTTTGCTTTTCATTTATGTTTTTATATTGGCACTTTGGCACAGCCTTAAAAGCTAAACTGCAACCATAGTATTTATAGGCACCACTGACACCACTGAAATGTAACTAACTATGACAACATGAATGTACTATACTACCCCTGTTCACATATAGTGCTTATCTACTACTACTAACAGGTACTATTACTGGACAATCCTAACAATCCTGCCCCCTTAAAAAATGAACCATGCCTTCATGGTACTGCTGTAGAAACAACTGCACCCTCTGATAATGTTGGCTCAGCTGAATCCTCATGCATTCTTGACAAAGCATCAGCAACAGTGTTATCAGCACCCTTCCTATAGAGAATAGTATAATTGTAGTCCATGAGTTTACTAATCCATTTTTGTTGCAAGAGATTGCTAATCTTCTGCTCAGCCAGAAACTTCAATGCCCAATGGTCTGTCTTAATATAAAAGTGCTTATCCATAAGGTAAGAAGACCATTTTTTAACAGCTGCCACCACAGCCATTAACTCCTTCTCATAGGTGGACATAGCCTGCCCTCTCACACCCAAAGCTTTACTGAAGTAAGCCAATGGTTGACCTTCCTGGGTCAGAACAGCACCTATACCAGTGTTGCAAGCATCTGACTCCACAGTAAATTCCTTGGTAAAATCAGGTAACCTTAGGATAGGAGTAGTTGTCATAGCCTGCTTCAGAGTCAAGAAAGCATTGGTGGCTTCCTCATTCCAGTGAAAATTATCTTTATGCAGTAAATTGGTCAAAGGCTTGGCTATCACCCCATACCCTTTAACAAACTTCCTATAGTAGCCACTCAGCCCCAGAAAACCCCTCAAAGCCTTGAGATTTTTTGGTACTGGCCACTTTAACATATCAGCCACCTTGGTCTGGTCCACAGCCACTCCATGTTTAGAAATCACATGACCTAAATAAGCCACCTGTGTTGTCAGAAATTCACATTTAGATTTCTTAGCAAACAAGGTATGTTGCCTCATAAGCTTGAAAATCTGCTCCAAGTGATGTAAGTGCTCCTCAGCAGTTTTGGAATATACCAATATGTCATCAAAGAAAACCAAAGTGAATTTCCTTAAATGAGATTTGAACACATCATTCATTAAATTTTGGAAAGTTGCAGGGGCATTAGTGAGGCCAAATGGCATCACAGTAAACTCATAATGCCCAAGGTGAGTTCGAAAAGCTGTTTTTTCCACATCCTTCTCTTTCATCCTTACTTGATGATAACCAGCTCTCAAGTCCAACTTTGAAAAAACTCAGCCCCATGAAGTTCATCAAGCAGTTCTTCAATCAAGGGAATTGGAAACTTATTCTTAATGGTTAAAGAATTGAGTTTTCTGTAATCAATACAAAACCTCCAAGTTCCATCCTTTTTCTTAACTAGTAATATTGGAGAAGCAAAAGGAGAACTGTTGGGCCTTATGATACCAGATTCTAGCATTTCAGCCACTAACTTCTCACTTTCATTCTTTTGATCAAATGAGTTCCTATAGGGCCTCATAGAAAAAGGTTGTGAGCCCTCCTTTAACTCAATGGAATGCTCAATTTCTCTTTGTGGAGGTAGGCCTGCAGGAGGCTGGAACATATCATCATATTCAGCTAGCAACTTCTGAAGTTGAACTTCTGCCTTGGACCTTGCTACACTGTTATTCTCTGGAAGAGACAGAAGAGATGCTGTAGATTTGTATACCACATTTAGCAGAAACATAAGTCCATTTTATTGTCTTTGACAACTCCTTACAAACTGAGCTGCAGTCATATGTTGTAGCCTAGGATTAGTATCTTTCTGATTTCCTTGCAGTATTATTTTCTGTCCTGGTGTTCAAATTGCATCTGTAACAGCTTAAAATCAAATGTTACTGGTCCAAGAGAACCTAACCAATCCACACCTAGCACCAGGTCATAGCTTCCCATTGGAAGGGTTCTCACTGGAGATTGAAAAGTATGCTCACCTATCTGCCAAGAGAATTTACCACACTCATATTGACTTAATAGTTGATTACCATTAGCTACTAACACCTTCATTGGAGAAGTCTTAACCAACTCACATTTCAGTAGAATGGCTGTTTGCTCATCTATAAAACTGTGAGTACTTCCTCCATCTACTAATATTGAAAAACTTTTACCTCTTTTCTTTCCAGTTAAGGTAATAGTTTGATTTCCTTTGACTCCTTCTATTGCATGAACAGAAACCTCCATTTGTTGACCAAGAGAAACCTCATGTTTTTCAAACTCTACTATCTTTTCTTCTTTACTCACTAGCTCCTGTGGACTTCCATCTTGTGAATGTAGTCCTTCCAAGGGTTGTAATCTGCCTTTGTCAAGAATTGTCTTGTTGCCACAGATGGCCTTCTTATCCCTTTTCATGACTTGCTCAACACCTCTGGCTTTCTTAAAAGCCTGGTCTACAGATATAGGATCAAGCAATTGAATAACCTGCTGAACATCCCGCTGTAGTCCACTGATAAAACTCTCTACAAAGTATTCCTCTGTTAGAGTTGGTATCTTTCCCTTTAATTGTTCCATATACTTTTCAAACTGGTTGTAGTATTGTTCCACAGTAGCATCTTGTTTAAGTTGCTTGAAATTCTCAAGTAGAAGTTCTTGCTCTTTTGCACTGAATTTTACTATTATGGCCTTGGAGAAATTATGCCAGCTAGAATGTGAATCCTCCAAAACATAGACCTGGTACCAACTCTTGGCCACATCCTCCAAATGCATACCAGCTATAGCTACTTTCTTGTTCTCACTAACAGCAAAAATCTCAAAGTACTGATTACAATCACTTATCCAATCCTCTACAGCCTTTCCTTTCTCAAACTTAGGAAAACTCAACTTAAGAAGTTGCAAATTTCCTGTCATCTGTTGTTCTTTATTCTTGTTGTATCTTCCCTTCCCTTCCTTCTTCCAACCAAACGGATTGACAAAACCTTCCTCCAATTTCTGAGCCTTTAACTGTGAAACATCTCTCATCATGTTCCTGGCTATCTCAATTGTAGCCTCTAATTTTTGTAACTTCTTACTAGTACTTTCTTTATAATCCTTTATCTGTTGTTGCACCTTGATCACAGCCTCCTCAAAAGCTGAGTCTCCAGATTCTACCACTACTAACTCCATTACTGTACTTTGTCTACACAGTATAGCACTCCACAATTCTTCAAACACTTAGAGTGCACTAAGTGATTTACAAGTAGATCACTAGAATTTCTCTTAACAACTCCTCAAATCAACAATTCAGTCTTATCAACACAGTATTGCAACTCCTTAACAACTATTCTACCACAACTTCAGAATTATCCTCAATTACTTCCCAAAACAGAGTAATACTCAACTGTAAACTACAAACACAGAATTTAACCTAATTCGTTTGTGTTTTCTTCAATATCATCAACTGATTACACTAATTATATAGAAACGCCACTGAACAAGCCATAGCAACACTAATCTTTACTGAATTCAACATACTAAGAACAGATCTGTAAGTAGAGATTGAAAACAGAGCACCTGAACACATAAACTAAAGTTCTGAACTTTGAGCTGCGATTACAGTGAATCTAGGCTCGCACCACTCGGAATAGAGTACTCAACGCAATCGAAGCAGTAGTTGATCTCATTTTGTAGCTCTGATACCAATTTGTCACGAACTAATGAGTTCTTGACTGTTTTTGAGTCTATTTTTGGTATTTTCTGGTTTATAGGTGCAGAAATTAAAGTATCAACAGCTAAGATAGTAGAATCAGAGAGGGATTCGAGAGATTTCAGAGAAGAAACAGAGAGATTCAGAGAGATTAGAACATAAAAGAGAGAGAGAGATCAGATTAGAGACAGAAACTTGTAGAAGAAGATAGAAAACCTAGAGAGAGAAAGTTGTTATAGAGAGAGAAAGAGTAGTGGTGGAAACAATTTCCATTTCATATATCAACATAATGAAAACACAGAACATTACAAGTATTTATAGGCACCACTGACACCACTGAAATGTAACTAACTATGACAACATGAATGTACTATACTACCCCTGTTCACATATAGTGCTTATCTACTACCACTAACAGGTACTACTGGACAATCCTAACTCAAGATACAAACGCGAAGTTGGAAAAAAAAGTTTAAACTTGGAAATTTGTACAAAGGTTAGGATTTAAAGCAAATATGTCCAAGGTGATCTTGAAATCAGACAAAATGTTTAAGATGCCATATTCAGTTGGTCAGCAGTTGATTTGGTGAGAACATGAATTCTGTACCAGAAATTATATATATAAAGAGAAAGACTAAGTTGATTGATTATCACTTTTAAAAGTTGTATAATCCTACCTTACAGAATATTCATATATACAAAGCAAAAACCTATCTATAATAAATTATGTATTTTCTTTTGTTACTATTCATCTTTGCAGTTTGGGGATACGTGCTGTTCGGTTGTTTTGTAATCTTTAAAATCTCGAAAAAGTATCTTGATAGTGCTTCACTCATATGTCTCATCTTTTTGAACTACTGATAGTTGTAATTGCTATTAGTTCTACTTCACTGTTTTCTTTCCAAATGTCCTTCCACTTTTCAGACCTAATATGACAGACTGACGACTTTCATTTTCATTTGCTTCGAGCTTAAAGGGACTACTTATAAAAGTTAAGTCGAGTTGACTGCGGAGTTGTTTTCTGATAATTGTTTAATTTTTATTTACATACATTTATATATACATCTTCGTTTTAATTTGTCATTAGATTCCCTTATCCTTCATTCGATATTAAATTGCACATTACATTCTTTACAATCAAGTAATGTATAAATTGATTATAAATTGATTTAACTTTCGGCAATCCCCAACTAATTTGGGACAACAAAATAAGATGAAACTTCCTTAAGTTGAGTTGCCAACCAAAACAGAACCCAAGGTGGTGAGCACTATAGTTCAGCCTACGTAAACATGAACATTTCATCAGCTGGTTGAATGCGGAAAAACAAAATAAAAGTTATTGTAGATACCTGATGAGTTCGACCTGTCAACAAGCTGATTTTGCACTCATACGCAAACTCTTGGGAAGGCCATCCACAATCCTCAATACTATATCTATGTACTACTTCAGCAGTTGGCCAGGGAACCCTTTTACACTCTAAGACTTCTAGTTGGCATAAATACCATCTCTTTGTGAATTCTGCATGTAATGGTTACTTCATAAGGTCAAATTAATAATCTTGACAGATACCAAATTTAGCTTTTACAACATGTCACCGGCACAATGGTCTTATAGGAAGATGTTAGTATAGCATGTTGTCAACTACCTGCCCTTTCTAAGTAATACTCAAATCTCAATAAAGAAAAGTCAAACTTACACAATGCTGAACAGTTTGCTTGGCAATTTATAACTTGTAGATAATTCCTTTGGAAACCAAGGGATGAGGAAAAAATATTAAATATGGTCCCCTTAAGGAAGTTGACTCCAATGTCCAATTATGTCTTTTGATAGTTTAGAGTGATCAAGAGTTGGACCAAAAACATATAAGAAGCTTAAAGGTACCACAAATTAGAATTGTACGGATGTAAACAAGCCTTTATATTGGGAGCAAAATTACTATTTGATGAGAAGATGTTGTCCATATATATTTACACATAGAACACAGCACATACATAACAAGTAATACTACTCTCATTATCTAGTTTGATATAAGATCATAATAAGATATTACACACCTGGTTGTTACGTCGGTAAGTCGAGTCGACCGGGATTCCCGGCAAGTCGAGTCGTGACTAGTCGAGACTAGTCAACATGATATAATTAAAAATATCTATACATTACATACTTAATTACTTATATATATATATATATATGATATATGTGTGTTCTAACTTCTACTTCTAAGTTGTAACAAAAAAATTTCTCTTTTCTCAAACTCCGCAAGCACACTGCACAGCAGTGGCTGCAAGACTGCACTGCAGTGCCAGTGGCCGCACTACTGCACTAGTCAGTAGTCGCTGCAACTGCACTGCACTACTACAGTGGCTACACTAAACTGAAATTGCAGCCACTGGAGGTGTTTGGAGACGACTGGAGGCGACTGGAGTCGCGACTGGAGTATTTAGGTTACATATATTGCTCAAGGGGCTTGTTTTTGTTAATGGGCTTTTCTGTTTTTTTATTTTTTACACCAGTCGCACGACTAGTCGACCCAGTCGACCGAGTCGAAGCAAGTCGCCCGAAATATGTACAAACAGCAAGTCGAGGTACCAAGTCAACCTTTAAATACCGACTGGTCGACTAGTCGCGACTAGTCGAGCGAAGTGACAACAATGATTACACAGAGATATAACTTAAACAAATAAACCACAGTTTCAAGAAATAAAAAGATATTTTAAAATCACTATGATCAGGCAGACAGGAAACAGTAAGAACAAAAAGAAGCAAAACTTCAAGTAAAACCTCCTAGAAAATTCCCGAGGAATTATTTTTCCAATGCGTCACCAAATCTGTACTTGACACGGGCCTTTTCAATATTTACTGAACCCAAAAGAAAAGTCAGATTCCGAAAGCTTTCAGCCATCAGATTGATTTAGAGATGGTTCAATTATCCCCCTGTACACCCAACAAGTACAATGGAGCGTAATAGAAGATAACATATCACTTCTTCCCATGCTCAAAAACTAAGACTTTTCAACAAATATTTTTACATAGGCACCCAAACAACTAAATTGTAGATACAGCTTCATAGCATCAAGGCAAAAAATTGTTGAAGTTTCTTTATTACTCATTCCAGCAAAGTCCGAGGAGGCATAGAGCATACTAAGGGAAACTTTTTCAATTTCCATGATTTACTGGTTAAACTCATGATCTGGAAGATCTTTTGAGTTTTGACACAAGTAACTACATTCCATAGAAGATGTGAACATGTGGCTAATTTATTTTCCCCAAAGCTTTGCAAAATGGGACCTAGTTACATTATAGTTCAAGAGTTACTACAACATATCCAACACTTCAAAGGATCAGCTTGTTGATATAGCAAAGAGTCAAAGACTACCTTCAGAAACAAGTCGCGGGGCAATATTGATTGGACGCATATAGTGAGTAATTACTCCAATTGGCACTGGAGCAGCTATAAGAGCAAGATAAAGCTTCTTTACCTTTTTTTCCTGATGTCAAACAGATAGAGAAATTAAAGACCATGATGTCAACTAGATATATATTTAAAGTCAAGAATATATATGGTAACTCTATAGAAATGAGGTAATAAATTTGTTATCCAATAATCTAGTACATTAAATGACAAAACATCAATTTCCCTTGCATAGCGAGGATTGATGGCCAGTAACTAAATAATTTGACTTTTTCCCAGTTGATCTCAATAGAAAATTAGTGGACTTACCCGGATTTTACCATGAAAAACGGAACAATAATCCTTTGTTCTAGCTAGCACAACACTGAACATGAATTAGACAAAAATTCCAAGGTCAACAAATACATCAAACTATGAGTACAAATAACAAGCAAGTATCTTAAATATTACAAATAAGTTACCAGCCTTCAGTACAATTGTCAATCTGATGAGTAGTCATAAGTGGATCAGTCAAACCTAGGGCACGAGTGGCAAATGTCGCACAACTTTCTTCAATGTTGTCTGTAGTTCCCCCTACCTAAACAAGACGCATGTAGAATAAGCACCACTGGCTAATTTCCAGAACTAATTAAATTGGTATGGATATGAGAAGCAATAGGCACTTAACAAAAGAAGTGATTCATTTGCTCCTCTCTGATATTGAAAAGTAATTACTTTGGCATATTTAAGCACAGGGGCGGACATAGAACCAAATACAAAAAACTGGACATTGAGACTTTAGCTGAAATATTAGTTAAGATCAGCCAATTATAGTTATTGACATCATACCTAGCGGTGGCAGGCCCGGTGATTAACCTGTGGAGTCAGCCCAACTGCACAGGGCCCAAAATTTTCAGGGCCCCCAATTTCACATAAGCCCATGATATTATGTACTATATATCAGCAGAAAAAGAGATGCAAAGTGATTTAGAGGGGAAAACGATGAAACACCAGTATAAATTCAAGAATGCATATTCTCATTATTATCTTATGACTTCCTTTCTCCCTCGAATTGCGATTATCATAAGCACATAGCTTCTACTCTTATATGAATATATATCTCTATTCAATCAAATTTATCTGTATATCAAGTCCAGTTCACAAGTAACACTTAAAAAAAATCTCTTATATATATATACTGTATTTTTTTTACCCATAATGAGGGCTTTTATATATACACTGTATATTTTTACCCATAATGCGAGACCAAATTTTCAAATTTAGCACCAGGCCTCTATATATGTTGAGCCGGGCCTGAGCGGTGGGTAGAGAGGTAGAGACTCTTTTCCATATCTTTTAAAAGTAAACAATCATTTATCACTTCAAATTTTAAGCAACTGGAATTTATCAGTCACATGGTGGAAACTTTAAAATGATTGTAATACAAAGATTAAAATGCACATGCACCATTTTAAACAGGTTCAAATACATAAACATATGAACACATATCTAAAAAATAAAAATTTGCAATTCTGCAATAAATACCGAAATATTGCTAAAACATACATGAAAAAGCTATAAGAAAGCACAAATTAGGCATCATGATATGTTTTAGGAAATAAGATTAATTTACTAAGAAATAATGCAAATAGAAAAGAAAAAACAATTAATTACGTACTGATGTACCAGCAGGCTTATCCAGGACAACATATGACTCAGTTACTGAAATAATTCTTGATCTCCAGTCAATCTCATAACACCTGGGAAAAAATGCAATCAACACTGACTACATATAAGAGATAGAGAGTTTGAACCCCAGGTCGGGACACTACGTGTATTTAATTTTCTGTAATTGACCTTTACCCAAAAAAAAAACTAGAAACATGTGTTTGGGGGGGGGGGGTAATTCCTGGAAAACGTTATTTACCTTGGAAAGCGTTTTGGATGTACATGCACCCGTAAGTACGTCCCAGTTTCAACAAACTCGTCAACAGAAGTAATCCTAAAAGTTTTTTGTGCTTCCCTCACAGTTTTTCCTTTAATTGACACTCTCTTACTTAAAACTGATGGATCTGTATATTCTTTGTACACCTCAATTTCTTCAGGAGTTGCAGTCGGAGGAGGTTTTGGACAAACAAGGGCATAGTAAACCGCACCAAAATGAATGAGATCTGCAACAAACCTTTAACGTCTGGTTCATTGGCAATTGCAATAGACACTCAAGAAAAATGTCCAAGAAAATGGACAACAATGTAGAAATACTTACAGAGGAGGAAGATCCAAAACTTTACAAATATATTCTAGAACAGTCCCTCCATCTTCAACAACCAAGTGTTCAATTCTTGGTGGTCCATGGTGGGAAGGGCAAGGTAGCAAGCGACCATACTCAGGGTTTCTGCAAAGCATTGAGTCCTAAAAATAAGTAAACATAGCATCAGGAAGTACAATATTTACAAAGGCTTACAAATTTTCTGCCAAAAGTTTTTTCACAATAAGTGGTACAAGATCATCTCCAATGCAAAACATAATCAATTATTGATAATATCTTACAAAATTGATATATGTCAGCACTCAACAGAGTGAGACAAAATCCAACGGTATATCACGGTTTGTTTTATGGTTACCAGGAATGTAGATTCAGAGTGCAGGCTTTATGCAAAGGTAGCACATCATTGCGAGTACATTCCATCATGGAATCAAGTGGTCAAGTTTTAGCTGTTCATTTTGGTCATAATAAGAACTTTTCTATCTTGGAACAGAGGCTATTTTGGTCTGCCTAGAGGGGTGTACTTAGACAACTAAGGCTGAAAGGAAAAAGAAAAGGGTGGGTTGGTACAGTCATTTCCTAGTTCCCTTGGAAGAATGAATTGCGTCATGATTGAGAATTTCTTTAAGTCATCAACAAGTTATAGATTATCCTTAATAAAATTTACTTGAACCATAAATTTTGAACCATTAAATTAAGAGAATGCTGACTAGATATAAACAAAATCTAGAAATTAAATTTCATATGAGGGAGAGTGGACCGTTAACTACATGAGTCTTTCTATTTTATTTCTCTGGTTTTATGCAATTGGTATTTTTTTCTTCTAATCCCTTTTAAGAAGCAATTTGTACTGCGAACCGAACACCAAGATTTCGGTTGTGACATTCAAGCATAAAAAAAATAGTTTAAAATCTCTACTTATCTGCACAAAAGGCATTAGAAGTTCATGCCAAAGTCTGATTTGATTAGTATTGATTAACATTAAAAAAATTTACTTTCTCATTACTTTTTTCTTTAATATGGATTCGTCCCTGAAGTCTTTTCCCTACAATTGCCCATTATTTGGTGCCGAAACCTGATTGCAACCCCTTCTAGTGTACCCAATTTTAGTTCTTTTTCTCTTTCCTTAACCCATGCAAGTCCGTAACCAACTAAGCAGACAGACTAGAATCACCACATTATTGTTCTTATCTAGGGCTGATCATCTGACCATAACTGTTCGAAGAAAAATTATGCTCAGGGACAAAGTGAAGCACACTTCCATAGTGCACTAAATATAAATCAATATCATATGCACGCAATGACTAGATAATAATTATTGACACATTTCAAAACAAACAAAATTTTCTAAAGACAACTAAGTTTCTACTAGTATGTAATCATCATACGCAACTTGTCTTATGATAATAAAACAAAACATAAATACCAATACCATTGAATCACATTTATTCTTCAACAATCATTAATAAAAATCTGAACCTCGCAGTTCATACATTTTAATTTAAGTGGATTAAATTTGATAAGCACAAATCAAGAAGTACATAGTGCACCCCTTCTTTTCTCTGATACATCCATACAAACCCTTCGAGATATATACCAACCCAATTACACTTACACATATAATCAAGAAAACTTGATTAGTATCTTATAAAATTGGTTGTATGCACCATACAAACACATGAACACATATACATGAAATTCATTAGAAGGGGTTAGAAAAGGGAGAATTTAGAAGGTACCCATTTGTAAAAGTGGTGGTACTATGCACTGTAACAGCAGCAGAATGAGAACAGAAGCTTCTTCTTAGTGTGTTTGTGCGTGTAAACAAGTGAAAATTGCGGCGTCTAAGAGTATGAGTAGAGGCTAAAGTGCGCACTCGTGCTAATGGGCCCACCAAACTGGTGTTGCAGAACATTAAAGACATTAAATTATTCGACAGGAATGAAGTGAAACTCGGCATGTTTGTGGAAGAAATGGATTCAAGAATCAAAGAGGTTTGCAGTGGTTTGATGAAAAGGGCGTCTTTTCTTTTAATTTTTCATTTTTTAAAATTACTAGCTGTATCTCCGACCCACAAAAGTAATTAACTAAAATCCCAAGTGACATACTAAAAATAAAATTTATAGAAAATAGGTAAAAAAATGTATCACTCCAATTGGTCAAAATCCTTATCTATAATTTTAGTCAACGTGATGACATTGGCTATATTTGCTGAACCCACCTGTAGCAAATTTATAAATCATCCGTTATCATAATGGAATAATATTTTCTATTTTTAACAACTTCAAATAATAATCAATTACTATTTTTAGAATATAACCAATCATTATAGCCAATTCCATTGGAGCATAATATCTTACGGGTTCAACAAATTTTAGCTAATTATCTATTTACATCAATATAGCCAATCAATTTAGTCAACCCCGTTAAGATGCTTTTAGAGCATCTCCTAAAATAATTAGCTAAAATAGTTAGCTAAATTTTAGATATGGTAAATGATGTGTTGCTCCAATGGAATTAATTATAATCGTTAGTTATATTTGAAAAACATATTTTTAATTTATTTTCAAATTTCAAATTTCATTAATTTATGCATAGATACATACTATTTTACTTAATTTCCAACTTTGCAATGTTCTTGAATCTATCTATCTATCCTATCTATTTGTACTATACTATTATAAGCAAACCAACATGTATTTGGTTGGTTGATAGTTTGGTTTTCTAAATAATAATCGTTAGATGTAAATATAGATAAATGAGAATCGTTGGATGTAATATTAAAAAATATTCTTTTTTTGATATCTAAAATGCTCCCACGGATTCAAGGTTCGAATCACGTCAACAACATATTATTATTAAATATTCATATCATCTATTTTTCTAAGCTACATTCAAAAGTTCAAGATATTATTTCGTCGACAACATATTAAGAATTTTTAAGATCAAAATACAAATAAATGCTAATAAAATAAGATAAAAAATACTAAAAAATCATATAAAAAATACTATTATAAGCAAACTACCCTATATTTGGTTTGTTGGTAATTTGGTCCTCTAAATAATAACCGTTAGATGTAAATATAGAAAAATGAGAACCGTTGGATATAATATTAAAAGAATATTATTTTCTTGGTATATAAAATACTCCCACGGGTTCAAGATTCGAATCCCTTCAACAACATATTATTATTAAATATTTATATTATCTATTTTTCTAAGTTACATTCTGTTGTATTTTTTATTGTTATGAATTATTTTAAAAAATAATTCTTATTTATTCAATGAGTTTTGTAACGTAAAATGGAGGGCTTATTCTTTGGATCAGTTTTTTTTTTTAAAAAGGTTGTCCAGGTTCTCTGTATAACGGAAACGAAACTTATGCTTTGACCTGATTCTCAGCCATTTGCATGATCCTTGCTTTGCATTTATGTATTATTTTACTATAAATTGATAGGAGTTTTTCAGTGTTAAACACACACATTCTCTACACACATTTTGATGTACAAAAAATAGCTTCACCATCTCTTTTCCTTAAGTTTTAGTCAGGCTACCAATCAACCTTTCTCATGCAAATCTTTGTCTTCTAGTGCATTGTTTTTGTATAAATTATTATAGCCTTCACTCATTCTTCTTTCATGTGTGTACCACTTTACCAGTAAACAAGTTTTATACTTGTTTCTTTGTTCGGCTCCATCACTTCTACTGTATACTATCCTTTTTACACCTCCTGTTAGCCATCCTCCGAAGCAAACTGAGCAGTATAGTATAAGGTGTAAGATCGATCGATAATTTCTTGGTGTACAAAATTATCGTACGAAAATTTTCTGGGCTGTTTTATCCTAGGGGCGACGTGGCAAAAGTGATTGTCTTGCACTTTCGGGCATAGCCGCGAAACGTCTTAAAGAGAGCGTGATCCGTGACTCATCCCAGAAAAATTTGGTATTCTCTTTTTATTTTTCAGATTTTAATAATCGTAAAATAGTATTTTTTTTTGTTACAACAATTTTAAGACGTTTCCAAAGTTTTACGATTTTTAAATATTTGTTTGCCATGTCTACCGTTGATTTTTCTGGTAATATTGCTTTTGATATTAATAAGCCTTTTCATTTTGAGGGTGTGCACTTTAAGCGTTGGAAACAAAAAATGCTTTTCTTTCTAACCATGCGTAAAGTAGCTTATGTTTTGTCGACCCCAAAACCTGTTATACTTGCTCCCTCCACTACTACTACTACTCCTACCAAGTCCTCTGAAATTTTACCACCCGCTAATGTTGAACTTGCTAAGGAGATAGAGTCATGGGTAGAAAATGATTTTCTTTGTAAGAATTTTATTTTGAATGGCTTATCCGATAATCTGTATGACTACTATAATTCTGATAAGTCGGCCAAAGAAATTTGGGAAGCACTACAAAAGAAGTACGATACTGAGGAGGCTGGCACCAAGAAGTATGCGATAAGCCGCTATCTCAAGTTCCAAATGACCGACGACAAGTCTGTGGAAGAACAGTCACACGAGCTGCAAAAGATTGCACACGAGATCATCACAGAGGGGATGCCTTTAGATGAACAATTCCAAGTAGCTGTGATAATAGACAAGTTACCGCCAAGTTGGAAGGATTTCAAGAACGTCCTAAGGCATAAGACGAAGGAATTCTCCTTAGAGAGTCTTATCACTCGCCTCAGGATTGAAGAAGAAGCAAGGAAGCAAGATCAGAAGGAAGAGGTGTTGGTTGTCTCCCACAACAAGCAAAGGAAGAACTCTGGTGCGGGTTTGAAGCCTAAGACAAAGAATTTCAAGAAGGTGAACCGCAACCCGCAAGGAAACTCTCAAGCTCCGAAGAATCAGACAGCGCAACAACCATCCAAGAATGCCGCTGGAACTTTCCACTGCTTCAATTGTGGAAAGCCAGGACATATGGCGAAGAAGTGCAGACTCAAGCGTCAAGCTCAACCACAAGCAAACAACATTGAAGAAACCTTCGTAGCTATGATCACGGAGGTTAAACTTGTTGGTGGAGTTGATGGGTGGTGGGTAGACACCGGTGCCTCCCGCCATGTCTGCTATGACCGCACAATGTTCAAGACATATGCGGATGCTGAAGATAAGAAGGTGCTGCTAGGAGACTCCCACACCACCAATGTTGCTGGAATTGGAAATGTGGAGCTCAAGTTTACCTCTGGAAAGACCCTACTGCTGAAGGACGTCTTGCACACTCCAGAGATGCGAAAGAATTTGGTTTCTGGGTTTCTACTAAATAAGGGAGGGTTTACCCAGACTATAGGTTCTGATTTGTACACCATCACTAAGAATGGTACTTTTGTGGGAAAAGGGTATGTTGTAGATGGAATGTTTAAGTTGAATGATGAAGTTAATAAAATTTCTATTTCCTCTTACATGTTGACTCATTTCAATACTTGGCATACCAGACTCTGTCACGTTAATAAACGAAGCATAATAAATATGAGCAACTTAGGATTAATTCCTAAGTTGTCCCTCTCTGATTTAGATAAATGTGAATATTGTAGTCAAGCGAAAATCACTAAGACTCCCCACAAGTCAGTAGTGATTAAAGAAACAGAACCATTAGATCTAATTCATTCTGATATATGTGAATTAGATGGAGTTTTAACTCGAAATGGTGAGAGATACTTTATCACATTTATCGATGATTGTTCTGATTATACTTTTGTTTATCTTATGAAAAACAAAAGTGACGCATTTGACATGTTTAAGTTATTTGCGAATAGAGTTGAAAATCAGTACAAGAAGAAAATCAAGAGACTTCGTAGTGACAGAGGAGCAGAGTACGAATCAAACTTATTTATCAAATATTATGACTCTCATGGTATTATACATGAGAGAACTGCTCCTTATTCACCAGAAATGAATGGAAAAGCCGAAAGAAAAAATAGAACTCTGACGGAGTTAGTAGTTTCCATTATGCTTGGTTCTGGTGCGGCATCTCACTGGTGGGGAGAGATCATACTGACGGTCTGTCATGTACTCAATAGAGTACCAAAAAGTAGAAGTATGATAACTCCCTATGAGACGCTTAAGCGTAGACAACCTGATACTTCCTACTTTAGGACTTGGGGTTGCCTAGCTTACGTTCGGATCCCTGATCCTAAGAGGCTTAAACTTGCGAGTAGAGCCTATGAGTGTGTATTTGTTGGATACGGCATTGATAGCATAACCTACAGATTCTTTGATTTAAATGCACGAGTTATAGTAGAATCAGTCGATGCTGTTTTCTACGAAGACAAGTTTCCATTTAAATTGAGGAATAGTGGGGGTGCATCAACGAGTATTACTCCTCGTTTAAAGGAGAAAGAACACACCGAGGATTTAGAAACCGAACCGAGGAGGAGCAAGAGAGCTAGAGTCACCAAAGATTTTGGATCTGACTTCTACGCTTATAATCTTGAGGAAGATCCTACCACTTTTAAAGAAGCCATGTCTTCTTTAGATGCCGATCTTTGGCAAGAAGCCATTGGTGATGAGATGGATTCTTTGGAATCCAATAAAACTTGGCATTTGGTTGATTTACCTCCTGGTTCTAAGTCAATAGGATGTAAATGGATCTTTAAGAAGAAATTAAGACTTGATGGGACTGTTGAAAGGTATAAGGCTCGTTTAGTAGCCAAAGGCTTTAAACAGAGAGAAAATGTGGATTTCTTTGACACATTTTCACCAGTCTCGAGGATGACATCCATCAGAGTTTTAATTTCTATAGCTGCCATCCATAATCTAGTGATTCACCAAATGGATGTGAAGACTGCATTCTTAAACGGTGAACTAGAAGAGGAAATTTACATGGATCAACCCGAGGGTTACATGATCCATGGGCAGGAAAAGAAGGTGTGCAAGCTAGATAAGACCATATATGGACTTAAGCAATCACCTACTTTATGGCATGAAAAGTTTGACAAACTTATCATGTCGGATGACTTTAGAGTCAATGAAAGTGACAAATGCATTTACTACAAATTCAAAAATGACACTTGCACTATTATCTGCGTATATGTAGATGACCTGCTGATATTTGGTTCAAATATTCATGCAGTAAATAAAGTGAAATCATTGTTGAATGCCAACTTTGATATGAAAGATCTTGGAGAAGCAAGTGTAATCCTTGGTATCAAGATTACTAGGTCAAAAAAGGGACTTTCTTTGGATCAATCTCGATACGTCGAAAAGATCTTAAAGAAATACAATTACTTTGACTGTAATCCTGCTAGTACATCATATGACCCTAGCGTTAAGTTGTTTAAAAATGAAGGTCATGGTGTAAGACAACAAGAATATGCAAGTATCATCGGCAGCCTTAGATATGCCGTTGATGGCACTAGACCCGACATAGCATATGTCATGGGATTGTTGGGCAGGTTTACCAGTAGACCTAGTATAGAGCATTGGCATGCTATTGAGAGGGTCATGAGATACCTCAAGAAAACTATGACCTTTGGATTACACTATGGAAAGTTTCCCGCTGTCCTTGAAGGATACAGTGATGCTGACTGGAATACCCTGTCAGAAGACTCCAAGGCAACAAGTAGCTATATTTTCAATATAGCCGGTGGTGCTGTTTCTTGGAAATCAAAGAAACAGATTATCTTAGCTGAGTCCACTATGGAAGCAGAATTGATTGCACTAGCCATAGCTAGTGAAGAGGCAAGTTGGTTAAGAAACTTGCTAGCAGAGATCCCTTTATGGGAAAAACCGGTTCCATCTGTATTGATCCATTGCGATAGTACCGCGGCTATCGATAAGGTTCAGAACCGTTATTTTAAAGGTAAGAAACGACACATACGTCGTAAGCACAGCACTGTCAGAGAGTATCTCTCTAAAGGAGCTGTTAGAGTTGATCATATAAGATCAGATGATAATTTGGCAGATCCTTTGACGAAAGGATTAGCCAGAGAGAAAGTCCATAAAACTTCGGTGAATATGGGACTATTGCCCGTAGAGAGTAGTCACTCATGATGGGAACCCAACCTAACTGACTGGAGATCCCAAGAAATAGGTTCAATGTGGTAATAACAAGTCATGGAGTGATATGCGAAGAACATGCGATTTTATATTTTTTAAGGCATGTTTCCTGAAATGATAAGAGGTTGAGTTATTTAATACTCTTATTGAGCTCTATACTCTATTTGGAGGGAGTACCTAACTTCGGGAGTACTCTTGATAGACTCACCGATGTGAATGTAGAAGTGGAGGCCGCTTCTTATGAAATTTTGGGCATAAATTTCTAAAGCGTTCACATACTAGGATAGACGTGCATGGCCTATAATGCACGGGCTAATTGACTACACCTTGAAAGGTTGTGCGTGGTTTGATGCCTGGGATAGAGTTCAAGACTACGAGTCACTCTTATTTAACTAAGGATCTTATTCACTACGCAAAGGTTCAAGTCTGAAGACACCTTTGTTTATGTACAATCTTACTGTTTCGAAAACTGCTCAGTTATGCTGTTATTTTTTAAAATATTCAAGTGGGGGATTGTTGTATTTTTTATTGTTATGAATTATTTTAAAAAATAATTCTTATTTATTCAATGAGTTTTGTAACGTAAAATGGAGGGCTTATTCTTTGGATCAGTTTTTTTTTAAAAAAAAGGTTGTCCAGGTTCTCTGTATAACGGAAACGAAACTTATGCTTTGACCTGATTCTCAGCCATTTGCATGATCCTTGCTTTGCATTTATGTATTATTTTACTATAAATTGATAGGAGTTTTTCAGTGTTAAACACACTCATTCTCTACACACATTTTGATGTACAAAAAATAGCTTCACCATCTCTTTTCCTTAAGTTTTAGTCAGGCTACAAATCAACCTTTCTCATGCAAATCTTTGTCTTCTAGTGCATTGTTTTTGTATAAATTATTATAGCCTTCACTCATTCTTCTTTCATGTGTGTACCACTTTACCGGTAAACAAGTTTTATACTTGTTTCTTTGTTCGGCTCCATCACTTCTACTGTATATTATCCTTTTTACACCTCCTGTTAGCCATCCTCCGAAGCAAACTGAGCAGTATAGTATAAGGTGTAAGATCGATCGATAATTTCTTGGTGTACAAAATTATCGTACGAAAATTTTCTGGGCTGTTTTATCCTAGGGGCGACGTGGCAAAAGTGATTGTCTTGCACTTTCGGGCATAGCCGCAAAACGTCTTAAAGAGAGCGTGATCCGTGACTCATCCCAGAAAAATTCGGTATTCTCTTTTTATTTTTCAGATTTTAATAATCGTAAAATAGTATTTTTTTTGTTACAACACATTCAAAAGTTCAAGATATTATTCCGTCGACAACATATTAAGAATTTTTAAGATCAAAATACAAATAAAACTAATAAAATAAAATAAAAATACTAAAATAATAAATCAAAAATACTAAAATTCATCTATCCTTGCGGGTTTTAGAACAGAAGCTTATCTTTGAAGTCACGGCGTCGCAACAATGATAGTCCGTATTTTACAAATTGCTACTAGCTCGTGTTTAGTTTGGTAGTTTGGACTTTGATATAGTAAATAAAAAACAGATGTAAAAATTGACATTCAAACACGGTGATTCATTTTAATGGCAACATTCCTTTTTACTATCAATGCAAATTGCACATTTGCACCTCAATTCCTTGCATAGATACAAAGTCTACTATTAAAAAAATATCGAAAGGGGCAAGAGTTATGATAATCATTAAGTTTTATGTGCATGATAACTAAGGGGTCATTTGTTAATTACTGAATGACACTGAATTAGTTGGACCATGAATCATTTATTGTTCTCTGGACCACTCTGCCTTAAAATTTTGTCTGGATGGTTCAAAACTCTACTGTTTCTTCTCGCCTCTTTATATATTATATATTAGAATACATATTTGTTTTATGTTGCATTATACGACTTATAATTATTTATTGTTATATATATATTTTATTTGTACTAAAATTATTAGTATATAAATATGAATTAAAAGTTTATATTAATTGTAATAAACAATTAACTTTAGAGTTGTAAAATGTTTTTGTTATTTTTTTGAATTTAAGTTTATAATTTATTTTTGAATACTTGCAAAATATTTGTTTTATTTTACCCAAGTTTCTAAATTTCTAAATTTATAGTTTACATCTTTGTTGTTCATATTTTTATTTTATCGAGATGAACAAAATTTTAATCTATTAGTTTTATAGGTTTAGAAAACTATTAATGTTATAGAGTTGACATTTACTCGTAGATACATACAGTAGAATCTCTATACAATATATGCTTGGAACTAGAAAAATATATTATTATAAGGAGGTTAGTAATTTTTAAATGAATTTATATAGTGTTTGGATCATAATTTTTTATTATTCTAAGGAAGAGAGGTTCTACTGTATTTGCAAAATATTACTATTACTTATATTTAAATGAATTTGTTGATAAAGACAAGACAATAAAAATATATTTGTTGATTTTTTTTATTTGTTAATTCAAAAAAAAATCATTGGAACCATTCAGTAATTTTGTTATTTCAAAAAATTATTCATTCAGAAACCTTTTTTATTCAGAAATTTGACTCCTTCAGAAATTCGACTCATCCAGAAAAATGATTCAGATTTAACAAATGACCCCTAAATAAATAGTGAAGGAAAGAGTTTTCAATTTTTAGATACATAAATGGGAGAAAGAAAAATATAACCGGGGAAATAGGGAAAAAAAATAATGAAAATAATTCGGGGTATTAAAATTAGAGGGAAATGTGAGGGGAGGGAAGATGGGAAAGCGAGGGAGATGATTGGATGTTCTTACGCTATCTCAATTGGTAAAAAGGACTGCCATGTTGGATTTAGCTAACATTTAACAAGTGTAATGGTTGGAGATGCTCTTATAACATGTTTAATGCACATATATTTTTAATATTTTTTATTATATTAATTCATAATTTTATTCATAGTATTCATTTTAATTTTATTAATATTTATAATTTTAAAATACAATTTTTTAACTCTTAATATTTAATAATATTTTGAAATAATTCTTTTACGTTGTTTATATGTAAATATTTTAATATTATTCTTTTACGTTTGTTATATGTAAAAGAATATAATATAATGTGAATTAATCAAAATATTATGTAAGTATTATGTCAATACTAATTAACTAAGTCTCGAGTATTTTGTTATATTAATCCATGTACATAACTTTTTCTATGTCATTTAACATATGATCCCCATGTATTATTGCTATCAATAATATACATAAGCATTGTATTAATAATTTTTTTATACTATAATTGATATAAATTGATATTTATATATTTGATTTAACAATTCTTATCTAACTGGAATTACCCATAAATTGAAAAAAAAATTAAGAATTTTTACATGGAAAATTCTATTAAATATAAAAAATCTAATTATATTTGGTTTAAATTATCAAAATACACTTTTTAGTTTTTAAATATAATCATACTATTAATCAAATATATATTTTTATATTAGATCTAACGGCTCTCATCTTTCTATTTAATATCTAACGGTTCAACATAGAAAACACAATTATATTTATTTTAAATTATCAAAATACACTTTTTACTTTTTAAATATAATACTACTATTAATCAAATATACCTTTTTATATTAGATCTAACGATTCTAATCATTGTATTTAATATCTAACAGTCCTTATTAATTTGGCCGTACAGTGGTCGTAGAGGGACCGAACTATCAAAGTTTTGGATAAGAACCCCCTTACGCTTATTATATATAAGGATATAATATGTATATTAATTAATTTTCTTTATGACATCAAAAAAGTTTTTTTAATTTTTGACTTTTTCGTTGCATAACAATATTTTTCTAGGATTTCAGTCGAATTATGATGCACGAGAGTTCATTGAGGTTCCAATGAATACGAGAAGATAAAGTTAGAACAAAGGCGCTTTTAAGGAAGTATGATGACATGATGCCATGATCACGTTGTTGGATTGTATGACCATGCCAAAATTGAAAAATACATCGGTAACATTTTAGTTGCAAGATGAGAGTTCTGCATGAGCATGCTACTTTATAATAAATATTTTAATTTTAATTAGATATGGTTTTATTGTGTTATAGGATTTGCTATCTGTATATAAACAATACTACGATGTAATAAATGATGAATCTATTATTCAAATTAAAAACAAGATAGATAGATTACTCTTCTTTCTTGTGGATTCAAGAAAAACTCCACTGTGAATTCAAGAATTGCCTTGTGGATTCAAGATTTTCGAGAATTTCTCTAGTAAGAGTTCATGTGAGTATTAACATTTTTTTTTACTTCCATGTTACGTTAGTTGGCATCAAAGCAGGTTTTTTCCTGTCCTTTCGTTAATTGATTCGATATGGGCACTACACCATAGATTGGCTATGGCAACCAGATTTCTAAAAATTTATGAAAAAACATTGTTATTGAGAGACCAAATCACATAGATGTCAACGATTTTGAAAAACATTGCAATTGAAGTGAAAAAATTGGAGCGAGATTAAAATTTGCATTATATTATAATGGTGTTTTTAAGGCGTTGCCGTAGATAACAAATTTGGGCCCAAAATATTGGCGGGCTTCCAAAAAACTAAGCGGGTTTTTCAACTTTTCTTCCGGCTTACCAAACACTACGCCATAAATGGCCTTTTGCAACCACAAAACTATGTTGCTATAAGCCCAGTTTCGCGTTGCTATAGCCCCAAAAAGGGCTATGGTAACATCAGAGCCGTGTTAGGTTCTCAGCAGTTGCTATAGGGGTCTATAGTAACATACTGAGGACCCCAAGGTAACATAGCAAACTGTGTTACTAAAGATATCTACAGCAACACAATAAACATTCTACAGCAACATACTTTCTGTGTTACCAAAGATATTAAAATTTTGCAAAAAAGTGGGTCCCACATGTGGGGCCCACGTGTTATATTATCAATTCCAACACACAATTATACCTATAGTAACACCCTAAGTATAATAAAATAAAAATATGTTGTTTAAATATTATATTTCCCACCAAATAAACCAACAACTAAACCAAGTCCTAATTTCATTCACCAATAAGATAACCAATCCAATAACAAACCAACCACATCAGCCAATAATATCCACCAACACTAGAGAACATAAATTAAAACGTACAAGTACTACAAGAAAATTACATGTTCATTTTTAACAACCACATTGCAAAGTCATAAGCGGGATAGAAAAACCTATACTAGGTCATCAAAAGGCACTGTCTAAACCACTAGATGTCTAAGAGCCAAGTCCATCACTCATTTGACAGAACTTCCTTCTTTGCCTCCAACATTTTCATTTTTGCTTGAGTATGCATCTACAACACATAAGTAGTTCTTGAGTATGCACCACCAAGCCCCTCCCGAGGCAACAATGTTTCCCTAGCAAGAAAAAATAAAGGAACCAAAAAAATAAATGCTTCGACAAAAATCAACTTTCATCTTACATTTATGGATTAAAATTAATTTAGCGGGATTATACTAATAGTAAAATACACTCTCTGCACTTGGTGAACATTAAAGAAATTAACAGAATTTACATTTCTTTCTGCTGCAGCAAGGCATGTAACATAATCAGAATGTTGACGAAGAGTCCTGGTGCAAGTTCCATTGGACAAAGAATTCCATGTTTGGTACAATATATGTTAGTCCAAATATTAATAAGAGATGACGTTCTAAAGTTTGCAATTTAGACAAGGACAACTTTCTATATAGACCTTGACAATAGTGTCAGATGAGCAAGAAACTAGTTTATTACCACCTGCGAGGACAACATCATTGACCTGCACAAATCAAATAGTTCCACGAAAAGATAAGACTTTCTATCTCAGCAATTGAAAGGATATCAAATTATGCGTTCAACTATCCGGCAACAAATACGTCCCATATTTAATCCTTGAATTTTTTTATCAATGATATTAACAGAATTCTTAAACACCCCAGTATATATGTATATTTTAAGTTGGGATATTTACGAGCACATACAGTAATTAAACTGTCATAAGATGCATAATGTTCAATGTTGTGTCGAATAAAGTAGGAGATAAAGATGAAGTTCACCCTTTCCACTGCTCTCAGGCATCAGGTATATCTGTCACATAATACATTAAATTCAAATACAAAACTAACACAAAATGCTGGCATAACCATTTATTAAAAGTTGTGAATCCCACACTATACTATTTTGAAGTTTTGAATTTGAGCAGGTTGGGAATCAGCTTGTTAGCTATCCATTAGAAATGGTTTTGAACATCTTAATGACATATATGGAAATAATTATATGAGTATATTGTTCCTTAACACTATGCTAGATTCTTCAGTAAATTGTTCAGAGCAGTAAACACTTGCGCAGCTCTGATAGATAAAATTCATAAAATTCTGTTTATATATATCCAGGCTAAAATCCATTTTTTAATATCAACTGCTTTGTCAAATTAAATAGCTTTCTAAATAAAATCTGAATTGGGGTCCACTTCTATGTTAACAATCAGTTTACGTCATGTTTAGCATAATGGCAAAAAAAATGTTATCAATTAAAATTTAAAATATAGAATTCTTACTTGACCGTTGTAGTTGAATATATACGGATAAGAGAGGTGCCAGTCTGTTGGAACGTATGATTACTGTTCTGCGTTTTACTATATGATTGATTACGAGTTCGAAAAGAAAACTGTACCTTAATCGATACGATTCTGATCCACGTCTTCTACTGAATTCCTTGATTCCCTTCGAGCGAAGTGTGGCCTTCGATCTCCCGAAGTTTTCCTCTCCTTAAAGCCTCGAAATCCCAAAACCCTAGCTCCTTGCGGCTGCCCTAGGTTTTAATCTCGAATTATGAAAAAAACGTTTTCAGCTTTAGGAGAACAAGAATATATATAGGCTCCAGTAGGGATCATGGACAATTAGGTCGGGCCTCCCAATGACATTCTGGGTCAAGCCCAATGTCATTAAATATTAATTCTATCCACTAACGAATTAATATTTGCACTACCTTTCCTAATACCGTAATTATTTTATTATTAAATTCGGCTCCTATATTATTTGCTTATTAAATTCCCCATGTTTAAGATATCGTATGTCCATTAATTAAATTAATTTCTGATAATTAATTTAATTAATATCTTTTTATCCTTGATCATCCACTCAACCTTATAATTATGCAAGAACAAATCTGCCTGCAGGACTAAAGCATAATTATCTTTATGAGCTTTCAAGAGGACATCATCAACCCGAATATTATCAGGACATGGTTTCCTTATGTAGTTAATATCCCACTCTGCATGCAATGTCATTGCTCAATATATAATATTATAATTAACAATTAATTACATCACATATGAATCAAAGCATGTGCATTGCATACAAGTGTCAATCACTACACTTGGATTGAGAACCTAAGCATTAATAATATCATAGAATCTTAGTTCTTCTTTATTGTCAGAATAGAAGAACAATTCTAATATTTCGATCCTGTTCAATATACACAAAGTATACAAGTATTATTTAATAGTCAAGATAAACTATTCCCAAATAATACTTCAGTTATTCCAGTAGTTTGTCTAATTCCACTTAAACTGTGAACCCTTTATATTATATATAGACACTGATAATTTAATCTTCTGTTATCCCATTTGATACTAAATTATCCACAATATATAATAAACAGACAATGTAAAAATATGCAATCAAGATTCTCAATAAAATGGACAATGTTTATATACTACTAATGAATAGTTTAGTATAAAACCCAACAATCTCCCACTTATACTCAAGCTATTCTTTGAGTATATCAGTGTTTATTCATATAATCCGCTACCAGTTTAAATAACTATTCCGTGACCAGACATCTGACTCCTATCGCCTCCACGTGTTCTTCAAAAACCTTAGATGGTAAACTCTTCGTGAAAGGATCAGCCCGGTTGTCCTTTGACTATATCAGTCACAATAATATCTCCTCGCTTAACGAACTGTCGTATGAGGTGATAATTACGCTCAATGTGTTTTGCTGCTTTATGTTCTCGTGGTTCCTTTGTATTTGCAACAGCACCAGTATTATCACAATAAATTGTGATTTGCCGTGGCAAATTAGGAACTACATTCAAATCCAGCAGGAAATTCCGGAACCATATAGCCTCCTTGGCTGCCTCAGAGGCTGCCACATATTCAGCTTCCATGGTTGAGTCTGCGATGCATTTCTGCTTCACACTCCTCTATATTACAGCTCCACCTCCTAAAGTAAAAACACACCCCGAGGTTGACTTCCTCTTATCCCTATCTGTCTGGAAATCTGAATCGGTATATCCCACAGGAAACAAGTCTGAAGCCTTGTAAATTAACATATACTTCTTAGTCCTTCGCAGGTACTTAAGTATCGTTTTTACTGCACTCCAATGTTCCTGACCTGGATTGGACTGATATCTACTGACCATGCCTACGGCAAAGCAAATATCAGGTCTCGTGCATAACATAACATACATTAAGCTTCCACATGCTGAAGCATAAGGAACTGCTTTCATGTTCTCTATCTCCTTAGGTGTCTTAGGACACTGCTCCTTTGATAGAGAGACTCCATGTCTAAAAGGTAAATTACCCTTCTTAGAGTCCTGCATGTTAAAACGAGCCAATACCTCATCAATGTACGGTTCTTGAGATAAAGCCAACGTTCTTTTCTTGCGATCTCTTATAACTTTGATCCCAAGAATGTATGCGGCTTCACCTAAGTCTTTCATTTCAAATTGTTTGAACAACCATGCCTTAATAGATGACAACATCTCTACATTGTTTCCAATGAGCAAAATGTCATCTACATATAGTACTAGAAAAACCACTGCATTTCCTTCACTTTTCTTATACACACATGCTTCGCTTGGACTCTGATCATAACCATTTGACTGGACGGCCTGATCAAAACGAATGTTCCACTCCCTGGAAGCTTGTTTCAGTCCATAAATGGACTTCTTAAGCTTACACACTAGATGCTCTTGGCCCTCTTTGATGAATCCCTCTGGTTGCTGCATATGGATGTTTTCATCAAGACTTCCATTTAGGAAAGCTGTCTTGACATCCATTTGCCAAATCTCATAATCGAGATGATCTGCTATAGATAAAAGAATCCGGATTGACTTAAGCATGACTACCGGAGAAAAGGTTTCCTCATAATCAATTCCTTGTTTCTGAGTATACCCTTTCGCAACAAGTCTTGCTTTCCAGGCTTTCACCTTTTTGTCAGATCCTCTTTTTCTTTTGTAGATCCACTTGCATCCAATGGATTTTACACCATTGGGTGGTTCCACGAGATCCCAGACTTCATTGGAATACATAGATTCCATCTCAGATTGCATAGCCTTTTGCCAAAGATCTGCATCCTTATCTTGCATTGCTTCTTCGTATGTCCTGGGATCCTCATCATGTTCACCAGAGACTAAGTCCGAAGACTCTCCCAAAAACATGAACCTCTCAGGTTGTTTAACAACCCTCCCACTACGACGAAGCATTGGAGTGGTATTAGTGATAGGTTGTTCATTTACTTGTGGTTGTTCTACTTGTACCGGTGGCATATTAGAATTATCTTGTCCTCCCACTATTTCCTCTAAAACAACAGTACTCATGGGTTTGTGATTCATTATATAGTCTTCCTCTAAGAATCTAGCATTGGTGCTTACAATGATATCCCGATCCTTAGGACTATAAAACAAATACCCTTTTGTTCCCTTGGGATAACCCACAAACAGCCTCACTTCTGTACGAGAATCTAACTTAGTCACGTTCTTGTTCAGCACATGTGCTGGACAACCCCAAATCCGAATGTGTTTCAAACTAGGTTTGGTACTAGTCCACAATTCTTTTGGAGTTTTTGGAGCTGACTTAGAAGGTACCAAGTTTAGAAGATAAGCCGCTGTTTCTAGAGCATGTCCCCAAAACGACTTGGGTAAATTCGAATAACTCATCATCGATCTAACACTCTCTAAAAGAGTCCGGTTCCTTCTTTCTGCTACACCATTCTACTGAGGTGTGCCAGGTGCAGTCAACTGGGATGAAATCCCATGTTCTGATAAATATTCTCTAAATTCTCCAAGCAGGTATTCGCCCCCACGATCTGATCGTAGTGACTTGATACATTTTCCTGAATGTCGCTTCTCCGCACTTGCTTTGTACTCTTTGAATTTTTCAAAGCACTCAGACTTGCGGTGCAATAGATAAATGTATCCATATCTCGAATAATCATCAATGAAAGTGACAAAATATTCATACCCACCTCTCGCTTGGATATTCATAGGTCCACATAAATCAGTATGAATCAATTCTAACACATCTTTGGCTCTATTTCCTTTTGCCTTAAAAGGTCTACTGGTCATTTTTCCTTCCAAGCAAGATTCACAGACTGGAAATGGCTCCACTGCCAACGAGCCTAAAGGCCCATCTACTACCAATCTTTGAATCCTCCTCAAGTTAATATGACCTAATCTCAAGTGCCAAAGATATGTTTGGTTCAATCCAGAAGGTTCCTTTCTTTTACTAGAGGTAGAAAGTGTATAATTAATTTCACTTGGTTGCAGCATTGGTTCTATAGGATTAATAATATATAAATTGTCTTGCAATGTACCAGAACATATAACTCGTTTATTCATCATAATGGAAACATTACGATCCAAACAAACATTATAACCATCCATAGCAAGTTTAGAAACCGAAATTAAATTCCTTCTAAATGAAGGTACATAAAGACAATTATTCAAAACCAAAATCCTATCATAACCAAAAGATAAAGAAATAACTCCAACTGCAACCACTGCTACTTTCGTAGCATCTCCCATGAACACATATATCTCGCCATCTCTAAGCAGCCTGGTTTTCTGGAACCCCTGCATGGAATTACAAACATGATCAGTGACTCCTGTGTCTACACACCAAGTGCTCGTAGACATAGCCGCTATATATGTTTCCGTAACAAGAGAAAGAGACATACCAGCATTGTTCTTCTTAGAAAGAGGACAATCATTTTTCCAGTGACCCGACTGCTTGCACTTGAAGCACTTGCCCCTAGGCTTCTTCACTGAATTCTGAACTCCCAATGGTTTCACAACTTTCTGTGCTTGAACCTTCTTCTTCTTCTTTCCTTTCGGCTTTGAAGAAGAAACTTTCTCAGCCACATTTACCTGAACATGCTGCTGAAATAATGATTCCGCTGCCTGAAGCTCTGTCAGAAGTTCTGCAAGACTATACAACTTCTTGTTCATGTTGTAATTCAAGTGAAACGACTCAAAGCTTTTTGGCAAACTCATAAGTATGATATCGACCTGCGTTTCTGCATCAATATCAGGACCAAGGACCTCTAGTTCATTTATATGAGACATCATCAGAAGAACATGGTCCCTTACAGGTGTTTTTTCAGCCATCTGAGTGTTCATTAGAGACTTCATTGCTACTTGCCTAGCAGCCCTATTCTGATCTCCGAAAAGCTCCTTGAGATTAAAGAGCATATCTGCAGCAGTGGTCATGGCCTAATGTTGATGTTGCAAAACACCCGACATTGCTGCCAGAATGTAACATCGCGACATCTCATCTGCCTTAGTCCACTTCTTAAAATACTCTTTATCCTCATCCGGAGCATCGGCAACAGGCTGTTCCGGTTTGGGTTCAATAGTACAAAATTTGAACTCTTCAGCAGTCAACACTATGTCCAAATTGCGTTTCCATTCAATATAGTTAGGTCCGGTAAGTTTGTTATCCTTAAGTATGGTGAAAAGTGGATTAAAGCCCATTCTATCCTGAGAATCATGCATATAACACTTAATCAGAAAATTGCATATATCTTAAAACCTATTTGTTTCCTCTAACAATTAATTAAAATTAATGCACTAATATTTAAATTGCATAAATATCTGGTACGGCATGATGGGTGACATATATACCATTTAAATTTAAATATTACTTCGGTCCTACTACTAAATAATACTCCACGTTAGGGTGGACTATATATTATCTTTCATAGCTAAGTGTATACCATTATTTAGATCTTAAGTTGCCTTTAGTCAGACCCATCCGTTCGATGTATCAATGGATAAATCCCAGGTGTTTTCGGTGAAGTCACAGACGGACTCGCTTAAGAACACAACCCCTAAGACAGAAATATCCATTATCAACATCAATCAAGGAATGTCCAACTTTTTTCTCGAATTCTATGAAACTTGGTATGTCACGATGGGGTGAGCTTACCTTTCAATATTCGTGATTAACTTAAGAAGATTGTCCTAGTAATATCCTTAACACTACCCAGACGTCATAAATCATACGCCACGATGGGTGACATATATCCAATTCATAATCGTCCTAGTGTTAAATTACATACAACCAATAATGGATGACCATGGGATCTAATTTCAAATTAATTCCCTCTCTCACTTAGTATTTTACTTTGAGGATTTTTTTTTATATCTACATGCATCGTCCTATGTTAATTCTTCGAGGTCCACATGTTATCATAATAACAAGACAAAGAACACATAACATAGAAGAACATGGCATGACGATCAACATAATTAAAGCATAGCATATAACCCTATGTCCATGTCGTTCTAGCATACTAAGGTTAGTATTGCATGGCATGATAATCACATAAGGCATATAAAATTTCAATAATTAAAATAAATAGCAGAAATTATGTAAAACATAATAAAACACATCCACTATTATGGCCCCAGAAAATTAGCTTCGAATTCTTTCGTTGAAAATTTCCCGAAATCTTCAGGAGCCCGTTTGGAGGCCTAAACAGCGTCAGAATGGGTCGAAAAATCGGGGAATGGTTCTTTAGATGCATTCCAGCCTGTTCGTCTCGTTCTGCCGTTTCCGAAAAGTGCTTATTCGCCCAAATCGGACATCGTATGCAAAATCTGCAGCCAAAACAGCGAAGCTCCCACGAAAACAGTATGGCGCAGCGGAAGAACTCTGTTTCTCGTATCTCCGATGTTTAAACGATTACATACAACATAATACAGCAAAACAAACCTATTCTATTACATACATCTGATCATAATCTTAACTATCACGATAAACCCTCGTGATTTACAACAATCAAACATTCACAATAAACCACGTGATTTACAACAATCAAACATCCACGATAAACCACGTGGGATCCAATCACATAATCAAATAAAACATGACCATAATAGTGGATTACAACTTGCATCACAGAATCAATACAAGCAACCACCATATACATGCATATATAATTACGACATGGACATCATATCATAAAACGCAGAACTGCATAACCAGGCTCTTGATGCCAATTGTTGGAACGTATGATTACTGTTCTGCGTTTTACTATATGATTGATTACGAGTTCGAAAAGAAAATTGTACCTTAATCGATACGATTCTGATCCACGTCTTCTACTGAATTCCTTGATTCCCTTCGAGCGAAGTGTGGCCTTCGATCTCCCGAAGTTTTCCTCTCCTTAAAGCCTCGAAATCCCAAAACCCTAGCTCCTTGCGGCTGCCCTAGGTTTTAATCTCGAATTATGAAAAAAACGTTTTCAGCTTTAGGAGAACAAGAATATATATAGGCTCCAGTAGGGATCATGGACAATTAGGTCGGGCCTCCCAATGACATTCTGGGTCAAGCCCAATGTCATTAAATATTAATTCTATCCACTAACGAATTAATATTTGCACTACCTTTCCTAATACCGTAATTATTTTATTATTAAATTCGGCTCCTATATTATTTGCTTATTAAATTCCCCATGTTTAAGATATCGTATGTCCATTAATTAAATTAATTTCTGATAATTAATTTAATTAATATCTTTTTATCCTTGATCATCCACTCAACCTTATAATTATGCAAGAACAAATCTGCCTGCAGGACTAAAGCATAATTATCTTTATGAGCTTTCAAGAGGACATCATCAACCCGAATATTATCAGGACATGGTTTCCTTATGTAGTTAATATCCCACTCTGCATGCAATGTCATTGCTCAATACATAATATTATAATTAACAATTAATTACATCACATATGAATCAAAGCATGTGCATTGCATACAAGTGTCAATCACTACATTTGGATTGAGAACCTAAGCATTAATAATATCATAGAATCTTAGTTCTTCTTTATTGTCAGAATAGAAGATCAATTCTAATATTTCGATCCTGTTCAATATACACAAAGTATACAAGTATTATTTAATAGTCAAGATAAACTATTCCCAAATAATACTTCAGTTATTCCAGTAGTTTGTCTAATTCCACTTAAACTGTGAACCCTTTATATTATATATAGACACTGATAATTTAATCTTCTGTTATCCCATTTGATACTAAATTATCCACAATATATAATAAACAGACAATGTAAAAATATGCAATCAAGATTCTCAATAAAATGGACAATGTTTATATACTACTAATGAATAGTTTAGTATAAAACCCAACACAGTCCTCATCTAATGCAATGCCCAATTGTTGCCATGTTGCTCCTTTGTCCGTACTTCTCGCAACAACTATATCTCCTTGCATTGTAATTGAATTCTTAGTTTCAAAAAACAGAAACAGGGTGTTCTCCTGAAACAAAAGTAAGATCAATTAAGAAGAAAGCATAAATCT
Source organism: Heracleum sosnowskyi (assembly GCA_030848705.1). Classification (NCBI taxonomy): domain Eukaryota; kingdom Viridiplantae; phylum Streptophyta; class Magnoliopsida; order Apiales; family Apiaceae; genus Heracleum; species Heracleum sosnowskyi. The sequence goes on along the minus strand of CM061243.1, from coordinate 38,952,807 downwards.
TGTACCATCAGCGCATTTGACTGAACAAGCTGGAGTAACTTGTTTCCCCGTTCCACTTTCCTGTCAACTTTGTCATGATTTGTATTAAGCTCCTGCCATTCCACAGCTTCAGCCTCTAAACAACTTCTCCCCTGTATGAGCATTTTGATTTTCTCTTCAAGTTCCTGTAATGTCTTTTCATTATTAAGTATGACTTCTGCTTTCAATTCAAGATGTTTGAGCATACCCTGGTGCACTTCTCCATCCCCCAACTCTGCATTTACTTTTTTCAAATCTTCCTGATGTTCAATGGCCTGTTGCTTTTCAAGCTGAAGTTTTTCTATTTCAAGTAACAGTTCTCTTTCCCTATTACAAGATGTTTCCGCATCTTTTCTTGCTTCTGAGTAAACCTTAAGCAAGTTTAAAGATTTTGCCTGATAATCTGGAAAAAGCTGAGAGCAGAACATATGCTCCACTTCAGACATCCTGTCTTTTGCTTCCTGAATTGTGGCTACCAGTAAAGCACTGACTTTTGAGACATCTATTTCAGCATCGCTGTCAATAGAATACGGTAGTTCTGTGGAAGTTTGCAGATCTCCTTGCATATCTGAGACTATAACAAAATATATATCATTACACTATAAAGTCTAAGGTAATTATCATATTGGCATCCATACTTTATAATCTGTAGGAAAACTGTTAAGAGGATATTATTAGAGTTCTCATGATTAACACAACCAAGTAATTTGTTTTTTTTGCTAAGATCCAAGTAATTAATCTTAACAAGAAAAAGAACTGTACCAAGTTATTAGTTATTAGATCCAAATGAATCCTAAGACTATAAACGACATATTTGTACTTCCAACTATAATCAAAATTAAAATTACTAAAACACTCTAGCAACTACATTACAACCAAACCTACACAATTACAGACCCTCAATATATCCCGACATCAATCCAAACAAAACAGAAACAAACACTTCTCCAACATAAGCTGCCTTCGCAAATTAAAATCACGTAATCAAGTACTTCTCCATCACTTAAATTCAAATTACCAAATCGAAACAAACTACTCACAAATACAACAACTAACTCAACTAATTAGGTCAAGTAATAAGTCAATATTCCCAATATATATATATATACAAACATACACAAATAGAGACATACAAATAGCACAAACAGAGAGATATAAACGGTAAGAGTGTATGAGAACAATGTGAAATCAGGCCTTTTCAAATAGAGATAGAAGCATACCAAGATATCTGAGAGGTTGAAATTGGGATTTAGGGCTCAAAAGTTTCGATTGGTAATTTAGGGATCGAACCAAAACCCTTACAACCTGATTCAAAGCTCGAATCAATTAGTGAACTTCTAATTAGTGAGGCCCTAATTAGTCTTGTGAAGCCCTGAGAAGAAAACAAACCCTAATCAGTTGTCTTCAACAACTTAGACGAAACACAAATCAAATCGATTAGCAGTAGCAACGATGTACTAGATTGTACAACGGAGTAGAAATATAAATATTAATTGGCTCAATTGAACCAAGCTTTGAACCCTAATAACCCAAATCAACGAGAGAGGCCAGAGAAGCGAGAGAGGCTAGATGAGAGTGTATTAGCCCCCAATTTTCCCCCAAACTTGTATTTGACCATAATTCCAAAATTTTCATTTGCCGCTCTGTGTTCTTGTTTGCCGCTTAGAAAATGTCAATATATTTAGTGTACTTTTCTTTTTTCTTCTTAAAAAAATATTACAAATTTTATTGTTTTTTTTTTGTCAAAATTAAATTAATTATTTTCATTTTGTAATTAATCACAGTTTTACAACTAATATTTTTCTCTAATAAACTTATGAATGATTTTAATCAAAACTTAATAATTTTTGGATATTACTTTGTTTAAAACATTTTTATTCTAAATTTACTGAAAATATTTTTATTTGATGGAATATTACTTTTTGTACTATTTTTATTCTAAATTTATTAAAAATATTTTAAATTTTATGAAATATAAATAATTCAATAATTCTATGGAATATTACTTTTTCTAATGATAACTTCAATGATTTATTAAAATTATTTACTTTTAAATTTAAACAATTATCAAACTAGTACTTATATAAAAAAAATTAATTTGTTCATTAATACTCTATGGTAACACATCTCACTATGTTATCCAGTGTAACACCTTTTACAACTAAGGTAACATATGTTCATGGCTTTGGTAACATCCAAAATCACTGCGTTACGATAGCACAAAAATTGTATAGCTATAGTAACATCCAATAAGGTAACACCCCCTAATTTGTTGCGATAAGCCGCGTAGTGAAACTAATAAAAAAAAAGGAAAAAAAAGAAACTTAATAATATAACACACATATACTCACATAGAAAATATATACAGACATAACACGCAGTCACCACAAACTAAATCGAAGACACACAAAACTGAAGCTGGAAGACACGAAGAGGAACAATCAAGCTCGAAGAAGATTATCTACAACCCCAAACCATCATTCCCCAAATCAATCACAAATTTGGAGTATGTATGTTCTTCCTTGTTCTTTGTATTTCAAAATCGAGTTTTTTGTATGCTCAAATCTTCTTCTCTGTTATTAAATTACAGCGTTTTGTTCTTAATTATGGTTCTTATTTTGGATTTAGATTTTATTTGTTGTTAATTTAGTGATAATTTTATTATTACTGTGATTAGGGGTTCATGTTTATTTTTATGTTTCAATATGTGATTTTTCTAGAAGTATTCAGTTTGTTAATTTTGGGTTTTTTTCTTATTTATTTGGATTTTTATGAAAGATAAACACTTAAAACAACACACACAAATGGATCGAAGACTGAAGAAACCAAGACTGAATCTCTAAGATTAGAGAAAAAATCGAGGGAAAAATTGAAGCTTGAAGAACAACAAAAAATTTGCTAATAACTGGTTTGATTTGTTCAAGTATTTAAGTACTGTTATTAGAATCTCATACGACCGCCTAATCTTTGGGAACCTGTGCGTATAGGAATTTCCGTGGGAGTTTATTTTTTGTTGTCTAACGATGATTTGATTTTCTGATGCCTTTTTGTGGTAGGTGAAAGCAGTTGTAATTGGTCTTTGAGCAGGGTTGCTTCCTGTGTTTCTTTATCAGAGCCTTCAATATTTAAGCAGTGAGGTCATGCCTGACTATGTTGCTTTTCATGATATTTATTTAATTTGATTTATTATACATGTATGTTCTGGTTTCAAGTTGTCGAATTAGATGTTGTTATCCTTGATCTTGCTAGAGATTACTTCGGTTATAGAGAAAGTGATCATATGAAGGTATCTTCCCTTGAATTTAACATCTTAATATAGATGTTACTAGAAAATTGAAATTTGCGTGAGGGCGAAAGTTTAATTAACATAACAGAAAGACATCAATGCCTTAAAGAATGAGAAAAACTCATAAATTAAAGCTTACAACTATAATTTAAAGAGTTTCAAGGCATGGTTAATTTTCGTCTACTGACTTTCAAGGCACATCAAATTGAATTATTTTGGTATTACATATATGGCATATGATTGATTTATTTAAAGAGTTATGTATCAAGTATTTGAAATTGTAGTTGATTCATATGAATTCTAGTGTGTATTTAACTATTTGTAAATATAGATTGATACCTCATATATTTACTTTGGCTAGTATTCTGTCACTTATTGAAGATTTCAGGGTGGGTCACTATATTAAGATTTTGGTTGCTACCTGAGGTACGGATTTAATGTCTTTTCAGCGTTACTTTATAACTTATCTTGTTCGGTGAACTATGGGTCTAAGGTATTTGCACCTTTATACTTGTGAAGATTCAGCTCTGTTCTAAAATCACTAGTAAATTGAAAATAAGTCAGAAAATCCCGAGACTTAGTTTTTCGGAAAGATAAATTTAAGTCCTATAATTTTCGTTCACAACCCGTTCGTTAGATATGTGGTTTACAAGTCCTAAACTAATAAATTGTGGTCAAGACAGGTTCTGATGCTGTTCTGGCAGCCTGCTATTTCTTTAATTCTGAATTTGTTATTTCTCCGTTGTCGACGAGCCTTAACATTTCAGAAAGCTTGATGAATTATCTAAAACTTTCATGTTTCATGCTGTTCCAAAGAACAGTGTCTTCCTATATTAAATTGCTCATCTTTCAGAATAACCGGTATTGATATCACTTAGGAAAGATACGTCAACTGTGGTTTAACTATTTAAGTTTTTGTTTGGTTGTCAGCTAATGGTTTCCCCTTCAATTATTTTCATGTGTTTGGCAAACTATTTTCACTTTAGCTGGAGGAGGATGTCAATGAGGTTATTTTTGCTCTTAAAACGGAAGATGGTATCAAAGAAGACGGTTTTCACGAAGCTGGAGATAAGTAAGATGGAGAAGATGCAGATGCTTGACTAGCGTCACTTAGCGCATATTTATTTACTTTATGTCTAAGCTTTTGGTGGATGTATAAGTTAAACTAGAATTGTACTATGTTGTTCTATTTTGCATTTCGTCTTTAGATGTCTAATGGTTGGAACTGAATAGATTTGGTACTGTCTTTAGGCACGTGAAAATGACGTACCAAAGTACTCTTTTGGATTGGTGTTATGAAATACCATATTAATGGTGGATTTCTATATGAACGAAAATGTCATGTCCAATTTTTTTTATATAAAACCATTGTCATTGCCTCTTATAATGTTGCCATTTACTATCACTTTTCTTATTAAAGCATTGCTATTAAATAGAATTATGTTGCCATAACCACCTCAAACGTTGCCATAACCTATGTACTGTAATACTAAACAAGAAATAGAGATCCAGAATAGGATGCTATAGGCTATTGCAATGACTTTAAATTGTTGATATAGACTGAAAAATGTTGCTATAAAAGACTATTGCAATGATATTAAGGCGTTGTTGTATGGTAGTAACTCGTTGCTATAGGGGGGCCTATGCCAACCCAACCAAAGTCAACGCCCAATTTTTGCAAAAGCATTGCAATAGACTCTATGACAACTGATTTAGGCCATATAGCAACCATATTAAGGAGTTGCTATATTCAATCTATGGTGCAGTGGGGGAAGAACCAATTACCAAAGAAGATTTTGCAGAGGTTACGGTGGCTTTTACCGCGACCCTCAAGATTTTGACAAACAGGATGACTACATTTACAGACAATAGTAAGAAGCAACATAGATGTGAAAAAGAAGATCAAAATCGAGTCTCTTGAGACAGAAAATACCACGTTGATGAGAGTTCAGGCTCGAAGACAGATACTGGTTATCGACTTAAAATTAATGATTATATAGTAAAGGCAGAAATCTCTTTATTCTATGGGACTATATGGATTGAGGAATTTTTAAAGTGGTAGATTAATGTTGATAAGTTCTTCGATGTGTTGAACGTTCCTGAGAATAAGCATGTGAAGATGATTGCTATCAGGTTAAAGGATATTGTTGCGGTCTGGTGGGATAAGTTGGTCATGTAGATGAAGAGGCAAAGTAAAGAATCGATTAGAACATGGCAGAGGATGAAACAATCGATGATGAAGAAGTTTTTACTTTATTTATATTGCTTACATTTCTAAGGTGGTACCTCATATTGTACTTCATGCCCCTGATTTCCTGGTTGTCAAAGGTACATTCAACCACGAAGTTAGCAAGTGTTTGTGCTTTGATAGCCGCTCGGGGCTTATATTTGATATCAAACTCACCAAGCTCAATCACCCACTTACCTTTGGGATGTGCAAGATGCTTCTCAAAGATTGATCAGTTAATGCTTTAATATTGTGCGCCTGAAAGTACATGGGTAGCTTTCATGTTGCCGTGATTAAGGCTAGTGCAAACTTCTCAATGGTAGAGTAATTTAACTCTGCCCCATGCAAAACCTTGCTTACATAGTAAATGGGTTTTGAACATTTGCTTCATCCTTCACTAGAACGTCACTCACAACGGTATCAGAGATAACCAAATACATATGGGTTGTGCAAGATGTTTGTCAAAGGTTGATCAGTTAATACTTTAATCTTGTGCACCTAAAAGTACGGGCGTAGATTTCACGAGGCCGTGATTAAGGCTAGTGCAAACTTCTCAATGGTAGAATAATTTAACTGTGCCTCATGTAAAACCTTGCTTACATAGTAAATGGGTGAACCTTTGATTCATCCTTCACTAGAACGACACTCAAAGCGGTATCAGTGAAAGCCAAATACAAATAATACTTCCCCGGGTTTGGGTTTTGCTAACAATGGTGCCCCGGTCATGTATTTCTTCAATTCTTCAAAGGCTTTTTGGCTCTCCTCATTCCACACGAAATATTTCACTTTCTTTAAAGCTTTGAAGAATGACAGACATTTTCCCCCAAATTTGGAGATGAATTTACCCACCCAAAGTTGCCACGTGTCCTATGATCAGCTTCTGAATGTCCCTAATAGAACGTGGGGGTTCCATATCTAGGTTGCTTTAATCTTATCAAGGTTGGCCTCAATTCCACGTTTAGAGACCATCATACCCAAAATTTTCCCGATCCGACCCTAAAGGCGCGCTTAGTCGGATTCAACATCATTTTATGGTGTCTCAACACTTCAAACGCCTCACTGAGGTGGTTGATGTGATCTGCCTTATCGAGGCTTTTGACTAACATGTCATCCACATAAAATTTCATAGTCTTTGCAATAAGATGCTCACAAATTTTATTCACCAATCTTAGGTGTATGTCACCTGCATTCTTTAGTCCAAAAGCCATAACAAGATAACAATATACATTAAAATCAGTAATGAATGATACCTTCAGGACATTGTCCTTATGCGTCTTGATCTGATTATACCCATCCATTCATAAAACTTAGCATCTCATGTCCAGTAGTGGTGTCTATCAACGTGCTAATTCTTGGTAAGGGAAATAGTCCTTGGGACATACATTATTTAGGCTAGTGAAGTCCACACACATTCTCCACTTTCTATTGGCCTTCTTCACCATCACTGACTATGGGAATTAAATCTCCTTGATGAATCCTGCATCAAGAAAGTTGTCTAGTTCTTGCTTTATGGCCTCTTATCATTCTAGAGCAAAGTTCCTTTTCTTTTGCTTCACTGTCTTCCTTTCAGGATCAACGTTGAGCCTGTGTGTGATGAATTGAGGATCAATTCCAGGCATACCAACTACTGTCTATGCAAACACATTGCTATTTTCTTGGAGGAAAGTAATCAACTTACCCTTCAAGGGTTCACTTAGTAGAGCACCAATGTAGGTAACTGTTTTGGTAATTTTTTTGTAGGGTGAAAAGCTAAGATATTGAATTTACTAACTAATGGGTAACTAGTATGTAATATGGACAAGCACATAAAATTTAAGCAAGAAAACAAGACACAAAGCTTTTGGTGACACAAAAAATCCCTTGTAAAAGGTTAAAAATTGCGGGTGGGATTGTCTCAGCCAAATGATCCATTAGAATATGTTTAACAATGGTTACAAAGTGAATAAAAATGAAGAACAGGTACAATAAAGCCAATCTGTCTAAAGTAGTCCGTACTCGTCCAACAGGTGTAGAGTTTGAGAGAAAATTGAAGTGTAGAGGTAGTAGGATTATGGAGTTGTGTTGTAAATGGACTCAAAAGTGTGTTATATCTTTCCTTTAGTTCATTTTTCCGTTGCTACAATTAAGGAGCACGTGCCTTGTATGTAGGGAGTAGGTCCTAATATTTCTCCTATTTTTCAGAACATGTAGCTGACGAGTGGACTTTTTCAACTGTGTTTCGCATCTGTCAATACATTTTTCAGTTGTCAAGTGTAATTCATCTCCTATTTGATTGGGTCTTTATATGTGTTAAATATGTACGTTATATGCATTTTGTATCTAAACAAGTGTTGTATTTATGTATACTAAGTCACTATACGTCAAATATCTTCACGTCAAGATGTACTTGTCTTCATTATTCCTTCACGTCGACGTTTTCAGGTTCATTGGGGACCAAATGAATGGGAACTAAGTCCTCTGTCGGCTTCCCACGACGCTCCTTATCATCTCTAATATCCATGTCTTTTATTGGCAGGACAGACGATAGCTAAATCCTAAAAAGGTATTTGCCAATACACGAAAGTATACGTGATCAAAGTAGTATCCTCAAGTAGAGAGTTTTCGTTCCCACAGAGAGTATACTAAATGGTGATCATGCCAATGCAACATAGTATGTTATTCTCAATAGTTCGTGTGAATGATATTGTGTGTGTGATGATTAAAACTAAAGCTTGGTTTAAAACAATAATAAGAAAATATGGAGTTTTCAGAATCCACCCATCATTTAAAGTGACTTACGAATCATTGTTCTTTACTTGTCTCTATCGAAGGTCCACATGCAAATCCGGAACACTACACTAAATATAGGCCATGTTCCCATGACCTATTCATCCTTGTTTCAACCATCCTATGAGGCATGGTGTTTCATGGTCACCCAATTAAACCTTTAACCCCCAATCCCTTGGTGAATAAAGATATTAACCAGATTTTACATACAAGTTCCGATTTGATAACACATGGTAAGTATTCACTCTCGCTCCTACTTACGAGTTTATAACTCACTCCAAGGCCACATGCTAGACTAACTAGTTCTATCCATGACTCAAACTCTCATTTCATTGTCATCGATTTAACATGTTATAAGGTGATCAATCTTATATCAATTAATATAGGTTATTCTAGGCATGCTTTACTGAAAGGCATATGCATAGGCCTATTTGTAAACATCGAGGATTCTACTCAACTTAAACAAGAATGTAATAAGTAAATAATAATTTAATTATCACAGGAATCTCAAGAGATTATATCAGTCAAGAGAATAAAGATTAAAGCCAATCTACAGACTTGAAGTAATTCTACATTGAAAGAAGTTCATTTATTTGATCAAGCCTCAGTGAAGTATTCAAGAAAGTTGATCTATTAACATGACAAAGATTTCTACAATGTGACAACAAGTGTACAAATTACAGTGTTTGATAAAGGGAAAAGAAAAAGAACCACAGCTCAAGTCAAAAGATGAAGAACCGACATTGTAGTTAGTCACTCATGAACCAGACTGTACATCGAGTGTCAACATCATACAGTGGAAGTTCGTCATTACTTTCAGTGGTTCATAGATTGATTCTGCTATCAAGAAATTGTATTAATTCTCTTTTAATTTATTAAATCAGTTAATTAATTTAATCTATAAATTAATTCAATCAAAATTAATTTATTCCTTATATTAATTAAACGATAAATTAAGTTGGAATTAATATAATTCTAGTAGTACTTCAAGATAGTACTGCTAGTTCAAACTGACAGTACTACCGATAGTACTGCCAGTTTAATTGACAGTACTACTGATAAGTGGATTTTTAATCCACTTGGAACGCTTCATATCGGCTTAAATTGATGACTTGAACTCAAGTATGTGGTGTGTTTAATGTGTTTTCATTAAGTTTTGCAGAACCAAGAGTTGGAGGTTAATTTGATTAAAATTCGGATTTTCCGGGTAGGTTGCACAGTCTTCACTGTTTTGGCCATATATGGAGTTCTACAAGTCCGATTCTGACGATCTTACAGCTCATGCGAAGAGGACAACATTTTCTATAATTCTAGGCAGAAGGTTCTGCGCGGGCGCCCAGGAATTGTACTGGAATTCTGCGCGGCCGCCCAGGAAGTCAGAATCGCCAGAAATTGCCAGAATTCGATTTTAATAAGGAAATTTTCACAAATTCGACTTCTAATCATTATGGTAATTGCTTGGGGCGGCCAGAAACTTCCAGAATCAGTTGTTAACATGGAATATGCAATTCTTATTGCATTCAAAGATGGAAATTGCCGTAATTCTATTCTAACTCAAAAACGGCAATTGCTTGGAAGAGGGACAACTTGGAGCTATAAATACACACCTTGGGGGGACATAATCAACACATCACAATACATCACAACACACCACAGATCAGATTCAATATTGGAGCACAAGATCGAGGATCCAAGAACGAAGAACGTGACTACGAGGAGATCTAGACATAGTTTTTTCTTGTATTCTTCAATTTTGGTGCAACTTTTGGATGCTTCCGGATTTGTCCTCTAAACCTTTAACTCTTATTCATATTTACATCATTGATTTCTTGTTTTTCATCATGCTTTCATCAGAACCCACGATGATGAACGGTTCTATTATGAACTAATCATTGTCGTGGGATTCTAACGGATTTATTTATGGATTTTAGTAGTTAATTGTTTTAAAGATGTGTGTGTGATGGCTAATTGATATCCTAGTTTGGTTGTGCTTATTCTTCTTGGATCCGTAGCTAACATCTAAGTTGTTTGTTAATCTCTATTGAATGCGAAAGTGGATATAGAGGTTTAGAACTTGTCATGCTAGCATAGGTTTATGTATGTTTGTCATGCATGATTCGTAGGTGATTTTAACCATCTTACCTGCCCTATGTAATCTGAATGGATAACTTGCTCGTTAAACCGTTATGTTTTCAAATCTTATAGACATATAGGGTCTAAGCATAATTGGTGTCTACCCAACTTCTATCTCTTTTGTGGATGTTTGAGTAGTTTGGTATACGTATACTGAAAGGTAGCGTGTACTGATTTCGTGTTATCCGATTAGTTATCACAACTATCACATGCATTGATTAAAGACAAAAGACTCTAGATGAAGTATCTAATGAAGTTAGGATCCCATGTTTTATTCTCATAAGTAATTAAACAGCAAACTTTAGTTTAATATTGTCTTGGTATTTTGTTTAGTTAATTAGTTATTCAAAACACAAACTTGTTACTTGTCTTAGCATTGAACGATAGCCATACATTGTTGCATAAGTGCATAACTATAGTAACCAAAGCAGTCTCTGTGGGAACGAACTCTACTTATTCTTATATTACTTGTGACCGCGTATACTTACGTGATATTGTGTGAACAAGTTTTTGGCGCCGCTGCCGGGGATCATCGGTGTTTTATTTTAGTTTATGTGCTTGTCATCAGTGGTCGTTAGAGTTCACTGACTCGGATTGTAGTTGTTTGTTCTGTGTGTTTCAGGTACTTGAACGTGTATGCGAACACGTTCTCAGACTCGTAAATTGGAAGAAGAAAGATTAAAGTTAGTAAAGATGGGAGACGTTCCAGAAGGAGTAGCACCTGCAGCTAAGGCTTTGAAGGACTATTCTCAGCCAAAGATCAATGATATTCAGTCGAGTATTGTCAGGCCGGCTATTGCAGCTAATACCTTTGAAATCAAGCCTGGCACGATTCAGATGGTGCAGAATTCAGTGCAGTTTGGGGGTGCTCCAACGGAAGATCCTAATATGCATATTAGGGATTTCATCGAGATTTGCGACACCTTCAAGACCAACGGAGTGTCGGAAGATGCCGTGAAGCTGAGACTTTTCCCATTTTCTCTGAGGGATAAGGCTAAGGGCTGGTTGCACTCTCTACCAGCAGGTTCTATTACTACATGGGAGGATCTTGCTCAGAAATTTCTTACTAAATTCTTCCCCATGGCTAAAACTACTGCGATCAGGAATTCTCTTACTCAGTTTTCTCAGCATTCTGGAGAAACTTTATGTGAAGCTTGGGAGAGATACAAGGAGATGCTTAGGAGATGTCCACATCATGGATTGCCCGACTGGATGGTGATTAATTGTTTTTATAATGGTCTGGGAGCACAATCAAGACCAATGTTAGATGCAGCATCAGGTGGAGCTCTATGGGCTAAGAGCTACGAGGAAGCTTATGAGTTAATTGAGATGATGGCTGCGAATGAATATCAGAATCCTACTCAGAGATTATCACAAGGCAAAGTAGCAGGAGTTCTTGAAGTTGATGCAGCTACAGCTATAGCAGCCCAGTTGAAGGCTTTGACAATGAAGGTGGATTCTTTGACGAATTATGGAGTTCAGCAGGTGGCTAGTGTTTGTGAGCTTTGTGCGGGCGCACATGAGACGAATAATTGTGCCATATCTAGTGAGTCGGCGCAGTTTGTGAGAAACTTTCAGAGACCATCACAGCCAGTTCCAGCCACCTATCATCCCAATAGCCGGAATCATCCTAATTTCAGCTGGAGCGACAATCAACAATCTCAGCAGCCTTATCAGCCATTCCAAGGTCAGCAATTTGGAGCAAAGCCTTACAATCCTCAGAATTTTCAGCAGCAGCAAGGGCAGAATTTTCAGCCACAGTATGCTCCTAGGCAACAATTTCAGCCACCAGGATTTCCGCAACAACCTCATGCTAGTGCGGGGCAGTCTTCGAATGAAAAATCTGAATTGGATGAGTTGAGAATGATAGTTAAAAGCCAGGCGGCATCGCTCAAGACTTTGGAGAATCAGATGAGGCAGTTGGCAAGTGCCTTACTCAGCAGAGCTCAGGGAACTCTTCCTAGCGATATGGAGCCTAATCCAGGAAAGACAGTTGTCCAAGAACATGTGAAAGCAGTTACCTTGAGATCGGGAAAGGTCACGGGCAATCAAAAATCAGCAGTTGAAGAAGAGGAAGAAATTAAGCAGCATCAGGTGGAACCTTCTAAGGAAAAGCCAATTTTTGATTTGGCAGCTAAGCAGTTGGACGGTGAGGCTGAAAAGAGCAAAAATTCTGCTGACAAGTCTACTTCGGAGCAGACTATTTACCCACCTCCTCCATACCCAAAGAGGCTCCAGAAGAAGACTACAGAGAGTAACCAGATCTATCCTCCTCCTCCATATCCAAAGAGGCTACAGAAGCAGAATCTTGACACAAAATTCGCCAAATTTCTCGAGGTTTTCAAGAAGTTACACATCAACATACCTTTTGCAGAAGCTCTTGAACAGATGCCGAGCTATGCTAAGTTCATGAAGGATATTCTATCTCGGAAGTTGAAACTCGAGGATTTGGACACCGTTGCTTTGACAGAGGAGTGTAGTGCAGTTCTACAGCAGAAATTGCCACCGAAGCTTAAAGATCCGAGAAGTTTCACCATACCTTGCACTATTGGCAATCAACTTTTCAGCAAATGCTTATGTGATTTGGGAGCTAGCATTAATCTAATGCCAATGTCTGTTTTTAAGCAACTTGGGTTGTTAGATATAATTGCTGACGTTTGTTCATCAGTGTTTAAGCAACAGGTGATCATCAGAGTTTACATTGAAGCCAGTCAGAGTTTGTTAAAGACTGACTTGGTGATAGTTGAATTAGCTGTCGGTGCTGAATTGAATATTCTAGAAGCAATATATTCTGAAGATGGAAAGAAGCAGAATATATTGATACAGCTAAGGAAACTAGACAGAAGACTGAAGCAATCCTTAATTGATAATAATTGTATAGCTAATTTATAGGAGTATCAATTAGATAAGGATTGTGTAACTGTGTACTATATAAACACAGATAGGTTATCCCTAGAAGGGATGCGATTATTTGAAAACATTATTCTTGTAACCTAGTAGCTCTTTGTGATTCATTAACATCACTAAGAGAGAATTATTTAATATAATTCAGTTTGTTGATTTACAAACTTGTGTTCTTGATTGTTATTCTAATACATACTTGATTATATATTGTGTATTCGGCCTAACAATTGGTATCAGAGCCAAGGCTGTTTAATATATACAGTTTTTCGATTCAAACACGGTAATAATCATGTCTGAAGAAAATCAAGCTCCTCCCAAGGTTGAACAGGTTAAACCTAATTATGTGAGTCGATATGAAACAATCAGGGTTCCAATTCTCAGGCCAGTGGAGTATCCAATTTGGAAGGTGAAGATGACCATGTTTCTGGAGGCTACAGATCCAGAATATCTTGACAGAATCAATGATGGTCCTCATATGCCGACTAAATTGTCTCCTGTTGTTGATGGTCAAGAACAAAAGACTGTTCCAAAGGAAAAGAAAGATATGACTCCTGAGGACATCTCATCAATTGCAAAAGATGCAAAGGTTAGACATCTTCTCCACAGTGCTTTAGATAATGTTATGTCTAACAGAGTAATTGGTTGCAAAACTGCAAAAGAAATCTGGGATGCTTTGGAAGTCAGGTGTCAAGGAACCACTGCTATAAAGAAAAACAGGAAAACAATACTCACACAGGAGTATGAGCACTTTGATTCAAGACCTAATGAAACCTTGACTGAGACTTATGACAGATTTTGCAAACTATTGAATGATCTGTCTCTGGTTGATAAAGAATATGAGCTTGAAGAGTCAAATCTCAAATTTCTCTTATCCCTACCTGAAAGATGGGATTTAAAGGCGACAACAATCAGAGATAATTATGATCTTGTAGATACAGATCTTGATGAGATCTATGGATTGTTAAAGACTCATGAACTTGAAATAGAACAAAGAAACAGGAGATCCAGCAAGAAGACAAAATCTGTAGCTCTTAAAGTTGAGGAGAAGCCCATCAAGAAGGAATCATCAAGGAAGAAAGCCAAGGGAAAGGCTTTAGTCATTAAATCTGAAAGTGAGTCATCAAACTCTGATGATGACTCAAACTCTGATGAAGCTTCTGACTCTGAGGATGATGAAGAACAGATGATGCAAATGGCTGCATTGATGGTGAAGACCTTCAAGAAGATGGGATTCAAGAACTTCAAGAAAGGAAAGAGATTCTCAAGAAAAGATTCAAACTCTGAAATGAAAAGTTTTAGAAAGTCTGATGGAAGGGAGACCAAGTCTGGCAAGAAGGATAAATCTGAAATCCAGTGCTACAAGTGTAAGGAGATGGGTCACTATGCCCCAGAGTGCAAGAAAGGAAAATCTGAGAAAACACTCATCTCTAAAGGCAAAGACTGGGCAGATACTTCAGACTCTGATGATGGAGTAAACTATGCTCTTATGGCAACTGTCAAAGATGAGACTGAATCATCTGAAAATAAGGTACCCCTAACTACTTATGCTTATGATACTGATAATATATCTGAGTTAAGAGTATATCTGAAAAGCGTTCATGTTAGTTATAGGGATCAGACTTTAGAGAATGAGAGAATTAAATCTGAGAATCTTAGCCTTAAAGATAGAAACAAGTTTCTTGAAGGAGAACTTGAAAATATGAAGCAGATTCAAAAAGAAAGAGATGATGCTGTTTATATTAAACAGGAGTTGACTAAGAGATATAAGCAGCTAGAATCTGATCTAGAAAAAGAAAGAAAAATAATCAAGACTTGGACAAACTCTGGAAGAGACACTCATCAAGTGTTTCAGACAGATTCTGTAGGTTTAGGCTATTGTGAAAATGATGAACTTAGGTTTAAAGACAAGGTTAAGGTTAAACCACAACTTAAACCTGTGAAATTTGTTCCAGAGTCCACTAAGTTAAAATCTGTTGTAGTAAGAGAAGCTGATATGGAATCAGATGAAACCTGTGAAAGACAGGAAAATATTATAACAGAAAATCTTATGGAAATAGAAGCTGTTAGAAAGCCAGTAAAAACTTGTGAAAAACAAGTTAATGTTGGCTTGATGACAGGAAAACAGTTCAATCATAAGCTCAAAGAAGTAAAGTCTGCCATGAAACCAAAAGGGTCCAAGAAGAATAGGAATGGAAAGATAGGCATAAATAAAAGAAATAATCATTTGCCTACTGCTGCTGCTCCAAGGAAAACATGTTATAATTGTGGTAGTACTAAGCATCTTGCTAGATTTTGCAATAAGAACAAAGATATTAATTCTTTACCTTCTACATCAGGAGTAAAGAATGATTATGTAAGGGTTAAACCACAGACTTTATGCACACATTGTGGGAGCACTTGGCATTCTATTTATACTTGTAAGAGTTATCATGCTATTTATCACAACTACTATGAGCTAAAACCCAATCTGAAGTGGGTTAGAGCAAACTCTGCAAGTGTAAAGTCTGACAATGTTAGTTTAAACTCTGTTGATAGTGATTCCGCTGCAAAAACTAACAATGTTAAGAAAGGCAAAGGATCCAAGCAAGTATGGATCCTTAAAACTAACTCTTTGTAATTGGTTGTGATTGCAGGGCATAAAAGAGAGCACCCTTATCTTGGACAGTGGATGCTCAGGACACATGACTGGAAATAAAGCCCTGCTATCAGATTTTGAGGAGAAGGCTGGCCCAAAGGTTTCCTATGGAGATGGCAACATAGGACGTACTATGGGATATGGCAATATCAATCTTGGAAGTGTCATCATCACAGATGTAGCTCTAGTCTCAGGACTCAAGCATAATCTGCTATCTGTGAGTCAAATCTGTGACAGAGGAAACCATGTAGATTTTCATACTGAAGACTGTGAAGTTATCAGTAAATCTACTAGAATAGTTGTTCTAGTTGGACATAGGCGCAACAACATTTATGAAGCAAGTTTGGTAACAAACTCTGATGGAAAAACAGTGTGTCTGACTGCAAGAATGTCAAATGAAGAGAGTTGGAATTGGCATAAGAAGCTCTCTCATCTCAATTTGAACAACATCAATGAGCTAATAAGAAAGGATCTTGTAAGGGGACTCCCAAAATCAATACTCAGTCTAGATGGCCTATGTGATTCTTGTCAAAAGGCCAAACAAAGGAAGTCATCTTTCAAGAGCAAATCTGAATCTTCAGTAGTGGAACCTTATCATCTTCTACATGTTGATCTCTTTGGACCAGTGAATGTGATGTCTATGGGCAGAAATAAATATGCTCTAGTAATTGTTGATGAATATACTAGATATACATGGGTGTATTTCTTATCAAAGAAGGAAGGAACTGCTCAAACTCTGATGGATCATGTAAAACTACTGGACATAGGATCACAGCACAAAGTCAAAATTATAAGGAGTGATAATGGAACTGAATTCAGAAACTCAATAATGGAAGCTTTCTGCAAGGAAAGAGGAGTGAAACAAGAATTTTCTGCACCTGGAACTCCACATCAAAATGGTGTAGTTGAAAGAAAGAACAGAACTCTAATTGAAGCTGCCAGAACAATGCTTGATGAAGCAAATTTACCAACCTATTTCTAGGCAGAAGCTGTTCAAACTGCTTGTTTTACTCAAAATGCTACACTGATCAACAAGCATGGGAAAACACCATATGAGATGGTGAAAAATAAGAAGCCAAATTTGAAATATTTTCATATATTTGGATGCAAATGCTTTGTGTTGAAGACTCATCCTAAACAGTTGACCAAGTTCGAATTAAAAGCTGATGAAGGAATCTTTGTTTGCTATCCATTGTCAACAAAAGCATTCAGAGTCTACCATCTGAGAACTAAAGTGATCATGGAATCCATACATGTGTCATTTGATGACAAGAAAATAACTGGACTTGAAGATGAAAATGAATATGATCAACTACGTTTTGAAAATGAAGATTTATTCTCTGATGATGTAAACTCTGATGAAGCTGGTCTGACAAACTCGGACGAAGCATACTCTGAACCTCTACTGGTAAATACTGGAGAAACTGGAAATTCTCAAATTGAACAAAATAGAGAACCAGTTGAGGGGGAGCGTGAAGAAGCTCAACAAGACACAGCAAGTGAGTCAGTTGAGGAAACTGATTCAAACTCTGACAGTTCAAACTCTGAGCCATCC
Source organism: Heracleum sosnowskyi (assembly GCA_030848705.1). NCBI lineage: Eukaryota > Viridiplantae > Streptophyta > Magnoliopsida > Apiales > Apiaceae > Heracleum > Heracleum sosnowskyi. Next base: position 38,935,283 of record CM061243.1, on the reverse strand, counting down.
AATTCAGGGGGAGCTTCAGATGCTGCAGAAAGTCAACATATGAATCAGGAGAGCATGGATCAAGGAGGAGGATTCAATAATGATGCAAGAAGCCACTTACCAACAGCAAGAAAGTGGACACATGCACATACACCTGATCTTATAATTGGAGATCCTGATGCTAGTGTAAGAACTAGAAGTGCTACTACAAATGAATGCCTGTATCATGCTTTCTTGTCTTAAACAGAACCAAAGAAAGTGGAAGAAGCTCTTCAAGATGCTAACTGGATAACAGCAATGCAAGAAGAGTTAAATGAATTTGAAAGAAATGAAGTCTGGACACTTGTACCTAGACCAAAGAAAAGATCAATTGTAGGTACAAAGTGGGTTTTCAGAAACAAGACTGACAGTGAAGGTGTGATTACAAGAAACAAGGCTAGACTTGTGGCTAAAGGTTATTCACAACAGGAAGGAATTGACTATGATGAAACCTTTGCTCCAGTTGCAAGATTGGAGGCCATAAGAATTTTTCTGGCCTATGCTGCACACAAGAAGTTTAAAGTCTTTCAGATGGATGTGAAAAGTGCTTTTCTCAATGGGAAGCTTGAAGAAGAAGTGTTTGTTGAACAACCACCAGGATTTGTAGATCCCAAGCATCCAGATTATGTCTACAGGCTTGACAAGGCATTATATGGACTAAAGCAAGCACCAAGAGCATGGTATGAAACTCTTGCTCAATTTCTTTTAGAAAGTGGGTTCACAAGAGGTACAATTGATAAAACTTTGTTTTATTTTAATTCTGGTGATGATTTGCTTTTAGTTCAAATTTATGTAGATGATATTATTTTTGGATCTACTAATGACAAACTTTGTAAGAAGTTTGCAAAGCTTATGCAGTCCAGGTACCAAATGAGCATGATGGGAGAGCTTAGTTATTTTCTAGGCTTACAGGTCAAGCAAACAGATGATGGGATTTTTATCAATCAAGCAAAGTATACCAGAAATCTTCTAAAGAAATTTGGTATGCCTGATAGTTCATCTGCTCCAACTCCCATGGCTACTGCAACAAAGCTAGACAAAGACACAGGTGCTACAGTGGATATGACAACCTACAGAGGCATGATTGGGTCTTTACTGTATCTCACTGCAAGTAGACCTGATATCATGTATGCAACATGTCTTTGTGCAAGATTTCAAGCAGATCCCAGAGAGCCTCATCTAACAGCTGTAAAAAGGATTTTCAAATATCTCAAAGGAACCATAACCTAGGGTTTGTGGTATCCTAGAGAATCAGAGTTTAAGCTAATTGGTTACTCTGATGCAGATTTTGCAGGCTGTAAGATAGACAGAAAAAGTACAAGAGGAAGCTGTCAATTCTTAGGTGACAGATTGGTTTCTTGGTATAGCAAGAAACAGAAGTCAATTTCCACATCCACTGCAGAAGCAGAGTATATAGCTGCTGGTAGCTATTGTGCACAGATTCTGTGGATGAAGAATCAGTTGCTGGATTATGGTTTGAGGTACTCTAAAATACCTATTTTCTGTGATAACCAAAGTGCTATTGCTATGACAGGTAATCCAGTACAGCACTCCATGACCAAGCACATCAGCATAAGGTATCATTTTATCAGGGAACATGTGGAAGAAGGGAACATTGAGCTTCATTTTGTGTCTACAGACCAACAACTTGCAGATATCTTCACCAAACCTTTGAGTGAAGCTACCTTTACAAGATTGGTAAATGAACTTGGAATGATCTCTGGTTTTGACTAGAGATACGGGTTAGACTCAAAAACTATACATGTTTGATTTTTATGCTCATGATTCCTTGCATGTATTAACTGTTATGAGTACCAGTGTCATAAACTCTGAAAGTAAACTCTGATGCTAAACTCTGTTAGTCATAAAGTGTTGGTCATACTCTGATAGTTACAGTCTAATGCTATACTCTGATTGTAATTTTGTCTAAAACATATGGACCAATGAAGAAATTTGTATGGAGCATAATTCTCAGTAAGTAATTATGAATCCTTAAGAGTTGTATAGATTCTGATCTCAAATATGTGCAGTAAGTTAACACAGCATGATACTGTCTCTGTATTTATAGCATCTCTTAGTTTATTAATCCTATACACTGAGTCTGTATTAGCTGTTTGCATTTTCTCTCATAAATTAATTGTATTAACTGATGAAAAGTTTAAGCTCTGCTAATTAATAGCAAATATTTCACCCTCATATCAAAAGATGCCAAAAAGAGCACAAATTGCTTTGAGATCATGTTGAGCCTAGGAAGATCCAGGAACTTATTGTATGAAATAAGGGCTAAAATCTTTGATTTTTGGTGACTAGTGCCAACCACTGATTACTGGAAAAATAAAAAAAAAATAAAAAAAAAATAAAAAAAAAAATAAAAAACATTTTATATAAAGGGGGTGAAAATAAAAGATATATCCAAATGAAAGGATATCAGTATACAGAGTTTAGATATAAATATCAGATTTTATTTAATATGAGAGTTTGGGCAACCAGTTTTTACTGTTTTAGTTTGTGGATTTTATGCACTTTGAGATGATCTAAATATTTGATTTCGGTAAACTCTGCTATTGCACACACATATTTTCACACCTGTACAGTTTGATAAAAGAGTTTATTGACAAAGAAGGACAAATGGTAAACACTGATGTATTGTGTGAAATACGCCGAGGTAACTTTGTTTTAATCTCTGATGGTTAAAATGATTTCTTTGTTTCAGACATTTTATGATTTTGAGATTAGACACTTGTTTAGAAATTCGAAAGAGTATGATTACAAACGGTTCATATTTGTATTAAACAGAGGAGAGAGAGGTTGAGTGTTTTGAACAATGTGATAAGCGGTAATTATGGCTATTTTTACTGTGCGTGTGTATTGGAAGTTGATACATACAGCTGTCAGCGTATGTATGTTTGACATCTGTCCCACTCACACATTTTTCAAAGACGCCTGCTGTGTGTAGTAATGATTAAAATGATTGGGTTTTAATTTTCACAGTTCTTATTTAAACTTACTACACATAAACGGTTCATTCTTTTACACACTTCATCTTTTCATAAGTTTTTACTCACAAACACTGTCTCAAACACTTTCACTGCATACATTCTACACTTTTCTCTGTCTTATTTCTTGCTTTCTTCAAAACTTTTCTAATGGCTACTACAATGTTTACTGCTTCTGGGTTAGAATTTGTTCCAAATAACTATGTTGCTCCTTTGGCAAATGAGAACGCACCGGAGGCGTTTCATTTGATTCAGAATTTCTTGGCAAACTCTGATATTGGTACTGCTCTCACCGCACCGTTGAAGCTGTCTGCATCTCAAATCAGGACTCTTTGGCAGACATGCACTTATGATAATGGAGGAGAGTCTGGGTCTCCGTCCATAATCTTTGAATTTCAAGAAGAAGAATTTACAGTTACTCCAACAACTGTTCGTGATGCTTTGGGTCTTGAGGATTTCAATGCTTTCACAATCTCTGTTGGCGATTCTGAGTTGGTTAGAATGATGAGAGAGGTAGGCTACTCTGGACCATTGACAAAGATTGGTCAACTGAAAAGGCCGTTTTTGCGCAAAGAATGGAGTTTCTTTTTCGATTGCATCACTAGGGCTTTTGGAAAGAAGTGTACGAATTGGGATGCGATTCCCACTGATAGTCTGCAAATCGGGTATTCTCTTCTTTATGGAGGTAATTTTGATGTTGCTAGACTAGTTCTAAATAATATAGGTGAGAAAATGACTGAAAACAGAGGTGTAGTCTATTTTGCAAGATTCTGTCAATTGATATTCTCTGAATGTATTTCTGAAGTAGAAATAGCTGAGAATGATGTGATTCCTTGTTTTAAGTTACATAAACACATATTCTATGATCTAACTAATAAGGATAACAAGAAAGGGGATGTTGGTATCTTGTTGCTACCTGAGTCTGTGCAACAATTTCTAGTCCAGTCACAACAACAACAACTAGCAAACTCTGAAGCTGGACCTTCTGTGTCTCAATCACAGAGGTCAAAGAAGTCTAAGTTGAGAGCTGTTAAGTCTGCAAGGGTGAAGCCATCAGCAAATGAAGCTGGGGTATCAACCACTGATGGTATGCCTCAGAAGAAAAGGTTAAAGAAAAGAAGAGCCAACAGGGCAAAGTCTGATGATGCTGATGAGAAGAGTGAAACTGATGATGAAACTCTTCATCAAAGGAAAAGAAGACTGGTGGCTGCACATCTCTTTGGTGCATCCAATGTAAATGCTGAAGCAGCACCTATGCCTGAAATGGTAAGTGCTGATTTAGAAGCTCCTACATCAAAAGCTGATGATGTAGTTGAGGAAGCTGCTGATCATTCTGACAGCAGAGTTTTTGAGAAAATGGATTTCTTTGTTGATGAAGATATTCTGGAAGCACATCCTACTATCAGTATTTGTGATACTGAGGATGTAGCAGCTGATCAAGCCACCTTGGTCATTGAAGACTCTGTTGCTTCTCACACAGAGAATCTTTCAGTTCACAATTTACATTCTGACAAAGGTGAGGAGGTTGATCAGAGGATAGCAGTTGCTACAGAGCCAATTCTTGATGAAGCTGTAGCAGAGAATGTACAAGAGGCTACTGTAAGCTCATGTTAGGCCGAATACACAATATAATCAAGTATGTATGAGAATAACAATCAAGAACACAAGTTTGTAAATCAACAAACTGTAATTATATTAACAGCTTCTCTCTTTATGATGTTAATGAATCACAAAGAGCTACTAGGTTACAAGAATAATAATCAATTATCGCATCCCTTCTAGGGATAACCTATCTGTGTTTATATAGTACACAGTTACAATCAATCTCTAATTGATACTCCTACAAATTAGCTATACAATTTGTAATCAATTAGAATTGCTTCAGTCCTCTGTCCAGTCTCTTTAGCTGTATCAATATATTCTGCTTCTTTCCATTTTCAGAATATATTGCTTCTAGAATCTTCATGATATGCACCGACAGCTAAATCGACTTTCACCCTGTCAGACTTTAACAAACTCTGACCGGCTTCCATGTAAACTCTGATAAGTACTTCAGACTAAACTCTGAACAGTACCTATTACTTAAACACTGATTAAACAAACATCAGTAATTATATCTAACAATCTCCCCCAACTTGTGCATAATAAAAATGTACAAGTTAAACAGATAATTGATGATGTCAAAACTTATAACAAATGCAGTGTTTAATTATAACAGAGTTTAATTTTAACTTAGAACAGAAAACTTTAAAAACTTACAGTCAGACTTTATTTGATTTCTTGAATATCAGGCACTGTCCTGAGATAGTCTGTAAGTAATCTTCTCTCAGCTCTTTCCAGTTCAGCAATCATATTTTCCTTCAGCTCCTTAAGCTCTGGATCTCCTTCACCAGTTTGATATATGGCAGCTCTCAGAGAATAGATACTGTTTTTCCTCATTTCATTTCCAAGTTTTATATAGAAAGGCTTGTCAGACTCTAGATTAAATTCTAGAACTTTCATTTTCAGTGCAGTCCTGAACCTAGCACTATTCCTCTTCATCTCCACAATTTTTCCATAAGCATCTCTGTACTTAGGAATATATGCACTCGAGACTCCTCCTCCAAGCATTATCTTTGATCTAAGCATCCTTTCTCTAATAACTAAAGCAGCATCATGAGTACTTCTATTCTTGACTTTTAACAAATATAGAACATACTCCAATTCTTCATAAGATTTGAGATTGATGTCAGACTCTGCAACCTTGTAAACTCTTCCATCAGCCATGAAATACAGCAAAAACTCTTTCTTTAATACTTTATGAAATATCATCTGAACAAATTCTAGCATATCAAGACTCTCTTGAGTAATAATACCAGATACTGCCAGTGATGATTGATCTCCAGGTCTATTGTTTATTCTCTTCTCCCTATGTGAACCTAAACCAGACTTATCAAAAGATTCTTTTCCAAGTACAGTCCTGGTTTGAGAAAAGTCCACAGGTTGAAGTGTCAGAGTTTCAGAGAGTACATGTCTTCTAAAAGTACTTTGGAGTTGAGGTGCTAGTTGAGTTTGTACAACTTGAGCCTTGTCAGAGGTTGTCACAATTTTAGTAGAAACATCAACTTGAGCAGCGTCAGAGGTTGATCTAGCTTCAAAAACTTCAACTTGAGCTTTGTCAGAGGTTGAAAAATTCTTCATAGGTAACTGTCCTTCTTCTACCAGTTTACCCTTGCCTTTATCATTCTTTGCTATCATAGGCTTCCTTGAGTCTTGTATACTCTGTTGAGAAATTTCCTTGATGAAAATACCCTTTTCTTTCCTTCTAGGAACCTTGACAGCTTTCTTTTTGTAAGTACCATCCTTCAATTTCTTCTCATGCTCTTCAGCAAGACTCAGCATTTCAGCTTCCATGTCTTCAACTGTAGCTTCATTTCCATGTTCTTCTAGAAATATTTTTGTAGCAATTTCTTCATCAGTAGATGGATTCGCTGAAATAATTAAACTCTTAAGTCTTGAACCACTGGCAGAGTTTGAGATTCCTTTACCAGAGTTTCTCAACCTGTCAGAATTTAATCTTGATCTTCTTTGCCCTTGCTCAGAAATTTGCTTCCTCTCACTTTCCTTGCTTCCACCATCAGCAGAATCATCCCTCCGTCTCAGAGATTGAGTGAGTGTCTTTGCATTTGTCATTTGGTACACTCCCCCCCTTTTTGACATCATCAGAAAGTAATACTGATGTCAGCAATTCGATAGCAGTAGAAATAGAATTCAATTGAGCAGACATTGCAGTCTGATTCTCCTCAACTTTCCCAAGCCTCTTCTTAATGTCATCAGAATCCTTGGCTTGCTGCTTGAACATGGCCGAATAATAAGACCTATCAGTCTTTAATGTAAGATCCCGTATACCAACTTCATTCCTAAGATTTGTGACCATCTGTTGATTCTCATCAAATCTATTATTAAGAGATTTGACTTGAACAACAGTTGCTTTTAAACTGGTAAGAACATCAGAGTTTGAAATCTGCTTCACAGAATCATTAAGAAAATCAGCAGCCCTCTGTGTAGAAAAGATACAATCTGCAGCTGCCCATCTTTTGTAGTACATATCCTGAAAATGCTCAGCAGTGGCTCGATTGACCTCTCTTTCCTCATCAGAGTTTACTCGAATATCAGATAACTCCTCTTGTGAATGAGCAGAACTATCATCATCATTATCATTCTCTGCTGTATTCTCTGCAGGAACATTCTCAGCAGTAGTTTCAAAATTACTCTGTGCAGCTTCATCAATAACTTTCTCTGCAACAGGTTCTGGAATCTCAGAGTTTGCAGTTTGCATTAACTCTGTTTCTTTTGTTACAACCTCAACAACAGATTGTTGTAGAGCTTCAAGAATAATATCCTCAGAGATTAGCTTATCAGCAGCCTCTTGTACATTCTCTGCTACATCCTCCAAACTCTGATCAACTTCCTCACCTTGTTCAGAATTAGCATTATTTACTGAAAGAACCTCTGTGTGAGAACCCACAGAGTCTTCAATCACTAAGGTGGCTTGATCAGATGCCACATCCTCAGTATCACAAATACTGATACTAGGATGTGCATCTTGAATATCTTCATCAACAATGAAATCCATTGCCTCAGCTTCATTTTCAAAAACTCTGCTGTCAGAGTGATCAACAGCTTCCTCAACTACATCATCAGCCTTTGATGTAGGAGCTTCTATAGACACTCTGTCCACATTGACAGCTTCATCCTCCTGAGACTCAACTTCAGGAGCTTCAACAACCTTTGAGGAAACATTTTCAGCACCAAATAAATGTGCTGCTACCAATCTTCTTTTCCTCTGATGAAGAGTTTCATCATCAGTTTCACTCTCCTCATCAACAGCATCAGTCTTTGACCTGTTGGCCCTTCTTTTCTTTAACTTTTTCTTCTGAGGCATATCATCAGTGTTTGATACCCCAGCTTCAGCAGTTGATGCCTTCACTCTAGCAGATTTAACAGCCCTCAATTTAGACTTCTTTGACCTCTGTGATTGAGACACAGAAGGTCCAGCTTCAGCATTGGCAAGGAGTTGTTGTTGTTGGGAATTGACCAGAAATTGTTGCACAGACTCAGGCAACATTAAAACACCAACATCTCCTTTCTTGTTATCTTTATTAGTGAGATCAGAGAATATGCGTTTATGCAATTTAAACGAGAGAATGACATCATCCTCTAAGATCTCAATATCAGGACAGCAAAAGTTGAATAACAATTGACAAAATCTAGAAAAATAAACAACATTCCTATTCTCTAGCATTTTCTCACCAATATTAGTTAAAACGAGCCTAGCAACATCAAAATTACCTCCATAAAGAAGAGAATACCCGATTTGCAGACTATCAGTGGGAATTGCATCCCAATTCGTGCACTTCTTTCCAAAAGCCCTGGTGATGCAATCGAAAAAGAAACTCCATTCCTTGCGCAAAAACGGCCTTTTCAGTTGACCAATCTTTGTCAATGGTCCAGAGTAGCCTATTTCTCTCATCATTCTAACCAACTCAAAATCACCAATAGAGATTGTGAAAGCATTGAAATCCTCAAGACCCAAAGCATCACGAACAGTAGTTGGAGTAACTATAAACTCTTCTCCTTGAAATTCAAAAATAATAGACGGAGACCCAGACTCTCCTCCATTATCATAAGTACCTGTCTGCCAAAGAGTCCTGATTTGAGATGCAGACAGCTTCAACGGTGCGGTGAGAGCAGTACCAATATCAGAGTTTGCCAAGAAATTCTGAATCAAATGAAACGCCTCCGGTGCGTTCTCATTTGCCAAAGGAGCTGAATAGTTATTAGGGACAAATTCTAACCCAGAAGCAATAAACATTGTTGTAGCCATTAGAAAAGTTTAGAAGAAAGCAAGAAATAAGACAGAGAAAAGTATAGAATGTATGCAGTGAAAGTGTTTGAGACAGTGTTTGTGAGTAAAAGATGAAGTGTGTAAAAGAATGAACCGTTTATGTGTAGTAAGTTTAAATAATGACTGTGAAAATTAAAACTCAATCGTTTTAATCATTACTACACACAGCAGGCGTCTTTGAAAAATGTGTGAGTGGGACAGATGTCAAACATACATATGCTGACAGCTGTATGTAACAACTTTCAATACACACGCGCAGTAAAAATAGCCATAATTACCGCTTTTCACACTTTTCAAAACACTCAACTTCTCTCTCCTCTGTTTAATACAAATATGAACCGTTTGTAATCATATTCTTTCAAATTTCTAAACAAATGTCTAATCTCAAAATTATAAAATGTCTGAAACAAAGAAATCATTTTAACCATCAGAGATTAAAACAAAATTACCTCGGCGTATTTCACACAATACATCAGTGTTTACCATTTGTCCTTCTTTGTCAATAAACTCTTTTCTCAAACTGTACAGGAGTGAATAATTGTGTGTGCAATAGCAGAGTTTACCGAAAACAATATTTAGATCATCTCAAAGTGCATAAAATCCACAAACTAAAACAGTAAAAACTGATTGCTCAAACTCTCATATTAAATAAAATCTGATATTTATATCTAAACTCTGTATACTGATATCCTTTCATTTGGATATATCTTTTATTTTCACCCCCTTTATATAAAATTTTTTATTTTATTTTATTTTATTATTTTATTTTATTTATTATTTTTCCAGTAATCAGTGGTTGGCACTAGTCACCAAAAATCAAAGATTTTAGCCCTTATTTCATACAATAAGTTCCTGGATCTTCCTAGGCACAACATGATCTCAAAGGAATTTGTGCTCTTTTTGGCATCTTTTGTTATGAGGGTGAAATAATTTACAATTAATAATCAGAGTTTAGACTTTTCATCAGTTAATGCAATTAATTTATTAGAGAAAGTGCGAACAGCTAATACAGACTCAGTGTATAGGATTAATAAACTAAGAGATGGTATAAATACAGAGACAGTATCATGCTGTGTTAACTTACTGCACATATTTGAGATCAGAATCTATACAACTCTTAAGGATTCATAATTACTTACTGAGAATTATGCTTCATACAAATTTCTTCATTGGTTCATATGTTTCAGACAAAATTACAATCAGAGTATAGCATTAGACTATAACTATCAGAGTATGACCAACACTTTATGACTAACAGAGTTTAGCATCAGAGTTTACTTTCAGAGTTTATGACACTGGTACTCATAACAGTTAATACATGCAAAGAATCATGAGCAGAAAAATCAAACATTTATAGTTTTTGAGTCTAACCCGTATCTCTAATCAAAACCAGAGATCATTCCAAGTTCATTTACCAATCTTGTAAAAGTAGCTTCACTCAAAGGTTTGGTGAAGATATCTGCAAGTTGTTGGTCTGTAGACACAAAATGAAGCTCAATGTTTCCTTCCTCCACATGTTCCCTGATAAAATGATACCTTATGCTGATGTGCTTGGTCATGGAATGCTGTACTGGGTTACCTGTCATAGCAATAGCACTTTGGTTATCACAGTAAATAGGTATTTTAGAGTACCTTAACCCATAATCCAGCAACTAATTCTTCATCCATAAAATCTGTGCACAACAGCTACCATCAGCTATATACTCTGCTTCTGCAGTGGATGTGGAAATTGACTTCTGTTTCTTGCTATACCAAGAAACCAATCTGTCACCTAAGAATTGACAGCTTCCACTTGTACTTTTTCTGTCTATCTTACAGCCTGCAAAATCTGCATCAGAGTAACCAATTAGCTTAAACTCTGATTCTCTAGGATACCACAAGCCCAAGGTTATGGTTCCTTTGAGATATTTGAAAATCCTTTTTACAGCTGTTAGATGAGGCTCTCTGGGATCTGCTTGAAATCTTGCACAAAGACATGTGGCATACATGATATCAGGTCTACTTGCTGTGAGATACAAAAGAGACCCTATCATGCCTCTATAGGTTGTCATATCCACTGTCGCACCTGTGTCTTTGTCTAGCTTTGTTGCTGTAGCCATGGGAGTTGGAGCAGATGAACTATCAAGCATACCAAATTTCTTTAGAAGATTTCTGGTATATTTTGCTTGATTGATAAAAATCCCATCATCTGTTTGCTTGACCTGTAAGCCTAGAAAATAACTAAGCTCTCCCATCATGCTCATTTGGTACCTGGACTGCATAAGCTTTGCAAACTTCTTACAAAGTTTGTCATTAGTAGATCCAAAAATAATATCATCTACATAAATTTGAACTAAAAGCAAATCATCACCAGAATTAAAATAAAACAAAGTTTTATCAATTGTACCTCTTGTGAACCCACTTTCTAAAAGAAATTGAGCAAGAGTTTCATACCATGCTCTTGGTGCTTGCTTTAGTCCATATAATGCCTTGTCAAGCCTGTAGACATAATCTGGATGCTTGGAATCTACAAATCCTGGTGGTTGTTCAACAAACACTTCTTCTTCAAGCTTCCCATTGAGAAAAGCACTTTTCACATCCATCTGAAAGACTTTAAACTTCTTGTGTGCAACATAGGCCAGAAAAATTCTTATGGCCTCCAATCTTGCAACTGGAGCAAAGGTTTCATCATAGTCAATTCCTTCCTGTTGTGAATAACCTTTAGCCACAAGTCTAGCCTTGTTTCTTGTAATCACACCTTCACTGTCAGTCTTGTTTCTGAAAACCCACTTTGTACCTACAATTGATCTATTCTTTGGTCTAGGTACAAGTGTCCAGACTTCATTTCTTTCAAATTCATTTAACTCTTCTTGCATTGCTGTAATCCAATTAGCATCTTGAAGAGCTTCTTCCACTTTCTTTGGTTCTGTTTGAGACAAGAAAGCATGATACAGGCATTCATTTGTAGTAGCACTTCTAGTTCTTACACTAGCTTCAGGATTTCCAATGATAAGATCTGGTGTATGTGCCTGTGTCCACTTTCTTGCTGTTGGTAAGTGGTTTCTTGCATCATTATTGAATCCTCCCCCTTGATCCATGCTCTCCTGATTCATATGTTGACTTTCTGCAGCATCTGAGGCTCCCCCTGAATTGGATGGCTCAGAGTTTGAACTGTCAGAGTTTGAATCAGTTTCCTCAACTGACTCACTTGCAGTGTCTTGTTGAGCTTCTTCACGCTCCCCCTCAACTGGTTCTCTATTTTGTTCAATTTGAGAATTTCCAGTTTCTCCAGTATTTACCAGTAGAGGTTCAGAGTATGCTTCGTCAGAGTTTGTCAGAACCACTTTATCAGAGTTTACATCATCAGAGAATAAATCTTCATTTTCAAAGCGCAGTTGATCATATTTATCTAGGTCATTAAGTCCAGTTATTTTCTTGTCATCAAATGACACATGTATAGACTCAATGATCACCTTTGTTCTCAGATTGTATACTCTGAACGCTTTTGTTGACAATGGATAGCCAACAAAAATTCCTTCATCAGCTTTTAACTCGAACTTGGTCAACTGTTCAGGATGAGTCTTCAACACAAAGCATTTGCATCCAAATATATGAAAATATTTCAAATTTGGCTTCTTATTTTTCACCATCTCATATGGTGTTTTCCCATGCTTGTTGATCAGTGTAGCATTCTGAGTAAAACAAGCAGTTTGAACAGCTTCTGCCCAGAAATAGGTTGGTAACTTTGCTTCATCAAGCATTGTTCTGGCTGCTTCAATTAAAGTTCTGTTCTTTCTTTCAACTACACCATTTTGCTGTGGAGTTCCAGGTGCAGAAAATTCTTGTTTCACTCCTCTTTCCTTGCAGAAAGCTTCCATGATTGAGTTTCTGAATTCAGTTCCATTATCACTCCTTATTATTTTGACTTTGTACTGTGATCCTTTGTCCAGTAGATTTACATGATCCATCAGAGTTTGAGCAGTTTCATCCTTCTTTGATAAGAAATACACCCATGTATATCTAGTATATTCATCAACAATTACTAGAGCATATTTCTTTCTGCCCATAGACATCACATTCACTGGTCCAAAGAGATCAACATGTAGAAGATGATAAGGTTCCACTACTGAAGATTCAGATTTGCTCTTGAAAGATGACTTCCTTTGCTTGGCCTTTTGACAAGAATCACATAGACCATCTAGTCTGAGTATTGATTTTGGAAGTCCCCTTACAAGATCCTTTCTTATTAGCTCATTGATGTTGTTCAAATTGAGATGAGAGAGCTTCTTATGCCAATTCCAACTCTATTCATTTGACATTCTTGCAGTCAGACACACTGTTTTTCCATCAGAGTTTGTTACCAAACTTGCTTCATAAATGTTGTTGCGCCTGTGTCCAACTAGAACAACTTTTCCAGTAGATTTACTGATTACTTCACAGTGTTCAGTATGAAAATCTACATGGTTTCCTCTGTCACAGATTATGCTTGAGTCCTGAGACTAGAGCTACATTTGTGATGATGACACTTCCAAGATTGATATTGCCATATCCCATAGTACATCCTATGTTGCCATCTCCATAGGAAACCTTTGGGCCAGCCTTCTCCTCAAAATCTGATAGCAGGGCTTTATTTCCAGTCATGTGTCCTGAGCATCCACTGTCCAAGATAAGGGTGCTCTCTTTTATGCCCTGTAATCACAAACAAACACTAAGTGTTAGTTTTAAGGACCCAGACTTGCTTGGATCCTTTGTCTTTCTTAACAGTGTTAGCTTTTGCAGCGGAATTACTATCAACAGAGTTTAAACTAACATTGTCAGACTTTACACTTGCAGAGTTTGCCCTAACCCATTTTAAGTTGGGTTTTATCTCATAATAGTTATGATAAATAGCATGATAACTCTTACAAGTATAAATAGAATGCCAAGTGCTCCCACAATGTGTGCATAAAGTCTGTGGTTTAACCCTTACATAATCATTCTTTACTCCTGATGTAGAAGGTAAAGAGTTAATATCTTTGTTCTTATTGCAAAATCTAGCAAGATGGTTAGAACTACCACAATTATAACATGTTTTCCTTGGAGTAGCAGCAGTAGGCAAATAATTATTTCTTTTATTTATGCCTATCTTTCCATTCCTATTCTTCTTGGACCCTTTTGGTTTCATGGCAGACTTTACCTCTTTGAGCTTATGATTGAACTGTTTTCCTGTCATCAAGCCAACATTAACCTGTTTTTCACAAGTTTTTACTGGCTTTCTAACAGCTTCTGTTTCCATAAGATTTTCTGTTATAATATTTTCCTGTCTTTCACAGGTTTCATCTGATTCCATATCAGCTTCTCTTACTACAACAGATTTTAACTTAGTGGACTCTGGAACAAATTTCACAGGTTTAAGTTGTGGTTTTACCTTAACCTTGTCTTTAAACCTAAGTTCATCATTTTCACAATAGCCTAAACCTACAAAATCTGTCTGAAACACTTGATGAGTGTCTCTTCCAGAGTTTGTCCAAGTCTTGATTATTTTTCTTTCTTTTTCTAGATCAGATTCTAGTTGCCTATATCTTTTGAGCAACTCCTGTTCAACATAAACAGCATCATCTCTTTCTTTTTGAATCTGCTTCATATTTTCAAGTTCTCCTTCAAGAAACTTGTTTCTATCTTTAAGGCTAAGATTCTCAGATTTAATTCTCTCATTCTCTAAAGTCTGATCCCTATAACTAACATGTACGCTTTTCAGATATACTCTTAATTCAGATATATTATCAGTATCATAAGCATAAGTAGTTAGGGGTACCTTATTTTCAGATGATTCAGTCTCATCTTTGACAGTTGCCATAAGAGCATAATTTACTCCATCATCAGAGTCTGAAGTATCTGCCCAGTCTTTGCCTTTAGAGATGAGTGCTTTCTCAGATTTGCCTTTCTTGCACTCTGGGGCATAGTGACCCATCTCCTTACACTTGTAGCACTGGATTTCAGATTTATCCTTCTTGCCAGACTTGGTCTCCCTTCCATCAGACTTTCTAAAACTTTTCATTTCAGAGTTTGAATCTTTTCTTGAGAATCTCTTTCCTTTCTTGAAGTTCTTGAATCCCATCTTCTTGAAGGTCTTCACCATCAATGCAGCCATTTGCATCATCTGTTCTTCATCATCATCAGAGTTAGAAGCTTCATCAGAGTTTGAGTCATCATCAGAGTTTGATGACTCACTTTCAGATTTAATGACTAAAGCCTTTCCCTTGGCTCTCTTCCTTGATGATTCCTTCTTGATGGGCTTCTCCTCAACTTTGAGAGCAACAGATTTTGTCTTCTTGCTTGATCTCCTGTTTCTTTGTTCTATTTCCAATTCATGAGTTTTCAGTAACCCATAAATCTCATCAAGTTCAGTTTCAGCAAGTTCGTAATTATCTCTTATAGTTGTTGTCTTCAAATCCCATCTTTCAGGTAAAGATAAGAGAAATTTGAGATTTGATTCTTCAAGATTATATTCTTTACCAACTAGAGATAAATCATTCAGCAGTTTACAGAATCTGTCATATGTCTCAGTCAAGGTTTCATTGGCTCTTGAATCAAAGTGCTCATACTCCTGAGTGAGTATTGTTTTCCTGTTCTTCTTTATAGCAGTGGTTCCTTGACACCTGACTTCCAAAGCATCCCAGATTTCTTTTGCAGTTTTGCAACCAATTACTCTGTTAGACATAACATTATCTAAAGCACTGTGGAGAAGATGTCTAACCTTTGCATCTTTTGCAATTGATGAGATGTCCTCAGGAGTCATATCTTTCTTTTCCTTTGGAACAGTCTTTTGTTCTTGACCATCAACAACAGGAGACAATTTAGTCGGCATATGAGGACCATCATAGATTCTGTCAAGATATTCTGGATCTGTAGCCTCCAGAAACATGGTCATCTTCACCTTCCAAATTGGATACTCCACTGGCCTGAGAATTGGAACCCTGATTGTTTCATACCGACTCACAGAATTAGGTTTAACCTGTTCAACCTTGGAAGGAGTTTGATTTTCTTCAGACATGATTATTACTGTGTTTGAATCGTAAAACTGTATATATTAAACAGCCTAAGCTCTGATACCAATTGTTAGGCCGAATACACAATATAATCAAGTATGTATGAGAATAACAATCAAGAACATGTTGGAAATATCAAGTACTACAGCAACATGGAGACAGTTATATAAAAGATATAGCATTGACAGGCCAAGACCAAAGTTAACAAAACAAAGCATGAAGGTCGAAAGCAGGCATATCAGAAACTGATAAATAACCAGGGAGACAGAAACAGTACCTTTAGCCATAGATTAACAGTGTATAAGAACAGAAATAACGAAGCAACAGCTGAGTCGTCAGGACTTCGAGAAACCCTGACTGTTCTTGAAGAGTTATTCGCCCCCACTTACTATGTCAGGTTGTCGGCGAGATACTACTTCCAGGATAAAACAGCTCCGAGCAAGGTGTTCACAGCAACAGCAGCGCTCAACTACGACCAGCACCTCAGTCGCCGGAGAACCAGAAAAACTACAGGGAAAACTGTATGGAGAGGGAGTGCAGAGAGAGTTTTTGAGAGAAGTGTGTTTTGCAAACTTCTGTGTGTTCTTTCAACTGAGCTACAAGGGCCACTATTTATAGTGGTTCCTTTCTGTAACTGAAACACAATTCAATTTCGTAACTGCAGCACACACATTAATTTTTCCGTAACAGCTGATCATATTAAATAAAAAATCAAAACTGACCATTTAATGAATAAACCTTTTTAATTTAAATTTAATAACCTGAGCTGTTACATCTTTTTTCATGTTTATCCACATATACAGATTTAATATTTATTTTAAACATATCCATCAAATCATGTCTAGGTTCATATCAGTTTCTGTTGCCCATCAGAGTTTAGTTTCTGTTGACCATTAGAGTTTAACTTGTTGTTCCCATCAGAGTTTACTGACAAACCAACTCCATCAGAGTTTACTAGTTAAATACTGATAAACCAACTCCATCAGAGTTTACTAGTTAAATACTGATAACCAACTCCATCAGAGTTTACTAGTTAAATACTGATAACCCAACCCAATTTGACAACTGATAACCCAGCCCGATTTGATAAATTAATTCTAATAAAATATTAAATCACATAGATAAAAACTCTCGCCCAGGTCGCCTCGCGTACGCGAGACGCCGAGACATTCGCCCAAATCGCCCTTCGACCCGACCCGGTCCGGTGCGGTGCGTGGCGAGGCGGGCGGGCGGCGCGCGTGTGTGTGTGTGTGCGCGTGAAGCACACACTAACACCATGCACCATCACACACCTTAGTAGTTGTATACTACTCATGTGTGTAATGCTATATAAAGCCACCAAGTCCCCTTATTCTTTTCTTTGTGGGACAAATGAACATCATTATCACAAGCTTTTTCAAGCTACTACCTTCATCTCAATTTCTCTTATGGATTTAAACAAGAAAACTATTAAACCCATACATGAAAGTTTAAGTTCCCATAGCAAGGAACAACTTCCAATCATTAGAAATTTGAATTAACATCAAGAATATAGTTAATTATATCCTTAAACTATCAATTTTCTAACAATCCCCCACAAATCCATATAGAAATGTAGACAGGTTCTTAACATGACTTGGTTTTTCAGAGTCGGTACCCTTCCGGGTTTGAACCCTCCTAAGTCCCCTACTTCGATGGCTACCGGATTCAGATGGAATTTTTTTTTCACCTTGAATCTTAATCCGTTAAGTGTAACCATTCTCCATTGACGACGACAAGTCAAAGGCTATGGTGCCAATCTACGGCTTTGAGACATTAATGGTCTTGTCTCGATCCTGTTCGTCGAATGCTTCAAGGAATAACCCTTTCCTCTAATTGCGACCTCACAATCACATTCGCTTAGCTGGGCATCTCCGGAGATGTACTGCAACCATCTCGTCAAATGACTTGACCCCATTCAGAGTTCTTAAACTCTTACTATTCAGCAGTTTCAGTACCTTATAGGTTTACAGGGGATAGACTCAGATACTAAGTATCATCTATGTATCAAGGTACTCCCAACTCATCCTCAGCTTGTTATTACCACATTGAATACACTTCGAGGGATCTCCTCTAATGTATATTGGGTTCCCACTGTTGATGAGTCGTGATGGGTTGTCAGTCCCATCCCCAACCTCGACTTAAGGACCACTGCAGGTTCCAGTCCTTTAGTCAAAGGATCAGCTATATTTTCCTGAGTTCCAATGAACTCTACAGCTATAATCCTATCAGACACTAATCCCCTTATAGACTTAAGTCTAACTTGGATGTGTCTCTTTGTTTTAGCATTGTACTTTTTACTGCTAATCTTGTCGATAGTTGTTCGACTATCACAATGAATAGCAATAGCAGGAAGCGGTCTGCTTACTACAGGTATCATGGACATTAGTCCGTGTAACCATTCAGCCTCCTTCCCAGTGGCATCAAGTGCACAGAACTCAGCCTCAAAAGTAGACCGAGTTACTATAGTCTGTTTTGTCGACTTCCAGGATATTGCTCCACCCCCTAGGGTGAACACGTATCCAGTCACTCCATTGGAACCAGACTTCTTAGCTATCCAACTTGCATCACTGTACCCTTCAAGTACACCAGGAAATCTCCTATAGTGTAATCCAAGGTACATTGTGCCTTTCAGATATCTAAGCACTCTATCAAGAGCATCCCAATGAGTTCTGTTCGGACAACTTGTATATCTAGCTAGCTTAGACACAGAATATGATATATCTAGTCTAGTACAGTTAGCAAGATACTGCAAGCTTCCAATAATCTGAGAATACCTTAACTGAGACACAGGGACCCCTGAACTATTCTTGACAAGGGCAACTTTAGGATCATAGGGTGTACTAGCGATTCTACATTGTGAATAACCATATTTCTCAAGTATAGATTTCTCTATATAATGAGATTGCGATAGGGTTATTCCATCAGCTGACTGAGTCAGCTTGATACCAAGAATCACGCTAGCTTCGCCCATATCCTTCATCTCAAAGTGCCTTTTCAAGAAATCCTTTGTCTCGTTAATAATCTCAATATTGGTTCCAAACAGTAGTATGTCATCCATATATAAGCATAATACGACACATTCACTACCTTTAACTTTTGAGTAGACACACTTATCGCTATCATTACTAACAAAACTGAATGTCACAATCGTTTCATCGAACTTCTTGTGCCAGTCCCTGGGACCTTGTCTTAAGCCATAAATAGATTTGATTAACTTACATACTTTCCTTTCGTTGCCAGATGCAACAAACCCCTCAGGCTGATCCATATAAATCTCTTCTTCAAGTTCACCATGAAGAAAAGCTGTCTTTACATCCATTTGATGGATGATCAGACCATGTACGGAAGCCAATGCTACAAGCATTCGGATTGTTATCATTTTTGCAACAGGAGAGTATGTATCAAAGAAATCAATTCCTTCCATTTGCTTAAAACCCTTAGCCACCAGTCTAGCCTTGTACTTCTCTATTGAGCCATCAGGATTCAACTTCCTTTTAAAGATCCACTTGCACCCAATAGTAGAACACCCAGGAGGGAGATCAACTAACTCCCATGTTCCGTTAGAAACAATAGAGTCAATTTCACTCTTTACAGCGCCCTTCTAGTGCCTAGACTCCGAGGAGTCCATAGCCTGTCGGAAAGTTAAAGGTTCGTCCTCGACATTGTAAGTGATGAAATCACTTCCAAAGTCCTTGACTACCTTTGCACGCTTACTCCTCCTAGGTTCCTCTTCCTCCATAGGAGTAGAGCTACTACCAGGTTCCGCCCCCACATTTGTCATCTTTTCCACATGATCAGGAATAGAACTTGATGTGTGAGTGAGATCTTCCTCAGAAGTACCTTGAGGTATACCAGTCTTCATAGGGTAGACATCCTCAAAGAATGTAGCATCACGAAATTCAACTATCGTGTTAGCCACTATACCATCTATGTCAGATTTTATTACCAAAAATCTCATAGCTGTAGTGGTTTCAAGATAGCCCAGAAAGATACAATCAACCATCTTCGGACCTAGTTTCTTCCTCTTGTGTTCAGGGACAAGTACCTTTGCAAGGCACCCCCACACTCGAAGATACTTGAGACTAGTCCTCTTGCCTTTCAATAACTCATAAGGTGTCTTATCCATGTGTTTCAGAGGGACTCTGTTCAGAATATGGCAAGCCGTATTCAGAGCCTCTCCCCACATGTATTTAGGCAACCCAGAGTTAATAAGCATACTGTTAATCATATCTTTGAACGTTCTGTTCTTTCGCTCAGCGACCCCATTAGACTCAGGTGTGTATGGTGGAGTAACTTCATGAACTATTCCATTGCTTGCGCAAAATTCATTAAAGGAATTACTTGTATACTCACCTCCTCTATCTGATCTCAACCTTTTAAGTACCTTACCAGTTTGTTTCTCAACTTCAGTTTTATAAATCATGAATTTGCTAAGTGCTTCATCCTTATGTCTAAGTAAATAAACATAACAGTATCTACTACTATCATCTATAAAAGTAATGAAGTATCTAAAATGGTCCTTAGTTAACATACCACCAAATTCACAAATATCAGTGTGTACTAAATCTAACAAGTCTGAATCCCTAACAACATTATGAAAAGGTTTCCTTATTTGTTTAGCAGACACACATACTTGACATTTAGAATTCTTTTCTATAGTATGTTTTGGAATCAACTCTAAGTTCATCATATTTTTAAGAGCACCAAAATTTAAGTGACCAAGTCTAGCATGCCATAAGTTGGATGATTCTACACAGTTAACAGAAGGAGTAATTTCATTAAAGGAAGTGCCCAAAATAGGCTCAGCATTTATAACAAATAAACCATTTGACAAGTAACCCTTGCCAAAGAAGGTACCAGTGTGAATAAGAACTACTTTATTACATCTTAAGGAAATTTCAAAACCATTCGTAACTAAACGGCTTCCACTTATTATATTTCTACGCATGTCGGGAACATGATGCACTCTTGTCAGGGATAGAATACGCCCCGAAGGAAACTTCAGGTCCACGTCTCCCACTCCATGAACTTGAGCGGCACTCGCATTCCCCATCGTCACTGTCATGCTATGACTCTGTTGATAAGATACAAACAAACTAATATCAGCACAAATATGCACATTAGCTCCAGTATCAATCAACCATTCATTTGACAGATAAGTGGAAAATAGTACAGGGTTGTAGGTCACATACCGGTTTTCGTTGGTTTCAGAAGCCGAAGCCTCACCAACAACCATGTTCACTACATGCCCACTTGTGGTTCCAAGTACAGCATTCGCTTGCGCTACCATCTCGGTTTTCTTCGCTTTCTTTGTAGGACAGTCCTTACTCCAGTGCCCAACCTGCCCACAAGACCAACATGGTTTGTTTGCCTTTGGTTTCTTGGCATTATCCTTGTCTATCTTAGGTTTATTAACATTACCCTTCCTAGCAACAGCCTTCCTTTTCTGTCCAACGGTTACTACATTCACCTTCGAGCTACTGTGTTCAGATGGCATCACATGTCCCTGTTTGGACTTGTGTTGTTCTTGCACCGAGATGTCCAGCATAAGGTTGGTCCAGGTGATCTCTCCTTTCTGTCTTTTCAGGGAGAGAGCGAACTCTTCCCAAGACTTCGGAACCTTTTCAATCACGCTCATAACCTTGAACTTATCAGGGAGATCCATGCCGGATTCCTTCAAAGCATGCACTATCATCTCGAACTCATGCACCTGCTCAGTCATGGATTTGTTGTCTACCAGCTTAAATTCAAGGAACCTCTCTACAGAATACTTTTCCAGACCTTGAGAGTCAGTATTGTGAGTGAGGTCCAGCTTCTCCCATAAGAGCTTAGCACTATAGGCATCAGATGAATAAACATCAAACAGAGTGTTTGTTAAGGCTGCCAGAATGGCTGCCCTAGCCACCCCATCCTTCTCAACCCACATTGCATAAGCCTTAACTGTTTCAGCTTTTTCTTGAACCACCACCGGTTTCTCATACTCCACAACAGGCCACAGACCCTTTACAGTTAACCACAATTTCATCCTTTTCTGCCAGCGTGAAAAGCCGACACCACCGTTGAATTTCTCAGGTAAGCCCGTTAGTTCAACGGGTTGTGGGAAACGGTAAGTGGTCCAATCAATGACCCCAGCAGACACATTAGACGTACTACCATCTACAGTAACTTCAGTTTCATTAACCATAATGCTAAATATTATATAACAGGATAACTCTTCAAGAATGTTGGAAATATCAAGTACTACAGCAACATGGAGACAGTTATATAAAAGATATAGCATTGACAGGCCAAGACCAAAGTTAACAAAACAAAGCATGAAGGTCGAAAGCATGCATATCAGAAACTGATAAATAACCAGGGAGACAGAAACAGTACCTTTAGCCATAGATTAACAGTGTATAAGAACAGAAATAACGAAGCAACAGCTGAGTCGTCAGGACTTCGAGAAACCCTGACTGTTCTTGAAGAGTTATTCGCCCCCACTTACTGTGTCAGGTTGTCGGCGAGATACTACTTCCAGGATAAAACAGCTCCGAGCAAGGTGTTCACAGCAACAGCAGCGCTCAACTACGACCAGCACCTCAGTCGCCGGAGAACCAGAAAAACTACAGGGAAAACTGTATGGAGAGGGAGTGCAGAGAGAGTTTTTGAGAGAAGTGTGTTTTGCAAACTTCTGTGTGTTCTTTCAACTGAGCTACAAGGGCCACTATTTATAGTGGTTCCTTTCTGTAACTGAAACACAATTCAATTTCGTAACTGCAGCACACACATTAATTTTTCCGTAACAGCTGATCATATTAAATAAAAAAATCAAAACTGACCATTTAATGAATAAACGTTTTTTATTTAAATTTAATAACCTGAGCTGTTACATCTTTTTTCATGTTTATCCACATATACAGATTTAATATTTATTTTAAACATATCCATCAAATCATGTCTTGGTTCATATCAGTTTCTGTTGCCCATCAGAGTTTAGTTTCTGTTGACCATCAGAGTTTAACTTGTTGTTCCCATCAGAGTTTACTGACAAACCAACTCCATCAGAGTTTACTAGTTAAATACTGATAAACCAACTCCATCAGAGTTTACTAGTTAAATACTGATAACCAACTCCATCAGAGTTTACTAGTTAAATACTGATAACCCAACCCAATTTGACAACTGATAACCCAGCCCGATTTGATAAATTAATTCTAATAAAATATTAAATCACATAGATAAAAACTCTCGCCCAGGTCGCCTCGCGTACGCGAGACGCCGAGACATTCGCCCAAATCGCCCTTCGACCCGACCCGACCCGACCCGGTCCGGTCCGGTCCGGTGCGGTGCGTGGCGTGGCGAGGCGGGCGGCGGCGCGCGTGTGTGTGTGTGTGTGCGCGTGAAGCACACACTAACACCATGCACCATCATACACCTTAGTAGTTGTATACTACTCATGTGTGTAATGCTATATAAAGCCACCAAGTCCCCTTATTCTTTTTTATGTGGGACAAATGAACATCTTTATCACAAGCTTTTTCAAGCTACTACCTTCATCTCAATTTCTCTTATGGATTTAAACAAGAAAACTATTAAACCCATACATGAAAGTTTAAGTTCCCATAGCAAGGAACAACTTCCAATCATTAGAAATTTGAATTAACATCAAGAATATAGTTAATTATATCCTTAAACTATCAATTTTCTAACAGAACACAAGTTTGTAAATCAACAAACTGTAATTATATTAACAGCTTCTCTCTTTATGATGTTAATGAATCACAAAGAGCTACTAGGTTACAAGAATAATAATCAATTATCGCATCCCTTCTAGGGATAACCTATCTGTGTTTATATAGTACACAGTTACAATCAATCTCTAATTGATACTCCTACAAATTAGCTATACAATTTGTAATCAATTAGAATTGCTTCAGTCCTCTGTCCAGTCTCCTTAGCTGTATCAATATATTCTACTTCTTTCCATTTTCAGAATATATTGCTTCTAGAATCTTCATGATATGCACCGACAACTAAATCGACTTTCACCCTGTCAGACTTTAACAAACTCTGACCGGCTTCCATGTAAACTCTGATAAGTACTTCAGACTAAACTCTGAACAGTACCTGTTACTTAAACACTGATTAAACAAACATCAGTAATTATATCTAACAGCTCAACTCTGAGGATATTATTTTTCTTGAAGCTTTGCAACAATCTGTTGTTGAGATTGTTCGACAAGAAGTAGAGTTTGATAATCCAGAAAGAATGGCTGAGAATGTTCCTGCAGAGAATACAGCAGAGGATGACAATGTTGAAGATAGTTCTGCTCATTCACATCCTGATATACAAGAGGAGTTATCTGATATTCGATTAAACTCTGATGAGGAAAGAGAGGTCAATCGAGCTACTGCTGAGCATTTTCAGGATATGTACTACAATAGATGGGCTGCTGCAGATTGTATCTTTTCTGCACAGAGGGCTGCTGATTTTCTTGATGATTCTGTGAAGAAAATTTCAAACTCTGATGTTCTTACAAGTCTAAAGGCCACTGTGGTTCAAGTCAAAGCCTTAAACAATAGGTTTGATGAAACACAAACAGTGGTTACCAATCTTAGGAATGAAGTTGGTATAAGGGATCTTACCTTAAAGACTGATAGGTCTTATTATTCTGCCATGTTCAAGCAGCAAGCCAAGGATTCTGATGAACTTAAGAAGAGGATTGGGAGAGTTGAGGAGAATCAGACTACAATGTCTACACAATTGAATTCTATTTCTACTGCTATAGAATTGCTGACATCAGTACTACTTTCTGATGATGTCAAAAAGGGGGAGAGTGTACCTAATGACAAATGCAAAGACATTCAAACTCTGAGACGGAGGGATGATTCTGCTGATGGTGGAAGCAAGGAAACTGAGAGGAAGCAAATTTCTGCTCAAGGGCAAAGAAGATCAAGATTAAATTCTGATAGGTTGACAAACTCTGGTAAAGGAATCTCAAACTCTGCCAGTGGTTCAAGACTTAAGAGTTTAATTATTTCAGCCAATCCATCTACTGATGAAGAAATTGCTACAAAAATGTTTCTAGAAGAACATGGTAATGAAGCTACAGTTGAAGACATGGAAGCTGAAATGCTGAGTCTTGCTGAAGAGCATGAGAAGAAATTGAAGGATGGTACTTACAAAAAGAAAGCTGTCAAGGCTCCTAGAAAGAAAGAAACTGGAATTTCTATCAAGGAAAATACTCAACAGAGTATACAATACACCAGGAGGCCTGTAATAACAAACGCTGATAAGGGCAAGGGTAAACTGATAGAAGAAGGACAGTTACCAAGGAAGAATTATTCAACCTCTGACATTGCTCAAGTTGAATCAAAATTTATTAAATCAACCTCTGACGCTGCTCAAGTTGATGTTTCTACTAAAGCTGTAACAACCTCTGACAATGCTCATGTTGTGCAAACTCAACTAGCACCTCAACTCCAAGATACTTTTAGAAGACCTATACTTCCTGAAACTCTGAAGCCAGAAACTGTTAACTTCTCAGAAACCAGAACTGTATTGGGTAAAGAATCTTATGATAAATCTGGATTAGGTTCATACAGGGAGAAGAGAATAAACAACAGGTCTGGAGATCAATCATCACTGGCAGTATCTGGTATTTTTACTCAAGAGAATCTTGATATGCTAGAATCTGTTCAGATGATATTTCATAAAGTGTTAAAGAAAGAGTTTTTGTTGTATTTTATGGCTGATGGAAGAGTTTACAAGGTTGCAGAGTCTGACATCAATCTCAAATCTTATAAAGAATTGGAGTATATTCTGTATTTGTTAAAAGTCAAAAATAGAAGTACTCATGATGCTGCTTTAGTTATCAGAGAAAGGATGCTGAAATCAAAGATAATGCTTGGAGGAGGAGTCTCGAGTGCATATATTCCTAAGTACAGAGATGCTTATGGAAAGATTGTAGAAATGAAAAGAAACAGTGCAAGACTAAGGACTGATCTGGGAGTTAAAGTCTTAGAATTCAATCTAGAATCTGATAAATCATATTTTATTAGGCTAGGGAATGAGATGAGGAAAAATTCCATCTATTCTTTGAGAGCTGCAATTTATCAGAGTGGAGAATCTGATCCAGAGTTAAGAGAGTTGAAGAAAGTTATGGTTGAAGAGCTGGAAAGGGCTGAAAGAAGACTTCTCATGGATTATCTCAGAACTGTTCCTGATATTCAAGAAATCAAATAAAGTCTGACTGTAAGTTTTTTTTTAAAGTTTTCTATTCTAAGTTAAAGTTAAACTCCGATATATTAAACACTGCATTTGTTATATGTTTTGACATCATCAATTATCTGTTTAACTTGTACATTTTTATTATGCACAAGTTGGGGGAGATTGTTAGATATAATTGCTGACGTTTGTTCATCAGTGTTTAAGCAACAGGTGATCATCAGAGTTTACATTGAAGCCAGTCAGAGTTTGTTAAAGACTGACTTGGTGATAGTTGAATTAGCTGTCGGTGTTGAATTGAATATTCTAGAAGCAATATATTCTGAAGATGGAAAGAAGCAGAATATATTGATACAGCTAAGGAAACTAGACAGAAGACTGAAGCAATCCTTAATTGATAATAATTGTATAGCTAATTTATAGGAGTATCAATTAGATAAGGATTGTGTAATTGTGTACTATATAAACACAGATAGGTTATCCCTAGAAGGGATGCAATTATTTGAAAACATTATTCTTGTAACCTAGTAGCTCTTTGTGATTCATTAACATCACTAAGAGAGAATTATTTAATTTAATTCAGTTTGTTGATTTACAAACTTGTGTTCTTGATTGTTATTCAAATACATACTTGATTATATATTGTGTATTCGGCCTAACATGGGTTGCCTAAGCCGAAACCAGTTAATATGACCTTACAGTTGGCTGATCGGTCGATCACATATCCAAGGGGTATAGTGGAGGATGTCTTGGTAAAGGTGGATAAGCTGATTTTTCCTGCTGATTTTGTTATTCTTGACTTTGAGGAGGATAAGAAGATTCCTATAATCTTGGGAAGACCTTTTCTGGCTACTGGCCGAGCGTTGATCGATGTTCAGAAAGGAGAGCTCACAATGAGGGTGAGTAATCAAAAGGTCATCTTTAATGTGTTCAAGGCTATGAAATTTCCAACAGAGGAGGAAAAGTGTTTTAGCTTGAAGATGGTTGATACGGGTCAGAGAAAGGAGTTCGATCAGCTGTTGAGCAAAAATTCGGACATGCACAAGTTCGAGCATCACATCAGTGATTCCATTGACAATTCTTCCATTCGAGATCTTTCGAATGTCAAGCTTGGAAAACTTCCACCATATTTGAAGTATGTCCTTCTGAATGATGAGTTGGTAATTTTTAAAGAGTGTGAAGATAATGTGTTGAGAAGGTGGAACAAGGATGATGAGGTAAAAGAGTGTTCTTATCAATCGACGGAGAAGCATAAACACCTTAGAGGTGTAAAGAAGAAAAAGAAAAAATCGATTGGTGGAAAAGTCAAGGTGAAGTTTGATTTGGAAAAGATGTGGGCAGAAAGCAAGAAGGTTATCAAACAATGGGTGAATGGTCCTTCTGCTAAGGACAAGTCAAATGCGATCTTCGAGCCACCATGATTTGATTCACATTTGTCCGGCTAAATGACATTAACGACAGCGCTTCGTGGGAGGCAACCCATGTGTTAGGTATGTTTCTACTATCTTTCTTATTACCTTCAATCAGGGCATTGAATATTCTAAGTTTGGGGGTGATTTGGGAATAAGTAGTGTTGTGGTGTTATGTGTTCATGTAGGAAATCATATTTTGCATGTTTGTGGTAATTCATTCATGTTTTGTTCGTATTTTGCATGTTTGTTTCATGGAGGACATTTTGTTTATGTTTTTATTATATGTGTCATTTTAGTTGTATGACATGCATATTTCATGATCCCTTAGGACGAGCTATTTCTGTTTAGTAGGTTGATGTTGATTTGATTGTGGTAATCATAAATAGAGGGATGATTTAAGTTCTTATGAAATTGACATGCATGTTATGAAAACAAAATCTTTACACAATTCATCGTTTGCTTTTGGGCTAGATTAGGGCCATGCCTGTTTGGATGTTTTGAGGCTTAATCATTTGTTTATAGTTAAAATGTTCTTTATTCCCTTGATGGCGTAGGAGCACCAAAGTATAAGTTTGGGGGAAAACAAGGATTTCATGCTAAGTGTTTTTAGTTGTGTTTAGTTGTTAATAAAGGCTAGGCATCAAATGGCTAGTAGCCAGCTCATATTTTATGAGTAGTCTAGGATGAATGAGATGGAGCGAAACACACTCATTCTTGTGTGAAAAAAAAAGAGAAAAGAAAAAGAAAAAGAAAAAAAAATGAGTGTTTGTGAGAGTGTGAGTGTGTATAATTGACTAGGGTGAGCTCTTTAATACTCGAGTAGTTAAGTCTGAGGGGTACTTGTACCTGGTAACCTAAAGCCCTTTGTGGTTTGGGATTGCCGACCTAACACTCGCTACATGGGTATTATTGTATAAGCCTTTTGGGGTCTCATCCATTGCACGGTCAAATAAACACGTGTGTTATGTTGTTTTGTTATGTGTTGTAGTTGTTAGTAATAAAGCATGAATTCCTGTCTAACTTAAATGATGATGGAGGTGTCTCTGAGTTATGAAGTGTCTAGCGTTCATTCTTTTTATAAACTAGTGATTGCCTTGACGAAGAATGGGTATGATTTTTGGTCTAGTGTTAGGAGTATATCTGATGAGTATCGCACACACCACGTTTCCGTTCATGTATTGTTAGTATACAGGGATTTTTTCGAGCTCTGTTTGGAAGTTATTGCATGATTTGAGATGTTTGCTTATTGAATGGTTATGGTTAGTTTAAAGGGGATCTTTGCATTT
Organism: Heracleum sosnowskyi; assembly: GCA_030848705.1. Lineage (NCBI taxonomy): Eukaryota > Viridiplantae > Streptophyta > Magnoliopsida > Apiales > Apiaceae > Heracleum > Heracleum sosnowskyi. The sequence goes on along the minus strand of CM061243.1, from coordinate 38,906,446 downwards.
TTTTTCATGTAGTTGCATTCATATAGTTTGCATTGTTAGTTGCATTGTTAGATGGATTTTGTGGGTACATTCGCTATAGGCCCTCACGAGACCTTACTCGTCCACTAGGGCTGCCTAGGGGTTTAAAGGGCTTGTTGCATATGCCAAATGCAACTGTGATCACCTACGGAAGTGGTACTAGTTAGTTGTATATAGTTATATTATTTATGCTTGAGGACAAACATCAGTTTAAGTTTGGGGGTGTGATAAGTGGATTTTTAATCCACTTGGAACGCTTCATATCGGCTTAAATTGATGACTTGAACTCAAGTATGTGGTGTGTTTAATGTGTTTTCATTAAGTTTTGCAGAACCAAGAGTTGGAGGTTAATTTGATTAAAATTCGGATTTTCCGGGTAGGTTGCACAGTCTTCACTGTTTTGGCCATATCTGGAGTTCTACAAGTCCGATTCTGACGATCTTACAGCTCACGCGAAGAGGACAACATTTTCTATAATTCTAGGCAGAAGGTTCTGCGCGGGCGCCCAGGAATTGTACTGGAATTCTGCGCGGCCGCCCAGGAAGTCAGAATCGCCAGAAAGGAAGTCAGAATCGCCAGAAATTGCCAGAATTCGATTTTAATAAGGAAATTTTCACAAATTCGACTTCTAATCATTATGGTAATTGCTTGGGGCGGCCAGAAACTTCCAGAATCAGTTGTTAACATGGAATATGCAATTCTTATTGCATTCAAAGATGGAAATTGCCGTAATTCTATTCTAACTCAAAAACGGCAATTGCTTGGAAGAGGGACAACTTGGAGCTATAAATACACACCTTGGGGGGACATAATCAACACATCACAATACATCACAACACACCAGAGATCAGATTCAATATTGGAGCACAAGATCGAGGAGCCAAGAACGAAGAACGTGACTACGAGGAGATCTAGACATAGTTTTTTCTTGTATTCTTCAATTTTGGTGCAACTTTTGGATGCTTCCGGATTTGTCCTCTAAACCTTTAACTCTTATTCATATTTACATCATTGATTTCTTGTTTTTCATCATGCTTTCATCAGAACCCACGATGATGAACGGTTCTATTATGAACTAATCATTGTCGTGGGATTCTAACGGATTTATTTATGGATTTTAGTAGTTAATTGTTTTAAAGATGTGTGTGTGATGGCTAATTGATATCCTAGTTTGGTTGTGCTTATTCTTCTTGGATGCGTAGCTAACATCTAAGTTATTTGTTAATCTCTATTGAATGCGAAAGTGGATATAGAGGTTTAGAACTTGCCATGCTAGCATAGGTTTATGTATGTTTGTCATGCATGATTCGTAGGTGATTTTAACCATCTTACCTGCCCTATGTAATCTGAATGGATAACTTGCTCGTTAAACCGTTATGTTTTCAAATCTTATAGACATATAGGGTCTAAGCATAATTGGTGTCTACCCAACTTCTATCTCTTTTGTGGATGTTTGAGTAGTTTGGTATACGTATACTGAAAGGTAGCGTGTACTGATTTCGTGTTATCCGATTAGTTATCACAACTGTCACATGCATTGATTAAAGACAAAAGACTCTAGATGAAGTATCTAATGAAGTTAGGATCCCATGTTTTATTCTCATAAGTAATTAAACAGCAAACTTTAGTTTAATATTGTCTTGGTATTTTGTTTAGTTAATTAGTTATTCAAAACACAAACTTGTTACTTGTCTTAGCATTGAACGATAGCCATACATTGTTGTATAAGTGCATAACTATAGTAACCAAAGCAGTCTCTGTGGGAACGAACTCTACTTATTCTTATATTACTTGTGACCGCGTATACTTGCGTGATATTGTGTGAACAACTACCGATTGTACTGCTAGTTCAATAGACAGTACTACCGATAGTACTGCCAAGCTAAATCATAGTACTACCGACAATACTAGTGATTCAAAAGGAGTATGTGCGTACAAAAGAAGATTGAATTGGACAGAAAAACATATACAATTAAGACAGTAGCCAAACAAAGTGAAATCATCTATCTCTGCCTTAACTATCAAGAACTGTCTAAGCTTAATTCCTTGCAACTATATTTATTTCTAGCAATCATTGTTCAATCTAAACCACTAGAAATCAATTACTTGTACTGCTTTGACTATCTAGCGGATCATAATCCCTAGAATTTATCTCGAACTAGTTTTTAGTATTCGATCTTTTTATTACAAAATTAGATAAATTCATGTTGAATTTATTCTAATTTGTTTTAATTATTTTTATAATCATTCTCTGTAATCTGTACTGAAATTGTAACACCTTTCAAGTTTAATATAAGTTATATTTAACTTGAATTTTGTTTCATTCTATTCTGCTCAAATTTGTTCTTGATTTATTAAATCACTAAATAAACAAATTCGAGAAAACAATACCGTTTGTATTCAACCCCCCTTCTACAAACTTATCAGGACCTAACAATTGGTATCAGAGCAAATTGCTTGACGTACAAATCAAGATCCATACTTTTGTGATTTATCAAAAACGTTCAAATTTTTATTTTTATAAAAATTCAAGATGACTACTCAAAAAGTTGGAGCCGTCAAAATTCCTATGTTCAATAAAGAGCACTATCCAATGTGGAAGAAGAAGATGCTCTTATTTCTTCAAGTGGCAAATCCAAAATATCTTGGTGTATTGAAGAAAGGACCAAATGTTCCAATAGTTGTTGAAGAGGAGCGTATTGAGAATAATGTTGTTACTCAAGATGCAAGGATATATCCTAAAGATCCAAAAGATTATACAGCTGATGAAAAGGAAGATGCTTCTTTGGATGCAAACTTGCAGTTAATTCTGGTTGATTGTCTAGATCCAATCATGCACAATCATGTTTTGAATTGTGTAGATGTTAAACACATTTGGAATACAATTGAGATAATCAATGAAGGGACAGAAGAAGTTAGAGAAAATAAAATGGAAATTCTTACCTCTTCATATGAACACTTCAGATCTAATCCGGGTGAAGGAATCTCTGATGTTTTTAGAGATACAACAAATTGATCAATGATCTGAATCTTCATGGAAAGCATTACACCATCAAAGAGATAAACAAGAAATTCCTTCTAACACTTCCATCTCATCTGGAGCACAGGATTTTAGCCATTAGGGAAGCAAGGGATTTAGGTGAGATTTCACGGGAAAGGCTCTACGGTGTTATGAAAACCTATGAACTGAAACAGATTCAGCAGAAGGAAATCTATGGAACATAAAAAGTGGTCAGTACGTCTACTACACTGGTAGCAGAAGTTCTACAGAAACTGGAAAAGAAGGTTGTTCAACCTTCCAGTTCAGAAAAGGATGTAATTGTAGTTGAATATGGATTTCCATCCACAAGTCAATCTGATGGTGATTTCTATTCCATGGAAGAACTTGAACATTTGGAAGATGAGTCAATGATAATGATAGTGAAGAAATTTGGGAACTTCAGATTCAGAAGAAATCCCAATCTCAAGTTTAAATCTAGATTCCAAAGAGGCAGTTCTTCATCCTCTAATAGCATAAAGGGAATTGGAACAGTGGATATAAGCACAATTAGATGCTTTAATTGTAATGAGTTGGGACACTTTGCTACTGAATGTAAAAAACCAAGACAAGCAAAGAGGAACTCATATAATTCAAGCAAGAAGAACAAGACTGGGAAAGCTTATCTTGCTGAAGGAAAGAGCTGGGATGATACTGATAGTGATGAGGAGGATGGAGAAGTTGGTAATCTTGCACTCATGGCTATAGAAGGCAAATCTTCATCTTTTAAGTATGAGGTAACTTTCACTGACGCTTAAATGGTTTATCATCTTAGCAGTACTTTATCTTGTGCACGTAGTGAAAATGATAAAATAATTCTTCAGAACAATGCTCTTGAAAAAGAAGTTAAAGAATTAAAACTAGTGCATGTTAATCAGGATGAACTGAAAGATAAAGTAGCTTTTCTTGAGAATAGGGTTAATTGTTATAAATAGTTAGAAACCATTCTTAAAGATAAACAGTGAGAATACTTGTACTTGAGCTTTTTACCACCATTTCCGCTCCTTCATGTTCCAAATCACCACCAAAATAGGCTTTCGAGGAATTCGACTCTCTACTTGAAAATTCACTGAAAACACATCAAAACACAATAAAACTCGAGTCCATGCGTTACATTTAAGCCGGTTACTAGAGCTAGAAATTGTACAAAAATACCACTCGTCAAGGACCTGCCCCCCCCCCAATTCCATCAGGTCTTCACGCGGCTACATAACTGTTAGTATTTGTGCCCTGGAGAGAATACTATAATGTTCTTGGGAAAGACATTTTGATTATTAATAAATATGTTCTATGGATTTTTTTATTTATTATGTCTTTATTAACTACGATATAAATATTAGAATAATAAATGTCCTTGGAATATAAGCATGAATTCTATATCTCTAAGTATGTGACTTAGAAATGGGATTATATGAATTGTGTTTATAATCCTAAAGATCCCTAGTCGAGTATTATTATTTGAGGACAATAATAATGCATTAAGACTAGTATGCTTGTTGATAGATGACCACATCTCATTGGTCATTAGTATGGTGATACTAAAGTCAAAGACATAAGTGCATGTTAGAAAAACATGGCACTGGATAGACCCGCCGTGTGAATTCTTCATGGTAAATGTTATCAAGTGTCATAAGTAATTCTCACAGTGATAATGGTGTAATGATCCTTAGACTTGAAATCATTATATTTTTATATGAGAATTAATATACTTTGATTCTACTCATAGTTACCTTTGACCGGGCAATGATAAAGGTGGACATTGGGTATATTATGAATCATATGAGAAATATGAATGATAGATATAGGATTTATCCCTCCTATTTTAGGAGTGATATTATTGGCCTCTTGGTTGAGTGAGCCTATGAAATGCATGACCATGCTCAAATAGTGATTTGTTTAATAGTCTACTCATTGATCAAGTAAAATAGGATTAAATGATGAAGATGGTGACACAAACCATGCCTCGAGTTTAATCTATAATATAAGGTTAAAAGTATTATATTACATGGAACATTATTCACGAAAGGTTTAATTGGATCACCAATTATTATTATTACTTGGGTAGCAATGATGTACTATTAGATGCCGCTCATTGTTTATAATTTTATTATGAGATATTAAAATTATTTCCAACGTAATAATAACCTAAAGGGTCACACACAAAGAACGTTTTAAACAGAGTTTTATTTAAATTTCGAATTTAAATGAATTATTATTATTATATTGAATTATTGAATTAATTAAGCAGGACTTGATTAATTATATAATAATTCGAATATAATAAAAATACTACTAATAATCAGATTGGGTTTTGGAAGCCCAATCAGATTAGGTAAAGGCCCAAAACTCTCTCCATATAAATACATTAAGATGTATTATTTTAGGGTTAAGTTTTCAGAATTCGTTTTTGAGTAAAAACCCTAGTTGCTCTACATCAAGGAGAGGCTAGAGAGAGAGAGAGAGAGAGAGAGAGAGAGAGAGAGAGAGATCCGAGGCTGCTTCTTGGCTAGTACCTGTAACGCCCCCAAATCCGGGGTCAAAGGATTTGGTCGTCACACTGCACTCTTAATCCAAACAACCTGTTCAACATAAAATCAACACAATAATAATAATATCTGTGACCCCAACTCTACCAAGAATCTTTAAAGGTTATAGTGCTAGGAACAAGAATCCAAAAATTCATTACAACAATCTTTCTTCTTTACAACCATTCTCTTTACATAAATTCTAATACACTAGTATAACTTCGATAAGAAGTATACCAGGCAACTAATCTTATACAATATATTAATCAATAGAAAACATCTATATACAAAACCTCTCACTAGCTCCAATGCTCTGGATCAAAACGTCTTTACGCTAATATCTTTCCCCATCTCTGATCAGCTACGCGGACAACTCTCGCCAATACACCTTCTTTCCGGCAGGCTAAAATATATATAAATAAAACAAGTATGAGCGAATGAATTGCTCAGCAAGCGCATTATTAAATATAAAATATAAAGTTCCAAATTAATCTTTGGATTTTTCAAATAAACAAGCCTATGGCTTACACATTTGTAATCTCTGATATTTTCAAAACAAGTTTGGTAATTTATCACAATATCTCATTTAGCTTCTCGCAGCTGAATAGTTTAAAACATAAAAAAAAAATTATATTGGTCGTCACGGCAACCGAATCAACAATAACTACAATAGTATGTAGGAAATATGAAATAAGTATAACTCTTATGTCTTCAAGACCATAGTTTGTACAAAAATACTAATTTGAAGATAACAGGTCTATTCACGACATTTTCCGAAATCAACAACTCTGGAAGGTTAGAATAATCAAGGGGCAAGAATGAGCCAACACGCTCGGTTAAGAAATAAAGAACGCACTTCAAGACTTCAACATGGTACCGACTGGATATGCGGTATGAATAAAACTCAACAAGATAGATATCTCACGACTGCCAATGGAATCAAGGAAGTGGATTTCAACTATTTGGAATCCGAATGTATTAAGAGTAAGCGATTTCAGCAAGATTGAAACCACTATTAATAATCAACAAACCAACAACTTCACGCAACGAATAAACCTGAGAATCAGGTCATATCTCACAAGTACAAAGTATATGGATGTAACTCATCCTAGAAATGAAAATTCATATTAGAATTGGATTTTTAACAATTATCAAATACAAAGGTTGTGCTGCTGGCCAGCCACGCATCAACCCCGGACTAGCTCATGTCATAGTCCTCTACTGGATCCTAGGCCAATCTGGGCCTTAATTACATCGACCAATAATTGGTCCATTTTTAAAAACATTCCAATTCTATATTATTTATACGTCAGGTGTCAGTACAATTGACAACCTTACTTCGACAATCAGGTGTCGGAAGAATCGACGACCTTAATACAACAATTGCTGGAAACTCACGTTCCAGGAGATAGTTAAATATGAAGAATCAATAAGGAATAGCAATATAATCTAGTATCGACGAGATCGACACAACAATGGGGAATACGTATCACAAGTAACAACATAATAAACATTGACAAGATCGATGCAACAACTGGAATAGCAATGAAGAATAAACAATAACATGCTCAATAAGATCGAGTCTGATATGAAACAGGCATTAGGATGTCAACAGAAATTTTATTAGATTAATATAGAGTAGGGTTCAAAGAACAGGCTCTAGATGGCCTCAACAGTATGATTTAACACATTGTGGAAGAATTAGTCAAAGTTCGCCAATTTGGTAAGTGACAAGGAGTCAAGTTTAAGTTCAAGGAAAATTCAAGGTAAGTTTATTGTTAGAGAAAAACAAGGGTTTACTGGCTTCTGACAGAATTAGTCTAGATCCCTCGAACGTATACTTATAACGGCTAAGCCTCACGTTTGAAAGAAGTAAACCAACTCATACACAACGTAATAGAATTTGAATCAGGGGCTGGATCAGATAATTGTTTATAACAAGAAAGGATAACAAGGTTTGCATAGGTGCAAGGTGAAAAATGGAATATTGGAAGGGTAAGCAACACAACTTCAGAATTTTAGAATAAGTTTTCCCTCATAGGGTTCACAAGTTCTCGCTCATCTAGGGTTGGTAATATTCCAACTTAGCATTTTTAAATCATGTCTTTTAAAAGAAAGCCTTAGTATACGACCCATAATTATCTTTTCAATCATTTCAATATAAGAAATTATATCTCTCCGATCAATATGAAAATATGAATCTAAACTAAAAAGGTATAAAAGAGTACTCGTCAATTTACGAGATTAAATAACATACTTGCAATTCAATGCATGGAAATCAACATTTGAAAACTCAGTAATAAACATTCAACATACATACTAATAACTCAAGATAATATCCCTTAATTAATAAGCAAGGGTATAAACACTTGCCTCTGGTCCTTAGCTATTTCGTAACGCTGAAACAATACGATCCCTCCTTATTCTGTCTTATCGCACGATTCTCGACTTCCGTCCTTCTTTGCTTTGACGCTCTTGCGAATACCACTAGTCTGCTTCTACCATTTCGAATCCACGTGCCAGCCTCGATAGTCAAACATGAGACGGTACTTAGTCTTCAACGTATAATCCTCATATTATAAATGATCGTAACTTAACTTCGACGCACTTACCGATCTTACCGATATCTCTGTTGTATAAACATCCACATCTCAATTGATAGACCAATCGCAATCAACCACATAAGTAATCCACGTAACTCGCTTGACGACAATCCCCATACTATAAAAAGTCAACATCCAAGTCAACGGCCTCGTAAATCTCATTTTCTAACATAACCGACAAATTTCTATCCCATCTACCCCTCGTGATAACATTAGACACAACCAATTACTCAAACAAGTCTCCACACAATTTATTCGCATGCATGACTCACACAGATAATTCACATTGTTCACATAACACATTTAAACAAGTGACCGGTTACGTATCGGACGCCCGGTCTAATTTACGATATTTAAAACTCAGACACTAGCCCTAGTACGGGCATATACTGACTATAAAGCACATTACACAACTCATACGAATCACATAGCACTTAAAACTATTTTTAAAACATCACACAAAACTTATTTGAATTTTAAATAAGTCACGACTAATTTTTAAATCAAAAATCGGATTTTTAAATCCAATATAAGTATTTTAAATGCAAATAAATCAATTAATAAAATTAATTGACACTCTTTAAATGCTCAAACTATTTTTAAATAAATAAACCAAGCTAGAAAATAATTAAACTTAATTTTAATTAATTAAATCTAATTAATAATTAATTATTAAGAATTAACTGATTAAAAGAATTAATCAATTAATTAAATAAATTAATTATTAATCAAAAATAATTAAAATAATTAAATTTAATCAATTTTCGAATTTAAATAAATATTTATGAATTTATAAAATTTTCGGAATAATAAAATGTATTTTTAAATTAAAGATATGATTTTTAGAATTTTCAAAACCATTTTTGAATTATTTTAAAAATTAAAAATCCAGAAACAGTTTTCTAAAACGAAATTAGGGTTTGAAGAATCAAAACCGGGTCGGGTTAGGGTTTTGAAACCGGGTCGCCAAGAACACAAACGGGTCGCCAAGAACACGTCACCGGAAACTGGGTTTCCCAGTTTCCGGCCGACGTCCGGCCAACCCACCAGTTTCCGGCGACCAAAAACCAAACCAAACACACATATTTTTATGCGAAATTCACAGGAATGTCTCAACGTTTACAGTACCGAGCCCAGTTAACTAAAATCACATCAAAATCGTTCAAAACGAACGGAAAGAAAACGGCGGCGCCGTTTCCGGCCAACCCAAATTCTACACCAAATCAAAAACCGATTACACGGTTCAACTCTAAACTCACAGATCTATCTAATCGCTAGAACACAATCAAGAAACAGTTAGCCGATCAAAATCCCGATCAAACTCCGGTGAACTTACAACTTTCCGATTAGCTCGAAATCTTACTCAAAATCCAAATTAAAAATCATACACATACTCTGCATCACATAATAAACACAACTATGCCATCAATTTGCAAGAACAATCAATAATAAAGATTCCCCCAAATTAAATCAAAAATTCGAAATAAATAATTAAATTAAAAATCGGAAAAACTCAGAAATCATACCCACATGAATTTTGATGGTGGATTTAGGTAGAGGATGATGAGAGATTCGATTTGGTTACAAGAACATCGAAATCGGAATCCGATAACGCCTTCAAAATTGAGTTTGATTCTCAAGAACACGAAGAACACGTTTCAGGGGTTTTTAACTTTTTAACTGTAATTATGCTTTATTATACGCAAAACAAAGTACGATTTGCCTTTTTATATTAAACGGAAAATAATACCCCAAACGACATTTTTGGATCGATACTGATCCGATAGATCGCTTTAAATATAATTTAACAAAATAAACGCTTTAAATCTTTAATAAAGCAGAATACACGTTTCACGAGACGATAAGCATCCATAAAGTACGGATAACTACAAGTATCGTTTAATAATAGATATACGAACCAAAATACTTCTATTACGAATATTTTCGAATACTTTCCATTTTAACGAATGAAATATTGGTACGAACGATATACCAATCTCCCGAATAATTTGGGAACGATCCAAATTTTCTTTTCAATAATTAAAATAAAATAAAATAGTATAACATCCTTTTCAAACTAATTTCAAATTCCCCACACATTTCACATAGCATCACAATATCACATATTCAATCATTTAACGAATAACTTAGCACGTTTAAACAGATAAATCATTTAATAACTCTTAATATGAAATTAAAATTTCATTTCACATCATATAATAACACGTAATTTTCCCGGATCTTACATCCTTTCCCCCTTAACAGGATTCTGTCCTCAGAATCAACTTGCGCAAACACAGGTGGATATTTTCCAACATCTCATTCTCAAATTCCTAGGTTGACTTTTCAACCTTAGGATTTCTCCTCATACTCATACTAATTTGACTCCTCTATTACTAAATACTCTCTCATACTGGCTCAATATCTCAATCGATTACTCAACACAAAACAATTTAACTGGATCTCTATAGGTTCATATTCTACGAAATACACTATGAATACACCACTCATAGAGTGGTAGGCAATCTTATACGCACTCTCCCAACACTCAATAAATCGTCGGAAGGTAGCATTTCAAAATTGTCATAGTAACTGTCGTCGTAAGAGAATCTAATCAACGGTAAACGATCCTCCCAATTACCTTCAAAATTTAGTACACAATCATAGTCTGTCTGAATTCTTCAATTACGTCGCGGATCTCTGTCAAATACAATTGAACTCGTCATTCCATGCCGTACCATTATCTCTCATTAATCGGTCAATAATAACCTAAATAACACCACGATAAGCTCTAAGCCTTAGCAACTCCATACCACAGTTTATCTCAACATGTCTTCGTCTCCATTCAGGAATCTCTTTAGTTGTAATCGTCTACTATACCTCTGTTATTCTGTCTTCATTTTCCAACACCTCAAGTACTTAAACACTCACTAACATCAATATTCTTTTAAGTCTCTAATATATCCTTACATTTCTTTCTTATCCCTTATTCTTTCTTGCTCCTTCCTGTAATTGAATTCCATTTCCCTTTCCATAACTGTTTCCTTTATGTAGCCCTTTCTCTCTAATCAATCCTGGTTGAATCCTTATTCCCGTCATTTCTTTTAGTTAATCTCTCATTATCATAACCTTAAAGCTCCATCCTTTCTAATCCTTGTACCGAAGATATTTACATCTCAATTCTCTCCTTTACTACTCATACTATCAGCCATCCACGTTCTTGGGTCAACTCTACCTATTTCCAATATATCTAACAACTGCTTTCAACAATCACATACCTTTCATGCCAATTAACTCTTCAGCTGAAAACAACCCTTCATTACCTCATCCATTGTCTTTAAATCCTTATTAACACCTCTTCATCTTCTTTTCCTATCTTCACAGTAACACTCATGACACCTTTTCCATGGTTCCATCTCATTTCCCAAACAGCTTGATCAACTCGACATTATCTTGATTCTCATTCTATACATCCACATTGACTGGTAAAATCTACCTTAACTATCGTGAGCAAAAGACTTGCAACCATATCATACAATCCTGAAATACTCAAAGATTAACTCATTCTCCATTATTAGCCTATCATCCAATCTTAAAAGTTCTTCTCATTGAGACAAAAATCTATTATGTCCATTTTCCACAACCTAGGATAACATCAGCACAATTACACCTTTTTCCCCAATTTCCAATCAACTCTTGAATTATCTAACTTCACCTTTTCCACATCGTAACGTTAATCGATAGAAAGAGAACAACTGGCCCCGTTATATGTTACTAGTATTCTAATCGCATCGTAATCCGCTTTCGCTCGTGGTAATTCAATCGCAAATTCTTCGTTCATTATGGTAGCGTAAATTTCAGTTCACCCTAGTGGTATACCTCCCAGATTATTTGAAATAAGAAGTTCATGATAGTTTGAAGTGAAAAGATTCTATATCGTAGCAAATGTCCCACAATTGGGGTTACCAAATCTGTATATTCCAAAACAGACATTATTGGAAGTGAAAGAATCACTGAGAGATCAATTTGATCACATGAACTCAATGTTGTGTGTCTCTATTAAGACAGTACTAAAGGTAATTAGCCTTCTTGTATTTCACAACACACAAGTGACGGCGTCCCGTCAGACTTCTATCACATAGACAGATAGTCCTTGTGTCCCCTATAAATAGGGTTGTTTATCTCAGTTGGAGTAGAGAAATACGAAAGAAATTTAGAGTCAGAATAACAATCAGGGCCTTTCGATAAGAATTCCCAAATACACATCTTGGATTGAAATTGAATAGATTCCAAAGGTGTTATTTCAGAAAAGAAGAACAACCAGAAAGGAAGTATCAACAAATAGTGTTACATTACAATTAGAGTTATCCACTCCGGAAGAATGAAGGAGTTGGAATTTAAATAACATATTTTTCAACAAGCCTCAAAATTTGAAATAGATATCACAACAACCTCTGATGCAATTGCAAACATGATTGATCGAAAGTATCAACTACAAAGTCAAAAGGTGGAATATATCCATCAACACGGGTTCCTCTTAAAGGAATGCCAAATATTTCATTAGGATGGGAAGGTATTACCAAGGTCTTCACATATGCCTCCTCCGTCGACTCCTTCGATAGCTCGTTATTCGATTTCAGCCCTTCTTCTCCACGTTATTCGATTTCAGCCCTTCTTTTCCACGTCATTCGATTTCAGCCCTTCTTTTCCACATCGCAAGGTTATCAATATCGTACGTCGTCGTCGACTCGTAATAGTCCTTGAAGATTCCGCCTTAGACGTCTACAAACGCAAGAAGTTCTATCCATTTCAGCACAACTATCTCAATCAAATACCTCTATCTCAACTCACTCAGCGGTACTATATCCAATAGTCCAACACGAACTCTAAATGAGCTCTGACGTTCCTTATATAACTATATACACTCCCACACACTCTCGTTTCTAGTTTTACTATAACCCTTGCTCTGATACCAACTGTAACGCCCCCAAATCCGGGGTCAAAGGATTTGGTCGTCACACTGCACTCTTAATCCAAACAACCTGTTCAACATAAAATCAACACAATAATAATAATATCTGTGACCCCAACTCTACCAAGAATCTTTAAAGGTTATAGTGCTAGGAACAAGAATCCAAAAATTCATTACAACAATCTTTCTTCTTTACAACCATTCTCTTTACATAAATTCTAATACACTAGTATAACTTCGATAAGAAGTATACCAGGCAACTAATCTTATACAATATATTAATCAATAGAAAACATCTATATACAAAACCTCTCACTAGCTCCAATGCTCTGGATCAAAACGTCTTTACGCTAATATCTTTCCCCATCTCTGATCAGCTACGCGGACAACTCTCGCCAATACACCTTCTTTCCGGCAGGCTAAAATATATATAAATAAAACAAGTATGAGCGAATGAATTGCTCAGCAAGCGCATTATTAAATATAAAATATAAAGTTCCAAATTAATCTTTGGATTTTTCAAATAAACAAGCCTATGGCTTACACATTTGTAATCTCTGATATTTTCAAAACAAGTTTGGTAATTTATCACAATATCTCATTTAGCTTCTCGCAGCTGAATAGTTTAAAACATAAAAAAAAAATTATATTGGTCGTCACGGCAACCGAATCAACAATAACTACAATAGTATGTAGGAAATATGAAATAAGTATAACTCTTATGTCTTCAAGACCATAGTTTGTACAAAAATACTAATTTGAAGATAACAGGTCTATTCACGACATTTTCCGAAATCAACAACTCTGGAAGGTTAGAATAATCAAGGGGCAAGAATGAGCCAACACGCTCGGTTAAGAAATAAAGAACGCACTTCAAGACTTCAACATGGTACCGACTGGATATGCGGTATGAATAAAACTCAACAAGATAGATATCTCACGACTGCCAATGGAATCAAGGAAGTGGATTTCAACTATTTGGAATCCGAATGTATTAAGAGTAAGCGATTTCAGCAAGATTGAAACCACTATTAATAATCAACAAACCAACAACTTCACGCAACGAATAAACCTGAGAATCAGGTCATATCTCACAAGTACAAAGTATATGGATGTAACTCATCCTAGAAATGAAAATTCATATTAGAATTGGATTTTTAACAATTATCAAATACAAAGGTTGTGCTGCTGGCCAGCCACGCATCAACCCCGGACTAGCTCATGTCATAGTCCTCTACTGGATCCTAGGCCAATCTGGGCCTTAATTACATCGACCAATAATTGGTCCATTTTTAAAAACATTCCAATTCTATATTATTTATACGTCAGGTGTCAGTACAATTGACAACCTTACTTCGACAATCAGGTGTCGGAAGAATCGACGACCTTAATACAACAATTGCTGGAAACTCACGTTCCAGGAGATAGTTAAATATGAAGAATCAATAAGGAATAGCAATATAATCTAGTATCGACGAGATCGACACAACAATGGGGAATACGTATCACAAGTAACAACATAATAAACATTGACAAGATCGATGCAACAACTGGAATAGCAATGAAGAATAAACAATAACATGCTCAATAAGATCGAGTCTGATATGAAACAGGCATTAGGATGTCAACAGAAATTTTATTAGATTAATATAGAGTAGGGTTCAAAGAACAGGCTCTAGATGGCCTCAACAGTATGATTTAACACATTGTGGAAGAATTAGTCAAAGTTCGCCAATTTGGTAAGTGACAAGGAGTCAAGTTTAAGTTCAAGGAAAATTCAAGGTAAGTTTATTGTTAGAGAAAAACAAGGGTTTACTGGCTTCTGACAGAATTAGTCTAGATCCCTCGAACGTATACTTATAACGGCTAAGCCTCACGTTTGAAAGAAGTAAACCAACTCATACACAACGTAATAGAATTTGAATCAGGGGCTGGATCAGATAATTGTTTATAACAAGAAAGGATAACAAGGTTTGCATAGGTGCAAGGTGAAAAATGGAATATTGGAAGGGTAAGCAACACAACTTCAGAATTTTAGAATAAGTTTTCCCTCATAGGGTTCACAAGTTCTCGCTCATCTAGGGTTGGTAATATTCCAACTTAGCATTTTTAAATCATGTCTTTTAAAAGAAAGCCTTAGTATACGGCCCATAATTATCTTTTCAATCATTTCAATATAAGAAATTATATCTCTCCGATCAATATGAAAATATGAATCTAAACTAAAAAGGTATAAAAGAGTACTCGTCAATTTACGAGATTAAATAACATACTTGCAATTCAATGCATGGAAATCAACATTTGAAAACTCAGTAATAAACATTCAACATACATACTAATAACTCAAGATAATATCCCTTAATTAATAAGCAAGGGTATAAACACTTGCCTCTGGTCCTTAGCTATTTCGTAACGCTGAAACAATACGATCCCTCCTTATTCTGTCTTATCGCACGATTCTCGACTTCCGTCCTTCTTTGCTTTGACGCTCTTGCGAATACCACTAGTCTGCTTCTACCATTTCGAATCCACGTGCCAGCCTCGATAGTCAAACATGAGACGGTACTTAGTCTTCAACGTATAATCCTCATATTATAAATGATCGTAACTTAACTTCGACGCACTTACCGATCTTACCGATATCTCTGTTGTATAAACATCCACATCTCAATTGATAGACCAATCGCAATCAACCACATAAGTAATCCACGTAACTCGCTTGACGACAATCCCCATACTATAAAAAGTCAACATCCAAGTCAACGGCCTCGTAAATCTCATTTTCTAACATAACCGACAAATTTCTATCCCATCTACCCCTCGTGATAACATTAGACACAACCAATTACTCAAACAAGTCTCCACACAATTTATTCGCATGCATGACTCACACAGATAATTCACATTGTTCATATAACACATTTAAACAAGTGACCGGTTACGTATCGGACGCCCGGTCTAATTTACGATATTTAAAACTCAGACACTAGCCCTAGTACGGGCATATACTGACTATAAAGCACATTACACAACTCATACGAATCACATAGCACTTAAAACTATTTTTAAAACATCACACAAAACTTATTTGAATTTTAAATAAGTCACGACTAATTTTTAAATCAAAAATCGGATTTTTAAATCCAATATAAGTATTTTAAATGCAAATAAATCAATTAATAAAATTAATTGACACTCTTTAAATGCTCAAACTATTTTTAAATAAATAAACCAAGCTAGAAAATAATTAAACTTAATTTTAATTAATTAAATCTAATTAATAATTAATTATTAAGAATTAACTGATTAAAAGAATTAATCAATTAATTAAATAAATTAATTATTAATCAAAAATAATTAAAATAATTAAATTTAATCAATTTTCGAATTTAAATAAATATTTATGAATTTATAAAATTTTCGGAATAATAAAATGTATTTTTAAATTAAAGATATGATTTTTAGAATTTTCAAAACCATTTTTGAATTATTTTAAAAATTAAAAATCCAGAAACAGTTTTCTAAAACGAAATTAGGGTTTGAAGAATCAAAACCGGGTCGGGTTAGGGTTTTGAAACCGGGTCGCCAAGAACACAAACGGGTCGCCAAGAACACGTCACCGGAAACTGGGTTTCCCAGTTTCCGGCCGACGTCCGGCCAACCCACCAGTTTCCGGCGACCAAAAACCAAACCAAACACACATATTTTTATGCGAAATTCACAGGAATGTCTCAACGTTTACAGTACCGAGCCCAGTTAACTAAAATCACATCAAAATCGTTCAAAACGAACGGAAAGAAAACGGCGGCGCCGTTTCCGGCCAACCCAAATTCTACACCAAATCAAAAACCGATTACACGGTTCAACTCTAAACTCACAGATCTATCTAATCGCTAGAACACAATCAAGAAACAGTTAGCCGATCAAAATCCCGATCAAACTCCGGTGAACTTACAACTTTCCGATTAGCTCGAAATCTTACTCAAAATCCAAATTAAAAATCATACACATACTCTGCATCACATAATAAACACAACTATGCCATCAATTTGCAAGAACAATCAATAATAAAGATTCCCCCAAATTAAATCAAAAATTCGAAATAAATAATTAAATTAAAAATCGGAAAAACTCAGAAATCATACCCACATGAATTTTGATGGTGGATTTAGGTAGAGGATGATGAGAGATTCGATTTGGTTACAAGAACATCGAAATCGGAATCCGATAACGCCTTCAAAATTGAGTTTGATTCTCAAGAACACGAAGAACACGTTTCAGGGGTTTTTAACTTTTTAACTGTAATTATGCTTTATTATACGCAAAACAAAGTACGATTTGCCTTTTTATATTAAACGGAAAATAATACCCCAAACGACATTTTTGGATCGATACTGATCCGATAGATCGCTTTAAATATAATTTAACAAAATAAACGCTTTAAATCTTTAATAAAGCAGAATACACGTTTCACGAGACGATAAGCATCCATAAAGTACGGATAACTACAAGTATCGTTTAATAATAGATATACGAACCAAAATACTTCTATTACGAATATTTTCGAATACTTTCCATTTTAACGAATGAAATATTGGTACGAACGATATACCAATCTCCCGAATAATTTGGGAACGATCCAAATTTTCTTTTCAATAATTAAAATAAAATAAAATAGTATAACATCCTTTTCAAACTAATTTCAAATTCCCCACACATTTCACATAGCATCACAATATCACATATTCAATCATTTAACGAATAACTTAGCACATTTAAACAGATAAATCATTTAATAACTCTTAATATGAAATTAAAATTTCATTTCACATCATATAATAACACGTAATTTTCCCGGATCTTACAGTACCAAACTCCGGTGATCGTTGGACGATCAAGCGTTCATGTGGACTGATTTAGAGACGTAGATCTTGGCTCAAGGGATACGTGGTGATAAAAGCAAGGACCTCCATCTGTCAATCAATCTAAAGATTTAAAAAGGTAAACATATTCTTATCCACGAATTAAATATCGTTTTTCGCATGGATCATGCGGAGGGTTTCGTTAATTTTTCTGTTTTAAGCAATGTTTCTGCTGTGTTTTCATGCCCGAAACCCTTCAATAACAACTTCGAGCCATTTTTTGGTCTTCCATTTCTTCACCCACTTCATTCCCTGTGGGAACTTGATTTTGAGGTGATAAGTTGATTCTATAGCCTTAAATGCATGTAAGCATGTCCTCTCGAGGTCATAGTCATCATATGATATTGCCACTTCCGTTTTTGCATGCTTCAGTGCTTCCCCAATGTTAGATCCTGATAAGTTTGTAGAGGGGGGGGGGGGGTTGAATACAAACTAGACCGTTTTATCGAATTTGTTCGTTTTAAGATTAAACAATTCAAGAACAAATTATTGCGGAATTAAATGAAACAGAATTCAAGTTAAATATAACTTATATTAAACTTGAAAGGTGTTACAAATTTTGGTACTGATTACAAGATTAAATCTCAAACTAATTAAAACAAATCTAGAATAAATTCAACATGAATTTATCTATTTTTGTAATAAAAAGATATAACGATAAACGATAGTTCGAGATTCGTTCTAGGGATAAAGATCCGCTAGATAGTCAATACAATACAAGTAAATGATTTCTAGTGGTTTGAATGTAACAATAAGTTCTAGAAATAATTTCTTGATTGAAGAAATTAAGCTTGGAAATTTTTCTTGTTCTTAACAGTAAGTTGTAGAATGATAGAATGTTATGATATCTTGCTAACCGTCTTGATCAAACTTTGTTAAGCTAATCCACTTGTAAATCCTACACGTGCATTGGCCAATAAAGCAGAAAGACTATCTTAATGAACTCAAGAAGAGTATCTTTAAAATCAGAAAGACTATTTCTAATATCAAAAAGACTATCCTTAATCTAAAAAGACTTTCGGAAAGACTATGTTATTATTAGAAATACTTTCTGAAATATTAAGTAAAATCAGTAAGACATTCTGTAAGACTATCAAGGATAGTCTTACTGGTTTTTACTTTAGTCTTTCTGAATTTAGAATATTAGAATTAATTCTAAATTAATTACCTACTTAATTAATTTATTAGTTAAATTAATTAAATAAAATAGATAATTAAAGGAGAATAAAAACTAATTTCTTGTTCAAAGAAATTGTCCTGTGAACCACTTAAAATAATGACGAACTTCCACTGACTGTTGTTGACACTCGATGTACTGTCTGGTTCATGAGTGACTAACTTCAATGGTTGTTCTTCATCTCTAACTTTAAAGCTGTGATTCTCTTTTCTCTAAATCCCTTTAATCAATCACTGTAACCTGTACCCTTGCTGTCACACTCCTGAAATCTCTGTCACTTTAATAAATCCACTTTCTTGAATACTTCACCGAGGCTTGATCAATTAATTGAACTTCTTTCAATGTAGAATTACTTCAAGTCTGTAGATGACTTTTAATCTTCATTCTTTTGACTCGGTCAAATCCAGTAGTGATCCTTGAAATCTCTGCATGAAGAGCTTTCATATATACAGAGTTATCTGGATTGACCTTCTTGTATCTTTCTAACATACCAAGAAACTTTCCATCATTGTTTGTTCCTGTCTGATGTGCAAACATCTCTCTAGCCTTATCCCATTCTTCACCTAGCTTTAGCCTCACATTCAACTTTTTGTCTTTAACCTTTAGATTGTGAAGCCGTTGCTTTTCTTCATGTTCAGTCTTTTGTATAACTAGATGTTTAGTAATGATGTCAGAAACATTGGCATTCTCCTCTTCTCTTCCCTTGAGATCATCTTTCTGTCTTAGCAACTCAGCTTCAAAGTCAGGATCAACTGGAGTTTCTTCTTCCCAATCAGCATAGTCAGCTTCTTCTTCAACCTCCACATCACCAAAGGTATCTTCAGGGGATTCTTCATATGTAACATTGTCAAAATCACCCTGTTCACCTTGATAGTAGTCAACATCAGAAAAAGTTAACTTCTGCTTTCCTTTGTCTTTGCCTGAACCTCCAGCTTGACCTCCTTGATCTCCTCATTGTTTCTCCTTATTCTCCCCCTTAGTTGAGGAATCCTCTACAGATTTAGACTTTGTAGCATCAGGATTAACCTCACTTCTTCCCCTTATAGCTCCTCCATCTCTTCTATCTCCTTCATCTCCTCCTTGATAATCATCATCATCCTCATTATCTTCATCATCACCCTCAAAGAAAGTTTTCTGTTCAGCAGTGGGTTGATGTGAATTCTTGATCATAAAGTACAAATGCTTCATCCCTTCATTCAGGTGCTCCATTCCACATTCAATCTTAGTAAACTTTTCTTCATTGAACATATGATAATCATCAACTATTTGCTGAATGAAGTCCACCTTGTTAGAAATAGAAACAATCTCTTTGACACTATATGCTATCTGAGCATTTGAAGTTGTAAGATCAGAGATGTCTGAAGCCACAAGTACTTGAGATTGCTGGATTTCATTGACCTTTGGTAGGAGAGAAATCTTCAGAGCTTCAATATCATCCTTTATAGTACCCAGCTGATTAGTTACAGAGGTGGAAGAAGAAGACCGTTCAACCACTCGTGCTTTGAGAAAATCTTTTCCAGCCTGGGTTTCCAAGAGTTGTTTCTGCAGAGCAGCTATCTGAGCTAACAACGAAGCAGTGTTTGTGTCAGTGTGTGCACTCACCTCAATTTCTCTCAGTGGTGTTTCACTAATCTCACGTGTTTGTGTATCACTCTGTGTTTGATCCTGATTTCTAATCACTAGTTGTCTGTCCATATTCTGAGATGATGTACCTGCAGGAAAAATCACCCTAGCCCCTTCTAGAGAGGTCAGTGGTGGTGCAATGGGAGTTCGCAATTCCCAATCCCTAGTGAAATCCAAAAAGTCTTGTTGATTTTGAAACAGAATTGCTTTAGTGTTGGATTCACTAGGTTGCCTTCCACTTTCTCCAGTAAAAACTGCGAGTGGAAAATCCCTTTGGGGAGCCAGAGATGTTCCCTCTGGGAGGGGAGAAAATGATTCTATTATAGATGGTAAAGAATCAGATTTTCCCTCTGACGCCTGTGAAGGCACTTCTACCGTAACTATGGTAACTACCGTAACAATTAATGTTAAAGTCTAAAAAAGAAAAAGAATTCAATACAAAACAAATTAACTAAATTCTGATTTTCAAAAATACTATTAGAAAGACTATTGGATAGTCTTTCCGATAGTCTTTTTGGAAATACAAATCATTAAACTGTTAGAAAAATTAACTAAAACTCACAGAAACTGAATTAAAATAGCAGAAAAATGAAATAAAATCAGAAAAATATAAGAAAATATTTTAAAAATTCAATAAAAATATATAAACAGTTTGAACAATTATCTAAATATTTTTAAATTCATAAATTTGCAGTAAAAATAAATTTCTCCTTAGAAAAATCTAAGAAAAATATTTTTAGAGCAAATAAATTATTTAAAAATACTTAACCTAGAAAGCTTAACAAACTAGATAAGAACATGGCATTTAAGATCAGTAAATTCATACAACAACTAAGAAAATGTTTTGATAAACTAAAATACAAGTGAATTTTAAGAAAAATATACAACACAAAACACTTGTATTCTACCTAAGGACAAACATCAAACAATTATCAATATTAATCACTAAAACTATTTAACATACCCAGTTTACCAACTAACCTGGTAAAAGTGGATTCATCAAGAGACTTAGTGAAAATATCTGCTGTTTGTTCCTCTATTGGTACAAAATGTAACTCCACAGTACCATTCATGACATGCTCTCTGATAAAATGATACCTGATGTCAATTTGCTTCGTTCTCGAGTGCTGAACAGGGTTGTTGAAGATTGCTATGGCACTTGTATTGTCACATAAATTGGAATTTTGTCTAATACAAAACCATAGTCTTTCAATTGATTCCTTATCCATAAGATCTGAGCACAGTAGCTTCCAGCAGCAATATATTTAGCTTCTGCTGTTGAATTTGAAACTGTTTGTTGTTTCTTGCTATACCAGGAAATCAATCTACCTCCAAGGAATTGACAAATCCCAGAGGTACTCTTTCTATCCACAACACTACATGCATAATCTGAATCTTTATATCCAACAAGATTAAAACCAAAATCTTTAGGGTACCAGATACCTAAATTAGGTGTACCCTTAAGATATCTCAAGATTCTTTTAACAGCAACGAGATGTAAATATCTAGGATCCGCTTGGAACCTTGCACATAGGGACGTAGCATGCATAATATCAGGTCTACTTGCAGTAAGATAGAGTAATGAGCCAATCATACCTCTATAGCTTGTGATATCTACCTTGCTAGAATTATCACATGCTCCAAGTTTGACAGCTGTAGATGATGGAGTCCTTGCTGATGCTGAATCCTCCATGTGATATTTCTTGAGGAGTTCTTTAAGATACTTGGATTGACAAATAAATATACCATTTAACCTTTGATTTACTTGTAATCCAAAAAAGAACTTCAGCTCACCCATCAAACTCATCTCAAACTTACTTTGCATTAGCTTAACAAATCTCTTACAGAGATCATCATTAGTAGACCCAAATATGATGTCATCCACATAGACTTGGACTAAAATCATATCATTTTTGTGTTTCTTAGAAAAAAGAGTTTTGTCTATGATACCTCTGACAAAACCATTTTCTAAAAGAAAACCAGAGAGAGTGTGTTAGGTCCTGATATGTTTGTAGAAGGGGGGTTGAATACAAACAATACCGTTTAATCGAATTTGTCCTTTAAAAGATTTAACAAGTTAGAACAAATTAATGCGGAATAAAACTGAAACAATATTCAAGTTAAATATAACTTATATTAAACTTGACGAGTGTTACAATTTGATCACTGGTTACAAGGTTCTTGATAAAACAAACCTAGAATAAATTCGACATGAATTTATTTATTTTTGTAATAAAAAGGATCGAATACTAAAAAGTAGTTCGATATAAAATATAGGGATTATGATCCGCTAGAAAGTTAAAGCAGTACAAGAGAATCAGTTCCTATGAATTAAATGTTATGAACTAATCAGGAGTTAATTCTCTGGTAAGAAATGAATGCTTTTCTGTTTGAAATTGAAGAAGACAGAGAGGAGTTTAATGTTGACGGTTGCTGTCTTTTTCTTTCTTCTGTTGTGTTGTAATCAAATGTCTTCTGCCTTGCTTTTGCTATTTAACAAACTGCATTCATTTTAATCCCACGTGCAAGCCACTTCAGAAAATGATTTAGGAAGACTATCATGAAAACAATCAAATAAGCCTTTGAAGACAATCGGGAAGACAAGGAATGTGAAGAGAAGACAATCGGGAAGACTGAGATTTAGCTTAGGAAGACAATCGGGAAGACTCACTTGTGAGTCTTCCTAGTTTAATAAACTGAGTCTTCCTAGTTCAAACCTAAGTCTTCCTAGTTCATTTTTATTCTAATTTAAATAATTAACTAAATAAATTATGTATTAAATTAATTCTTTACAGAATTAATTTAATAAATAATTTACTTAATAATATTAATTATTTATAAGAGAATAAATAGAATTAGTAGACTTCTCAATTAATTTCAGAATCACTTAAAACTTAGATAAAGAATAAACATAATAGTACGTTGACACTCGATGCACTGTCTGGTTCATGAGTGACTAACGACAATGTCTGTTCTTTATCTGTTTGACTTTAAGCAGTGATTCAATTCCTTTTCATTCTAGAACTCTGTAACCAGTATCTTTTGTTGTCACCACTTGAAATCTCCGTCACTTT
The DNA here is from genome assembly GCA_030848705.1 of Heracleum sosnowskyi. Taxonomy (NCBI): domain Eukaryota; kingdom Viridiplantae; phylum Streptophyta; class Magnoliopsida; order Apiales; family Apiaceae; genus Heracleum; species Heracleum sosnowskyi. The sequence continues at coordinate 38,882,495 of CM061243.1, read as the reverse complement.
AATAAATCCACTGAGCTTGAATACTTCACTGAGGCTTGATCAACAAATTGATCTTCTTTCAATGTGGAATCACTTCAAGACTGTAGATGACTTTAATCTTCATTCTTTGACAGATATAATCTTCTGAGATTCCTGTGACATTTGATTTTTATTATTTACTTATTACATCTTAATTAAAGTTGAGTAGAATCCTCGGTGTTTACAAATAGGTCTAGACATATGCCTTTCAATCTCCCCCTATTTGTTTGTTAGACATTAACAACCAAATACTCTAGAGGATAACTCAACTAAAACAAGAAAAGATAAGACTTTTAAGATCCAAACAAATAATAAAAAGTTCTGTATTAAATATAACAATTTCCAGATTCAAACAGTAAAGATAAATACAAGATAGATGTTCCTCTAGACTGAACAAATGATACATTTTCCTATCTTGATTTACCTAGCTCTAAACATATAACATTTACAAATTTGAGCTAACTCTATCATGTCTTAGTCTCTAATTTCACCTTCTTCAGCTTCTTGCAAGGTGACTAGAAGATCTTTGTCAAGGACACGATCACTTTCAGAAACCACACCACTTGGCATTACTGGTTGAGTGGTGATCTTCTTAAATCTGTTCTTCATCTGAGCATACCTTGGAACTTTCTCCGTGCAGTAGTCTGAAATCATATCAGCAACTTCAGACTTCTCTACAGTAGTAAACCCAGAAGTTCTCAGAAGATTCTCCAACTTCACCAGTTGCATTGCAGTCTGTAGCTTCAAAGAATCAGGATCCAGTCTTACCGTCTCCAAAGTTGTACCTCTATAGATTTTGACTTCATACGGGAAGTGTACAACTTGAGGGCTGACCTTCATTGCAGAATCTCTCAGCCGGTCATATAAAAGCTCATTCAAGCATGAAGATCTCTTTACCTTACTCATAAGAATCCACAATTCAGAGAGAGATCTTCTTTGTAAGAGGTCAAGAGAAATGGTGAATGACCCTTCAAGAGCACTTGAGACATAGATGTACAGTTCTTGCCTCACTTGATCAAATGCAGATGTAATCCTTAGGATATCTTCCTTCAAAGCTTTCATGGATAATGAGTTGTCCGGATTAACAGTTCTGATCTTCTCAAGTAACTTCAGAAAAGTAGCATCATTGTTTGTGCCTCTTTGAGGGATATCAAACATCTCCCTTGCCTTGTCCCACTTGCTTCCTCGATTCATCCTAACATCCAATCTCCTTTCTTTGACATGAATACTATGAAGATGTTGTTTGTCTTCATGTTCAGCCTTTTGAATTTTTAGCTTCTGAGATATGATGTCGGAGACCTTGGCATTTTCATCCTCCTTTCTTTTGAGATCTGCCTGTTGCTTCTTCAACTCCTTTTGAAATAAAGGGTCAGGTGTGTGTATAAATCAGCTTCATCTTCCCAATCATCAAAGTTGGCTGCCTCTTCAACCTCCTCCTCACCAAAAGCTTCTTCAGGTATGGTCTTCTCCAGATCACCAGATGTGTCAAATTGGAAGTCATCCTGTTCACCATGGTAGTAGTAGGCATCATCAAAAACAGTCTTCTCCAATGATTGTTTCCCTTTCCCCTTATCTTTTCCAACTCCAGAAGCTCCTCCAGCTTCTCTTTCTCCTTTCTTCTCCTTCTCCCCCTTAGTTGAGGAATCATCTACAGTTTGAGCTTTGGAAGCCCTAGGATTCACCTCAGAAGTTCTCCTTATCTCTCCTTCTACTCTCCTTTCTCCTCTATCTCCTCCTTCATTAGCATCATCATCCTCATCTTCATCATCTCCCTCAAAGAATGTTCTTTGTTGTGCTGTAGGTTGATGTGAGTTCTTTATCATATTATACAAGTGCTTCATCCCTTCATTGAGATGTTCCATACCTCCTTCTATCCTCGATATCCTTTCTTCATTAAACCTTTGATTTTCATCAGATGTTTGCAGAATGAAGTCCACCTTGGTAGAAATAGAAGCAATCTCCTTGACACTCTCCGATATCTGAGCATTTGACGTTATAAGATCAGAGATGCCTGAAGCCACAAGTACTTGAGATTGTTGGATTGAATTCAGCCTCGGGAGTAGATTATTCTTCAATCCTTGCAAGTCATCTTTAACAGTACCCAGCTGATTAGAGACAGAGGTGGAAGATTGTGCAACCACTTGTGCTTTCAGAAGATTGTTCTCAGCCTGGGTTTCTTGTAACTTTCTCTGTAGATCAGCTAGCTGGTTCAACAACAAAGCAGTGTTTGTGTCTGTGTGTGCACTCACTTCAATTTCTCTCAATGGTGTTTCACTCAACTCACGTGCTTGTGTTTGACTCTCATATCTCACAACTAACTGTCTATCCATGTTTTCAGAAGATGTACCTGCATGAAAAATCACCCTAGCCCCTTCAAGAGAGGTCAGTGGTGGTGCAATGGGAGTTCGCAATTCCCGATCCCTAGTTGAGTTTGTCAAAATATTTGACATTGTATACTGAATTGCTTCAGGGACAGACTCACCAGGTTGCCTTTCACTTTCTCCAGTATAAACTGCGAGTGAAAAATCCCTTAGGGGAGCCAGAGATGTTCCCTCTGGGAGGGGAGAAAATGATTCTATTATTGGTGGCGAAGAATCAGATTTTCCCTCTGATGCCTGTGAAGGCACTTCTACCGTAACTATGGTAGGCACTGTTTCAAAATCAAAAGTAAAGTGCTCTCCTTGCATAGTGTCCTGAGTATAATCTATTTGGATATCTTCTCCCATTGTGAGTAATGGGAGAGTGCTTGACTCAATACAGGATGCCATGGCCCGATGGCGAAATTCAATAGATTCATCCTGTTGAGAGGATGTCTCCAGAGACTACTCAGTGGCCATATCTATGTCCATATCCTGTTGAGAGGATACAGATGGGCTTACAGATGCCTCCCTATAGGTTTTTCTTTTCTTTAAAGGTGGAGACAGAGATGTGGGAGCACTCTTTTCAGCTATTTCACTAACTCTTCTTGAACTAGTTTGTACATTTGGCTCAGGTTGTGTATCAGGAGTGTTTGACTCTCTGTTTGGATCTATGACCTGGGTCAGAGACTGTGGTTCTACAATCTCTGGGTCAGCCCTAACAACCACTTGGGTTTGAATTATTGTACCAGAAGAAGATCCAGGGTTAGGAATAACTACCTGTAGTGGAACTGGATGTGGCTCAGGAACTTGTTCACCAAAGATAGGAAGATTAATGAATTGACTCATCAATGGTGAAACAAGAACTGGTATGTTGAGAAATTTGGATGAGAAAACAAGTCTGGTATAGAATTTAGTGTCTGTGGTTGGAGAGGTTTCAAATCTGGTTTCTCGAAACAGTTCTACCTGCTCAGCAGTGAGAAGATGATTAATGATAAGAGTGAGAAAGCGAGGGTACCAACACTTTACTTTCACATTATTATCAGAATCTCTCCTATAGTGAGCAAGCCTGTTGATCATTAGGTTCCACAGAATTTCAGCAAAGTTTAATCTACGACCAAATACAATAGCATACGAAATATATTGATTAAGACTGGTAATGTAATGAAAATTTGTTTTTGTGCAATTACCAAATACTCTTGCTATTGTATCAAAGAACAGATCCCATTCCCTTACAACAAAGCTCTTAGACAATTTGACCATTTGTAAGGGACCCTGATAATGAATATTCACAAAGAACTGTGATAACTCATCATCAGTGGGTAAAGGATCAAACTTGTCCTTTGGAAATTGTCAAACATCACAAAATAACTCAAAAGTGACTATATATTGCTGGTTTAGAATATTGAAAGTGAAAGATTTTGAATCTCCAGCAATAACATCACTTGAACATAAAAACCTCAAAGGATCAATTTTAAGAAGTGCAGAGGCACAAATAGCATGACTGACACAAGTCTCGCTATTTAAAAATTGAATCCAAGGTTTAAAACGTTCCACCTTATATTTAGAAGGATCAAAATACCCAACATAATTATTTAAAACAAGTTCAAAATTAGGATCCATTTTTGTAAAACAAGAAAGTTTAATTAGCTTAAAATTAAAAAAAAAAATTTAGGGATTTTTAGAATTAATTATAATTACTTAAAATCCACAAAATCACAATTCTATTAAAATTAACCAAAATTAAAATTTTAATCCTAAAATTCGAACTTAAAACCTTGAAATGCAAATGAAATGGGTAAATGATCTTAAAAACACACAACCAGTTCAAAATACACAGAAACTCCTCTTATAACACTAACACACAAGAATTACTTAGCAACAATCAAGAACACTCAAGTCGAAAGGATTTTAAAAAAAAATGAAAAATTTAACAGCAATTCGACTTAAAAAGTTTGATTTTGAAAGAACAGTACTGATTTGCTAAGTAAATACTTGAGCAAGAATGATTAAATATCAATGATTCTGCAGGAAATGAGAGAATTCGAATGGGGGTTTATGAAGAAATAAAAACTGCTAAGGGAATGTAAAAGAAATAATGTGCGTGTAAGTAGTGTGTATATATATATAACTGCTAAAACTGAAGTAAAGTAAAAAAACAAAAAAAAACTGAACCGTTTTATTTAAGATTGTACTGGGAAGACAATCGGGAAGACTTAGGATAGTCTTCCCGGTAGTCTTCCTAGTACAAACTAGAAAGTCTTCGAAACAATAAATAAAACAAAAACAGAAAATAAAACAATTAAATGTAAGTCTTCCCGATAGTCTTCCTAGTTCAAAATCTGGGAAGACTTAGGAAAAGACTTCAAAATAAAATAGAAAATACTAAAAATAATATAGAAAAATTCCTTGTCTTCCCGGTAGTCTTCCTAGTATAAAACTGGGAAGACTTAGGAAAACTTAGAATTTAAATAAAAATAATTACAGAAAAATGCATAAAACTAATAAAAATGCATGAAATATTTATAAAAGACTAGAAAAATTCACAGAAAATTCCATAAATTCTAGAAAAATATGCAGAAAATTATGAAAGTGCATAAAATTAATATAAACTTGTAGAAAAATTTAAACAACAATATTTACAATCTGAAAAACACCTAAATAATTCTAAATAAATATATTTACAATAAAAATACATTTCTCCACTTAAAAAAATGAGAAAAATATTTTTAAAGAAAATAAAATATTCAGAACTATTTAAATTTACAAGCATGTAATATTAAATGAGAATTAGCAATAAATATAATTTAAATGACAAGAGAAAATGAATTTTTGAAAGAACAAACATGACAGAGATATTGTTAATCACTAAGACTGTTTAACATACCCAATTTACCAACTAACTTGATAAATGTGGATTCGTCAACAGATTTAGTGAATATATCTGCAGTCTGTTCTTCTGTGGGTACAAAGTGTAACTCCACAGTTCCATTCATGACATGCTCTCTGATAAAATGATACATGATATCAATGTGTTTCGTTCTCGAGTGCTGAACAGGGTTGTTGGAGATTGCTATGGCACTTGTATTATCACACAAAATGGGAATTTTGTCTAATGCAAAGCCATAGTCCTTCAGTTGATTCCTTATCCATAAGATATGAGCACAGCAGCTTCCAACAACAATATATTCAGCTTCTGCTGTTGAATTGGAAACTGTTTGCTGTTTCTTGCTATACCAGGAAATCAATCTACCTCCTAGGAATTGACAACTCCCAAAGGTACTCTTTCTATCCACAACACTACCTGCATAATCAGAATCTGTATATCCAACAAGATTAAAACCAGAATCTTTAGGGTACCAGATACCTAAATTAGGTGTACCCTTAAGATATCTCAGTTTTCTTTTAACAGCAACGAGATGTAAATCTCTAGGGTCCGCTTGGAACCTTGCACACAAGCATGTAGCATACATAATATCTGGTCTACTTGCAGTAAGATAGAGTAAGGAGCCAATCACACCTCTGTAGCTTGTAATATCTACCTTGATAGAGTTATCACAAGCTCCCAGTTTGATTGCTGTTGAAGATGGAGTCCTTGCTGATGCTGAATCCTTCATGTGATACTTCTTGAGGAGTTCTTTGAGATACTTGGATTGACAAATAAATATACCATTTAACCTTTGACTTACTTTTAATCCAAGAAAGAACTTCAGCTCACCCATCATACTCATTTCAAACTTACTCTGCATTAGCTTAGCAAATCTCTTACAGAGATCATCATTAGTAGACCCAAATATGATGTCATCCACATAGACTTGGACTAATATCATATCACTTTTGTGTTTCTTTGAAAAAAGAGTTTTGTCTATGATACCTCTAACAAAACCATTTTCTAAAAGAAAACCAGAGAGAGTGTCATACCATTTTCTTGGGGCTTGTTTGAGACCATAGATAGCCTTGAAGAGAAAGTACACAAAGTCCAGCAGCTCCTGATTTTCAAAGCCAGAGGGCCGTTCCACATACACTTCTTCATCCAGCTCACCATTCAGGAATGCACTCTTAACATCCATTTGATAGACTTTAAAATTGGAGTAAGCTGCAAATGCTAAGAACATCCTGATGGCCTCAAGTCTAGCCACTGGTGCATAGGTTTCATCATAATGAATGCCTTCAGCTTGTGAATACCCTTGTGCAACCAGTCTTGCCTTGTTCCTTGTTACAATGCCATCCTCATCCAGCTTGTTTCTGTATACCCATCTAGTACCAACTACTTTCTTGTTCTTTGGTCTGGGTACCAGCTTCCAGACTTGCTGTTGTTCAAATTGATTGAGTTCATCTTGCATAGCAATCACCCAATCTGGATCAGTCAGTGCTTCCTCAATCTTCTTTGGCTCCATTTCAGATAGAAACCCTGAATAATAACATTCATTCTGAGTAGTACTTCTAGTTCTAACTCCAACACCTGGATCACCAATGATCAGATCAAAGGGATGAGCTCTATTCCATACAATCTGTCTTGGAAGATTTGATCTTGATGATTCTCCTTGAAATTCATTGTGGTGTTGTGACTGACTAGTAGATCCATCATTTCCTCCCCCTGAGTTGTTGCTTGATTGCCTTGATGATTCTTCTCCAGTGTTGGTGGTATCTCCATTGTTACCAATGTTTCCACCACCACCACCAGGATTATTATCATCATTGTTATTGACATTACCAGCAACATTCTCAGGTGGGGTTTCATCATCCGAATCTGAGTCTGGCAAGTTATCAAACTTCAGTTTCTCAGATGAATCTCCTGTTTGGATATTAGGGAGTTTAGTGTCATCAAATGTTACATTGAAACTTTCCTTCACATGGTGACCATCAATCAAGTACACCCTGTAAGATCTTCTGGAATAACCAATAAAAATAGCTTCTTGTGCCTTAGCCTCAAACTTGCTAAGTTTCACATTGTCATCCTTAAGCACAAAGCATTTTGCTCCAAATACATGAAAGTATTTGAGAGTTGGTTTCTTGTTGTTCATGATCTCAAACGGAGTCTTCATTAAATCCTTGTTGATTAAAGTTCGATTCTGAGTATAACAAGCAGTGTTCACAGCTTCAGCCCAAAAGTACATTGGAAGTCTTGATTCACTTAACATAGTCCTAGCAGCTTCAATCAATGTACGATTCTTCCTTTCCACCACTCCATTCTGTTGAGGAGTTTTAGGGGCAGAATACTGTCTTGTTATTCCTTTATCTGCACAAAAGTCATTTAGGACTGCATTCTTGAATTCAGTTCCATTATCTAACCTTATAGCTCTAACAGGGAATCTCGAATCCAATTCAATCAACTTTATATGATCAATCACCATCTGTGGGGTCTCATCCTTGGAATGTAGGAATAAAACCCAAATATATTTGGAATAGTCATCAACAATCACAAGTGCATACTGTTTCTTTGACATGGACATCACACTAACTGGACCAAACAAATCCATGTGCAGTAGCTGAAGTGGTTCAGTTATTGATGATGTGTCAGTGCCCTTGTGAGAAGCTTTCTTTTGACTTTCCTTTCTGACAAGCCTCACACAGTCCTTCCTGTGTAAATTCCATCTGAGGCAAACCTCTAACCAATTCCCTCTTGACTAAAGAGTTCATGGTTTTGAAGTTAAGGTGAGACATCTTCTTGTGCCATAGCCAACTTTCATCTGATGAAGCTTTAGCATAAAAACAAGTTACTTCATTTTTGGATCCAGAGTGCAGATCAGCTATGAACAAGTCACCTTTCCTTACTCCTTGAAGAGCAGGCTTTCCATTCTTCTTATGAAGGATCTGACATCTATTTTTCTCAAAGGAAACATCATATCCTCTGTCACAGAAATGACTGATGCTGAGAAGATTGAAATTCAGACCTTCCACAATAGATACATCTTAAATGATAACATTTCCAAACTTCAAACAACCATATCCTCTGGTAATACCCTTGCTGTTATCTCCAAAGGTAACTCCTGGGCCAGCTTTCTCAACCACATCTGATAGCAGGGCTCTATCTCCGGTCATATGCCTTGAACAGCCACTGTCAAGAACCCACATAACACGGTTTACCTGTACCACACCCTGCAGTATCAAATTGATTAGACCTTCTTCGGAACCCAAACTTGATTGGGTCCGGCGTACTTAATGAACTAGCCTTTGTCAGGCAAAATAACATCTTTAACCTTAACTACATAAACCTCTTTCACAAAAGAGCGTTTCCATTTATAGCCAGCCTTAACATATTTCTGAGTAGGCTTAGGGATAAATGGATCCACTCTAGTCTTCGGAGGACTAGTACTCTTAGATCTAACATGCTTCTGATTATTAACATGTTGACGTGGAGCAGTCTTATTATCAGATACATGCTTACTATTAAAATAAGCATACATAACATTGAAAGCACAAGACATGCAATTTACCACACCACATGCTTTATGAGAAAGATTAATAGCAGGCATGTTGGTTCTACAGTTGTTTTGATCCACTTTATGAATGTCTGACTTAGTCTTCGTTGCAGAAACAACTTTGACTAGTTTGTCAGACTTACACTTTTTGGATTGTTCAAGATCAAAAGCACGATCCTCCATAAGTATCTCCTCTTCAATAATGATAGAGTATTCATTCAGAGGATCTGCTTGAGACTCTCTAAAGAAAGGCTTATCAATACCCTTAAGCACATCTAGTATACCCCTTTCTTCAGCACTGACTCTATTAGGGGTATTTATGCTTAATTCACCAATAGACTCATTATAGTCATACCCTATTCCTACAGTATGACCAATACTTTGTTTATTGATGATTTCTTTAGCAGTCTTACAAGAGTTATAATAAGCATTAGCCTTGAATTTAAGTTCACTGATCTGACCCTTAAGAATGGTTTCCAGTTGAATATAACATTTAACCCTATTCTCAAGAAATGCTATTTTCTCAGTTAGTTCATCCTGATTAACATGCACAAGTTTTAATTCTTTTATTTCCTTTTCAAGGGCTGTGTTCAAAAGAATTATTCTATCATTTTCTCTACGTGCACATGAAACAATAGTACTAAGATGATAGATCATTTCAGTATCAGTAAACTTTACCTCTGACATGTAAGTTGATGAAGTGCTTGCCTCATTAGCCATTAAAGCAAGGTTTCCAATCTCACCTGCTTCTTCATCACTATCAGTATCATCCCAACTCTTGCCTTCAGCAACATAAGCTTTCCCAATATTATTCTTCTTGCTAGAATCAAATGAGTTCCTTCTCACTTGCTTTGGCTTTTTAAATTCTGTAGCAAAGTGACCCAACTCATTACAATTGTAGCATCTGATTGTGCTTCTTTCCACAGTTCTAGTTTTGTAGCCACCCCTTGTGCTACTTGAAGAGGAAGATCCACCTCTCTGAAACCTGGGCTCGAACTTAAGATTGGGATTCCTTCTGAATCTGAACTTCCCAAACTTCCTGACTATCATGGCCAAATCACCATCCTCCAGCTGATCAAGTTCTTCCAAAGAGTAGTAGTCACCACCAGATTGATCAATGGATGTTAAACCAAATTCAGCATCAATAATATCCAAGTTAGAACTGGAAGGTTGAACAACTTTCACTTCCAGTTTCTGCGGGACTACTGTTGTCAATGCAGTAGAAGTACCAACTATCTTTCCAGTTCCATATAATTCATTCTGTTGAATCTGCTCCAGCTCATAGGTCTTCAGAACACCATACAGTCTTTCCAGAGAAATCTCTCCAAGATCTCTTGCTTCTCTGATTGCAGATATTCTGTGCTCCAAATGAATTGGAAGTGTCAGTAGGAACTTCTTGTTAATCTCCTTGATAGTGTAGTGCTTCCCATTGAGATTCAGATCATTAATTAATTTGTTGTATCTCTCAAAAACCTGAGAGATACCTTCACCAGGGTTTTATCTGAAATGCTCATATGAAGAGGTGAGAATTTTCAGCTTATTCTCTCTAACTTCCTCTGTCCCCTCATTGATTATCTCTATTATGTCCCAAATGTGTTTGGAAGTAGCACAGTTTAGGACATGATTATGCATGATAGGATCCAGACAATCAACCAGTATCAACTGTAGACAGGCATCCAGTGTAGAGTCCTCTTTCTCATCAGGAGTGTAATCCTTGGGGTCCTTGGGGTACATCCTAGCAGCTCTAGTAACCACATCATTCTCTATCTACTCTCCCTCAACAATCATAGGGATTTTGGGACCATTCTTCAGCACTCCTAGATATTTAACATTTGCAACTTGAAGAAACAGGAGCATTTTCTTCTTCCACATAGGATAATGCTCCTTGCTGAACATGGGGATTTTGACAATACCAACTTTTTGTGTAGTAGACATTTTTGAGATTTAAAATGAATAATGAAAATTTCAGAGTTTAAGAAAAAATCTCAAAACAATTGGATCTTTGATTAGTATATCAATCAAAAGGCTCTGATGCCAATTGTTAGGTCATGATATGTTTGTAGAAGGGGGTTGAATACAAACAATACCGTTTAATCGAATTTGTCCTTTAAAAGATTTAACAATTTAGAACAAATTAATGCGGAATAAAACTGAAACAATATTCAAGTTAAATATAACTTATATTAAACTTGACGAGTGTTACAATTTGATCACTGATTACAAGGTTCTTGATAAAACAAACCTAGAATAAATTCGACATGAATTTATCTATTTTTGTAATAAAAAGGATCGAATACTAAAGAGTAGTTCGATATAAAATCTAGGGATTATGATCCGCTAGAAAGTTAAAGCAGTACAAGAGAATTAGTTCCTATGAATTAAATGTTATGAACTAATCAGGAGTTAATTCTCTGGTAAGAAATAAATGCTTTTCTGTTTGAAATTGAAGAAGACAGAGATGAGTTTAATGTTGACGGTTGCTGTCTTTTTCTTTCTTCTGTTGTGTTGTAATCAAATGTCTTCTGCCTTGCTTTTGCTATTTAAAAAACTGCATTCATTTTAATCCCACGTGCAAGCCACTTCAGAAAATGACTTAGGAAGACTATCATGAAAACAATCAAATAAGCCTTGGAAGACAATCGGGAAGACAAGGAATGTGAAGGGAAGACAATCGGGAAGAGTGAGATTTGGCTTAGGAAGACAATCGGGAAGACTCACTTGTGAGTCTTCCTAGTTTAATAAACCGAGTCTTCTTAGTTCAAACCTAAGTCTTCCTAGTTCATTTTTATTCTAATTTAAATAATTAACTAAATAAATTATGTATTAAATTAATTCTTTACAGAATTAATTTAATAAATAATTTACTTAATAGTATTAATTACTTATAAGAGAATAAATAGAATTAGTAGACTTCTCAATTAATTCCAGAATCACTTAAAACTTAGATAAAGAATAAACATAATAGTACGTTGACACTCGATGCACTGTCTGGTTCATGAGTGACTAACGACAATGTCTGTTCTTTATCTGTTTGACTTTAAGCAGTGATTCACTTCCTTTTCATTCTAGAACTCTGTAACCAGTATCTTTTGCTGTCACCACTTGAAATCTCCGTCACTTTAATAAATCCACTGAGCTTGAATACTTCACTGAGGCTTGATCAACAAATTGATCTTCTTTCAATGTGGAATCACTTCAAGACTGTAGATGACTTTAATCTTCATTCTTTGACAGATATAATCTTCTGAGATTCCTGTGACATTTGATTTTTATTATTTACTTATTACATCTTAATTAAAGTTGAGTAGAATCCTCAGTGTTTACAAATAGGACTAGACATGCCTTTCAGAGTGTCATACCATTTTCTTGGGGCTTGTTTGAGACCATAGATAGCCTTGAAGAGAAAGTACACAAAGTCCAGCAACTCCTGATTTTCAAATCCAGGGGGCTGTTCCACATACACATCTTCATCCAGCTCACCATTCAGAAATGCACTCTTAACATCCATTTGATATACTTTAAAATTGGAGTAAGCTACAAATGCTAAGAACATCCTGATAGCCTCAAGCGTAGCCACTGGTGCATAGGTTTCATCATAATCAATGCCTTCAACTTGTGAATACCCTTGAGCAACCAGTCTTGCTTTATTCCTTGTTACAATGCTATCCTCATCTAACTTGTTCCTGAATACCCATCTTGTACCAACTACTTTCCTGTTCTTTGGTCTGGGTACCAGCTTCCAGACTTGCTGTTGTTCAAATTGATTGAGTTCATTTTGCATAACAATCACCCAATCTGGATCACTTAGTGCTTCCTCAGTCTTCTTTGGCTCCATCTCAGAAAGAAACCCTGAATAATGACATTCATTCTAAGTAGCACTTCTAGTTTTAACTCCAACACCTGGATCACCAATGATCAACTCAAAGGGATGAGCTCTATTCCAAACAGTCTGTCTTGGAAGATTTGATCTTGATGATTCGCCTTGAAATTCATTCTGGTGTTGTGAATGACTAGTTGACCCTTCATTTCCTCCCCCTGAGTTGTTTCTTGATTGCCTTGATGATTCTTCTCCAGTGTTGGTGGTATTTCCATTGTTACCAATGTTTCCACCACCACCACCACCACCATGATCATTATCATTATTATTATTATTATTATCAGCAACAACCTCAGGTGGAGCTTCATCATCTGATTCTGAGTCTGGCAAGTTATCAAACTTCAGTTCTTCAGATGAATCTTCTTTTTGGATACTTGGGAGCTTAGTGTCATCAAATGTAACATTGACACTTTCTTTGACTTGGTGACTGTCAATCAAGTACACCCTGTAAGATCTTCTGGAATAACCAACAAAAATAGCTTCTTGTGCCTTGGCCTCAAACTTGCCACGTTTAACATCTCTATCCTTAAGAACAAAGCATTTAGCACCAAATATATGAAAGTATTTGAGAGTTGGTTTCTTGTTGTTCATGATCTCATAAGGAGTCTTCATTAAGTCCTTGTTGATTAAAGTTCGATTCTGAGTATAACAAGCAGTATTTACAGCTTCAGCCCCTTTGTACATTGGAAGTCTTGATTCACTTAACATAGTCCTTGCAGCTTCAATCAATGTACGATTCTTCCTTTCTACCACTTCATTATGTTGAGGAGTTTTAGGAGCTGAATATTGTCTTGTTATTCCTTTATCTGCACAAAAGTCATTTAGGACTGCATTTTTGAATTCAGTTCCATTATCTGACCTTATAGCTCTAACAGGGAATCTAATCCAGCTCAATCAACTTCACATGATCAATCACCATCTGTGGGGTCTCATCCTTGGAATGTAGGAACAAAACCCAAGTATATTTGGAATAGTCATCAACAATCACAAGTGCATATTCTTTCTTTGACATAGACATCCCATTAACTGGACCAAATAAATCCATGTGCAGTGGCTGATGTGGTTCAGTTATTGATGATGTGTGAGTACCCTTGTGAGATGCTTTCTTTGACTTTCCTTTCTGACAAGCCTCACACAGTCCTTCCTGTGTAAATTCCATTTGAGGCAGACCTCTCACCAATTCCCTCTTGACTAGGGAGTTCATTGTTTTGAAGTTCAGGTGAGACATCTTCTTGTGTCATAGCCAACTTTCATCTGATGAAGCTTTGGCATAAAAACAATTAACTTCATCTTTACATCCAGAGTACAGATCAGCTATGAACAAGTTCCCTTTCCTTACTCTTTGAAGAGAAGGCTTTCCATTCTTCTTGTGAAGGATCTGGCACTTGTCTTTATCAAATGAAATAGCATATCCTCTGTCACAGAATTGACTGATGCTGAGAAGATTGTGCTTCAGACCTTCCATAATGGATACATCTTCAATGATAACATTTCTTGATTCCAAACAGCCATATCCTTCAGTTAAACCTTTGATGTTATCTCCAAAGGTAACCACTGGGCCAGCTTTCTCAACCATATTTGATAGTAGGGCTCTATCTCTGGTCATATGCCTTGAACAGCCGCTGTCCAGAATCCACACAACACGGTTTACCTGTGTCATACCCTGCAATATCAAATTGATTAGTCCTTCCTCGGAACCCAAACTTGATTGGGCCCGACATACTTAAAGAACTGGCCTTTGTCAGGCAAAACAACATTATTAACTTTAACTACTTCATCCTCTTTAACAAAAGAGTGTTTCCATTTATAGCCAACCTTAACACATTTCTGAGTAGGCTTAGGGATAAATGAATCCACTCTAGTCTTGGGAGGACTAGCAGTCTTAGATCTAACATGCTTCTTATTATTAACATGTTGACGGGGAGCAGTCTTATTATCAGATACATGCTTACTATTAAAATATCCATACATAACATTAAATGCACAAGACATGCAACTCACCACACCACATGCTTTATGAGACAGATTAATAGCAGGCATATTAGTTCTACTGTTGTTTTGATCCACTTTATGAATATCTTATTTAGTCTCGGTTGCTGAAACAACTTTGACATGATTCTCAGACATACATTTGTTGGACTGAGCAAGTTCAAACGCAAGATCCTCAATACGCATCTCCTCTTGAATAATGATGGAATATTCATTCAGAGGTTCTGCCAAGGATTCTCTAAAAAAGGGTTTATCAATACCCTTAAGCACATGTTGTACACCCCTTTCTTCAGCACTGACTCTATTAGGGGTGTTAATGCTTAACTCTCCAATAGCCTCGTTATAGTCATAACCTATTCCTACAGTTTGACCAATAGCTTGCTTGTTGAAGATTTCTTTAGCAGTCTTACAAGAATTATAGTAAGCATTAACCTTGGTTTCAAGTCCAGTGATCTGATCCTTAAGAATGGTTTCTAATTGAATATAACAATTACCTCTATTCTCAAGAAAGGCTATCTTCTTAGTGAGTTCATCTTGATTAACATGCACAAGGCTTAATTCTTTTACCTCCTTTTCAAGAGCGGTGTTCAAAAGAATTATTCTATCATTTTCACTACGTGCACAAGATACAGTACTACTAAGATGATAGATCATTTCAGAATCAGTAAACTTTACCTCTGACATGAATGATGAAGTGCTGCCTTAATTAGCCATTAGAGCTAGATTTCTAACTTCACCAGCTTCTTCATCACTATCCGTACCATCCCAACTCTTTCCCTCATCAAGATAAGCTTTCCCAATCTTGTTCTTCTTGCTAGAATCATATGAGTTCCTCCTCACTTGCTTTGGCTTTTTACATTCTGTAGCAAAGTGACCCAACTCATTACAATTGTAGCACCTTATTGTGCTTCTGTCCACGGTTCCAGTTTTATAGCCACCCCTTGTGCTATTTGAGGAAGAAGAACCACCTCTTTGAAACCTGGGCTTGAACCTAAGATTAGGGTTCCTTCTGAATCTGAAGTTGCCAAACTTCTTCACTATCATTGCCATCGACTCATCCTCTAGCTGTTCAAGTTCTTCCATAGAATAGAAGTCACCACCAGATTGACTTGTGGATGTTAAGCCATATTCAGCCACAGTAACATCCATGTCAGAACCTGAAGGTTTAACAACCTTCACTTCCAGTTGCTGTGGGACTTCTGCCACCAGTGCAGTAGAAGTACTAACTATCTTTCCTGTTCCATATATCTCCTTCTGCTGAATCTGCTCCAGCTCATAAGTCTTCAGAACACCATAGAGTCTTTCCAACGAAATCTCTCCAAGATCTCTTGCTTCTCTAATTGCTGATATTCCGTGCTCTAGATGAGATGAAAGTGTAAGGAGGAACTTCTTGTTAATCTCCTTGATTGTGTAGTGCTTTCCATGGAGGTTCAGATCATTTATCAATTTATTGTATCTCTCAAAAACCTCAGAGATACCTTCACCAGGGTTTGATCTGAAGTGTTCATATGAAGAGGTGAGAATTTACATCTTATTCTCTCTGACTTCCTCTGTCCCTTCATTAATTATCTCAATCGTATCCCAAATGTGTTTGGCAGTAACACAGTTTAGAACATGATTATGCATGATTGGATCAAGACAATCAACCAGAATCAACTGTAAACAGGACAATCAACCAGAATCAACTGTAAACAGGCATTCGGGGAAGCATCCTCTTTCTCATCACCTGTGTAGTCCTTGGGATCCTTGGGGTACATCCTAGCAGCTCTAGTAACAACATTGTTCTCTATCTGCTCTTCCTCAACAATCATGGGAAGTTTTGGTCCATTTTTAGCACTCCAAGATATTTAAAATTAGCCACTTGAAGAAACATGAGCATCTTCTTCCACATTGGATAGTGCTCCTTGCTGAACATGAGGATTTTCACTGTATCAACTTTCTGTGTAGTAGACATTTTTGTAGAAGAATAAAAATTTGAGAGTTAAGAAAAAAAAATCACAAAAATTGGATCTTTGATTAGTGTATCAATCAAAAGGCTCTGATACCAATTGTTAGGTCCCGAAAAGTTTGTAGAAGGGGGGGGGGGGGTTGAATACAAACTATACTGTTTTATCGAATTTGTTCGTTTTAAGATTAAACAATTCAAGAACAAATTATTGCGGAATTAAATGAAACATAATTCAAGTTAAATATAACTTATATTAAACTTGAAAGGTGTTACAAATTTTGGTACTGATTACAAGATTAAATCTCAAACTAATTAAAACAAATCTAGAATAAATTCGACATGAATTTATCTATTTTTTTAATAAAAAGATATAACGATAAACGATAGTTCGAGATTCGTTCTAGGGATAAAGATCCGCTAGATAGTCAATACAATACAAGTAAATGATTTATAGTGGTTTGAATGTAACAATAAGTTCAAGAAATAATTTCTTGATTGAAGAAATTAAGCTTGGCAGTTTTTCTTTTTCTTGACAGTAAGTTGTAGAATGATAGAATGTTATGATATCTTGCTAACTATCTTGATCAAACTTTGTTAAGCTAATCCACTTATAAATCCTGCACGTGCATTGGCCAATAAAGCAGAAAAACTATCTTAATGAACTCAGAAAGACTATCTTTAAAATCAAAAAGACTATTTCTAATATCAAAATGACTATCCTTAGTCTAAAAAGACTTTCAGAAAGACTATGTTATTATTAGAAATACTTTATGAAATATTAAGTAAAATCAGTAAGACATTCGGTAAGACTATCAAGGATAGTCTTACTGGTTGTACTTTAGTCTTTCTGAATTTAGAATATTAGAATTAATTCTAAATTAATTACCTACTTAATTAATTTATCAATTATTAGTTAAATTAATTAAATAAAATAGATAATTAAAGGAGAATAAAAACTAATTTATTGTTTAAAGAAATTTTCCTGTGAACCATTTAAAATAATGACGAACTTCCACTGACTGTTGTTGACACTCGATGTATTGTCTGGTTCATGAGTGACTAACTTCAATGGTTGTTCTTCATCTCTAACTTTAAAGCTGTGATTCTCTTTTCTCTAAATCCCTTTAATCAATCATTGTAACATGTACCCTTGCTGTCACACTCCTGAAATCTCTGTCACTTTAATAAATCCACTTTCTTGAATACTTCACCGAGGCTTGATCAATTAATTGAACTTCTTTCAATGTAGAATTACTTCAAGTCTGTAGATGACTTTTAATCTTCATTCTTTTGACTGATATGATCTTTTGAGATTCCTATGACAATCTGAATTATTACTTACTTATTACAAACTTGTTTAATGTTGAGTTATATCCTTGATGTTAACAAATAGGCCTATACATATGCCTTTCACCCAACAATATGCATGAATTCTCGAGTATATGTTTTTCGAGAATTCCTTTTCATTCCTACCTCTGCTGGTCCTCTAGAGATCATGTTTGTCACCGGCCCTCGGGGCTACGGATTGCGATCTCGGTCATCATCCTTCTTTTCATATTCTTTTCTATAATAATCCCATCCCGGGTTACTCCGATTGCCATCCTTCGTAAATTTATTCAATTTTCATCCTCATATCTTAGAAAATCAATCTTGTCTTTCAGCTGCCTACAATTATCGGTGTCATGCCCGACTTCTTTGTGGAACCTACATAATTGATTCTTGTTCCTTTTTTTTCGGGATCTATTCTTAGTGGCTTCAGTCATCGGAGGTCCTTATCTTTCTCAATGTCCATCAGGATTTGACTGCTCGGGGTATTCAACCTTGCATACTACGTGGACCATTGTCCCGGGCTGTTCTTTTTTGGTGGAGAATTAGTAACTTTGCTTGCCTTGGGATACTTATCCTTCACATCGTATTACTACCCTACCTTCCTCTTTTTCCCGTTTTTCTACCTCCCGCAGCGGGCACATACTTCTTCATACTTTCCTAAACCTTAATATACTTCCCAGCCCAATCTTGCAAGATTATCATGCTTTCAAGCGGAAGTTTTGCCAATGATATCTTAAAGTAGACATCCATGATTCATTGTTGCAAATCTATCATAACTACATTCTCATCCAAATCCGGAACCTTCAAGGACTCTTTTGTAAATCAGTTTCTATAATCCCCTTAAGGATTCACCCTTCCCTTGTTCAATGTTCATGAGGGGTCATAAATTTTCTCATGCACTCTCCCGCTCATGAATTGATTGATAAACGCCCTACTTAGTTCCCTAAAAGACCTGATGGAGTTCGGGGGTAGTCGACTGTACCATCGCGGGCTATAACACCAGTGCATTAGAAAAAGTCCTTATATGATTTGTGGGATCTCCAGATCCTTCATAACTCTTGATAGATGGCATCTTGAACTTCTTTGATATATGCACTCTTATGATGTCCTCAGTAAAGAGAGGTGTTGGATCATCTGGATCTCCCAAAGGTAACAACTTAGTAGGAACTACCCTTGGAGCCTCGGCTTTCCCAGTTCTTCTCGGGGTTACATTCAGATTGATCACTGAAGGGACTCTTGGCCTCGAAGGAGGTCGATTTTATTATCTAGCATGTCGGGCCTCAAAATCCTTCTCTGGCTTTTGGATCTCCGCTTCGTAAGCTAAAATCCTTTCTGTTATACTCGAGGGATCTCTTTGGGAACACCCATCTCACCAAGTAGTTTCCTTGCCCGGGCAACTTCTTCTAGTGGCTAAATCACGATCTTCATTAGTGGAAGATCTTTTGTCCTCAGTATAGGGCCCCGAGAAGTCTCAGCATCCCTGATTTTGGGGACCCAATTCCTGAATGTATGGGGAAATATAAGCCTCATGAGGCTGAGTTTGAAGCCTACTCCCTCCAATTTCAGGGTATTGAGATCTCCATTGAACGAGGTTCTGATGTGTGAGCAGAGGTAAAATGGTGGTTGAAAGCTGCAAACCCGGAGGCGCATTTGCAAGGGGTGCCGTTATTATCAGTAGTGGATTCGTCCTTTAGGGTTGGGGAATTACCAATTGAGTGTATGTCCTTTGAGGAAGGGGAATGGCTAGTTAAGAACCCGTCCCTTGAGAAAAAAGAATTGTCATATGCGGATTCGTCCCTTGAGGAAGGGGAATTGGTTAAGTCTCCAATACAGTGGATATAGCTTCGGTAACTACGAGTGGTTCTTCAGTTCAGTTACTTTATGTTCTTGCCATGGTTGATATTCGACTTCCCATAGACGGTGCCAAATGTTATAGAATAAAAACTAAGGTGTAATTAATGGCCGCCCTTGTGTTTCGTGAGTAAATATGACTTCACATAATGCTTACGTACTTCAATGATTGCTGAGAATCAAGCCATAAAACGTAATTGTAGAATGAGGGGTGTGGGTCTTTATATAGACCTTGAAAGTCTATGAATTAGACTAGGTTTAGGAGACTTGGTGGGCAAGCCACCTCCCTTGATTAGGATTCTAGGTTCTTCTTTGTATGAGCATGACTCCTTTTAGGTTTGGTTGTCATGGAGGCTAATCTTTATAGGAGTTGACTCTTATTTGAACACATTTAATGGGCTATACAACTAGCCCTTCTATTAATTGCAAATTTAGTAATTAATTAGGGTTTCGGGCCTCATTAATTGGGTTTTAATCTTCAGACCAATCTAGGTCTAATTAATAAACCAACACATTTATATTCCAATTAGTATTTTTAATTAAGAGACTCTACTAAAATTTTGCCATAATTCTTTGTATGCACATAATTTGTTTGGTATGACAAGTTAAACGGTATAATCTCTAACATGAAATTTTGACTTAAAATTTATACAAAATTGTCAAACTTAACACTAATTATCATTTTCTTAAAGATCACAATTCTCATTACATCCAATTAGCAGTCAACTACAATTGGGAAAGTAAAGAAGCCTAAAATATTCATTTGGTAATATGGATATTGCCTGATCCATAATAAATGATGATATTATATGATCCTAGTAAGCACGTTTCGATTGAAAAGAAAAGTAAACACACTTTCAAACACCTTAAGGTATTAGGAGAACTGCTAACTTAACATGATATCATAGCTCTGGTTGTAGGAGGTCTCATGTTCGAGTTCCTCCTACCCCAAATATTCTCATTAATAATTGAAATATTGATATTACTATGATGGGTCCAAAAAAGGATGAGATCCTCATCTAATAATTGAAAATTTGGACGAAACGTTATGCTCAAAATAAAATGAATCACCTAGTGATCAAAATGTTTTTTTGTTCAACAAAAGAAGTCATTAAATAAATTTTTTGAAAGAACTCAAATAGAAAAATAGGCCCTTCATTCTTGATAGGAAATCAACAAAATTGTTTGTGGGTAATAAATATGAACTTATGAACTCGCTTCGCTGGATGTATAATAATAATAATTATACTTTGGTTAGGGGTTCATAAATTATTAAAATCTTTTTGAAAAAAGAATAGAAAGCAAGATACAAAACTTAAGCCTTTGTTAGTATATTTTCTTGTTTTGGAGATGTGGAGTCTGTTTTCCACATCAACCTACTTGTCACAATTACAATAATCGACTTTTTTATATTGATATCATTCGACCCAAAAATGGGCTCTTAAGTGGACATGTTGATGGTATCAAATGATATTGGCAATCTCGCTTCCTAATAACAGTCAGCATACGAGCGACACCTCATATGGGGGATTGGAGCCACATCACTTAGTCTTTCAATCTTCTACATAGAGCAAATATTGACAAATCTTGAAATAATTTACTCTCACTTTTGTGTGGCGATCTGAAGTGCAGCCATCTAGAAGATAACCAGGACCTGGAGCATTTTCTTCATTGTTTACTGCAAGTAATTTTATAAATATATGAAGTTAAATAATATGATAATTATAACCAAGTAAATTAATTGGCAGGGCTAGTCTAGACCTTCAACACAAAACTAAAAATCCAAACCAATCTCTCGAGACTAGATTGTATGTTGTCGGTTTAGATCTTTATTAGAAAATGAAAACCTAATTTAATCCCAAACAATAGGGGTTTGATAAATTTCTTGCAGAATATAAAAAAGAATATGAGAATTAATCAAAAACCCAAAAAAAAACTGAATCCCACTCGAAAACTAATATATTTATATAAAATTTAAATAAGATATTTTGTTCAAAAATAAAATTCAAAGTTATAGATTATGTTAAATACAATTGAATGAAATGAATCATCGGACTGATATTGTCACCCTTATGTATGTGTTATTTATGTATATTAGTTTTATAAAACTTGAAAGTGATAAAGGACTTACCAATTCAAATTGAAAGAAGATCAGATGTTAAGCACTCTGCTTCCATGATATGAAAACTTATGCAATCTGAAAAACATCATAAAATATCCAACCTGTTTGATAAAAACCATGATCCGGTAAAAAAACATATATCTATATCAAACTCATATACTAATCACGAAAGATGATTTGTCTTACAAAGAAATTGTCAGGATAATTAAGATTTGGCAGGTGAAGAAGAATGTTTGAGAGAAAAAAAATGAATGCCAGAGGCAGCTATTTGGGTTTGAAACCCTAAAGTGAATAGTGTGTATAATATATATCACACGGTATTCTAGTCAATGGTCCAGATTTGCTGAAGAATAATATCCATATCCAACGACTGTTAATCAACTTGGGTTAGAAACGATTGTGTTAATATCAAACGAACTGGGCCAGAATGATATGCATTTATATACATGTACAATTATTTAAATTCAAAAGAACGGTCCTAACCATTTAGGCTTCTTTAACGGCCCATTAATCAAGCTTGACAATCTGAGTTGCTCTCGTCTTTTCCGGTCAAATTGTATGGTAGTGACATTGATTTACCACCAATTTGTTTTAGAACCGCTTTTTTTATTTATATGAATTGTAATTAATTAATATCTTAAGATAACTTAAAATTTTAGAAAGTATCTAAAAATCTATATTCGAATTTACGTGCTTAAAAGCAACATTTTATCACAAAATAAAGGCTTTTACCAAGGGGGTGAAATATGACACAATACATCTAGAACATTTTAAATGGAGTAACCTCGATGATAATGAATTCTATAACAAAACTAACTCTATAAGGAACAAAGTTATTATGACAAATTTTACCATCCAAACCCTATAATTATAACGGGTCTTCCCAAACACACCGTATACGTTGAACTTGATTTTCAATCCATTAGATAGTCATCTTTTATTCCATTTGCTTTTAATATCTTATGATTTTTCTTATTTGTATTTTAATATGATGCTACTTTTAGGTATTTAATAATATATTTATTTTATGTATAGAAATACTACTATACTAATTAATAATTTTATTAACTGATTCATATACAGTCAATGAACCATCAAATGTGTATAATGGGAATATAATATTGTTATTAAGGAACCATCATAATTGTATAATCTCTAATACAATCCTAAAAAATCATTGATATATTCAATAATTACATTTGTTAATTGACCAACATATATTTTTACAAAACCAAACGTGTACATATGATCATACAATCAATAATGAAATTTTATGTCTTTTCGATGATACGGAATTGCCAAACCTGATGCAAATCAAGTGGTAGCTAATCCACTAAAAAGACGCTTAAACCGATATAATAAGAAAATTGTAAGAGAGAAAAATAAAGGACACCTACCCTAGTTCTAGAAGATCGTAGTTTTTGTCTCAACGTACACTCATGAGAATTAAACAGTTTGGAAAGTAAATTAGCCTGAGATACTCATTTAGGAAAAAGTAAATAAGCCCCAAATACTTATTTGTTAAAATGAATATTGCCTGCTGATACTTTAACTTGAGTGGTTAAGAAATTAATCAAATTATAATATAAGAAGCTGCTTCTATACAAATAAAAAAATGCATTTTGATTGTACTACAGAAAAATTGAAGTGACAAGCATAAATAAAAGTGAATTGCATAAAAAACTTTTCCTTGCTAATCTATCAACATATGTAAGGTAGTTTTTTTTTCTCATATAAGCTATGACAGGTAAGTGTGTTTTACCAAATAAATGGATGTAGGGACGATGGAGCTGGGAATTTGAAGATGGGGTGGCAAAGTAGTATGGAAAGTTTAATAATTTCTGAAATCTACTAAAAGTATCATTCAGATATTCACCACTTTTGAAATTAAAGTGTTCATATTGTTGTATGAGAAGCTGCATCTTGTTTTCCCTAACTTGCTCTGTGCCTTCACATAATGTTTGAATTGTATCCCATACCTCTTTAGAAGTGGTACAGTTAATGACATTGTCAAAAATGTCTTGTTCTAGACCATAAAACAGAATGTGCATGGCCTTCTTGTCTTTGTGAACTTCAGCAGTATCTTTTAGTGTCCATTCAGAGGCAAGTTTGGGGACAAATCCATCCACAACATTTTCAATTTCTTCAACACTTGTAGTAGCCTTTATTGGCACATGAGGACCTTTCTCAATACAATCCACATAACCTTCATCCATAGACAGAAGGTGCAGATGCATCTTTACTTTCCAGTGAAAGTAATTGTCTTTGTCAAGAACTGGTATCTTAACTCCATTATCCTTCTTACCAATGATTTTGATTGTCTTTGATCTTGAAACTCCTTGTATGTTAGGATCCTGCTCTGATACCAATTGTTATTCCCAAACAATAAAATCACAAGATTGTAGGGGGGGGGGGTTGAATACAATCTTTAAAATTTACCAATTCTTTTTGCAGACACAAGACACTTAGAACATAATTTAATAATTGCAGAAAATAAACAACACAACAATCAAAAATCAGGTGGATTGATTGTTCCACCTAAGAGATTTTTATTTGAATAAATCTATTTGATGTTTTTGAACAAAACACACAGATACAATACAGTGTTTTTGCTTCAGCAATTACAAGTGTGAATATTGCTTAAGCTCCAGAAACTATATGATTCGTTAACTTTTAAAAACACTTCTACGCTTGGTTATATATCCCAAGTTTTCAAGCCTAACCGAACTACTTAAAATACAAAGTAGATAAAGTCCAAAATCTTGCTTTTTTACTCTAAGTCCAATGGTCCTTGAAATGATTTGCCTTTTAGCTGAATGTCCTTCTTCAATCATCTCTATTGACCAGATGAAAATAGAATGCTTTCTTTTCTTTAGGATTTCCCAAATTGTTGGTTTCCATGCTCTTTTTGTTCCATCAACCCATGTGATTTGTCAGGCCTGTCCCTTTCACAATTGCAACTGCTAATTATTGTCCTTGCATCCGTTGAGCTTATCTCCTGAAGCATTCGTTGAATGTATTGGAACTGCATCCGTTGAAGGACTTCAGGATGCATCCGTTGAAGGCTGAATTATATCCATTGAAATACAATTTTACTTATGTAAAATTACAAGGCATGAAATATTTATAATTAGCCTTCATATTCTACATATCAGTTGAAAGTCAACATGACTTATTCAACCCTAGTATATATAGATGTAAATCATTTTGATTTATAGAACGAGAATTTTTAGATTTTATTTTCGATTATTCGAGAAACACTAGTTACTTACGCGATATCGACATGAGAATGAAAAATCGGGATGTACAAAGGGCATAAGAAAATAAGAATTGGAATATGGATAATTGTATTTTTGTGAAGTTTTTGAATTAGTTAATTATTTAGTAGATAATTATATAATCACAAGTAGATTAAGATAATAAAATGGTTAATTATTAACATGAAGGGCACTTTGGTAATTTTCTATGAAAATGATTGGTTTTAAATAAGAAAACCCATATTCCTCTACATATTCTAGGCATGAGCAGCTGGTATAGAAAGAAAAGAGAGGGAGAGTCCATCTCTTGATCAAATCCTAATCTTTTTCCTTGGTTTTCACTTATAAAATCCTTGGAAATTCATGGGTAATTTGTATACATCGAATATGCAAGCTTTGGTGGATTAAGAGGCTATGATTTGGCAATATAACTGGGGAAATGTTATTTTTGAAGCTTGTTGATCTTCTCATTGCTTGGGTTGAAGTTTATGGCCTTATGGAGGTATAATCTTAGATTTTCTAGTTCGATTTTAATGTTTAAGCCTTCTTCTTATTATTTCAATTTGAATTGGATGTTTTTATAGGGTTCCGGTAATTGAAATATTTTATTTGATTAATGATTCATTGACGAGGGTTGATTAGCGTAAGAGGAGGGTAACAGAGGACTTGGTTGGGTTTCTTTTAAATTGATTATTAAAAAAGGTTGAGTAACGTACGCGCAATAGCATTTGAATTTCCAGGTTTGCTGCCCTGTTTTGAGGAATTAATTTGAGATTAGTGTTGGTTAAATAATAAGAGTTGTAGGTTTCAATCTTTACAAGATACCTGTAAAAGGGTAAGGGTACCAGACCTATAAAACATGAGACAAGGCCAACGTTATTGGGCTAATACAAGTTGTAATGCTGCAGAAAATATGACTGACTTTGAACAAATTATGTGAATAGTGTAGGACTGTTTTTAAGATGAATTTTTGATATGTTGTAACCTTTGTTGTCTTGTTTACTCAAAAAAAAAAAGAATTGGTTAGTTGGAATATAGAATCCAAGATTTATAGCAAAAAACGACGAGGTATTGTAAAGCTGCGAAACTAGAGAAAAATGAAACATCTAATAAATGATCTTAGGCTAGCATAAA
Source organism: Heracleum sosnowskyi (assembly GCA_030848705.1). Lineage (NCBI taxonomy): Eukaryota > Viridiplantae > Streptophyta > Magnoliopsida > Apiales > Apiaceae > Heracleum > Heracleum sosnowskyi. The sequence goes on along the minus strand of CM061243.1, from coordinate 38,856,191 downwards.
TTGATTGTATATTGGGGAATACATGTATCTAAACACATACTTCTTTTTCTTTCACTTGTTAATATATTGTGTATGATAACATAAGTTTGAAAAGAATTGTCAAGATTCGGACAAAGGAGTAAGCCATCTTTATAGTAATTGTATAGGCCAAGGTGAGTATAAATATGAGACTTGCTTTATGTGTGTGCTATTTGTTCGTGTTATAATACGTGACTTTGATGTGACTACTTGAATAAGATCATTGCATTTATTTTCTGTGTTTAATTATATCTATGTGATCTATATGGATATGATATTATGAGGAGCTGTATGTGATTGATCAATCTGAAAAAGGTTTCATGGGCATAAATGGATACAAGAACAATGATGTAAATATTTTTTATACATTGTTTGCATATGATTAATTCGCATCAGACTAAATTAAAGGCGTTGTGACGAAAATCATACTTTAGTATTTGCGATAATAGACAAAACCTTCAGTTTATATCTGTACACGGTTCTGAACCTTCGGGTCGGACATATATGGAATCTTCAGGGTATATACAGACGGAGCTAACCTTTATGGTTAGACATAGACGGAGCCGGCCTGTGTGCACACATAGACGGAGCCGGCCTGTGTGCACACATAGACGGTGCTAGCCAGACACACATGTAACCTTCGGGACATGTGGAATAAAAGACAATACAAAGTTAACTAGTCATAACAAAACAAATGGAATACACAGGCATATATATACATGTACATGACATTGTTTATTTATGTTACACTATATTTGTAACTTGTTTTAAATCAAATAAATGATGATTTATATTCACTAAGTTATGACTTATTAAAATCGCTCATGTTTTTCAGGATGAGTTACAGTCGGCCAGCTGGTGCTCCAGAGTCCATCTTCCTCTACATTGCATACACTGATATATATAGTTGAGTCACACCCTTCCGCATATATAATTGGATATACATATATTTATAAGTTAAATTTCATTTACTAAGTTGAGAATTTTATTCTAGCTTCATTGAATTTGTTTATTTATGTAGATATTTGTGTATTGAATAAATTTAGATAAAGTACAAGAAGGGGTGTCACATTTGGTTGGTATCAGAGCACGGCGTACTAGAAGATTTGGTACTACTAGCAGATGCAGATCCATTGATGACGCTATCATCCTCCTGAATTCTGCAAAGTATAAATAATATACGACTGTTATGATGATGAATTTTGTTGGCAACATAGATGTCATAGGAGAACAGTTTATCCAAAGAAGTATATGAAATTTTGTCAAAACCCAACAAATCAATTTCAACCCGAATCTCACTCGAAAACGAAATCCGAAATTATAATTATAATCCAAAGTAAATATTCAATTCAAGAGTTAAATCAAATATTAGGTTCGCAAACGAAATCCAAAATTGGATGAGATGGTTTTTTCTAAAATTTGACTTGAGGAAGGACTTATCAATTCATGATGTAAAAACTTATGTAAATCAAGAAAAGACCGCAGCAAATCCAACATGTCGAGTTAAAATTATAATCCTATGTAAACATAAACATTTATCTTTTCAAACTCTCATATCAATCACCTACGATGATTAGTTTTATTAAGAAATCGCTAGGATAATCAAATCGAGAAGAAAAAGTGTTGAGAGACAAAGAAATGAATATGAGGTGGCGGTCGGTGGGTTTCAAACCCTAAGGTGAGTAATGTATATATTATATATGTATCACATTTTATTAGAGTCCATGGTCTAGATTTTCTAAGTTTAACATCGAACGACTATTAATCAACTTGGGCTGAAAATGGGCAATGTTAAATTGAATGGGCTGAAAATGGGCAATGTTAAATTGAATGAATCGGATTTGGGTGGGTCATAATTAATTAATAAGCATGTATACATAGAGTTGTGCTAGAGGCACAAAAAAATGTTAGCAAATGACATGGCATGGTTGATGGGGTGGTATGGTGTTTTTTGACTGGTGTTATTGGTGTGAATGCAGGAAGCCCATTTATTATTACAACCAATTAGAATATGCCACGTATATTTTGTAACTTTTTTTGTACATATTTTGGGGCCTCTAGCATTATTCATGTACAAATATTTAAATTAAATGAATGGCCCTGGTCATTTGGGATTCTTTTAAGAGCCTACATTAACCAAACTTGACAATCAACATGCTCTCTTTTTGTTGAAGCAAAATGTGCCGCTTTTTGCATTTACATTGATTATCCATCATATAATTTTAAGAACATTTCAATTTATTAGATAGATTAGAAAAAAATTGAATATTCGTTAGTATCCAATTTTTAATATTCGTTAGGTCTTCATAAATTATTAAAATCTTATTGAAAAAAGAATAGAAAGCAAGATACAAAACTTAAGCCTTTCTTAGTATATTTTCTTTTGGAGATGGGGAGTCTGTTTTCCCCATCAACCTACTTGTCACAATTACAATAATTGATGTTTTTATATTGATATCATTCAACCAAAAAATGGGCTCTTAAGTGGACATGTCAATTATATCAAATGATATTGGCAGTCTCGCTTCATAATAACAGTCAGCATAGGGGCGACACCTCACATAGGGGATTGAAGCCACATCACTGAGTCTTTGAATCTTCTACATAGAGCAAATATTGACAAATCTTGCAATAATTTACTCTCACTTTTGTGTGGCGATCTGAAGTGTAGCCATCTAGAAGATAACCAGGACCTGGAGCATTTTCTTCATTGTTTACTGCAAGTAATTTTATAAATATATGAAGTTAAATAATATGATAATTATAACCAAGTAAATTAATTGGATTGTGGCTAGTCTAGACCTTCAATACAAAACAAAAAATCCAAACCAATCTCCCGAGACTAGATTGTATGTTGTCGGTTTAGATCTTTATTAGAAAATGAAAACCTAATTTAATCCCAAACAATAGGGGTTTGATAAATTTCTTGCAGAATATAAAAAAAGAATATGAGAATTAATCAAAAACCCAAAAAAAATTAATTTCAAACCTGAATCCCACTCGAAAACTAATATATTTATATAAAATTTAAATAAGATATTTTGTTCAAAAATAAAATTCAAAGTTATAGATTATGTTAAATACAGTTGAATGAAATGAATCATCGGACTGATATTGTCACCCTTATGTATGTGTTATTTGTGTATATTAGTTTTCCAAAACTTGAAAGTGATAAATGACTTACCAATTCAAATTGAAAGAAGATCATATGTTAAGCACTCTTCTTCCATGATATGAAAACTTATGCAAATCTGAAAAAGATCACAAAATATCCAACCTGTTAGATAAAAACCATGATCCGGTAGAAATACATATATCTATATCAAACTCATATATTAATCACAAAAGATGATTCGTCTTACAAAGAAATTGTCAGGATAATTAAGATTTGGCAGGTGAAGAAGAATGTTTGAGAGAAAAAAAATGAATTCCAGAGGCAGCTAGTTGGGTTTGAAACCCTAAAGTGAATAGTGTGTATAATATATATCACACGGTATTCTAGTCCGTGATCCAGATTTGCTGAAGAATAATATCCAACGGCTGTTAATCAACTTGGGTTAGAAACGATTGTGTTAATATCAAACGAACTGGGCCAGAATGATATGCATTTATATATATGTACAAATATTTAAATTCAAATGAACGGTCCTAATCATTTAGGCTTCTTTAACGGCCCATTAATCAAGCTTGACAATCTGAGTTGCTCTCGTCTTTTCCAATCGAATTGTATGGTAGTGACATTGATTTACCACCAATTTGTTTTAGAACCATTTTTTTTAGAACCATTTTTTTATTTATATAAAATGTAATTAATTAATATCTTAAGATAACTTGAAATTTTAGAAAGTATCTAAAAATCTATATTTGAATTTACGTGCTTAAAGCAAAATTTTATCACAAAATAAAGGCTTCTACCAAGGGGGTGAAATATGACACAATACAGCTAGAACATTTTAAATGGAGTAACCTCGATGATAATGAATTCTATAACAAAACTAACTCTATAAGGAACAAAGTTATTATGAAAAATTTTACCATCCAAACCCTATAATTATAACGGGTCTTCCCAAACACACCGTATACGTTGAACTTGATTTTCAAACCATTAGATAGTCATCTTTTATTCCATTTGCTTTTAATATCTTATGATTTTTCTTATTTGTATTTTAATATGATGCTACTTTTAGGTATTTTATAATATATTTATTTTATGTATAGAAATACTACTATACTAATTAATAATTTTATTAACTGATTCATATACAATCAATGAACCATCAAATGTGTATAATGGGAATATAATATTGTTATTAAGGAACCATCATAATTGTATAATCTCTAATACAATCCTAAAAAATCATTGATATATTCAATAATTACATTTGTTAATTGACCAACATATATTTTTACAAAACCAAACGTGTACATATGATCATACAATCAATAATGAAATTTTATGTCTTTTCGATGATACGAAATTGCCAAACCTGATGCAAATCAAGTGGTAGCTAATCCACTAAAAAGACGCTTAAACTGATATAACAAGAAAATTGTAAAACTTAAAAATAAAGGACACCTACCCTAGTTCTAGAAGATCGTAGTTTTTGTCTCAACGAACACTCATGAGAATTAAATAGACTGGAAAGTAAATAAGCCCGAGATACTCATTTAGGAAAAGTTAAATAAGCCCCAAATACTTATTTGTTAAAATGAATATTGCCTGCTCATAATTTAACTTGAGTGGTTAAGAAATTAATCAAATTATAATATAAGAAGCTGCTTCTATACAACTAAAAAAATGCATTTTGTATGTACTACAGAAAAATTGAAGTGACAAACATAAATAAAAGTGAATTGCATAAAAAACTTTTCCTTGCTAATCTATCAGCATATGTAAGGTAGTTTTTTTCACATATAAGCTATGATTGGTAAGTGAGCTTCACCAAATAAATGGATGTAGGGACGATGGAGCTGGGAATTTGAAGATGGGGAGGCAAAGTAGTATGGAAAGTTTAATAATTTCTGAAATCTACTAAAAGTATCATTCAGAGATTCACCACTTTTGAAATGAAAGTGTTCATATTGTTGTATGAGAAACTGCATCTTGTTTTCCCTAACTTGCTCTGTGCCTTCACATAATGTTTGAATTGTATCCCATACCTCTTTAGAAGTGGTACAATTAATGACATTATCAAACATGTCTTGTTCTAGACCATAAAACAGAATGTTCATGGCCTTCTTGTCTTTGTGAACTTCAACAGTATCTTCTAGTGTCCATTCAGAGATAAGTTTGGGGACAAATCCATCCACAACATTTTCAATTTCTTCAACACTTGTAGTAGCCTTTATTGGCACATGAGGACCTTTCTCAATACAATCCACATAACCTTCATCCATAGACAGAAGGTGCAGATGCATCTTTACTTTCCAGTGAAAGTAATTGTCTTTGTCAAGAACTGGTATCTTAACTCCATTATCCTTCTTTCTCATGATTTTGATTGTCTTTGATCTTGAAACTCCTTGTATGTTAGGAGCCTGCTCTGATACCAATTGATATTCCCAAACAATATAATCACAAGATTGTAGGAGGGGGGGGGGGTGAATACAATCTTTAAAATTTACCAATTCTTTTTGCAGACAGAAGACACTTAGAACAAAATTTAATAAGTGCAGAAAATAAACCACACAACAATCAAAAATTCAGGTGGATTGATTGTTCGACCTGAGAGATTTTTATTTGAAGAAATCTCTTTGATGTTTTTGAACAAAACACACAGCTGCAATACAGTGTTTTTGCTTCAGTAATTACAAGTGTGAATGTTGCTTAACCTCTAGAAAACTATATGATTTCTTAACTTTTAAAAACACTTCTACACTTGGTTATATATCCCAAGTTTACAAGCCTAATTGAACTACTTAAAATACACAGTAGATAAAGTCCAAAAGTTTGCTTTTCCACTTTAAGTCCAATGGTCCTTGAAATGATTTGTCTTTTAACTGAATGTCCTTCTTCAATCATCCCTATTGACCAAATGAAAATAGAATGCTTCCTTTTCTTCAGGATTTCCCAAATTGTTGGTTTCATGCTTTTTCTGTTCCATCAACCCATGTGATTTGTCAGGCTTGTCCCTTTCACAATTTCAACTGCTGATTATGGTCCTTGCATCCGTTGAGCTTATCTCCTGAAACATTCGTTGAAGGTATTGGAACTGCATCCGGTGAAGGAGTTCAGGATGCATCCATTAAAGGCTGAATTATATCCGTTGAAATACAATTTCACTTGTGTAAAATTACAAGGCATGAAATATTTATAATTAGCCTTCCTATTCTACATATTAGTTGAAAGTCAACATGACTTATTCAACCCTAACAACTATACTTCAACTGCTATTATAAAACAAAAAGAATATGTTACATGGAGTCTTATCAATTGATAAGCTACCTTTCAACAGATTACCTTTAAAAAAAATTAAATTTACATATTGAGGAAAAGTAAAGTAAAATATTAATTGGAAGGGAGTTACAAATGTATGTATAATGAATATATTAAATATGAATTAATTATGTAAGTAATGGGGCAGTTACTTTTAGGGATGTAGGTGTATCAAAGAAGCCCATATATAATGATTTTAGTTAACCATGAAAAATGTAATGGAAGAAGCTTGTTCTTGATTACATCAAAATTTCCAAAAAGACTTTTATTTATTTTTTTCAGGTGTAAACCTTAAACAACTTTGGCTCAGACTTAGTGCATCACTCATTCCGGCGGACCACCAAATTCCGTTTTGTTACTTCAGTCCGGTGGTGTTACAACATTTTTTATATTTGGTTTTATGCATCCTAAGTCCAGTAGTATATCCTGTCACATCATTATTTTTTGTCTGTCTTGTTGTTTACGTGATCCATCTGTCCCATCCATTTCTTTATACTTTCCTTTTTGGGATGTCCCTCCCAATTCTTTACATTCCAAAACTTTCCCAAAATAGCAAAGTTTTATAATATAAAAGTTAACTACTTCCACTACTTTCCACTTTACTTACTTTACACCTTAAATATTAATGGGTCCCACCACTTTACTCATTCTACTCAATTTTCTCCATAATGTACTTATTTTCCTTAACCTCCGTGCCCAACCCAATGTAAACTATTATTTTACATGGGTTGCTTGATTTAAGGTGTTATTACTTGTATACTGTGTAGTTTTCTTTATTCATGTGCATGTTCTAATTTGTTATAATCAGTTGTCACCACATCTTTATTACTTTAGTTCTTTGGGTGGTTTTTTTTGTCCTGGTGTTTTTGTTTGGTGTACACCTTGAGTGAATATAGTAGTAATCTTTTGTCCATCTCCTCCTATCTTTTTTTTATACTAGCCTGTGCAACACAAATATTTTTTGAATAAATGACCAAATTACCTATCCATGCAAGGCCTGAAATGACTACCGGCGGGAATGTTGGCCTTACATACCCACTAGTTATGCATGTGTATAGACAACATATGTTTTTAAGACATCTTCTATTGCTTAATTATTACTTTACAATTACGTATGCCACGTTTGACCACAGATACTTGTGGGCCATGCATATAAACATAAAGATGATTCATGTGGAGTGTGGACAGGAGCACGGGAGAACTTGAACTAGTTACAAAGTAGTGTATATAGGATATGCGCATTCAACACTTGCGTGTCCTGTTTTATTTATTTTTGTTATACGCATTTCAATCATGCGTGCTTGATTAAAAACAAAAAGGGAAAATAATATTTTAATTGTCCACACATAGTTATAATGTGTAATCACTATACGCATGTTGCTACTGCGCGTCTGATTGGTATTAAGGGCCAGCATCTTCGCCTGTGGGTATTTTGGTTACATTCTGTTGGAAAAAGGGTATTTAGGGCCTTCACCCATATTTTTTAATATATTTTATTTTATTAATTCACAAATTTATTTGTAGTATTCATATGTGTTTTAGTTTTTTAGTTTTTAATTTTATTAATACTTATAATTCTAAAATAATTTTTTTAATATATTGTTGATGAATTTCGAACCTTGAAATTTTGAGAAAATAATTCATCGATTAAAATTTAAAATATTACTTGACATTATATTCAACGGTTCTCATGTATTTATTTTAATATGCAATGATTCTTATTTTTTTGTAGTACTATCGTCCTTTAACGACCAAAATTTTGGTTTTTTTAAATATTATAAGAGATAAAAATATTAATTTTAATATTTGATACGTTGTTTATGGAGTTCGAACATCTCACGATTGTCATCTATTTATTTTAAAGTGTTACTATTCTTGTTTTTTTATGATATTATACCTTGACGACCAAATTTATGGATAATTTATTTCGTGTTGTGTTTACCCTGTGCAAAATACATTATTTTATGTATATTTTTTCAAATTTATATGATTCAATATATAAGTTCTTTGTTATTTTTTGAAATAGATAATATTAATAAATAAGTATAACGGTGATTCAAAATTTAAAATTTTGATAGTATGTTATGAGTATGAGAATAAAGATCCGGATTCCTGAGATAGTAATTGTTCATTTGAGTGAATTATATTAACTATTCAATTAGTCACTTTCCTAATTTATAAACAAATCAAAATATAAATATGTTGAGATTAACCTCATGATCTTTGTTCTCTATAAGTATTACATCAAACATATAACTCTAAATATGTGTTCGAAAAGTAAAAATAACTTTTCTCGAGTTCTACACATATTTCTTCAATACCACTGAAACCAAATGAAAAGTTAGGAATTCTAGTATTTCAGATAATTTATATAGATTTTAAAAAATTCAGTTACTATTTATTTTTAATTAAATCAAAGTAAATAACTATAAAATTTAAAATAAATAGTAAATAATTTTTTTAAAATCTAAATATAATATCATAAATACTAGAGTTCATAACTTTTTATTTGGTTGCGGTAGCATTCAAGAAATATGTGTAGAACTCGATATAAATTATTTTTACTTTTCGAACACATATTTAGATGTATCCATTTGATATTTATGACGACTTTAGTGATTAAAGTGATACATCGTTGAGATTAGTGATAAAAGTGATATATGGTCTTCACTTCAGTGACCACTTTGATATTTAACCCATATTTAGAGTTATATGTTTGATGTTAATGATGACTTTTGTGATTGAAACGATACCCCATTGAGATCAGTGATGAAAATGATATATGATATTCTTCAATTATATTTTATTTTATTATAAATTTAATAATAATAAATTTATATTTTAAATTTCTAAGACCTAACCATCCTTGTTATTTTGGTATATAATAAAAAATTGAAAATGATTTATCTATTAATTAAATCGGTTTACTTATTAAGTTATAAATCCAGTTCTAATACAACATTTTTTAATTTATATCCCTTTTAGATAATAATTTCTTCTTTTTATATGATATGATTTTAATTGCCTATTATTAAAAATATTGGATCTAAAGATTGAGATTATTTTGACGGTAATGAGGACCAGACCCTGAATAAGATCATTTTTTTAAAAATTTATAATTATATTAAATGTAACCCCCCAAACCTGCTGCCGGCGGATTCAGGTCGTCACATCTCAATTTGCACAATTACCTGTATTACATAAATGTTACAACAATAACAATAGCGTCTCAACAGAATCATTTGTTCATTTCTCGCCCCGCAGGTACAAGGATCACATCTCTCACTCAACTCTAATACAAGAATTATTACAACCATAAAGTCTAGGTTTACAAATATTAAAACACCACTAAAAGTAAAACACCGTTGTCGGAACTCTTAGACATACACTCGGAATAGTGAAGCTAATCCGCATTAGATTGGCTCTGGACCTTCCATTTGGCCTTCTTCTAATGCTTGGATAACTTATCACTTTCTTCCTTGACTGCTAAAACATTTTTAAAATAGCAAGAGTGAGCAATGGAATGCTGAGCAGGTTCACTACCTTATTCTCAAGGACAACATAGTGATAAAGAAATGAATAATACTCTTAAAGAAAATGTAAAATGACAATCTCGATAATACAATTGAAATTAATAAGGAATATCTAAGCATTACTCAACAAACAACCGGAATTGTAGAAATCAAATGCTTATTCGACAGTTTGACAGTTGTGATATTTAAGAATAAGAACACCGGTCTCCACCTCTGCGATACCCCATGGCTCGATCAACTACCATGATCAACTACCATGTCTCAAGTATCGTACATTGTGATACCCCATAGCCTGATCACTGCTATGTCTCAAGTATCACAAAATAATTTGCTAACATAAAGGGTTATCATTTTCAACCTCAAGCAACATTAGTGCCAATGATCTTATCCGTACGCCTCCGGATAGACCACATTAATAACATTCCATGGGTACGCCTTCCCATGTTGACCAGTAAGAGTAAAGAATACCCTATTTATTTGGGATCAGATAATTTATATATAATTTCTCAGAAAATATTTGCTCAGCCTGGCTCGTGACTCCGAACATTAGATTAACAAGGAAATCATAAAATAAACTCTTTTGTTGACACAAACAATGCGCCAACATACTTCAAATAATGTAACTATCTCAAATGAATGAGACTAGTTGAAACAAAGAAATTATTTTAGGTTGTCTCGAACAATAAAACAACCAGAAATTACCAAACGAAGACCCTCGAATATCGTAATCAAGATTTAGGATTCACAACTCCGCTAGCGAGTGATATGATAGCCTTCAGACTTATACCGTTGAGAAGTTTGGTTCAAATAATGAACCAAATAAAAGAGTTTCAACAATGGTTGTTGGGTTTGAACAATAAATCCGACAGAATTGAAATGAATTCGGCTATCTCGAACGATGAGACTAGCTCTTAACTGAATAAAATAAAAGAGTCGTCTCAAACGAATGACCACGGCGGATAAACAATAAGTTTTCTCTAACGTTATCCTAATCTACAATTTCGATCAATAGTAAAATTCCTCATAAAATAAATCTCAAGAGTGATAATAATTGAAAAATTCTAAATAAACTTTTAAAAAGTTGAGAAACTCATTTGTAGAAATATACTCAAAATAATATTGTTAGAGGCCTAAGACCGATAATGTTGGGCCGATCGAAGCAGCCCACTTTATATAGCCTGAATAAAAAGGTCCAGTATATCATGAAGACCGAAGAAGCCCGTTTTCTATCCCTTCAGTGGGTTGGGCCAATGAACGGTACGAAGACCAAGTCATGGGGAAGACCACGAAAAATACGTTCGGAACGTGGGGGATCGGAACTAACTGGTAAAAGGAATAGGTCAGGTTCATTCTTCATTCATACACAATTCACAATACACACATATTCTCTGTACGTTCAATCTACCTACCTAGGCTATCAGTTACTGATTCTCACACCGGAGGTGAATCGGGGGGCCCAACCCTCGCATTCTTCTTCTTTGCAGATCCGGTCGGACGTGGGTGACGAAAACTGGTTCCAACATTTGGCGCCGTCTGTGGGAACGTACAGATCGATTGTGCGTTGTGATTTACTGAGATTATGACCACCGATGGAACTCCATACCCTGGAGGTTCGACCATCACGCCGCCGATAAATCGGCAATTGAATTTTGACTCTGGGGGGGACGAGGGTCCTTTACCGACCCCCGAAGAACAGAGAGAGTTGCTTCTTAAATGGAGAGAAGAGCAGGCCACCAAGAAGGGAAAACAGAAAGTAACCGAACAGGCCGATAAGGAAGCCCAGATACGGGCTAAAAAGAAAGAAGCGGACATGCTCAGACTCAAAGCCATCAAACTCCGTAGGGAAGAATATGAATTAGAAGAAAGGGCATTAAGAGAGTCGATCGAGGCCGATGAGGTGACGCAGGTGTCGTCCGAACACCGAAGGGATAAAAGGCCGTATGACGATGAAGACGAGTCTTCGGACTCCGAATCGCATCCGCGAAAGACACGTTCCAGAACCACTCTGACCGATTCTGATGAAGAGGACGACTCGCACGTTCGGGATCGTATAAAGAGGATGGAAAAGGCCATGTTCGGAGAACGTAAGGTGAGCCATGAACCCATTGTCTCTGAAGAGATTGAACAGTATCGACCTCCTTCGGGGGGACAGTTCCCAAAAATGAATGAGTTCAGTGGGAAAGGAGACCCGGAAGACCACTGTGAAAAATATGAGTCTCTAATGACGGGTATGGGACACTGTGATATCATGTTGTGCAAGATGTTCAAGACATATTTGAAGGGACCAGCAACAATGTGGTATCGTTCGCAAAAACCCCGATCTATACATTCATACGACCAATTAAAGAGGAGGTTCCTGAGGCACTACTCTCACTTGTGAAGAAGGGAGAAGGATACTGAAGCATTGATTCATTGCCGTCAGAGATCGAACGAAGAGTTAGGGGATTACCTAGCCCGGTTTAAGGAGGAAGCAGGGATGGTCACCAACTTGGACAAAGTAAAGGCTGCAGGGTTTTTAGCCACCGGATTAGACCCTGTGAAAGGTAAAAAACTCCGCTCTTCTCTTTATGATATTCCTCCTAAATCTTTGAATGATATATATGTGAGAGGAGAAGCCATCCGAAGGAAACTTGAATCCATTGGAGGGTATAAAGAAAGTCGCAGAAATGAAGGTTCTGGAAGAGACGACCGAAGGGGTCGTGGGGACATCAAAAGTAGACTGACGGACAATAGACCCGACCGAGGAGCAGACAGAAGGCGAGATAGAGATAGTACGGTGTTCACCCCTCTGAATGCACCTATCTCAAAGATTCTCCACGAAATAAAGGGGAAGCCGGGATTCGTTCGGCCAGCCAGAATGAAAACCCCAGATTACAAGAAAAATGGGGATAAGTATTGCGAGTACCATAAGGATAAGGGGCATAATACTGATGAATGCTACCATTTGAAGAAGCTAATTGAAAAAATGGTGAAGAAAGGAGATTTAGAACAGTACAAGGGAGACCTGAGGGACAAGCTGGAACCCAAGGAGCCCATAAGAGAGAAGGGGCCTGAAAGGGAAGAAAAATACAGAGGTGAAGTTCGAACGATTTCAGGGGGCACGGTGCTGGAGCGGTGCACTAAGACCGCCCGAAAGAAATATGCCAGACAGGTCTACAACTTGTATCAGACCAATCCGGCCAGACAGCCCCTGCCTATCACCTTCACAGAGGATGATTTTGAGGACGTGATATGGCCGCACGAAGATCGACTCATCATAAATCCCATAATAGGGAAAACAAAATTTGGAGAGTTCTAGTTGATGGTGGTAGTTCGGTCAATATCCTGTATCACAGAACATACTGCAAGATGAACTTAGGGGGCGAGCAGTTGGAGCCATGTCATGAGGCGCCCCTGTACGGTTTCGGGAATCAGCCTGTACCGATCGAAGGAACGATTAACCTCCCCATCGTGCTGGGCAAAGCCCCTTACACCATGGAAAAAGAAGCCAAGTTCTATGTAGTAAAGGTGGATAGTCCGTACAACGGAATCCTGGGAAGGCCGATCCTTAGCGCTTTTCAGGCGGTAGCTTCTGTCCCCCATCTGAAGTTGAAATTTCCGACCGAAAATGGTGTGGGAGAAATGAGAGGAGATCAGAAAGCTGCCCGAATCATCATGTTGGAAGTTATTGAGAAAGATAGAGATGTCGAGATGACTGAAGGGGGGAAAAGGAAGAGAAATGAGGATGAAGGAAGCAGTCGTCAGATGATGAACATCGAGTTAGAAAAATTTGGAGCCGATTTGTCCAACCCTATAGCCGAACCGGCAACTGAGACAGAAGAGGTCGAACTGTATGTCGGGCAGTCGGGGAAAATGATCCAAATAGGCAAGAACATGGAGCCTGAGTTAAGGGCAAGAGTTATTGAAGTGATCAGGCAGTACCACGATGTGTTCGCATGGGGACGGGAGGACATGCCGGGCTTAGACCCTTCGGTTGCAAAACATTGTCTTAGCGTTTGGATAGTTCCGGTTAGACAAAAACTATTAAACCATCATTAAATTAAAGATAATTTTGTTAGCTTCGCATGGGCTGTAAAATCGTTAAAATCTGTTCTCTAAAACTCAAGATAGAGCCCAAACAGTAAAGTGATTATCTAAATTTTAATAAATATTTTTTTTATTGTAGCACCAATTTAATTTTTTTTCTAATTCTTTTAAATTTATAAATTCTATTTTTATTTCAATAAAATATTAAAATCAATTTAAGAAAAAATTAAAATCGATCTGGTCCGTGTACGATCACTATACGACCAAATTAATAATTACAGTTAGATCTTAAATAGATCGATGAGAATTGTTAGATCTAATATTAAAAAGTGTATCTGATTAATAATAGAATTATATTTAAATACTAAAAAGTGTATTTTGATAATTTAAAAGTTTTCTATGTAAAAATTCTTAAATATCTTTTCTTTCCAATTAGATAATAATTGTTAAACCAAATATCAAGATAACAATTCATATTGATTACAATATTAAAAATTATCAATATAATGCTAATGTATATCATACTAATACTAACAATGATAGACGTGAACCTACATAGACTTACGAGAACTCCTGTACATAAATAAATTTAAACACTTTTTTTTCTGAAGGAACATAACAATTTGATTAATCCAAATTATAATTATATTATTTTACATATAACAAACATAAAAGGATAATATCAAAATATTATTAAAATATTAAGGGTTTCATATTCATAAACGATAATTTTGAATATAATACTTATATTAAAATGTGTATTTGATTAAAAGTAGGATTATATTTAAATACTAAGAAGTGTGTTTTGATAATTTAAACCAATTATAAATTGGTTTTCTATATTGAATTGAATTTTTTATGTAAAAATTCTTAACCATATTTTGTTTTCGGTTTATGGGTAGGTCAACAGGTCATGTTAGATAATAATTATTAAACCATCATTAAATTAAAGATAATTTTGTTAGTTTCGCATGGGTTGTAAAATCGTCAAAATTCAATTTCTAAAACTAAGGATAGAACCCCAATAGTAAAGTGGGTATCTAAATTTTAATATATATTTTTTAATTTTTGTAGCAACAATTTATTTATTTTTCCACTAATTGTTTTAAATATAGAAATTTTATGTTTCTTTCAATAAAGTATTAAAATTAATTAAGAACAAATTCAAATCGATAAAGAATATAATAATGTGAGATTAAAATTTTATATAATCATAACATAATTTTTATTCTATTTAATAATTTTTAAGTAATAATATATTTTAAAATTTTATATACACTGTAAATAAAACCGAACATTAAAAGTAAAACCAGTTAGTAAGATACTTATATCTTGACATCCTTATATATAATAAGCATAATAGGGATATTATCCAAAATTTGATCGTACGATCTTGGACAACCAAACTAATAAGGACCATTAGATCTTAACTAGATAAATGAAAATCATTAGATCAAATATTAAAAAACTGTATTTTATTAATAATAAGATTATATTTAAATTCTAAAAAGTGTATTTTTATATTTTAAACCAAATATACCAAATATAAATAAGTTTTATATATTGAATAGAATTCTCCATGTAAAAAATTCGTGACTTTCTTTTCTCTTTCATGAACAATTCCAGTTAGATAAAAATTGTTAAGTCGTCTTTTAATTAAAGATAATTTAGTTATCTTCATGTGGGGTGTAACATAGTCAAAATCTAATTTTTAAAACACAAGATAAAGCCCAAATTAGTAAAGTGAGTATTTAAATTCTAATAATAATTATTACGTCAACATTATTTTAATGTCAATTTAATTACTTTTTTCTAACTATTTTAAATTTAGAAATCTAAGTTCAAAAATTCAAATCAAAAAATAATATAATAATACGAGGATAAAATTTTATAAAATTGTGCATATTTTTTTATCTTATTTTATTAAATTTTATATCATAACTAATTAAATATTATTTATTATTAAATAATAAATTATACGCAAATGATGATTTTGTTTGATAAGAACTCATAGAGACCTAATTTCATTGTTAGCAGGACTATATTCATATTTAAAAGTTTAGACTGATTTTGAAATTTTAGACTCAGCTACAGAAGAGACCTAACTTTTTTAACCTATATACATTGTAAATTATTAAATTCGAAACTTTAGAAGTTTGTTAATCAATTAGTATAGTACTTTCTAAATACCGCCAAAACATTCTCAACCGTTAGATCCAACTGTTAGATCCAATACTTTTAAAAATAGACGATCGTGATTATATCATATAAAAAGAAGTTATTATCTAAAAATGATATAAGTTAAAAGATATTATATTAGGATTGAATTTTCTAAAAAGTCAAAACATAAAAATAGTTGTAATTAAATAAGGAAACTCATTTAATAACAAAATAATAAAAATCGTTTAATCTTAAATAGATATGTGAAAACCGTTAGATTTAACATTAAAAACTGTATTTGGTTAATAAAGGGTATTCTAATAATCTAAACTACATATAAGTAGATTTCCTAAATCGAATAGAATTCGCAACATTAAATTTCGTCACTTTATTCTCTTTTTAGTTTTAGAATAGTTTTTCATTGAAAAAGAATTATTAAACCACAACTAAATTAAAGATTATTTTGTGAATTTCATGTGGACTATAAAATTGGCCAAATCTAACTTTTATAACTCAATATAAACAAATATTAAATTGAGCGTGTAAAATATAATAAATATCAAATTTTAACTACAATTATTTTGGCTAAATCTTTTTTAACAATAATTTAATCATGTAAACTAATAACTTTTAAATATTAAAATATTCATAAATAAATATAATTATAAATATTAAAAAAACAATCGTGTGTTGCATCGGTAATAAAAATATAATTATAAATAAAATTTAAGTAGCCGTGCATCGCACGGGCTATAAGCTAGTAAATTATAAATTACGGAGCTCAACTAAACGAAATATTTAGAATTTAGATAATGCACCTGAAATTTTACGTGCGTTACATAAATCATGAATTTCTTGATATTTATTATTTTTTAATTTTTAATATTTTTTATATTAAATTTCAAAAATATATTTTTTTTGGATTCAATATAGTTTTATTATCATATTAAATTATATTTGGGTTAAATGGCATTTAGGTCACTCAACTCACTCGTAACTTTCAATTGAGTCATCAAATTGAAAAAACTTTCAATTAGGTCACATTTCAATTTAAAACTTTCAATCAGGTCATTATACTAGTTAAAATTTTCACGGCTGTTAAGTCGTGTTGACTTTAAATGGAACTCCGTCAAAGATCGCCAGATCACTTGCCACATCAGTATTATAACCCGCCCAATTAGAACCCGACCCAATTATAAACCCAACCCTATTATAACCCACGACCCTAATAACCCACCCCCCATATATTTCATTTTAACCCGATAATCAAAATCAATCCCTTAGTTCAATCCACACCCAAATAAATTCAATCCCTAATTAAGAGATGATGCGAAATCGATCGGGCATCGAGGTTCGTATAACTAAAAAGCGCAATAATAAAGATGATAACACGACTGAAGATGATGAAATGGAGATGGTCGGTGAAGATGAGGACTGTTGATGGAGATGGAATTGGAATAAATTGTGAAGAAACAATGTAAGTAATAAGTTTTTGCATTCAATTAGGGTTAAATGTGCTTGCTTTTTTTGATGGACTACTAAATCTGCTTGCTTTTTTTGTTATATGATTTCTAATCGATGAACTACTGCTCTTACTACTAGACATAGATGATGGTAGAAGATGAACCCTAACTGAGAGATGGTAGAATAGGAGAAATGAATGATTTCATGGGTTGGGTAATTGGGTTATATAACAGCTTGGGTTATGCCACTCTGGACTCCATATCAGCTGCTTAGTCATTTTTCCGTCTCCTTTTAAATGTTAGTAACGACAAGTGTCCTGATTGAAAGTTTTAAATTGACATGTGACCTGATTGAAAACTTTTTCAGTTCGATAACTCAATTAAAAGTTACTAATGAGTTGAGTGACCTAAATGTCATTTAACCCAATTATATTTTGTATTAAACATTAAACATTTATTACTCTATTTATTATTTATCATAATCAAGATATGTGGTCTAATAATTATTTTTTTCTACGTTTTAGGGTTCC
Organism: Heracleum sosnowskyi; assembly: GCA_030848705.1. NCBI lineage: Eukaryota > Viridiplantae > Streptophyta > Magnoliopsida > Apiales > Apiaceae > Heracleum > Heracleum sosnowskyi. Next base: position 38,838,028 of record CM061243.1, on the reverse strand, counting down.
CGAGGAAGCTGAGCATCTATACTATATTATTATAAGCAAACTAGCCTCTATTTGGTTGGTCGTTGGTCGTTGGAATAACAACCGTTAGATTGAAAGATAGATAAAAAGAGAACCATTGGATGTAATATTAAAAGAATATTTCTTTCTTTATATTCAAAATGCTCTCATGGGTTCAAGGTTCGAATCCCGTCAACAACATATTATTATTAAATATTTATATTACCTATTTTTATAAGCTACATTCAGAAGTTCAAGATATTATTCCCGTTGACAATAAATTAAAAACATTGATCATCAAAATACAAACAAATGCTTACAATAACATCATACATACATTTTTAATTTTTAAAAATTTATATTCTTCTGATAAAATTATATTAACTCCTTATATATAATAAGCGTAAGGGAGATCTTATCCAAAACTTTGGTTGGTCACTATACTACCAAAAATATACGATCCGTTGGATTATTAAACTATAAATCTTCAAATCAATGAGGACCGTCAGATATAATATTAAAAATTGTATTTGATTATTAATAGGATAGTATTTAAATACTAAAAGATGTATTTTGATAATTTAAACCAATTATAAATAGGTTTTCTATATTGAATATAAATCTTTATGTAAAAATTCGTAATTATCTTTTCTCTTTAGTTTATGGATAGTTCCAGTTAGATAATAATTATTAAACCATCATTAAATTAAAGATAATTTTGTAAGCTTCGCGTGGGCTGTAAAATCGTTAAAATCTGTTGTCTAAAACTCAAGATAGAGCTCAAACAATAAAGTTATTATCTAAATTTTCATAAATATATTTTTATTATTGTAGCACTAATTTAATTTTTTTTCCTAATTATTTTAAATTTATAAATTCTATGTTTATTTCAATAAAATATTAAAACCAATTTAAGAAAAAATTAAAATCGATCGTCCGTGTACGATTACGACCAAATTAATAATTATAGTTGGATCTTAAATAAATCGATGAGAATTGTTAGATCCGTCAGATATAATATTAAAAATTGTATTTGATTATTAATATGATAGTATTTAAATACTAAAAGATGTATTTTGATAATTTAAACCAATTATAAATAGGTTTTCTATATTGAATATAAATCTTTATGTAAAATTTCGTAATTATTTTTTCTCTTTAGTTTATGGATAGTTCCAGTTAGATAATAATTATTAAACTATCATTAAATTAAAGATAATTTTGTAAGCTTCGCGTGGGCTGTAAAATCGTTAAAATATGTTGTATAAAACTCAAGATAGAGCCCAAACAGTAAAGTTATTATCTAAATTTTAATAAATATATTTTTATTATTGTAGCACCAATTTAATTTTTTTTCCTAATTATTTTAAATTTATAAATTCTATGTTTATTTCAATAAAATATTAAAACCAATTTAAGAAAAAATTAAAATCGATCGTCCGTGTACGATTACGACCAAATTAATAATTATAGTTAGATCTTAAATAGATCGATGAGAATTGTTAGATCTAATATTAAAAGGTGTATCTGATTAATAATAGAATTATATTTAAATACTAAAAAGTGTATTTTAGTAATTTAAAATTTTTCTATGTAAAAATTCTTAAATATCTTTTCTCTTGAATTTATGCATAGTTCCAGTTAGATAATAATTATTAAACCAAATATCAGCATAACAATTCATATCGATTACAATGATACACGTGGACCCTACGTTATAACGGAGAACTCTAAATTTAAACACTTTTTTTTTCTGAAGGAACATAACAATTTGATTAATCCAAATTATAATTATATTATTTTACATATAACAAACATAAAAGGATAATATCAAAATATTATTAAAATATTTGAGGGTTTCATATTCATAAACGATAATTTTGAATATAATACTTATATTAAAATGTGTATTTGATTAAAGGTAGGATTATATTTAAATACTCAGAAGTATGCTTTGATAATTTAAACCAATTATGAATTGATTTTCTTTATTGAATTGAATTGTTTATGTAAAACTTCTTAACCATCTTTTCTTTTCAGTTTATTTTATGAGTATGTCAACTGGTCAAGTTAGATAATAATTATTAAACCATCATTAAATTAAATATAATTTCGTTAGTTTTGCATGGGTTGTAAAATCGTCAAAATTCAATTTCTAAAACTCAGGATAAAACCCAAATAGTAAAGTGTGTATCTAAATTTTAATAAATATTTTTTTATTATTGTAGCAGCAATTTATTTATTTTCCCACCAATTCTTTTAAATATAGAGAAATTTTATGTTTCTTTCAAAAAAGTATAAAAATTAATTAAGAACAAATTCAAATCGATAAAGAATATAATAATATGAGAATAAAATTTTATATAATCATAACATAATTTTTATTCTGTTTAATAATTTTTAAGTAATTGTGTATTTTAAAATTTTATATACACTGTAAATAAAACCGAAACATTAAAAGTAAAAGCAGTTAGTAAGATACTTATATCAGTATATACTTGATATCCTTATTATATTTAATCCTTATATATAATAATCATAATAGGGATCTTATCCAAAAATTTGGTCGTAGACAACTAAATTAATAAGGACCATTAGATCTTAACTAGAAAATTGAAAATAGTTAGATCAAATATTTAAAAAGTGTATTTTATTAATAATAGGATTATATTTAAATTCTAAAAGGTGTATTTTGATAATTTAAACCAAATATACCAAATATAAATAAGTTTTCTATATTGAATATAATTCTCCATGTAAAAAATTCGTGACTTTCTTTTCTCTTCCATGACTAATTCCAGTTAGATAAAAATTGTTAAACCATCTTTTAATTAAATATAATTTATTTATCTTCATGTGGGGTATAAAATCGTCAAAATCTGATTTTTAAATACAAGATAAATCCCAAATTAGTAAAGTGAATATTTAAATTCTAATAATTATTATTATGTCATCATTATTTTAATACCAATTTAATTACTTTTTTCTAACTATTTTAAATTTAGAAATCTATGTTCAAAAATTAAAATCAATCTAAGAAAAATTCAAATCAACAAAGAATATAATAATACGAGGATAAAATTTTATAAAATTGTGCATATTTTTAATCCTATTTTATTAAGTTTTAGATCATAACTAATCAAATATTATTTATTATTAAATAATAAATTATACGTAAATGGTGATTTTGTTTTATAAGAACTCATAGATACATAATTTCATTGTTAGTAGGACTATATTCATATTAAAAAAAACCGTATTTTGAAATTTTAGACTCTTTTTAAACATATATACATTGTAAATTATTAAATTCGAAACTTTAAAAGTTTCTTAATCAATTAGTATAGTACTTTTCTGAAAAATCGTACTTTACAAAAAAATATTATCAAATAACTTATGTCTACAAGAAAAAAAATGAAAAAATTCTTTATTTAAAAAAATAACCAACGATTATGAATTGAGTGATCAAACAAAGCGACCAAACTTATAAGGAAGCTTTCATTATTTAGTCTTTAATATAATAACATATATATTTATAGGATATACTATAAAAAATGAATTTTATACAGAATTTTGATCGTGTATTACTTTAAAAGAAGAACTATTACAAAAAAAATTATATTTTAATTGATAATTTATTTTCTCAAAAGTTCAAGGTTCCGCATCTTTAACATATTACAAAAAAGAGTATATTATATTTTAGCAATAAATATTTAAAAAAATTGAAAATTATAAAAATGATAAAAATTAAGAAAAATTAATGATGTTATCATAGTAGTTTGTTTCTAAATACCGCCAAAACATTCTCAACCGTTAGATCCAATACTTTTAAAAATAGATGATCAAGATTATATCATATAAAAAGAAGTTATTGTCTAAAAATGATATAAGTTAAAAGATATTATATTAGGATTGGATTTTCTAAAAAGTCAAAACATAAAAATAGTTGTAATTAAATAAGGAAACTCATTTAATACCAAAATAATCAAAATCGTTTAATGTTAAATAGATAGGTGAAAACCGTTATATTTAACATTAAAAACTGTATTTGGTTAATGAAGAGTATTCTAATAATCTAAACTACATATAAGTAGATTTCCTAAATCGAATAGAATTCTCAACATTAAATTTCGTCACTTTATTCTCTTTTTAGTTTTAAAATAGTTTAGCGTGTAAAATATAATAAATATCAAATTTTTAACTATAATTTTTTTGGCTAAATCTTTTTAACAATAATTTAATCATGTAAACTAATAACTTTTAAATATTAAAATATTCATAAATAAATATAATTATAAATATTTAAAAAACAATCGTGTGTTGCATGGATAATAAAAATATAATTATAAACAAAATAATTATAAATAAAATTTAAGTAACCGTGCATCGCACGGGCTATAAGCTAGTAATCAAAATACAGATAGTAAAATAAAAAAATTTAAAATTCATCCGTGCATCGCACGGGTTAAAGGCTAGTATAATTATAAGTTATAACCATGTTACTACGGACTATTGTACAAAAGGGTGTTCATAATTAGTTATCATTCTATCAATCAAAATAAAATCAAATTCATCTAAAAAACAATTCAAAATTATCACATAGTCTAAATTAATCTAAGAAAACCAATACTTTGACGAATCGAAGTTTTGGCGAGCTTGCAAGTAAACAAAGTTTGAATCGGTTATATTGATAATTCTATTTAATTTAGAAAACTTACTCAAATTTGATATATATTATTAAAATAACATTAAAATATAATTTTACTAACAATTTTTAATATTAAATATAACGATTCTCATTCATCTATTTTAATATCAATGGTCCTTATTAGTTTGGCAGTACGTGACCAAAGTTTTGGATAAGATTCACTTACACTTATTATATATAAGGATTTAATATATATTATTTTTGACAGATATAGTTATTGTCTAATAGATTTGGAATTACGGGGTTAATTCGTTGTGTTAGAATTGACGTGAAGGAAAATATTGACAACATTGTGTTGATTAAAAAAAAAAGGAGAAAATAAAGATTGTTTTAGAACAATCAGAAAATTTATTGGTAAGAAGAAAACAAAAAAAAAAGATGATATTGTACAAGAATTTTTGTGACATTGAGAATAGTTAACACAAAATTAAAAATGTATGATGTTCATTATTTTATATGAAATTGAAAGAAATGAAATTATTTTAAGATGTCATGGAATTTCGTCGTCGGAATATACGACATGATATTGAAAGAATTTCTTGCGATTTTTGGAATGAAGAGTTTGTGTTACATACTTACATGTATTTAATAAGAACGATTTATTTCTAAAATGAACTTTTTAGGAATATATGTATATAATTCTTCTAAAGAGGGCAAGTGCCCGCTCACCCCGAGATTTCTGAGAACAGATACTCACATGTAAAGGCATATAAGCCTAATTAGTCAAAAAAAAAAAACGATGGAACATATTATTGGCGATTATTTGTTATTTTTGATGGAGGTCAACAAGTAAATTTGGTGAAGTAAGAATAAGAAATTTTTCATAGAACTGAAAAGACTTGAAATTTTTTTAGGTCTGGTACACGATCTTTGATTGTCATTGATGGTGGATATGAAAACGTATTTAATTAATTAGATTTGATCGAGAGTAATGAATCGGATTTTAATATTAACATTGAACCATTGTGTATAAATAAAAGAGATCGAGAAGTTTATCAAAGTGAATGATTAACTTTTATGCATGTGATAGTGAAACATATATTTATAGACATGAATATTGGAGAATGTGAGGTTATCGTAAGAAACTTGTTAGTATTTGTGCTCCTAGAGACAATACATTTATGTTTTAGGGAAAATATTTTATTATTATATATTATGTTTTATTGATTATTATTTTATTATGTCTTTATTTACTACGTTATAAATGTTAGCATAATAAATGTCCTTAGAATTATTATACGTATTCGATATCTTTAAGTATGTGACTTAAAAATGAGATTATATAAATAGTATATTTATTCCTAAATATCTCTAGTCGAGTGTTATTATTTAAGGACAATAGTAATGCACAGAGACTAGTGTTGGGAGTTGTCTCACGTCGTTTGTGGGAGGGGCAAATTTCTAGTTAATAAGCGGTCAGTTAACTCCATTAGGATGAGGCCTTTTGGGAGTGACCCAAAAACAAACCCATGCGGGCTCGGCCCACAGCGGACAATATCATAGTAATGTGGAGTTAAGGCTCGCTAGCGGTCCAACAAGTGGTATCAGAGCTATGGTTATAACGGTCCATAACAATCTCAGACGGGCTTTCGGATGGACCTAGGAAGAGGCAGGTGGGCTACCCAGGTTAGGATTAAGGGGGAAGCAGGTGGGCCTTCCAGTAAGAGCCCAAGCAGAGCCAGATAGGCAGGTGAATTTTCAGTTGGGTCTAGGGGGAGCCAGATCACACAGAATGGTGGCAGATTCGGCAGGTGTCGAGCCCGATGTGTGAAGGGGGAGATTGTTGGGAGTTGTCCCACATCGTTTGTGAGAGGGGCAGATTGCTGGTTAATAAGCAGCCAGTTAACTCCATTAGTATGAGGCCTTTTGGGAGTGACCCAAAAACAAATCCGTGCGGGTCTGACCTAGAGCGGACAATATCATACTAATGTGGAGTTAAAGCTTGCTATAGCGGCCCAACAACTAATATGTTTGTTGACTGATGACCACATCTCATTGGTCATAGGTATGGTGATACTAAAGTCAAAACATAGGTGCATGTAAGAGTACATGACACTGGATTGACCCGACGTGAGATTCTACATGCACTAGTACAAAATGGGTCTATAGCGTCGATCAAAAAGAGCTATAGCGTCGGTTAAAAGACGTAGTTTATGTAGGGGACGCTATAGGTATATGCCTATAGTATCGGTCAAAACAGCGTCGCTAAAACCTCTTTGGCGTCGGTGAAACAACCAAGGCAGAATGTACAATAACCGACGCTATTGGTACTGACATTAGCGTCGGTTGTCTAGAATGCCGACGCTATTGGTACTGACATTAGCGTCGGTCATATAGAACGTCGACGCTTTTGGTTGATCCCTGTAGCGTCGGTTATCCAGATAACCGACGCTAAAGGCTGATACCTTTTAGCGTCGGGTGTCTTAAATGCCGACGCATTAAGTGTAACACAATAGCGTCGCATAGAATTAACCGACGCCTAAAGTCTTTAAAAATTAAAAAATCCTGGTCATTTTTTGTAAATTATTTAACCTGATTTATTAGTATAAATTTCAACCTGCTTCACACTTAAATACAATGGTACAACCACGTTAACAAACATGAACTAGAGAAAATAAAATTATAACACAAATTTGATTGACATAAATTTAAAAGATTATTGCTAGTATACAACTTGGAATAAATAGCACATTAGTTCAAAATACTAATAGAAATTCTTTCTAGTTTGATTTACAAAATCAAGTTTTTCAATTTGATTCTGACTTGAATTTTGACCGCCATGGACTGCTTTGCTTGGCTCTTTTTTCTTGCTTGTCCAGGAGGAGACTTTAATCTTGGTGCTGCTCCGTGGGTTACCACTACAGAAATAGTTAATGTTGGTCAACTCTATAACAGAAAGCAATCATTACGGAGCAATCAGAAACCTTATTTAGTAAAGTATGCACGGGAGATCCTTCAATTAACCTGATAGTTAATTTCAGATTGTTGTTTCTAATATAAAATTCATTCTAACACAACAACCTAGCAAACTACTCTACTGGTGGTAGCCTCATAATTTGCAAGTATGGTAACAATAATTATAATGGCAGTACTACACCAGCTGAAACAAGGCTTAAGATTACGCATTGACAAATAGATGCAGTGAACTATTACGCATTAACATATGTTAATAGTGTCATAAGTAATTCTCACAGTGATAATGATGTATTGATCCTTAGAACTGAAATCATTATATTTCTATACGAGAATTAATATACTTTGATTACATTAAAAGTTACATTTGATCGGGTGATGATAAAAGTGGACATTGGGTATATTATGAATCGTATGAGAAATATGAATTATCACTACACCATAGATTGGCTATAGCAACCAAATTTTAGAAAATTGATAGAAAACCATTGCTATTGGTTAGCATTTTCAGATGAGTTTCTATAAATTAAGATGTACCGTAACGATTTTTAAAAACCATTACAATAGAGTCTAAAAAGTCCAAAAATGGGAAGCTATTGCAATGTTTTTAGAAAGCGGTTGCGATAGATAACATAAAAATCACACAAATTTTAGGCGGACTCCAAATAGATGAGCGGGCCTTTTGAAAAAATTTGGGCTAAAAAAAATAGTAAAAAATGAAAAAAGTCGGGCAATAACGCACAAAACACACACATATGCTCTCAGACACACACAACAAGCCGACAAAGCTGAAGATTAAAATCGACTAAACTGCTCGAAGATTAAAATCAAGATTGAAGCTCAAAATTTAAATTTGGGAGATTAAAACTCTAAAATACCGGTATGTTCATATCAGTTTTTGGTTTTTTTGTTCAATTCAATTTCTTGATTTTTTGGGAGTTAATTAAGGTTTATGTTTTGTGTTTTTGGTACGGGTTTATGTTTGTTTAATTAGGGTTTATGTTAATTTTGTGTTTCAATTAGGGATTTTGGTGTTTGGCTTTGTGTTTAAACAAATTAGGAATTTTGGTGTTCGAACAAATTAGGGATTTTGAATTTGTTTATGTTATATGTTTTGTGTTCGAACAATTAGGGATTAAATCGTGCTTGGAGGCTAAGAATTCAGTATTGCATTGTTTCTTCTCTTTCTTTTAGCTTTCTCTGTTGTTTCTGCTGATGAAGGTCTGTAAATCTTTGTTATTTTTTCAATAGAATCAATATTTATGTACATGTTTATATCAACCAATATAAAGAAAATGGAATAAACATGGTGTGAGAACATTAGAACAATAGGGAGTAGAGTATTCACTTAGAGATATATTATCTTGTTGAGTCTAATAGAGGTTCTTGTGTTTGGTTTGTAAAATACTGAGAAAATCACCTTCTCAGTATAATTAGTTGATTCAAAAATATACAGAGATAAATTGTTTGTTCCCTCTTCAATTTAATCTTCTATAGGCACTTAGATCATGTGATCGTAGTGACCTTCCATGTTAGGTATGTTTCTGCTGTTGTAATAATATCGTCTTCCTTTACAGATGAATGGAAAAACTTTCTGTCCCGGATTGGTCGTGATGAGAATGCACATGAGTCAGAACTTAATGATAATCCCAGTGATATTCTCGAACTCCGATTTCGGGCATCATACCGTGGGCAAACACTAGCCAAAACTGGTATGTTCTTTCACTTTTAAAATATAACTATCTCGATGCAGCAGCAAATCGACTCCTATATTAATATATTATAGTCATATGTATGTTGGTTTAATTATTTTTTATATTTACTTACAAGGTATTACTAACTTCACTGTTGTTTTCAACTTTTTTTGCATCCCTTATTGATAGCTAGTATGTGTGCATGTAATTTTGCTTAGATGTTTTTCCTTGCATATAATAGTAATAGGTTAAGGTTACATCAGTCCTGGTCTATGTCATCTGAAAATTCTAGGGGATAGGATTATGTAACTGGACAGTGGACACCCAAAAGCACTGGTCAATTTTCATGTATTGAACTCATGTAATACTGTCTGCAAAGGCGAAATGAAAAATTTTACTATCTCTGTTTCAACATAATTGCAAATGATACTGCAAATCAAACATTCTGTACTGAAAAAGAAGGTGCAGATTCAAAAATGTTGCAGGCTGCTTTGGATTGGGCTTGTGGACCAGGCAAGGTAGATTGCGCACCATTGTTGCAGGGGCAATCTTGTTATGAGCCTGACAATGTCGCTGCACATCCAAGTCGGAAACCTGGAAGCAGTTATGTAATACAGTATGCACTGGCTTCGGTATGTAATACAGTATCGTTGTTTGCTAATTAATAATCTGGTCTTGACATTATATACTTCTATCTTTTCATCAGATATGTGTATATACATGGGTGTTTTTCAGGTACTTAAAAGAGCTTCAAATTATACTGCTCAATAAATGACGGAATAATAAATCTGGACATTCAGTAAAGTCTTATTAGTGTGATCAGTGATCAGGAGCGAGGACAGATGGAACATGAAATTAGTTTTCGGAAGGACGTGCTCCTGGAGAGTGAGTACAAAAGTATGAGCAATAGGCAGGAAACATAACATCTACAATATTCAGTTTCCAGTAGTTAACATATTCAGTTTTCTACAAAACTTGGCAGGTATATATGCATGTTTCATGATTCTTTGTTTATGACTTCTGTTTATTTGTTACACAGAATTGCTGTTTACAAGGCTATATATCCAAGCTTGGGAACTTTAACAGACTTAGTAGCGACAATTGATCAAGTAACAACCATCTTTTTCAGTTTGCCTTAAATTTAATTATCATGTCAAAATTGAATAGCTTTGATTCGTTATAGTTGATCCCAATACTATTGAATTCAAATTGTAAACTCTTTTTTCCCCAACTCCAGAGGTTTTCAGTTTGCTGGCAAAACTAACACTGAAAGAAGGAAAATATTTGAGAAGAATATTTATATATATAACTAACAATTGCAGGCAACATTGGATGGAGTTGACATCTTAACACTGTCCATCGGACCAGATGAACCACCAGATGATACACTCACTTTCTTAAGCATTTTCGAGATTTTTATGTTATCTGCACGAAAGGTTGGAGTTTTCGTGGTTCAAGCAGCTGGAAATCATGGTCCATAACTTTACTCTGTTTTCTCCTATAGCCCTTGGGCGGTTGGTGTTGCAGCGTCTGGCACCGACAGAAGCTACTTCTGTAATCTGATTCTTGGAAATGGTCAGAGAATCACAGGTGTTGGATTATCAGGTATGAAATGTGTTTTCCACATGCTAGAAGTTCTTTTTTACCACACTACATGATTTATCATGTGCTACCTAACTTTTTACATACATATGCATGTTACAGTACTACCTAACTATGTTTTCCGAAGTGCTCAGATGTTGAAGAATTATGTGAAAATCCCACATTGAAAATCAATGTTGAAGAATTATGTGATAATTCCGTCGAGGAGGGAGATGAGTCAGATGGAGAAGGTGGAGAAGGTGGAGAAGGTGCAGATCCTTGACTTAGTGCCTCTTAGCGCATATTTATTTACTTTATGTCAAAGCTTTTGGTGGATGTATAAGTTAAACTAGAATTGTACTATGTTGTTTTATTTTGCATTCCGTCTTTGGTTGTCTAATAGTTGGTACTGAATAGATTTGGTACCGTCTTTAGGTTGATGAAAATGTACCAAAGTACGCTTTTGGATTGGTTTGTATGAAATACCATATTAATGGTGGATTTCTATGTAAATGAAAAGGTCATGTCCAATTTTTCTTTTATAAAACCATTGTCATTGTTTCTAATAGTGTTGTCATTTACTGTCATTTTCTTATTAAAAACATTGCTATTAGATAGAATTATGTTGCCATAGCCACCTGAAACGTTGCTATAACCTATGTATTGCAATACTAAAGAAGAAACAGAGATCAAGAATAGGTTGTTATATGATATTGCAATGAATTTAAATTGTTGTTATAGACTGGAAAACGTTGCTATAAAAGACTATTGCAATGATATTAAGGCGTTAATGTATGGTAGTAACTCATTGCTATAGGGGCCTACGCCAACCCAAGCAAAGTTAACGCCCAATTTTACCAAAAGCATTGCAATAGACTCTATGACAACTGATTTAGGCCCTATAGTAACCATAATATGGAGTTGCTATAGCCAATCTATGGTGTAGTGGATCTAGATGGGATTTAACCCTCCTAATTTTAGGAGGGATATTATTGGTCCCTTGTTTGAGTGAGACTAAGAAATGCACGGCCGTGCTCAAATGTTGATTTGATTTATTAGTCTACTAATCGATCAAGAAAACTAAGATTAAATTATGAAGAGGATGACACATTACATGCCTCGAGTTTAATCTAGAATATCAAGGTTAAAGAGATTATATTACATGGAACATTATTCAAAAAAAGGCTTAATCGAATCACTGATTTAATTATTATTACTTGGGTAACAATGATGTATTACTAGATGCCGCTCATTGTTTACAAATTTAATTAGATATTAAAATTGTTGCCAACGTAATAATAACCTATAGGGTCACACACAAAGAACGCTTGAAGGAGAAATAATTTAAATTATGAATTTAAATTAAATTAGTAATTCATTCTATTTATAATATTAATTAAGTATGACTTAATTATTAATTAATTAGAAAAGGGAATTACTTAAACTAATTCCGAAATAAGTTATTAATTAATTAAGTGAGACTTAATTAAATAATAAATTGAAATTTCGGATTAGTACTAATTATAATTGGATTATAATTAATAAAGCTTATTCCTCTCTATATAAACTCTCAAAAGTGGCTGATTTTATATGAAAAATGTTTTTATATGTAAAAACCCTAGCCGTCTATGCGAGGAAGAAAATAGAGAGAGAAAATCAGTTTTCGGGTGCTAGTACACGTCAATCTTTCAAGAAAAGCATTCGTGTGGATAACGTAGAGTGCAGATCGCAAGAGCGGGATACATGGTGATTGAACAAGCTTTGGATCTCCATTAATCTTCCATTAATGAACTGTTAAAGCTTCTTAAGGTATTTGTTCTTAATCTCCGAATTAAATCTTTTGTTTTCGCATGGATCATGCGGAGGGGTTTCAAATTTTGGTTTATTTTCACGTTTTTCGTTGCGTTTATGTGCTCGAAACACTTCAAAACTAACTTATAGATAAAAGTCGGTTCATAAAACTGACAAAGTCACTCGTTCGTCTGTAGGGCATTTGACGTCGTTGACTATCTGTAAACAGCGATTTAATGTTTTCAGAATTCTGATTTTGATTTTCTGATTTACACTTTATTTGATTTCTGTGATTGGATCATGAGAAATATGATATGGTATGATATGTTAATGCAATATGAGATGTTCTTAATTGTTATATGAGCATGGTGATTGGTTATGGCCTAAAGACCGATAAGATAATGGTTTTGTTTTAATGGTTTGGTTTTTAAATACGACTTGCATGTCGTTATTCCTTGAAAGATTTAAATATCAAATGTAACTCGAGTTCTACTTGTAAGTTCAGTAGGATAGGTTGTTTTATTTATGTAATGTATATGAAGACATCCAAGATGGAGAACCAAGGAACCATTACAAGGAGGCAAGTTAAAGCTTGAAGACTTGTAACATTGTATTGTATTTTGATACCACCATAGATTGGCCTTGATTTTTCCATTAGCTTGGAAAGATCACTTAGGTTGGGCCATAACCAAACACATTTATTTACGCACATTACATATATTATGATTGCATGTGATGATATGTATGCGTAGATAAAGATGCATGTTTAATTAGATTAATCATGTATGTATTAGATACGGCACCCATGCCTTGCTTGCTTAAGAAAGATAAAATCTGTAACGATTCAAGATTTTAAAAATGAACAAAAACGAACATGAGATTCCCGTGTTTATGAAACACGAAATTAAGTATGAATTTTCAATTTTTTGATATGGGGGCGATTTTGACAAAAGCGGGTTATTAACCTGTATGGTGTTGGGTTTTAAGTGAGACCACTTGTGACTTCTCCAACCATCTGGAAATCAAACCATTGATGAATTTTGATTTGAAGTACCTAATTCAAGGAAAAATTGGGAATCTCTTGATGATGTGATCATGGTCGTTCTAAATAAAATTAACAAATCCCGATACTAATATTAAGTTAATCGGATGCCTTCCAATGAAGAACACTCGTCAAGACCAAGATCGATAAGGAGTGGGCTCGCCAAAGCGAGGTACTCCCATCTATCATGGTAAGACGCGATGGAGTAAATGTGATACTCAATTGTTGGATAATTGGGTCTAACTTAACTAAATCATCACAATAAGATTGTGGATTTAGAGGCATAGGGCTTGGTAAGATTTATTGGATAAATGTGTACAAACGTTGTTCCACCAAACTATCCAAGAATTATATATGATATAATTGACAAATGTTGTCTACCTAAATAATCATGTTTTAGGAGAAAAGCCAAAGCTGACCTAATGCATGACGAAATATGAATCTTGGCTCACTAGAAAGATTTAAGAGAAATACTTTCTGAATTAATAGTTAGGGCTATTTATTTGATAAAAATAGTGGGAGGTATATAATGATATACCATAATCACTTAAACATAATAATTAATAAATTTGCAACATAGATTAATTTTATGCACTTTAATATTGTAGCTATCAAATGACAAATAACACAAACAACTTCTCTATGGGATCAGTCCTTGAGAAGGACAAGCTGACAGGAACAAATTTCCTCGACTGATATAGGAGCTTGAGGATCGTCCTCAGGCACCACGATGTTAGTCAAATTCTTCCCTTACCTTTTAGCTGAGAATGTAACATGTGCCGAACATAATGCTTATTGGAAGCAAATTGATGATTCGACTGATGATGTTTCATCTCTCATGCTTGCAACTATGAGTGCTGAGCTTAAGAAACAATATGAGCATATGGATGTTTATGAGATATTTGAGCACCTTAAAATATGTTTGAGGAAAAGGCTTGTCAAAAGGGGTTTGACAATAGCAAGGCTCCATACACCTACAAGTAGGGAAAGTGAGATTCAGTTGGACCAGATGTTCTAAAGATGATAGGGTATAATGAGTACCTTGATTATTATTTTTTGGGTTTCAAGATTGGTCTAGAGACTCATAATGATTTGATCATACAAATCTTTGAACAATAACTATTCTCAATTAGTTAGTGAACAACGAAATAAATGAGATAGACATAGCACCCACTAAGTTGTGAAGCACGTTGAGAACTGCTGTAAGCAACATGATAAATGCATGGACTACTCCCATAATGATGGTGAATGTAGGAATGTGAATGGGAAAAGAAAATGGAATGGAAAGAAGAAGATTTGATCTAATTCTATAGCCATATTAAAGTCCAATCCCAAAGAGGTTTTGTCACCTAAAGGAGGTGTTGCTAATTAAAGAAGACGATTGTTGCTTCTGTGGAAAACTGAAAGACTGGAAGTTAAACTGTCATGCTTATTTAGAAGATCTAAGAAGAAGACCTGTGAGGGTCAAGCTTTAGATTTCGGGTTAGAATTGGAGCAAAAGTTCTTGCTCTAGTTAAAGTAACTCGTTACTTAATTTTGCCTATAAGGCTAAGTTTAGAACTTGATAATTGTAACTACATGCCTCTAAGAGTAGAGACATTATATTGGTTTCTTGTATGGACAAGAAAGGTTTTTCATTTTAATTGGATATATAACAATTGTTGTTTATTACATTTCAATGAAAAGGTTAATGATGTTGCACAATTAGTTAACAATTTATATGTTCTAAAATGACTCAAATCAAACATTACCTTTGGTACTGTAATTAAGCCATATTATAAGAAACGCATTTCCAATTTACATAATGATGGATGATTGGATAAGTTTGATTATGAATCATACGAAGAATATGAATCTTGGTTTATTTGGCAAAAGGACAAAAGCCCCTTTTACTGAAAATGGTGAAAGGGCCATCGAACGATTAGGACTTATACATGGTGATGTATGTGGTCATATACATACGATGGCAGGAGGTAGATTTTACTACTTCATAACGCTCACTGATGATGTCAGTAGATAAGGATATAGATATCTTTTGATGAACAAATCCGAATTGTTTGAAAAGTTCAAAGAATATTAAGCTGAAGTAAAAAGGTTCAATGAAAGGAGTTTCTAAGAGCTGAAATCACATTATGTTGGATATAGTGCGATGGATGATGAGTCAAGTGGATCTTCCAATAAGTTTATGGAGTTATACCCTAGAGATATGTGCATATACACTAAACCGTGTTCCTACTAAAATGGTTCAGGAGACACATATAAGATGTGCACTGAGAAAAGTTATAGCATGTCATTTATGAAAATTAGGGGATGCAAAGCGTTTGTGAAACGTTTAACCTCTGACAAGCTAGGATCAAAATCAGATAAATGTAATTTTCTGGGATACCAAATTAAAAGAAAAGGGCTATCACTTCTTTAATCCTCCAGAGAACAAAGTGTTTGTTGCTCGGACTGTTGTATTTCTTGAGAGATAATTTCTTTCTAAAAGAAATAGTGGGAGGAAAATAGATCTCGATGAGGATCGAGAAGCACGAGATAACATTGAACCGAAGTTGGAACAAGAGCAGAATGTACAAGAAAAATGTTAATGACAATACTGCTCAAAAAACACAGGTTGTTCGTAGGTTTGGTAGGATTCACCATGAGTCCGAGAGATATTATGAATTTCTCTTGACTCAGGATGGTGATGTAATGCTTGTGAATAATGATAATGAGCCTCTTACCTACCAAGACGCTATGAACATTCCAAGATCTAAAAGTTTGCAGAAGGCCATGAAATCTAAGATGGATTCCATGTATGAAAAACCAAGTATGGACTTTGGTTGATCCACCTAAAAGGGTAAAACCTATAAGGTGAAAGTGCGTTTTCAAAAAGAAAACTGACAAGGATAGTAATGTACATACCTATAAGGCACGACTGGTGGTAAAAGGTTTCAAGTAAATTCATGGTATTGACTATGATGAAACTTTCTCACTAGTGGCAATGATCAAATCCATCAGGATTTTGATTGCTTACTATGACTACGAAATCTGGCAAATGGATGTCAAAACTACTTTCTTAAATGGGAGCGTTGAAGAGGCTGTGTACATGACACAACCTAAAGGTTTTGTAGATCCAAGTTTTGCTAGAATGGTTTATAAGATAAGTCGATCCATTTATGGATTAAAGTAAGCCTCGAGGAGATGAAATATACGTTTTAATGAAACAGTCAAATAGTTTGGCTCTATTCAAAATGAAGATGAACCGTGTGTTTATAAGAAGGTTAGTGGGAGCCATGTGGCATTCCTAATATCATATGTAGATGATATATTACAAATAAGGAATGACATTCTTTCTCAACAGACTGTTAAGACTTGGTAGAGAAATAGTTTCTTGATGAAAGAATTAAGAGATGTGTCCTATATCTTAGGGATCAGGATCTATAGAGATAGATCGCGAATATTTTTCGGCTTAAGTCAGAGTACATACATTGACAATGTATTACACCAATTAGGGATGCAAAGAGGCTAAAAGGGAAATGTTCCCATGTCTCATGAGATAGTGATCTCAAAATAAATGGTCTGAAATCATTGGATGATATGGACCACATTAGTATAGTTCTATATGTTTCTGAAATTGGTTCCATAATATATGTGATAATATGTACTCGTCCTGATGTCTCATATGCTTTAAGCATGACAAGCAGGTACCAATCTAATCCAAGTGATGGTCACTGGATTGGAATCAAGAATATTCTTAAGTGCCTGAAGAGGACTAAAGACTTATTCTTGGTATATGGAGGAGATGAGAAGCTGGATGTAAAATGTTACACGGATGCTAGTTTCAAGACTAACAAGACGGTTTCGTGTCTTAGTCTGGATTTGTGTTTTGTCTAAATAGATGTGTTGTAAGCTAGAATAGTTCACAACAAGAACCGTAAATGATTCTACAATCGAGGCTTAATATATTGATACTTACGAAATAGCGAAAGAGGTTGTTTGGGAATTTACTAAGGCGATATCACCTTATTAATGAGATTAATGATCAAGGAGATATATTTATATGTAAAGTGCATACTATTGATAATATTACAGACCACTGACTAAGGCTTTGTCGCAACAGAAGCATGTAAGTCACACTACTTCCAAATGTATTTGATACATGAGATATTGGCTCTAGTACAAGTGGGAGATTGTTAGTATTTGTGCCCCTAGAGACAATACTTTTATGTTTTAGGGAAAACATTTTATTATTATAAATTATGTTTTATTGATTATTATTATTATTTTATTATGTCTTTATTTACTGTGTTATAAATGTTAGCATAATAAATGTCCTTAGAATTATTATACGTATTCAATATATTTAAGTATGTGACTTAAAAATGAGATTATATGAATAATATCTTTATTCCTAAATATCCCTAGTCGAGTGTTATTATTTATGGACAATAGTAATGCACAGAGACTAGTATGTTTGTTGACTGATGACCACATCTCATTGGTCATAGGTATGGTGATACTAAAGTCAAAACATAGGTGCATGTAAGAGTATATGACACTGGATTGACCCGACGTGAGATTCTACATGTTAATAGTGTCATAAGTAATTCTCACAGTGATAATGATGTAATGATCCTTAGACATGAAATCATTATATTTCTATACGAGAATTAATATACTTTGATTACATTAAAATTTACATTTGATCGGGTGATGATAAAAGTGGACATTGTGTTTATTATGAATCGTATGAGAAATATGAATGATCTAGTGGACATTGGGTATATTATTGACCTCTTGTTTGAGTGAGACTAAGAAATTCACGGACGTGCTCAAATGTTGATTTGATTTATTAGTCTACTCATCGATCAAGAAAACTAAGATTAAATTATGGATGACACATTACATGCCTCGAGTTTAATCTAGAATATCAAGGTTAAAGGGATTATATTACATGGAACATTATTCATAAAAGGCTTAATCGAATCACCGATTTAATTATTATTACTTGGGTAACAATGATGTATTACTAGATGCCGCTCATTGTTTACAATTTTAATTAGATATTAAAATTGTTGCCAATGTAATAATAACCTACAGGGTCACTCACAAAAACGTTTGAAAGAGAAATAATTTAAATTATGAATTTAAATTAAATAAGTAATTCATTCTATTTATAATATTAATTAAGTATGACTTAATTAATTAATTAAATAGAAAAGGGAATTACTTAAGCTAATTCGGAAATAAGTTATTAATTGATTAAATGAGACTTAATTAAATAATAAATTGAAATTTCGGATTAATATTAATTATAATTGGATTATAATTAATAAAGTTTATTCATCTCTATATAACTCTCAAAAGGGGCTGATTTTATGTGAAAAACGTTTTTATAAGTAAAAACCCTAGTCGTCTATGCGAGGAAGAAAAGAGAGAGAGAGAAAGAAGTAGTTTTCGAGTGCTAGTACACATCAATCTTTCAAGAAAAGCGTTCGTGTGGATAACTTAGAATGTAGATCGCGAGAGAGGGATACATGGTGATTGAACAAGCTTTGGATCTCCATTAATCTTCCATTAATGAACTGTTAAAGCTTCTTAAGGTATTTCTTATTGGTCATATGTATGGTGATACTAAAGTCAAAACATAGGTGCATGTAAGAGTACATGACACTGGATTGACCCGACGTGAGATTCTACATGTTAATAGTGTCATAAGTAATTCTCATAGTGATAATGATGTAATGATCCTTAGACCTGAAATCATTATATTTCTATACGAGAATTAATATACTTTGATTACATTAAAAGTTACTCTTGATCGAGTGATGATAAAAGTGGACATTGGGTATATTATGAATCATATGAGAAATACGAATGATCTAGATGAGATTTAATCCTCCTAATTTTAGGAGCGATATTATTGGCCTCTTGTTTGAGTGAGACTAAGAAATTCACGGCCGTGCTCAAATGTTAATTTGATTTATTAGTCTACTCACCGATCAAGAAAACTAAGATTAAATTATGAAGATGATGACACATTACATGCCTCGAGTTTAATCTAGAATATCAAGGTTAAAGGGATTATATTACATGGAACATTATTCACAAAAGGCTTAATCGAATCACCGATTTAATTATTATTACTTGGGTAACAATGATGTATTACTAGATGTCGCTCATTGTTTACAATTTTAATTAGATATTAAAATTGTTGCCAACGTAATAATAACCTATAAGGTCACACACAAAGAACGCTTGAAGGAGAAATAATTTAAATTATGAATTTAAATTAAATAAGTAATTCATTCTATTTATAATATTAATCAAGTATGACTTAATTAATTAATTAAATAGAAAAGGGAATTACTTAAACTAATTCCGAAATAAGTTATTAATTGATTAAGTGAGACTTAATTAAATAATAAATTGAAATTTTAGATTAGTATTAATTATAATTGGTTTATAATTGATAAAGCTTATTCATCTATATAAACTCTCAAAAGGGGGTGATTTTATATGAAAAACGTTTTTATATGTAAAAACCCTAGCCTTCTATGCGAGGAAGAAAAGAGAGAGAGAAAGAAGCAGTTTTCAAGAAAAGTGTTCGTGTGGATAACGTAGAGTGTAGATCGCGAGAGCGGGATACATGGTGATTGAACAAGCTTTGGATCTCCATTAATCTTCCATTAATGAACTGTTAAAGCTTCTTTAGGTATTTGTTATTAATCTCTGAATTAAATCTTTTGTTTTCGCATGGATCCTGCGAAGGGGTTTCGAATTTTGGTTTATTTTCACATTTTCCGTTGCGTTTATGTGCTCGAAACCCTTCAAAACTAATTTGTAGATAAAATTCGGTTCATAAAATATAATTCAAAGTGGGAGCTGTGTGATCAATCCGAAGATAGATGCCGATAGATTGTATGGATTTTTGAACGAAAAATTTAATTCTGATGATAAATTTTAGACATTTTATTGTGGTAAAGTTTATTTATAAATTTGAGATTTTCCCTTATGAAAAGGTTTTACAAAAAATTAACTTAGAGAATTTTATATCGAGAAAGAGTTAGACAATTGTGTCTGAATTTTGAAAAGTGGGAGTTTATTTACGATTATATTGTGTATCTTGATGATAAGTTGTTAGCGAAAAATGATAAAGAAATGTTGAACTGTTGCTACTCAGTTAGAAATTTGAGAAGAAAAATATTGGTGAATTTTTTTTTATGTTCATAGAATCTGGATTGTAAGGGATATAAGAACATTAAGTTTGAATTAAGAATTATGTGTAATGCTTAATCATATTAGGATGTAGAATTGCAGTTCGGCGCCAACTCTATTGGTAATGGGAAAAAATTAATGTGGAAATGAAACCACTAAATATATTGTATGCGGAAGTAGTCAGAAGTTCAATTTATTTTATGTTATATAATTGATTGACTTGACTTCACATATTTTGTTATTCTTGTGAGTGAATAGTGAAGCAATTATTATTGAGCCTAGTGAGAGGCTGTAAAGAGGATCATAATCAAGTATTTGAAAAGTTCGTTGCATAACAAAATATTAATGTATCGGGCAGACGTGCCTCAAATTATTGGTAAAAAATTGTATCTTGTTGGTTAATGAGACTTAACACTGTCAAGTCCTCATGTTTGGAGTGCTACTCTGAACAGTCGAAAGAAGATGATTTTAATATTTATAGACTCTGTGAAATGTGGGAGTTATGAAAAATATTTGACAAAAGAATAGTGGAAGATGTTATATTTGATTTATTTTGTCAAATATAATAAAGAATTTAAATTCATATATTGAGGAAAAGTAAAGTAAAATATTGATTGGAAGGGAGTTACAAATGTATGTGTAATGAATATATTGAATATGAATTAATTATGTGAGTAATGGGGCAGTTACTTTTGGGGATGAAGGTGTATCAAAGAAGCCCATATATAGTGGTTTTAGTTAACCATGAAAAATGTAACGGAAGAAGCTTATTCTTGATTACATCGGAATCCCCAAAAACAATGAAAGACATATGTATAGGCCTATTTGTAAACATCGAGGATACAACTCAACTTAAACAAGTTTGTAATAAGTAAATAATAATTCAATTATCACAGGAATCTCAGAAGGTTATATCAGTCAAAAGAATAAAGATTAATGTCATCCTACAGACTTGAAGTAATTCTACATTAAAAGAAGTTCATTTATTTGATCAAGCCTCAGTGAAGTATTCAAGGAAGTGGATTTATTTTATTGACAGAGATTTCAGAAGTGTGACAGCAAGTGTACAGATTACAGTGCTTTGATAAAGGGAAAAGAAAAGGACCACAACTTAAAGTTCAAAAATGAAGAACCGTCATTGAAGTTAGTCACTCATGAACCAGACAGTACATCGAGTGTCAACACCATACAGTGGAAGCTTCTCATTAATTCAAGTGGTTCAAGAATTATTTCTGCTATCACGGAAGAATATTAATTCTATTTTAATTAATTATTAAATTAATTAATTTATTGAATAAATTTATTCATCAGAATTAATTTATTAAATAAATTAATTATAAGAATTAATTAAATTAGAATTAGAATTGAACTGCAATGACTATGAAAAATGAACTGCAATCAACGATAGTCATCCCGATAGTCATGCTAGGTCATTTTATCATAGAAATGAACTGGAATGACTATCAAGGATAGTCATCCCAGTTCAATTGGATAGTCATTGCAACTTAATTTAAATATTCTGATAGTCATTCCAGGGTAAAGTGATAGTCATTTCAGGCTAAAATGATAGTCATTGCAAGCCATTTTTGATAGTCATTCCAAGTTTATTGCATAGTCATGCTAGAATCAAAAAGAGGCATACAAGTTTTAAAGACTCAAAAAGATATATATGCAAGAGCATTCAGGACAGTATTATCAGAACATAACTTCACATCTTCAAGAAAAGAAACTGCCTTTACTCTCTCTCAACTGCCAGAGAAATAATTTGATCAGAGAATTCATTTCTAGTATTGATTGTTATATCCATGCCACTAGAAATTAATTACTCGCACTGCTTTGACTATCTAGCGGATCTTTATCCCTAGAATTTATCTCGAACTATCATTTATCGTTCTATCTTTTTATTACAAAATTAGATAAGTTCATGTCGAATTTATTCTAAGTTTGTTTTAATTAGTTTGAGATTTAATCATTGTAATCAGTACAATATTTGTAACACCTTTCAAGTTTAATATAAGTTATATTTAACTTGAATTTTGTTTGATTTTATTCCGCAATTATTTGTTCTTTAATTGTATTATCAGAAGAAGAACAAATTCGATAAAATGGTATAGTTTGTATTCAACCCCCCCCCCCCTCTACAAACTTATCGGGACCTAACAAACAAACACTTTTATATATTTTTTTCAGGTATAATCCTTCAGACCCGATATCCAAAAGGAGAAAGTTCAAACTTTCAATACAAATGCAAGCAATAAGAGCACCAAGCTCACCAAATTCACCAAAACAAAACAAGCATAACTATAGTCATACTAATCAAATAGTTGTTTAGAACAAAATAAAGAAACACTAATATTAAAGCATCAATCTTAATTGTCTTGAGCAACTCGCTCCGAAGGATCTTCAACACCAGCATCATTCACACCCGTGTTCCCCTTGAATCCATCATGCTTCTCACGCATGACATCATTCGATCTAGAGGTAGCTCTAATCCCATCTCCATGCCCGTCCTTCTCCAGAACCATTTTCACAGGGCCTGCTTCTTTACTTGCATCCTAGACCCTACCAGCTCCCTGCAAATCAGTACCTGCACAGTCTCTACAACAAGGCTTGTCATGACATACTCTTTTCGTGGGATATCGGTCCATTTCCTCTATATCATGTTCTTCATCTTCATCTTCAGTATATCCTGTTCTTCATCTTCAGCTTCAGCATTCAGAAGACGAGGGCATTCAATATCACTGTCATTCTCACCAACATTATCTCGATATTGACTTGAATCACAGAAGGTGACTCCATAACCAAGTCATCAGCCACAACCTCCACAGAGAATATTTCCCCCAATCTATGACAATTTCCATTGTGCAAAGATGATAAACAATAATCACAATATATAATTAGATGGTTCAAACAGAATAAAGACCTTACTCCTCACTGCATAAGATGCTACCATGATAAAG
This sequence comes from Heracleum sosnowskyi, assembly GCA_030848705.1. Classification (NCBI taxonomy): domain Eukaryota; kingdom Viridiplantae; phylum Streptophyta; class Magnoliopsida; order Apiales; family Apiaceae; genus Heracleum; species Heracleum sosnowskyi. Next base: position 38,814,142 of record CM061243.1, on the reverse strand, counting down.
GATGGAATAGAATCCAGACGACCTAATTCAAATAAAACCCTTACTGTACAGGGTTGATCACGGTTCGGATTAAATCGCATAATCCGCAAAAACTAATCCGATTTTGAACCGATCCGAACCGAAACCAAACCGTGGTTCGCGATTTTGGTTCAACTACTTTAAAAAACCGTGGATCGTGGGTTGGTTTCGGGTTGACTAGAACTCAACCCGCTCTCAATTCGAACCGCATCTATATACTTATATATATATATATATATTAATTTTATATTTATGATTATATAATATGAAGTAATTTTATCTTATAAATCACAAATTTTATATACTCCCTCCGTCCCACCCATTTGTTTACATTTGGGTTGGACACGAAGTTTAAGAAAAACTAATAAAGTAGTGGAAAAAGTAGAAAAATTGAGTTTAGTGGTGGGCCAATCAATATTTAATATATAAAGTGAGTATAGTGTAAGAAAGTAGTGGAAGTAGTTGATTTTTATATTATAAAAGTTACTAGTTTTGGAAAGTTTAGAAATGTAAAGAATTAGAAGGGACGTCCAATATTTCATAGGGAGTATTACTTTTCGTATCAAATATTTCATTGTTATAACTAAATTGAACGTTAGTCATTTGCGGTTAATACTTTGTTATGTAGGAATAATTTTCATTATTTATGCACATTTAAAGAAGGAAAATTTGAATTTCATAAGTATTTTTATTTCTTAATTTTACTAATCAAACTATCTGGGAAAATTTAAATTGGAAAGGTATTATTTAATTTATAATTTTGTTAACCAAATTTTATCGAGAACCGTCAAAATCCGTTAATCCAAACCGACTAACCGAACCGAATGATTTGGTTTTGTTGGTTTACGGGTTACGGTTTGATTTGATTTTTTCAAGAACCGTATTTTACGGTTTGGTTCCTGTTTGATATCTAACCCGAACCAAACCGGAGCGTGATCACCCCTAACAGATAGGATCATATTTCAAAGCGACCACGAATAGGCTTAATTTGATTGATAGTATTTTGGACTTTAAATTGGCTTTGCTCTTTTTACATGAACTGATGAACCGGACCGGATAGTTTGGTTAACAAGACAATGCTGCATAATCAAGATATTGACCTTTCTTTTTAGTTTAATTGATAATGACAATTTTTGAACTAAACTTAATATAATTATATGGTAGTAATATGTACATTACATCATATTCCAAACTTAAACGATTAAATTTGTTAATAAAATAATAACTACATTAGTTTTTAAGCATGATCAACCAAAATAAATGGAATAGTGTTCTAATAAACTGTTAAATAAATTATAAAACTTAATTTCTACTTACAATCATAAATATTCAAAACATTAAATAAAATATTTCCTAATAAAATGTGTACAAAATACGTCATTTTTTTAAAAAGAAATATAAGTATTTGGCATTTAATTTTAAGTCGATGTATTATTACTTAACTAGTTTTATATCTGTGCAATGCACAAGATATTTTATACATATTATTTATTAGTTTTTTATATTAAATTATATTATATTTTAATGTTGATTTTAAAAAAATTGCAAAGTAGTGTTTTCAAACTCATCAAATCGATAATACTTAAATTTTAATAATATTTATTATTATTATTATTATGCTTTTTGCCTGAAATTTCATGTTTTCCTAATTTTAAAATTATTAAATTTACATTCTCTATTTTTTGCACAATAACTTCATTACACTATATATAATTAATCTATGATTTTTATGGAAAAAATAATATCTATAAATTCTATTCATAGTTTTTGGAATAAAATGTATAATTTAATAATTTTATTAATTTTTATTAATATAATTTAAAAAATATGTTTACTGATAATATTTCTGAAATGACCTAACCACGCCACGCTATACCTTACCACGCTAACCCCTTTACTCCAATTATATATAAAAGATATAATTTTAAAATAGTTACAAATCTTCTAGTCTATCTAAATCACTAAGAAAATTGAATTTTGGTTAAAGTTATAAAGCCCTGGGCAAACAAATTAGATATATTGTCCATTTTTAACTAATACATAGTCAACTTTCAATTATTTGTATGACCTTTTATTAATTAATGAATTATTGAATTACAAAAAAAAGTTTCGCTGTCGATCTTTGTGTACTTGGTAGCTTCAATAAGTTTTCAATTAGTGAAAGCAATCCATTTTTTAAAAATAAGGAATAAGCTTCTAATGAAACCTAGGATCCATGAAATTAACCGTGGAAGAAAGTCTTGCAAAACAACTTAAAAACCTTACAATTTGAGATGAAGATACAAATAGAAGTAGATTGACCAAGCTACCGATCCAGACCACTCCTTCAGCTCTTTATGCAATCCTGCTCATGAAGAACGATGGAAACAAAATGATTACAGGAGATCGTAAGAACAATTAAATTTGACTGCTTGATTCTGACAAAGAAATCAAAGTAAATTAGTAGATGTTATGCCCCGTATTCTACAACAAAGAATTTACGTAAGTTAAAAGATTTGCTCTTGCCCACGGACACACATTTGTCAAGATGCTAAACATGTTTATTCTAGATACTTAATTTAATTCCCACCGGTTGGAAGTTGGAAAACCAATTTATAATCTTGAAATATCTAGATTGTGTTGTCTTTCCTGCACCCACTACTGATACTTTCTGACCACTATATATGCAAGTAAAGAATTAACGAATATAGATTTTGTATACAATATTTCCCGACTGTTGCATAAATTTAATAAATATGAAAAAAAAATATATTACCTGCAAACAGTATGCCATGAATACTCTTGGAGCATTTTCTTTATTATTTGCCGCAAGTAATATCGTAAATATATTAAGCTGAAAATACGATAATTACATATCAAGTAGAGTATATTGTAAAAACTGATATGTTCATTCTAAGGAAAAACTCATATCAAATAGGTTGAAATTTGTGTGGTGACATGGTGAAAAGCCTAATTTGAAAATGTAAACTAATTACTCACTCTGTCTCTCTAATTTATGTACACTTTTTTTTAATACGTGTCTTTCATTTTTTTATATATAAAAAATAGTAATATTTTATAATAAAAAATTCAATTACATTCAATACTTTCCTCCATTATACCTACTTTATACCCACTTTATACATTAAATATTAAATGATCCCATCATTTTATTCATTTTTCTTACCTTTTCCTATTAATTTATACTTTTTCTTAATTTCCGTGCCGTTCTCTCAATATAAAAAATTGGGAGTAGATCCTAGTCGGTCTAGAGCTCTCTAACACAAAAAATAAAGATATTTCTATCCAATCTCTGTGGACCGGATTGTTGTGGATCTAGATCTTGACTGAAATCGAAAATCTAAATCGATCCCAAACAATACGGTTTCGATTAATTACTTTAAAATTTCAAAGAAGTTTACGAAAATTAATCAAAACCCAACAAATCAATTTAAAATCCAAATTCCCATATTAATTGTCAATTTTTGAAACACAAACATATATCTATCAAACTCCCATATTAATCACCTAATTAGTTTTACAAAGAAATGGCGAGGATAATCAAGATTTGGTTTGGTAGGAGAAAGAAAAAGCGTGGGGAGGCGCCGCGTGGGTTTGAAACCATGGATATGTTAAACCGGATGAACATGGTTGGGTCACAATCGATAAGAATCTATATGTCAAATAGATAAATTCAAATAAATAGACCAAATTTTTTGGGTTTCTTTTAACAGCCCAAATTAACCAAACTTGACAATGTGCATGCTCTTTTTTTGTTCACTCAAAATGTGCCACTTGGAACTAGCATTGATTTTCCAACATTTTATTTTAATCTATTAGTTACATGAATTAAAAAAAAATCAATATTGATTGATATCTATTTTTGTTTTTCGGAAAGTAAGCTTAAGATGAATATTCTAGATCTGAAATTAATGATTTTCAATATTTATTCAAAGTTGATTAGATGAATTTACGTACAACTATTTTAAAATATATCCCAAAATTTTGGTAAATGAAATACAAGTCAAATTGTATGATTCAATAGACTTCCAAGGTTATTCTACATCTATTTCGAACCATCCAACATGCATAGACCTATTCGGACTCTATGAGATCAATGTTCTAATAAAGTTATCTACAATATTGTGCTCATTTTCATTTTGCATTATTTTAATGTTGCCTTTAGTGATGACATATTCATGTGAATTACGTGTTATGTCAATGTGCTTTAATCCTAGTTACTTGTGCTTAAATTTAATCAAATAAGTGACTAATCTTGTTTTGAATTGTGGAATTAACTTCGCTAAACTTTGTTTTGAGTTAATTGATATGATTCTCCTTGAAATTGGAAAAATAACCAGCCTATAACTATGAATTTTTAGTAGTTTTAAGCTTAATTTGGATGAGAAAAACATATGACTGGTAGTGTTTCGGACTTGTGATTGGGTTTGAATGTCTTTATCAAGATCATTAAGGATGTTTTCAAATGCTAATTTTTAACGGTTTAAATTTCTTTATTTGGCTAATTTTTATGGTTGGAACTTCTTTAGTTAATTCAATTTTTAACTCTTGATCTTCGAGGGGATTCTTAGATGTCGAAAGTACCGAAATCTTGATTTTAAAATTAATGAATCTCACTCTTTGAACATATATTCGTTTGTCGTCTAGAAGGTTATTGTCCTCGTAACAAAAGATTCTTCAAGCTTGAAAGCGGTTTTGATTTACCTAATGCAACATACAATATTTCTTCTATTAAGGGTTTTAAGATTGAATAACTGGTACCATTTGCGATAATTTGAATATCCAAGTGAGATACCTTCACTTATTCAAGATAAAATTTAGTTGGACAATCTTTTAAATTAAAACAAAACATTTTTTATGAAATTTTTTAAAATAGCTAACTTGAAGAGTTTTACCAAAATAAAGGTCATAAAGTGTCTTTAGTTTGATTCGTCTTATTAGTAGTTTATTATGATTGTGACAAGCAATGGTCATAATTTTGGCCCAAATTATTTAGGTTGACTATTTTTATAAACTATCATATATTTTTCCGCTGCTCGTGACCTTATAAACTTCTTTTAAACTTTCGGTTAAAATAGGAATTTGGTGATAACAAATTAGGGGAGGGTTGCTGGAATTGTAGTAGTGGTTGATGACGGTGAGCAGCGTAGGTTATGGGGGTTAGGGTTTATAATTTGGGGATGACTGAGATTGTATGTGAGATTTGACCGCGATTAAGGTTGAATATTGAATTCTCTCATGTTCGCTAGATCGCATCGTCCCATACAATGTGCCTACGTACCCTTATTTATAGGGATCAAGCCAAATGTAGTTTTTGGAGAGCAAGTAACCAATATGGGCTAGGTTTCATTTTTTAAAAGGCCTAAAGGACCGGGGTCACCGCCTTTACTACGTCATCATGGGTTTTCACAACCCAGCTATTTTCTTGAAGCGTGGTGGTTAAGTCATTGATCCGAGATCATCGGAGTCAACGCTCACCTTGAACCACAGAGAAGACTAACTAATTAAAAGACTAGCCTTGAGAGTACTAAGGGGAGACGCCCTTCGACCCCCCTAGTAGGGCGATGCCTACTAGCCTGGATGGGGTCTAGTCCTCTTCCAAAGCAGTAAAAGTAGATGTAAAATAGATGGCTTGGGTATGACCCAAGTGTTCAGTGTACTCCATATGTTCGTTTGGGGAAATTCCACTGTCCTTAAATTCCAAGCGGGCGAGGTTGCTTCCGGAGGACGAGGTTCCTTATCCTGTATAATGCTCCTGCGGAGGGTGATGCCCCACCGGGGGGCGAGGTTATTTCCGAAGGATGAGGTTCCCTATCATGTATAATGCTCATGCGAAGGGTGATTCCCCACATGGGGGCGAGGTTACACATTTCTTCTTTTATAATTGTAGTTATCTCCTTATTAAATAGTCCGCAGGCGAGGCTTCCCACAATTATGAGAGGTTACTTCCAGAAGGCAATGTCTTTCTAGAGATGAGAGGCCTTTCTAAGCTGATAACCTAGGATTCCTATCCTGCATAATGTTTCATGTCCTTGTATACGTCCCGAGTTATACATTTCTTCCCCGATAGTAACAATTGTCTTCTTGCTAGTTAGTTCGTGGGCGATGTATTAGGGAGAGGCGACGGTTCCCATGGACGTGGGCTAGGCCAAATAGATGTATCCTCTTGAACTTTCCTTCTTTATATGTATGATATGGGTCTGGCCCTACTAGTCTTCTTCCTTATGCAACATCTAACCTAGGTCGATTTCAACATGTAGTCTAGGTTGACTCTAGTGAGTGACACCATTGATTGCGAGGGAGGCCGAGAAATGCGGTGGACAAATTTTGCCCATAACACCTTCCAAACTTCATTTAATTTTATAACTGAGCATGTTAGGTCGTAGATATCGATTATAGAAGGGGGGTTGAATGTAATCGTATGAAATAATCGAATAAACAAATATAAAACAATCAATATCAGCTTTTATTAACCTTTATAAAAACTGATACAAACTCTCTCAAGAAACTATGAGTTCTTAAGAGCTGTTAGGTTTACAAAAATACTCATGTCAGCTATTACTCTCGTAAAACCTATCCTGTGTTTATATATGCACACAGCTACACATTCTGTTACATTAGATAATCTACATTAAATTAGATTGATCTTCTTATCGCTTATCTTCTGTAACAGCTTCGATGAAGTATATCTTCTACAAATCAATCCTTTCCTGAAATTACGGAATAGTATCAATCAATATCTTTTGACTTGTCCTGCCACTGATGATGACATCATCAGACGTCAGCTCCTGATGCTCCAAGTACTGATGCTATCCAATCCTGATGCATTTATTAAATCATCATTTTCCAACAATCTCCCCCAATTTATACTTTCTGAAATAAAGCATAAATTCTCTGGATTTAATGATGCCAAAACTTCAATCAAATACTCGTAGGATTAATATAAGGATTTTGCTTCAAATATCCTTCATAATCAGACACTCTTATGAACCCCATGTTCTTCTGAAGAAACTGCTTCATCAACTCATCATCTTTTTCTAATAACAAGTCAATCATTTTTCTCCTCAGCTTCCTCAGACTTTTATCATCCCTGTCTGTCTGATAAATTGCTGCTCTCAGATCTTCAATAGAACTTCTCAGCATTCTTTCATCCAGATAGATAATTTTAACTCTTTCACTATCAGGACTGAAAGATAAATACTCCACTCCCAGAGTCTTCTCAATGAATGCACTCCCTTTCTTCATTTCCACCTCTTGTCCATCCATGTCAATGTATTTAGGAGTATATCCAGTATTTTTCAGATTAAGCCCCATCAGATGCAAATTAATACTGGATTGAATCTTCTTCCTCCACTTTGCACACAGATCATCTTTAGGAATAAACATATACTGTACATACCTCAATTCTTCCAAGCTCTTTATTGAGATATCCAGCTCTGTCAGCACAAGCGTTGATCCATCCTTAAGGAAATACACTAGCTTTTCTTTAGGCAGATTTCCATCATGAACATCATACACCATTTGAACAGAAATAAGTTTATCAAGATGCCTTTGAGTAACTTTATCACTCAGATTTTCTGTTAAACATGCTTGATCATATGATGTTGCCTGAGGAATTATTTCTGCATCAGGATGACCAATCCCTCCATGTGTTCCTGTCCGTCGACATTCATTCTTCTTCTTTGCAATCTCTTCATAAGACTTCTTGAATTTTCCAGATCCATCAACATTAACAATTCCAGGGAGATTTTTGAGCTGTCCACTTGATTTAAAAATCTCATTGAGATGAAGATGAGATTTATCTTCCCTGATATCATAGCCTTTTCCTCTGTACCCTCTAACCTTCTTGAATTCATAAGCATTTCTCGAACTCCTTTCAACATTATCCTTCTTTCTCAGATATTCCTGCAACATGACTCCTGACTTAGTGAAGCTTCGTTGTTGTACAGACTTAAAATAGTCCTTTTCTGCTTGCTTAGCTGCTTCCACATTTAATGATGTTCTTACAAGAAATATCTGTCTGTCACTCCTTGAGTCTTCATTTCTTCTCCTTCTTTGAACTAGTGAAACATCATCATCCTCTTCAACACTTTGTTCAGTGATTGTCACTTGAGATAGACCTTCAAGAACTTTCTTCCCTTTTTCCTTGACAAGACTGGCAGATAATTCAGATGACTTATCTGCATCAGTATTTGATCCTTCTTTGATCACAATACCTTTTTGAGATTCTGAAGGTGATTTGATAGTCCTTGTTCTTCCTCTACCATGACCTCTACCTTTAGACCTGTTTTCCTTCTTTTCACTTCTGACAGTTCCTTTTTGTGAATTCAGCATTTCATACTCTATCCTTTGAGCTTCCACCATTTCTTCTACATCCTCATCAGGATACATTTCTTGAAGAAGTTTTCTAGCTTGCTGCTCATTGAATGCTTCAATTCTGGGATCTTTATAGTGCACAGTATATTCTATTCCATCAATATTCACAGTATGATGAAACTTCTTTGCCTGCTCAGCAGTTGTCACTATAACATCATGAGATTTCCTCTTAGAACTAGATCCAGAGACTTGTGTTGACTGATGTCTTTGACTTTGATTAGACACAGTGATTTGTGTTCTAGCTGCAGCATCAGTAAATTCTTGTTTCTGACTGGATCCTCCATCAGGAGCATCATCCCTCCTTAGAACCACTAACTCCAGAGAGCATTTGGTTGACAATACTTTTCCCCCTTTTTGGCATCAGTACCAGCATCAGGAACAAGAGAAGAGATAAGTAAATCCAGCTTAGAATCCATAAAATCAGCCTTTTTCTCCAGAGCTGCAATTCGATGTTCAAGAGAGACATGGTCTTTATGAACACAGGAGAAATCTCTTGTATGACGCGCATCAGATTTAGCATTTTCAGCCACTATATCAGCAATATTCTTTGCAGTTGAAGTTCTGACATCAGTAATCTCTTCAAAGATAGCCTTAAGCATGAGAGAAGTACCTTTGAGATGAGCTTGAAGATCTGAACTTTTAATCTCTTTAGAAGTAGTGACCAAATGACAATGAGCACCAGTAATACCAACAAATGAGGAAGGATCAGTCCAAGAATGATCCCATTGAGCTCTCCTGTGACTAGTCAGAATGTCAGTAGAAGAATCATCAGGATCAGACTTATCAGAGCTGGAATGAGAACTATGAGACTGATCTTGAGACAAAGAAGCTGCAGGAGTATTGGATGTGTTAGTATTAGTGCCCTAGAGACAATACAATTGTACTTTCGGGAAACACTATTTTGTTATTTAATAATAATTATGTTCTATTGATTATTCAACAATAATTATTATGTCTTTATTTACTGCGATATTAATGTTAGAGTAATAAATGTCCTTGGAATAACGAACACGTATTCTATATCTTTAAGTATGTGACTTAAAAATGAGATTATAAGAATAGTGTTTATATTCCTAAAATATCCCTAATTAAGCATTATGAATTGGGACAATTATGATGCATAAAGATTAGTATGATCGTTGACTAAATGACCACATCTCATTGGTCATAGGTATAGTGATACTAAAGTCAAGAACATAGGTGCATGTAATATTCTACATGGCACCGGATTGACCCACAATGATATTCTACATGGTAATAAAGTCATTAGAATAGCTCACAGTGATAATGGTGTAATGATCCTTAGACTTGAGATCATTATATTTCTATACGAGGATTAATATACTTTGATTACATTAAAAGTTACCTTTGACCGGGTGATGATAAAAGTGGACATCAGGTATATTATGAGTCGTATGAGAAATATGAATGATAGATATAGGATTTAACCCTCCTATTATTAGGAGAGATATTATTGGCCTCTTGATTGAGTGAGACTATGAAAATGCATGGTCATGCTCAAATATTGATTTGTTTTAATAGTCTACTCATTGATCAAGGAAACCTGGATTAAATGTTGAAGAGGATGACTAATAACATGCCTCGAGTTTAATCTATAATATTTGGTTAAAGGGATTATATTACACGGAAACATTAGTCACGAAAGGTTTAATTGGATCACCAATTATTATTATTACTTGGGTAGCAATGATGTATTACTAGATGCCGCTCATTGTTTATAATTTTATTATGAGATATTAAAATTATTGCCAACGTAATAATAACCTAAAGGGTTACACATAAAGAACGTTTTAAACGGAGCATTAATTAAATTTCGAATTTAATTGAATTATTATTATTATTATTATTGAATTATTGGATTAATTAAGTAGGACTTGATTAATTATATAATAATTCGAATATAATAATTAATAATACTAATAATCAGATTGGGTTTTGGAAGCCCAATCAAATTAAGCAAGGCCCAAAATTCTCTTTTCAGATAAATACATTATGATGTATTGTTTTAGGTTTAGTTGAAAATTCGTTTTTCAGAAAAACCCTAGCAGCTCTGCATATTAGAGAGGCTAGAAACAGAGAGAGAGAAGGTTTTGAGGGCGGTTTTATTTGGCTAGTACCAACTCCGTGATCGTTGGACGATCAAGCGTTCGTGTGGACTACTTTGGCGACCCAGATCTTGAACAAGGGCTGCGTGGTAGTTACAACAAGGACCTCCAAGTTTCTGAATATTATAAGCTCGATTAAGGTATGATTTCGTTTCTCCATAATCAGCCATGTCTTGTACACGGATCCTAGGGTTAGGGTTTCGGATTATTATTGTTTTTACGACTGTTTTCGCTGCGTTTGTTGCCCCGAAACCCAACAGGATGTTCCTGCATCAAAATCAGTAACTCCTAGATCTCTCTTTTCTTTTTCAGTGATCTCATCACCGCTCACCAGCACAATATCTGAACTTTTGAGAGTCAGATTTTCCCCACTCAAATGCATAGCATTTGCACTCAGTTCTACCTCTCCTTTTGCCAGTTTAGGAGACTGCCTCTCAACAATTCTGTTTTTCTCTAAATCTTTTCTCTCATTCTCACGAAAAAGGCTCAGAGCACTCAGAAACGAAGAAATAAGAGATGGCAGAGAAGAGTGGAGTGCAGTCATACTGACAGGGGATCCCTCAGTAAAGGGTCTGTCAGTATTCATCCTGACACCAGGAGAGTAAACAACCATAGCAGAATCAGGATTAGTCACATTACCTGATTCCTCAATATCCAAGGGACGAGAGGACAATGGTTGAATCAAGAGAGCTTGACTGTCTTCACTTGGGCATGCTTCCATACTTTGAATGGAAGGTTCTTGTGGAGTCTGGACAATTTGGACTGCTTCAGTGAAGAGTACTGGAGGTTCTTGTGTGTCCTGTCCTTGAGACTTGTCTTCATCAAAATAAGCAATCATCTCCTCGTCGAAAGAGCCTTCATCCACCCTTTGAGTGGATGGTTCTTGTGTGGCTTGATCTACAGGAACCGCTGGTTCACATTGAGAACCAGGTTCTTGTGTATCCAGATCAATACTTGGAGCAGAAGATGTTCTAGCTTTAACATTCCTTTTTTTTGTCCTCATAAAACATATCTTCCTTTTCTGACCAGCAGACTCAACAATTTCTTTACGAGCTGCATTTTCCAGTCTTTTGATTCTATCATAAGACATATCAACATGCCGTGCCTGTGGAGATCCAGGAGAACTTGAGTCAGAAATCTCCACATCTACATGTGAGGGTTGCACATGGGATGTGTTAGCATCATTGACAGGTACTGCATCAGCATCAAGTCCGATATCAGGAGTGAAGGTACTGTCCAGAGCAAAACTGACAGTAACATCAGTAGCAGAACTGTCATGAAAAGATTTGTGCAGAGCATCAACAGCATCAAAGTGTGAGTAAAGAGTCGACTTCCTTAATCTGCGTCTTTTGGGAGACTTTGGTGAATCATGTGCCACATCCACAGGAGATATCTTAAATATCGATGACAGCAGTACATCATCATCATCATCAGTATCATTATCAGAGTCAACAACAGTTGTATGCTTTCTTCGGGAGGCTAATATTTTAGAGGCCATACCAACTGATTGATCACCTTGTTTCTCCAGATTTTTAGTGTGGGAGTGTGACAAGATCCTTGATCCTGACGACTGAGAATGTCGCACAGATTTTGCTAACCTTGTATGTTTTACAACTGATTGCTATTGAGAGCCATCAGAGGTGGGATTTGAGTGTATAGGAATCTGTTTAGATTTTGTACTTGGGTTAGATCCGGAGGGGGTAGCACCATCAGACCTCCGGAGCAGAGTACTAGGATCCAATCCATAAACAGTAGGCAATCTCTGTCTCAGAAGTTGCCTGGCCTGTTCAGGATACACAACATCACCCTGAAACATTTGTTTTACTTTTAACATGTACTCCTGAAAGGATCCAGGAGTATTCTGAAAAACAGGCAACAAGCGCTCATCTTGAAAAGCAACATTAGGGCACAAGTATTTAAAAATCAAATACAGAAAACGACCAAAGTAGACAGTTTCCCGATTCTCATTTATTCTACTTCCTATGGAATCAATAAGCATGCTAGCTATATTAAAGTCAAACCCATAGATTAAAGAATACCCAATGTTTTGTGAGGCATGAGTGAGAGCATTAAAGTTTGAGCTTTTGTTCATAAAACACTTACCGATGGAATCAAAGAAAACATTCCATTCTTGATGAAGCTTTGTTCTTACCAGTCTGCCCATTCTGGTCATATCACCATTATAGCCAATTATGATGAAAAACTCCCTAAGTACAGCCTCCGAGAAGAAAGGAGTAAAGGATGTAGGGCTACCCAGGTGCAAAGCTCTTTGAACAACAGAGGGAGTAACCTCATACAGATCATTCCTATAGGAGAATGTGAGACCGGGTTGAGTATTAGAAGTACCTGGAGTGTAGGTTGTAGTACTCCAAATCTGCATCACTGCTTGTGCAGAAATTGCCTTGGGTTCTGTCAGAGCAAATCCAATTGAGCTAGAAGCCAGAAAATCTTGAATGAGATGAAATTCGGATGGGGCTTTCGTCTTATCCAGAATGGCAGAGTAATTGTTGGTGACAAAGAGAACGCCATCATGAGTCAGATTCTTGTTTGTAGAAGATGGAAAATGAGTTGCTGCCATTGTTGAAAGAAAACAAATACAGAGAGAATAATATGGATATTCAACAATGATAAGAGAGTTTAAGAGAAACAAATCTTATGAGTATAGTTAGCAACACAATTTCTCCGAAAAACAAGATTAATGATGACTATTGGACAGATATCGTGTAAAGATGGGCAATCACGATTTCCAAGGACGCGTGATGAAAGGGCTATACACAACGGTTGTATATACCAGCGCGTGAAAGACACGCTTCGGGACACCTGGCACCAACTTATATGCTTAAAATATCCTTCAATCAGCTATGTTAGATAATAAAAATCAATAATAAAATTATCGATTTAAATATTTCTAAGAGAAAATAATAATAAAGTACGAAGTAGTCCAACAGTCAGAAGAGTAATGACTGTCTTGGAACTCCACACTTTACTATCCCCATAGCTACGAGCCAAGCATCAGATTAAACCTTTCAGTTGCCCTGTTGTATACTATAAAAGCCTGAGCATTGTAACAACAGTCATTACATATATTCTCAAGAAAGAAGACAATACCATACATCAGATGGCAGGTATCTTCGAATTCATAGATGTTGAAGCATTCTTGAATATGAACTGGGAACAACAAGCAAAGTATTTAATCGATGAGTTGCTTGTTTTATCATTTCTGAATGATGAAGGTCTCATTGCTGACGATGAGATTGCTGAAGGCCCTATCTCCAATCCCTATGTTCACATCATCCGTCCTGGGCCATATGATGTGCCTATCCTTGCAGATGATTTAACTGCGGAGATTTGTTTGTGGCTCTTCCAACAGAGCTACTTGGAGGGTTCTGAGGATGAACTCTTCTTGGAATCCTGCAAGCTGCAAGCAGGAAAGGGAAAACGAGATGATGATGATGATTCAACATCAGGAGGATGTCAAACTCGTGAAATCCCAGATGGTATTATGACCAGTTGAACGGACAAGTAGGCGTCATCAGAGGCAAGAGAACACAATAGCTTCTGGCTCTAGCTCTTATGCCTCTGATGTAGCATTCAGATCCTTGTCCTGGTTAGGAAGGCATTTCTCTGTAATCATAGTGAGTAGGATTCAAGAGAAAGATTATCTAGACAAATGTATGAGATTGTATGAATGTAAAGATTATTTGAATCAATTAATGAAAAAGATCCATTGTTTTGCTTTACATTTAACTACAATTATTTTGATAAATGCATAAACAAGAATCAATTATCAGAACTGTAGTCATCAGTATCTCATATTAATTGCAAAGTGAAAGAAAAGATACCACTTTAAACAATAACCCAACCTTCTCATCAGTACCACTTGTCATTATCAGTACTTAGCATAATTCCTTCTTATCAGTACTGGTATCAGTATCAATCATCAGTAGCGATATTCAGTATCAGCCATCAGTAGCAATATTCAGTATCAGTTATCACAAGTTACTCGCTTGTAATCATACCAAGTTCATTCACAAGTCTAGTGAATACTGCTTCTGCCAGAGGCTTAGTGAAAATATCATCCAGTTGTTGATCTGTGGGAACGAAATGAAGTTCAATCATTCCTTCCATTACGTGTTCACGAATAAAGTGATACCTGATACTGATATGCTTGGTCAGCGAGTGTTGGACTGGATTTCCTGTCATGGCAATAGCACTTTGATTATCATAATAAATAGGAATTTTAGAAAAGTGCAAACCATAATCCAGCAATTGATTCTTCATCCATAATATCTGAGCACAGCAGCTTCCTACAGCTATGTACTCAGCTTCTGCAGTCGAGGTAGAAATTGACTTCTGCTTTTTGCTGAACCATGAAACCAATCGACCACCTAAAAATTGACAACTACCAGAAGTGCTTTTCCTGTCAATCTTACAACCAACAAAATCAGCATCAGAGTACCCTATCAGTGTGAAGTCTGATGCTCTGGGATACCACGGACCGAGATTTGATGTCCCTTTAAGATATCGAAATATCCTCTTTACAGCTATTAGATGCGGTTCTCGTGGTTCTCGTGGTTGCGATTGAAATCTTGCACAGAGACATGTTGCAAACATGATATCAGGCCTACTGGCAGTGAGATAAAGGAGAGAACCAATCATTCCTCTATAGCTTGTAATATCCACTTCAATTCCTTCCTTAGAGTCAAGTTTGGTGGCAGTGGCCATAGGAGTACTGGCAGGAGCGCTATCTTGCATGTTGAATTTCTTAAACAAGTTTCTGGTGTACTTTGACTCAGCTCTCCCATCATGCTCATCTGATATCTTGACTGCATCAACTTAGAAAATTTTTGACACATTGTAGCATTAGTAGACCCAAAGATTATGTCATCTACATATATCTGGACTAAGAGCAAGTCTTTGCCTTTTTGGATATAGAACATAGTTTTATCAATGGTGCCTCGTGTCTGGCCTTGTTCCTTGTGATTACTCCATCAGAATCAGTTTTGTTTCTGAACACCCATTTAGTTCCCACAATAGATCTATTTTTAGGTCTTGGAACAAGTTTCCAGACTTCATTTCTTTCAAACTCATTGAGTTCTTCTTGCATTGCTGTTACCCAGTCAGCATCTTTCAAAGCATCTTCAATTTTCTTCGGTTCTTCTTGTGAAAGAAAATTGTGAAAGAGACACTCATTCTGAGTTGCATGTCTTGTTTGAACACCAGCATCAGGGTCTCCAATAATGAGATCAGGAGGATGCGCTTGTGTCCATCTTCTTGCTGAAGGTAACTGAATTCTTGAACTTGATGCTCCCCCTGCATCAGTGTCTTCCTCAAAAGAACTTTCTTGAGTTGTGTGTGAAGCTCCCCCTGTATCAGTGTCTTCATAAGATCTACTGGAATTGGAATTTCTCTGATGGACATCTCCTGATGTACTGTCAGTACTTGCATCAGTACTGTTATCAGTACTTCCATCAGTATTTGTAGAAGAGTTGTTTTCAAGAGATTCATTATTTGTAGTGTTATCAGTAGTATTTATGATATCATTAGGCTCCCCCTCAATATCATCACTACTGATTTCAGCTTCTAGTTCATCTCCAAATATCAATTCTTCATGAGTATCTTCATTTATTCCAGTAATCTTCATGTCATCAAATGATACATTTACTGAGACATTCACAATATTAGTTCTTAGATTATATACCTTGAACGCTTTTGTCGTATCAGGATATCCAACAAAAATTCCTTCGTCTGCTTTTGTTTCAAATTTTCCAAGCTGCTCTGGGTGTGATCGTAAAATGAAGCATTTGCACCCAAACACGTGCAAGTGTCTTAAGCTTGGTTTCTTTCCTTTAATCATCTGTTATGGGGACTGGCCATGTCTCGTAATCAGAGTACAGTTCTTAGTATAACATGCAGTGTTGACAACTTCTGCCCAGAAGTAAGTTGGCAGCTTTGCTTCTTCCAGCATTGTTCTTCCAGCTTCAATTAGAGTTCTGTTTTTCCTCTCAACTACTCCATTCTGTTGAGGAGTACCAGGAGCAGAAAATTGCTGTACAATTCCTTTTGATTTGCAGAATTCTTCCATTGTTGAGTTTTTGAACTCAGTTCCATTATCACTTCGAAGAACTTTGACTTTGTTGCTTGATCCGTTCTCCAGCAATTTGACATGCTCTATCAGAATCTCTGGTGTTTTACTCTTTTTATGCAGAAAATATACCCATGTAAATCTTGTATATTCATCAACAATTACTAGAGTATACCTTTTCTTGTTGATAGACATCACATTTACAGGACCAAAAAGATCCAGATGTAGCAGATGATAAGTTGTGTCTATTGAGTATTCTGATTTACTTTTGAAGCTGATTCTCTTTTGCTGACTTTTGACATGAGTCACACAGTCCATCAGGGAAGTACATCGCTTTTGGGAGACCTCTCACTAAGTCCTTTCTGACTAACTCATTGATATAATTGAAGTTCAAATGAGAAAACTTCTTATGCCAGTTCCAACTCTCATCTACTGATGCCTTTGATAGAAGACACGTCAGTTTCCCATCAGTAGCAGACTGTAAGTTGGCTTCGTATATGTTACTGATAGAATATATTTTTATATATATATTTTAGATGACTTTATTCTCATATTTATTGTGTTTTGCATTGATTTGGATTTTTATTTAATAGATTTTGATGTTTTATTGTAGGAAATAAAGAATTCACAATCTTGGAAGAATTTGAAGTAAAATAGCTGATTTTGAGTCAAAGTAGAAGAAAATTCGGATTTATTGGACTAGGTGGCTTGACTACATTGTTTGGGCCGTATCTTGAGTTGCAGAAGTTCGTTTTTGATGATCTTACAGCCCACGCGAAGCTTGTGGATTTCTCTTTAATTCTGAGATGGTCCAGTAAGCAAAATCCAACTGGAGAAGTCCAGAAACTGCAGAGATCAGACAGCTGTGAATTTTAGTAGAGAATTCTACTCGGCTTAGAAGACTTATTTGTATAATTAATTAAATCATCAAAATACTTTTATTATTAGGAGAGAAGGACCAGGTTTTTATTATCAGATATTATTATTAGCTTAGCATAGAGAAGAACGTACTTTTCATTCTTATTAGCTAGGGTTTGAAGCCATGGATTTTCTTCTCGTGACAAGAATGAAGATTAAAGGTTTTCTTATCTGATTTCCTCTTTCTTCTTATTAGTTTAATTATGTTTCTTCATTGTATTAGTTCTCTTACTTGTTTTATTATTAGTGAGTAGTTGTTTCTAGGGCATTAAGGGAAGTCATGTTTGCACTATGATTTTGGCATGATTTTCACAGGGATTTGATTTGTTGTGGTTAATTCTAATTGATTATGTTATTATGTTTGATTTGTGTAATCGGCCGATATCATGAATTAAGTCTATGCAAATAGGAGTAATAGATTGAGAGATTTTACCACTAGAAGCACACATACGATTAGAAGAACTGAATTTGAGTGCGAGAGCATCATTGGATTTCTGAGAGCGTTGATGCTTGAGAGAGATCAACAATTGCTCTAATTACCTAATTGATCGAATTACTAAAAGTGATTAATTGTAAGAATGTTTCAAGAGTGTTAATGCTTGACAGAGGTTAACATACTCTAGTTATATGACCACATTGATTGCTTTAGCTTAAAAGCCAATTATTTTGCAAGCATGGTGGACCTCATTGCCCTAGGTTTTTAATACTCTGTTTAGTATCTAGTTAATTAGTGTTAATTTAGTTATTATATTAGTTAAATAAATCTCTTTGATATTCGTTTTGTTCTTGAAACAATTGATAGTAATTGAATCAAAATTGATAGAACATATCTCCTTGAGGATTCGACCCGCATTTGCCATTTTGTACTAGCAATAGACACCGTGCGCTTGCAGTCATATAAAATAACACATCAAGTTTTTGGCGCCGCTTCCGGGGAGACAGCTTGTTTTTATTGGTTTTAATTTGGTTATTTAGATTGTTTCCATTGTCTTGTTGGAACTTTTGTTCCGACTGAGGCAAGTTTTACTACGCTTTCTTGGCTTTGTTGAGTGTTTACATGTATACAATGGATGAAGTTGATACTTTAGCACTTCTCTCTTCCATGTTGGAGGCACGAACTCAAGAAATTGCCTCATTAAAAGCTACAGAGCCCACTATGCGTCCAATGAGTATCAATGAGATGTCACAAGTGGCCCCTAAAACTTGTAATTTCTGTCAAGTTTATGGTATTCAGGGTCACTATGGTTACGAGTGCTCGTATAATGTTTATAATTCTCAAAGTGCTCCGTTGGAACAAATGAATTCTTTCGAAGAAGGATATGGGTACAATCAGTGCTCTTATACTTTTGATCAAGAATGGATGGATCAATCGAATTTCTCATGCATGGACAATGATGTTCAAAATTTTCCATATCACGATCAATAACAGTTTGAGCAACAATATTATCTGTCGTATGAGCAATCACTAATGCATCAATATCATAATCCTCCACTCGAACAAGAATATCTACAGGTTTCTCACACCAATGTAGACGTGCAACCCGATCAGACGAGTGAGTTATGGGATATGCTGCTGAAACTGAAAAAGAGTTATGATGAGACCACCGAGCTAATTAAAGAATTCAAAAATCAGAAACTGATGATGGAGGCTGAAATTACAAACTTGGATGGTTCTTCAATATCATGGCAACCTGACTCTTCCTCACAATCATATATCCAACCAGAAGAGGACTTGAATGTTATAATTCTTACAAGTGATCAAGAGTGTGAAAGTTTCTCAATTTGTGTTGATGATGCGACTACTGATAAAGTAGAGGAGCATGCCACTGATGATGAGATCAATGATGTTGATGTTAATGTTGAGGACATTGTGAGTGATGCTGAGGTAACAAAAGAAAGAAATTCTGAGATAGTTGTTTCTCTTCAACAACTTGGGCCTAAACTTCCATTACCAAATCGAAACATAACACATGTTGATCAACTATTGGGTATTGATAAATTTGCTTTCGATCTAGCCTCCACTTACAAGGCTCCTCAATTTACAAATACTTGCTACAAGGTTGATGTGATAACGATTGTCCAAGATGATCTTTATCGAATTTTGGTCGATTGTCCATCCAAAGTGGCTCTTATATTTCGAGCGCAAGAAGAGGGAAAAGATGGAAGTATCTCCTTAATCATTGTTGATATGATAAGCCAAGAATTTTGAATGGCTCCTCCAAAAGTATGGAGTGAAGAAAAACCACCTCCAGAGCCTCCACCTTATGTGAATGTTAAGGGAGTTCGATATTTTCGTGGTGTCGAATTTTATCGTTGTTTTATCACAAAATTTTCCAAAAATGCACAAGCACTAGCTCAATTGTTACTTATTGATGTCATAATTAATTTTACTAATGCTTGTTTGGAGAGTTTTTGCAGGATTAATACAACTCTTAGTGGTGCTCTTAATACTTTTCGTGGTGGTGAGTTAATGATCGAGAAGGTGGATATTCCATCTTCACCGGGGTGAATTTGAAAGAGGTCAAGCTAATGACCTTTAAAAAAATAGCGCTTATTGGGAGGCAACTCAACATGTTGGTGCTAAAATAATTTATTTAAGACACTTAGTGTTTTATTTGAATTTTGGAGGACATATTTTTGGAAAAAAATGAGTTGCAAAAAGAAAGAAAAGTGAAAGCAGAAATTACATTATTGCTGAGCAATTTTTGGAGCTGCCATGTTGTTAAGAGAAAAAAGTGATGAGCAGAGATTTGGTGTTGGCCATGCAAATTTCTGATGGCCGTGCTATGTTGATGCGTGCTGCTTTCTTGTGATGCCCATACGGTTTCTGTGATGACCATGCATAAATCCCTGCTGCAAGGAGTTGAAAAAATAAAAATTAAAAAAGGTGAGCAACAGAGGCAGGACCGCGGGAATTGTTTTTATACCCACGGTGCGCGACTCCCTGTACCACACAAGTATTTGTCTTGTGCTCATGTCATCTCCCATCCATTTCAACACACGCCTGAAGCACACTTGTTACCAAGCTGCTGTTCTCTGAACCTCGTTCCGAAGCTACTAACCCGAACCTGCTGCTGCTGGGCCTGTTGTGTCAAACCTGTTCCCGAGCCTACTCGCGAACCTGCTAAACCGGACCTGCTGCTGTTGAGTAGGTTCTTTAATAAAAAAAGAAGGTACTAACCCGAACCTGCTGCTGCTGGGCCTGTTGTGTCAAACCTGTTCCCGAGCCTACTCGTGAACCTGCTAAACCGGACCTGCTGCTGTTGAGTAGGTTCTTTAATAAAAAAGAAGGTCCCAGGGGATTTGAACCCCTGACCATGGGGAATGCAAAGCTTCTGTGTGCATAATTTAACCACTGCATCACACATGTACTTCTGATAATGTGGAGCGAATTTTAATATACAAAACAAGGGCCCTGGAGTTTATTTCAAGTGGAGCCACCCTTCTAATTTCTAACGATCATTGAAGAGGCACTTCATGCAAATATTTGGGGGAGTATTTCTAACTTTTCTTTGTATTTTTTTTGTATGTATTTTTTTTCTTTTCTTTATTTTTGTATTTTTTTTAGAAATCTTTGTTAGTATTATTTGTTTTTCTTTATTTATATATTTGTTCATTGAGGACAATGAACCGCTTAAGTGTGGGAATGAGTTCTCAATAACATAAAAATCCAAAAAAATTGTATGTGATAAAATTTAAGAAAAATAAAATATTCAAATATTCAAAAAAATTAGGAAATTAGAAAAATAATTGTCTTGTCTCATAGTGTGTTAACAAGGATAAGTACACATCTTGTGAGCGTCTTTTGCATGGTTAGTTGATATGTCATATCTCTAGAAAATCATTTGTTACTTGATGATTCCTTGTATGTTCTTGCGAAAATTTTAAAACTTGAGATGCATCTATGTCAATCTTGGTGAGTACTGAAGCATGCTTTCACCTTGTGAGATCTTGAGCCTGATATGTGATTGATACATTTTATATCAATCGAATTTTCTTGTTGTGTGTTGTTCATCATTTAGCATGTGTTCTAGAACTTGTTTTAAACCATCTTGAGACTACATGGTTTGTGTATGCATGAAAATGATAAAGGCACTAGGATTAACCACATTTACCTAAACAGTACCTGTGAATTATATCCTTAGTGAACCCCTTTGAGCCTTTTATCTGTTCTTTTGATATATCACCACTCTAAATTCTTGAACCTACTTGTTTATTCTTATCTTGATTTACTAGTAGAGCATTTTGATTCATTTGAGGGTTGGTGAAAATATAGTGTGGGGATTTCTTTGTTAAGGTGGGATGTTTTGATGGGAATTTGCATATTGTTGGCTGACTGCTTCTTTATTAAGTTTGTGAAAAGAAGAAGATGTTAAGTACTCCTTTGAGACCAATGGGTGGAAAATGCAATGTCATATGAAAGGGACGATCCATGTACATGTGCTGGTATTAAATGCAAATATATTGGTGACTTTTCACTACCCTTGGTTACTGGAGAATTACTTGAGTTTGAAAAAAAAAAAGAATGAGAAATGAGAAGATCAAATAGAGTTTGTGTTCATTGGTTTGTACAATATGAAATGGGAAAGTACATGGTAATATGTGCTTGGGGCTTAATAATTGTGAGAGATTGATCACCTTTTACATGATCAAAATTTCATGTTGAGTGCTTTAATTGAAAATGAACATTATGCTCTATTAGTAGTCAAGTTAGCCACTTGTGAGACTTTATCTTGATTCCCCACCTCCTACCTCAGCCATGTTACAACCTTTAACAAAGACCTTTTGATTTGTGCATGCATGTATACAAAGTAGTGGAGATTTGGTCGTCAACCAAGCCTATGGTAGCACATGACTTTATTGATTGAACTTGAGCGAATACACTTAACCTAAACACTTGTGTGAATTGAGAGTTTTGTGAGATTTTCTATCCAAGCATGTTACTTACTAAATGCGACATAAATATATATTTGATGATATTTTTGTCTATTCAGACTTTGTGTGCTTACTTGGATAGTTTTGTGCAAATGATGTGCAAATGAAAAGACTTTCAGAATTGTGAAATTGATGTTTACTTGTGTGGAGTACTATGATATGTTGCATACTTGAGACTTGGCAGATAAAAAATGAATTTTGTGGGTAGATTCACTATAAACCCTCACGAGACAACACTCGTCCTACTAGGGCTGCCTAGGGGTTTAACGGCTTGTTGCATATGCTCAATGCAATCGTGTCATCTACGAAAATGGTGTTAGTTAGTTAGGATTTGGTTTTTATTTCACTTATTTGCCCGAGAACGTGCAAATTCTTAGTGTGGGGATGTTTGATAGAATATATTTTTATATATATTTTAGATGACTTTATTCTCATATTTATTGTGTTTTGCATTGATTTGGATTTTTATTTAATAGATTTTGATGTTTTATTGTAGGAAATAAAGAATTCACAATCTTGGAAGAATTTGAAGTAAAATAGCTGATTTTGAGTCAAAGTAGAAGAAAATTCGGATTTATTGGACTAGGTGGCTTGGCTACATTGTTTGGGCCGTATCTTGAGTTGCAGAAGTTCGTTTTTGATGATCTTACAGCCCACGCGAAGCTTGTGGATTTCTCTTTAATTCTGAGATGGTCCAGTAAGCAAAATCCAACTGGAGAAGTCCAGAAACTGCAGAGATCAGACAGCTGTGAATTTTAGTAGAGAATTCTACTCGGCTTAGAAGACTTATTTGTATAATTAATTAAATCATCAAAATACTTTTATTATTAGGAGAGAAGGACCAGGTTTTTATTATCAGATATTATTATTAGCTTAGCATAGAGAAGAACGTACTTTTCATTCTTATTAGCTAGGGTTTGAAGCCATGGATTTTCTTCTCGTGACAAGAATGAAGATTAAAGGTTTTCTTATCTGATTTCCTCTTTCTTCATATTAGTTTAATTATGTTTCTTCATTGTATTAGTTCTCTTACTTGTTTTATTATTAGTGAGTAGTTGTTTCTAGGGCATTAATGGAAGTCATGTTTGCACTATGATTTTGACATGATTTTCACAGGGATTTGATTTGTTGTGGTTAATTCTAATTGATTATGTTATTATGTTTGATTTGTGTAATCGACCGATATCATGAATTAAGTCTATGCAAATAGGAGTAATAGATTGAGAGATTTTACCACTAGAAGCACACATACGATTAGAAGAACTGAATTTGAGTGCGAGAGCATCATTGGATTTCTGAGAGCGTTGATGCTTGAGAGAGATCAACAATTGCTCTAATTACCTAATTGATCGAATTACTAAAAGTGATTAATTGTAAGAATGTTTCAAGAGTGTTAATGCTTGACAGAGGTTAACATACTCTAGTTATATGACCACATTGATTGCTTTAGCTTAAAAGCCAATTATTTTGCAAGCATGGTGGACCTCATTGCCCTAGGTTTTTAATACTCTGTTTAGTATCTAGTTAATTAGTGTTAATTTAGTTATTATATTAGTTAAATAAATCTCTTTGATATTCGTTTTGTTCTTGAAACAATTGATAGTAATTGAATCAAAATTGATAGAACATGTCTCCTTGAGGATTCGACCCGCATTTGCCATTTTGTACTAGCAATAGACACTGTGCGCTTGCGGTCATATAAAATAACACATCAGTTACCATGTCTATAACCCGTAAGAATCAACTTTCCATCCTTCTTACTTGTTATTTCACAATGAGATTCATAAAAATTGACATGATAACCTTTGTCTGTAATTTGACCGATGCTCAAGAGATTATGCTTCAGTCCTTCTACCAGAGCTACGTTTTGAATGATGACATTTCCAATCACAATGTTGCCATATCCCAAGGTATGTCCTATATTGCCATCTCCATAGGAAACCTTTGGGCCAGCTTTCTTCTCAAAATCTTACAGCAGGGACTTATTTCCAGTCATATGTCCTGAACATCCACTATCCAGAACTAAAACATTTTTCTTGTTGCCCTGCAATCAATATTTCACTCAGTTAGAATTTTTAAGAACCCACACTTGGTGGGTCCTGTTTTTCAATTTCTTATTAAGATTTGTAGCGGAATTTTTCTTTAAATCATTTTCAACTGAATTATCTCCACTTGAACTTGAGTTAACAGAGTTTTTCTTAACATACACATTTCTAGTTAACAAAAACACTTTATCACTTGAATTTGCACCTTTATTGAATTTAGGAAAAGGAACATAATTATCATGATACAAATTGTGATAACTAGTACATGTGTAAACCGAATGCCATTTGCTACCACAGTGAGAACAAGGATTCTGTGGTTTATAATTAACATTTCTACTCCTAACATCAGAAATAGAAATTTCAATTCTCCTCTTTTTATTCTTCCTGAAATCAATGGCAAGATGATTAGTATTACCACAAGTATGACATGTCTTTCTTGGAGCATTAGGAATATACTTATAGTTGTTAGACTTGTCTATTCCTAGTTTTCCATTCCTATGCCTTTTGGAAATCTTCTCATTTTTCTTACCTGTTTCTGCATTAATTTTTTTCTTCAACTTCCCAGAGGAGAGATGTCCTATGTTCTTTTCTTTTGTGATTCTCTTCTTGATAGTTTTAGCATCAGACTTAACAGAAGTTTTAGTGCTGATTTTAGAACAAGATGTACCAATAGATTCAATTTCTGTAATTGATTTAATTTCTGTATCAGAAACAGTGTCTATTTCTTCATCAGAAATCAATTCAATGTCAGAACTTGATCCTTTTTCAAAGATAGAATTCACTTTCATATCACTCGCAGGAACAAATTTTATGTGAGTGGATAAATTGATATTTTCATCTTCTTTTGCCTTATTCTTCTTATATCCAAGACACTCCTTCCAGTTTCTATCATTTATCAGTAAATGAGTCTGTTTACCAGAATGAGTCCACACTCTTATTTGTTCTCGTTCTTTCTTTAACTCTACTTCTAGGGATTCTATTTTTAACATCTGTTCTATTTCTATCCCTTTAAGTTTGTCACAAAAATTTTGAGTATTTTTTAGGATAACTAACTCATCTTCTAAATACTCATTCCTCTTCTTTGTAACAGCTGCTTCTTCTAAAATTCTGATGTTTTCCTTAGACTGATTATTATAACTAATGTGCAAGTTTCTAAGAAAGGACTTTAATTCACACATGTTATTAGTGTCAAAAGCATAAGCAGTTTTAGGTACCTTTTAAGATGCTTCTTCAATTTCAGCCATTAGTGCATAGTTTGTTTCTTCTTCTTCTTCTTCAGAGTCAGAAGAATCCATCCATCCTTTGCTTGATGTGACAAGCGCCTTTCCAGCAGATTTTCCAACTTTGGGTTTCTTGCATTCAGTTGCATAGTGACCCATCTTGTCACAATTGAAACATTTAATCTTTGAGAGATCAATTTTCTTCTGTCTATTTTTCTTGTCAGAATATTGATCTCCTTTTGACTTCCTTCCATATTTTCTGAATTTGCTCTGCTTCATTCTTTTGAAACCTTTAACCATCATGGCCATCATCTGCACAAGTTCTTTGTCAGAATCATCCTCTGATTCCTCATCAGTACATTCATCAGTATCAGTGTCTGACTTTATTACTACATGAGCTTTAGCCTTCATTTTTCCTTGGTGCACACGCCTTTCTTTTGATTCCACTTTCAAGGCCACAGATTTAGGCTTTGATCGTGTTCCTTCCTTTTGCTTGATCTCCAGATCATATGTCTTCAGCATTCCATAAATTTCATCAAGTGTCATCACGTTCATCTTATAAGTGTGCCTTATAAGATTCTGTTGAGTTATCCATTCCATGGGTAAAGATCTTAAAAACTTGACGTTTGAATCTTCAACGTCATACAACTTTCCCACCAGTGACAATTCATTCAGCAAAGTAAGAAATCTATCATAGATTTCTGTTATGTCTTCATTATGCTTTGCATCAAATTGCTCATATTCTTGAATAAGAATACCTCTCCTATTTTTCTTGATTTCTTCAGTTCCTTGGCATTGAACTTCCAAGGCATCCCATATTTCTTTAGCAGTCTTACACGCAATAACTCTGTTAGATAAGACAGTATCTAAACTTTTGTGTAAGATATTTCTAACCTTTGCATCTTTGATCATTTCAGCTTTATCTTCAGGCGTCCAATCACCCTTTTTCTTTGTTGCCAGCCCTGCAGGAGTTGTCTCAGTTGCTGCAACTGGTTCTGTTGGGATGAACGGTCCATTGTTTATCCTGTCTATGTAGTCAGGATCTGAAGCTTCAAGATACATAAGCATTCTTACCTTCCATGTTGAAAACTCTGATTTCTTCAACATTGGAATCTTCATGGTTTGATATCTGTTTCCCGACATTTCGATCGTTTCTGATTTGATAATTTATCAGTCTGCTCTGATACCAATTGTTAGGTCGTAGATATCGATTATAGAAGGGGGGTTGAATGTAATCGTATGAAATAATCGAATAAACAAATATAAAACAATCAATATCATCTTTTATTAACCTTTATAAAAACTGATACAAACTCTCTCAAGAAACTATGAGTTCTTAAGAGCTGCTAGGTTTACAAAAATACTTGTGTCAGCTATTACTCTCGTAAAACCTATCCTGTGTTTATATATGCACACAACTACACATTTTGTTACATTAGATAATCTACATTAAATTAGATTGATCTTCTTGTCGCTTATCTTCTGTAACAGCTTCGATGAAGTATATCTTCTACAAATCAATCCTTTCCTGAAATTACGGAATAGTGTCAATCAATATCTTTTGACTTGTCCTGCCACTGATGATGACATCATCAGACGTCAGCTCCTGATGCTCCAAGTACTGATGCTATCCAATCCTGACGCATTCATTAAATCATCATTTTCCAACAGAGCATATAAAGGTGTATAGTTATAACCAATGTCATTTTCAGTACAGAATTTTATAAAAGTAAAATTCTTAAACTCTGGACCATGGTTAATCCTTATATAGACAATTGGGCACCATTTTGATTTTATACTATCCTACCTAAAGAAATCAATAATACAAAAGAATCATTATTTGATGTAAAAATTCGGACCACCTTAAGCGTTGACATTCATCGATCGACTGTTACAATAGAGTAATCACAGGCTCCTATGTTTTAAATGGGAAATGATCCAACAAGATCCATATGTAAGAGTTTGAGTGGTTGTAGAAGTGAAACACCATGAACTTATCTTAATTTGAAGTTCAAATTTATTAAATTGATACTTGAAAACACTAATGCCAAATATTACTTTATTCCTACTTGTAGTTATGTCGGAACACCTATCTCGGAACACCAATTGTATCACCCAAAAATAATCCATAAAAAATGTTTAAGAAAATATTATTATATAGCATTAATTACATTTGTTAATAAATCAACTAGTATATTTTTACAACAAACTTGAATACTATTACATATTTACAACAAACATATTGTCACAAATAGCATAGGGAAACCAGCCACATACAACTACTATATATATAGCCACATACAACTACTATATATATGTATACATTCCGTAATGTATGAGATCTTTTTTTTAAATGTAATTTAATTTTATCTCCTTAATTTTAAACGTGACACTTGTTAAAAATTGAAGCTCAGTTTGTTCACTAGCTTCAACATGATTTATAAAATAGACATAATGATTTCAATATAACATTTAGTACATGCTTTTCAAATAGCTAATAAACATCAACTTTCAGAACTTATACTAAATTTTTTTTTATCAAACTTTGATTAAGCTTGAAAAAATATACATCATATACGTTACATGTTATATGTGGAGAATTCATTGTTTGAGTTATAAACTCTTTGCCCAAAATCTGCAATGGTCATGTTGTAAAGATTAGTTGCTGATTAGAGAGAGGGATTGATCAAGGTTCTTGTGGATTTGACATCCCAACAAAAGACAAATGGGGTAATACAAAATAATAAACTATATCCAAATTCACTTAAAATAAAATCCACTAATAATCCAATAAAACTGTACAAATCCTTACACTACAATACCTTACATTGCATGAATTAGAAATACAACAAAATTCTCTAAATTTGGACCTTGTTCTCTTCCCATGAAGTAGGCCGCTTAAATTTTGATAACTCATCGGTGAAAACAAAGAAACAAATGACCGGAAGTGAGCGAAAAGCTCATGTACATATATTAAACAATAACAAGATGACCAATGGTTAGATTTGGCCACAATGTGAATTAAATAAAGTATCTGAATAAAGAATGATGAAACATAACGAGTGAGATAGAATATACTGAATACTTAACTCACAACATAACAAACATACCTTGTAATAAAAATATTATTTTACTCTTACAAATACTTTTACCACTTACCCGTAATAATTGCAAATAATATAACTGAAAATAGAAGGGACAAAATATAATTCTTACTCTTACACTTAAAAATATTCTTACAACATACATATAAAAAAATAAAAATTAACAAATTGAAAGAAAAACCTACTAATAGATAAGGGAGATATCTTATACTTATAGGATGTCCTACATTTTCGGAAATCCAGAAATATGTAGTCATCAAAACTTACAGGGGCATGCATAACACAAAGTAAATGCTACACAATAACATACAGGGGCTTGCAAGGCAATAAGCACAATGCTACCCAAATGGCCAAAATATAAATAGTAGTTATGACTATACGTGCCCTATAACGACACACCCATAGTAATTAAATACACCACATAGGAAGTGCCAATCATGATATTCTCTCCATTCGTGGAGTCTTGCAATATCTCTCAAATCACAATAATATCATAAATAACTTGCATACAACTTACTCAAAAAATAAATGGTCTTACAATAGCCTCCAAATCATACATATATCATAAATAACTAAAAACACATTGATCCAATATCACAAAACGTGATATCAAACTAAATAGACAATGTAAAGCATAATGTAACATAAGATGTAAAAGAGATAACTACAACTCAACAAAGGACAATACATACAATAATATTGACAGAAGCACAGGAATCCAGAATCAAAGAAGAAAAGGTAAACTCAAAAAATCAAAATACGTTATGTATTCTTGAAGTCCGTAAACAGGTCACGGAAAGAAGTTCATGAAAATGTTCAAGCCTCAGTGACAGCAAAAGAAACAAGACTTTCAAGACGACAGAAGTATGTGAATGATTTAGGGTTAAGTACCACGGGATTCCAGTGATTTAAATGAAGCAACCAGAACGACAAAGGACTTATCAGCAGCATTGAATTGAAGACATAAAAGAAGAATTGATCAAGTGTTATTCATCTGTGAACCAGACCAGTTGCACTAGGTGACGACACTAAGAAGATCAAGTTATTTTATCATCTCGGAAGAAATTGATACAGTCTAAAACTGAAACACCCTGAAGCTCAGAAGATTAAGTAAAAAGATCAAGTCAAAGAAAATGGCTCGATGGTTTTTCTATTTAGAAAACCATCGAATGTGATTCAAGAATTCTATCTTAATTTATTTATAAAGTAATTGGCACTTCGATAGTTTTTAGTTAAAACTATCGAATGGTGAATTACTTTTATAAATTCGATAGTTTTCTAATTGAGGAGCAGGTGGAAAAGTGTTTGTCTGTCAGGTTGATTAGAGAATTGGACGGCCAAGATTGTTTTAACAATTAAGGTTCGATAGTTTTCTAAAACTAAGTCTACAATTACTAAGAGAGAAGAAGTGTCTTCTTCAGTCTGGTTATTAACACAGAAGCAATTACTGAGAGAGAAGTTTGAGCCGGAGAAGATCAGAAAAATTAATAGTGCTCAGAATTTGATCATTGTATTGATTGTGTTTAACCTAGAACTCATTGAAGATAATCTACGGATTAGAAATTATAGCACCCCTCGAGGTTTATATTTATAAAAAGATATATTCCCCGAAACTTGATTTGGTTTGGTGTGTTTGATTTCGTTATAGAACTGAATGATTTATCCGCGAATAAAATTGAATTATTTGTGAGTATCGTATTCAACCCCCCCTTCTACGATACTTTGGACCTAACAATTGGTATCAGAGCTACTTGATTGATATACAAATCAGATCCGGTGAATGAGACCAAAATCAAACGTAGCGTGAAAATTCGAAGCAAATTTTTTAACTTTCAAAAATTTTCATTTAATTGGAATTTCTTGAATTTTAAACAATTTGAAATTTTCAGAAACCATGAGTGCTCCAAAGACAACCGCTGGTATTAAAGTTCCCCCGTTTACTAGAGATGATTTCGGTTTGTAGAAGATGAAGATGCTGTTATTTATCAAGGCATCTAATCCGTTGTATATGGGCATATTAGAAAATGGACCATATGTACCAATGAAATCAGTTGATGAATCTACAGCCCCTGATGGTAACAGGATTCCTCCAGGCACCCAACCTAAGGATATTACTGAGTATACAGATTCTGACAAAGAACTGATTCGATTGGACACAGGTTTAATGTTGATATTGGCGGACTCCGCAGACAAGGAAATGAGCTATCAGTTGATGAACTGTACAAGCGGGAAACATATGTGGGATACCATTAACTTGATAATGGAAGGAACTGAAGACGTGCAGGAAAACAGATTGGACATCTTGACTTCTCAATACGAAGCGTTTAGGTCTCTGCCAGGAGAAAGTATAACTCAGGTCTTTGAGAAATATACTAAACTTCTCAATGAATTGGCAATGAAAGGAAAGACCTATCCACTGAGAGAATCAAACAAGAAGTTCATAATGACGCTGCCCCATCATGTAGAACACAAGTCATCATCCATAAGGGAAAGAATTGACTTCACAAAGATGTCATTAGAGATGATCTATGTGAAGTTTAAGACCTATGAGATGGAACAGGAACAAAGAGTGATAATCTACGGATCAGGGACAGTGGACAGCAAGCACAATGCACTTGTGAGATCAGCAGCACTTGTAGTGGATGAACCAATAACTTCTGAGATTCAGGTTCAAACCCCTAGAGCTGGAAAGGAGGTGATAATAGAAGCAGAAATGGATTCTGTGAATCTGGGTGTTGATGAAAGTGATTACTACACCCTAGAAGAGCTTGAGCAAATGGAAGACAAAACCATGGCGTACTTAGCTGAAAAGTTTAGTCACATTCGTTTCAAGAGAAACCCTAAGTACAAGTTCAAGGGTTCAACCAACAGATTCCAGAAGAGCAATTATACACCTAGTATAGTCTTTAAGGGAGGCTACAAGACTGGCATGATTGATAGAAGCAAATCAAGATGCTACAACTACAATGAGTTAGGGCATTTCGCCACTGAATGCCGGAAGCCTCGTCAAGCGAGAGACATGAAAGATGTCTATGGAAAGAAGGATTCTTATGATGAGTTGAAGAAAGAGAATGCCAAGCTTAAACAACAATTGGAGTCATTCTCTGGAAAGCAGAAAGGGAAAGCTTATATAGCAGAGGGAAAGCACTGGGATGATACTGATTCGGATGAAGAGGAGGAATATGTAAATGTTGCTCTAATGGCTGACTCTTCAGAGGAATCACCACAATCATCTCAGGTACCTATCTTAACTACAATTGATATGTCTAATTCTGAGTACAAGAAAACTGTGCAAGATCTTAGTGTAGAATTGTTTAATGTACACACAAGCATGCTAGCATCAGAAATGGAAAATGCTAAACTAGTTCTTAAGATTAAAAAGTTAGAATCTAAAAATGAAGAACTAGAGCTTGTAGCTGTAACATTAGAAGATCTTAAGTAAAAGAATGCGTACTTAGAGAACAAGGTCAAGTGTAATGATGAGATAGAGACTATCCTCAGGAAGCAGATTTCAGATCTAGATTTGAAGCTGAATGCTTTTAAGAATTCCGCCCTAATTGCTAAGGAGATCATTGATACTCAGGCCATAGGGAATAAAACTGCTATAGGATTTGACTATGACAAGAAAGCTGGTAAGAAGATAGTGGAATTCCCTACGACACCTTCAGTTGTCAAAAGGAATACTCCACATGTTCTTAAGAATGTTGATTGTCCAGTTTTTGTTAAGCCTTTTCCACCACTCTTTCATGAGGATGACCTTTTCATAAGACAAGAATTGTTTGAGGAGGATTTGTTGAAGGAAAAAGAGGTAAAGACTAAGTTGCCTAGGAAATCAGTAAAAAATGAATTACCTAAACCTGATTTACCTAAAACTGAAGTAGGTTCCTTAGTTAGTAATGTTGAAAAGAACAGGAATGGGAAGAAGAAGATTGTTAATCAGGAAATGGTTCCATATTCTCCCATTTCATCTAGGAAGTTGTGTACTATTTGTAATTCTGCTGGACACCTTACACATGCATGTAAAAAGGTTAAACTAGAAACTGCTAATACTTCTGAAATGCATAACATGTCTGACATGCCTGATCTTCATGAACCCTGTGGAAAGAAAGAGTGTTTGCTATGTAGGTACAACATCATGCATGCTTATTTTAAGTTGATGAATGATAGTAGCAATAGCTGTAAAGCATAATGTAACATAAGATGTAAAAGAGATAACTACAACTCAACAAAGGACAAGACATACAATAGTATTAACAGAAGCACAAGAATCCAGAATCAAAGAAGAAAAGGTAAACTCAAAAAATCAAAATACGTTATGTATTCTTGAAGTCCGTAAACAGGTCACGGAAAGAAGCTCATGAAAATGATCAAGCCTCAGTGACAACAAAAGAAACAAGACGTTCAAGACAACAGAAGTATGCAAATGATTTAGAGTCAGTACCACAGGATTCCAGTGATGAAGCAACCAGAACGACAAAGGACTTATCAGCAGCATTGAATTGAAGACATAAAAGAAGAATTGATCAAGTGTTATTCATCTGTGAACCAGACCAGTTGCACTAGGTGACGGCACTAAAAGATCAAATTATTTTACCGTCTCAGAAGAAAATGATACAGTCTAAAACTTAAACGCCCTGAAACTTTTCTAAAAGGCTAATAATAGAAAAGGTTCGATAGTTTTCTAATTTAGAAAACCATCGAATGAAAAGCATAAAGTAAATGAATACTTTAATAAAGTAAGTATTCCATTCGATAGTTTTTATTTAAAAACCATCGAATTGAATAATTACTTTATTCATTCGATAGTTTTCATTTAGAAAGTGGGTGAAAAGTTTTCTTTGTCTGACAGGTTGATGAAGATCCAACGGCCAAGATTGTTTGTTCAACTTTGGTTCAATGGTTTTTCTAAACTCAAGTCTACAATTACTAAGAGAGAGGCAGTGTCTTCCTCAGTCAGGTTATTTCATAGTAGCAATTACTGAGAGAGAAGTTTGAGCCGGAGAAGATAAGAAAAATTTATAGTGCTCAGAATTCTATCAATGTATTGATTGTGAATAACCTAGAACTCATTGAAGCTAATCTACGGATTAGAAATTGTAGCACCCTTCGAGGTATATATTTATAAAAAGATATATTCCCCGAAACTTGATTTGGTTTGGTGTGTTTGATTTCGTTATAGAACTGAATGATTAATCCGCGTACGAAATTAAATTATTTGTGAGTATCGTATTCAACCCCCCCCCCCTTCTACGAAACTTTAGACCTAACAATTGGTATCAGAGCTACTTGATTGATATACAAATCAGATCCGGTGAATGAGACCAAAATCAAACGTAGCGTGAAAATTCGAAGCAAATTTTTTAACTTTCAAAATTTTTCATTTAATTGGAATTTCTTGAATTTTAAAAATTTGAAATTTTCAGAAACCATGAGTGCTCCAAAGACAACCGCTGGTATTAAAGTTCCCTGTTTACTAGAGATGATTTCGGTTTGTGGAAGATGAAGATGCTGTTATTTATCAAGGCATCTAATCCGTTGTATATTGGCATATTAGAGAACGGACCGTTTGTACCAATGAAACCAGTTGGTGAATCTACAGCTCCTGATGGTAGCAGGATTCCTTCAGGCACCCAACCTAAGGATATAAGTGAATTTACAAATTCTGACAAAGAACTGATTCGATTGGACACCGGTTTAATGTTGATATTGGCGGACTCCGCAGACAAGGAAATGACCTATCAGTTGATGAACTGTACAAGCGGGAAACATATGTGGGATACCATTAACCTAATAATGGAAGGAACTGAAGACGTTCTGGAAAACAGATTGGACATCCTGACTTCTCAATACGAAGCGTTTAGGTCACTGCCAGGAGAAAGTATAACTCAGGTCTTTGAGAAATATACTAAGCTTCTCAATGAATTGGCAATGAAAGGAAAGACCTATCCACTGAGAGAATCAAACAGGAAGTTCATGATGACGCTGCCCCATCATGTAGAACACAAGTCATCATCCATTAGGGAAAGTATTGACTTCACAAAGATGTCATTAGAGATGATCTATGGCAAGTTGAAGACCTATGAGATGGAACAGGAACAGAGAGTGATAATCTACGGATCAGGGACAGTGGAAAGCAAGCACAATGCACTTGTGAGATCAGCAGCACTTGTAGTGGATGAACCAACAATTTCTGAGATTCAGGTTCAAACCTCTAGAGCTGGAAAGGAGGTGATAATAGAAGCAGAGATGGATTCTGTGAATCTGGGTATTGATGAAAGTGATTACTACACCCTAGAAGAGCTTGAGCAAATGGAAGACAAAACCATGGCGTACTTAGCTGCAAAGTTTAGTCATATTCGTTTCAAGAGAAACCCTAAGTATAAGTTCAAGGGCTCAACCAACAGATTCCAGAAGAGCAATTATACACCTAGTACAGGCTTTAAGGGAGGCTACAAGACTGGCATGATTGATAGAAGCAAATCAAGATGCTACAACTGCAATGAGTTAGAGCATTTCGCCACTGAATGCCGGAAGGCTCTTCAAGCAAGAGACATGAAAGATATCTATGGAAAGAAAGACTCATATGAGGATATGAAGAAGGAGAATGCCAAGGTTAAACAGCAACTGGAGGCATTTTCTGGAAAGCAGAAAGGGAAAGCTTATATAGCAGAGGGAAAGCACTAGGATGATACTAATTCGGATGAAGAGGAGGAATATGTAAATGTTGCTCTAATGGCTGACTCTTCAGAGGAATCACCACAATCATCTCAGGTACCTATCTTAACTACAATTGATATGTCTAACTCTGAGTACAAGAAAATTGTGCAAGATCTTAGTGTAGAATTGTTTAATGTACACACAAGCATGCTGGCATCAGAAATGGAAAATGCTAAACTAGTTCTTAAGATTAAAAAGCTAGAATCTAAAAATGAAGAACTAGAGCTTGTAGTTGTAACATTAGAAGATCTTAAGCAAAAGAATGAGTACTTAGAGAACAAGGTCAAGTGTAATGATGAGATAGAGACTATCCTCAGGAAGCAGATTTCAGATTTAGATTTGAAGCTGAATGCTTTTAAGAATTCCGCTCTAATTGCCAAGGAGATCATTGATACTCAGGCCGTAGAGAATAAAACTGCTATAGGACTTGACTATACCAAGAAAGCTGGTAAGAAGATTTTGGAATTCCCTGTGACACCTTCAGTTGTCAAAAGGAATACTCCACATGTTCTTATGAATGTTGATTGTCCAGTTTTTGTTAAGCCTTTTCCACCACTTTTTCATGAGGATGATCTTTTCATAAGACAAGAATTGCTTGAGGAGGATTTGTTGAAGGAAAAAGAGGTAAAGACTAAGTTGCCTAGGAAATCAGTAAAAAATGAATTACCTAAACCTGATTTACCTAAAACTGAAGTAGGTTCCTTAGTTAGTAATGTTAAAAAGAACAGGAATGGGAAAAAGAAGATTGTTAATCAGGAAGTTGTTCCATTTTCTCCCATTGCATCTAGGAAGTTGTGCACTATTTGTAATTCTGCTGGACACCTTACACATGCATGTAAAAAGGTTAAAGTAGAAACTGCTAATACTTATGAAATGCATAACATGTCTAACATGCCTGATCTTCATGAACCCTGTGGAAAGAAAGAGTGTTTGCTATGTAAGTACAACATCATGCATGCTTATTTTAAGTTGATGAATGATAATAGCAACATCACTGATAATGTTAAATCCACAGATACTATTAATATCAAACAGGGTAAGACTAAATTGAATGTTACTCCTGTTAAATCATCTAAACCTTCAGGACTCAAACAATTTTGGGTACCAAAGTCCGCTTAATCAATCTGTGATTGCAGGGTAAGGTTAAAAACTCAAAGGTCGTGTGGATTCTGGATAGTGGCTGTTCTAGACACATGACAGGTGAAGAGTCCCTGCTTACAGAGGTGGTTAAGAAGACCGGCCCGATTGTAACCTTTGGAGATGACAACAAAGGATTCACTACGGGATATGGTAAATTGAAAGCTGGAAATGTCATCATTGAAAACATCTCTCTTGTGGGAGGATTAAAGCACAATCTTCTAAGTATCAGTCAGTTCTGTGATAAAGGCTACAATGTAGATTTCAGAAAGGACAAGTGCTTGATCACCAACAGGAAGGATGAGAAACTTACTCTACTGGGAGTGAGAAAAGGAAACTTGTTTATAGCCGACTTAAGTTCTACCAGTGAAGGAGAAGTTACATGTTTCTATGCAAAGGCATCTTCAGAACAAAGTTGGCTATGGCACAAGAAGCTCTCACATCTGAACTTCAAAACTATGAACTCTTTGGTAAAGAGAGAGTTAGTGAGAGGGTTGCCCCTGATGGAATTCAATCAGGAGGGACTATGTGAAGCATGTGAAAAGGGGAAGTCGAAGAAAGCATCACATGGAAACAAAGGAATGACAAGCATTACTGAACCATTACAACTGATTCATATGGATTTATTTGGTCCAGTCAATGTCATGTCACTTTCAAGAAAAAGATATGCATTGGTGATGGTGGATGACTACTCCAAGTACACATGGGTGTTGTTCATACAATCAAAGGATGAAGCAACACAACTAATCATTGATCACATCAAGAAGATAGAAGTGGAAGCTAAGCTACCTGTGCGGACAATCAGATCAGACAATGGAACTGAATTCAAGAATGCAGTTCTTAATGATTTCTGTTCAGAGAAACGAATATCAAGACAGTATTCAGCACCAAGAAATCCTCAACAGAATGGAGTCGTGGAAAGGAAAAACAGGACCTTGGTTGAAGCAGCAAGGACCATGTTAAGTGAATCAAAACTTCCCACTTACTTTTGGGCTGAAGCAGTGAATACAGCTTGCTACACTCAGAATCGAACCCTGATCAACAAAGATCATGAAAAGACTCCGTATGAGTTAATGGCCAACAAGAAACCAACACTGAAGTATTTTCATGTGTTTGGTGCAAAGTGCTTTGTACTTAAAGATGGAGAACATTTTGGCAAGTTTGATGCCAAAGCAGATGAAGGCATTTTTCTGGGCTATTCTCTGGAATCTAAGGATTTCAGGGTATATGTGATTGAAGATAAGAAGGTGTTGGAAAGCTTTAATGTAACATTTGACGACACCAAAAGACCAGGCCTGCAAACTGGAGAGAACTCTGAATCATTGGTATTTGAAAATCTATCAGGAGATCTCTCTGACAATGAAGAAGTACCTGAAGTTGTTACAGTTATTAATAATAATGATAATGATAATGATTCTGGACAAAGTGGTGACCAAAGTGGAGATCCTCAAAATTCTACAGGATCCACTAGTCAGTCTACATAATCATCAGATCAAACCGTCAACAACTCAGGGGGAGCAGGAGAAGGATCAACTAGTCACACTCCACAACATCTAGAACAAGGAGAATCATCAAGATCGCATCTGCCAATACAAAGGGTATGGAATAGAGATCATCCCTTTCACTTGATCATTGGTGATCCGGACACAGGAGTGAGAACTAGGAGAACATCACAAAATGAATGTCACTATTCTGGGTTTCTTTCAGAAACAGAACCTAAGAAAGTTGAAGATGCTCTAGATGATCCAGATTGGGTAATTGCTATGCAAGAAGAACTCAATCAGTTTGAAAGGTAGAAAGTTTGGAAGCTGGTACCCAGGCCTAAGGGAAAATCTGTTATTGGAACAAGATGGGTATTCAGAAATAAGTTGGACGAAGATGGCATTGTAACGAGAAACAAAGCCAGACTGGTTGCTAAAGGTTACTCTCAAGAAGAGGGTATAGATTATGATGAAACCTATGCACCA
Source organism: Heracleum sosnowskyi (assembly GCA_030848705.1). Taxonomy (NCBI): domain Eukaryota; kingdom Viridiplantae; phylum Streptophyta; class Magnoliopsida; order Apiales; family Apiaceae; genus Heracleum; species Heracleum sosnowskyi. The sequence continues at coordinate 38,775,494 of CM061243.1, read as the reverse complement.
GTAGCAAGACTTAAGGCCATCAGAATGTTTCTGGCATTTGCTGCACATTCCAATTACAAGGTATATCAAATGGATGTGAAGAGTTCTTTTCTGAACGGGGAGTTAGAAGAAGAAGTGTATGTGGAACAACCTCCAGGTTTTGAGGATTCAAAACTGGCAGACTTTGTGTACTTTCTATTCAAAGCTCTCTACGGACTCAAACAAGCTCCAAGGACATGGTATGACACTCTCTCTGAATTCTTACTTGAAAATGATTTTACAAGAGGTGTCGTAGACAAAACTCTCTTTGTCAAAAAGCATAAAAATGATTTGATATTGGTGCAAGTATATGTTGATGACATAATATTTGGTTCTACTAATGATGATCTATGCAAGAGATTTGCTAAGTTAATGCAGAGTCATTATGAAATGAGCATGATGGGTGAATTGTCATTATTTCTTGGACTGCAAGTATACCAAAAACAAGATGGTATATTCATTTGTCAGTCCAAGTACATCAAAGATCTTCTGAAGAAGTATCAAATGGAAGACTCATCTACAGCAAAGACTCCTATGCCAATTGCCACTAAGCTTGATAAGGATGAAACTGGTAAGAAGGTTGACATCACAGGCTACAGAGGTATGATAGGCTCATTACTTTATCTCACTGCAAGTAGACCAGATATAATGTTTGCAACATGCTTGTGTGCTAGGTTTCAGTCTGATCCTAAAGAATCTCATCTAATAGCTGTTAAGCGAATATTTAGATATCTTAAGGGGACCCCAAATCTTGGAATTTGGTACCCTAAAGATACAGGATTTGGTCTTATTGGATACACATACTCTGATTTTGCAGGTTGTAAGATTGATCGGAAGAGTACTTCAGGAAGCTGTCAGTTTCTTGGAAGAAGGTTAGTTTCCTGGTATAGCAAGAAGCAGTATTCAGTTTCCACATCAACCGCTGAGGCTGAATACGTTGCTGCTGGAAGCTGCTGTGCTCAAATATTGTGGATGAGAAACCAACTTCGTGACTATGGGCTTTTGTTGACAAAGATTCCAATATTTTGCGACAACACAAGTGCCATAGCAATCTCAAACAACCCAGTGCAACACTCGAGGACGAAGCACATCGACATCAGGTATCATTTTATCCGAGAGCATGTCATGAATGGAACTGTGGAGTTACATTTTGTACCCACAGAGGATCAAATTGCAGACATCTTTACTAAACCGCTTGATGAATCCACTTTCAATAAGCTGGTTGGTGAACTAGGGATGTTAAATCTTTCTAATTGATTTTAATTAGAAGTCAGTAACTGCAGAGAGTCCTAGTGAATACATGAGTTTAAGAATTTCTATATCTTTAGGACTCGTGAATTTATTTTCTGGAGCAATTCTCGTAGTTAGGATTTTTGTACTAATTATATGTCATAATTATGGATGATATATCTTCTGGCATTTAATTGGTTATTAATTCTAAAAATTATTTAAGTGCTAATATTTGTTCTAAATATTCAAGCATTTATTTAATTTGAATTAATTTACTTTGTTTTTAACATTGTAGATTAATGCAGCATAATTGATTGGATTTTAATTGGTTAATATCACTCAATGATATTTAATTGATTTTATTCTAAGAAAATTGTGAATTTTCTGTTAATAATTGATTTTGGTAAATTTTAAAAGATTTATTAAAATTAAAACTTGACAGGAGATAAAAATTTCTGATTCTTAGAACATGAACAGGTTTTAGGTGTTAGGCCGAATACACAGTATATAATCAAGTATGTATGAGAATAACAATCAAGAACACTTTATAAATCAACAAACTGTAATTATATTAACAGTTTCTCTCTTAGTGATGTTAATGAATCACAAAGAGCTACTAGGTTACAAGAATAATATATTTAATGTTCGCATCCCTTCTAGGGATAACCTATCTGTGTTTATATAGTACACAGCTACATACAATCCTTATCTAATTGATACTCCTATAAATTAGCTATATAATTATTATCAATTAAGGATTGCTTCAGTCTTCTGTCCAGTCTCCTTAGCTGTATCAATATATTCTGCTTCTTTCCATCTTCAGAATATATTGCTTCTAGAATCTTTATCTTTGCACCGACAGCTAAGTCAACTATCACCCTGTCAGACTTTATCAAACTCTGACCGGCTTCCATGTAAACTCTTCACCCAGTCAGACTTTATCAAACTCTGACTGGCTTCTATGTAAACTCTGATATGTACCTGGTACTTAAACACTGATGAACAAACGTCAGCAATTATATCTAACAATCTCCCCCAACTTGTTCATAATAAAATGTACAAGTTAAAAAGATAATTGATGATGTCAAAACATATAACAAATGCAGTGTTTAAAATATGTCAGAGTTTAATTTTAAAACAGAGTTTAAATTTAACTTAGAACAGAAAACAACAAAAACTTACAGTCAGACTTTACTTGACTTCTTGAACATCAGGTACTGTTCTGAGATAATCTATGAGAAGTCTTCTTTCAGCCCTTTCCAGCTCTTCAACCATAACTTTCTTCAACTCTCTCAACTCTGGATCAGATTCTCCAGTCTGATAAATTGCAGCTCTCAAAGAATAGATGGAATTTTTCCTCATCTCATTCCCTAGCCTAATAAAATATGGTTTATCAGATTCTAGATTGAATTCTAAGACTTTAACTCCCAGATCAGTCCTTAGTCTTGCACTGTTTCTTTTCATTTCCACTATTTTTCCAGCATGATCCCTATACTTTGGAATATAAACACTTGACACTCCTCCTCCAAGCATAGCTTTAGATCTCAGCATCTTTTCTCTCAACACTTGAGCAACATCATGAGTGTGTCTTTTCTTGACTTTCAAAAGATAAAGTACATATTCAAGTTCTTCCCATGATTTGAGATTGACATCAGATTCTCCAACCTTATAAACTCTTCCATCATTCATGAAGTATAACAGAAATTGCTTCTTCAATACTCTGTGAAAAATCAACTGAACAGACTCTAACTTATCAAGGTTTTCTTGTGTAACCCCAATACCAGATTCTGCCAGTGAAATGTTGTCTTGAGATCTGTTATTTGTTCTTCTCTCTCTGTGTGAACCTAGTCCAGATTTATCAAAGGCTTCTTTTCCCAATACTGTTCTGGTTTCTGAGAAATTCACAGCTTCAAACTTTAAGTCTTCAAGAATTTTTGGTTTGCTGAATCCTGGAAGTAGTGTAGATTTTTGTACAACTTGAGCAACGTCAGAGGTTGTCAAAACTTTGGTAATAACATCAACTTGAACAGCGTCAGAGGTTGATTTAGCTAATCTTGTTTCAACTTGAGCAATGTCAGAGGTTGATTTAAACTTCTTATTCAGGTTAGGCTCTTCAATCATCACGCCTTTACCTTTATCAGCATTTGAACAAATAGGCCTCCTTGAGTACTGTAAACTCTGATCAGAGTTTACATTCTCTTTGATAACAATTCCTTTTTCTTTTCTCCTCGGAGCCTTGATAACCTTCTGTTTGTAAATTCCAGCTTCAACATCTTTCCTGTGTTTTTCAGCAAGCAATTGCTCTTCTGCCTGGATATCTTCAATAGTAACATCTTTACCATGTTCTGCTAAGAATAACTGTGTAGCAACTTCTTCATCAGTAACTGGAGATTTAGAGGAAAGAAGTAAACTTCTAACCCTTGAAGAAGACTGCCCTCCAGTGTATAATCTTTTTCCATCAGCATTTGTCTGAGCATCAGAGTTTGACCTCCTCCCTTGCCTTTGATCATTCTTTGATCTTGGATGATGTTTGTCTCTTGCACCACCATCAGCAGTATCATCCTTCTGAGTCAGAGTTTGAGAGCTCTTGCATTTGTCCTTAGATACTCTCTCCCCCTTTTTGACATCATCAGACAGCAAAACTGATGTGAGCAAGTTAATGGAATTTGCAATTTCATCCAACTGAGTTGACATTTTTACTTGATTTTCTTCAACTTTGGACAACCTGGAATCAAAATTCTTCTGATCTTTACACAAAGAAATATACAATGATTTATCCTTCTGTTGTGTAAGCTCTCTTGTAGCTATATCATTCCTCAGACTTTCAATCACCTTGTCAGAAGCATCAAAACGATTGTTTAATGATTTGATTTGTACAATAGTTGCTTTGAGATGACTGAGAAGTTCTGGATTTGTAATCTCTTTGGAAGACTTTGTCACAAAATATGCAGCTCGTTCATTGGAAAAGATAGTATCCTTTCTGGACCAATTTGAGAAGTACATATTCTGAAAATGTTCTGCAGTAGCACGATTGACTTCTCTTGCTTCATCAGAGTTAGTTTGAATATCAGATAACTCTACTTGAATATCAGGATTGGAATGAGTAGGACTAGCTTCAGCATTGTCATCCTCTGCTTTATTCTCTGTAAGAACATTCTCTGCCACTTTTTCAGGATCATCAGAGTGTGCATTATGACTATACTCTGCTTCTCTTTGAACAATCTCAACAACAGATTGTTGTAGAGCTTCAAGAACAAGAGCATCCTCAGAGTTTGCAACAAACTCTGCTTCAAAAGGAACATTTTCTGTTGCATCCTTTTCAACAACATCAGGACTTGCAGCAGCAGTGTCTGTAGCATTAGCAGCAAAAATCTGATTGACTTCCTCACCTTTCTCAACTTCAAACGTAAGTATTTCTGTGTGAGAAGCCATAGATTCTTCAATTCTCACAGTATCTAGATCAGCTTCCAAACCCTCTGTAAAATGTTCAGAGTTAAAAGAGGTGTTTACTTCAACTTCCATATGAAATTCTTGAGGCTCAAAAATCCTGCTATCAGAGTGATCAGCAGCTTCCTCAACTACATCATCAGCATTTGATGTAGGAGCTTCGGTTGTAGTATTTACTCTGTCCTTAGTAGGCACAGTAGTATCAAAAATCTCCTCTTGTACTTCAGAAGGTACATTCTCCATAGAAACTCTGTCCTCAAAGACAGCTTCATCCTCTTGAATCTGAACTTCAAGATTTTCTACAGCTTTGGAAGAAATATTCTCAGCACCAAATAGATGTGCTGCTACTAATCTTCTTTTTCTCTGATGAAGAGTTTCTTCATCAGTTTCACTATCCTCAACAGCAGCATCAGACTTTGCTCTGTTGGCTCTTCTTTTCTTTAGCCTTTTCTCCTGAGGCATACCATCAGATTTTGATGCCCCAGCTTCAGCATTTGACTTAGCAACCCTGGCAGGTTTAGTACCAACATGCTTAGTCCTACCACCCCTTTTAGATGGAACAGAAGTTGACGGAGGAAGGTCTTGTTGTAGAGGCTCAGGTTGAGAAGAAGCATGTGGTGGTGGAGTGACTTGAGCATTAAAAAACTGTTGCACAGATTGAGGTAGCAACAAGTCTCCAACAACCCCTTTCTTAACATCTTTATTAATAAGATCAGAAAATATTCTCTTATGTAATTTAAAACAAGAAACATCTTCTTCACCTACGTCCACTCCTTCAACACAGTAAGAAAACAAAGTCTGACAGAATCTAGAGAAATAGACTACTCCTCTATTCTCTGTCATTTTCTCTCCTAGATTATTCAAAACAAGTCGTGCAAAATCAAAATGATTATCGAATAAAAGAGAATACCCGATTTGCAGACTGTCTGTGGGAATAGCATCCCAGTTTGTGCATTTCTTGCTAAAAGTCCTTGTGATGCAATCAAAGAAAAAGCTCCACTCCTTCCTTAAGAATGGTCATTTTAGCTGTCCAATCTTCGACAAGGGTCCAGAATACCCAATTTCTCGCATCATTCTTATCAAGTCCTCATCACCCATTCCAATTGTATACGAAGAAAATTCAGGAAACCCCATTGCAGCGCGAATGGTTCCAGCAGTTATTACATACTCTGTATCTTCATATTCAAAAATAATCGATGGGTTACCTGTTTCACCACCATCATCATACAATCCTGTTTCCCAAAACGCCTTTATCTGTGAACTAGAAAGTTTTTCAGGTTCCACCAAAGCACGCCCAATAGCTGACTGAGCGAGAAAGTTTTGTATGATATGAAACACCTCTGGAGCATTGACAGTGTTTAATGGGGCTGAATAATTATTAGGAACAAACTCTAACCCAGAAGCAACAAAAACTGTAGTAGCCATTAGTACGAATCGAGAAGAAAAATCAAAGAAACTGATTCAAAAGAGTTTGTGTGTAGAAAAGTGTTTGTGAATATGCTTGTGTGACAATTGATGTGTGTTGGAGTAAGATGTGAAAAGTTTTGACGACGGTGTGTGTATTGTATAAATGTAAAATTCAAAATTAAAAACTGAACAGTTTTTAATCATTAATACACAACTGTCTTACTCCGTTAACTGTGTTAGTGGGACACGTGGCATACATGCAATGACTGACAGCAAATAATTGACAGTTTTCAATGCGCATGCGCAGTAAAAATAGCAATAATTACCGCCTGTTACACTTTTCTAGGTATAAACCTCTCTCCTCTGTTCAAAAACATCCTTGAACAACTGTCCAATCATACTCTTTTTAAATTTTCAAAACAAATGTCTTTTTCTCAAAATTATAATATGTCTGAAACCAACAAAATTTATTTTAACCATCAGGATTAAAATTAAATTACCTCGGCGTAGAGTACACAAATCATCAGTGTTTATCAATTCTCCTCCTTTATACATAAACTCTTTTCACAAACTGTACAGGTGTGTGGATTTGTGTGTGAATTAGCAGAGTCTACTGAATATAAATATTTAGACCATCTCAAAGTGCATAAAATCCACAAACTAAAGCAGTAATAACTGGTTGCCTAAACTCTCATGTATAAAATAAAATCTGATTCTTATGTCTAAACTTTGTATACTGATATCCTTTCATTTGGATATATCTTTTATTTTTCACCCCCTTTAATTTTTTTTTTTAATTATATTTTTCCAGTAATCAGTGGTTGGCACTAGTCACCAAAAAATCAAAGAATTTAGCCCTTATTTCATACAATAAGTTCCTGGATCTTCCTAGGCACAACATGATCTCAAAGGAATTTGTGCTCTGTTTGGCATCTTTTGATTTGAGGGTGAATTATTTGCAATTAATAATCAGAGTTTAGACTTGTCATCAGTTAATGCAATTAATTTATGAGAGAAAATGCAAACAGCTAATACAGACTTAGTGTATAGGATCAATAAACTAAGAGATGCTATAAATATAGAGACAGTATCATGCGGTGTAAAATTTCTGCATATTTTGTAATCAGAGTTTATAATACTTAGAAGGATTCATGATTACTTACTGAAAATCATGCTTCATACATTTTTCTTCATCGGTCCATGTGTTTCAGACAAAATTACAATCAGAGTATAACATTAGACTGTAACTATCAGAGTATGACTGTCAGAGTATGACTAACAGAGTTTACTTATCAGAGTATAACATGCTGGTACAAATAACAGTTAATACATGCAAATAACCATGAGCATAAAATCAATCATGTATAGATTTTGAATCTAACCAGTATCTCTAGTCGAAACCAGAGATCATTCCAAGTTCATTTACCAATCTTGTAAAAGTAGCTTCACTCAAAGGTTTGGTGAAGATATATGCAAGTTGTTGGTCTGTAGACACAAAATGAAGCTCAATGTTCCCTTCTTCCACATGTTCCCTGATAAAATGATACCTTATGCTGATGTGCTTGGTCATGGAGTGCTGTACTGGATTACCTGTCATAGCAATAGCACTTTGGTTATCACAGAAAATAGGTATTTTAGAGTACTTCAAACCATAATCCAGCAACTGATTCTTCATCCATAGAATCTGTGCACAACAGCTACCAGCAGCTATATACTCTGCTTCTGCTGTGGATGTAGAAATTGATTTCTGTTTCTTGCTATACCAAGAAACCAATCTGTCACCTAAAAATTGACAGCTTCCACTTGTACTTTTTCTGTCTATCTTACAGCCTGCAAAATCTGCATCAGAGTAACCAATTAGCATAAACTCTGACTCTCTAGGATACCACAAACCCAAGGTTATGGTTCCTTTGAGATATTTGAAGATCCTTTTTACAGCTGTTAGATGAGGCTCTCTGGGATCTGCTTGAAATCTTGCACAAAGACATTTTGCATACATGATATCAGGTCTACTTGCAGTAAGATACAGTAAAGACCCTATCATTCCTCTGTAGTTTGTCATATCTACTGAGGCTCCTGTGTCTTTGTCTAGCTTTGTTGCTGTAGCCATGGGAGTTGTAGCAGATGAACTATCAAGCATACCAAATTTCTTGAGAAGATTTCTGGTATATTTTGCTTGATTGATAAAAATACCATCATCTGTTTGCTTGACCTGTAAGCCTAGAAAGTAACTAAGCTCTCCCATCATGCTCATTTGATACCTGGATTGCATAAGCTTTGCAAACTTCTTACAAAGTTTGTCATTAGTAGATCCAAAGATAATATCATCTACATAAATTTGAACTAAAAGCAAATCATCACCAGAATTGAAATAAAACAAGGTTTTATCAATTGTACCTCTTGTGAACCCACTTTCTAAAAGAAATTGAGCAAGAGTTTCATACCATGCTCTTGGTGCTTGCTTTAGTCCATATAATGCCTTGTCAAGCCTGTAGACATAATCTAGATGATTGGGTTCTACAAATCCTGGTGGTTGTTCAACAAACACTTCTTCTTCAAGCTTCCCATTGAGAAAAGCACTTTTTACATCCATCTGAAAGACTTTAAACTTCTTGTGTGCAGCATAGGCCAGAAAAATTCTTATAGCTTCCAATCTTGCAACTGGAGCAAAGGTTTCATCATAGTCAATTCCTTCCTGTTGTGAATAACCTTTAGCCACAAGTCTAGCCTTGTTTCTTGTAATCACACCTTCACTGTCAGTCTTATTTCTGAAAACCCACTTTGTACCTACTATTGATCTATTCTTTGGTCTAGGTACAAGTGTCCAGACTTCATTTCTTTCAAATTCATTTAACTCTTCTTGCATTGCTGTAATCCAATTAGCATCTTGAAGAGCTTCCTCCACTTTCTTTGGTTCTGTTTGAGACAAGAAAGCATGATACAGAGACTCATTATTTGTTGCACTTCTAGTTCTCACACTAGCATCAGGATCTCCAATTATGAGATCAGGTGTGTGTGCCTGTGTCCACTTTCTTGCTGTTGGTAAGTGGTTTCTTGCATCATTATTGGATCCTCCCCCTTGATCCATGCTCTCCTGATTCATATGTTGACTCTCTGTAGCATCTGAGGCTCCCCCTGAATTGGATGGCTCAGAGTTTGAACTGTCAGAGTTTGAATCAGTTTCCTCAACTGACTCACTTGCTGTGTCTTGTTGAGCTTCTTCACGCTCCCCCTCAACTGGTTCTCTATTTTGTTCAACTCGAGAATTTTCAGTTTCTCCAGTATTTACCAGTAGAGGTTCAGAGTATGCTTCGACAGAGTTTGTCAGAACCGCTTCATCAGAGTTTGTCGGTACTGCTTCATCAGAGTTTACACCATCAGAGAATAAACCTTCATTTTCAAAACGCAGTTAATCATATCCATCTAAGTCATCAAGTCCAGTTATTTTCTTGTCATCAAACGACACATGTATGGATTCTATGATCACTTTAGTTCTCAGATTGTAGACTCTGAATGCTTTTGTTGACAATGGATAACCAACAAAGATTCCTTCATCAGCTTTTAATTCGAACTTGGTCAACTGTTCAGGATGAGTCTTCAACACAAAGCATTTGCATCCAAATATATGAAAATATTTCAAATTTGGCTTCTTATTTTTTTCACCATCTCATATGGTGTTTTACCATGCTTGTTGATCAATGTTGCATTTTGAGTAAAACAAGCAGTTTGAACAGCTTCTGCCCAGAAATAAGTTGGTAGTTTTGCTTCTTCAAGCATAGTTCTGGCTGCTTCAATTAAAGTTCTGTTCTTTCTTTCAACTACACCATTTTGCTGTGGAGTTCCAGGTGCAGAAAACTCTTGTTTCACTCCTCTTTCCTTGCAGAAAGCTTCGATGATTGAGTTTCTGAATTCAGTTCCATTATCACTCCTTATAATTTTGACTTTGTGCTGTGATCCTTTGTCCAGTAGATTTACATGATCCATCAGAGTTTGAGCAGTTTCATCCTTCTTTGATAAGAAATATACCCATGTATATCTAGTATATTCATCAACAATTACTAGAGCATATTTCTTTCTGCCCATAGACATCACATTCACTGGTCCAAAGAGATCAACATGTAGAAGATGATAAGGTTCCACTACTGAAAATTCAGATTTGCTCTTGAAAGATGACTTCCTTTGTTTAGCCTTTTGACAAGAATGACATAGGCCATCTAGACTGAGTATTGATTTTGGGAGTCCCCTTACAAGATCCTTTCTTATTAGCTCATTGATGTTGTTCAAATTGAGATGAGAGAGCTTCTTATGCCAATTCCAACTCTCTTCATTTGACATTCTGGCAGTCAGACACACTATTTTTCCATCAGAGTTTGTTACCAAACTTGCTTCATAAATGTTGTTGCGCCTGTGTCCAACTAGAACAACTTTTCCAGTAGATTTACTGATAACTTCACAGTATTCAGTATGAAAATCTACATGGTTTCCTCTGTCACAGATTTGACTCACAGATAACAGATTATGCTTGAGTCCTGAGACTAGAGCTACATTAGTGATGATGACACTTCCAAGATTAATATTGCCATATCCCAGAGTGTGTCCTATGTTGCCATCTCCATAGGAAAGCTTTGGGCCAGCCTTCTCCTTAAAGTCTAATAGCAGGGCTTTATTTCCAGTCATATGTCCTGAGCATCCACTGTCCAAGATAAGTGTGCTCTCTTTTATACCCTGCAATCACAAACAAACACTAAGTGTTAGTTTTAAGGACCCAGACTTGCTTGGATCCTTTGTCTTTCTTAACAGTGTTAGCTTTTGCAGCGGAATTACTATCAACAGAGTTTAAACTAACATTGTCAGACTTTACACTTGCAGAGTTTGCTCTAACCCATTTCAAATTGGGTTTTAGCTCATAATAGTTGTGATAAATAGCATGATAACTCTTGCAAGTATAAATGGAATGCCAAGTGCTCCCACAGTGTGTGCATAAAGTCTGTGGTCTAACTCTAACATTATCATTCTTTACTCCTGATGTAGAAGGTAAGGAATTGATATTTTTATTCTTTGTGCAGTAATTAGCAAGATGATTAGAACTACCACAATTATAACATGTTTTCCTTGGAGCAGCAGCATTAGGCAAATGATTATTTCTTTTATTTATGCCTATCTTTCCATTCCTATTCTTCTTGGATCCTTTTGGTTTCATGGCAGATTTTACCTCTTTGAGCTTATGATTGAACTGTTTTCCTGTCATCAAACCAACATTAACCTGTTTTTCACAAGTTTTTACTGGCTTTCTAACAGCTTCTCTTTCCATAAGTTTTTCTGTTATAATATTTTCCTGTCTTTCACAGGCTTCATCTGATTCCATATCAGCTTCTCTTATTACAACAGATTTTAACTTATTGGCTTCTGGAACAAATTTCACAGGTTTAAGTTGTGGTTTTACCTTAACCTTGTCTTTAAACCTAAGTTCATCATTTTCACAATAGCCTAAACCTACAGAATCTGTTTGAAACACTTGATGAGTGTCTCTCCCAGAGTCTGTCCAAGTCTTGATTATTTTTCTTTCTTTTTCTAGGTCAGATTCTAATTTCTTATATCTTTTGAGAAATTCCTGTTCTATATAAACAACATCATCTCTTTCTTTTTGAATCTGCTTCATATTTTCAAGTTCTCCTTCAATAAATGACAAGGCTGTCGCGTGCCTACCAAATAATAATAATATCTAACAAATCCTTCTAACTATGTAGTAGGGCAAGTTAGAGTCGATCCCACAGAGACAAACGTATCAATCACTAGTTATTCTTGATTCAATTCAACTAAGCAAGTAACACAATAAATTGTTGAGAGATTATTAATCTAAATATTATACTAAAGCAAATATGTGGTATTTATCAATTAACTAAAAATATCTAGAATTAAGTATCCCCACTAGCATGAATCGATGCAATTATGATTTTCCACCCCAATTAATCATACACTACTCAAGAGGAAATATGCGCCCTATAAAATACCAATAACCTCTCTCGAGTATTAATGGCTTCTCTAAAAATACACTCAAGCCTATTTTCATGGTATCATGCAATTTAGAGACATTAAACACAGCATCCTAACTTCCTAACAATTCGTTCTACCTATTTTCATGGAGAAGTTCATGTCCTTATTGGATAAATCACAACCATCTAAGTCCAACTTTCGATGATAAATAGATATTAGGTTCAAACAATATGCATAATCACGTCTGACATGTTATTGTTAATTAAGCACAACTCAATAAGCAAGAGCATACAACATAACTAAACTGGGGGGTTATGGAAAATCATACATCAATCATAACTAGGGTTCAACTTAACCCTAGATTAAATAACTACTCACTCATAATTAAACTAACAAAACACATGATATAATAAGAACACATGATAATATTAAGAACAGAGAATAAAAACCTTTAATCTTTCTCCAAGAAGAAAAGTACAAGTCTCCCTCTGTCTGTATGTATCTATGTATATCTATCTATCTCTGTATCTATCTATCTCTGTATCTCTCTCAGATCTGATGTTTATATACATATTCTCAAATATTTTAATGCCTTGAGGAAAGTACAAGTACGTTTCCTAAACTGATTCTGTTTTACAAGGAAAATTCGTAGCTGACTTTTCTTCAGTAAATCTGGGCCGTTCCTGAAGTAATTTGATAATTGGACCACTTTAGAATAAAAGATATTTCCATTATCTTCGTGTGGGCTGTTAAATCGTCCAATTCTGACTTCTAGATCTCAAGATATGACCCAAACAATGAATTATGTGCAGGCAGCCCAACAAATCCGAATTTCCTTCTAATAAATCTCCAAATTAAACTCTTTATTCTCCAATCCTTCCAAGTTTAGGATTTCCTTACTTCCTACAATAAAACATTAAAATTTATTAAATAAAAATCCAATTAAATGCAAAATATAATAAATATGAGGAATAAAATCATATAAAATATATATAAATATATACTCTATCAAGAAACTTGTTTCTATCTTTAAGACTAAGATTCTCAGCTTTAATTCTCTCATTCTCTAAAGTCTGATCCCTATAGCTAACATGTACGCTTTTCAGATATACTCTTAACTCAGATATATTATCAGTATCATAAGCATAAGTAGTTAGGGGTACCTTATTTTCAGATGATTCAGTCTCATCTCTGACAGTTGCCATAAGAGCATAATTTTCTCCATCATCAGAGTCTGAAGTATCTGCCCAGTCTTTGCCTTTAGAGATGAGTGCTTTCTCAGATTTGCCTTTCTTGCACTCTGGAGCATAGTGACCCATCTCCTTACACCTGTAGCACTGGATTTCAGATTTATCCTTCTTGCCAGACTTGGTCTCTCTTCCATCAGACTTTCTAAAACTTTTCTTTTCAGAGTTTGAGTCTTTCTTTGAGAATCTCTTTCCTTTCTTGAAGTTCTTGAATCCCATCTTCTTGAAGGTCTTCACCATCAGTGCAGCCATTTGCATCATCTGTTCTTCATCATCCTCAGAGTCATAAGCTTCATCAGAGTTTGAGTCATCATCAGAGTTTGATGACTCACTTTCAGATTTAATGACTAAAGCCTTTCCCTTGGCTTTCTTCCTTGATGATTCCTTCTTAATGGGCTTCTCCTCAACTTTGAGAGCAACAGATTTTGTCTTTTTACTCAATCTTCTATTCCTTTGTTCTATCTCCAGTTCATGAGTTTTCAACAACCCATAGATTTCATCAAGATCTGTATCAGCAAGCTCATAATTATCTCTTATTGTGGTTGTCTTTAAATCCCACTTTTCAGGTAGAGATAACAGAAACTTGAGATTAGACTCTTCAAGCTCATATTCTTTATCAACCAGAGACAGATCATTCAACAGTTTGCAAAATCTGTCATAAGTCTCAGTCAAGGTTTCATTAGTTCTTGAATCAAAGTGCTCATACTCCTGTGTGAGTATTGTCTTTCTGTTCTTCTTGATAGCACCTGTTCCCTGACATCTGACTTCTAAAGCATCCCATATCTCTTTGGCAGTTTTGCAGCCAATTACTCTGTTAGACATAACATTATCTAAAGCACTATGGAGAAGATGTCTAACCTTTGCATCTTTTGCAATTGATGAGATGTCCTCAGGAGTCATATCTTTCTTTTCCTTTGGAACAGTCTTTTGTTCTTGTCCATCAACAACAGGGGACAATTTAGTCGGCATATGAGGACCATCATAGATTCTGTCAAGGTATTCTGGATCTGTAGCCTCCAGAAACATGGTCATCTTCACCTTCCAAATCGGATACTCTACTGGCCTGAGTATTGGAACCCTGATTGTTTCATATCGACTCACAGAATTAGGCTTAATCTGTTCAGCCTTGGGAGCAGTTTGATTTTCTTCAGACATGATTATTACTGTGATTGAATCGTAAAACTGTATATATTAAACAGCCTTGGCTCTGATACCAATTGTTAGGCCGAATACACAGTATATAATCAAGTATGTATGAGAATAACAATCAAAAACACTTTATAAATCAACAAACTGTAATTATATTAACAGTTTCTCTCTTAGTGATGTTAATGAATCACAAAGAGCTACTAGGTTACAAGAATAATATATTTAATGTTCGCATCCCTTCTAGGGATAACCTATCTGTGTTTATATAGTACACAACTACATACAATCCTTATCTAATTGATACTCCTATAAATTAGCTATACAATTATTATCAATTAAGGATTGCTTCAGTCTTCTGTCCAGTCTCCTTAGCTGTATCAATATATTCTGCTTCTTTCCATCTTCAGAATATATTGCTTCTAGAATCTTTATCTTTGCACCGACAGCTAAGTCAACTATCACCCTGTCAGACTTTATCAAACTCTGACCGGCTTCCATGTAAACTCTTCACCCAGTCAGACTTTATCAAACTCTGACTGGCTTCTATGTAAACTCTGATATGTACCTGGTACTTAAACACTGATGAACAAACGTCAGCAATTATATCTAACATTAGGAATTGGAAAAGAAGCAAAAAATTCGAATTTTTAGGAAATTCGATAGTTTTTCAAGTACATAGAAAATTCTATCGAAATTTATTTTCGATAGTTTTTGAAAAGGAAAAGAAAAACTATCGAAATCAATCTTCGATGGTTTTTGAAATTAAAGTGAAAATATATCGATGGAATTTAACTAATTCTATATTTAAATTGTTCGATAGATTTTCAAACAAACCATTCGATAGTTTTTGTTTTTAAATTGAAGAAGACTTCGATAGTTTTTATGAAAAGCGTTTTAAATTCATACGTTCAAACACTTCGATAGTTTTTGAAAAACTATCGAGGTGCAGTTGACCCTTTTGCCCTCACAGTTTCGTGCATGGGCAAAGTTTTTGAACACACGTTCATTATTTGCTGTGAGTACTCTCGTGGTCCTTTGTATCGATCAATTGACTGCGTTGTACACAACCGCCACGGATACAACTGAGAATAACGTAAGGTCCTTCAGTTTTGTTGTGCCAGGGGGCAGAACAATAAGGGTGACGGAACATGATTTTAACAGAATACTTCATTTTCCAACAGAAAACCTTGTTCCGGATCCCACGACTGAGGAAATACATGCTTTCTTCACTCTCATAAGAAGTCAACAACCTAACTTCTTTGTGGGAGAGTTCCTTAAGCATTACTTGCCAAAGGCATGGAACTTTTTCTTTCATACCCTAATCCATGTTTTTACCGCCAAGCTAACAAATCTGCATGGTATTCCCTTATTCCTTCAAAAGATAGGGTTTGCCATTGCGAACAATAGGCATATTAACATTGGAAGGCTATTGATCGATCAAGTCATTCTGTGCATAGGACCACTGGATGAAAGAACAGGCATAACTGATGATGTGCTTTGTTTCTATCCTAGGTTCCTACAGCTAATTCTCAATGATATCTTAACAGATGATGAGCGCGAGACATTCGCCGAAGAGGAGACCATGGAGTGCATGAAGATGAAGAGCAATGCCATAACAGCTCTGATAAGGAAGAACAACTATCTTCCAGGGGTACCCACTGTTCTCACAGACTATCTAAGAACGGTGCCCCTACCACTTCTACCCCCAAGGGAACAGGTAAATGAAGGTAACATTCCTGAACCTTAACTGGCTCCTGTGCCACAACCAATGGATGTTGATCCAGAGCCCTCAGTGGCCATTCCTGACCAGGAGGTTGCAAACCCACAACCTCTAACCACGGTCGAAGAGCCTTTGGAAGAGCTAAATGAAACAATAAACGAACCTCCTTCCCCTCCTATACCCAATATTCAGACATCCGTGAGTGTAGAGGGAGATAGTGCCTTAGCAGCACCACATAAGGAGATACACCCTTCAACAGCAGCTCTGCCTTCCTCTAAAAGGAGAAGAACAGAAATAGAGGCAACTGTTGATACTTTATTTCAAACTTCCAAAGCGCCCTTTATTGATTTTTCTGATGCTGATTGGGCTACGCTAACGAAAGCTATATCTGAACCAATAGCTCAATCAAGTAAGGAATAATTGACGGAAGCAACTGGTGTTCCGACCATATTACGGTCAGGTTCACTGGTTGAAGGTTCTAAGAACCAAGGGTCTTCACAGACGTCGAGAGAAGGCTTTGACCTAAATGCACAATCTAAAGGGTCATTGTCTACCTCCCCAGATGGAACATATCTGGATCCTGCGGGTAAAGGGTCTGACATAGGTGCAGATCGGCAACTCGGTGACAATGAATCAATTACTATTGAGGAGTCAACTGAGGTAAAGTCTTCACAGACTATTGGGGAAGATTCGGGATCTCTACTGTTAATAGAGCCTGTTTCTAACCCCCTAGAGATTCAAACTCTAGATCCTTCAAAGGATATATCATCTACGGATGATCAGCAACTTGGTTTATCCAAGGACGGGGACTTGCGAAGCCCCATTGCACCACCGGTGACCTCCTTAAGGACGACTACGGTGTTTTCTTCTGCAGGTACAACGAGCAAAAAGGGACTGAGTGAAACAAAAACACTTACACCTGGCCTGAGTGGGAAAGGAAAAATGAGTGAAACACCGACAGAAACGTTGAGTGTACACCCAGAGCCAAACATGAGGAGTGACACCCTAACCCTTCCAAATATTGATGATCAGCTACTGCCTACAGAAAGAGAGTTACAAGTTCAATCTACCCTCAAGGAGATGACAGTTCATGACAAAGAAGGAAATCCACTATTCAAGGTTCCACTGCGACCTTCCTTTGACCAAGGGATCTCCTCTAGTCAAGCCAATGCTTCTTTAAAATCTATTCAAGAGAAGGTTGACATGGCTGCAGCTAATTCCAGAAGAACATTCAGGGTCATTGGCAGTGCATCTGGCACTATAACAGGTACGAAGCAGGCAGTGGACTCCTTAAAGAAGGAAGCTATGGACGAACTGATCGAGTTGAGGACGGACGTCAAGGAACTTAAAGATGGATTCATGAATGAAGTAGATGCTTTATCGCAAGGACAAGAAGCTTTGAGAGAAGACGTTCTGGTTATCCGGGATGGTCAAGCTAGGGTAAAAGATGCAATGAACACCCTTTCTAGAGTGGAGTCTAAGCTGAACTAGAGATTGGACAAGATTGAGAAGACTACCAACTCCAGATTGGATGACATTGACCTGAAGCTGGCTTCTATGCAAGAGATGAATAAGGATCTATTTGATTTCATGGAAAATCAATGTGATGGAGTACAGTCAATCTGGACTATGCTGAAGAACCAACAAACTGGCCAACCTGGTCCTTCAAATCAGCAACCTGATCCTTCTACTACCTTTTATGCTGAGGATGCTTTCGTCGAGGATTCCTCAACTAAGGGGGATAAAGTTGGATAAGGGGAGAAAGAGAAGCCTAAGGATGGATGGGGAGTTTGGGAAACAGTTGAAGCTATTCCAATCAGACAGTACTGGATAGAAGAACTTGTACAGGAAGAAGAGAAGAGTGAAGAGGAATTTGAGGTCATTCAAGAGCAACCAATTGAGGAGGAGCATGAGCCATATTATCCAGAGCCCGTTGAACATCCAATATGGGAGGATATTATGGAAGAAGAAGCAAATTCTCTATCACCTGAAGAAGAAGCTGCCTTGGAAGCAATAAGAGCTCAGAGAGCTGCAGTAGATGCCAGGCAAGCTGAGAAAGAGAAACAACAAGCAATTCTGAGGAGTGAAAAACTGAAGAGATTCAAGGTGTATAATGAAGTGAGGAGGAAGAAGATGATATATCTGGCAAAGAAAGAAGGTAATGAATGGGAGATGGCTTATAAAACCTTTTGCGGAGTTGAAGACGGATTAGAAGTCAACGACAATGCTGAGGTGGATGTTATCATTCAGGACATCAGAAGTGCCAATCTTGAAGATCAGACTTATTTCAAAGCATTGAGAAACTCTATGATCTTTCTGAAAGCTGGGGTTAAAGCAAATGGTGCCTGGAGCTTATTGATAAATTTTCTGGAGAAAGGTACATTTGTGATTTCCACTAAGTTTTTAGAACAGAGGACATACACAGAGTTGCAGGTTATTCTCATCAATATTCAAAGGACGACAAGGCTAAATGAACTGCTCCGTGAGCATGTTAAGGAGATCTTGATGAAAGTCGGTCCAGAGATTACTGAAGATCCCCCAATGGTTAGATTCATGACGAATGACTTGTTCAGAATCTGTTATTTGGCTGAGGACAAACTGAGAGACTACCCAAGCAACTATCTAATCTCAGTTGAGAAGTATCTTAGATCCACTGGATTCTCATCAACGGAGAAGGACAAAGTAGCAGACACTCTTAGAAGATTTCTAATGGAGAATGTTCCTTACTATAGGAAAAGAGTGGAAAGAGGATTGGAAGTTCATACCAGATTACCAAACATGCCAAAGCTAAACAAGGAAGATGTTAACATTGCATGGTTGTGGGCTGGAGTGGGTCAAGAGGTTGAATATATTGGAAGACACATCCAAGGAGCAATCCTTAAACCTGGAGAACCACTGCACTATCTGTCAGTGATTGATTATCAAGCTGCTAACTCCGATCCAATGATTGAAGAAGGTGAGATTGGAATGGATTGAAGATTGAAGCAAAGAACAAAAGAACTATCAGCTCAGACTAGAGAGGAGCAACTTCACTGTATAAAGTTTTATTTTTTTTTTATTTATGAAATCTGGAAATGTATATATATCTGATCCAGAATGCATTTAATATTATTACGATGTCTTACTTTAATTAGTTTAATGTTTCCTTAGTTAGTTGAGTTATCCTCGAAGTATTTGCTTGTCGAACTCTATCCAATCAAATAGGGGGAGATTGTAAAGCATAATGTAACATAAGATGTAAAAGAGATAACTACAACTCAACAAAGGACAAGACATACAATAATATTGACAGAAGCACAGGAATCCAGAATCAAAGAAGAAAAGGTAAACTCAAAAATTCAAAATACGTTATGTATTCTTGAAGTCCGTAAACAGGTCACGGAAAGAAGTTCATGAAAATGTTCAAGCCTCAGTGACAGCAAAAGAAACAAGACTTTCAAGACGACAAAAGTATGTGAATGATTTAGGGTTAAGTACCACGGGATTCCAGTGATTTAAATGAAGCAACCAGAACGACAAAGGACTTATCAGCAGCATTGAATTGAAGACATAAAAGAAGAATTGATCAAGTGTTATTCATCTGTGAACCAGACCAGTTGCACTAGGTGACGACACTAAGAAGATCAAGTTGTTTTATCGTCTCAGAAGAAATTGATACAGTCTAAAACTGAAACACCCTGAAGCTCAGAAGATTAAGTAAAAAGATCAAGTCAAAGAAAATGGCTCGATGGTCTTTCTATTTAGAAAACCATCCAATGTGATTCAAGAATTCTATCTTAATTTATTTATAAAGTAATTGGCACTTCGATAGTTTTTATTTAAAACTATCGAATGGTGAATTACTTTTTTAAATTCGATAGTTTTCTAATTGAGGAGCAGGTGGAAAAGTGTTTGTCTGTCAGGTTGATTAGAGAATTGGACGACCAAGATTGTTTTAACAATTAAGGTTCTTTAGTTTTCTAAAATTAAGTCTACAATTACTAAGAGAGAAGAAGTGTCTTCTTCAGTCTGGTTATTAACACAGAAGCAATTACTGAGAGAGAAGTTTGAGCCGGAGAAGATCAGAAAAATTAATAGTGCTCAGAATTTGATCATTGTATTGATTGTGTTTAACCTAGAACTCATTGAAGCTAATCTACGGATTAGAAATTGTAGAACCCCTCGAGGTTTATATTTATAAAAAGATATATTCCCCGAAACTTGATTTGGTTTGGTGTGTTTGATTTCGTTATAGAACTGAATGATTTATCCGCGAACGAAATTGAATTATTTGTGAGTATCGTATTCAACCCCCCCCCCCCCCCTTCTATGATACTTTGGACCTAACAGATAATTGAAGATAAAAATGAGAACAAGCCAATTTGAAAGAAAGCCAATTTACACTATAAAGACGAACTTAAATCAAAAAGTGCGAAGCACGAAACTTGTAGGCGATTCTGAGACATTTCCAGAATGTTAAGACCCGTCACAAACAAAGAAGAAACGAGTGCATAAAACAAACAAATGTGGGCTGCAAGAGCAAAATCAGCCCCTGATCACACTAGTATTTTGACGTTTTAGACATCGAAATCAATAAATATGTCAGCGGAAGTTAAACACGAAATGTAGAGATCGAAAAGAGATTTTCAGAATGATATGGCTCATAATTATTATCGAACAAATATTCAATTTACTATGAATTTTCAAAGTTAGAGGGTACTTTCAAAATGATACAAAAAGGTCACAAAAATTGCAGAAAACTCATACTTGCAAGAAACGTAAAGAATAAGAAACGAAGATAATAAAATCTTTCCAATGAGTGTAAAATCACACAATCCAATGAACGATGAATTAAATATGAACTTCAAAAGAATTCAGAATACGCGAAAGATTGAATACAATAATATAGCGAGATAAAACGAAAGTGAAAGCAATAACACCTTAAAGTTAGAGGGTACTTTCAAAATGATACAAAAAGGTCACAAAAATTGCAGAAAACTCATACTTGCAAGAAACGTAAAGAATAAGAAACGAAGATAATAAAATCTTTCCAACGAGTGTAAAATCACACAATCCAATGAACGATGAATTAAATATGAACTTCGAAAGAATTCAGAATACGCGAAAGATTGAATACAATAATATAGCGAGATAAAACGAAAGTGAAAGCAATAACACCTTAAAACTCAAAGATTACGAACACTCCTTAAGAATTCCAACCGTCTTATTCAAAGAACCAAAATTTATATAACAAAATTGTGGATACTATAAACTCTATACTCTCATGTACATATATATGTATAACAAAAAGACTAATCTCTTACCTTAATCTTCAAAATATTTTACCTCCAATTAGGTTTTGTTCTTGTTCTTCTCTTTCTCCTCTCGTCTCCTTTCTTCTCCCTAATCAGAATGTAAATAATGTCTTTTTTTTTTCATTTATCCACACCCTCACCCTCACTCTTTTTCTTTTTTCCCTTTTATTCTCTCTTTTTCCATTCTTTCTTCTATTGACTAACAACTCAACAAAACAATATCCTAATTACAAAATAAAAATATCCTCGCATAAACTAATATTAATTATAAATCACTAATATTATTCAATATTCAAATATTAAATAATATAACTAAAAATAATTATAAAAAATATGAAATGTTATAGTGGAGCTCACTGTTCAAGATGATAGGTTGGTTGGGAACATGGAATTTAGGGGAGCTTTGTACTCAAAGAATTCACGTTTCAAAAGAAAGAAACTTGTAAGAAAAAACTCTAGACTTTAAGAAGCCATGTTCTCAGGATGTTCTGTGGTTAATAACATTTCCAATAGGGATTGCCATTGCCAAGAGGTTGCCAACAATGAAGTGTCAGGGCACTCTTAGTTGCCTACCTATTGGAGTTGGTAGTTTGCCCAAAGGTTGCCAACCAATGTTGCCAACTTTTGGTAACTTCCGAAAATGGTTAAACACCAATATGTACAAAAGATACATATCTTGAATAATTATTTTAGTTTAAGAGTTATTTACAATGTAATTATGGGACCACATAGGCAACAATTAAAGCTTGCTAACTATTGAAGTATTGTTTGAACAAATGTTATCAAAGTTGAAATAAAAAATTAATTAATGTAATGATGTGGCAAGGGTTGACAACTATCTTGGCAACCCTGATTGGAGATGCTCTAACAGAACTTCGTGTTCGCAATCCATTTTTAGTAAAGTAGTCCAAAAGGTAGATATCTAAATTATTGTATCTTCTAACTGTTTATTAAAGTTTTCAACTATATCCTTATTTAACACGATGTAAAACAAATTAGAATAAGGTCGATACTAAAATTCTTGTGTGTTCTTTACAAAATTATATTTTTGCAAATCACTAAGTCAATGTAGCTGTCACACACACTAAAATTAAAAGTCAATCAATCATAATTTGATAAAATGAAATTAAAAGTGGACGATCTTAGCCTAAACACCTATTTAGTGAGTGTTTGGGGTATCTTAAATAGGATAAATTTTACCTTAAAATGAATAAGTGTCATATACGTGAAAAGTAGATGAATACTTATAAGTTAGATAGATCTTTGGATATATTAACTTTTAAGTTAATGAAATGTTTAAGATAATAATCTTAGTACATGCATTTTAAATTGAAAATATATTTAAAAACACAAATGTAAAAAATATAAATTACTAAACAAACAAAAACAATCAAGCAATAAGAAATAAGTTGGGAAAAATATACTTTGTTACTAACATTCAACGTATCATCATATAAGTTATAAGTTTAATTCATAAGTTGAGTTGACAAACAACCGTCATAAATTTTTACGGGCTTATAATCCATAAGTCGGCTTATTTTTGTGTTGCCAAACAGACCCTAATGTCCATAATATTAAAAAAACATCAAGTAAGATAGACTATCAATTTAAGTCAATTTGAGTCAATATAAAAACATGGCATGACATTACATGTACGTATTCAAATACATTCATCTTTTCTTAGTTTACTCGGACCCTAGTAGAATATAGGTGTTTTCATATGCCTTTTGTTTTGCTTCATGTGTATTTAATATTGTTTATCTTTAAAAAAGAATTATAAGTTAATATCTCAAAAATTGGTCGGGGAGCTGTCAACATAAATGTAATTATAAATGTAATTAACCGCATAAATATTAAAAAAAGAATATTTTTTGATGAATTTTGATGGTTAAATCAACAAATGCTTCTCTCAAAAAGTTGAAAAAC
Organism: Heracleum sosnowskyi; assembly: GCA_030848705.1. NCBI lineage: Eukaryota > Viridiplantae > Streptophyta > Magnoliopsida > Apiales > Apiaceae > Heracleum > Heracleum sosnowskyi. Next base: position 38,752,062 of record CM061243.1, on the reverse strand, counting down.
AAGGAGAACAACTAACTCGATGAGAGTCGTCTTTTTTTTTTCCTCTCTTCATTTCCCCCCCTTTTTCTCTACTAACCCAAGCCATCTCTTCACTTCCTCCTCCTTGCTTCTCTCTTCTTCCCGTCATCCCTCTTTACCCCATGATTACTCTCTTTTTTCAAAGGATGAATCTTATTTTTTCTTGGGTTTCTTACTTTGGAACCATGTTCCTCCTAGAGCATTTGATATCATTCTACATGGGATGTCTGTTTTGGATATCTTGGAATTTAATCTCAATGAACTTTCTTTGGACTGGGGAAGTTATCAGCTTTCTCAGCCAAAAATGAATGGAAGTAAGACAAAAAGAAGTGGTACATATTTTTCTAGTGGAATTGAATCTGAGGGTATCCAAACCCACAAGAACTTGTTTCAACATCCTTCAAAAAAAGGCAAGCTTCTGGACTCTATTTCGATTGTTATCCTTTTTCAATTAGTGCACATGATATGTTTGTTCATTTGTGTATGTGACATATATGTTTGCATAAGGGTACATGAATTTGGTCAAGGCAGGTTGTGCCTCTTTGAGAACATCTTGTTAGATATCCTGAATTTTTTTCAAGATTTACTTGGCACAAATTTTGCTTCCACTTTACCTTTTTCTTCTTGTTGGATTTATGGTTGGAACAAAAGCTTTATTTTAATTGAAATTAAAATTGGTAATCTCTTCAAGAACTACTCGATTGGAAGGGTGTTGAGGCTGGTTATCAAGTTCTTCTCGGATCAACAAAGATTTGAGCATTTGGTGCATCTTGTTGCATCCGTGTTATGCACTCTTGTTTATATTCAGTGTTTGGTTTGGTTAGAGGAATCATCGATGATGAATGATATTATTCTTTATGGGAAGGATGATATTTCATGGTATTCCTATTAACAACATGTAAATTATGGCCTATTTGAGTGTGTTATCATTGATTTTAACATAGAGAATGTCCAGTTACATGATTCATTTTCGATCCATATTCAAGTGAAGGTTTTCTTTGTAAGAATGGTTGTTTTGACTATTGTTGAAGATATTATTGAGGAAGCTATTGGGAGAATTACAAAACCTGTGCTTCAGGTGGATGAGGTTTGTGTACATACCGGGTATGAGACGCAAGATGTTGGAAAAATATTTGTGACAGAACTTGTCACAGAATCTAAAGACCCATTGATTTTTGTTCTTGGGTCAAAGAAACAACTACTGATAAAGATGATGGAGCCAAAGGTGTTGCGACAAGAAGTAGGGATGTTGGGGCCTCGACTTATGGCGTGGAAAGTGTCCAGTGATGGTTGTTACAGGTTGAAAAAATGTAGTGTATGTGATGGTTATGATGTTGGTGCTACTGAGACTATGGGCAGGACTCTCCGGGGCGAAGGACTAGGAAGAATGATTAGATTGTGTTAGTTTAATTTTATTTGTTTTGTATGTTTAATTTGTGAACTTTGCTTGCACTTTTGTACAAGCGTGAACTGTCTCCTGTTTAGGAAACGAGTCTCTGTCATGAATTCTCGATTATCTTTATTAATATAAAACTAGATGCGTTACAAAAAAAAGTAGAAAAACAATTTTTTTCAAAAAAAAATAGGAATCTACTTTCTCTAAAAGCAACTATTATACTAATATCACATTTCATAAAAGCTATTTTTAAATTTTACCAAATATCTTTCTACATGAGTTTTAGCAAAAATTGTGAATGTTATACATAAAAGCTACACAAAAGTTTACCTAAGCGGAATGGTATTTCTCCAATTGTATTATTTATTATACTAGTTAGGTGAAATTACATCCAAGTAGAATATATATTCGACAAATTTAGCCAACAAAAGATGCATATCTAAATTTAGAATATTGGTTCGATAAATTTAGCCAACAAAAGATGCGTATCAAAAAATTTTGCTAAGGGGAATTGTAGGGTGGAATGCTACATATTGTATATATTATCTATACACGTGCCACATATATATTTTTTCTATTTCCCCATTAGAGATGTTCTTAGTACATTAAGTTTTAAATTTCGACCGGTGTCTAAAAAATAATGTTATAATATTTGCAACATGAGTGGTATTCGACAAGTATATTATTACAATGGTGAAATCACATGAATATTACAATATAAGTAGTATCTCCAGCTGTACGAGATCGACAAAAGTTAAGAATAAATACATTTTTTGTACTTTTGCATTAAGATATACGATATTGTAACAATCCTAAATTCATAATAATAGTTTTAGTTTTATTTTCGGCTTTTATTTTATATAACTCATTATTTTTATGCAAAATAAACCAAATTGTAGGTACTATCTTTTTATTATTACTCCTACTATTATTAATAACTTGGTAAAATGTATTTTAAAAGTTTCAATTTTGGGGAGCTATTTTTGATAATATGAGAATGACTTTCAAATTTTTTATATATTGTTTATTACGAAATTAATAAAATATAAGGTGTTCGGCAAGAAGGTATATACAAATGTGAATAAATTTGTTGATTTAAAAAAAATACCACAATCATAGAAATGTTTTCAATTTTATGAAATTTTCGATACTTACTACATATATCCAGTCCTTTTTCTGTTAATTGCAAAAAAATGTGATATATACAACCTTCAAAATTCAGTTGCTTATGTGATTAATTGAATTTTGATTCGGGTTTAAAAAAAAGAGTTTTGATTCATGAAAATATGTTGGCCTTGAACATCGATTTCCCTAAAATCTTCATTGTATTTTTATAACATTCATTATGTAGTGTATTGATTCACCTTTTTGTTTTTATATTTTCACACAAATCAACATCTTCACATACTTAAATATGCTAATAGATCATCAATCTGATCTCCAAATTATTGAAAAGGTATGTTACAATTAGTAACTCATCTTTCTAATGATAAATGTATTTTACATTTACTCTTTATTTTTTTATGCACTTCAAATTTTTCGTTGAAATGTTCGGGTGATTGTATTTTATTAATTTTGGTTGTTATTAGTCGTAAAAGAGGCTACAAAGATGGAAATGCAAATCTATCACAGTTCAGAACATTTTTTATTGTTCTCGAGATAATACTTCAACTAAGATCTTGTGATTTTTTTATTTTTTTATTTGCTTTTAATTGTAAAAGAGGTCACTAATTACGTATTGGATAAAATTGGCCGTCTATATCACTTGATGTTCTTTAGATATTCTAGAGACTATGTTTGCAAGTGATATCATGTTATTTCATTGCTTTGGTTTTAGTTGTTCTTAATTGTGTATGTGGTTATAATGCATCAATTGTCTGGAGTCGCTTGTTTATCGCAATGTTGTAATTTTTTCAATGTTTTGAATATCATGGTTATAATTAAAATCATTTGATTGCTTTACTTCATGTCTAATTTTTTTAATTACCAATGAGATTAAAAAGCATGAATTGCCTTCGATTGCTATCCTACACTTATGTAAATTTTTAAATATTTCCAAACATTTTTTTGCAACTAAGATCATGTAATTTCGTTGTTTTATTTTTAGTTTCTCTTAATTTCGAATGATGTCATAAAGTGTAAATTATCTTGAATTTTCATGTTATTGCACTACAAAATACTTTTTGTATATGCATAAGATTTTTGCAAATGAGATCATTTGATTTATTTGCTTTAAATTTAGTTGTTATCAGTTGCGAATAAGGTTAAAAAACATGAATTGTTATGAGTTGCTAGTCTATCAAAATTTTAAATTTTTTAACATTTCGAAATATTTTTTTGCAATTGAGATAATGTAATCTCTTTAATTTATGTTTAGTTGATCTTAGTTCTGAATGCGAAAGAGGTTAAGAAAACATGTGTTAATATATATAATATTATTATTATTTTATAGTTCCTTTATTGTAATAGTCTTTTTTGTTAGGACAATTCATTTATTATTGTTTGGTTATTGGCTATATAAGCCCCTTCTCTATTATAATTAATAACAAGTTTCGCTATAATAGAAAATTACTTTTTTCTATTCTATCCATACTTTATAATGGTATCAAGAGCTAGGTTTATTCGATCCGAGGTAGGTTGATGAAAATTTGCTCGTGATCTCAGCCATATTTAGGGTCTTTTTGTTTTCTTTCTTCTTCTTCAAATTGGGTTGAACTATTCTTGGATAATATCATTTTTTTCTCTTTCTTAAATCAGTTAAGATGTCTCTGATTGTTTTGATCGAGTTTGGATTTTGTGGATGTCTTGATTGTTCTCTTTCTTTTCTCTTGTTTTTTAACGGTATTGTCCCCTTCGTGGGATTGTTAAATTATGGTCTGGTGCTCTAGACAAATTATCCCTTCATAGGATAGTTAGATTATGGTTTGGTTCTCTAGGCTTCGTGGAATTGTTAGATTATGGTCTGGTGCTCTAGGTACATTGGCGCTTTGTGGAATTATTTTCTTTCTCGTGATCTATGATGAGAGTAGCCCATTCTTTCTCGTGCGCTATGATGGGAATAGCCCAAGGCAAATCTGTATACCTTCTTTTTACTTTCTATTGATTTAAGTTGCGGGATTGTTTCGTTACCCTTAATTCTCTCTCCTCTCCATACTTTATCTCTCTAGATTGATTTAGGTCGTGTGATTGTTTTGTTACCCTTAATCATTTCTTCTTTTCTCTGCTTGTTTAGGATTGGTTTATCGGTTAAATTGGATATGGATTTAGATTATTGGTTAGATATGGATAATGTTTAGATTGGATTTGGATTGAAGTTGGTTAATTTGGATTGGTTATTGGATTTGATGGTTAGATTTCGGTTTGATGTTAGTTTGAATTGGTTATTGGATACGTGGCGCAGTTTCTTGTTGACAAACTCCCTATTTTTCATCATGAGTTTGATGGGGGATGTTAACATATATAATATTATTATTGGATAGTTATGTTATTGTAATAGTTTCCTTTGTTAGGACAATTTCTTTATTATTATTATTATTTGGTTATTGGCTATATAAGACTCTTCTATATTGTAATTAATAATAAGTTTCATTATAATAGAATTTTACATTTCTCTCTTCTATCCATGTTTTATCAATATGACTTGTCTTGAGTGTTAGTCTTGTCTTTTAACATTTTGAAAGAAGTTTTTGCAACTAAGATTTAATTAGTTGCTCCTAAATGTGAATGAGGTTAAAAGCATCAGTTGCCTCAAATTGCTCAGCATTTTCACAACCGAGGTCACGTGATTTCTTTTCCTTATTTTTAGTTGCAAATAAAATTCTAACTTTTTAACATAAAAGATTTGCCTACTTGCACGATATTAGAAAATTTGCGAGTTTTAATACAAAAAAAGAGTTAAAGGATGAGGAAAAAAACAAATGCAACCTTCATGAGATTAACCAACAAATTTGATGAGATTTTAAAAAACTACTATTTTTACTTGAGAAATTTAACGGTGAAATCGAAGTTCAATTACAGTTTTATTTTATGAATTAAACACTTCGTTAAATTAATAAGGTACAAATCAATAAGTGTGCCAAAAATTCATAATGATCACTATAGATGATCTCTAGCTATTTTTATTGTCAAATTTTTGTACACTATTATGAGTTTTCTTTATTTGACCCTCATTTCGAGTATAACAATTGTTATACCAGAAATATGACTAAGAAATAATGGGCTTGACAACCCTAATGTCCGGATATTTTTGAAACTGATACCAATTTTGGGCGCGCATGCAATATCTAGATTGAAGATGCGATGAACACAATTTACGCAAGGAAAAAGTTGACTATGGATGACAAATTCAGTTAGGATACAAAGCTAGTTGAGTCACCTTTGTACTAATTTTGTGCATGAAGGGATTCTCCAACCATATTGGGTATGCTCATTGTTGGACCGGCCCAAATATGCCTTGCCTTGTTTGAGTTGTATAAAGATGACACTTGCAAATAAATCATGGTTGCACTTGTGACAAAGTTATGATTGCACTCCTGCAACACTTATGACTGAATTATGTTGGTCCTTCATGATCATAAAATGATATTCCACAAGCAAGAATGAAGATTTGTTGAAGATTTATTATTGAAGAACTAGTCTATTAGTTTCCAAGCCAACAACATTGGCCCGACCACTAGGGTTATTATTTGATTTGAAGACATATACTTCACTTGCCAACAGCATTGGTACGACAACAAATATCTTGAAAAACTTGATTCTGCAATCTGGTGAGTTAGCTTCATTAGGAAATCATCAATCTGTATATTGAAGGCCCAATTCTGTATTCCATCAATTTATCCTTATTGGGGGAGCATGGGTAATTAAACTTATCGATTGCCCTGTAGTCTGATGGGTTATCCTCATCGGGGGATAAGGATCCGTTTTTGCATATAGAATAAGTCATGAATGTTTCTTGTAACTAATGACTGATGTAATAGTTGGTAGCGGTTGATGTTAGCTCCAATGGTTAGCGCTAATGTTGTATCCGTGAAGTCTTAGTCGTAATTGAGCCTTGGGGTCATTGAGCTAGCCTTCATCGCATGGGCTTTCCTTGGTGGGCTTTGCACTTGTCATGGGTTGTTAACACCGACCTAACTTTGTGGGCTTAGCAAGCGCAACCCTAACCCATAAGGTTTCTTGTTCTCCAAAAACTATGTGGACTTGATTATCTATAAATAGGGATACGTAGGCACATTGCAAGGGGTTGGAAGAGAAGAACTCAGCGAGCCACCACCAAAAAACCATTGCAAACTGAGCCCCCAATTCATCACAACCACCACCCTCCGGTGACTTTTTCGATAACAAACCAACATCAGATATCTTGATTTCGGCATGTAACCTCAAATTTTGTTATCACAAATTCCTTCATTAATAGCAATATATATACAATTGAAACTTGCTTCTACATTTTAAAATATGCGATTTATTTAAAATCAAGACCATCTATAACTTTATTAATAAGCAAAACTCCCTTTGAACTGTACCAAATTTGATTCGTACCCCCTTTTTTTGGTTCGTACCTTTTTTTATTTCACTCCCGAAATTCTATCTCACCTATAATTCTTTATTCTTTTTATCAATATTAGTATAATTATAAATCCTATAATTTGCAATTTTTGTATTACAATTTCGAATTTAAACATGATTACAATAAAATTTAAATAAATGGATGATTAGATAGGTCGAAGCCGGCTGAAGGAAGGAAGGGCCCTATCGAGCTTGGGAAGTTCGGACCTGGTACATTGGGCGTGCTTCATTGCCTTGACTGATAGGGATAAATCTAATACTGTATATTAATATTTTGAATTTTATTATAATTTTTTATTTATAATTCTTTCATTATAATTTATATTTTTTTTGATTTCACCCCTAAAATTATATCTCATCTATAATTATATATTATTTTTTATGAATTTTATTATAATTATAATTTCTTTATTATAGTTTAGAATTAAAAAAAGATTACAATAAATAATGATATTATGAATTCTATTGTATTTATTTGAAATTATTTTATTACAACTTACAATCAAAAAAGAGTACGATGAAAATTAAAGAAAATAATTAAATTATGAATGCTATTATAATTGTAATTCTTTTGATAAGTAACTTTTTCATTACAACTTAGAATAAAAAAAAAGAGTACGATTAATTCACCAAAAATTCTATCAATGAGAGTGTTTTCATGTGTTTCTGTAGACGATCAATACTATTATATAAAGGAGAAGACGGGGGCGGTGAGGTGGCGCTCTCAGATCGTTTCGTTCTATTTTTCTAATTTTCTCAATTTTTTGAATCTCTTTTTTCTAATTTTCTCCATTTTTTGAATTAATAATATTAAAAATTCGAAAAAATATCAATTATCTTTTAAATGCTTACTAATAGAGGAAATATATAATATTTTTGCATTTAAAATCCCTACTAATGGAGAAAGTAAATATACAATAGATCTTTACTAATGAGGAAACTAAATATCACTAATGGAAGAAACTAAATATTCAATTATAATAGTCTTGCCTTCAAAATATCTAAATTACCAAAACAGTGTATTACCTTACATTATTTTTAAATTTCCTCTATTATTATCTAAATATTCTCATAATATTTTTTTAATGAAATTACTATCTTAACATACTACTCTCCTAAACTTTCTTTTTTATGTAATATAATAGAAAATACTGGAACGTTTTGGTAAATAAGAAGTTAATAAATTAGATCGGTCTTGCATAAGAAATTAAGTAATCAATATACTTATATAAAGGAGAAGACGGAGGCGTTGAGGTGGCGCCTCTAGAATCGCTTCGTTTTATTTTTCTAATTTTCTCAATTTTTCTCAATTTTTAATTTTAATAATTACAACTTCCTTTATTATTTTCGATTTTGTAGGAAGGAAATTGAAATCAATATACTTATATAAAGGAGAAGACGGAGGCGTTGAGGTGGCGCCTCTAGAATCGCTTCGTTCTATTTTTCTAATTTTCTCAATTTTTCACAATTTTTAATTTTAATAATTACAACTTCCTTTATTATTTTCGATTTTGTAGGAAGGAAATTGAAAATTACACTTTTATTATTTTCAAACTTGATAGAAATTTCTTTTATTATTTTCAAACTTGATAGAACTTTCTTAAAGGAGAAGACGGAGGCGTTGAGGTGGCGCCTCTAGAATCGCTTCGTTCTATTTTTCTAATTTTCTCAATTTTTCACAATTTTTAATTTTAATAATTACAACTTCCTTTATTATTTTCGATTTTGTAGGAAGGAAATTGAAAATTACACTTTTATTATTTTCAAACTTGATAGAAATTTCTTTTATTATTTTCAAACTTGATAGAACTTTCTTTGATTTAGAAAATTACAACTTCCTTATTATTTTCGAATTTGTAGGACTTGATATAACTTTCTTTGATTTAGAAAATTACAACTTCCTTATTATTTTCGAATTTGTAGGCTTGATAGAACTTTCTTTTATTATTTTCAAACTTGATAGAACTTTCTTTGATTTAGAAAATTACAACTTCCTTATTATTTTCGAATTTGTAGGAGTTGATAGAACTTTCTTTGATTTAGAAAATTTCTTTGATTTAGAAAATTACAACTTCCTTATTATTTTCGAATTTGTAGGACTTGATAGAACTTTCTTTGATTTAGAAAATTACAACTTCCTTATTATTTTCGAATTTGTAGGCTTGATAGAACTTTCTTTTATTATTTTCAAACTTGATAGAACTTTATTTGATTTAGAAAATTACAACTTCCTTATTATTTTCGAATTTGTAGGTTTGATAGAACTTTCTTTTATTATTTTCAAACTTGATAGAACTTTCTTTGATTTAGAAAATTAGAACTTCCTTATTATTTTTGAATTTGTAATTTTTCTATTACTTCGATCAATTTTTCTAATTTTTTCAAATTTTTGAATAATTAATGTAAAATATTCGAAAATATCTCAATTGACTTTAATTTTTTTACTAATGGAGGAAACTAAATATTCAATTATAATATTCTTGCTTTCAAAATCTTTATTAATGGAGGAAACTAAATATACAATTCTAATATTCTTGCCTTTAAAATCTTTACGGATGGAAGAAACTAAATTTGCAATTTTAAAAGTCTCCTAAATTATTTTATTAGAAAATATCTTAATTGTCTTTTAAATTTTTACTATTGGAGGAAAGTAAATATACAATTTGAATATTTTTGTTTTTATAATATTAGATAAATTCTCAATTTCTTATTCAATATTTTCTAACGGAGGAAACTAAATATAGTATGTTAATATTCTCTTAAACGCTTATATAAAGTAGAAGAAGAGGAAAATAAATATACAATTTTAATATTTTTAGCTTTATAATATTATATAAATGCTAAATTTCTCTTTTACTATTTTCTAACGGAGGAAACTAAATATAGTATGTTAATATTCTCATAAACGCTCTCTATTTATCCAATCAATCAATATCTTTTATTATTATATATATAAAGGAAAATCCCCAGGAGCTCTCAGATCGTCCGAAAGCTATTTATCTATTTTTCTAGAGCTTCTGAATTTTAATTCACTAAAATTAAATTTTCTTATTTAAATTCGAATTTATAGGATTGAAAAAATAGCACTGCCTTTTAAATTTTTACTAACGGAGGAAACTAAATATATAATTTTAATATTATTTCCTTTCTCAATTTTAATTCAATAAAATTAAATTTCCTTATTTAAATTTGAATTAAGAGGATAGAAAAATTCTCAATTGCCTTTTAAATCTTTATTAATGGAGGAAACTAAATATACAATTTTAATATTCTTTGCTTTAAAATCTTTAATAATGGAGTAAAATAAATATACTATTTTAATATTCAACATCTTTATCTTTTTATTTTACCAATCTTTTTCTTCTTTCTCCTTTTATTTATCTTCTTCTTTATATCTCTTTATATAAAACCCCCGGGAGCAAATCATCAATATATAAACACGAAACATGGTATAATATTTTTCCAACAACATGTTTATTGTTGTAGTTTCATATATTATTCGTAGCTTCTAAATATTATGTAATCTTTGTTTTTTTTTTATTGTTAACAGGTGCCATCTGATTCTGTCTTTTTATTTTCATTGTTTATAAATTTTTTGATGATGATGTTCATGTGGTTTATTTGACTGATGTGTTGAACATGCAGGTTTCAAGAGTTCGGAAAATAACAAAGGTGTAAATTAATGACATTAAAGAGGAAGCGATGGATTTTAAATCCATATAAAGGTAATATTATAATATAAAGATAAGAAATATATTTACGTATGTGATAATTTATAAATCCGTAACAATTGTACAGTTTGGAGTACATATATTGTAATTTTTTTTGTACAATTTGATTAGTTCAAGCTGATTAGAATTTAATGCACATGAGATTCTCTGATGCACAATTACAAATTATGTAGTAAAGTTACACAACGAGGACAATTCTTTTCAAGGGGTGCGGTATTATTTTCAAGTTCTACAATTGATCATGGAGTTGTGGCAGGTAAGCTTAGATTTTAGTATTTGTTGATGTTAAAAAATTCTTATAAATTTTATCCCTACTTTACGCAAAAATACTTCTCTCACAATATAGCAAGGTAAGTGGTTATTGGTACTTTTTTTTATCGGTTTTTTTTCGGTTACTGGTACTTTTGCTTTGTATTACTTTTTGGATTTCACTTGCTTAAAACTCATGCAATGCATGTATTATTATTATTATTTTTTTATTATTTACGTTTTAATATTTTATTAATTACATTTATTAAAAACAATAGGTGTGTTAAATTTTTTTAAATAATTAAAAGTATTAAAATAGATTTAAAAATAAATAAGTAACTGTTCGCCCGTGATATTTTTGGAAAAGGATGAGTTTTAGTGAGGAAAAATAGAAAAGTAACATGTTTTAGCTGAAAAAGTAATTGCGGTAATTAAAAGTATTAAAATGGGTTTTAAAATAAATAAATAATGGTTTGTCCATTATATTTTTGGAAAAGCAGGGGGTTTAGTAAGAAAAAACAGAAAGAGTAACATGTTTTTAGTTGAAAAAAGAAATTGCCCTTGAATTGTTTTTTAAAAGAGAGGATTTTGTTAGAAAAATAGAAAATGTAATGTATTTTAGCTGAAAAAGTATTTCGTTATAAAAAGTGTTATTTTTAATAATAGTTCTTTTAAAAAATGAAAAAAATAGAAAAAGTAACATGTTATACTTGAAAATGTAATTATTCATAATTAAAAGTATTAAAATAGGTTGTAAGATAAATAATTAAGGGTTTGCCCATGATATTTTTGGAAAAGGAGGGATTTTAGTAAAGAAAAATAAATAGAGTAATATGTTTTAGTTAAAAAAAAAGGTAATTCCGTGACTTAAAACCCATGTGATGCACAAATTGTTATTAATAATTTTTAGTTTTATTTATTAATTGTATTTGCTAAAAAAATAAGAATGCGTGTTAAACTTTTTAAAATAGTTAAACGTATTAAAATAGGTTTTAAAATAAATATGTAACTGTTTGCCATTTATATTTTTGGAAAAGAGGGGTTTTAATAAGGAAAAATATAAAAGTAACATGTTTTAGTTGAAAAGGTAATTGCCCATAATTAAAAGTATTAAAGTAATTTTTAAAATCAATAAGTAAGAGTTTGCCAATGATATTTTTGGAAAATGAGGAGTTTTGGTAAGGAAAAATAGAAAGAGTAAAATGTTTTAGTTGAAAAAGATACTTACCCGTGATTTTTTTTAGAAAAAGAGAGGATTTTTTAAGAAAAATAGAAAATGTAATTGCCCGTAATTAAAAGTATTAAAGTAGTTTTTTTAAATAAATAAGTATGAGTTTGCTAATGATATTTTTGGAAAATGAGGAGTTTTGGTAGGGAAAAATAGAAAGAGTAACATGTTTTTAGTTGAAAAAGGTAATTGACCATGATTTATTTTTTTTTGAAAAATAGAGGATTTTGTAAGAAAAAATAGAACATGTAATGTATATTAACTGAAAAAGTAATTGGTTATAAATAATGCTATTATTTAATAATAGATTTTTTAAAAAAAAATGAAAAAGATAGACAAAAGAACATGTTTTAGCTAAAAATGTAATTGCATGTAATTAAAAGTATTAAAATAGGTTTTAAAATAAATAAATAAGGGTTTACCATGATATTTTTGGAAAATGAGGGGTTTTAGTAATGAAAAGTAGAAAGAATAATATGTTTTTCTTGAAAAAGTTAATTGACCGTGATTTTTTTTAGAAAAGAGATGATTTTGTTAGAAAAAATAAAAAGTTAATGTATTTTGGTTGAAAAGGTAATTGGTTATAAATAATGTTATTATTTAATAATAGTTTTTTTAATAAGTAAGGGTTATTAAGTAAAATAACGAAGTACCAACCGACCAAAACTTTTAATGTTTCACTCATTATAAGATAGTATAGTAAATATAGATTAAAGTATCTTCAACCGGGTTAGTTAAAATGACCAAATAAAATAATATAAAATTATCATTGATTAAAATTTACTAAATTTATAAGGTAACGTGCTCCAATAGGATTTGTTATAATGATTAAATTTATGTGTACAACTTTGTTACTGACATGTTCGATAAATTTGGCTAATGCGAAGATGTTGGCTAAAAATTTATCATAGAATTTTGCATGGTTGGAGCTTCGAATTTATAAAAATTATGTATAAAATGTGTCACATAAGATTTTTCTACTAATGGTATATATATTAGTTTATATAGTTATTTGCTATACTTTTGTTTTATAACTAGATTAGTTCCCGTGTGAAGCACAATTTTATTGAATTTATTTTAATAATTATAAAAGAATGTTTTATAAGATTTTAGTAATAAACTATTATTAAATATTATTTACAACTCATCTAATCTAATTATATGTAATTAGTAATTTAATTATTCGATTACATTAGGCGGGAAAAGAATTATTGAAATGAGTGTTCTAAAAAAGTGACACTCGATAAAAGGCGTCATTTTTTAGAAAATTAAAGTATATATATATATATATATATATATATATATATATATATATATATGTCATTGCTCCATGAAGAACACTCTTATATAAAAGAACAATAAAGAACACTATAGTATCTTACATAAATTGCATGTTGATTCTAATTTTATCACCAAAAAAGATTTATTACGAATAAAAATATAATCTAACAAAAGAATAGAATCAAATAAAACCTGATTACATGTAATTTCATTGTGATAAATATATATACAAGATTCTGTACTGGATTCTATACTCGATTATATGTAATGTTTAATTTTTAAATTTAGATTATATATATATATATATATATATATATATATATAATGAGATTAAAGTATATTTCTAACTTGATCATTTACGATTTTTTTTTAATATATCTTACTTGATATATTGATTTGTAATTAATTAAAGAAAACTTCTAAGTATTAGTATAGATCCTTGACAATTTAAAGGTAATACATAAATTTCTGATAATTCGCGGAAGTTCTGTTGTATAAAGGTAATTTATAAATCCTCAATATATATTTATTCCCCTGCCGTTCCTAAATTGCTCCAAAATATTCTCCTATTTTTATAGAATTTTTGAATTTGAAGTATAAAAAGAAATCTTAATTACCTTATACTCTTCTAAATTTTCTCCATGAGTCAAATTACTATCTCACTTTTCTACTAAACTGTCTCTTCAAATCAAATTACATATTCAAAATAGAAAAAAGTTCGTAATAGAGGAAACAAAATATACAATTTAAATATTTTTGTCTTTAAAATCTTTACTAATAGAGTAAAGTAAATATAAAATTTAAATTTATTACTAAATGTTTTATTAGAAAATATCTCAGTTGCCTTTCAAATCTTTCCAAATGGAGGAAAGTAAATATATAATTTTAATATTCATAACTTTGAAATATTTACTAATGAAGAAAACTAAAAATATAATGTCAATATTCTCCTAAATTATTTATTTATCATTATACTTGATAATCAATATCAATATCTTTATTATTATTTTATTATTTTTATTTTTATATTTATATTATATTTATTTATTTATTTACTTTTTTCTTTATATTATATTTATTTATTTTTGTATTATATAAAGGAAAATTTCAAGAACTTCCCGATCATCTGAATCCTATTTATCTATTTTTGTAGAACATCTCTATTTTAAATATTAAAAATTAAAATTTTCTTTTTAACTCTTAATTTATAGAAAATATGATACTTATAGAAGACAAGTACTCTAAAAATTATAACTCAAATCAAATTTTACAATCAATTGACTATATATATGTCTTTAAAAAAAATTGACTAGATATGTATATCTATAATCCTATAATTTTAAACTTAATTAAATTCTATAATCTATATAAAGAAATTATAAAAATCAAGAAGATGTTAACTTTATTTTATTAAGAATTAAGACGATAACATAAATAATTTTATAGAGTCTAAAAGTTTTTGTTCTCTGTTTCATCCAGCTCATATTTGTGTTTGCTTTTAGAATATTTATATTCTCAAACCCGAACTTTTACTCACTACTTTTGGTATCTTATGTTAGAAATATTATTATTTATTTTATTTAAAAAAATTATAGAATATTTTTAAAATCTTTTTAAAGATATTAATATAAGGCCGCTGCGAAACGCGGCTTAGTAAACTAGTATAACTTTATTTGTTGATCATATAATTGTTTTAGTTTTTATCTTTTATTCTCCATCAATTCGTTTTATGTTATTAATGAGTTGTACAAATATCATATCCATCAATAGCATGTATGTAATGTTTTTTTTACTTTTCCTATATTCATCAAAATCATGTATATAATTTTTTCTTACTTTTCTTAAAAAAATATAAAATCACCCATTAATATTGTTTTCTTTTTACAAAAATAATAGAATTATTGTAATTCTATTGCAGTTTTAATTATTTTAATATAATATTAGTGAATTGCATTAGATAATAATGATTTTTTATTGAGTAAAATATTTGTAAAATTCATTTAATAATTATATAGAAAAAATATCATATAATTGTAATAAAAGTAAGTCAAGTTTTTAATATTGCTATTAGTATTATGCAAAATAATATAAATCTCGATATCAATTAATTTAATAAATTTTCTTAATTTATTAAATTATCTCAGGCGGTGGGATTATCTTCTAGTATCAATAATAATCGAACCGTTATTTTAAAATTAGACTTTACTAGAAAATAACCCGTGCGAAGTACGGGCCGAGTGATTTTTTTTTGGAAATTTATTTTATTTATAGTATTTTTTAATTAATATTATCAATTATGTTATTTTCAATTTTGACTTAAAATTGTTTACGATTACATTATTTTTTCATGAAATTAGTTACTGAATTTTACAAATATTTTTCTCATGAAAATATTATTATTATTCAGTTAATTATAAAAACTTTATATGTTATCAGTTTACAACATAACAGAATCTCAATGAACTGTAGACCAGTATCAACTGAAATGTTATTGGTAGATTATTTATATTTCAGTATCGAAATCAAAATCATTTTAAAATCTAAGGCACCAACTTGTGTATATATCCCAAAGATTCTCATCCAGATGAATTTTTTTATTTTCAGCAACAACTTTCTATTATATAAAAAACGTAAAAGATTAATAGTTGTAATTTTTAAATAATTATATATATATATATATATATATATATAGTAAGGTTCAGAGATAACCATTATATCAAAAGAACCGATAGAACCCTTCTAAGACCGTTGATATACTATAATATAATTAATGAATCTTAATAAAACACTAAAAAGAATCTTAATTATCAATTAAAATTATTATAAATAAAATTATGTTGAAATATATTATAAAACACTTTGTAGAATACTTATGTTAGATATAATTGCTGATGTTTGTTTAATCAGTGTTTAAGTAACAGGTACTGTTCAGAGTTTAGTCTGAAGTACTTATCAGAGTTTACTGGAAGCCGGTCAGAGTTTGTTAAAGTCTGACAGGGTGAAAGTTGATTTAGCTGTCGGTGCATATCATGAAGATTCTAGAAGCAATATATTCTGAAGATGGAAAGAAGCAGAATATATTGATACAGCTAAGAAGACTGGACAGAGGACTGAAGCAATTCTAATTGATTACAAATTGTATAGCTAATTTGTAGGAGTATCAATTAGAGATTGATTGTAACTGTGTATTATATAAACACAGATAGGTTATCCCTAGAAGGGATGCGATTATTGAAATATTATTCTTGTAACCTAGTAGCTCTTTGTGATTCATTAACATCATAAAGAGAGAAACTGTTAATATAATTACAGTTTGTTGATTTACAAACTTGTGTTCTTGATTGTTATTCTCATACATACTTGATTATATTGTGTATTCGGCCTAACAACTTAACAGAATCCTAATTTTAATATAATTATTAAAACACTTAAAAGAATTTTATAAAATTATTAAAACACTTAAAAGAATCTTAAAAATACTAATAAAAGTATAATAGAAATTTTTTAAAACATATGAACCGTTGGATGGTGTGGTAAATCAAGGGTGATTGGTTAGTTCTCTCGGTTCTCTCTAGATCTTTCCCCTATATATATATATACATATATAATAAGATCTTGTTTGATGTCATCTTTTTATTCCAGCACATCTTTTAACTTCCAATTTTGAAAGTGTAGCTATAAGGGATAATTATAAGAGCAATAACAAATTAGACAAATGTAGTATATACTATATATGTATACATATAATTACAATTTTGTTTATTCAACCTCAGATAAGATCTAGAAAATTTTCATCCAGTTGATTTTTTTTATTTCTAGAAATAGCTTTTTTTTATTATATAGAAAATATAATTAAAATCAAATTAATTTTAAAACTGAAACACCAACATGTATATAGATCCAAAAGATTCCATTCAATTCAATTTTTTTAATTCCATAAACAAATTTCTGTTATATAGAAACGTAAAAGGTCATTAGTTGAATTGAAAAATTATATAAAATTAAACAAAAAAAACTATATTATCAATACATATGTCATATATTTTTTGCGATATTTCTCATTATGTTTATTCTACTGCTCAATAGTTTAAGTATCTCTTGTTTGTCGATATCTTTCTCTTTCAACAGATCTTTACAATTCCAATTTTAAAGACGTAACTGTAAGGGATAATTATAATGGGACTAAGAAATCGGTCAAATACAGTGTAAACTATGTATATATAATTAAAATTTTGTATATACAATATGGGCTAAAATTTAGAAGATTGTCATCCAGTTGAGTTTCTTTATTTCTAAAAACAACTTTTTATTTATACATAAAACACAAGAGATCATTATCTGAATCGAATAATTCTAAAAATTAAGGAAAAAGAAACTTTTGATAGTAATACCTGGGACATAATTTTTTTTGTGAATTTAATCATTACGTTCATCTCACTGCTCAATAGTTTCAGAATCTCTTGTTTAACGATATTTTTTTTTGTATGGATACCTTTTATCTTCCAATTATAAAGGCATAGCTAGAAGGAAAAAATATAGGGGACTAAGAAATTAGCTCAATATCGTACAAAATATGAATGATTTAAATATTGTAATCTTATTCATGAATTAACAAACCGTACAGGAGATAAATAGTTAAATTCATTTGGGACTATTAAAATATAATAAGGCTAGTCATGAATAAAGAATAAATATAACATGACAAATATAATTGAATTCAATTTATGCCCTTGTGATTGGTGATGTAAATATTCGAACATTTTCTATGAAATTGATTCGCATGCAAATGGGAACAACTTGGAATGCTGAAAAGTGAATTTACCTCTACACAACTTGTACTAACAAAAACTTGGCATGCTGAAAACTAAATTTACCTATCCAGAACTTGTATTCGATTAGTAATTTTTTTTGTACTTGGGTGATGGACAATGATAATTTCATCGGTAATAACGACGTACAATCATATTCGTTGGTGTTTCATATTTTAAGTTTAATTCACCAAGACACTAAGTTTATAAAAGAATTAGAACTACAATAAGAATAAAATTTCAGATGGCCTAAACTACAAATTACACGTACTATAATTTCCTTATGTTGTGATCTTATTGTAACTCCTCCGGCATGTGATATCTATTACATGATATAATATAATAATATAATATATTTTGGTACAATAGTAATGTAATTTAATAACAATGTAATATATTCGTACAATAACAATATAATTTATTGTAGATTTAGATTAGATTATTATTAAAAACAACATAGAATTTTACGTGAAATAAGTGTTTAGGGTACAATAACAATATAATCTATTTTAGATTAGATAATTTTTTTTTAATTTCAAAACAACATAGAATTAGTTTTTTCTTAAAAAATTAGAATTTTACATGAAATGGGAGTTTAGAGTACAATAATAATATAATCTATTTAGATTAGATAGTTATAATTTTTTTAATTTAAAAACAACATAAAATTCTACAATAATATATAATATATGAGCCGAACATTGAAGTAGCAAGTGTGTAGTAAATTTATACTTTAAAAAAAACTTGATACGAATGTTTAAATTTTATGGCTTAACAATCCATTGTATTGTATGTGATCACAGATAATATTGACATATGTATATCAATGTTATGACAATGACAAAGAAGTGACAAAGAAAAAAAGTAACATTTTATCATGCAGACTTTTAATTGCTTGTATGTGCAAAATGAAAAGTCAAAAATAAAATATTATTTTTTGTAAGACGAAAAAGTCGAAATAATAATAGAATTGTTAGAAGATCGGTGAAAGTAGATGATTGAATAAAACAAAAATAATTTAAAAATAGTATAAAGTTCTACTACGTGAAATATGAGTTTAGGATATAATAATTCTACTATATGAAATAGAAGTTTAGGATATAATATAATCTATTTTAAATTAGATAATTATATTATTTTTTTAAAGATAAATTAGGGGTGAAACCAAAAAAAAAGTGTGAACCAAAAAAAGTGGAAACCAAATTTGGTATCAAAAAGGGTTTCGCTTGTTAATAAATGTTATAGATAAGTGATGTTATGTGCTAGGCTGCTAGCTACTGTAACACACGTCCGTGTGTTTTTTTATTGTTTTTCTAAAATTCCCACCCTTTTGAGTAAACTCTGCATTTTTGTGGTTTTTTTTAGGTTTTCCTATTTCTTTGAAATTATATCTCTGGTTTGTATAAAAAATCGTAGTTCTATGCTAAAATTCTTATTTTTCCCTACAACATCATTCAAAACCGCTGAATCTCGCCCTTCTGATAATTTGATAAGGAAAAAGTAACATTTACTCATTATGTTAAGGATTATAATTGGTTCAACTGCATATATATGTATCATATGGTCTATTCAATTAACTAAGTATGCTTTAATTGATTATTCTGCTGTTTAAACTAGTCACGACTATTCTGCTGTTTAAACGATACAAAGTTAAGGCTTCTTTAAATTTTTGTAAAAGAACAATTTATATGGGCATTTCGTCTCGTTGGTGCCCTTAAAGTCGTCTCAAGACGTTCGTTAACTTATGTTGTGAGGGAAATTTGGTAACAACACCGAGAGAGAATATCGCTGGAATATCCATAGAATGCGTCCTAGGTTGTCGGACAGAGCTGTAGGTTTGCACGTCTACAGCTCTACTAGAGCTTCAGTCGCAGGTGGAGAATGTGACGTTTTTGGGGGCTGAGTTGACAAAACCACCGGATGAAAAGGGCAGAGTAAATCCTACACGGCCAGCCAATTCACCGGAATATGTATCACAGAGAGTACACGAGCCTTATGCGTGTAGAGAGTGAAAATCTGAATCCTTTAGTCAAGTGCCTACATATCCTATTTATAGGAATCAAGCCCCATGTAGTTCTATTAGGTTTATACTTCTCCATCCTTGCGAATTCAACCACTTTAAGATAATCCATCTTAGAGTTATAGTCGAATTATGCACCTATAGCTGAGCTTTCCAGTGTCCTAGTCCATGTCCATCACTAAGTCCTACAAAACCTCATGTATTTAATGTATATCCGAAATAACCAATATAAGTCCTATATTGTTTCTAATTGTCCCATCCACCACGTTTTATTAAGCCTAGAAGTCCTTTTCCAAGAGTAATTCCGTGCTCCTAAAGTATAGGAAGCTGAGTCCTTGTCCAACTCTGATTCTGTCCCGGGGAGGTTCGGACCACCCTGAACCTGTGCCTGCAATCATAACACCCTGAACCTGCTCCTGCAGTCAAAACACCTTGAAGCTACTCCTTGGCACTATGAAGCTGAACTTCAATACATCCAATCCTCACCAAATCCATACTAGTTGGGCCTATATTGCATGTGGGCCTTAAATTGAGCCCATGTGAGATTTTGGGCACAACAACTACCCCCCGGTTCCTTGCAGTATTGAATACAAGAGGAACCAAAGCAAGACAAGGTTCAATCCTTCCTTATCCTTCTCAGAGAAATACATAGCTTCAACATCATGCTTCCAAGCTTACATGAGCTAACTCAGCGTAAGAAACAGAAAACACAACGCCTCCGCATATGTACCTCAATCTGAATCCTTGAGTAAAAAATTCCTTTAATATCCTTTAGACCAGGTGTGACCATCCAATTCCAATCGCGAGCTACTAATGACCAGCCTTTTCCTTTGAAAACCATAACCTGACTCCTCGAGGTGTTCCTCTTCTCCGCAAATCTGCTCTTCATATGAAAAGCTCTTGTAAATGATGTCATGAAGCTTCCGCTGCCAATGAGCTTCAAGTCTCCAGAACCTGCGCTACTAAAACAACTAGAAAAGATGATAAGTAGCATGAGCTATGTAGCTCACCTATGTTATCCACGCCACTCGTACATATATAATGCATGTATGCAAGCAAGTATGTATGGTGCAAAAATGTTTTTTGAATACTTATACTTATTTGTTGCTGCCTCTACAATCAAGTAGAACCTTGGCGAACACACTCTTCAAGACATAGTGCCACAATTTTCAGAAATTTCCATTATCCCGACACATTGGACCTCGTTGTTTTCCAATACCGTGGAAAACATAAACCATTGAGTTTAACCAAAATAGCCATATACCGTGAAATACCATGAATAAACTTGAATAACCATATACCATGGAATACCATGAATAACCTTGAATAACCATATAAAAATGTCGTAAGAGGAACCAATGGAAGGTTGTGAAGACATCCTCAATCGCTGCCATGTCTTTTCGAGTGGTTACATAATGGGGCATATAGCATGCCTAGGTACCTACTCAACAGCTTCAGCTAGCAAGTTTGAAAAATAGTTTTGTAAACCACGCATGATGATGACCTTTTGTTTATAAATCCATGCAAGACACCTTCCTTGAAATCATGTGATATGCACATTTAGATAAATACGAGTTCATGTATGGCTAAAAATAATGAACTGTTCGCAAACATGAGGTTCACAATGAAGCTTTTCAGCTAAATGCTTTGAATAATTTCTTGTATGCACATAAAACATAGATGATATGAATATGTAAATCATGGGAGTACAACTTATCTTTGTCCTTATCGTTCTACTTTAGGTTCAGGTTCGACCATTGAACCTACCACGTGGAAGCTCCCTCCTGAGTGAGCTGATGCTGAGAACCTCATTTCCCTTATGCAAGCTTTTCCATGGGAAACTGATTTACCCCCCGAGCCATCAGGTTTCCTTTCTATTTGACATGTGAACCTCTTCCAGCTTGAATCCTGTTAAGCATATGCGAGCTCCATGCGAACCTGTTAAGCACAGGTGAGCTCCAAAGTGAACCTGTTAAGCACAAGTGAGGTCCACGTGAACCTGTTAAGCACAGGTGAGCTCCAAAGTGAACCTGTTAAGCACAGGTGAGGTCCACGTGAACCTGTTAAGCACATGTGAGGTCCACGTGAACCTGTTAAGCACAGGTGAGCTCCAAAGTGAACCTGTTAAGCACAGGTGAGCTCCACGTGAACCTGTTAAGCACAGGTGAGCTCCACGCGAACCTGTTAAGCACAGGTGATACCAAAAGACATGTAGGTTATTTCCAAGACCTCTACTCATCGATTCCCCTTTTCATCTGACCCTATTATGCTTGGATCAGGTGCATGTAGCTGTAGCTGTCATGTTAAATCCTGAGCTGTCATCTACCTCTTAACCAGAGATACAAACCATATATGATAAAAATTATTCACAACATGATTATTCCAATAATATAATGTGTAAGTAAACCATCCTTGCACCTAATATCCTTAGGTACATAATCCATATTCCATAGATTAAAATATCCATAAGCTATTTTATCCAATGCCTTAGAAAAAACCAATTATCCATGCATATCCCTGCCTAGGGTAATGCGCCATTAAATTCCATGTACTTCATAAATCCGTATGAAGCTTAATCTGTGCTACAGCTTCAGGGGTTCGTCAACCTTGAACCTCCCTAGTGTAATTTTGACCTATTTAGTGTTCCAGCTTGCAGTCGTGCAAGGAGTTTAATCCGGAGCGTGGCCTGTGTTTGTCTCCCACACTTTACCATAATATTTATGCCTAGTGTCCCTAGGGCTTATATGAGCTGTAATAAGCTTTATTTGTTGTACAACAATATCAAACAGGGTCTTCATTAAACCAGTCCTCTAGTGGAAGCATGAGCCTGTGACTTATAATCCATAAATCTTAACCTTCACCTCATAATCCATGAGTGTGAATCTCCAATCCATTCCAATCCAAATCAATCCAATCAAATCCAATCTAATCCAAATCAATCCAATAAAATCCAATCTAATCCAAAACAATCCAATCTAATTTCATAAGTACAGTACTAGAGGTTCGAACCTGAACCTCATTCGGAGGTTCACAACTGAACCTCACCAATCTCTCAAACCTGAATCATTTGTTAGAAAATCCAGAATTTTCGAAATATCATCATGAGGTGCATATCATCTACTACTCCTAGTTCTTGAACACATAATCAAATATAGTGAAGAACTAAAACAAAGTACTCATGCATTAAGATTCAAACATATCCATGGAAAGCATAAATAAAGCATGTAATCATCAAGGCATGTAACCATGTATAATCATGTGGGGTGAACCAAGTGTAGAATAATTCATATTGGTTGCATGTATAACCTATCCATTCATGCATGTATTTCAATCAATTGAACATACCAACAAGTAATAATCTTAAATCTAAATATATAGCATCCCACATACTTGTCATTTAAAAGCAATCTCATGCATAAAAGAGTTTAGATTCTCATAGAGCCATATAATTGAGAGATGATGAATGAATATCAAGTTCTTAAGACGTACCTCGCACCTCACCTTTTTGGTATCGTAGATATGATAGATGAGCTTCTTTCCTTGAACCCTTCACACAACTCAGAACCTGCCTTCTTAGGAACTTACCAATCACAAGAAGATGCCAATCAACCTACTTAACTCAGGTGAACGCCGCCCGCAGCTGAATTCCAATGAAACTGCAAACATCAGGTGAATACCAATGAAGCTGCAACCCGCAGCTGAATAACAGTCAACCTACACCAGTAGGTGAAAACCAATGAAGCTGCAACCCGCAGCTGAATTCAAATCAACCTGCAACCAGCAGGTGAATACCAATCAACCTGCAACTAGCAAGTGAATACCAATGAAGCTGCAACCCGCAACTGAATAACAGTCAACCTACACCAGTAGGTGAAAACCAATGAAGCTGCAACCCGCAGCTGAATTCCAATCAACCTGCAACCAGCAGGTGAATACCAATGAAGCTGCAACCCGCAGCTGAATACCAGTCAACCTACACCAGTAGGTGAAAACCGATGAAGCTGCAACCCGCAGCTGAATTCCAATCAACCTGCAACCAGCAGGTGAATACCAATGAAGCTGCAACCCGCAGCTGAATACCAGTCAACCTACACCAGTAGGTGAAAACCAATGGAGCTGCAACCCGCAGCTGAATTCCAATCAACCTGCAACCAGCAGGTGAATACCAATGAAGCTGCAACCCGCAGCTGAATACCAGTCAACCTACACCAGTAGGTGAAAACCAATGAATCAACCTGCAACCAGCAGCTGAATGCCAATCAACCTGCACCAGCAGGTGAATACCAATTAAGCTGCAACCCGCAGCTGAATACTAGTCAACCTGCAACCAGCAGGTGAAGATTAATGAAGCTGCAACCTGCAGCTGAATTCCTATCAACCTGCAACCGCAACCAGCAAGTGAAGATTAATGAAGCTGCAACTCGCAGTTGAATTCCTATCAACCTGCAACCAGCAGGTGAAGACCAATGAAGCTGCAACCCGCAGCTGAATACCTATCGACCTGCAACCAGCAGGTGAAGACCAATGAAGCTGCAACCTGCAGCTGAATTCTAATCAACCTGCAACCAGCAGGTGAAGACCAATGAAGCTGCAACCTGCAGCTGAATACCAATGAAGCTGTAACCCGCAGCTGAATAACAGTCAATCTACACTAGTAGGTGATAACCAATGAAGCTGCAACCCGCAGCTGAATTCCAATCAACCTGCAACCAACAGGTGAATATCAATGAAGCTGCAACCAGTAGGTGAATACCAATTAACCAACCTGCAACCAGCAGGTGAAGACCAATGAAGCTGCAACCTGCAGCTGAATTCCTATCAACCTGCAACCAGCAGGTGAAAACCAATGAATCAACCTACAACCAGCAGCTGAATGCCAATCAACATGCACCAGCAGGTGAATACCAATGAAGCTGCAACCCGCAGCTGAATACCAGTCAACCTACACTAGTAGGTGAATACCAATGAAGCTGCAACCCGCAGCTGAATTCCAATCAACCTACAACCAGCAGCTGAATGCCAATCAACCTGCACCAGTAGGTGAATACCAATGAAGCTGCAACCCGCAGACGAATACCAGTCAACCTACACCAGTAGGTGAAAACCAATGAAGCTGCAACCCGCAGCTGAATTCCAGTCAACCTACACCAATAGGTGAATACCAATGAATCTGCAAAAAATCCACTCCAATCCTAGCCATAGCTTCATGTCCATATCCATGAGCACCACCAGAATCAAATCCTATTAGAGGTTCACACATCTGAACCTCAGAAAGCCCGCGAACCAGAACCACTTATTGATTGTAAACTCCATTTGCTTGAAAATTTATCACTTTCAAGACACCATCTTGGACAACATGTCTTCCACTACCCCCCGGTTTCTTGAAGCCATTAAATGCAAGAGGAACCTTATACAATCCGTAGTTAGGTTCAAACAAACTTCACCATGAACTTCGCAGTCAGGTTCAAACAAACTTCAGCATGAACCTCGCAGTCAGGTTCAACAAACCTCGTTGTCACTTGTAATATCACTTCCAATAAGTACCATGTTACCTATCCTTGATGACAAATCCATAATTCCAGTTGTCAAACCTCCGAGGTGTAGATTCCAGATCCTCGACATGGGTTTTACCAATGAAACATTCAGTATTAGGCTCCTTGCTTGGGTGGAGAACTAGATCCATAGAACTGCTCATCAAATCATCCATTAGGTTGAGGTAACTCTCATGGTGTACCTTGTAATCGTGTATATAAACCTTCACCATTTAGCCAATCCAACCTCCCTGTAGCTGCGCCATTAAGAGGTTCTGTACCTAATGGTTGTTGAGGGACCGCGAAGCTGAACCTCATTCCTATTCCGTTTAGTTTGGTCACTGGTTGTTTTCAGAAACCTTCCTTATATTATGGTATCCTCTACCCCCCAAGTCTTTGGAGTAGTTTGTCCATGACCAAGAATTGAACCTTATAGAGCCTCTCATTCTCTTGAAGGAGAAGTCTGAATAGACATCCACGAAGCTGGCAATATACGTCCAGATGCAGCTTCCAACAAGTTTGGCAATCCGTGTGTGAAGCTGCACCTCTCCATATTGATGGGAGGTTCGCAATCATTTTCTTCAGTTTTATTGGCGGACCTCCAGTGCCTCCAAGAACGCCTTCTATCGGGTAATTCAGATTTTTTCCATCATTTTGTAAGGAAACATTCGACAATAGTGTCTGAGGGGAAGCTCGCCCTTCAAAGATAGGAACCTCCTTGTAAGGTTCACCTAATTTATATCCATTGCCTCAGCATACTAAGATCCAAGCCCAATTCAGCCGAGATTCCTTTATTAGCTCCGTTGTTCTCCGTTGCTCTCCCGAGCTTCCATAGTTTTTGGTCTTTTCCTCGAGAGGTTCAGGTTTGAACCTCGCACTACTTCCTTTATTAACCGAGAGGTTACCCGTACCTCTTTCCTTATTTGGTAGCATCATTCTCAAAACCAAATCACCAACCTTTAATGGACGAGCACAAACCTTGCTGTCAAAGTACTTCCGAGTACGTTACTGGTATGCAGCTAGCTTCAGCTGTGCAGTAGCCTGAACCTCTTCCACTAAATCCAAATACAAATAGTGATTCATCTCATTATTCCTAGGATCATAATTGTCCCTTCGAAACGATCCAGCCCCGATTTTAACGGGAACCATAGTCTCACAACCATAGGTTAAGGTGAAGGGTGACTCCCCAGTAGTGGTTCGTGGTGTTGTGTTGTATGACCACAAAACCATAGGGAGTTCCTCAGGCCAACACCATTTGCTTCCTTCCAACCTGGTCTTCAAGGTATGTTTAATAATCTTGTTGACAGCCTCAATTTGACCATTACTTTGAGGGTGATAAACTGTCGTAGACCCCTTTTGAATCCCAAGATCATCACATAGCTTCCACAACTCCTTCCCTGAGGTAGGCCTAGGTTACAGCTGCTTGGTTTGGAGAAGCTCCCAACATGCGAACCTCTTTTACTGAAGCTTCAGCTTGACCTAGGTGCAGCTTCATGGCCAATAAATTACTCCTTCTTTTCCTTGAACTTTTCCTCAGACAGCTCCTTTTATGCTCTCTTTTACATGAGGTATGAAGCAAACTAGAGATTTGCTCTGAACCTCCTTCATCAGATGTAAAAACTAGACATCTTAGAGAATCTTCATGATCGAAGTACCTTTCATCATTGAACCTCTCCTAGCCAAACCTCGTTTCTGGAAAGAGCTTCGCTGTTAAGTCTTTTTCGTAGTTTATCAAACATGCTGGTGCCTTTGGTAGGTGAAGCTAAAAAGCTAGTCAACCACAGTGAAGCTGGACCAATAAAGTTGCATCCCGCAACTAATCCCAATGAAGCTATAATCAACAGATGAGTTCCAATAAAGCGCAGGTGAAGCTAATGATCCGCGGAACACAACTGCTTGCCAATGAACCTGACTCATTCCTTGTTGAAAAACCTTTTCGCTTGAAGGTTTAGCGATTTTCAGATACCATTCTCGGGCAGCATACCATCCACTACCACCCCGGTTCCTTGTAGTATAAAATACAATAGGAACCTTATATAATCCACTACTACGTTCAACCAACCTTCCATTTCCAGTAAAAAGAATAGACAGCTTCAGCTACGGACCTCTCTGCTCAGCTTCAGCTACGGGCCTCTTGGCCTTAACCTCCAACTGGTTGAATCTCTCCAGATGGCATTTATCTCCATTAGCAGGTGGAGGTTCAACTTCTCACCTATCTACACCCCGACAGAGCTTCTGAGTAGTATACACTTGAACCTTTATTCTAGTTCCTCTTCTTTGAGGGCTAAAGCTCTCTCACCACTTATTGCCCTTCGTTTCATCATCTTTTATATATTTTTTTCCAGAAAACCTCCATTGTTCTTCGTTGTACGATCATCACAGGAGCTTTTCGTCATCTTTTCCCTCAAAAGATCAATAAAAGCCCCTCCTTCTAGCGCCAAAATGTTGTGAGGGAAATTTGGTAACAACACCGAGAGAGAATATCGCTGGAATATCCATAGAATGCGTCCTAGGTTGTCGGACAGAGCTGTAGGTTTGCACGTCTACAGCTCTACTAGAGCTTCAGTCGCAGGTGGAGAATGTGACGTTTTTGGGGGCTGAGTTGACAAAACCACCGGATGAAAAGGGCAGAGTAAATCCTACACGGCCAGCCAATTCACCGGAATATGTATCACAGAGAGTACACGAGCCTTATGCGTGTAGAGAGTGAAAATCTGAATCCTTTAGTCAAGTGCCTACATATCCTATTTATAGGAATCAAGCCCCATGTAGTTCTATTAGGTTTATACTTCTCCATCCTTGCGAATTCAACCACTTTAAGATAATCCATCTTAGAGTTATAGTCGAATTATGCACCTATAGCTGAGCTTTCCAGTGTCCTAATCCATGTCCATCACTAAGTCCTACAAAACCTCATGTATTTAATGTATATCCGAAATAACCAATATAAGTCCTATATTGTTTCTAATTGTCCCATCCACCACGTTTTATTAAGCCTAGAAATCCTTTTCCAAGAGTAATTCCGTGCTCCTAAAGTATAGGAAGCTGAGTCCTTGTCCAACTCTGATTCTGTCCCGGGGAGGTTCGGACCACCCTGAACCTGTGCCTGCAATCATAACACCCTGAACCTGCTCCTGCAGTCAAAACACCCTGAACCTGCTCCTGCAGTCAAAACACCTTGAAGCTACTCCTTGGCACTATGAAGCTGAACTTCAATACATCCAATCCTCACCAAATCCATACTAGTTGGGCCTATATTGCATGTGGGCCTTAAATTGAGCCAATGTGAGATTTTGGGCACAACAACTTACAACGTCTGTGACATTTTTAATTCTTGAATTGAATTGAAGAGGTGTTGATGAAGTCGAAAGTCGATCGCATTCCTTCCATAGATTATTTGAATAACACTTCAAATTTCATACAAGTAAAATAAAGCACACAGAATTCATATGGTTTCAAATAAAATGGACAGACACACGCACCTAAATAGTACGTTACACATAATTTAACATCTAGGCCGGCCTTAATTAATCAAGCTTTATATAATGTTCTTTTCCCTCGGCAAAATAACAGCTTTCAGAGGATTCTTCATGACTACAGTAAATGCAAATGTCTCACTCGGGTCGGGTGGGGATCCGGGAACAGGCATCCACTTAAATGCATGCACCATCCTAGCAAGCAAAATGTGAATATGCAATGTACCCAGAGAAGCTGCTGGACAAATCCTCCTCCCTGCACCGAACGGTAACATTTTTATTCCTCGATTTCCGGTCACGTCGACGTCAACACCATCACCGTCTAGAAACCGCTCTGGGATGAACTCCCCCGGGTTTTTCCACATATTCGGATCCTCCGTCACCCATGCAGTGTAGAACTCCACGCTTACATTAGCTGGAATACTGTAGCCTCCAAGCTGAGTGTCTTTTATAGCTGCATGAGACAACAAAAAATGACTAGGCGGACGTCGTCGGAATGTTTCTTTGACAATGGCTCCGAGATAGGGCATTTTTTCGACATCGTTTTCAGTAACAACCCCGTCTACACCAACAACACTGACTATTTCTTTGTAGAGCTTTTCTTGAATTTTTTGGTTCATGACCAAATGAAGTAAAGCCCACTCAACAGTTGTTGCACTTGTATCTGTTCCAGCATTAATCACTTCTGAAACTAGGGTTACTAGTTCTTCTTCACGTAACCGGCCTCGATCAGCTAGGTCAAGATGAAAAAGTGAGTCAATATAAGCAGCACCAACAGGGCTCACCATTTCAGAATTAGGGTTTTCACCATTTTCCACAAAAGCTCTCCTGCTTCTTACCAAAGGAACCAAACACTCCAATTGCTTCTTCCGTAGCTCCTTAGCTTCTTTCAGTTGTCGTCGAAACAACGGTGTCAGAATGGGCAAGAAATCCGGTAGCTTTGGAGTTGTCATCATCATAACATCTTTCAAGATACTCTCAATGTTCTTGATTTTATCTTCACATATTTTAGCACCAAAACACAAGCAAATCAAAATGCTACAAACAGTCAGCCTAAGATTGCTCATGACTTCCACAAATCCCACTTGAGAAGCCTCATCTTGAAGTCTTTTCAAATGAGTCTCCACAGCCCATTTTCTGATCCAACTGCATTCTTTAATTCTTCTAGGGTTTATCAACTCTGTGGCGAAGTTCCGCCGCAGAGTGCGCCACAAAGGACCATATTCAGCTGAATTGATGGCACATTTGCCAACACTAAACAAAAGCCTTATGGGTGAGTCCTCTGGACGGCTAGCAAACAGGGGTCCTTTCTGAACAAGGGCTTCATGGATGAGCTCAGAGCTTGTTACGATAACTAAAGTACGTTGACCCATTTGCATGGTGAAAATCGGCCCATATTTTTTACGATAATCACGAACAACATAAATAAAATGACGTTTTTGGAGAATAACTTGACCAAGGTTGCCAATAAGTGGCCATCCTGGTGGTCCGGGTGGAAGGTTCTTCCGTCTTCCGCCATTGACCGACCAGTATCGCCACCATAGAAGGAGGAAAATGGCAGCTGAAGTGAGGAGAACTGAGTCTACTAACTCCATTGGAAGAGAAAAAGTTATTTGAAAATTGTAGCTAATATACACATGAGGCTCATGTTCTTATAAAGACCTAGCTAGCTAGTGACGTTCTGTATTTAATTGTTTTCTTTATTAGAGTTATTGACGCATTTTAACCATTCAGAGGAAGAAAACGATAGGTCAATATACGACTCGTGGTACAGAAATCAGGCTCAAGATCTCATTATATTCATCTAGGCTGGCTAGCTGCCTTAATTACTTTTGGTGAAATTATATGATAGCGTTAATTCTTAATTATATGATAGGATGCTAGTGAGCCCCTAAATTGAATACTCGATATGTCCCATAATTTTTGTTTTGTTTGACGGGTCAAATTAATCAAATTTTGACCATAAATTATATATAATATCTAATTAAAAATAATTATAAAAATTATAGGGTTAGAAATTATATTCAACCTACTTTAATATGGATATTTCAGATTTTTAAAATTATAAAAGAATAATATACAAGTTGTAGATAAAATTCTATAATTTAACCATCAAAACAAGACAAAAATTATGAGACCAGGGATTACGTGATGTCCGTTTCAAAGCATACACATATTTGTATGTTAATTACCAAACTCTGAAAAATATATATTTAAAAAAAGCACTTAACCTTATTTCTTTTCTAAAAAACCTTGGGTAGACAATCAACCAATTTTAATTGATTAATTAACAAAATCCAAATCAATCATCTTTTTTTCCCAGAAATTAGTGTGCAATCAATTTACATTTGGTTTTTGAAAATTAGTTGCAAGAGATTCACTTAGAGTGCAAACTTTTGTCTATGCATATAAAACTAAACTATATTTGTATGTTTTGTATAAATAGATGTATGCTTCCAAAAAAATAATTGATTGTTATAATTACTAGACGTTTATTGATAGTTGATAGAAATTAATAGATATATGGTTTCGGTTTTCAACGACACAGACATAGTTGATAGTTTTCTCAGTTTTCTGATACGTGAGTACGGGTGAAATATAGGGTTGGCGGTTTCTGGATAGGAATATATATGAATTAAAGAGTTTCATCTACCAAGCTCAGAGTCATGAATATATTGCAGCCTTGCAGGGAAGTATTTACTTTATGTACGGACGGGTTGGAATGGGTATTAAATCTCGCGTTTCTAATCCGCGTAAAGCACTTCAATATTCACTGCTATACCAGCTAAGTCGTATGCCAGTAAATGCAATACTTGGGTTTTAAACGGTACTTTCAATTCTGAAAAAAAATTTAGGGACGATAAGAGGTCGAATGGTAAATTGAAATTGAAGCAAAAATCACTAAGATTGCGTTAGACATTAGGAGTGAGTTAAAAAATATGAACATAGCTGAAAGTCTGAAATTCAATCGACCTGAGACTAATCAAATTACTTACAATGACATAATCAAATTACCTAGAGTATTTTTAATGGGGTAAAACCTTTAACTAAAATGTTATAGTAAAAAATTTACAACTCTATTGGTAC
Source organism: Heracleum sosnowskyi (assembly GCA_030848705.1). Classification (NCBI taxonomy): domain Eukaryota; kingdom Viridiplantae; phylum Streptophyta; class Magnoliopsida; order Apiales; family Apiaceae; genus Heracleum; species Heracleum sosnowskyi. Next base: position 38,719,672 of record CM061243.1, on the reverse strand, counting down.
AAAATCTAAAGTAAAAAATTTAGCCAAGAGTTATTATATTTGCTGAACGTGAACCAACTTGTAATGAAATTAAACATCATCTATTGTCATACTAAAGTAATATATTCTATTTATAATAATTTGAAATAATAAAAACATATTATTTTTAAAATATAAGCAACTATTATAGCCAACTCCATTGGAGCACATAATCAATTTTCCGTCAAACTTGAATCATTTATAAAACAAATTAGAAACATGTATAATATTTTCAAATCGGATACAAATCGAAATACAGGATAAATCAGGTCAATTTACGGCCCAACACTTATGTGTACCCTACTAAAATTTTATTACTCAAAGAATACAGAAGAAGTATCAGTTGATGTAGGGTCGATAAATCAAAACAGTAAGATTAAAGTACCAGTTGATGTAGGATATTAACAGTAATATTGGTTAAATTCGATTGAAATTTTGTAACCAAAATTTGACTACAGTAATATTTTGGTAGGAATAGAGTAATATTTGTTCGTATAATATTAGTTAGGGTCGCGCTCAAATGAGAACTCTCACTATTGTGAGATATGAGATCTAATCATAGCCGTTCATTTAAATACACTATATTAATCTCCCGCCACTCATTAAATTTACAAATATTTTAATTTTTCACCATCCCCACCCATCCACCACCTCTGACCACCGGGAACCTCCATCTCCGGCGACCAATTCCGGCCAACCCAAAAAATCACCACCGGAAATAAAAAATCACCCCACTACCGTCACCTCTGACCACCACCGGAAAACAAAAAATCACCACCGGAAAACATAAATCACCACCATTACAATATTCACAACCACCGTCAATTACCACTATCAACAACACTCCAATCTTCACCATGATATCCGATTCACCAAAATCACAAAATTCTGAATGCAACCACATATAATCGCCAATTTACGAAAATTACCTCAACCAAACCATCACAAACCACCGGACCATCACTACTTCTCGCCACAAACTCTGACCACCAATAACTAATCACCAACAATGTACCAAAATCACCAAAAAAATCATTATAAATCTGCATAAATCACATAATCACCATAATTTTATAAATCATCAAAATCACTAAATAATTTTTTGTAATCACTGCACTTGTCACTGCCATCATCACGACCACCACCATTATCCTCACTGTATACAGACCTCCTATGTTCACACAATTACAAACCAAAATCGCCAGAAAGTTAATACAAATCATCAAAAAAAGTCAGAAAATCACCAACGACGAGTTGCGTTCATGATATTCAGATCTGAAAACGTATAAAAAGAGTGTGATGATGACGACGACGTTGGCATGAAGTAGATCTCGTTGAAATTGTTATAGTGATATATATTTTTGGATCGAATTTGGTGGAGAGAGAGAGAAAGAGGGAGAGAGAGAGAGAGAGAGAGAGAGAGAGAGAGAGAGAGAGAGAGAGAGAGAGATTAATGGCGGTGGCGGTGGTCGGAAGTTATTTTTGAAGAGGGAGGAAGGAAGCGGAGGTGAGGGAATGAAGAGGTAGGTGGGAAATGGGGTTAGTCAGTTAGTTTGATAAAAATAAATGGTTTAGATTTAAAATAATTTAAAAATTATGTGGCTAGGATTAGATCTAATATCTCATATTAATGGGGTTCTCACATGAGCACAAGCCATATTAGTTAATCCCTATCTACTTTTTAAAATATGAATTAATTAATGAATTGTTACATGTGTTTTTGGGTGTAGTGATATATTGCTCACTTTCTCACTTTCTCTAGCTGCACCCTTTCTGCCCCTTTCATCCTCTCTTCTTCTTTGCTCCTCCTTTTTCTTTGACATGTCTCTTCCCCACCACTTCATACCTTCTTTCCCTGATTCCTCTGAATCGGGTGGTGACACATTGATCTGGGATGAATTCCCATTTTGGGACTCAGTTCCCTATGATGTTATCGACGACTCATACCCTGAGTTCATATATGAAATTTTCTTGAATTGTAATTCAAGAGTGACCTCTCCAGATTTCAAAGGAAAAAGGGTTATGTCCTCCATGGACTTAAATATTCCTTTTCCTTCCTCTCCCCTGGAACTAGATTTGAGCACTATGGTGCATCCCCTGGAACTAGATTTGAGCACTATGGTGCAAGGACGAACGCAGTTTGACTCGGTAAAAATTGGGGTGAAAATTGGAATGAATAAGGATCGAAGGAATGAAACAACAGCTGGTTTGGCGGCTGGAGTGGCCTACTCCTTCCCTACTCATCATTCTATCTCGAATAGACATGTGGATGATAATGGGTTTGTTTTCTTTCCAAATGTTAATTCTCAGACCTTGAATGCTAGTCTTGCTGCCCCCTCGACCATTAATATTGATTCTTGTACTAGCTTGTTTAGTTATAATGTGATGAATGTGAATCAGAATTTGAATGAGACTGTTAATGATGTTAATGAATCTGATCTTAATGAGATCAATGTGAATCTGAACTTGAACGAGACTGATAGTGATGTTAATGAAATTGGTTCAGATAAGGTATCTTTGATTGGTTTCTTGATTGGGGATACTCTCCCTCACCTTTTTATGAGGGCTTGTGCCTTTTTAAGATGGGATGACTTGAAGGATATAACTTATAATGATTTGGGTTACTATGAATTTGTTTTTTTGAATGAGTAGAGCATATTGGCTGCTCTTGAGCTAGGGAAAATTGTCTTCAGAGATAGTGTCATGATTCTTAGTAATTAACAAGACAGATTGGGGTTCTCCTTTGCTGACATGGTCTCCCATTTTTCTTGGGTTACCATGTACAATGTTCCACTTACTTTGAAATACCATGATAGTATTTGTTATGTGGCTAGTGGTATTGGGAAACTTATTTGCCTTGACCAGCCTTCCAGGGATTTGAACGATGATGGTACTGATCGGATGCTGATTCATCTAGACCCTCAAGGACACAAACCCACTTGTATTTGGGTGGAAATCTTGGATGATTTCTCTGAATTAGTTTATGTTCCTGTATATGTGACTTATAGAAGCACATCCAGAATCAGAGTGAATTGTTATTACCTTTGCAAGCATGATCAGATGATCTTCAAGGCTGCTACATCCAGAATCAGAGTGACTTATGATGACACTGACTTTCGCATATTCACTCTTAGGCAGGAACAAAGCTTACAGAATGCTATAGACCGTGGGGATCATGGTGAAAACGGTAGGTATGGTGGGCATGGCGATAGGAAGACCCCTGGTAGGAGTCATCATGAATTTGAAAGGGAACAAGAAGATCCAGCGGACCAAGGGGATCATGAGGTGCAAGGGGACCAAGGGAGTTCGGGAAGCCATTTTGGGTTCGAGACTGGCAGGTTGGAAGGGCTGCAGCAAAGACACGAGAGGAACTGATAGAGGAGGTCGGAGAGGTGGGAACCTTGGCAGGAAATTCTGAGTGTTGAGATAACAGTGATCTCCCTTAGTTCAACGACAACAACATCAACAACAACCGCAGATGAAGAATGATGAAGAGGGATTTTAATCTTGGATTTCAATCTTGTATTCCACTAATGTAGTGAACTTGGTATTGTGTCGTGAACTCGTTTATTGTTCTTTTAGGGCCCTATGGTTAAATAGGGCCGCACACGATTTTGTATGTTCTATTTTTAATATTAAAAAAAGTTACCTAAAAAAAATATATAAAGAAAAAGTTAATTAATGAATTGTTAAAAGCATCTCCAACGGTGTTAGCTAAATTGGTTGACTAAAATAATATAAAATATTGATTATGTAAAATTTGCTCAACTTGTAAGGTGTTGTGCTCCACTGAAGTTGGTTATAATGATTGACTATATTTTAAACATAGTATGTTATTAATATTTCAAGTTGTTATAAATAGAATATAATACTTTAATATGGTAATAGATAATGTGGAGTTTCATTACAGGTCTTCGACAAATATATTGGAGATGAGAAAATTTTACACATTGGCTATAAACTTTATTTATGGCATAATTTATCTATTTTTAGCTAATGATTTTCTATGATTGGAGATGTTGTAAGAAGTAGAAAGGAATTACTCTTAGTTAGAGCATCTCCAATGGCATTAATTATATTGATTGGCTAAAAAAAATTAAAATAGGAAATAGTTAAAATTTTGCACAAGGGTAATTGAGTGAACTCCAATGGGATTAGCTATAATTCTTATTGAGTATATTTTTGCTAAACGGTTTTGAGTTTCGACAAATTTGGCCAACGAATCATAATTATCTATAATTTTACCTAAAATTTTTGATGCATTAAAGTGCTAATTTTTTTATATATTATATATATCACATGCTACCTAGATTTTATAACTAAGAACTCCCTGCCATTGAAGATGCTCATATAATCCTTAAAGAAAAACCCTGGTCAAAGTTATACTAACAAAGGTTCAGAAACTAAATCAGTACGAACATAGTTTTGTTTGGCAGTTGAGAATTTGTCTACCCACTAGGTGTAGGTGTGTCACGTGAAAATTGTCGTTGCCCATTAAAAACATAGAAACGTCCCCCAACCAAACCATGTAAAACCCCCTTCTACACATTAGGGTTTCTATTCAGCAGATGAATAATTTAATATATTGTTATATATGGTATTTCACATTTTGTGATAAAAAAACTGTGATATTTCCTCATGAAGTTTTCAGATCTTTTTGATTAACTTTAGAGTTGATGTGAATAATAAATGTAGATGACTGGCTATTTAAATTTGAAGTTCCTAGGGAGTAAAGTTGTTATTCACTGCTACACCACAGCTATATAGCTAGATATAAATGAGAATACTTGATACATATCTGATCGTTTTGATTACTTGTTCAAAAGCAAAAGAAGGTTATGACAATGCCAATCTTCAAATTATTCACAGAACTTCTGAGATAAAGTATGCAATTTGAAGCCAGTGCTCAAAATATTTATATATCGTCAATTTTTGGAAGTCAGCTGGAGAATAAGAAATATATATGCTAGCATTTAGAGTGTTGGAAATAAAAAGTAAAATGCAATTTGATGTCGGGTAGCAGGATTCTGGCTATTATAAAGAATCATGATATTGAGCTCAAACGGAGAGTCCTGTATTTATAAAATAGCAGGGTTCGTAAATGCATGTTTTTATTACCTGACATTGGTAAGTCACCTACCAAGCAGTAAATTATCGGCTGTAATATTAAAACCACATTTATATTTCCACCAGAGGTTATATAATTAGCCTTTGTTTCTGGGCACACATAAAAATTATGAGTGCCGCTGGAATTTATAATTCTAACTAGATTATAATTTTAACAAAAATATGTTTGACATGATTATAGAAAACACGAAAAATAGTAAGGACACCAACCATTTGCGATGCTATAGTATCCTATGTGCTTTTGTAATCAAGATTTGCCTTCTAGATATGTTTGACATGATTCTAGAAAACACGAAAAATAGTAAGAACACCAACCATTTGCGATGCTATAGTATCCTATGTGCTTTTGTAATCAAGATTTGCTATATAAATGCTGCAGAATGCATAACCTGTCAAGAAACGGATCGATTATTTTCAAAGAGTCGAATTCAGCCATAACGGAAAAAAATATTGTTGCTTCTTGTGAAGTTAACTCATGTCTTAATCTTTAGTTCTTGATAAGAAAAAGTAATCAGAACACATCAATATTTTTCGCCTACTGGTAAAATGCTCAATTGTCGCAGGTATACATAGAATTACCAGTAAAAGTAGAAAAATCTTCAAGCTCAGGACTTTTAAATAGTTGCTTGTATTTTGCTAATATTTACATACTTCAGAGTTGTGAATATCAATACAAGTTATTGATGAGCATGTTATGCATTTGGTTGTGGCTGTAACGAAGTATCAGCATCTTGTATCCCAAATTCCATAGCTTGTTGATCGTCCGACATGGTAATTATGTCATTGTTTTCGAAATTTTCAGTGAGCAAGTACTCTAAAGCAGTGGCAACATCACCAATCATAGGTCTTGTATTAGCTTCTTCTTGTAAACACATAGCTGCCACAGCTAGAGCTTGGTAAAGACCTTTTACTGGATATTTATCTTCAAGCAAGGGATCAGCAATTAATCCAAACTTTTTTTTGTCCTTAAATATTGGATGTGCCTGCAAATCCATACAATAATATTAGCGTAGGTTGTCACGAGTTAATCTATAATATGGCATTTGAAAAAGTACAATTATATACAAGCTAGAACAAAACAACATTAATTGCCTCCGAGGTTATGTATCATATCCTTACCCAATTGACTAAATTTTGCTCCTCTGTTGGCCTTGTGGTATCAATAGCTCTTCGTCCTGATAGAATTTCTAGCAACACAACTCCGAAGCTATAGACATCTGACATAGAAGTCGGTTCACCTGTTTGTGTATACTCTGGTGCACAGTAGCCAAAGGTTTCCATCATCGTCATAGACACATGATCTTTTTCCCCCGCTACACCCAACTTAGATAGTCCAAAATCTGAGAGCTTAGGATTAAATTCGTCATCTAATAAAATGTTCGATGCTTTGAAATTTCTGTATACAATTGGAGAGTTGGCAGTATCATGTAAATATTCTAGTCCTTGAGCTGCTCCTTTCACTATTTTCATCCTAGTGTGCCAATCGAGAGGAGGTTTTTTTCCAGACACCTCTGAAAACAGAACAGGCAATAGTTGAACCCTTATTTAAAATGCCACTCGCATTTAAAGATGTTTAGCAAATGAAAATGCTAAAAATATAACAAACTTACCAAAAAGGTGATCTTCTAAAGATCCATTCGATAAATATTCATAAACCAAGATTCTTTGCCGGCCATCTGTGCAATGACCAATGAGATTGACAAGGTTTGGATGCTGAACATGACTTAGTGCCACGGCTTCTTCTAAAAACTCTTTGTTTCCTTGCGTAGCATTCTTATCAAGTTGTTTTATTGCAACAATCTGAAGGACATAAATTAAACACAAGATTGGAACCAGATTTCAACTCAAAATACAGAAGGCAAATGCAGGAGAAAGAGAACACTTAAAGACTTTATTATTGTGCTTCAGCTGTCCTTTGTACACCCTCCCGAATCCTCCATTGCCTACAAGCTTTTTCGGATGGAAATTTTGTGTTGCTGCAGCAAGTTCTCCAAATGTGAAAACTTTAGTCGTAATATCTGCATTTGCATGCTGAGTGCTACCTTTCAACGTTTTCTGTTTATTAAAACCTGATCATTTATTTTATGCATCATTATAATATCCAAAATGCAGATTTGATATTATGCATATAACGTAATAATAACCAAAGGACTCTTACTCCAGTGATATGGCACTCACATGTTATGGTACAATTCAAGCAGCGAGGGCAAATTTATTTACAAGCAAAATAATATAACACATATAAGTTCGATGACATAACAAATTATCTAAGACTCGGCTGTTTTTGAAGGGGAAGACAAATACGGGTAAAGTCTGGGGAGACCAATCCGATGTTTATAAACAAGAAATTTAGAAAAATATATCAGAATTATGAATATCTATTAAGAAATCTGGGGAGTACATAACACAAATGTAAAAGTTGAAACTCTATGAAACCATACACTATTTATAAAAAAAAATGTGTGTAAAGTTTGACGAACCTGCTTTCATCGATACACTTCGGACAATGGAGGACAATGTATCTCCATTGGTATATTTCCAGGAGTTCTTGCAGCCCTGGACAGAACTCCTTGTCCTTAAAGATATCTTCTTCATTTTATTACCTTTGAACAATTATATTGTAATATTGCAGCATAAAAAACAAACTCACTCCAGATATTTTGAATGCTAATTTTATCCTATGTCTTAATACTTTCATGTATCGATTTTCTTTAAATTTTGCGAATGTGAGAGTGGGGGTTAAGCTAAATTGTTGGGTTTTCCAGACATTGACTATTAATATGAGAATCTCCTACATTTTCTAACTAAATATTGTTGGATGCACCTAGATTTTCGTTAGCACATCTTTTCCTTGTTTTTTTTCTGGTATCTGTGTGCTATTTTATATTTTAACCAATCTGTTCTTAGCAATGTTAAATGCAATGAAATCATCAATGCCTCGTTGGAATTAAAATCACAGAAATCCGATATGAATTAAAAAAAGAAGACGATCCCTGAAACTATGAAGCCATTTCACCGATTTATGGTTATCATAAAGAATGCTTTTAGCAGAAAAGATCAACATTCGGGTTCTTCCATATTTTTTGATCAAGTTCTATGTTTGATCGGTTGCCTGGTAACAATACATAGACTTGGTTATTATGCAAGACACGTAGACACTGCGCACATTTGTTGAATCCTAACAGCAGTAGTAAATAATAAACCATTTGCTCTATTAAAAGCCCATGCATTAGGCTATGCATGCCTGGAGAGCCATTATGCAGTCTAAAGCTAATTTAGGCGAACTCATCATTTCCGATTGGTTACAACTTACAGACATAGTGGCAGCTCGAGCAACAGAGATCTCAGTACCACTTAAAAAACTTTGAAACATTATACCAGCCTGCAGAAAACTTGGTTAAATGTATTGATCTTCTTCTACAGGCGGAGGAGCAACTCTCCAATTCACATGCCCTTCAGCAACTATAGGGTCATCTGGAAAAACTAATTTAATGAAAATATCAATCTTCAAAGCACCTTATAAATATATTTGTATAGTAAAACTTTGATAATGAAAGAAACACTGCACACACACTTTTATTGCACTGGATAGTAAAGCTACAGCTTGTATATTTGGTACACACACTAGGCTACTGCCGTTTCTAATACTAGAGCTTCAGCTCTGTTTTTCTCTGTTCTGTTTCGATATAGATTAACTGCTCAAGTAAAAATAATTAATATTTTGGATTATATAATTGTGACCGCCTTCCATGTTACTATGATCTTGCCAAATATTTTTGAGTAATCAAAAGTGACTTCTCTGGTGTGCCAACACTGCAGTTGCTTTACAGTTTGTTTTGTCCTGTTTATCAGGAATTGACCATGTAGGTTTATTTTAGAACGTTTTTGCTTAATATTCTTTAACAAAACATGATTGGACGGGGGGGTGTGCTTAATTAGTCGTGTACTTTGTGATGTCTATATCTTAGAAATTCAGGGGATAGTTTTTTTGAATATTAAACAAGGATTTGTATTTTGGTAGTGTTGTTTCATTTTATTGTAAACATCTGCAAATCTCTGGATAATCAGGCCCATTATCATTCAAAGAAATCCCTTACAGATGGCGCCAGAGGAAGCTGATCTAAAAAAATATAGAGGAAACTCTAATAAAATATAAAAGAAGCAAATCACTCCAGTATAGTACATGCATGGTCGTTTACTATAGGGTAGGTAGGGCGACCTGGGACACTCTGGGAGGCTGAGACCCCAGATTATTTAGAGGGTAATATAGTTAGCTAGTTAGCTGCCTCTCTTGTACAGAAAAATAAGAGCAACACAACCCCCATAGAAATCATACGATCTTACCATTTCCGTACGTTTGTGTTTGTATCTCTATGTCTAAGATTAGGACCAGAGCTATACTGTTATACTGAAGTGTACCTGTTCCTGAAAGGAAAGTTCGAGGAGAGTTATACAAATCCAGGAATCCCGAAGCAGGATCAAAATAACTTCTATGAAAATCTAGAAAGGTTTTCTCAGAAGTTGGAGGCAAATGATAAGGGCTGAAAATAACCCTAGAAGCATAATTAATGATGTATTAATTAGACCTAGATTGGTCCAAGAGTTAGGCCCGATAAATGAGGTCCGAAACCCTAACTATTTATTAATTTCGTAATTAATAAATAAAGAAAATGTACAGCTCATAAAAAGAGTCCAAAGTATGTTAAATTCTTCAAAGATTAGCCACCAAGGCATACAAACCTAATAGGAGCCAGCCTCCTACAAAATTGGATTCACAATCTTATTCTAAGAAGGTGACTTGACCCCCAAGTCACCTAATTCTTCCCTAAATGCAAGGCTCCTAACGCCTATATAAAGGACCTGATCCTTTAAATTAGAACTACGTTTTTTGGCTTGATTCTCAGCATTGATTGAGATACGTAGGCATCTTGTGAGGACAGATTTAGCCACGAAACACGAGACCAGCCATAAAAGCTTGAGAGCTCTTAAACCCTAGTATTAAAATTCGTAAGTGCAGATTTCATTCCACAACATTTGGCGCCGTCTGTGGGAAGACAACATCAACCATGGCAAATAAACGAAGAACAAATCGAGAAACTCAAAATTCTGAAGGGCTCCCTCTTACCTCTGAAACAGAGACTCACGGAAGCCAACCGCCGCCAACTACTGGCACTCAAGTGGTGAGTATCCCCCTCACCACTACTCAAGAACCAAAAATCCCAATTTCGGTTGAAGGGACTAATCCCCTGCAAATGGTCGTTCATGGACCTAATCCTCAAGAGACTACTCTCCAGCAACCAATCACAACCTCCCCACTACTCATGAATGCACCACGTGGCCTTCAACTTCACACCACGGACCTTCCCCAATACACGACTCAAACCCTCGGGATGCCAACCTATGGTATGTCACCTCGACCCACGGTGGGGAGTAGTGGTATCAATCGAACCTACCATGAAGCATATGTGCCCCCTTATATTCAAGGTCTGGGACCAGCAAACTCAAATTCGACAGACCCCCTTGATTCAAGACTACTCAGGTCCCTATATTGAGGAGAAGAATTATTCAACTGGAGATAAAAGGGATGTTACCTCAAGGAGGAGACGTTCTTCCCAAACAAACCGGGAACAACCCCAAACCACTAAGGAAAGGATTGCGGCCCATGAGACAGAGGCTGCAAGACTCAAGAAAGTACTAGCGGAAGAAGAGGCTGCAGAAGCACAAAGCCAAGCAACTGGAAGAGTCCCGGTGATCAATTTAGATCCTGCACCGAGAAGAACCAAGAGGGCTGAAGCCCCAAAGGGTGATCCTACTGTGTTGTTACCCTTAGGAGATCCTGATGATCCTACACCGCCTTTTACTCAGGATATTATGAAAGCTAACATATCTAGAAAATTCAAGATGCCAACAATAAAAGCTTATGATGGAACAGGAGATCCCGCAAATCATGTAAGAACTTTCTCTAATGCACTGTTGTTACAGCCTACCAATGATGCAGTCAAATGCAGAGCGTTTCCACAAACCCTGGCGGGCATGGCTCAACGTTGGTACAGTCGTCTCCCTCCTAATTCTATTAGATCTTTTGAGGAACTGAGCAAGGAATTTATCAATCAGTTCGTCAATGGAAGGGTGCATGAGAAGAGTTATGCATCACTCATGGGAATCCAACAAGGTAAGAATGAAGCCTTGAGGGGTTACATAAATCGATTCACTAGAGAGGCTTTGAAGGTCCCAGATCTGGAGGACAAAGTAACAATGATAGCCCTACAGTAAGGAACCACTGATGATCATTTTAAAAGGTCCTTGGCTAAGGATCCACCGAAAAACATGTTAAAGTTACAAGAACGGGCTGGAAAATATATCAAGGATGAAGAAAGCATGAGGAAATATGAACCTGCTGCTGGCGGAAGCGGGAACACAAAGAAAAGAAAAGAGACTCAAGAATATGATGTTAAGGAAAAGTATCCTAGGACATCAAAGGATTCCGACTCTCCACCTAAAAAGAACAATTTTGGACCAAGGTTCACGAAGTATGCAAGATTGAACACCCTTAGAAGCCAAATTCTGATGGAAATTGCAAATGAGGAAGATTTTCGATGGCCGAAGCCACTGAGGACTGACTTGTCTAAAAGGAATCAGAATCAATTATGTCGATTCCACAAAGAAGTTGGTCATGATACCGATGATTGTAGACAATTGAAAGATGAGATTGAGTTCCTGATTCGAAGAGGAAAACTCGATAAGTTCACTAAAGATGGGAATCGAGGAAATCAACGAGGAAACTATGAAAGGAAAGATTATGACAGAAGGGACAATGATCAAGATCGTAATCCCAAACCCCGAGGGCCCGTCATCAACATGATATTTGGAGGACCAACTGCTGCTGGGTTCTCCCGAAACTCAAGAAAAGCTTATGCCCGAGAAGTAATGACTGTTGTAGGAGAAGCACCGAAGCGTGCTAGAACGGAAATAACAATAAGTTTTGATGATTCTGACTTAGAGGGAGTGAAATTTCCCCATGACGACCCCCTAGTCATCATACCTGTGATAGGCAATTCTGAGACGAAGAGGGTTTTGGTTGAGAATTGAGCTTCAGTAGACATCTTTTTCCATGATGCTTTCATCAAGATGGGCTACCCTCGAATATTGCCATATATGGATTCAATGGAGTGAAATCAAAGGTGGAAGGTACAATCCAACTCCCTATGACAATGGGACAAGGTTCGAAGACAACTACTCAAGTGTTGAACTTTATAGTTATAAAGGCAACCTCAACTTACAATGCAATTCTGGGAAGGACGGGTCTTCATGCATTCAAGGTTGTTGCCTCGTCTTACCATCTGAAAATCAAGTTTCCAACAAGAAATGGGATTGGTGAGGAGCGATGTGATCAAAAAATGGCTAGAAGTTGTTATGTAGCTGCATTGAGGCCTAATGGAGTCGGGGGCAGATTCTCCCCATTGAAGACATGGATACCAGAGATAATGAAGAAAGAAGAGGGAAACCGGCTGAGGATTTAATTCCAATTCACTTAGTTCCTGGTGAACCAGAAAAGGTTACTTACGTTGGAGCATTGTTACCTGAACCCTTGAAGGGCAAAATTATATCTTTTCTTCAAGAAAACAATGATGTTTTGCCTAGACAGCGGCCGATATGCCAGGGATTGATCCCTAGTTAATAACTCATAAGTTGAATGTAGATCCCGAAAGGAAGACGGTGAAGCAAAAGAAGAGAAACTTTGCTCCAGAAAGGCAAGAGGCCATAAAGCAGGAAGTAGATAAGCTCTTGGAAGCAGGTTTCATTGAAGAAATTCAATTTCCTGAATGGTTGGCTAACCCGATAATGGTCAAGAAAGCCAATGGAAAATGGAGGATGTGTGTTGATTTCACAGACTTGAACGACGCATGTCCTAAGGATTGTTTTTCCTTGCCAAGAATTGATACTCTAATAGATGCCACAGTTGGGCACGATATTTTGAGTTTCATGGATGGCTTCAGCGTATACAACCAGATCAAGATGCACAAGGATGACATCTCCAAGATATCTTTTATCACTGACTTTGGTGTTTACTGTTATTTGGTTATGGCATTTGGACTCAAGAATGCAGGTGCGACATATCAAAGATTGGTGAACAAAACTTTTGAACATCTGATTGGAAAGACTACGGAAGTCTATATGGACGACATGTTGGTTAAAAGCCTTGATAAGGCGGATCATGTAAACCATCTACGAGAAGCATTTGAAGTGCTGAGGCACCATAGGATGATGTTGAATCCAGCTAAGTGCGCCTTTGGCGTAGGGTTAGGAAAGTTTTTAGGCTAACCCCGATAAAATCAAAGCAATTCTGGACATGGAGCCTGTTAGATATAATTGTTGATGATTATTTATCAGTGTTTAAGCAACAGGTACTCATCAGAGTTTATGCTAGAAGCCAGTCAGAGTTTGATAAAGTCTGACGGGATGAGAGTTTATTTAGCTGTCGGTGCTGACATTGAAGATTCTAGAAGCAATATATCTTGAAGATGGAAAGAAGCAAGATATATTGAGATAGCTAAAGAAACGGGACAGAAGACAAAAGCAATCCTAAATTGATATAAATTGTATAGCTAATTTATAGGAATATCAATTAGAGATTGATTATGTAACTGTGTACTATATAAACACAGAAAGGTTAACCCTAAAAGGGATGCGAATACTGAATACATTATTCTTGTAACCTAGCAGCTCTCTGTGATATTTTACATCACTGAGAGAAGAGTTATTTAATATAATTCAGTTTATTGATCATAAACAGTGTTCTTGATTGTCCTTCTCATACATATATTGATTATATATTGTGTATTCGGCCTAACAATTGGTATCAGAGCCAAGGCTGTTTAATATATACAGTTTTACGATTCAAACACAAGTATAATCATGACTGAACAAATTCCAACCGGTGCAGCTCCTGAAAAGGTTTGTTAGATCAGAATTCAATGATCGTCAGAAGCTAGACTCAACTGATCAGGATTGCTGACGTCATCAGTATTGCATGGTCATCAGTATTTGATCAAGCGTCAGTATCTTATTGATCATCAGGATTCCTACTCAGACTATGATCAGGATTGATCATCAGGACTTGAAGCTGATCAGGATTCCTACTTCGAGTTATATTTGGAGTCTAGATAAACATGGAAGTTTATTCTATTTGTTCCTGGTTTGTAGAATGCAGCTATCGATTAAAGATATGTTTCTATCTTTGTTATGATTAGGACTTATCTTGTTATTGATAGAGAAGCTGTGTGCACTATATAAACACAGTCTTGGTTTCGATTTATGTATTCATTCGAGAGAGAACATAATCGAGGGAATCAAGAGAGAAGCTCTTAAGAACAGAATTTCTTGAGAGAGTTTTTGTAAGCTAGCAGCTCTTAAGAACATCAGAATTTCTTAAGAGAGTTTGTAACAGTTTTATATCGAAGTTAATAAAGCTGTTATTGTTATTGTTATTGATCTTTCATATTTGTGTTATATAAAGTCGAGAATCTTATACAATTGTATTCAACCCCCTTCTACAATTGTTATTTACTGGGCAACAATTGGTATCAGAGCTAACTGATTTAATTCTGAATCAGATACGATCTAAAGATGTCGACAACCAAGTATGAAAGCATGAAGATTCCCATCTTGAAGATATCAGAATATCCTACATGGAGGGTAAAGATGCTGATGTACCTGGAGGCTATGGATCCTGACTACTTGGACAGGATTCGTGATGGACCATATATACCAACAAATTTCGTAGAACGAACAGATACAGTACTAGAACATTATGTGGTCAAAGCTAAAGCTGAATGGACTCCAGAAGAAAAAGCTCATGTACTCAGGGAACCAAAGATAAAGAATATCTTGCATAATAGCCTTGATGCTGTTATGTCAAACAGAGTGATTGCATGCAAGTCTTCAAAAGAAATCTGGGATACTTTGGAAACTCAGTGCCAGGGATCTGCATCTGTTAAGAAAAACAGAAGGGCTCTATTGATTCAAGAATATGAGCAATTCGATGCAAGACCTGAAGAGAGCCTGACTGATCTATATGATAGATTTCTGACACTATTGAACAGCTTATCCTTAGTTGACAAAGTATATGAAACTGAAGATTCAAACACCAAATTTCTTAGAGCTTTACCTGAAGAATGGGATACTCAGACCTCAATCATTAGACACCAGTATGATCTGAACATTGTGTCTCTTGATGAGATCTATGGGATGCTAAGAACTCATGATCTTGAAGTTCAACAGAGAAAGAACAAGAAAAGCAGCAAGGCAAAGTCGATTGCTTTGAATGTAGAAGCAAAATCAAAAGGGAAAGCTATGGAGGTCTCTAGAAGGAAAGCAAGAGAAGCTGAGTCAGATCCTGACGACTCTTCATCAGATACTGATGGCAATCCTGATGCCAATACTGGTGATGAATCTTCTGATTCAGACATGGAAGAGATGGTTGCTATGATTGTCAGAAACTTCAGAAGGATGAAGTTCAGGAAGAATAGAAGACAAGGCAACTTTCAGAAAAAGACCTTCAAAGCAGACAAAGACAAGTATATCAAAAAGGACAGCAAGGGTAGCAAATTTGACAAGTCCAAGGTTAGATGCTACAAGTGTAATGGTATGGGTCACTTTGCTTCTGAATGCAACAAGACAAAGGCACTCATCACATCAAGCAAGGATTGGATGGACTCTTCCTCAGAATCTGATACTGAGGTAGTCAACTATGCGTTAATGGCCAATGCTGATGTAACTGCTGCTCCTGATGATAAGGTACTAAATACTATCTTTGATTTTGATACTGATAATGCTTCTGAGTTAAGACGTTTTCTAAAGTCATTACATATTAGCTTTAGAAGTCAAACTGCTGAGAATACTAGAATCTTATCTGAGATGTCTGACCTTAGAAAGAGGAATGAGATATTAGAAGCTGAATTTTCTCGTATGCAAGAAGTACAAAAAGAATGTGATAATGCTAAACACATGCACCTAGAGATGACATCTAAATGTACTTCCCTTGAAAAAGAACTTGAATTTGCTAATGAGAAAATCAGAACCTGGACAGACTCTGGTAGGAAATTTCATGAGATTAATACCTCTAAGAATTGGAAAGAGTGTCTAGGATATAAGTCAGATGAAGATAAGAAATTAGCAGAGAAAATTGTCATTGATGAGACAGTCAGTCCAAAGACCTATAGACATGTTATAGACTCAACCAAATCTAAGATTACTCCTGTTAATTTTGTTTTTGGTAAGGATTCCAATTCTACTTTTGAAAAGGGATCTTCTTCTACTCAAGGAATTAAAATTATAAAGTCTAAACCTGTCATGAACAAAGTCACTAAGAATGTAGGTCTATTGTCTCAAAAACAGCTTAAGGATAAAATCTGTGAGGTTACAGATAAGAAAAAGGAAGCTACTGTTAAGAGAAACAAGAATGGTAAAGTTGGGATCAATAAAGAGAATGGTTATAAATATATCCCAAATGCACCTAGAAAGTGTTGTTTTAACTGTGGTAACTCTAATCATCTTGCTATTGATTGTAAAAAGAGTAAGAAGAAAATTGCTGAAATTCCTAAATCTGATGTGAGGAATAGATCAGTACTCTATAAACCGCAGAAGTCCTGTTTTCATTGTGGTAGTCTATGGCATTCTATTTATACATGTAAAGAGTATCATGATTTGTACTATAACTTTTATGATCCATTGCCTAAGCTTGAAAGTAGTACAAAGTCTGATAGAACTGAAAATGTCATAGTGAAGCATGCTTTTGTTAATACTGATACTGACAAAGCAAATCCTGATGGAGTAAATCCTGTCAGGACTGCTAAAGTCAAAAAGTCTTCTGCTGTTAAATTTAATAAAATGCATGAACAAGGAATCCAACAAGTGTGGGTTCCTAAACATTCTGACTAGTGTTTTACTATTCTGATGCAGGGTAAAAAGAAAAATGTGTTAGTCATGGATAGTGGATGTTCTGTGCACATGACTGGAAACAAAGCCCTGTTATCAGAATATGAGGAAAAAGCTGGCCCAACTGTGTCTTATGGAGATGGCAACATTGGACAAACCTTGGGATATGGCAATATAATCATTGGAAATGTCATCATTGAAAAAGTAGCTCTAGTGAAGGGACTAAAACACAACTTGTTGAGTATTAGTCAAATCACTGACAGAGGTTATCATGTCAATTTCTATTCCACACATTGTGAAGTAGTCAGTAAAGCAACAGGGAAGATAGCACTAACTGGCTACAGGCATGGTAACATATATGAAGCCAACATTCTCTCAGATACTGATGGCTCCCCTACATGTTTCATCAGTAAAGCTTCAGTAGATGAAAGTTGGAATTGGCACAAGAAGCTTTCTCATCTCAACTTCAGCAACATCAATGAGTTGGTTAAGAAAGAGTTAGTAAGAGGATTACCTAATGTCTTATATACACCTGATGGACTCTGTGATGCATGCCAAAAAGCAAAACAAAGAAGGACATCATTCCAGAGTAAATCAGAATCCTCTATTGAAGAACCATATCACATGCTACATCTTGATCTGTTTGGTCCAGTCAACATCATGTCCATCAGTAAGAAAAGGTACACTCTTGTAATTGTTGATGAATATTCTAGATTCACCTGGGTGTATTTTCTGCATAGAAAAGATGAAACTCCTGAAGTTCTGTTGGATCATGTGAGGATGATTGAGACAACCACAAAGTACAAAGTCAAGATTCTGAGAAGTGATAATGGTACTGAATTTAAGAATTCAAAGATGGAAGAGTTCTGTAAATACAAAGGAATCATTCAACAATTCTCTGCTCCTGGCACACCTCAGCAAAATGGAGTTGTAGAAAGGAAGAATAAAACTCTTATTGAAGCTGGCAGAACTATGTTGGAAGAAGCTAAATTACCTACATATTTCTGGGCAGAAGCAGTCAACACAGCATGCTATACACAAAATCTTACATTAATAAACAGACATGGTGTTACTCCTTATCAATCACTCAAGGAGAAGAAACCAAGTCTGAAGCATTTGCATGTGTTTGGCTGTAAATGTTTTGTTCTCAGAACTCATCCTGAACAGCTAGGGAAATTTGAAACAAAGGCTGATGAAGGAATATTCATAGGTTATCCTACATCAAGAGCCTTCAGAGTTTTTAATTTGAGAACAAGAACTGTCATGGAGTCAATACATGTATCTTTTGATGATAAGAAGATAACTGGAATCATTGAAGACTCGCATGATAGATTGTTATTTGAAAATGAAGCTTCCAAGGAACCTGAAGAAAGTGAATCAGAAGCTGTCCATTCATCCAGTACTGACGGGTCACCAAATCCTGATGACTCACCAGGTACTGATGGTGCTAATACTGATGATGCAAACAACAGTGATACAACTAGTAGTGCTAATGTTGAGGGGGAGCAACGGCATTCAACTACAAGTTCAGAGACAACTCAATCATCAGGACAGAATTCTTCAGATACTGATTCAAGTGAAGATCCTGATAACACATCAGGAGGGCATAGCAATAATTCAGGGAGAGCTTCAAATCAATCAAATTCTTTCAATCAAGTTAACACCAATCCAGGGGGAGCATCTACTTCAAGAAACAATTTGACACCAGCAAGGAAATGGACAAAAGATCATACTCCTGATTTGATAATTGGAGATCCTGATGCAGGTGTTCAAACAAGAAGTGCAACTCAGAATGAATGTTTATATAATAACTTTTTATCCAAGGAGGAGCCTAAGAAAGTTGAATATGCACTTAAAGATGCTGATTGGGTTACTGCAATGCAAGAAGAACTGAATGAATTTGAAAGGAATGAAGTCTGGAAACTGGTACCAAGACCAAAGAATAGATCAATTGTTGGTACAAAGTGGATTTTCAAGAACAAGACTGATTCTGATGGAGTCATTATCAGAAACAAAGCTAGACTAGTTGCAAAGGGGTATTCCCAACAAGAGGGAATTGACTATGATGAAACTTTTGCTCCTGTTGCAAGACTAGAAGCCATCAGGATATTTCTTGCTTATGCAGCACATAAGAAATTCAAGGTTTTCCAGATGGATGTTAAAAGTGCTTTCTTAAATGGTGAACTGGAGGAAGAAGTTTATGTTGAACAACCTCCTGGTTTCATTGATCCTAAATATCCAGATCATGTCTACAGACTGGATAAGGCACTTTATGGACTAAAGCAAGCTCCAAGAGCATGGTATGAAACCTTAGCTCAATTCTTACTGGAAAGTGGATTCAAAAGAGGTGCAATTGATAAAACTCTATTTTATTTGAATCATGGTAAGGAGTTGCTGTTAGTTCAGATTTATGTTGATGATATCATTTTTGGGTCAACAAACAATAAGCTGTGTGAAAAGTTTTCCAAGCTTATGCAGTCAAGATATCAAATGAGCATGATGGGAGAAATGAGTTACTTTCTGGGTCTTCAAGTTAAACAGACTGATGAAGGGATTTTTATTAATCAGTCTAAATACACAAGGAATTTACTGACAAGGTTTAACATGCAAGACAGTACTCCTGCTTCAACTCCCATAGCTACAGCTACCAAACTTGATCCTGATCAAGGTGAAGAGGTAGATGTAACTCACTACAGAGGAATGATTGGCTCTTTATTGTATCTCACTGCCAGTAGACCAGATATCATGTTTGCAACCTGTCTATGTGCAAGATTTCAAGCAAAACCTAGAGAACCACATCTGATTGCAGTCAAAAGAATTTTCAGATATCTCAAAGGCACTTCTTCACTTGGCCTTTGGTACTCAAGGGAATCAGATTTTGGGTTGTGTGGTTATTCAGATGCTGATTTTGCAGGATGCAGAATAGACAGGAAAAGTACTTCAGGAAGTTGTCAGTTTTTGGGTGGAAGACTAGTTTCATGGTTCAGTAAGAAGCAGAAATCTATTTCCACTTCAACTGCAGAAGCTGAGTACATTGCTGCAGGAAGTTGTTGTGCTCAGATAATGTGGATGAGAAATCAGTTGTTAGATTATGGCCTGTCATACTCAAAAATCCCTATTTATTGTGATAACCAAAGTGCTATTGCAATGACAGGAAATCCAGTTCAGCATTCTCTTACTAAACACATAAGTATCAGATATCACTTTATAAGAGAACAGGTTCTGGAAGGAACAATTGAACTTCACTTTGTTCCTACTGATCAACAACTAGCTGATATATTCACCAAGCCACTACCTGAAGCTACTTTCAATAAATTGGTGAATGAACTTGGAATGATGAATTTTGAGAATTTCTGAGGAAAAGCTACAGAGAGGAAATCCTGATAACTGTCAAATCCTGATGGTTATTCAGAAAGGTATGTATCTTTGATCAAATCCTGATAGGACTCAATCCTGACAGGAAGTCAACTGGTCAATCCTGATGTACAGGTCAGTATTTCATTACTTAATTTGTGCCTAATTTTTCGTCAGTATCTGCTGATGGACGTTTGAGTTTTAGTAGGACAACTGTATGCGCGCGTGTGTTGCACTATTATAGATATATCAAAACATACACATAAAAGGCGGTGCAGATTTATTTAAATGACACACGTAATCTGTCCACTAATTCTTTGTGCACAAATCATATTTTGCCACCTGTCTTTGAGAGTAATATTTTGTTTTAACAAAATACTTTTTATTGGTCTACATCGTTAATTACTCTCTTATCATCAGTTTTTCGTTTTCTATCTCTCTCGGTGCTTTCATACCCTAATTGCTTCAAATCTTAATTCTCGAGTTTTCAAAAGCATTACAATGGCATCTTCATCATTCATGAACAAACAAACAGTGATTAGTGGTGTTACATTTGCCACTAACAATTTTGTGGCTATTCTAAATCATCAAGATTTACCCAATGAGTTTCATATCATTCAAGATTTTCTAGCTTCAAGCCCATTGAAGTTTGCTTTAACAGAACCTGCAAGTGTTTCTTTTAAGTCTGTAATGCAGGTGTGGAACTCAGTTACTTTTGATAAAGGGCATTCTGATACAATCTTGATGAGTTTTGAATATAATGGAACTACTCACTATGTGACTCCTACAATTGTGGAGGAAGCCCTGCATTTACCCGTTCTTGGTGATGCTATTCCTGCTAATGTTTCGGACTCTACTCTTTTTGAGTTTGTTACAAAGTTGGGCTACAATGGTGAAGTAAAGAGATATGGAAATCTCTTCAGGACAAAGCTTAAGAAGGAATGGAATTTCTTCTTTGATACAATCAGCCGCTGTTTCCTGAACAAGACATCAAATTTTGATGCTCTTCCATCAGGATCTCTTAAAATTGGGTACTCTCTTATCCATTCTACAGTGTTTGATTATGGGTCTTTTATCTTAAAAGCTTTAAGTGATAGGAAATCAGATAAATTGGGTTCTGTCTGTTTTCTTAGATTTTTACAGTTGATATTTAATCACTTATGTCCTAATGTTGTTTTTGAGGATGATGTAGTTCTACCAATCTGTAGAATTACTGAGAATAATATTAAGTCCTTAGTCAACAGTGATAAGGCAAATGGTTTCATAGGAAATGCTTTTATTCCTGATGAGGTTAGGTTTTTCTTACATCAGAAAATGCCTACTCGTTATGGACTACTTTCTAATGCTATGGGGCAAGGCCCAACCCACCTTGTTCCTGACACAAGCATGCAACCTAAACAGTTTAAACAGTTAACAACCACCTCTACTGTCTCTCAAAAGACTTTAGTTGTAAAATCAAAGAAATCAGCTAGAACTGATGTGTCTGGAAGGCAATCAGGTTCAAAGGATTTTTCCTCTACACCTCTCACTAAAAAGAAGATACAAGGGGGTGTACAAGGGGTCCTGGTCAAGAAAGCTGATAAGGTTGTTAAGAATGTTCCTGTAAAAAGGAAGTTAAGGTTGATTGATGAAAGTGATTCAGAGGATGACTTACCTATATCCTCTGTGATGAATGTGAACAAGGAAGTTGCTGATACTGCTACTAAAGCTGTGGTACCTTCATCAAAACCACAAAAGACAAGGAAATTATCAAAGAGCAGGTATCATATTCCTTTGACAGTGCAAATGAAGGATACTGATATTCAGACATCAAATCCTGATGAGTCATCTACTCCTGATGCTCTAGCAAATCCTGATGTTAGTATTCCTGATGCAACAACAAAAGTTGTCTCTATATCAGACTCTCCAGCCTCTCCATCTCAGATTAGAGAAATTTCTTGGGAGAAGGTTTCTACAACTGCTTCCTTGGTTGGTCTTACACCTACATCAAAGAAAAAGAGGAATGCAGAAGAGTTAGTCTATCAGAGACAGAAGAAGCTGAAAGGATCAAGCCCACAAGAACCTGAATTTCAGAGTAATTCAGCAGCTACTGTTGATCCTGCCACACAAGAACCACTCAATCAAAGTTTGGGTGAAGGCTTAGCTAGTGGAATGGTCACACAAGAACCATTTTCTCAAAGGGAGAATGAAGACATCAACATTCCAGCTACACAAGAACCATCTTCTCAAAGTGAAGATGCAGGCAAAGCTACAGCTTCTGTTGAAAGATTGGTCGAGAACATTGTCAATGAGGGAAGCACACAAGAACCTTTAACTCAAAGTGTTGAAGCAGCTTCTGAACCTCAAGCTCCACAAGAACCATTGGTAGCAAATACTGATGCAAGCATATCAAATCCTGACGATGTTCATCCTGACGCTAGTGGTGCTCCTGATAATGAACCTATTTTGATTGAGCCACTTCGTTCAAGACCGATGGATCATCCTATCTCAGAATCACAGGATAAACTGAAAGGTATTGCAATTACTGATCCTGATATATCTCATGGTTCTGATGATGATAATTCTGATGATGATAGTGATGATGATAATGAGAATCGAAAAGAGAAGGAACAGCTTGCTACAGCACTCAAAATTAGTCTTGGAACTAATTTTGGTTCATCAAGTACATATATGGCTAGCAATGCTTCCACTGGGAAAGATCAGAGACAAGATTTTTCTATTCCTTCCTTTGATCCTGCAGAGGCATTTAGACAGAATGAATGGAACAATTCATGGCACAATTCTGATGAATCTATCAGTTTTTCTTCTGCTATTGGACATGCCTATCATGCAGTAAAATCTATAGAGAATCAAGACTTGAAGAATCATCTAAAGGCTACAACTTTGTTATCCAAGAGCCTGAAAAGTGAGATTGATTCTATCAAGGGTTCAACTGAAAAAGTGAGGACTGATATCTTTAATAATTTTACAAAGGTGCCTACTACTTTACAACTGAGGGTAGTGGAATCCCAAGTGAAATCTGTTGTTTCAGAACAAACCTCCATCAAACAAAGAATTGATTCTCTGGATACTAAGGTAACTGAAATTCAAGCCTCTCTTTCCTTAATTTTGCAATTATTGTCAAATCCTGATGTCAAAAAGGGGGAGAAGGTTATTCAGACAAAATGTACACCTAATCTAGTATTAAGAAATAATGATGATGATACTGGAGATGATGGTGGTAACAAAGTGATACAAGGAGAAACCTCTGATGCTGCGGTTTTGAAGTCTACAATTCAAACTTCTCAAAGTCAGACTACGCAGTCAACTCATGTTTCTGATTCTGGAGTTAAGACAGTAAGAACATTGGTGCAATCTCAGATCCTGACGGAAGATCAAATCCTGACACCTGGTCATGGACACATTCTTGCTACAATTCCTGAAGGTGATGAAGATGTGATTATTGATAATCCTGAAGATGCATCAAATTTATTCCAGAAGTTTTCTACAAAAGATGGCAGAATTGTTACTCTATATCACACTGATAAAAGAGTTCAACAATTATATGCAAGAAAAGCACTCTCTACAGCAAGTGAAGAATATCCAGATCTCTCACATGAAGAATTCTTGAGACTACAAAGAGAGACAATGGAAAGCTATACTGCTCCTGCTAGAGGTAGAGGAAGCAGAGGTAGGAGAGGTGCTAGAAGAAGTAGAAGAGGTTCTTCAACTCAAACAGTACCTAGACAGACAAGGTCTAGAGGGTTAAGAATTGAAGAAATTTCTGAACCTATTCAAACTCTAGTAGTTCCTGACAGATCTACTTTTGGTGATGATGGAATTGTTGAAGAAGAACCTGAATTGAAAAGAAAATCAAGTAAATCAACTCTCAGCAATACAAATCAAATTGAAGATTCTAATCCTGACAATATTCAAGATCCTGACGAATCTGAAATTCTGCAAGAGGTTGATTTGATAATCTTATCTACTGTTGTTGATTGTCACAACAAAGAAGTAGATGAAGAAGAAGAAGCCAGAAGAAGAGATATTACAAAAAGAACATATGAAGATTTCAATCTCTATCTACAAAGGCTTAAAATTTCAAATGAAAGACAATGGAGAAATTCAAGCAGACAAGAATCTTTACTGGAAAGAAGCTATGTTTTTGAAAAGGAAAAGGATAAGAAGTGGAAACATATTAGCACATTAAGTTGTGATACACCTATCAATTTTCAATCTGGTGGAATTATTACAAGCGCTTCAAGTGTTGTTGTTGATTTGTCTGATATGGCTAGATCAAAAACACTCTGGTTAAAGATGTTTTCAAATCTGAAGCAATTGTCAAGTAATTCAAGAGGAGGTATTGGACACAGAGATGGTGAATATCTGAATATGTCATATGTTGATCCTTACTCCTTGACAGAAATTGGAGGTACTCTAACTTCTGAAAACCTGAACAATTTATTAGCTGTTGATATAGTTATAGATTGTCATGATGGTTTTGAAAAGAAAGAAAAGCTTCTGTACTTCATGAAAGATGGTAGTGTGAAGATTCTATCTATTCAAGATCTGCTGATGAAAACTACACAGGAACTGAAATATGTTCACTATCTGTTAAGATGGAAGAACCAAGTGTACAAAGTATGGGCTGACATGATTTTGTCAACTATAAGAAGAAGACTGGATGGAAACAGTAATTTCAATGGTAATTATATTCCCATGTACTTAAATCAAAGAGGTCAGGATGTGGAAATGCAAAGAGGTACTGCTGTTAAAGAAGTAACTTTTGGTATGACCCAACTTACTCTCAATCCTGATGGGAAGGAAATTGCTTATCTTTTGCTTGAAGAGCACAGTCTACAGAAAAGCTCCATACAGAATCTCAGAGCAGCTATCTACCAGATTAATGAGGAAGATGAAGAACTCAGAAATCTTAAGGAAAGACTGATTCAAATTCTTGAAGAAAAAGAAGAAAGTTTATTATCCAACTTCTTGAAGATGAATCTGTTCTATCAAAAAGCTTAAACAGATAAGTTGTTTCTGAAGATACTTGTACATTTTGTATATATGTTTTGACATCATTGAATATTTGGAATCTATACTTTATTTCACAAAGTATGAGATTGGGGGAGATTGTTAGATCAGAATTCAATGATCGTCAGAAACTAGACTCAACTGATCAGGATTGCTGACGTCATCAGTATTGCATGGTCATCAGTATTTGATCAAGCGTCAGTATCTTATTGATCATCAGGATTCCTACTCAGACTATGATCAGGATTGATCATCAGGACTTGAAGCTGATCAGGATTCCTACTTCGAGTTATATTTGGAGTCTAGATAAACATGGAAGTTTATTCTATTTGTTCCTGGTTTGTAGAATGCAGCTATCGATTAAAGATATGTTTCTATCTTTGTTATGATTAGGACTTATCTTGTTATTGATAGAGAAGCTGTGTGCACTATATAAACACAGTCTTGGTTTCGATTTATGTATTCATTCGAGAGAGAACATAATCGAGGTAATCAAGAGAGAAGCTCTTAAGAACAGAATTTCTTGAGAGAGTTTTTGTAAGCTAGCAGCTCTTAAGAACATCAGAATTTCTTAAGAGAGTTTGTAACAGTTTTATATCGAAGTTAATAAAGCTGTTATTGTTATTGTTATTGATCTTTCATATTTGTGTTATATAAAGTCGAGAATCTTATACAATTGTATTCAACCCCCTTCTACAATTGTTATTTACTGGGCAACAAGGTTCAACCTACCTCTGTGAGTCGATATGAAACTATCAAGGTTCCAATTCTCAGACCAGCAGAATATCCAATATGGAAGGTGAAGATGACCATGTTTCTGGAAGCCACAGATCCAGAATATCTTGATAGAATTTATAATGGTCCTCATAAACCAACTAAACTGTCTACTGTTGTTGCTGGTCAAGAACAAAAGACTGTTCCAAAAGAAAAGAAAGACTTGACTCCTGAGGACATCTCATCAATTGCAAAGGATGCAAAAGTTAGACATCTTCTCCACAGTGCTCTAGATAATGTCATGTCTAACAGAGTTATTGGCTGCAAAACTGCCAAAGAAATATGGGATGCTTTAGAAGTCAGGTGTCAAGGAACAAGTGCTATAAAGAAGAATAGGAAGACTATTCTAACACAGGAGTATGAGCACTTTGACTCAAGATCTGGTGAAACCTTGACTGAAACATATGACAGATTTTGTAAACTGTTGAATGATTTATCTCTGGTTGATAAAGAATATGATCTTGAAGAGTCTAATCTCAAGTTTCTTTTATCTCTACCTGAAAGATGGGACTTAAAGACAACAACAATAAGAGATAATTATGAGCTTGCAGATACAGAGCTTGATGAAATCTATGGGTTGCTTAAAACTCATGAACTGGAGATAGAACAAAGGAACAGAAGAACTAGTAAAAAGACAAAATCTGTTGCTCTCAAGGTTGAAGAAAAACTCATGAAGAAAGAAACATCAAAGAAAAAAGCTAAAGGAAAAGATTTGGTCATAAACTCTGAGAATGAGTCATCAAACTCTGATGATGACTCAAACACTGATGCCTCTTCTGAATCTGAGGATGATGAAGAACAAATGATGCAAATGGCTGCTTTGATGGTGAAGACTTTCAAAAAGATGGGTTTCAAGAACTTCAAGAAAGGAAAAAGATTCTCAAGGAAAGATTCAAACTCTGAAAGAAAGAGTTACAGAAAGTTTGAAGGAAGGGATACCAAGTCTGGAAAGAAAGACAAGTCTGAGATCTAGTGCTACAAGTATAAAGAGATGGGTCATTATGCTCCTGTTGCCCAGTAATAATCTATTGTAGAAGGGGGGTTGAATACAATAGAGTAAGATAATCGACTTCTTAATGTATATATCACAAATATGAAAAGAAAGATAATAGCTTTATTAAATCTGATATAAAACTGTTACAAACTCTCTCAAGAAATTCTGATGTTCTTGAGAGCTGCTAGTTTACAAAAACTCTCTCAAGAAATTCTGTTCTTAAGAGCTTCTCTTCGATTATGTTCTCTCTCTAATGAATACATAAATCGAAACCAAGGCTGTGTTTATATAGTACACACAGCTTCTCTATCAATAACAAGATAAGTCCTAATCAACAACAAAGATAGAAACCTATCCTTAATCGATAGCTACATTCTACAAACCAGGAACAAATAGAATAAACTTCCATGTTTATCTAGACTCCAAATATAACTCGAAGTAGGAATCCTGATCAGCTTCAAGTTCTGATGATCAATCCTGATCATAGTCTGAGTAGGAATCCTGATGATCAATAAGATACTGACGCTTGATCAAATACTGATGACCATGCAATACTGATGACGTCAGCAATCCTGATCAGTTGAGTCTAGCTTCTGACGATCATTGAATTCTGATCTAACAATCTCCCCCAATCTCATACTTTGTGAAATAAAGTATAGATTCCAAATATTCAATGATGTCAAAAACATGTATCAAAATGTACGAGTATCTTCAGAAACAACTTATCTGTTTAAGCTTTGTGATAGAACAGATTCATCTTCAAGAAGTTGGATAATAAACTTTCTTCTTTTTCTTCAAGAATTTGAATCAGTCTTTCCTTAAGATTTCTGAGTTCTTCATCTTCCTCATTAATCTGGTAGATAGCTGCTCTGAGATTCTGTATGGAGCTTTTCTGTAGACTGTGCTCTTCAAGCAAAAGATAAGCAATTTCCTTCCCATCAGGATTGAGAGTAAGTTGGGTCATACCAAAAGTTACTTCTTTAACAGCAGTACCTCTTTGCATTTCCTCATCCCGACCTCTTTGATTTAAGTACATGGGAATATAATTACCATCGAAATTACTGTTTCCATCCAGTCTTCTTTTTATAGTTGACAAAATCATGTCAGCCCATACTTTGTACACTTGGTTCTTCCATCTTAACAGATAGTGAACATATTTCAGTTCCTGTGTAGTTTTCATCAGCAGATCTTGAATAGATAGAATCTTCACACTACCATCTTTCATGAAGTACAGAAGCTTTTCTTTCTTTTCAAAACCATCATGACAATCTATAACTATATCAACAGCTAATAAATTGTTCAGGTTTTCAGAAGTTAAAGTACCTCCAATTTCTGTCAAGGAGTAAGGATCAACATATGACATATTCAGATATTCACCATCTCTGTGTCCAATACCTCCTCTTGAATTACTTGACAATTGCTTCAGATTGAAAACATCTTTAACCAGAGTGCTTTTGATCTAACCATCTCAGATAAATCAACAACACTTGAAGCGCTTGTAATAATTCCACCAGACTGAAAATTGATAGGTGTATCACAACTTAATGTGCTAATATGTTTCCACTTCTTATCCTTTTCCTTTTCAAAAACATAGCTTCTTTCCAATAAAGATTCTTGTCTGCTTGAATTTCTCCATTTTCTTTCATTTGAAACTTTAAGCCTTTGTAGATAGAGATTAAAATCTTCATTTGTTCTCTTTGTAATATCTCTTCTTATGGCTTCTTCTTCTTCATCTACTTCTTTATTGTGACAATCAACAACAGTAGATAAGATTATCAAATCAACCTCTTGCAGAATTTCAGATTCGTCAGGATCTTGAATATTGTCAGGATTAGAATCTTCAATTTGATTTGTATTGCTGAGAGTTGATTTACTTGATTTTCTTCTCAATTCAGGTTCTTCTTCAACAAATTCCTTGTCTTCTTTCTCCATGATATCCTTGATAACAGGATCTATTAGATTTTGTGAAGCTTCAGGAATTTCTTCAATTCTTAACCCTCTAGACCTTGTCTGTCTAGGTACTATTTGAGTTGAAGAACCTCTTCTATTTCTTCTAGCACCTCTCCTACCTCTGCTTCCTCTACCTCTAGCAGGAGCAGTATAGCTTTCCATTGTCTCTCTTTGTAGTCTCAAGAATTCTTCATGTGAGAGATCTGGATATTCTTCACTTGCTGTAGAGAGTGCTTTTCTGGCAAATAATTGTTGAACTCTTTTATCAGTGTGATAAAGAGTAACAATTCTACCGTCTTTTGTAGAAAACTTCTGGAATAAATTTGATGCATCTTCAGGATTATCAATAATCACATCTTCATCACCTTCAGGAATTGTAGCAAGAATGTGTCCATGACCAGGTGTCAGGATTTGATCTTCCGTCAGGATCTGAGATTGCACCAATGTTCTTACTGTCTTAACTCCAGAATCAGAAACATGAGTTGACTGAGTTGTTTGACTTTGAGAAGTTTGGATTGTCTTCATAACAACAGCATCAGAGGTTTCTCCTTGTATCGCTTTGTCACCACCATCATCTCCAGTATCATCATCATTATTTCTTAATACTAGATCAGGTGTATATTTTGTCTGAATAACCTTCTCCCCCTTTTTGACATCAGGATTTGACAATAATTGCAAAATTAAGGAAAGAGAGGCTTGAATTTCAGTTACCTTAGTATCAAGAGAATCAATTCTTTGATTGATTGAGGTTTGTTCTGAAACAACAGATTTCACTTGGGAGTCCACTACCCTCAATTGTAAAGTAGTAGGCACCTTTGTAAAATTATTAAAGATATCAGTCCTCACTTTTTCAGTTGAGCCCTTGATAGAATCAATCTCACTTTTAAGACTTTTGGATAACAGAGTTGTAGCCTTCAGATGATTCTTCAAGTCTTGATTCTCTATAGACTTCACTGCATTATAGGCATGTTCAATAGTAGAAGAAAAACTGATAGATTCATCAGATTGGTGCCATGAATTGTTCCATTCATTCTGTCTAAATGCCTCTGCAGGATCAAAGGAAGGAATAGAAAAATCTTGTCTCTGATCTTTCCCAGTGGAAGCATTGCTAGCCATATATGTACTGGATGAACCAAAATTAGTTCCAAGACTAATTTTGAGTGCTGTAGCAAGCTGTTCCTTCTCTTTTTGATTCTCATCATCATCATCACTATCATCAGAAGTATCATCAACAGTACCATGAGTAATATCAGGATCAGGAATAGCAATACCTTTCAGTTTATCCTGTGGTTCTGAGATAGGATGATCCATTGGTCTTGAACGAAGTGGCTGTATCAAAATAGGTTCATTATCAGGAGCACCACTAGCGTCAGGATGAACATCGTCAGGATTTGATATGCGTGCATCAGTATTTGCTACCAATGGTTCTTGTGGAGCTTGAGGTTCAGAAGCTTCTTCAACACTTTGAGTTAAAGGTTCTTGTGTGCTTCCCTCATTGACAATGTTCGCGACCAATCTTTCAACAGAAGCTGTAGCTTTGCCTGCATCTTCACTTTGAGAAGATGGTTCTTGTGTAGCTGGAATGTTGATGTCTTCATTCTCCCTTTGAGAAAATGGTTCTTGTGTGACCATTCCACTAGCTAAGCCTTCACCCAAACTTTGATTGAGTGGTTCTTGTGTGGCAGGATCAACAGTAGCTGCTGAATTACTCTGAAATTCAGGTTCTTGTGGGCTTGATCCTTTCAGCTTCTTCTGTCTCTGATAGACTAACTCTTCTGCATTCCTCTTTTTCTTTGATGTAGGTGTAAGACCAACCAAGGAAGCAGTTGTAGAAACCTTCTCCCAAGAAATTTCTCTAATCTGAGATGGAGAGGCTGGAGAGTCTGATATAGAGACAACTTTTGTTGTTGCATCAGGAATACTAACATCAGGATTTGCTAGAGCATCAGGAGTAGATGACTCATCAGGATTTGATGTCTGAATATCAGTATCCTTCATTTGCACTGTCAAAGGAATATGATACCTGCTCTTTGATAATTTCCTTGTCTTTTGTGGTTTTGATAAAGGTACCACAGCTTTAGTAGCAGTATCAGCAACTTCTTTGTTCACATTCATCACAGAGGATATAGGTAAGTCATCCTCTGAATCACTTTCATCAATCAACCTTAACTTCCTTTTCACAGGAACATTCTTAACAACCTTATCAGCTTTCTTCACCAGGACCCCTTGTACACCCCCTTGTATCTTCTTTTTAGTGAGTGGTGTAGAGGAAAAATCCTTTGAACCTGATTGCCTTCCAGACACATCAGTTCTAGCTGATTTCTTTGATTTTACAACTAAAGTCTTTTGAGAGACAGTAGAGGTGGTTGGTAACTGTTTAGACTGTTTAGGTTGCATGCTTGTGTCAGGAACAAGGTGGGTTGGGCCTTGCCCCATAGCATTAGAAAATAGTCCATAATGAGTAGGCATTTTCTGATGTAAGAAAAACCTAACCTCATCAGGAATAAAAGCATTTCCGCACAAAATATTTTGCCATATCAGGATTGAAAAAAAATATTCAATAAGATTAAAATAAAATTTATTTAAGAAAACAAAATTTATTTTAACAATCCTGAATAACGTTTTGGTTTAAGAAAAATAACCAAATTAATGGTCATAGAATTAAAACACGCTTACCAGCAAACGAGGCAAAAATATTTATGGAAAATCGAACCGTCTTTTATGTGTATGTTTTGATATATCTATAATAGTGCAACACACGCGCGCATACAGTTGTCCTACTAAAACTCAACCGTCCATCAGTAGATACTGACGAAAAATTAGGCACAAATTAAGTAATGAAATACTGACCTGTACATCAGGATTGACCAGTTGACTTCCTGTCAGGATTGAGTCCTATCAGGATTTGATCAAAGATACATACCTTTCTGAATAACCATCAGGATTTGACAGTTATCAGGATTTCCTCTCTGTAGCTTTTCCTCAGAAATTCTCAAAATTCATCATTCCAAGTTCATTCACCAACTTATTGAAAGTAGCTTCAGGTAGTGGCTTGGTGAATATATCAGCTAGTTGTTGATCAGTAGGAACAAAGTGAAGTTCAATTGTTCCTTCCAGAACCCGTTCTCTTATAAAGTGATATCTGATACTTATGTGTTTAGTAAGAGAATGCTGAACTGGATTTCCTGTCATTGCAATAGCACTTTGGTTATCACAATAAATAGGGATTTTTGAGTATGACAGGCCATAATCTAACAACTAATTTCTCATCCACATTATCTGAGCACAACAACTTCCTGCAGCAATGTACTCAGCTTCTGCAGTTGAAGTGGAAATAGATTTCTGCTTTTTACTGAACCATGAAACTAGTCTTCCACCCAAAAACTGACAACTTCCTGAAGTACTTTTCCTGTCTATTTTGCATCCTGCAAAATCAGCATCTGAATACCCACACAACCCAAAATCTGATTCCCTTGCATACCAAAGGCCAAGTGAAGGAGTGCCTTTGAGATATCTGAAAATTCTTTTGACTGCAATCAGATATGGTTCTCTAGGCTTTGCTTGAAATCTTGCACATAGACAGGTTGCAAACATGATATCTGGTCTACTGGCAGTGAGATACAATAAAGAGCCAATCATTCCTCTGTAGTGAGTTACATCTACCTCTTCACCTTGATCAGGATCAAGTTTGGTAGCTGTAGCTATGGGAGTTGAAGCAGGAGTACTGTCTTGCATGTTAAACCTTGTCAGTAAGTTCCTTGTGTATTTAGACTGATTAATAAAAATCCCTTCATCAGTCTGTTTAACTTGAAGACCCAGAAAGTAACTCATTTCTCCCATCATGCTCATTTGATATCTTGACTGCATAAGCTTGGAAAACTTTTCACACAGCTTATTGTTTGTTGACCCAAAAATGATATCATCAACATAAATCTGAACTAACAACAACTCCTTACCATGATTCAAATAAAATAGAGTTTTATCAATTGCACCTCTTTTGAATCCACTTTCCAGTAAGAATTGAGCTAAGGTTTCATACCATGCTCTTGGAGCTTGCTTTAGTCCATAAAGTGCCTTATCCAGTCTGTAGACATGATCTGGATATTTAGGATCAATGAAACCAGGAGGTTGTTCAACATAAACTTCTTCCTCCAGTTCACCATTTAAGAAAGCACTTTTAACATCCATCTGGAAAACCTTGAATTTCTCATGTGCTGCATAAGCAAGAAATATCCTGATGGCTTCTAGTCTTGCAACAGGAGCAAAAGTTTCATCATAGTCAATTCCCTCTTGTTGGGAATACCCCTTTGCAACTAGTCTAGCTTTATTTCTAATAATGACTCCATCAGAATCAGTCTTGTTCTTGAAAATCCACTTTGTACCAACAATTGATCTATTCTTTGGTCTTGGTACCAGTTTCCAGACTTCATTCCTTTCAAATTCATTCAGTTCTTCTTGCATTGCAGTAACCCAATCAGCATCTTTAAGTGCATCTTCAACTTTCTTAGGCTCCTCCTTGGATAGAAAGTTATTATATAAACATTCATTCTGAGTTGCACTTCTTGTTTGAACACCTGCATCAGGATCTCCAATTATCAAATCAGGAGTATGATATTTTGTCCATTTCCTTGCTGGTGTCAAATTGTTTCTTGAAGTAGATGCTCCCCCTGGATTGGTGTTATCTTGATTGAAAGAATTTGATTGATTTGAAGCTCTCCCTGAATTATTGCTATGCCCTCCTGATGTGTTATCAGGATCTTCACTTGAATCAGTATCTGAAGAATTCTGTTCTGATGATTGAGTTGACTCTGAACTTGTAGTTGAATGCCGTTGCTCCCCCTCAACATTAGCACTACTAGTTGTATCACTGTTGTTTGCATCATCAGTATTAGCACCATCAGAACCTGGTGAGTCATCAGGATTTGGTGACCCATCAGTATCTGATGAATTGACAGGATCTGATTCAATTTCTTCAGGTTCCTTGGAAGCTTCATGTTCAAATAACAATCTATCATGCGAGTCTTCAATGATTCCAGTTATCTTCTTATCATCAAAAGATACATGAATTGACTCCATGACAGTTCTTGTTCTCAAATTAAAAACTCTGAAGGCTCTTGATGTAGGATAACCTATGAATATTCCTTCATCAGCCTTTGTTTCAAATTTCCCTAGCTGTTCAGGATGAGTTCTGAGAACAAAACATTTACAGCCAAACACATGCAAATGCTTCAGACTTGGTTTCTTCTCCTTGAGTGACTGATAAGGAGTGACACCATGCCTGTTTATCAATGTGAGATTTTGTGTATAGCATGCTGTGTTGACTGCTTCTGCCCAGAAATATGTAGGTAATTTAGCTTCTTCCAACATAGTTCTGCCAGCTTCAAAAAGAGTTCTATTCTTCCTTTCTACTACTCCATTTTGCTGAGGTGTGCCAGGAGCAGAGAATTGTTGAATGATTCCTTTGTATTTGCAGAACTCTTCCATCTTTGAATTCTTAAATTCAGTACCATTATCACTTCTCAGAATCTTGACTTTGTACTTTGTGGTTGTCTCAATCATCCTCACATGTTCCAACAGAACTTCAGGAGTTTCATCTTTTCTATGCAGAAAATACACCCAGGTGAATCTAGAATATTCATCAACAATTACAAGAGTGTACCTTTTCTTACTGATGGACATGATGTTGACTGGACCAAACAGATCAAGATGTAGCATGTGATATGGTTCTTCAATCGAGGATACTGATTTACTCTGGAATGATGTCCTTCTTTGTTTTGCTTTTTGGCATGCATCACAGAGTCCATCAGGTGTATATAAGACATTAGGTAATCCTCTTACTAACTCTTTCTTAACCAACTCATTGATGTTGCTGAAGTTGAGATGAGAAAGCTTCTTGTGCCAATTCCAACTTTCATCTACTGAAGCTTTACTGATGAAACATGTAGGGGAGCCATCAGTATCTGAGAGAATGTTGGCTTCATATATGTTACCATGCCTGTAGCCAGTTAGTGCTATCTTCCTGTTCCTTTACTGACTACTTCACAATGTGTGGAATAGAAATTGACATGATAACCTCTGTCAGTGATTTGACTAATACTCAACAAGTTGTGTTTTAGTCCCTTCACTAGAGCTACTTCTTCAATGATGACATTTCCAATGATTATATTGCCATATCCCAAGGTTTGTCCAATGTTGCCATCTCCATAAGACACAGTTGGGCCAGCTTTTTCCTCATATTCTGACAACAGGGCTTTGTTTCCAGTCATGTGCACAGAACATCCACTATCCATGACTAACACATTTTTCTTTTTACCCTGCATCAGAATAGAAACACACTAGTTAGAACACTTAGGAACCCATACATGTTGGGTTCCTTTCTCATGCAATTTATTAATTTTAGCAGCAGAAGACTTTCTGACATTAGCAGTCCTGACAGGATTTACTCCATCAGGATTTGCTTTGTCAGCATCAGTATTAACAAAAGCATGCTTCACTATGACATTTTCAGTTCTATCAGACTTTGTACTACTTTCAAACTTAGGCAATGGATCATAAAAGTTATAGTACAAATCATGATACTCTTTACATGTATAAATAGAATGCCATAGACTACCACAATGAAAACAGGACTTCTGCGGTTTATAGAGTACTGATCTATTCCTCACATCAGATTTAGAAATATCAGCAATCTTCTTTTTAATCTTCTTACAATCAATAGCAAGATGATTAGAGTTACCACAGTTAAAACAACACTTTCTAGGTGCATTTGGGATATATTTATAACCATTCTCTTTATTGATCCCAACTTTACCATTCATGTTTCTCTTAATAGTAGCTTCCTTTTTCTTATCTGTAACCTCACAGATTTTATCTTTAAGCTGTTTCTGAGACAATAGACCTAGATTCTTAGTGACTTTGTTCATGACAGGTTTAGACTTTATAATTTTAATTCCTTGAGTAAAAGAAGATCCCTTTTCAAAAGTGGAATTGGAATCCTTACCAAAAACAAAATTAACAGGAGTAATCTTAGATTTGGTTGAGTCTATAACATGTCTATAGGTCTTTGGACTGACTGTCTCATCAATGACAATTTTCTCTGCTAATTTCTTATCTTCATCTGACTTATATCCTAGACACTCTTTCCAATTCTTAGAGGTATTAATCTCATGAAATTTCCTACCAGAGTCTGTCCAGGTTCTGATTTTCTCATTAGCATATTCAAGTTCTTTTTCAAGGGAAGTACATTTAGATGTCATCTCTAAGTGCATGTGTTTAGCATTATCACATTCTTTTCGTACTTCTTGCATACGAGAAAATTCAGCTTCTAATATCTCATTCCTCTTTCTAAGGTCAGACATCTCAGATAAGATTCTAGTATTCTCAGCAGTTTGACTTCTAAAGCTAATATGTAATGACTTTAGAAAACGTCTTAACTCAGAAGCATTATCAGTATCAAAATCAAAGATAGTATTTAGTACCTTATCATCAGGAGCAGCAGTTACATCAGCATTGGCCATTAATGCATAGTTGACTACCTCAGTATCAGATTCTGAGGAAGAGTCCATCCAATCCTTGCTTGATGTGATGAGTGCCTTTGTCTTGTTGCATTCAGAAGCAAAGTGACCCATTCCATTACACTTGTAGCATCTAACCTTTGATTTGTCAAATTTGCTACCCTTGCTGTCCTTTTTGATATACTTGTCTTTGTCTGCTTTGAAAGTCTTTTTCTGAAAGTTGCATTGTCTTCTATTCTTCCTGAACTTCATCCTTCTGAAGTTTCTGACAATCATAGCAACCATCTCTTCCATGTCTGAATCAGAAGATTCATCACCAGTATTGGCATCAGAATTGCCATCAGTATCTGATGAAGAGTCGTCAGGATCTGACTCAGCTACTCTTGCTTTCCTTCTAGAGACCTCCATAGCTTTTCCTTTTGATTTAGCTTCTACATTCAAAGCAATTGACTTTGCCTTGCTGCTTTTCTTGTTCTTTCTCTGTTGAACTTCAAGATCATGAGTTCATAGCATCCCATAGATCTCATCAAGAGACACAATGTTCAGATCATACTGGTGTCTAATGATTGAGGTCTGAGTATCCCATTCTTCAGGTAAAGCTCTAAGAAATTTGGTGTTTGAATCTTCAGTTTCATATACTTTGTCAACTAAGGATAAGCTGTTCAATAGTGTCAGAAATCTATCATATAGATCAGTCAGGCTCTCTTCAGGTCTTGCATCGAATTGTTCATATTCTTGAATCAAAAGAGCCCTTCTGTTTTTCTTAACAGATGCAGATCCCTGGCACTGAGTTTCCAAAGTATCCCAGATTTCTTTTGAAGACTTGCATGCAATCACTCTGTTTGACATGACAGCATCAAGGCTATTATGCAAGATATTCTTTATCTTTGGTTCCCTGAGTACATGAGCTTTTTCTTCTGGAGTCCATTCAGCTTTAGCTTTGACCACATAATGTTCTGGTACTGTATCTGTTCGTTCTACGAACTTTGTTGGTATATATGGTCCATCACGAATCCTGTCCAAGTAGTCAGGATCTATAGCCTCCAGGTACATCAGCATCTTTACCCTCCATGTAGGATATTCTGATATCTTTAAGATGGGAATCTTCATGCTTTCATACATGGTTGTCGACATCTTAGATCGTCTCTGATTTAAAAATAAATCAGTTTGCTCTGATACCAATTGTTGCCCAGTAATAATCTATTGTAGAAGGGGGGTTGAATACAATAGAGTAAGATAATCGACTTCTTAATGTATATATCAGAAATATGAAAAGAAAGATAACAGCTTTATTAAATCTGATATAAAACTGTTACAAACTCTCTCAAGAAATTCTGATGTTCTTGAGAGCTGCTAGTTTACAAAAACTCTCTCAAGAAATTCTGTTCTTAAGAGCTTCTCTTCGATTATGTTCTCTCTCTAATGAATACATAAATCGAAACCAAGACTGTGTTTATATAGTACACACAGCTTCTCTATCAATAACAAGATAAGTCCTAATCAACAACAAAGATAGAAACCTATCCTTAATCGATAGCTACATTCTACAAACCAGGAACAAATAGAATAAACTTCCATGTTTATCTAGACTCCAAATATAACTCGAAGTAGGAATCCTGATCAGCTTCAAGTTCTGATGATCAATCCTGATCATAGTCTGAGTAGGAATCCTGATGATCAA
Source organism: Heracleum sosnowskyi (assembly GCA_030848705.1). Taxonomy (NCBI): domain Eukaryota; kingdom Viridiplantae; phylum Streptophyta; class Magnoliopsida; order Apiales; family Apiaceae; genus Heracleum; species Heracleum sosnowskyi. The sequence continues at coordinate 38,681,310 of CM061243.1, read as the reverse complement.
TAAGATACTGACGCTTGATCAAATACCGATGACGTCTGCAATCCTGATCAGTTGAGTCTAGCTTCTGATGATCATTGAATTCTGATCTAACAGCTCCAGAGTGCAAGAAAGGAAAATCTGAGAAAGCACTCATCACTAAAGGAAAAGACTGGGCAGACACTTCAGATTCTGATGAAAATGTCAGCTATGCTCTCATGACAACTGTTGAAGATGAATCTGAAACATCTGAGAATAAGGTACCCCTAACAACTTATGCTTATGATATTGATAATATATCTGAATTGAGAGTTTATCTTAAAAGCATACATGTTAGTTATAGAGATCAGAGTTTAGAAAATGAGAGAATTAAATCTGAGAATCTTAAGCTTAAAGATAGAAATAAATTTCTTGAAGAAGAGCTTGTTAACATGCAACAAGTTCAAAAGGAAAGAGATGATGCTGTTTATGTTGAACAAGAATTGCTTAAAAGATTTAGACAACTAGAATCTGATTTGGAAAAAGAGAGAAAAGTGATTAAAACCTGGACTAATTCTGGAAAAGATACACATCAAGTTTTTCAAACAGATACAGTTGGATTAGGCTACTGTGAGAAAGATGAACTTAGGTTTAAAGATAAAGTTAAAGTTAAACCACAACTTAAACCTGTGAAATTTATTCCTGAATCCAGTAAACTAAAATCTGTAGTTGTGAAAGAAGCTGTTATGGAGCCAGTTGAAACTTGTGAAAAACAGGCTAATGTTGGTTTAATAACAGAAAAACAGATTGATACAGAAGCTGTTAAAGAACCAGTAAAAATCTGTGATAAACAGGTTAATGTTGGTTTGATGACAGAAAAACAATTCAAACATAAGCTCAAAGAGGTAAAGTCTGTTAACAAACAGAAAGTGTCCAAGAAAAATGGGAATGGAAAAGTAGGCATTAATAAAAGAAATGATTATCTGCCTAATTCTGATGCTCCTAGAAAGTCATGTCATAGTTGTGGTAGTACTAACCATCTTGCAAGTTTCTGCACAAAAACCAAAGATATTAATTCTTTACCCTCCAAGTCTGGAGTGAAGAATGATCATGTTAGGGTTAGACCACAAACTTTATGCACTCACTGTGGGAGCACTTGACATTCCATTTATACTTGCAAGAGTTATCATGCTATTTATCACAATTATTATGAGTTGAAGCCCAACTTGAAATGGGTTAGAGCAAACTCTGCAAGTGTAAAGTCTGATACCGTTAGCTTAAACTCTGTTGATGATAATTCCGCTGCAAAAGCTAACTATGTTAAGAAAGCCAAAGGATCCAAGCAAGTCTGGATCCTTAAATCTAACTCTTTGTAATTGTTTGTGATTGCAGGGCATAAGGGAAAGCACCCTAGTTTTGGACAGTGGATGTTCAGGACACATGACTGGTAATAAAGCCCTGCTATCAGACTATGAGGAGAAGGCTGGCCCAAAAGTTTCCTATGGAGATGGCAACGTAGGACGTACTATGGGATATGGCAATATCAATCTTGGAAGTGTCATCATCACAAATGTAGCTCTTGTCCCAGGGCTCAAGCATGACTTGCTATTTGTGAGTCAAATCTGTGACAGAGGTTACCATGTAGATTTTCAACCTGAATTCTGTGAGGTTATCAGCAAATCTACTGGGAAAGTTGTTCTAGTTGGACACAGACGAAATAATATATATGAAGCAAGTTTGGTAACAAACTCTGAAGGAAAAGCTGTGTGTCTGTCTGCAAAAATGTCAAATGAAGAGAGTTGGAAATGGCATATGAAGCTCTCTCATCTAAACTTGAACAACATCAATGAGCTAATACGAAAAGATCTTGTAAGGGGACTTCCAAAGTCAATACTCAGCTTAGATGGTCTATGTGATTCTTGTCAAAAGGCCAAGCAAAGGAAGTCATCTTTCAAGAGTAAATCTGAATCTTCAGTTATGGATCCTTATCATCTTCTACATGTTGATCTATTTGGTCCAGTGAATATAATGTCACTTGGCAGAAAGAAATATGCTCTAGTCATAGTTGATGAGTACTCTAGGTACACATGGGTGTATTTCTTAGCAAAGAAGGATGAAACTGCTTTAACTCTGATGGATCATGTAAAGCTACTGGACAAAGGATCACAGCATAAAGTGAAAATTATCAGGAGTGATAATGGAACTGAATTCAGAAATGCAACAATGGAAGAATTTTGCAAAAAAAAGAGGAGTGAAGCAGGAATTTTCTGCACCAGGAACTCCATAGCAAAATGGTGTAGTTGAAAGAAAGAACAGAACTCTAATCGAAGCTGCCAGAACAATGCTTGAAGAAGCAAAATTGCCAACTTATTTCTGGGCAGAAGCTGTTCAAACAACCTGTTTTACTCAAAATGCAACACTGATCAACAGGCATGGGAAAACACCATATGAGATGGTGAAGAATAAGAAGCCAAATTTGAAATATTTTCATATTTTTGGATGCAAGTGCTTTATGTTGAAAACTCATCCTGAACAGTTGACCAAGTTTGACTTAAAAGCTGATGAAGGTATTTTTGTTGGATACCCACTATCAACTAAAGCATTCAGAGTCTACAATTTGAGAACTAAAGTGATCATGAAATCTATACATGTGTCATTTGATGACAAGAAAATAACTGGAATAGTAGATGAAGATTATCATGATCAACTTCGATTTGAAAATCTAAACTCTGATGACGTAAACTCTGATGAAGCAAATCCAACAAACTCTGATGAAGCATACTCTGAACCTCTACTGGTAAACACTGAGGAAGTTTCTCTGACAGAACAAAATAGAGAACCAGTTGAGGGAGAGCGTGAAGATACTTCAGCAACATCTCAAAATGATGACTCAAATTCTGAAAGTGAGTCAGCTGAAGAATCAAATAGAAACTCTGGGTTAAACTCTGAAAGTTCAAATACTGAACAGTCCAATTCAGGGGGAGCCTCAGAGAATGCAAATGGTCAAGAAGAAAATCAGGAAAGCATGGATCAAGGGGGAGGATCTAATGTTAATAGAAGCCAATTACCTACAGCAAGAAGGTGGACACAAGCTCACACACCTGACTTGATAATTGGAGATCCAGAAGCTAGTGTAAGAACTAGAAGTGCTACAACTAATAAATGTATGTTTCATGCATTCTTGTCTCAAACTGAGCCCAAGAAAGTGGAAGAAGCTCTTCAAGATGCTAACTGGATAACAGCTATGCAGGAAGAGTTAAATGAATTTGAAAGAAATGAAGTCTGGACGCTTGTACCAAGACCAAAGAACAGATCTATTGTTGGTACAAAGTGGGTTTTCAGAAACAAAACAGACAGTGATGGAGTGATTACAAGGAATAAGGCTAGACTTGTGGCTAAAGGCTATTCACAACAGGAAGGAATTGACTATGATGAAACTTTTGCTCCAGTTGCTAGATTGGAGGCAATAAGGATTTTTCTGGCCTATGCTGCTCACAAGAAGTTTAAAGTCTTTCAGATGGATGTGAAAAGTGCTTTTCTCAATGGGAAACTTGAAGAAGAAGTGTTTGTTGAACAACCACCAGGGTTTGTAGATCCCAAGCATCCAGATTATGTCTACAGGCTTGACAAGGCATTATATGGACTAAAGCAGGCACCTAGAGCATGGTATGAAACTCTAGCTCAATTTCTTTTAGAAAGTGGGTTCACTAGAGGTACAATTGACAAAACCTTGTTCTGTTTTAATTCTGGTGATGATTTGCTGTTAGTTCAAATCTATGTGGATGACATCATTTTTGGGTCTACTAATGATAAACTCTGTAAGAAGTTTGCAAAGCTAATGCAGTCAAGATATCAAATGAGCATGATGGGAGAGCTTAGTTATTTTCTAGGCTTACAAGTAAAGCAAACAGATGATGGGATTTTTATTAATCAAGCAAAATATACTAGAAATCTTCTCAAGAAATTTGGTATGCTTGATAGTTCATCTGCCACAACTCCCATGGCTACTGCAACAAAGTTGGACAAAGATACAAGAGCTTCAGTAGATATTACAAACTACAGAGGCATGATAGGGTCTCTTCTTTATCTTACTGCAAGTAGACTAGACATCATGTATGCAACATGTCTTTGTGCAAGATTTCAAGCAGATCCCAGAGAGCCTCATCTAACAGCTGTGAAGAGAATTTTCAAATATCTAAAAGGAACCATAACTCTTGGTTTGTGGTATCCTAGAGAATCAGAGTTTAAATTAATTGGTTACTCTGATGCAGATTTTGCAGGCTGTAAGATAGATAGAAAGAGCACAAGTGGAAGCTATCAATTTCTAGGTGACAGATTAGTTTCTTGGTACAACAAGAAACAGAAATCAATTTCCATATCCACAGCAGAAGCAGAGTATATTGCAGCTGGTAGCTGTTGTGCACAGATTCTATGGATGAAGAATCAATTGCTGGATTATGGATTAAGGTACTCTAAAATACCTATTTTCTGTGATAATCAAAGTGCTATTGCTATGACAGGTAATCCAGTACAGCATTCCATGACCAAGCACATCAGTATAAGGTATCATTTTATCAGGGAACATGTAGAAGAAGGAAATATTGAGCTTCATTTTGTGTCTACAGACCAACAGCTTGCAGATATTTTCACCAAGCCTTTGAGTGAATCTACCTTTACAAGACTGGTAAATGAACTTGGAATGGTCTCTGGTTTTGACTAGAGATACTGGTTAGACTCAAAAGCTATACTTCTGTGATTTGTTGCTCATGATTCTTTGCATATGTTAACTGTCATTCATACCAGTTTGTCAAACTCTGAAATCATACTCTGTTAGTCATACTCTGTCAGTTATACTCTGATGCTAAACTCTGATGTTAAACTCTGATTGTGATTTTGTCTGAAACATATTGATCGATGAAGAAAATTGTATGAAGCATGATTTTCAGTAAGTAATCATGAATCCTTCTGAGTGATATAAATTCTGATTTCAAAATGTCCAGAAATTTTATACACAGCATGATACTGTCTCTATATTTATAGCATCTCTTAGTTCATTGATCCTATACACTGAGTCTATATTAGCTGTTTGCACTTTCTCTCATAAATTAATAGTGTTAACTGATGAAAGTCTAAACTCTGATAATTAGTTGCTAATATTTCACCCTCATATCAAAAGATGCAAAAATATGCAGAAATTCCTTTGAGATCATGTTGTGCCTAGGAAGACCCATGAACTTATTGTATGAAATAAGGGCTAAAATTCTTTTTGATTTTTGGTGACTAGTGCCAACCACTGATTACTGGACAAATTAAATTAAAAAAAAAAATTATAGAAAGGGGTGAAATTTTAAATTTATAGGTACAGAGTTTAGATGATATCAGATTTTGTATTATACATGAGAGTTTGAGCAACCAGTTTTTACTGATTTATTTTGTGGATTTTATGCACTTTGAGATGATCTAAATATTTATATTCAGTAAACTCTGCTAAGTCACACACAAATATTCACACTTGTACAGTTTGTGAAAAGAGTTTATGAATAAAGAAGGAGGATTGGTAAACACTGATGAACTGTGTATTCTACGCCGAGGTAATTTAATTTTAATCTTTGATGATTAAAATAAATTTTGTTTGTTTCAGACATATTATGATTTTGAGAAAAGACATTTGTTTTGAAAATTCAAAAGAGCATGATTGGACAGTTGTTCAAAAGTGTATTTAACAGAGGAGAGAGGTTGAGTGTCTAGGAAAGTGTAAAAGGCGGTAATTATTGCTATTTTTACTGCGCATGCGCATTGGAAACTGTCATTTACTGCTGTCAGTCATTGTATATGTGCCACGTGTCCCACTCACACGATTCACGGAGTAAGACAATTGTGTGTATTGATTTGAAACTGTTCAGTTTTTAATGCTTTCTTTTTGTATTAATATACAATACACATATTCGTTTAAGCTTTTCACAACTTACTCCAATACACACACATACACATTTTCACAAACACTTTTACTGCAAACACTCTCGAACTTTCTCGAAGCCATTCTCTGTTTATTTCTAAATCGTACTAATGGCTTCTACTGTTTTTGTATCTTCTGGGCTTGAATTTGTTCCAAATAACTATGCTGCTCCTTTAATTAATGAGAACGCACCGGAGGCGTTTCATTTGATGCAAAATTTTCTTGCCCAATCTCCTATCGGGCGTGCTCTTGTAGAACCAGAGAAACTTTCTGTGCTTCAAATCAAAAGCTTTTGGGAAACTGGTGTCTATGATGATGGTGGTGATTCTGGAACACCATCCATTGTTTTTGAGTTTCAGGAAACAGAGTATGTCATTACTCCTGGTACAGTTCGTGCTACGATGGGCTTTGGTGAACATTCTGCTTACACCATTGCTGTTGGTGATGCTGATTTGCTAAGGATGATGAGGGAAATAGGATATGGTGGATCTTTGACTAAGATAGGTCAATTGAAGCGACCGTTCTTGAGGAAAGAGTGGAGATTTTTCTTTGATTGTATTACAAGAACGTTCAGGAAGAAGTGCACCAACTGGGATGCTATACCCATTGATAGTCTACAAATTGGGTATTCTCTTATCTATGGTACTCATTTTGATTTTGGTAGACTAATTCTTATTAATATAGGTGAAAAGATGACTGAAAATAGGGGGGCAGTTTACTTTTCTAGATTCTGTTAGCTTTTATTTTCTGCCTGTGTTAATGGGGTAGATATTGTTGATGGAGATGTGATTCCTTGTTTTAAGTTACACAAGCGTATATTCTCTGATCTTGTCAACAAGGATGTCAAGAAGGGTAATGTAGGTGATCTTTTATTGCCTGCATTAGTGCAACAGTTTTTGGATGATTCTATCCAAACAGAACCACAACCTGAACCTCTAAATACTGAAGTACCTCCATCTACATCACAACCAATTCGTACTGGTGGTAGAATCAAACACAGGGCTTTTAAGCCTGTAAAGTCTGTTAAGCCAGCTACTGAGGTTGGGGTATCTAAAACTTCTGTGCCAAACTCTGTTGGTTCACTTAAAATGAAGTCTATTAAGAAGAGTAGAGCAAAGAGACCTCGTTCTGATGATGACGATGATACTGAAACTCTGACTCAGAGAAGAAGAAGGTTGATATCTAACTATCTGTTTGATGAGGTCGATACTGAAGCTGTTCCTGAAGCTGTTCCTGAGGCTGTTCCTGTAGATGTTCCTGAAGTTGAACTGAATGTAGATCCTGACGTTGTAATTCAGGATGCTTCTGTAGATGTTGAAGCTACTGTGCCCACAGAGGACAGAGCAAATGCTGATGTCCATTTTGAAGCTGATAATGAAGCTGCAAATGCTGATAATTTTATTGATCAGTTGGACATGGATTTTGAAGCACATCCTGTAATCAGTGTTTGTGACACTGAGGATGTGGTAGCTGATCAAGCCACTCTGGTAATTGAAGAGTCTATGGCAACTCATACAGAGATTATCTCTGTCACCAATCAAGTTCTTGAAGTTGGTGATGAGGTTGATCAGAAAGCCAAAACTGTCTCATCTGAGAAGATTATTGAAGCTGCTGTGGAGAAAATGAATAAAGCTACAGCAGAGAATAAAGAAGAAAAAGTTACTGAGGAAGTAAACTCTGAGAAAAATGAAGCTGTTGCAGAGCAAACTCTTGATGAAGCTGCACAGTCAAATGTTGAAGTTACTGCAGAGAATGTAGTTGAAGAAGCTGCAGAGCCCTTAGTAGAAAATGTTGTTGAAGACAGAGTTGTTTCTGATAGTCATGATTACAGTTCTGTAAATTCTGATCATGCAGACTCTGATGAATCCATACCTTTTCTAAGGGATCCTACTGCTGAGACTGTCAAGGAAAATCAAACTGCCACTGAAGCTCATTTTAGAGAAATGTATTATGCAAACTGGTCATGAGCAGATTGTATTTTCTCTAAACAAAGGACTGCTGATTTTGTTGATAAATCTGCTAAAGAGATTTCAAATCCAGAGCTTCTTAGTCACTTAAAGGCTACAATAGTGCAAGTGAAGTCTCTTACCAATCACTTTGATGAGACTCACAAAGCTGTGATAGGCCTGAGCAATGATATTGTTGCTAAGGAGTTGGCCTTGAAGATTGATAAATCTAAATATTCTTCTATGATCAAGGATCAAATAGAAATCAAGCAAAGGCTAACCAAAGTTGAAAGCAATCAAGCTGAAATGTCTACAAAGATTGATTCAATTGCTGCATCTTTGGAGTTGCTGACATCAGTGCTTATTCCTGATGATGTCAAAAAGGGGGAGAGAGTTCCTAAAGACAAATGCAAAAGGGCTCCAACTCTGAGACGGAGGGATGATGCAACTGATGGTGGATACAAGGATTCAGAGTTTAGGTCAAAGAATTCTCAAGAGCAAGGGAGACTTAGGTCAAACTCTGCTAAGCTGATAAACTCTGAAAGAGTAAATTCTGGTGTTCAATCTTCTTCAAGGCTTAAAAATCTAGCTATTTCAGCTAATCCAATTACTGATGAAGAGATTGTTGCTAAACTCTTTTTGGAAGAACATGGTGGTGAAGCCACAGTTGAAGACATTGATGCTGAATTACAGATTCTTGCTGAAGAGCATAAAAAGAAAGTTGAAGCTGGAACTTACAAGCAAAAAGCTGCCAAGGCTCCTAGGAGAAAGGAAAAAGGAATTATTATTAAAGAGAATGTGAACTCTCAACAGAGTTTACAATACTCAAGGAGGCCTGCTGGAGCAAACACTGACAAAGGAAAAGGCAAATTGATTGAAGAGCCTGAGTTATCAAAGAAAGCTTATTCAACCTCTGACATGGCTCATGTTGAATCAAGATCTAATAAATCAACCACTGACGTTGCTCAAGTTGATGATTCTGTTAAAGTTGTGACAACCTCTGACACTGCTCAAGTTGTACAAACTCAATTAATATCTCCACAACTCCAAGGTACTTTTCGAAGATCATCTAAAGATGAAACTCTGAAGCCAGGAAATGTGAACATTTTACAAAGCAGAACTGTAATGGGAAAAGAATCTTATGATAGATCTGGCTTGGGTTCACATAGAGAGAAAAGAGTGAATAACAGTCCTTTAGATCATACATCACTGGCAGAATCTGGTGTTGGGGTAACTCAAGAAAACCTTGACAAGTTAGAGTCTGTTCAGATGATCTATCACAGAGGAATCAAAAAGGAGTTTCTGTTATATTTTATGGCTGATGGAAGAGTTTATAGAGTTGGAGAAGCTGATATTCATCTAAAACTATGGGAAGAGCTGGAGTATGTTTTATATCTGCTAAGAGTGAAAAATCAAAGTACTCACAATGCTGCTCAAGTTTTAAGAGAGAGAATGATGAAGTCTAAAGTCTTGTGTGGAGCCAGAATTTCAAGTGCTTATGTTCCTAAGTACAGAGATGCTCATGGAAAGCTTGTAGAGATGAAAAGGAACAGTGCTAAATTCAATACAGCACTTGGAATTAAAGTTTTGGAATTTAACTTGGAGTCAGACAAGTCTTATTTTATCAGGCTAGGGAATGAGATGAGGAGGAATAACATCTATTCTCTGAGAGCTGCTATCTACCAGACTGGAGAGAGTGATCCAGAATTAAAGGAATTGAAGAAAATCATGGTAGATGAGCTAGAAAAGGCTGAAAGAAGACTACTCATTGATTATCTCAGAACAGTGCCTGACATTGAAGAAATAAAGTAAAGGCTGATTGTAAGTTTTTAAAGTTTTCTGTTCTAAGTAAAAGTTAAACTCTGTTATGTTATAAACACTGCATTTGTTTTATGTTTTGACATCATCAATTATCTTTTAACTTGTACATTTTTGTTATGCACAAGTTGGGGGAGATTGTTAGATATAATTGCTGATGATTATTTATCAGTGTTTAAGCAATAGGTACTCATCAGAGTTTATGCTAGAAGCCAGTCAGAGTTTGATAAAGTCTGACGGGATGAGAGTTTATTTAGCTGTCGGTGCTGACATTGAACATTCTAGAAGCAATATATCTTGAAGATGGAAAGAAGCAAGATATATTGAGATAGCTAAAGAAACGGGACAGAAGACAGAAGCAATCCTAAATTGATATAAATTGTATAGCTAATTTATAGGAATATCAATTAGAGATTGATTATGTAACCGTGTACTATATAAACACAGAAAGGTTAACCCTAAAAGGGATGCGAATACTGAATACATTATTCTTGTAACCTAGCAGCTCTCTGCGGTCCGTCAAGGATGTTCAGAAGCTAACGGGAAGAGTGGCAGTATTGGGGAGATTCATCTCCAAATCAGGGGAGAAGTGCTTGCCTTTCTTCAAAGCACTGAAAAATATGAAAAACTTTGAATGGACAACAAAAAGCCAGGAAGCCTTTGAGGCCTTGAAGAAGTGCATGGCCGAGGCACCATTGTTGGGAAAACCAAAACCATGAGAGATTCTCTACTTATACCTGGCAGTTTCTAACACTGCCCTTGGAGCTGTTTTGGTTAATGAAGAATTGAAAGTTCAGAAACCCATCTATTACGTGAGCAAGATTCTACATGGAGCAGAAATAAACTACTCTATGATAGAGAAGTTTGCATTAGCCCTGATCATGACCTCGAGGAAGCTACACCCATATTTCCAGGCGCATAAGATAGAAGTCTTGACTAATCAGCCTCTAAGAAACATCTTGCACAGTCCTCAAGTTAGTGGAAGGTTGATCAAATGGGCTATTGAGTTAGGAGAATTAGACATCAAGTATAAGCCTCGAACGGCAATAAAAGCTCAAGCACTTGCTGACTTAATGGTTGAATGCACTATTGACAACCAGGAAGTCGGGGGCAGAAAACAGTATTGGAAGGAACAGAAGAAGAGAAGAAAGATGAAGACACAATGTCCAAAGAATGTTGGGTGCTCTATTTTGATGGGGCATCAAAAACAAAATCAAGTGGAGCAAGTTTGGTGCTGCAAAGTCCCGATGGATTTCTCATAGAGTATGCACTAAAGTTGGACTTCCCGACAATGAACAATGAAGCTGAGTATGAAGCCCTGATAGCTGGCTTAGGGCTGGCTGGAGCCTTGAGAGTTAAGACTCTCAAAGTATGTGGAGACTCGAGCTTGGTAGTTTCCCAAGTGAATGGAGAATTTGAGGCTAGAGATGAAGTCATGGCTAAGTGTTAGGTCCTGATATGTTTGTAGAGGGGGGGGGGGGGGGGTTGAATACAAACTATACCGTTTTGTCGAATTTGTATTGTTCGTGATTCAACAATTCAATAACAAATTATCACGGAAGGGTGTTACAAATTGAGTACAGATTACAAGATTCCTGATAAAACAAATCTAGAATAAATTCAACATGAATTTATCTATTTTTGTAATAAAAGGGTTAAATACTAAAAAGTAGTTCGATCTAATTTCTAGGGATAAAGATCCGCTAGATTGTCAAAGCAATACAAGTAGAGTAATTCTAGTGGCTTGAATATCACAATAAGTGTTAGAATTTAATTCACTATCAAAAGATTGCTCCGGCAGTTGGTTTGAATTGAAGGTACAAGAGAGAATGTTATGTTGAAGCTTTCTGTCTTGTTTTTCTTGACAATTGCTAACTGCCTCTTTTCTTTCTTTTTGTACATCAGTACACTAACATTGACTAACCAAAAAGACTATCAAAAAGACTTTAAAAAAACACTTGGAAAGACTATATTTTGTACTAGAAAGACTATCCTTAAGCTTGATAAGACTTTCGGAAAGACTATTCTTATACTAGCAAGACTTTCGAAAAGACTATCAATAGAACTACAAAGACTATCGGTAAGACTATCAAGGATAGTCTTACCAGTTCTATTTTTAGTCTTTCTAGTATTAGATTTAATTCTAAATTAATTACCTACTTAATTAATTTATCAAATAAATTAATTCTGAAAGAATTAATTTATTAGCTAAATTAATTAAAGGAGAATAAAATCTAATTTTTTGCTACAAGAAATTGTTCTGTGAACCACTTAAAATAATGACGAACTTCCATTGACTGACGTTGACACTCGATGTACTGTCTGGTTCATGAGTGACTAACTTCAATGACTGTTCTTCATCTTTGACTTTAAGCTGTGATTCCCTTTTCTTTTAAATTCCATTTAATAAAACACTGTAACCTGTATACATGGTGTCACACTTCTGAAATCTCTGTCTTGATAATAAATCCACTTCCTTGAATACTTCACTGAGGCTTGATCAAATAAATGAACTTCTTTGAATGTAGAATTACTTCAAGTCTGTAGATGACTTTTAATCTCATTCTTTTGACTGATATGATCTTCTGAGATTCCTGTGGCAATTGAATTATTATTTACTTATTACAAACTTGTTTAAAGTTGAGTTGTATCCTCGATGTTTACCAATAGGTCTATACATATGCCTTTCACTAAGTATCTGAAACTTGTCAAAGCCATCATGACTCAGTTTGATGAGTGTTATGTGGAACACATTCCTAGAGAAGAAAACATAAAGGTTGATGCCTTGTCCAAGTTTGCTTCTTCTGAAATTGAGAACTACGCAGGGAGCGTGTACTTCCAAGTCTTAAAGACCCCAAGCATCAATGGAAAGTTAATAGCACCCATTGATGTTGCTAGTTATTGGATGGATCCCATCAAGTCTCATTTAGAAACTGGTTGGTTACCTAACGATACTTCAGAGGCACGAAAGTTATATGTGAGAGCACTAAGGTACACCTTGATTGAGGGAATCTTGTATAAAAAGTCTTTCGTTGTTCCCTACTTGAAATGTTTGAGACCCCAGGAGGCAGAGTTGGCCCTAAGGGAAGTACATGAGGGAATTTGTGGGCAGCACTTGGGGGGCAGTGCCCTTGCTCATAAAATCACTCGTCTAGGGTTCTATTGGCCAAATATGCTTGTAGATGCAAACAAATACGTGAAGAGGTGTGAACGATGCCAAAAGCATGCACCAGTGGTTAGACAACCACCTGAGATGTTAACGTCTATAAATTCACCTATTCCATTTGCCATGTGGGCAATGGATATACTTGGACCATTTCCAGTGGCAAGTGCACAAAGAAAATTCTTGATAGTGGCAATTGACTACTTCACTAAGTTGATTGAGGCTAAACCTTTAGCCAAGATAACCACCAAGCAAGTAATGCAGTTCTTCTGGGAGAATGTAATATGCAGGTACGGGATTCCACGAATCTTGGTCATGGATAATGAAACTCAGTTTAATAACGAAGATTTCAAAAAGTATTGTGAAGAGAATGATATTGAACTACGTTTCACTTCTGTTGCTCATCCTCAAACAAATGGACAAGCTGAAGTAGCAAATCAAATTATCGTGGATGGACTGAAGATAAGAGTTGAACGCTCTAGGAATACTTGGGTGGACGAATTGCTCCCCATACTGTGGACATATCGTACCACTTGTAAGGTCACCACTGGGGCAACCCCGTTTCTGTTAACATATGGAGCAGAAGCAGTGGTTCCAGTGGAGATTACTCACACTTCTCCAAGAGTGGAAGCCTACGAGCCAGAGGCAAATGAAGAAGGCATGAGGCTGGCCTTAGATCTAATTGATGAAATTAGAGATGAAGCAAATGCTAAGGTAGTTGAACATCAAAAACGAGCATCTTTCTATTATAACTTAAGGGTTAAAGAGAGATTCTTTCGTCAAGGAGATTTGGTTCTCTGAAAGATTGAAGCATCCGGAGTTGGACAGAAAGGGAAGTTGGCTCCAAATTTGGAAGGACCGTACCGGATCAAGAACGTATTTGGACGAGGCTCATACAAATTGGAAACCCTTGAAGGGATTGAGGTGCCAAGAACTTGGCATGCTGCAAACTTAAAAAATTTATTATGTTTAGTGTTTCCTAACTAGACTCACTATTAGGGCAAGTAGAAATAAGGTCAATGAAACCAATCCGAGTTTTTAACTCGAGGTAGAAAGTAGAGTATTATATAAGGGTTGAACTCATTTTCAAGTTATGTTTTTATTCAACATTCCCATATTTTTATGATAATTTATGTGCATCAAGTGTTGGTAAACATGCAAAGTTCAAAAATACGAGGAAATCAAAGGATATTAAGTTAAACTTATAGAAAAAGTTTAAGTTATGCCCGAAGGCTGAGACTACACAATAAATAAAAGTCACATATGGCCATAAAAAGAAAAATAACTAAAACTATGCCTCCCCGTCCTTGTTGCCAGTTTCAGCCTTTTCTTCCTCTGAGCTAGAGCCAGAACCGGAACGAGTGGCCTCAGAATCATTACCAGCAACTTCACCAGGAGGCGAAGAATGCCCGGGACTCAAAATCCTGTCATCCTCATCCATATCATCTTCACCAGCTGTTGGTGAGATCACAAGGCAATATGAACAGGAAGACGTGAAAACTCAACACTAGAACAGGACAGGTAAATAATACTACGCCTACACAGAAATTAGGAAGAAATGAATACAAGGCAAATACAAAGAATCAAAACATTAGATAGATCTTTGAAGTCTACTACAGGTCACTGAAAGAAGTTCATTACATGTTCATGCCTCAGTGAAGAATAAGGTTTGAAGACTTTCAAGGTTTCAGAAGGTGTGTAGATTCAGTATAAGTGCCACAAGAAGATTTCAGTGTATTAGCATTGATTGTGTTATAGACAGTGTTCGAAGTATAGGAATCTGGTTTAATTGAATACAGGGTAAAGACAAAGGTTAAAGAAGATAGCTACAGTCTTGAAGTTATACTCACTGAAAGAAGTTCATTTATATGTTCGAGCGTCAGTGAAGAATAGAGAATGAAGTATTCAAGATTGTAGTAGCAATGAAGACGTTGTCTAAGTACCAGGAAGGATTCCAGTGAAAGTGCGTTGTTTATTGGCAATCTATGTTCGAAGCAATTTGTAATGCTGCCGACTTATCAATTGGAATACAATGAAGATGTGAAGATTCAATTCAGTGTTAGTCATCTGTGAACCAGACCAGTTGCACTAGGTGTCAACACATACGAAGAAGATCAACATATTTATTTGACAGAAAGAATTGATAAAGTCCGACATGATAATTCCAGAAAATATCAAGCATATTAACAAGAATTATCAGTGTTGAAGAAAACCATGAGAAGCTAAATTGTCGAAAGGAAAATCGTACAGTCAAAAGGTGTTAAGGGTACAAAAGTTGAAACCTCAATAAAGAAACTGCAAGAAAGGAAACTTGAAGGGTTAAGTGCTGACCAACCAAACCTTGGGTACTAATCTACACTTTGACAAGGTTGGCCAAAAACCACTTCGATGGTTTTTGGTTGGTTCAATGGTTTTTCATTTAAAAGCTTCGATAGTTTTTTTGTGGGTTCACACTGGAACAGTTCAGCTTTGTTGGGGTTGAGATTTTTGACTGCTGCGATACTTTTAATGCTCCGATAGTTTATGAAATTTATTTTATAAACTTAAATAAATTTATTTTAAACTTATTAATTAAGTTTATTATAAATTTAAAATAAGTTTATTTTATAAATTTATTAAAATTAAAAAGGAGTATTTCGATAGTTTCTTTATAAGAAACCATCGAAGTGGTTTTTAAAAAAGAAAAAAAGAATGGTTCGATAGTTTTCTTTTAGAAAACTATCAAGATGATTTTCTTTGATAGGTTTCTCCTACAGCATGAAGAATTGAGTGGACACAATTTAAAGTTTTGTTCGATAGTTTTTTTTTAAAAACTATCAAGACTACACATTTGAAGCAGAAGACAAGTTAACAGACTTCTTCTGTTCTTCTTCTTCCTCGACGAAGAGAAGAAAATACAGAGAGAGACAGAGAAGGAGACATTTATTTTATACCTGAACTTCTCACCGGGTAAACGTTATAATGCCCAAACTTTGTTCAATCTTAAGGGTCATTATAAAGTTTCTCCGGTAATTAAATCCTTTAGACAAACAAATAGATACAAACATTGTTTAGGATTTAATTTGTACAATCTTTGTAGAAGCAAGAACAAATTGTTCTTGGAAGCCGGTAAATTTATTTACTGGGTGTAGCACCCCTTCAAGATTTATATATCGAATATAATTCTTGGAAAATCTTGTGTCATTATTTCCATGTCCGAATTACTATTCACCCTCAAGAACACGAACCCACTACAAGAACACTAGTTTAATTATCCGCAAAAGATTCGAAAGAATTTTTTATAATTAGTGAGTATCGTATTCAACCCCCCCTTCTACGATACTTCAGGACCTAACACCAGCCAAGGCCCACTCTAAAGGAGTAGGAGCATGAGGACTTTGGAAGTCAGAAGAACTAAAGGAGCCAGGATGCTTCTCTAAAACAACCTTCAAGGCACCATCCCATCCCTTA
Organism: Heracleum sosnowskyi; assembly: GCA_030848705.1. Lineage (NCBI taxonomy): Eukaryota > Viridiplantae > Streptophyta > Magnoliopsida > Apiales > Apiaceae > Heracleum > Heracleum sosnowskyi. The sequence continues at coordinate 38,665,022 of CM061243.1, read as the reverse complement.
GTAAACTGAACTGGATAGAGAAGCTCATCATGTTTACCAATCAACTCCTTGTAGTCAAGGTACTCGTCGATATAATCATCTTTGCTCCTTCTAAGCACGACCAGCTCAGCTTGGGCATCAACCAACCCATTCTCCTTCCTTGCCAAAGCTTCCCTAAGAGAATTCACTTCTTCTTGAGATTTCTCAAACTTGGTCTGGTTAGCTTCAGAAGATGAGGGCCAAGCTTTGGCTTGAAAAATAGCCCCTTGAAAGTTTGCATTATTCTGCGAATAAAGAATAAAGTTAAAGAAAGGCATATGATATCTTGAGCAAAATATTGAAAAGAAAAAGGAAAAAATGAGTACCGCAGCTAAGGCCTGAGAACCTGAGTGTTCAACTCCCTCAATAGTGGAATTGGCAACAAAGTCTTTATAGTCACATGGAGTGAGTGAGTGGTAGGACCACTCGACAACATGTTTAGACACCCCAACAACAGTGTCTTTCTTCCTAATACCCCAGTTAGGGTGCCAAACAGAGGTTTTAGACGAGACATGGGCCTCAGTCTCCTCTACAGGATCCCTATAGGGCATTAGAAAGGCTGGGGCATCAAACTTTGCTCGAGGGTCTTTCCCCACACGATCCATCTTCATTCTAGCAGTTTCTCCTTCTGCAGGCTCGTTGGTTTTGTTAATAAACGTCGCGGCTGCAAAACAAGTAAAGAAGGCAACAATGGGTATAAGATAATCTTAAATAAATAAAAGAAATTAAGGAATAAATATTACCCTTATCTGATACGTTTGACAGGCCCAGAGACTTAAGGACGAACTCGTCTAGAAGCTCCCAAGCCAAGGTAGTGTTGTTGTCCTTAGTCAATTCAGCATAGGCGTAGGCCTCCTCATCATTTAAAACTATGTCATTAGGACTTCCGTCCGTGACTCTACTGAACGACCTACGAAACAGGGTGCCCCAATCCCCGCCTTCCCAAACCAGGTATGTAAACTCATTTTTCCATCTTGGGTTGTTATCATGAATGGATTTTGGGTGGAAAATGGGTGGTGTGGAAGCACGATGGTTGAGGTAAACCCAACCAGGAGAAAGTGCAGAACTGTTTTTAAATTGAAAAATCTTCCTAAACAAATAAACATGAAGGAGAAAATTGTTTTTCAAGCAAAGAACCATGAAACACATAATTATTCTCCAAGCGTTTGGAGGGAGTTTTCATGGATTAATATGAACATTAGCTAAAAGCTTAGGGATAAACTCATGAAATAAGAACCTAAGCCCTACAACTATGGCATCCTTATATATACACAAAGCATCGGGTCGCCAATGATAAGAACGATCGCCTGGGCCAGCCGGGATAAGTCTTAAAGGGGCTTTGATTCTATACATTTTATTATAATCTCTAATCTTATCGACCTCATGGAATTTATTACTACAATCAAAGGAATCTAAGTGTGAAACAGAGGGGTATGCATTACCACGCTCGCTAATCATATATTGTAAAGACATGTATGAAGAATGAATAATGATGGTACCTCGCTAGGAAGCCTGATTCATTTTTTGAAGGCGTTGAGCTGCACGTTCTACCATTGATATTCAAAGAAAATCCCAGGAAAACTTAAGAAATCTTCAAATCTTCACAAAAAAACCCAGAAAATCTTCAAATCTTCACAGAACAACCCAGAAAATCTTCAAATCTTTAAAGAAAATCCCAGGAAATCTTCAAATCTTGAAGGAAAAATCCATAAATCGATGATTGTTAATCGAAAAACTTCGCCAGAAATCGCCTCACCACGAAAAAAACTAGGGAAAATTTTAAGATGTGAGAAATGAGAAGTGAGAAACAAGAAGTGAGACTCCACTCTTATATAAGCAAGATAGCCGGTCACTCAACCGGTTAAAGGGAAGGGCAACCGGCTGTAATCGGTTATGGCCCATAGTTGTTTATTGGGCTCCAAAAACAAATGAGGCCGAAGAAAAAAGGGTATGGCCCAAAGAAAAAAGGGTGTGGCCCAAAAGAAGAATAAATAATTAAAGGAAAAAAGTATAAGTGTTTTTTCTACGACCTCAAACGAGGTCGAAAAGCTACGACCTCAATCCAGGTCGATTTGTTCGACCTAGAAGCCAAAATGGCCAAAATTTCGAGCTCAAATGAAGTCGAAAGAAAGAATAAATAATTAAAGGAAAAAAGCATAAGTGTTTTTTCTACGACCTCAAACGAGGTCGAAAAGCTACAACCTCAATCCAGGTCGATTTGTTCGACCTAGAAGCCAAAATGGCAAAAATTTCGAGCTCAAATGAAGTTAAAATAATTAAAGGAAAAAAACATAAGTGTTTTTTCTACGACCTCAAACAAGGTCGAAAAGCTACTACCTCAATCTAGGTCGATTTGTTCGACCTAGAAGCCAAAATGGCCAAAATTTCGAACTCAAATGAAGTCGAAAGAAAGAATATATAATTAAAGGAAAAAAGCATAAGTGTTTTTTCTACGACCTCAAACGAGGTCGAAAAGCTACGATCTCAATCAAAGTCGATTTGTTCGACCTGGAGCTAGAATGAGACCCTTTTTCGATCTCAAATGAGGTCGAAGGATTACGACCTCAATCCAGGCGATTTGTTCGACCTGGAGCCAGAATGAGACCCTTTTTCGACCTCAAATGAGGTCAAAGGATTACGACCTCAATCCAGGTCGATTCTTTCGACCTGGAGCCAGAATGAGACCCTTTTTGGACCTCAAATGAGGTCGAAAATTTTCAAATTTTTTATTTTCTAGAAATCCATGACACACCAAATTTTCAAATTTTTTATTTTCCATGACACACCAAAAATTCCTGAAAGGAAAGTTCGAGGAGAGTTATACAAATCCAGGAATCCCGAAGCAGGATCAAAATAACTTCTATGAAAATCTAGAAAGGTTTTCTCAGAAGTTGGGAGGCAAATGATATGGGCTGAAAATAACCCTAGAAGCATAATTAATGATGTATTAATTAGACCTAGATTGGTCCAAGAGTTAGGCCCGAAACTCTAACTCTTTATTAATTTCATAATTAATAAATAAAAAAAATGTACAGTTCATAAAAAGAGTCCAAAGTGTGTTAAATTGTTCAAAGATCAGCCACCAAGGCATACAAACCTAATAGGAGTCAGCCTCCTACAAAATAGGATTCACAATCTTATTCTAAGAAGGTGACTTGGCCCCAAAGTCACCTAATTCTACCCTAAATGCAAGGCTCCTGATGCCTATATAAATGACCCGATCCTTCAAATTAGAACTACGTTTTTTGGCTTGATTCTCATAATTGATTGAGATACGTAGACATCTTGTGAGGGCAGATTTAGCCATGAAACACGAGACCAGCCATAAAAGCTTGAGAGCTCTTAAACCCTAGCATTAAAATTCGTAAGTGCAGATTTCATTCCACAACAACGCGTCTCTCAAATCGTTTCGATCTATTTTTCTAATTTTCTCAAAATTTTGAATTATTAATATTAAAGATTCGAAATTATCTCAATTGTCTTTAAAATCTTTACTAATGGAGAAAACTAAATATATATTTTTAATATTCTTGAATTTAAAGTATTTACTAATGGAGTAAACTAAATATACAATTTTAATATTCTCTCATAAATGTTTGATTAAAAAATATCTCAATTGTATTTTAAATCTATACTCATAGAGGAAACTAAATATACAATTTTAATATTATTGCTTTTAAAATCTTTACTAATGAAGGAAACTAAATATATAATTTTAATTTTCTCCTAATTTTTTTATTTATGAATACATTTACTAACAGACGAAACTGAATATGTTATCATAATATTCTCCCGAATTTTATATTTAAGTCAAGTTTAAAAAATTAGAAAGAATCTAAATTATCTTTTAAAGACTTACTAATGGAGGAAACTAAATATTCTATATTAATATTTTTCAAAACTTTCTTTTCAAGTCAAAATAAATTCTTTTTTTTAAAAACAATTCCTTGCGTTTTAAAAATTTGCTAAAACGGGAAACTAAACATTCCTTATTATTATTTTTCTAAACCTTCTTTGCAAGTCAAAAATTAAATTAATTTTATTTGTGATAAAACTTTCCTTCAATAATACTATAGATCTTCAAATAAAATTTCTCATTCCATAACGCTTTAAATCGTGCACAACAAGTCAAAAAAAGTGTCACGTCTATATATTAGATTAAAAAGGATCAAATGACCTAATCTTAATCTTATTAAGACAGTAATTTGAGAAAGCATTATCTCATATGTAGATCTAGAAACTCTTTAAATCGTTTTTACACATTTTTTTATTCAGTGTTCTTATGAGATACTCCTAATCATGTGTACATGATTATGTTTTCTCATAATATGTTCAACTAATTATGTTTTTCTTTATGGTAGCATAACATTGGCATGGAGAAGGTGATGACAATGCGAAGAACGTTCATCAATTTCGAATAAAGTAAATATATAATTGAGGAAGCTGACGACCACATATCCATGAAGTTGGATGAAAATTGTTTGAGATACTTTTTGACTTGACTTTATCGATGTCTCTTTTTCATAAAGTTGGGTGAAAGTTGTATATATTTTGTTAGCTCGAATTGAAAAATGAAATACATATATAGTGTTTATATATGAGGTATTTTTGTGATTTATTAATTGTGTCTTTTAAGAATTTATCTTTTGTAATATGTTTTGTACCTAACTCTCTTTTTCTTTTTTAAATTGTTAATTTTATCTTAGATTACAACCATGGTAGTCATAGTCATCAGGTGCAAGTAGAGGTTATGTTGAGACAAGTGGTGGTGGGTAAATTTTTTAAATAGTCTTAGTTCATATCTTTTTTTGATTTATTTTTAAAATTTTAAAGTAATTATGTTAAAAAATTACAGAATTTTTTTAATAATATTTGAAAATATCTAGTAATAAATAAATAACGCCGCCACGAAGCGAAATATATTATATTAATATTTTTCTAAAAAAATTGTTCAAGTAATAATTACTTATTTTAACGAGGAGTGGCTCACAAGATATTTAACTATTAAAAATTATGTTTATTATTTCATAATTTTTTGTAAAAAATCTCGCGTTTAATTTATTTATATAAATTCGCACCCCTATTTTACTTTCAATAGAACTTTTAATTATATATGCCTTACAAACACATATTCTACTTTTGATAATTTTTTTTTATATGTATTTCTTAAAAATTCGAACTCTTCTACTCTATAAATTCGAAAACCTATTGTACCGATAAATTTTTTAATTATACTAGTTTATAGCCCGTGCAATGCACGGATATAAGCTAGTATAATTTATATTTATAATTATATTAATTTTATGTTATTAGTATTTAGATTTTATTTATTACGTTTTATGAAAATGCACACCTAGAGGGGGGGTGAATAGGTGTTATGGCCAACTATATCCAATTTTAAAGTTTTACCAAATAATTAACTGCCAACTTGTCAGCTAGCTAAGATGAACAAAACGAAGTCTGTCAGCTAGCTAAGATAAACAATGCAATGCAGAATTGAAATAGCAGTAAGTAAAAACACCAAGAATTTTAGCCAGGTTCGACCCCTATTCTCTATGGTCTACGTCCTGGTCCCCTACCAAACCTGGTAAGAGAATATATTATTAATCACTATAAAAACGATTACAAGATTAACAAATATATCTCCCTTCTTCCCTGTTACTGATAACAGCTAGCTGACACCCTTGTTCCCTGAATCAAATGATCTCTAAGTACTATACTACCCAAGTATAAACTTCTCTATCAAACTAATTCCCGAACCCTTGTGTCCTAGCTTGCAACTCAGCAACAAACCTTACAATCTGAACAATATAAGCAATTGAGAATAATACAACTCAAACTATAAACTCTAAACAAAGATATAAACGTACACTACGTCAAATTTGGGCTTTCGTCACTCTTTTGTACAGTAAGGGCTGTGACACTTTGGAAAAAACGAGTGGCTAAAGGTCAGCGTCCCAAGTTTTAGCCACACAATTGTTTTTCGAGTGACCGAAAATACTTTTTTTGGAAGATTCAGTCACAACTTTTAAAAATGTGTGACAATATTTAGCCACGTTCCAAATATGTGACCAAATATAAAAAAACAGCATGGTTTTTTGTTGACTTTGACCAGTTCCAAAATGTTTAGTCATGCTTGAGAGATAGAAGTGTGACAATAACTAGCGACGCTTCTTTGCTGTGTCTAAATGTTAAGAAACGACCATAGTCATTTTCGGTGATGTGGCTAAATGGGAAATAACCTATGGTTACTACAGTTTTATGTGACTAAAAGGTAGAGTTTTCTGCATATGTCAGAGCTCTGTTCGCTTAAGGAAGCTAAAAACTAGTGACTGTATTATTGTGTGACTAAAAAGTACTCTGTTTTCAGGAGTACCCTCTTGAAACAGAGTATTCTCCTCATTTCCAACTGATCTGTCACATTATTACATTTGTGTGTGGCAAAATATTTGACCAACTGGACATGAAGTATTGGTATAGCAGATTAACCACAAATGACAAACACAAACTTCATTTATCCAAGTTGCATACCAGATGACCTTAAAACTTGATAATGAAGCTTAAAACTAGAACAATTCAACAAATCCATGTCCTTCGACCAACATTAAAATTCACCATTACATATTAATTCTTCATCAAATAAAAAACAAAGAAAATGACCAAGACAATGATAACATTATACAACTTCCCACGTATGACATGAACCTCCTTTCGAAGATCTTCAACTGTTGACATGCAGTTTTGCAGCTCAGCCTTCACATCATCAACTTCTTTCTGGATCTTGATCTTCATGACAACTGGTTCAGGATCAATCCATTCCCAAAACGAACATTTGGGTCCAGAAGACTTGAAAAGGGAATTCAAATTAAAAGCTGTTTATTAAATTAAACAGATGAAACTGATAAACATCGGCTTACCAATGAATTTGATTTATGGCAGACCCGAAATCTTCTTCCAGGGTTGTCAAGTGTGTTTGATGTTCTAATCCGAGCAGGAAGACCACAGTAGCAGAGATCACTTCGATTTTGGTTTGAGCTGTAGGAATTTGAAGACGACATCATGATCAGGCCTTTTTCTTTGCACACACCTGGAGAAAAAAACAGGAATTAAAACAGAGCATAGAATTTAACCAAACAATAGAATTTAACCAAACAATAGAATTTAGCATTACATAAAAAACACGGAAAATGACAAACATAATGATAATAATTACCGGATTCAGTTAGCATTACGTATAATAATACCCTTACAGTCCTGTCTAAAGTAATCATCACGAGATTCATTACCCAAGTCACGTGGATCTATAGGTGGTAATATATTATCATTGTGAGGAAGAATTACAGTACTGAAATCCTCATTGACATCATCGTACAGATCTCTATAATTCTTGGGAGGTGTCATCAAGACAATAGACATTTTTTTATCCAGCTGGTCTTTAACATAAAACACCTGTCGTACTTGTGAGGCCAATACGAATGGATCATCCTTGTGGCCTAATCTGTTAAGTTCAACCAACGTGTAACCCATGCCATCTTGTTTGACACCATTTCTATTGTCAACCCAGTCGCACATGAAAAGAGGAATTTTCTTAATATGATAATCTAGTACCCATATCTCTCGTAGAACCCCATAATAAAAGTTCTTTCCATAGGTTACTACTTCTTTAGAAATGTGCATCTCAGTTGCCTCTACACAAACCCCACTGTTCTGGTGAATTCTGCCATCACGAATTTTTGTACGAAATGTATATCCATTGATGTCATATACATCGTATTTGTTCACGATTCTGCGTGCTCCATGTGAGATCCACTTCACTGTTTCTGATACACTTTCTTTGGAGATCGATAACTCGCTTTCAACCTTGTTGCGTAACCAGTGACCAAACGTTGTGCTATGCTCTTTCTCCAGCCATGCTTGTCGTTTACCAGGATGTTTGTTTTTCAAAAATGTCATGTGTTGTCTGCAAGTACAAAAATTAGTATCAAATCTGATCCTACTGTTAAATAAAAGACTACTGTTAAATAAAAGAAAAACATAAATAAACTTGTTCAGTAGGAGTCCTTACTCGATATACGGCACAACTTCAGGCGTATTTTGCAATACATAGAAATGTGCTTTCATGTAGAGATCTTGAGAAACTTCAACTGGTTTACCAGCTGACAAAGGAATTCCCTCTCCATTTCCGTTTTCAGATGTGTTGTGCTGGTGTTCTGGAATACCATTAGAGCTCATGACTTTTTTGTATTCGTTGAAGAACGCAATTGTTTCTTCTGCAATATGCTCCTCAGCAATGCATCCTTCTGGGTAAGCTTTGTTCCGCACATGCCCTTTAATAACTTTCATCATCCTCTCAAAGGGATACATCCACCGAAAGCATATTGGGCCACATAATTTTACCTCTCTAACAAGGTGCACAGTTAGATGAAGCATAACATCAAGAAAGGATGGGGTAAAGTATTTCTCCATCAAGCACAGTGTCACACAAAGCTCCTCATGCAATTTATCGAGTTCTTCTACATTGATTTCTTTGCTACATATTGATTTGAAAAAAAAACAAAGTTTGATAATAGCATATCTTGTGGGTTCAGGCATGATAGACCGTATTGCAATTGGCAAGAACTGTTGCATAAGCATATGGTAATCATGTGATTTAAGTCCCATAAGCTTCCTAGCCTTTTCATTCACCAAACTAGAGAAGTTGGAACAATAACCTTGCGGAGCCCTTAAGTTGTGTAGTGTGTCACAGAACATGTCTTTTTCATCTTTAGTTAATGTGTAGCAGGCTGCAGGAAGTAATGTCTTGTCGCCTTGACTTTTAGCCTGCAACTCTTGTCTTATCCCAAAATGTGCCAGATCCTTTCGAGCTTGCAACCCATCCACAGGAAGAGAGCAGTGGTTTAAACAGCTTACACATGGACATGGAATAGTGTTCGTTGACATATTCAAATTACCAACCGCAAAATCAATAAATGCCACAACTCCATCCATATATGGTTCACTGTTTCTATCGCTTAACATCCAAGACTTATCCATAACTACAACATAAGGTTCACGGTAAATAGAAACAGATAGAACATGAACGAATACACAAAAATAAGTCACAAAAAACACAAAAATCACAACTTTACTCAACACAATTTATATAAACAGATAGAACACTAAACACAAAAATCACTAAAGATCACAACTTTACTTAATAGAAACAAATAGAACATGAACGAATACACAAAAAGAACTAGGACATGACTTACTAGGACATGAACGAGAAAGTGGCTGGAATCCAAATTAGGAGTGAAGTTTCCAAATGCTAGAATCCGGAATTAGGTATTTGAGAGTGAAGTTTCCAAATTAGGTATTTGAGAGTGAAGTTTCCAATTCGATGAAATCGCCTACTTGTTTGGAGCGCATCTGTTTAAGGCCCAATTAGAATAGTATTGGGCAATTAGAATAGTACTGGCCCAAATAGAATATTTAAGGCCCGAAAGTCAAAATTATTTTTTTATATGCATTTTTCGACGATCCAACCGTACGGATGTTAATAGGTACTCATCGTAGTGTTGGGGAAAAATAATCAAAAAATCAGGAATTTATCTTGTACGACTTTTTTACAAAGATCTGGTCAAAGTACTACTCCCTATAACGAGATTCATCCCCGAAAGTCAAAATTATTTTTTTATATGCATTTTTCGACGATCCAACCGTACGGATGTTAATAGGTACTCATCATAGTGTTGGGAAAAAATAATCAAAAAATCAGGAATTTATCTTGTACGACGTTTTTACAAAGATCTAGTCAAAGTACTACTCCTTATAACGAGATTCGTCCCCGAAAGTCAAAATTATTTTTTTATATGCATTTTTCGACGATCCAACCGTACGGATGTTAATAGGTACTCATCGTAGTGTTGGGGAAAAATAATCAAAAAATCAGGAATTTATCTTGTACGACGTTTTTACAAAGATCTAGTCAAAGTACTACTCCCTATAACGAGATTCGTCCCCGAAAGTCAAAATTATTTTTTTATATGAATTTTTCGACGATCCAACCGTACGGATGTTAATAGGTACTCATCGTAGTATTGGGGAAAAATAATCAAAAAATCAGGAATTTATCTTGTACGACGTTTTTACAAAGATCTGGTCAAAGTACTACTCCCTATAACGAGATTCGTCCCCGAAAGTCAAAATTATTTTTTTATATGCATTTTTCGACGATCCAACCGTACGGATGTTAATAGGTACTCATCGTAGTGTTTGGGAAAAATAATCAAAAAATCAGGAATTTATCTTGTACGACGTTTTTACAAAGATCTGGTCAAAGTACTACTCCCTATAACGAGATTCGTCCCCGAAAGTCAAAATTATTTTTTTATATGCATTTTTCGACGATCCAACTGTACGGATGTTAATAGGTACTCATCGTAGTGTTGGGGAAAAATAATCAAAAAATCAGGAATTTATCGTGTACGACGTTTTTACAAAGATCTGGTCAAAGTACTACTCCCTATAACGAGATTCGTCCCCGAAAGTCAAAATTATTTTTTTATATGCATTTTTCGACGATCCAACCGTACGGATGTTAATAGGTACTCATCGTAGTGTTGGGGAAAAATAATCAAAAAATCAGGAATTTATCTTGTACGACGTTTTTACAAAGATCTGGTCAAAGTACTACTCCCTATAACGAGATTCGTCCCCGAAAGTCAAAATTATTTTTTTATAATTTTTTTTTATAAGTTGTTAAAATGTATGTTTCAGATTCCATAAGTTGCAAAAAAAAAGTATTTTTTTCCAGAAAAAAGTTAGGAATCCTAACTTTTTTTCTTGAAATAAGTCAACTTTTCTGGAAAATAAGCTTAGCCAAACGGACCAAAATAACTCAAAAACGCTTTGTCTAAAAACTAACGCGCCTAAATTTTGGCAAAATAACTCAAAAATCCCCCCATTTCACTTTACCCCAGATTCACTTTACCCCCAAATTCATCCCCCCAAAAGTCCCCCCTAAATTTAGGTCTTACAACCTAAATCGCACAACCTAAATCTTACAATCCTACGAGCTTAGATTCAACGATACATCTGAACTGCACCGAGTCACGAGTGACGAGTAATCACTCGCCGCACGCGTAATCGTTGCCAGCCGCCACCGAGTCATGGGTGTAATCGAATTAAGGTATTTGATTCTTCTTCTAATTTGCGTCTTAGTGTAATCGAATTGAGTGTCTTTTGTGGACTTTGACCTGTAATTTGGGTGTGTGGTAAGCAGTGTAAATTTGGTAGCAACTATGCAAGGAATTTGATGTAAAAATCATCTGCATTATGATGTAAAGTACTCAAGTAGGGAATTTGCAGTGTAAAAATCATCTGCATTATGATGTGAAGTACTCAAGTAGGGAATTTGAAAAATAGGATTGTATCAACTATTAACACTATTTGTGCTTGTTGTCTACAGCTAATTTGGGTACCATGGGAAAGAGGTACAGGTTAGTTGTTTACTATGGGGGTGAGTTCATGACATGTGTTAAGTGGCAATACACTGGTCCTAAGTCAAAGGTGTTCAACGGAATGGATGTCTACAACATGACTGTTAAACAAGTTAGGGATTTGGTAGCGGATGTAGTTTCGGATGATGATAAGCTTTATTTTATGAAAGATGGGGTGACCCCGGATAATGGATATGGTTTATTGGTTAAAGATAGTCAGTTAAAAGAGTTGGCTAATGCTTCTAACATGACTGGAGTGTGCAAAATTCATGTCTTCCATTCCTGGTCCACAGCTACTGCACCAGTTTGCGTTGAAGAAGAATACCTAAGTAGACTCATTTTTCACTTCTCATATTTATTCATGTGTATGTATATTGAACAGATCAATCCTGTATTTGCTAAGGGTTCTTATACTGGTTGTAGGTGGGGGCAATGAGGAATTTGAGGAGCAATATTCAACAGAAGAGTGTAGCGAAGAAGAAGGAGAAAGCGCAGAAGAAGGAGAAAACGCAGAAGAAGGAGAAAGAGCAGAGGAAGAATGCAAACAGGAGCAACAAAAGAATGCTGTCAAAGCTAAGAGGGGGCTAACCATGTTGCCAAAGCTGCGTACCAGGTTTACAAACTCTGGTGGAAAAAGACATGAGGTTGAATTTGACTCACTTGGTAGGTTAACGGGGGAATACAGATCAGAATTTACGAGCTTTTTGGGAGACACGGTCAGGGAGCATGTGGGATTAAGATGGTTAACATGGAAGGAGGTGCCAAAAGAAGTGAAGGCTAAACTGTGGGATCAAATAATGGTAAATCAGCTACTTCGTATTAATTACTCTAAATATATGTTACATTTTCAATATGAAACACTATTGTTCAACTTATCTGCTTGCCTTTTATGTGTATTAACACCATGTATTATATATTGCAACATTTTTTTGATATAGAACCTTGTCGTCGAAAGTTTGTAATGACTCGGCTTGGTGGGCTGCTTCGCAATTTCAGAAGAAAGATGTATGCAGGATTCATACAACCTAACCTGAATAAACCAGAAAAACTTGCAAAAGTTCCTAGGCAGTATCGTACACTGGTAGAGCAAGCTGATTGGGATAGGTTCGTAGCCCACACGCGATCGAAAAAATTCAAGGTTGTAATCCTTTAATATATGGATCATCGTTTGAATTTACGTATATTTACAATGCACTTTGCTGAAATAGTTCTTTTGTCTATTGGAAGGATGTCTCCGAAACTACAAAAAAAGCGCGATCACGGTCCGTGTATGATCATCGCTTGGGACGAGGACGATACCCTGCTCTCAGAGAAAAATTGGTAATTCAGATGTGTTTTTTTTACTAGTGATTATTTTGGATATTACATGTCTGATTGTGTCGTCGTTGCATTATGCAAGGTTTCGAAAAATCAAATTGCAGTTGATGAGGTCCCTACCCGTGCTTTTATGTGGAGGAAGGGGAGGGAAAACAAAGATGGAGAGTTGGTAGATCCTAAAGCGAAGAACATGGCGGATTATTTAGTAAGTTTAAATATGAGAGTTAGTATATCCTAAAGTGAAGAACATGTCCTTGTTACTAATTTTCTTCACTTTTTTCTTTACAGATGGATATTGAAGCACATATAAAGGACGGAGGAATCAAGATTGGGCCGGATGGGGATGCCCTTACAGTGGTTTTTGGCAAGGAGCATGGTGCATACTTGAGAGGTGTTGGTTGTGGAGTCACTCCCAGTTCGTACTGGCATTGTCCTCGGCAAAGGACAACAGGAAAAGATAAAATCAAGATTCTAGAGCTTCAATTGGAAAATGAGAAACTGCTGCGTGAGAAGAAGGATGAAGAAATGAAGAACCTGTCGTTGCAGATGGAGGCAACGAACAAAAAACTGAATAAAGTCATGGCTCAATTGGAATCGCAAGGACTGCTTTCAGCAACAAAACAAGATGTAAGGACTAACTGAACAGAATTCAAAATCCAAATCTGAGTACAATAAATATATAAGCACTACGTAAATTGTTGGAGTTTTTTGTGTTCGAATTTAGTTATCTTGTGTCTATATTCCAAAACATAGTTTACAAAACTTGTGTTATCACTTGACTTTCCCATTTGACGTTACATTCTGTAGGGAACACCGATAAGTGGGAATGCTTCGAGGGACAGCTGCATTAATGTTACCATCCCAGCATCGAAAGAGTTTTTAACACCTGTAAGTAATGGCTAATTTAATTTCTTTTTCATTTTTTCTAAGTAATTGCTGATTTCTTGTCCAACTTTCTTAAATTGTAGGTTAAATCTGTGGAAAAACAAGTGACTCCTACTGCCGACACATCCACAATGGTGCAAAAGGTGATCACCACCAGGAGGAAAGTTTATATATCTCCGTGTACCACTAAATCACAACAAGATCCAACAATTGTCCAACAGGTATTACAATATTGCTAAATGCACATGTATATTGAGATTAACTTTAACTTTAATATGTTGGCAATTATGCTACTACTTTTGTAGAAAAAGGTGATTAGATCCGGAACCAGGAAGAAGATTAATTTATCTCAGCCTACCACTATCTCTGGTCAAATGCCATCTCAGTCAAATCAAACCTCAACAACTGTCCAATCGGTATGCATTATATTTCTAAATGCGTATGTATATTAATTCACTTTACCTTTATGATGTTAATTATGCCACTAACTTTTGTAGCCAATGAACTGTGTTAGATCAGAATTCAATGATCGTCAGAAGCTAGACTCAACTGATCAGGATTGCTGACGTCATCAGTATTGCATGGTCATCAGTATTTGATCAAGCGTCAGTATCTTATTGATCATCAGGATTCCTACTCAGACTATGATCAGGATTGATCATCAGAACTTGAAGCTGATCAGGATTCCTAATTCGAGTTATATTTGGAGTCTAGATAAACATGGAAGTTTATTCTATTTGTTCCTGGTTTGTAGAATGTAGCTATCGATTAAGGATAGGTTTCTATCTTTGTTGTTGATTAGGACTTATCTTGTTATTGATAGAGAAGCTGTGTGTACTATATAAACACAGTCTTGGTTTCGATTTATGTATTCATTAGAGAGAGAACATAATCGAAGAGAAGCTCTTAAGAACAGAATTTCTTGAGAGAGTTTTTGTAAACTAGCAGCTCTCAAGAACATCAGAATTTCTTGAGAGAGTTTGTAACAGTTTTATATCAGATTTAATAAAGCTGTTATCTTTCTTTTCATATTTGTGATATATACATTAAGAAGTCGATTATCTTACTCTATTGTATTCAACCCCCCTTCTACAATAGATTATTACTGGGCAACAATTGGTATCAGAGCAAACTGATTTATTTTTAAATCAGAGACGATCTAAGATGTCGACAACCAAGTATGAAAGCATGAAGATTCCCATCTTAAAGATATCAGAATATCCTACATGGAGGGTAAAGATGCTGATGTACCTGGAGGCTATGGATCCTGACTACTTGGACAGGATTCGTGATGGACCATATATACCAACAAAGTTCGTAGAACGAACAGATACAGTACCAGAACATTATGTGGTCAAAGCTAAAGCTGAATGGACTCCAGAAGAAAAAGCTCATGTACTTAGGGAACCAAAGATAAAGAATATCTTGCATAATAGCCTTGATGCTATCATGTCAAACAGAGTGATTGCATGCAAGTCTTCAAAAGAAATCTGGGATACTTTGGAAACTCAGTGCCAGGGATCTGCATCTGTTAAGAAAAACAGAAGGGCTCTTTTGATTCAAGAATATGAACAATTCGATGCAAGACCTGAAGAGAGCCTGACTGATCTATATGATAGATTTCTGACACTATTGAACAGCTTATCCTTAGTTGACAAAGTATATGAAACTGAAGATTCAAACACCAAATTTCTTAGAGCTTTACCTGAAGAATGGGATACTCAGACCTCAATCATTAGACACCAGTATGATCTGAACATTGTGTCTCTTGATGAGATCTATGGGATGCTAAGAACTCATGATCTTGAAGTTCAACATAGAAAGAACAAGAAAAGCAGCAAGGCAAAGTCAATTGCTTTGAATGTAGAAGCTAAATCAAAAGGAAAAGCTATGGAGGTCTCTAGAAGGAAAGCAAGAGTAGCTGAGTCAGATCCTGACGACTCTTCATCAGATACTGATGGCAATTCTGATGCCAATACTGGTGATGAATCTTCTGATTCAGACATGGAAGAGATGGTTGCTATGATTGTCAGAAACTTCAGAAGGATGAAGTTCAGGAAGAATAGAAGACAAGGCAACTTTCAGAAAAAGACCTTCAAAGCAAACAAAGACAAGTATATCAAAAAGGACATCAAAGGTAGCAAATTTGACAAATCAAAGGTTAGATGCTACAAGTGTAATGGAATGGGTCACTTTGCTTCTGAATGCAACAAGACAAAGGCACTCATCACATCAAGCAAGGATTGGATGGACTCTTCCTCAGAATCTGATACTGAGGTAGTCAACTATGCATTAATGGCCAATGCTGATGTAACTGCTGCTCCTGATGATAAGGTACTAAATACTATCTTTGATTTTGATACTGATAATGCTTCTGAGTTAAGACGTTTTCTAAAGTCATTACATATTAGCTTTAGAAGTCAAACTGCTGAGAATACTAGAATCTTATCTGAGATGTCTGACCTTAGAAAGAGGAATGAGATATTAGAAGCTGAATTTTCTCGTATGCAAGAAGTACAAAAAGAATGTGATAATGCTAAACACATGCACTTAGAGATGACATCTAAATGTACTTCCCTTGAAAAAGAACTTGAATATGCTAATGAGAAAAGCAGAACCTGGACAGACTCTGGTAGGAAATTTCATGAGATTAATACCTCTAAGAATTGGAAAGAGTGTCTAGGATATAAGTCAGATGAAGATAAGAAATTAGCAGAGAAAATTGTCATTGATGAGACAGTCAGTCCAAAGACCTATAGACATGTTATAGACTCAACCAAATCTAAGATTACTCCTGTTAATTTTGTTTTTGGTAAGGATTCCAATTCTACTTTTGAAAAGGGATCTTCTTCTACTCAAGGAATTAAAATTATAAAGTCTAAACCTGTCATGAACAAAGTCACTAAGAATCTAGGTCTATTGTCTCAGAAACAGCTTAAAGATAAAATCTGTGAGGTTACAGATAAGAAAAAGGAAGCTACTGTTAAGAGAAACAGGAATGGTAAAGTTGGGATCAATAAAGAGAATGGTTATAAATATATCCCAAATGCACCTAGAAAGTGTTGTTTTAACTGTGGTAACTCTAATCATCTTGCTATTGATTGTAAGAAGATTAAAAAGAAGATTGCTGATATTTCTAAATCTGATGTGAGGAATAGATCAGTACTCTATAAACCGCAGAAGTCCTGTTTTCATTGTGGTAGTCTATGGCATTCTATTTATACATGTAAAGAGTATCATGATTTGTACTATAACTTTTATGATCCATTGCCTAAGTTTGAAAGTAGTACAAAGTCTGATAGAACTGAAAATGTCATAGTGAAGCATGCTTTTGTTAATACTGATGCTGACAAAGCAAATCCTGATGGAGTAAATCCTGTCAGGACTGCTAAAGTCAGAAAGTCTTCTGCTGCTAAAATTAATAAATTGCATGAGAAAGGAACCCAACATGTATGGGTTCCTAAGTGTTCTAACTAGTGTGTTTCTATTCTGATGCAGGGTAAAAAGAAAAATGTGTTAGTCATGGATAGTGGATGTTCTGTGCACATGACTGGAAACAAAGCCCTGTTATCAGAATATGAGGAAAAAGCTGGCCCAACTGTGTCTTATGGAGATGGCAACATTGGACAAACCTTGGGATATGGCAATATAATCATTGGAAATGTCATCATTGAAAAAGTAGCTCTAGTGAAGGGACTAAAACACAACTTGTTGAGTATTAGTCAAATCACTGACAGAGGTTATCATGTCAATTTCTATTCCACACATTGTGAAGTAGTCAGTAAAGCAACAGGGAAGATAGCACTAACTGGCTACAGGCATGGTAACATATATGAAGCCAACATTCTCTCAGATACTGATGGCTCCCCTACATGTTTCATCAGTAAAGCTTCAGTAGATGAAAGTTGGAATTGGCACAAGAAGCTTTCTCATCTCAACTTCAGCAACATCAATGAGTTGGTTAAGAAAGAGTTAGTAAGAGGATTACCTAATGTCTTATATACACCTGATGGACTCTGTGATGCATGCCAAAAAGCAAAACAAAGAAGGACATCATTCCAGAGTAAATCAGTATCCTCGATTGAAGAACCATATCACATGCTACATCTTGATCTGTTTGGTCCAGTCAACATCATGTCCATCAGTAAGAAAAGGTACACTCTTGTAATTGTTGATGAATATTCTAGATTCACCTGGGTGTATTTTCTGCATAGAAAAGATGAAACTCCTGAAGTTCTGTTGGATCATGTGAGGATGATTGAGACAACCACAAAGTACAAAGTCAAGATTCTGAGAAGTGATAATGGTACTGAATTTAAGAATTCAAAGATGGAAGAGTTCTGCAAATACAAAGGAATCATTCAACAATTCTCTGCTCCTGGCACACCTCAGCAAAATGGAGTAGTAGAAAGGAAGAATAGAACTCTTATTGAAGCTGGCAGAACTATGTTGGAAGAAGCTAAATTACCTACATATTTCTGGGCAGAAGCAGTCAACACAGCATGCTATACACAAAATCTCACATTGATAAACAGGCATGGTGTCACTCCTTATCAGTCACTCAAGGAGAAGAAACCAAGTCTGAAGCATTTGCATGTGTTTGACTGTAAATGTTTTGTTCTCAGAACTCATCCTGAACAGCTAGGGAAATTTGAAACAAAGGCTGATGAAGGAATATTCATAGGTTATCCTACATCAAGAGCCTTCAGAGTTTTTAATTTGAGAACAAGAACTGTCATGGAGTCAATTCATGTATCTTTTGATGATAAGAAGATAACTGGAATCATTGAAGACTCGCATGATAGATTGTTATTTGAAAATGAAGCTTCCAAGGAACCTGAAGAAATTGAATCAGATCCTGTCAATTCATCAGATACTGATGGGTCACCAAATCCTGATGACTCACCAGGTTCTGATGGTGCTAATACTGATGATGCAAACAACAGTGATACAACTAGTAGTGCTAATGTTGAGGGGGAGCAACGGCATTCAACTACAAGTTCAGAGTCAACTCAATCATCAGAACAGAATTCTTCAGATACTGATTCAAGTGAAGATCCTGATAACACATCAGGAGGGCATAGCAATAATTCAGGGAGAGCTTCAAATCAATCAAATTCTTTCAATCAAGATAACACCAATCCAGGGGGAGCATCTACTTCAAGAAACAATTTGACACCAGCAAGGAAATGGACAAAAGATCATACTCCTGATTTGATAATTGGAGATCCTGATGCAGGTGTTCAAACAAGAAGTGCAACTCAGAATGAATGTTTATATAATAACTTTCTATCCAAGGAGGAGCCTAAGAAAGTTGAAGATGCACTTAAAGATGCTGATTGGGTTACTGCAATGCAAGAAGAACTGAATGAATTTGAAAGGAATGAAGTCTGGAAACTGGTACCAAGACCAAAGAATAGATCAATTGTTGGTACAAAGTGGATTTTCAAGAACAAGACTGATTCTGATGGAGTCATTATCAGAAACAAAGCAAGGCTAGTTGCAAAGGGGTATTCCCAACAAGAGGGAATTGACTATGATGAAACTTTTGCTCCTGTTGCAAGACTAGAAGCCATCAGGATATTTCTTGCTTATGCAGCACATAAGAAATTCAAGGTTTTCCAGATGGATGTTAAAAGTGCTTTCTTAAATGGTGAACTGGAGGAAGAAGTTTATGTTGAACAACCTCCTGGTTTCATTGATCCTAAATATCCAGATCATGTCTACAGACTGGATAAGGCACTTTATGGACTAAAGCAAGCTCCAAGAGCATGGTATGAAACCTTAGCTCAATTCTTACTGGAAAGTGGATTCAAAAGAGGTGCAATTGATAAAACTCTATTTTATTTGAATCATGGTAAGGAGTTGCTGTTAGTTCAGATTTATGTTGATGATATCATTTTTGGGTCAACAAACAATAAGCTGTGTGAAAAGTTTTCCAAGCTTATGTAGTCAAGATATCAAATGAGCATGATGGGAGAAATGAGTTACTTTCTGGGTCTTCAAGTTAAACAGACTGATGAAGGGATTTTTATTAATCAGTCTAAATACACAAGGAACTTACTGACAAGGTTTAACATGCAAGACAGTACTCCTGCTTCAACTCCCATAGCTACAGCTACCAAACTTGATCCTGATCAAGGTGAAGAGGTAGATGTAACTCACTACAGAGGAATGATTGGCTCTTTATTGTATCTCACTGCCAGTAGACCAGATATCATGTTTGCAACCTGTCTATGTGCAAGATTTCAAGCAAAACCTAGAGAACCACATCTGATTGCAGTCAAAAGAATTTTCAGATATCTCAAAGGCACTCCTTCACTTGGCCTTTGGTATGCAAGGGAATCAGATTTTGGGTTGTGTGGTTATTCAGATGCTGATTTTGCAGGATGCAAAATAGATAGGAAAAGTACTTCAGGAAGTTGTCAGTTTTTGGGTGGAAGACTAGTTTCATGGTTCAGTAAAAAGCAGAAATCTATTTCCACTTCAACTGCAGAAGCTGAGTACATTGCTGCAGGAAGTTGTTGTGCTCAGATAATGTGGATGAGAAATCAGTTGTTAGATTATGGCCTGTCATACTCAAAAATCCCTATTTATTGTGATAACCAAAGTGCTATTGCAATGACAGGAAATCCAGTTCAGCATTCTCTTACTAAACACATAAGTATCAGATATCACTTTATAAGAGAACAGGTTCTGGAAGGAACAATTGAACTTCACTTTGTTCCTACTGATCAACAACTAGCTGATATATTCACCAAGCCACTACCTGAAGCTACTTTCAATAAGTTGGTGAATGAACTTGGAATGATGAATTTTGAGAATTTCTGAGGAAAAGCTACAGAGAGGAAATCCTGATAACTGTCAAATCCTGATGGTTATTCAGAAAGGTATGTATCTTTGATCAAATCCTGATAGGACTCAATCCTGACAGGAAGTCAACTGGCCAATCCTGATGTACAGGTCAGTATTTCATTACTTAATTTGTGCCTAATTTTTTGTCAGTATCTACTGATGGACGGTTGAGTTTTAGTAGGACAACTGTATGCGCGCGTGTGTTGCACTATTATAGATATATCAATACATACACATAAAAGGCGGTGCAGATTTATTTAAATGACACACGTAATCTGTCCACTAATTCTTTGTGCACAAATCATATTTTGCCACCTGTCTTTGAGAGTAATATTTTGTTTTAACAAAATACTTTTTATTGGTCTACATCGTTAATTACTCTCTTATCATCAGTTTTTCGTTTTCTATCTCTCTGTGCTTTCATACCCTAATTGCTTCAAATCTTAATTCTCGAGTTTTCAAAAGCATTACAATGACATCTTCATCATTCATGAACAAACAGACAGTGATTAGTGGTGTTACATTTGCCACTAACAATTTTGTGGCTATTCTAAATCATCAAGATTTACCCAATGAGTTTCATATCATTCAAGATTTTCTAGCTTCAAGCCCATTGAAGTTTGGTTTAACAGAACCTGCAAGTGTTTCTTTTAAGTCTGTAATGCAGGTGTGGAACTCAGTTACTTTTGATAAAGGGCATTCTGATACAATCTTGATGAGTTTTGGATATAATGGAACTACTCACTATGTGACTCCTACAATTGTGGAGGCAGCCCTGCATTTACCCGTTCTTGGTGATGCTATTCCTGCTAATGTTTCGGACTCTACTCTTTTTGAGTTTGTTACAAAGTTGGGCTACAATGGTGAAGTAAAGAGATATGGAAATCTCTTCAGGACAAAGCTTAAGAAGGAATGGAATTTCTTCTTTGATACAATCAGCCGCTGTTTCCTGAACAAGACATCAAATTTTGATGCTCTTCCATCAGGATCTCTTAAAATTGGGTACTCTCTTATCCATTCTACAGTGTTTGATTATGGGTCTTTTATCTTAAAAGCTTTAAGTGACAGGAAATCAGATAAATTGGGTTCTGTCTGTTTTCTTAGATTTTTACAGTTGATATTTAATCACTTATGTCCTAATGTTGTTTTTGAGGATGATGTAGTTCTACCAATCTGTAGAATTACTGAGAATAATATTAAGTCCTTAGTCAACAGTGATAAGGCAAATGGTTTCATAGGAAATGCTTTTATTCCTGATGAGGTTAGGTTTTTCTTACATCAGAAAATGCCTACTCATTATGGACTACTTTCTAATGCTATGGGGCAAGGCCCAACCCACCTTGTTCCTGACACAAGCATGCAACCTAAACAGTCTAAACAGTTACCAACCACCTCTACTGTCTCTCAAAAGACTTTAGTTGTAAAATCAAAGAAATCAACTAGAACTGATGTGTCTGAAAGGCAATCAGGTTCAAAGGATTTTTTTCTCTACACCACTCACTAAAAAGAAGATACAAGGGGGTGTACAAGGGGTCCTGGTGAAGAAAGCTGATAAGGTTGTTAAGAATGTTCCTGTGAAAAGGAAGTTAAGGTTGATTGATGAAAGTGATTCAGAGGATGACTTACCTATATCCTCTGTGATGAATGTGAACAAGGAAGTTGCTGATACTGCTACTAAAGCTGTGGTACCTTTATCAAAACCACAAAAGACAAGGAAATTATCAAAGAGCAGGTATCATATTCCTTTGACAGTGCAAATGAAGGATACTGATATTCAGACATCAAATCCTGATGAGTCATCTACTCCTGATGCTCTAGCAAATCCTGATGTTAGTATTCCTGATGCAACAACAAAAGTTGTCTCTATATCAGACTCTCCAGCCTCTCCATCTCAGATTAGAGAAATTTCTTGGGAGAAGGTTTCTACAACTGCTTCCTTGGTTGGTCTTACACCTACATCAAAGAAAAAGAGGAATGTAAAAGAGTTAGTCTATCAGAGACAGAAGAAGCTGAAAGGATCAAGCCCACAAGAACCTAAATTTCAGAGTAATTCAGCAGCTACTGTTGATCCTGCCACACAAGAACCACTCAATCAAAGTTTGGGTGAAGGCTTAGCTAGTGGAATGGTCACACAAGAACCATTTTCTCAAAGGGAGAATGAAGACATCAACATTCCAGCTACACAAGAACCATCTTCTCAAAGTGAAGATGCAGGCAAAGCTACAGCTTCTGTTGAAAGCTTGGTCGCGAACATTGTCAATGAGGGAAGCACACAAGAACCTTTAACTCAAAGTGTTGAAGAAGCTTCTGAACCTCAAGCTCCACAAGAACCATTGGTAGCAAATACTGATGCACGCATATCAAATCCTGACGATGTTCATCCTGACGCTAGTGGTGCTCCTGATAATGAACCTATTTTGATACAGCCACTTCGTTCAAGACCAATGGATCATCCTATCTCAGAACCACAGGATAAACTGAAAGGTATTGCTATTCCTGATCCTGATATTACTCATGGTACTGTTGATGATACTTCTGATGATAGTGATGATGATGATGAGAATCGAAAAGAGAAGGAACAGCTTGCTACAGCACTCAAAATTAGTCTTGGAACTAATTTTGGTTCATCCAGTACATATATGGCTAGCAATGCTTCCACTGTGAAAGATTAGAGACAAGATTTTTCTATTCCTTCCTTTGATCCTGCAGAGGCATTTAGACAGAATGAATGGAACAATTCATGGCACCAATCTGATGAATCTATCAGTTTTTCTTCTGCTATTGAACATGCCTATAATGCAGTGAAGTCTATAGAGAATCAAGACTTGAAGAATCATCTGAAGGCTACAACTCTGTTATCCAAAAGTCTGAAAAGTGAGATTGATTCTATCAAGGGCTCAACTGAAAAAGTGAGGACTGATATCTTTAATAATTTTACAAAGGTGCCTACTACTTTACAATTGAGGGTAGTGGACTCCCAAGTGAAATCTGTTGTTTCAGAACAAACCTCAATCAATCAAAGAATTGATTCTCTGGATACTAAGGTAACTGAAATTCAAGCCTCTCTTTCCTTAATTTTGCAATTATTGTCAAATCCTGATGTCAAAAAGGGGGAGAAGGTTATTCAGACAAAATGTACACCTGATCTAGTATTAAGAAATAATGATGATGATACTGGAGATGATGGTGGTGACAAAGCGATACAAGGAGAAACCTCTGATGCTGTTGTTATGAAGACAATCCAAACTTCTCAAAGTCAAACAACGCAGTCAACTCATGTTTCTGATTCTGGAGTTAAGACAGTAAGAACATTGGTGCAATCTCAGATCCTGACGGAAGATCAAATCCTGACACCTGGTCATGGACACATTCTTGCTACAATTCCTGAAGGTGATGAAGATGTGATTATTGATAATCCTGAAGATGCATCAAATTTATTCCAGAAGTTTTCTACAAAAGACGGTAGAATTGTTACTCTTTATCACACTGATAAAAGAGTTCAACAATTATTTGCCAGAAAAGCACTCTCTACAGCAAGTGAAGAATATCCAGATCTCTCACATGAAGAATTCTTGAGACTACAAAGAGAGACAATGGAAAGCTATACTGCTCCTGCTAGAGGTAGAGGAAGCAGAGGTAGGAGAGGTGCTAGAAGAAATAGAAGAGGTTCTTCAACTCAAACAGTACCTAGACAGACAAGGTCTAGAGGGTTAAGAATTGAAGAAATTCCTGAAGCTTCACAAAATCTAATAGATCCTGTTATCAAGGATATCATGGAGAAAGAAGACAAGGAATTTGTTGAAGAAGAACCTGAATTGAGAAGAAAATCAAGTAAATCAACTCTCAGCAATACAAATCAAATTGAAGATTCTAATCCTGACAATATTCAAGATCCTGACGAATCTGAAATTCTGCAAGAGGTTGATTTGATAATCTTATCTACTGTTGTTGATTGTCACAACAAAGAAGTAGATGAAGAAGAAGAAGCCATAAGAAGAGATATTACAAAGAGAACAAATGAAGATTTTAATCTCTATCTACAAAGGCTTAAAGTTTCAAATGAAAGAAAATGGAAAAATTCAAGCAGACAAGAATCTTTACTGGAAAGAAGCTATGTTTTTGAAAAGGAAAAGGATAAGAAGTGGAAACATATTAGCACATTAAGTTGTGATACACCTATCAATTTTCAGTCTGGTGGAATTATTACAAGCGCTTCAAGTGTTGTTGATTTATCTGAGATGGTTAGATCAAAAGCACTCTGGTTAAAGATGTTTTCAAATCTGAAGCAATTGTCAAGTAATTCAAGAGGAGGTATTGGACACAGAGATGGTGAATATCTGAATATGTCATATGTTGATCCTTACTCCTTGACAGAAATTGGAGGTACTTTAACTTCTGAAAACCTGAACAATTTATTAGCTGTTGATATAGTTATAGATTGTCATGATGGTTTTGAAAAGAAAGAAAAGCTTCTGTACTTCATGAAAGATGGTAGTGTGAAGATTCTATCTATTCAAGATCTGCTGATGAAAACTACACAGGAACTGAAATATGTTCACTATCTGTTAAGATGGAAGAACCAAGTGTACAAAGTATGGGCTGACATGATTTTGTCAACTATAAGAAGAAGACTGGATGGAAACAGTAATTTCGATGGTAATTATATTCCCATGTACTTAAATCAAAGAGGTCAGGATGTGGAAATGCAAAGAGGTACTGCTGTTAAAGAAGTAACTTTTGGTATGACTCAACTTACTCTCAATCCTGATGGGAAGGAAATTGCTTATCTTTTGCTTGAAGAGCACAGTCTACAGAAAAGCTCCATACAGAATCTCAGAGTAGCTATCTACCAGATTAATGAGGAAGATGAAGAACTCAGAAATCTTAAGGAAAGACTGATTCAAATTCTTGAAGAAAAAGAAGAAAGTTTATTATCCAACTTCTTGAAGATGAATCTGTTCTATCACAAAGCTTAAACAGATACGTTGTTTCTGAAGATACTCGTACATTTTGATACATGTTTTTGACATCATTGAATATTTGGAATCTATACTTTATTTCACAAAGTATGAGATTGGGGGAGATTGTTAGATCAGAATTCAATGATCGTCAGAAGCTAGACTCAACTGATCAGGATTGCTGACGTCATCAGTATTGCATGGTCATCAGTATTTAATCAAGCGTCAGTATCTTATTGATCATCAGGATTCCTGTTAGATATAATTGCTAATGTTTGTTTATCAGTGTTTAAGCAACAGGTACTGACAAGAGTTTATCAGAAGCCAGTCAGAGTTTAGTTAAACTCTGACAGGGTAAAGAGTTTAATTGAAGCCGGTCAGAGTTTATTTAAAGTCTGACAAGGTGAAAGTTGAATTAGCTGTCGGTGCAGAATTGAAGATTCTAGAAGCAATACATTCTGAAGATGGAAAGAAGCAGAATATATTGATACAGCTAAGGAGATTGGAATAGAAGACTGAAGCAATCCTTAATTGATATGAATTGTATAGCTAACTTATAGGAATATCAATTAGAGATGGATTGTATGTAGCTGTGTACTATATAAACACAGATAGGTTATCCCTAGAAGGGATGCGATCATTGAATTATTATTCTTGTAACCTAGAAGCTCTTTGTGATTCATTAACATCATAAAGAGAGAAGCTGTTAATAAGATTACAGTTTTATTGATTCATAAACAGTGTTATTAATCATTGTTATTCTCATACATACTTGATTATATTGTGTATTCGGCCTAACAATTGGTATCAGAGCCAAGGCTGTTTAATATATACAGTTTTACGATTCAAACACAGTAATAATCATGTCTGAAGAAAATCAAGCTGCTCCCAAGGCTGAACAGGTTAAGCCTAATTCTGTGAGTCGATATGAAACAACCAGAGTTCCGATTCTCAGGCCTGTAGAATATCCGATTTGGAAGGTAAAGATGACCATGTTTCTGGAGGCTACAGATCCAGAATACCTTGACAGAATTAATGATGGTCCTCATATGCCAACTAAATTGTCCCCTGTTGTTGATGGTCAAGAACAAAAGACTGTCCCAAAGGAAAAGAAAGATATGACTCCTGAGGATATCTCATCAATTGCAAAAGATGCAAAGGTTAGACATCTTCTCCACAGTGCTTTAGATAATGTTATGTCTAACAGGGTAATTGGCTGCAAAACTGCCAAAGAGATATGGGATGCTTTAGAAGTCAGATGCCAGGGAACAGGTGCTATTAAGAAGAACAGAAAAACAATACTCACACAGGAGTATGAGCACTTTGATTCAAGAACTAATGAAACCTTGACTGAGACTTATGACAGATTTTGCAAACTGTTGAACGATCTGTCTCTGGTAGATAAGGAATATGAACTTGAAGAGTCCAATCTCAAGTTTCTGTTATCTCTACCTGAAAAGTGGGATTTAAAGGCAACAACAATCAGAGATAATTATGATCTTGCTGATACAGATCTTGATGAAATCTATGGATTGTTAAAGACTCATGAACTTGAGATAGAACAAAGAAACAGGAGGTCAAGCAAGAAGACAAAATCTGTTGCTCTCAAAGTCGAGGAGAAGCCCATCAAGAAGGAATCATCAAGGAAGAAAGCCAAGGGAAAGGCTTTAGTGATCAAATCTGAGAGTGAGTCATCAAACTCTGATGATGATTCAAACTCTGATGAAGCTTCTGATTCTGAGGATGATGAAGAGGAGATGATGCAAATGGCTGCCTTGATGGTCAAGACATTTAAGAAGATGGGATTCAAGAACTTCAAGAAGGGTAAAAGATTCTCAAGGAAAGATTCAAATTCTGAGAAGAAGAATTTCAGAAAGTCTGATGGAAGGGATACCAAGTCAGGTAAGAAGGACAAATCTGAGATCCAGTGCTACAAGTGCAAAGAGATGGGTCACTATGCTCCAGAGTGCAAGAAAGGAAGAACTGAAAAAGCACTCATCTCTAAAGGCAAAGACTGGGCAGATACTTCAGATTCTGATGATGGAGTGAATTATGCACTCATGGCAACTATCAAAGATGAAGTTGAGTCATCAGAAAATAAGGTACCTCTAACTACTTATGCCTATGATACTGATAATATTTCTGAATTAAGAATTTATCTTAAGAATATACATGTTAGTTATAGGGATCAGACTTTAGAGAATGAGAGGATTAAATCTGAGAATCTTAGTCTTAAAGAAAGAAACAAGTTTCTTGAAAGAGAACTTGTGAATATGAAGCAGATTCAAAAAGAAAGAGATGATGCTGTTTATGTAGAACAGGAGTTGCTGAAAAGATATAAGCAACTAGAATCTGATTTAGAGAAGGAAAGGAAAATAATCAAGACTTGGACAGATTCTGGAAGAGACACTCATCAAGTGTTTCAGACTGATTCTGTAGGTTTAGGTTATTGTGAAAATGATGAACTTAGGTTTAAAGACAAGGTTAAGGTAAAACCACAACTTAAACCTGTGAAATTTGTTCCAGAAGCCAATAAGTTAAAATCTGTTGTAATAAGGAAAGCTGATATGGAATCAGATGAATCTTGTGACAAACAGGAAAATATTATAACAGAAAAACTTATGGAAATAGAAGCTGTTAGAAAACCAGTAAAAACTTGTGAAAAACAGGTTAATGTTGGCTTGATGACAGGAAAACAGTTCAATCACAAGCTAAAAGAGGTAAAGTCTTCCATGAAACCTAAAGGTTCCAAGAGAAATAGGAATGGAAAAGTAGGCATAAATAATAGAAATAATCATATGCCTAATGCTAGTGCCTCAAGAAAAACATGTTACAGTTGTGGTAGTTCTAATCATCTTGCTAGATTTTGCACTAAGAACAAACATATTAATACTTTACCTTCTACATCAGAAGTAAAGAATGATTATGTTAGAGTAAAACCACAGACCTTATGCAAACATTGTGGGAGCACTTGGCATTCTATTTACATATGTAAGAGTTATCATGCAATTTATCATAACTATTATGAGCTAAAACCCAACTTGAAATGGGTTAGAGCAAACTCTGCTAGTGTAAAATCTGACAATGTTAGTTTAAACTCTGATAATACAGATTCCGCTGCAAAAGCTAACACTGTTAAGAAGGACAAAGGATCCAAGCAAGTCTGGATCCTTAAAACTAACACTTAGTGTTTGTTTGTGATTGCAGGGTATAATAGAGAGCACACTTATCTTGGACAGTGGTTGCTCAGGACATATGACTGGAAACAAAGCCCTGCTATCAGACTTTGAGGAGAAGGCTGGCCCAAAAGTTTCCTATGGAGATGGCAACATAGGACATACTCTGGGATATGGCAATATTAATCTTGGAAGTGTCATCATCACAAATGTAGCTCTAGTCTCAGGACTCAAGCATAATCTGTTATCTGTGAGTCAAATCTGTGACAGAGGAAACCATGTAGATTTTCATAGTGAATACTGTGAAGTTATCAGTAAATCTACTGGAAAAATTGTTCTAGTTGGACACAGGCGCAACAATATTTATGAAGCAAGTTTGGTAACAAACTCTGATGGAAATACAGTGTGTCTGACTGCAAAGATGTCAAATGAAGAGAGTTGGAATTGGCACAAGAAGCTCTCTCATCTCAATTTGAACAACATCAATGAGCTGATAAGAAAGGATCTTGTAAGAGGACTTCCAAAATCAATACTCAGTCTAGATGGCCTATGTGATTCTTGTCAAAAGGCCAAACAAAGGAAGTCATCTTTCAAGAGCAAATCTGAATCTTCAGTAGTGGAACCTTATCATCTTCTACATGTTGATCTCTTTGGACCAGTGAATATAATGTCAATGGGCAGAAAGAAATATGCTCTAGTAATTGTTGATGAATATACTAGATATACATGGGTGTATTTCTTGTCAAAGAAGGATGAAACTGCTCAAATTCTAATGGATCATGTAAATCTACTGGACAAAGGATCACAGCACAAAGTCAAAATAATAAGGAGTGATAATGGAACTGAATTCAGAAACTCAATCATGGAAGCTTTCTGCAAGGAAAGAGGGGTGAAACAAGAATTTTCTGCACCTGGCACTCCACAGCAAAATGGTGTAGTTGAAAGAAAGAACAGAACTTTAATTGAAGCTGCCGGAACTATGCTAGATGAAGCAAAATTGCCAACTTATTTCTGGGCAGAAGCTGTTCAAACTGCTTGTTTTACTCAAAATGCTACTCTGATCAACAAGCATGGAAAAACACCATATGAGATGGTGAAAAACAAGAAGCCAAATTTGAAATATTTTCATATATTTGGATGCAAATGCTTTGTGTTGAAGACTCATCCTGAACAGTTGACCAAGTTCGAGTTAAAAGCTGATGAAGGAATCTTTGTTGGCTATCCATTGTCAACAAAAGCATTCAGAGTTTACAATCTGAGAACAAAGGTGATCATGGAATCCATACATGTGTCGTTTGATGACAAGAAAATAATTGGACTTGAAGACAAGGATGGATATGATCAACTACGTTTTGAAAATGAAGATCTATTCTCTGATGATATAAACTCTGATGAAGCAGGGTTGACAAACTCTGACGAAGCATACTCTGAACCTCTACTGGTAAATACTGGAGAAACTGGAAGTTCTCAAATTGAACAAAATAGAGAACCAGTTGAGGGGGAGCGTGAAGAAGCTCAACAAGACACAGCAAGTGAGTCAGTTGAGGAAACTGATTTAAACTCTGACAGCTCAAACACTGAGCCATCCAACTCAGGGGGAGCCTCAGATACTGCAGAAAGTCAACGTATGAATCAGGAGAGCATGGATCAAGGGGGAGGATTCAATAATGATGCAAGAAACCACTTACCAACAGCAAGAAAGTGGACACAGGCACACACACCTGATCTCATAATTGGAGATCCTGATGCTAGTGTGAGAACTAGAAGTGCAACAAACAATGAGTGTCTATATCATGCTTTCTTGTCTCAAACAGAACCAAAGAAAGTGGAGGAAGCTCTTCAAGATGCTAATTGGATTACAGCAATGCAAGAAGAGTTAAATGAATTTGAAAGAAATGAAGTCTGGACACTTGTACCTAGACCAAAGAACAGATCAATTGTAGGTACAAAGTGGGTTTTCAGAAACAAGACTGACAGTGATGGTGTGATTACAAGGAACAAGGCTAGACTTGTGGCTAAAGGTTATTCACAACAGGAAGGAATTGACTATGATGAAACCTTTGCTCCAGTTGCAAGATTGGAGGCCATAAGAATTTTTCTGGCCTATGCTGCACACAAGAAGTTTAAAGTCTTTCAGATGGATGTAAAAAGTGCTTTTCTCAATGGGAAGCTTGAAGAAGAAGTGTTTGTTGAACAACCACCAGGATTTGTAGATTCCAAGCATCCAGATTATGTCTACAGGCTTGATAAGGCATTATATGGACTAAAGCAAGCACCAAGAGCATGGTATGAAACTCTTGCTCAGTTTCTTTTAGAAAGTGGGTTCACAAGAGGTACAATCGATAAAACCTTGTTTTATTTCAATTCTGGTGATGATTTGCTTTTAGTTCAAATTTATGTAGATGATATTATTTTTGGATCTACTAATGACAAACTTTGTAAGAAGTTTGCAAAGCTTATGCAATCCAGGTATCAAATGAGCATGATGGGAGAGCTTAGTTATTTTCTAGGCTTACAGGTCAAGCAAACAGATGATGGGATTTTTATCAATCAAGCAAAGTATACCAGAAATCTTCTCAAGAAATTTGGTATGCTTGATAGTTCATCTGCTACAACTCCCATGGCTACAGCAACGAAGCTTGACAAAGACACAGGAGCCTCAGTAGATATGACTAACTACAGAGGAATGATAGGGTCTTTACTGTATCTTACTGCAAGTAGACCTGATATCATGTATGCAACATGTCTTTGTGCAAGATTTCAAGCAGATCCCAGAGAGCCTCATCTAACAGCTGTAAAAAGGATCTTCAAATATCTCAAAGGAACCATAACCCTGGGTTTGTGGTATCCTAGAGAATCAGAGTTTAAGTTAATTGGTTACTCTGATGCAGATTTTGCAGGCTGTAAGATAGACAGAAAAAGTACAAGTGGAAGTTGTCAATTTTTAGGTGACAGATTGGTTTCTTGGTACAGTAAGAAACAGAAATCAATTTCTACATCCACTGCAGAAGCAGAGTATATAGCAGCTGGTAGCTGTTGTGCACAGATTTTATGGATGAAGAATCAATTGCTGGATTATGGATTAAGGTACTCTAGAATACCTATTTTCTGTGATAATCAAAGTGCTATTGCTATGACAGGAAATCCAGTACAGCACTCCATGACCAAGCACATCAGCATAAGGTATCATTTTATCAGAGAACATGTGGAAGAAGGAAATATTGAGCTTCATTTTGTGTCTACAGACCAACAACTTGCAGATATCTTCACCAAACCTTTGAGTGAAGCTACTTTTACAAGATTGGTAAATGAACTTGGAATGATCTCTGGCTCTGACTAGAGATATGGGTTAGACTCAAAATTTATACATGTTTAATTTTTGTTGCTCATGATTCCTTGCATATGTTAACTGTTATGAGTACCAGTGTCATAAACTCTGTTGGTCAAACTCTGATGTTAAACTCTGTTAGTCATAAACTCTGTTGGTCATACTCTGGTAATTACAGTTTAAATGCTATACTCCAATTGTAATTTTGTCTGAAACATATGGACCAATGAAGAAATTTGTATGAAACATAATTCTCAGTAAGTAATTGTGAATCCTTAAGAGTTGATAGATTCTGATCTCAAATATGTGCAGTAAGCTAACACAGCATGATACTGTCTCTATATTTATAGCATCTCTTAGTTTATTGATCCTATACACTGAGTCTGTATTAGCTGTTTGCATTTTCTCTCATAAGTTAATTATATTTACTGATGCAAAGTCTAAACTCTGATTATTAATTACAAATAATTCACCCTCAAATTCAAAAGATGCCAAACAGAGCACAAATTCCTTTGAGATCATGTTGTGCCTAGGACGATCCAGGAACTTATTGTATGAAATAAGGGCTAAAATCTTTGATTTTTGGTGACTAGTGCCAACCACTGATTACTGGAAAAATTAAAAAAAAAATAATAATAATAATAAAATAATAATAAAAAAAAAAAAATAAAGGGGGTGAAAAATAAAAGACATATCCAAATGAAAGGATATCAGTAATACAGAGTTTAGATATAAAATCAGATTTTATGTTATAAATGAGAGTTTAGGCAACCAGTTTTTACTACTTTAGATTGTGGATTTTATGCACTTTGAGATGGTCTAAATACTGATTTCGGTAAACTCTGCTACTACACACACATACTTTCACACCTGTACAGATTGAGAAAAGAGTTTATTGACAAAGAAGGACAAATGGTAAACACTGATGTTTTGTGTGAAATACGCCGAGGTTACTTTGTTTTAATCTCTGATGGTTAAAATAATTTCCTTGTTTCAGACAGTTTATGATTTTGGGTTTAGTCATTTGTTTTTCGAAAAAGTGTGATTGAACAGAGAAAAGATAGAGTTTGTTTGATAAGTCCTGATAGTGATTAACCAATGCTATTGAGTATGTTAGTTTATTGTACAAAGTGATATCTTCTCTTTCACTTTACAATTACTATGCAATATTGATAATACTGAAATGTAAAGCAACAAAATGGGTCTTTTTCATTAATTGATTCAAACTTTGTTTACATTCAGTCAATTACATACTCATGCCTAGCTAATATTTCTGGTACATACTAATCTTTCTGGTTACAAAAGAAAAGATCTATTTAACCAGGATAAGTATTTGAATGCTATATATGAAGCAGAAGAGCTAGAGCCAGAAGCTATTGTGCTCTATTACTTCTGATAATAGCTACCCAGTTGTTCATCTGGTCATTATACCATCTGGGATTGCTTGACAACATCCTGAAGATGAATCATCATCATCATCATCTTCCTGGATTCTCTTTCTGCTTTGCAGCTTGCAGGATTCCAAGAAGAGTGACTCTTCAGTACCCGTCAAGAAGCTCTGTTGAAAAAGCATCATGCAAACCATCATAGCTTCATTGTCTGCCAGGATGGGCATATCATAAGGACCGGGAC
The DNA here is from genome assembly GCA_030848705.1 of Heracleum sosnowskyi. Lineage (NCBI taxonomy): Eukaryota > Viridiplantae > Streptophyta > Magnoliopsida > Apiales > Apiaceae > Heracleum > Heracleum sosnowskyi. The sequence continues at coordinate 38,631,373 of CM061243.1, read as the reverse complement.
GGATGATATGCACATACGGATTAGAAATTGGTCCTTCAGCAATTTCATCATCTGCTATAAGACCTTCATCGTTCAGAAAAGAAAGAACAAGAAACTCATCAATGATGTAATTTGCTTGTTGAGGCCAGTTTAAATTCAAGAATGCTTCAACATCCATGAACTCAAAGGTTCCTGCCATTTTGGGTGTATAGTAAGTTTAAGATATGAAGCCTGTTGTTAAAATGCTTTGAGTTTTTAAAGCATTCAAACAGGGTAACTGAAAGGTTTTTACTAGAATCGAAGCGCTTGGGATACTAAGGTGCGGAGTTTCGAGACAGTCATTATTATTCTGACTGTTGAGTTCCTTTGTACTTTATTATTAAAATTGATAATTTTATTATTATTGATTTTTTTTTCTTTTAAGCGACTATTTTGAGTGTTATATGTGATGACAGGTGTCTCCACGTTTGCACGTGTGTATTGGAAGTTGTTAGATACAGCTGTCAGCGTATTAACGTCTGACATCTGTCCCACTAACATACTTCTAATCTTTACAGTTATTATTTAATACACTACATACACACGATTCAATCTTTTACGCATTTCATCTTTTCATAACATTTTACTCACACACAAACACTCAAACACTTTCAAAGCCCAGTACTTCTTGTTTTCAATTCTTACTAATGGCAACTACAGCGTTTACTGCTTCTGAATTAGAATTTGTCCCAAATAACTACTCAGCTCCTGTAACAAATGAGAACGCACCGGAGGCGTTTCATTTGATTCAGAGTTTCTTGTCCAACTCTGATATTGGCACTGCTCTCACCGCACCATCGAAGCTGTCTGCAACTCAAATCAAATCTTTTTGGCAGACAGGTGTTTATGATAATGGAGGAGAGTCTGGATCTCCATCTATTATTTTTCAATATGAGGACAATGACTATGCTGTTACTCCTACTACTGTTCGTGATGCTTTGGGTCTTGAAGATTTCAATGCATTCACAATCTCTGTTGGCGACTCTGAGCTAGTCAGGATGATGAACGAGATAGGCTACACTGGACCTTTGACAAAGATAGGTCAACTCAAAAGGCCATTTTTGCGAAAGGAATGGAGTTTTTTCTTCGACTGCATCACAAGAGCGTTCGGGAAAAAGTGCACAAACTGGGATGCAATTCCCACTGATAGTCTACAGATCGGGTATTCTCTTCTCTATGGCAGTCAATTTGATGTTGCTAGATTAGTTTTAAATAATATTGGTGAGAAAATGCTAGAGAATAGGAATGTTGTCTATTTCTCTAGGTTTTGTCAGTTAATATTTAGTCTATGCTGCCCTGATGTTGAGATTTTAGATGAGGATGTCATTCTTTCATTTAAATTGCACAAACGTATATTCTCTGATCTGATCAACAAGGACAACAAGAAAGGAGAAGTTGGTCCTTTAATGTTACCTGCATCTGTGCAACAATTTCTTGACAACTCACAACAACACCGTGTCTCAACTGCTGAAGCTGGACCTTCTGTATCTCAACCACAGAGGTCAAAGAGATCTAAAGTTCGAGCAGTTAAGTCTGTTGAAGCTGAGGTATCAAATGTTGCTCCTGTGCCTCAGAGAAAAAGAATGAAGAAAAGGCGAGCCCACAGGGCAAAGTCTGTTGCTGCTGCTTCTAGTGCAGACTCAGAAACTGAAGCTGATGAAGAAAATCTTCATCAGAGAAAGAGAAGATTAGTTGCTAATCAACTTTTTGGTGATATTATTGCCAATTTGGATAAAGAACCTGAGGACACAGAAGCTCCTACATCAAAAACTGATGATGTAGTTGAGGAAGCTGCTGCATACTCTGACAGCAGGATTGTGGATCATGAAGATACAATACCGGAAGCTGATCAAGCATCTACTGAGTTAGTAGAACCTATTGCTTCTCACACAGAAATCATTTCTATTGATTTTGAGAACGGTGATGAAGTAGATCAGATTAGAGTTGATCCAGTTCCAGAAGCTGTTGCTGTACATGCTGATGCAACAGTCAATGATCATGAGGATACTGTCTTACTTGAAACTTTGCAACAATCAGTTGTTGAGATTGTTCAGAGAGAAGCAGAGGTTACTGCTCCAGTAAACTCTGATGTTCCTCAAACTGTAGCAGATCAAGTACCTGATGTGACTGCACAGTTAATTGATGAAATCACTGCTGAAAATGTGCTTGAAGATATTCACAGAGAGGATGACAATGCTGAAGCTAGTCCTGTTCATTCAAACTCTGATGTTCAAGTGGAAGTTTCTGCTATTCAAGCAAACTCTGCTGAAGAAAGGGAAGTTCAAAGGGCTGCTTCTGAGCATTTTCAGAATATGTACTACAATGCATGGGCTAATGCAGATTGTATTTTTCCAGCGCAAAGGGCTGCAGAATTTTTATCTGATTCTGTCAAGAAGATTACAAATCCTGATGTCCTTACGAACTTACAGGCAACTGTTATTCAAGTCAAATCTCTCAATAATAGATTTGATGAGAATCAACAAATGCTTACTAGTCTGAGGAATGAAGTAAGCTTGAGGGATCTTACTTTAAAGGCTGACAGAACTTATTATTATACCATGTTCAAGCAGCAAGCCAGGGATTCTGAAGAAATCAAGAAGAGGCTTGAGACAGTTGAAGACAACCAGAATGCTATGTCTGCTCAACTGACTTCCATTTCTACTGCGCTTGAATTGTTGACATCAGTACTACTTTCTGATGATGTCAAAAAGGGGGAGAGTGTACCAAGTGACAAATGCAAAGACACTCAAACTCTGAGACGGAGGGATGATGGTAATGATGGTGGAAACAAGGGAGGAGATGGAAAGCGCTTAAGATCAAATGATGATAGAAGATTACTTTCAAGAAGATCAAACTCTGATAAAAGATCAAACTCTGGAAAGGGACATGTAAACTCTGCCAGTGGTTCAAGATATAAAAGTTTGATAATCTCTGATAAGCCATCTACTGATGAGGAAATTGCTGCTAAGATGTTTATAGCAGAACATGGAAAAGGTATTACAATTGAAGATATCCAAGCTGAAGAACAGATGCTTGCTGAAGAACACAAGAAAAATCTTGAAGCTGGAATCTACAAGAAGAAGGAAATCAAGGCTCCTAGAAAGAAAGAAAAAGGAATTGTTATCAAAGAGAATGTAAACTCTGATCAGAGTTTACAGTACTCAAGGAGGCCTGTGATTAAAAATGCTGACAAAGGAAAAGGTAAACTGGTAGAAGAAGAACAGTTACCTAAGAAGATTTATTCAACCTCTGACATTGCTCAAGTTGAAACAAGATTACCAAAATCAACCTCTGACGCTGCTCAAGTTGATGATACTATTGAAGTTAAGCCAGCCTCTGACAAGGCTCAAGCTGTGCAAACTCAGCTAGCTCCTCAACTCAAAGGTTTCTTAAGATCTGTACTCTCTGAAACTCTGACACTTCAACCTGTGGATTTTTCTCAAACCAGGACTGTACTTGGAAAAGAATCTTATGATAAGTCTGGTTTAGGTTCACATAGGGAGAAGAGAATAAATAACAGATCTCAAGACAATATTTCACTGACAGGATCTGGTATTGGGAATACACAAGAAAATCTTGATAAGTTAGAATCTGTTCAGTTGATTTTTCACAAGATCTTGAAGAAGCAGTTTCTGTTATATTTCATGAGTGATGGAAGAGTTTATAGAATTGGAGAATCTGATGTAAATCTCAAATCATGGGAAGAACTTGAATATGTACTTTATCTGTTAAAAGTTAAGAACAGACACACCCATAATGTTGCTCAAATCTTAAGAGAAAAGATGCTGAGATCAAAAGTGATGCTTGGAGGAGGAGAAGTCTCAAATGCTTATATTCCAAAGTATAGAGATCATACTGGAAAATTGGTGGAGATGAAGAGAAACAGTGCTAGATTTAAAACTGCACTGGGATTAAAAGTCTTAGAATTCAACTTAGAGTCAGATAAAGCTCAGTACATTCGGCTAGGGAATGATATGAAGAAGAACAGTATCTATTCTCTGAGGGCTGCCATATATCAAACTGGTGAAGGAGATCCAGAGTATAAGGAGCTGAAAGAGATTATGATAACTGAACTTGAGAATGCTGAGAGAAGACTGCTGATTGATTATCTCAGGACTGTACCTGATATTGAAGAAGTCAAGTAAAGTCTGACTGTAAGTTTTTAATACTTTCTATTCTAAGTCAAATTTAAACTCTGTTTTAAATTAAACTCTGTTATATGTTAAACACTGCATTTGTTAAAAGGTTTTGACATCATCAATTATATGTTTTAACTTGTACATTTTATTATGAACAAGTTGGGGGAGATTGTTAGATATAATTGCTAATGTTTGTTTATCAGTGTTTAAGCAACAGGTACTGACAAGAGTTTATCAGAAGCCAGTCAGAGTTTAGTTAAACTCTGACAGGGTAAAGAGTTTAATTGAAGCCGGTCAGAGTTTATTTAAAGTCTGACAAGGTGAAAGTTGAATTAGCTGTCGGTGCAGAATTGAAGATTCTAGAAGCAATACATTCTGAAGATGGAAAGAAGCAGAATATATTGATACAGCTAAGGAGATTGGAATAGAAGACTGAAGCAATCCTTAATTGATATGAATTGTATAGCTAACTTATAGGAATATCAATTAGAGATGGATTGTATGTAGCTGTGTACTATATAAACACAGATAGGTTATCCCTAGAAGGGATGCGATCATTGAATTATTATTCTTGTAACCTAGAAGCTCTTTGTGATTCATTAACATCATAAAGAGAGAAGCTGTTAATAAGATTACAGTTTTATTGATTCATAAACAGTGTTATTAATCATTGTTATTCTCATACATACTTGATTATATTGTGTATTCGGCCTAACAATTCCTACTCAGACTATGATCAGGATTGATCATCAGAACTTGAAGCTGATCAGGATTCCTACTTCGAGTTATATTTGGAGTCTAGATAAACATGGAAGTTTATTCTATTTGTTCCTGGTTTGTAGAATGTAGCTATCGATTAAGGATAGGTTTCTATCTTTGTTGTTGATTAGGACTTATCTTGTTATTGATAGAGAAGCTGTGTGTACTATATAAACACAGTCTTGGTTTCGATTTATGTATTCATTAGAGAGAGAACATAATCGAAGAGAAGCTCTTAAGAACAGAATTTCTTGAGAGAGTTTTTGTAAACTAGCAGCTCTCAAGAACATCAGAATTTCTTGAGAGAGTTTGTAACAGTTTTATATCAGATTTAATAAAGCTGTTATCTTTCTTTTCATATTTGTGATATATACATTAAGAAGTCGATTATCTTACTCTATTGTATTCAACCCCCCTTCTACAATAGATTATTACTGGGCAACAAACTGTACTCTGTATACGTTGAATTTGAACAACCCGGTTGCACGTGGTACGACTATCCTTTCAGACCAGCAGGGACAAACCATTCATGGAGTCCCCCTACAAGATGATTGCTATAGAGTTTCTGTTGATGAAGTTGTTAAGGGGGCAGCATTCTTACCGTATGAAGCCGGTGATATGCGGACAGTTGAGGATGCTTTGGGTTCTTTTGTGGCTTGGCCCAAAAACCTTATCAAGATAATTGATCATCAAGTAAGTTTCTTACTTTGCATTCCATTTTGGTTGTGTGCATTTATTCTCCTGCTTTATAATTTTGTTTAAACTGATGGAGCTTTAATTAAATAACATTACTTGTCCAACGGTCTTAACTTGCTTATCTATAGAATTACATTACTTGTGTTAGAATGGTCTTAACTTGAGGGTTGTTGGAATGATTATCGTATTTGTTTTCATGTTTTACTCTAGGTACCAAATCCAACGGCCAATGGGGAAGGGGAACAACATAGCGCGGCTCAAGCTAAGGAAGAACATAGCACAGATCAAGCTAAGAAGGGGAAGAGATGTAATACCATTACCGATTCCCCAGTAACACGTTCAAAGGCCAAGGCGAACAAGGCAAACAAGCTGAGGAAGAAGCGAAAGCTGGTGGTGCAATTGTAAACTGAATTTGACTCATGTTAATGTGGTTTTCTGGTTACTTGTGAACTTTTCGATAACTTGTTAATTTTCTGTACTCTGGTTATGTGGTTTTTATGGATTGTGGAGTAAGTATACTTACTCCATATGGTTGTTATGGATCATGGATTTAGTATGGTTATATTAATATGGATTATGACTAGTTTGGAATTTGGCATTTTTGTTTACTTGTATTTTGGCATTTTATTTGTTTGCATATTCTGGCCTTTTTGGATTGGATTGCGGCCTTTTGGTATTGTGATTGGTACGTATCGGCCTTTTCGTACGGTGGTCATTTATGATACAAATGAAACCTTTTTGTAATTTGGTTAAGTATGTGTGGCTAGTACCACACTTCAGCCACACTACTTATTACAAACAATCTATATTATATTGGGCGATAGTTACTACAATTATTAGTGACTAAATTCAGTCATTTAATAGTGTATATAACATAGAAACGACCACACAAAAATTATATAATGTGGCCATACCAAAGCTTTTTGCCACGATTTACCAAAAAATAGTGCGACCAAAACTAAGCCTTTGATGAATGTTGGTATTTAGCCACGTTATTAATTCTCTTTAGCCACTACACATACTGTGGCTGCAAGTTGGTATTTAGTCACACGTTTGAGCTTAAAATGGGAGCTGTCAGATCCAAATGGTGGTATGCTTTACTCACTCTGTTTTGAGTTACAGCCACACAACCGGGGTGTGTCCGTAGAGGGCATACCATGATCCGACCTTAGGTGACACTTGGCTGAAAAATTAAAGAGTGACGTAAAGTTCATAGCCACACATATTTTATGTGGCGAAAGCCAAAATTTGACGTAGTGGTATGTATAAAAGTAGAGCTCAAGTAAAAAGATTTGAAAGTAGATACTGAGTTGTTCTTGAATGTGTTCTAAAGAAAAACAGCCACACAAGTATTTATAGTGAAACAAAAGAATTCGAATTAACCAACATAATTGCAACGTTCTTGAATCCAATTCTCACGTTCAATTAATTAGGGTAATTCAGTTTCTAACGTTCACATAACGTTAATATACTGAAGTTTAGGAGAAAAGACGTTTAGAACATAAAACATTCAGTATATAAACCAAAACCAGATTTAGAGAGTTTGTATAGGATAAAACATTTGAAATAAACAAACTCCTAAAAGATAGGAAAATTGTTTTGAAAAAGTCTTTGTGAAAAACTGAGCTCTAAAATTATATATTACGTTTATATAATTTATAGAGTCCTTACACATCATATCCTATAAAATCTCCATGAAATTAGGACTTCCATTTGACTTTGACAGTTTCTGGCGGAACAGTCTTAGCTTGCTGAAATGTACTGTTGCTTCAAAGTTAACTTGCTAAGATACTGTGTTCCTGCAATGTTAGCTGGCTGATAACAAGTAATATAAAGCCTGCAGTCTTAGCTTGCTGAAATGTTCTGTTACTGCACTGTTAGCTTGCTAAGATACTCTGTGTCTGCACTGTTAGCTTGCTAACAACAAGTAATATAAAGCATGCAACAACTGTTAAACCAATATAGATAAAAGTACTAGCATTTCTCATACTAACAGCTTGCTAACATTAATATCATCAAAATTAAGAGAGTATCAATCTCCCCCTTTTTGATGATTATTAACTCATCTATTTAGGAGAATTAAACTCCCCCTAAATACCTGCATAACAACTTAAAACAACACTGAAATGATAATATAACAGAATTAATACAATCACAATATATCCAGCTTCCTTACTATGTGTTATCATCAAAATCAATTAGGTTTCAATCTCCCCCTTTTTGATGATTACACACCAACATACAGGAGCAAAATACTCCCCCTATAATTATGTTTCCCAATTTTCTCCCCCTTATTCATCAAAAAGGTTATCCGCATGTTATCATTGAAAGAAAATTCAAATAAGCATGAATTATCATGATAAGTGAGCTAATATTACCAGACATCCGTAGGTAGCTTGCTGTCTAGACATTGCACATGCCAATTTCCCTACGAAGAACATAAATCTTTCTTCGACCAATGGCTTAGTGAAGATGTCAGCTCGCTGGTATTCTTCTGCAGTGAATAATGCAACATAAGCTTGCTTCTTGCTTTGCCAAGACACCAAACTCTGTCCTAAAAATGCGCAAACACCCCTTGTACTCTTGCGGTCAATTTGACAACTCAAGTGAGACTCTTTTGGTTTATCCGCCCTTGTCTTGATTCCTTCTGATTTATCACCAATGATCAACTCTGGAGGATGGTTCTTCACTATTCTTGTTGTCTTTGGCAATGAATGTTGAGCTATGACTTCCTCATTTACTCGAATTCGCTTGGATGGAGGAGAGGCTTCACCACCTTCATAGATAGGCATCTTATCTTGTGATCTTTGACCTCGTGGACCTTCCAAAGTGAGTTTTGACAATTGAGCAATAGTTTTATCCACTGAAGAAGAGGTTTCAGCTGGCTTTTTAGCTTCTGAAGTTGCATCAGGCTGTTTGTCAGCTTGCTGAGATACAAAAGTTTGCCTTGTCAGCTCGCTGTCATGACCTGCACCTGCAATTTCTTCCTCATCTCTTGACAGATCAACATTAGATTCTTGAAATGAAACATCAATAGACTCTTCAACAATACGTTTAGATATATTATAAACTCTATAAGAATGACTTGTTAAAGAATATCCCAAAAATATTGCTTCGTAAGATTTAGCATCAAATTTACCATCTCGATCAATAGTTTTGAGTACAAAACACCTGGAGCCAAAGACTTTGAAATATCCAATGTTTGGCTTCTGATTCCTTAGCAATTCATATGGAGTTTTGTTGAGTATAGGCCTGATAAGCACCCTGTTAAGAACATAGCTAGCTGTGTTGACAGCTTCTGCCCAGAAACTCCTTGGCAGCTTGCTTTCTTGCAGCAAAGTCCTAGCAGTTTCTTGCAAAGATCTGTTCTTTCTCTCCACAACTCCATTTTGCTGTGGTGTTCTTGGAGCAGAGAAATCATATGTAATACCTCTTTGTTCACAATAAGCAATGAAATCTTTGGAAATAAATTCTCCTCCTCTATCACTCCTTATACCTACAAGCCTTGTATTCAGCTTGTTCTCAAGTAAGGTGATTAGCTTCTCAAATTCACTAAAAGAACAATCTTTAGTACGAAGAAACAATACCCATGTATATCTAGAATAATCATCTACGATTACAAATGCATATTGTTTACCTCCAATGCTTTTATAGGCTTCTGGACCAAATAAATCCAAATGTAGAAGCTCTAAAGGTTTAGTAGTTGATACCATTTTCTTTGACTTATGTGGAGTCCTGATTTGTTTGCCTAATTGACAAGCCGAACAGGTTTCCGTCTTGACATACTTCAATTTGGGCAGTCCTCTAACTAGCTTCTTGGAAGACAGCTTGCTGAGTAGATCCATATGAGCATGTCCAAGCCTCCTTGTTAGGCCGAATACACAATATAATCAAGTATATATGAGAATAACAATAATCAAGAACACTGTTTATGAATCAATAAAACTGTAATCGTATTAACAGCTTCTCTCTTTATGATGTTAATGAATCACAAAGAGCTTCTAGGTTACAAGAATAATAATTCAATAATCGCGCGTCCCTTCTAGGGATAACCTATCTGTGTTTATATAGTACACAGTTACACAATCCTTATCTAATTGATATTCCTACAAATTAGCTATACAAATTATATCAATTAAGAATTGCTTCTTATCTTCTATTCTGTTTCCTTAGCTGTATCAATATATTCTGCTTCTTTCCATCTTCAGAATATATTGCTTCTAGAATCTTTCAATTCTGCACCGACAGCTAATTCAACTATCATCCTGTCAGACTTTAAATAAACTCTGACCGGCTTCCTTTAAACTCTTCACCCTGTTAGACTTTAAATAAACTCTGACCGGCTTCTGATAAACTCTGGTCAGTACCTGTTGCTTAAACACTGATAAACAAACGTCAGCAATTATATCTAACAATCTCCCCCAACTTGTTCATAATAAAATGTACAAGTTAAACATATAATTGATGATGTCAAAAACATTTAACAAATGCAGTGTTTAACATATAACAGAGTTTAATTTAAAACAGAGTTTAAATTTGACTTAGAATAGAAAATATATTAAAAACTTACAGTCAGACTTTACTTGATTTCTTGAATATCAGGCACTGTCCTGATATAGTCTGATAGCAATTTCTTTTCAGCTCTTTCTAGCTCTTCCACCATGATCTTCTTCACTTCTTTCAACTCTGGATCAAATTCTCCAGTCTGATAAATTGCAGCTCTCAGAGAATAGATGGAATTCTTCCTCATCTCATTCCCTAGCTTAATATAATAAGCTTTATCAGATTCTAAATTAAATTCAAGAACTTTTGTACCCAGTGCTGTTCTGAACTTAGCACTGTTTCTTTTCATCTCAACAATCTTCCCATGTGCATTTCTGTATTTGGGAATATATGCACTTGATACTCCTCCTCCAAGCATTATCTTCGATCTTAGCATCTTTTCTCTGATAACTGAAGCAGCATTGTGAGTATTTCTATTTTTGACTTTTAACAAGTACAGAACATACTCCAATTCTTGATAAGATTTGAGATTTATATCAGACTCTGCAACCTTATAAACTCTTCCATCATTCATAAAGTACAACAAAAATTCCTTCTTCAACACCTTATGAAAGATCATTTGAACAGAGTCTAGCATATCAAGATTTTCTTGAGTAATGATACCAGATACAGCTAGTGACGATTGATCCATTGGACTTGTATTTATCCTTCTCTCTCTGTGTGACCCTAAACCAGATTTGTCTTTTCCTTCCTTACCCAATACTGTTCTGGTTTCAGAGAAATTCACAGCTTCAAGCTTTAAATCTTCAAGAATTTTTGGTTTGCAGAATCCTGGAAGTTGTGTAGATTTCTGTACAACTTGAGCAACGTCAGAGGTTGTCATAACTTTAGTAGTAACATCAACTTGAGCAGCGTCAGAGGTTGATTTTGCTAATCTTGTTTCAACTTGAGCAATGTCAGAGGTTGAATAATTCTTCTTTTTCAGGTTAGGCTCTTCAATCATTATGCCTTTACCCTTATCAGAATTTCCAATCACAGGTCTCCTTATATATTGTATACTCTGTTGTGTATTCTCTTTGATAGAAATACCAACTTCTTTCTTTCTAGGAGCCTTGATTTCCTGTTTCTTGTAGATTCCAGCTTCAAGATTTTTCTTGTGTTCCTCAGCAAGCATTTGCTCTTCAGCCTGGATATCTTCAATAGTGACATTCTTTCCATGCTCTTTCATGAATATCTTAGCAGCAATCTCTTCATCAGTAGATGGATTAGTTGAAACAACTAAACTCTTGAGTTTTGAAGTAGATTGGCCACCAGAGTTTATCTTGTCAGAGTTTGTTTGTCTATCAGAGTTTACTCTTGACCTGCTTTGCCTTTGAGAAAAAATCTTTCTTTTAATTTCTTTGCTTCCCCCATCAGTAGAATCATCCCTCCGTCTCAGAGCTTGAGTGTCTTTGCATTTGTCTTTAGGTACACTCTCCCCCTTTTTGACATCATCAGAAAGTAATACTGATGTCACAATTCTAGAGCATTAGAAATAGAATTCAATTGAGTAGACATTTCAGCCTGATTCTCCTCAACTTTTACAAGCCTCTTCTTAATTTCCTCAGAATCCTTGGCTTGCTGCTTGAGCATAGTATAATAATAAGTTCTGTCAGACTTGAAAGTAAGATCCTTCATACTGGCTTCATTCCTTAGATTTGTAAGCATTTGTTGATTCTCATCAAATCTATTATTAAGAGATTTGACTTGAACAACAGTTGCCTGTAAGCTTGTAAGTACATCAGTATTTGAGATCTTCTTGACAGAATTAGATAGAAAATCTGCAGCCCTTTGTGCTGGGAAGACACAATCTGCATCAGCCCATTTGTTGTAGTACATATTCTGAAAATGTTCATTTGTCTGTCTATTGACTTCCCTTGCTTCAGCACTATTGACATCATCAGCCAATGAAACTTGAATACTAGGGTGTGAATGAGAACCCTCAGCATCATTTCCAGCTTCTTCATTATTGTCTGCTTCATTTTCAGGAAGAATATTTTCAGCAGTAAACTGTGCAACTTCATCAATTTTCTCCTCTTCTACAGCTTCAGGAATATCAGAGTGAACCTGAGCAAAAACCTCTTCTTCTCTTTGAACAATCTCAACAACAAATTGTTGCAAAGCTTCAAGAATAACATTCTCAGAGTTTAGCTCATCAGCAGCCTCTTGTTCCTTTTCCATCACAGCTTCATCAAGAATTGGCTCTGTGACTTTTATCATCTGATTAACCTCATCACCTTTGTCAAGATCACAAGAAATAATTTCAGTGTGAGTGGCCAGAGATTCTTCTACCTGATCAGTTACTTGATCAGCTTCCACACCCTCTGTATAGTGATCAGAATGTATAGAGGTGTGTGCTTCAAAATCAAAAACTCTGCTATCAAAATGAGTAGCAGCTTCCTCAACTACATCATTAGTCATTGATGTAGGAGCTTCTATGTTAGATATAATTGCTAATGTTTGTTTATCAGTGTTTAAGCAACAGGTATTGACAAGAGTTTATCAGAAGCCAGTCAGAGTTTAGTTAAACTCTGACAGGGTGAAGAGTTTAATTGAAGCCGGTCAGAGTTTATTTAAAGTCTGACAGGGTGATAGTTGAATTAGCTGTCGGTGCTGAATTGAAGATTCTAGAAGCAATATATTCTGAAGATGGAAAGAAGCAGAATATATTGATACAGCTAAGGAAACAGAATGGAAGATAAGAAGCAATCCTTAATTGATAAGTTTTGTATAGCTAACTTGTAGGAATATCAATTAGATAAGGATTGTATGTAGCTGTGTACTATATAAACACAGATAGGTTATCCCTAGAAGGGACGCACGAATATTGATATATTATTCTTGTAACCTAGAAGCTCTTTGTGATTCATTAACATCATAAAGAGAGAAGCTGTTATTATAAATACAGTTTATTGATTCATAAACAGTGTTCTTAATTATCGTTATTCTCATACATACTTGATTATATTGTGTATTCGGCCTAACAATTGGTATCAGAGCCAAGGCTGTTTAATATATACAGTTTTACGATTCAAACACAGTATTAATCATGTCTGAAGAAAACCAAACTGCTCCTAAGGCTGAACAGGTTAAGCCCAATTCTGTGAGTCGATATGAAACAATCAGGGTTCCAATTCTCAGGCCAGTAGAGTATCCGATTTGGAAGGTGAAGATGACCATGTTTCTGGAGGCTACAGATCCAGAATACCTTGACAGAATTAATGATGGTCCTCATATGCCAACTAAATTGTCCCCTGTTGTTGATGGTCAAGCACAAAAGACTGTTCCAAAGGAAAAGAAAGATATGACTCCTGAGGATATCTCATCAATAGCAAAGGATGCAAAGGTTAGACATCTTCTCCACAGTGCTTTAGATAATGTAATGTCTAACAGAGTAATTGGCTGCAAAACTGCCAAAGAGATATGGGATGCTTTAGAAGTCAGATGCCAGGGAACATGTGCTATTAAGAAGAACAGAAAAACAATACTCACACAGGAGTATGAGCACTTTGATTCAAGAACTAATGAAACCTTGACTGAGACTTATGACAGATTTTGCAAACTGTTGAATGATCTGTCTCTGGTCGATAAGGAATATGAACTTGAAGAGTCAAATCTCAAGTTTCTGTTATCTTTACCTGAAAAGTGGGATTTAAAGGCAACAACAATCAGAGATAATTATGATCTTGCTGATACAGATCTTGATGAGATCTATGGATTGTTAAAGACTCATGAACTTGAGATAGAACAAAGAAACAGGAGGTCAAGCAAGAAAACAAAATCTGTTGCTCTCAAAGTCGAAGAGAAGCCCATCAAGAAGGAATCATCAAGGAAGAAAGCCAAGGGAAAGGCTTTAGTTATTAAATCTGAAAGTGAGTCATCAAACTCTGATGATGACTTAGACTCTGATGAAGCTTCTGACTCTGAGGATGATGAAGAGGAGTTGATGCAAATGGCTGCATTGATGGTGAAGACCTTTAAGAAGATGGGATTCAAGAACTTCAAGAAAGGAAAGAGATTCTCAAGGAAAGATTCAAACTCTGAAAGGAGAAGTTTCAGAAAGTCTGATGGAAAGGAGACCAAGTCTGGCAAGAAGGATAAGTCTCAAATCCAGTGCTACAAGTGTAAGGAGATGGGTCATTATGCTCCAGAGTGCAAGAAAGGCAAATCTGAGAAAGCACTCATCTCTAAAGGCAAAGACTGGGCAGATACTTCAGATTCTGATGATGGAGAAAACTATGCTCTTATGGCAACTGTCAGAGATGAGACTGAATCTTCTGAAAATAAGGTACCCCTAACTACTTATGCTTATGATACTGATAATATATCTGAGTTAAGAGTATATCTGAAAAGTGTTCATGTTAGCTATAGGGATCAGACTTTAGAGAATGAAAGAATTAAATCTGAGAATCTTAGTCTTAAAGATAGAAACAAGTTTCTTGAAAGAGAACTTAAGAATATGAATCAGATTCAAAAAGAAAGAGATGATGCTGTTTATGTTGAACAGGAGTTGCTTAAAAGGTATAAGCAACTAGAATCTGATTTAGAAAAAGAAAGAAAAATAATCAAGACTTGGACAGATTCTGGAAGAGACACTCATCAAGTGTTTCAGACTGATTCTGTAGGTTTAGGTTATTGTGAAAATGATGAACTTAGGTTTAAAGACAAAGTTAAGGTTAAACCACAACTTAAACCTGTGATATTTGTTCCAGAATCCACCAAGCTAAAATCTGTAGTTGTGAAAGAAGCTGTTATGGAGCCAGTTGAAACTTGTGTTGAACAAGTAGATATTGAATCTAAAACAGAGAAGCTTGTTGAGCTAGAAGCTGTTAAAGAACCAATTAAAATCTGTGAGAAGCAGGTTAATGTTGGTTTAATGACAGGAAAACAGTTTAAACATAAGCTCAAAGAGGTTAAGTCTGCCATGAAACCTAAAGGGTCCAAGAGAAATAGGAATGGAAAAGTAGGCATAAATAATAGAAATAATCATATGCCTAATGCTAGTGCCTCAAGAAAAACATGTTATAATTGTGGTAGTTCTAATCATCTTGCTAGATTTTGCACTAAGAACAAACATATTAATTCTATATCTTCTACTTCAGAAGTAAAGAATGATTATGTTAGAGTAAGACCACAGACTTTATGCAAACATTGTGGGAGCACCTGGCATTCTATTTACACATGTAAGAGTTATCATGCAATTTATCATAACTATTATGAGCTAAAACCCAACTTGAAATGGGTTAGAGCAAACTCTGCTAGTGTAAAATCTGACAATGTTAGTTTAAACTCTGATAATGCTAATTCCGCTGCAAAAACTAACACTGTTAAGAAAGACAAAGGATCCAAGCAAGTCTGGATCCTCAAAACTAACACTTAGTGTTTGTTTGTGATTGCAGGGTATAATAGAGAGCACACTTATCTTAGACAGTGGATGCTCAGGACATATGACTGGAAATAAAGCCCTGCTATCAGACTTTGAGGAGAAGGCTGGCCCAAAAGTTTCCTATGGAGATGGCAACATAGGACACACTCTGGGATATGGCAATATTAATCTTGGAAGTGTCATCATCACTAATGTAGCTCTAGTCTCAGGACTCAAGCATAATCTGTTATCTGTGAGTCAAATCTGTGACAGAGGAAACCATGTAGATTTTCATAGTGAATACTGTGAAGTTATCAGTAAATCTACTGGGAAAGTTGTTCTAGTTGGACACAGGCGCAACAATATTTATGAAGCAAGTTTGGTAACAAACTCTGATGGAAAAACAGCGTGTCTGACTGCAAAAATGTCAAATGAAGAGAGTTGGAATTGGCACAAGAAGCTCTCTCATCTCAATTTGAACAACATCAATGAGCTTATAAGAAAGGATCTTGTAAGAGGACTTCCAAAATCAATACTCAATCTAGATGGTCTATGTGATTCTTGTCAAAAGGCCAAGCAAAGGAAGTCATCTTTCAAGAGCAAATCTGAATCTTCAGTAGTGGAACCTTATCATCTTCTACATGTTGATCTCTTTGGACCAGTGAATGTAATGTCCATGGGCAGAAAGAAATATGCTCTAGTAATTGTTGATGAATATACTAGATATACATGGGTGTATTTCTTGTCAAAGAAGGATGAAACTGCTCAAACGTTGATGGATCATGTAAATCTACTGGATAAAGGATCACAGCACAAAGTCAAAATAATAAGGAGTGATAATGGAACTGAATTCAGAAACTCAATCATGGAAGCTTTCTGCAAGGAAAGAGGAGTCACACAAGAATTTTCTGCACCTGGAACTCCACAGCAAAATGGTGTAGTTGAAAGAAAGAACAGAACCTTAGTTGAAGCTGCCAGAACTATGCTTGATGAAGCAAAATTGCCAACTTATTTCTGGGCAGAAGCTGTTCAAACTGCTTGTTTTACTCAAAATGCAACTCTGATCAACAAGCATGGAAAAACACCATATGAGATGGTGAAAAACAAGAAGCCAAATTTGAAATATTTTCATATATTTGGATGCAAATGCTTTGTGTTGAAGACTCATCCTGAACAGTTGACCAAGTTCGAGTTAAAAGCTGATGAAGGAATCTTTGTCGGCTATCCATTGTCAACAAAAGAATTCAGAGTTTACAATCTGAGAACGAAGGTGATCATGGAATCCATACATGTGTCATTTGATGACAAGAAAATAATTGGACTTGAAGACAAGGATGGATATGATCAACTACGTTTTGAAAATGAAGATCTATTCTCTGATGATATAAACTCTGATGAAGCAGGTTTGACAAACTCTGACGAAGCATACTCTGAACCTCTACTGATAAATACTGGAGAAACTGAAAACTCTCGAGTTGAACAAAATAGTGAACCAGTTGAGGGGGAGCGTGAAGAAGCTCAACAAAACACAGCAAGTGAGTCAGTTGAGGAAACTGATTCAAACTCTGACAGCTCAAACACTGAGCCATCCAACTCAGGGGGAGCCTCAGATAATGCAGAAAGTCAACATATGAATCAGGAGAGCATGGATCAAGGGGGAGGATTCAATAATGATGCAAGAAACCACTTACCAACAGCCAGAAAGTGGACACAGGCACACACACCTGATCTCATAATTGGAGATCCTGATGCTAGTGTGAGAACTAGAAGTGCAACAAACAATGAGTGTCTGTATCATGCTTTCTTGTCTCAAACAAAACCAAAGAAAGTGGAGGAAGCTCTTCAAGATGCTAATTGGATTACAGCAATGCAAGAAGAGTTAAATGAATTTGAAAGAATGAAGTCTGGACACTTGTACCTAGACCAAAGAATAGATCAATTGTAGGTACAAAGTGGGTTTTCAGAAACAAGACTGACAGTGAAGGTGTGATTACAAGAAACAAGGCTAGACTTGTGGCTAAAGGTTATTCACAACAGGAAGGAATTGACTATGATGAAACCTTTGCTCCAGTTGCAAGACTGGAGGCCATAAGAATTTTTCTGGCCTATGCTGCACACAAAAAGTTTAAAGTCTTTCAGATGGATGTAAAAAGTGCTTTTCTCAATGGGAAGCTTGAAGAAGAAGTGTTTGTTGAACAACCACCAGGATTTGTAGATTCCAAGCATCCAGATTATGTCTACAGGCTTGACAAGGCATTATATGGACTAAAGCAAGCACCAAGAGCATGGTATGAAACTCTTGCTCAATTTCTTTTAGAAAGTGGGTTCACAAGAGGTACAATTGATAAAACCTTGTTTTATTTCAATTCTGGTGATGATTTGCTTTTAGTTCAAATTTATGTAGATGATATTATTTTTGGATCTACTAATGACAAACTTTGTAAGAAGTTTGCAAAGCTTATGCAATCCAGGTATCAAATGAGCATGATGGGAGAGCTTAGTTATTTTCTAGGCTTACAGGTCAAGCAAACAGATGATGGGATTTTTATCAATCAAGCAAAGTATACCAGAAATCTTCTAAAGAAATTTGGTATGCTTGATAGTTCATCTGCTACAACTCCCATGGCTACAGCAACGAAGCTTGACAAAGACACAGGAGCCTCAGTAGATATGACTAACTACAGAGGAATGATAGGGTCTCTACTGTATCTTACTGCAAGTAGACCTGATATCATGTATGCAACATGTCTTTGTGCAAGATTTCAAGCAGATCCCAGAGAGCCTCATCTAACAGCTGTAAAAAGGATCTTCAAATATCTCAAAGGAACCATAACCCTGGGTTTGTGGTATCCTAGAGAATCAGAGTTTAAGTTAATTGGTTACTCTGATGCAGATTTTGCAGGCTGTAAGATAGACAGAAAAAGTACAAGTGGAAGCTGTCAATTTTTAGGTGACAGATTAGTTTCTTGGTACAGCAAGAAACAGAAGTCAATTTCCACATCCACTGCTGAAGCAGAGTATATAGCAGCTGGTAGCTGTTGTGCACAGATTTTATGGATGAAGAATCAATTGCTGGATTATGGGTTAAGGTACTCTAGAATACCTATTTTCTGTGATAACCAAAGTGCTATTGCTATGACAGGTAATCCAGTACAGCACTCCATGACCAAGCACATCAGCATAAGATATCATTTTATCAGAGAACATGTGGAAGAAGGGAACATTGAGCTTCATTTTGTGTCTACAGACCAACAACTTGCAGATATCTTCACCAAACCTTTGAGTGAAGCTACGTTTACAAGATTGGTAAATGAACTTGGAATGATCTCTGGTTCAGACTACAGATACGGGTTAGACTCAAAATCTATCCATGTTTGATTGCTTAATGTTCATGATTCCTTGCAAATGTTAACTGTTATGTGAACCAGCATGTTAAACTCTGATGATAAACTCTGTGAAGTGTCAGTCATATACTAAAAGTAAGCTCTGATGCTAAACTCTGTTGGTCATACTCTGATAGTTACAGTTTAATGTTATACTCTGATTGTAATTTTGTCTGAAACATTTGGACCAATGAAGAAATTTGTATGAAGCATAATTCTCAGTAAGTAATTGTGAATCCTTAAGAGTTGATAGATTCTGATCTCAAATATGTGCAGTAAGCTAACACAGCATGATACTGTCTCTATATTTATAGCATCTCTTAGTTTATTGATCCTATACACTGAGTCTGTATTAGCTGTTTGCATCTTCTCTCATAGGTTAATTATAATTACTGATGAAAAGTCTAAACTCTGATTATTTATTGCAAATAATTCACCCTCAAATCAAAAGATGCCAAACAGAGCACAAATTCCTTTGAGATCATGTTGTGCCTAGGAAGATCCAGGAACTTATTGTATGAAATAAGGGCTAAAATCTTTGATTTTTGGTGACTAGTGCCAACCACTGATTACTGGAAAAATAAAAAAAAAAAAAAATAATAATAATAATAAAGGGGGTGAAAAATAAAAGACATATCCAAATGAAAGGATATCAGTAATACAGAGTTTAGATAGAAAAATCAGTGTCTATGTTATACATGAGAGTTTAGGCAACCAGTTTTTACTACTTTAGTTTGTGGATTTTATGCACTTTGAGATGATCTAAATACTGATTTCGGTAAACTCTGCTACTAAACACACATTTTTCACAACTGTACAGATTGAGAAAAGAGTTTATTGACAAAGAAGGACAAATGGTAAACACTGAAGTATTGTGTGAAATACGCCGAGGTTATTTTGTTTTAATCTCTGATGGTTAAAATAATTTCTTTGTTTCAGACATTTTATAATTTTGAGATTAGCCATTTGTTTTTCGAAAAAGTATGATTAAACGGAGAAAAGATAGAGTGCATTTGTTAAGTCCTGATAGTGCTTCGTAATGTTGCTGAGTATGTTAGTTTATTGTTTACAGTGATATCATTTCTTTCACTTTACAATTACTATGCCATATTGATAAAACTGATATGTAAAGAAACAAATTTTTTTTTCATTAATTGATTCAAATTTACATTCAGACTATTTCATACTCATGTTTAGCTAATCTTTCTGGTACATACTAATCACTATGGTTACAAAAGAGAAGATCTATTTAACCAGGACAAGTATCTGAATGCTACATCTGAAGCAGAAGAGCTAGAGCCAGAAGTTATTGTGCTCTACTACTTCTGATGATCGCTACCCAGTTGTTTAACTGATCATTATACCATCTGGGATTGCTTGACAACATCCTGAAGATGAATCATCATCATCATCTTCCTGGATTCTCTTTTTGCTTTGCAGCTTGCAGGATTCCAAGAAGATTGTCTCCTCAGTACCCATCAGGAAGCTCTGCTGGAAGAGCATCATACAAATCTCCATAGTATGATCGTCTGCCAGGATGGGCACATCATATGGACCGGGACGGATGATGTGCACATAAGGATTAGAGATTGGTCCTTCTGCTATTTCATCATCTGCTATAAGACCTTCATCATTCAGAAAAGACAGAACAAGAAACTCATCGATGATATAGTTTTCTTGCTGCTGCCAGTTCATGTTCATGAATGATTCTACATCCATGAATTCAAAGGTACTTGCCATTTGGTGTATGGTAATTTTAAGATATGAAGCCTGTTGTTACAATGCTTGGGTTTTTAAAGCATTCAACAGGGTAACTGAAAGGTTTTTACTTGAATCGAAGCGCTTGGGATAAATAAGGTGCGGAGTTTCAAGACAGTCATTATTATTCTGACTGTTGAGCTCCTTTGTACTTTATTATTAAAATTGATAATTTTATTATTATTGATTTTTTTTTTCTTTTAAGCGGATATTTTGAGTGTTATATGTGATACCAGGTGTCTCCACGTCTGCACGTGTGTATTGGAAGTTGTTAGATACAGCTGTCAGCGTATCCACGTTTGACATCTGTCCCACTAACATACTTTTAATCTTTTCAGTTATTATTTAAAACACTATATACACACGATTCAATCTTTTACGCACCTCATCTTTTCATAAGATTTTACTCACACACAAACACTCAAACACTTTCAAAGCCCAGTTCTTTTTGTTTTCAAATCTTACTAATGGCAACTACAGCGTTTATTGCTTCTGAATTAGAATTTGTTCCCAACAATTATTCTGCTCCTGTAGCAAATGAGAACGCACCGGAGGTGTTTCATTTGATTCAGCGGTTCTTGTTACACTCTGATATCGGTACTGCTCTAACCGCACCTTCGAAGCTGTCTGCGACTCAAATTCGAACTTTTTGGCAGACAGGTACTTATGATAATGGAGGAGAGTCTGGATCGCCATCTATAATTTTTGAG
This sequence comes from Heracleum sosnowskyi, assembly GCA_030848705.1. Classification (NCBI taxonomy): domain Eukaryota; kingdom Viridiplantae; phylum Streptophyta; class Magnoliopsida; order Apiales; family Apiaceae; genus Heracleum; species Heracleum sosnowskyi. The sequence continues at coordinate 38,610,003 of CM061243.1, read as the reverse complement.
TTTCAAGGAGATGAATTTGTTGTTACTCCTACTACTGTTCGTGATGCTTTGGGTCTTGAAGATTTCAATGCATTCACAATCTCTGTTGGAGATTTTGAGCTAGTCAGAATGATGGGCGAGATAGGCTACACTGGTCCTTTGACAAAGATAGGTCAACTCAAAAGGCCATTTTTGCGCAAGGAATGGAGCTTCTTTTTCGATTGCATTACTCGGGCTTTTGGAAAGAAGTGTACCAATTGGGATGCGATTCCCACGGATAGTCTACAGATCGGGTATTCTCTTCTCTATGGCAGTCATTTTGATGTTGCTAGATTAGTTTTAACTAATATTGGTGAGAAAATGCTAGAGAATAGAAATGTTGTTTATTTCTCTAGGTTTTGTCAATTGATATTCAATTTTTGCTGTCCAAATGTTGAGATAGTAGAGGATGATATTATACTTTCGTTTAAACTGCACAAACGTATATTTTCTGACCTTATTAACAAGGACAACAAGAAAGGAGAAGTTGGTCCTTTAATGTTGCCTGCATCAGTGCAACAATTTCTTGACAACTTACAACAACAACATGTCTCAACTGCTGAAGCTGGACCTTCTGTGTCTCAACCACAGAGGTCAAAGAGATCTAAAGTTCGAGCAGTTAAGTCTGGTTTGCAACACACTGAAGCTGAGGTATCAACTGTTGATGCTGTGCCTCAGAGAAAAAGAATGAAGAAAAAGCGAGCCCAAAGGGCAAAGTCTGTTGCTGCTGATTCTATTACAGACTCAGAAACTGAAGCTAATGAAGAAACTCTTCATCAGAGAAAGAGAAGACTAGTTGCTGATCAACTTTTTGGTGATATCATTGCAAATATGAACAAAGCACCTGAGGACACTGAAGCTCCTACATCAGAGAATGAGGAGATTGTGATTTCAAGTACTCCTGCAATTGTTGTTGAGGAGGATATTCTACCTGCTGACGATGCTGCAAATCCTGAAACTATTCTGATGGATTTTGAACCTGAAGCTCCTACATCAAAAGCTGATGATGTAGTTGAGGAAGCTGCTGCATACTCTGACAGCAGGATTATTGATCATGAAGATACTGTACTGGAAGCTGATCAAGCTACTACTGAATTAGTAGAACCTATTGCTTCTCACACAGAAATCATTTCTCTTGATTTTGAGAAAGGTGAGGAAGTTGATCAGATTAGAGTTGATCCAGTTCCAGAAGCTGTTGCTGTACATGCTGATGCAACAGATAATGATCATGAGGATATTGTTTTACTTGAAGCTTTGCAACAATCAGTTGTCGAAATTGTTCAGAGAGAAGCAGAGGTTACTGCTCCAGCAAACTCTGATGTTCCTCATACTGTAGCAGATCAAGTACCTGATGCATCTGCTCAGTTAATTGATGAAATCACTGCTGAAAATGTGCTTGATGATATTCACAGAGAGGATGACAATGCTGAAGCTAGTCCTGCTCATTCAAACTCTGATATTCAAGTGGAAATTTCTGATCTTCAAGCAAATTCTACTGAAGAGAGGGAAGTTCAAAGGGCTGCTTCTGAGCATTTTCAGAATATGTACTACAATGCATGGGCTAATGCAGATTGTGTCTTTCCAGCACAACGGGCTGCAGATTTTCTATCTGATTCTGTTAAGAAGATTACAAATCCTGATGTCCTTACCAGCTTACAGGCAACTGTTATTCAAGTCAAATCTCTCAATAATAGATTTGATGAGAATCAACAAATGCTTACAAAACTGAGGAATGAAGTCAGTCTGCGGGATCTTACTTTAAAGGCTGACAGAACTTCTTACTATGCCATGTTCAAGCAGCAAGCCAGGGATTCTGAAGAAATCAAGAAGAGGCTTGGGACAGTTGAGGACAACCAGACTGCTATGTCTGCTCAACTGACTTCCATTTCTACTGCGCTTGAATTGCTGACATCAGTACTACTTTCTGATGATGTCAAAAAGGGGGAGAGTATACCTAAAGACAAATGCAAAGATACTCAAACTCTGAGACGGAAGGATGATTCTACTGATGGGGGAAGCAGAGGAAATGAAAGAAGGATTTCTGCTCATGACAGAAGGATTTCTGCTCAAAGGCAAAGACGTGTAATAAACTCTGGTGGTCAATCTACTTCTGGTGGTCAATCTACTTCAAAACTCAACAAAAGTTTAGTTGTTTCAGCTAACCCATCTACTGATGAAGAGATTGCTGCTAGGATCTTTATTAAAGAGCATGGAAAGGAAGTTACTATTGAAGATATCTAGGCTGAAGAACAGATGCTTGCTGAAGAACACAAGAAAAATCTTGAAGCTGGAATCTACTAGAAACAGGAAATCAAGGCTCCTAGGAAGAAAGAAGTTGGTATTTCTATCAAAGAGAATACACAACAGAGTATACAATATACAAGGAGACCTATGATTAGAAACTCTGATAAGGGTAAAGGCAAAATGATTGAAGAGCCTAACCTGAAGAAGAAAGATAATTCAACCTCTGACATTGCTCAAGTTGAAACAAGATTAGCAAAATCAACCTCTGACGCTGCTCAAGTTGATGATACTATTGAAGTTAAGCCAGCCTCTGACAAGGCTCAAGCTGTGCAAACTCAGCTAGCTCCTCAACTCAAAGGTTTCTTAAGACCTGTACTCTCTGAAACTCTGACACTTCAACCTGTGGATTTTTCTCAAACCAGGACTGTACTTGGAAAAGAATCTTATGATAAGTCTGGTTTAGGTTCACATAGGGAGAAGAGAATAAATAACAGATCTCAAGACAATATTTCACTGGCAGGATCTGGTATTAGGGATACACAAGAAAATCTTGATAAGTTAGAATCTGTTCAGTTGATTTTTCACAGAGTCTTGAAGAAGCAGTTTCTGTTATACTTCATGAGTGATGGAAGTGTTTATAGAGTTGGAGAATCTGATGTAAATCTCAAATCATGGGAAGAACTTGAATATGTACTTTATCTGTTGAAAGTTAAGAACAGACACACCCATAATGTTGCTCAAATCTTAAGAGAAAAGATGCTGAGATCAAAAGTGATGCTTGGAGGAGGAGAAGTCTCAAATGCTTATATTCCAAAGTATAGAAATCATGCTGGAAAGTTGGTAAAGATGAAGAAAAATAGTGCTAGATTTACAACTGCACTTGGAATAAAAGTCTTAGAATTCAACTTAGAGTCAGATAAAGCTCAGTACATTCGATTAGGGAATGACATGAAGAAGAACAGTATCTATTCTCTGAGGGCTGCTATATATCAAACTGATGAAGGAAATCCAGAGTATAAGGAGCTGAAAGAGGTTATGATAGCTGAACTTGAGAATGCTGAGAGAAGACTGCTGATTGATTATCTCAGGACTGTACATGATATTGAAGAAGTCAAGTAAAGTCTGACTGTAAGTTTTTAATATTTTCTATTCTAAATCAAATTTAAACTCTGTTTTAAATTAAACTCTGTTATATGTTAAACACTGCATTTGTTAAATGGTTTTGACATCATCAATTATATGTTTAACTTGTACATTTTATTATGAACAAGTTGGGGGAGATTGTTAGATATAATTGCTAATGTTTGTTTATCAGTGTTTAAGCAACAGGTACTGACAAGAGTTTATCAGAAGCCAGTCAGAGTTTAGTTAAACTCTGACAGGGTGAAGAGTTTAATTGAAGCCGGTCAGAGTTTATTTAAAGTCTGACAGGGTGATAGTTGAATTAGCTGTCGGTGCTGAATTGAAGATTCTAGAAGCAATATATTCTGAAGATGGAAAGAAGCAGAATATATTGATACAGCTAAGGAAACAGAATGGAAGATAAGAAGCAATCCTTAATTGATAAGTTTTGTATAGCTAACTTGTAGGAATATCAATTAGATAAGGATTGTATGTAGCTGTGTACTATATAAACACAGATAGGTTATCCCTAGAAGGGACGCACGAATATTGATATATTATTCTTGTAACCTAGAAGCTCTTTGTGATTCATTAACATCATAAAGAGAGAAGCTGTTATTATAAATACAGTTTATTGATTCATAAACAGTGTTCTTAATTATCGTTATTCTCATACATACTTGATTATATTGTGTATTCGGCCTAACATTCTAAATCCAAATTCATCAGATTAGCTTCATTAGAGATCCTGTCTAGATTGACAGCTTCAGTATTTGCAGCATCCTCCTTAACAAGTACTTCATGAGCTTCAGTGTTTACAAACACTCTGTCCGCATTAGCATTTAGAATATCCTCCTCAACAAACATTGCAGGAGTATCCTGAGGAACAGTTTCAGTCACAATCTCTTCATTCTCTGATGCAAGAGCTTCAGATTTATCAAGATTTGCTCTATCCTCTGAGAGCATAGTAGTTTCCCTTAGAACAGCTTCCTGAATTACCACTTCAGAGTTTACAGGCAATTCAGCTTCTTCCTCCTCATCAAAAAGATAAGTGGCTACAAGCTTTCTTCTTTTTCTCAGAGTTTGAGAATCCTCTGCTTCATCTTCACTAGCAGATACTCTTGCTTCTTCAGAACGAGGTCTTTGTGCCCTTACTTTTCTTTTAAATGCTCTTGTCTTTGACTTCTTTAACCTCTGTGATGGAGACACAGAAGATCCAGCCTCAGCAGTTTGAAGAGTTGATGTGATCAGAGTTTGTTGTGCTATTTCATGTTGAGGCATTGTAGGTTGGGTAGAATTTGATAAAAACTGTTGTACTCTCTCAGGTAAGAGAAGAGCACCAACATCCCCTTTCTTGTTATCTTTGTTAGTCAAATCAGAAAATATGCGTTTATGCAATTTAAATGATTTAATAACATCCTCATCTAAAATCTCAACATCAGGACAACAAATGTTGAATAGCAATTGACAAAATCTAGAGAAATAGACAACATTCCTATTCTCTTGCATTTTCTCACCAATATTAGTCAAGACTAATCTAGCAACATCAAAGTTAGCACCAAAAAGTAAAGAGTACCCAATTTGCAGACTATCAATGGGAATTGCATCCCAATTGGTGCACTTCTTTCCGAATGCCCTAGTTATACAGTCGAAAAAGAAACTCCATTCCTTGCGCAGAAACGGCCTTTTCAATTGCCCAATCTTCGTCAATGGTCCAGAGTATCCAATCTCTCTCATCATACGGACCAACTCAGAATCTCCAACAGCGATTGTGAAAGCATTGAAATCCTCAAACCCCAAGGCATCACGAACAGTTGTTGGAGTTATTACAAACTCTTGACCCTCATATTCAAACAAGATGGACGGTGACCCAGCCTCCCCTCCATTATCATAAACACCTGTCTGCCAGAAAGATTTGATTTGAGTTGCAGACAGCTTCATCGGAGCAGTGAGAGCAGTACCAATATCCGAGTTTGTCAAAAAATTTTGAATCAAATGAAACGCCTCTGGTGCGTTTGCAGTGTTTAGTGGTGCGGTATAGTTGTTTGGAACGAACTCTAACCCAGACGAAACGAAAGCTGTGGTTGCCATTAGAAGATTTTGAAGAAAGAACAAGTAATTGATGCGAAAGCTTAACAGAGTTTATGTGTAGAAAGGTGTTTGTGACTATGTGTGTGTGATAATAGATGTGTATGAGTAAGATGTGAAAAGTTTAACTGAAGATGTGTGTATTGTATTTAAAAGAAAATTAAAGATTAAAAACTGAAGAGTTTTTAATCATCAATACACAACTGTCTTACTCCTGTAATCATGTGAATGGGACACATGTCAAACGTGCATACGCTGACAGCTGTATTTAACAACTTCCAATATACACGTGCAGACGAGGAGACACCTGGCATCACATAAGACACTCATAATTTCCGCTTATTGAAAAAAATCAATAATAATAAAATTATCGATTTTAAAATTATCGAAGTACGAAGGAGCTCAACAGTCAGAAGAATAATGACTGTCTTGGAACTCCGCACTTTACTGTCCCCATAGCTTCGAGCCAAACAAAACCTTTCAGTTGCCCTGTTGGATGCTTTAAAAACTGAAGCATTGTAACAACAGGCAATTCATATATTAAAATTACCATACATCAAATGGCAGGAACCTTTGAATTCATGGATGTAGAATCATTCTTGAATATGAACTGGCGTCAACAAGCAAACTATATTATTGATGAGTTTCTTGTTTTGTCATTTCTGAATGATGAAGGTCTCATTGCTGATGATGAAATAGCTGAAGGACCTATCTCCAATCCTTATGTGTACATCATTCGTCCTGGTCCATATGATGTGCCCATCCTTGCAGATGATCAAGCTGTGGAGATTTGTATGATGCTCTTTCATCAGAGCTACTCGACGGTTTCGAAGGAGAAATTCTTCTTGGAATCCTGCAAGCTGCAAACCAGAAAGAGAATTCGAGAGGATGATGATGATGATTCAACATCAGGGGGTTGTCAAGCCTTGGAAATCCCAGATGGTATAATGACCAGATAACCGAACAAGTAGCTATCATCAGAAGTAAAAGAACACAATAGCTTCTGGCTCTAGCTCTTCTGCTTCTGATGTAGCATTTAGTATTTATCCTGGTTAAATAGGTCATCTCTTTTGTAACCATAGTGATTAGTGTTCACCAGAAAGATTAGCTAGACATGAGTATGAAATTGTCTGAATGTAAATAAAGTTTGAATCAATTAATGAAAAAGATCCATTGTTTTGCTTTACATATCAGTATTAATGTTATGATGAATGTATAAACATAAATGAATTATCAGAACTACAGTCATCAGTATCTCATAGTAATTGTAAAGTGAAAGAAACGATATCACTTTAAACAGTAAACTAACATACTCATCAGCGCTACTAATCACCATCAGGACTTATCAAACACACTCTTTCTTTTCTCTGTTTAATGCAAAATAGATCCGTTACCAATCATACTTTTTCGAAAAACAAATGTCTAATCTCAAAATTATAAAATGTCTGAAACAAAGAAATTATTTTAACCATCAGAGATTAAAACAAAGTTACCTCGACATATGTCACACAATACATCAGTGTTTACCATTTATCCTTCTTTGTCAATAAACTCTTTTCTCAAACTGTACAGGTGTGAAAATATGTGTGTGCAATAGCAGAGTTTACCGAAATCAATATTTAGATCATCTCAAAGTGCATAAAATCCACAAACTAAATTAGTAAAAACTGGTTGCCTAAACTCTCATGTATAACATAGAATCTGATTTTTATATCTAAACTCTGTATTACTGATATCCTTTCATTTGGATATGTCTTTTATTTTTCACCCCCTTTATATATATATATATTTTTTATTTTTTATTTTTATTTTTATTTTATTTTTTTTATATATATTTTTTTATTTTTCCAGTAATCAGTGGTTGGCACTAGTCACCAAAAATCAAAGATTTTAGCCCTTATTTCATACAATAAGTTCCTGGATCTTCCTAGGCACAACATGATCTCAAAGGAATTTGTGCTCTTTTTGGCATCTTTTGATTTGAGGGTGAATTATTTGCAATTAATAATCAGAGTTTAGACTTTTCATCAGTTAATACAATTAATTTATGAGAGAAAATGCAAACAGCTAATACAGACTCAGTGTATAGGATCAATAAACTAAGAGATGGTATAAATACAGAGACAGTATCATGCTGTGTTAGCTTACTGCACATATTTGAGATCAGAATTTATACAACTCTTAAGGATTCACAATTACTTACTGAGAATTATGCTTCATACAAATTTCTTCATTGGTCCATATGTTTCAGACAAAATTACAATCAGAGTATAGCATTAAACTGTAACAATCAGAGTATGACCAACATTCTATGACTAACAGAGTTTAGCATCAGAGTTTAACCGACAGAATATGACACTGGTACTCATAACAGTTAATACATGCAAGGAATCATGAGCATTAAAAATCAAACATGTATAGATTTTGAGTCTAACCCGTATCTCTAGTCAGAACCAGAGATCATCCCAAGTTCATTTACCAATCTTGTAAAAGTAGCTTCACTCAAAGGTTTGGTGAAGATATCTGCAAGTTGTTGGTCTGTAGACACAAAATGAAGCTCAATGTTCCCTTCTTCCACATGTTCTCTGATAAAATGATACCTTATGCTGATGTGCTTGGTCATGGAGTGCTGTACTGGATTTCCTGTCATAGAAATAGCACTTTGGTTATCACAGAAAATAGGTATTTTAGAGTACCTTAACCCATAATCCAGCAATTGATTCTTCATCCATAAAATCTGTGCACAACAGCTACCAGCTGCTATATACTCTGCTTCAGCTGTGGATGTGGAAATCGACTTCTGTTTCTTGCTGTACCAAGAAACTAATCTGTCACCTAAAAATTGACAGCTTCCACTTGTACTTTTTCTGTCTATCTTACAGCCTGCAAAATCTGCATCAGAATAACCAATTAACTTAAACTCTGATTCTCTAGGATACCACAAACCCAAGGTTATGGTGCCTTTGAGATATTTGAAAATCCTTTTTACAGCTGTTAGATGAGGCTCTCTGGGATCTTCTTGAAATCTTGCACAAAGACATGTTGCATACATGATATCAGGTCTACTTGCAGTAAGATACAGTAAAGACCCTATCATTCCTCTGTAGTTTGTCATATCTACTGAGGCTCCTGTGTCTTTGTCTAGCTTTGTTGCTGTAGCCATGGGAGTTGTAGCAGATGAACTATCAAGCATACCAAATTTCTTGAGAAGATTTCTGGTATATTTTGCTTGATTGATAAAAATACCATCATCTGTTTGCTTTTCTTGTAAGCCTAGAAAATAACTAAGCTCTCCCATCATGCTCATTTGGTACCTGGATTGCATAAGCTTTGCAAACTTCTTACAAAGTTTGTCATTAGTAGATCCAAAGATAATATCATCTACATAAATTTGAACTAAAAGCAAATCATCACCAGAATTGAAATAAAACAAGGTTTTATCAATTGTACCTCTTGTGAACCCACTTTCTAAAAGAAATTGAGCAAGAGTTTCATACCATGCTCTTGGTGCTTGCTTTAGTCCATATAATGCCTTGTCAAGCCTGTAGACATAATCTGGATGCTTGGAATCTACAAATCCTGGTGGTTGTTCAACAAATACTTCTTCTTCAAGCTTCCCATTGAGAAAAGCACTTTTTACATCCATCTGAAAGACTTTAAACTTCTTGTGTGCAGCATAGGCCAGAAAGATTCTTATGGCCTCCAATCTTGCAACTGGAGCAAAGGTTTCATCATAGTCAATTCCTTCCTGTTGTGAATATCCTTTAGCCACAAGTCTAGCCTTGTTTCTTGTAATCACACCTTCACTGTCAGTCTTGTTTCTGAAAACCCACTTTGTACCTACAATTGATCTATTCTTTGGTCTAGGTACCAGTGTCCAGACTTCATTTCTTTCAAATTCATTTAACTCTTCTTGCATTGCTGTAATCCAGTTTGCATCTTGAAGAGCTTCCTCCACTTTCTTTGGTTCTGTTTGAGACAAGAAAGCATGATATAGACGCTCATTATTTGTTGCACTTCTAGTTCTCACACTAGCATCAGGATCTCCAATTATGACATCAGGTGTGTGTGCCTGTGTCCACTTTCTTGCTGTTGGTAAGTGGTTTCTTGCATCATTATTGGATCCTCCCCCTTGATCCATGCTCTCCTGATTCATATGTTGACTTTCTGCATTATCTGAGGCTCCCCCTGAATTGGATGGCTCAGAGTTTGAACTGTCAGAGTTTGAATCAGTTTCCTCAACTGACTCACTTGTTGTGTCTTGTTGAGCTTCTTCACGCTCCCCCTCAACTGGTTCTCTATTTTGTTCAATTTGAGAATTTCCAGTTTCTCCAGTATTTACCAGTAGAGGTTCAGAGTATGATTCGTCAGAGTTTGTCAGAACCGCTTCATCAGAGTTTGTCGGTACTGCTTCATCAGAGTTTACATCATCAGAGAATAAACCTTCATTTTCAAAACGTAGTTGATCATATCCATCCTTGTCTTCAAGTCCAATTATTTTCTTGTCATCAAATGACACATGTATGGATTCCATGATCACCTTAGTTCTTAGATTGTAAACTCTGAATGCTTTTGTTGACAATGGATAGCCAACAAAGATTCCTTCATCAGCTTTTAACTCGAACTTTGTCAACTGTTCAGGATGAGTCTTCAACACAAAGCATTTGCATCCAAATATATGAAAATATTTCAAATTTGGCTTCTTATTTTTCACCATCTCATATGGTGTTTTCCCATGCTTGTTGATCAATGTTGCATTTTGAGTAAAACAAGCAGTTTGAACAGCTTCTGCCCAGAAGTATGTTGGTAATTTTGCTTCATCAAGCATAGTTCTGGCTGCTTCAATTAAAGTTCTGTTCTTCCTTTCAACTACACCATTTTGCTGTGGAGTTCCAGGTGCAGAAAACTCTTGTTTCACTCCTCTTTCCTTGCAGAAAGCTTCCATGATTGAGTTTCTGAATTCAGTTCCATTATCACTCCTTATAATTTTGACTTTGTGCTGTGATCCTTTGTCCAGTAGATTTACATGATCCATCAGAGTTTGAGCAGTTTCATCCTTCTTTGACAAGAAATACACCCATGTATATCTAGTATATTCATCAACAATTACTAGAGCATATTTCTTTCTGCCCATGGACATTACATTCACTGGTCCAAAGAGATCAACATGTAGAAGATGATAAGGTTCCACTACTGAAGATTCAGATTTGCTCTTGAAAGATGACTTCCTTTGCTTGGCTTTTTGACAAGAATCACATAAGCCATCTAGACTGAGTATCGATTTTGGAAGTCCCCTTACAAGATCCTTTCTTATTAGCTCATTTATGTTGTTCAAATTTAGATGAGAGAGCTTCTTGTGCCAATTCCAACTCTCTTCATTTGACATTCTTGCAGTCAGACACACTATTTTTCCATAAGAGTTTGTTACCAAACTTGCTTCATAAATGTTGTTGCGCCTATTTCCAACTAGAACAACTTTTCCAGTAGATTTACTGATGACTTCACAGTATTCACTATGAAAATCTACATGGTTTCCTCTGTCACAGATTTGACTCACAGATAACAGATTATGCTTGAGTCCTGAGACTAGAGCTACATTTGTAATGATGACACTTCCAAGATTAATGTTGCCATATCCCAGAGTGTGTCCTATGTTGCCATCTCCATATGAAACTTTTGGGCCAGCCTTCTCCTTAAAGTCTGATAGCAGGGCTTTATTTCCAGTCATGTGTCCTGAGCATCCACTGTCCAAGATAAGTGTGCTCTCTATTATACCCTACAATTACAAACAAATACTAAGTGTTAGTTTTAAGGACCCAGACTTGCTTGGATCCTTTGTCTTTCTTAACAGTGTTAGTTTTTGCAGCGGAATTACTATCAACAGAGTTTAAACTAACATTGTCAGACTTTACACTTGCAGAGTTTGCTCTAACCCACTTCAGATTGGGTTTTAGCTCATAATAGTTGTGATAAATAGCATGATAACTCTTGCAAGTATAAATGGAATGCCAAGTGCTCCCACAGTGTGTGCATAAAGTCTGTGGTCTAACCCTAACATAATCATTCTTAACTCCTGAAGTAGAAGATAAAGAATTGATGTTTTTATTCTTTGTGCAGTAATTAGCAAGATGATTAGAACTACCACAATTATAACATGTTTTCCTTGGAGCAGCACCAGTAGGCAAATGATTATTTCTTTTATTTATGCCTATCTTTCCATTCCTATTCTTCTTGGACCCTTTTGGTTTCATGGCAGATTTTACCTCTTTCAACTTATGATTGAACTGTTTCCCTGTCATCAAACCAACATTAACCTGTTTTTCACAAGTTTTTACTGGTTTTCTAACAGCTTCAACAGCTTCTCTTTCCATAAGTTTTTCTATTATAATATTTTCCTATCTTTCACAGGCTTCATTTGATTCCATATCAGCTTCCCTTATTAAAACAGATTTTAGCTTGCTAGATTCAGGAACAAATGTTACAGGAGATGAATATGAACTTGTGAATGCTCTTAACTTGATTTTGTCCTGAAATCTAAGTTCATCTTCCTCACTGTACCCTAAACCTACAGAATCTGTCTGAAACACTTGATGTGTATCTCTACCAGAATTAGTCCAAGTTTTAATTATTTTTCTTTCCTTCTCTAAATCAGATTCTAGTTGCCTATACCTTTTAAGCAACTCATGTTCAACATAAACAGCATCATCTCTTTCTTTTTGAATCTGCTTCATATTCTCAAGTTCTCTTTCAAGAAACTTGCTTCTATCTTTAAGACTAAGATTCTCAGATTTAATCCTTTCATTCTCTAAAGTCTGATCCCTATAACTAACATGTATGTTCTTAAGATAAATTCTTAATTCAGAAATATTATCAGTATCATAAGCATAAGTAGTTAGGGGTACCTTATTTTCTGATGATTCATTCTCATCTTTGACAGTTGCCATAAGAGCATAATTTACTCCATCATCAGAATCTGAAGTATCTGCCCAGTCTTTGCCTTTAGAGATGAGTGCTTTCTCAGTTCTTCCTTTCTTACACTCTGGAGCATAGTGACCCATCTCTTTGCACTTGTAGCACTGGATCTCAGATTTGTCCTTCTTTCCAGACTTGGTATCCCTTCCATCAGACTTTCTGAAATTCTTCTTCTCAGAATTTGAATCTCTCCTTGAGAATCTTTTGCCCTTCTTGAAGTTCTTGAATCCCATCTTTTTAAATGTCTTAACCATCAAGGCAGCCATTTGCATCAACTCCTCTTCATCATCCTCAGAGTCAGAAGCTTCATCAGAGTTTGAGTCATCATCAGAGTTTGATGACTCACTTTCAGAGTTTACAACCAATGCTTTTCCTTTGGCTTTCTTCCTTGAGATTTTCTTTTCAATGGGCTTCTCCTCAACTTTGAGAGCAACAGATTTTGTCTTTTTACTCAATCTTCTATTCCTTTGTTCTATCTCCAGTTCATAAGTTTTCAACAACCCATAGATTTCATCAAGTTCTGTATCAGCAAGTTCATAATTATCTCTTATTGTTGTTGTCTTTAGATCCCACTTTTCAGGTAGAGATAACAGAAACTTGAGATTAGATTCTTCAAGCTCATATTCTTTATCAACCAGAGACAAATCATTCAATAGTTTGCAAAATATGTCATAAGTCTCAGTCAAGGTTTCATTAGGTCTTGAATCAAAGTGCTCATACTCCTGTGTGAGTATTGTCTTTCTGTTCTTCTTAATAGCACCTGTTCCCTGGCATCTGACTTCTAAAGCATCCCATATCTCTTTGGCAGTTTTGCAGCCAATTACTCTGTTAGACATAACATTATCTAAAGCACTGTGGAGAAGATGTCTAACCTTTGCATCCTTTGCAATTGATGAGATGTCCTCAGGAGTCATATCTTTCTTTTCCTTTGGAACAGTCTTTTGTTCTTGACCATCAACAACAGGGGCTAGTTTGGTTGGATTATGAGGACCATCATAAATTCTGTCAAGATATTCTGGATCTGTAGCCTCCAGAAACATGGTCATCTTCACCTTCCAAATTGGATACTCTACAGGCCTGAGAATTGGAACCCTGATTGTTTCATATCGACTCACAGAATTAGGCTTAACCTGTTCAGCCTTGGGAGCAGTTTGATTTTCTTCAGACATGATTATTACTGTGTTTGAATCGTAAAACTGTATATATTAAACAGCCTAGGCTCTGATACCAATTGTTAGGCCGAATACACAATATAATCAAGTATATATGAGAATAACAATAATCAAGAACACTGTTTATGAATCAATAAAACTGTAATCGTATTAACAGCTTCTCTCTTTATGATGTTAATGAATCACAAAGAGCTTCTAGGTTACAAGAATAATAATTCAATAATCGCGCGTCCCTTCTAGGGATAACCTATCTGTGTTTATATAGTACACAGTTACACAATCCTTATCTAATTGATATTCCTACAAATTAGCTATACAAATTATATCAATTAAGAATTGCTTCTTATCTTCTATTCTGTTTCCTTAGCTGTATCAATATATTCTGCTTCTTTCCATCTTCAGAATATATTGCTTCTAGAATCTTTCAATTCTGCACCGACAGCTAATTCAACTATCATCCTGTCAGACTTTAAATAAACTCTGACCGGCTTCCTTTAAACTCTTCACCCTGTCAGACTTTAAATAAACTCTGACCGGCTTCTGATAAACTCTGGTCAGTACCTGTTGCTTAAACACTGATAAACAAACGTCAGCAATTATATCTAACACTCCTTCTATGCCAAAGATCTGGGTTTGTATCAACAGTAGCTAAGCAACAACCTACTTCCTGCATCTCAAAGTCCAACATATATATATTTCCTTCCCTTCTAGCAACTAGGGGGACTTTGTTAGTGCCAACATTAATAGTACATTTCTCTTTATCAAAAACAACAGTATGTCCATCATCATATAACTGACTTATACTAAACAAATTATACTTAAGACCTTGAACATATTGAACTTTATCAATAGAAATGTTACTATTACCAATTGTTCTTTTGCCAAGTATGCGGAGTGTTTTGCTATCACCAATTGTAACACTTCCACCCTTTTTCACTTTGAGACTAAGGAACTGAGATTTGTCACCACACATATGTCTTGTACATCCACTATCCAATATCCATTGATTTGTATTGACTTTAACCACAAGACATACCTACAAAACAAAGAACAAACAACTCAACGCTTTGGTACCCAAATTTGGTTGGGTCCTGCATGATTAGTTGATAGAACATAAATAACATTCAATTCAGATTTCTTGATCCACATTTGGACCACTTTGGATGTTCGTTTTCCTGTTCTTCCTATTCTGTCAGCTTGCTGCCTATAAGCTGTTTGTCTGTTCCAGCTTGCTGGTTTAGCATTCTGACTTGAGCAGTGATGTGATAAGTGACCTTTCTTTTTCCACATTTGTAACAAATTTTCCAAAGCATAGCATAATTATATGGAATACCCTGTTTGCCTTCATATTGAAAAGCCTTGTTCTTTGATGTAGAAGCCATTCCAAGTCCTTCTTTATCCATAGGAACCTTTGTTTGTTTCATGATTGTCTTTAATACCTCCTCTCCTTGAACAAATTTTCCCATGCCTTTCTCAAGCTTTGTAACTTCAGCTTCTAATTCCTTTATCTTCTCAGCTTGTTGAGTAGCTTCAATTGAGATGGATTCTCGGATTTTAAAAGTTTCAAGACATACATCTCTTGCTTCAATTTCTGCACGCAGCTCGCTGAGTTCCTTCATCAATGTATCATTTCTTTTGAGAAGTAATTTGTTGAACCCCTCAAGTTGTGTTAGCTTTCCCTTGAGATCAGAAATGAGATCTTCATGATTGCTTGATGGAGTCTTTTCAGCCATAAGATCATAAATGATCTTTCGAAGAGAAGCATTTTTCTTTTCAAGCTCATTGTTCTCATTCTTTAATTCCATGAACTCTACAATAGATATATTACTATGTTCCTGCATGGTTAGTGATTCCAATATAATATTTTCAGAAGATATGTTAAACTGAAATGAGTTTACCGCACTAGATTCAACATCGGAGTCCGAATGTGATACATCACTATTTACAAGGACTTCTTCGGTGTTTCCTCGAACCATATCATCAATGCCAACCAATGCAATATTTAGCATATCTTCGCTTGAGTCTTCATTGGAATTAAATTCCTCTTCACTCCAAGTGATTTGAGCCTTTGCTTTGTTTTCGTCTCTTGAGGCAGCTTGCTGCTTTGACTTGAAACATTCTTCCTCTGATTTTTTTGTAGCTTTATAATGCATTTTTAAGGTATCCCATATATCCTTTGTTGTGCAACATGAAGAAACCTTGTCAAAATCTGAATTTTAAAGACCACATATTAGTGTGTACTTGCTCTTCCATCATAGCTTGTTTTCATCAATTCTGCCGCGGTAAGATCATCAACATCTTTTGGCTTGCCATTATTATCCAAAAAAATGAATGGACCGTCCTTAACGACTCTCCACTCAAATGGATTTCTGCTCAAGAACATCTTCATCTTTAGTCTCCATAAATCATAATTTTCTGCCCCATTGAGAAGTGGTGGCGTGTTTACTGATTCTCCCTCTACATAAAAGTGTGCCATGGGATTTGTACTTTCCTGTTACAGAAATGTTAGCACACCAGTGCTTTCATACCAAATGAAAATGCACACCTAGAGGGGGGGTGAATAGGTGTTATGGCCAACTATATCCAATTTTAAAGTTTTACCAAATAATTAACTGCCAACTTGTCAGCTAGCTAAGATGAACAAAATGAAGTCTGTCAGCTAGCTAAGATAAACAATGCAATGCAGAATTGAAATAGCAGTAAGTAAAAACACCAAGAATTTTAGCCAGGTTCGACCCCTATTCTCTATGGTCTACGTCCTGGTCCCCTACCAAACCTGGTAAGAGAATATATTATTAATCACTATAAAAACGATTACAAGATTAACAAATATATCTCCATTCTTCCCTGTTATTGATAACAGCTAGCTGACACCCTTGTTCCCTGAATCAAATGATCTCTAAGTACTATACTACCCAAGTATAAACTTCTCTATCAAACTAATTCCCGAACCCTTGTGTCCTAGCTTGCAACTCAGCAACAAACCTTACAATCTGAACAATATAAGCAATTGAGAATAATACAACTCAAACTATAAACTCTAAACAAAGATATAAACGTATGTATAAAAGTAGAGCTCAAGTAAAAAGATTTGAAAGTAGATACTGAGTTGTTCTTGTGTGTTCTAAAGAAAAACAGCCACACAAGTATTTATAGTGAAACAAAAGAATTCGAATTAACCAACATAATTGCAACGTTCTTGAATCCAATTCTCACGTTCAATTAATTAGGGTAATTCAGTTTCTAACGTTCACATAACGTTAATATACTGAATTTTAGGAGAAAAGACGTTTAGAACATAAAACATTCAGTATATAAACCAAAACCAGATTTAGAGAGTTTGTATAGGATAAAACATTTGAAATAAACAAACTCCTAAAAGATAGGAAAATTGTTTTGAAAAAGTCTTTGTGAAAAACTGAGCTCTAAAATTATATATTACGTTTATATAATTTATAGAGTCCTTACACATCATATCCTATAAAATCTCCATGAAATTAGGACTTCCATTTGACTTTGACAGTTTCTGGCGGAACAGTCTTAGCTTGCTGAAATGTACTGTTGCTTCAGAGTTAGCTTGCTAAGATACTGTGTTCCTGCAATGTTAGCTGGCTGATAACAAGTAATATAAAGCCTACAGTCTTAGCTTGCTGAAATGTTCTGTTACTGCACTGTTAGCTTGCTAAGATACTCTGTGTCTGCACTGTTAGCTTGCTAACAACAAGTAATATAAAGCCTGCAACAACTGTTAAACCAATATAGATAAAAGTACTAGCATTTCTCATACTAACAGCTTGCTAACATTAATATCATCAAAATTAAGAGAGTATCATTTTATACGCTTAATACATTATTTATATTGTATCTTGAGTTCTAAAAATCAGATTTAAAAACAAATTTACAGTCTACATAAAACTCACAAAGTAGTATGTAATTTAGTGATAGTTTAACACATTTTTCGGTATGTTAGTATTTGTGCTTTAGAGACAATACTTTGATGTTTTAGGGAAAACATTTTCTAATTAATATGTATTATGTTTTATTGATTATAAATTATATATTTATTATGTTTTTATTTACTGCCTTATAAAGGTTAGCATTCTAAATGTCCTTGGAATTAACATATATAATCTTTATGTCTAAGATTAGGACCAGAGCTATACTGTTATAGTGAAGTGTACGTGTTCTCCTTCTAGTCCCTTCTCCAAGGAGGCAGGGACCAGAGATACAAAATAACAGGGGAAAAAATTTAAAAAACCAAAATGAAGTACCAAATATTCATGGCAATCACACCAACGGTGTGTTAGTATTTGTGCTCTACAGATAATACTTTGATGCTTTAGGAAAAACATTTTCTAATTAATATGTATTATGTTTTATTGATTATAAATTATATATTTATTATTTTTTTATTTAATGCGTTATAAATGTTAGCATTATAAATGTTCTTGGAATTAAGATATGTATTCTATATCTTTAAGTATATGATTTAAAAATGAGATTATATCATGAATAGTATCTTTATTCCTAAATATCCCTAGTCGAGTGTTATTATTTAAGGACAATAATAATGCATAGAGACTAGTATGTTTGTTGACTATTGACCGTATCTCATTGGTATATAGTGATACTTAAGTCAAAACATAGGTGCATGTAAGAGTAAATAACACTGGATTGACCCGCCGTGAGATATAACATGTTAATAGTGTCATAAGTAATTCTCACAGTGATAATGTTGTAATGGTGGTAATAGTGTTATAAGTAATTTTCACTATGAAATGCACGGTCGTGCTCAAATGTTAATTTGATTTAATTGTCTACTCATCGATCAAGAAAATTAAGATTAAATGACGAAGAGTATGACACATTACATGCCTCAAGTTTAATCTATAATATCAAGGTTAAATGGATTACATTACATGGAACATTATTCACGAAAGGCTTAATCGAATCACCGATTTAATTATTATTAGTTGGGTAGAAATGATGTATTACTAGATGTCGCTCATTGTTTACAATTTTAATTTGATATTAAAATTGTTGCCAACGTTATAATAACCTACAGGGTCACACACAAAGAATGCTTGAAGGAGACAAAATTTAAATTATGAATTTAAATTAAATAAGTAATTCATTTTATTAATAATATTAATTAAGTATGACTTATTTAATTAATTAATTAGAAAATGGAATTACTTATTCTCCTCTCTATATTAACTCACAAAAGACTGATCTTATGTGTAAAAAAATATTTTTACATGATAAACCCTAGTCGTTTATGAGAAAAAAAGAGAGAAAGAAGCAATTTTCGGGTGCTAGTACACATCAATCCTTTAAGAATAGTGTTTGTGTCAATACCGTAGAGCGTAGATCGCAAGAATGAGATACATGGTGATTGAACAAGCTTATGAGCTCAATGAATCCCCCGTTCATAATTTGTTAAACCGTTTTAAGGTAAGACACTAATCTCCTAACTAAATCTTTTTTTTTCGTATGGATCCTAGTTTGGGTTTCGTTTTTATCGTTTTAATTTTGGTTTTTCCAAGTTTTCCGTTGTGTTTATATGCTCGAAACCCAACACGGTGAACATAAAAATTTGCACTTAGCGATGCAAATGGTAAATTTGGTAATACAAAATGTTTTTAGAAACATTATTCTTTCTACAATAAAATTTTACAAACACACTCAGAATAGTTCTTTTCGGTCATCGTTTTTCAACAATTGAAAATTTCCATGAATCCTGATTTTTGTCCACAAGGGACTAGGTAACGTACTCAGCTGAATTTTCAAAATTAAAGCTCCTTGGAGCTTCCTTCTTCTTTCGGCTCATCCTCCTCGTCTGGGTGGCGCAGCTTTCTAGGACTTTTCGATTTTGCTGAAGGCTGCGAATTATAGAGGCAATTAATTGTATAAGATTTAATTAAACAAATATGTTAAAGTCTTGAAAAAACACTAGATCAAAAATTAATTGCCTTACCGAAATCTTGAGGTAACGCTTTACCGCGATCTTGGAACGAAATCTTTTATACGTTACTGGTTCCTCATAATACTACAAAAAAACAGTTTCAGATCATTAAAGAGCAGCTTTCAAACCCACTACAAGTTTCAAGTACACAAGTTCTAACAATTGTTGCTAACTGAGCCAAGGCATACTCTTTTTCTAATATAGTGTAGAAAACATAGTTAACATAAATATAAACACCAAGGTACGGGAATGGTAAGACATATGATTTCTCTAGTTATTTAGCTATGAGGATTGTGTTAATATTATTTTTCTAGTATAGTTCTGTTGATGGTATAAGAGAGGCAACTAGCTCGCTATATTACCCTATAATATAATTCACACAAAAGTTGCATAAGTTTAACAAATATAAAAAACATGTTACCAGGAGATACGCCACCTAACTTGGAGCATTTTCTTCGCTGTTTACCACAGATAACAGGATAAACAAATATATTAAAAAATGAGTAACTTTTTCACAATATTTGCATGAATCAAGTACAACATATAGAAAAATTCATATGTTCATTTTGGAAAAATACTATTAGTCAAATAGGTCAAAAAAATTGCAACAAAAAAGAAAAACTCTAAACCGAAATGGTAAATTGAGCTGATCCTCTTCGATTTTGATCGTTGATGCAAAACAAAAAAACTGAACAGATCATAGTAGACATGATTGTTAACATATTTACATATGTCAATACAAACTAAAAATCTAAATCCATGAATGTTATTCCCAGACAATGAATCAAGATTGTAGAAGAGGGGTTGAATACAATCTATAAAAATTCTTTGGTTCTTGACAGTAGAGATGTGAAAGTAAAATCAATAACAGAAAAATAAATAAGATAAGATAACACAAGAATTAAAAATTCAGGTGAATTTATTTGTCCACCTGAGAGATTTTTATTTGAAGAAATCTATGTGATGTTTATGAATAAACACACAGCTGCTTATACACAATTCTAGCTTCGGAAATTTACAAGGATATAGCTTTGAGCTCTCTAAATTGCCTTACTAATTTCTTAGTTCTAGAATAACGCTTCACTTGGTTATATATCCCAAGTTTACAAGATATTCTGAACAGTAAATAATACAAAAAGTAAATTTGTTCAAGATTCTTGTTTCTCCATTCTGAGTAATGGTCCATGTGTTGGTAGCTTGACCTTCTTGGCTGATTGTCTTTTGATAGTATGTAATTTGTAAAGGGGCAATTCACCTACTAAAATCAAGCCCAAGTCTAAAACAATGCTTGCAAGGTCCACAATGCCTGCAAGGTCCACAATGCCTACAAGGTCCACAATGCTTGCAATGTCCACCAAGCCCATAAGGACTGGACATGACACATTGCACAATAGACAAGTGCGCACAAGACAAAGCTAACAGGGACAAGATACTGACATCGGCAACAAAGCTGGCACAAGTACATGGTCCAAACGTCAGGACAACATGCAGCTGACACAAGGTGGATATTGACCCCCGACCAAGACCCTAATTTAGAGCTCCTGTCCCCCACGTGGACACTCAATCATGTGCACTGCACATGACATGAGCCTATATATACCCCCTATTCACTTCAATGCAGGGGGTTCACAACATTCACTACACTTTCACTACATTCAATTTTTGATAGGTTTTGCTCTACCTTCTCTCTACTTTCTCTCTCTAGAAATTAATACACTTTATATACTTGTATTATGTTTCTCGTCCACCGGATACTTATTCTCACACCGGAGGAGCTTAAGGGGACATAAACCCCCGCGGGCATTTCCGTTTCAGGGAGCTTGGAGGCGGTTCCGGCGAAGTTCAGTCGAGACTAGTATTGCTCAACAAAGTCCAACAAGCCTGAAGAGTCAAACAAGCTCAACAAAGCTGGACAAAGATCAACAAGCCTGATGAGTCAAACAAGCTCAACAAAGTGCAACAAGCTCGACAAGCCCAACAAGGTCTGACAAGCCCAACAAGCCCAACAAGCCAAACAAGCCAAACAAGCCCAACAAGCCAAACAAACATCTATTCCAGTATAATACCAAGGAAGTAGAGCCTGAAATCCAAATCCACTCAAAGTGCCACATCCTATGGGAGCTGTCCAACTCAGTCCATCTCTCACCAAACCTCTTATCTCTCCAGGTAAAACTAAATATAGGACGAGAGCTATTACAACTAGCCTGAAACAAGGACCAAAACAATCGGCGAGACGGAGCAATGCCAAACTCCGCGCAACGTACAATGAAACATAATATAGACCACAAGCCATTTGGTGCCAACTGATACAAGGCACAACGAAGATCCTTGCGAAGAAGGTGATACACAAACTTGTGAAGAGGAAATCGGAGCCCCAAACGAAGGTGGGCCAAAGGGAGTGCAAGATAACCCTCTCCACGTGGTCTAAATGAAGCGTCATCACGTCCAGGAAGCTCAATCTCATACTCAGACGGAATACTGAAAGTTGCCCGCATCTAGGAACTGTGGCATACTTCAAATGTCCAAACCTCCTCTCCATGCGGTCATTATCATATCTAGGAGGAGACACACACTGTCTTTGTAACTCTCTCTCAAAAGTCTGGAAATAAGACGGCCGAACGGTGCTCTCATCCTCAGGAACTGGAGGAAACATCCTCACCGTCTCACTCCATCCCCCCATCACACCCCTGAGAGGCGGAGGATCAGATGGCCTAGGACGGGGATTAGCCCTAAAATACTCACTATGACCCTCAGGAATGTCACGAAAATTAATCTCTCTCGGACCTGCATGACCTATTGAGGTCCCTATACGATCCCGATCATACGGTGTCTGGCCTCGCGGTAAACTTATGGTTTTGGCCATCCAAGCTCGAGAATCCTCCCACACTCTACCTATAACAGAAAGAAAGTAGACGGAGTCAAAAATAGGGTTCAACTCGCGCAAAGTCTAAACAACGGAAAATTTGCAAAAAATTCTAAGTCACACACAAACCGAAAACCAAAACTAATTTTGGCTTTAACACAACCAAATTCAACCACGGATCCAACCGAAAATTTAAAACCCATTTTCACCGCCAACACTAAAAACACCCACCAAAGCTACTACCGATAAAGAACAAGATTTCAAAGTTTCGGGATCCTTTAAACTCGTTATGACCATTAACCATGATATAACCCGTATACATACAAATAAATTATCCAACTTATGCACTCAATATATAACCGCCATACACACAAAATTCAAAGCATCTGGCCGATTTTTAACCCAAGTATCTACACACACCAACAATCTATTTTGTACTCTACTACAATAAACAACCTTACGTCAATCATGCTCATACATACAAAGAACGAACATATATACGTATATTTATGTGGACTGAAAATTACAAAAGAAAGAGAAGGTGGAAGCATACCTTAAGATTCAAAGCAGAAGTGGGTCAAAACACAGATGAAATAGTACCTCAAGACTCGAAGGAAAACAAAGCGAAAACCCCCGTGATGGTCCAAAAATTTGATAACCGAGCTTCAGAACCCCATCTTCTGGATCAGGATATATATGCATACATAAGGTTTATATATGTGTGTGTAAGTTGTGTTATAAAAAAAGGGAGGATGCAAGGCTGTTGATAAAATTTAAGCACAAAAGTGTGTATTTGCGTGCCCAACATGGAAAAAAGAAACATGACAATGACAAGACAATATGTCCATGGAAAATCTGGATAAAGGCAACATAATTTGGCTGCTTCGATAATTATGTACCATGTAACCATTTTAGTTATTCATTGTTATTGTTTCTGCACCACGCACGTGAAATTTTTTATTTGCAGAGTAATGAAAACAAGTCAACAAAAGAGACAAATTCTTTTGACTAACAAATGAT
This sequence comes from Heracleum sosnowskyi, assembly GCA_030848705.1. NCBI lineage: Eukaryota > Viridiplantae > Streptophyta > Magnoliopsida > Apiales > Apiaceae > Heracleum > Heracleum sosnowskyi. The sequence goes on along the minus strand of CM061243.1, from coordinate 38,586,539 downwards.
AATCTTCAAATTTTTATTAAAGGGTCTGATAAAAAAAACGCAACAACTCTCTAGAAGTTCCGGTCTCCTCAAGGTAAATCTTGAAACTGGAACTCGGGAAGCACACGCCATAATAACTTAAATACTGTCAAGTCATTTTTCAACTTTTCTGCGGATGCAAACTTGAATATTGTGCTCTCCGGGAGGACCGATGAAAACTTTTCGAATCACAAGAACAGATTTTTTAGGAAGGCCCACAGTCCATTTTGGTTGGCTGTGTGCCAGCGAAGTTAATTCGACGGTGCTGTCCGCGTTACTTGCTTCCAGTTCATATAAATATACTTTCTGTAAAGAGCTCGGGCCAATACAGATTATGTTTGCTATTTTACCGATAGTCTGGACACCACAATTAAGGACAAAAAGTGTGTTGTCCTGTTCCTGAAGGAATTTGAACTTCATACTTGCATATCCAGTATTTGGCATTCCATCCGTGTGCAAAATATTCCACCTCCTTGGTTAAGTGCCATATGGCATCCTATACATATCCCCAAATGTTCCATTACTCTCTGGCTTGCTTTTCTAAATAGACTCTTGACGAAAGACCGTATGGTGCGTTTTGGTATGAGGGTTGATAATTCCTAATGTAACCTATGCAACAATGCCATTGAGACATCCAGTCATCTTTTCATGAACTCCCCTTTTACGTAGACTGTTCTACAACAAAGTCCTGTTCTTTTTAGCATGTCCCGAGACCTCTTTCTGCTTGGGCAAATTCATCAAGGCCAGGTCACTGACATGCAGTTAGCTTGGTTGGGGTTGTAGTTGCATTTCCATCGTGGGATATGCCCTAGATCATACAACAAGCACATCAATACGTGAAGCGTGTGACTGAAGTTGGGTGACTACACAAGCCTACATGCCTAGGCAATAGGTCAAAACATCCTAGCCATGAATGATCGGGACATCCGAGTGTTAAAACATCCTAGCCATGCACAACATCCGAGTACCACCTCTTGGATACACTTATTTTTTTTAATTATTTAAGCACTAATGATAATAATATTTATTATTATTATTTTTAATTTGTGATGATTTTAATAATAATAGAATAATTAAAAAGTAATAATATTTCATATTATTATTTTTAGTTTCTACCTATTATTATTACAACAAAAGGTCCTCTCGGATCGACTTGTTCTCTCGAACAAAACTCCTACTTAAGTCTTTGGACCTATCCAAACTTAAGTGGGGGGCAACAAATTTTTCACAAAGACCCTCCCGGGTCAACAAGGTCCTCTCGGATCGACTTGTTCTCTCGAACAAAACTCCTACTTAGGTCCTTGGACCTATCCAAACTTAAGTGGGGGGCAACAAATTTTTCACGAAGACCCTCCTGGGTCAACAAGGTCCTCTCGGATCGACTTGTTCTCTCGGACAAAACTCCTGATTAAGTCCTTGGACCTATCCAAACTTAAGTGGAGGGCAACAAACATTTCCTAAAGACCCTCTCGGGTCAACAAGGTTCTCTCTGATTGACTTGTTCTCTCGGACAAAACTCCTACTTAAGTCCTTGGACCTATCCAAAATTAAGTGGGGGGCAACAAACTTTTTACAAAAGCACCTCCGGCTCAAAAAATCCAACATAAATCTTTTACTACTCATCCATCCCTCTAAAGAGGAATGAAGGAGTGGGGGGAAAATGATAGTATGTAATTTTTAAAGGGCTAATTCACCTACTATAATCAAGCCCAAGTCTAAAACAATGCCTGCAAGGCCCACAATGCCTGCAAGGTCCACAATGCCTACAATGTCCACCAAGCCCATAAGGATTGGACATGACACGTTACACAACAGACAAGTACGCACAAGACAAAGCTAACAGGGACAAGAAACTAACATCTGCAACAAAGCTGGCACAAGTACATGGTACAAACGTCAGGACAACATGCAGCTGACACAAGGTGGATATTGACCCCCGACCAAGACCCTAATTTGAAGCTCCTGTCCCCAACGTGGACACTCAGTCATGTGCACTGCACATGACATGAGCCTATATATACCCCCTACTCACTTTAATGCAGGGGGTTCACAACATTCACTACACTTTCACTACATTCAATTTTTGATAGGTTTTGCTCTACCTTCTCTCTACTTTCTCTCTCTAGAAATTAATACACTTTATATACTTGTATTATGTTTCTCGTCCACCGGATACTTATTCTCATGTCGGAGGTGCTTACGGGGACATAACCCCCCACAGGAAATTCCGTTTCAGGGAGCTTGGAGCCGGTTCCGACGAAGTTCAGACGAGACTAGTATTGCTTGACAAAGTCCAACAAGCCTGAAGAGTCAAACAAGCTCAACAAAGTTGGACAAAGCTCAACAAGCCTGATGAGTCAAACAAGCTCAACAAAGTCTGACAAACTCGACAAGCCCAACAAGGTCTGACAAGCCCAACAAGCCAAACAAGCCCAATAAGCCAAACAAACATCTATTCCAGCATAATACCAAGGAAGTAGAGTCGTGACTTTTCCAGAACCACTGGTTTCCCTGCTCTGTGAATTCTGTCAACCCATGTGCTCTGTCTGTACTGTCCCTGTCAAGGTACAGTGTGTATCGGTAGAAGCCATTTGAGTTGTATCCGTTGATAGTATCTTTATCACATCTGTAGACAACTAGTACTGCTATCCATAGACAGTACATTGTCCACATCCGTAGAAGGCTAATGTTGTTTATCCGTTGACAGTCAATTTCACTTATGAAAAATTACAAGGCATAGACTATTTACAATTAGCCTCCCTATTCTATATATCAATTAATAGTCAACATGACTTATTCAGCATAAAAACTAATACTTCAACTTCTACATCAGGATTACAAATCAGGAATACACATCAAGACTGCACATCAGGATTGTACATCAGGATTGCATATCAGGAATGTTCATCAGGATTGTTCCTCGGGATTGCAAATCAGGATTGCATCACAGGATTGTACGTCAGGATTACACAAGCATGTTACATTGAGTCTTATCCGTAGATAAGCTACCCTTCTACGGATACTGCAAAAGCATGCTATCCGTTGATGGCTACATTTTACTTATACAATTTTCACTAAGTTAATTTAGTTATCATCAAGAAACAACATAGTTCCTAACAATCTCCCCCAATTTATGCCTGGTTGAGAAACATACATAAATTAAGAGTCTTGATGATAACAAAACCACTGCTAATAAATAAACAGTAAGCAGCAAAAATTGTATTAAGCCCCAATAATTAAAATGCTGAAGAGTTGAGAAATGTACATAGAGAGTGCTCCTCTAGGCTGAGCAGATTCAATTCTTTTTCTTCTCTCTTGTAAGTTGAACCTTCTTCTTTTCTAGCCTGTCGTAGTTGATTTCAATTTGCTCCTGAAGCATCCTATAGAAGGTGTCTTCTTCAACTATCTTTGGATCTAGCTTGGATTGCAACCACCTAAGGTATTGGGAACTAGCCTTAGGCAGTTGGTCCTCTAGCCTGAAGAATCTTCTACATCCCTCATTATCTTTGAACTCCATCATCCAGTAAGGTTGGAGGTGGATTCTTTGACCATTGTATGGGATCTTCAATCTCCTTGGTAAGCTTTCAGGTTGATTCCAACTGCCCTTTATCCCTTCAATCTTCCTCATCACTAGGCTCCTTGCAGTTGGAGAAAATCCCTTTGAGCTCTTGAAGCTTGAGAAAACTTTGACCAATGTGGGATATCCTTCATTCAGAACACTCTGCAAGGGCCATGTCCTTTCTACTCCACCCTTGTAGACAAACACCAATCTTTCTGGCAGATTCTTGTGCTTGTCAATGCCCCTTACTTCAATAATTTCATCCAAGAAGAGATCTAGTGTTGTAAACTCTGGTATGTTAGCAATGTAGATAAAATCAGCTTTGTCTTCTATTGGCTTGACAATTTGAGGTACAATTTGAAGTTTTTGATTGGCCCCTTTGGAGTTTTCTTCTTTGGTTCCCTTGTTATTTTCTTCCTTCCAACTTCTAAGATAATTTTTGGGAATACCAAATTATCAGACTCCATGGGCTCTTCTTTGGGCTCTACTAGGGTGCTTGAAGGTTTGATGATATCATCAATTGTGAAGGTCATTCTCTTTGGTTTCTCAACCTCTTGTTTTTCTGGAGAGACAGGCCTTTTGGATTTGAATTTTATCCTCCTAGCAATAGGATTTGTCTTAGGCCTTGCCTTCCCTTTGTTTGACTTTCTTTTAGTAGGGGCTCCTTCATCTACAGCATCACTACTATCTTCTTCCATCTCTTTCATCAATTCTTGGGCTAGTCTAGCCTGCTTTTCAGGAGTAGACTCATATCCCTCAGGATTGGCTTCTCTAGCAAGTCTAGCTACCTCCTCCCTTTTAGCTTCCACAAACTTGGGATGACTGACTGTTATATGAATTGGCTTCCCATTCCTGATGATCACAACCATTCCCTGTCTGAGTTCCACATCTCTGGTCTCCTTGTATGCCTTGATGTCTTTTCCCAAGATTTTCTTAGCATCTGGCTTAGGAAGTGGAAAAATCACTTGAAGTTTATTCTTGCCACGCTTCTTGGTTGGAGAACCAAACCTACCACTCAATATGCCTTCACACTCCTTGTAGAGAGATGGCTCAGCATCATAGAAACTTTCTGGGAGCTCAACCTCAGGAGTAAGTATTTTGAGAATTGTTGTAGTAGTGGCAGGCTCTGTAGTTGTGAAGGGAGTTGAAGTCACAGCTTTAAAGATTGAATATTTGATCAACCTTTCTGTTTTGAGAATTCTTTGCTCTATGGCTTCATTGGCTTTAGACACCTCCTCTTGTCTTGTAAGCACTTCCTCTTCACTTAGACCAGAGACATCCAACTCTCCTGGTTTGATTGAGACTAGAGGAACCATAGTGAATTGGAATCCAGTTGGATTAGCTACTACTTCTAGAATCTCCCCCTCAGCAGATGCTTTCACCACTTTCATCCTAGCTGGTTCAGAGACCACTAGTGTACTCTCCCCCTTTTTGTTATCATCAGGGGTTTGAGTAGCACCAGGGGCCTGTAGCAATTGTTGGAGGAGTTGTGTCTGCACTTTCTGTTGTTCAATGAAGATATCCAGCTTTTCTTTCATCTTATCCACCCTCTTTGATAGAGATTCCACACTCTTAGATAAAGTGTTTTCTTCAACAACTCTTCTCTGAATAGTCCTTATGGTAGAGAGAGGGAATGCAGTATCAAGTCTTCTGTTAAGGTTTTCCTTGACATTGTCAATGATTGCCTTGACCTCATCGGTCTGTGTCCTTTGATATAGAAACTGCATCTTCTGTAATTGGAGGTTTGTCATGAACTTGGACAAGATGAGCTACGGGGATGGATTGGCTGATTGAAACTCAGTGGAAGCCTTTTGATATTCCCTTAAGATCACCAAGTTGATTGCATCAGATTTAGCTTCTGTGTCAAACAACCAACCTGGTGTGCTTCCTGAGGTGGAAGGGCCTTCATCTCCTCCTTCACCATCATCTGAGTTTGCTTCTTGGTCTTCAGAGTCTTCATCATACTCAAACTCTTCACCAGCTCCCGGAGGCAGATTAGTGATTGCTTCTTTTGCCCTAGACATTGATTCAGTAGTGTGTACCAAATTCAACATCCTTTCTGCCTCCCCATTGCCCTGTCCAGCCAAGACTTGATAGGTTGGATCAGGATGAGTAAATGTCTCAGCATTCAGGTTGACTTGATCCAACTCATTTTGATATTCAAGTTAGAACAGCCTTTCCCTGTCTGCATCACTGACATCCATTGACTCACTTGCAATGGCTAAGTCTTCCATCCTTATTTCTCTTGTACATGCTTTTCTCTCAATTTCTCTCTTTTCTTGCATTAGGGGCTCCCCATGGCTCACACCTCTCACACCCTCACCTTCACCTACTAAGGTGGAACTCTCATTGCTCACTTTTACCATACTGGAATAAATAGTTTGTCCCTCTTTCTCTCCCTCTTCTTTTGCCTGGTTGCAAGCCAGCCTCTCACTCTCAGCAGCTTCACTCCCTTCCCTCAATCCTAAGAGTGTTTGAACTACTACTAACTCATCCATACTTGAAGTTATAATTTTTGAGATTTGATGTGCAAGTGTGGAAGGAGTATCCGTAGAGGTAGTAGAAGTATATGTCAATGGATAGCTGATTTGAGGCATATCCGTAGATAGACAAACATTCATCAACGGATGAGAGATATCCGTAGATGAAGAAGAATGAGCAACTTTTGAAATTGAGACTATGGCTGAATCTGTGGAGATTGATTTTAAATTAAGAGCGACAGATAGAGCCAAAGCCTTAGAAATGATAGATTGGTGGTCCAACAAATCATCAAGAAGATGATGACCACCAATTTCAGAGTGGGGCTTCTCCAGGAAGGTTAAAGATGGAGAATCGGGAATGGATGTGTGAATCATGTCCATATCCAAAGAGAGGGTAGGTGAGCTTGGAAATTCTGTTTCAGTTTGAATGAATAAAGAATGAGGCTGTGACTCCACATTTACTGGAGCCACATCAAACTGAATTTGTGATGGTGCCATTGGCACTGTGTGTGATCCCTGTGCAACCCCAGATGTCTTAGACCTTTTTTCTCCTTTTATGGGCCTTAGATGTATCTGTAGGGCTTCTGGTGTCCCAATCCCTCTTATGTTGTGTCCCTGATTGGGGGCTATTTTCAATAGCAACATCCTTAATTTTGGGAGGATGCCACTAGGGATGTGTTAACTTCATTTTCAACCATTGTATCTTTTTGAGAAGACACGGGGTGGCTTGGCTGGGATGTTAGGGATGTGTTAACTTCTTTGATGTTCACCCCTTCCCTCACCACTTACTACCACCTTCACACTCCCCTCAAGGGTTTTGGTAGTTTTTACAACAGGTGCCTTTTGAGAAACACCTGAGGTTGGCTTTCTGGATTTGGACTTTGGAATTTTAGAGGTGGCCACTTGGGTAGGAGGCTGTTGGACAGTTCCAGCCTCCATGGTGGCACTAGAAATCAAAGAAATGACAATAGAGGAAGGAACAGTTGAGGAGCTTACCTAACTCACCTGTGCCTCTTGAGCTGCAGTGAAAATTGTTGGATACACCAATTGAACCTCCTTGTTGTGGTTCAGCCTATTCAAGTCCTCAAGGACTCTCTTATTTTGAACCCAACATTCCTTGGAGTTTGAAGGGAGTTGAACCACCAGGTTATTCTCTACATGGTTAGGTAGCAACATAATAAATCTAGCATAGTATACATTCTTACTTCTAGATGCCTTATTTCCTAGTTTACCACCTAGTTCATAAAGAATTAGGGATCGGTTATAATAGATATCACTTAGAAGCATATAGGCAATATCAAGCATAGAGAATGTAACAGCATCATAGTTGCTAATTTTACCAGAGAAAACCTTAAGAATGGCATCAAAGAAAAAGCTCCATTCCTTGACCATACCTCTTCTCTGGATCTTACTTAAATTATCCGTAGGTAAAGCATAGTTAATCAGATTCAGCATGTTAACAATATCAGTATCACTATGCTTTTCTAACCTATTGTTTTCAGGCAAATTTAAGCAAGCAGTAATGACATCACTATTAATCACATATTCCTTACCTTGAAGAACAAAGGTAATTGTAGCATTGACAGAATCAAACACAATTGATTCCCAGATTGCTTCAATCACCTCAAAGTATAGTTTGGGGGCTTCGAACATTGTTTTTGAGTGCTTGCAATTCTGGAGAAATCTCATCATAGTGTGATATGATGTGTTCTTCTCTTCGAAGTCCACCAGTGTTGTGAAGTTGTTCTTCTCATATGTGAAACCAGTGAAAGACATAGTCTTGTTGGTTGGTGCCATTGATGTAAGCTTTGAATTTCAGAGAGAGATTTTTACTTTGAGAGAGAAGATGAGTTCTTGCCTTAGTGAATTTTGGAAAATGATAGAAAATAATTAACTGGGAGTAAAAATCAATTTATACTCCCCCCAAAATAATTCACTAAGAAAATTATAATAATTGAAAGAAATTATCTGATTGGGCAAGGAAATAACCGTTAAAAAGTAATGAGTTTAAAAAGTAAAGCCACGAATTTACTGCAATTACATATACTACTGTACGCATGTAACTACAGATAAGATTGTGACTTTAACGGTTATGATTAAAACTACACTATCTACGGATAAGATTTTACCTTTTGGGATTCGACATCCGTAGAGGAGTAAAAAGCAACATCCGTAGACAAAGAGAAAATCCAGTGTCAAAAATGACCATCAACGGATAAGGATTTCCATAGAGGGAGAAATTTTGACTTAGACAAAATTCTTCTTTTTCAGAGAGTTTTAATTCTCATGAAAATCATGTTGACACTGGCTGCATTACAAATTATCAGACATTTAAATAAATTAAGAGTAGTTAAGTATACCTAGCTCACTTACCAACCTTGAGAATGATGATTCATCAAGTGGCTTGGTAAAAATGTCTGCAATTTGCTGCTCACTTGGAACAAAATGAAGTTCCACAGTACCATTCATCACATGTTCCCTGATGAAATGATACTTTATGTCAATGTGCTTGGTCCTTGAGTGTTGCACTGGATTCTCAGTTATGGCAATTGCACTAGTGTTGTCTAGACCATAGTCTATTAGTTGATTTATCATCCAAAGTATATGTGCACAACAACTTCCAGCAGCAATATATTCTGCCTCAGCTGTAGAGGTAGAGACAGAATTTTGCTAATTACTGAACCATGAGACAAGCTTGTTTCCTAGAAATTGACAGGTGTCTGTTGTACTTTTTCTGTCAATCTTGCAACCTGCATAGTCTGCATATGAATAACCAATTAGATCAAAACCAGATTCTTTAGGGTACCAAATGCCAAGGTTTGGTGTTCCCTTGAGATATCTGAAAATCCTTTTGATAGCAATTAAGTGAGACTCTCTAGGATCAGCCTGAAATCTAGCACATAGACATGTAGCAAACATAATATCAGGTCTACTAGCTGTTAAATATAAAAGTGAGCCCACCATGCCTCTATAGCTTTAAATGTCCACAGATTTTTCCTTAGTATTCAATTCAAGCTTAGTGGCAGTTGGCATGGGTGTTTTAGCAGGAGAGCAATCCATTACATTAAACTTCTTTAATAGATCAAAGATGTATTTAGTTTGACTAATGAAGATTCCTTCTTTCACTTGCTTAACTTGTAAGACAAGGAAATACGTAAGTTCACCCATCATGCTCATTTCATATTTACTTTGCATAAGTTTGGCAAACCTTTTGCAAAGCTTCTCATCAGTAGACCCAAAGATTATGTCATCTACATAAATTTGAACAAGTATACTAGAGCCATTAACATTTCTAAAGAAAAGAGTTTTGTCAACAGTACCTCTAGTGAAGTGATTCTCTAAAAGAAACTGTGAGAGAGTGTCATACCAGGCTCTAGGTGCTTGCTTCAGTCCATAGAGTGCCTCGAGTAGGAAGTAGACAAATTCCGGATAATTTGGATCTTCAAAACAGGAGGTTGACTGACATATACCTCCTCTTCCAGTTCCTCATTCAAGAAGGCACTCTTGACATCCATTTGATAGACCTTGAAATTGGCATGGGCTGCATAGGCTAGCTTTGTTCCTTAGCAACCAATCTAGCTGTGTTCCTTGTGACAATGCCATTTTCATCCATCTTGTTTCTGAATACCCACTTTGTACCTATAACACTTCTGTCTTTAGGTTTGGGTACCAGCTTCCATACTTTGTTTCTTTCAAATTGGTTTAGCTCTTCCTGCATAGCTAACACCCAACCTGGATCTAAAAGAGCATCCTCAACTTTCTTTGGTTCATCTTGTGAAAGAAAGATGTTGTATAAACATTCATCCTGAGTAGCTCTTCTAGTTTGGACATTTGAGGATGCATCACCAATGATCAGTTCAAATGGGTGATCCCTTGTCCATTTTCTTCTTGTTGCAGGTGTAGGTCTTGAAGATGTAGCATCATTCTCATAAGCATGATCATATGAGGTTGATCCTTGACTCGGAGAAACTCCCCCTGAGTTTATTGGGGTGGTAACTATGTGTTGTGATCCACCTACGGATGCTCCATTTTGGCTTCCTACGGATGCTCCATTTGTCCCTTCTATGGATGGCTCATTTGAACTTGAGTTATCCATATTTGAAATAATCATTCTTAGAGGGACTGGTTCATCCACATAATCATCATCTTTATCATCATAAAATAGGCCTTCCATCTCATTCTCAAACCTGAGATTTTCATGAAAACCCTCATCAGTGAGACCTTGAATTCTGGCATCATCAAAAACAACATGTACAGATTCCATAACAATGTTGATTCTGTGATTGAAAACCCTGTAGGCTTTTCCAACTGCATATCCCACAAAAGTGGCTTCATCTGCCTTTGATTCAAATTTTCCAAGATTTTCACCTTGATTTCTCAATACAAAACATTTGCAGGCAAAGATATGTAGAAAAATCAAGGATGGTTTCCTTCCTTTGAGCAGCTGATATGGAATCATCCCTTTTTCTTGATTGATCAAAGAGATATTTTGAGTGAAACATGCAGTGTTAACTGCTTCAGCCCAGAAATTAGTAGGTAACTTTGATTCTCCTAGCATTGTTCTTACAGCCTCAATTAAAGTTCTATTTTTCCTTTCCACCAATCCATTTTGTTGTGGTGTTCTTGCTGCAGAAAATTCATGAATGATTCCATTCTCCTCACAAAACAGCCTCATTGTTGAATTCTTGAACTCAGTGCCATTGTCACTCCTGATTCTTCTGACTTTGAGATCAGGATGATTGTTGACAACCTTGATGTGATTGATTATGATTTCACTTGCCTCATCTTTCGAGTGCAGGAAGTATGTCCATGTAAACTTTGAAAAATCATCCACAATCACAAGGCAGTACCTTTTCTTTGAAACATACATGACATTTACTAGTCCAAATAAATCCATGTGTATCAGCTGTAAAGGTTGCTCAATTGATGAGTCTAGCTTGCTTCTGAAAGAAATCTTCTTTTGCTTCCCATTCTGGCAAGCATCACAAAGTCCATCCTTGGAAAATTCCAACTGAGGAAATCCTCTTACTAGGTCTCTTCTTACCAGATCATTCATTGACTTGAAGTTCAAATGTGAAAGCCTTTTGTGCCATAGACAACTCTCATCTTTACTTGCTTTACTTAGAAGACAAATGATAGAATCTGAACTTGTTGAATTGAAGTCAGCTATATACACATTACCTCTTATGTGGCCAGTCAACACCACATTGTTGTTTTCTTTGTTTGAAACAACACAGGCTCCTTGATTGAATGATACTGAGAAACCTTTATCACATAGTTGACTGATACTAAGCAAGTTATGCTTAAGTCCATCAACTAGTGCTACTTCATCAATGATGACATTTTCCTTTGAAATCAAGCCATATCCCTTAGTGTAACCTTTGTTGTCATCTCCAAAGGTAATCCTAGGGCCAGCTTTCTCCACAAACTCTGTGAGCAGGGTAGAATCTCCAGTCATGTGCCGAGAACAACCACTATCTAAGTACCATAGATTCTTTCTGTTTCCCTGCACACAACAAAACCAAATCAAGTTGATTTTGGTACCCAAGTTTCCTTGGGTCCTTTCCTGTTAGCTTTAACTTTGCCTTTCTTGTCATTTTGCACCTTAATCTCAGGTTGAGTTAAATCAACCTTGACCCTGGGTGTTGACCTCTGAGAGACAGCATGTTGAGGATGTTCATATGCATACATGTTTGATGCAGGCATTTGAGGATGTTGTGCATACATAGTGTTCATGTGTGGCATGCTCCATGTCATTTGTGGCATAGTGAATGCATTCATATATGGATTTGAAACAAACACTACAAGAAAATGTTCAATAGACATCACACATTAGACATCGGTTACTAATACCACTGATGTTAAAAGATATAATAACATCACCCCGCGTTAATCTGATGTCTTTGTTGTTTAAAGACATCACTTATTTTAGAATCGATGTCTAAAATTTGACTAAAAAAATTCAACGCGCCCACTTCAGTTTTTGTTTTCCCCTTGCTAAAAATTTCGCAATTCCCCCCTTTACGCCAATTATTTTCCCCCCTTTGTACCAATTATTTTTCCCCCTCTTTCCAAATACTTTTCCCCCCGACTAAAAACTAAATACTTTCCCCTCTTCACAAATGTCACCCGACTCTGTCTCTCTCTCTCTCTCTCTCTCTCTCTCTCTCTCGTCTCTCACCTCATTGAATCTCTCTCTCTCTCGTCTCCACCACCATTCACCTCCACCACCATTCACCTCCGTCATGCTCTATTCACCTCCAAATTGGTAAGCCCTAATTTATCTATCTTTAATTTGGGGGTTTCTTTAAGATCTGATTCTTTCATCGTCCACACTCGACGCTATTACAACTCACGTTTGGTATGATTTGGTTTAGTTGGTTCTAATTTGAAATCTAGGGTTTCTACCCCTAATTTTTTATTAATAATTTTTTGTGTTTGATTTTGATTGTGATTATAGTTGTCGTTGGTGGTGTTTGAATATGGTCGAAAACAAGCAGCAGGAACAAGAAGAACACTTTGATGTTCTGGACAAATTGGGTCACAAAATTGGTATCACTAAAGCTAGGTGAGTTAACAATGTTCTTTCATGTTGTTTACATATGTTGTATATATATATATATACACATTGTTACTCCTGATTACTTATACAAAAGATTCAAGATTATCTATAAAATCCCTTTTTTTTCTTTTAGTTAATTCTCCTAATGTGTAAAAATTACAATCTTAAAGTAGATTACAAGACTTGAGTATGGTAAAGTTCAATTAAGATGCAGTGAGTCAGTAACAGAATTATTACTGTATTAGCTATATGAGCTCTAACTTCTTAAGAATAATTTTTTTCAAGTATAGGAGTTGATTATTAACAACTTGTTAATGAAGCAATTCTGTTTTCATGAACGGAGGTTGACATGTGAAAATGTGATGTATGGACTATGGATCATCTAAGCAGTTGGGTGCTTCTATAATAGTTGCTTACGTTTCCTGTCATAAAGTAGTCAGATGTATTATGATATTGGAGGTTGAAGCCGATATTCTATTAGCCTTTGAATTTCTTCATAATCTGTTATATATACTCTTCTGTTACTTATACCTTTTTCGTAGCCTGAAGAAATATTTCTGTCTGTTTTGTGCAAATACAAAGTAATTTCATTAATTTGGAAATGTTTGGTTTGAGTTGTAGGTCCCAAAGGGGAATGTTTGGATTCAAGGGGATAACATTTATGCATCTAAAGATTCCCGGCATTTTGGGCCTGTTCCTTATGGTCTAATCCATGGCAAAGTTTTTTGTAGAGTAAGTACTTCTTTCTTGTATATTTAGTCCGATATCTGGATAAAGTATATTAATTTTATTTCAAATTTAGCCTCTATTGTTGAGAGGGTATTGGCAGATGCTAACTACGGGTATAATCCATTTATGATGAGGGGTAAGGGGATTTATGAATGCGGAGGTCAATGCCTTTTCCTTGATGAGAATCACGCATTACACAAATTAAATAAGTTCTTTCTGTTTGTAAATATCACCTCCTGTTTCTTTTTGGGGTCAGGCTATGAATCTTGAGGTGATAAAAATGTCATTCATGTACCGTGCTTATGAACTATTACTGCTTTCATAATTGTTTGAAGGCATCTCTCTCAAACTTTCTAAACTCTGTAATTATAAATTACTATTCATAGTATTAGGATTTACTAACCAAATGTTGCTTGATTTGCAGTTATGGCCGCCTGATGGGTTTGGATCACTGGACCAGTAGTAGGCATGCATTCCCATAATAGCAGGTTTAACTCTAAGTATTAGCTAATTAAACTATAAATTTCTCCAAGTATGTCTGGGTAGAACATTGGATTTGCTGGCATTTCGTGTATATTATTACTTACTAGTTGTTGACAAACTATGAGTGACAGATTAAAGTATCCTAACACGAGAAGTATGGTCTTTGTTGTTTATAGTTTTTTGAGAAATATGTATCTCAGATTGTTTCTTGTTTGTCCAAGCCTAAGAATTTCAAGTTCTTGTTTTCTTTCCTGGGCGCAACAAAGGATCTTCTGCTGAATGTTGATCTTGTCTTCTTCTAGATACCTAAGGATTCCATATTTTGTCCGTATAGACATCTCTTCATTCTATCTTAAGCAAGGTCATTAGCTGACTAGTATAGATCTTCCTGTATTCCAGTGCATACACATTCATGCACATACCATCCAGGAAAAAAAGAAATTAAATACATAATGCATCTAATTAACAAGGAAACACAAAAAAATTGTTGATCCTCTCTGCCTGCTATATGAACCAGATGAGGTCGAAGAATTAGTGGAGGAAGGATCTGCAATGCTTTCAGAAAGGTATATAGTTGCAATCCTTCATCCAGTCATAATCACAATTTTTTTAATTGATAAGTCAGAATTACAAGCTTCGTACTTGTGTTTAGAGTTTTGTATTGGAATGGTTCAGACCTTTGTTGTCTTACTACTAATTATTTTATGTGGCTTGCAGGTTTAATACACAATACACAATCTGCAACTTATTCAAATTGTTCATGTGGAGAATAAGGCATACTCTTGAATTTTGGCAATAGTATTTATTTATCAGGATAATATTTGTATTCATAGTACTAGTGGAGCTCTTAATAGTGGTGTAATATAAATGGTTGGATATATATTGTAAATGGTTCAGTTTTTAATTTTTTTTTATGCTTGGAAAGACAACGGTTTATTTAATATAGACTCAAAAACTAGTGTCTAATGGTAACAAATACATCGAAATTTTTAACAAATTCTGATGTCAAAGACCTACATATACATCAATTTTATTGTGGCAAAACTGATGTCTAACACAAAGATATACATCACATTTTTTCTGCAATATCTGATGTCTAAGAAATAAATAGAAATCACTTTTTATTTATAAAATCTGATGTCTAAATCCAAAACAAACATCGGAACAAAGTGATGTCTAAGAGAAGAATCTAAATCAGTTTTTTTTGTGCAAACCGATGTGTATGTAAGTACAGACATCAGTTTCTGGCCGATGTCTAAGATAGACATCACCGACTAAGACATCGGTTGGCAAACAACATAGACATCGGCCAGAAACCGATGTCTATTGACCCTTTTCTTGTAGTGAAATGGCATGTTGGCATACAAATTTGATGCATGATCAATATGAGCAAACATGTTATGCATATCAGGCATAGGCATATTGGGTACATGCATTGGCATTTGAACAGATGAAGTTTTAACAGTTTTGCAATTGGTAGATAAATGATTAACACTACTACACTTAACACAAGTTTTCCTAGGAGCATACTTGTCAGGTGTATAGTTGCTATTCTTGTTAATCCCTACCTTACCATTTCTGTTCTTTTTCTTTTTCCCTTCAGCCTTGACCTCTATATTTTCTACCTTGTCCTTCAATTGCTTATTGGACAAGTGACCTATGTTGACATCCTTAGCTTTGGTTTTGCTACATTCTCTCTGAACAAATTTTTTGCTGGTTGGACCAAACTTTTTGTTCAGCTTCTCAAGTTTCTCTTGACTAACACTAGATGTACACTTCTTGGGACAAGTCACATCCATAGAGGTGTTACCCACCAACGGATGATCAATATCCGTAGATGTGTCATCTCCTAGATATTCAACATCTAGTTTCTTCTTATCTTTTTCTACTGATTCCTTGTAGAATGTATCCACACCTTGAGCCTTAATAATGTTTGTGGAAACAATTCTGGAATCAGTCCATCTAGCTATTGTTTCATGTTCTTTAGCTAGCTGTTCTTTGAGAATTTCTTCTCTTTTTAGCACAGTCAGCAAATCATCCTTGGCAACTTGACACTCTACTCTCATTCTCTCAAACTCAATAAATTGAGTTTATAGAACAACATTCCTATCACTTAAAAACTGATTAGCATCTTTAATCCTTGAATTTTCATTTGTAAGTGATTTAAGAGAAATACGCATATGGTACAATTCAGTAGACATATCATTAATTGCACTATTACATTCCTCAGTAGAAATCTCAGAGAGATTGGTGGTGATTACCTGATTGGATGATGAACTGGCCTCCTGCTCACTTGAATCGGCCATCAGTGCAAGGTTCACAAATTCAGTGTCTTCCTCAGAATCATTCCCATCTTCAGCCCAGTCATACTCATGAGTGATGAATGCTCTTCCTTTTTGCTTGAGAAGATCAAAGTAATTTTTCTTATAGTCAACAGGCTCAAACTTCCTGTCACTCTTCTCAGATTTTGGCTTTCTGCATTCATTGGCAAAGTGACCTCCCATTCCACAATTGAAACATTTAATCTTGGACCTTTCAACATAGTTCTTGTTTGATTTAAAGTCCTTCTTGAATGGTTTAGACACCTCAGGGTTTCTCTTGAACTTGAGCTTTGAGAATTTTCTTGACAGAAAAGCTAAATGTTCATATAGCTCATCCATTTCATCTTGGTTAGAAGGCTCACTTTCTTCAATCATCTTTCCTTTGCACTTTCTTGATTCAGTCCTACCTTCACAAGCACTTGTGCTTGGTGTAGTTTCAACAACTTCTTCTTTCATGTCCTCGGCCTTTTCAACACTTGCTACTAGGGCAACAGATCCAGCTTTCTTTTGGACCTTCTCAATTTCCTCATCCTGCTCCATCTTCAACTCATATGTTTTCAGGGTTCCATACAGCCTCTCAAGAATAAAATCCTTATACTCTTGAGTGTTTCTCAAGGAAACAGTCATAGGCGTCCACTCCTTTGGTAAGGCTCTGAGAAATTTAAGATTTGAATCTTTGATTTGATACACCCTCCCATACAACTTTAATCCATTCAGCAATTTTTGAAATCTATTAAACGTATCATTCAAAGATTCTCCACCCTTGAAGTAAAAGTGTTCATACTGTTGTATGAGGAGTTGCATCTTGTTTTCCCTTACCTGCTCAGTTCCTTCACATATGGTTTGGACAGTGTCCCAAATCTTCTTTGATGTAGAACAATTAATAACATTGTCAAACATGTCAGAATCAAGACCATTGAACAAAATATTCATGGCCTTCTTTTCTTTATGAACTGCAATGGTGTCCTCAGGAGTCCATTCTGAAGGTAACTTTAGAATGGTGCTTGGAGCTCCTGCAGGTTCTTGAGCTATTGAGGTGTTTGGCTTCATTGGTACATGAGGGCCATGATCGATGCACTCTACATAACCTTCATCCATGGACATTAGATGTAGTCGCATTTTTACTTTCCAGTGAAAATAATTCTCTCTATCAAGAACTGGTATTTTAACTCCATAATCCTTCTGACCCATGATTCTGATGTCTTTAGATCTTTAAACTTCTTGTATGTTAACAGCTTGCTCTGATACCAATTGTTATTCCCAGACAATGAATCAAGATTGTAGAAAGGGGGGGGGGGTTAAATACAATCTATAAAAATTCTTTGGTTCTCAGTAGAGATGTGAAAGTAAAATCAAGAACAGAAAAATAAACAAGATAAGATAACAACAGAATTAAAAATTCAGGTGAATTTATTTGTCTACCTGAGAGATTTTTATTTGAAGAAATCTCTGTGATGTTTTTAAATAAACACATAGTTGTTTATACACAATTCTAGCTTCAGCAATTTACAAGGATATAGTTTTGAGCTCTCTAAATTGCCTTACTAATTTCTTAGTTCTAGAATAATGCTTCACTTGGTTATATATCCCAAGTTTACAAGATATTTTGAACAGTAAATAATACAAAAAGTAAATCTGTTCAAGATCCTTGTTTCTCCATTCTGAGTAATGGTTCATGTGTTGGTAGCTTGCCCTTCTTGGCTGATTGTCTTTTATAGAAATGCTACTCTTTGACTGGACAAAACATAATGCTTCTTATTCTCGTGACTTTTCCAGAACCACTGGTTTCCATGCTCTGTGAATTCTGTCAACCCATGTGCTCTGTCTGTATTGTCCCTGTCAAGGTAAAGTGTGTATCCGTAGAAGCCATTTGAGTTGTATCCGTTGATAGTATCTTGATCACATCCGTAGACAACTAGTACTGCTATCCGTAGACAGTACATTGTCCACATCCGTAGAAGGCTAATATTGCTTATCCGTTGATAGTCAATTTCACTTATGTACGTAAAATTACAAGGCATAGACTATTTACAATTAGCCTCCCTATTTTACATATCAATTAATATTCAACATGACTTATTCAGCCTAAAAACTAACACTTCAACTTTTACATCAGGATTACAAATCAGGAATACACATCAGGAGTGCACATCAGGATTGTCCATCAGGATTGCATATCAGGATTGCATATCAGGAATGTTCATCAGGATTGTTTCTCAGGAATGCATCTCAGGATTGTACGTCAGGATTACACACACATGTTACATTGAGTCTTATCCGTAGATAAGCTACCCTTCTACGGATACTGCAAAAGCATGCTATATGTTGAGGGCTACATTTTACTTATACAATTTTCACTAAGTTAATTTAGTTATCATCAAGAAACAACATAGGTCCTAACAATGAAAAACTATGGTGCTTCATTTGGTTCTCCTCAAAAACTGAAGAAGCGTATGAAATTTAATCAAATCAATTCAAAATCTGAATCTCTCTCAAAAATGTAAAATGATATGTTAGAATAAGAACAAATTAAGATTTTAATTAGGTTGGACCAAGAAATATCAAACTAGAATATTTTGGATCAAGAAAAAAAAATTAAATTTAAAAAAATTGGGGATGAGAATAAATCAATAATCTAAAATTATCACAACCATTATGTATGCATTTGTATATATTAGTTTTCGAAAAAAAAATCGATCTAAGGAAGGACTTACCAATTCAAATCGAGAGAATAGGTGATTTGAAGTACCCTAATCGCGTGATATGGAAACTTGTACAAATCAAGCAAAGTTCGAAAAGAACTCAACATATCGGGTTAAAGATATTAATTATGTAAAAAAACATAATTTGAAGGTACACAAGCATCTTTCTAACAAACCATCATCTTACTAATGTGAAATTATTAAAGTTACAAAGAAATATTAGGATATCAAGATTTGGTCAGAGTAGATGCAGAAAGTAAGGAATGTGAAATGAGAGGAGAGAAATCAAGATTTGGTCAGAATAGAGGCATAAAGTAAGGAATAAGAGGAGAGAGGGCGGCTGAGTTAGGTTTGAAACCCTGAACTATATAATATGTATTATATATATATATATATATATATATATTTCACACTATATATTCTACGGACCAGATTTGCTCAAGTTTAAACTCTAACGGATATCAATTAACGTGAAGGGATAGGGGTAAAATCTAGTGAACGGGGTTGTAATAAATATCGAATATATTATATGGTCTAGACGTGCTTAAGTTTCACATCCAATGGTTGTTAATCAACTTAATTGGCCGGATGAATTTAGAAGTTCGATTACAATTTGATCTAACACTCATTATAGAGTTACCCATTTTACTTGGCTACGGTATGATTCTAATGATATATTTAAAGGTGTGGAGTCTTAAACAATTATTTTTTCTACAAACTTTTTGGACTATGATTTTTGAACTTTATTTTTTTTATAAAAGTAAAAAAAATTTATTTTACTATTAAAAAAAATTATTTTTGACATTGTCTGATGAACAATTGAATTTTTTTATTATAGGTGTTCGACACATATAAAACTAGAGTTCAACATTATTTGTTGAACAATATTAACACTTGTGTTGAACCCAAGTATATGGAATATTTTTACATTCATAATTAAGAAAACTATATTAATTGTATGATATTTTATAAAAATTATGGGCATTGTAGTGCTTTATAATTTTCTAATCATCTATTTTCAGCTTTTTCAACAATCAAAAAAATTTGGAAGCTCAAAGAACTTTTCGTTCTCCACTACAGCAAGCTATACTGAAGAACCGGGGGCTAGTTGTTATGCCACTTTTTCGCATAATCCCAAATTTCTATTTTATTAATTATTGATTTAGATTAATAATTATTGCTTGACCACTAAGTAATATCTTCTCTCTGAAATGAGCAAAGAATCAATCTCAATCAACAAATAAAGGAAAATATCTCCAAACGATATTCTTCAAATCAAGAAGATATCCCAACACCAAGATTAAATCAGATAAAATTAGTATTTGCGCACATTAACGAAGTTTATCCCTAAAGTCTCTTAGGGATAGACACAATTTCATAGAACTATGTGGGCTTGATCCAATATAAATTGATACGTAGACATCTTGACAAAAGGGATCTGATACACGAGACAAATCGAGACACCTCCCAAGTCCAGCCTCTCAATTTTTCATAAACCCTAAACCCCTAAAAATAGACACATATTCCTACAAAATCGCTCTATTATTACAGCAACCTCCGATTCGTGTTATCAAATTCCTCCGACAACAAGAACTATACAATAAAATAAGAGCAACACAACCCCCATGGCTTTCTTGTACATGAATGCATCTGTTTTATTTTTGTCAATTATCATTGCATGTATAAACGAGGACTGGAGCTATACTGTTATAGTGAAGTGTGCATGTTCCTCTTCCAGTCCCTTGTCCAAGGAGGCAGGCACCAGAGATGCAAAATAACAGGGATAAAAAAATAAAATACCAAAATACCAAATATTAATTTGCAATCACACCAACGGTGAACATAAAAATTTGCACTTAGCTATGCTAATGATGGAATTAGATCTAAGCCCATCTTCATCACGATGGTAAATTTGGTAATACACATATGTTTTAAAAACATTATTCTTCATACAATTAAATTTTACAAACACACTAAGAATAGTTCTTTTTGGTCCCCGTTTTTCAACAATTGAAAATTGCCATGAATCCCGATTTCCGTCCACAAGGGACCAGGTAACGTACTCAGCTGAATTTTCAAAATTAAAGATCCCCGAAGCTTCCTTCTTCTTCTTGCTTATCGTCCTCGTCTGGGTGGCGCAGATTTCTAGGTCTTTTCGGCTTTGCTGAAGGCTGCGAATTATAAAGGCAATTATTTGTATAAGATTAAATTAAACAAATATGTTAAAGACTTGAAAAAACACTAGATCAAAAAATTATTGCCTCACCGAAATCTTGAGGTAACACTTTACTGCGATCTTGGAACGGAATCGTTTATGCGTTACTGGTTCCTCATAATACTACAAAAAATACAGTTTAAGATCATTAGAGGTTATATATCATTCTGCCTTTCAGCTTTCAAACCCACTACAAGTTACAAGTACACAAGTTCAAACAGTTGTTGTTAACTGAGCCAAGGAACTTTCTTTTTATAATATACTGTAGAAAACATATTTAACATAAATATAAACACCAAGGTACGGGAATGGTAAGACATATGATTTCTCTGGTTATTTCTCGGTTCTAGTTTCAGGAATAGAGTGTATTTTCATAAAATCCTTGTTTATACATGCAATGACACTTGACAACAATGAAACAAATGACAAATGCATTCATCTACAAGAAATTAGCTATGGGAATTGTGTTGCTGTTTACCAACTCATTAGTTGATATGTATGTAATTTTCAACACGAACCAGTGGTTTTACTTGATTCTAACCTTGATTAGTATAATTACATCGCTATTTTCTTGAGGCTGATGTTATTTACAAGATTGGATACACTAAGGAGGTCTAAGAATTACCACAGTATGTAGGCTGTGTTTGCAGCGGAACCCATTAGATCGCCCTATTGATGTTCAGCTGCTGGAGTTCTAAAGCCTGCAGAAATAATGCCATCGATAGAAGTAATTAGTTTCCAATACGTAACTTTATATTTCAAAATTGGTTATAGTCTACTAGTATCTTTATAATTCACCCAAGAGTTGCATAAATTTAACAAATATAAAAAACATATTACCAGGAGATACGCCACGAAACTTGGAGCATTTTCTTCATTGTTTACTGCACATAAAAATTAAATCAAAAAATTGAAGAAGGGTATGAAATTCAATCAAATCAATTCAAAATCTGAATCTCCCCCAAAAATTAAAAAGGATATATTATAATAAGATCAAATTAAGATTTCAATTTGGTTGGGCCAAGATATCTCAAACTAGAATATTTTGGATAAAAAAAAATTGGGGATGAGAGTAAATCAATCATCTATAATTATCAAAATCATTTATGTGTGCATTTGTATATATTATTTTTCTAAAAAAACCGATATAACAAAGGACTTGCCAATTCAAATCGAGAGAATAGGTGATATGAGTATGCTCATCGCATGATATAGAAACTTGTTCAAATCAAGCAAAGTTTTAAAAGAACTCAACATATCTGGTAAAAGATATTAATTATTTAAAAAAAACATAATTCGAAGGTAAACAAACATCTTTCTAACAAACCATCATCTTTCTCATGTAAAATGATTAAAGTTGCAAAGAAATTTTAGGAAATCAAGATTTGGTCAGAGTAGAGGCAAAAAGTAAAGAATGAGAAATGAGAGGACAGAAATCAAGATTTGGTTAGAGTGGAGGCAGAAAGTAAGGAATGAGAAATGAGAGGAGAGAAATCAAGATTTGGTCAGAGTAGAGACAGAAAGTAAGGAATGAGAGGACAGAGAATGGCTGAGTTGGGTTTGAAACCCTAAACTATATGATATGTATTATATATATGTTTCACATTATATTCTACGGACCAGATTTGCTCAAATTTAAAATCTAACGGATGTCAATTAACGTGAATGGATAGGGGTAAAATATAGCCAACGGGGTTGTTATCAATATCGAATATATTTTATGGTCTAGATGTGCTTAAGTTTCACATCCAATGGTTGTTAATCAACTAAATTGGCTCGATGATTTTGGAAGTTCTAATGATATATATTTAAAGGTGAGGATTATTAAACAATCAATTTTTCTACAAACTTTTTGAACTATGATTTTTTCAACTTCAATTTTTTTATAAAAGTAAAAAATTATTTTTTTACTATTAAAAAATTTATTTGTGACATTGTTTGATGAATAGTTGAATTTTTTTATTCTAGGTGTTCGAGACATATATAACTTAAGTTCAACATTATTTGTTGAACAATAGACACACTTGTGTTGAACCCAAGTATATGCAATATTTTTACATTGGCATAATTAAGAAAACTATATTAATTGAATGATATTTTATATATTTATATCGGAATGTTATATTGATGAACCCCATAATGATAGTTGAGAATTATATAATATTTACTCACCACGATTTTAAATGTGGTTCAACGGATGATGGCAAACCAAGTTATACGTGGGTTGAATACACGTTATATGAAAAATTAAATTTTGTTCTTTTAATAGAATGGTGATATTTTTTTCAATTATTTTCAATACAAAAACTTAATACAACTACTACTTAACATGTAAGAAAAATTTTGTGAGTTTGTATTTAGGAAACATTATATTTGATCTGGTCCCTCTACAAGCAAGTGCTCAAATAAGACTATATATTAGAATTAGAATTGAGACTATATAAAAATAATAACTAGTTTATAACTCAAGATAAGCACGGGCGAGTTTATTGTTTTGTATTTTTTATGCATTTATTTACGTAACAGAAGAGAATCAGATTATACAACTACATGATATTTTTGATAAAGCTTATACTTGCATTTAAACTATTACTAAAGTAATCCCATGTTTTGCTTATTATAGTTTAATATAAATACCTTCTACTATTGGCCACACATTTGTTATCCAATCTCCTATACCAATTCATCGGTCCATCTTCCTCCTCCCACGTGCCACATACCCATCTATACACATACATCTTTATACACTGTTCATCTTTTTCGGTAAATACATATCTTTTTTTTTGCGAGTTTATATAATATTCGATGAGTTTATATATTTCTTCACCCTTATCACTTTCTCTATTCTCTATTGTCTATTTCATGTCGTGAATCAAAACTTAGATTACCTTATGATTTCTATGAAGCTCTTTGATGGTTGCAATTTTTTGTTGAATAACTTTGTTGTTGGCGGTTTGATAATGACTATGTGGTGGTGATGATAATTTGAATTTTAGTGATTATAAAATGAATTTAGCATGATTGAGATTTGAATTTATATTGATCTTGGTGACGGTGGTATAGCGTGTTGTGAGAGAAATTTGGTACAACACAATTGAGATAATCTCGCTGGAATATCTGTAGAATGCATCCTTGGTTGTCGGACAGAGCTGTATGTTTGCAACTATAAACCTAAAGCTTGTTAAAAGTATAGAACAGTAGAAGTAATGTTTCCGGGGGGTTGAGTTGACAAAACCACCGGATGAAAAGGGCAGAATAATTCTTATTCAGCCGGCCAATTCACTGGAATATGTATCACAGAGGTACACGAGCCTTATGCGTGTAGATAGTGAAAATCCGAAATCCTTTAGTCAAGTGCCTACATATCCTATTTATAGGAATCAAGCCCCGTGTAGTTCTATTAGGTTTATCCTTCTTCCTTTCTGCGAATTCGGCCACTCTAAGATAATCCATCTTAGAATTATAGTCGAATTATACACTTGTAGCTGAGCTTTCCAGTGTCCTGGTTCATATCAATCACTAAGTCCTATAAAACCTCATATATTTAATGTATATCCGAACCAATCAATATAAGTCATATATTGATTGTTATTGCTCCAGCCAATACGTTTTATTAAGCCTAGAAGTCCTTTGCTAAGAGTAATTCCGTGCTCCTAAAGTATATGAAGTTGAGTCCTTGTCCAACTCTGATTCTGTCCCAGAGAGGTTCAGACCACCCTGCACCTGAAGCCATGCCCGCAGTCAGAACACCCTGAACCTGTTCCACAGGGCCGCAAACCTGAACCTTGGCACTATGAAGCTGAACCTTAATACATCCAATCCTTACCAAATTCATACCAGTTGGGCCTATATTGCATGTGGGCCTTAAATTGAGCCCATGTGAGATTTTGGGCACAACAACTACCCCCTGGTTCCTTGCAGTAATGAATACAAGAGGAACCAAAACCTTCCACTCATGAGCTCTAAGTCACATAAATCCCAAAAAATAAAATAAGCTTCCTTATTTTGAACCTCCAAGCTTACGTGAGAAAACTCTATGTAAGAAACAAGAGATTCAAATAGCATCTATTTTACTCTTCGGTAAACAACCCTTAACCTCATAGCCAGCTGTAGGTACGCAGCTGAACACCATTTACCCGAATGAACCTTAAAAGGAATAATCCTTCGTTATTTTCCCGAAAATCAATCATGTGTTTAAATTAAACTTTAACAAAAAAACTCAGCCTATTTACACATTATCTCTTTGAATAAATTTGAAATTCGAATTCACTTGTAACAAACCCTTTACATTCCTCCTAGAAATCTGAACCATGCATTAACCCTTCATATTTTCTGTTTTTTTTTTTTAAAATCTTCAACCTATCAAAGGATGCCACCTGGTGCGGCTGCTCCTATACTTGTGTGTACTTAAATACACACCCATCCATCCTTTTTTCATTTTATTTTACTTCCCAACACAAACTGTTCATTCTCCACTCTCTTTTTCCCGGCGAAGAGCTCCAAAGCGGCTTATATCCCCGACGATCCTTCAATTTCCGACATTCCTCCACCTGCAACACTCTGTAAGGTATGAATCTTCCCTTATTTGTCGCCTTTAACTCTTATTTATTGTTGCATGCCTCCTTTTTATGTGTTCATTTCATATGTATACATACACACATATATAGACATACACACACATCAACACTTACATCCGCTGTTTTTTTTAAATTCACAAACCATGCTATCATGCATATATTCTCATATCTGTAAACATGCAACTTCGCCCTTTGTCATGACCATGTAATCGAATAAAATCAAAACCCTTTTAAACTAGCGTCCTTTCGTTCCCACGAATCACACATAGTGTTTTGTCCATTCGCCTTCCTAAAAACCCTTATTTGCATGTCAAATAATTCTCATGCATTACATGTTACTCAATAATCCGATGCCAATATGCTGCCACCTAAAAGAATTCGACCTGTTGAGCCGACAACCAAACCATTTTCCCCCACTGTAGGTTTAGATCTAGGCACAATTAACCTCTCATACAGGCGAGGACATCTATGAACCTGTATCGATCCTTTAGGTATAAAGATAACTTTGAAATTAGCATCCCAGGAGTTTATTCTTATCTCGGTCACAATCTGTTTGTCATAAATCCCCAGTGACAATTCACAAAGACGCTTAATTGCACACCTTTGTAAGCCTCACAGTTTACTTGTCCTCCTGCCTACCTGATTGAGGAGAAACCTGTTGGCTGTTAACTTACCATGCTCCATCTTTTGCAGATATCAGGGAACTCAGCCCCGGCCAGCTCTCAACAGTCGACGACCCACGAGGTTCAGACTCCTATTGACCTCCCAAATTCTGACTCCTTATTTTCCAGAACCCTTTCACCAAATCCACTTGCTATCAAACCAGTTAGCACCAGAACCCGTTCCAAGGTTAAGGTGCTAATCCCTGAACAAGCCATTATATCAGTTCAAACCAACCTTTTTTCCCACAAGATCATAGATACACAACCAGTAGCCATTCTCCAAACATCCTCTGACAACTAGCCAATCCTCAAAGCCGAAAGCTTGTTTCACTCCAAACACCATTCCCTTGACGAAGAAGTTTCCTCTGTCAAGACTAAAACCACTATCCACCCTGAACCTAGCTCCGAGATCGAGGTGGAAACCTCTATGGAGGGTGAAGCCCCCTCTGAATCCCAAGGCATTATTCCAGCCTGCGAGGAGCTTGACACCTCGATGAATGCCAATAGATTGAAGCTCCTCCTTCAAAAACATCGACCCAGCTGCCGCCTAGTGATACCTTCCCTTGGGGAGAGGTGTCATCGTTTCGATAACTTTGAACCTGACTAAGCCATACCATCAGCTGTGTTTTCTGCCACGTTTTTCAGAATGGGTTTGTCTGTACCTCTTCACCTTTTCATCCACGATATCATTACCTACTATGACATTGATCCCTCCAAATGACCCCGAATGCCTATCGAATGGCCATGTACATGTGTATGTACATCCTCTATGATCAATAATTTGAAAAGAAAATGTCTGCCCGTGAGCTGGGTTTCTTCTATCAGCTCAAACAAACGGGAAAGAATTCTGGTTTCTTTTACTTGTCTGCCTGGAATGTCCATGATGGACAATGCATTAAAGGTAATAGGAAGGGGATGACCGATTGGTTGCCTCAATTTCTTTATTGTTATGACTGCCCAATTTACAGAACCGAATTCAACAGAAATCCCAGTAAGTACTTACTTCGTACTTTCTTTACTCCTTCCTGAATAATTTAGATAATACATTCTAACCTACACCTAACCCTCATATAGAGATTCCAAGTAAGACAGCTCTCAAGGGTCCTTCCTTGGAATGGGCCCAAGAGGCCTTGAGGCTGTCAGCAGAGCTAGGAGATGGTGCTAGTCTGCTGACAGATCAAAACCTTAAAAGATGTGGCTTTTTGTCCAGTGAGAGAACCACAAACCTGACTTCAGCTGAAGAGGATGAAATTGAAGCCTCAAACAGGATAGGTTCCTCATTACCTCCTTACACCTTATCTTATATGCATCCATAACTTATTATCATTTCATACATATGTTTAATTACTTATGTGCTAACCTTTGACCTTCCTTTCAGTTATGGTTTCTGGTGTGCCATCTTTCGTCAACAAATCCGCAAGCTATGATGACCTCTTTGGGGATGAAGAGAAAGACCTTATTCCAATTGATGCTACTCCCATATCTAGAATGAAATCAGCCACTGTTTCTCAAGATAAGTCAACAACTTCTTCCAAGAGAAAGCTTCCACTTGCTGCTGCTGACTCTGCCAAAGGCTCGGGCTCCCGTTTCAGCAAAAAGCCTAAGCCATCTACCCCTGGAATCACAGGTGAATGTTCAAGCCCTCTAATCCGTAAGCTTTTTACCATGGAAGGAAACCAAATTCCAGAAGAGGCAATCGCTGAATGGGATAAGATGAGCTTATCTGAAGCTGCTAAAGCCACCACCTAGTGCGAAGCCCAAAGCTTCTTTCATACCCTGAGGCGTAATGAGGAAATGGTAGTAGCAGCCCGTGGTGATCAGAAATTGTCCGAAGAAGTCAATCATTTGAAGACTCTCCTTAAAGCAAGTGAAGATGAGAAGAAGAAATTAGTTGATGCCAGCAATAAGCTTAAGGCTTCCGAGGCTAAGCTGTTGAAAGAACGTGAACAACTAAACACCTCTATAATCAATATTGATACTGAGAAGGATGCCCTGAAGGCCTCCTATGCGAAGAAAGTTCAAGATTTTAAGAAGAAATTAGATTCTCTTAATACCAACATTGCTTTGGAAAGATCCACTCGTGAAGCCGCCAAGCATGAAAAGTTTGAAGCTGGGTACAGCCGCGGGGTGAATGACTATATTGAGTCCACATACGATCATTTTCCAACCCTGGACTGGACTTTGCTCGGAGACGACGCAGTGAAGCTGGTGGAAGAAATTAAGAAGAAGGAGGCTGTTGCGGCTATATATGGACCAGGCAAAGGTTGTTCGGTCTGGACCTGAAGCTGAGGCGCAGGTTGCAGTGGATGGCGCAAGCCTAGAGACTCAAATGGAGGACGTGGAGACAACTGAGCCAGCACCCGACCAAGATTGTAACGCCCCCAAATCCGGGGTCAATGATTTGGTCGTCACACTGCACTCTTAATCCAAACAACCTGTTCAATATAAAATCAACACAATAATAATAATATCTGTGACCCCAACTCTACCAAGAATCTTTAAAGGTTATAGTGCTAGAAACAAGAATCCAAAATTTCATTACAACGACTTTCCTTTTAACAATCATTCTCTTTACAAAATTCTAATACACTAGTATAACTTCGATAAGAAGTATACCAGGCAACTAATCTTATACAATATATTAAGCAATAGAAAACATCTATATACAAAACCTCTCACTAGCTCCACTGCTCTGGATCAAAACGTCCTTACGCTAATATCTTTCCCCATCTCTGATCAGCTACGCGGACAACTCTCGCCAATACACCTTCTTTCCGGCAGGCTAAAATATATATAAATAAAACAAGTATGAGCGAATGAATTGCTCAGCAAGTGCATTATTAAATATAAAATATAAAGTTCCAAATTAATCTTTGGATTTTTCAAATAAACAAGCCTATGGCTTAAACATTTGTAATCTCTAATATTTTCAAAGTAAGTTTGGTAATTTATCACAATATCTCATTTAGCTTCTCGCAACCGAATAGTTTTAAAACACAAAAGATTTATATAGGTCGTTACGATGACCGAATCAACAATAACTACAATAGTATGTAGAAAATATGAAATAAACGTAACTCGTACGTCTTCAAGACCATGGTTTGTATAAAAATACTAATTTGAAGATAACAGGTCTATTCACGACATTTTCCGAAATCAACAACTCTGGAAGGTTAGAATAATCAAGGGGCAAGAATGAGCCAACACGCTCGGTTAAGAAATAAAGAACGCACTTCAAGACTTCAACATGGTACCGACTGGATATGCGGTATGAATAAAACTCAACAAGATAGATATCTCACGACTGCCAATGGAATCAAGGAAGTGGATTTCAACTATTTGGAATCCGAATGTATTAAGAGTAAGCGATTTCAGCAAGATTGAAACCACTATTAATAATCAACAAACCAACAACTTCACGCAACGAATAAACCTGAGAATCAGGTCATATCTCACAAGTACAAAGTATATGGATGTAACTCATCCTAGAAATGAAAATTCATATTAGAATTGGATTTTTAACAATTATCAAATACAAAGGTTGTGCTGCTGGCCAGCCACGCATCAACCCCGGACTAGCTCATGTCATAGTCCTCTACTGGATCCTAGGCCAATCTGGGCCTTAATTTCATCGACCAATAATTGGTCCATTTTTAAAAACATTCCAATTCTATATTATTTATACGTCAGGTGTCAGAACAATTGACAACCTTACTTCGACAATCAGGTGTCGGAAGAATCGACAACCTAATACAACAATTGCTGGAAAACTCACGTTCCAGGAAACAGTTCAATTATGAAGAATCCATTAAGGAATAACAATATAATCTAGTATCGACGAGATCGACACAATATGGGGAGGTGCACATGAAAAGTGACAATATAATAAGCATCGACGAGTTCGATGTAACAACTGGGATATAATGAAGAATAAACAATGACATGCTCAACAAGGTTAAGTCTGATATGAAACAGACAATATGATATCAACAGAAAAGTGTAACAAGTCAATATAGAGTAGGGTTCAAAGAATAAACAATAACATGCTTAACAAGATTGAATCTGATATGAAACAGGCATTATGATATCAACAGAATTTGCAATAACTCAATATGGAATAGGGTTCAAAGAACAGGCTCTAGATGGCCTTAACAGTTCAATTCATCACATTATGGAAGAATTAGTTAAGATTCAACAATCTGGTAAGTGACAAGAAAGTCAAGTTCAAGTTTAAGAAAAATTCAGGGTGAAGTTTATAAATGAAGAAAACAAAGGTTTATTAACTTCTGGCAGAAATAGTTCAAGTCCTTCGAACATATACTTATAATAGATAAGCCTCGTATTTGAAGGAAGTAAACTAAATCATGCACAGCATAAATGAATTCGAATCAGGGAATGGATCAGATGATCGCATTAACAAGAAATGGTAATAATACTTGCAAGGGTGCAGGATGGAAAAATGGAATACTTGTAGAACAAGTACCACAACTTCGGAATTTAAAATAACGTTTTCAACATAGGGTTCGTAAGTTCCCACTCATCTAGGGTTGGCAATATTCCAACCTACTATTTTAAAATCATGTCTTTTAAAAGAGAGCCTTAGTATACGGCCCATAATTATCTCTTCAAACTTTTCAATATAATAAGTATATCTTTCCAATCAATATGAAAATATGAATCTAAACTCAAAAGGTATAAAAGAGTACTCGTCAATTTACGAGATTAAATAACATACTTGCAATTCAATGCAAAAGAAATCAACATTTGAAAATTCAGTAATAAGCATTCAACATGCATACTAATAATTCAAGATAATATCCCTTAATTAATAAGCAAGGGTATAAACACTTGCCTCTGGTCCTTAGCTATTTCGTAACGCTGAAACAATACGATTTCCTCCTTATTCTGTCTTGTCGCACGATTCTCTTCTTCCGTCCTTCTTTGCTTTAACGCTCTTGCGAATACCACTAGTCTGTTTTTACCATTTCGAATCCACGTGCCAGCCTCGATAGTCAAACATGAGACGGTACTTAGTCTTCAACGTATAATCCTCATATTATATAAATGATCGTAACTTAACTTCGACGCACTTACCGATCTTACCGATATCTCTGTTGCATAAACATCCACATCTCAACTGATAGACCAATCGCAATCACCCACATAAGTAATCCACGTAACTTGCTTGACGACAATCCCCATACTATAAAAAGTCAACATCCAAGTCAACGGCCTCGTAAATCTCACTTTCTAACATAACCGACAAATTTCTATCCTATCAACCCCTCGTGATAACATTAGACACAACCAATTACTCAAACAAGTCTCCACACAATTTATTCGCATGCATGACTCACACAGATAATTCACATTGTTCACATAACACATTTAAACAAGTGACCGGTTACGTATCGGACGCCCGGTCTAATTTACGATATTTAAAACTCAGACACTAGCCCTAGTACGGGCATATCCTGACTATAAAGCACATTACACAACTCATACAAATCACATAGCACTTATAACTATTTTTAAAACATCACACAAAGCTTATTTGAATTTAAATAAGCCACAAACTATTTTTAAATCAAAAATCGGATTTTTAAATCCAATATAAGTATTTTAAATGAAAATAAATCAATTAATAAAATTAATTGACACTCTTTAAATACTCAAACTATTTTTTTAAATAATTAAATAGGCTTGAAAATAATTAAACTGAATTTTTAATTAATTAAATCTAATTAATAATTAATTTTTAAGAATTAATTGATTAAAAGAATTAACCAATTAATTAATAAATTAATTATTAATTAAAAATAATTAAAATAATTAAGTTTAATCAATTTTCGGATTTAAAATAATAAATATAATTTATCAGAATTTTTCTGATATAAAAATATATTTTTAAAATAAAAATATGAATTTTTAAAGTTTTTAAACTATTTTCGAATTAAATTTAAAAATAAAATTCAAAAACAGTTTTCTGAAAATGAATTAGGGTTTTGAAGATTGAAACCGGGTCGAAAAATCGGGTAAACGGGTCGGGAAGAACGAATCCGGGTCACCAAGAACAACCCGCCGGAATCTGGGTTTTCCAGAATCCGGCCGGCGTCCGGTGGCCGGACTTCGCCGTTTCCGATCAAAACAAAACCAAACTATAGGGCTTTTGTTCGCTTTTGCAAGACAAACACAACCCACATACACACACATCTGTCCCATGCCGGAATCGTGCCCAGAATTCATTCAAAGAACTCGCCGGCGACGACCTCGGCCGGAAACCCGATCTACTTAAATCCTACATGAAACTCAAAGATTAATATACCAAAATGAAGCTTATAACTCATACAATAAAAGCCCTTTACCAAAAACAATGTCAGATCAATATCAAGAACGTACGAATTGAAAGAAGAAATCGGGTCAAAACCCGAAAATTAAACCCGACTAAATCGAACATAAACATGAAATTAAAGCATGGATTCTTGCTAATTAGAACCCTAGGAACATGTTAGAAGCAACCAATTGAACGGAGAATCAACAGAATGAAAATCCCCAAATCGAATCAAGAACCCTAATTTTAATTCGAAACTTGTAAAATCAATATAAAATCGAATACTTACCAGATGATGATGAGGTTGGAAGATTCTGAAACTAGATTTTTGGGGCTTTGATTTGAGTATAAGAACTTCAGATTTGGACTTCAATAACCCTTAGAACGAATTGATTGAAGATCAAGAACACAAAATAATTATTTGGGAATTTCGGATTTCTTGAGTAATTTCTGAAGAATTGCTAGGGTTATGAAGTCTGATTGGTCATTTTATATTTTTGGAAAAATAATACCCCAAATAACATTTTTGGATCGATATTGATTCGTTAGATCGTTTAAAAACCCTAATTAGGTCAAAAACACGTTTTACGAAAAGTAAGGGGTTAAAAAGGTTGATGATTATCCAAATTGATATATATCATTATATAACTAATGCTCAAGAATACTAGGGCTATAACAACTCCAATATTGATATAGAACGATAAATCCGTCCCCTTAAGCAATTAGGGTTCGGAACGATTTTTCCTTTTTCGGATCAAAAATTGAAATTAATTTGCAGAATCAAATAGGTAGGGTTAAATAGAATCCCCTAACCCTTTCGATAACGATTCGAATACGAAAGACGAAGAATTAAAAATGAATGTACGAAATTTCAACGGGCTCTTGAATTATCAAAACGGCTCAAATTTGAAGAAAATTCCAAATGACGAAATTTTTGAAAGGGGCTTCCGACTCACCATTTAGCACATAATCACACACTAAATATCATATAATAATATTCCAATATTCCAAAATAAATTTTTTTAGATTAAATATATCATTTAATCAAATAATAAAATTCACGGATATTACATCCTTCCCCCCTTAACAGGATTCTGTCCTCAGAATCAGCTCGCGCAAACATAGGTGGATATTTTCCAACATCTCACTCTCAAATTCCTAGGTTGACTCTTCAACCTTAGGATTTCTCCTCATACTCATACTAATTTGACTCCTCTATTACTCATCACTCTCTCATACTGACTCAATATCTCAATCGGTTACTCAACATAGAACAATTTAACTAGATCTCTATAGGTTCATATTCTACGAAATACACTATGAATATACCACTCACGGGGTGGCAAGCAAACTTATACGCACTTTCCCAACACTCAATAAATCGTCGTAAGGTAGCATTTCAAAATCGTCATAGTAACTGTTGTCGTAAGGAAATCTAATCATCTGTAAACGATCCTCCCAATTACCTTCAAAATTTAGTACACAATCATAGGCTGTCTGAATTCTTCAATTACGTCGCGGATCTCTGTCAAATACAATTGAACTCGTCATTCCATGCCGTACCATTATCTCTTATTAAGCGGTCAATAATAACCCAAATAACATCACGATAAGCTCTAAGCCTTAGCAACTCCATCCCACAGTTTATCTCAACATGTCTTCATTTCCATTCAGGAATCTCTTTAGTTGTAATCGTCTACTATACCTCTGTTATTCTGTCTTCATTTTCCAACACCTCAAGTACTTAAACACTCACTAACATCAATATTCTTTTAAGTCTCTAATATATCCTTACATTTCTTTCTTATCCCTTATTCTTTCTTGCTCCTTCCTGTAATTGAATTCCATTTCTCTTTCCATAACTGTTTCCTTTATGTAGCCCTTTCTCTCTAATCAATCCTGGTTGAATCCTTATTCCCGTCATTTCTTTTAGTTAATCTCTCATTATCATAACCTTAAAGCTCCATCCTTTCTAATCCTTGTACCGAAGATATTTTCATCTCAATTCCCTCCTTTACTACTCATACTATCAGCCATCCATATTCTTGGGTCAACTTTATCTACCTCCAATATGTCTAACAACTACTTTCAACGATCACATACCTTTCATGCCCATTAACTCTTCAGCTGAAAACAACCCTTCATTACCTCATCCATTGTCTTTAAATCCTTATTAACACCTCTTCATCTTCTTTTCCTATCTTCACAGTAACACTCATGACACCTTTTCCATGGTTCCATCTCATTTCCCAAACAGCTTGATCAACTCGACATTATCTTGATTCTCATTCTATACATCCACATTGACTGGTAAAATCTACCTTAACTATCGTGAGCAAAAGACTTGCAACCATATCATACAATCCTGAAATACTCAAAGATTAACTCATTCTCCATTATTAGCCTATCATCCAATCTTAAAAGTTCTTCTCATTGAGACAAAAATCTATTATGTCCATTTTCCACAACCTGGGATAACATCAGCACAATTACACCTTTTTCCCCAATTTCCAATCAACTCTTGAATTATCTAACTTCACCTTTTCCACATCGTAACGTTAATCGATAGAAAGAGAACAACTGGCTCCGTTATATGTTACTAGTATTCTAATCGCATCGTAGTCCGCTTTCGTTCATGGTAATTCAATCGCAAATTCTTCGTTCGGTAAGGTAGGGTAAATTCCAGTTCACCCTAATGGCATACCTCCCAGATTATTTGAAGTAAGAAGTTCATGATAGTTTGAAGTGAAAAGATTCTATATCGTAGCAAATGTCCCACAATTGGGGTTACCAAATCTGTATATTCCAAAGCAACATTATTGGAAGTGAAAGGATTACTGAGAGACCAATTTGATCACATGAACTCAATGTTGTGTGTCTCTATTAAGACAGTACTAAAGGTAATTAGCCTTCTTGTATTTCACAACACACAAGTGACGGCGTCCCGTCAGACTTCTATCACATAGACAGATAGTCCTTGTGTCCCCTATAAATAGGGTTGTTTATCTCAGTTGGAGTAGAGAAATATGAAAGAAATTTAGAGTCAGAATAACAATCAGGGCCTTTCGATAAGAATTCTCAAATACACACCTTGGATTGAAATTGAATAAATTCCAAAGGTGTTATTTCAGAAAAAGAAGAACAACCAGAAAGGAAGTATCAACAAATAGTGTTACATCACAGTTAGAGTTATCCACTCCGGAAGAATGAAGGAGTTGGAATTTAAATAACATATTTTCAACAAGCTCAAAATTTGAAGTAGGCATAACAACAATCTTTGGCGCAATTTAAAACATGATTGATCAAGAGTATCAAATGCAAGATCAACAGGTGGAATATATCCATCAACACAGGTTTCTTTTTAAAGGAATGCCAAATATTTCATTAGGATGGGAAGGTATTACCAAGGTCTTCACATATGCCTCCTCCGTCGACTCCTTCGATAGCTCGTTATTCGATTTCAGCCCTTCTTCTCCACGTTATTCGATTTCAGCCCTTCTTTTCCACGTCGCAAGGTTATCAATATCGTACGTCGTCGTCGACTCGTAATAGTCCTCGAAGATTCCGCCTCAGACGTCTACAAACGCAAGAAGTTCTATCCATTTCAGCACAACTATCTCAATCAAATACCTCTATCTCAACTCACTCAGCGGTACTATATCCAATAGTCCAACACGAACTCTAAATGAGCTCTGACGTTCCTTATATAACTATATACACTCCCACACACTCTCGTTTCTAGTTTTACTATAACCCTTGCTCTGATACCAACTGTAACGCCCCCAAATCCGGGGTCAATGATTTGGTCGTCACACTGCACTCTTAATCCAAACAACCTGTTCAATATAAAATCAACACAATAATAATAATATCTGTGACCCCAACTCTACCAAGAATCTTTAAAGGTTATAGTGCTAGAAACAAGAATCCAAAATTTCATTACAACGACTTTCCTTTTAACAATCATTCTCTTTACAAAATTCTAATACACTAGTATAACTTCGATAAGAAGTATACCAGGCAACTAATCTTATACAATATATTAAGCAATAGAAAACATCTATATACAAAACCTCTCACTAGCTCCACTGCTCTGGATCAAAACGTCCTTACGCTAATATCTTTCCCCATCTCTGATCAGCTACGCGGACAACTCTCGCCAATACACCTTCTTTCCGGCAGGCTAAAATATATATAAATAAAACAAGTATGAGCGAATGAATTGCTCAGCAAGTGCATTATTAAATATAAAATATAAAGTTCCAAATTAATCTTTGGATTTTTCAAATAAACAAGCCTATGGCTTAAACATTTGTAATCTCTAATATTTTCAAAGTAAGTTTGGTAATTTATCACAATATCTCATTTAGCTTCTCGCAACCGAATAGTTTTAAAACACAAAAGATTTATATAGGTCGTTACGATGACCGAATCAACAATAACTACAATAGTATGTAGAAAATATGAAATAAACGTAACTCGTACGTCTTCAAGACCATGGTTTGTATAAAAATACTAATTTGAAGATAACAGGTCTATTCACGACATTTTCCGAAATCAACAACTCTGGAAGGTTAGAATAATCAAGGGGCAAGAATGAGCCAACACGCTCGGTTAAGAAATAAAGAACGCACTTCAAGACTTCAACATGGTACCGACTGGATATGCGGTATGAATAAAACTCAACAAGATAGATATCTCACGACTGCCAATGGAATCAAGGAAGTGGATTTCAACTATTTGGAATCCGAATGTATTAAGAGTAAGCGATTTCAGCAAGATTGAAACCACTATTAATAATCAACAAACCAACAACTTCACGCAACGAATAAACCTGAGAATCAGGTCATATCTCACAAGTACAAAGTATATGGATGTAACTCATCCTAGAAATGAAAATTCATATTAGAATTGGATTTTTAACAATTATCAAATACAAAGGTTGTGCTGCTGGCCAGCCACGCATCAACCCCGGACTAGCTCATGTCATAGTCCTCTACTGGATCCTAGGCCAATCTGGGCCTTAATTTCATCGACCAATAATTGGTCCATTTTTAAAAACATTCCAATTCTATATTATTTATACGTCAGGTGTCAGAACAATTGACAACCTTACTTCGACAATCAGGTGTCGGAAGAATCGACAACCTAATACAACAATTGCTGGAAAACTCACGTTCCAGGAAACAGTTCAATTATGAAGAATCCATTAAGGAATAACAATATAATCTAGTATCGACGAGATCGACACAATATGGGGAGGTGCACATGAAAAGTGACAATATAATAAGCATCGACGAGTTCGATGTAACAACTGGGATATAATGAAGAATAAACAATGACATGCTCAACAAGGTTAAGTCTGATATGAAACAGACAATATGATATCAACAGAAAAGTGTAACAAGTCAATATAGAGTAGGGTTCAAAGAATAAACAATAACATGCTTAACAAGATTGAATCTGATATGAAACAGGCATTATGATATCAACAGAATTTGCAATAACTCAATATGGAATAGGGTTCAAAGAACAGGCTCTAGATGGCCTTAACAGTTCAATTCATCACATTATGGAAGAATTAGTTAAGATTCAACAATCTGGTAAGTGACAAGAAAGTCAAGTTCAAGTTTAAGAAAAATTCAGGGTGAAGTTTATAAATGAAGAAAACAAAGGTTTATTAACTTCTGGCAGAAATAGTTCAAGTCCTTCGAACATATACTTATAATAGATAAGCCTCGTATTTGAAGGAAGTAAACTAAATCATGCACAGCATAAATGAATTCGAATCAGGGAATGGATCAGATGATCGCATTAACAAGAAATGGTAATAATACTTGCAAGGGTGCAGGATGGAAAAATGGAATACTTGTAGAACAAGTACCACAACTTCGGAATTTAAAATAACGTTTTCAACATAGGGTTCGTAAGTTCCCACTCATCTAGGGTTGGCAATATTCCAACCTACTATTTTAAAATCATGTCTTTTAAAAGAGAGCCTTAGTATACGGCCCATAATTATCTCTTCAAACTTTTCAATATAATAAGTATATCTTTCCAATCAATATGAAAATATGAATCTAAACTCAAAAGGTATAAAAGAGTACTCGTCAATTTACGAGATTAAATAACATACTTGCAATTCAATGCAAAAGAAATCAACATTTGAAAATTCAGTAATAAGCATTCAACATGCATACTAATAATTCAAGATAATATCCCTTAATTAATAAGCAAGGGTATAAACACTTGCCTCTGGTCCTTAGCTATTTCGTAACGCTGAAACAATACGATTTCCTCCTTATTCTGTCTTGTCGCACGATTCTCTTCTTCCGTCCTTCTTTGCTTTAACGCTCTTGCGAATACCACTAGTCTGTTTTTACCATTTCGAATCCACGTGCCAGCCTCGATAGTCAAACATGAGACGGTACTTAGTCTTCAACGTATAATCCTCATATTATATAAATGATCGTAACTTAACTTCGACGCACTTACCGATCTTACCGATATCTCTGTTGCATAAACATCCACATCTCAACTGATAGACCAATCGCAATCACCCACATAAGTAATCCACGTAACTTGCTTGACGACAATCCCCATACTATAAAAAGTCAACATCCAAGTCAACGGCCTCGTAAATCTCACTTTCTAACATAACCGACAAATTTCTATCCTATCAACCCCTCGTGATAACATTAGACACAACCAATTACTCAAACAAGTCTCCACACAATTTATTCGCATGCATGACTCACACAGATAATTCACATTGTTCACATAACACATTTAAACAAGTGACCGGTTACGTATCGGACGCCCGGTCTAATTTACGATATTTAAAACTCAGACACTAGCCCTAGTACGGGCATATCCTGACTATAAAGCACATTACACAACTCATACAAATCACATAGCACTTATAACTATTTTTAAAACATCACACAAAGCTTATTTGAATTTAAATAAGCCACAAACTATTTTTAAATCAAAAATCGGATTTTTAAATCCAATATAAGTATTTTAAATGAAAATAAATCAATTAATAAAATTAATTGACACTCTTTAAATACTCAAACTATTTTTTTAAATAATTAAATAGGCTTGAAAATAATTAAACTGAATTTTTAATTAATTAAATCTAATTAATAATTAATTTTTAAGAATTAATTGATTAAAAGAATTAACCAATTAATTAATAAATTAATTATTAATTAAAAATAATTAAAATAATTAAGTTTAATCAATTTTCGGATTTAAAATAATAAATATAATTTATCAGAATTTTTCTGATATAAAAATATATTTTTAAAATAAAAATATGAATTTTTAAAGTTTTTAAACTATTTTCGAATTAAATTTAAAAATAAAATTCAAAAACAGTTTTCTGAAAATGAATTAGGGTTTTGAAGATTGAAACCGGGTCGAAAAATCGGGTAAACGGGTCGGGAAGAACGAATCCGGGTCACCAAGAACAACCCGCCGGAATCTGGGTTTTCCAGAATCCGGCCGGCGTCCGGTGGCCGGACTTCGCCGTTTCCGATCAAAACAAAACCAAACTATAGGGCTTTTGTTCGCTTTTGCAAGACAAACACAACCCACATACACACACATCTGTCCCATGCCGGAATCGTGCCCAGAATTCATTCAAAGAACTCGCCGGCGACGACCT
This sequence comes from Heracleum sosnowskyi, assembly GCA_030848705.1. Classification (NCBI taxonomy): domain Eukaryota; kingdom Viridiplantae; phylum Streptophyta; class Magnoliopsida; order Apiales; family Apiaceae; genus Heracleum; species Heracleum sosnowskyi. The sequence continues at coordinate 38,546,228 of CM061243.1, read as the reverse complement.
CGGCCGGAAACCCGATCTACTTAAATCCTACATGAAACTCAAAGATTAATATACCAAAATGAAGCTTATAACTCATACAATAAAAGCCCTTTACCAAAAACAATGTCAGATCAATATCAAGAACGTACGAATTGAAAGAAGAAATCGGGTCAAAACCCGAAAATTAAACCCGACTAAATCGAACATAAACATGAAATTAAAGCATGGATTCTTGCTAATTAGAACCCTAGGAACATGTTAGAAGCAACCAATTGAACGGAGAATCAACAGAATGAAAATCCCCAAATCGAATCAAGAACCCTAATTTTAATTCGAAACTTGTAAAATCAATATAAAATCGAATACTTACCAGATGATGATGAGGTTGGAAGATTCTGAAACTAGATTTTTGGGGCTTTGATTTGAGTATAAGAACTTCAGATTTGGACTTCAATAACCCTTAGAACGAATTGATTGAAGATCAAGAACACAAAATAATTATTTGGGAATTTCGGATTTCTTGAGTAATTTCTGAAGAATTGCTAGGGTTATGAAGTCTGATTGGTCATTTTATATTTTTGGAAAAATAATACCCCAAATAACATTTTTGGATCGATATTGATTCGTTAGATCGTTTAAAAACCCTAATTAGGTCAAAAACACGTTTTACGAAAAGTAAGGGGTTAAAAAGGTTGATGATTATCCAAATTGATATATATCATTATATAACTAATGCTCAAGAATACTAGGGCTATAACAACTCCAATATTGATATAGAACGATAAATCCGTCCCCTTAAGCAATTAGGGTTCGGAACGATTTTTCCTTTTTCGGATCAAAAATTGAAATTAATTTGCAGAATCAAATAGGTAGGGTTAAATAGAATCCCCTAACCCTTTCGATAACGATTCGAATACGAAAGACGAAGAATTAAAAATGAATGTACGAAATTTCAACGGGCTCTTGAATTATCAAAACGGCTCAAATTTGAAGAAAATTCCAAATGACGAAATTTTTGAAAGGGGCTTCCGACTCACCATTTAGCACATAATCACACACTAAATATCATATAATAATATTCCAATATTCCAAAATAAATTTTTTTAGATTAAATATATCATTTAATCAAATAATAAAATTCACGGATATTACAAAGATGTTCCTGAGGCGTCACCTGACAACCTCGCTCCATGATCAACACTCCTAACTACAAGTTTTTTTTTGAAAACATTTACACCCTTGTAAGGGTTAACATCTATGGTTTTTTTTAGTCTGATAACATTCCTGGAGTTCGCGCCGTAAGTTTCAAACATTTGGATGAGGGTGCGGGTACCTCCGAATACCTCGCAAGATGTAACCTTTAACTTTGGTTTTCATATTTTAATTTATCGTACTTTATTTTCATATGCTCGAAATCCATGTTTAAATTTGCCATGCTATTTCTACCGAATAATCATTTGGTTGCCATAATGAGTTCAGAAGCAGGTAGTTGTAGCTTCATGCAAAATCCCAAATGCATAAGTTAAACCTGTTCTGCATCGTTACATAACCAATATGCCTGTACCAGTAAATAGATATGTGCCAATCCAAGAATATCCATGAGATATACCATGTAGGTAGCCAATAGGATCTAAACCTTAAGATCACGTTCTATCTAAGGTTGATCAATACGCATATTCGCATTATTGTAGCCACAAACCTGAAGCTCACCTGAGATATTTTCTACCTCTTAACCAGAGATACAAACCATATATGATAAAAAATTATTCACAACATGATCGTTCCAATAATATAATGCATAAGTAAACCATCCATGTACCTAATATCCTTAGGTACATAATCCATATTCCATAGCTTAAAATATCCATAAGCCATTTTATCCAATGCCTTAGAAAAAACCGATTATCCATGCATATCCCTGCCTAGGGTAAGGCGCCATTAAATTCCATGTACTTCATAAATCCGTATGAAGCTTAATTCGTGCTACAACTTCAGGGGTTCGCCAACCTTGAACCTCCATAGTGTAGTTTTGACCTATTTAATGTTCCAGCTTGCAATCATGCAAGGAGTTTAATCCAGAGTGTGGCCTGTGTTTGGCTCCCACACTTTACCATGATATTTATGCCTAGTGTCCCCAGGGCTTATATGAGCTATTAATAAGCTTATATGCTTAATCAATAAGTCTTAACCTTCACCTCATAATCCATGAGTGTGAATCTCCAATCCAATCCAATAATATTAAATCCAATCCAAATTCATTAAATCCAATCCAAATCCATTAAATCCAATCCAATGATACTTTGTTTCAAAATTTAACATTTTAAACATGTATTCCAAAATTTATCATTTTAAACATGTACAGAGTATATCCACTACCCCCAGTTCTTTATCATATAATCATTTATAGTGAAGAACTAAACCGAAATAATCATGCATTCATTCCTTATATACATGTAATTCTTACAGTAAACCAACAAAGAATAACAAGGCATTCAAGCCAGAACAACCTCATGAACCAAACATAGAGGTTTTATTAATATTGTAGAACTTGTCAAAAGACATCAAATAGGTAGGGTGTGCATACACTACCCCCCGAGTGTTCAGAGAACAAATGGAAATAAACAATTATGAATCTGAAACAAATTGATTTGAAGCTGAACCCATCAGCTATGAAGCTGGAGCTAATCAACTATGAAGCTATACCTAAGCATGGCAGTTACAACTAATAAACCGCTTTTATTATTCCTACGCCTGAAATAGGCCTACAGAAATAGTACCTGATAGTTTTATTGGTAATATTTCTTAAGATGCTCATCATTCCATGCCCTTGGGATGATCTTTCCATCCAAATCTGTGAGATGATAAGTACCTTCCCATAAGACAGCCTTTATGTTGGGCATCATCCTCCTTAAAACTAAATCCCCAACCTTCAACGGACGAGCACGAACCTTGCCATCAAAGTACTTCCGAATACACTGCTGGTAAAAAGCTAGCTTCAGTTGTGCAGTAGCTCGAACCTCTTCCACCAAATCCAAGTATAAACGGTGATTCACTTCATTATTCCCAGGATCATAATTATTTCTTCGAAATGATCCGGCCCCAATTTCCACGGGCACCAAAGCTTCACAACCATAGGTTAAGGTGAAGGGTGACTCCCCAGTAGTGGTTCGCGGTGTTGTATTGTATGACCACAAAACCATAGGGAGTTCCTCAGGCCAACACCCTTTGCTTTCTTCTAGCTTGGTCTTCAAGGTATGTTTAATGATCTTGTTGACAGCTTCCGTTTGGCCAACACCCTTTGCTTTCTTCCAGCTTGGTCTTCAAGGTATGTTTAATGATCTTGTTGACAGCTTCCGTTTGACCATTACTTTGAGGGTGGTAAACTGCCGTGAAGCCCTTTTGAATCCCAAGATCATCACACAGCTTTCGCAACTCTTTGATGTCAAATTGCTTTCCATTATCTGAAATAAGTTTGTAGGGAACCTCAAATCTACAAACAATTGCCCTGAACATGAATTCTTTTATCTTTGCAGCTGTTATCTTAGCCAGAGGTTCAGCTTCAGCCCATTTAGTGAAGTAGTCTACAGCTACAACAGCATACTTCACACCTCCTTTCCCTTGAGGAAACTCCCCAATTAGGTCAATCCGCCATATAGCAAAAGGCCAAGGGCTGGTGAGAGGTTTTAACGGGACAGCGGGATTGCTATTGAAATTTGCAAAACTTTGACAACAATCACATGCCCGTGTGAACATATTAGCATCCTTCTGAATTGTAGGCCAATAATATCTCTGGCGGAGTATTTTATGTGACAGAGAGGTTCCACCTGAATGATTACCACAAATTCCTTCGTGGACCTCTCGCATGATGTACTCGCACTCATCACCTAATATGCACCTTAATAGTGGCTTGTTAAATCCTCTTTTGTACAAAGAACCATCATAGATAACATACCTTGCAGCCTGGTATTTTAACCTTCTAGCCTCTTCTTTCTTTTTTGGCACGATTCCCTTTGTGATGTACTCCATGATAGGTGTTGTCCACAATGCCTCAATTGCGGGTTCCAAGTTCATGACCTCAAGCTTAGGGATGCTAGGCTGAAGTTGTATTTCCAGAGGTATGACCCCTAACATGGTATCTTCCTTTTGTGAACCTAATTTCGCAAGTGCATCAGCATCAACATTTTGTGCCCTTGGAATCTGCTCAAGGTTCACCTCCTTGAACCTTCTTATAAGCTCCTGAGAGTACCTCATGTAGAGGTCAGTACGAGGACCTTGAGCTTGGAATCCTCCTCGAATATGCCATACCACCAACATAGAGTCACTGAAGACAGTCAGGTTTTCCACCTTCATTTCTAAAGCGAGCTTCAAACCAGCTATTAGAGCTTCATACTCTGCATCATTGTTAGTTGTATAAAAAGCAAAATGAATGGAGCTTTGAAGCTTGTGACCTTCTGGGCTTATAAGAACAATACTAGCTCCTGCCCCATTTCCATTCACTGCACCATCCACGTAGAGTGTCCACCAGGGTGAACAGTTTTCAACCATCTCCTCTAGAGCTGTAGATTCATCTACGCACTCATCACCCTTAACCTCAAATGATGGAGGAAATTCTAGCAGAAAGTATGCTAACACATGTCCCTTCACAGCCGTCCTTGGCTTATACTCAATATCAAACTGACCCAACTCCACAGCCCATTTTATAAGCCTACCTGAAGCTTCGTGTTTATGTAAGACTTGTCTTAAAGGAAAAGAGGTACGTACCTCAATCTGATGTGCTTGAAAATAAGGCCGAAGCTTCCTTGAAGCTAAGATTAATGCATAAACCAGTTTTTCCATATTAGAATACCTTGTCTCAGTGTCCAACAACCTTTTGCTCACATAATAAACCGAGTGTTGAACTTGCACATCCTCGCGAACTAGCACAGCGTTGATTGAGTACTCTGAAACTGCCAAGTATAGTATGAGGACCTCCCCATCGTGAGGTGTAGACAATAATGGAGGGCTACCCAATTGTTCCTTTATTTTTGTGAAGGTAGCTTCACACTCCGGACTCCATTCGAAGTTCTTTCCTTTCTTGATTGCTGCAAAGAATTCCCTACATTTATCCGACGATTTAGATACGAACCTGTTTAGAGCTGCAATCCTGCCAGTTAGGCTCTGAACCTCTTTTATGTTACGAGGAGACCGCATCTCAATTAAAGCTTTAATCTTTGCAGGATTTTCTTCAATTCCTCGGTGATTAACAATGAAGCCTAGAAACTTTCCTGATTCCACACCAAAGACACATTTTTGAGGATTGAGCTTCATTCTGAACCTCCGTAGTATGTTGAACATTTCTGATAAGTGCAGCACATGGTCAGCTACAGCTTTAGACTTGACCAACTTGTCATCTACGTAAACTTCCATAGTCTTCCCAATTTGGTCCTTGAACATCTTGTTAACTAGCCTCTGGTAGGTGGCCCCGACATTCAATAACCCAAAAGGCATGCCAATGTAACAGTATAAACCTCTATCCGTGATGAAGGACGTATGCTCCTGATCTGGTTCATACATGGGAATCTGATTATATCTCGAGTAAGCATCCATGAAGCTCAAAAGGGCATGCCCAGTTGTAGCATCGACCAACTGGTCAATGCGTGGAAGTGGAAAGTTGTCTTTAGGGCACGCCTTGTTCAAATCTGTAAAATCCACACAAGTTCGCCATTTTCCATTGGGTTTCTTGACAAGCACCGGGTTTGCTAGCCAATCCGGGTAGAATGATTCTCTCACCAAGCCAGCTTCCAACAACCTGTCAACCTCTTCCTTGAGGGCTAAAGCTCTCTCACCACTTATTGCCCTTCGTTTTTGTCTCACAGCAATCCTTTCGGGGTCAATGTTGAGGCGATGACACATCACCTTAGGATCGATCCCCACCATGTCAGAATGGCACCAAGCAAAAACATCTAGGTTACTTTTCAAGAAGCGAGCCAATGCTTCCCGGGCTTCAGGTTCCAACTGTTTACCAATCTTCAACTCCTTAGAAGGATCAGCTGCATCCACCAGAATTGACAAAGTGTCACCAGTAGCGCCTGTTGTTTCCTTAGCCTCAGGCATCCGGGGATCTAGATCAATCTTCACTTGAACCTCAGTATCAGCCTTCCCAAGCTGTGAAGGAACCTTGGGCGAGCTTTTTATATGACCATCCTCGAAATCACTATCATTTACTTCTTCAACAATACATTCGATAAGAGGTTCATCATTTTCCAAAAATTTTGGTGGGGGTGCCTCCAGCATCCGTACCTCATTCTGGGTATCTACCCCGGAAGAAAAAACAATATTCGTGGTGTCCTCTTCACCTGGATGTTGGATAATCATAATCATATTACACGAATCTTTTACCTGTCATGGAGGTTCATCCTTCCTTGATGCTTTCAGGTACCTATAGCAATTATCCATGGTGCCTCCATCAACCAACAACAAGTGCTTTGAAGCTTGCTCGGCAGAGCGCAAGGCCTTACTATAGCATTCCCTTGAATCTACTTGGCAGCCCTTTAGACACCCGATCCCAGTAGGAGTAGGGAACTTCATAGAGAGATGGTAGATAGAGGTTACCACCCTCATCTCCTTCAAGAGAGGCATGCCCACAATGTAATTGTAGGAAATGTCTTCGTTTACAACCATGAATTCTGCCACCTGCGTAGCTCTTAGATGTTCAGCCCCCAACACAACAGGGAGCTTCACTCTTCCCACGACCTGTACTGGTCCGCCAGTAAATCCATATAAGTCATTGTAAGCAGGGGACATCTCCTTGTCCGTAAGTCCCATTTTCTGATAAGTGTCATAAGCCAGTATATTGCAAGAGCTCCCATTATCCACCAGAACTCGATGTACATTGAGCCCTCTAATAGTGATAGTCACCACCAATGCATCATTGTGGGGGTGATGCATATGTCTAGCGTCATCCTCAGTGAAGGTGATGTCCGCAACTTCACCTTTAAAAAGCTTTGGGGGTCTCTCAGCCAAATGATAAACATTTGTAAGAGGGCTTCCTCTAGCCTCACGTGTATAGTTCTTCATTGCATTCCTGCTAAAGCCTCCGATGTATGGTCCACCAATGATTGTGTGGATACTACCAGCCCTGGTAGTTCGTTCAGGTGCAGACTTGTCTTCATCTCTTTTGGACTTGTCATCTTTGTATTTTTTCGCCTCTTGGGCCACAAATTCCGTGAGGAATCCTTTTCTAATCAAGTCCTCGATATGATATTTGAGGTGTCGACAGTCGGCTGTTTCATGCCCATTAGCATCATGGAAAGCGCAGTACCTAGCCAAATCTTTTCTCCCGGGAGGTCCCGTTCGGGAGGGCTTCCTGAACATCCCCGTTTTATCACCAACTTCAAATATATGCTCAATAGGAGCAACCAAAGGAGTGTATTCCGAGTACCTTCGGCTACCTTTCGAAGGTGGGTATTTGTATTCCACCGTCCTCTTCGTATTGGTAGTATTTATTGATAGAGGTGCAGTCTTCACCTCCTTGTTAGCCTCCCTGTTGTCAGCTGAAGCTGCGGCATAGGTTGCCCACTTGTTGTAGTTTCTCTCCTTTGGGCTATATGACCTATTCCTTTTGCTCCTATTCCAATCACGTGAAGCATTATCCTTCTTCAAATTCTCCAGGGACTGCTCCACCACCTTATGCCTTTCTTCCTTTGCGTAAAAATCAGCCAATGTAGTCTGCTCCTTACTTTGAAGCTCCTTCCAGAATTCAGTCCCAGGCTTGACCCCAGCTATCAAAAAATTCTTGTAGGTCTCATATGTGGTTTTCCTCACCCTTGGAACCTCAGCATTGAACCTCGTAAAATACTCATTCAAAGTCTCATTATCACGTTTCTTAATGTTTGCAAGCGTGTTAGCCGGAGGTGCGAATGTGACTGAAGCTCTTTATTGGGTCACAAACATCTCACCCATCTGCCTCCATGACTTAATAGAATTAGACGGAATCCTCTTGAACCACTGGTGAGCACTATCCCTCAGAGTCGCAGCCAACAAACGACATTTAGTGCGATCCTTGATTTGGTAAACTTCCATCTCCGTGTTAAAATGGCTAAGAAACTCCACGAGATCAGCAGTCCCATCAAACTTCAAATCTCCCACTCCCCTGTAGCTACGGGGTAAGGGTGAGTCTCGCACCTTCTTAGTGAAGGGTGAACCTACCGTCAACCCTGCATGTGGACCTTTTTCAGCCATAATCTTCTCGAGGACTTTTCTAAGATCCTTTTCCCTGTACTTCCCCTCACCTTGAGCTGACCCGGATGTGCCATCAGTATCTTTTGCGTCAGTGGAACTTCCATCAGGGCTATCATCAGCCTTATAGGACGAGCTAGAGTTGTGCTCATCCTCAGGTTTAGAGTGGGATTCCTCCTTATGACTCATTAACCCCCTGGATTGTGATTTCTTACTTTGCACCTTCTTGGGGGTTTTCTTCTTTGTCTCAGAAAGTTTATGCCTTAAATCCTCATTTGTGAGTTTCTTCCCCATTCGATCAAACACGCTCACACTCCTCGTAGTTGAAGGTTCAGGGTCCTCCTTATCCTTAGCTTCAGCTTCAGAGTCCCATTCTGGATTACTCTGATCAGTCTCAACATCAGAAAAAGTCTTTTTGGTCTTCTCCTTCTCAGGCCCTTCTTCATCACTGCCAAAATCTAGCCGAATTGGTGTAACCTTTGGTGCCTTAGAACGTTTTTCCGAGGACCTTTGCTTTTTTCACCATTTTTTCATCTTTTCAAACCTTCTCTCCAAGGAATCAACCCTTTCGCCAATTTTCTTAAGGTGATCAAGAATATCCTTGTTCGTAACCTCGCCTTGAGGACCCTTTCCACGATCATCTTCGCCGTTGGTTGGCGTTTGCGTATTAACGGAATCATCCGACATCTTTTCTCTCTCAGATTTTTGATGGAGTTCCCCTCCTTCTAGCACCATTTATGTTGTGAGAGAAATTTGGTACAACACAATTGAGAGAATCTCGCTGGAATATCCGTAAAATGTATCCTTGGTTGTCGGACAGAGCTGTAGGTTTGCAGCTATAAACCCGAAGCTCGTTAAAAGTACAAAACAGTAGAAGTAATGTTTCCGGGGGCTGAGTTGACAAAACCACCGGATGAAAATGGCAGAATAATTCCTATTCGGTCGGCCAATTCACCGGAATATGTATCACAGAGGTACACGAGCCTTATGCGTGTAGAGAGTGAAAATCTGAAATCCTTTAGTCAAGTGCCTACGTATCCTATTTATAGGAATCAAGCCCCATGTAGTTCTATTAGGTTTATACTTCTTCCTTTCTGCAAATTCGGCCACTCTAAGATAATCCATCTTAGAATTATAGTCGAATTATACACCTTTAGCTGAGCTTTCCAATGTCTTAGTTCATATCCATCACTAAGTCCTATAAAACCTCATATATTTAATGTATATCCGAACCAATCAATATAAGTCCTATATTGATTGTTATTGCTCCAGCCAATACGTTTTATTAAGCCTAGAAGTCCTTTTCCAAGAGTAATTCTGTGCTCCTAAAGTATATGAAGCTGAGTCCTTGTCCAACTCTGATTCTGTCCCAGAGAGGTTCAGACCACCCTGCACTTGAAGCCGTGCATGCAGTCAAAACACCCTGAACCTGAACTTGTTCCACAGGGCCGCAAACCTGAAACTTGGCACTATGAAGTTGAACCTTAATACATCCAATCCTTACCAAATTCATACCAGTTGGGCCTATATTGCATGTGGGCATTAAATTGAGCCCATGTGAGATTTTGGGCACAACATAGCTCATGCTAGCTGTGTATTTAAGTGCCAATTTGGTGGTGGTGGCGTGCTGATGGAGGTAATGCTAGTATTAACGTCTATGTGGGGGATGCTAAGAATGGTGATGCAGGTATATGTATTGTTGTGCCCTAAATCTCACATTGGCTCAATTTAAGGCCCATATCTGTTATAAGTCTAATGATGGTGTACTGGGCTGGAATTGTGAATACCGAAGGTTCAGGTTAAAGGTACCAAGGTGCAAGCTACAGGTGCAAAGGTATAGGTTCAGGACGTCATGGTTTAGGTTCACAGTACCACGATAGGTACCAGGTTCAATGACAGGTTCGAGGTATTGAGGTTCAGGTAAAAAGGATTCGAGGTTCAGGTGGTCTGAACCTCGAGACTGGTCTCAGGTGGTGAGTAGCTGGAACCTCAGGAGGCAGAGTACTAGTAGGACAAGGATTCAGTTACCGATACTTTATGAGCACGGAATTATAGTTGGCAAAGGACTTCTAGGCTGGATAAAACGTACTTGATGGAATAATTACAATCAATATAGGACTTTTATTGATTGTTCCGGATATACATCGCATGTATGAGGTTTTGTAGGACTTAGTGATGGACATGGACTAGGACACTGGAAAGCTCGGCTGGAGCTACCTAATTCGACTATAACTCTGAGATGGATGATCTTAGAATAGCCGAATTCACGGCAGGAAAGAAGTATAAACCTAATAGAACTACATGGGGCTTGATTCCTATAAATAGGATATGTAGGCACTTGACTAAAGGATTCGTATTTTCACGATTGAGAAGCATAAGGCACGTGCACCTCAGTGATACTTATTCCGGTAGATTGATTGGTCGAGTGGGATTTACTCCGCCCTCTTCAACCGGTGGTTTTGTCAACTCAGCCCCCGGAAACATACTTCTACCATTCTGTAACCTGTTGCGAGCTACAGGTCCCTAGCTACAAACCTACAGCTCAGTCCGATAACCAAGGACACGTTCTGCGAATATTCCAGCGAGATTCTCTCGATTGTGTTGTACCAAATTTCTCTCACAACATAAGTGGCGCTAGAAGGAGGGGAACTCCATCAGAAATCTTGAGAGAGAAAAGATGTCGGATGATTCCGGAAATACGCAAACATCAACTAACGGTGAAGATGATCGTGGAAAGGGTCCTCAGGGCGAGGTTACGAACAAAGATATTTTCGATCACCTTAAGAAGATTGGCGAAAGGGTGTATTCCTTGGAGAAATAGTCTAAAAAGATGAAAAATGGCGAAAAAAGCAGAGATCCTCGGAAAAACGCTTTAAAGCTCCAAAGGTTACACCTACTCGGCTGGATTTTGGCAGTGAGGAGGAAGGACCTGAGAAGGAAAAAACCAAGAAGACTTCTTCCGACGTCGAAACTGATCAGAGTAATCCAGACTGGAACTCTGAAGCTGAGCTAAAGGATAAGGAGGACCCTGAACCTTCGGCCACGAGGAGTATAACGGTATTCGACCGAATGGGAAAGAGGCTTACAAATAAGGATTTAAGACATAAACTTTTGGAGGCAAAACAGAAGGGTCCCAAGAAGGTACAAAGTGAGAAATCACTGTCTAAAGTGTCAAGGAATCACAAGGATAAGTCCCACTCTAAACCTGAAGATGAGCATAGCTCAGGCTCGTCCTATAAAGCTGATGACAGCTCTGATGGGAGCTCCAACGATTGGACTGATACTGATGATACCTCTGAATCAGCTGAAGGGGATGGAAAGTATAAGGAGGAGGACCTCCGAAAGGTCCTCGAGAAGATTATGGCAGAAAAAGGCCCCCAGTCAGGATTGACAATAGGCTCACCTTTCACCAGGAATGTGCGGGATTCGCCATTACCCCGTAGCTACAGAGGAGTAGGAGACTTGAAATTCGATGGGACCATGGACCCTGTGGAGTTTCGTAGCCGTTTCAACACGGAGATGGAAGTTTATCAACTCAAGGATCGCACTAAATGTCGCTTGCTGGTTGCGACTCTAAGGGACAGTGCTCACCAATGGTTCAAGAGGCTTCCCTCCAATTCAATTGAGTCATGGAGACAGATGGGTGAGATGTTTGTAACCCAGTTTAGAGCTTCGGTCACGTTTGCACCTCCAGCTAACACACTAGCGAATATCAAACAGCGTGATAACGAGACGCTCAATGAGTATTTCAAAAGGTTTAATGCTGAGGTCCCAAGGGTGAGAAAAACCACGGACGAGACTTATAAAAAATTTCCTGATTGCTGGGGTTAAGCCTGGAACTGAGTTCTGGAAGGAGCTGCAGAGTAGGGAGCCTACCACCTTGGCCGACTTTTACGCCAAGGCAGAAAGGCACAAAGTCGTGGAACAATCTTTGGAGAATTTGAAAAAAGATAATGCTTCGCGAGACTGGAACATGAATAAGAGGAATAGGTCATATAGCCCAAAGGAAAGGAATTACAGCAAGCGGACAACCTATAACACAACTTCAGCTGATGGCCGGGATGTAAGCAAGGAGGCGAAGACTGCACCTCTGTCAGTAAACACCACAGGTTCAAAGAGGACAGTAGAGTATAAATATCCATCTTCAAAGGGTAGTAGGAGGTATGCAGAATACACTCCTTTGGCTGCTCCTGTGGAACATATATTTGAAGTTGGTGATAAGACGGGGATGTTCAGGAAACCCTCTAATACAGGACCTCCTGGAAGAAAGGATTTGGCCAGATATTGCGCTTTCCACGACACCAACGGGCACGAAACTGCCGACTGCCGACATCTCAAAGATCATATTGAGGATTTGATCAGGAAAGGTTTCCTCACGGAATTTGTGGCCCAGGAGGCGAAAAAGTATAAAGATGATAGGTCAAAGAGAGATGAAGAGAAGTCTGCACCTGAACGAGCTACCAGGGCTGGTAGTATCCACACAATCATTGGTGGACCATATATTGGAGGTTTCAGTAGGAATGCAATGAAGAATTACACACGTGAGGCTAGAGGGAATCCTCTCACAAATATTTATCATTTGGCAGATAGGCCCCCGAAACTGTTTAAAGGTGAAGTTGCAGACATCACCTTCACTGAAGATGATGCAAGGCATGTGCATCACCCCCACAATGACGCATTGGTGGTGACTATCACAATTGGAGGGCTCAATGTGCATCGAGTCTTGGTGGATAACGGAAGCTCCTGTAATATACTAGCTTATGACACTTATCAAAAGACGGGACTCGCGGATAAGGAAATGTCCCCTGCTTACAACGACTTATACGGATTTACTGGCGGACCAGTACAAGTTGTAGGAAGGGTGAAGCTCCCTGTTGTGTTGGGGGCTGAACCTATGAGAGCTACGCAGGTGACAGAATTCATGGTTGTAAATGAAGACATATCATATAACTGTATCGTTGGCAGAACCCTCTTGAAGGAAATGAGAGTGGTAACCTCTATCTACCATCTATCCATGAAATTTCCCACTCCAAACGGGATTGAATGTCTAAAGGGCTGTCAAGTGAATTCAAGGGAATGTTATAGCAAAGCCTTACGCACCGTTGAGCAAGCTTCGAAGCATTTGTTGTTGGTTGATGGAGGTACCACGGATAATTTCTACAAGTACTTGGAAGCATCAATGAAGAATGAACCTCCACGGCAGGTAAAAAATTCATGCAATATGATTATGATTATCCAACATCCAGGTGAAGAGAACTCCACGGATATTGTCTTTTCTTCGAGGGTAGATACCCAGAATGAGGTACGGATGCTGGAGGCACCCCCATCAAAAGTTTTGGAAAACGATGAACCTCTTATCGAAGGAATTGTTGAAGAAGTGAATGACAGTGACTTCGAAGATGACCATGTGAGAAACTCCCCCAAGGTTCCTTTACAACCTAGAAGAATGGATACGGAGGTTCGCGTGAAAATTGATCTGGATCCCCGGATGCCTGAAGTTAGGGAAACAACAGGTGCTGCTGGTGACACTTTGTCAATTCTAGTAGACACAACCGACCCCTCTAAGGAACTGAAGATTGGAAAACAGTTGGAACCTGAAGCTAGAGAAGCATTGACTCGTTTCTTAACAGATAACCTAGATGTTTTCGCTTGGTGTCACTCTGACATGGTGGGGATTGATCCCAGGGTGATGTGCCATCACCTTAACATTGACCCCGAAAAGATTGCTGTGAGACAAAAACGAAGGGCGATAAGTGGTGAGAGAGCTTTAGCCCTCAAAGAGGAGGTTGACAGGTTGTTAGATGCTGGCTTGGTAAGAGAATCATTCTACCCGGATTGGCTAGAGAACCCGGTGCTTGTCAAGAAACCCAATGGAAAGTGGCGAACTTGTGTAGATTTTACAGATTTGAACAAGGCGTGCCCTAAAGACAACTTCCCACTTCCGCGGATTGATCAATTGGTTGTTGCTACAGCTAGGCATGCTCTTTTGAGTTTCATGGATGCTTACTCGGGGTATAATCAGATCCCCATGTATGAACCTGATCAGGAGCATACGTCATTCATCACAGATAGAGGTTTATACTGTTATATCGGCATGCCTTTTGGATTGTTGAATGCTGGAGCTACCTACCAAAGGCTGGTTAATAGGATGTTCAAAGATCAGATAGGGAAAACTATGGAGGTCTACGTTGACGACATGCTGGTAAAATCTAAAGCTACAGCTGACCATGTGTTACACCTATCAGAAATGTTCAACATACTACGAAGGTTTAGAATGAAGCTCAACCCTCAAAAATGTGTCTTCGGTGTGGAATCAGGGAAGTTCCTAGGCTTCATTGTAAATCATCGAGGAATTGAAGCAAACCCTGCAAAGATTAAGGCCTTAATCGAGATGCGGTCTCCTCGCAACATAAAAGAGGTTCGAAGTCTTACTGGCAGGATTGCAGCTCTGAACAGGTTTGTATCTAAGTCCTCGGATAAATGCAGAGAATTCTTCGCAGCAATAAAGAAAGGAAAGAACTTCGAATGGAACTCGGAGTGTGAAGCAGCCTTTACAAAAATAAAGGAACAGTTGGGCAGTCCTCCATTACTGTCTAAACCCCTCGATGGAGAGGTCCTCATACTATACTTGGCAGTTTCAGAATACTCTATCAGCGTTGTGTTAGTCCGGGAAGAGTTGCAGGTTCAACACCCGGTTTATTACGTGAGCAAGAGGTTATTGGATGCTGAAACAAGATATTCAAATTTGGAAAAACTGGCTTACTCTTTAATCTAAGCTTCGAGAAAGCTTCGGCCTTATTTCCAGGCACATCAAATCGAGGTACGTACCTCGTTTCCTTTAAGACAGGTTTTGCATAAACCTGAAGCTTCAGGTAGGCTTATGAAATGGGCTGTGGAGTTGGGTCAGTTTGATATTGAGTACAAGCCAAGGACGGCTATAAAAGGGCAGGTATTGGCAGACTTTATGTTGGAATTTCCTCCATCTTTTGAGGTTAAAGGTGATGAGTGTATAACTGAACCTATAGCTCCGGAGGAAATGGTCGAAAATTGTGCACCCTGGTGGACACTTTACGTGGATGGAGCAGTAAATGGGAATGGGGCAGGAGCCGGTATAGTTCTCATAAGCCCGGAGGGCCACAAGCTTCAAAGCTCTATTCACTTTGGTTTTTGTGCGACCAACAATGATGCAGAGTATGAAGCTCTAATAGCTGGTTTGAAACTCGCTTTGGAAATAAAGGTGGAAAACCTGACCATCTTTAGCGACTCTATGTTGGTGGTATGGCATATTCGAGGGGGATTCTAGGCTAGAGGTCCTCGTACTGACCTCTATATGAGATACTTTCAGGAGCTGATAAGTAGGTTCAAGGAGATGAACCTTGAACAAATCCCAAGGGCTCAAAACACTGATGCTGATGCACTCGCAAAATTGGGTTCACAGAAGGAAGTAACTATGATAGGGGTCATACCCCTGGAGATTCAACTCCAGCCTAGCATCCCTAGGCTCGAGGTTATGAGCTTGGAACCTGCGACTGAGGTGTTATGGACAACACCTATTATGGAGTACATCACAAAGGGAATTGTTCCGGAAAAGAAAGAAGAGGCCAGGAGGATAAAATACCAGGCTGCAAGGTATGCTATCTATGACGGTACTTTATACAAAAGAGGATTCAACAAGCCACTTCTGAGGTGCATATCAGGTGATGAATGCGAGTATATTATGCGAGAAATCCACGAAGGTATTTGTGGCAATCATTCAGGAGGAACCTCTTTGGCGCACAAAATACTTCGCCAAGGATATTATTGGCCTACAATCCAGAAGGATGCTTACAGGTTTACTCGGGCATGTGATCGTTGTCAAAGGTTCGCGAATTTCAATAGCAATCCAGCTGTCCCGTTGAAACCCCTCACCAGCCCTTGGCCTTTCGCTGTATGGGGAATTTACCTGATTGGGGAGCTGCCTAAAGGAAAAGGGGGAGTGAAATATGTTGTGGTGGCTGTAGATTATTTTACCAAGTGGGCTGAAACTGAACCTCTGGCTACCATAACAGCTGCGAAAATAAAGGAATTCGTGTTCAGAGCAATTGTTTGCAGGTTCGGAATTCCTTACAAGCTAATTTCAGATAATGGAAAGCAATTTGACAGCAAAGAGTTGCGAAAGCTGTGTGATGACCTTGGGATTCAGAAGGGCTTCACAGCTGTTTATCACCCTCAAAGTAATGGACAAACGGAAGTTGTCAACAAGATCATTAAGCACACTTTGAAAACCAAACTGGAAGAAAGCAAGGGGTGTTGGCCCGAAGAACTCCCTATGGTTTTGTGGTCATACAACACAACACCGCAAACCACTACTGGAGAGTCACCCTTCACCTTAACCTATGTGAAAGGCATATGTATAGGCCTATTTGTAAACACCGAGGATTCTACTCAACATAAACCAAGATGTTGTAAGTAAATAATAAATACAGATGTCACAGGAATCTCAGAAGATTATATCTGTCAAGAGAATGAAGATTAAAGTCATCTACAGTCTTGAAGTAAGTCTACATTGAAAGAAGTTCAATTTATTGTTCAAGCCTCAGTGAAGTATTCAAGGAAGTGGAACTATTTAAAAGTGACAGAGATTTCAGAAGTGTGACGGGAAAAAGTACAGGTTATAGTCCTTTGTTTAAATAGAAGGAGAAAAGAATCACAGCTTAAAGTCAAGTATGAAGAACAACCATTGAAGTTTGTCGCTCATGAACCAGACATTACATGGAGTGTCAACATCAGCCAGTGGAAGTTCGTCATCAATTTTAGTGGTTCTAAGAATTAGTTTAATTCTCTTTTAATATTATTCTATAAGATAATTAATTTAATCTATGAATTAATTCTTTCAGAATTAATTCATATATTAAATTAATCAATCTAGATCTTAAGTAATTTAATGTATAAATTAATTCTCAAGAATTAATTTATTTATGAAATTATTTGAGTCATTTATTTAATTTATTTAATCAGTGAATTAATTCTAATAGAATTAATTCATTTGTTAAATCAATTAAAAGTAGAATAATTTAAATCATTTTTTTTTCCTAATTCTATTTACTACTTGTAGTACTATCAGTTTACTACTAGTAGTACTATCTTTAATAGTACTACCGATAGTACTACCAAGTCATTTGGTTAGTACTACCGATAGTACTACCAAGTGTTTTGATAGTACTGCTAGTAGAAACTATTGTATTACATTTGCAGTGGATTTGGCGCGTGGAAAAATGTTTCTGTGACTTATGTTAAGTACTACCAAGTGTGATCAAAATAACACACAGAAAGATATCAAGACAGAAATAGAAATAAAAAGTATCTCATCTCTTCTTCTGCCATTAAACGCAAGCCAACTGCAAAGCTTCATTTAATTCTTGTAATAAGTTCTAGCCATCAAAGTTATATCCAATCAACTAGAATTCAATTACTTGTACTGCTTTGACAATCTAGCGGATCATAATCCCTAGAATTTCTATCGAACTACTTTTTAGTATTCGATCCTTTTATTACAAATATAGATAAATTCATGTCGAATTTATTCTAGATTTGTTTTAACAAGAACCTTGTAATCTGTACACAGAATTGTAACACCCTTCAAGTTCAATAGAGTTTTATTTAACTTGAATCTTGTTTCATTTTATTCTGCAGATAATTTGTTATTGTAATTGTTAAATCTACATTCAATACAAATTCGATTAAACGGTACTGTTTGTATTCAACCCCCCTTCTACAAACATATCAGGACCTAACAATTGGTATCAGAGCCTTTTGATTGATATACAAATGAAAGATCCAATTGTTTTGAGATTTTTTCTTAAACTCTGAAATTTTTATTATTCCTTAAAAATCTCAAAAGATGTCTACCACACAGAAAGTGGGTACAGTCAAAATCCCCATGTTCAGCAAGGAGCATTATCCTATGTGGAAGAAGAAAATGCTCC
This sequence comes from Heracleum sosnowskyi, assembly GCA_030848705.1. NCBI lineage: Eukaryota > Viridiplantae > Streptophyta > Magnoliopsida > Apiales > Apiaceae > Heracleum > Heracleum sosnowskyi. The sequence continues at coordinate 38,528,067 of CM061243.1, read as the reverse complement.
TATTTCTTAAAGTTGTTAATGTTAAATATTTTGATGTGCTGAAGAATGGACCAAGACTCCCTATGATTATTGAGGGAGAGCTAATAGAGAATGATGTTGTTACTAGGGCTGCTAGGATGTACCCTAAGGATCCCAAGGACTACACTCCTGATGAAAAAGAGGATGTTACCTTGGATGCCTGTCTACAGTTGATACTGGTTGATTATCTTGATCCTGTCATGCATAATCATGTCCTAAACTGTGATACTGCCAAACACATTTGGAACACTATAGAGATAATCAATGAAGGGACAAAGTAAGTTAGAGAGAATAAGCTGGAAATTCTCACCTCTCAATATGAGCATTTCAGATCAAACCCTGGTGAAGGTATCTCTGAGGTTTTTGAGAGATACAACAAATTAATCAATAATCTGAATCTCAATGGGAAGCGCTACACTATCAAGGAAATTAACAAGAAGTTCCTACTTACACTTCCACGTCATTTGGAGCACATAATATCTGCCATTAAAGAAGCAAGAGATCTGGGAGAGATTTCTTTGGAAAGACTATATGGTGTTCTGAAGACCTGTGAGCTGGAGCAGATTCAACAGGATGAGTTATAAGGAACTGGGAAGATAGTTAGTACTTCTACTGCATTGGCTGCTGAAGTCCCACAGAAACTGGAAGTGAAGGCTGTTCAACCTTCCAATTCTAACATGAATGTTATTGATGCTGAATATGGATTAACATCCATTGATCAATCTGGTGGTGACTTCTATTCTTTAGAGGAACTTGATCAGCTGGAGGATGGTGATTTGGCTTTGATAGTCAGGAAGTTTGGGAAGTTCAGATTCAAAACGAATCCCAATCTTAAGTTCAGGCCCAGATTTCAGAGAGGTGGATCTTCCTCTTCAAGTAGCACAGGGGGTGGCTACAAAACTGGAACTGTGGATAGGAGCACAATCAGATGCTACAATTGCAATGAGTTGGGTCACTTTGCTACTGAATGCAGAAAGCCAAAGCAAGTGACAAGAAACACATTTGATTCTAGCAAGAAGAACAAGATTGGGAAAGCCTATGTTGCTGAAGGAAAGAGTTGGGATGACACTGACAGTGATGAAGAAGCAGGTGAGATTGGGAACCTTGCTTTAGTGGCTAAAGAGACAAGCACTTCATCTGCATACATGTCAGAGGTAAAGTTCACTGACACTGAAATGATTCGTCATCTTAGTGGTACTATTTCTTGTGCACGCACTGAAAATGATAGAATAATTCTTTTGAACACAGCTCTTGAAAAGGAAATAAAAGAATTAAAACTTGTGCATGTTAATCAGAATGAACTTACTGAGAAAATAGCATTTCTTGAGAATAGGGTTAAATGTTATATTCAACTGGAAACCATTCTCAAGGAAAAGAATAGTGAGCTGAAGACTAAAGCTAATGCTTACTTCAACTCTTGTAAGACTGCTAAAGAAATTATCAATAAACAAAGTATTGATCATACAACAGGAATAGGGTATGATTACAATGAGTCTATTGGTAAATTAAGCATAAATACCCCTAATAGAGTCAGTGCTGAAGAAAGGGGTATACCATATGTGCTTAAGGGTATTGAAACACCTTTCTTTAGAGAGTCCCAAGGAGAACCTCTGAATGAATACTCTATCATCATTGCAGAGGAGATACTTGAAGAAGATCTTGCCTGTAAAGTTGAACAGTCCAACAAGTGTGTGTCTGACAAACCAGTCAAAGTTGTTTCAACAACAGAGACTAAATCAGATATCCATAAGTTGGATCAAAACAACTGTAGAACCAACATGCCTGCTATTAATCTTTCTCATAAAGTACGTGGTGTGGTTAAGTGCATGTCTTGTGCTTTCAATGTTATGTATGCTTATTTTAATAGTAAGCATGTATCTGATAATAAGACTGCTCCACGTCAACATGTTAATAATAAGAAGCATGTTAGAGCTAAGACTACTAGTCCTCTGAAAACTAGAGTGGATCCATTTATCCCTAAGCCTACTTATAAATGTGTTTAGGCTGGCTATAAATGGAAAGGCTTTTTTGTTAAAGAGGTTTATGTAGTTAAGGTTAAAGATGTTGTTTTGCCCGACAAAGGCTAGTTCTTTAAGTATGCCGGACCCAATCAGGTTTGGGTTCCGAGGAAGGACTAATCAATTTGGTATTGCAGGGAGTTAAACAGGTAAACCGTGTTATGTGGATTCTTTACAGTGGTTGTTCAAGGCATATGACCGGAGATAGAGCCCTGCTATCAGATTTGGTTGTGAAAGCTGGCCCAGTAGTTACCTTTGGAGATAACATCAAGGGTATTATGAAAGGATATGGATGTTTGAAGTATGGAAATGTTATCATTGAAGATGTATCATTTGTGGAAGGTCTGAGGTTCAATCTTCTCAGCATCAGTCATTTCCGTGACAGAGGATATGTTGTTTCCTTTGAAAGAGAGAAGTGTCAGATCCTTCACAAGAAGAATGGAAAGCCTGCTCTACAAGGAGTAAGGAAAGGTGACTTGTTCATAGCTGATCTGCACTCGGGATCCAAAGATGAAGTTAATTGTTTTTATGCTAAAGCTTCATCAGATGAAAGTTGGCTATGGCACAAGAAGATGTCTCACCTTAACTTCAAAACCATGAACTCTTTAGTCAAGAGGGAATTGGTTAGAGGTTTGCCTCAGATGGAATTTACACAGGAAGGACTGTGTGAGGCATGTCATAAAGGAAAGTCAAAGAAAGCTTCTCACAAGGGCACTGACACATCATCAATAACTGAACCACTTCAGCTACTGCACATGGATTTGTTTGGTCCAGTTAATGTGATGTCCATGTCAAAGAAACAATATGCACTTGTGATTGTTGATGACTTTTCAAAATATACATGGGTTTTATTCCTACATTCCAAGGATGAGACCCCACACCTGGTGATTGACCATATAAAGTTGATTGAACTGGATTCTAGATTCCCTGTTAGAGCCATAAGGTCAGATAATGGTACTGAATTCAAGAATGCAATCCTAAATGACTTTTGTGCTGATAAAGAAATAACAAGACAATATTCTGCCCCTATAACTCCTCAACAAAATGGAGTAGTGGAAAGAAAGAATCGTACATTGATTGAAGCTGCAAGGACTATGTTACGTGAGTCTAAACTTCCAACGTACTTTTGGGCTGAAGCAGCGAATACAGCTTGTTATACTCAGAATCGAACTTTAATCAACAAGGACTTAATGAAGACTCCTTATGAGATTATGAACAACAAGAAACCAACTGTGAAGTACTTTCATGTATTTGGAGCAAAATGTTTTGTGCTTATAGATGACAATGTGAAACGTGGCAAGTTTGAGGCCAAGGCACAAGAAGCTATTTTTGTTGGTTATTCCAGAAGATCTTATAGAGTCTACTTGGTTGGCAGTCACATAGTAAAGGAAAGTGTCAATGTTACTTTTGATGACACTAAGCTCCCTAATATCCAAAAAGAAGACTCATCTGAAAAGCTGAAGTTTGATAACTTGCCAGACTCAGAATCAGATGATGCAGCCCCACCTGAAGTTATTGCTGGTAATGATAATAACAATGATGATAATGATCATGGTGGTGGTGGTGGAAACACTGGTAACAATGGAGATACCACCAACACTGGAGAAGAATCATCAAGGCAATCAAGCAACAACTCAAGGGGAGCAAATGAAGGATCATCTAGTCACTCACAACATCAAAGTGAATTTCAAGGCGAATCATCAAGATCAACTCTTCCAAGACAGACTGTATGGAATAGAGCTCATCCTTTTGAGCTGATCATTGGTGATCCAGTTGTTGGAGTTAAAACTAGAAGTGCAACTCAGAATGAATGTCATTATTCAGCATTTCTATCTGAAATGGAGCCAAAGAAAACTGAGGAAGCACTGACTGATCCAGATTGGGTGATTGCTATGCAAGATGAACTCAATCAGTTTGAACAACAGCAAGTCTGGAAACTGGTACCCAGGCCAAAGAACAAGAAAGTAGTTGGTACAAGATGGGTATACAGGAACAAGCTAGATGAGGATGGTATTGTTACAAGGAACAAGGCAAGACTGGTTGCACAAGGGTATTCTTAAGCTGAAGGCATTGATTATGATGAAACCTATGCACCAGTGGCTAGACTTGAGGCCATCAGGATGTTCTTAGCATTTGCAGCTTACTCTAATTTTAAAGTCTATCAAATGGATGTTAAGAGTGCATTCCTGAATGGTGAGCTTGATGAAGAAGTTTATGTGGAACAGCCCCCTGGCTTTGAAAATCAGGAGCTGCTGGACTTTGTGTACTTTCTCTTCAAGGCAATCTATGGTCTCAAACAAGCCCCAAGAAAATGGTATGACACTCTCTCTGGTTTTCTTTTAGAAAATGGTTTTGTTAGAGGTATCATAGACAAAACTCTTTTTTCAAAGAAACACAAAAGTGATATGATATTAGTCCAAGTCTATGTGGATGACATCATATTTGGGTCTACTAATGATGATCTCTGTAAGAGATTTGCTAATCTAATGCAGAGTAAGTTTGAAATGAGTATGATGGGTAAGCTGAAGTTCTTTCTTGGATTTCAAGTAAGTCAAAGGTCAAATGGTATATTTATTTGTCAATCCAAGTATCTCAAAGAACTCCTCAAGAAATATCACATGGAGGATTCAGCATCAGCAAGGACTCCATCTTCAACAGCAATCAAACTTGGAGCTTCTAACAATTCTATCAAGGTAGATGTTACAAGCTACAGAGGTATGATTGGCTCCTTACTCTATCTTACTGTAAGTAGACCAGATATTATGTATGCTACATGCTTGTGTGCAAGGTTCCAAGCGGACCCTAGAGATTTACATCTCGTTGCTGTTAAAAGAATCTTGAGATATCTTAAGGGTACACGTAACTTAGGTATCTGGTACCCTAAAGATTCTGGTTTTAATCTTGTTGGATATACAGATTCTGATTATGCAGGTAGTGTTGTGGATAGAAAGAGTACCTCTGGGAGTTGTCAATTCCTAGGAGGTAGGTTGATTTCCTGGTATAGCAAGAAACAGCAAACAGTTTCCAATTCAACAGCAGAAGCTGAATATATTGCTGCTGGAAGCTGTTGTGCTCAGATCTTATGGATTAGGAATCAATTAAAGGACTATGGCTTTGCATTAGACAAAATTCCCATTTTGTGTATAATACAAGTGCCATAGCAATCTCCAACAACCCTGTTCAGCACTCGAGAACGAAGCACATTGATATCAGGTATCATTTTATCAGAGAACATGTCATGAATGGAACTGTGGAGTTACACTTTGTACCCACAGAAGAACAAACTGCAGATATATTCACTAAATCTGTTGATGAATCCACATTTACCAGGTTAGTTGGTAAATTGGGTATGTTAAACAGTCTTAGTGATTGATAATATATCTGTTATGTTTGTCCTCAACAAAAATCATTTTCTCTTGTTGATTAATAAGTGATATTACTGTTCATTCTTGTTTGAAATTGCTTGTTTGTTAATTTAAATGTTTCTGAATATATTATTTTCTTTAAAAATATTTTTCTCATATTTTTTAAGTGGAGAAATGTATTTTTATTGAAAATATATTTATTCAGAATTATTTAGATGAGTTTCAGATTGTCAATATTGTTGTTTAAATTTTTCTGCAGGTTTATATTAATTTTATGCATTTCTCTATTATTCTGCATATTTTTCTAGGATTTATGGAATTTTCTGTGAATTTTTCTAGACTTGTATCTATTTTTTATGCATTTTTATTCATTTTCTGTAAAGTTTATTAATTCTCAGCATTTTTCTTTTTATTTAAATCTGTTTTTCGTTAGTATTACTAGTTTTGAACTAGTAGTACTATCGGTAGTACTATCCCTTGATAGTACTACTAGTTCATTTTCCTTAGTACTACCAGCATTCCTTTTATTTTTTGTTTTATTGGTTTTCTTTTTATTCATAGTACTACTAGCTTTATTTTAATAGTACTGCTAAGCCTTTTCTGTTTTTTTTGTTGTTGATAGTACTACCGTGCTTTTTGGATACTACTACTAGCTTTTTGTTTATTATTTTTTTTCTGTTTAATTCTCATAGTACTACCGCATTTTTTTTATTATTTTATTCTTTTTGTTTTATTACTGATAGTACTACCGTTCTTTTTACCTTAGTACTATTAGTTTTATTTGTTTTTACCATAGTACTATCAGTGTATTTATATCAGTTTTTTTTTGTTTTTTTATTTTTACTGAGTACTTCTACAGTTCAAGTTTTAACTTAACTGCATTTTCATTCTCTCTCGTTTATTCTTCAAGAAACGAAGCTCTGTCCATTTCTTTTTCGATTTCCAGATTCGTTTCTTGCTTGTTTTAGAATCTAAGACCATCACTAAACGGATCTATTCAAGACCTTTAATTCAAGATCTTAAAATCAAAGTTTCATCAAGTTTTAAGTTTTTGAGTTTTTTGAATTTCAAGAGTTTTTCTCTTCGTTTTTAGTGATTAAGAGGGTATTTTTGAGTTCTAAAAATAGCAGTGTGTGTGTGTTTTGTGATAAGGATTAACATACTTAAATTTGGTAATTTTTGGAGAACTTTGAAATTTTGGATTTTTAATTAATTTTAAAATCCTTAAATTCGAATTATTCATAATTATTTGAGTTTTTAATTTTCTGTGTTAATCTTTGCTTAGTAAATTATGGCTCAGAATTTTGAGGTTGTTAAAAACAATTACATTGGGTATTTTGATCCTTTGAAATGCCCGGTTGATCGTTTTCGACCTTGGATTCAGTTTTTAAATTCGCAGTGTTGTGTTAGTCGTGCTATATGTTTATCTGCTGATTTAAAGATTGAACCACTGAGATTATTGTGTTCTAGTGCTGTAATTTCTGATGATTTGAATTCTATATCTTTCACAATTGAGCACACACAGTACACTATTACTGAGGGTTTGTTTTGTGAAGTTTTTCAACTTCCTCGGGACAACTTTGATAGGACTCCTTCTGATATTGAATTAATTCATTTTTTCAACAGAATTCATTATCAAGGTCCTTTGGAGTTGCCCAAACTCAGTAAAGCTAATTTAGTATGTGAATGGGATGTCTTATTTGATACTTTAGCTAAGGTTTTCAGCAATTGTACTAAAAGCAATTTTCAAAATATTCCATCTTTGTTGCAGTACTTTGCTTATGCTATTGTGTTTAATGTTAGACTTAATATTGGTCATCTTATCTGGAGTCTTATAGTTAGGAGGGTATCTAATGCCAGGATTGATCATGATGGTGGTAGAAAAGTCAGGTGTTTCTATCCTAGATTTCTCACTATCTTAATCAATCATGTGATATCTGATGCTCACAAGGAGTTGTTTTTAAATGCTTTATTTGTTCCTTCTCCTACTTCTGCTAGTAAGTTCTATCAAAGACTCCACACTTCTCTTAAATTGAACATGACACCAGTGGTAGTCAGCCCATTCATGGCACAATTCATTAACCTTCCTACTTTTGAACCTTTTGTTCCTGATCAACAACTAGTCATTGCAGCTGGAACTTCAGAGGAACTGCCAATACAGGTAATACATCCTATCTCTGGATCATCTGGCACCTTTGCTGAAGCCCAAGTGGTTGATAGGACAGACCAAGAGGTTGTAGAACCACAATCTCTATCCCAGGTCAGAGAGCCAAACACAGTGTCTAATCCTTTAACCTCTCAACCTGGATCTGCTTTAATGTTAAGACAAAGGTCTAGTAGTGAACAAACACTGAGTGCACCCACAGCTCTGTCTCCACCACTAAAGAAAAGAAAAACCTATAGAGAGACATCTGTAAGCCCATCCATGTCCTCCCAACAGGATATGGACTTTGAAATGGCCATTGAACAGTCTCTGGAGACATCCTCTCAACAGGATGAATCTATTGAAATTCGCCATCGGGCCCTGGCAACCTGTAATGAGTCAAGCACTCTCCCATTACTCACAATGGGAGAAGACATCCAAATAGAAGAAACTCAGGACACGTTGTTAGGAGAGCACTTAAGATCTGAAACAGTGTCTACCATTGTCACGGTAGAAGTGCCTTCACAGGCATCGGAGGGAAAATCTGATTCTTTGCCACTTTTAATAGAATCATTTTCTCCCCTCCCAGAGGGAACATCTCTGGCTCCCCTAAGGGATTTTTCACTCACAGTTTTTACTGGAGAAAGTGAAAGGCAACCAGGTGAGTCTGTCTCTGAAGCAATTCAGTATACAATGTCAAATATTTTGACAGACTCAACCAGAGATCGGGATTTGCGAACTCCCATTGCACCACCACTGACCTCTCTTGAAGGGGCTAGGGTGATTTCTATTGCAGGTACTCAATCTGATAACTTGGAAAGACAGCTAGTGATTAGAGATCAAAATCAAACAGAGAGTGATACACAAGCACGTGAGTTGAGTGAAACACCACTGAGAGAAATTGAAGTGAGTGCACACACTGACACAAACACTGCTTCTTTGTTAGCTCAGATAGCTGCTCTACAGAAACAACTGCAAGAAACCCAGGCTGAGAAGAACATTCTTAAAGCACAAGTGGTTGAACGGTCTTCTTCTTCCACCTCTGTAACAAATCAGCTGGGAACAATTAAAGATGATATTGAAGGTTTGAAGACTTCTCTCCTACCAAAGATCAATGTTGTTCAGCAATCTCAAGTACTTTTGGCTTCGGACGTCTCTGATCTTACAACGTCAAATGTTGATCAGTTTGCTGCCATTACTGCTCAAGTGGATTTTATTCAGCAAACTGTTGATGAAAATCAATGGTTTAATGATCAAATATTCTCTAAAATTGAAGGTGGAATGGAGCATCTGAACGAAGGGATGAGGCATCTGTACTATACGATAAAGAATTCACATCAACCTACAGCTGAACAAAGAACATTCTTTGAGGGAGATGATGATGCTGATCATGGAGGAGATAGGGAAGAAAGTAGAAAAAGAGGAGAAATAAGGGGAACAACTGAGGTGAATCCTAGAACTTCTAAAGTTCAAACTGTAGAGGATTTGTAACACCCCCAGATCCGGGGTCAGGAATCTGGGTTGTCACGCTCCATCAATGATACAATACCTGCATTACTTACAATATTCTCATAATACAACTCCAAAGACCCCAATCACTTACGCGCACACACACAAGTTATAGCCTTGGAAATGAGCAACAATAATCAACATTTGTTATTACAACCCAAATGAACTATCCTGGATCTCATCTATTATTTACAACCTCTACCTGAAGTTACAATAATAGAACTCACAATTCTATACAAGGTTTAGTAATACAAACCCACTCAAAATAATTCTCACTAATTCAAGCTGCAATTATTCTGCTCACACCGACAGTATCCATCCTGCATCAACTAACTCCAGGGTGGTCTCTCCATTCCCTTGCTCTTGTAACACGAGGTGGATTCGGCAATGTTTTCCTCATGCTGAAATATTTAATAAAGCAAGAATGAGCTAATAGTGCTCAGCAAGAATTCTATTCCAGTTTAAATCTTTAAACCTTTTAGGGAGATAATCCATATGGGATCAAAGCTTTTATCACTACTAGGGTCTAACCCCAAAATAGTATACCGTTTAAAATACCTTATGACTTATAATCATACTCATATACTCTTCGTAATCATTTGGAAATCATTGGTATCAGTATGATAAACCAAGTCTCAACCATATTTTTTTAAAATAGATATTAATATTGGAATCAAGGCTTAAAGCCTATCCATTTGTAATAACCCCAAATTTTGGACTTAGTTAAAAAAAAATTATTTGATGAATAGTAAAATCCTGATGAATAGTAAATTTCTGAACCGAAAAAGAGTTTCAGACCACCCTATGTACAAGTCGGGATAATGAACTTTCAAAGTCGTATTAGTGATCTACTATGAAAATGAAGGAATGCAGAAGCTGTCAGAATCAGAAGAATGGCATGTTCTGTTTTCTCCGAAATTTCACCAATAACGGACGGATTAATCATCATTTGAGAATATTGGAAGATTTAATTTATCAATTCCATGGATATGGATTTAATAAAAGAATTTGTAATGTCAAGTACGTTTACGGTAAACTACTTCGATAGAACACTTAAAAAACCCTGTGAACAATCTACGAGACTAAGCGGTGATGGAACAATGCGACACTTACAGGATTAAAAATAGATGTGGAAGTAACATGTAACAATATAAATACAAGGAATGCACAATTGGATCATCCGTGTGAAAGGGAACAAACCAGTAAAGCTACTTTATTCCAAACCCTTGCATGCTTGACACATGTCTTGATGACAAGACAAAAAGACAATGACTCACCACTTTTAATACAAAATATCATTTCTATCAACAAATCAACCAAGGAAGAAAAGCAAGAACTCTCCCCCATTTTTCTTCCTAGATTTCTGCTCAGCTTGCACAAGGAGAAAAGAAAAATTCGTAACTCCAAATCTACTTTCCTAAAATCACCAAATTTTAACCATAGCTTCTCCACTCCATGGGTAACATTCGTCCAAAATTACATCGTCAACAAAGGAGTGTAGCCTATCCAAATCTCTTCCCCAAGTTGGAGAACCCAATCTGTCCAGTTTCTGTTCAGCGGAAAGATGGGGCTCAAAACCCTAGCTAGGAAGCTTCAAATTTGACGATCTATAACTCAAAAGAAATCTTATGAACAGCACAAGGTCTGGTAAAAATCTTAGCACCAAACTCTTATTTTTCGATATGTTATGGATTTTACAAGATGAGGATGAATAGTGATTTCAAGAACTAACTTCTTTGATCTTAAACTCTAGGCTTTCAAAGGATCACCCAAGGCTTGATTAGAGGTTATAAGTGATTGTTAATGTCTCTCAAGCTCTAAGGAAGGTATAAAAACCTCTGCCCCTTTTTGTTTATATGAGTTTTATGGTTGAAATAATGATTAGAGTCGTTATTCGTGTTATCGTTAAGATCCGTGAATCTTAAGTTCGATTTGAGGATGAATGATTTTGTGAAGCTTGATTTAGTGTGTGATAATGTTTAGGGGCTGTTTTGGATGTGTTGATGAAGTATAATGGTTGTTGGTTTGGTTTGGTTGATGTTGGGATTGATTATAAATTTTGGGATCGTTAAAACATAGCCGTTATAATGTCCGATTTTCGATAACTCTAAAAACTGCCTAGAATCCGAAAACCTAACTGCCTCTTTTGGTTCAATGATGAACATGAGTGTGTAGGCCCTGTTTCCTAGTTTGTTTTAGCGAAATAATCGTATCGTTTCGATTTACGGTTTAGGAGAAGCGTCCGTTTTAGTGAAAGCGGTTTCGCGTAACTAAGTAGTTCATTGCATGAACTTTGAGATAGTGATCAAACCCCTTAACGACTTATTGGAATGTGAAACTTTGTGATAACATGCTAGGTATGTTTAGGAAGACCCTCGAAAAGATTTCGTGCTAAAAGGATTAAATCTCAATTTTATAAAAATGCGTGAGCGAGCATGCTCGAGTAGAGGATCTTAAGGAGTTAACTTGAAAATGGACTTGTACTTGAGTTAGTATATACTTAGTACGGTGAAAGCGTTTAATTTATTAATCTTGAACCTTGTGTTGATTCTAGATTACTGGACCAACCTGAGAATTATTGCTACTTCGGGATTTCCAGGCAAGTTTTCTCATTCCATGCTGTATTTTAAAGTACCATATTCTGATGTATGCATATAATAGATGCAAGTTTCTAAAACTATACTTTGAAGTATTGACTATATAATACTGCTTTTGCCATGTATAAATTTGGACAGTTTTGCGGTATATCTTATTTCTTGTTGGAATAGATTTGACCTTTGGATTATATAAAATCTTTTGAGTTAAGTAGTTATGAACCGGTTTACTTGGTAGCTCTAAATATAAGAGCATATTCATTATTTTCGACTCTAAATCGGGAGTCGGTATTTTGAGATATGTAGATAGTCGTGGAAACCCGGAGGGATTCCATCGGCAGAATACTATGTACTTTGAGGATTGTTATTCGAGTATGATATCATTCAAGGAATGATATTTGCTTACTATATCTTTCAAGGAATGTTATTTGAGTATTATCTCAGTCGAGAAATACTATTTGAAGACTATTTCCGTTATATATGCTAATGGAAGGCATAACTGTTTTCGAAAGTATATTGTGATACTTTTTTTATGATTTGATTATGAAAGATTATTTTTCCGATAAAGATATCGGGTAACTGTTATTCGATAATTATTTATTTAATGAATATTATTTTAAATATTCATTCGAGGTTTATTTATTTAATGAATATTATTTTAAATATTCATTCGAGGTTATTTATTTAATGAATATTATTTTGAATATTCATTCCAGGTTTATTTATTTAATGAATATTATTTTGAATGTTCATTTAATCCTTAGTTATTTAATGAATATTATTTTGAATATTCATTCAATCATTATTTATTTAATGAATATTATTTTTGAATATTCGTTTAAAGTTTATTTATTTAATAAATATTATTCGATTATTTATTAAATACTTTTAACACGTTTTAAAATGAGTAATATTATTTAAAGTTTATCATCGACCTTCAATAATTATGAAGGATATTCTAAAATGTATTATTAATTATTTTAAATCAAAAAGAGGTTCCCAAAACACTGTTTTTCCATTTGAATTTGTCTTTTAAGAGGATTTAAATGCTCGCTCAACTATCAAAAATATGGGAAACCTGATTCAAGTGACTGCTACTCATTTTAAACTCTCAACTCAAAACTGTCAGGGGACAGATTCTTTCTCGGAGTAATTTAATTGCTGCAAGTCAAATATTGTTTTACTACCTCAACGCTCGAGGGGTAAATTCATGGAACAAGTTGATATCCATTAACAAGCAATAGCTTGGGAAATATTGGAGAATCTTCATTTCCAACCTAGATATAACTACTTAGTGGAGTCGTATCAACAAGTATTACACTTGGGGAAAGGAGGACGATCTTTACGTTTCAGAGTCATGGATTTCATCTGAACTAAGAGTGGTGTAAGTGGTCTAGTTGCGCCGACCCATCCATTTTATTGCCCCAAATGGGCCGGGAGATCCCGGAAGGCGGTAGACAATGTCAGGCCGTCGTGATTCTTCCATCTACATGTAGAAAACATATTTTGTTGTACAACCTGCTACTGATCATAGTAAGGTTGGTACAGCGGGCGCGGTAGCAACTCCCGTATTAGTTCATCATCCAATTTGGGAATATTCCTGCAACATGTATTGGGGAGAAGAACCGATCATGTTGATAGGGGGTCGAAAAGTGTTCAAAGAAAATGAAGTTGAAATAAATCCTTGTAACTTCATCTTTTATTTTATGAGTTATGACTCTGATTAAAACTTACTCAGATTATATATGCATAAGTGGATTTTGGGTTAAGGAAACATTATATTAATTTTCCTCGTAACTTCATCCTTTATGTTATACTAGTCTCTTATCCGTTTAATGCATAGCATGTGGTTATAAAGATATTTTCGAACTGTATATATGTTGAGAAGGTATTTAAGATATACAGTATATTGAACTGTATAGTATTTTGAATCAATGGATAGGCTTTAAGCCTTGATTCCAATATTAATATCTATTTTAGAAAGATATGTTTGAGACTTGGTTTATCATACTGATACCAAGGATTTCCAAATGATTACGAAGAGTATATAAGTATGATTATAAGTCATACGGTGTTTTGAACGGTATACTATTTTGGGGTTAGACCCTAGTAGTGTTAAAAACTTTGATCCCATATGGATTATCTTCCAAAAAGGTTTAAAGATTTAAACTGGGATAGATTTCTTGCTGAGCACTATTAGCTCATTCTTGCTTTATTAAATATTTCAGCATGAGGAAAACATTGCCGAATCCACCTCGTGTTACAAGAGCAAGGGAATGGAGAGACCACCCTGGAGTTAGTTGATGCAGGATGGATACTGTCGGTGTGAGCAGAATAGTTGCAGCTTGAATTAGTGAGAATTATTTTGAGTGGGTTTGTATTACGAAACCTTGTATAGAATTGTGAGGTCTATTATTGTAACTTCGGGTAGATGTTGTAAATAATAGATGAGATCCGGGATAGTTCATTTGGATTGTGCGTAAGTGATTGGGGTCTTTGGAGTTGTATTATAAGAATATTGTAAGTAATGCAGGTATTGTATCATTGATGGAGCGTGACAACCCAGCTTCCTGACCCCGGATCTGGGGTGTTACACCATTGATTCAAAATACTATACAGTTCAATATACTGTATATCTTAAATACCTTCTCAACATATATATAGTTCGAAAATATCTTTATAACCACATGATATGCATTAAACGGACAAAATACTAGTATAGCATGAAAGATGGAGTTACGAGGAAAATTATTATAATGAGTCCGTAACCCAAAATCCACTTGTACATATATAATCTGAGTAAGGTTTTATCAGAGTCATAACTCATAAAATAAAAGATGAAGTTACAAGGATTTATTGTAACTACAGTTTAATAACAACAATTACCCAATCACTCTTTCAACAATCAACATCAGCCTCCAAGCTGTTTCAATATCAATCAATCTTAACAGTTCAATCTGTTGTAGAGATAACACAATTACTTACTCTATTTATTAACAGCATTTATCTGAAACAATTCACTTTTAAAATATTTTCATTATTATCTTATCCGGGGGACTGGGACTTTCAAGCCACTGGATATGATTAAACGATGATCAGTCGCTTCAATCATGTCCTTCCGAGGGACCTTTTTACTACTAGTAGATGGACAAGAACACTTTCCGAACTTGACCAGGCCAAGAACACTTTTCGAACCTGACCATGACAAGAACGACTTTTCGAACTTGTCTTGATGATGCAAGAACACTTTTCGAACATGTCAATCATCCTTTGGCAGCACATGGGCCAGAAATAAAATGGCTGGACCGACTAGATACGGTCACTTACGCAGGATTATCGCATATCCGGTATTCTCAATCCGCAGTAACGACATTCAAGTCGACCGTAATCTAGTTGCAATAGTACACTGACCAATCCGGTCACATCTGTTAGGGCATCATATACAATGATCACTGCACTAACAAGTCCCCTTAATAACAGGAAAAATCTTTACTCATATAATGTTCGAAGGAACAATCTTCGAACTATGATAACTATTACCAACAAAATACTTAGTTCATCTCCGTATCATTCATTTGAGTCCACTTCACTTAATTACACTTCCCTATTCTAGGGATTCACAAGTCCTTATACGTATATATTACTTAGGGTAGCCATGCCTACCTCAAAATATTCCTCAACTCATATTTAGTTTATGCATATATATATATATATATATATATATATATATATATATAAGCATATACACTTTATCACGAGCAATAATACAGCTTAGAATATCCTTCGTAAATATTGAAGGTCAAGGATAAACTCTAAATAATATAACTCATTTTTAAAACGGGTTAAAAGTATTTAATAAATAATCGAATAATATTTATTAAATAATTAAACCTTAAACGAATCTTCGAAAATAATATTCATTAAGTAAATAATGATTAAATGAATATTCAAAAATAATATTCATTACATAAATAAGGATCAAATGAATATTCAAAAATAATATTCATTAAATAAATAAACCTCAAATGAATATTCAAAAATAATATTCATTAAATAAATAAACCTTAAATGAATATTCAAAAATAATATTCATTAAATAAATAATCATCGAATAACAGTTACCCGATATCTTTATCGGAAAATAATCTTTCATAATCAAATCATAAATCAAGTATCACAATATACTTTCGAAAACAGTTATGCCTTCCATTAGCATATATAACAGAAATAGTATTCAAATAGTATTTCTCGACTGAGATAATACTCAAATAACATTCCTTGAAAGATATAGTATTCTGCCGATGGAATCCCTCCGGGTTTCCACGGCTATCTACATATTTCAAAATACCGACTCCCGATCTAGAGTCGAAAACAATGAATATGCTCTTATATTTAGAGCTACCAGGTAAACCGGTTCATAACTACTTAACTCAAAAGATTTTATATATTCCAAAGGTCAAATCCATTTCAACAAGAAATAAGATATATCGCAAAACTGTCCAATGTTATACATGGTAGAAGCAGTATTATATAGTCAATACTTCAAAGTATAGATTTAGAAACTTTCATGCATCTATCATATGCATATAGTTCATCAAAATATTATAACTTAAAATAAAGCATGGAATGAGAAAACTTGCCTGGAAATCCCGAAGTAACAATAAGTATCAGGTTGGTCCAGTAATCTAGAATCAACACAAGGTTCAAGATTAATAACTTAAACGCTTTCACCATACTAAGTATACACTAACTCAAGTACAAGTCCATTTTCAAGTTAACTCCTTAAGATCCTCTACTCGAGCATGCTCGCTCACGCATTTTTATAAAATTGAGATTTAATCCTTTTAGCACGAAATCTTTTCGAGAGTCTTCCTAAACGTACCTAGCATGTTAACACAAAGTTTCAAATTCTAATAAGTCGCTTAAGGGGTTTGATCACTATCTCAAAGTTCATGCATTGAACCACTTAGTTACGCGAAACCGCTTTCACTAAAACGGACATTTCTCTTAAACCGTAAATCGTAACGACACGATTATTTCGCTAAAACAATCTAGGAAACAAGGCCTACATGTTCATGGTCAGAAACTTCATTTTCATGCCCTTTAATGTAACCGTGATTTCTGCCTAAACTATCTAAGGAAATTTCGGCATGGTAACGGCGCTTATACGCGATTCCCGTGTTTTTAAACACTTCAAACAACCACCAATCAACAATCAACCAACCAAACCAACAACCATTATACTTCATCAACACATCCAAAACAGCCCCTAAACATTATCATACACTAAATGTAATAACCCAAATTTTTGAAAAAAATTAAAACTTTTCTTATTATGATAAAGTACAATAGTGAATAGTGAATTTGGTGGATGAATAGTGATTTTGAGGATTAACAAAGTTTTTCATGGCACCTATGTACGAGACGTGGTGTGGATATTCTGAAGTCATATTAGTGATCTACGGAGTAAATAAGTGAATGTAAAGACGATCGGAATTCAGAAATTCCAAATTTTATTTTGATGAAGTATTTGACCGGGCAGCGAATTATATATTATTATATTCAAGAAATGAGATATTAAAATTGAGGATTTGAGGATTTAATATTTTGGAATTTTATTAGTTTATTAAAGTCGATTTAAGGATTCGATTATTGGAATGAATAGTGAATAGTTACTATTCACTGCGAGAATCGCGTAGAGTTTTATTCGCTCATTTTGGGAAATATTTCGAATCGTTTCAAGAGGAACAAGGCAACATTTACAGGATTGAATATAGACATGGAAGTAACATGTAACAAGATTAATTCGAGGGATGCAACGTTTGGATCATCCATGTGAAAAGAAATGAACTAGTAAAGCTGCTTTGCCACCATGACCCTCCAGTGCTTGACACGTGTCCTGCTTTGCCACCATGATATCTCATGGATCAACATGTGTCCTGATGATAAGGCTTAATGCTGATGACTCACCAAAACAAAGACTTGACCACAAAATATCATTTCAATCATCAAAACAACCAAAAGTAAAACCATTCCATTTTTCTTCATTTTCGGCAAAAGTAAAACTGCCGAATTATAAATTTCATACCTCCTTCATTTCTTGGTGGCAAATGGCGATCTATAGCTTGTTGGAAAGGTCTTGAGATAACCTACATTTCCTATTTCACAAGTTGCTTCCATTTGAGCAAGGTAAGACCTTCATGTTTCCAGTTCTTTGAACCGGTGTATAGTAACTCCGAGAATTCATAACTTGTTCTTGATTTTCTTTTGCAAGTTTAAGGATGATAACCATGGATAAAGACTTTCTTAAGGCTTACCAGCTCGTGTGGTGTGTTTAAGGATTCAAGGAAGGTATAAACCTCTGCCCCTTTTGTTTATATGAGTTTTGAAATGGTTTTGATGTTTATGTAAAGTTAAGAGCATGATTAAGTAATTAGATGAATTGTTGGTTGAGTTTGGAGGATGGGTTATGAATTTGTTGTGATTATTCATGGAGGATTTGACTGAGTGGAGGGTGTATAAGGTGGATGGTGAGTTTGGGATTGATTGGTATTGATTTGGTGGTGTTTTGGAAATGGAAAACGTTACGATTACAGCCGTCGTAATGTCCATTTGATTCAAGACTGTTTTGAGCAAGTATTACGAACTGGTCTTGGAATATTTTTGAACAACACTGACCATGAACATGTAGGTCTTGTTTTAAGGTTTGTTTTGGTATAAAGATCATGTCTATACGATTTACGGTTTAGGAGAAAAGTGAGTTTTAGTAAACGTCGTTTGGAGGAACAACCCCTCTCTGGTCAGTCACTTTGAGGCTGTATTTGGATCACTTAGAAGCCACATTAAAATGTGAAACTTTGAGGAATAATACTAGAGACAGTTAGGAAGTCTCACAAAAAATATTCGCATTAAAAAGATTATTTTTCGATTTTATAAAAATGCGACAGCAGAGGTTGCGCAAGTGAAAACCACTAAGAACATGACTTAGAAACCAATGTTGTAAATGGTTAAGTATAACTTGTATTCGAGGATCGATTTCGGACTAAACCTACGACTTAAGTAATTGTCGATTAACATGGACTTAGTATGAGCCTATAACGAGCTAGTAATGCCTTGGTTGTGTTTCGCTTACGTGTTTAAGCATTGAGTACAAGTGGATTATCCAGGGGATTAATCGTACGTTTTCTTTGACTTTGTCTAGATTGTCCGGCATCGTCGCGAACCCCTATCACTTCTCGAGCATCAGGCAAGTTTACTAAACCTTACTCTATTATTCAGAGTATGTATATTTTCCTATGTTCAATACTTGTGTATTCCCAATTTATATACCAAATCTTTGTTGCAAGTATTGTGGCAAGTTTTCTAAATCTATACTTTGAAGTATTGATTATATATTACTGCTTTTGCCATGTGTGGAGTTATATAGTTTTGCGATATATGTTATATATTGTATAAAATAGAGTTTGATTTTGGTTTATATATGAGCCTTGAGATAAAGTAGTTATAAACCGGTGCACCTTGTAGCTCTATAGATAAGAGCAGGTTTATTGTTTCGACTCTAGACCGGGAGTCGATATTTTGAGATATGTAGATAGCCGTGGAAACCCGGAGGGATTCCATCGGCAGAATACTATGTGTTTTGAGGAATGTTATTTGAGTATTATCTCGGTCGAGAAATACTATTTGAATACTATTTCAGTTATATATGCAAATGAGAAGTATACGTGTGTTATTGCATACTTGTCTTCGAATTGCTATGTATAGCAATGCTTGAGGTTATGACTTGAAGTTGGGGCTTATGAGTTAGATATGGGATATCAGCTATAAGCCAGGATTTTATATTTGCCCTAGGATAAGGGCGGGTGATTTTCTCTAAGATTAGAAGTAATTATATTTCGGTATATGTTAAAGGTTATTTTCCGATAAAGATATCGGGTGACTGTTATTCGAGGATTAATTATTTTATTTAAGGAATATTATTTATTAAAATTCATTTGAGGATTTTCGACTTACAGAATATTATTTCAGATATTCATTTGAGGTTTACTTAAGCGAAGAATATTATTGTGAATATTATCTGAGGATTATCTAATGAATATTATTTTGAATGTTCATTTGAAGATTATTTATTTATTTAATTAATATTATTTTTGAATATTCATTTGAGGATTATTTATTAATGAATATTATTTATGAATATTCATTTGAGGATTATTGACTTAAAGTATATTATTTATGAATATTCATTTGGGGATTATTGACTTGAAGTATATTATTGTGAATGTCCATTTATGGATCATTTATTTAATGAATATTGTTTTATTATTCATTCGAAGTTTATTTATTTAATGAATATTATTATTCATTCAAGGTTTAATTATTGAATATTCATTCGAGGATTATTTATTTAATTAATGAATATTAGTTTTGAATATTCGTTTAAGGTTACTGATTTAATAAATATTGTTAAGTATTTTCAAATCAAAAAGAGGTTCCCAAAACAATATTTTTCCATTTAAATCTGTCTTTTAAAGAGGATTTAAATGTTCGCTCAACTATCGAAAATATGGGAAACCTGATTTAAGTAACTGCTATTCATTTTAAACTCTCAACTCAAAACTGTCAGGGGACAGATATTTTCTCGAAGCAATTTAGTTGCTGCAAGTCAAATATTGTGTACCACCTCAACGCTCGAGGGGTAAATTTCTGGAACAAGTCGATATCCATTAACAAGCATCGCTTGGGAAATATTGGAGAATCTTCCTTTCCAACCTAGATATAGCTACTGAGTGGAGTCGTATCAACAAGTATTACACTTGGGGAAAGGAAGACGATCTTTACGTTTCAGAGTCATGGATTTCATCTGAACTAGGAGCATGTGTAAGAGGTCGAGTCGCGCCGATCCATCACTTTATTGCCCCAAATGGGCCGGGAGATCCAGAAAGGCGGTAGACAATGTCAGGCTGTCGTGATACTTCCATCTACATGTAGAAAACATATATTTTGTTGTACAACCTGCTACTGATCATAGTAAGGTTGGTACGACGGGCGCGGAGAAGGCTCCAGTATTGGTTCATCATCCATTTTGGATAATTCTGCAACATGTACTGAAAGGGACCACGGATGACTCCATTGGTACAGGTTTACCGATCATGTTAGCAGAGGGATTCTGCAGCATGTATTGAAAGGGACCAAGGATGACACCGTGGTACAGGTTTACCGGTCATGTTGGCAGGGGTCGAAAAGTGTTCAAAATAAAGTTACAATAATTCCTTGCAACTTCATCTGTTATGAGTTATGACTCTGATAATATATGCATAACGGGTTTTGGATTACGGAGATATTATATTAATTTTCCTCGTAACTTCATCTTTTATATCATTTGACTCTGTGGATACCTTACATAACATGTGTTATGGTAAGGGAGTTGTTCATACTGAATCACCTTATAACTTCATCTTTTAAGTTATATGTTGATATTCTGCTTATATAGCAGATATTTTTCGGAAAGGTTATATTTGGTTTACTTTGAAACCTCATCTTTTATACTAGAAATTTGTTCATAATATAGCAAAAGTTTGCAGAAATATTATGAAATGATATTTGAAATACAATAATGGTACTGTTTTTGGTAATACATTCCGATAAGGAAATAATTTCAGTATCGAGATATTTTGACAAATTATTGTCTTATACCCGCTTTATTCTGGGTTGAGTTAAAGGTAGGATTATGCCATACTTTTATTACCTTGCTGAGCTATCGCTCACTCTTGCTATTGTTTTATATATATTGTATAGCATCGAAGCAGGATGCCAATGGGTCGGCACATACCCCGCAAGGCGTTTCCATAAACAGTTTCTAGCAGTGATCCCGAAGAGTAGTGCGAACCAATCGAATCAGGCTACAACTTTTGGTATTCAACTTATGTATAGATATGAATGGTATGAGAGGATTGTGAGCATCAGAAGGCTAAATTGGTAATGTAACATTACTTAGAAATTGTATCAGTGACAGATTCAAAAGACATTTGGGTATTGTAATAAAAATTATTTATTCCGCAGTTGTTGTATCGTGTCGTTTCTGAGACTCTAACCTGTGTGTGTGTGTGTGTGTGTGTGTGTGAGAGAGACATATATTGTGGGGTCATGAGCAGGTGAATTATGAACGGTGTGAGTAATACAGGTAAGACAAGGAGTAAATGGATCGTGACTACTCTAAATCCCTGACCCCGGATATGGGGCTGTTACACAGCCAACTTTGATGATTGGGAAGATGAAGCTGAATTATATACACCTGACCCTTTGTTTCAAAAGGAGTTGAAGAAGCAGCAATCAGAGTTAAGGAGAAAGGAGGATGAGAATGCTAAGGTCTCCGACATCATATCTCAAAAGCTAAAGATTCAAAAGGCTGAACATGAAGACAAACAACGTCTTCATAGTATTCATGTCAAAGAAAGGAGATTGGATGTAAGGATGAAGCAAGGAAGCAAATGGGATAAGGCAAGGGAGATGTTTGATATCCCTAAAAGAGGCACAAACAATGATGCTACTTTTCTGAAGAGATCAGAACTGTTAATCCGGACAACTCATTATACATGAAGGCGTTGAAGGAAGATATCCTGAGGATTACATCTGCATTTGATCAAGTAAGGCAAGAACTGTTTATCTATGTGTCAAGTGCTCTTGAAGGGTCATTCATTGTTTCTCTTGAACTACTCCAAAGAAGATCTCTCTCTGAACTGTGGATTCTAATGAGTAAGGTAAAGAGATCTTCTTGCTTGAACGAGCTTCTGTATGACCGGCTGAGAGATTCTGCTATGAAGGCCAGCCCTCAAGTTGTACACTTTCCTTATGAAGTCAAAATCTACAGAGGTACAACTTTGGAGACTGTAAGGCTGGATCCTGATTCCATGAAGTTACAGACTGCTATGCAACTGGTGAAGTTGGAGAATCTTCTGAGAACTTCTGGGTTTGCTTCTGTAGAGAAGTCTGAAGTTGCTGATATGATTTCAGACTACTGCACGGAGAAAGTTCCAAGGTATGCTCAGATGAAGAACAGATTGAAGAAGATCACCACTCAACCAGTAATGCCAAGTGGTGTGGTTTCTGAAAGTGATCGTGTCCTTGACAAAGACCTCTTAACCACATTGCAAGATGCTGAAGAAGGGGAGATTAGAGATTAAGGCATGATGTAGTTAGCTCATTTGTAAATGTTATATGTTTAGAGCTAGGTAAATCAAGATAGGCAAATGTATTCATATGTTCAGTCTAGAGGAACATTTATCTTGTATTTATCTTTACTGTTTGAATCTGGAACTTGTTATATTTAATCCAGAACTTTTTATTATTTTCTTGGCTCTTAAAAGTCTTATCTTTTCTTGTTTTAGTTGAGTTATCCTCTAGAGATATTTGATTGTTATTGTCTAACAAACAAATAGGGGAGATTGAAAGGCATATGTATAGGCCTATTTGTAAACACCGAGGATTCTACTCAACATAAACCAAGATGTTGTAAGTAAATAATAAATACAGATGTCACAGGAATCTCAGAAGATTATATTTGTCAAGAGAATGAAGATTAAAGTCATCTACAGTCTTGAAGTAAGTCTACATTGAAAGAAGTTCAATTTATTGTTCAAGCCTCAGTGAAGTATTCAAGGAAGTGGAACTATTTAAAAGTGACAGAGATTTCAGAAGTGTGACGGGAAAAAGTACAGGTTACAGTCCTTTGTTTAAATAGAAGGAGAAAAGAATCACAGCTTAAAATCAAGTATGAAGAACAACCATTAAAGTTTGTCGCTCATGAACCAGACATTACATGGAGTGTCAACGTCAGCCAGTGGAAGTTCGTCATCAATTTTAGTGGTTCTAAGAATTAGTTTAATTCTCTTTTAAAATTATTCTATAAGATAATTAATTTAATCTATGAATTAATTCTTTCAGAATTAATTCATATATTAAATTAATCAATCTAGATCTTAAGTAATTTAATGTATAAATTAATTCTCAAGAATTAATTTATTTATGAAATTATTTGAGTCATTTATTTAATTTATTTAATCAGTGAATTAATTCTAATAGAATTAATTCATTTGTTAAATCAATTAAAAGTAGAATAATTTAAATCAGTTTTTTTTCCTAATTCTATTTACTACTTGTAGTACTATCAGTTTACTACTAGTAGTACTATCTTTAATAGTACTACCGATAGTTCTACCAAGTCATTTGGTTAGTACTACCGATAGTACTACCAAGTGTTTTGATAGTACTGCTAGTAGAAACTATTGTATTACATTTGCAGTGGATTTGGCGCGTGGAAAAATGTTTCTGTGACTTATGTTAAGTACTACCAAGTGTGATCAAAATAACACACAGAAAGATATCAAGACAGAAATAGAAAGAAAAAGTATCTCATCTCTTCTTCTGCCATTAAACGCAAGCCAACTGCAAAGCTTCATTTAATTCTTGTAATAAGTTCTAGCCATCAAAGTTATATCCAATCAACTAGAATTCAATTACTTGTACTGCTTTGACAATCTAGCGGATCATAATCCCTAGAATTTCTATCGAACTACTTTTTAGTATTCGATCCTTTTATTACAAATATAGATAAATTCATGTCGAATTTATTCTAGATTTGTTTTAACAAGAACCTTGTAATCTGTACACAAAATTGTAACACCCTTCAAGTTCAAGAGAGTTTTATTTAACTTGAATCTTGTTTCATTTTATTCCGCAGATAATTTGTTATTGTAATTGTTAAATCTACATTCAATACAAATTTGATTAAACGGTACTGTTTGTATTCAACCCCCCTTCTACAAACATATCAGGACCTAACACTATGGTTGTGAAGCAATGGTGCCCGTGGAAATTGGGGCCGGATCATTCAGAAGGGATAACTATGATCCTGGGAATAATGAGGTAAATCATCGATTGTACTTAGATTTTGTAGAGGAGGTTTGAGCTACTGCGCAACTGAAGCTAGCTGCTTATCAACAGCGTACTCGGAAGTACTTTGACGGCAAGGTTGGTGCTCGTCCATTGAAGGTTGGCGATTTGGTTTTAAGGAGGATGATGCCCAATATGAAGGTTCATGGTCATGGTGTATTCAGTGCAAATTGGGAGGGTCCTTACCTCATAAAAGTTGTCCTTTGGGAAGGTACCTACCATCTCACGGATCTGGATGGAAAGCTCATTCCAAGGGCATGGAATGGCGAACATCTTAAGAAATATTACCAGTAAATCATCAGGTACTATTTCTGTAGGCCTCTTTCAGGCATAAGAATAATAAAAGCGGTTTTTAGTTGTAACTGCCATGCTTAGGTATAGCTTCATAATTGTTGGTCTCAGCTTTACAGCTGTTCTGCTCGGCTTCAAAAGCACTTTGTTTCAGGTTCATAATAAGACGTTTTCACTTGTTCTCTGAGCACTCGGGGGGTAGTGTATGCACACCCTACCTATTGGATGTCTTTTGACAGATTTTTACAATTTTAATGAAACCTTTATTTATGGTTCATATGGCAGTTCTTACTTGAATGTTTCGTTATTTTTTATGCGCTTACTGTAGGAATTACATGTGGATAAAGATTCGATGCATGATTATCTTTGTTTAGTTCTTCACCATAAACGAGTATATGATAAAGAACTGGGGGGTAGTGGATATACTATGCACAGGTTTAAATTACTAAATTTTGAAAATTTATTATTGGATTGGATTTAATATTATTGGATTGGATTTGATATTATTGGATTGGATTTAATTTTATTGGATTGGATTTGATATTATTGGATTGGATTTAATATTATTGGAATAGATTTAATTGAATTGAAAATTCACACTCATGGATTATGAGGTGAAGGTTAAGACTTATGGATTATAAGTCACAGGCTCATGCTTCCACCAGAGGACTGGTCTAATGAAGCCTCTGTTTGATATTGTTGTAAAACAAATAAAGCTTATTACAGCTCATAGAAGCCATAGGGATACTAGGCATAAACACTACGGTAAAATGTGGGAGCCAAACACAGGCCACACTCGGGTTTAAAACTCCTTGCACGATTACGAGATAAAACATTAAAAAGGTCAAAACTACACTAGGGAGGTTCAAGGTTGGCGAACCCCTGAAGTTGTAGCACGGGTTAAGCTTCATACAAGTTTATGAAGTACATGGAATCTAATGGCGCATTACCCTAGGCAGGGATATGTATGGATAATTGGTTTTGTCTAAGGCATTAGATCAAATGGCTTATGGATATTTTAATCTATGGAATATGGACTAAGTACCTAAGGATGTTAGGTGCAAGGATGGTTTACTTACACATTATATCATTGGAGTAATGTTGTTAGGAATAACTTTTATCATATATGGCTTGTATCTCTGGTCAAGAGGTAGATGAAAGCTCGGGAGAGCTTCAGGGTTGTGGACGCAATAATGCAAATATGTGTGTAGACAAACTTTATGAAAAGTGTGGTCATATGGTGTAGACCCTATAGCTTGTTACCTACATGGTATATATCATGGATATTCTGGGATTGGCACATAACTATTCACCAGTATAAGTATATTAGTTATCTAACGATGCGGGACAGGTTTGACTGGCGCACCTGGGATGTCGCCTGAAGCTATCGCTACCTGCATTTGAACTCAATATGGTGACCTAGTGGTCATCCAGGAGAAATGGCATGGCAAATCTAAACGTGGATTTCGGGCATGAGGAAAATAAAGTACGATAAAATTAAAAAAGATGAAAACCCGAGTTAAAGGTTACATCTTGCGAGGTATTCTGAGGTACCCGCACCCTCATCCAATGTTTGAAACTTATGGCGCGAATGCCGGGAATGTTATCAAAATAAAACCATAAATGTTAACCCTAACCAGGGTGTAAATGTTTTTGGAAAAGGATTGGTAACCAGTGATCATGGAGCGGGATTATCAGGAGAGGCATCAGGAATATCTTGGTCAGGAGCTGGATCGGCTTTTTTCGCATTTTCCATCGGAACTTCTGGGTTGGTCCCATCAACCACGCCCTGTGCCTCACCTTCAGGTTCCAGCTGGGCGGTTTTCTGCTGATCCATAGCTGCAGCAGCTTCTTTCTTCTTAATGTCTT
Organism: Heracleum sosnowskyi; assembly: GCA_030848705.1. Lineage (NCBI taxonomy): Eukaryota > Viridiplantae > Streptophyta > Magnoliopsida > Apiales > Apiaceae > Heracleum > Heracleum sosnowskyi. The sequence continues at coordinate 38,501,309 of CM061243.1, read as the reverse complement.
CCACCAGCTTCACAGCATCATCTTCAAGCAAGGTCCAGTCTAAGGTCGGAAAGTGATCATAAGTGGATTCAATGTAATCGTTCACCCCGCGGCTATACCTTGCTTCGAATTTTTCACGCTTGGCTGCCTCACGGGTGGATCTTTCCAAAGCAATGGTGGTATTAAGAGAATCTAGCTTCTTTTTGAAGTCCCCAACTTTCCTGGTATACGAAGCCTGAAGGGCGTCCTTCTCAGCATCAATGTTCACTATGGAGGCGTTTAGTTGTTCACGTTCTTTCAACAGCTTAGCCTCGGAAGCCTTAAGCTTCTTGCTGGCATCAGCTAACTTCTTCTTCTCATCTTCGTTTGTTTTCAAAAGGGATTTCAACTGCCTAACTTCTTCAAGTAATTTTTGATCACCACGGACCGCTACCACCATCTCCTCATTACGTTTTAAGGTGTGAAAAAGACTTTGAGCTTCACACTAGGTGGTTGCTTTCGCAGCCTCAGACAAGCTCATCTTGTCCCATTCAGCAATAGCCTCTTCTGAAATCTGGCTTCCTGCCATGGCAAAAAACTTGCGGAATAGAGGGTTGGAACCTTCACCTGCGGTACCAGGGGTTGATGGCTTAGATTTTTTGCTGAGACGGGATCCCAGACCTTTAGCAGAATCAGCGGCGGCAGTTGGCGGTAGTTTCCTTTTAGAAGAAGTGGCAGATTTATCCTGGGAAGCAGGGGTTGATTTCATCCTAGATATAGGAGTGGCATCGATCGGGACAAGATCTTTCTCTTCATCTCCAAAGAGGTCATCATAACTTGCGGACTTGTTGATAAAAGATGGCACACCAGAAGCCATATCTGAAAGGAAGATCAAAGGTTAGCATATGAAAAATTCAAAAATATGAATGAGATGATAATATATTGAAAATGCACATAGGATGGTATGTAGAGATGCAATAGGAAACCTAATCTGTTGGAGGCTCCAGCTTTAGAGCCCTCCATTGAGATTGTTAGGCCAAATACACAATATATAATCAAGTATGTATGAGAATAACAATTAAGAACACAGGTTTGTAAATCAACAAACTGAATTATATTAAATAATTCTCTCTTAGTGATGTTAATGAATCACAAAGAGCTACTAGGTTACAAGAATAATGTATTCAATGTTCGCGTCCCTTCTAGGGATAACCTATCTGTGTCTATATAGTACACAGTTACATACAATCCTTATCTAATTGATACTCCTAAAAATTAGCTATACAATTGATATCAATTTAGGATTGCTTCAGTCTTCTGTCCAGTCTCCTTAGCTGTATCAATATATTCTGCTTCTTTCCATCTTCAGAATATATTGCTTCTAGAATCTTCAATTCAGCACCGACAGCTAATTCAACTATCACCCTGTCAGACTTTACCAAACTCTGACCGGCTTCCGATAAACTCTGATCAGTACCTGTTGCTTAAACACTGATAAATAAACATCAGCAATCATATCTAACAATCTCCCCCAACTTGTTCATAATAAAATGTACAAGTTAAAAAGATAATTGATGATGTCAAAACATATAACAAATGCAGTGTTTAACATATGTCAGAGTTTAAATTTAAAACAGAGTTTAAATTTAACTTAGAACAGAAAACATAAAAACTTACAGTCAGACTTTACTTAATCTCTTGAATATCAGGCACTGTCCTGATATAATCTGACAGTAGTTTCTTCTCAGCTCTATTCAATTCAGCAATCATAATCTTCTTCAGCTCCTTCATTTCTGGTTCATCTTCACCAATTTGATAAATGGCAGCCCTCAAAGAATATATGTTGTTTTTGTCCATTTCATTGCCAAGTCTGATATAAAAAGGTTTATCAGACTCTAGATTGAACTCAAGAACCTTTTTATTTAGTGCAGTTCTGAACCTAGCACTATTCCTTTTCATTTCTACCAACTTTCCATGTGCATCTCTGTATTTAGGAATGTATGCACTTGATACTCCAGCTCCACTCAAAACTTTGGATTTCATCATCCTTTCCTTCAAAACTCGAGCAGCATCATAAGTACTTCTATTCTTTACTTCAAGTAGATATAGAACACTCTGCCATCAGCCATAAAATATAACAAGAATTCCTTTTTGATTCCTTTGTGAAAAATCATCTGTACAGATTCTAGTTTGTCAAGGCCTTCTTGAGTAATTCCAACTCCAAATTCTGCCAATGAAAACTTGTCTTGAGATCTGTTATTAGTTCTTCTCTCTCTGTGTGAACCCAGTCCAGATTTATCAAAGGCTTCTTTTCCCAATACTGTTCTGGTTTCTGAGAAATTCACAGCTTCAAGCTTTAAGTCTTCAAGAATTTTTGGTTTGCTGAATCCTGGAAGTTGTGTAGATTTCTGTACAACTTGAGCAACGTCAGAGGTTGTCATAACTTTAGTAGTATCATCAACTTGAGCAGCGTCAGAGGTTGATTTTGCTAATCTTGTTTCAACTTGAGCAATGTCAGAGGTTGAATTATCTTTCTTTTTCAGGTTAGGCTCTTCAATCATTATGCCTTTACCCTTATCAGTGTTTCCAATCACAGGTCTCCTTGTATATTGTATACTCTGTTGTGTATTCTCTTTGATAGAAATACCAACTTCTTTCTTTCTAGGAGCCTTGATTTCCTTTTTCTTGTAGATTCCAGCTTCAAGATTTTTCTTGTGTTCCTCAGCAAGCATTTGCTCTTCAGCCTGGATATCTTCCATAGTAACATTCTTTCCATGCTCTTTAATGAATATTTTAGCAGTAATCTCTTCATCAGTAGATGGATTAGTTGAAACAACTAAACTCTTGAGTTTTGAAGTAGATTGGCCACCAGAGTTTATTTTGTCAGAGTTTGTTTGTTTATCAGAGTTTGAGTTTATTCTTTTCCTGCTTTGCCTTTGAGCAAGAATCTTTCTTTTATTTTCTTTGCTTCCCCCATCAGTAGAATCATCCCTCCGTCTCAGAGCTTGAGTGTCTTTGCATTTGTCTTTAGGTACACTCTCCCCCTTTTTGACATCATCAGAAAGTAATACTGATGTCAGCAATTCTAGAGCATTAGAAATAGAATTCAATTGAGTAGACATTTCAGCCTGATTCTCCTCAATTTTTACAAGCCTCTTCTTGATTTCCTCAGAATCCTTGGCTTGCTGCTTGAATTGTGTAGAGTAAAATGATCTGTCAAGCTTCATCAATTTTCTCCTCTTCTACAGCTTCAGGATTATCAGAGTGAACCTGAGCAAAAACCTCTGCTTCTCTTTGAATCTGATTAACCTCCTCACCTTTGTCAAGATCACAAGAAATAATTTCAGTGTGAGTGGCCAGAGATTCTTCTACCTGATCAGTTACTTGATCAGCTTCCACACCCTCTGTATAATGATCAGAATGTATAGAGGTGTGTGCTTCAAAATCAAAAACTCTGCTATCAGAATGAGTAGCAGCTTCCTCAACTACATCATTAGCCATTGATGTAGGAGTTTCTATATCCAAATCCATCATCTTATCATCAGTATTTATCCTGTCTAGATTGACAGCTTCAGAATTTGCAGCATCCTCCTGAACAAACACTTCAGGAGCTTCAGTGTTTACAAACACTCTGTCCTTATCAGCATTTAGAATACCCTCCTCAACAACAATTGCAGGAGTAGCTTGAGGAACAGCTTCAGCCACAATCTCCTCATTCTCTGATGCAGGAGCTGCAAACCAGAAAGAGAAGTCGAGAGGATGATGATGATGATTCAACATCAGGGGGTTGTCAAGCCTTGGAAATCCCAGATGGTATAATGATCAGATAACCGAACAAGTAGCTAGTTAAGATTATGAAATGTCTGAATGTAACCAAAGTTTGAATCAATAAAAAAAATCATTGTTTTGCTTTACATATCAGTATCTCATAGTAATTGTAAAGTGAAAGAAATGATATCACTTTAAACAGTAAACTAACATACTCATCAGCGCTACTAATCACCATCAGAACTTATCAAACACACACTTTCTTTTCTCTGTTTAATGCAAAATAGATCCTTTACCAATCATACTTTTTCGAAAAACAAATGTTTAATCTCAAAATTGTAAAATGTCTGAAACAAAGAAATTATTTTAACCATCAGAGATTAAAACAAAGTTACCTCGGCATATGTCACACAATACATCAGTGTTTACCATTTGTCCTTCTTTGTCAATAAACTCTTTTCTCAAACTGTACAGGTGTGAAAATATGTGTGTGTAATAGCAGAGTTTACCGAAATCAATATTTAGATCATCTCAAAGTGCATAAAATCCACAAACTAAAGTAGTAAAAACTGGTTGCCTAAACTCTCATGTATAACATAAAATCTGATTTTATATCTAAACTCTGTATACTGATATCCTTTCATTTGGATATGTCTTTTATTTTTCACCCCCTTTATATATATATATTTTTTTATTTATTTATTTATTTTATTTTTTTTTTATTTTTTTTTTTCCAGTAATCAGTGGTTGGCACTAGTCACCAAAAATCAAAGATTTTAGCCCTTATTTCATACAATAAGTTCCTGGATCTTCCTAGGCACAACATGATCTCAAAGGAACTTGTGCTCTTTTTGGCATCTTTTGATTTGAGGGTGAATTATTTGCAATTAATAATCAGAGTTTAGACTTTTCATCAGTTAATACAATTAATTTATGAGAGAAAATGCAAACAGCTAATACAGACTCATTGTATAGGATTAATAAACTAAGAGATGGTATAAATACAGAGACAGTATCATGCTGTGTTAACTTACTGCACATGTTTGAGATCAGAATCTATACAACTCTTAAGGATTCATAATTACTTACTGAGAATTATGCTTCATACAAATTTCTTCATTGGTCCATATGTTTCAGACAAAATTACAATCAGAGTATAGCATTAAGCTGTAACAATCAGAGTATGACCAACATTTTATGACTAACAGAGTTTAGCATCAGAGTTTAACCGACAGAGTTTATGACACTGGTACTCATAGCAGTTAATACATGCAAGGAATCATGAGCATTAAAAATCAAACATGTATAGATTTTGAGTCTAACCCGTATCTCTAGTCAGAACCAGAGATCATCCCAAGTTCATTTACCAATCTTGTAAAAGTAGCTTCACTCAAAGGTTTGGTGAAGATATCTGCAAGTTGTTGGTCTGTAGACACAAAATGAAGCTCAATGTTCCCTTCTTCCACATGTTCTCTGATAAAATGATACCTTATGCTGATGTGCTTGGTCATGGAGTGCTGTACTGGATTTCCTGTCATAGCAATAGCACTTTGGTTATCACAGAAAATAGGTATCTTTGAGTACCTTAACCCATAATCCAGCAATTGATTCTTCATCCATAAAATCTGTGCACAACAGCTACCAGCTGATATATACTCTGCTTCAGCTGTGGATGTGGAAATCGACTTTTGTTTCTTGCTGTACCAAGAAACTAATCTGTCACCTAAAAATTGACAGCTTCCACTTGTACTTTTTCTGTCTATCTTACAGCCTGCAAAATCTGCATCAGAGTAACCAATTAGCTTAAACTCTGATTCTCTAGGATACCACAAACCCAAGGTTATGGTTCCTTTGAGATATTTGAAGATCCTTTTTACAGCTAATAGATGAGGCTCTCTTGGATCTGCTTGAAATCTTGCACAAAGACATGTTGCATACATGATATCAGGTCTACTTGCAGTAAGATACAGTAATGACCCTATCATTCCTCTGTAGTTTGTCATATCTACTGAGGCTCCTGTGTCTTTGTCTAGCTTTGTTGCTGTAGCCATGGGAGTTGTAGCAGATGAACTATCAAGCATACCAAATTTCTTGAGAAGATTTCTGGTATATTTTGCTTGATTGATAAAAATACCATCATCTGTTTGCTTGACCTGTAAGCCTAGAAAATAACTAAGCTCTCCCATCATGCTCATTTGATACCTGGATTGCATAAGCTTTGCAAACTTCTTACAGAGTTTGTCATTAGTAGATCCAAAAATAATATCATCTACATAAATTTGAACTAAAAGCAAATCATCACTAGAATTGAAATAAAACAAGGTTTTATCAATTGTACCTCTTGTGAACCCACTTTCTAAAAGAAATTGAGCAAGAGTTTCATACCATGCTCTTGGTGCTTGCTTTAGTCCATATAATGCCTTGTCAAGCCTGTAGACATAATCTGGATGCTTGGGATCTACAAATCCTGGTGGTTGTTCAACAAATACTTCTTCTTCAAGCTTCCCATTTAGAAAAGCACTTTTTACATCCATCTGAAAGACTTTAAACTTCTTGTGTGCAGCATAGGCCAGAAAGATTCTTATGGCCTCCAATCTTGCAACTGGAGCAAAGGTTTCATCATAGTCAATTCCTTCCTGTTGTGAATATCCTTTTGCCACAAGTCTAGCCTTGTTTCTTGTAATCACACCTTCACTGTCAGTCTTGTTTCTGAAAACCCACTTTGTACCTACAATTGATCTATTCTTTGGTCTAGGTACAAGTGTCCAGACTTCATTTCTTTCAAATTCATTTAACTCTTCTTGCATTGCTGTAATCCAATTAGCATCTTGAAGAGCTTCCTCCACTTTCTTTGGTTCTGTTTGAGACAAGAAAGCATGATACAGACACTCATTATTTGTTGCACTTCTAGTTCTCACACTAGCATCAGGATCTCCAATTATGAGATCAGGTGTGTGTGCCTGTGTCCACCTTCTTGCTGTTGGTAAGTGGTTTCTTGCATCATTATTGGATCCTCCCCCTTGATCCATGCTCTCCTGATTCATATGTTGACTTTCTGCAGCATCTGAGGCTCCCCCTGAATTAGATGGCTCAGAGTTTGAACTGTCAGAGTTTGAATCAGTTTCCTCAACTGACTCACTTGCTGTGTCTTGTTGAGCTTCTTCACGCTCTTCCTCAACTGGTTCTCTATTTTGTTCAATTTGAGAATTTCCAGATTCTCCAGTATTTACCAGTAGAGGTTCAGAGTATGCTTCGTCAGAGTTTGTCAACCCTGCTTCATCAGAGTTTATATCATCAGAGAATAGATCTTCATTTTCAAAACGCAGTTGATCATATCCATCCTTGTCTTTAAGTCCAATTATTTTCTTGTCATCAAATGACACATGTATAGATTCCATGATCACCTTAGTTCTTAGATTATAAACTCTGAATGCTTTTGTTGACAATGGATAGCCGACAAAGATTCCTTCATCAGCTTTTAACTCGAACTTTGTCAACTGTTCAGGATGAGTCTTCAACACAAAGCATTTGCATCCAAATATATGAAAATATTTCAAATTTGGCTTCTTATTTTTCACCATCTCATATGGTGTTTTCCCATGCTTGTTGATCAGTGTAGCATTTTGAGTAAAACAAGCAGTTTGAACAGCTTCTGCCCAGAAGTATGTTGGTAATTTTGCTTCATCAAGCATAGTTCTGGCTGCTTCAATTAAAGTTATGTTCTTCCTTTCAACTACACCATTTTGCTGTGGAGTTCCAGGTGCAGAAAATTCTTGTTTCACTCCTCTTTCCTTGCAGAAAGCTTCCATGATTGAGTTTCTGAATTCAGTTCCATTATCATTCCTTATAATTTTGACTTTGTGCTGTGATCCTTTGTCCAGTAGATTTACATGATCCAGCAGAGTTTGAGCAGTTTCATCCTTCTTTGACAAGAAATACACCCATGTATATCTAGTATATTCATCAACAATTACTAGAGCATATTTCTTTCTGCCCATAGACATCACATTCACTGGTCCAAAGAGATCAACATGTAGAAGATGATAAGGTTCCACTACTGAAGATTCAGATTTGCTCTTGAAAGATGACTTCCTTTGCTTGGCCTTTTGACAAGAATCACATAGGCCATCTAGACTGAGTATTGATTTTGGAAGTCCCCTTACAAGATCCTTTCTTATTAGCTCATTGATGTTGTTCAAATTGAGATGAGAGAGCTTCTTGTGCCAATTCCAACTCTCTTCATTTGACATTCTTGCAGTCAGACACACTGTTTTTCCATTAGAGTTTGTTACCAAACTTGCTTCATAAATGTTGTTGCGCCTGTGTCCAACTAGAACAACTTTTCCAGTAGATTTACTAATAACTTCACAATGTTCAGTATGAAAATCTACATGGTTTCCTTTGTCACAGATTTGACTCACAGATAGCAGATTATGTTTGAGTCCTGAGACTAGAGCTACATTTGTGATGATGACACTTCCAAGATTGATATTGCCATATCCCATAGTACGTCCTATGTTGCCATCTCCATAGGAAACTTTTGGGCCAGCCTTCTCCTCAAAATCTGATAGCAGGGCTTTATTTCCAGTCATGTGTCCTGAGTATCCACTGTCCAAGATAAGGGTGCTCTCTTTTATGCCCTGCAATTACCAACAAATACTAAGTATTAGTTTTAAGGACCCAGACTTGCTTGGATCCTTTGTCTTTCTTAACAGTGTTAGCTTTTGCAGCGGAATTACTATCAACAGAGTTTAAGCTAACATTGTCAGACTTTACACTTGCAGAGTTTGCTTTAACCCACTTCAGATTGGGTTTTAGCTCATAACAGTTATGATAAATAGCATGATAACTCTTGCAAGTATAAATGGAATGCCAAGTGCTTCCACAGTGTGTGCATAAAGTTTGTGGTTTAACCCTTACATAATCATTCTTTACTCCTGATGTAGAAGATAAAGAATTAATATGTTTGTTCTTAGTGCAAAATCTAGCAAGATGATTAGAACTACCACAATTATAACATGTTTTCCTTGGAGCAGCACCAGTAGGCAAATGATTATTTCTATTATTTATGCCTATCTTTCCATTCCTATTCTTCTTGGACCCTTTTGGTTTCATGGCAGATTTTATCTCTTTCAGCTTATGATTAAACTGTTTCCCTGTCATCAAACCAACATTAACCTGTTTTTCACAAGTTTTTACTGGCTTTCTAACAGTTTCTTTTTCCATAAGTTTTTCTGTTATAATATTTTCCTGTTTTTCACAGGCTTCATCTGATTCCATATCAGCTTCTCTTATTACAACAGATTTTAACTTATTGGTTTCTGGAACAAATTTCACAGGTTTAAGTTGTGGTTTTACCTTAACCTTGTCTTTAAACCTAAGTTCATCATTTTCACAATAACCTAAACCTACAGAATCAGTCTGAAACACTTGATGAGTGTCTCTTCCAGAATCTGTCCATGTCTTGATTATTTTTCTTTCTTTTTCTAAATCAGATTCTAGTTGCCTATACCTTTTAAGCAACTCCTGTTCAACATAAACAGCATCATCTCTTTCTTTTTGAATCTGCTTCATATTTTCAAGTTCTCCTTCAAGAAACTTGTTTCTATCTTTAAGACTAAGATTCTCAGCTTTAATTCTTTCATTTTCTAAAGTCTGATCCCTATAGCTAACATGAACACTTTTCAGATATACTCTTAACTCAGATATATTATCAGTATCATAAGCATAAGTAGTTAGGGGTACCTTATTTTCAGATGATTCAGTCTCATCTCTGACAGTTTCCATAAGAGCATAATTTTCTCCATCATCAGAGTCTGAAGTATCTGCCCAGTCTTTGCCTTTAGAGATGAGTGCTTTCTCAGATTTGCCTTTCTTGCACTCTGGGGCATAATGACCCATCTCTTTGCACTTGTAGCACTGGATCTCAGATTTGTCCTTCTTTCCAGACTTGGTATCCCTTCCATCAGACTTTCTGAAATTCTTCTTCTCAGAATTTGAATCTCTCCTTGAGAATCTCTTTACCTTCTTGAAGTTCTTGAACCCCATCTTCTTGAAGGTCTTCACCATCAATGCAGCCATTTGCATCATCTGTTCTTCATCATCATTAGAGTCAGAAGCTTCACTAGAGTTTGAGTCATCATCAGTGTTTGATGACTCACTCTCAGATTTAATGACTAAAGCCTTTCCCTTGGCTTTCTTCCTTGATGATTCCTTTTTAATGGGCTTCTCCTCGACTTTGAGAGCAACAGATTTTGTCTTCTTGCTGGATCTCCTGTTTCTTTGTTCTATCTCAAGTTCATGAGTCTTTAACAATCCATAGATTTCATCAAGATCTGTATCAGCAAGATCATAATTATCTCTGATTGTTGTTGCCTTCAAATCCCACTTTTCAGGTAGAGATAACAGAAACTTGAGATTAGACTCTTCAAGCTCATATTCTTTATCAACCAGAGACAGATCATTCAACAGTTTGCAAAATCTGTCATAAGTCTCAGTCAAGGTTTCATTAGTTCTTGAATCAAAGTGCTCATACTCCTGTGTGAGTATTGTCTTTCTGTTCTTCTTGATAGCACCTGTTCCCTGACATCTGACTTCTAAAGCATCCCATATCTCTTTGGCAGTCTTACAGCCAATTACCCTGTTAGACATAACATTATCTAAAGCACTGTGGAGAAGATGTCTAACCTTTGCATCTTTTGCAATTGATGAGATGTCCTCAGGAGTCATATCTTTCTTTTCCTTTGGAACAGTCTTTTGTTCTTGTCCATCAACAGCAGGGGACAATTTAGTCGGCATATGAGGACCATCATAGATTCTGTCAAGGTATTCTGGATCTGTAGCCTCCAGAAACATGGTCATCTTAACCTTCCAAATAGGATACTCTACTGGCCTGAGAATTGGAACCCTGATTGTTTCATATCGACTCACAGAATTGGGCTTAACCTGTTCAGCCTTAGGAGCAGTTTGATTTTCTTCAGACATGATTAATACTGTGTTTGAATCGTAAAACTGTATATATTAAACAGCCTTGGCTCTGATACCAATTGTTAGGCCAAATACACAATATATAATCAAGTATGTATGAGAATAACAATTAAGAACACAGGTTTGTAAATCAACAAACTGAATTATATTAAATAATTCTCTCTTAGTGATGTTAATGAATCACAAAGAGCTACTAGGTTACAAGAATAATGTATTCAATGTTCGCGTCCCTTCTAGGGATAACCTATCTGTGTCTATATAGTACACAGTTACATACAATCCTTATCTAATTGATACTCCTAAAAATTAGCTATACAATTGATATCAATTTAGGATTGCTTCAGTCTTCTGTCCAGTCTCCTTAGCTGTATCAATATATTCTGCTTCTTTCCATCTTCAGAATATATTGCTTCTAGAATCTTCAATTCAGCACCGACAGCTAATTCAACTATCACCCTGTCAGACTTTACCAAACTCTGACCGGCTTCCGATAAACTCTGATCAGTACCTGTTGCTTAAACACTGATAAAAAAACATCAGCAATTATATCTAACAGAGATCAAATTCAAGGTTCTCTCATTTGGCATAAAACCGCATTTAGCAAGGTTTTGGCTTGTCAGCAGACTAGCACCATCCCCTAGTGCTGCTGATAGCTTCAGGGCTTCTTGGGCTCTTTACAGGGAGTGACCTTTAAGAGCAGTCTTACTTGGAATCTCTATATAAGGTTTAAGTATGGGTTAGACCTCACTATCTAAATTATTCAGAAACAAGAGAATACTGGGGTTACGTGCAAGATACTTACTAGGAATTCTGTTAAACTCAGTTCTGTAGGTCGGACAATCATAACAATACAAGGATTGGGGTAACCAGTCGGTCATCCCCTTCATATTTCCCTTGATGCACTGGCCATCATGGATGCCCCAGGCAGAAAGATAGAAGAAGCCAGAGTTTTTTCCTGTTTGTTTGAGTTGGTAAAAGAAACCCAACTCACGGGCGGACATCTTTTTCTCAAACTGTTGGTCATAAAGGATGAACATGCACATTGCCATTCGATAGGCATTCGGAGTCATTTGAAGCGGGGCAATGTCGTAGTAGGAAATAATATCATGGATAAAAGGATGCAGAGGGATAGACAGACCCATTCTGAAAAAAGTGGCTGAAAACACGGCACAAGGTATCTGTTGGTCAGGTTCAAAGTTGTCAAAATGATGGCACCTTTCCCCAGGGGAAGGTATCACCAGGCGACAGCTGGGCTGATGTTTCTGAAGAAGGAGCTTTAGTCTATTAGCATTCATTGAGGTGTCAAGTTATTCGCAAGCTGGTATAAGACCCTGGGACTCAGAGGGGGTTTCTTCGTCCACCGAGGTCTCTACCTCAACCTCAGAGCTAGGTTCAGGACGAATGGAAGTTTTAGTTTTAGCGGACGAAACTTCTTCCTCGGAGGGATGATACCGTGTGAGGGAAAAAATTTTGGTTTCTAGGATTGGATTGTTCTCAGAGGATGTCTGTTGAGTTGTTACAGGTCTTGAATCTTTGATTTTGTGAGAAAAAAGGTTGGTTCGGACTAGTGTGACAACTTTATCGGGAATTGACACCTTAACCTTGGAACAGGTTCTGGTGCTAATTGGTTTAGTGGTAGGTACTTTTGGCAGGGGAGTTTTGGTTAATGAGGTGTCAGAATCAAGGAGGTCAATACAATTCTGAGCCTCCTGGGCGGTTGATTGTTGTGAGCTTGCCGCAGTTGAGCTCCCTAACATCTGCAAAAGATGGAGCAGGATAAGTTAACCGCCAATAGGTCTTTTCTTGGTCGAGCAGGCGGGAGGACAAGTAAACCATAAAGTTTGCAAGGGTTTCCAATTGGGGTTCTATGCGAAGTTGTCACTGGGGATTTGGGTCAAACAAATGGTGACCTGAGTAATTCCAGGGATTTGGGGGGTTACAAATTCCAAGTTTGTTTCTACACCTAAAGGACAGTCAGAGGTCCATAGAGGTCTTCACCTCGGGAGAGGCCGTAGTACGCAGAAATTCAAACCTAAAACTACAGGAAAGGGTTTCAATTCTTTGCTTAAGTCTTTTCATATGATGGCATATCAACATTAATGTTCTGGGATGTGTATGATATATATTATCGATTATACATGCAAGCAAGAACAATCAGGAAGACGAAAAGACACGGTGTTGTATGCAATTCGTAACACCAAGAAAGACACGAGTGTAAAGGGTTTAGGATCTCTACTTTACATGGTAGTGAAACAAGTAATATCAAGCAATTATGGTTCACAAAGGGTGAGTGCACATGGCATCTTGGATTCCGGTTTGATCGACCTGATAATGTAAGTATGTGTGTGTGCATATATGGTTGTGTATGTATGTGTCTGTACATATAAGAGGGGCACATTCAAGAACGGCATGCAATAGCAAATAGAGATTAAAAACGGCAGATAAAGATAGATTCATACCTTATAGAGTGATGCAGGTTGAGGATGATCGAAAATTAGAGTATCGTCGGAACCCTGAGCTGTCTAGAAGCCTTTCGCCGGAGAGAAAGTGGAGAGAGTGAAGTTTGTGTTGGGAAAAGAAAAGAAAAAGTGGAAGGGCGTGTATTTAAGTACACGCGTGAATAGGAATAGTCGCGCCAGGTGGAACCATCCGATTGGTTTAAAAAAAAAGGGGGTCAGAAGGAAATTTGGAAAATGGGAAGGATAAATGCAAATGCTCGGTTCAAATTTCTAGGAGGAATACAAGAAGTTTGTTGCATAATAATTCGAAATTTGAATTCTTTTCAAAGAAGATAATGTGTGGACAAATAAACATTTCTTGGAAGCTAATTAAGGCGCGGGATTAATTTGCTAAAAAACGGAAAAAATGTATGTCAAGGATTTTTTGGGTATCAGATGATCGACTGAGGAACTACAGCTGGTTATGAGGTTAAGGGTTGATCATTCGAGAACAAGATAGGTTTTGGTTCCTTTTGTATTCAATACAGCAAGGAACCGGGGGGTAGTTGTTGTGCCCTAAATCTCACATGGGCTCAATTTAAGGCCCATATCTGTTATAAGTCTAATGATGGTGTACTGGGCTGGAATTGTGAATACCGAAGGTTCAGGTTAAGGGTACCAAGGTGCAAGCTACAGGTGCAAAGGTATAGGTTCAGGACGTCATGGTTTAGGTTCACAGTACCACGATAGGTACCAGGTTCAATGACAGGTTCGAGGTATTGAGGTTCAGGTAAAAAGGATTCGAGGTTCAGGTGGTCTGAACCTCGAGACTGGTCTAAGGTGGTGAGTAGCTGGAACCTCAGGAGGCAGAGTACTAGTAGGACAAGGATTCAGTTACCGATAATTTATGAGCATGGAAGTATAGTTGGCAAAGGACTTCTAGGCTGGATAAAACGTACTTGATGGAATAATTACAATCAATATAGGACTTTTATTGATTGTTCCGGATATACATCGCATGTATGAGGTTTTGTAGGACTTAGTGATGGACATGGACTAGGACACTGGAAAGCTCGGCTGGAGCTACCTAATTCGACTATAACTCTGAGATGGATGATCTTAGAATAGCCGAATTCACAGCAAGAAAGAAGTATAAACCTAATAGAACTACATGGGGCTTGATTCCTATAAATAGGATATGCATACACTTGACTAAAGGATTCAGATTTTCACGATTGAGAAGCATAAGGCACGTGCACCTCAGTGATACTTATTCCGGTAGATTGATTGGCCGAGTAGGATTTACTCCGCCCTCTTCAACCGGTGGTTTTGTCAACTCAGCCCCCGGAAACATACTTCTACCATTCTGTAACCTGTTGCGAGCTACAGGTCCCTAACTACAAACCTACAGCTCAGTCTGATAACGAAGGACACGTTCTGCGAATATTCTAGCGAGATTCTCTCGATTGTGTTGTACCAAATTTCTCTCACAACATGTATCATTAATTTTTTATAGTAAAATTAATTATATATTTAAGACTAGGGGCTTCGCTATCTACTAGTAACTTTTATATATACTAGTTTTTAGCCCATGCGAAGTACGGGTTATTTTTAAATATTTTTATTATTTCAAAATTTTATTTTATACAATAATGTCTTCTTCAATACGGATAATAATATATGATTGGTGGGATTTTAATTATTAATTTTAATATATTGTTGTTAGGGATCGAACTTTATAAAATAACTTTTAGTATTGTCTCGAATTGAGTTTGAGGTTAGTTTTGTAAAGTGTAGATCATGTGAGTTAATTAATGTTCCGTGAAAAACGTAATTTGTTTACTATTAAATCTTTATCTAAATTTAGTTAATATTAAAGAATATCAAAAAAGGAAGATTTTAACTAAAATACAAATTATATTATCTTTTGTTAATCATAGTTTAGTATAGTTAACTTGTAACCTGCCTAATGCATGTATTTCATTTATACTTATAAATTAAAGTGGAGTACTTTTTCCAATCGTTTGAACCTGACAGATCAAATCGATTTTTTTTTTAATTTGACTTTGGTTGAATTTACATTACACATTAATAATATAAATCTATTTCGGGTTTAATTTTACTGATAAACTTATCGAACAAAATCGATTATGGCTCAATTATCTCTTATATATTACATATAATCAATTGATAAAATAAAGACATATATCATATATTAAATAAATTATTAAATGATAATAATGTTTGCCATGAGTACTTCACTGCTCCCCTTTCTATGAATATTACTTTATAGTTGTGTTTTTTCTCAAACAAAAAATTATAATTTTGTCATAATTATTATAATGTTTATGAAAGAGTTACATTGTGTTCCCAAAGTTTTTCGAGTAAAAAAGGAAAATGAAGGGGGGAATTAGAGAGTAAAATGAAAAAGTGATTATATTATTATTTTTTTGAATTAATTGCACTTTGCATCCCCCAGTTTTACTCCAATTTCAATATGTATATATAGTTTTATAAATTGCACTTTGTATCCCCAAACTTTAAATCATAAGTCGAATCACAACCCATTATACGTTTTTTTATCAAAAATAATATTATTTTTAACGAATATATTGACAAATACGATATAAAATTATTGCAGGGATGATATAAATTTTAGATTTTAAAAATGCAAAATCATGCTGTCAGTTTAAGACTACAGTTTTACTTATACAATTTTCACTAAGTTAATTTAGTTATCATCAAGAAACAATATAGTTCCTAACAATATACATATTGAAATTGGAGTAAAGTCGGGGGATGCAAAATGCAATTACATCTACTTTTTTTTAACTTGTTTCTGATTTCTTGATGGAGAGTAAAAGAAGGGGTTAATTATCTAATTGGTCACTAAAATGAACCTAAAGTATCAAGTTGTTCAACAAAGTGAAAACGGTATCAAGCACATCATTAAAGACCACTTTAGTGATCAACTTTAAAAGTGAAAGTTTTAATTTGCTGGATATTATTCAATTTGTGTAATTATGTATCAAAGATGTTGAATTAGTATTACAAAATAATTTTATTTTACTGAACTCAGAAAACGTAATCTTTTAAATATATTTTGGCATTAAATCAAAATCAAAACTGAGATGAACCAAGTGTTGATCCGGTGTGGACTGATATTCAAAACAATTGATTTGCATTCAATTTTGAAATAGTTAAAACTGAATTTTTTGTTTGTGTTGGTGCCCCAAATTTTCCTAAAGAAATGCAAGTTCAACCCCACTTACAATTTTATTGTTCGCGAATTTCTTTAATAATTATAACTTTTATTAATTCTTAACTTTATTGGTATTTTTAATTTTAATAAAATGAATATTAAATTTTAATATATTATTAAAATGGAATACTAAACCTTTTAATAATTTAAGGAAATAAATAAATATTTACATATATATATATTATAAATTAATATGTAACTAAGTGAATTCAAATCCAAAATATCTTTAAGTGTTATTAATATTTTTTATGTGTATATTTAAATTTGATTCTGTTAGGTTCTGATAAGTTTGTAGAAGGGGGGTTGAATACAAACTATACCGTTTTATCGAATTTGTCCTTTGAATAATATAACAATTAAGAACAAATTAATGCGGAATATAAATGAAACAAAATTCAAGTTAAATATAAACTATATTAAACTTGAAGGGTGTTGCAAATACAGTATGGATTACAAAGTATTTATCTCAAACTAATTAATACAAATTTAGAATAAATTCGACATAAACTTTTCTAATATTTGTAATAAAAAGATCGAATGCTAAAAGCAATGTTCGAGATAAATTCTAGGGATAAAAATCCGCTAGTTAATCAAAGCAATACAAGTAATCAACTTCTAGTGGTTTGGATTTAACAATACAAACTAGAATTAATTGCTTGAGAAGAAATGAGATCAAAAGCTTTTCTTGTTCTTGAGAGAGAAAGTTTTCTGCTGCTTTGATAATACAAGTCTGTTTCTTTTCTGTTTTGGCCCCGGGTTAATACAACTTCATTTGCCTTGTATGACCTATTTAATTAAATCAAAATGACTTAATTAAACAATCAATGCACTTGTATGACCTGAGAATAATGTTCGGTAGAACCATGCTCCTTCAAAAGAACCTGCAAAACTGTCCGGTATGACCTAGCATACTTCTACCAACTCTCGGTAGAACCTTAGAAAATTATTTTGTATGACCTTAGCAATCATTCTGTATGACCTACCAAAGTACTCTATATGACCTAAGTAATCATTCAGTAGAACCTAGCAACTTTAAAAGATCAGGTCATACCGAATTAATCATATAGGTCATACCGAGTTTTCTTACAGAAAATCCTTTTAATTAATTTAGATAGATTAAATTAAAGATTAAATTAATTCTTTTATAGAATTAATTTAATAAATAATTTAAACAACTAACGTAATTAATTTAATAAATTAATTAATTCTGATAGAATTAATTTATTAATTAAATTGAATTAATAAATCAAAGAAGATAACTTAAAATCCTTGCATTCCTCTATCTTCTGAAAACCACTGAATATAGATGATTTAATTCCACTGATTGATGTCGTCATTCGATGCACTGTCTGGTTCATGAATAACTGACTTCAATGATAATTCTTCATCTTTAAAACATTTAAAGCTGTGGCTTCTTTTCTTTAGCTCTGAATAAACTATGTATCCTGTACTTCTTCTGTCACCAACTGGAAATCTCTGTCACTGTAGTAAATCCACTTTCTTGAATACTTCACTGAGGCTTGAACAATAAATTGAACTTCTTTCAATGTAGAATAACTTCAAGTCTGTAGATGACTTTAATACTCCATTCTCTTGACAGATAAAACTCTCTGAGATTCCTGTGACCTTTAATCTAATATTTACTTATTACATTCTTGTTTAAGTTGAGTAGAATCCTCGAATTACAAATAGGCTATTGCATATGCCTTTCAGATTCTTAGTATGCTTAGAATTAATTATGTAAATTTTACATTGTAATAAGTTTTTCGGATAAAAATTTAGATCCTTTTTCATATATGTGGAGTTAATGGTATAAATAATAAATTTCAAATATTAAATTTGAATATGTTGTTTAGCATATTGTTGTGGATTAAAAAACGTACTTGTATATTAATTGCTAGGATTAATGAGTTTTCAAGCTTTAATGGCTGCACTTGTGTTTCGAGACTAAATCGGTCCTAACAAGATGCCTACGTATCTCTAGTGTTTAGAGAATCAAGCCAATAAAACGTAGTTCTTGGTGTTGCCCTCGGGGCTATGGCGGCAGGGGCACACCAAGGACGTAGTGACTTGTATGTCCTTATTCGCGGATGAAGTCTAAAACGTAGTTCTAGGGGTGCCTTTGTGACTTGTTGCGCCTTCGAGGCGTTGTGACGTATGGAGCTGTGCCCAAAACGTAGTAGATGACGTATGGAGCTGTGTCCAAAACGTAGTAGATGACGTATGGAGCCGTGTCCAAAACGTAGTTCTGATTGTAGGATCAGGGTCCTTATATAGGCGTCTAGAGCCTAGTATTTATGGTATGTTTAGGAGTATTAGCGAATAAGTCTCCTTTTTGATATTGGATAACATTGTATTTCTTGCTGGAGAATTCGTTTCCTTGTTGATAAAGGTTATGACTCATTAATTGCCTTTAATTGGGATTCCGGATCCTTCTTTGATGAATTTACCATATTTTGGACTCTTTTTATGAGCTGTATATTTTCCCTATTTATTAATTACGAAATTAATAAATAATCTGGGTTTTGGGCCTAAAATACTTGGCCTTTCCAAAGAATCAACAATTATATTTCTATAATTACTTGTCTATCCATATCATTTGCCCCCCAACTTCTGGGAAAATCTCCTTGGGGTTTTCATAGAAGTTATAACGTGTTTTTCCTCAAAATTTTCCATTTTTAGGGGCATTTTCGACCTCAAATTAGGTCATTTTCGACCTCCTTTTCGACCAGGAAACAAGTCATTTTCGACCTGAAATTCGATCTGGATTTCGACCTCGACTGGAGTGAGGTTGAAGGTTTCGACCTCGATTTTTAAGTCTTTTTCGACCTCGAGCCTTCGACCTCGATCCAGCCTTTTTTCGACCTCGATTGGTCCCAGGTCGATGGTTTCGACCTCGATTTACCAGTCATTTTCGACATCGGTCGTTCGACCTCGATCCAGCCTTTTTCGACCAGGATTTTCGACCTCAAATTGGTCCAATGTCGATGGCTTCGACCTCGACTTCCCAGTCATTTTCGACCTCGGTCATTCGACCTCGATCCCTTATATTTTCGACCTCGATTTACAGGTCATTTTCGACTTGGGTCATTCGACCTCGATTCCTCATACTTTCGACCTCATTTTGCAGGTCATTTTCGACCTGGGTCATTCGACCTCGTTCCAGCCTTTTTCGACCATGATTTCTAGGTCAATATCGACCTCGATCTCTAGGTCGTTTTCGACCTCATTTTGGCGTGAGGTCGAATGCTTAGACCTCGTTTTCTAGGTCATATTTGACCTCATTCTTTCGACCTTGAATCCTTCTGTTTTCGACCTCACTTGGGTGTGAGGTCGAGGGGTTTGAGCTCGATTTATAGTGTATTTTCGATCTCAATCAATCGACTTCGATCTAGGGTCTTTTCGACCTCAAATTTTCAATTTTTTGACTGGATTTTTTGTGCGAAGTCGATGGAAACGACCTCAATTCCTCGTATATTTTCGACTTCGAGCCTTCGATGTCGTTCTAAGGTTTTTTCGACCTCGTTTTCCCATATGTTTTCGACCTCGGTCGTACGATTTCGATTTAATGTCTTTTCGACCTTAAATCTTTGATTTTGCCTTGGCTATATTTCAAATTTCATTCTTTTCTTGGGCCTTAACTAGCCCAATTTTTAATTGGACTTAAATTATTCCAGCCTTGGGCCTTATTGGGCCTTAACTGGCTATAGACGGTTGCCCTTCCTTAACCGGTTGGGTTTCCAGTCACTAGGCGATTCCTGGCGAGATTTTCTGTTGAATCTCATCGTTTTCTGGGTTTCTTACTTGAAGTTTTGAAGAATTCTTTGAAGATTATGGGCTTTCTTTGAAGATTCTGGGTTTAAAATGGCTGATCGCGCTTCCCAACGTCTATGATAATGCACTAGGATTTCATAGAAGTTATACCGGTCTTTTTCAAGACTTGGGGTCTTTTTATCCCTTACCTGGGACTTACTACCCTTTTTTGGGGATTTTAATATACACTAGTGTTTCACGAGTATCGTCTTGGTGTAAAGTGTGGAGCGACCTACACATTTACGACGATTTTGCCTTATTCGAGGCTAACTTGACATTTGCATAAGGCTTTTATGTCTTATACCGTCTTGTTTTGGCTTCAAGCCTTTCATTGAGCATATCGAATGATGGGGTTTGGACTGAATGTCTTAGGTTTCTGGGGTTTCAACCCTTCATTTGCTTTCTAGGAAGCTCATGATTTCATCGAACCTTATTTCTATTTGTCCTAGTAGTGAGTCCAATCAGGACACACTTTAAACATAATAGACTTTCAAATTTGAGGCATGCCAAGTCCTTGGCACCTCATGCCCTTCGAGGGTTTCTAGCTTGTACGAGCCTCGACCAAATACGTTCTTGACGCGATATGGTCCTTCCCAATTTGGGGCCAACTTGCCTTTTTGTCCAACTCCGGATGCCTCAATCTTTCGGAGGACTAAATCTCCTTGTCGAAAGAATCTCTCTTTAACCCTTAGGTTGTAATAGAAAGTTGCTCGTTTCTGATGCTGAACTATCTTGGCATTTGCCTCATCTCTAACTTCATCAATCAAATCTAAGGCCAGCCTCAAGCCTTCCTCATTTGTTTCTGGCTCATAAGCCTCAATTCTTGGAGACGTGTGAGTAATCTCCACTGAAACCACTGCCTCTGCCCCATATGCCAACAGAAAGGGGGTAGCTCTAGTGGTGACTTTGCAGGTAGTACGATATGCCCATAGTATGGGGAGAAATTCGTCTACCCAAGTGTTTCTAGAGCGTTCAACTCTTTTCTTTAGTCCATCTAGGATAATTCGATTTGCAACTTCAGCTTGCCCTTTTGCTTGAGGATGGGCAACAGAAGTGAAGCGCAATTGGATATCATTCTCTTCACAATACCTCTTGAACTCATCATTGTTAAACTGAGTTCCATTTTCCGTAACCAGGATTCGTGGGATTCCATATCTGCATATTACACTTTCCCAGAAGAAGTGCATCACCTGTTTGGTGGTTATCTTGGCTAAAGGTTTAGCCTCAATCCACTTGGTGAAGTAGTCGATTGCTACTATCAAGAACTTTCTCTGCGCACTTTCCATTGGAAATGGACCGAGTATATCCATCCCCCACATGGCAAATGAAATTGGTGAGTTAATGGATGTCAACATCTCTGGTGGTTGCCTAACCACTGGTGCATGTTTCTGGCACCGTTCACATTTCTTCACATAGCTTTTAGCATCAGCAAGTATGTTTGGCCAATAGAAACCTAGACGGGTGATTTTATGAGCAAGGGCTCTACCCCCCAAGTGTTGCCCACAAATTCCTTCATGTACTTCTTTTAGGGCCAATTTTACCTCTTGGGGTCTCAAGCATTTCAGATAAGGAATGATGAAAGACTTCTTGTATAGAATTCCCTAAATCAGGGCATACCTTAATGCTCTCACATATAACTTTCGTGCTTCTGAAGTGTCGTTGGGTAGCCACCCAGTTTCCAGATGAGCTTTGATGGGATCCATCCAACAACTAGCAACATCAATGGGTGCTACCAACTTTCCGTTGATGTTTGGGGTCCTCAGGACTTGGAAGTATACACTCCCTGTATAGTTTTCAATTTCGGAAGAAGCAAATTTAGACAAGGCATCAGCCTTCATGTTTTCTTCCCTTGGAATGGGCTCTACATAGCATTCGTCGAACTGAGTCATGATGGCCTTGACAAGTTTCAAGTACTTGGCCATGACTTCATCTCTGGCCTCAAATTCCCCATTTACTTGGGAAACCACTAGCCTCGAATCTCCACATACTTTCAGAGTTTTAACTCTTAAGGCTCCAGCCAACCCTAAGCCAGCTATCAGAGCTTCATATTCAACTTCGTTGTTTGTCGTTGGGAAGTCCAGTTTTAGTGCGTACTCTATGAGGAATCCATCAGGACTTTGTAGCACTAAACCGGCTCCACTTGATTTTGTTTTTGATGCTCCATCAAAATAGAGCACCCAACATTCTTTGGAGACTATTTCTTCAACTTCCTTGTCTTCCACTGTCACTTCCTGCCCCCCGACTTCTTGGTTGTCAATGGTGCATTCAACCATGAAGTCAGCAAGTGCTTGTGCTTTTATGGTCGTTCGAGGCTTGTATTTGATGTCAAATTCCCCTAGTTCAATGGCCCATTTAATCAATCTTCCACTTACTTGAGGGCTGTACAAGATGTTTCTTAGAGGCTGATTAGTCAAGACCTCTATCTTGTGTGCCTGGAAGTATGGACGTAGTTTTCTTGAGGCCATTATCAAGGCTAAGGCAAACTTCTCAATCGTTGAGTAGTTTATTTCTGCACCATGTAGAATCTTACTCACATAGTAGATGGGTTTCTGAACCTTCAATTCTTCTTTTACCAAAACGGCTCCAAGGGCTGTGCTAGAGACCGCCAGGTACAAATAAAGAATTTCCCCTGGCTTGGGCTTTGCCAACAGTGGTGCCTCAGCCATGTATTTCTTCAGGGCCTCAAAGGCCTCTTGGCTCTCCGTTGTCCATTCAAAAAATTTCACATTCTTGAGTGCTTTGAAGAAAGATAAGCACTTCTCTCCTGACTTGGAGATAAATCTTCCCAATGTTGCCACTCTTCCCGTTAGTTTTTGGACATCTTTGACAGTCTTTGGCGGTTCCATGTCTAGAATCGCTTTGATTTTGTCAGGATTGGCCTCGATTCCTCTCTTGGAAACCATCAGGCCTAAAAACTTTCCCGAGCCTACACCAAAGGCACACTTAGCTGGATTCAACATCATCTTATGGTGCTTTAGCACTTCAAATGCCTCTCGGAGGTGCTCAATGTGATCGGCCTTATCGAGGCTCTTGACTAACATGTCATCTACGTAGACCTCCATGGTTTTTCCAATTAGGTGTCCAAAAATTTTGTTCACCAACCTTTGGTAGGTTGCCCCTGCATTCTTAAGTCTAGATGCCATGACTAGATAACAGAAAACACCAAAGTCAGTGATAAATGATACCTTGGAGATGTCATCCTTGTGCATTTTGATTTGGTTGTATCCACTGAAGCCATCCATGAAGCTGAGCATCTCGTGTCCAGCTGTAGCATCTATTAATGCATCAATCCTTGGTAAGGGAAAACAATCCTTAGGACATGCTCTCGGGTGGATGTTTAGCTAACGACCTTTTGAAGTGGTCATCAGTAGTTCCTTACTGCAGGGCTATCATAGCCACCCTGTCCTCTAAGTCCGGGACTTTCAAAGCCTCTCGAGTGAATCGATTGATGTAGTCCCTTAGGGCTTCATTCTTTCCTTGCTGGATTGCCATGAGTGATGCAGAGCTTTTCTCATGCACCCTTCCACTAATGAACTGATTGATAAAAGTTTTGCTTAGTTCCTTGAAAGACCCAATTGAGTTGGGAGGAAGACGGTTATACCATCGTTGGGCCATGCCTGCCAAGGTTTGTGGAAACGCCCTACACTTGACCGCATCGTTGGTTGGCTGCAACAGCAGTGCATTGGAGAAGGTCCTTACATGATTTGCGGGATCTCCCGTTCCATCATAGGCTTTGATCGAAGGCATCTTGAATTTTCTGGATATAGTCGTTTTCATGATGTCTTGAGTAAACGGTGGTGTAGGATCATCAGGATCTCCTAGGGGCAACAGAATACTAGGATCACCTCTTGGGGCTTCGGCCCTCTTGGTTCTTCTTGCCGGTGGATCCAAGTTGATTATCGGGATCCCTTCAGTCGTTCGGCCTTGAGATTGAGCGGCCTCCTCCTCAGCAAGGAGTTTCTTGAGTCTTGCAGTCTCTGCCTCATGGGCTGCAATTTTCTCCTTAGTAGTTTGGGGTTGATCCCGATTTGTCTGGAAAGAACGTCTCCTTCTTGGGGCGACATCCTCCCCAGTTGTATAACCCTCATCCTCGGTGTATGGGCCCGAGTAATCTTGAACAAAAGGGGGCTGGCGAGTTTGTTGATTTTGGGGTCCCAGACCTTGAATGTAAGGGGGAACATATGCCTCATGGTAGATTGGATTAGTTCCACTACCACCCGCCATGGGTCGAGGGGGCATGCCATAGCTTGGCATCCCCAAAGTCTGATTCGCGTATTGAGGGAGATCAGTAGTATGGAGTTGAAGGCTTCTCGGTGCATTCATGATGAGTGGAGAAGTCAAGATTGGTTGCTGGTGAACGGTCTCTTATGGATTAGATCCATGAATGACCATCTGCAGGGGATTCGTCCCTTCAACCGATATTGGGATTTCCGGTCCTTGAGTGTTGGTGGGGATATTCGCCCCTTGAGTGCCAGTAGTCGGCGGTGGTTGATCAGCCTCAGAGGTGATAGGGCGATCTTCAGGAGTTTGAGTATCCCGAGCTGTTCTTCGTGTGTTTGTCATGGTTGATGTTGTCGTCCCACAGACGGCGCCAAATGTTGTGGATTAAAAAACGTACTTGTATATTAATTGCTAGGATTAATGAGTTTTCAAGCTTTAATGGCTGCACTTGTGTTTCGAGACTAAATCGGTCCTAACAAGATGCCTACGTATCTCTAGTGTTTAGAGAATCAAGCCAATAAAACGTAGTTCTTGGTGTTGCCCTCGGGGCTATGGCAGCAGGGGCACACCAAGGACGTAGTGACTTGTATGTCCTTATCCGCGGATGAAGTCTAAAACGTAGTTCTAGGGGTGCCTTTGTGACTTGTTGCGCCTTCGAGGCGTTGTGACGTATGGAGCTGTGCCCAAAACGTAGTAGATGACGTATGGAGCTGTGTCCAAAACGTAGTAGATGACGTATGGAGCCGTGTCCAAAACGTAGTTCTGATTGTAGGATCAGGGTCCTTATATAGGCGTCTAGAGCCTAGTATTTATGGTATGTTTAGGAGTCTTAGCGAATAAGTCTCCTTTTTGATATTGGATAACATTGTATTTCTTGCTGGAGAATTCGTTTCCTTGTTGATAAAGGTTATGACTCATTAATTGCCTTTAATTGGGATTCCGGATCCTTCTTTGATGAATTTACCATATTTTGGACTCTTTTTATGAGCTGTATATTTTCCCTATTTATTAATTACGAAATTAATAAATAATCTTGGTTTTGGACTTTAAATACTTGGCCTTTCCAAAGAATCAGCAATTATATTTCTATAATTACTTGTCTATCCATATCACATATCATCCTAAATTATGGTAAATTATGGTAGTATTTGCATTGGAGTCCTTTCACGAAAAAAATGGAACACTACACATTAATTTTATGTAAAAATATTAGTATTCCTTATTATTATATTATATTATATAAACTTTGACTGAGATTGGATTTCGAAAATTATATCCTTATATATAATAAGTGAAAAAAAAATATCCAAAATTTTGGTAGTTAGGTGTATCGCTAAAATAATATCAATCGTATGCTCTAGAATTTTTAAATATAGATGATCAAGATTATATCATATATAAAAAAAATATTATCTAAAATGGATATAAGTACTTCAAAGAGATTGTATTAATGGAATTGGATTTTCCGAAAGTTTAAACTAAAAAGTATTTATAAATTAATAAGGAGACTAATTTCACTTGTGTTCAATTTTTTTATATATACTAAAATAATAAGGATCGTTAGATCTTAAAATAAATAGATTAGAATTGTTAAATCTAATATTAAAAAATGTATTTGGTTCTTAGTAGGATTACATTCAAATACTAAAAAAGACATTTTCATAATTTAAACCAAACATAAGTAATTTTAAATCGAATAAAATTCTCAACGTAAAAAATTGTCGTTTTTTTTTTCTCTTTTTAGTTTCGACGGAGTTTTAACTGAATAAAATCGTCAATTTTTTTTTCTTCTTTTTTAAGTTTCGACATTGTTTTAATTGGATTGTTTTTAAAACCATTACAAAATTAAAATTTATTTGGTGAGTTTCACGTGGATAATAAAGTGGTCTGAATCTAATTTTTAGAAAAGATAGAGTACATTAATAAATTAAGCCTTTAAAATTTAACAAATATAATAAATTTTATAACTACAATACATTCATGTAAAATAATAACGTTTAAATTATTATAAAACTTATAAATTATTATAATTATAGATATTAAAAAAAATCTAGTAAGTGCAAAGCCAGTAGAGAATAAGATATGGTACCTAAGAATCAGAACAAAAAATCATCGAGCTACAATTTGATTAACCCAAGGCCGGTTAAATTTTGAAGTTGAATTTTTAATTATTCGAGAATCGTGATACCCTGATGGCCTGATTACATAAGCTACCCTGATTATATAAGTAGTTTTATAAGCGTATTTGTATTAAGATCTTTTGGATGTTTTAATTTGGTTTTAAACAAATCGTTGTTCTTACGAAGATTAGATTTAAATTTGTTGTCAGTGAAAATCAAAGTGTTGACATATGATAGTACACCCTTATTATTCATGTTACTCATATTATGTAATAAAATATAATTAATATGTATTGTTTTAATTGATATTGTATTTTTTCCGTGAAATTTTTTGTTTTTTCTAATTTAAAATCATAATTTTTATATTTTTTAGATCAATAATTTTATTATACTATAAAAAATGAATTTCTGAATTTTTTTTCTAGAACACAACAAACACCTTTCACAATTTTTGAAATTAGGTGAATAATATTATAAATGTTATTTAATTATTTGTAAATTATAATTATTATAATATTTATGTAATGAAAAAACGACCAAACCATCTTAACTCCCTTATTTCAATTATATATATATATATATATATATATTATATATATAGGATATAAATTTTTATTTAATTATTATTTAAATTATAATCATTATAATATTTATGTGATGATAAACCTGCCTGTAACGACCAAACCATCTTAACTCCTTTATTCCAATTATATGTAGGATATAATATATGTTACGTCTAGACGGGTCGGATTCCGAAGAACACGAATGGTGGTTCTACAGAGTGGTTGGACTGAATCTACGGGAATAAGAGCTCAAGGTCTGTAGTGCTTGCTACGTTGGCCAGCCAAGAACCCTAATTTAGCTTTCAACACAAGAGTATATGTGTTCTCAGTAACTCAAGGAGTGTGTATTCGGAGATCCCCCGTAAACTGCCTACATACCTCAATATAAATATATAGAGGATCAAGCCCATATGTAGTTCTTAGATCATTATTCTTAGTGAATTATCCCGCATCTGACGGGATTGTACTTGTCTCTTGTGTTTATCCTCTGAATATCTCATGTAAATCGGGTTACCAAGCCTTAGTAGGACTGTGGTAGCTCATCAAATGATGTTTATCTCATGAAATGTATCAATTATCACATATATATGGCATATATCCTCTAATAACTGAATAATTATCTATTAATTCGTATATATCTGTGAAGGAGACGTTTTCCTGGAAAGTAGGAGGTCGTCCTTATCCAAATATATGACTCTGTCGGGCTTCCGCGGGGATTGGGGCTTACGTGCAGGAACCCATCCCGGTAACCCCGCATGGGAGTCATGCCAGTAGCCTGTCTCATGAGGACCATTTCATAGTAGCTGTGGACGATTGTAGGTTTAATGTCAAATATATTTCTGGACCGTGGGTCCTCTTTCTATCTGCCGCCCTATCAGGGTAGCCCCTAGGGTAAACCCTATTATCACGGGAAACCCTAATTATCACCTCACTTCTTAGTGGATTGGACCCTAAATCCTACATTGACTTAAATCTAGGTCATGCCAGATTTTGCTCACAACAACTACCCCCGGTTTCCTGAAGTTACTAAGTGCAAGCGGAACCAATGCTCTAGGGGTTCTATCCTTTTCTTAAACATTATCATGTAGGGTTTATTTTTCATATCGAATCTTCAAAGTTTAATCATCTCGATTTCTAGCCGAAATCTAATCCTTATCAAATTTGTCCAAGTCCAGGAAATTTAATATTTTTCAAATCAAGATATCATTTTCGTAAAATCCAAATAATCATACGGAAGCCTAAATTGCAACGTGCTTTCTAGGCAAAAATTATTTAACGAGCTATTTATCTAATAACCCGCGAGGTTAATAAAAAGTTGTATACTATTCAGGAGAGTTAGAACCAAGACTTTTCATTTTCTCTAAAAATTAGCAGAGCGGGAATGTCGTTTTCTATTAGACCACGCTTCCTTCCTGCCTCATTTTTTGTGTCTCGTTCATTTACTTCGACACATAAACCAAATGATACATCTCTCCATTTTCCCGTATATCTACTCATATCCCCACTCTTCCTTTTCCTTTTATCATCAAAAATCATCTTCACCTTTTTTCTCTCTCGAAGAAAATATCAAATCCGAGGCATCCACTCAGCTTTCCGGCGAAATCCTTTGTAAGCATTTGTCTTATTCCCGGCGGAAACTAAGGTATGTATGTAATCTTTTTTCTTCTAAATTTATATTCACAGTGGCATGCACCTTCATATGCTCATATAGATGTATGCATACACACATTCACTATATGTTTTACAATTTTTTCTTGTCGACCCTTGATTTACTTGGTTTCCTCGTGGATTATTGTGTATTCTAGGAGGAGTTGTGGACTTTTGTTAAGGTAAACTCCATATATTACAAAACCTTTTTATGATCTCTAGTTTTTTATTGTCTTTAAGTTCATATATAGTAATTAAGACTAATTAAAAAAAATTCTATGTCATCATTGAGATTTAAATGGCACTAATAATTTTAACAAATTTTATTAGACAAAATATGAAATTCATGAGGAAAGAAGAACCTATACATTGCGGACAATTGGTGCTTTGTGGAGGCTGCACAAGAGTCGGATTAAGAAGGATCATTATCTCAAATATCACAATGACGAGGGCAGGCTAAAAAATTGCCCCAATACCGTTTCAGTTGAGGAACTTAAGGTGCTTCTCAAGTACTGGGGGGATGAAGAATTTAAGATATATCTAATCACATGTTAATCCCTTAGCTGGTACTTAACCTTTTCACAAATGTTTTGAAAATTTTTTGTGAGTGCTTTTATATTTTTTGTACTTTATTGAATGGTTGGTCAGGAGCGAAATGAGAAAAATGCACAAAATCGGAAGTTGATTGTAGAGATGCACACTGCTGGTCGTAAAAGTTTTGCCCAGATTGGCGAGGAGATAGTATGTCCAACTTTTCAAAGATGCTTTCATTTTGTATGTGTTTATGCAATGCCACTTTATATTTTCATGCATTATGGAGTTTTAATATTGTGACTATTTCCTTGAATTATTTTGACAGAAAGCAGAAAAGAATATCGAACCTGAAAAACTAGCCCCGCAAGATGATATTTATGCCAAAACCCGTAAACGGAAATCAGGACGCGTGTACAAGGTAATGATGCAATAATTTAATTATTTTTAGTCTTTTTAATATTTTCAAGATTCTGTAAATTTTTTCTTTAAAGTTAGTCTCTCAGTTTTAATGTTGTGTATTTTTTTTAAACATATTTATTTGTAGACTATTGTTGCTGAAGATGACACTGAGGAGCAAGTCAAAAAACCAAGCCATGGACCGAATTGGCTTCTCGAAAGATTTGGAAAGTGCAGAAAGACAAAAGCTCAGCAGCCAAAGCTTTTTAGTTCCAGTACTACTGCTGCTACTACAAATATTGATGACTTGAAAAAGACTTTAAGGGAGGAAATCATGGCTGAAATGCAAGAGATGGTAGAGAGAAAGGTGTGCGAGCAAATGTCAAAGGTAATAAAAAATTGGGAGAAATCAATCCAGAATTCCAACACCTTGACGTTGAAGAGTTGTGTGCTGGTGGTGATGACACTGAGGACAGTGATTAGGAGGTCGATGATCTTGAGGATGATAATCATGAGGATGACAATGAGGTGGACGACGAAACAGATGATTGATGATCAGTACTTATACTTTCTATGTCCGTACTTTTGGTAGACACTGGTATTTTGATATTTTCTTTAAGATTTTAATGTAGTGAATTATGGTGTAAGTCGACATGTGTTATGACTTAAAATTTAAGTACTAGAGGATGATATTGTGTTAAGAGCCAATTTTATATGTTTGGGCTTTGTTGACTTGTTTTGTTGGATTTGTCATTTGGAAAATAAAGAACTTGATTTCTGGTTTGGTATGCCTTTGTGCATGGTATATTAAATTTTCAAATAGTATATTGCAATCTAGACTAACAAAAAGTGTTGCAAACATGTGTTTCCAATAAGATATATAGTATTACAATAGGGATAAAAATATTACAGATAAATGTTGCTAAAAAATCAAAAACATTGCAACAACCATCAAAATGTTGCATCACAGTGTTGTAAATAAATCAATTTTGTAACATTCTAAGCTAATAAATGTTGCGTAAGTACATCAAAGCGTTACTATATGGGCTCGTAGGCAACGGCCGCAAATGCAACACCGAGTTTTGGCTAAAGTGTTACATAAAACTCTATTGTAACAGATGTGAGGTCTAATGATACACTTTTTTAGGCTTGCAATAGGTCAAATATGGTGTAGTGGGCATTGCACCTTAAATAGCTGGAATATCGACGGGTGAATTTTCAAAAGCACCATTTGAAGTTCAGCACAGATCTATGAACAAGGTCTTTATGTCAGGAATTGACCTTGGATTTCTGCACAGCTGGTCCTACCAGTTCAAACTATATACACCATTAAAATTTAATTAATATATATCTCTGACAAGTGGAACAACAGATTTTGTTACGAATTAACATCAATCATGTGAGTTAGTAGAAAAGAAGACTATCACGAAATCTATTTCATATATTTAAAATAAACTCCAGTAGTCAAGCCTTTAACTCATTATATACATGATGAAATATTTAAAATTAAAAAAAATAAGTTTATCTGGGTAGAACCAAGAAAACTTTATATATACTACACACTAAATAGTCATTATGCATGCAATGATTCAATAGATTAAAGATCTGTTTTGTAAATTTATAATATTTCATGCAAATATTACTTAAATATAATAAATATGAAAAACAAATTACCTGCAAACAGGAGGCTATTGGGACTTGGAGCATTTTCTTCATTGTTTACTACAAGAAACATGATAAATACAAATATTAAAACAATCAACAATTGTAGCATGAATCAAGTGGAAGATATTAAAAGTATTTATATGTTT
Organism: Heracleum sosnowskyi; assembly: GCA_030848705.1. NCBI lineage: Eukaryota > Viridiplantae > Streptophyta > Magnoliopsida > Apiales > Apiaceae > Heracleum > Heracleum sosnowskyi. The sequence continues at coordinate 38,469,791 of CM061243.1, read as the reverse complement.
GTTTTCAAATAAAACTTATATTAAGTAGGTTAATATTTGTGTACCAGAAAAGAGATATAGATCTAAACTAAAAATGTGAATTGATCGAATTATGGTTGATCTTGATATTCGATACAAAACTAAAACATTTCATAGATCACTCTAGACAGGATTGTTGTCATTCCAGATCTTCATTAAAAACTAAAAATTTATCTTCAATATTTAGTTCCTTTCGAAATTTGAAAAAGTTTATGAAATCAATTAAAAAACTAAATCTCTCCTAAAAATCAGAATTATGAGTAATAACAGGATTGGATTAGGATTTCAATGAGGTTAGACCAAAAAATTTCAAACTCGAATTTTTCGCATTAAGAAAAAAAATTGAATTTAAAAATTTGTAGATGAGAATGAATCAATGGTTTAAAATTGTCACAATCGTGTATGTGTGCATTTTTATGTAATCATTTTTTTCCAAAAATAAATTAAGCAAGGACTTACCAATTCAAATTGAGAGAATTCGCAAGCTCAAGTACTCTACTCGCATGATATGGAAACTTAGACAAATCAGGCAAAGATAGTAAAAGCCTCAACATGTCATGAAATAACACATAATCAATAAAAAAATATAATTTCGTACATAAACAAGCATTCATCCATCAAGCCTTCATCTTAATTATCTGAAATGATTGAATTTCAAAGAAATATTTAGAAAGTCAAGATTTGGTCGGAGTAGAGAGACAAGGTATTGAACTGAATGAGAGAGGGCGGCTGAGTTGGGTTTTAAACCCTAAACTGAATAGTGTGTCTTATATAGATGTATGGCATTATATTCTAAGGTCTAGATCTACTCAAGTTTAACATCCAACGGATGTCAATCAGCTGGGTCGGTATCAATATTACATATATTCAACGGTCCAGATTTGCTTAAGTTTAACATCTAACAATTGTTAATCAAGCCGGGTAAGATGAATCTAGACCTTTAATTATAATTTGATCTAATACTCATTATTGAGTTACCCATTTTACTTGGCTACCATTATGTCCCTAAGTGTATATGTATGTTTGTAAATAAAGTTTGACTTAAAAGAACGACCCAGATCATTTTTAAATTTTTTTTACGGCCCACCTTGATCAACTATTGTGTCTTCCATTCTTGTCCAATCATATTATGTTACCTGACACTAACATGAATTTCCAAGCATTTTAACTAAATGCACCAAATCTAGTAGATTGTTGAATAATAGCTAGAAAAATTAGAAAAATAAAAAACAATTCCCAAAAATTAATTAAGTATTTTAGGATTAATATACCAAAAGTGTCCTAAATATGAATTTTTAGATAACTATCAAGAAGTAATTTTAAATATTTTGATGAATTATACAAGTCAAATAAAAATCAATTTTATGATTCAATTGACATCTTAGATTATTTCAATTAAATTTAGAACTTCCAACACTTCAACATTGTTAGATCAGGATTCAATGATTGACAGGATCTAGACTCAACTGATCAGGATTGCTGACGTCATCAGTATTGCATGGTTATCAGTATTTGATCAAGCGTCAGAATCAGGATGTATATCAGGACTGAGATCAGTTTGATCATCAGGACTGGAAGCTGATCAGGATTCCTACTTCGAGTTATATTTGGAGTCTAGTTAAACATGGAAGTTTATTTTGTCGGTTCCTGGTTTGTAGTAATGTAGCTATCGATTAAGGATAGGTTTCAATCTTTGTAATTGATTAGGACTTATCTTGTAATTGATAGAGAAGCTGTGTAGTATATAAACACAGTTTAGGTTTCGATTTGAGAGAGCTCAGATAATCGATCACATACATGAGTATCTATGTAACCTAGCAGCTCTCAAGAACACAGAATTTCTTGAGAGGGTTTGTAACAGTTTTATATCAGATTTAATAAAGTTGTTATCTTTCTTTCATATTTGTGATACATACTTTACTAAGTCGAGAATCTTATACAATTGTATTCAACCCCCCTTCTACAATTGATTATTACTGGGCAACAATTGGTATCAGAGCAAACTGATTTAAATTTGAATCAGATACGATCAAAGATGTTGACAACAAAGTATGAAAGCATGAAAATTCCCATCCTGAAGATATCAGAATATCCAACATGGAAAGTGAAGATGCTGATGTACCTGGAGGCTATGGATCCTGACTATTTGGACAGGATTCGTGATGGACCATGTGTTCCTACCAGAATCATAGAACGAACAGATACTGTACCTGAACATTATGTGGTCAAGGCGAAAAGTGATTGGACTCCAGAAGAAAAAGCTCATGTTCTCAGAGAACCAAAGATAAATAATATACTGCACAATAGTCTTGATGCTGTCATGTCAAACAGAGTGATTGCATGCAAGTCTGCAAAAGAGATCTGGGATACTTTGAAAACTCAATGTCAGGGATCTGCATCTGTCAAGAAGAACAAAAGGGCTCTCTTAATACAAGAATATGAACAATTCGATGCTAGATCAGATGAGAGCCTAACTGATTTATATGATAGATTTCTGACACTCCTCAATAATTTATCTTTAGTTGGCAAGGAATATGAAACTGAAGATTCAAACACCAAGTTTCTAAGAGCTTTACCAGAAGAATGGGATACTCAGACCTCGATCATTAGACATCAGTATGATCTCAACACTGTGTCTCTTGATGAAGTCTATGGAATGCTAAGAACTCATGATCTTGAAGGTCAACAGAGAAAGAATAAGAAAGGCAGCAAGGCAAAATCTATTGCTTTGAAGGCAGAGGCTAAATCAAAAGGAAAAGATGTGGAGGTCTCAAAAAGGAAAACTCAAGTAGCTGAGTCAGATCCTGATGACTCATCATCAGATACTGATGGTAATCCTGATGGTGATTCTTCTGACTCAGACATGGAAGAGATGGTTGCTATGATTGTCAGAAGCTTCAAAAGGATGAAGTTCAGGAAGGCTAGAAGACAAGGCAACTTTCAGAAAAGGACTTTCAATACAGACAAAGACAAGTATATCAAAGAGGATAGCAAGGGTAGCAAATTTGACAAGTCAAAGGTTAGATGCTACAAGTGTAATGGTATGGGTCACTTTGCTACTGAGTGCAAGAAGACAAAGGCACTCATCACATCAAGCAAGGATTGGATGGACTCTTCCTCAGAATCTGATACTGAGGTGGTCAACTATGCTCTAATGGCCAATACTGATGATACTGCTATTCCTGATGATAAGGTACTAAATACTGTCTTTGATTTTGATACTGATAATGCTTCTGAGTTAAGACGTTTTCTAAAGTCATTGCATATTAGCTTTAGAAGTCAAACTGCTGAGAATACTAGGATCTTATCTGAGATGTCTGAACTTAGGAAAAGGAATGAGCATCTAGAAGCTGAATTTTCTCTTATGCAAAAAGTACAGATAGAATGTGATAATGCTAAACACATGTACTTAGAGATGAAACTTAAATGTACTGCTCTTGAAAAAGAACTTGAGGATGCTAATGAGAAAATCAGAACTTGGACACACTCTGGTAGAAAATTTCATGAGATTAATACCTCTAAGAATTGGAAAGAGTGTCTAGGTTATAAGTCAGATGAAGATAAGAAATTGAAAGAGAAAATTGTTGTTGATGAGACAGTTAGTCCAAAAACCTATAGACATGTTATAGACAAAACCAAATCTAAGATTATACCTGTTAATTTTGTTTTTGGTAAGGATTCCAATTCAACTTTTGAAAAGGGATCTACTTCTGTTCAAAATATTAAAGTAATTAAGTCTAAACCTGTCTTGAATAAAGTTACTAAGAATGTAGGTTTACTGTCTCAGAAACAACTTAAGGATAAAATCTGTGAGGTTACAGATAAGGAAAAGGTAGCTACTGTCAAGAGAAACAGGAATGGTAAATTTGGGATTAATAAAGAGAATAATTATCAGTTTATCCCAAATGCACCTAGAAAATGTTGTTTTACCTGTGGTAACTCTAATCATCTTGCTATTGATTGTAAAAAGAGTTAAAGAAAAGTACTGAAATTCCTATTTCTGATGTCAGGAGTAGATCAATATTTTATAAACCACAGAAGTCCTGTTTTCATTGTGGTAGTATATGGCATTCTATTTATATTTGTAAAGATTATCATGATTTGTACTATAACTTCTATGATCCATTACCAAAGTTTAAAAATAGTGCAAATTCTGATATCTTTGAGAATGTCATAGTGAAGCATGCTTTTGTTAATACTGATACTGATAAAGCAAATCCTGATGGAGTAAATCCTGTCAGGACTGCTAAAGTCAGAAAACCTTCTGCTGCTAAAATTAATAAAATGCATGGACAAGGAACCCAACAAGTGTGGGTTCCTAAACATTCTGACTAGTGTTTTAACATTCTGATTGCAGGGGTAAAAAGAAAAATGTGCTAGTCATGGATAGTGGATGTTCTGTGCACATGACTGGAAACAAAGCCCTGTTATCAGAATATGAGGAAAAAGCTGGCCCAACTGTGTCTTATGGAGATGGCAACATTGGACAAACCTTGGGATATGGCAATATAATCATTGGAAATGTCATCATTGAAAAAGAAGTATCTAGTGAAAGAACTGAAACATAACTTGTTGAGTATTAGTCAAATCACTGACAGAGGTTATCAAGTCAACTTCTATTCCACACATTGTGAAGTAGTCAGCAAAGAATCAGGAAATATTGCATTGACAGGCTACAGGCATGGTAACATATATGAAGCCAACATTCAATCAAATACTGATGGCTCTCCTACTTGTCTCATCAGTAAAGCATCAATAGATGAAAGTTGGAATTGGCACAAGAAGCTTTCTCATCTCAACTTCAGCAATATCAATGAGTTGGTCAAGAAAGATTTAGTTAGAGGATTGACAAATGTTCTGTATACTCCTGATGGTCTCTGTGATGCATGTCAAAAGGCTAAACAGAGAAGGACATCATTCAAGAGTAAATCTGAATCCTCTATTGAAGAACCATATCACATGCTGCATCTTGATCTATTTGGATCAGTGAACATCATGTCCATCAGTAAGAAAAGGTACACTCTTGTAATTGTTGATGAATACTCTAGATTCACCTGGGTGTGCTTTATGCACAGAAAAGATGAGACTCCTGAAATACTGTTGGATCATGTGAGAATGATTGAGACAACTACAAAGTACAAAGTCAAGATACTGAGGAGTGATAATGGTACTGAATTCAAGAGTTCAAAGATGGAAGAGTTCTGCAAATACAAAGGAATAACTCAACAATTCTCTGCTCCTGACACACCTCAGCAAAATGGAGTAGTTGAAAGGAAGAATAGAACTCTTATTGAAGCTGGCAGAACTATGTTGGAAGAAGCAAAATTACCTACATATTTCTGGGCAGAAGCAGTCAACACAACATGCTATACTCAGAATCTTACATTGATAAACAGACATGGTGTTAGTCCTTATCAATCTCTCAAGGAGAAGAAACCAAGTTTGAAGCATCTGCATGTGTTTGGCTGTAAATGTTTTGTTCTCAGAACTCATCCTGAACAGCTAGGAAAGTTTGAAACTAAGGCTGATGAAGGAATTTTCATAGGTTATCCTGCATCAAGAGCCTTCAGAGTTTTTAATTTGAGGACAAGGACTGTCATGGAGTCAATACATGTATCTTTTGATGATAAAAAGATAACTGGAATCAATGAAGACTCACATGATAGACTGATTTTTGAAAATGAAGCTACCGAGGAACCTGAAGAAAGTGAATCAGATCCTATCAGTTCATCAAATCCTGATGACACTTCAAATCCTGATGTCACACCAAATACTGATGGTGCTAACTCTGATGATGCAAATAATGGAGATACATCTAGTAGTGCGAATGTTGAGGGGGAGCAACAGCATTCTACTACAAGTTCAGAGTCAACTCAATCATCAGGACAAAATTCTTCAGATACTGATTCAAGTGATAATCCTGATAATTCATCAGGAGGAGTTAGCAACATTTAGGGGGAGCTTCTGAAGCAAATTCTTCAAATCTATATAACACCAATCCAGGGGGAGCATCTACATCAAGAAATGACTTTACACCGGCAAGGAAATGGACTGCAAGTCATACTCCTGATTTGATAATTGGAGATCATGATGCATGTGTTCAGACAAGAAGTGCAACTGAGAATGAATGTCTATATCATAACTTTCTATCCAAGGAGGAACCAAAGAAAGTTGAGGATGCACTCAAAGATGCTGATTGGGTTACTGCAATGCAAGAAGAATTGAATGAATTTGAAAGGAATGAAGTCTGGAAACTGGTACCAAGACCAAAGAACAAGTCCATTGTTGGTACAAAGTGGATTTTCAAGAACAAGACTGATTCTGATGGGGTTGTGAACAGAAACTGATGTAAAAATCAGAAGTGCAAAAACAATTTGACAACAACACTACTGGTATTCTCTGAAAAGTAAAATTTATATTTAGTCTCTGATTAAGTATTAAGTTTTAATTTTTAAATTTCTATTCAACTTTTATCAGAGATTATTAATCATTCTTTTTAATATCATTGTAGTGTTACTAACAATTTGCACAGGAAAATAAAGGAGGAGAGGGTTCGGTTTTCCATATCTGTTTTGCCTCGTTTGCTGGTAAGCGTGTTTTAATGATTTCTATGCCATTAATTTGGTTATTTTTTTTTAAAAAACGTTATTCAGGATTGTTGAAATAAATTTTGTTTTCTTAAATAAAATTTTATTTTAATTTTATCGAAAATATTTTTCAATCCTGATAAGACAAATGGTTTTAGAGGCAATGCCCTTATTCCTGATGAGGTCAGACTTTTCTTGAAAGAGAAAATGCCTACTCAATATGGATCAGTTCATGACCAAAGCATCCATCCCAAACAGTCTAAACCGTCATCAGACACCTCTATTGTCTCTCAAAAGACATTAGTTGAAAAATCAAAGAAATCAGCTAGAACTGATGTGTCTGGATGGCAATCAGGTTCCAAGGATTTTTCCTCTACACCACTCACTAAAAAGAAGTTACAAGGGGGTGTACAAGGGGTCCTGGTGAAGAAAGCTGCCAAGGGTGTTGAGTCTGTTTCTGTTAAAAGGAAGTTAAAGCTCAGGGATGAGACTGATTCTGAGGATTAATTACCTATATCCTCTGTGATGAATATACAGAAAGCAGTTGTTGATACTGCTATTGCAGCTGTGGTTCCATTGTCTAAACCACAGAAGAAAAGAAGATTATCAAAGAAGCAGGATACTGATGGTCAGGACACTTCTATTCCTGATGAGTAGTCAAATCCTGATGCTCAAGGAAATCCTGATGTTAGTTTTCCTAAAGTTGCACCAAGTCAAGAGATTGTTACTTCAGACTCTCCAGCAAAAGACTCTCCAACAAAAAGACATTTTGATAGTTCATTGGAGAAGTATGGTGCTGCTGCTTCCAATCTTGGGATTAAACATCCAATGGGAAAGTTAAGGAAGACAGCTGAGTTAATGTTCTCTAGACAGAAGAAACTGAAGGGATCAAGCCCACAAGAACCTGGACCTCAAAGTGGTTCAACAGCTAGTACTAATGATCCAGCCACACAAGAACCACTCAATCAAAGTTTGGGTGAAGGCATAGCTATTGGAATGGTCACACAAGAACCATTTTCTCAAAGGGAGAATGAAGACATTTCTATTCCAGCCATACAAGAACCATCTTCTCAATGTGAAGATGCAAGCGAAGCTACAGTTTCTGAGGAATTTCCTGACAAAGCTCAAGGTATTTCTGGTGCAGATGAAGTTGAAAGATTGGTCGAAGACACTGTCAATGAGGGAAGCACACAAGAACCTTTAGCTCAAAGTGTTGAAGAAGCTTCTAAACCTCAAGCTCCACAAGAACCATTTGGATGTTAAACCACAAGCTCCTCAAAATACTGATGCAAGCATATCAAATCCTGACGGTGTTATTCCTGATGCTAGTGGTACTCCTGATAATGAGCCTATCCTGATACAACCACTACGATCAAGACCAATGGATCATCCTATCACAAAATCACAGGATAAACTGAAAGGTATAGCTATTCCTGATCCTAATGTTACTAATGATTCTGATGCTGATGATAGTGATGATAGTAATGATGATAATAATGAAGAAAAGGAACAGCTTGCCAGAGTTTTAAAATCTAGTCTTGGAACTAACTATGGTTCGTCAAGCACCTTCATGACTGGCAAGGCTTCTACTGGAAAAGACTTCAGACAAGACTTTTATGTTCCTTCTAAAACTCCTGCTGAGGCAATTAGAAATCATGAATGGACAAATTCATGGTATAAATCTGCTGATTCTGTAAGTTATCCATATGCATTGGATCATGCCTATGATGCAGAGAAGTTAATAGAGAATCAAGACTTGAAGAATCATTTGAAGGCTACTACTCTGTTATCCAAAAGCCTCAAAAATGAAATTGATTCTGTCAAAGCTGCAACTGAATTGATACGGGGAGATATTTCTCATAACTTTACAAAGGTGCCTACTGCTCGTCAACTAAGGGTAGTGGAATCTCAAGTACAGACAGTTCTTTCTGAACAACTCTCCATCAATAACAGAATTGATTATCTTGATTCTAAGGTAACTGACATTCAAACTTCTATTGCCTTAATTTTGAATATTTTGTCAAATACTGATGTCAAAAAGGGGGAGAAGGTAAGTCAGACAAAATGTACACCTGATCTAGTATTGAGAAATAATGATGGTGATGATAATACTGGAAATGATGGTGGTGACAAAGTTTTACAAGGAGAAACCTCTGATGCTGCTGTTATGAAGTCTACAATTCAAACTTCTCAAAGTCAAACAACGCAGTCTACTCATGTTTCTGATTCTGGAATAAGGACAGTAGGGACACTGGTGCAATCTCAGATCCTGACGGAAGAACAAATCCTGACACCTGGTCATGGACAAACACTTTCTACAATTCCTGAAGGAGATGAAGATGTGATTATTGACAATCCTGGAGATGCATCAAATCTATTCCAGAAGTTCACAACAAGGGATGGTAGAATTCTTACTCTCTATCACACAAATAAGAGAATTCAACAATTATTTGAAAGGAAAGCACTCTCTACAGCAAGTGAAGAATATCCTGATCTCTCACAAGAAGAATTCTTAATTCAACAAAGAGAAATGATGGAAAGTTTTAATAACCCTGATCCTGCTAGAGGTAGAGGAAGCAGAGGAAGGAGAGGTACTAGAAGAAGTAGAAGAAGCTCATCAACTCCAACAATTCCTAGACAGACAAGGTCTAAAATTTTAAGAATTGAAGAAATTCCTGAAACTTCACAAAATCCAATAGATCCTGTTGTAAGGGATATTATTGAGAAGGAAGATAAAGATATTAGTGAAGAGGAATCTGAACTGAGAAGAAGACCAAAACAATCAACACTCATCAGCAATACAGTTCAAATTTCAGACTCAAATCCTGACATTGCTCAAGGTCCTGATGATTCTGAAATTCTGCAAGAGATTGAATTGTTAATCTTGTCTACTGTGGTTGATTCTCATAATAGGGAAGTTGATGAAGACGAAGAAGTCAGAAGAAGAAGAATAACAGAGTCAACAAATAAAGACTTTCAGCTCTATAAGCAAAGACTCAAAGCTTCAAATGAAGGGTTATGGAAAAATGCAAGAAGACTACAACCTTATCTACAGAAGAGTTATGCTTATGAGAAAGAAAAAGATAAGAAGTGGAAACACATTGACACACTTAGGTGTGATACGCCTATCAATTTTCGGTCTGGTGGAATTGCTTCAAGTGTTGTTGATTTATCTGGTTTAGTTGAATCAAACGCACTCTGGCTACGAATACTTTCAAATCTGAAGCAATTGACAAATAATTCAAGAGGAGGTATTGGACACAGGGATGCTGAATATCTGAACATGCCTTATCTTGATCCTCACTCCTTGACTGAAATTGGAGGTACTTTAACTTCTGAACACCTGAACAATTTATTAGTTGTTGATATAGTTATATATTGTCATGATGGTTTTGAAAAGAAAGAGAAGCTTCTGTACTTCATGAAAAATGGTAGTGTGAAGATACTATCCATTCAAGACTTGTTGATGAAAACTACAAAGGAACTGAAATATGTCCATTATCTGTTAAAATGGAAGAATGAAGTGTGCAAAGTATGGAGTGTATGATTCTGTCAACAATAAGAAGAAGGTTTCTTGAAGGAAAGAACTACACTGGTGATTATACTCCCATGTATCTAAATCTAAGAGATCAAGATGTGGAAATGCAAAGGGGTACTGCTGTTAAAGAAGTGACTTTTGGCATGACTCGGCTTACTCTCAATCCTGATGGGAAGGAAATTGCTTATCTTCTTCTTGAAGAACATAGTCTACACAGAAGCTCCATTCAGAATCTCAGAGCAGCTATTTACCAGATTAATGAGGAAGATGAAGATCTCAGAAATCTGAAGGAAAGACTGATTCAAATTCTTGAAGAAAAAGAAGAAAATTCGTTATCCAACTTCTTGAAGATGAATTTGTTCTATCAAAGGATCTAAACAGATAAGTTGCTGCTGCAGATACTTGTACATTTTGTTTGTATGTTTTTGACATCATTGAATCTTAGGAATCTATACTTTATTTTACAAAGTATGAGATTATGGGAGATTGTTAGATCAGGATTCAATGATTGTCAAGATCTAGACTCAACTGATCAGGATTGCTGACGTCATCAGTATTGCATGGTTATCAGTATTTGATCAAGCGTCAGAATCAGGATGTATATCAGGACTGAGATCAGTTTGATCATCAGGACTGGAAGCTGATCAGGATTCCTACTTCGAGTTATATTTGGAGTCTAGTTAAACATGGAAGTTTATTTTGTCGGTTCCTGGTTTGTAGTAATGTAGCTATCGATTAAGGATAGGTTTCAATCTTTGTAATTGATTAGGACTTATCTTGTAATTGATAGAGAAGCTGTGTAGTATATAAACACAGTTTAGGTTTCGATTTGAGAGAGCTCAGATAATCGATCACATACACGAGTATCTTTGTAACCTAGCAGCTCTCAAGAACACAGAATTTCTTGAGAGAGTTTGTAACAGTTTTATATCAGATTTAATAAAGTTGTTATCTTTTTTTCATATTTGTGATACATACTTTACTAAGTCGAGAATCTTATACAATTGTATTCAACCCCCCTTCTACAATTGATTATTACTGGGCAACAAACATCAATACGTGGTTTAGCAAATTTGTCGAAGTTGATAGATCAGTAAAATGTTAGTAAGAAATATGTTAGTAAGATTGTGCTCAGTTTAAATATCCACTGAATTAAGATAGAAGCATGCTTTACCAGCCAACACTCCCTCAAGTTAGAAATTATAAAAAACTTGTACAAACTTTGGGCAATTTTTAATAATTTTTATAAAAAAAAATGCTACTTGTATAAACTTTAGATTATCATGGGTAGCTAGACCCATGATATTTTTTGTCGCTTGTTATTTTGACAAAATTGGAAAAAATTAAAATTAATTAAGTGGTGGTTCATTGTTTAACAAAAAGAAGATCAAATCAAATTGTAACAGGAGAAAGATAAAGATAAGGGAGACTTATAATAGTTCTGAAGAATGTAATTGCCATAACATTGAAGGCTCACCCTTGGAAATAAGCATTTGGAGAAGTATATAAGTCCAACATACACGGTGTACAAATTATTGAATGAAAAGTTGTTTTTTAACAACACTTGGTATGCATTTTTATATAAGCTATTTGCCAAGAAAAATTGTTCTTTACAAAAGCATCCACATGTAAGGTAGCATTCTCCCACGACACCATTCTCAACTGAGCTTTTCCACTTAATATCATGTATACAAAAGGGTCGTAATACCCTAAAATGGGTTTATTCATGAAATAACAAGTGGAACACATACAACGAAGTCTGAAAGATAGATTTCAACGTAAAACATAAATTAGCACTTAAAACATAAAATAGTTGATAAAACAATTAATATAGAACATATTAATTATAAATTGTTGATAAAACATAAAATTGTTGATATAAAATTAGGATTTAATTGCATTTTCTGTTAGTAAATATCTATATTATAAATTGATATTTAAGTAGTTACTCATTTCAACGAGGATTTATCATATAATCAGAAGTAACTAGGATTTCTTTCCCCTTGGCTTATCCTCAGTATCAAGAAGAATATGAGTATATGCTTCTTGATATACTTGCTTGAGTGTTTCTTTTGTAAGTGAAAGGCATATGTATAGGCCTATTTGTAATCACAGAGGATTCTACTCAACATAAAAATAAGTTGTAATAAGTAAATAATAAAAATCAAATGTCACAGGAATCTCAGAAGATAATATCTGTCAAAGAATGAAGATTAAAGTCATCTACAGACTTGAAGTAATTCTACATTGAAAGAAGTTCAATTTATTGATCAAGCCTCAGTGGAGTATTCAAACTCAGTGGATTTATTAAAGTGACAGAGATTTCAAGATGTGACAGCAAAGATACAGGTTACAGAGTTCAAGTAAAAGGGAAATGGAAGTGGATCACTGCTTAAAGTCAAACAGATGAAGAACAGACATTGTCGTTAGTCACTCATGAACCAAACAGTACATTGAGTGTCAACGTTCTAAAAATGTTATTTCTTCATCTAAGTTTTAATGGTTCAAGAATTAATCGTGAAGGCAAGTAATTCTATTTATTCTCTTATAAATAATTATTATTATTAAGTAAATTATTTATTAAATTAATTCTGTAAAGAATTAATTTAATACATAATTTACTTTGATAATTATTTAAAATAGAATAAAAATGAACTAGGAAGACTTAGTTTTTTAACTAGGAAGATTTAGAATTAAGTCTTCCCGATTGTCTTCCTAGGCCAACAGGTTGTCTTCCCGATAGTCTTCCCAATGCAAATGATAGTCTTCCCGAAAGTCTTCCCAAGCCAAAAGACAGTCTTCCCGGTTGTCTTCTAATACAATTCTGTTAAAATCATTGGCGCATGAAGACAGAACAAAGACAGTTTGTATTTAAAAGAAAAGTGTGATCAAGTTGAAGACATAACACAGAATACACAAGACAGAACAAAAAGAGAAAAACATTACATTCAAAGCTCACTGTCTTAACTTCTTCAACTGTCCGAGCAATTCATTTTATGCCAGAGGATTTATTTCTTGTTTGTTCTTAACATTTAATTCATAAGAAGTAATTCTCTTGCACTGCTTTGACAATCTAGCGGATCATAATCCCTAGAAATTATATCGAACTACTTTTTAGTATTCGATCCTTTTTATTACAAAAATAGATAAATTCATGTCGAATTTATTTTAGGTTTGTTTTATCAAGAACTTTGTAATCTGTGATCAAATTGTAACACTCCTCAAGTTTAATATAAGTTATATTTAACTTGAATATTGTTTTAGTTTATTCCGCAATAATTTGTTCTTAAACTTTTTAATCTTTAAACGAACAAATTCGATTAAACGGTATAGTTTGTATTCAACCCCCCTTCTACAAACATATCATTAAACGTTGAGTCATAAATACGAATAAGTGTTTTGTGACTTGTTTAAATGTTTTAATCGTGTCTAATATTATCACGAGGGGTAGTTAGAACAGAAATTTGTCAGTATTGTTAGAAAATGAGATTGACGAGACCGTTGACTTAGATGTTGACTTTTATATTATAGAGATTTTTGACGAGCGTGATACGTGAATTATTTATTTAGTCAATCGTAACTATTCTATCAATTGAAATATGGTTATCTATGTAACAGAGGTTGTTGGACGAGACGAGCCAGATTACCGAAATATGTTAAATGAAGGAAGTCGGAGATGGATGAAGTATTATTGTGACTGATTGGTTTATATGTGAGGTGATTTAACACCAAGGAAGCGTCAACACTTATAGGGGACATTTCCAAGTATTTTCTTCCAACGGAGATATCGGTAGGGATAATTAATGCGTCAGAATTAAGTTATATAATGATCGTACTCTAGAGATTAAATTAACGTTTATGTTGGACTATAGAAATAGACTCGCGAATTCGATCTCGGGGAATCAAACTTGTGACAACTACAAGAATGTCATATCCATGAATGATCAAGAAAGAGAATTATGATGCCATGAAATCAAAGAGAAATGAAGTCGTATTATTTCAGCCTTACGTAATAGCTAAGGACCAGAGGCAAGTGTTTATACTCTTCACTTGATTTCCAAGTGTTGGCTCTTTTACATTAAATTGCAAGTGTTTTATATAATCTCGTATATTCACGAGTATTCTTTCATATCTTTTGAGGTCAGATTCATATTTCCATAATAATTGGGAAAAATATAATTATTGTGTTGAAACGATTTAAAAGACAGTTATGGGACTTATACGAATGCTTTCTTTTAAAAATCCTGATTTGAGAATACTAGGTTGGAATGTTGCAAACCCTAAATGATTGGGAAATTGTGAACCCGATAAGGGTAAAATGAGATTCTAAATTCTGGGTTTATAGTACTTGTTCTACAAGTATTCTATTTTCCATCTTGCACTTATGCAAGTGTTATTATTATTTCTTGTTAATGCAATTATCTGATCCAGTCCCTTATTCGAACTCATATATGTTATGCATAATTTAGTTTATTTCCTTCAGAATGTAAGGCTTATCTGTTATAAGTATACTTTTTGAAGGACTTGAACTATTTCTTTCAGTATTCAATAAACCCTTATTTCTTTATTCATAAACTTCACCTTGAATTTTCCCTAAACTTGAACTTGACTTTCTTGTTACTTATCAACTAGTGGACCTTATTTATTCTTCCATAATGAGATAATTTGCACTGTTGAGGCCATCTAGAGCCTGTTCCTTGAACCCTACTTTATATTGAGCAGTTGCAATTTCTTTTGATATCGTAATGCCTGTTTCATTTCATACTTAACTTTGTTGAGCATGCTATTGCTAATATCCTGTGATAGAATTGGAATGTTTTTAAATGGACCAGTAATGGTCGGACCAGATTCGTGGTCGGAATGAATTAAGGCCAAGAGGGCCAAGGATCCTATTTAGTGGACTTTGCTATACGATGGTCTGAGGTTGATGCGTGACTGATCAGCAGCTCAACCTTATTGATTTCTAAAAATATATAAAAATCCAATTCTAATATCACTTCGTACATCTGAGATTGATTACATCCATATGTTCTGTACTTGTGAGTTATAACCTGATATTCAGGTTTATCTTTTTGCTTAAATTTGTTGGTTCGGTAATTAATAAGAAGGGGTTTCAATCCTGCTGAAACCGCTTACTCTTAACTTACAATGGATTATAAATAGTCAAAATCCACTTCCTTGATTCCATTGACAGTTGTGAGATATCTACCTTGTTAGGTTTTATTCTTACCGCATATTCAGTTGGTGCCATATTGAAGTCTTGAACTACGTTCTTTATACCATGGCCGAGCATTTTGGCTCATTCTTACTTCTTTATTGTTCTACCCTTCCAGAATTGTTATTTTCAAAAGATTTTGTGAATAGAACTGTTATCTTCAAAAATAGTATTTTTGTAAAAACTATGGTCTCCAAAACGTATGGGTTTACATTTACTTCATATTTTCTACATACTCTTGTAGTCATTGTTGTTCGGGTAACCGTGGCGACCAATATAAATTCCTTCTTGTTTTAAACCATTCAGTTGCTAAAAGTTGAATGAAAAATTATTGCGAAATACCAAACTTGTTGTAAAAGTTTTAAAAATTACAAATGTTCAAACCAAAAGCCTATTTTATTTGAAAACTCAAAATTTATTTTGAAACTTTTCCTATTATACTTTGATAATGCACCTGCTGAGTAATTCTTTCGCTCATACTTGTTTTCTTCATATTTTAGCCTTTTAGTAAGAAGGCAAATTGGCGGGAGTTGTCCGCGTAGCTTAGGCAGAAAAAGGAAAAGATGTTAGCGCGAAGGTGTTATAATCCAGAATATTTGAAGCGAGTGTAAGGTTATTGTATAAAGTGATTTCTATTAAATACTATATTGTATAAGATTAGTTTTGCATGGTATACTTCTTGTCGAAGTTATACTAGTGTTATAGAATTTATGCAAAGAGAATTGTTGTAAAGAAGAAAATTTTATGTAATGGAATTTTGGATTCTTGTTTCTAGCACTATAACCTATAAAGATTCTTGGTAGAGTTGGGGTCGCAGATGTTATATTTGTATTGGATTAAAATTTAACAGGTTGTTTTAAATTGAGGTTTCAGCGTGACGACCAAATATTCTGACCCCGGATTTGGGGCGTTACAACTTAGATTATTTTCTTTTTATTTTTTGTTTTTTCCTTTTTATTTTAAGTCTTTTTCTAAGTCTTCCCAGCCTTTTACTCTTAGAAGACTATCGGGAAGACTTACTTTTATTTATTTAATTTTCGTTTTTTTCTGTTTTATTTTTTAGAAGATAATCCGGTTTGTACTAGGAAGACTACCGGGAAGACTATTCTAAGTCTTCCCGATTGTCTTCCCAAGTCTTTTTTCAAAAAAAACTGTTCAGTTGTCTTCTAATTTTTTTTAGCAGTTACATACATATATAAATACATACACACAGTTCATTTTTTTTCTTATCAGTTTTTTTTTATTTCCCCATTCGAATTCTCTCAAACTTATGCAGAATTCTTTGCTTTAATCACAATCATTGCTCAAGTTATTACTTAGCAAATCAGTTACTTTCTTTCGAATTCAAGCATCCTAAGTTGAATTGATGTTCAATTTTTTTTCTCTTTTTCATTTCGACTTGTCTGTTTTTGATTTGTTTAAGTGATTCTTGTTTGTTTTGGTGATCAACTGTTAATTTCTATGTTATTGAACTGAGTGTGTGCTTTTGTGAATCATTTACCCAAGTTTTTTTTTCTTTATTTCAAAGTGTTAAGTTCGAATTTAGGATAAAAATTTAATATTGATTAATTTTTGGTAAAATTTTGATTTTGTGGATTTTAATTAATTTTGATTAATTCTAAAAATCCCTAAAATTCTAATTTTATTTTAAATTAATTAAAATTTCTTGTTTTATAAATGGATCCTAATTTTGAACTTGTTTTAAACAACTATATTGGGTATTTTGATCCGTCTAAGTGTAAGGTTGAACGATTTAAACCATGGATTCAGTTTTTGGATAGTCAGACTTGTGTTAGTCATGCTATATGTGCCTCTGCACTTTTAAAAATTGATCCATTGCGTTTTCTGTGTTCCAGTGTTGTTATTGCTGAGGATTCAAAATCTTTTACGTTCAATATTTTAAACCAGCAATATACAGTCACTTTAGAAATGTTTTGTGATGTTTTACAGTTTCCCAAGGACAGGTTTGATCCCTTACCTTCAGATGACGAGTTATCACAGTTCTTTGTGAATATTCATTATCAGGGTCCCTTACAAATGGTTAAATTGTCAAAAAGTTTCTTGTTAGGGAATGGGATCTGTTCTTTGATACAATAGCAAGAGTCTTTGGTAATTGCACAAAAACAAATTTTCATGGCATTACCAGTCTTAATCAATATATTGCTTATGCTATTGTATTTGGTCGTAGATTAAACTTTGGTGAGATTCTGTGGAATGTAATGATCAACAGGCTTGCTCACTCTAGGAGAGATTTTGATAATCATGTGAAAGTGAAGTGTTGGTACCCTCGCTTTCTCTCTCTTATCATAAATCATCTACTTACTGCTGAGCAGGTAGAACTGTTTAGGAATGCTAGATTTGAAACCTCTCAAACCACTAATTCTAAATTCTACACCATACTGGACTACTCACTCAAATTTCTAAACACGCATGTTCTTGTTTCACCATTGATGAGTCAATTCATTAATCTTCCAATCTTTGGTGAACAAGTTCCTCAGCCACATCCAGTTCCACTACAGGTAGTTATTCCTAACCCTGCATCTTCTTCTTCTGGTACTTTGATTGAAACCCAAGTGGTTGGTAGGGCTGACCAAGAGGTTGTAGAACCACAATCTCTAACACAGGTCATAGAGCCAAACAGAGAGTCAAACACATCTAACCAACCACCTGAGCTTAATGTACAAACCAGTCAAAGAAGTGTTAGAGAAGTAGCTACAATGAGTGTTCCCACAGCTCTGTCTCCACCTCTAAAGAAAAGAAAAACCTATAGAGAGACATCTGTAAGCCCATCTGTATCCTCTCAACAGGATATGGACATTGATATGGCCACTGAACAGTCTTTGGAGACATCCTCTCAACAGGATGAATCTATTGAAATTCGCCATAGGGCCATGGCATCTTGTAATGAGTCTAGCACACTCCCATTACTCACAATGGGAGAAGACATACCAATAGATGATACTCATGACACTATGCTAGGAGAGCACTTTAATTTTGATTTTGATACAGTACCTACCATAGTTACGGTAGAAGTGCCTTCACATGCATCAGAGGGAAAATCTGATTCTTCGCCACCTTTAATAGAATCATTTTCTCCCCTCCCAGAGGGAACATCTCTAGCTCCCCTAAGGGATTTTTCACTCGCAGTTTATATTGGTGAAAGTGAAAGGCAACCAGGTGAGTCTGTCACTGAAGCAATTCAGTTTACAATGTCAAATATTTTGACAGACTCAACCAGGAATTGGGATTTGCGAACTCCCATTGCACCACCACTGACCTCTCTTGAAGGGGCTAGGGTGATTTCTTATGCAGGTACATCATCTGAGAACTTGGAGAGACAGTTAGTTGTGAGACATGAGAGTCAAACACGGAGTGATACACAAACACGTGAGTTGAGTGAAACATCACTGAGAGAAATTGAAGTGAGTGCACACATTGACACAAACATTGCTTTGTTATTAACCCAATTAGCTGCTCTACAGAAACAATTACAAGAAACCCAGGCTGAAAATAACCTTCTCAAAGCACAAGTGGTTCAACAATCTTCCACCTCTGTAACTAATCAGCTGGGTACTGTTAAGGATGATTTGCAAGGATTGAAGAGTACTCTACTCCCGAAGCTGAATGCCATCCAACAATCTCAAATACTAGTGGCTTCGGACATCTCTGATCTTACAACGTCAAATGCTCAGATATCAGAGAGTGTCAAGGAGATTGCTGCCATTTCTACCAAGGTGGACTTTATTCTGCAAACAACTGATGAAAATCAAAGGTTTAATGAAGAAAGGATATCAAGGATTGAAGGAGGAATGGAGCATCTGAATGAAGGGATGAAGCACTTGTACAACATGATAAAGAATTCACATCAACCTACAACTGAACAAAGAACATTCTTTGAGGGAGATGATGATGATGATGAGGATGATGCTGATGCTGATGAAGGAGGAAATGGAGGAGATAGAAGAGAAAGAGGAGAGATAAGGAGAACTAGTGAGGTGAATCCTGAAGCTGCTACTGTTAAATCTGTAGAGGGTTCCTCAACTAAGGGGGAGAAGAAATGAGGAAATAGAGAAGCTGGAGGAGCTTCTGGAGGAGGAAAAGATAAATGAAAGGGTAAACAATCATTGGAGGAGTCTGTTTTTGATGATGCCTACTACTACCCTGGTGAACAGGATGATTTTCAATTTGACACATCTGGTGATCTGGAGAAGACCATCCCTGAAGAACCTATTGGTGAGGAGGAGGTTGAAGAGGCGGCTAACTTTGATGATTGGGAGGATGAAGCTGATCTGTATACACCTGATCCTTTGTTTCAGAAAGAGCTGAAGAAACAGCAAGCAGATATCAAGAGAAAGGAAGATGAGAATGCCAAGGTCTCCGACATCATATCTCAAAGGCTAAAGATTCAAAAGGCTGAACATGAAGACAAACAATGTCTTCATAGTATTCATGTCAAGGAGAGGAGATTGGATGTTAGGATGAAGCAAGGAAGCAAGTGGGACAAGGCAAAGGAGATGTTTGATATCCCTCAGAACTGTGGATTCTTATGAGTAAGGTGGAGAGATCTTCCTGCTTGAATGAGCTTCTTTATGACCGACTGAGAGATTCTGCAATGAAGGTCAACCCTCAAGTTGTACACTTTCCATATGAAGTCAAAATTTACAGAGGTACAACTTTGGAGACTGTAAGGCTGGATCCTTATTCTTTGAAGCTACAAACTGATATGCAACTGGTGAAGTTGGAGAATCTTCTTAGGACTTCTGGGTTTAGCACTGAAGATAAGTCTGAGGTTGCTGATATGATATCAGACTATTGCACTGAAAAAGTTCCAAGGTATTCTCAAATGAAGAACAGATTAAAGAAGAACACTTCTCAACCAGTCAAGCCAAGTGGTGTTGCTTCTGAAAGTGATCGTGTCCTTGACAAAGATCTTCTAGACACCTTACAAGAAGCTGAAGAAGGTGAAATTAAAGATTAAGGCATGATAGAGATAGCTCAGTTTTTAATGTTATATGTTTAGAGCATAGGTGAATCAAGATAGGAAAATGTAATCATTTGTTCAGACTAGAGGAACATCTATCTTGTATTTATCTTTATTGTTTGAATCTGGAAATTGTTAAATATAATCCAGAACCTTTCTATTATTTACTTGGCTCTTAAAAATCTTATATTTTCTTGTTTTAGTTGAGTTATCCTCTAGAGGTATTTGGTTGTTATTGTCTAACAAACAAATAGGGGGAGATTGAAAGGCATCTGTATAGGCTTATTTGTAATCACAGAGGATTCTACTCAACGTAAAAATAAGTTGTAATAAGTAAATAATAAAAATCAAATGTCACAGGAATCTTAGAAGATAATATCTGTCAAAGAATGAAGATTAAAGTCATCTACAGACATGAAATAATTCTACATTGAAAGAAGTTCAATTTATTGATCAAGCCTCAGTGGAGTATTCAAACTCAGTGGATTTATTAAAGTGACAGAGATTTCAAGATGTGACAACAAAGATACAGGTTACAGAGTTCAAGAAAAAGGGAAATGGAAGTGGATCACTGCTTAAAGTCAAACAGATGAAGAACAGACATTGTCGTTAGTCACTCATGAACCAGACAGTACATTGAGTGTCAACGTTCTAAAAATGTTATTTCTTCATCTAAGTTTTAATGGTTCAAGAATTAATTGTGAAGGCAAGTAATTCTATTTATTCTCTTATAAATAATTATTACTATTAAGTAAATTATTTATTAAATTAATTCTATAAAGAATTAATTTAATACATAATTTACTTTGATAATTATTTAAAATAGAATAAAAATGAACTAGGAAGACTTAGAATTAAGTCTTCCCGATTGTCTTCCTAGGCCAACAGGTTGTCTTCCCGATAGTCTTCCCAATGCAAATGATAGTCTTCCCGAAAGTCTTCCCAAGCCAAAAGACAGTCTTCCCGGTTGTCTTCCTAATACAATTCTGTTAAAATCATTGGCGCGTGAAGACAAAACAAAGACAGTTTGTATTTAAAAGAAAAGTGTGATCAAGTTGAAGACATAACACAGAATACACAAGACAGAACAAAAAGAGAAAAACATTACATTCAAAGCTCACTGCCTTAACTTCTTCAACTATCCGAGCAATTCATTTTCTGCCAGAGGATTTATTTCTTGTTTGTTCTTAACATTTAATTCATAAGAAGTAATTCTCTTGTACTGCTTTGACAATCTAGCGGATCATAATCCCTAGAAATTATATCGAACTACTTTTTAGTATTCGATCTTTTTTATTACAAAAATAGATAAATTTATGTCAAATTTATTCTAGGTTTGTTTTATCAAGAACTTTGTAATCTGTGATCAAATTGTAACACTTCTCAAGTTTAATATAAGTTATATTTAACTTGAATATTGTTTCAGTTTATTCCGCAATAATTTGTTCTTAAACTGTTTAATCTTTAAACGAACAAATTCGATTAAACGGTATAGTTTGTATTCAACCCCCCTTCTAAAAACATATCAGGACCTAACAGTAATCATTTGTTTCCAGGTTCTTCCACAATGTGTACTAAATTGTCGGATAAGTCTCATGTCGTCAGGCGTTATTGGCTTTAACAAGTCAGTCGGCCCCAGTTCTATGTCCCTGGCATTACCTTTGCTTTGTCGTCCCTTGATATCAATATAACTACTTCCCAAAAGTTTAATTTTTAAAAATCTAATAAGTTAACATGGCATATATGTAATCACAAGTTTCCAATAATCCAAAAACTTGTTTGTTGTGAATAATAAAATATCACCACATATTAAATATAATGGGCATATATTTATGTTACTATTTGTATACTAAAAATAATACAGTTATGTTTTAGGGAAAATATTTTATTATTAAAGATTATGTTTTATTAATTATTTATTTATTTTATGTCTTTATTTACTGCGTTAAAAATGTTAGCATAATTAATGTCCTTGGAATTATGATTTACTATAAAGATCAACCATAACATACCATTAGTTATTAGTTATGTGAGAGAGTGATTATAATTAAAAGTAATTTCGTTTATGAATATCAATTTTGATGTTAATGTAAGTTGAAGATGTCGGAAAAATGAGAAAAGATTATATTAGTGTTACAACGACGACTTTTCGGCGAATGGCTAACTATGATTGCAGAGATGTGTTATATGAGGCGGGTCACTTATTGATACAAGGGATGATATACATATATGTGTATGTATTTTTAGATGGCAGGTGAGTGAGGTCAATAAATTAAAGAGAAAAACATTAGTAAAAAAGTGTGAGAGGAACGGGCGATCCAGATCTAAGTTAATAGATAATAATGAATGGTTGTTATTAGTTTCTAGTTTTTAGATTAAAAATGGTTTCTATTTGATCACTAGCCTATATATATATATATATATATATAGAAAGTTACTCTAGTGAGACCCATCTTATAATGAGAATTGAGTCCAAATCACCAAATCACGAAATATTATAATCATAATTGCTGACATATATATCAACGTCACAATTATCATTGCCGCCTCACTACTGTTATAACAGTCACCACCATTATTATACCACCATCACCACCGATTCTCTCTTTTTTTCCAGAAACCAAGTCAAATTTACCAAAATTAAAACAACCACAACATCACAATCTCTTAATTACTAAAATTAAAACAAAATCATCAAACATATAAACCACCTCGACCACCTACAAAATCTCCTAGGACGCCAAATTTCATTCTAAATCACCATATAAACCACCACGACCACCACTATGATAATCACCACCGATCACACTATCACTGTAACAACCAATGTGCCACTACCAATATCCCTACCACCACATCATGACCACCACACACCTTCATCAATAAAACATGAAAATCAATTCGAGATCATCAAAATTTAAACATCAACAACACAACACTATATACAAAATTACCAAGTCGAATCCAGAGCCACCAAAATATGAGTCACGATCAACATTGCCATTATTTACAAATTACCAAATTAAAACCAAATCACCATAATTTTATCGTAAATTATAAAACTTTCAATAAAATCGCTAAACAGTTTGATGAATATCACCAAAAATATTCAAAACTAAATCATTAAAAATTCATATCTAAAAGCATTAAAAATTTCCTGCACATCCATCATCACCAATACAACTGGTATCTCCATTACATTTGCTTCTCTATTATAATGCAAACGAACATAAGTTTCATCAAAGTGAGGAGTGAAAGAGAAGAATAATGAAAGGACAGCAGCGGCATCACGAACATAACTGAGCGACAATCTCGTGGTGGCTGATGGCGGCATTAATAGTGGTAGATCGGTGGATGGAGATAAGAGAGAGAAAGTAGATTTGAAATATATATATATATATATATATCCTAGACAGGGAGCCAAGATTGTAGAAGGGTGGGGGCTTGAATACAATCTTTAAAAATTTCCTCGGTTCTTTAAACAAAAACAAGGGCTACAATAAAAATCAAGAACAGAAAACAAACTATAAAACAATAATACAAGAATTAAAAATTCATGTGGATTGATTGTTCCACCTGAGAGATTTTATTGAAGAAATCTCTGTGATGTTTATGAATAAACACACAGCTGCATACACTGTTAGCTTCAGCAAATTACAGAGAATATTGCTTTGGCTCTAAAATAACCTAACTGATTTCTTGACTTCTAGAACAGTGCTTCACTTGGTTATATAACCCAAGTTAATAAGACAATTTGCACAACTAATAGTACAAAATTGGTAGAGTCCAAAAGGCTTGTTTCTCCATTCTGAGTAGTGGTCCTTTTGTTGGTGGTTGGCTTCTTCTGGCTGAATACCCTTTGTAGTAATGCCACTCCCGACCAAAGAAAAAAGAATGCTTCTTGTTCTTCTGAGTTTACCATAAATACTGGTTTCCATGCTCTCGTGAATTCTGTCAACCCACGTGCTCTGTCTGAACTGTCATTTTCACAGTGTCAGATACAAATAATAGAGGTGGCATCCGTTGAGATTGTTTGAGTAGCATCCGTTGAAATATTGTGACTCTATCCGTTGAAACTCAATTTCACTTATGTAAAATTACAAGGGATAGACTATTTACAATTAGCCTCCATATTCTACATATCTGTTGATAGTCAACATGACTTAGAAAACTAATACTTCAACTGCTAACACAGAATTATACAAGCATGCTACATAGAGTCTTATCCGTAGATAAGCTACCCTTCAACGGATACTATATACACATGTTATCCATTGAAAGCTACATTTTAACTTATACAATTTTCACTAAGTTAGTTTAGTTATCATCAAGAATCAACATAATACCTAACAATCTCCCCCAATTTATGGATGGTTGAGAATCAGACATAAATTAAAGGTCTTGATGATAACAAAACCACTTTTAAAAATATTGACAGAAGGCAGAAAAAATTGAATTGAGCTACAAAGTAAGATAATTGAAAATTGTAAGTTTGAGAAATTTACAGAGAGAGTGCTCCTCTAGACTGAGCAAAAATAATTTCTTTTCTTCTCTCTTGGAGGTTGAACTTTCTTCTTTCCTTGTTTGGCATAGTTGATTTTAATCTGCTCCTGGAGTTTCCTGTAGAAGTTGTCTTCTTCAACAATCTTTGGATCTAGCTTGGATTGCAACCACTTAAGGTATTGAGTACTAGCCTTAGGTAGTTGGTCCTCTAGTCTGAAGAATCTCATGCATCCCTCATCATCTCTGAATTCCATCATCCAGTAAGGTTGAAGATGGATTCTTTGACCATTGTATGGGATCTTCATTCTCCTAGGCAAACGCTCAGGTTGATTCCAGCTATCCCTTATCCCCTCAGTTCTTCTCATCACCAATGACCTTGCAGTTTTAGAGAATCCCTTAAGATTTTTAAAGCTTGAGAACACCTTAACCAAGGTAGGGTATCCTTCTCCTAGAATTCTTTGCAAGGGTCATTGCCTTTCCACTCTACCCCTGTAGACAAACACTATCCTCTCTGGTAGATTCTTGTATCTGTCAATCCCTCTGACTTCAACTAGCTCATCCAAAAAGAGGTCCAAATCTGAGTACTCTTGTATGTTAGTAATGTATAGATAATCTGCTTTGTCTTCTACTGGCTTGACAACTTGAGGTATAGTTTGAAGTTTGATTGGCCCCTTTAGAATTTTCTTCTTTGACTCCTTTTTTCTCTTCTTCTTTTCAGCTTCCAAGACAATCTTTGGGAATTCCAAATCATCAAACTCTATAGGTTCTTCTTTAAGCTCTATTGGGGTTTCATGGAAGGTTTTGTCTGAATGATGTGAAGGCTTGATAATGTCATCAAAAGTAAAAGTCTTTCATCCAGTTTTCTTCACTTCCTCTTGTTTTTCTGGAGAGACAGGCCTGTTGGATTTCAACTTTAGCCTCCTACTAATAGGATTTTTATTAGTGTCTTTCCTTTATTTTTCTTCTGCTTTGGAGGAGAGACCACTTCTTCTTCAGCCTCTTTTTCTTTTTCTTCCTCCATTTATTTTTCAAGCTCTTCAGCCAGTCTGGCCTGTTTGTCAGGTGTAGACTCATATCCCTCAGGATTGGCTTCCCTCATTTTTTTAGAGAGCTCCTCTTTCTTGGCTTCAACAAACCTGGGATGGCTGATTGTGATATGTATTGTCTTTCCATTTCTAAAGCTCACAACTATCCCCTCTCTAGCTACCACATCCTTAGTTTCTTTGAACTCAGAGATGTTTTTACCCAATAGCTTCTCTTCATCTGGCTTTGGAACTGGAAAGTCAATTTGAAGTTTGTTCTTGCCATGCTGTTTGGTTAGAGAACCATGCCTACCACTCCATAGACCTTCAAACTCCTTAATGAAGGAGGGCTCAGCATCAAACAGGCTTTTTGGGACCATAACTTCAGGAGTAAGAACTTGTAGAGTTGTAGTGTGAGTGGTAGATGGTTTTGAGGGTCCTGAAGTCACAGTCTTGAAGATAGATTCTTTGATTAGCCTTTTAGAGTTCAGGATTCTCTCATTGATCTCCGTTGTCTTCTGGGCTATCTCCTCTTTCTTCTTGACCATTTCTTCATTTGTGATTCCAGAGAAGTAAAATTCACCAGACTTGACTTTTGGCAGAGATACTGGAGGGAGAACCACCCTTGTGAATTGAAATTCACTTGGATTAGAAATGATTTGTGGCTCCCCACAGTTGATTGGACTCCCTCAGCTTTTGACATGCTTACTATTGTATTTGCTGGTTCAGAGACCACAAGTGCACTCTCCCCCTTTTTGTTATCATCAAGGGTTTGAGGTACAACAGTAGCTTGCAGCAATTGCTGGAGGAGTTGAGTTTGCAGCTTTTGATTCTCTAGGAAGAAGTCCATTTTCTGCTCCATTTTGTCCACTTTCTTAGAGAGGGTCTCCATAGTCTCGGATAGAGTATTCTCTTTCACAACTCTTCTTTGGATGGTGTGGATGGTGGATATTGGAAATGTAGTGTAAATCCTTCTGCCAATAGTATCCTTGAGATTATCAATCCTCTCTTTGACCTTATCTGTCTCATTCCTATGATGAGAGGTATGTGATTTGAATTTCTAATTAGGGAAATTATTAATATTACCCCTCTCGTATTGGCTTTTGTGAATGGTACAATTTTGTACTTTTGACTTACAAACGGTATCACTCATTAATAAATCAAAAGAAAATCAAACAGTACTTTTTAAAAGAAAATATGGGATTAAAAGGGATAATCAAACGTTTAATTGACGTTCGATGGACGGAGTGGTTTGTTTAATATCTAATCATTTGCACAATGATATCGTTTGTAAGTCAAAAGTACGAAGTAGTATCATAAAAAAAATCAATACGAGAGGGGTACTATTAATAATTTCCCTTCTAATTAATATATTTTACTAAATATTTATTTACTGAGATTTAGATATGTGTTGTAATTAACTTGATTTTAATTATATTTTCAAAAAAAAAATAACGGAAAAGTACTTCCCAAATTAAACTACTACCGTAATTGCTTTCTTCGTGATCATCCCAATTATTAATCCAAACGTCATCGATCACAAATACTTCTGATAATACCGTACCAATGTTTGACCATACTAAACTCCTATTTTACATATTTAATAATTTAAAAAAAATAAGTTAGTACTATATGATCATATAATAATTTTTTCTATTTTGAATTTACACTTAAATTTATAATTATTATTTTTTAAATATATTTTAGAGCTTATCTTGAATCAAATAATTATATATACTTATAATCCTTCTAAGATTCAATAAATTTTAATTTTAATCTAATGAATTCAATCTAGACCAATATTCAATTGGCGAAACTAAATAATGTATCAAAATATTTAAATTAATAAATTAAATTTTAAAACTCAAATAATTAAATTTAAATTATTCCGTTTTTTAATTTTAAATCCGACCAACCCGATCCGACCCCGACCCACTTCCGGGTCGATAATTTATATAAACGTCTAAACTTCTAATGACTTTACAAATCCCCTAGTTATTTTATTTGTATCTATTTCTAGGGTTTGTTGAAAACTCTCAGAATGCAACCAGCACAAGCAGCTCCAATCAATCCTGCACAGTACCAACAACAACAGCAATGGTATCAACAACAACAACAACAACAACAACAATCTCAGTACCAACAACAGCCTCATGCTCAGGTTGCGCAACAGCAGTACGCGCCGCCGCCTCAGCATTACGCGCCGCCGCAACAGCAGCCGGTGTTTTATCCGGCGCCTCAGGCCACCGTTGCGGCACCGCAACAAGCGGCGAGTGGAGATGAGATTCGTACGCTTTGGATCGGAGATTTGCAGTATTTTATGGACGAGGATTATCTTGTCGCCTGCTTTAGTCAATCTGGAGAGGTACTTTTATTTTATGTATTTAATTAATTGTATTTGTATTTTTTTATTAATGAGTAATTATTTTTATTATTATTATTATGTTTAAATTAAGCGTGACATGAGAATTAGGTATATGATACTTGTTAATGTGATTGCAATGTGTGTGTTTAAAGTTGTATAAGGAAATTGTGTAGTTCAGTAGAACCTTGATAAATGAATTTCCGATTAATTTTCCGGTCTGTGCATAGTAGAGACAGTGCATTTTTAATCTCGATAAATGAATTAAATTACATTCATTTAACGAGATTTAACTGTATTAGTAATCTTTCTAGTTGCTTTGGTTGTAAGCGATGATATTTGTTTGCTGTCAAGGCATCTTTATTGTTTTTTGTGTATGTTAGATTGTTTGTGCGAAAGCAGGGTGAATTTTGGGCGAAACCTTGTGATTCATATTACTCTGTTTTATAGACTGAAGATATCATTATTTGTAGGTTGTGTCTGCAAAAGTTATTCGTAACAAGTCAAGTGGTCAGCCAGAAGGCTATGGCTTCATTGAATTTGCGAGTCGTGCTGCAGCTGAGAGGAATTTGCAGGCGTTTAACGGCACGCCAATGCCAAATGTTCAGCAAAATTTTAGGCTGAATTGGGCGTCTTTTGGGGTGGGTGAAAAGCGCCCAGATGACATGATTGACTATACAATATTTGTTGGGGATTTGGCTGCGGATGTTTCGGACTACACTCTTCAAGAGACTTTTAGGGCATACTATCCATCAGTTAGAGGAGCAAAGGTTGTAATTGATAAGGAGACATCCCGCTCTAAGGGTTATGGGTTTGTGAAGTTTGGGGATGAGAACGAACAGTTGCGAGCTATGACTGAGATGAATGGAATTATGTGTTCAAGTAGGCCCATGCGTATTGGCCCAGCTGCTAACAAGAAGAGCACGGGAATTCAACAACCTGCAAAAGGTACAACTCAATGACTGTCTACCAGCATTATGATATAATATTCTCTATTTTATGGTACTTTTAGACAGTTGTTTTGTGCTTGAATTTCTTTAGCTATTCTGTTTGTTTCTTGTTTTAATCTTTGATTTTTCATTTAGCCATCTAAATGGTAGATGGATGATTGCATTTGAAGTTCAATAGTTTTAGTATGCTCTTGTGTGCATTAAGCTCATTTTAGTATACTCTTGTATGTGATATACTCTTGTATTTGCTCCTGAAGGGCTTTGCTTGCTTCTCATCTTATGTTATATTTTGCTTCTAATATATACTGATTCTTGTATATATATACACATGTCTACCGGTGATACTTAAACACATATATGTACGATTCTAGTGATGTATCCTTTTCTTGTATTCTTGTTTATATTCCTTGTAATACATGAATCACTGATTTGTTTACTTATATATACTGAATATATTCCTTGTATTATCACTGATTTTAATATTTACTTATATGAATCAGTATATTCCTTAAGATTATCACTGATTTGTTTACTAAATTACTTAGTATATCAGTATGTCAGTATGATTGCTTAAGCTTGCTGTTGTATTTGATTTGTGATACAAGTTTGTACAAGATTATGATGACTGAATTGCTGCTAACTCTGGTTCTTGTTTTTGTTTGTTACTTTGTCTTTAAATTATTCTAGACTTTGAAAATTTTGATGAATTTGGTTGAATTATCATTTTATGACAATTGAGTTTGGCTTATAAGTGTCCTGTTATCTATAAATTTATAATCTTTACATTATATACCATGTATATTTACTTGTTTCCAATGAATCCGCTTTTCGTGTTTAATAACGCCGACTACATAGGTAGATGTTTAGTAATTTAACTTAATTTACTTACTTTCTATCACTTCTGTATTGCCTTCATCTCGACACTTGGTTTTTGCAGCCACATACCAAAACACTCAAGGAGCTCAAAGTGAGGATGATCCAAATAATACTACAGTTAGTATATGTGCCTCTCAAGTTTAATCTCTATGATATTTTTTTGTACATATATTTATGAGATATGGACTTGTTTCTGCAGATATTTGTTGGTGGTTTGGATCCTAGTGTGACTGAAGAGTATTTGAGGCAAGTGTTTGGCGTACATGGGCAATTGGAACATGTAAAAATTCCTTTAGGGAAGCGATGCGGGTTTGTTCAATTTGCTGAAAGGTAGGTACCTTTCATAGTTGTGGAACATATTTATTGGTATCCAGTTGGCAACTTGGCATTCCTGTATGATGATAAATTGTCCCTGGTTTATGCAACTACAGAGCTCGTGCTGAGGAAGCTTTGAGTAGATTGAATGGGAGTCAGTTGGGTGGACAAAATATTAGGCTTTCTTGGGGTCGTACTCCTTCAAACAAACAGGTAAATAAAGTTGAAACTTAATTATTGGTCTTGTGATAATATTTTGGAGGCTGACACAGATGTGATCAATTCTATGTGCCTGTTTAGCCCCAAGTAGATCCCAACCAGTGGAATGGTGGTGGTGCTGCTGCTGGGTATTACGGGTACGGACAGGGATATGAAACTTATGGATATGCTCCACCTTCCCAAGGTCCCAATCTGTCCTATGGAGGTTACCCAGGTTACGGAAATTATCCCCAGAATCAGCAGCAACAGTAGTAGAGACTCAGGTTGGATTTTTACATTCCATTTTCTTTGTTGCGCTTTTATTGCCACGGCCCTTCTGACTATAGAGTCGGATATTAAGGCTGGAACAAGTATCGTATCATAGTTATCATGCTAAGCTTAGAAGTTTCATTTTGTTTTAAATGTAGAATCCAGTGGATTTTAGTTGGAGTTCATCTTATCAAACACTTTTTCACACATATATTTTCTTTAATTACATATTTATAACTTAAAAACCAAGTACTCAATAAAGTTTATGGAGTCCCGTATTATGTATATCTAGTCTTGTGAACGACTACATTAGAGCAAATTGTCCATTTAAAATTGCTCCTAGTTGTCCCAATTTTTAATTAGAGATTACATTATTATTCTGAAGATGTCTAATTCTTTTCTGTGTAGTGGTTTGCTGGGTCAATGACATTTACAAGAAGCTAGCTAGCATGGGAATTGATCAACTTGGTTTGCAGATTTTTTTGAGAAATTGCATCTACAAGTTTATGTAGTTTTTAAGATCAGTGTTTTATGTTCAGTTCTGTAGGCAATCACCTATCTTTATGTTAATTTTTCAGTATTACTTGAGTTATCTGTTTTGCTCATGCTGTCCCCAACCCCAAATTTTAGTCTATGGGAATTAATATAGTGGTAATTGTGTTATGTTGGGTGATTGTTTTAAGTTGGTATACTTGCTTCTAATGGGCAAGTAGGTTGTTCTAATATCATTGTCCATTTTTGACGGCATTTGAATCATTTTCTTTTAGTTATTTCTGCTGTTTACATTCCAAAAAAGATTAAAAATAGCTGGTCTTGTTATTATGATTTAGAAGAGCAAATATATATAATAATTTGTTACTCTAGCTTGTGAATGGACTGCAACCTTGAGAGTGCAGATTATGTACTGGGTCAGTATTGTTGTCAATTGCCAGTGGAGTTTGGGTTATTTACTTAAATTGCATATTTTAGCCATGTAGGGCTCTTTTTTTTCTTTTTCTTTTTTACTTTGTAAAGTCATTTATTTGTGAAATTTGTAACAAGTTCTCAACATAAATATTGATAACTATACAGTACAATTTACTTCCATAATTGCTTTAATTAGTGGCAACTGGCAAGCTTTTATTAAACGATTTTAAGATAAGAGTAACTTGCATGTTTTATATCAATGCAAGTATTATGTACTGCTTCAAAAAAAATTGTTTGTTTAGTTTACTTCTGTTTTTATAATTATCTTTTTCCCGCTGTATTGATGCTGGAGACTATAGAGATAAACAGAAGACCGACGTAGAAATTATGGGAAAAAAATCAATCAGGTCTAGACTCTAGAGGGTGGATAGTTTGAAAATTGGTTGGAAATAAGCCGATGCCATATGTTGATTTTATCAGCTATTGCAATTTGCAGGTGCCAAGACGGCAAAGAAATGTTTAAAGTTCAGTTATGGTGCATCAGTCCCCCCACCCCAAGTCAATGGAACAAAGAGGTATATTTTGAGTGACAAGATGTGTTTAATGGAAATTTCAAAAACCATAACAAGTGGTATTTCGCTGTTGCTCGACATTTGGACTCATAAAATCCGGACCAAATCTGGAAAAAGGAAGAAGGTTAAAAACATATGTTCAAAGTCCTTTCGTTTAATACTAGTGAAATTGAAATGCATATGTTTAGGCTTATTTGTAAACACCGAGCATTCTACTCAATTTTAATTAAGATGTAAAAAGTAAAATAATAAAAATCAAATGTCACAGAAATTTCAGAAGATTATATCTGTCAAGAGAATGAAGATTAAAGTCATCTACAGTCTTGAAGTAAGTTTACATTGAAAGAAGTTCAATTTATTGATCAAGCCTCAGTGAAGTATTTAAGAAAGTGGAACTATTTAAAAGTGACAGAGATTTCAGAAGTGTGACGGAAAAAAGTACAGGTTACAGTCCTTTGTTTAAATAGAAGGAGAAAAGAATCACAACTTAAAGTCAAGTATGAAGAACAACCATTAAAGTTTGTCGCTCATGAACCAGACAGTACATGGAGTGTCAACGTCAGCCAGTGGAAGTTCTTCATCAATTTTAGTGGTTCAAAGAATTAGTTTAATTCTCTTTTAATATTATTCTATAAGATAATTAATTTAATCTATGAATTAATTCTTTCAGAATTAATTCATATATTAAATTAATCAATCTAGATCTTAAGTAATTTAATGTATAAATTAATTCTCAAGAATTAATTTATTTATGAAATTATTTGAGTCATTTATTTAATTTATTTAATCAGTGAATTAATTCTAAATGAATTAATTCATTTGTTAAATCAATTAAAAGTAGAATTTATTAAAATTGTTTTAATCCTAATTCTATTTATACTAGTAGTACTATCTGATTTGTACTAGTAGTACTATCTGTGTTAGTACTACCGATAGTACTACCAATACAAATTGATATTACTACCGATAGTACTACCAGTTATATTGTTTAGTACTATTAATATAAATCTAAATGAATTGGTTTGGCGTGTGGGAAAGATGCTCTGTGACTTTTGTTAAATACTTGTTTGATCAAACAAGGCAGTGCATCACTTGAACAACTGACAGAAGCAATACAAAACATTCTATCTTTCTTTCTTCTGCCATTTACTCCGAGCCAACTGCAAAGCTTCATTAATTTCTTGTAATAAATTCTAGCAAGTAAAGTTATATTCAATCAACTAGAATTCAATTACTAGTACTGCTTTGACAATCTAGCGGATCATAATCCTTAATATTCTATCGAACTACTTTTTAGTATTCGATCCTTTTATTACAAATATAGATAAATTTATGTTGAATTTATTCTAGATTTGTTTTAACAAGAACTTTGTAATCTGTACACAGAATTGTAACACCCTTCAAGTTCAATAGAGTTTTATTTAACTTGAATCTTGTTTCATTTTATTCCGCAGATAATTTGTTATTGAAATTGTTAAATTTACTATCAATACAAATTCGATTAAACGGTACTGTTTGTATTCAACCTCCCTTCTACAAACATATCAGGACCTAACAATTGGTATCACCTCTCAATATGAGCATTTCAGATCAAACCCTGGTGAAGGTATCTTTGAGATTTTTGAGAGATACAACAAATTAATCAATGATCTGAATCTCAATGAGAAACACTACACTATCAAGGAAATTAACAAGAAGTTCCTTCTTACACTTCCACCTCATTTGGAGCACAGAATATCTGCCATTAGAGAAGCAAGAGATCTGGGAGAGATTGCTTTGGAAAGACTGTATAGTGTTCTGAAGACCTATGAGCTGGAGCAGATTCAACAAAGGGAGTTGTATGGAACTGGGAAGATAGTTAATACTTATACTGCATTGGCTGCTGAAGTCCCACAGAAACTGGAAGTGAAGGCTGTTCAACCTTCCAGTTCTAACATGAATGTTATTGATGCTGAATATGGATTAACATCCATTGATCAATCTGGTGGTGATTTCTATTCTTTAGAGGAACTTGATCAGCTGGAGGATGGTGATTTGGCTTTGATAGTCAGGAAGTTTGGGAAGTTCAAATTCAAAAGGAATCTCAATCTTAAGTTCAGGCCCAGATTTCAGAGAGGTGGATCTTCCTCCTCAAGTGGCACAAGGGGTGGCTACAAAACTGGAACTGTGGAAAGGAGCACAATCAGATGCTACAATTGCAATGAGTTGGGTCACTTTGCTACTGAATGTAGAAAGCCCAAGCAAGTGACAAGGAACACATTTGATCCTAGCAAGAAGAACAAGATTGGGAAAGCCTATGTTGCTGAAGGAAAGAGTTGGGATGACACTGACAGTGATGAAGAAGCAGGTGAGATTGGGAACCTTGCTTTAGTGGCTAAAGAGGCAAGCACTTCATCTTCATACATGTCAGAGGTAAAGTTCACTGATGCTGAAATGATTTATCATCTTAGTGGTACTATTTCTTGTGCATGCACTGAAAATGATAGAATAATTCTTTTGAACACAGCTCTTGAAAAGGATATAAAAGAATTAAAACTTGTGCATGTTAATCAGGATGAACTTACTGAGAAAATTGCATTTCTTGAGAATAGGGTTAAATGTTATATTCAACTGGAAACCATTCTCAAGGAAAAGAATAGTGAGCTTAAGACAAAAGCTAATGCCTATTACAACTCTTGTAAGACGGCTAAAGAAATTATCAATAAACAAAGCATTGGTCAGTCTGTTGGCATAGGCTATGACTACAATGAGTCTATTGGTAAATTAAGCATAAATACCCCTAATAGAGTCAGTGCTGAAGAAAGGGGTATTCCAGATGTGCTTAAAAGTATTGACAAACCTTTCTTTAGAGAGTCCCAGGCAGATCCTCTGAATGAATACTCTATCATCATTGCAGAGGAGATACGTGAAGAAGATCTTGCTTTTGAAATTGAACAGTCCAACAAGTGTATATCTGATATTCCAATCAAAGTTGCTACAACTAGAAAGACTAAATCAGATATTCATAAGTTGGATCAAAACAACTGTAGAACTAACATGCCTGCTGTTAATTCTTCTCATAAAGAATGTGGTGTGATTAATTGCATGTCTTGTGCTTTCAATGTTATGTATGCTTATTTTAATGGTAAGCATGTATCTGATGATAAGACTGCTCCACGTCAACATGTTAATAATAAGAAACATGTTAGAGCTAAGACTACTAGTCCTCCAAAGACTATAGTGGATTCATTTATCCCTAAACCTACTCAGAAATGTGTTAAGGCTGGCTATAAATGGAAACGCTCTTTTGTGAAAGAGGTTGAAGTAGTTTTAGTTAAAAATGTTGTTTTGCCTAACAAAGACCAGTTCTTTAAGTATGCCGGACCCAATCAAGTTTGGGTTCCGAGGAAGGACTAATCAATTTGATATTGCAGGGAGTTAAACAGGTAAATTGTGTTATGTGGATTCTTGACAGTGGTTGTTCAAGGCATATGACCGGAGATAGAGCCCTGCTATCAGATTTGGTTGAGAAAGCTGACCCAGTAGTTACCTTTGGAGATAACAGCAAGGGTATTATGAAAGGATATGGCTGTTTAAAGTTTGGAAATGTTATCATTGAAGATGTATCATTTGTGGAAGGTCTGAGATTCAATCTTCTCAGCATCAGTCATTTCTGTGACAGAGGATATGTTGTTTCCTTTGAAAGAGAGAAATGTCAGATCCTTCACAAGAAGAATGGAAAGCCTGTTTTTCAAGGAGTAAGGAAAGGTGACTTGTTCATAGCTGATCTGCACTCTGGATCCAAAGATGAAGTTAGTTGTTTTTATGCTAAAGCTTTATCAGATGAAAGTTGGCTATGACACAAGAAGATGTCTCACCTTAACTTCAAAACCATGAACTCTTTAGTCAAGAGTGAATTGGTTAGAGGTTTGCCTCAGATGAAATTTACATAGGAAGGACTGTGTGAGGCATGTCAGACAGGAAAGTCAAAGAAGGCTTCTCACAAGGGCACTGACACATCATCAATAACTGAACCACTTCAGCTACTGCACATGGATTTGTTTGGTCCAGTTAATGTGATGTTCATGTCAAAGAAACAATATGCACTTGTGATTGTTGATGACTTTTCAAAATATACATGGGTTTTATTCCTACATTCCAAGGATGAGACCCCACACCTGGTGATTGACCATATAAAGTTGATTGAGCTGGATTCTAGATTCCCTGTTAGAGCCATAAGGTCAGATAATGGTACTGAATTCAAGAATGCAGTCCTAAATGACTTTTGTGCTGATAAAGGAATAACAAGACATTATTCTGCCCCTAGAACTCCTCAACAAAATGGAGTAGTGGAAAGAAAGAATCATACATTGATTGAAGCTGCAAGGACTATGTTAAGTGAGTCTAAACTTCCAATGTACTTTTGGGCTGAAGCAGCGAATACAGCTTGTTATACTCAGAATCGAACTTTAATCAACAAGGACTTAATGAAGACTCCGTATGAGATCATGAACAACAAGAAACCAATTGTCAAGTACTTTCATGTATTTGGAGCAAAATGCTTTGTGCTTATAGATGATAATGTTAAACTTGGCAAGTTTGAGGCCAAGGCACAAGAAGCTATTTTTGTTGGTTATTCTAGAAGATCTTACAGGGTCTACTTGGTTGGCAGTCACACAGTAAAGGAAAGTGTCAATGTTACTTTTGATGACACTAATCTCCCCAGTATCCAAAAAGAAGACTAATCTGAAAAGCTGAAGTTTGATAACTTGCCAGACTCAAAATCAGATGATGTAGTCCCACCTGAAGTTATTGCTGGTAATGATAATAACAATGATGATAATGATCATGGTAGTGGTGGTGGAAACACTGGTAACAATGGATATACCACCAACACTGGAGAAGAATCATCAAGGCAATCAAGCAACAACTCAGGGGGAGCAAATGAAGGATCATCTATTCACTCACAACATCAAAATGAATTTCAAGGCGAATCATCAAGATCAAATCTTCCAAGACAGACTGTATGGAATAGAGCTCATCCTTTTGAGCTGATCATTGGTGATCCAGATATTGGAGTTAAAACTAGAAGTGCAACTCAGAATGAATGTCATTATTCAGCATTTCTATCTGAAATGGAGCCAAAGAAAACTGAGGAAGCACTGACTGATCCAAATTGGGTGATTGTTATGCAAGATGAACTCAATCAGTTTGAACTACAGCAAGTCTGGAAACTGGTACCCAGGCCAAAGAACAAGAAAGTAGTTGGTACAAGATGGGTATATAGGAACAAGCTAGATGAGGATGGCATTGTTACAAGGAACAAGGCAAGACTGGTTGCACAAGGGTATTCACAAGCTGAAGGCATTGATTATGATGAAACCTATGCACCAGTGGCTAGACTTGAGGCCATCAGGATGTTTTTAGCATTTGCTGCTTATTCCAATTTTAAAGTCTATCAAATGGATGTTAAGAGTGCATTCCTGAATGGTGAGCTTGATGAAGAAGTTTATGTGGAGCAGCCCCCTGGCTTTGAAAATCAGGAGCTGCTGGACTTTGTGTACTTTCTCTTCAAGGCTATCTATGGTCTCAAACAAGCCCCAAGAAAATGGTATGACACTCTCTCTGGTTTTCTTTTAGAAAATGGTTTTGTTAGAGGTATCATAGACAAAACTCTTTTTTCAAAGAAACACAAAGGTGATATGATATTAGTCCAAGTCTATGTGGATGACATCATATTTGGGTCTACTAATGATGATCTCTGTAAGAGAATTGCTAAGCTAATGCAGAGTAAGTTTGAAATGAGTATGATGGGTAAGCTGAAGTTCTTTCTTGGATTGCAAGTAAGTCAAAGGTCAAATGGTATATTTATTTGTCAATCCAAGTATCTCAAAGAACTCCTCAAGAAGTATCACATGGAGGATTCAGCATCAGCAAGGACTCCATATTCAACAGCCATCAAACTTGGAGCTTCTGACAATTCTATCAAGGTAGATGTTACAAGCTACAGAGGTATGATTGGCTCCTTACTCTATCTTACTGCAAGTAGACCAGATATTATGTATGTTACATGCTTGTGTGCAAGGTTCCAAGCGGACCCTAGAGATGTACATCTCGTTGCTGTGAAAAGAATCTTGAGATATCTTAAGGGTACACCTAATCTAGGTATCTGGTACCCTAAAGATTCTGGTTTTAATCTTATTGGATATACAGATTCTGATTATGCAGGTAGTGTTGTTGATAGAAAGAGTACCTCTGGGAGTTGTCAATTCCTAGGAGGTAGGTTGATTTCCTGGTATAGCAAGAAACAACAAACAGTTTCCAATTCAACAGCAGAAGCTGAATATATTGTTGCTGGAAGCTGTTGTGCTCAGATCCTATGGATAAGGAATCAATTGAAGGACTATGGCTTTGTATTAAAC
Source organism: Heracleum sosnowskyi (assembly GCA_030848705.1). NCBI lineage: Eukaryota > Viridiplantae > Streptophyta > Magnoliopsida > Apiales > Apiaceae > Heracleum > Heracleum sosnowskyi. The sequence goes on along the minus strand of CM061243.1, from coordinate 38,431,077 downwards.
AAAATCCCTATTTTATGTGATAATACAAGTGTCATAGCAATCTCCAACAACCCTGTGCAGCACTCGAGAACGAAGCACATTGATAACAGGTATCATTTTATCAGAGAGCATGTCATGAATGGAACTGTGGAGTTACATTTTGTACCCATAGAAGAACAAACTGCAGATATATTCACTAAGTCTCTTGACGAATCCACATTTACTAAGTTAGTTAGTAAGTTGGGTATGTTGAACAGTCTTAGTGATTGATAATGTCTCTGTCTTGTTTGTTCTTTTCTAAAAATTATTTTTCTATTGTGGTTGTTAAGTGATATTACTGCCAATTCTTGTTTGAAATTGCATGCTTGTTGATTTAAATATTTCTGAATAATATATTTTCTCTAAAAATATTTTTCTCATATTTTTTAAGTGGAGAAATGTATTTTTATTGAAAATGTATTTATTTAGAATTATTTAGATGTTTTTCAGATTGTATATAGTGTTGTTTAAATTTTTCTGCAAGTTTATATTAATTCTGTGCATTTTTATTATTTTCTGCATATTTTTCTAGGATTTATGGAATTTTCTGTGAATTTTTCTAGACTTGTACATATTTTTTATGCATTTTTATTCATTTTCTGTAAGGTTTTAGTAATTTTCAGAATTTTCTTTTTATTTAGAACTGTTTTTCCTTTTATTTTTCTTGTTTTTCGTTAGTATTACTAGTTTTGAACTAGTAGTACTATCAGTAGTACTATCGGTATTACTATCCCTTGATAGTAATACTAGTTCTTTCTTTAAGTACTACCAGCATTTTCCTTTTATTTTTGTTTTTTTGTTTTTTCCTTTTTATTGATAGTACTACCGTGTTTTTTAGTACTACTAAGCTTTTTATAGTTTATTTATTTTGCTTTTCTTTTTAATTTTGATAGTACTACCGTGTTTTTACCATAGTACTACCAGTTTTTTTCCCCTTAGTACTATTAGTTCTATATATATATATATATATATATATATATATATATATATATATATATATATATATATTCGTTTTTTTACTTTTTACTATAGTACTATCAGTTCATGTGATTACATAACTGTCTTTTCAATTCTCTCTTTTTATTCCTCAGAATAACGAACTGCTGCCCAATTCATTTTCAATTTCCGGATTCGATTCTTGTTAGTTTTAAAAACTGAAACCATCACTAAACTCATCTTCTCAAGCCCATTAATTCAAGATCTTAAAACTCAAGTTTCATTTAGTTTTAAGTTTTTGATTTTTTGAATTCCAAAGGTTTCTTTAATCGTTTTTAGGATTAACATACTAAAATTTGATAATTTTTGGAGAACTTTGAAATTTTGGATTTTTAATTAATTTTTAATTAATTTTAAAATCCTTAAATTCGAATTATTCATAATTATTTGAATTTTTAATTTCCTGTGTTAATTTTTACTTAGTAAATTATGGCTCATCTCTACCTATTTTCAGCCCTCTCTGTACATTCACTCTCTCTTTCACTCTCAACATTCAATTCATAACTAATCGATGTCTTAATTCGGAATGAAATATTCCTTGTGTTACAAAATAATTTTTTATTGCAGTCTTAAGAAAAACGGGAGTTCCATGATACTCAAAAATAGATCTTAACTTATACAAATTAATAACTTGGGTTTGTGATAATTTGTAAAATACATATGCTTGTGATAAAGAGGATGATCCTTTGAAATGCCCGGTTGATCGTTTTCGACCTTGGATTCAGTTTTTAAATTCGCAGTGTTGTGTTAGTCGTGCTAGTTGTTTAACTGTTGATTTAAAGATTGAACCACTGAGATTATTGTGTTCTAGTGCTGTAATTTGTGATGATTTGAATTCTATATCTTTCACAATTGAGCACACACAGTACACTATTACTGAGAGTTTGTTTTGTGAAGTTTTTCAACTTTCTAGGGATAACTTTGATATGACCCCTTCTGATATTGAATTAATTCAGCTTTTCAACAAAATTCATTATCAAGGTCCTTTGGAGTTGCCCAAACTCAGTAAAGCTAATTTAGTTTGTGAATGGGATGTCTTATTTGATACTTTAGCTAAGGTTTTCAGCAATTGTACTAAAAGCAATTTTCAAAATATTCCATTTTTGTTACAGTACATTGCTTATGCTATTGTGTTTAATGTTAGACTTAACATTGGTCATCTTATCTGGAGTCTGATAGTCAGAAGAGTAGCAAATGTCAGGATTGATCATGATAGTGGTAGAAAAGTCAGGTGTTTCTATCCTCGATTTCTCAATATCTTAATTAATCATGTGATATCTGATGCTCACAAGGAGATGTTCTTAAATGCTTTATCTGTTCCTGTTAGGATTTATGGGTGATAGCTATGAGACAACTTAATTTGATATTTCATATACTCAATTTTATTAAGTATGAACATACTGTCACAGCCAGAGTATGTCTATGTAACCGTTTTTGTTTGCTTTGAATAAGATTCTAGTACATCTTGGTAGAAGTTCATTAATTTGTTCAGGCCTCAAGAAGTGCTCAAGATGGACAGCAAGAATAAATACTACTGTCACGACATTGACAGTAGGGTTACTTGAAGACAGTATGTTGCAAGTCACGACAGTACATTCACTCTGACAGCAACATTGGCGGAAGCCCTCTGACAACAACTTTATCTTAACCTGACAGCAAGCTTGGAAATCCTGACATCACCTTCTGCGGGGATTTCTTACTGTCACCAAAAGCACACTCCTGTGACAGCAAGCTTAGCCATCAGGATACTGTCATGAAGGGATATCATTTGTATTGGGGGATCAACCCAGTCAAACATGTGACAGTTTAGATGTTCAAGAAACAGGCATGTTGCAGTATCCCAACACTGCAACAGGTCTGCAAGACTACGACCGAAGTTCGAAGAGATCACATGACAAAGCTCACCAATTCCAGTGTATGACATATCTACATCTACTGAATTATGTTAGCTTGATATGGAAAGTTTCTAGATTGCTTTGTAATGTATCGATAAGTTGTTTGTATAGCAATTTAGGAAAGATTCACGGGTAGGCAAATTGTAAGAAGCTGCCACTTGAAAATGACAGCAGCTTCACTAGACCCGTGTTGATAGCGACAGGTTTAGTTTTTACAAAAAGCTATCTATCATTCCATTCTTTGTAAGGACGTGAGATCAATCACTCGAGAAACCGAAACTCAAGAAAACATACATTTTCTTGAGGTTGTAGCAACCCATTGCAAAATAAATAAAACATTTATTTTGTGAGAATTGTTTGTGTGTCTACTTTTGTTTGTAATCGATTAAGTGATAAACTTTAATCCTAGTTTTTGTTGTTGAAACGTAGATTGAGTTTTATCACTATTGCATTCAACCCCCCTTCTGCAATAGTCAAGGACCAACAGTTCCTTCTCCTACTTCTGATCGTAAGTTTTATCAAAGACTCCACACTTCTCTTAAATTAAACATGACACCGGTGGTTGTAAGCCCATTCATGGCTCAGTTCTTTCACCTTCCTACCTTTGAACCTTTTGTTCCTGATCAACAACTAGTCATTGTAGCTGGAACTTCAGAGGAACTGCCAATACAGGTAATACATCCTATCTCTGGATCATCTGGCACCTTTGCTGAAACCCAAGTGGTTGATAGGACAAACCAAGAGGTTGTAGAACCACAATCTCTATCCCAGGTCAGAGAGTCAAACACAGTGTCTAATCCTTTAACCTCTCAACCTGGATCTGCTTTAATGATAAGACAAAGGTCTAGTAGTGAACAAACACTGAGTGCACCCACAGCTCTGTCTCCACCACTAAAGAAAAGAAAAACCTATAGAGAGACATCTGTAAGCCCATCCATGTCCCCCCAACAGGATATGGACTTTGATATGGCCATTGAACAGTCTCTGGAGACATCCTCTCAACAGGATGAATCTATTGAAATTCGCCATCGGGCCCTGGCAACCTGTAATGAGTCAAGCACTCTCCCATTACTCAAAATGGGAGAAGACATCCAAATAGAAGATACTCAGGACACGTTGTTAGGAGAGCACTTAGGATCTGAAACAGTGCCTACCATTGTCACGGTAGAAGTGCCTTCACAGGCATCTGAGGGAAAATCTGATTCTTTGCCACTTATAATAGAATCATTTTCTCCCCTCCCAGAGGGAACATCTCTGGCTCCCCTAAGGGATTTTTCACTCGCAGTTTTTACTGGAGAAAGTGAAAGGCAACCAGGTGAGTCTATCTCTGAAGCAATTCAGTATACAATGTCAAATATTTTGACAGACTCAACCAGGGATCGGGAATTGCGAACTCCCATTGCACCACCACTGACCTCTCTTGAAGGGGCTAGGGTAATTTCTATTGCAGGTACATCTGAAAATTTAGATAGGCAGCTAGTGATTAGAGATCAATATCAAACAGAGAGTGAAACACAAGCACGTGAGTTGAGTGAAACACCACTGAGAGAAATTGAAGTTAGTGCACACACTGACACAAACACTGCTTCTTTGTTAGCTCAGATAGCTGCTCTACAGAAACAACTGCAAGAAAACCAGGATGAGAAGAACATTCTTAAAGCACAAGTGGTTGAACGGTCTTCTTCTTCCACCTCTGTAACAAATCAGTTGGGTTTGATTAAAGATGATATTGAAGGATTGAAGACTACTCTCCTACCAAAGATCAATGTTGTTCAGCAATTTCAAGTACTGGTGGCTTCGGACGTTTTTAATCTTACAACTTCAAATGCTCAGCAGATTGCTTCTATTACTACTCAAGTGGACTACATTCAACAAACTGTTGATGAAAATCAGTGGTTTAATGAACAAAGGTTTGCAAAGATTGAAGGAGGAATGGAGCATCTTAATGAAGGGATGAAGCACCTTTACTATATGATCAAGAATTCACATCAACCTACAACGGAGCAAAGAACGTTCTTTGAGGGAGATGATGATGATGATGATGCTGATGAGGGAGGAGATAGAAGAGAAAGAGGAGAGATAAGGAGAACATCTGAGGTGAATCCTAGGGCTTCCAAATCTCAAACTGTAGAGGATTCACCAACTAAGGGGAGAAGAAGAAAGAAAGAGGAAACAGAGAAGCTGGAGGAGCTTTTGAAAAGGATAAGGGGAAGGGTAAACAATCAATGGAGGAGTCTGCTTTTGATGATGCCTACTACTACCATGGTGAACAGGATGATTTTCAATTTGATATGTCTGGTGATCTGGAGAAGACTATCCCTGAAGAACCTATGGGTGAGGAGGAGGTTGAAGAAGTGGCTAACTTTGAGGATTGGGAAGAAGAAGCTGATCTATATACACCTGACCCTCTGTTCCAAAAGGAGTTGAAGAAACAACAGGCAGAGTTAAGGAGAAAGGAAGATGAGAATGTCAAGGTCTCCGACATCATATCTCAGAAGCTGAAAATTCAAAAGGCTGAACATGAAGACAAACAACGTCTTCATAGTATTCATGTCAAGGAAAGGAGATTGGATGTTAGGATGAAGCAAGGAAGTAAATGGGATAAGGCAAGGGAGATGTTTGATATCCCTCAGAGAAGCACAAACAATGATGCTACTTTTCTGAAGTTGCTTGAGAAGATCAGAACAGTTAATCCGGACAATTCATTGTACATGAAGGCATTGAAGGAAGATATTCTAAGGATTACGTCTGCATTTGATCAAGTGAGGCAAGAACTGTACATTTATGTCTCAAGTGCTCTTGAAGGGTCATTCACCGTCTCTCTTGAACTACTCCAAAGAAGATCTCTCTGTGAATTATGGATTCTTATGAGTAAGGTAAAGAGATCTTCTTGCTTGAACGAGCTTCTATATGATAGACTGAGAGACTCTGCAATGAAGGTCAGCCCTCAAGTTGTACACTTCCCGTATGAAGTCAAAATCTATAGAGGTACAACTTTGGAGATGGTAAGGCTGGATCCTGATTCTTTGAAGCTGCAAACTGCTATGCAACTGGTGAAGTTGGAGAATCTTCTAAGAACTTCTGGGTTTACCACTGAAGATAAGTCTGAGGTTGCTGATATGATCTCAGACTACTGCACGGAGAAAGTTCCAAGGTATGTTCAGATGAAGAACAAACTGAAGAAGATCACCTCTCAACCAGTAATGCCTAGTAGAGTGGTTTCTGAAAGTGATCGTACCCTCGACAAAGATCTGTTATACACCTTGCAAGAAGCTGAAGAAGGTGAAATTAGAGATTAGGGCATGATAGGTTTAGCTCAAGTTGTAAATGTTATATGTTTAGAGCTAGGTAAATCAAGATAGGGAAATGTATTCATATGTTCAGTCTAGAGGAACATCTATCTTGTATTTATCTTTATTGTTTGAATCTGGAAATTGTTATATTTAATCCAGAACTTTTTATTATTTGCTTGGCTCTTAAAAGTCATATTTTTTCTTGTTTTAGTTGAGTTATCCTCTAGAGGTATTTGGTTGTTATTGTCTAACAAACAAATAGGGGGAGATTGAAAGGCATATGTCTAGGCCTATTTGTAAACACCGGGGATTCTACTCAACTTTAATTAAGATGTAAAAAGTAAATAATAAAAATCAAATGTCACAGGAATCTCAGAAGATTATATTTGTCAAGAGAATGAAGATTAAAGTCATCTACAGTCTTGAAGTAAGTCTACATTGAAAGAAGTTCAATTTATTGATCAAGCCTCAGTGAAGTATTCAAGAAAGTGAAACTATTTAAAAGTGACAGAGATTTTAGAAGTGTGACGGGAAAAAGTACAGGTTACAGTCCTTTGTTTAAATAGAAGGAGAAAAGAATCACAGCTTAAAGTCAAGTATGAAGAACAACCATTAAAGTTTGTCGCTCATGAACCAGACAGTACATGGAGTGTCAACGTCAGCCAGTGGAAGTTCTTCATCAATTTTAGTGGTTCTAAGAATTAGTTTAATTCTCTTTTAATATTATTCTATAAGATAATTAATTTAATCTATGAATTAATTCTTTCAGAATTAATTCATATATTAAATTAATCAATCTAGATCTTAAGTAATTTAATGTATAAATTAATTCTCAAGAATTAATTTATTTATGAAATTATTTGAGTCATTTATTTAATTTATTTAATCAGTGAATTAATTCTAAATGAATTAATTCATTTGTTAAATCAATTAAAAGTAGAATTTATTAAAATTGTTTTAATCCTAATTCTATTTATACTATTAGTACTATCTGATTTGTACTAGTAGTACTATCTGTGTTAGTACTACCGATAGTACTACCAATACAAATTGATATTACTACCGATAGTACTACCAGTTATATTGTTTAGTACTATTAGTATAAATCTAAATGAATTGGTTTGGCGCGTGGGAAAGATGCTCTGTGACTTTTGTTAAATACTTGTTTGATCAAACAAGGCAGTGCATCACTTGAACAACTGACAGAAGCAATACAAAACATTCTATCTTTCTTTCTTCTGCCATTTACTTCGAGCCAACTGCAAAGTTATATTCAATCAACTAGAATTCAATTACTAGTACTGCTTTGACAATCTAGCGGATCATAATCCTTAGAATTTCTATCGAACTATTTTTTAGTATTCGATCCTTTTATTACAAATATAGATAAATTTATGTCGAATTTATTCTAGATTTGTTTTAACAAGAACTCTGTAACCTGTACACAGAATTGTAACACCCTTCAAGTTCAATAGAGTTTTATTTAACTTGAATCTTGTTTCATTTTATTCCGCAGATAATTTGTTATTGAAATTGTTAAATCTACTATCAATACAAATTCGATTAAACGGTACTGTTTATATTCAACCCTCTTCTATAAACATATCAGGACCTAACAGAAATGACCGAGCACAAGTAATGCAGGGGAATTTTAATTAGGTTTGTTTGTCTACTGATCCGTCAAAATTTATGAGTGTTTTAACTGTGATCTGGGACTTGTATTGTTAGTTTGTTACTCTAATAGTTAGGAACCTTGTTCAATTATTTTTGGGAATGTAATGAAATGATTTTATTCGGGCTTTTCCTTCATGTATATGGGAAAAGAGATTTTGACATAATTTTCACATCCATGCAATCGGATTGTTAAAAAAAATCATTAAATATAATTACAGACCGCATTAATAGAAATATTTTCTTTAGCAACCTTTAGATTTCAAGCCCCGTATATATTTTATTGTCGCTCGGACTAATCTGACTGAATATCTGTCCATATTCTGTAAGATTGAGTGGTGTCAAGCATTCCTGGCAAGGATGACAAGGACCCCCATTTGATCTTGTAATTTTTACAATAGGATCATATTTTATGACCTTAGTAATATAAATGATACCTGAGATCAGTGAACAAAGTGACCAATTTAGCATTTTATTGGCAACGCTGTACTTTAGCAAAAAAGCAAAAAATGTTTGATCAAACAATTGAAATTAATAATGAATAGGTGAAACCATGAATGGTACCTCTAGACCAAATCACCTGAGGAAGTTGAATGAATCAAATCATAGGTATCTGTGCTCCGATAGATCTTCGTGAAGGTGAACAAAGCTTCACTTACTATACAAACAGATAAATTTTCCAAGTAGATATGCTACATCTGTACATTTTAAGTACCATTTGAACGCTATCTCCGCCTCTCTGGAACTTGTAAGCATAATTTGTGCATCGGGTACCACCTAAACACTATATCCTGATACTAAATAAGTAAACTATAATCTAAATTTATAACAAGATATATGGGACTGTTTTTTATGACTAGTATTAACACATGTATGCTTAATCATGACTTTCTGAAGTAGGGATGGCAAAATAATCCGATCCGACGGATACCCGATCCGAAACCCGAAATTTTGGATTTACCGAACCCGATTTTTTGGATTTGGATTTGGATTTGGATTTAATTTTTAAATCCGAAAATATTTGGATTTGGATTTGGATTTTAGACATACCGATCCGAAATCCGACCCGAAAACCGAAATCTGATCAAAACCCGATCTGAATCCGAAACCCGAAAATTACCCGATATATATATATATATATATAACGCTATTATATAATGGTTTGCATATTTATACAATACTATTATAACCAAAACACTGAATAGTTAGTCGGTTGTCAATTTGTTATGCTATTATTTTTTTAATATATAATTTATAAATTTATTAGATAAATATGAGTTAAACAATTTCGAACCACTGTCTTCTATACTTTGGAGAAGTTTTTCTCCTAATTCAAGTACAAACACATTTTATAAAAATATTTATTATAATCGGTAAGTTGAATGATCGTGGACAACGAAATTCAGTATATTTTATGCTTAAATTGTGTTAAATGAAACATATGGAACCCTATTTTATATTCCTAATTTTTTAAAAAATACACTATAATTATCATATTTTGGATAAGTATATAAATTTATTTATTTTTAATTTATTGTTTTTAGGTATCCGATTGAAACCCGAACCCGATCCAAAACCCGAAAAAACCCGACGGATCGGGTTTGGATTTGCATTTTACATATCCAAACCCGAACCCGAACCGATCCGAAATGTAATGGATTGGATTTGGATTTTGAGAAACCCGAACCGATCCGACCCGATTGCCATCCCTATTCTGAAGTGGCTATAGAACTTAAAATCTCATTAATTATATCATTCCCCAAATTTCACACAATAAGGAAATTGTGATCATGTAATCAGTGGTGACCCTTTCAGCCAACTACGACCAACAGATTTTGCCTGAATGCTGGTACTGAACAGAAGAGAGATGCAGATATTCCAGTAAGAGCATACGCAATAGCACAAAAGGGGAGAGCCTCAGGTTCGTTTGCTGACAGTGCAGCTGTCCCAAATCCGTGACAACTACAACACAAATTATATTAGTGTTGTGTACTGTTAAATATGGAGTAGAACCAATATAATCTATGCAAGAAGTTCAGAGCAAGTATACTGAAATACCAGAAACAAATAGCCCATGAAATAGCCATTATGCAAGCATAAGTAAGCTACAATTGGACCCTCCCCCTAACGGGGTAATGAAGTGATGAGCTTCAGATAATGACAAAGCAATAGTCTTAGTTATTTATTAAGCAGACTGTGATGGTTTGCCTGGATTGATTATTAACTGCACTGCTGGCGGCCCGTGACGGGTGGTCCGCATGGCCCAAGTGAGTTTTTTGTTTTGCCCAATTTCATCATCTATAAATTCTCTCTTTTAACTGTATAATTTTAGTAGTGAACATACCAACAGCATACTAGCACGCCTTTTGGAGTAGCTCGCTACGACTGAAGCAGGTAAATTACTGTCTTGTGTGATTGTCATGGACTTGAATTACTGTATTAACCCAAAATTAGCAACCGTTCAAGTTCAGTTACCAGCAGTTACACTTACTTAAATTTTTGCATTCAAAACAAAATAGAAGGCTGATAGTTTACTTGTTATTTGAATAGTGTTAGCTTTAGGCTCTAGCTAGAAACTGTGCTTTAAATAGGTATTATGCCTGAAAGCTCGGAGCATGTGAAATATTTTAAGATGGCATACGAACAATGAAGTGATGTGCCTGTAGCGAATGACTTTACAAGTTGAATAACAGAGATATAATTCTTTCATGCAAAGGCACCATGAGGTTTTCTCATCTGTGTGTTTATCTCTTTTGGATTAAGATTGCTTAAGCCATGAGCCAGCTAAAGACTTTTTGAAAACAAAAATTATGTTTCAGGTACATTAATTCTTAATAAATAGATTAAATTAGATTTCATGATTACCGTTTCAAAATTCAATAAGATATGACAAGCACCATATCCCAAATTTAAACTACATGTACTCAAATATCTATAGCATACCTGGATGCAGTGGCAACTCCACGAGCAATGGGATCCTGAAACCGTAGTTTATCAAGTACCACTTTCACAAAATTCGCTCCAACCAAACCCGTTAGTACAACAACTGCGGCTGTGATGGATGAATTGGCAACTACAACAATTTTTGGACGACAGAATAGTGAGTTACTACAATCATTCAAGGGAATATGCTAAAATGACTAAGTAAATGTAAGACAAAATTAGGTAAATGTAAGACAAAATTATCATTACCATTTACAACATGAGTTATAAGTTCTGAACTACCAATAGGTTATATCAGGCATTAAGAGATAGGTGAAAGGAACAGTCAAATCTATATATAGGAGTATTCAAGTCTAGTCTCCTTGTTATGTAGAAGGAGAAAAACAATCAGCTAATGCAGATTTGGTTCATTTCAGTATGTAAGAATTGATCACTGTATAGCAGGATATCATTTTCAAATCCTGCAATAAAAGGAGAATAAGATGCTTTACCTTCAAAAAGTGAGGCAATGCTGAGTGCCAATGCCACAGTTATACATCTAGGTAGAGTTGACACAGTTAGATACCGTTCTAGCCCAACAAGCCGTCCCACAAGTGCAGTGGAATACAATGAAAATAAGGCTGAGATGATAACTGCTGTGAAAATCTCGGTTGCGTGTCTCCTGACAAGCTGAAAACATATAAATAACCAGACCATAAATGAACATTGTCACTAAGCAAACTCCAAAACTCTGATTCAAGTGATAAAAGATATGAGTAATGCTAACAATGCAATAAAAATGATGGGCGTAAGCCATCCTAAACAATGAGATAAGAATACTGGCCCAACCAACTGTTAAACGGGGAGGCAAGACCTAAACAAGTGTTGAACCTATCGAATATGTTATCATGGCTCTTTACTTTACCTTGAGTGCCTATGTTGGACACTCGACACCTGGACATGCCATCGCCAACTGAAATAGTTCACCATTGACACAAGACATGAAGAAAGATGATAGTGGTAGCTATTTTCTAAGACACATACAGTTCTATCCTCAGAAGCAATAGTCAGCTCTCCACATAAGGGTATAAATAATAAATATACCACTGTTCAATTTCAAAGGTGAACACTCTACTACTCACTTGATAGTAGATGTTCTACTCTTTTTACATTATCTCTCTAATATTTGACCAAAATACTTGCTCACTTGTCGAAGAGTTCCGAGGCGATCACGCCCTACATGAACATTGCTTTAAAGGTACACATCTTCCCTGGAAAGGAAGCTGGCATTCACCAACCTAGCTGTTAGAATATAATATATGATCCAATTGGGTCATATATTATATTCTAACACTAATCCTAGTCTTTGAAGGTTTTGAGACTCATCATTAATCGTAAAGATTTACGTTGTAGCATTATTTATTCTTTAACCTTGAACACGACAAAAAATATACTTGCAACAAAAACCCCCTCCATTAGTGAATTTTAGTTGTCAAGACTTGACTAATTCCAGCTTCTCAGCACACTTCTTTGAGTCACAAAAAGATATCAGAGATCTAGCAAAGTGACTACCACAAACCACATAATATTACCTTCATGTTTTTTAATACAGTATGAAATCATCAAAACAAAATGAGCTGCCTCAAGAAGCACATAACACATCATTAGGACGCTCTTTGAACTTGCTAACAGATCAAGATAATTCTATATACCTGCTAGTACCGTGTTTGTTTCTTTGAACATAAATATTTTAGAGATACAGATCTACACGAGTAACCAAATACCTCTTTCTGTTTGTACATTAATAAGAAAGCATTTACCTTTTTCTGTTTATACATTGCGAAGGCAAATGAGAGAATAACGGAGTTCAAAAGTCCCATTAGAATGTCACCAGCACCGGGGTTTGATGGGACTTTTGTAAGGTACCATCCTGTATTTGTAACAGGCATAAAGATATCAAAATCAGAAGCAAAAACGTGATCACATCAGATAGTCAACCAATTCGCAAACGAAGAAAAGGAAAAACCAGTGCCTATACAAGGATCCTCCAAAAATTATATGAACCAAGTTCTTGTAGAAACTCAAAGCATGACATCTAAGGAGGAAGGTCTGATTCTATTTTTTTAATATCAGCTATATTGCTTCCATGGTATGTATTTAATGTTACATATCATTACTTGCTTGTCCTCTAGTGCACTGCGGGCCACTTTCACTGAAATTTATCTTGACAATTACCTTGTCAGATAATCTTCTTGATATTGCAGTGAGTTCAAAGCGCTTGTTGCTATGAGATGCCATCATATTCAAAGATTATTAAACTTTGTCCATAGCGAGATATGTAGAAGATTTAGCAAAAGATGTTTAGCATTTACCTAGAACGTTATAGAACCCTGCTCGGGAAAGAAACCCAAAAGCAACTGCTGCAATTTCTGCAAATAGGACACAAGAAATGATTGGATGGATAATTTTCATCGCATACGATGGCAGTCTGATGAAAGATTATCCAACCAATATACCATCCATTTAATTAGCTAAACTTTCAACAATTTAGCCTAAAAATTGTAAATAGTATAATCTTGGCTAGGGTCAAACTAGACTTACCTACAACCAACCATGTAGCCTAGAACTGTAGCTGCCAGGAAAAAAGGTAGGTAGGTAATAGCGTGAGTTCCTAGTAATGTTGGGTGGATAAGTGCTCCTACAAATGATATAAGGAAGATGCCACTCCAGACCCTGACCTCTGTTTGAGAAAAGGAAGAAGGTCTCGACATTGGCTCAGCAGGTATCAGTTCTGTTCTAACCATTTTTCGTACAGCTATAGCTGTATAACCTGCAACAATTAGCGTAGCTAGCCAACCTCCAACTGCAGATCACACGTAAAATTCAATGCTTTATCTCATCAAGAAGTGGTTTAACAAATCATAACAGCCACACAATACCGAAATGTAGGCACAGCAGTGAACCAAAAATAAACCAAATTACATGTTGGTATAATAAGTCTCACTAAAGCACAACGCTTCAATTATTTTCTTCTTAACCAAAATTTAGAATTTGCTAAAAATTTACCTAAAACCCTAAAAATCCCTTCTTTTTTGTGCAGGATTTATGCTTTATTTAAGAGATCAACTAAATACCAATTCAAATCTTATGTTGGAGTAAAAACCCTCACTGAAGTACAATTTTTCCATCATTTCTCTTACACCTATAAAGATTCAACTCTTTTCTTATTTCAACGTAAATTCTTCATAAACCACAATAATTCAACAAATATGAACTAGAACAAAACTATACAATATGTCACTATCATACATTGATAATCATACCTATAATAAAGCAAATTTTGAGCCCGGAAGCCGCAGGAATATCTTGAATAGAAATAGGCAAGACAACTAAAGCAGGAACATAAAACAATGGAAGCCACCTCTGAATAAATAAAAGTGCAGGCTCAAAAAAATTCATCAAATTAGTTGCAGCAACAGGGAAGTTGAAATCAAGAAACAGTAAAATAGAGAAAATACAAAACATCCCAAACAGTGCACTAGGAAACTTAATCCCCATGACAACAAAAGCCTGTCCCAAGATTTTATCCACTGCAATTATAATCCCAAGTGAAGCAACCAAATGCAATGCCTCCAACACCTAGTAGAATATAAATATATGAAAGAAAGCAAGAAAGGCCCATTTCAAGAAAATTATCAAATTTAGGAATTCAAGACATGGAAAATATAAACAATACATACAGTGTTTTTTAGGGTGTTGGAGGTGACAGTTGAATCCATGTCTGAGTCCATGGATTTGAGTGAGTTTGGAGATGACCCACTTGCTAAAACTTTGTTTTTAAGGTACAAATATTGTAATGGGTCAACAACAATTTTGTGGCTGACAGGACAAATATCTTAGCATATATTCTTACACCCTCATAATACTGTCATAGTAGAGATGGTCTGTTCTGTTGTGTTGTGAGAGTTACAAAAACAAGAGAAAAGGCCCCCCAATAATTTAAAAAAAAAATTTGATAAAAACGTTACACGAATTAACGTTTTCAGAAAATTCGACTGATATTTGGGATCATTTTTTTAAATTATGATATTTGTGATCATTTTTTTAAATTTGTGATAGAAGGGGTTATCACCCCAAAAACAATTACTAAAAATTGTAAAAGAAAAACAAACGAATCAGTAAAAATTATAAGAAGTTTTTACATCAGAAATTCTTTTTATTTTTTTGTGGCCCTCTGCCATAATTTTGGTGACGAATACTATAAAAAATTTAGAATGATTTTTCATGATTGAAATATTACAATTTTTTCAGAAAGATTGTATTATTTAAATAATAAATTTTTTGACAGTGTAAATTATGAATTTTTAAAAGAACATTGATAGTTGATACATTAAATCCAGTACGAGTATAATATGAAAAAGCAGGTCAAACTTTGGCTGGGAATTGAAACACAATCTCTTTGTTTTTCAAGATGCATTTTTTATATAATAATTTAAGGTAATATATAATATGAATGTTTTCTTCTTTTTTCTGAGTGTAATTAATAAATAATAATAATAATAATAATAATAATAATAATAATAATAATAAATTTGAAAATAAGTGGCAATCCAGCGATAAATGAATGCTTTCGTTTTGTGATCCACATACGTAATGATTATTAAGTGTTTCGTTTTTATTTTTGGCAACTTTTGTCAGTTACATTACGTATAAATCCAATTTCCAGCATGTCACCTCTGTGGCTGTATCCACGTAAATTCAACAAACGTTGTCTCTTTCCGCGGTCACAGGATTGCACCAAACGATACCTTATATTTATTATCTATGCTATTCCCCGAATTTATTTATAAACTACTCCCTTCGTCGGTTTATATTTGGATTGAACATCTAGATTAAGAAAAATAGATAAAATAATGGAGAAAAATAGAAAGAATGAGTAAAATGGTGAGACCATCAATATTTAGTATAGTAGTGGAAGTAGTTGATTTTATATTATAAAATTTTACTATTTTAAGAAAGTTTTGGAATGTAAAAAATTAGAAGGGATATCCAAAAAAAAAAGTGTAAATAAACTAAAAGGAAGTACAAAATAAGAGGGAGTGTTCTATAAACAATGTGCTCAGATGAATTCATAGTCTGAATTGTTTATCAAATATCCTTCACCCTTATCTTCCTAATAATTCAAAATAAAATAAATTATAAATATATTACTGAAAAACAGACAAAAATTACTTGTAATAACTAAATAAACAAGAGTGGTATTACAGTTTAAATCGGTAGTCTACAATTTTAATCATTTAAAAACTATTTATTACATTTTCTTAGATTTTTTTTTAAAATTAAATATATAGTAGAATATAGAGAATTTGAGATCAGTGTTAGTGAACTGTATAGTAGGCTGGCACACTTTTAATCTAGAATCATCAACATCAGCCATAAAAAGCTATAAATAAAATTAACCTCTATTTCTTTGAACTCCCAATATGAGCCAAAGCATGTTCAAATCAATACTCTTATATAAACATTACTTTAATTAATTACAAAAGGCATGTTGAAAGTAACTAAGACGCTTGCATGCGTGTTTCTACTAGCAGAAACTCTTGTTAGATTATCTCTGTTGAATCTACAACTATTGACAACAAAAACTCAGATGACTTAATAACGATAGTTATGATGGGAAGCGTCACCATAAGTATATGACTGTTGCTCGACATCGTAGTGATATGCATTACCAGGCGATTCATCTGCGTAGCTGTATACATTGCCAGGTGACTCATCTTCATAGTGATATGTGTTCCCAGGAGCTTCAACTTCGTAATGAAATCCATTAGGACCATTGCTGTGAGTTTCGGGTCCATAGTTATATGCATTACCTGGTGATTCGACTTGGTAGTGATATGCATTACCAGGAGGAGGTTCAACCTCATAGTGGTATGCATTACCTGGCGCTTCAAATTCATACTTTTGAATATTAGACATCTCAGCTTCGGCATTCGGTGTGGACTGGGAACTAGGCTGGCTTGCTGGAGGAGTGATAATGTGGTGACTTGGTTTCTTATCAACTTTTACCTCAGGGTCCTCAACTAGACCAACTTCTTCAAAAGAGTGGAAAATGGGGTGCAAATATGCATCAGATAAATACGACTTTAAACTGAGATCATGTTCAGGACCTCCTTCCTCTGCATCCTTGTCTACGGCTTCCTGAAGAGAACAATTTTTCATTTCCTCATGTTAGAGTATGCTATCAGTTCACTTATAAACAAGAATGTAAAGTTGTGAGAGCGAGTGCTAATTTTAATGAGAAGAATTTATGAATTCGTTTTAGTGCATAGCCTATATGCATATCTACAATGTTTACTTGAAATTGACTTTGGAATCTCTATGTTTATTTTGATCAACAAAATTAAACTTTTACTATTTGGGTGATTAAACCGTTGCCGTAATCATAAAATGACACAAGTATCGCACCTGACTAGGTGTGAAATTCTACATGCTCTTAGTTTTGCCAAATTTCTTCATATAAGTCATACTCCAATGTAATTATGTGAAAAATAAGTGCCATTTTTACTCTAGAATTACAAGCGATATGTTTAATTATCAGGAAGAGCTAAGATATAAGGGTCTTACTGTCAAATTTCAGTAATCTTCAAGCTAAAATGTGAATTTAAGACTGATATCTTAATATAGAAACAAGTTACTTTGAGGTAAGCAAAATAACATTTCAAGAAAAAAAGAACAAGAAAGGATGATTATACACACCTCCTACTTAATTGGACAACAGAATGCATAACAGTGTAGAAAGATGACATAGGCCATAAAATTACCTCAAGTGGGTACTTCCTGAATGCAGGCTCAAACCGATTCTTACAATACTTGTGGAATGTCAGTGTCAGAATTGGTAACACAGCAAGAAAAGGGGTAGAATTTGCAGCCTTTTTTGTGCTCAGTAGACCCATTAGAAGTAGTTGAGATATCAACAAGCTTGCTACTATGCGGGTGTGTACGTGCGGCCAGAAGGCTGCAACACTCTCATATTGTTGATGATAAACATTAATTATCTGTGCAATAAACAAATGTGAAAAAATGTTAAATACCATATAAAATTCACATCAGCTATCCAACACAAAAATTAGCTAGCCACTAGATCAATGTACAACAGTAAATGCATATCACATTAAGGCAAAATGACCACTTTCACCTCCAAACTTCGCATGCTAAGACATGTAATCCTAGTGTTATAATAGATACATTAGACACAAAGGAAAAACTGAACACCGCCATCGATCTTGGAAAAGATCTCATGATGTGATGGATGATGCGCTGAAGGAACTGCCTACTAAACATAAGTTTCTTCTAAAGTGGAGGTCAAGCTATTTTATATGCATCATTAGCTCCTACACCTCTGCAAAAATTCTGCTGATGGGGTTTGATTTGCCAACTTTGTGGTCTACTGTGTTTATTTGAAGTTTTTTCAAATGTCTACCCATTGTCAATCTTGAACTTAGAATGGTCAATCAATCTAAAAATAGTCGATAAAAAAAATGAACGTTAGAACTTAGTTGTATAACATAGAAAACTTAACCTGATGACGATAGACAAAGTATGCGAATCCGAAGAAGATCAATACAAAAGGAAGAAGGATCGGAGTTATCACGGCATACACCAGACCAAGGAGGAAGTATAGTTGCAGACTAGGGAGAGTCTCGGGAAAATCCACTCCTTGAGGGTCCATTGCCTTCTCTCTATCCCTTTCAGTTTTGACCACGAACATGTTTTTAAGGTGAAAAATAACCAATGGTTTTAACCGAAGAATCTCACCAGCAATGCCGGCCCATCCATCAACCATGATATATGTAATAAAGAAAGTAGCTTTCATTGGTATTGACACCCCGATTGTCCGTGGAATCCTGACATAAGAATTCAACAGCAGATTATAAATTAACTATTAAAATTTAACACAGGACAAGAAAACGAATAACTTTTATATCTTGGCATACACATTTCTACTCTTTGTTATTTACACTCATTAGACAAACCATTTCAATTAACGCATTATTTTTCTCAATTAATGCAAAACATGCCATGATATAGCAAGATTTGCATTATTGATACAGCACAATAATGTACAACATACCAAGCATGCAAGTCATAAACACTAATCCATGTAAACAGCATATACATATTCTGCAATGCATTCTTTCATACATCTTAGTAACAGAGGTGAACATTTCCCACACCATTAAATGAGTAAAGAGCTATAGAGCATATGAAAATAACTTGTCATATGAGCGACATCATTTTGAAACTCTCTAAATGTAATGTTTAGGCTGAACCTTTCATTAGCTGACTGCAAATTCCATAAACATCTCATAAGAGTTCAGAAATTAGGATAAGTCAATTTTATGCAAATATTAAGAGCATTGGATTAGGATATTATGCCATCAAAATAACAACTTTCAAATGTGTACCTGTTCCAATATTTTGCATAAGATAGGCTTTTGGAATAAGTAACAAACATTGTAAATCTACACATAGAACCTCATAGTAGAGTACAAAAACAACTATTAGTAGAGATATGGAACTTTACTGGGTAGGCGACTGATGTAGGAAAGAATGAAGTTGTTGGAAAGCTGTTCCAGTTGCAATGCTTCCCAAGAATACATTGACCAGCATGAAGTAGTAGTATTTGGCAGCTGTCCTTCGTTCAAGTACTGAAAATGCTACATGTCCCTCAAACTTTGACATTGCCATCAGAACAGAGGGAAGGATGTACAAAAAGATTTTCAAGGCTAGACCGGGAAGGAAACCCTGTAAGAATGATTTGACGAATTTCCTGCAGAATATCAGATTTAATGTTTGTCAATTGGTAATTGTAAGGATACCCACAAACCGAAGGCATATTAAATGAAAAGGGCAACCATTGTAGTTCCAGACATGACAAGGAAGCAGCCAATTATTGTTTACAGTGGACATAGTCAACGAACGTGACAATTATATTAGTATATTTCCGGATATATAACTCTGGTTTGGGAGACTAATAACTACTAGTAATAAGTTTTAACCAGAATCTGTACCTAAATTGGGCTACTAAACAATACCTAGACAAGGAAGTACAGGCGCTCTCAGGGCAGAATCAATATTCATCTTATAGCAGTCGAAAACTGAATAGGGTAACGATCACTGTCTTTTTTATAATGATTTATGAGTGATCTCCACCTATAACTACATTTGATGCATTGAGATTGTGTATCAAAATTAAAAGCCACCACTCTTTTCAAAGTGATTTATTGTGCATCCGAATATTATATTTAGACATTCTCTAGTGTTTTATTGTTTTGCTGATATAAAGGAGATATAACTGTTTAATACTCCCTCCTATAACTTTTAGTCCCTTTTGACTTTTCAAAAGTCATCAACTTTGACCAACGAATAAAAATGTATATTATATAAAGTCAAATTTAGGTCAGCTTGACTTTTGAAAGTCAAAATGAGACTAATACTATGGGACTGAGTACAGCATTTAGAATTACGTCTTGAGTAGCATTAGATCTTTGCCTTCCTCTGACACCTTAAGTTTTTAGAGCGACTGGTTACTCAATATGGTATGAGCTCAGTTTAGGGACATAAACGAACAGGGGTAAAGCAAAGTCTTTTGTACCATAGTGTGCAAAACAGCAAAAGTAAACCCAAAATACGAAACTAGAGCAAAAACATGTCTTTTTGGACTACACGTTTCCTGAATTAAGTTTTGTGTTCCTGTTATAGGTGCTCTTGCACAGTACAAGACGTGTAGTCTTTTATCATGTGTGTGACAGCCAGGGATCCAATTCCCCAAGAGATCTTCAATGCGATAAATGATCAAGACATAAAGAGAGCATTATATTTTAACTAACAATGTTAAATTTCAATTTCCAAGTTAAAATTTTCACAATAAAAAAAATTATCATACTTACAATTCGATCACTGGCCTGAGGAAAGGAGCAACCTTTTCAAGACCTTCCAGATTGGCTAGTGATTGCACAAAGGCAATGGGTATCATGTAGAAGAAGACCAGTGCAAAAACCAATAACGATATCACAAGTTTTCTGATGGTCAAAGATATAAAGGGTATAGCCAGATTTTTCCAGTATACATCCCTGGGTTCAGGAGCCCAATTTGTTAACCAGAGAGTTGGATTCTTGCTTTGTGTTGTTTGTGCACAAACAGAAGCACCCCATCGTGAATTAAAAGATACAAAGGCAGCCGGCATTATATATTTTGGGTCCTTGAGAACTCGTTGGCGCTCCATAGTTAACTGACGAGACAAAAGGATAAAAAGTTACTTTTTCTCACCTCCCCCATTGCCTTTACACTTGAATATATCAATTAAGTAGGAAAAAGCATAGGGATGAATTAACTTCAAGGATCCATGTAATATAACACAGAAATCAGCATAAGAAAGAGATAATTATAAAAAAAATAATGAATAGGGAGATGAACTAACAGCATTTACTCACTTTTCTGTCGAATTCTGTCAATTGTTCTCTATAGTAGTTAATAGAATCCACTTTTTCACCCCAAAGCCCAAGGTGCCCTGTCTGAAAACCAAAAAGATAGCATCATTAGTAAAAATAAGAATGTGTCAACAACATACACTAAAATGACTGAAGAAAAGGAATTACCATGCTAGTTGGCCTCTTTTTTTCTGGATGTCTTTCACATTTAAGTTGGTAATAGTCCAGCCAGTTTTGGAGTCTCTCTCTTTTCCTAACAAGTCTTGCAAACTTGTTTGCATTGTAGACGGCCTGAATTTAGAAGGTAAATGACTTACTATATAACAAAGAAACAAGAGCAGGAAATATAACATGCATAAAAGATCACCTAGTAACTGGAGAAGTGTGCTTAAAGCATCTCAAGTCGAGTTCACAAAAAATTGGTACAGTTAGAACTTAGAAGTATTACCTGGTGACACAAATAGTGGTCTGGATGATTTTTCTTGAAATATATCTCCACACTATCTGATATTGAGCGACCATTTGCATATGGCACATTCTTGACTAACACCTGAGACATGGGCATGCAGAATACAATATTAGGGATGGATTTTAAAAGTTTGTCGATATCATTGTAAATTTTGTACATGTACAAGGTGAAATGAGAATATGTTGGTAGAATTTCTTGTAGAAGAGAAAAATTTATAAGATTACAAAGTTTAATACTTTTCAATACTTATCAACCTGACCAACACTTTTATACTAGAACACTTGATTATTTATTAATGAAATTAACTAGTATATAGTAATATTGAGTACCATATCCAACTTGTTAGAATATATATTATGGAAAATGAGACCAGGAGGAAAAACTGAAAAGTAAAGTACAAAAAAAAATTGAGAGAAGCAACACAACAACATAAACATATATCCTAAAGGTCAGGAAAGTTGACATGGTAAATTTGTGAATGCATATACATAGACATAACTACGTAAACACAATTATGTCATGCTCTTGAGTCTTGTGCCTTACCACATAAATCTCTAGTTCTCTACTAGATCTACTTAAGTAATACACAATGTCACGCCTCACAGATGAGTAAATAAGGCTTTATAATTTCTCATCTGCTGCACTGCTGCAAGAGGGCGTCCGTTGAGAGACAGTGACGCACGAGCATTTACATTTCAAATGAATAAATTATCAAGCAATAAGGTGACTGCCTTTTATAAAGTATCTAGCAAGGACAGAGTAACTAGAATTATATAAAGTTGCAAACCTCATATATGCATCGATGAATTACAAAAGCACCGGAATACATAGTTTGCCAAACAGTAAAAATCACTGTAAGAACTTAATGGAAGGCTATCTGGGATTAGGATTAAAACTGGACTCACTGTAAATTGTTCTGCACGCCTCCTTTGAGAAGCCAAAAATTTTAATCTCATTGATGCCACTCTTTCATATTCCTTGTAAAGCATGTAACAAGTCCAGAATGTGAACAAGTACTCCATTGATATGTGGGCAAAAAACCTAAATTTTCATAAGTTGAAAAAATTGTCAAGGCATTCCTCTATTCCCAGTGACATGAGTAAGAGATATTTAGGATATAAAACAGAAATACATGTTGCCGAAAGTTCACCCAAAAAAGGAGTATTCAATAAGAGAATGTATAAAGTTAAGTAACGTCGGGTATGAAAGAAGTCACCACAGCAACTAAACTGTAAATCCTAGCTTACCCTTGAAGACAACTAATTAATGATTCAAATGGCTTACTTATACAGTATTGTCTTAGAAGAAATAATTATTGTAGAAAAGTTGTGTACTTGTGTGGAATATATATTATTTCTTTAAATCTTTGGTAGGTAATAATAATAGAACATTGTGCAGATATGTGATCAAGGGCCACATCTTAGTACATGTCTGACAGAACCAATGGAAACTGCATGGATTAACTTAATGTAGATGATCTAGTTAATACTGCTAATGCAACCATTTTTCCATTCAATCCCAAAATTTACATTTTCCAGAAGCAATATTGTTACTTCAGGCATCGATAATTTAATGTTAGGAGGATAATGCCAGCAACTTATGCCAGCAAGTTTTCACAATTCACCACCCTGTTGCCTTCGCTATAGATTAGCATCAATTTTTGCTTTTAGTACTACTAGCTAAAGACGGGTTTAACAAATCTATATTTCTCTCATTATTAATAGAGAAAAAAGATAACTTACTTGAGAGATTTAGGACGAATATTTGATATTGAGAGTTTGTCGATGTCACTAACGACCAAATCTTTGCTCAGGAAAAACAATGTGCCACCTGAAACATTAACTGGGATAAGCACCAAGAGTGCAATGACAGCAACTGGTCCGAAAATCTTCAAGCTGACACACAAGAATGGGAGATGCATTAGTTTAAACAACAATGGCACATGCAAAGGTAGAACAAATAAAATTTGTTTTCCTGAGACAGTAACATTAAAATTTAAAATATTGTTCAACAAAATCTAGAGCATTCAAACTAGTGGAAGGGTAAAATTACAAAATTGCAATCATTTATTCAGACATATATTATCTTCCACTAGTTTTCAGCATGCAGAAACACTGAGAAATTGAAACACAAGTTTCCAATGCTTCTGAACAATGATACAGCAAGGTGACAATTGTTCTTCGCAAAATAGTGTTAACACCGCTTACAAAAACACATATAAGCTTGAAAACCCCAATTCTTGATGTTTACAGTCCTCTAAGAGTTCGGTTCTTGAGGGCGAGTGGGCAGCTTACAGCATGTTTTGCAATTTCTTTTTGCATGTCAGTCTTTTTTTCTATATCCTCGCTCAATTTGCACAGTTATTTTAGGGAAACCTAAAGCAACATGACTGAGAGAAACTATAAACATGCAAAGTCTTACTCTATCTAAGAGGGAAGCCGTGCTGTCCTTTAATTTTACTTCATCTTAATAAGCACACACATTGAGAACTAGTTTACCTAGGGTAGAAATTGGATTCAGCTCAACAAACTAAAAACAAAAGAGGAAAGTAAATGTAA
Organism: Heracleum sosnowskyi; assembly: GCA_030848705.1. NCBI lineage: Eukaryota > Viridiplantae > Streptophyta > Magnoliopsida > Apiales > Apiaceae > Heracleum > Heracleum sosnowskyi. Next base: position 38,406,762 of record CM061243.1, on the reverse strand, counting down.
ATTGCATTTATTTAGTAGTACTAATTTTTCTATGCTTTGTTACAAAAATCTCAACTGGTCATAACAGGCGCCACAACCGGTTTCTGCAATTGTCACCCCTCACCAGTCACGAACTTAATGCCACACTGTTTCGACCTTCCAAGTTTATTTGCAAGCCACGGGTATATATATATAAATATAAACAATACGACTTCAGCTACATATCATTCCATTTACTTATAACTACATTATCCAGAAAGTTAACACTACTTTTATAAAAAGAAAAAGTTGTAGTCCATGTTACACAAGTAATATATATCAACTTTGGACTTAAAATTCTGGGAAACTTCACTCTTCATAGAAGTCCAATTGGCAGCAAAAACAGTAGCAATAACCAGGGGAGAAGGGGGAATATTTTTCAAGAAACACTTTAACTAAGACTAATAGACTATAACTAAAAACAACAACAATTCAGATAATACCAGCAAAACAAATATCATATAAAATTAAAAAAAGAAAGTACCCAAGAAGATAAATCCTCAAGAAAACAGCAGAATCAAGGCCAGCATGGTCAATAATCTGAGACTCAGTCATCTTCAAAGCTTGAGGCATCCAGTTAAGAAAAGTAAGATAAGTCTTGAAATTAAGATTAACAAACTTGCCCACAAAATACCCACTGTTTCTTGGACTAGTCCTCCCTCCATTAATATACCACTTTGGAAAATAAACTCTGTCATTAATGGGTTGAATTCTTAACAAAGCAAAAGCTAGCAAGAATGCAAAAGCACCCAGTATGTTAATCAATGCAGAAACACCAATATCACCAAGATTTGCCATTAAAAGCAAAAATATGAAGAATGTATAGATATAGACAGACACACAAGTTGAGAGGAGGGTGGTAAAGTGAAAGAAGAAAGGTACAGAAATTTAGTAAAGTAAAGAATAGTATGAGTTGGCCTTTTGGGTTTGTTTTTGGAGGTGCACAGACCCTTCTTTTTCTTGGATACCTATACTTACAATGTTTGTATTGTATCAATGTAATAATGAAGAGTTGAAAGAAGGGAGTCTTGTTTATCTGGGGTTTTCTTTAATCTTCATTAATGATGTTAGAGTTGATGTTTTTGTATGTATTTTTTTTTAATGTTATTGTAGACTCGTGAAGCTTTGCTGTCTCATGGACAGAGTTTTGTATGCAAGTATATTAAAGGGAAAATATGTAAAAATTCGGTAAGTGTTGTCTGTGTCTATCATTATGTTTTTGTTGTTTACCAAATGTGTCCTTTATCTTCATGTACATATTTTAAAAACTTTCTGGATAGACATACAATTTTCGAAATTACCTTTATTATTTATTTCGATGTATGCGTATTTATATTATTATATTTATCTATACTATTATATAATAGTCAAAACAGAAAGTTTTGATTTTCGGTTTTCGGCATGTTACCTTTTATATTTTTTCTTATTAAAATCTCTCGTTTTCCAAAAATATCATCAGCAACCAAAACATAGTACCTTCTATAAATACACATAATATATTGATTATAATATCTTAATATTGTTTTTTCAAAATAAATAAGTTACCTTTTAATCAAACTATATTACTTTTTTTTAAATAAACACACCTTAAAATATTTCTCTTTTTCAATTTTTTCTAAATAAATCATCTCATGTTTACAATCAGATGTTAATACTATATTTTAAACCAATCACAAGATTCAAAAAACTTTCTTCATAAAATTTTATCAACCAATGGTGGTTTGACAATCCATACAACAAGATTAATCAATCAAAATTAAAAAATTAATTTGCTTTTAATTAGAATTTAAATCTATTAAAAAAATTCTCATATAATTTTACTAACCAAGGGTGGTTACACTATCCATACAACGTGATTAACTAATAAATATTCAATAATTGTTTTGGTTTTAATTAGAATTTAAATCCATTAAAATTTTACTCATATATTTTTATTGAGCAAAGGTGGTTAGACTATCCATACAATGTGATTAATCAATCAAAATACAAAAATTATTTTGTTTTTAATTAGAATTTAAATCTATTAACTATTATATTTACTATTCTATAACTCGTGCAAGGCACGGGTTATCAAAAAAAAATTAAAGAATGACAAACTAAAAAAATTAATGGGAACGAAAAATATTAAATAAAGAATAAAAATCAATATGATAAATTATAAAATGAGAAACTTAAATATTAATTGGAATATAGAGAAAAATAAATAAAGAATACAAATGGGGCTGAGGAAGATAAATGAAACATTATTAATATTATTTTATTATTCATTAAAATAATATTAATAATAAGGACAAATAAAAAAACTGACATGTTAAAATATGTAAGCTTTTTTAAATAATTAAAAACATTAAAATAAGTTTAAAAATAAATAAGTAAGGGTTACACCTGATTTTTTTGGAAAATATAGATTTTAGTGAGAACAAATATAAAAGGTAATATTTTTTAATTTAAAGGTAATTGTCTGTGATATTTTTGAAAAATGAGTAGATTTTGTAGAAAAAAATGTTTTAATTATAAAAGGCAATTAGCTAGTGTTAGGTCCTCATAAGTTTGTAAAAGGGAGTTGAATACAAATGGTACTGTTTTCTTGAATTTGTTCGGTTTGTGATATAACAATTCAAGAACAAATAAGTGCGGAATGAAATGAAACAATATTCAAGTTAAATATAACTTATATTAAACTTGAAGGGTGTTACAAATACAGTACGGATTACAAGGTTTGAATCTCAAGCTATTAAAACAAATCTATAATAAATTCGACATGAATTTGTCTATTTTTGTAATAAAAAGATCGAATACTAAAAAGTAGTTCGAGATAATTTTTAGGGATAATGATCCGCTAGATAGTCAAAGAGTACAAGTAAACAACTTCTAGTGGTTTAGATTTAACAATACAAGCTAGAAATTAATTCATTGGTTGATCTTTAAGCTCGGCAGTTTGTTGGAAGTAGAGAGAATGATTTCATGAGTGACTAACTGCAATGACTGTTCTTTATCTTTTGACTTTAAGTTGTGGTTCATCTTCTTTTCCCTTTTGACAAACTTTGTAACATGTACGCTTCCTGTCACACTTCTGAAATCTCTGTCAGTTTAATAGATCCACTTTCTTGAATACTTCTTGATCAAATAAATGAACTTCTTACAATGTAGAATTACGCCAAGTTAGTAGATAACTTTAAACTTTATTCTGTTGACTGATAAAACCCTCTGAGATTCTTGTGACATCTAATCTAATATTTATTTATTACAATCTTGTTTAAGTTGAGTAAAATCCTCGATATTTACAAATAGGCTAGTGCATATGTCTTTCAGCTAGTTACTATTTTTATATTATTTAATTATTTATTAAATACAATAAAGAACCGAAACCCGAAAACAAAAACTTTCAATGTTTTGGCTTTAATAATATAATATAATATAGATGTAGATTTTTTAAATAATTAAAAACATTAAAATAAGTTTAAAAATAAATAAGTAAAGGTTGCACCTGATATTTTTGGAAAATAGAGATTTTAGTGAGAACAAATATAAAAGTTAATATTTTTTAATTTAAAAGTAATTGTCCGTGATATTTTTGGAAAATGAGTAGATTTTGTAGAAAAAAGTGTTTTAATTATAAAAAGCAATCAGCTAGTTGCTATTTTTATATTATTATATTATTTATTAAATACAATAAGTGACCGAAAACCAAAACTTTCAATGTTTCGGCTTTAATAATATAGTATATATATATATATATATATAAATTAAAAATATTAAAATAAGTTTAAAAATAAATAAGTAAGGGTTGCACCATATATTTTTGGAAAAAAAAAGATTTTTGTGAGAACAAATATAAAAGGTAATATTTTTTTTAATTTAAAGGTAATTGTCCGTGATATTTTTGGAAAAGGAGTAGATTTTGTAGAAAAAAGTGTTTTAATTATAAAAGGCAATCAGTTAGTTACTATTTTTATATTATTTTATTATTTATTAAATAGAATAAAGGACCGAAAACCAAAAACCAAAACTTTCAATGTTTCGGTTTTAATAATATAGTATAGATTTTTTAAATAATTAAAAAATTTTAAAATAAGTTTAAAAATAAATAAGTAAGGGCAGTAAGGGCACCTGATATTTTTGGAAAAAAGATATTTTAGTTAGAACAAATATAAAAGGTAATATTTTTTTAATTTAAAGGTAACTGTCCTTGATATTTTTGGAAAAGGAGTAGATTTTGTAGAAAAAAGTGTTTTAATTATAAAAGGCAATCAGTTAGTTAATATTTTTATATTATTTTATTATTTATTAAATTAAATAAAGGACCGAAAACCGAAAACCAAATTTTTTAATGTTTCGGCTTTAATAATACTAGCTTAAAACCCGTGCGATGCACAGATTGTTAATTGTTATTTTATTATTATTTTAATATTTTATTAAGTTTAATTGTGCAAAAAATAAGTAGGCATGTTAAAATAGCTAAACATTTTTAATTAATTAAAAACATTAAAACAGATTTTAAAATAAATAAGTATGGGTTTGCCCGTTATATTTTTGGAAATGAGGGGTTTTAGTAAGAAAAAATAAAAAATGAAACATATATTTAGTTTAAAAAGGTTAATGCCCGTGATATTTTTGGAAAATGAGGTTTTAAAATTTAATAATTAAAAGTATTTAAATACGTTTTAAAATAAATAAGTAAAAGGTTTCCTGTGATATTTTTAAAAGGTTATAAATAGGTATTTGGTTATTTGTATTTTAATATTTTTAGTAATTGCATTTGTTAAGAAAAATAAGTAGATATGTTAAAATAGGTAAACTTTTAAAAATAATTATAATATTAAAATAGGTTTAAAAATAAATAACTAAATGTTTGTCCATGATATTTTTGGAAAAAGAGGGATTTTAGTAAGGAAAAATAGAAAAACTAACATGTTTCAGTTAAAAAAGTTAATTATCCGTGATATATTTGAAAAAGTAGGAGAATTTGTTAGAAAAATAGAAAAAATAATGTATTTTAGGTGAAAAAGGTAATTGGTTATAAATAGGTAATATTATTATTTAATAATATATTTCTATAAATAAGTAAGGTTAATTAAGTAAAAACTAATTAAGGGTAATTAAATAAAATCACAACGTAGCATACCGACCAACCAAATTAAGGGCAATTAAGTAAAATCACAACGTACCATACCGACCAACCAAACTTTTAATGTTTCGTCTGTTATATAATAGTATTGATAAGTAGGCATGCTAAAATAGCCAAATACTTTTAATTAATTTAAAACATTAAAACAGATTTTAAAATAAATAAAAAATAAAAAATGTGACATATATTTAGTTTAAAAAGGTAAATGCCCGTGATATATTTGGAAAAATTTAATAATTAAAAGTATTTAAATTCGTTTTAAAATAAATAATTAAAGAGTTTCCTGTAAATTTTTTGGAAAAAATGATTTTTAGTGAGAAAAATAGAAAAATACAATTTCCCGTGATATATTTAGAAAAGAAGGGACTTTGTTAGAAAAAATCTATAATGTATTTTAGAGTAATTGGTTATAAATAGGTATTTGATTATTTATATTTTAATATTCTTAGTAATTGCATTTGTTAAGAAAAATAAGCAAACATGTTAAAATATTTAAACTTTTAAAAAATAGTTATAATATTATAGGTTTAAAAATAAATACCTAAAGGTTTGTCGGTGATATTTTTGGAAAATGAAGGGTTTCAGTAAGGAAAAATAGAAAAACTAACATGTTTTAGTTAAAAAAGGTAATTGTCATGTTTGAAAAAGTAGGGGAATTTGTTAGAAAAAATAATGTATTTTAGGGAAAAAAGGTAATTGGTTATAAATAGGTAATAATATTATTTAATAATATATTTTTATAAATAAGTAAGGTTAATTAAGTAAAAACACGAAATACAGTTAAGGGCAATTAAGTAAAATCACAATGTACCATACCGACCAACCAAACTTTTAATGTTTCGTCTATTATATAATAGTATTGATAATATAAATTTGTTAAATAATTAAAAATATTAAAATAAGTTTAAAAATAAATAAGTAAGGGTTGCACCTGATATTTTTGGAAAAAATAGATTTTAGTAAGAACAAATATAAAAGGTAATATTTTTTAATTTAAAGGTAATTACCCGTGATATTTTTAGAAAATGAGTAGATTTTGTAGAAAAAAGTGTTTTAATTATAAAAGGCAATCATTTAGTTACTGTTTTTATATTATTTTATTATTTATTGAATAGAATAAAGGATCGAAAAGCTAAAACCGAAAACCAAGACTTTCAATGTTTCGGCTTTAATAATATAGTATATATTGGAACATGTAAAAAATAAATAAAGAATACAAATGGGCTGAGAAAAATAAACGGGGCATTATTAATATTATTTTAGTATTTATTAAAGTAACATTGATAATAAGGACAAATAGAAAAACTAACATGTTTCAATTAAAAAAAAAAATTGTCCCTGATATTTTTGGAAAAGAGAAATATCAGTGAGAACAAATATAAAAGGTAATATTTTTTTAATTTAAAGGTAATTGCCCGGTATAAAAATGGGGCATTATTAATATTTTTTTATTATTTTATTAAAATAATATTAATAATAATGAGAAATACAAAAGCTAATATGTTTTAATTAAAAAAAGTAACTCCCCGTAATATTTTTGGAAAAGAGGTGAAAACAAATATAAAAGGTAATATTTTTTAATTTAAAGACAATTGCCCTTGATATTTTTGGAAAAGGGGTAGATTTTGTTAGAAAAAAATGTTTTAATTATAAAATACAATCATCTAGTAACTATTTTTATATTATTTTATTATTTATTAAATAGAAAAATGTACCGAAAACCAAAATTTTCAATGTTTCGACTATAATAATACTAGCTTATAACCCGTGCAAAACACATGCCATCAAAGGAGATTAAAAAATGATAAATTAAAAAGATTAATGATAACAAAAAATATTAAATAAAGAATAAAAATCAATATGATAAATTATAAAATGAGAAACTTAAATATTAATTGGAATATAGAAAAAATAAATAAAGAATAAAAATGGGGTTGAGGAAGATAAATGGGGCAGTCTTAATATTATTTTATTATTTATTAAAATAATATTAATAATAATGATAAATAGAAAAACTAAGATGTTTTAATTAAAAAAAGTAATTGTCCGTGATATTTTTAGAAGTGTTTTAATTATATAATTGTATTTGTTAAAAAAATACGTTTGATTGTTAAAGTAGGTAACCTTTTTTAAATAATAAAAACATGAAAATATGTTTTAAAATAAATAAGTAAGGGTTGCACATGATATTTTTGAAAAAAAAGAAGATTTTAGTGAGAACAAAATATAAAAGATGATATGTTTTAATTTAAAGGTAATTGTCCATGATATTTTTGAAAAAGGAGTATATTTTGTTATAAAAAAGTGTTTTAATTATAAAAGGTAATCAGTTACTGAATTACTATTTTTATATTATTTTATTTTTTATTAAATAGAATAAATGACCGAAAACCAAAAATCAAAATTTTCAATGTTTCAGATTTAATAATATAGTATATATAATATAGATATATTTCAAGAATATTTTTAACAATTAAAAATATTTTATTTTTGATTTAAATCTAATTCCTTTATGATAATTATATATTTCGAGATTTTGATCATTATCTATTTAATATAAAATCGTTTGTTTTATATATAAACTTCTAATATCACTGTGTGACCCAACACACTAAGTTAGGAACATTACGAGTATTTGTATAATTTTTATGACTTTAATCAATCATTTATATTTTTGATTGTTAATTGTTAAAGGTCGTAATTTAAGGTTTTTACACTATGAAGGTACTTAATTTAAACCTTTATTATATTTATATACTTCGAGATTTTGATCATCAGTTGTACTATGCATTCAGTATAAAATCGTCTATTTTTATAGATCAACTTGTAATACCACTTCATGATTGAACACACTTAATGAGAAAATATTATTAGTATATATATAATATGTATTTTTTATTATTTAATTGTTAAAGGTCGTAATTTAAGAGTTTTATATAGAGATGTGAGGGTAATTATCCAATATTAATATTATTTATGTTAATTGATTATATCAAAAAAATTAAATAAAATCTTACTTAATATATTAATAAATACTTGAAACAATTGATATTATTGTGTGAATCTTTAATTGTATAAATTAATAGTGACATTATTGTATGATTTAAATAAATGTCAAAATTTTAAAAGTGGAAAAATCATTTTAATACAATGTTCGCCTCAATTTATCAATATATAACTCTTTTAAACATATCTCACTCAGATTACATTTAAAATTATAGACTATTTAGATTTAGTTAAATTTAAAATTTTAAAATATTTTAATTCACGTGTAATTTTTCAAATCATACTTGAACGAACAAAATTAATATGTAAGTATAAATCTTTTGAATTTAAACAAAATTAAAATTTAAAAGTGAAAGAAATTAATTTTAGTACAAAATATGTTGACGAAGTATTAAAAATTAAATTTATCAATGTAAAAATAATTTAAATCTATCTTACACAAATGACATGTGGGGTCCGCTAAACTGCTTTGCAAGCCGTTTTAAAATAATATTAACAATATAAATTTGATTAATAACATAGAATTTTAAATTATTTTAATTCATAATTAACTTTTAAAATTGTATGTGAATCGATAAATCATCTTTTTAAGTACTTTTAATTTATTAATTAAATATGTCTTCATATTAGCTTGATAATATTCTATATAACTATATTACGGATTTCTAAAATTCAGATTGGTAAACCGATAAGTTGCATCTTCTTTTTTAAAAGATTAATGCACATGGAGGCGATATATCATTTATGAGTTTGCAGTGCGGAAGATGTAATCCGGGAAACTCTGTAACATTAACCATACATACAAATACAAATGTAGTAAAATCGTCTAAAACCCGAATAAGAGGCATCATGTTCAATAAATTCAATTTTCGAAAATATTTCTCTTATTATCCTATTTACCATAATTTTATATAATTTTATTAGGTTCAGGGTACCCATCTACATTATTAATTGAAGTGAAGTAGTCTAAAAATTATGAAGTGATTCAGTCAATGTCAGCAAATGTTGACGACGAACTTTGTGATCAAAGGTAATGACGTACTAAATACAAAATTCTAAAAATATAACATATTAAATTTAAGTTTAGAATTTATTCTAACAAATTTAAAAACTTCGTCATCGGAAGAAAATGAAAACCAGTATCCTAGAAAATTTAAAATCATTAGAGGAAAAATTCAGACATTTACTTTGAATGATTGAAACTTGGTTCATAGCAATACAATATACTTCGCATCGAATGTGGTAAAATTAGTTCAAACTCTAGAGTTTCAAAGCCCTCCCCACAAGAATCGTAAATCACCTCATACAATATTGATTCTATCATGATGAACATAAAATTTTTAATTGTGATATTTGTCCAACATCAAATTTATCTTTCTCATTCCTAATAACTCAGTCATTTTGTTTATTTTGAAGCAGGTGCATGATTTAGCTAATAATGATAATATTGATGATAATCTAGAGTCAAAAAATCGGGAACAAATTAACGCATATCTGATTGATGGAGTTAAAAATCTTAAAGATTATGTTTTCGGTGCGTAGCACGGGTAAAACGCTAGTTGTTTTTTCAAAATAAAACATGTTACCTTTTAATCAAGCCATATTATTTTTTTCAATAAACACACCTAAATTTTTTAATCAAACCATATTATTTTTTAAAACAAACACACCTAAAAATATTTCTCTTTTCCAATTTTTTTTAAATAAATCCCCCCATGTTTACAAAAATATCACGGACCGTTCTATTTAATTAAATAAAATTATAATATTATAATTACTGATAACTAAATGAATGCCTCAATTTTAGTTAAAATATAATATATTTTCTATATTAAAAATTATATATTATTTATTAATTTTAAAATCTATTTTAATACTTTTAATTATTTAAAAATGTTTACATATTTTAACACGCCTACTTATTTTTCAAAAATATCAAGGACAATTACCTTTTTTCAATAAAACATGTTTTCTTTTCTATTTTTTTTTACTAAAACTCCTCATTTTCCAAAAAATATCAGTGATAAACCTTACTTATTTATTTTAAAATATATTTTAATTCTTTTAAATATATAAAAAAGTTTACATACATATTTTAACATGCCTATTTTTTTTAACAAATGCAATTAATAAAATATTAAAACGTAAAATAAATTAACAATTATAAAAAATAAACCGTGCATCGTACGAGTTTTAAACTAGTTGAACTTAATAACCGAAACGATAAAAAATAAAATCTTATTACTTGGATTAATTTATGATTTTTAGTTACTATAATGGACTACAAGATTAGAATGGAAAAATATTTAACTCACATAAACCATTTCTTTACTCGTAGAGTATTATTAAAAATTAAGTAATTTGATTTGACCTATAACATAATTTTTGACAATCATTATAAACTTTTGAAACAGAGTGTTTGCCAGCAAATCACACTTAAATAAACTTCGTTATCATCAATAATGAAATTTATAACCTCTCTCTTTCGGACACTATTTTAAATATTTGACTAATATGTATTAATAAATAATCCAACTTCACTCCATGCAATTCTTAAAATAGATAAAAAAAAAATTAAAGAATTTACTTAACAATTTCTTAAATTACATATATTTTAAAAATTATCAAATTAAAATGGGTAAATACGTGTTAAACTAAGAGCATTTCTAACAAGAAAGTTTAAAAGGTTTAAATGTTATATGCATGCAAATTTAAAGAGGACCCTAAAAGAATATGTAACAAGGAAGTTTAGCTTAAATATTGCTCCTTTGTACCAATCATTTCTTTACATTTTAATGCTCCATTCAATTCTTTACATTCCCAAAAGTAGTTAACTTTAAAAATTGATTGGACCCGTCACTTAACTCACTTTTTCTACTTTTTCCACTAATTTATTACTTTTTTTTAACCTCCGTGCCCAACCCAAATGCAAACAAATGGGTGGGACGGAGGGAGTATCGAGTAAATTTCACTTTGAATCATATTATTTTCGTTTGAAAACAGATTGGGTCCAATACTTCTAATCAATGCAATATATATCCCACAACAATATTTCCTGATGCACTTTGCACCATTTTCGTCAAAATTAACTGGATCAGATATGTAATCATTAAGAAACTAAAGGAAAATTAGGGAAATATATCCAAGTTTATAAATAGCAAAATGCATATATATGGAGTTTATTAATATATCAAAACAAAATTTTAAACTAAAATCTTTATTTACTATAATTATTGAAATATTACATAATAATAATTTAATTTCAATTCATAATGAAGTTCATTAATATAACAAACAAAATTTTAATCTGTTACACAAATTTTAAAATATGATGAACAAAATATAGAAATCTTGCCAATATTAGAGTGATAAAATATAAAAGGTATAATTTGACAAGATAAAAAGGAGCACACAACACTAATACACTAGTGTTAGGCTCAAGCCATGTCTGAGTACCACTATTAACAAGTCTACTTATTGTGACTATGTCACTCTACATGACCTAGTGAATTCTTTCACTGAGATATAGTATAGGTCTCTACTGTACTTGTCTTGTTTTCATGTACTTAGCTTTATCTTGTATGCTCGGAGTAATAATGAGCTTAGTAAATTTCTTGCAATCTAGAATGTACATAAGCTATGGAATAATTATCCTGGTAGAAGTTCAGAAATGTTCAAGCAGCAGGATGGAGATGAATAAAGCCCTGGATAAATAAGTTGCAGAAATTTATCTAAGACCCTATACCGTGAAGTCAAAATAGAGCTATGTCGTGAAGTCCAAAATATCCATGTCGTGAAGTACTGAGATCGCATAGTCCTAAAATGTACTATGTCGTGAAGTCTTCATTACTAATATCGTGAAGTGTTGAGATCGCAAAGTCAGATTGCACTAGATCTTGAAGTCCTCAAATAGGCTATGTCGCGAAGTCCTCAAATAGGCTATGTCGCGAAGTCCTTAAATAGGCTATGTCGCGAAGTCCTCAAATAATCTATGTCGCGGAGTCCTCAAATAGGCTATGTCGCGAAGTCTTCAAGAAGACCATATCGCGAAGTCATCTCTAAGCCTATATCGCATACTCCTGAAACACTCATATAGCAAAGTCAAGAATGCACTATGTCGACATGTCAAAGAATCAGGAATATGCTAGAGTTCACGATGTCAACACTTAGCCGTTTATAACAAGACAAATCAAGGTACAAAACCAAAATCCAATGGAGACAAATACTGAAGCATCTGTTATGGTAAGGTGGTCCAAAGAACAGATGGCAAATCTACAGCAAAACTTGGAGAGAAAGATAAGAGACAAGCAGCTACAGAATCGGGAAAGACTCCGAAAAACAAGTGATCCTTCGTGACACAGTTAACTTTTTTATGGCAGAACAAGTTGGACTTTCAGTGAAGGGTAACTGTGTAAATAGATGTGTGCACCAGTTTGTATAGGTCTATATATATTGTGCACACCCTACTGTGAGCCGTAAGAGAGTAGTACACAGAAATTTTTAAGCACTCTTTTCTCTGTAAGCAAAACAAGAAAACATTGTTCTTGTTTAGAAGCCAGAATTTCATTTGTGAAGTTTTGGAATCTGTAGTATTTAATTTACTTAATACAAAGTAGATTAAAGTGATTGTGTGTCTTTTGTTTATTTTCATTCCGCATTTTACACAACATAATCTCTCAGAGCTTATTTAGTTTTCAAGAATCGAAAAATATCAAAATTATCCATTCACCCCCCTATGTCTAGTTTCTTAGTAACATTCATTTCTAACAACTAGTAATTATAATTTATTGTTTAGGTGAAATTTTTTAAAGGTATATTTTTATTAATTAGAAAGAGACAAAGAGTACATAATGCAATTAAATTTATATAACTTTTAATATTTTTGATGTAAGATTAAGTAATTTACAAGTAAAAATTGTGACGGAATATGATATATACATGTTCAAATATAATAAAAAAGATAAAAATATACGGTAGAAAAAATTCAAAGATTTGTTATAATGTCGGACTAATTAGATTGTATTAAACCCTTTTGAATTCAAAGAAAATATATATGTTATATATACAGTAGAAAATTAAAACATGTAATTAAAAATTTACAATAATTGAGTATAAATAAATAAGTATAACTAGCTATTATTTTTAAATGCAGTAAGACTAAAAATATTAACATTATAAATTACAAATTTACTCTAGTCCTTATGAAATTATAATCCCCACTAGCTTAATATATCTCCACTGCTAGAGGCCACAGGTTTTGTTATGTGCTATATAATTGTTCAATTACATAAATAACCTCATAATTTAATATTAACGGAGCTAATCGAGATGACTTGACAAAATTGGTGCAAACTGTATCGGCAAACATTCATATGAGATGCAAAGTGCATTTGTTAAAAGTGTTAAAACCAATCTGTTTTCAAACAAATATAATAAGATTCAAAGTGAAATTAACTCAATATTATTGTAGGAGGGCTCATCGAATTTATACGAGTATAATTTAAATATGTACTTGGCTGTTGTTTAGGTGAGCAATGAATACGCGTAGGGAACGTATATATTAAAAATAATAGTATTCACAAAAGACGGAACAAGTATTTTACATTAAGCACATCTAACGAAAATTTTATTATATTATATGCATGCAAGATGTAAAGGATTCTTAAAGAATACTCCCTTTGTTCCCCTGAGTTTTTTATATCGGGGGACGGAGACTCGGCACGTATTTTAAAACTCCTATAAAATATATTTTCATAAATTATTTTAAATATTTTTTCTTCTGCATAAAAGTATAATGTTTAAATTTTTATTTTAAAAAAGAAAATTTTGAAAATAAGTTGTAGAATTATACTTTATATGAGCTTTAAAATGCGTGTCAGACAATGTAAAAAAACTATAAAGAAATGAGAGGGACATAATAAATATGTAACAAGAAAGTTTTGTTAGAATAATATTTGTTGGGGCTTTGTTATTATATCTTAAACTTTTGGAACACTTATTTGGTTAAATATGTTATTGGAGTTTGATTTAGGAGAGTCTCGAGTCCAACCCCGGTATCTTTTTTTATTAAGCCAACCCCGGTATCTTTACTTATTAAAGGGATATTTCAAATGATACCCTTGTACAATTGGTTTTTCCATTTAATATCATCTAACATTTTCGATTTTCAAGTGGCATCACTGTATTTTTGACTTCATTTATCTGATACCATTATGTCAAGCAAACGTTAGTCAAACGTTATAAAGTTGTGATTTATTTTTAATGGTACCATTAGACAATTAGTTTTTTCGTATAGTACCATTCAATATTTTTTATTTCTAAATGGTACCCTTTTTCTTCACTAAAGTCAATTTTTTCATGAAATTTTCACAATTTATCTATACATTTTTCATTCACAATTTTATAACTTTTGACTAATGTTTGCTTGACAGAATGGTACTAGGTGAATGAAGTCAAAAGTACGATGGTGTCACTTGAAAGTCAAAAATGTTGGATGATACCAAATGAAAAAGTCAATTGTACAGGGGTACCATTAGAAATATCCCTTTATTAAAATATTAAAATTATGTGATAATAGGTCTAAAGATGAATGAGATTTCAACCTAGTAATTAAAAATTGAATTAAATGCTATAACGGAAAAGGAACGAATTATCAAATAATTCACTCTTTAATTCAAACTAGGTTATTGAGCCGCGCTTCGCAGCGGCATTAAAATATATTTATTAATAAAAAGAATATTAGAATAAAAATTGTGAAATAAATATCTATAAAATTATATAAATTATCAAATAAAATATATTCTGTAAAATTTGCATTTGGGTAAGTAATATTATAAATTATTTACATATTCCTTTTGTTTATAGAGTTTGATTTTTTATTTTCTTGGACCGATATCATTGCCATATATATATATTAAAAAAATTATATTGATAAAAATCAATATAAACATATAATATTATTATTTTCTCAGGGATGACACATACGATGTATCCAGATTTGTATAAATTTTACTATTTCTTGTGGTAGAAAAGCTAATTGTATCGGCATATAAGAGTAAATAAATGGTTAAAAAACTAATATAAGAATTAAATCAATAATATCAATGAAACAAATATTTGTATAATATCTAATGACATTCGTTCAATAGAGATAAGATAGATTTATATATGTGCAATTTCTAAAACTATATATTATAAAAACATTAATAAAGATAATTACTTTTAAATTTTTTAATCTGGGTATATGTAACAATTATTATATAGGGTCCACCATCCTCCTTCTATAAATTTGTATCAACATCTCGGCCAACTTTTCCCACAAAGACATGGTACTGGTGATGGAACTGTTTAAGAAAAAAAATTAGAACAAATTAAAAAAGTAAAACAAATAAATTGGGGTAACCAAAGAAGTAATATAAAATTACAAGAACAATAAAAAAACACAATTAACAGTTATATTAAAATTAATATAATGCATAACTTACTAATTTGTGACAATTTTGAGATCTCTTTTTTTCCAACCGTCTTTGATAACTTCAATGTCACCCAAGTATGTCAAGCAGCCTACAACATCTAAATCAACATAGAAAAAATAATATTACAACATGATAGTTTGAATAATAACTTATATAATAGTATTACTTATATATTACTCTAATATATTACTGCATCAAAAACCTGAGAGTATGTTGGTGTCATTAATACGTGCATCAATCATATCCGGACATATGAACTGAAATCCATGCAATGATATGTTGACGATGTCTTATTCCAATCTCTTAGGCAACGTTATGCGTATGAAGAGCAATTTAGACTCATGCGATAGTGGTCTATATTTCCCTGTACTTGAAATAACTTTCAGATTTTTGATGTTGTACACGAAGCCTTCCTCTTTATAGGTGTTTGTAAGGTGAATAACATGGAAATCCATTATATTTAAAAGTCAAGAAATATTATAAAAGAAAAGTTCTATAAAGTTTGAAAATAATAAAAGAAAGTTCTATCAAGTTTGAAAATAATAAAAGAAAGTTTTATCAAGTTTGAAAATAATAAAAGAAAGTTCTATCAAGATTGAAAATAATAAAAGAGAAAATTACAATTGTTAACATAATATCCTAAAAATTCAAAAATAATAAGGAAGTTGTAATTTTCTAAATCAAAGAAAGTTCTATCAAGTTTGAAAATAATAAAAGAAAGTTCTATTAAGATTGAAAATAATAAAAAAGAAAATTGCAATTATTAACATAAGAGCTTACAAATTCGAAAATAATAAAGAAGTTGTAATTTTCTAAATAAAAGAAAGTTCTATCAAGTCCTACAAATTTGAAAATAATAAGGAAGTTGTAATTTTCTAAATCAAAGAAAGTTCTATCAAGTTTGAAAATAATTAAAGAAAGTTCTATCAAGCCTACAAATTCGAAAATAATAAGGAAGTTGTAATTTTCTAAATCAAAGAAAGTTCTATCAAGTTTGAAAATAGTAAAAGAAAGTTCTATCAAGCCTACAAATTCGAAAATAATAAGGAAGTTGTAATTTTCTAAATCAAAGAAAGTTATATCAATTCCTACAAATTCGAAAATAATAAGGAAGTTGTAATTTTCTAAATCAAAGAAATTTTCAAAATCAAAAAAGTTCTATCAAGTACTACAAATTCGAAAATAATAAGGAAGTTGTAATTTTCTAAATCAAAGAAAGTTCTATCAAGTTTGAAAATAATAAAAGAAAGTTCTATCAAACCTACAAATTCGAAAATAATAAGGAAGTTGTAATTTTCAAAATCAAAAAAAGTTCTATCAAGTCCTACAAATTCGAAAATAATAAGGAAGTTGTAATTTTCTAAATCAAAGAAAGTTCTATCAAGTTTGAAAATAATAAAAGAAAGTTCTATCAAGTTTGAAAATAATAAAAGTGTAATTTTCAATTTACTTCCTACAAAATCGAAAATAATAAAGAAAGTTGTAATTATTAAAATTAAAAAATGTGAAAAATTGAGAAAATTAGAAAAATAGAACGGAGCGATTTTAGATGCGGCACCTCACCGCGTCCGTCTTCTCCTTTATATAAGTACTAGTCGACTAAGCCGCGCTTCGCAGCGGCCCTATAAATATTTTGTAAAATTTTAATTTTTAAGTATTAACTATTTAAGAAAAAAATATATAAAATTTAAACTATTATATAATAACCATTTCACTGAAATTTTGGTTTTCAGATTTTTTGGTATTCTGGTTTTCGGTCATTTTAATTTATAAATAATATGAATAATAGGATATTGCATTTTCTAACCAAAACATATTACTTTTTAATTAAAAAAACACTATCTTTATAAACACACCTAAAAATACTAATTATATTTTATTTTTCGGTCATTAAAAACATGTTACCTTTTAATTAAAACATACTATCTTTTATTCATAAATCTAAAAATACTAATTATATTATATCTTTCAATCATTAATGTTAACTTTTTAAATTAACATGTTACCTTTTTATTAAACAATAATACCTTTCCAAAATACACCTAAAGATACCAATTGTACGATATCTTTCAATCATTAATACACTCCCATTAATACCTTACGGAAAATCTTTCAATAGTTAATAATATATATAACTTATTAATACATCCAAACATATTTTTTGATTGTTTAATTAATTAATAAAATTTATTAAAAAAACTCGTACATGGTACGGGCTATAAGTTAGTATATATAAATAGTGAACACAATATTTTACAAAATAACATAAATAAACAATAAAATAAACTACTAACATATTTTTATGCCGATTTTGTATCATATTTTCTTGATGCGACACCCGTTACTCTAAATAAATATAAAAAAATTCTAAAAATATACAGTAATATAAATTTAAGTATTAACCACCATTTAATTCTTCAGCCATTCGTAGTATCACAAAAATTATCTTTATATCCCCTAGACTTTACATGCCGATTTTGTGTCATGTTTCTTGAGCCGATGCCCGTTGCATATGATAAAATTTCTAATAATATATGAAATAATAAAATTTAAATATTAACCTTTTTGAAAATTTGACTATAACTCTTTTTCGAGAATTATTTAGACTGAATGATCTTTTTTTTAAACTTCGGATGAATTTTTTTGGTGTTCTTGTTGAATCAATATTATTTTTAAAAAAAATTAATTACTTTTCAATAATATTTTTGTTTTTTTCATTTTTTTATTTGTTGAATTATTACTGTGAAATACGGTATAAAGTATGACCACCGATTTGTAAATCTGAAAATATAGCCACTATTTTGAAATTTGGTAAAAACTTTGGTCATCGATTTGCAATTTTCAAACTTTAGCCACAATTTTGGAACTCGATGCATTTTGGCACCAAAATGCATCAAACTCTTTCTTAATTTTGTGTCATATTTTCTTGAGTCGACGCCCATTGCACTAAATACTTATAAATTAAAAATATTAAAATTATGGAATAATAAAACTTGAAGTACTAACCACCGCTTCAAACTTCAACTATTTGTATTATCACAAAATTACAAATTTCTTAAATATTTTTAGACGTTTAATCATATTAAATTAAAATTCAAGAGCTCTAGAAAAATAAATAAATAGTTATATTAAATTTCCTTTATTAGTAAATATTTAAAAGACAATTGAGATTTTTTTTCTTTCGTATAAATTCAACTTTAAATGTTAAAAAACAATATTACACCCGTTCGGCCGTCCACATATTATAATTTCAATAAACTAAAACACCAACACAACATTAATATCATAGTACCTCTATGGCTCTAGCCTCTATGTACCAATTATACCATGCAAGATAGGATAAACATAGCAAAAAAACATAGGATAAACAGAGTGTCGAGTGTCAACCATATTATACTCCTGGCATATCAGTTTTTTAAAATCGATCGATAATTAAACCAAATAATAATCATATATGTGTCTATTAAAAAGGAGTGTATACGTAGAAAAAAGTAAAAAAAATAGATATGTGATCGAATAGTATTAAAACATTGGTCGCTCCATACATGGATTACCGAATACAAAAATATAAATAGATTATCGGAAGATGATTTCTTGAATAGCCTATGACGTCATTGTACTTGACAATCAAATAGCTAAAAAATTCTGGTATCTCATCCTATTTATTTTCCTTGTGAGTAATATAGAATATCAAATGTAACAGACATTATAGTGATGATTAAGGCTCCGTTTGACATTGCTGTTGCAGACACTAACAGCAGTTTTTTTCTGAAAAGCAGCTAAAAAAGTGTTTGGTAAAATTTAAAAGTTGTTTTTCTGAAAAACGCTTTTGGCTGCTTTTAGAGAAAGCAGGTCCCTCATGCTTTTGAAAAAAGTTGCTTTTCAGCTTTTGCGGGAAGCAATTACTGGTTTCAACATCAAAACTCACCAAAAACATTAATTTTTTATATTATACACCAAAACATGCACATATAAAAAATATTACCAAACAGTTATCTGATTTTCACAACATCACTTATTTTAACAGCACTTTTTTCAACAACACAGCATTTTTTAACACCAATCCCAATCCCAAACAAAGTCTAAGAAGGCTAAACTCCTTTTCATTATTATTATATATTATTAGCATCCCTGACAAAAGAATATCATTATTAGCATGATAAAGATGAGTGTTGCATAGTCGTTACCTGATTTGAGTAATATGTTGAGGAATTTGCAATCCTGTAATAAGAAAAATATTCTAATAATTCTATACAAAAGTTGATGTTTAATGAGGTCTTCTTTTCTTGGATAAAATTGCCATGAAACTCAACCTAAAATCAACCAAAGCACAAAGTAGAAGTATTAATGAATTTGTACACCTTACAAAAAGATCAACGAATATGTACACAAATCGATAAATTTATAAGAATAAAAAATAACATATATTAAAAACTAATGTTGCATATAGCATATACAATTGCATGTAATGATATCTTTATACACAAAGATTGTGTCGGCAATTAACCTCTTTGTGTTTCCAAAAAAAGTTAATAACCGAAATCTACTAAAGTTATCCTATCCAAATAAAAAGGCAATACTTGTTTAATTATATTTTAAAAAGAATTGACTTTTATATATTTATTGTTTATCCTAAAGAATTCGAATGTAAATAAGGAAATTTAACTTTATTGTCTAGATAAATAGTTGATTAATTAAATTTTAAAAATGTTTGACTTTTATATATTTATTATCTTTCCTAGAAGATAAAGATTGATAAGATAAAAATATAAAGATGTTGAATATTAAAATAGTATATATACTTTCTTCCATTATTAAATATTTTAAAGGAAAGAATATTAAAATTGTATATTTAGTTTGCTTCATTAGTAAATATTTAAAATACAATTGCTATTTTTTTTATCCTATGAATTCGACTTTAAATAAGGAAATTTAATTTTATTGAATTAAAATTCAGAAACTCTAGAAAAATAGATAAATAGCTTTCGGACGATCTCAGAGCTCCCGGGGGTTTTTCTTTATATATATAAAGATATTGATTACGGGTCAGCCTAAAATTTTAGAAAAACAGTGATATCAGATCTCGATTCAATAGAGACGATTAGTTAATAGGTTTAAACTCGAATATTATATCCACAAAGGGGACTCGTGGTTTATTTGATATAACTACTCCCTCCCTCCCAGTCATTTCTAGACACTTTCCATTTTGGGATGTCTCACTCATTTCTATACATTCCAAAAATAGTAACTTTTAATAATATAAAACACTATTACACCCACTACTTTCTCCACTATCTCTATTCTATAATAATATAAAACACTATTACAACAACTATTTTTCTCCACTATCTCAAATCTATTATTAAATATTGATAGGTCCTACCACTTTACCCACTTTTCATCTAATTTTACTCATGGTCTCCGTGTTCAAACCAAACGTATACAACCTACCGGGACG
The DNA here is from genome assembly GCA_030848705.1 of Heracleum sosnowskyi. Classification (NCBI taxonomy): domain Eukaryota; kingdom Viridiplantae; phylum Streptophyta; class Magnoliopsida; order Apiales; family Apiaceae; genus Heracleum; species Heracleum sosnowskyi. Next base: position 38,385,677 of record CM061243.1, on the reverse strand, counting down.
GAGGGAGTATGTACTTAGCTGTTTATGTGAGCCCCGAATACGCGCATTTTCTAATGTTAATATCTCATTCTATGTTATGATATAAACAAAAGGTATTGACTTGCCGAAGTGGTATACTAATATTTTACGGTAAAATATTATGGAACAGAGTACGAATGGAAAAAATGGCAAGTAATTGGTAAAAAACCAAAAAGTTTTAAATGTTTATACATAGTTCTTTTGTACAGATTTGAAATTTGAATTTGATTAACTAATATTATTTTCTCCAAGCCGAGTGCAAATTTTCACCTTAAAAGAAAAAGAAAAAGAGAACTATAAATTTTTCACAAAAACAAAGAACTATAAAAAAAATTCCCAGAATGTTTTCAGTTTGACTCGGGAGGCCTCCATTTGTAATTTGTAATACTGGCATCAAAAGATTTTAGCAGGGAAAATATAAATAAAATTAGAAGAATAAAAATATAAATAAAATGCAGGTTCAGTTGTATGCTTATCAATTATAGAGTTTGTCCAATAGTGTTTCTTATATAGTATATACAAGAATCACTAATGGCGTATATAGTGTAGTATCGAATTGTAAATAATGAAAAATCAATCAATCCCCAGATCCACGCCGTGCTTTCTCATTGGTACAATTAACGTGTCAACTTGCTCCTCGTCACATTTTCTACCCCTCGTTTGACCTCACCTTTTTTTTTATTACTTACGTTAGCTTTTTAAGCATGCAATATGCAGCACATACTACCGCTATTCTAAGCCCCATGTCCACATACCAATTGACCCCACCCCCAAAATACATCCAAATAAACCAGACCCCTCACAACTGAACCCTACACCTACTTGTGTTAACTTGGTATTGTAATTAAGACCTACAATTGCAAGAAATAGGAAACATAACCAACACTGGGATAACCCTTCCGCTCAAAGCACATCATTAACTGTGCACGGTAAAGTAGTTATAAATATTACAGACTCGCATCGGGCCATTAGATGCATACACGAAATGAAAGAGAAGAAAACATCATCTATGGTTTTTTCTCTGACAAAAGAAAAAGAGTATGAGAAAACGGGATAACCCTGGAGATGAAGACCCATACTGCATCAAATTTGTTATGTCAAAATGCAGGGAGAAATTATGTCCTCTTTAACTTGAGTTTTTCCTTGCAGCATATGCGCGGTAAGCAGCCAGCCCAACAAGGGTTACTGCAGCTCCAACTGTAACGAACAATACAACTATCAGATTTCAAAAATTATAGGGAATGTTAGCTGTCACTGTACTCTACACAAGGCCATGTATACTTTAGTACAAGTAAAGCTTACACTTCTGACTAGGAGTTATAGCCAACAGGTAAGGGGTTATAGCCAACACTCAACAGGTAATAAATGACAGAAGATACTCAACTACTACTCAGTAACATATATACCTGATACAAACACAAGAGAGCGATTAATAAGCCGATGGTACTGCTTGCGGCTCTTGCCAGCATCAGTTTCAGGAATGCTCAGATGAGGTTGCTCTGCAGCAACAATGATTCTTCTGAATACATTATTAAAATCACCCAACTTCGTGCTGATTGGTATAGGTGCATCGATACCCATATTCTGACTGACCTATAAAGCCAAGATAACAATATATTTCGACTTAAAATGGTACATAACAAGCAACTTGGAACTAACAAAATAACTCGCATAATTTTTCCTTCAATCATACCTTAATATTACATGGTTCCTCATTCATACTTTATAACTAAAAAATTCATTAGTTTAGAATAGAAAATTTTCTCAATCAATATCTTTAATTTCATCATATACTTTACTATTAAACTGTTCATATTCCCAATTCTATTTTCTATCTTATATTTCTCCCTTGGGGCAACATTTTTACGCCAGATGGTTTTAGACGGGGACTCGGTCATATAATAATTTACTGCATCTCGTAAGTAAACAAATCAAACAGTGATTGAGAAAAATACCCTAGTTGAATCTTGCAGTGCTGCCATATGTGGATCCAGATCATCTTTAGCAGCAACAATGAGGCATGGCGCCTCATAACCAGTTGCTTCTCCATGACTTGCTACTTTCAGTAGCAACTCAGTTGTCCTCTTCCATGAGTGCTCATGAGAACTAAGAATTCCAGACAAATTAGTTCCCATAATGATGAAATATAGTTCTACATAGGTAAGATATAAAGCACGGAAGGTCAGAAGGTAACTCATAATTATGGAGATTTTGATTAAGATATACAAGGATTTCTTACAAAAATAGTTTAAGGGAAGGTACCGAGGTACTAACAAAATTCAATTAATTCTAGTGAGTGAGAAATATAGTGGAAAAGATCAATTTCATCCTCATCTGAGCATATGGAATAATTATCTGCAATTTGAGTTGCTTCCGCATGTCATGGTTATTAATTTCACAGGAAATTAGGTTTTCTACTGCAATAAATTTTGAACCATGTGATGCCGTGACGTACATCTTCGCAGAGTCTTTAAAAATGTGATGGAAAGGTGTTACCTTACACCCCTAATGGGTTTTAGGTCAAATGCGTCTGTTAATACATTTTTCGCAACATGATTAGGACTCCTTTTGTTAATACATAGGTTTCCTTGCAAACATGCTGCAATAGTGTTCTAAAAGTGCTAAAGCGGGACCAGATACCAGCTTAAGTAGGCGCTTCAGCAGATCCCACTAAATTTCAACAGCTCAAGTTCATGAGAAAATGATAGACCAACTACCTCTTAACCAGGCATTAAACAGACCTAAACAGATACTCCTAAAACCGAGACACCTGTAAATGACATATTTCTCACTGTACTTACAAATTATATAATAGAACCTACATCCAGAAATTGTTTAACATTCTCTCAAACAATAACTCATTTTCCTATACTATGTTCCACAATGTTCTTTCCAAATACTGCACAACAATCAAAAAAATATAAAATTTGGATGTCTGGAAATTAAATCGCCATAAAATTGTTCTTTCTTAGTAATTTGAAAAAATCTGACATTGGGTTTAGGTCAAATATTTTCAGTAATCAAGTCTTTAAAAAAAATCTTAAGTATCAGTTAGGTCATCTAATTAGAAGCAAGTTGAATTATGTATCTACACCCTAAATTGGAAAGAAGTGATCAATACTTGATACATAACACACACAACAACTTTGGTCCCAAGTAGGAAACTTGGACCAAAGATCTTAAATTTTCCTTGGTAAAGACTAAACACCTCTAGGTATATTGTCTTATAAAACAATTTCAGATATTAACATTCTTATCCATTTAAACGTGATTTGAAGGGAATAGATACCTGTCATAAACAAAAACAGCTATATCACAAGCTGCCAAGGCATCTTTGTTAGAAAGTAGTTGCCCAACTACATCTTCAGGAATTTCTCGCATAATAAGAGTTTTCTTTCCCTGTTGTCAAGAAAATATCATTCAGACGGACATTCGCGCATACATACATATATTACAAAAAGCAATGCACCAATATATTAACCATTACGTTTACGTCTGTGGTTGATTAAGGGTTGGTCGTTAAGTCCAGAATCCAGCTCAACAGGGTTAAGTAGACCAAATCAGAACAAAATTTGTAATAGTTGGGACTTTTATGAAGTAAATGGTGTTATATGAGCCTGACTACATTAGGATTTAGGAGACATTAGGTTCTCTGAAAATAATGCAGTAAGAAAGGATATTGTTATTATGTCGTGTGGAGATGTTGGTTTCGCCCTTTTTGCACACAATGTAATCAGTAGGCAAATACTACCACACCATGCTTAAAGGAAAGACTAAACTTTAAGACTAAATCAACTGATTAGTGATATCCAAAATTCTGTCAAAGGCAGCAAAATATTAACTTGGAACAATGTCAAAATAAAGACCTTTATAACAATGCCTCGGAAAAATAAAAAATGAAGAACAAATTCACTGAAGCTGGTTTGGCTACTTTCCCAGTTTTGGGAAGTAACTACTCTCCTTTAAGATCCCTTTTTGCATCACATCTATAAGTACATATCTCCCAGTCCCAGTCCCACTCTCTTCTTTTTGATTGTGTATTTCTGTATCCTATTCAGTACATAATTATATAAAGTAAAATTCAAATTTTACTCTATCCACACTTAACTAATGACTGGTGACATGTAAATTCATATGGACAGAGCAATTAATATAAAACTAAAATCACTAAATCATGCCACAAGAAGCATTTAGCATTAAAAAAGCTACTGCCTTCTCTTTGATAACTTTTGCAAAATTGAAACTGTCTTCCCTGCTTTTAAACAGAAAGGTAGCATAACATACCCCAGGTTGATCTACCATATTAGCTGCATAATGTTCCTCTGTCGTTGGAATATAATCATCGGAGAATGGCCTGCAATTTCAATCAGGTAACAGCCAACAGGTGTCATCAAATTAACATTAACAGTAGTCATTATCATCTCGCATATCACATTAAATCTAGTTGCCGTTGAAATATTTCCTGTTGCAAAATACATGGTCAACAGGATTTGAAATAATGTACAAGTATTCAAGAAGTTACCTTCCAATAAGAGAATTCAATAATGCAGACTTTCCGGCCACTTTTGGACCAAACACAAAACACTGAAAAACATTTCTGTCTGACTGTTTCTTTTTGCGATCAATGCGCCTTCTTCGAGTGATACGGATGGCGGAAGAAGGATCGCCAGCATAGCCAATATATATTAGGTTCTCAACACTGTAAATAGGGTCTCTAACTGTCATAAGCGCCCACTACACACCAAAATTTGTTCGTAAAAAATCAAAATAATTGGTACGAAGGGCATCAACAAGGTTTCAAAAGTACACACTAGAAGTTGACATGCAGCAACTTGGCAATAACGACGAAGTTGTGCATTCACAAATAAATTGACAATATTTATGATGCACTAAAATAAAAATAAGCGAAGTAGCAAAATCGATGGAAAGTGAGTTCATAATTTCATGTCAGCTAAACTTGCAGGGAAAGAAATTATACAATTAAAAATCTTCCAAACACAACTGATGATCTAAATCAATATGTAATAATCTCATTTATATATATACCAAATTAAACTTAGATGTTTAATTTTCTCAGGTAGCTGCAATATTACTGATGGAACTGCCACAAAAAAATGTAGTTTTAGCAACAATACAAAAGTTCAAACATTCAAAACAGTACAATAAAAAAAACATATTTCCTAGAGCCTATCTGTTCAAAATGCAGATTTTACGCACAACACTAGAAATGACTTTAGCAAGACCTATAACATGCATCACAATAGTATTGCAAGAAAACATACATCACTGAAGAAGAAAAAACACAAGAAAATAATAATTTAAAACGCCATCACACCTCAGATAGAAACCCATCAAGTGAAAGCCCTCCCAGAGCAGTCCTCTCTGCAGCATCTTCGTATGGAGCTTCACTCCAAGGGCTGCATGTCAAAGAGGTAATCAAGGGAACTCTGTGAGGATGCATTGTAAAGTACATGATGGGGGAAACAAAAGTACATAATTTTATGAGCTGCTTGCACCACATCACTCAGGCTGTTAGACCAAGACATTCAATAGAAGTTCAAATCTTGAGCGATGTTAGCAACATGATGCAAACATAAAATACCTACCTGAGAAACTACTAATGCCTCTCCAGAAGATAAATAAGAAAGTTTACACTTGGAAAATTTGATTTCCACATGTAATTTAATGAATTGAGTACATTTAAATTTGTCCCTCTGGATTTTTTCAAATTTCCAATATAGTACTCCCTCCATCCCATTTATTTTGTCCAGGGACATAAAATCCATGTATTAAGTAATTAAATGGAAATTACCATGTTTAAACTTAAATGTTAACATGATTGTAAAATCTTAAACATATTTTACACTTAATTTATCAAAATTATTCAATGTGGCCAAATGCATTGGGACAAACAAATATGGAATTTTGACCAATATAAACGGGGCGGAGGGAGTACCTACTAGCTACTAGCTACAATACAAATTAAGAAAACTAGCAAAAATCGACCATAACAATTGAAGAACTAAAAAATAGATATTTTATTCAGAGAAAACATATTTTGCAAACATTCAACATAATCCTTTTTAAAAAAAATCACTACTAATACAATGTTGGAAAAACTGAAAACTAAATCACCTTTCAGGGGCGGTAGAAAAAATATCCTCAAGCTCACTAGTTCGAAGCGACCCATCCTGATAAAAATGAAAACAAGTCAAACAATGAATACAGAAGGATAGCCAAATATTAAATAATAAACCAGCAGGCTATACTAGAACTTTCATGGTTTAAAGATGAAATTTGAGTGTCCTATTCACTTACTAGTGATAAGAACCCACATCTAATGTATAGCACTTTCAAATTATTGGTATAAGATTATATACCTATTCACAATTCATACTCAAGTCAACATCAACATAGTAAACATGTTAAACATTTACTAGTTCCTACGGAATATGCGCTTGGCGCATAGCGAAGATTCATAGTAGTCATGGAATAATTTGAAGAGCTTACAATAGCGATGGAAAAAATAAAACTTACACCATCGGTGTCAAATGTGGAGAAGGTCTCTTTAAGAAACTCAATAGCTTCATTTGTAAGCTCCACAGTCTAGAGAAAGACAAATAAGCTTTAGTAACAATTATACAATTAAAAAAAAAAAATCACAGCAGGTAGCCAGAATGGAATTGGTATAAAAGAAAGGAAATGGCTCGTTATAAGACTGTACGATTGCAAAATAGACAGATACACATTGTTACTGGATCAAATGTTTAAGTTGAACAGATTTATTATTGGAAACCTAAATTGCTAGGATGAACTGAACATTACATGAAAGCATGCTAAGGACTTTCAGGTGACTAGCAAACATATTATTCAGTTCCTACATGCTGGTTTTGTACAATCGCCAGCATCTGTCTTAAACTTATACCAGACAGGTAACTGAAGTAGTCTAATCACGAGCGAGCGAGATGCCCCAGTGGTAAGGGGCCAATGTGTTGATCCAAAGGGTCACGAGTTCGACTCCTCACCTTAACTATCAAAAAAAAAAGTAGTCTAATCACCGTAACTGCAGTCATTAGTTTCTCAAATCCTCGACCGGATTTTATTTTTGAATTAAACTCTTACCAGATAACAATTTTTTCAAGATTCATTTTTTGCAACCACTAGAAGAACTACTTGATGTTACTAGCATTTAACTTGGCCAAAATTTTATTAAAAAATGAGTTGACAAGGATGGATGTATCTTGAAACTTATTCAAAGAAAAAGTTAAACAACAAAGTTGATTTGATTTCTGATGTTTAAAAACTTGAAACCAAACTAGATGATAGTAAGATAGGATCAAATTTTGTCGTAGTCAAAGTACAACTGCTTAATCACTGCAAGTCACCAGACATGGCAAAGATGAAAAGGTGGAATCAAGATGCAGACTTTTATTTCTTTTTTCTATTTGAGGTTTTTGACGCACGACTGTTTTCTGTTTCCCGTCCGTTATTAGTGCAACACTAGTACAGACTTATATTTCTTTTTTCTATTTGAGGTTTTTGATGCAGGACTGTTTTCTGTTTCCCGTACGTTTTTAGTGCAACACTGGAAGTAGCAAAACAATTTCGAATCACACAAAGAAAGAAAACATCAGTTAAATCTATGTCTGCAATCATATTTTCCAAAGCTGCCATCGATATTTGACTTAGTTTGAAAAACGATGTCCCCCTAAAACATGGACTAGGATGGTGATCAACAGTCGTTAGATTGACAAACTCAATAACAGCTCTGATTCCAAATTTATTAAGCGTTAAATGTGCAAAAGTAGTCAAAGAGAGAACTATAACACATGGCGAAGACTTTTGAATCGGTTTATATATGTGTCTATATATGTGAACCTAGACAGAAGTTACGAGGGGTATATTCTAGCAATGATTAAGAAGAAAGTTTAATCTTTGCATTTAAACAGATGCATACAACTAACAACCTTTTGATAAGAATTATGTAATTCACACACAAAAAGTAATAATAAGAATCAAGAATAAGAATACACCACATAGCAAACCCTGTTCAAGAGAAAATTGCCTGATCAGGAGTCTTTTTTATGGGAGGTGGAAGTTGATCTGCATCAAGTCTGATGTCATTATTGTAACCAAATTTCCTTAGGACAGTCCATGTTGTCTCTAACCGGCCCTTCTCTATGAATAGTGCATGGAGAAAGAGAAAGCCTGTCAAAGTAAGACCCCGATCATTGACGCCTTCTGGCAATTTTTCTTGCACGACCCTCTTGACACCGACTATTTCAGAAGGTTGCAAAGGAGCATTGAAACACTTGACCTATTACAGTTCATCGTTAAATAATTTTAAAATCTTGCTCGCAATACAAGACTTGAAACAAAGAAACAAAATACAGATAAAGGCTTCAATACAGCACATGATAAAAGAATATAGACCTGAAAATCATTCAGCTCTGCGTCACTAAGAGCACCATCTTTGTCCTGGTCACATATAATGAATATCCTTTTTAAAGCCCTAATGCATCGGGGTTTCAGTGTTTGTGCTTCCTGATCAAATAATGGAGCCGTGGGATGAAGCACTGCTTTCTGGGAATAGTAGAAAACCTCAGGAATCTGCAAAAACAAAACCAGAGTTGTGATTCATTACTATCCTTAATAAACAACAAAAGATTGCTCAAAAACAAAATGAAAGTCGCACAACAGATGCACAGTCTGAGATAAGACATCAAAAACATGAAACTGACAATTAAAAGTAACCTATGGTCAAAAATAATATAAAGCATACTAAATAAATGAACCTGTTTGTGAAAAGCAATTATTGTGAAAAACGATTATAACTCCAAATGAACTTACAAGTGCAGATTAACTTAATTGTACATAGGTGCAATCCAGCTTTGACAAACAAATTAACATTATAAGCATCAATAATACATCAACTCCAAAGTATATTGGCAATGCCTTAAATGGTGCGACTAGAGGTGGTACAAGAGAGAGGCGATAAACGTACCTGAATATGGTTCAGTGCGGAACATTCAATACAAGTCTCAATCTCCCGAAACTGTTGCATAATGGGGGACATGACCTGCTCCAGACTAACTGAATGTTGTTCATCCCGTGAATCCAGCTTACAACCCACCACTATTACTGGCACCCTTACCTGCACACATGTGCATCCATCACTATCTAAACATTTTATATAATAACATAATACTGCAAGTCTGCAACTGGTTTCTCAAAATGCTTCTGAGCTTACATTCAGAAAACATTCTTATCTAGAGAATCATAAAATCACATCCAACGTGACAAACAAAGTTGTGTACGAACCTCTAACCGTCGTAATTCAGGAAGCCAGAAAGTGCTAATCCGGTCAAGAGTAGAAGGCATATCACAAGCATAAGTTAAAACCACAGCATCAGCTTTCTTCAGCTCTTCCGCGAGTTTGCCTCTAGTCTCTGCACTGAGAATCAGTAATTGCAGCAGAGTTGTAAGATACGAAAATGTTTAAAAATCAATAACATTAGGACACCAAAAGCATTCACAACCACACCGTCACACCATAACTACCTAATTGTGTTCCTTTTTTATTCATTCACAATTCCGTTAATCAAGATAGACATAGCATAAGTACCTGACTTCTTATTAGTTCGTATACTCTATTAATCGTGAAATTACATAGCATAAGCACATTCAAGTATAAACAGACAATAAACATATAGAAGAGAGAGAGAGAGAGAGAGAGAGAGAGAGAGGGAGAGAGAGAGAGAGAGACAGAGACCTGGAAGCAGTATCGATAATAGTAACAGGAACTTTCTCAGGGTAGATATCGACGGGCAAACTGGTGGGCGGCAAAACCGGAGGGACATTGGTGGGAAAGGTATCGGCAACGGCGGTGACAATCAAGCTAGATTTACCGGTGCCTTTGTCGCCGGCGACGACGATACGAACGCCTTTTGAGCTAGCTTTGTCGGAAACACCTCCGGCCATCTGGATTGGATTGAAATGATTAGTTTACAGTTGCAAAAACCCTAGTATAAGCCTTGCTTCTGAATATGTACTAAAATAATATATTCGGGCTATTGAGTTTTCCATTTTATAATTGTTGTCAAAATGATTTTAAAAAAAAAAATTAAGGCTAAAAACAGAGGACACTGATTTTCAACTTTTTATGCCCGTTCTTTGCACTTTTATTTTTCAAATTTTGCTAAATTTTTTTGTTAAATTAATTTTCAGTAAATTCAAGTAATATATTTGTATTAAAATAATTTTAATTAAATAAGTTCATTTGTTAAATATTTTACATAAATAAATAATATATTTAATTATTTTTAATCAAATCTTTATAGTTTAATATTCACAATTTTTTTACTAAATAATATCCACGTTTTAATCATTATAAAACTAAAAAATTAAGCTAAAAAAGTAAGTTATAACAATTAAAGATTTGAATCCATATTATAGTAAAATTATATTTTATTCAACCATCTATCTATACTATATTATTAAAACCGAAACATTAAAAGTTTTGGTTTTCGGTTTTCGGTCGGTTTTCAGTACTTTATTCTATTTAATAAATAATATAAAAAAATAAAAATAGTAACTAGATAATTGCCTTTTATAATTAAAAAAAAAATTCTAACAAAATCTACTTTTTTTCCAAAAATATCACAGCAATTATCTTTAAATTAAAACATATTACTTTTTATATTTAGTATCACTAAAATCTTCGTTTTCCAAAAATACGAGGTGCAATCCTTATTTATTTATTTTAAAACCTATTTTAATACTCTATTTAATAATTAATAAAATAATATAAAAATAGTAACTAGCTGATTGCCTTTTATGAAAATGCAACCTAGAGGGGGGGGGGTGTATAGGTGCTATGACCAACTATATCCAATTTTAATAAATTACCAAATATTTAACTGCCAACTAGTCTGCTTGCTAAGATGAACAGAATGCAGTATGTTAGTTAGCTAAGATAAACAATGCAATGCAGAATTAAAATAACAATAAGTAAAAGACACCAAGAATTTTAGCCAGGTTCGACCCTTAATACTAATGGTCTACGTCCTGGTCCCCTACCAAACCTGGTAAGAGACTATATTATTAATCACTATAAAAACCGATTACAAGATTAATAAATATATCTCCCTTATTCCCTGGTAACAGCTAGCTGACACCCTTGTTCCTTGAATCAAATGATCTCTAAGTACTATACTACTCAAGTATAAACTTCTCTATCAAACTAATTCCTGAACCCTTGTGTCCTAGCTTGCACCTCAGCAACAAATCTTACAATCTGAACAATACAATCAATGACGAATAGTACAACTCAAACTATGAACTCTTAATAAGAATAGAAACGTATACGTAATAATAGAGCTCAAGTACAAAGATTTGAAAGAGATACTGAGTTGTACTTGTGTGTTCTTCCATAGTTTTAAAAGAAAACAGCCACACAAGTATTTATAAAGAACAATTAACGTTCGAATTAACCAATCAAACACCAGCGGTCTTGAAACCAATTCTCACGTTTAGTTTGTTTGATAAATTCGTTCATCAACGTTCACATAACGTTAACATACTGAAGTTTAGGAGAAAAGTCGTTTAGAACATAAAACATTCAGTATATAACTAAAAAACTGAGTTTAGAGAGTTTGTATAAGATAAGATATTTGAAAGATACAAACTCCTAATAAATAGGAAAACTGTTTTGATAAAGTTTTTGTGAAAACCTAAGCTCTAAAATTATATATACTACGTTTATATAATTTATAGAGTCCTTACATATCACATCCTATAAAATCTCCCTGAAATAAGGACTTCCGATTGACTTGGACAGTTTCTAGCGGAACAGTCTTAGCTTGCTGAAATACTCTGTAACTACACTGCTAGCTTGATATGATACTCTGTTTCTGCAATGTTAGCATGCTAACAACAAGTAATATAAACCTGCACAACCTGTTAAACCAACATAGATATACATACTAACAATTCTTATAATAACAGCTTGCTAACATTAATATCATCAAAATTAAGAGAGTATCAATCTCCCCCTTTTTGATGATTATTAACTCATCTATTTAGGAGATTTAAACTCCCCCTAAATACCTGCATAGACAGATATTGAAATGCTAACAAAAATATTAGAGAACAAAGCATTTCATAAAAAACTTAATCATAAACCAAGTTTCCAAAAGTACGATAAGAACAGTTAACCAAGTTTTGAGAAACCATGAAAACCATAAAGAAACCAGTTCAGACACCATCACAAACCACATAAATCATGTTCTGAAAAGACTAAAAATAACACCCTAAATAATTCTCCCCCTTAATCATTAAAAAGAAAGAATCTAGGCGTCGTTATTATCATCATTCTCTTCTGTTCCATCAGGAACCTCCACATCACGAGCATCATCAACATCAGTGAAATCCGGTTGGAATTGATTATCACCAGCAACATCAGTAACCACATCAGCAAGATCATGAAGTCCAGTAGGAGCAGTACGTGTAGAAGCAGGAGTATCCAGACCAATAACCATATCACGAAGAAATTTGACTTCATCCGCAACTGTATCAATCTTGTGACTAAGCTTAAGTTGGCTTTCACGAAACTCATGCATAAAATCAGTCCAACGATCTTCAGAAAAACTGGATAAGGCAGCAACCGGAGATGGAGTAGGAACAACAACAGGAGGTGGTTCAATATGAAGAACAGGACCATCCTTTTCAACACGGAGAGAAGATTGTTTCAAGCTATTGTAGTCCAAAAAATCCTTCGCAACCCACTTATCCTCTTCACGAAATTTGACACCAACCCATTCAAAAACACGAGTCAACAACAACCCATAGGGAAAACCAGTACCCGGAGCAACAGTGAAAACATCCATCATATTTTTCAGAATTAATTCAGACAAATCAAACTTGCGACCTGACATCAACATTGACACAACAAGTACATCTTGAGCAGAAAAATTAGAACGAGTACCGAAACGAGGATTAACATTAGCTAAACACATCTTGAACACAAGATGGGCTAATGGGGGTAACAGTATGAGTAGTAGGGGCAGCAAACTCAAGAATACCAGGAATACCACGAATTAAACGTAATTGATCAAGTGCAGAAAAACCCTCTAAATCCTTAGAACCTTTGGGAGTGTAAACAGACAGAGTAGATGGATCTTGAATACGCAAAATAGAATTCAAGACAAAGACATTAAGCATAATTTTTGTATCACGAACAGAAGACATGTAATTCCCATACTTATCAATAGTAAGATTGGCATAAAACTCAATAATATAATCCGGATAAAATTCCTTCGGCATCTCAACAAGAAACGATTCAAATCCAAGATCAGTAAACATCTTAACAGCACCAGAAAGATGAAACAACTTACCCGCAAGTGGACGACCTGGAATAACCTTTCGATTTCCCAAATCAAGCGACTTAAACCGGGCTTCAAACTCAGAACCCATCTTGAATTTCTTGCATGCAGAACCATCGCGACCAACAGACCGATGAACAGTCGATTCCTTACCACTATCAACCTCAACTTGTTCAATATCAGTATCCTCATCAACTAAATCCAATTTGTGCTTATTCTTTGAAGCTTTCGGAGTGATTGACGGTGTAGCGCCCTGAGAACCGCGAGTATGCCTCATAATTTAAGAATATGCGAAGAAAAAGATAGAAATTGGATGGAGAGAGAAGAGGGAGGGAGAAACCCTAGATTGAATTTGGGGAAAAGTGAAGGAATGAAGAGTCAGGAACGAAGCGACACTATATCTCTCTGTTTGTTTTTAAATTAAGGGGAATGAATCATTTAGGATATAAATTAAATGAACTAACCCCTAAATAAATGAATCAGATAAAACCGAGATACAATAAATTTGCACATAGAGACGGAATTAAAAAAAATAATCTAAAATTAAAGCAGTGCAAAAAAATCATATAAACAAAAAAAAAATAATGAACATATGTGCATAAACAAAACGGAGAAAGCCGAGAGTACCAGGTTTCGAGTGTCAGCTAGCTAACTAACATTGTACATACCAAGTTCGCGACGAAGAACACAAAACCTTTCTTCCGCAAGAGGCTTGGTAAAGATGTCAGCTCGCTGATATTCTGTTGAAACAAATAACAACTCGATTTTTCCTTTGGCAACATTGTCTCTCAAGAAATGATGGCGAACATCAATATGCTCAGTGCGTGAATGATTCACTGGATTCTTCAAAATGTTGATGGTACTTGTATTATCGTAATAAATTGGAATCTTATCACACTGGACTCCATAATCTCGAAGTGTTTGAATCATCCAAAGAATTTGGGCACAACAGCTACCTGCAGCTAAATACTCAACTCCGACAGTAGACAATGCAACAGAAGTTTGCTTCTTGCTTTGCCAATATACCAAACTTTGTCCTAAAAATGCACAAACACCACTTGTACTTTTTCGATCAGTTTGACACCCTGCATAATCCGCATCACTAAAACCAACAAGATCAAAAACATTTGTGATAAGATAAAATAACCCAAGAGTAATCGTGCCACTTAAATATTTGAAAATCCTTTTAATGGCATTTAAGTGAGATTCTTTTGGTTTAGCTTGAAACCGTGCACATACACAAACACTATACATAATATCTGGTCTAGAGGCTGTAAGATATAATAAACTACCAATCATACCTCTATACTTTCGAACATCAACATCTTTACCTTGTTCATCTGCTGTCAGCTTGCTGGCAGGAGTCATTGGTGTTGATTTCGACTTGATATTTTCAAAACCAAAGCGTTTGAGTAGATTTTTGATATACTTAGATTGATGCACATAAATACCATCAGAAGTTTGCTTAATTTGAAGACCCAAAAAGTAGTTGAGCTCTCCCATCATGCTCATGTCAAACTCACTATGCATACACTTAGAAAACCACTTGCACATATCATCATTAGTAGATCCAAAAATAATATCATCCACATATATTTGAACAACTAAAATATCAGAACCATTATGTTTAGTAAATAATGTGGGATCGATTTTACCTTGAATGAATCCATTTTTGATCAAGAACTTACTTAGCCTTTTGTATCATGATCTAGGAGCTTGTCTCAATTCATATAATGCCTTCTTTAATTTGAACACATAATTTGGAAATTGTTCACTCTCAAAACCAGGGGGTTGCTTGACATAGACTTACCTCTTTTAAGAATCCATTAAGAAATGCGCTTTTCACGTCCATTTGGTGTAGCTTGATCTTCTTGAAGCATGCAAATGAAAGTAGCATCTTTATTGATTCGAGCCTTGCAACCGGGGCATAAGTTTCCTCAAAATCTATTCCTTCTTGTTGATTATATCCTTGTGCAACAAGTCTTGCTTTGTTCCGAGTAACCGTACCAAATTCATCAACTTTGTTCTTGAAGACCCATTTAGTACCAATAATTGAAACATCTTTAGGTGGCTCTACAAGTTCCCCAACATCACATCTTTCAAATTGATTGAGTTCATTGCCATGATCCAATTTTCATCTTGAAGTGCTTCTTTGACATTCTTTGGTTCCTCTTGAGCTAGAAAGGCTGCAAATGCACAAAAGTTGGCTTGACATTTCCTTGTCTTGATACCTTTTGATTTATCACCAATGATAAACTCTGAAGGATGATTCTTCACTGTTCTTGTTGACTTTGGCAAAGAATGTTGAGCTATGACTTCCTCATGTACTCGAATTCGCTTGGACGGAGGAGAGGCTTCACCACCTTCATAAATAGGCATCTTATCTTGTGATCTTTGACCTCTTGGACCTTCCAAAGTGAGTTTTGACAATTGATTAATAGTTTCATCCACTGGAGAAGAGGTTTCAGCTGGCTTGTCAGCTTCTGGAGTTGCATCAGGCTGTTTGTCAACTTGCTGAGATACAGAAGTTTGCCTTGTCAGCTCGCTGTCATGACCTGCACCTGCAATATCTTCCTCATCTCTTGACAGATCAACATTAGATTCTTGAAATGAAACATCAATAGACTCTTCAACAATACATTTAGATATATTATAAACTCTATAAGAACGACTTGTTAAAGAATATCCCAAAAATATTGTGTAACAGCCCCAGATCCGGGGTCGGGGATCCGGTCGTTACGGTCTCAATTCCCATCAATATTACTTGCACTTGAATCAAAACAATTAAACTACATGCTGTGACCCCACAATACATCACCGTACACACTCAACTAGTTATAGTCCCAGAGATGAAATTGAAATAAGTATCTAGTCATAGGATCCGCAAGTTATAAGTTATTACAAACCTAAAAGATTACAGAGCATTTAAAAGTTCTTGCCGTTGATTACATTAATCGTAATATAAATAAGTCTGATACACAAAAGCTGAAGCTGAGTACACTAGTGGTTACTACCTCAGCTATGGCGGCTACGACATCAACGGGTAAATTTCTGACGACTGCTACCCGCTTTCGCAGGGTGTGACTGTTGCGGGCCATCTGCTCTAGCTGTTGTTGTGATATAAATAAATAAAGCAAGGGTGAGCAATAGAGCCCACCAAAAATAACTTATAACAGATTACCAAAATATAACAATTCAAAGATATATTGCAGTCACATGTTATGCCTTAAACAGATAAGAACTAGTATAATATAAAGGATGAAGTTACAAGGAAAATTATTAAAATCTTTCCGTAACCCAAAATCCACTTGTGCATATATATATCCTTAATCAGGATTTATCAGAGTCATAATTCATAAAAGGTGGAGTTGTATGAATTTATTGCCACTTAGATTTCAAGCATTTTCGACCCCCTGCCAACAGGACTGGTTCTTCACCCCAATACATGTTGCAGGAATATCCAAATTGGATGATGAACTAATACTGGAGTTGCTACCGCGCCCGCTGTGCCTAACCTTGCTATGATCAGTAGCAGGTCGCACCGCTCAAATATGTTTTCTACATGTAGATGGAAGAATCACGACGGCCTGACATTGTCTACCGCCTTCCAGTGACCTCCCGGCCCATTTGGGGCTAAAAAGTTGGATGGGTCAATCGCAACTGGACCACTTACACCACTCCTAGTTCAGATGAAATCCATGACTCTGAAACGTAAAGGTCGTCCTCCTTTCCCCAAGTGTAACACTTGTTGATACGACTCCACTAAGTAGTTATATCTAGGTTGGAAAGGAAGATCCCCCAATATTTCCCAAGCTAGGCTTGTTAATGGATATCGACTTGTTCCATGAATTTACCCCTCGATCGTTGAGGTGGTAACACAATATTTGACTTGCAACAATTACATTGTTCCGAAAAATATCTGTCCCTTGACAGTTTTTGAATTGAGAGTTTAAAAAGAGTAGTAGTCACTTAAATCAGGTTTCCCATATTTTTGATAGTTGAGCGAGCATTTAAATCCCCTTTAAAAGACAGATTTAAATGGAAAAACATTGTTTTGGGAACCTCTTTTTGATTTGAAAATAATTAATAATATTTATTAAATAAGTAACCTTAAACGAATATTTGAAAATAATATTCATTAAGTAAGCATCCCTCAAATGAATATTTGAAAATAATATTCATTAAATAAATAAATAATCTTCGAATGAATATTCAAAAGTAATCTTCATTAAATAATTAAATAGTCCTCGAATGAATGTTCAAACCTAATATTCGTTCAGTAAATAATTAATCTTCAAATGAATATTCAAAATAATATTCATTAAATAAATAATCCTCAAATGAAAATAATATCCTTTAAGTCAATAATCCTCAAATGAATATAAATAATATTTTGTAAGTCGATAATCCTCAAAGGAATATTAATAAATAATATCCTTAAAATGAATATTAATAAATAATATTCTTAACGTCAATAATCCTCAAATGAATATTAACAAATGATATCCTTAAAATGAATATTAATAAATAATATTCTTAAATAAAACGATTAACCCTCGAGTAACAGTTACCCGATATCTTATCGGAAATAACCTTTAACATATACCGAAATATAATTATTTCTGATCTTAGAGAAAATCACCCGCCCTTATCCTAGGGCATTATATACAAAACTGGCTTATAACTGATATCCCATATTTAGCTTATAAGCCCCACATCAATCATATCCTCAAGCATTGCTATATATATATATCAGTTCAAAAACAACCATGCAATTTATATATCGCATTTACATCACATATATGCAAACAGTTTACTATCACAACAACAGTAGTATAGGTTTTGAAAACTTGCCTGGTGGTGAGGTAGGGGTAGTGTGCCTCGAGTCAATCCGACGATCTATACATAGTCAAAAGATCCAAGGTTAATCACTTGAATACTTGCACGAAACTAAGTATGTACTTTACTTAAACCATGACATGATTTCTAGTTAACTCCTTAAGAATCCTCTTGCGCACGCTCGACTCGAACATTTTTATAAAATAGAGATTAAATCCTTTTATCACGAAATCTTTTCGAGGGTCCTCCTAAACATACCTAGCATGTTAACACAAAGTTTCACATTCTGATTGGTCACTTAAGGGGTGTGATCATTGCCTCAAGGTTGGCTAAGGGGTATAGTTCGGTTTCTCGAAACGTCCTTAATTAAAACACTCGTTTCTCCTAAACCGTAATTCGGAATCATATGATCTTTATATCAAAACGAACCTTGAAACAAGACCTACACAATACTAGGCAGTGGTGACTCTGGACAGAAGTCCTTATGTCCGAACATCATAGACAAAACAATGGTTATGGAAAATCGGGCATTATAACGGCTATGAATCGGATAATCCCAAAATTTCAACCCATTCAACTTGCTCACCAATCTCTCCACACAACATATACATCTTATATATCCAAGAACTGAGGCCAAGAAATGCCTTTACGTTCTTAAAACTCAATACAACTCATAACAAAGCCCAATCATAGCTACTAAGATCATAAACATGCTTTTACACCATTAAAGCTAAAAAAATCACTTAATACTTTCAAGGGTTCAAGGTTTATACCTCCTCCAAGCTTGTTCACTTCCAATACACCTATATAAACTTAGATCCTTGCTTGATATAACCTTTAGAAGCCATAGATTCCAAATCAAAACCAAACAAAAACTTGGTTACTATTCATTTATCATCTTCATCCATTTATTTGAACATGAAACACTTAAAGAAAGGCTATAAGATTCATGGCTTACCTTGTACTACTCACTAGATTTGATTTAAGCTCTAGGTTGAAATTGTTGGTGGAAGAAATCTCCACTTCTCCCTTCTTCTTCTTCTTGGCCGAAGGTTCTTCAATGGTGGGTGATGTTGTTTTGATTTTCTTTTGATTTAATTACTTGTATTAATATGTATTTATCTCCACTTTTTGCAAGACTAAATGCTAGCCTTTGGATTAGATTTCTACTTTTGTGTTGGGTTCATCTTGGCCATCCACTTGTTGGATTATCCTTGATTGCTTTTACTTTAGCCATGTTGCATTCTAGTCCCTCATCTTTTAGTTGACTTTCACTTTGTCACTCTTGAGTTTCCTTCTTTCACCGACTAGCTTCTCTTTTACTCCTGTACGTTCTTGATATCTCTAATTCTTTTATTAATCCATATCCGTAAAATTGATAATCTAAATCCTTCAAATATTCTCGAATAATAATTAATCCGTCCGTTATTGGTGAAATTTCGGAGAAAACGAAAATGCTATTTTTCCGATTCTGACAGCTTTTGCATTCCTTTATTTTCATCGTAGATCACTAATACAGCTCTGAAATTTCATTATATCGTTTCACATATGGTGTGGTCTGAAAACTTTTTAAACGACAAAAATTTACTATTCATCAAAAGTTACTATTCATCAGTGGTTTTTAACAAAAGTCACTATTCATCCATAATCATTTGGATCATTATCCGTTCCAACATTCCTGTTTTATTTCCTCTTTATTTCTTGTACTTAGACAATGTTCTATAGCTTTCTCGGGCATACGCTATCTTGTTTACGGAGTTGTCGGATGCATACCAGATATCGATTTGGATGACATAAAAATACTTTTCTTCCTTGGAATATTGTATTCTTATTCTCCAGAGAGATTATTCTTATCTATATGTTCAGTCCATTCTTACTATTCTCAAAAATGTTTGAAAACCGAAATTCATATTCATTTCATAACTTAATTCTCAAAGTCATTGCCACCATCCATATTTACATCAACATATAACAAAAGTTTTAATTCTGCCCAAAATCTGGGGTCTTACATATTGCTTCGTAAGATTTAACATCAAATTTACCATCTCGATCAATATTTTTGAGTACAAAACACCTGGAGCCAAAGACTTTGAAATATCCAATGTTTGGCTTCTTATTCCTCAGCAATTCATATGGAGTTTTGTTGAGTATAGGCCTGATAAGTACCCTGTTAAGAACATAGCTAGTTGTGTTGACAGCTTCTGCCCAGAAACTCCTTGGCAGCTTGTTTTCTTGCAGCAAAGTCCTCGCAGTTTCTTGCAAAGATCTGTTCTTTCTCTCCACTACTCCGTTTTGTTGAGGTGTCCTTGGAGCAGAAAATTCATGTGTAATACCTCTTTCTTCATAATAAGCAATGAAGTCTTTTGAAATGAATTCACCTCCTCTATCACTTCTTATACCTACAAGTCTTGTATTCAACTTGTTCTCAAGTAAAGTGATTAGCTTCTCAAATTCACTAAAAGCACAATCTTTAGTACGAAGAAACAATACCCATGTATATCTAGAATAATCATCGACGATTACAAATGCATATTGTTTACCTCCAATGCTTTTATAGGCTTCCGGACCAAATAAATCCAAATGTAGAAGCTCTAAAGGTTTAGTAGTTGATACCATTTTCTTTGACTTATGTGGAGTCCTGATTTGTTTACCTAATTGACAAGCCGAACAGGTTTTCGTCTTGACATACTTCAATTTGGGCAGTCCTCTAACTAGCTTCTTGGAAGACAACTTGTTGAGTAAGTCCATATGAGCATGTCCTAGCCTTATATGCCAAAGATCTGGATTTGTATCAACAGTAGCTAAGCAACAGCCTACTTTCTGCATCGCAAAGTCCAACATATATATATTTCCTTCCCTTCTAGCAACTAAGGGGACTTTGTTAGTGCCAAAATTAATAGTACATTTCTCTTTATCAAAAACAACAGTATGTCCATCATCATATAACTGACTTGTACTAAGCAAATTATACTTAAGACCTTGAACATATTGAACTTTATCAATAGAAATGTTACTATTACCAATTGTTCCTTTGCCAAGTATGCAAAGTGTTTTGCTATCACCAATTGTAACGCTTCCACCATTTTTCAATTTGAGACTAAGGAACTGAGATTTGTCACCACACATATGTCTTGTACATCCATTATCCAATATCCATTGATTTGCATTGACTTTAACCACAAGACATACCTACAAAACAAAGAACAAACAACTCAACGTTTTGGTACCCAAATTTGGTTGGGTCCTGCATGGTTAGTTGATAGAACATAAATAACATTCAATTCAGATTTCTTGATCCACATTTGGACCACTTTGGATGTTCGATTTCCTGTTCTCCTTGTTCTGTCAGCTTGCTGCCTATAAGCTGTCTGTCTGTTCCAGCTTGCTGGTTTAGCTTTCTGACTTGAGCAGTGATGTGATAAGTGACCTTTCTTTCCACATTTGTAGCAAATTTTCCAAGGCATAACATAATTATATGGAATACCCTGTTTGCCTTCATATTGAAAAGACTTGTTCTTTGATGTAGAAGCCATTCCAAGTCCTTCTTTATCCATAGGAACCTTTGTTTGTTTCATGATTGTCTTTATTACTTCCTCTCATTGAACAAATTTTCCCATGCCTTTCTCAAGCTTTGCAACTTCAACTTCTAATTCCTTTATCTTCTCATCTTGTTGAGTAACTTCAATTGAGATGGATTCTCTGATTTTAAACGTTTCAAGGCATACATCTCTTGCTTCAATTTCTGCACGTAGCTCACTGAGTTATTTCATCAATGTGTCATTTCTCTTGAGGAGCAGCTTGTTAAACCCTTCAAGTTGTGTTAGCTTTCCCTTTAGATCAGAAATGAGATCTTCATGATTGTTTGATGGTGTCTTTTCAGCCATTAGCTTAGAAATCATTTTTCGAAGAGAAACATTCTTTTTTTCAAGCTCGTTGTTCTCATTCTTTAATTCCATGAACTCCACAATAGATATACTATGTCTCTGCAAGGTTAGTTCATCTAATGAATGATTACTAGAATTTGAATCAGAATTTATAGAGTTTACCTCACTATTATTGTCATCCGAATCTGAAGTATCACTTTCTACAAGGCCATCTTCCGTGATTCCTCGTATTGTATCTTCATCATCAAGACCAACAAGAGCTAAGTTCACCATCTCATCACCTGGTTCATCATCAAAAGCTGAATCCTCATCATCACTCCATGTCAAAAGAGCTTTAGACTTTTTTCTGTCCCTTGAGGTAGCTAGCTGCTTTGGCTTGTTCTTCAACTTGTAGCAGTCCCTTTTGAAGTGTCCTTTCTTGCCACATTCAAAGCATGCATCATCCTTTGAATCCATTGACTCTCTTTTTGCACCAAAGGCCTTTCCTTTCTTTAGCTTATTCCTCTTTTCAATCATCTTCTTGATTTTTCTGGACATAAGAGCCAATTCTTCATCTGATTCTGATTCTGCATCTGAAGTCAGCTTGCTGCTACTAGAGTGTAAGGCTAGATTCTTCATCTTTTCAACTGGAGCTCTCACAGATTCCATCTTGCTTTCATGTATCTTGGTCTCAAACTGTTCTAACTCAGCAAAAACGGATAGATGATCCATAGTGTCAAGATTTGATGAAGACTCCAAGGAGGTAACTTTTGGTTCATAAACGAAGGGCACCACACTTAGAACTTTCATGTTTATTTCATCTTGAGGAATCTTTTTGCCAAGTCTCTCAAGTGCATTGATGTTCACTTGAAATCTAGCTTGACCTTCTTTAATAGTTTCACCTTCTTTGAGTTTAAAGTTTCCAAACTCATTCATTAGCTTGCTGAGTTTTACTTTCTTCAATGATGTTGAACCTTCATGATACGTTTCCAAGGCATCTCACATTTCCTTTGCTGATTTAAGTGAAGAAACTTTGTCATGCTCAGCTTGATTTAGCCCATTCATAAGAGAATTCCTTGCCTTTCCATTATAGCCAAATTTGATCAACTCATCGGGAGTAAGATCATCAACATCCTACGTCTTGCCATCTTTATCAAGGAAAACATATGGACCCTTCTGAACAACCCTTAGCACAAGTGGATCTCTGGATAGAAATGTTTCCATACGCCCTTTCCACCAGTTGTAGTTGTCCGTTGCAGTGAGGAGAGGAGCTTGGTAGTCAGACTTTCCTTCGGGATAGTTGTCAGCCATTTGATCGATACTTTTCCTGTTACAGAAAGATTAGTATACCAACGCTCTGATACCAAATGAAAATGCAACCTAGAAGGGGGGGGGGGTGAATAGGTGCTATGGCCAACTATATCCAATTTTACTAAATTACCAAATAATTAACTGCCAACTAGTCAGCTAGCTAAGATGAACAGAATGCAGTCTTTTAGCTAGCTAAGATAAACAATGCAATGCAGAATTAAAATAGCAGTAAGTAAAAGACACCAAGAATTTTAGCCAGGTTCGACCCTTAATACTAATGGTTTAGCCAGGTCCCCTACCAAACCTGGTAAGAGAATATATTATTAATCACTATAAAAACCGATTACAAGATTAATAAATATATCTTCCTTCTTCCCTGTCACTGGTAGCAGCTAGCTGACACCCTTGTTCCCTGAATCAAATGATCTCTAAGTACTATACTACTCAAGTATAAACTTCTCTATCAAACTAATTCCTGAACCCTTGTGTCCTAGCTTGCACCTCAGCAACAAATCTTACAATCTGAACAATACAATCAATGAAGAATAGTACAACTCAAACTATGAACTCTTAATAAGAATAGAAACGTATACGTAATAATAGAGCTCAAGTACAAAGATTTGAAAGAGATACTGAGTTGTACTTGTGTGTTCTTCCAGAGTTTTAAAAGAAAACAGCCACACAAGTATTTATAAAGAACAATTAAAGTTCGAATTAACCAATCAAACACCAGCGGTCTTGAAACCAATTCTCACGTTTAGTTTGTTTGATAAATTCGTTCATCAACGTTCACATAACGTTAACATACTGAAGTTTAGGAGAAAAGTCGTTTAGAACATAAAACATTCAGTATATAACTAAAAAACCGAGTTTAGAGAGTTTGTATAAGATAAGATATTTGAAAGATACAAACTCCCAATAAATAGGAAAACTGTTTTGATAAAGTTTTTGTGAAAACCTGAGCTTTAAAATTATATATATTACGTTTCTATAATTTATAGAGTCCTTACATATCACATCCTATAAAATCTCCCTGAAATAAGGACTTCCGATTGACTTGGACAGTTTCTAGCGGAACAGTCTTAGCTTGCTGAAATACTCTGTTACTGCACTGCTAAGCTTGATAAGATACTATGTTTCTGCAATGTTAGTCTGCTAACAACAAGTAATATAAACCTGCACAACCTGTTAAACCAACATAGATATACATACTAACAATTCTTATAATAACAGCTTGCTAACATTAATATCATCAAAATTAAGAGAGTATCATTTTATAATTAAAAAAAATTCTAATAAAATCTACTCATTTTTTCAAAAATATCATGTCAATTACTTTTAAATTAAAACTTATTTTCTTTAATATTTGTTATCACTAAAATCTCTATTTTCTAAAAATATGAGGTGCAATCCTTACTTATTTATTTTTAAAACATATTTTAATACGCTATTTAATAAATAATATAAAATAGTAACTAGCTGATTGCCTTTTATAGTTACAACATTTTTTTCTAACAAAATCTACTTATTTTTCGAAAATATCACGAAAAATTACATTTTAATTAAAATATATTACCTTTTTTATTTGTTATCATTAAAATTTCTCTTTTTCAAAAATATCAAGTACAACCCTTACTTATATATTTTAAAACCTATTTTTAATACTTTTAATTATTTAAAAAAACTTACCTATTTTAACAAGTCAACGTATTTTTTTAACAAATACAATTAATATAATTAAAACACATCTAAAAATATTACGGGCAATTACTTTTTTTTTAATTAAAACATATTAGCTTTTCTATTTGTCCTTATTAAAAAAACTTACTTATTTTTACATGTCAGCGTATTTTTTTTAATAATTACAATTAAGATAATTAAAACACTTCTAAAAATATCACGAACAATTACTTTTTTTAATTAAACATGTTAGTTTTTATATTTGTTCTTATTATTAATATTATTTTATTATAAAGTAATATTAATAATATCTCATTTATCTTCCTCAACCTCATATGTATTTTTTTTTATATTTTTTAATGTTCAAATTAATATTTAAGTTTCTCATTTTATAATTTATCATATGATTTTTTAGTTTTATTTTAATATTTTCCGTTCACGTTAAATTTTTTAATTTATTATTGTTTAAGGCTCATGACTTGCACGGGTTATAAGTTAGTATTATTTAAAAATGAGCCACTAACATAATACGTTGCATTATAACACAAATATAATATAATATAAAAAAGGATATGTGTCAAAGCGATTGAGGTAAGGGTTACTCATCTTTCGTCCACATTTGCATTTTGAAAATCATGCAATAAAAGCAGACAAAAAAAATCAAATTCAGATTTTGATAAATTTATGATTATAGTAAAAATAAGAAAGTATAAATTATTAAATTATATAAGTTTCTCAATGTCGCCTATCAACTCATTTATATAGTAAAAATAATAAAAAAATTTCGATAAATTATACTATGTTCAAATAATTTTATTAAAAAATATCAAAATGGTTGACAATGTTCATTATGCTGAATTTACTTAAGAAATAAATTACAAATAATTATATTCAACTTTTAATTTATTTTTTGGATACTTAAAGTAATCATATAACATACGGAATATACTATTTTGTTTTTAATTTAAGATAATATCGACAACACCTTGCTCCCTCCCATTTCTTTTTAAATATGACGCTTGCACATGCTTCAAGTGTCTTTACTGGGTACTTAAAAATTAGTATTTTTTAATTTTTTTGTAAATAAAAGTACATAAAATAAATTTTAATTCAAAAAAATAAAAATATTAAGTATCTCGTCATAGCACTTGAAGTTTGTGTAAAAAATTAAACGTCATATAAAAAAACCAAAGAGAATATATAATTACTAAATCTTACAATACATTACCTTAAACTATTTTGATCCTATTTCTAGTTGATTTTCATTTAGTTTTTCTTAATAGAAGATGCCTAGTATTTATGATTATATAAAATAAACATACATTATATAATTAATAATTATATTTTGATTTTTTCTTATTCGTACACGATAAAATTACTCAAGCTGTTGCCTAGCACTGGACAGTGGTGAACCGGTGATTGTGAAGAATGGGGTCAGGGGTGGTTGGCACAAACAATATTTAGTTCCACACCATTTTTTAAGAAAGGACAATGAACCAAGAAGAGAACTCTTCTTTTCTTACTACCCTGTTGGTGCTTAACAGTGCTTCTTTAGGTTTTAAGAATTTTTGTTGTCCTAGTCGGAAAATGAGATCTGGGATAAGTTGTTTCTTATCCTGGTGCTAGTTTTCTTTTATGAATATAATCAAATGATGATGAATATCAAGCACTCAAATGTAAGAATTAAAATGCAAACTTCAATCAAATTATGTCACTAAGCAATCCATCAACCTCTCTGACTTCTAAGCAAAACCATTACATAATGGAGGACTCTCAGCTACTGTAATCACCACAAAATGCAGATAATTTAAATACAACTCGCAATGTTTTAAACCATTTCTTTTTCTTGATTTATTATTGTAGTTGTTTACCAACATTTACAGCAATAGACTAAAGTCATCCTTAAATGCATCCGTCAATTCAATAGTAAGACATGTAGAACATTGGTATCCGAAACCTGGGAACCTTCCCACATTCGTATGGAGAGGAGAATGATGATAAATTTGAGATTTATAACCTGTGAGGGGGTTAAAATGTCTCCCACAGTAGTACTCAATCCTGGGGATATTTGATCTTTTAACCATTACCTTCAATTGACGGCCATGATCAGGGAGAGAGCCTCTTCAACACCTTCAGCCATAACGAATTTGAAATGAAGGAAAACCCATGGGATGTTCGATGTTCAAACTTATTTGTTGAAATAGTCACTCTGTTCACATTTCACAGTATAGCATGATTGCAAATGTTGCTGAACTTCTTCAGGTGTCCATGCATAATCAACATATCAACATAATTACACAGTAAATCCACTTGCTCCCTGGTTACCTAGGCAGCAGCTGCATTGGCAGGATCTTGAACATCACTCATCTCTTTCTCAACCTTAACTTGCATTCTCCATAAAAGCAACAACCACCTCTTTCATCTCTTTAAATTTCTTCTTCATCTCATCAAAATCTCTAATGGTGTCGTTGTCAACAACAGTAGACATTAGCGTGATCTTACGTCACTTTTTATCCAGCCATCTCACCTAAAAAAACTTTAGTTTTTTCACTAACTAAAAAAATTACTT
This sequence comes from Heracleum sosnowskyi, assembly GCA_030848705.1. Taxonomy (NCBI): domain Eukaryota; kingdom Viridiplantae; phylum Streptophyta; class Magnoliopsida; order Apiales; family Apiaceae; genus Heracleum; species Heracleum sosnowskyi. The sequence goes on along the minus strand of CM061243.1, from coordinate 38,358,015 downwards.
TGTAAGATTATCGATAATTATTTACAGGATTCATGAGCTTCGTAGTATTCTCAGTTGAAGCAAGATTTAGAAAAGGACATGGTCTGGTTAAAGAATGTGGAACTAAGGTCTAACTAAAGATATTCTCAGTTTCGCACCAATGCATGCTGTAAAAATGTCTAATTTCTAGAAACACGTCCTACAAAATTTTCTCACAGTGTGAATGTAGTACTCATTATGCAAAACTCAGATTACAGTAGTACTCATATTGTGAAATTCAAATGACTCACATTCTTGACCATCAATGTTGGTATTTTTCAGATGACATCATCATTGATAAATATGTAGATCTGAAAAGTTCACCTTGTAAAAAAGACGCGGTACTATTACAATAGTCTGTAAGGCTAAGAAGCAGTTAAAATTCGTACAATAGTATGTTGTTTCAAAAACTCGTGGTGAGATGGTTCAGGATCCAAATACAGAACTCACCGATGGGGAGGAAGTGATGTTCGATCTTGCTTTGTAAGGTGAGCCAGAAAATGGAAAAATGATGTAGTTGATTTACCATTGCATTCCTCCAAAATTTGCATACTGTCGCTAGCTGACTTACCATTGTGTTCAGATTCTTTGAAGGTATTGGATAAGCTCATAGTCAGTACATGCCGATAACACTGAGAATTGTCATTATTTTGCTGGAATTCAAAAGCACCTTGTGTACATGAACCTTTATGGATGTACTTTTCAATGGACACTATCATTGTCAAGGCAGCTGCGGCCTCAGCAAGACACCAAACTTTGTTGACATATATGTCAGTTTATAACATTTGAAATATTTAAGTACACTAAAAGTATATTAGTACAGGAGATACACTTACCAAAAAACACATATCAGACATTGAACCAAACATATACAATTATATAGTAAACATATGCACTCTTAAAGTATTTGAAACGATGATTTCATATTTAATATTACTACAGAATAACATATGGTTTATGTACTTCTTGTCCCCCGATTTCTTTCACACTTTATTGCTGAGAAGTCCAGAGAATAGCACATTAAGAGAAATGTCAAAAGTTTATCAAAGATGGAGAAACTTATGAGTTGTGGCTCACAACACAGATGAGAAAATAAATAGGAGCAAGAGATAGTAAGGATTAACCTTTTTTTTAGATAAACAAATCCAACCCCATACTCCAGAGAACCTTTCTATCTGTTGTTCATCTTCATCCCATGAAAAGTTTCTACAATTAGATAGAAACGAAGTACCAGAGGCTAACTCGATCAAGGGTTCAATCTCTTGTAGTACAATACCTGAAAAAGATGAACTCCCTTAAATCATAATTGCAGCACAGGTAACTCAATATACTTTGTAAAAAATATTGTTCTTAGTTTCCTAAGAGGAAACAGAAACAAATAAGTGGCACTAATGAAACTAAATGATGATAACAGAATCAAGAAAAAAAAAACTAAGGAACTAATGATACTAAAAAGTTGGAAGCAAGGATTATAATGCTGGAAAATGCCTATAATGCTGGATAGTAGTAAATTCTGTGACCACGACAAATATGGGAAATATACACAAATAGGTCTTGACATGAGTACTTGGAAAACAAAATCAATTTACATCTTTTAAAGTAAAGATGAAACGTATTGTGCACATTTCGAATGTCATAATATGAGTACCTACAAAACGAAGTCAATGTACACTTTTACCAAATCACAATTCAGGTAATCAGGAAATTAAAGTAGGACCTAAGAGAATTCAGATCTGAGAGATGGAAAAATATATATGTAGGTGGGGATATTGGTTCTCCAATCCTGCTTAAAATATGAGATGCCATGTACATATCTCTATTGGTGGTTTAATTCCTACAAAGTTGGTTAAAGTCTAAAACCCCTCTTCATTCTAAAAAAACATAAAGTGAATTATAAATTAATTGAAAACTTTTTTTTTCGTATATACCACTTTGTGAATCAAATCATGTACATGTTATATAAAAAAAATAGCTTACTTGAGTAATGGTATTTGTTGTTGCAATTGCAGCCAGGTTACAGTTGTCGACCACCTTTATACCGTTTTCTGAGACTGCCCTCTTTTCATGAAACTAAATCATATATAACACGTGTTTGCTTAAAATAGAGGTGAGGGAGGGGAACAAAAGAAGGAAAAGTGAAATACTGAACCTGTATAAATTATAATCCCTAGCATGTCCATCGGTGAGTCTCAAGAGAAGCCCATCAAAACCAAAAAATCCCAAGAATGTGCTCCAAAAAGTATCCAAAAAACCCATCAAATCCGAATTCTAAACTTGTAACTGTACTTCAACCAAACTTTTTGGGCTGTATGACACCCATGACTCAACAATGACAACACATGAGTATAGTTTGAAAGCTGTGCAAACTGAAAACTATAAAGTTCCGCAATCTAATCTTGCATCTCCAGTATTAATGTCATCCCTTCTTTTTAACTGTGGCCTCATCTTTTGTATCACTTATCGCTTGCTAAAGATGTCAGAATTTCGAATCTGAGACACATGGGGTGTTAGTATGTGTGATGTTTGAATTATGGAATGGATTATGTGTTAGCTATAGACCGTTAGGAGAAGACATAAACACACAAAAACAGTTTATAAAAAGCTAATTACCCTAAAATTCTAAACTCCAAAGGGAAGGAGGCATAAGACCATTATACTCAAGATTAGTATCTGTCACTCCTACATATTTAAATTTAAAGGATATTTGAACCAAAGTCAAGTATTGGGCTCGAAGAAGTGATCAATATAGCTCATAACATTGGCTTAAGATCAAAAAAGAACTCATAACAAAATTGCCTCAAAACTTTAGTATTTTCCAACTATTTTCTTCTGAAAGATTAAATAGAATAAACTTCCCTGTGAAGAAGCTTATTAAGATTAAAGTCATTTAAATATCTTTTAGAATAAGACATAATAGTTTGTTCTTCCTATCAGTTTTAAAACATGACTCAAGATCTCCCAATTTTCACAGTCTTCTAAATTTATTGATTTAACTTTCTTTCTTGCATATACATTGACCATCTTTTTTTTCCATTGATTGACCACCCATTAGAATAAATCTGATTGGGGTTTCATTTCCTATATGATTCTGATTTGCTTCAATAACACTTTTTAAGATGATAATGTTTTTGTTCACTTAATCTGATGTTCGCAGAATAACTATAGCAGGTAAACAACCAAATAAATAATGACAAATATTTTTATGCCATATGTTATTTATCATTGGTTATCTTTACATTTCCTTTAGGCTCATTTTTTTTTATCTAAGAGGTATATTTAGCTCCTACTATAACCTGTCTACTCGGTTTTGTGCCATGAAACATAATTATTTACGTTAGGGTTCGCCAAAACAAAAATACTGTGCCATGCTATTATCATGGCATGTACCCTTGAAAGAATAATTTTAATACCACGTGAATCGATGACCGACGCATCAGACATTAAAGTGTTTTTTGTGTGTGTAGCAAAAAACTATACTAAAGCACTAAGAATAGTATTCTGCAAGTAATATATATTAAGTAATAAAGAATTCACCCCATAGAAAGGTTACATAATCTTAATTCATCACCAGTTATCTTGCAAGTAATAACATTTTCTATTTTGGTGTATTGGCACATAAAAAACTTCTTAACATAAAACAATTAAAATTCACTGCAAATAAATTATGATAGGATTAAAATACCTTTAAAGCTCAACTATTATGCCCGCAAGAATGGTCCATATTAGCTATACTGAGATTAAAGTATCTTAGTATTGGTATTTGTCTTAATACTCGTCTCTTAAAAAGTAAAATAAAATAAAGCAAAAATAATTATCATTTTTTAAGCTCACCATTGTCAGATGTTTCATGTTTGTTTATCTAAACTTTGAGGATCATTGAGATTAAAGATAATATATCAATACATAATAAAGCATAAAGAAGTCTCACCTAAGTGAAAATGTTAGCAATCTAGGTAAGAGAGTGTCACCGAATTCGATGATGCTATATCTGCGCCAATGATCAAATTTGCGGGGGAACTTAAGCAGCATTGGGATACCACCTTTTCCACTCCTGTCATCTTAAGCTACCTATAATTCAAACAACTAAAATTGACAAACATGACTTTAGAATATCTATAGGAAACCTGAGCTGCGCAATGTTTTAGAACTATTATTAAGTATAGTTGTCCCAAAATACCAAAATGTGGTGTTGACCCAGGTACTCAAGCATCCTAATCGCTTAAATTAAAGCATCACGAATGACGGGGATATACAAAGCAATTGTTATGAGTCTCTATGCGCATGTCAATAAATGTGTTATCTTATACACATCAAAGGTAGTATATATATTGATTGTATTTACCTCTCACAAAAACGAGATCATGTTGATACGCCTAAACTGGTGCACCGAATGCTTCATCAACCTGAATTTATAATAAATGCAAGAAATTAGATTTGAGTATTATTCAGATTCTATTGTGACCACTTCCAGTCTCTAGAGTTTAACAAAAAAAAAACAAATTAAAGAATCTATTAAGATAATTCTTATTGTGAATTTAAATATTACAACCTAAGTAACTGGACGACAACTATAACAATATTGTAGTAGGGAGCCCAAAGCCCCCGCTAAGTTGTGTATCACATCTCCCTCCTAGTTAGTAAATTGCTTAATCATGGTTTAATAATGATAAGTTATGCTGGCAAGTATCCTTACCAATTACTTGAGTTTAGATCCTACCTGAAATAGAGATTTCGGTACCTAAAGAAAGAAAGTGTTCATTAAAAAGAAAGAGAAAACAATGATTAAAAGCCTCATGAAGTTCGAATAAATGGCGTTGACCTTTTAAATATTAGACTGTGGCCTAATGTGCATAAATGTAGAAGACCTTTTTAACATTAGAATGCCTCTTGCATTTAAATTAATTCTAAATATACATAAAAATTCAAAAGCAGGATACCAAAAACATTGTCATGATTATTAAGATAATTAGCGACGAACATTGCATAAATATATATAATTTGCACAAACCTTGACATTTCATCAAACAACTAACCTGGATAGAAAACAAATAAGTTTATCATTTAACTTATAACATTCATGGGTATTCAAAATAATTAATTATCATTAGAGCATATGCACCGGGAGGAAAAAAAAGGTTGATTCATGGGCATTTTCCATGTTGTTTTAATAAAGTAGTATGCACCCCTCCTTTTTTCACTCCATCAATTATTCCACCTCCCTCAATTCATCAATTGGTCCATGGATTTTCAATGGACTTGCTCATGGCCATCAATTCATGGGGCCCACAAAATAAAACCACTTTTATTTACTTTTCTTTGCTTTTCCTGATGCACAACACTATATGTCCTCCAACAACTATAATTTTTAGCAGCAACAATAAGATTTTTTGGCTTATAAATAGCACCCTCAATAATCATTTGTAACACAAAATTTTTCACTTATATTTTCTTTCATATATTTTTCAAAAAAAAAAAAAGGGTACCAATTGGCTTCCATCCGAAGAGCTACAATTATGTGTTTCTTGGGCTCGACAATCTGTTGATCCAATTACGGGTCGATATTCAAACACAAATAATTTGTGGGGGTGAATTCATGAAGATTATGCCCAAAAATTGGTGTGGCACTCCCGAAAATCCTCATGCCGAACCTCGTTCCAAAGCCGTTCTCAACTCACATTGGACACTACTAAAAAGATCGTTAAAGAAATGACATTCTGTCAAGAATCAAGCTAAAAGGCATAGTGTAAGCGGTACCAATTTGGTAGATGATGTAATTTTTCTTATATACATATTTTAATATGTTATGTATTATTTTGATTTTTAACTTAATATGCACAATTTGTTTGATTTTTAGATAACTCAAGCTCAAGGATTATATTTCAAGGACATGAATAAGACATTTGACAAATGGGAATGTTATGAAGCAGTTGCATCACATCCTCAATTTGTGGACGTTCCCACTAATTCTCCCCCGTTTCAACGAAACTTTCCAACACAAATGGAATCACCAATTAATTTGAATAGTGATGATTGTGTTGATGAAGAAGGTTTCACGACTCCAGAGTCTAATCGAGAAACGGAAGGTACTTCTAGTCTGGTTAGACCGATGGGAGTAAATGCGTCCAAACAAGCAAAAAAGAAAGAAAATCAATGTATGACCAAAAAAGAAGAGATGTCTATAGCTATTTTCAATAATATGCAATATAACCAAAAACAACTACTGGAGGCCAACATCAAAAGAGGTGAGGAAACCCTTCAAATGTCGAGGGAAATCTTAGAACTTGAGAAATGGAAGGAAGCAAGGCAGGCAAGACTTGATGCTCTAGAGGAACGAAAAGAAGCAAGATTGGAAAAACACGAGGCTATTGAATAATTAAGGGAGCAAACAAAGATCATGAAAATGGATACTAGCCAAATGGCTCCTAATTCGAAAAGGTGGTTTAAAAGAAAGAAGGCCGAGATCATAGGACAAGTGAATGAGACTACTAGTGATGGTGCTTATGTTCCTCAATTTGACGATGATTATTATGATTAGATTTAGCTATGTTTTCTGTTTTTTAATTCAACTATGTACTCTGATTTTTAATTTAACTATGTTCGATGCTTTTAAATTCAATAAAAGAAATTTATTTAAATTGTCAAGTTGTACATTTCAAAAGATAACTATTGATTGGCTTCTATTGCCCAGTTGTGCTTTACTAAATCATTTTGAAGCATTATATGGATATAAGCTGATTCCAAGTTCTCAACACGATCCCAAAATGCTTGTTGATTTCTTCCATCTCTTTGTACTGGTGCAAAAGGAATTTGAACACCATTACAATCTACTGGCCCATCATAAACCTGTGATGCTGATGGATTCATTAGATCTTCTTCTACAGACTCTACAAATTCATCTTCCACAAATTCATCCTCAACTATCATGTTATGCAATATGATGTAAGTCATCATGATACTTCTAAGTGTGGAACGCTTATGCATCCGAGCACCGTGGCGAAGAATAGCCCATCGAGATTGCAAGATACCAAAACACCTCTCTACGTCTTTGCGATACGCCTCTTGTTTCTTAGAAAATAATTTTTGTGATTGAGTGATATGATTTGATATAGTTTTTACAAATGTTGAATACCTAAGATAAATTCCATCGGCAAGATAATAAGCATTGTTGTATCATTTACCATTACCGTGAAACACCACCGTTGGGCTATTTCCTGCGATTACTTTATCAAACATGGGAGACTTTCCTAGAACATTATTATCATTTTGAGCTCCAGGCACACCAAAAAAAGCATGCCACACCCAAGTGTCATAGGAAGCGACGACCTCTAGAATGATAGTAGGGCGTCCTTTTCGGCCACTATAAGCCCCACCCCACCCGCTTGGACAATTCTTCCACTCCTAGTGCATACAATCGATACTTCCAGTCATACCTGGAAATCCCCTTTGTTCGCCCCTAGCTAAAAGCCTTCTTAAATCTGTAGGTGTTGGAGCACGAAGGTACTCTTCACCAAAGAGTCCTTCGACTTGTTGACAAAAAATTTTCATGCACTCAAGTGTAGTTGCTTCTCCCATTCTACATATTTCGGCACATTGATCAGCTGCTGCACCATAAGCTAGCATTCGTAGTGCATTAGTCACTTTTTGTTGGGGTAGCAACCCCAATAATCCAATTGCATCTGCTTTTTGATGCCAGTAAGAATTTTGGGTGCAAAGAGCTGTCATGATGTGATTGAAAACATGAGGACGCATTCGATACCTCCGACGGAAGTCGTCTTCACCGAATATTGGACGATCAACGAAGTAATCTTCCATGAGATTTTTTCCTCTCGATTGCCTTTGTCTAAGATGATTGGGAGATTTTCCAGGCCGTGAGCCGCATCCTTGTGGTTCATCTGAACTATCGATGAAGTCCATAACCATTGCCGCTTCGGTCACCATGGTATTCATGATTTCAGACTCTTCTTGACTGTGTTGTTGCCTCTGACTCAACAATCTTTTCAATGCATTCATTGCAACAAAAATTTGTAGTGATTTTGAGATACTATAATCAGAAGATCATGATATTATTTATGGACAATTTTTCTATCTATAAATTAAGATCAAGACACATGTCATTACGTGATTCAACAAAAATCTTATCAAAAATTTCAATTTATCCACAATCTTATCAAAAATCTAAACTTATCCAACGATTTATCATTGGATCTTATTTGTGGGACCATTAAATAATAGAGATGAATTAAAATTTATGATGTAAAATATAATTATTTATTTGATGAATAGTAACCGATGAATTGATGGAGTTGTATGGGTGCATAAAAAACAACAAAAATAGTTGATTCATCATGAATAGTAATCAACTCCATCAATTTAATCCATGAATTGATGAATTAAAGGACTTCATGGGTGCATATGCTCTTATATAGGAGTGGAAAAATGACTATGAGCATTATAATTAAGATGAATAACATAAATGTATATCACATAATCATATCAAAACCAAAGAACTACAGTCTCAAAGAACAAAAAATAGATACTGCATATACATACATAATAGAGAAGGAGTATGCAAAGAATATGTGTAAATACATCATGAAGTTTGATCAAATAACAACAAAAAGATATTGGGGATGTGGAAAAATCTGCATACAAAACATAGACCTATTAAATATTTAAAAAAGCAAAAATAACACCAACACTACCATATGAATTTGAAAATTGCATCTGGTAAATCATTAGGGGAAAATAATGAATATAGAAATTTAAGAATTCAAACTACGAAATATTGATAACCGATTGGGAAGATGAGCGTAATACATGTTGATAACCAAATTCAAAATTACAGAAGTCTTGGCTGAAATCGTGGAATTTTGTTTAGGATTTTTTAAACTTCAAGCGGTGAACTTCGGGTAAGACCTGGATCGGGTTCGGGTAGGAGCCGGATCGGGTCAGACATAAAAACAAAGGGAGTTGGATCGGGTCAGCCCGTTTAGGGTAGGGAAATTACCAAACTGTCCAGGAATTAGGGACAAAACAGTAAATTTCTTGGAATACTTCAATAGCAGAAATTTAGTTTTATGATTTTTAACAACACGATATGTATTTTTCAGTTGGCTATATTAAAAGGGAAATGTTATTTCTTGGTTTTTTATTTGCAGACTTATATGTGTCGCATATTCTATTAAAAGTATGATTTTTTTAGACTATATTTGAGATTGTTGTTAAAAATTATTGTGTTGTGTTAAAATAAGTGTTATTACAAAATATCAAATATTTGTTTGGTATTATTTTTGACATGTGTATATTTTGAAGTATAATATATAAAAACTAGCGTAAAAGATTAATTTCTCGCCCAAAATTGTTTATCTATTGAGATAATATAATAAGAAATTCGAAAAATAATAATATTTCGATTTAATCTCATATTTTTATAGTACTTCTTTAATATGGCATACCAACATGATCAACCAAATATTTTATAAACTAATTAAATTTTATAAAATTTGGATAAATATCCATACGATAATAATCACATAATTACTTTTAATTTGCTAAAATATTAATATGGTTTTCAACGACGTGATATGAATTTTATCACATTGAACATTTGAGTATTAGAATAAATAAATATTTTAGTAAAATTGTAAGTAGATAACATATGCGACGTGATTTTAACATAGTTAGAGTATATTTGTAAAAACTCAATATATACATAAGACTGAGACATATTACGAAATCTATTAATATTATGTAAAAGTCACCTTTGCAGTGTCTCGCTCATTTTTTCCATTATTTTTATACATATTTATACACTTTTAAACTCAAATGTTTAGTTTTAGTCTAATGTTTATTACACGGTATCGAAGTTCTATTTCGAAATTTTGATAAACTGAAACATTTTTTAACTTATAATATCGAATTACTTTTTAACTCGACTTTAAATTTTCACAAATATTTTGACCAACGTAAATTATGATTAGAATACTTTAATGACCTGTGAGAGAATGGTTAGACTGACTGTGCAATGGTTGAGGTCCCAAAAGACTTAGACATTAACCCTCATTTAGCGAGTTTTAGGTCAGCAATCCCAGATCATAAAGATGTTAGATTACTAGGAACAAAGTTGCCTCAGACTTACTTACTCTGGTTACTAATGAGCCCAACCTAGCCAGCTTCCCCATTAACATGATCTACATGACATCTAAAATCTTTTTTTTGTTTCATCATAGATCGATATAAGTATATGTTATAACTCAACCATTATATATCGAGTTTTGGTCCACAACCACCGTTGGTTGAAAATATGGCCACAACCACCCAAATTGAACCGCCTCTATGAAACATTGAGGTAGTAAAAATTATGAAACTATCCTCAACCCCTCAATGAAATATTGAGGCAACATCAATGAAACATTGAGGTAGCTACATTTTTTATAAATACGAAATTGCCCTTCCTCACTTGGTGGACTTCAATTATATGGACCTCAAATTATGGGGTGTGTGCTTTCAATAAATGTACTTTCAATTATTTGGGCTTATACATGGGTTTGGATTATGACATTAATTTGTTAGTAAAATACTATGTGTTGAAATAAATAATAATTTTTTTATTCTTAAAATTAGAAAATATAATAAAAATAATAATGAAAGAAAAGTAACTTAAAGTGTTGGATAAAAATTAGTTTTTTATTTTTAAAAATGAAAAGGAGAAAATAGTAATATAATGTAAAATAATTGAAAAAATTGATTAAAAAAATCATCTTTCATTTTTCAAAAATAAAAAAATTATAAATTTAAGGTAAAATGTTTGAAAAAATTGTTTAGAATTAATTTTTATAATTTTAAAAAATTAAAAATAACAAAACTAGCAATAATACACATTATTTTCCAACGAGTACCTATATGTGGATTTCAAATGTTTTTTCACTATACTTTGATTTAAATATCATAATTAAAAGTACTTATGGCATAAAAAGTATCCATACCAAATTATTAGAGATATTTTGAATTTTAAATAAATTTATTTTAATTTTTATGTACATATTTAAATATTTAAAGTCAAAAAATAGAATATAAATAATAAAAAACCATCCACCATTAAATACTATATCATTTGGTTGGTGGCTGTGGTTAAATGAGCCACCTGGTTGAATGCGTCACCTGCCTCAAAGTTTCATTGAGGCAGCACACCTGCTTCAATGTTTCAATGAGGCAGTGACACACCCCTCACTAAGTGGGCTTCAGTTACATAGGCTTCCAATATGGACCTCAAATTATGACTCACTAAGTGGGTTAAAACAAATGTATGACATTAGAGATAAATGGATTGGTGCTTATACAAAACATTATTTTGCCGCCGGAATGACCACTACCTCAAGAAGCGAATCCATGAATGCTTTTTTTGATGAATATGTGCAAGCATCTACCGGGTTGAATGAATTCATTGAGAACTCACAAAAGCCCTAATTTCAATCTAATTGTAACCAGAAACGAACAAACCAGAGTGAGATATCATACTAAAGCATGTTTGTATAACTGAAATATGAACCCTAGTAGTTCAAACGGAACATATCACCACAATCCACAACTAAAATCGAACAAAACACGTATATATAACCGTAATGTGCTTATGTATAGCCATAGATAACAGGATTGGATGATACCTGGATGAGATGAGATGATGATGATGACAATAATGAAGAAATCGCCTCGAAATTGCCCAAAAAATTGAAGCGTGGTGTTTGTTATTAAAAGCACAGAAACACGGGATGAAACAACTGTAATTCGGGTTATATCGGGTCGAGTCTGTTGCATTGGGTCATAACGGCTACCTCAATGACTCATTGAGGTAGCGGTAAAGGTATAAATGTACTTTCACATTTTCTCTTCTACCTCAATGATTCATTGAGGCAGTCTTTAATCCTGATCGTTTATATTTAAATTGAATGGCTGTGATTTGGTGGCTGATTTTCCCTTCCCAACCAACGGTGATTGTGGAAGGGCACCCTTATATATCATATTTATCAATTTACTATATTATATAAAATTCATATTACAATACTTTATTCAAGTTATAGTCTAACTCGTTATTGTTAATATTAAATATTTTTTATTCAAAAATCATATCTTTTTTCAGTTAATATTTTTGATTCAAAAAATTATTTCTTTTTTCATTTAATATTGAATATTAATTACGTCATTTTTTATATATACAACATAAATCATATTTTTAGAGTTGTCATTTTTGTAACATAAAATTCAATTTTTTTTTGGTTTTTTTAATATTTATGTTTTTAGAACAATCATACATTTAAATCGCTAAAAGTCTAAATAATTTATCGACCAAAAATCTCTAATATGACTCACATATTTAAAAAATTTTATACCTAAAAATTATGTGACGCAATCATATATTATGTATGATTTGATAAATAAAATCAAAAATTTCTCAAAACTAAATAAATTTTTTATTTCAATAATTTAATTTCTACACATAGACGAATGTAAATAAATTTAAATTTTTTCTGACTCGGCTACATTTATGTATAATCTTATATTATTTTACATTTTCATTTTTTATATCAATCATTTAAAATGACAAAAGATAATTATATAGTATGCTCAATCCATTAAAATATTTTTTGTAATTATATACTATGCAATATTCTAGAAATAAATTAAACCAACGTTTTATTTACTCAAAAATAAAATTAAAAAAAAATGGGAGAAGAATAGGGGTGTAAAATGATCTAGGTAGAACCTGACACTATTTTGCTCAAGTATCCGATAATTTTACTTTTATTGTGTCCAGATTTGGGTCTGGGATCATTTTATTCGGATATAAACCGATCTATGATATTTAAGTTCGAATCCGAACTGAATATGAGCCAGTACTGTATTTTCTTATTTCTAACCGAGTAGTTTGTTATCCATCGAATACGAGTCAACTATGATCCGCTAACACTAGCTATCATTTTTATTTAAACTATATAATTAGTCATTTATTCAAATATAAATCTAGTATTACAAAAGCATAATAATTCCAAATTGAAAACTTAAATAAATGATTTATTAAGTATATTGTAACAGCCCGACTTTTCAGACTATTATTCTAAATCAAAAACTATAGACTATACAAGTATTCAATGATAATTACATACGGAAGCATGACAAAAGTTGAATTACAAAAATATTTAATACAAAAGCGCAGCTAACGATGACAATCCAAACCAATCTAGTCCAAACCTACTACTTACCCGTGTTCAAATCTGATCCAAACTTTAGGCCCATTAGTCTAATTTAATCATTAAATCCTATTCTTTATCAAATTTTAATCCTTTTTTCTATTATTATTATTATCCTAAAAATTACGGGATATTACATACTACCCTCCTTAAAAATAATTTGGTCCCCAAATTCACAATCTTATCACATGACACGTCTACCCACTAATCTCCTACAAGTCAAACTTAAACTATAGTCCACAAGATCGCACCCTAGAGAATGTATTAGTCCCATACCTAACACACTCCGAAGGATAGCCTGCTCCCTACGAATTTTGACAATAAAAACGAAGAAAGATAATATGATGTTTATATAAAGACTCGGAACCCTAATTCCAAACCTACTACTTACCTGTGTTCAAATCTGATCCAAACTTTAGGCCCATTAGTCTAATTTAATCATTAAATTTTAATCCTTTAGGATAATAATAATAATAGAAAAAAGGATTAAAATTTGATAAAGAATAGGATTTAATGATTAAATTAGACTAATGGGCCTAAAGTTTGGATCAGATTTGAACATGGGTAAGTAGTAGGTTTGAAATTAGGGTTCCGAGTCTTTATATAAACATCATATTATCTTTCTTCGTTTTTATTGTCAAAATTCGTAGGTCTCTTCCATACAAAAATCAGCTGTCTTGTAAAATTCGTAGATAATTCATCGTAAGTCGGAATTTGATGATTCTGGACTTTTCGGAAAGCTCTTTTAATTTTCTACGACTTTCGTCCTTTGAGTTTTTCATGAAAATGTGACGCCCCGACACTGGCACCACTAAAACATACTACTAAACAAGCAACCAAACCCTTCTTATATTATAAATACATAAGAAAACATTAAACAAACTACCCACAAAGCCTAGATCGCATCCAGGTTCAAGTTTGAAATAACATACTACAAGACCGAAAGAAACAGATTCTATGTCATTACATACAACTGACTAATCTTATGTCATAGCTAGCAAAAGAACTTAACACCTAGTGCCTGGTACTAGTGGGTACCAACCTGGTCAAACTGTCTCCTAAATGCGGCTCCTGAACCACCTGTCCTCTTACGGGCAGTCTGCATAGTTCTCACCATACTTGCTAACTGTAAAGGGTTAGATAATAACAAAAGAGTGAGCTACAAAGCTCAGCAAGTGTATAATAAAAGCCAACAACTTCAAACAGAATAAATGAATCAAGGCATCTGATGTAGAACAGGGTTTCATAACGAAAGTCAATAGCAGGGTTTCTTAACAAGAATCGATAACAGGGTTTCATAACAAGAATCAATAACAGGGTTTCATAACAAGAATCAATAACAGGGTTTCATAACAAGAATCAATAACAGGGTTTCATAACAAGAATCAATAACTAAGTGGATTGGAATTAGAGCCACACGCTACGAGCTAAGCTAGGTGATCAGCCAACGCATTAGCTCCGGGTCACATATTTAATGTGACTCCAAACACACACTGGATCCATAGGCAACATATTGGCCTTAAATAATTCATAAATCAGACCGGCGTAACGGTCAAAATCAAATCTCCAATTCCAGGGTTGAATAAAATTTCAGATTAATCACAATGACTAGGGGTGTCAAGATTTCAATTATAAATCAAGTCTATATGAACGACTTGTTTCAGTGTTACAAATTTCAATTCACGATAACGCTTGAGGGATTCAAATGATAATGAAAAAAATAGAAAGGTCATGTTATAGGGTCAAGCAAAGGTATTAGACAATAATCAAGCTATAAATAAGCATGGCAATAAATGGGTATGAGGCAAAGTAGGATAGGTATATAAAAAAAAACAGTATAGTTGCAAGATGGAACATTATGTTCAAAGGTATTATATGAAAAGAAAGAATACTGGTTAAAGAAAACATTCACATCATAAATTAAGAGAAGCGGCCACTTGAACGATAAGTGGAGGGAATAGACACTTGCCTTATCAAGGAGACAACTAGGGTTCTTCTTTTCCTATCTGAGCTAGCTCCTTTCCGGGTCGCCTACTTGGACCTATAAAAAGAATTTAGCTTCACTTAGCACCTTAACTTAGTTTTTCCCCTCAGTGACTACGTAACTAACAATAGATGCTAAAATCTACCCTTGCGATACATATATAATCAACATAAACATCCAACAAATGAAATCACATAACATACCTTGAGGTTTTTGACGGAAAAACCTTAGGATAAAGTATTTTATTAATACTTACTAGCACTTAAAAATAATATCCACTAACTCAAGTAAGCATATAAGACCAAACCATACCTATAAATTTTGGGAACTACTTAACAAATTATAAGATAATATTGCGACGACAAAACAACTAGTAATTTTATTTAATGACCATATTAACATTAAATAATTAAATAAATTAGAAAGAATTCTATTATTTATTGTACACAATTAAATCTATACAAACAATTCACCATTACTTACTAGTAAAATAAAGTAATTTAATTACTAGATAATGAATTTTTGAATTTACTCCACCTTAACAATTTATAAATTTACCAATCATCAAGAAATGCAAAATAATCATACTTAAAATAATTAATCTCTAATTAATATTACTTTCTCTCTCTCTCTCTCTCTCTCTCTCACACCCGGTCTCTCGGCCTTCCCAACATACACACACTCAAAACATTCATACTCACTTCCCAAAATACTCTACACCTTCTCCCATGTTCATTTAATTAAAACACTACTCACACTAATTATTCTCTTTCTCAACACTCCACACTCAACAATTTTCACTTATCACATACACACACACACCACTCGGCATACACACACACACCTGCACACACACACACACACACACACACACCAATACAAGCTCACACTACAACCTTTCTCCTTTTCCACCTTTCTCTTTTCTTCCTTCTCCCTCTTTCTAACTCTCTCCCTCTCGGCCTCTCACCCTTCCACCTTAACAACTCACAAAAAAATCCATAGCCAACACCACATCACACTAGTTAATCCTCTAAATCACAAAGTTATTAACATGCAAAATAAATCCAATTAGATTACATACTATACTTTATAAATAAATTACATGCAACTCAAAATTAATACATCCAAGTCTTTATTCACAACAAAAATCAAGAACCCATTACTAAATGAGTCCAAAACATAAGATAAAATCAAAACCTTTTACATGCATCAATATATCCACCACTAACCACCTTATTAAACTCAAAAATTCTTACTCTTCACTTTAACATCACATAATCACAATAAAGCTTTACATGCAATAGTTTTTATAAGCTAATTTCACTAGATATAGATATAAAAGCAACATGCAATGATTTATATACACTAAATATTCAAGATCCATCAAAGGAAAGGTTGCATGTAAGAATCCATGACTCTCGGCTCCTTGTTAGTCATTGCCGGAGTCTAGTTCTTCTCCGGTGAGTCCAAATTAGAGGATCTCATCAAGAAAGAACTACTTCTCATACCAAAAGGCCTTGCATGCAACTAAAAGTACTAAATCTCATCTTACTCACAAAACAAATCATCAAAATATAAGGATATGGATATATATATATATACACTTACTAAGGTGAAGTGTATAAGAGAGAACTTGATTTTGTGATGGGGTTTGAGAAAAGAAGAAAGAAGAATGGGGGATGGGGTTCGGGAAAATAGGAAATGGGGGAGGAGAGGAGTGAGCCGAGAGAGATGAGAGAAGAGAGAAATGAGTGGGCTTGGAAAAATAAAAGTGGCACAAAGAAATGGGCTTAAATAGGAGGTGTATAGTGGGTAATTAGGTAATGACTAAAATAGCCTTCCCTCATAACTCAATCAAAAGTTAGTTGGGGCTAGTAGGGTAATTCCATAATTAGAAGTAAAGTACATTTCTAAATAAGAAATCATTTTGCTAGTTGGTACAATTAAATACAATTAAATATTTATGAAATCTCTACTAGTAAAATAATTGAATGTAATCCACATGTAGAAAATTAAATATGCAAGCATCACTAATATTAAATAAATAAAACTAATAATTTCAAAGATTGTTAAAATACAAATTAAAGAAACACTTTTATCTAAATAAACACAATTAATATACAATTTGTATATAAGTCACATTGTCACCACTCTAATATTAAGATTATTAGAAATAAAAATCTCGAATACTAGAACTGGCAAAATAATATTTACAAAATTTAAAACGAATTATTCTAATATAAGAAATCTATTAAACCATTATCACACACATAAAAAATATATAGTAGTTAATAAAATAAAAATTTAGTCACATTCACCCAATAAAATATTTTATAAACCAAAATTTGTAAGACGTTACATCCTTCCCCCCTTAAAAGGATTCTGTCCCCAGAATCTATTACGTAAATAACTGAGGGTACTTTTCTAACATCTCACTTTCTAATTCCCAGGTTGATTCTTCAACCCTAGGGTTCCTCCACAATACTTTAACTAATACAACTGATTTATTTCTAAGTACTTTCTCACTACGATCTAATATTTGGATCGGCTGCTCTACATACGACAAGTCAGCTTGGATTTCTATCGGTTCATACTCAATCACATGCTTCGAGTCAGGATTGTACTTTTTGAGCATTGAGACATGGAATACATTATGAATGTGCTGCATATGCGGGGGTAAAGCTAACTCGTATGCAACTCTTCCGACACGCTTCAATATTTCAAATGGACCAATAAATCTTGGATTGAGTTTTCCTTTCTTTCCAAATCTTGTTACGCCTTTCCACGGGGACACTTTGAGTAATACTGGTTCACCGACTTCAAAATCAACATTCTTCCTTGCTGGATCTGCATATTTCCTTTGTCTATCCTGAGCGGCTAACAATCTTTTCTGAATGAGCTCCACAGTTTCTTTCATTTGTTGCACCAATTCTGGTCCCAATATCCGACGCTCTCCAACTTCGTCCCAACATACTGGGGATCGACATTTTCTTCCGTATAAAGCTTCGTAAGGAGGCATTCCAATGCTGACATGATAACTATTGTTGTACGAGAATTCTACTAGGGGCAAATGTTCATCCCAGTTGCCTTTAAAGTCTAAGGCACACACTCTTAACATATCTTCAATAGTCTGAATGGTTCTCTCGCTTTGTCCGTCGGTCTGCGGGTGATAAGCTGTGCTCATCTTAAGTTGAGTTCCTAGACGTTCCTGAAACTGTCGCCAAAATCTTGAATTAAATCTGGGATCTCTGTCTGACACGATAGACACGGGAACTCCATGGCGTACAACTATCTCTTTCAAGTACATGTGAACTAACTTATCCATCGAAAATCTCTCATTGATTGGCAAAAAGTGAGCTGATTTTGTTAATCGATCCACGATAACCCAAATAGCGTCGTGATTTGACTTAGTCCTCGGTAGTCCTACAATGAAATCCATCGCGATGTGCTCCCATTTCCACTCGGGAATCTCTAAGGGTTGTAGTAATCCGCTAGGTCTCTGGTGTTCCGCTTTAACCTTTTGGCACACATAACACTTGCTAACCCATTCTGCAATTTCTCGTTTCATATCAGGCCACCAAAAATTTTCCTTTAAGTCACGGTACATCTTGGTGCTTCCAGGGTGAATCGAATACCTTGAATTATGAGCATCATGTAGTATTTCACCTTTAAGTTCTTTCACATTGGGTATCCAGATCCTTGAAGAAAATCTCAAGATTCCTTTGTCGTCCTTCTGGGTGCATATTTCTTCACCAGTTAAATTGTTGACTTCATGGTTCATAATCTCCTCTTGACATTTTCTTATCTTTTCTAACAATTCTGGTTGAAACGTCATGATATGTATCTTCTCTTCAGTGGATTCTCGAGCATAGACTTTCAATTCCAACTTTTTGAATTCTCTGGACAATTCCTTGGTCATCGTCAGCATGTTTAATCTCTCTTTCCGACTTAGTGCATCTGCCACTACGTTCGCCTTACCGGGGTGATAACTAATAACACAATCGTAGTCCTTGATCAATTCTAACCACCTTCTTTGTCTCATGTTCAATTCCTTCTGGGTAAAGATATACTTTAAGCTCTTGTGGTCTGTGAAAATTTCACACTTTTCTCCATACAGATAATGTCTCCAAATCTTCAAAGCAAATACTATAGCGGCTAACTCCAAATCATGTGTGGGATATCTTTGTTCATGAGCCTTAAGTTGTCTTGACGCATACGCAATCACCTTATCATGTTGCATTAACACACAACCTAATCCTTTATGTGACGCGTCGCTGAAAATCACAAAGTCTCCTTTATTGTCTGGCAATGTTAAAACTGGCGCGGTTACTAATCTTTTCTTTAATTCTTGGAAACTTTCCTCACACTTACTCGTCCATTCAAATTTCTCATTCTTTCGGGTCAACTTGGTCAATGGTCCTGCAATCCTGGAAAAATCTTTAACAAATCTTCTATAATATCCAGCTAATCCTAAGAAACTTCTCACTTCTGTTGGTGTCCTCGGTCGTTCCCAATTCATCACAGCTTCAACTTTGGCAGGGTCAACTCGGATTCCGTTACTACCAACAATATGTCCAAGAAACTGTACCTCCTTCAGCCAAAATTCGCACTTGGAATATTTCGCGTACAACTTTTCTTTCCTTAGGGTTTCTAGGGCTATCTTCAGGTGTTCGACATGTTCTTCTTCGGTTTTGGAGTAAATCAGTATGTCATCAATAAAAATTATCACAAACTTATCCAGATACTGTTTGAATACTCTGTTCATTAGATCCATGAAAGCTGCGGGTGCATTTGTTAATCCAAAAGCCATCACTAAAAATTCGTAGTGTCCATACCTTGTTCGGAACGCTGTCTTTGGTATGTCTTCCGGTTTGATCTTGAGCTGATGATATCCTGAACGTAAATCAATCTTAGAGAAACATGTTGCTCCCTTGAGCTGATCGAACAAGTCATCTATCCTTGGTAATGGATACTTATTCTTGGTCGTTACTTTGTTTAATTCTCGATAATCGATGCATAGCCTCATACTTCCGTCTTTCTTCTTCACGAACAAAACTGGCGCTCCCCAAGGTGAAGTGATGGGCCTTATAATTCCCTTATCCAATAACTCTTGCAATTGAGTTGCCAATTCTTTCATTTCTGCCGGTGCCATCCTATATGGAACTTTGGAAACAGGTTCCGTGCCTGGTGCTAACTCGATTGTGAACTCAATTTGTCGATCGGGAGGTAATCCTGGAAGTTCGTCCGGAAATACATCTGGAAATTCGTTGACTACGGAAATCTCTTCTATCTTGGGAGCTTCCTTACTTTTATCTTCAACATACGCTAAATATGCTTTACAGCCTTGTCTTAACATCCTTTTTGCTTGCATAATCGTAAGAAATGTCTTTATTTGCTTTTGGCCCTTCCATACGATTTTTCTACCTTCTGGAGATTTTAGAATGACCTTCTTGCCCTTACAGTCGATTTGCGCACTATTCTCTGCCAACCAATCCATTCCTAGGATAACGTCGAATTCTCCTAATTGAAAGGGTATCAAGGAGATAGGGAAATGACATCCGGATATCTCTATCACGCACTGTGGACAAATTTGATCTGCTAAAACTCGATCCTGATTTGCTAACATGATACTAATAGCTTCATGTAAATTCCTAACTTCGCATCCCAATTTAGCAATAAAATCCTTAGAGATAAACGATCTAGTAGCGCCTGAATCAATTAACACTTTAGCTGTAACGGTATTGACAAGAAGTATACCTGCTACCACATCGGAGCTTTGTATGGCATCTTTCATGTTCATGTTGAAGGTTCTGGCTGGTGCTGAGCATGCTGGAATTTGATAGGGCAACATCTGCTGAGTAGGTGCCTGGGGAACTAGAGCTGGATAGATAGGTACCTGATTCATCTGGTTCGGATCACTCGGTATAGGTGCTGCAGTCAACCTCATTAAGTTATTGTTCTTCACCGGTGTTTTGCATTCTTTGGAAATGTGTCCAATCTTTCCGCACTTGTAGCATGTCACATTTTGCTTCGTTCCTCCACACTCATTTGCGTAATGGCCCTTGGTTTGACATTTGTAGCAAACGATATCTGCCTTATTGCATGTACCCGTGTGTTTCTTTAAGCAAGACTTGCATTCTGGAATAGATAATTGTGAGGGTCTTTGTTGGTTCTGACTTGAGGGCTTATTTCCATGGTTCCGGTTTGCTGTTTCATTTTTCTGAAAATTCCTTCCTTTACCAGTAGTATGAAATCCTGGCTTCTTCACAAATCTATTTACTGGCTTTCCTTGACTTGATCCTTCTTCCGGAAATCCAAACTTTCTCTTTTTGTTGTTCTTTTCTTTCTGATTCTGCTCGCTTTCTCCTTCTACTATCTTCGCCAACTGAAGTACTTCCGCATAAGTGGTAAACTGGAACATTGCCACCCTACTCCTAATCCACGACTTTAGTCCTTGCTGGAATCTTTTTCCTTTCTTCTCTTCCGTATCCACGTACTCCGGTACAAATCTTGACAATTCGGTGAATTTCTTCTCATACTCTGAAACACTTAACTCGTTTTGCTTCAACTCGAAAAATCTTAGCTCCATCTGTGTCTGCATGTATTTCGGAAAGTACTGATCCAGGAACAACTTCTTAAACCTCTCCCAGGGAATCACTTCTGTAGTTTCTAAAGTTCTTACTGACTCCCACCAATAGTTCGCTTCTCCTTTTAAGAAATAGCTAGCGTAATTGGTCTTATGATTTTCTCCTACCGCTACTAAGGCAAAGGCTTTTTCGATCTCTTTCAACCAACTTTGAGCTTCTACCGGGTCTAAAGTTCCTTTGAACTCTGGCGGCTTAACAGCCTGAAAGGATTTGAAGGAAACAGTGTTCTGGACAGGTTGTGGCTGTAACTGTTGTAATTGTTGTTGTTGCTGTTGTAGTATTTGCTGTTGTTGAACTAGAGTGGTAGTTTGCTGACGCAAAAGTTCAATGAGTTGTGTCATATTTAAATTAGCTTCGGGTGGGTTTTCTGGGTTAGGATTTGGATTTTCAGGGTGTATAGGTTCTGGAGTTGGATCTCTTGGGTTGTCCATGGTTTCAGTTGGAGTCGCATTCTTGGGCTTTCGACCTGGTCTTTTCTTTGGCGGCATTCTACTGAAGTGAAAACACAAGAGTTATACAGGTTCATAGTTTTGGACAATATAGCAAGGTATATGTAGGGTGCAGAAATAGTTATAACAGTTCTATATCCATGTAGTTAAAAATGTACAAGTTATGTTGATATGAAGCAGTGGTATATGGCAATATTTCTATGCCTAAAGGAACATGGTTATAATCAGGGTAAGTAACGTAAGAAGTAAACTGGTCAACAATATCAAATAAAATACTGAATAGAATACGAATAAACGGATATCAAATCCGTTCACCACAAACAAGGTCTAAGTACGATCCAGGGAATAGAGTTATAAAGTACAACTGGTAAAAACAACAAAGCATAAATAACTGCACTGATCCAGGAGTAAGATAACACATCCTGCTATATGCTATCCTACTAATCAATGCCCTAGCATATCAACCATCTATCTTCATCTCGTCAACAACGCGCTGCAACTCGTCTACCAACATCTGCACGAACATCCGTACCTGGGTGGTCTTCGCACTGCCCACTGGTGGAAAAGTATCTAACTGCTGCTGGCCCATCCTAATAAGGCTACGGAGCCTATCTGCAAGGTGTGAGGCTGGAGAGGATGTGGGTGTACTATCGAACATAGAATCGATCCGGGAGCTTAGTGTCTGAGTCTGACTCTCTAAACTATGGCACTCTCGGAGCAAAGATGCATACACAGAATAAGGGACTGTATCAGGAGCACCAGGGAATACTGTAGATGTCGAGCCTAAATGCATAGCCGGCTGAGGTTCTGGAACTGAGTAGGTATCCTCGGAGTCAGATATCTCCATGTCGGTATCCGGGGGTATAGGCTGAGAGTCGGAGTGACTGCTGTCTGAGCTGGGACTATGTGGGGGTGTCTGTGGACGCTGCTGTCAAGGAAAATATACATATATACCAGAATATAAGCGGACTAGAATAAGTGCAAATAAACTTAAGGGAAACAATTCTAAGCTAAAGTTGTGCTATCATCTTATCTTAAGCATGGGTTACTCCTCCTAATTTTCTACTTAATAGTTGAATCTGTCTTATATCCTTATTCTCTATTACTATTCTTACTATCTTAATCCTATATTATTTCAGTGACTTGAACCTGATGCTCTGATACCAACCTGGTCAAACTGTCTCCTAAATGCGGCTCCTGAACCACCTGTCCTCTTACGGGCAGTCTGCATAGTTCTCACCATACTTGCTAACTGTAAAGGGTTAGATAATAACAAAAGAGTGAGCTACAAAGCTCAGCAAGTGTATAATAAAAGCCAACAACTTCAAACAGAATAAATGAATCAAGGCATCTGATGTAGAACAGGGTTTCATAACGAAAGTCAATAGCAGGGTTTCTTAACAAGAATCGATAACAGGGTTTCATAACAAGAATCAATAACAGGGTTTCATAACAAGAATCAATAACAGGGTTTCATAACAAGAATCAATAACAGGGTTTCATAACAAGAATCAATAACTAAGTGGATTGGAATTAGAGCCACACGCTACGAGCTAAGCTAGGTGATCAGCCAACGCATTAGCTCCGGGTCACATATTTAATGTGACTCCAAACACACACTGGATCCATAGGCAACATATTGACCTTAAATAATTCATAAATCAGACCGGCGTAACGGTCAAAATCAAATCTCCAATTCCAGGGTTGAATAAAATTTCAGATTAATCACAATGACTAGGGGTGTCAAGATTTCAATTATAAATCAAGTCTATATGAACGACTTGTTTCAGTGTTACAAATTTCAATTCACGATAACGCTTGAGGGATTCAAATGATAATGAAAAAAATAGAAAGGTCATGCTATAGGGTCAAGCAAAGGTATTAGACAATAATCAAGCTATAAATAAGCATGGCAATAAATGGGTATGAGGCAAAGCAGGATAGGTATATAAAAAAAAACAGTATAGTTGCAAGATGGAACATTATGTTCAAAGGTATTATATGAAAAGAAAGAATACTGGTTAAAGAAAACATTCACATCATAAATTAAGAGAAGCGGCCACTTGAACGATAAGTGGAGGGAATAGACACTTGCCTTATCAAGGAGACAACTAGGGTTCTTCTTTTCCTATCTGAGCTAGCTCCTTTCCGGGTCGCCTACTTGGACCTATAAAAAGAATTTAGCTTCACTTAGCACCTTAACTTAGTTTTTCCCCTCAGTGACTACGTAACTAACAATAGATGCTAAAATCTACCCTTGCGATACATATATAATCAACATAAACATCCAACAAATGAAATCACATAACATACCTTGAGGTTTTTGACGGAAAAACCTTAGGATAAAGTATTTTATTAATACTTACTAGCACTTAAAAATAATATCCACTAACTCAAGTAAGCATATAAGACCAAACCATACCTATAAATTTTGGGAACTACTTAACAAATTATAAGATAATATTGCGACGACAAAACAACTAGTAATTTTATTTAATGACCATATTAACATTAAATAATTAAATAAATTAGAAAGAATTCTATTATTTATTGTACACAATTAAATCTATACAAACAATTCACCATTACTTACTAGTAAAATAAAGTAATTTAATTACTAGATAATGAATTTTTGAATTTACTCCACCTTAACAATTTATAAATTTACCAATCATCAAGAAATGCAAAATAATCATACTTAAAATAATTAATCTCTAATTAATATTACTTTCTCTCTCTCTCTCTCTCTCTCTCTCTCTCTCTCTCTCTCTCTCTCTCTCTCTCTCTCTCTCTCTCTCTCTCTCTCTCTCTCTCTCTCTCTCTCACCTGGTCTCTCGGCCTTCCCAACATACACACACTCAAAACATTCATACTCACTTCCCAAAATACTCTACACCTTCTCCCATGTTCATTTAATTAAAACACTACTCACACTAATTATTCTCTTTCTCAACACTCCACACTCAACAATTTTCACTTATCACATACACACACACACCACTCGGCATACACACACACACCTGCACACACACACACACACACACACCAATACAAGCTCACACTATAACCTTTCTCCTTTTCCACCTTTCTCTTTTCTTCCTTCTCCCTCTTTCTAACTCTCTCCCTCTCGGCCTCTCACCCTTCCACCTTAACAACTCACAAAAAAATCCATAGCCAACACCACATCACACTAGTTAATCCTCTAAATCACAAAGTTATTAACATGCAAAATAAATCCAATTAGATTACATACTATACTTTATAAATAAATTACATGCAACTCAAAATTAATACATCCAAGTCTTTATTCACAACAAAAATCAAGAACCCATTACTAAATGAGTCCAAAACATAAGATAAAATCAAAACCTTTTACATGCATCAATATATCCACCACTAACCACCTTATTAAACTCAAAAATTCTTACTCTTCACTTTAACATCACATAATCACAATAAAGCTTTACATGCAATAGTTTTTATAAGCTAATTTCACTAGATATAGATATAAAAGCAACATGCAATGATTTATATACACTAAATATTCAAGATCCATCAAAGGAAAGGTTGCATGTAAGAATCCATGACTCTCGGCTCCTTGTTAGTCATTGCCGGAGTCTAGTTCTTCTCCGGTGAGTCCAAATTAGAGGATCTCATCAAGAAAGAACTACTTCTCATACCAAAAGGCCTTGCATGCAACTAAAAGTACTAAATCTCATCTTACTCACAAAACAAATCATCAAAATATAAGGATATGGATATATATATATACACTTACTAAGGTGAAGTGTATAAGAGAGAACTTGATTTTGTGATGGGGTTTGAGAAAAGAAGAAAGAAGAATGGGGGATGGGGTTCGGGAAAATAGGAAATGGGGGAGGAGAGGAGTGAGCCGAGAGAGATGAGAGAAGAGAGAAATGAGTGGGCTTGGAAAAATAAAAGTGGCACAAAGAAATGGGCTTAAATAGGAGGTGTATAGTGGGTAATTAGGTAATGACTAAAATAGCCTTCCCTCATAACTCAATCAAAAGTTAGTTGGGGCTAGTAGGGTAATTCCATAATTAGAAGTAAAGTACATTTCTAAATAAGAAATCATTTTGCTAGTTGGTACAATTAAATACAATTAAATATTTATGAAATCTCTACTAGTAAAATAATTGAATGTAATCCACATGTAGAAAATTAAATATGCAAGCATCACTAATATTAAATAAATAAAACTAATAATTTCAAAGATTGTTAAAATACAAATTAAAGAAACACTTTTATCTAAATAAACACAATTAATATACAATTTGTATATAAGTCACATTGTCACCACTCTAATATTAAGATTATTAGAAATAAAAATCTCGAATACTAGAACTGGCAAAATAATATTTACAAAATTTAAAACGAATTATTCTAATATAAGAAATCTATTAAACCATTATCACACACATAAAAAATATATAGTAGTTAATAAAATAAAAATTTAGTCACATTCACCCAATAAAATATTTTATAAACCAAAATTTGTAAGACGTTACAGAAAACATCATTTAGAGGGTCAAAAAGAGTAAATACAGTTCTGGTCAGAATTGAGTACATGCTCTAAGATGATTTGATTCTTGATTTTTCACGTTGTGGTAAGTTTCTGATTGATTTATCTAGTATTTTCGAAACTATGTGTTGCGTGTGTGTTTTGATTATATAAACTTGGGCTTAGTGATGATATATTTTGAAGTGATATGTATTATTTGATATGTGTTATGTGTAAGCAATAGTTTTGGGATTCTGATTTGTGCCATGGTTTGTGAAAATATCGAATAAGAATAAGGACCGAGTCACCGGGTTATAGTGACAGTTTTCTGAAAATTTAGGACCGTTATCACCGGGTTGTAGTGATCGTGGCATAAATTGTGGGTTTCAAGTTATTGTTGTTATGTGGTATCGAATCTATCGAATAAGAATAAGAATATGTGTATTGAAAGTAATTTGTTTCGTATATCGTATCGTATTGAATATTGTATTGTACTATGTCTATACATGTTATTTGCCCAACTAGTTGGATCGATTGGTTTCTTGCTGGGCTGTATGGCTCATTCCTTACATTTGCAGGTTCGGTGTACGATCGAATTGGATAGCATTGGAGTTCGAGGATCTTAGGTTTGGAGTAGTTTGACTTTTGTCTTTGTTAGTTGCGCTTTTGTATTAGAAACTTTTGTAATTGAATTTTTGTCACGCTTCCGTCTATCATTGTCATTGTATAGTACTTTATTTAAGTTTTGTATTTAGAATTAATAGTCCGAAAAGTCGGGCTGTTACAGTTGGTATCAAGAGCAGGCTATCCTTCGGAGTGTGTTAGGTATGGGACTAATACATTCTCTAGGGTGCGATCTTGTGGACTATAGTTTAAGTTTGACTTGTAGGAGATTAGTGGGTAGACGTGTCATGTGATAAGATTGTGAATTTGGGGACCAAATTATTTTTAAGGAGGGTAGTATGTAATATCCCGTAATTTTTAGGATAATAATAATAATAGAAAAAAGGATTAAAATTTGATAAAGAATAGGATTTAATGATTAAATTAGACTAATGGGCCTAAAGTTTGGATCAGATTTGAACACGGGTAAGTAGTAGGTTTGGAATTAGGGTTCCGAGTCTTTATATAAACATCATATTATCTTTCTTCGTTTTTATTGTCAAAATTCGCTGGTCTCTTCCATACAAAAATCAGCTGTCTTGTAAAATTCGTAGATAATTCATCGTAAGTCGGAATTTGATGATTCTGGACTTTTCGGAAAGCTCTTTTAATTTTCTACGACTTTCGTCCTTTGAGTTTTTCATGAAAACATCATTTAGAGGGTCAAAAAGAGTAAATACAGTTCTGGTCAGAATTGAGTACGTGCTCTAAGATGATTTGATTCTTGATTTTTCACGTTGTGGTAAGTTTCTGATTGATTTATCTAGTATTTTCGAAACTATGTGTTGCGTGTGTGTTTTGATTATATAAACTTGGGCTTAGTGATGATATATTTTGAAGTGATATGTATTATTTGATATGTGTTATGTGTAAGCAATAGTTTTGGGATTCTGATTTGTGCCATGGTTTGTGAAAATATCGAATAAGAATAAGGACTGAGTCACCGGGTTATAGTGACAGTTTTCTGAAAATTTAGGACCGTTATCACCGGGTTGTAGTGATCGTGGCATAAATTGTGGGTTTCAAGTTATTGTTGTTATGTGGTATCGAATCTATCGAATAAGAATAAGAATATGTGTATTGAAAGTAATTTGTTTCGTATATCGTATCGTATTGAATATTGTATTGTACTATGTCTATACATGTTATTTGCCCAACTAGTTGGATCGATTGGTTTCTTGCTGGGCTGTATGGCTCATTCCTTACATTTTCAGGTTGCCGTTAGAACGAGTGGATGTGCTTTCGAGTTCGAGGATCTTAGGTTTGGAGTAGTTTGACTTTTGTCTTTGTTAGTTGCGCTTTTGTATTAGAAACTTTTGTAATTGAATTTTTGTCACGCTTCTGTCTGTCATTGTCATTGTATAGTACTTTATTTAAGTTTTGTATTTAGAATTAATAGTCCGAAAAGTCGGGCTGTTATATATATAATGATAATTAATTGGGTGGACAACTCGTATTTATGATAATTTACAGTTATAAATGATATTAAAAAATTATAATATGTTGTTTAATTAGAAATGTAATAAACTATATATATAATTCATATTTAGGTTTGAATACGATCATGAATCATATTCGGGGTTTGAATACGATCATGAATCATATCCGAGTAGATCATTTTATTAAGAATAATATGAGACTTAATCTAAGCGTGTATATGAGTGCTCATATCCGGGAACATATTTTATCCAGATTTAATTTTTCCACCCGATTTAGATCGTTTATGAAACGAATCTGAGACGTGTATTATATTTTTTCGAGCCGGATATAAACCGAGATATCGGATAGTCCAGATCAATTTGCAGCCCTAGAGAAGAGGATAAAATGTGATTTATCTAATAAGATTTTTAAATAAAACTCAATATAAAGTATAATGGAATGGTTATGGTATGAGCTTGATTAGAGAAGGTTAGTGGTTCGATTCCCAACACTTACATAATTTCATCTGCTCTTTGCATAAATATAAAAGTTGTGGTGCTTTTGTAATTTGTTAACATATAGGGGAAACACGTAAATTCAAAAGTATTAAAATGACATATATCAATCATTTAAATTGGCAAAAGAGAATTGTATATTATGCTGATAAAATTATTTTTTTTGTAATTATAAGATGTGCAATATTTTAGAAAAAAAATAAATTAATATTTATTTACTCAAAAAAAAAAGAAAAGAAAAGATGGGAGTAGATGTGGTTTATCTAATAAGAGTTTGTAAGTAAGATCAAAACTGTTAGGTCCTGATATGTTTGTAGAAGGGGGGGGGGGTTGAATACAAACTATACTGTTTTCTCGAATTTGTTCGGTTCGTGAAATAATAATTCAAGAACAAATTTAAGCGGAATAAAATGAAACAAAATTCAAGTTAAATATAACTGATATTAAACTTGAAAGGTGTTACAAATACAGTACATATTATAGGGAATGCTTATCAAACTAATTAAAACAAATTATAATAAATTCAACATGAATTTATCTATATTTGTAATAAAAAGATCGAATACTAAAAAGTAGTTCGAGATAATTTTTAGGGATAATGATCTGCTAGATAGTCACACAACAACAAGTAACTAACTTCTAGTGGTTTAGATTTGACAATACAATATAGAAATTAATTCACTTGAATTAATGGAGCTCGGCAGTTGGTATTCTTAAAGACAGTGAAGATGTGATATTTTGTTTCTGTCTTCAACTTATGTGTTATGCTTCTGTCTTCTTTTCTTTTAGTGCGCAAAATTGACTTGCAATAGAAATACTATCGGCAAGACAAACAATTGAACTGGAAAGACAATCGGCAAGACTGTCAATTGAACTGAAAAGACAATCGGCAAGACTATCAATTGAACTGGAAAGACAATCGGCAAGACTGTCAATTGAACTGGAAAGACAATCGGCAAGACTGTCAATTGAACTGGAAAGACAATCGGCAAGACTCTCTTTTGACTTAGAAAGACAATTGGCAAGACTGACCAGGATAGTCTTTCCAGTGTATTTTGTAAGTCTTTCCAGTATTATATTAATTCTAATTTAATTAACCTTTTAATTAATTTAAGGAATAAATTAATTCTGAATGAATTAATTTATTGAATAAATTAATTAACTGATTTAATTAATTAAAAGAGAATTAATACAATTTCTTGATAGCCGAATCATTCCTTGAACCACTAAAATTAATGACGAACTTCCACTGTATGATGTTGAAACTCAATGTACTGTCTAGTTCATGAGTGACTAACTGCAATATCTGTTCTTCATCTTTTGACTTTAAGCTGTGATTCATTTTCTTTTCCCTTTATCAAACACTATAACCTGTACACTTCCTGTCACACTGTTGAAATCTCTATCACTTTAATAGATCCACTTTCTTGAATACTTCACCGAGGCTTGATCAAATTACTGAACTTCTTCCAGTGTAGAATTACTCCAAGTCAGTAGATGACATTAAATCTTCATTCACTTGACTGATAATACCCTCTGAGATTCTTGTGATCGCTTATCTAATATTTACTTATTATATTCTTGTTTAAGTTGAGTCGAATCCTCGATGTTTACAAATAGGCTAATGCACATGCCTTTCAATCTCCCCCTATTTGTTTGTTAGAGAATAACAACCAAATACCTAGAGGATAACACAACTAAAACCAAGAAAAAGATGAGACTCTTAAGACTAAGTAAATAATAGAAAGTTCTGGATCAAATATGACATTTCCAGATTCCACCAGTAAAGATAAATACAAGACATATGTTCTTTTAGACTGAACATATGATAACATTGATCCTGTCTTGATTTACCCAAGCTTCCTTTACTACCCTGAAACTCCTCATTTTCATCGTATATCTTTTTCAACTCCCTCTTCCTAGCTTCTCCCCCTTAGTTGTGGAATTCTCTACAGATTTAACCTTTTTAGTCTCTGAAGCCCGTAGGAGTTGAGATTGTTGATGGAGTTGATCTTGGAGAATAAATTTGTCTTCAAGTTTTCTTTGAGCAGTCCCAGCTGATTGTTGACAGAGGTGGAAGAGGAAGACCGTTCAACCACTTTTGCTTGCAAAAGTTCTTTATCAGCCTGGGTTTGTTCCTATAGATCAGCTATTTGAGCTAACTACATTGCAGTGTATGTGTTTGTGTGTGCACTCACTTGAATTTCTCTTCTAAGTGTATCACTCATCTCACGTGCATGTGTTTCACTCAGTGTTTGACTTGCATCACTCAACATTAGCTGTCTGTTTGCTCCTTCTTGATCAGTACCTGCATTGAAAATCACCCTAGCCTCTTCAAGAGAGGTCAATGGTGGTGCAATGGGAGTTCGCAAATCCCGATCCTCAACCATGTCTATCAAATCATTTGGATTTGAACTCTGAATTGCTTCAGTGATAGACTGACCAAGTTGCCTTCCTCTTTCTTCAGATAAATCTGCGAGTGGAAAATCCCTTAGGGGAGCCAGAGATGTTCCCTCTGGGAGGGGAGAAAATGATTCTATTAAAGGTGGAAAGAATCAGATTTTCCCTCTGATGCATGTGAAGGCACTTCTACCGTAACAATAGTAGGCACTATAACCAGTTGCAGGTGCTCTGCTCTCACTGTGTCCTGATTTTCATCTAATGGTATTGTCTTCTCGCATTTTGAGTAATGAGAGTCTGCTTGACTCAGTACAAAGTGACATGGCCCTATGGCGAAGTTCAATAGATTCATCCTATTGAGAGGATGTCTCTAGAGTCTGTTCATTGGCCATTTCAAAGTCCATATCCTATTGGGAGGATACA
The DNA here is from genome assembly GCA_030848705.1 of Heracleum sosnowskyi. NCBI lineage: Eukaryota > Viridiplantae > Streptophyta > Magnoliopsida > Apiales > Apiaceae > Heracleum > Heracleum sosnowskyi. The sequence continues at coordinate 38,325,731 of CM061243.1, read as the reverse complement.
GATGGGCTTACAGATGCCTCAGTATAAGTTCAATTATTCTTTAGAGGAAGCAGAGCTGTGGGATCACTCACTGTTTCAAACATACTACTTCTTTGTCTAAAAGTTAATTGTTGTACAGGCTGAGAGGTCAAGAAAGTTGTAGACTCATTGTTTGGCTCTAAGACCTGGGATAGAGATTGTGGATCTACAATCCCTTGGTCAGCCCTAACAACCACTTGGGTTCAGCAACAATAAAAGAAGTAGATTGAGAGATAAGAAGTAATACATGTAATGGATTTGGCACAGAAGTTCCAGCTAAGCAAGAGCTAGAGCAGAAATAATATATATAATATAATAACAAAAACTAAAACAAATAGAAAATAAAAGATAATAAATAATAAAAATAAAAATAAAAATAAAATAAAATAATATATACAAAAACTATCAGTAGAAAACTAAAGAAAGAAAAAGAAGTAAAATGCAGAAAATAATTTACATGAACTGTACAAGAATATTCGAATATTTTAAAATAATTTTTTTTAATAAAAATAGATTTCTCTAAAGTTTTAACTTGTAAAATTTGAGAAAAATATTTTTAGAGAAAATAATTTATCTTAACTTACTCAAACTAAGAAGCTTAATAATTAGACAAGACATGTCACTAATATACAATCAACATACACATGAGAAAATGAGATGATAAAATAAATTTACAAGTGATTTAAAAATATATACAACAAATGAACACTTGTAAATTTAATCAAGAACAAACATAAAAAATAAACAGAGTTAATCACTATAACTATTTAACATACCCAATTTACCAACTAACCTGGTAAATGTGGATTCATCAAGAGATTCAGTGAAAATATCTGTTGTTTGTTCCTCTGTGGGTACAAAGTGCAACTCCACAGTACCATTCATGACACGCTCTCAGATAAAATGATACCTGATGTCAATGTGCTTTGTCCTCGAGTGCTGAACATAGTTGTTGGAGATTGCTATGACACTTGTATTGTCACACAGAATTGGAATTTTGTTCAATACAAAACCATAATTTCGTAGTTGATTCCTTATCCATAAGATCTGAGCACAACAGCTTCCAGCAACAATATATTCAGCTTCTGTTGTAGAATTGGAAACTGTTTGTTGTTTCTTGCTGTACCAGGAAACCAATATGCTACCTAGGAATTGACAACTCCCGGAGGTGCTTTTCCTATCAACAACACTACCTACATAATCTGAATCTGTATATCCAACAAGGTTAAAACCAGATTCTTTAGGGTACCAGATACCTAGATTAGGTGTACCCTTAAGATATCTCAAGATTCTTTTTACAACAACGAGATGTAAATCTCTAGGATCCGCTTGGAACCTTGCACATAAGCATGTAGCATACATAATATCAGGTCTACTTGCATTAAGATATAGTAATTAGCCAATCATACCTTTGTAGCTTGTAACATCTACCTTGATAGAATTTTCACAAGCTCCAAGCTTGACAGCTGTAGATGATGGAGTTCTTGCTGATGTTGAATCCTCCATGTGATATTTCTTGAGGAGTTCTTTGAGATACTTGGATTGACAAATAAATAAACCATCTAATCTTTGATTTACTTGTAATCCAAGAAAGAATTTCATCTCACTCATTAGACTCATTTCAAACTTACTCTGCATTAGCTTAGCAAATCTCTTACAGAGATTATCATTAGTAGACCCAAATATGATGTCATCCACATAGACTTGAACTAATATCATATCATTTTATGCTTTTTATAAAAGAGAGTTTTGTCTATGACACCTCTAACAAAACCATTTTCAAGTAGAAAATCAGAAAGAGTGTCATACCATTTTCTCGGGGCTTGTTTGAGACCATAGATAGCCTTGAACAGGAAGTAGACAAAGTCCAACAAATCTTGATTTCAAAGCCAGAGGTTGTTCTACATATAACTCTTCATCTAGCTCACCATTCAGGAATGCACTCTTAACATCCATTTGATATACTTTAAAATTTGAGTATGCTTTAAATGCTAAGAACATCCCGATGGCCTCAAGCCTTGCCACTGGTGCATAGTTTTCATCATAATCAATGCCTTCAGCTTGTGAATACCCTTGAGCAACCAGTCTTGCTTTGTTTCTTGTTACTATGCCATCTTCATCTAATTTGTTTCTGAATACCCACCGAGTACCGACTACTTTCTTGTTCTTTGGTCTAGGTACTAGCTTCCAAACTTGTTGTTTTTCAAATTGATTGAGTTCATCTTGCACTGCAATCACCCAATCAGGATCAGCCAGTGTTTCCTCAATCTTCTTTGGTTCCATTTCAGAAAGAAACCCTGAATAATGACATTCATTCTGAGTAGCACTTCTAGTTCTAACTCCAACACCTGGATCACCAATAATCAGCTCAAAAGGATGAATCAGCACCTCCATGAGTGTTTGTCTGGACTATGAATGATTCAAGACCAAATGAGTCATCTATGGAAAGGATAAATGGAGCATCTGATTAGGAGCCAAATGAAGCATCCGTAGGAAACCAAAATGGAGCATCCGTAGGAAGCCAAAGTGGAGCATCCGTAGGAAGCAAAAGTGGAGCATCCGTAAAAAGCCACAATGAAGCATCCGTAGGAGGATCACAACTCTGAGTTATCACCCCAATGAACTTAGGGGGAGTTTCTCTGAGTTAAAGATCAACCTCACGTAATCATACCGATGTGAATATTCTTACATCTTCAAGACCTGCACCTACCATAAGAAGCTTATTCCAAAAATCCAGAAGAAAGTCCTTTTGAAGACATCTATTAGGTTAAAGGAATAAGGTGTTCACTTGGATCAAGGCAAGATTTTCTAGCTCCTGCAAATCTCCATGTCTACTTCCTGGACATTTAATCTTTCTCCTAGAATTAAAGTCTTGGTTAAAGAAATGAGTGGAACATCTGCCTTGAAAATCTCTAAATCTACTATGCTCAGATCAAGATTCTTCACGGACTTTCTCTAAAGGGATTCTGTGTTGGACAGTACAGTGGAAATACCTTTTGATCCAAGTGTGACTCGGTAAAGAAGACATCAGTACCAAGCTACTTATCAACCATCCTCTTCAGAATTGTAAGTAAGTGAGGTACGAATAAACTTCCATATTTTTCTTGATGTCTTATATGTAGCCAGTGTTCAAATGACTTTCTTGAAAACTAAGTTTTCCAGAAAAAGTGAAAATTTTGTCTAAGTCAAAATTTACTTTATCGATGGATATCCTTATCCGTAGATAGTCATTCATAACACTGGATTAGTTTCTTTGCTTTGTCCATGGATACTGACTATCCATAGACAATTTTCTACATCTATAGATACTACTTTTGCTCCTCTACAGAAAGTGCAAAAAGACAATGTCTATATCTGTAGAAAATTAAAATCTAAATCTCAGCCTTTGTAAGTCATATATCCTTAGTTGAGATACGTGTAGTTTACGTAATATCTAGCATCACTGATCTGTAGCTTTGCTGTTAAGCTGAAAGGCTTATGCAAAGTAGTTCTGAGGAGATAAGTGAGTATTCTTTTAAGAATTCTCATACCAATTATTGACACAACTGAATTAAATACCTTGGTAGGAAATTCATGTTTTGAAAAGATAATTGGTGATCTCCCTCATAACTAAGTAACAAAATGCTAGAAATTATGTTAACCACCTGTTTATGTACTAGTACCTTAACTTTTCCTGGAATCTTTGTTGTATCTCAAAAGATTATCAACCATTCAGTAGTTGATAATCCAAGAGATACTTGCTATGCTCTAATTGACTGTCTAGATGTTGATACTTGCAGGATAAACTCCTAATCAAGAAGACATAGCACAATTCATGCGAACCCCAAGGAATGAGTTCAGGTCATGGCTTAGAAGAAATGCTTAGCTTAAGGACAAATCACAAGATGCAGCTGAAGCATCCAAGCATTTATCGAAAGAGTCAAGTACACAAACCTCATGCACCATGCTATTGGAAGAAGTAAAGTGCATGTTGTAGTGGAACTACACCGTGTTCCAAGGGAACAACATTTAACCAGATATCTTGCCAATGCTCTTAATGCAACAACTCACTTGAGTTGACAAATGAGTTTGGTAGGTAATGATTTCTTACTCTCTTACATATCTGTGTTAAATGCATGCAGCCAGTGATTTCAATCTCTGGATTTATTTGTTTTAATTTTTAGTTATCATGACTAGTCAATACAATTGAATGATGTTATGCACTAAGTAAAGTCGTCTAGAAATGATCTTCTGAGTAATATTCAATGAGATAGCAAGCTACTTTTCTCACTGATATTAAATAGTTGATCATCTCTAGACATTAACAAGCTAAGTGCATCGCTGTTCTTTGATTTTTCCATGGATAAATATTCAGGGATATCATTTGTCAAATATCACACATTTAATGAATGATGTCAGCTGAATAAGTGTCTCGAAAATTCAGATAACCTGCTTGTTACATTATTCAAAAGGTATTGATATTCTCAATGTTTCTTGTCTAGAGATTTTAGTTTAATATTATTTAGCTGAACATATATATATATGACCAGCTATTTAGTTTTATCCTTATCTTTATTCAAAATATCCGTGTCATGATAATTTTTGTAATCTGAGTTGTGACACATTTTTCACTCTAGGAACTCGAGTAGTCTCTTCATTTACACTAGAGTGATTTAATACATGTCTCTTCAGCTTTCCTAACCCCTGTTTAACCCTAGTTAAACACACGGGTTCTTTAGCTACCCCCTGCCTATTTAAAGGCACAATTGTAGCTCCTCATCTCATCATCATCCTTTAAAAATTACTCAAAATGGCTCCTGGTATTCTTGACATTACTCCTGTGGAGTACCACCGGCTTTCTCGAGTCAGCAAGATCCTTCTCATACAGGAGAAGGTTGAGCAGCTCCTTCAAGAGGAAAGGGATGAAGTGGACGTGATGAGGGCAGCCCTAGTTGCCCTGACAGCCCGCAACAGGCGTCGAGGTCCCGAAGGAGGCCCTAATGGAGCTCCTGGGGGAGCAGCAGCAGCAGCTTAGCTGTTGTTCAGCTGCTTCTCCGGTTGAGGGGGCTGGGACCTGAGAAGGGGGGGGGGGGACTAGGCTGTTTTTGTTTTTGTTTCTTTGTTTATCAATCAAGTTATTATGTAATTTTTTTTTCTTATTAATGAAATTTTAGGGGTTTTCCCCTTTGTTTGGTTAATTGTTGTGTGATGAGTTATCTCCTTTCTGCGTAATTAGATCTTTCAACATGTCTAACGATTTAAAAATGAATTACATGTTAACAAGATTTAACTCTAATAAAAAGAAGGGATTTGACAAACATCGCATAAAAAGAAATTACAGATATGACTTGATCTGTTAAACTGCAATTTTTTTTTCCGACAAACTGATCAAAGCTTGAATCATAAAATCTACTTGCTTAAGGATCAACTTTGATTAACTTGTCAAGAAGCCCTAATTGTTCAACTAACAGACTAGTGAGCTCTCTGAGCTACACAAAAACTGTTTCATCTGTTTTGCATGAACTCAATGAAGAAACATCAGAAGAAAACTTGAAGGAATTTGAAAGAAATTGACAATATATCAAGTTAAGGTTTTTGCAGCTTCTGATGGTCTCTATGAGGATGTTGTAACAATTAACGGGAAAGCTGGCAATCTTGGACTTTAGGAGAATAAACCTTCAATGGAGAAGGCTCTTAACAGTTCATCATTGATAAAGGGAAGGTAATCATCTTATCTTTATCAAACTCTCACTTGCTAAAATATATATAATTTTTCTTTGCCTTTTCAAAAACTGAGATGAGAACTGATTGGAATGACCCCCAAGTTCTCTACCCTATCAGTTACACCCTAAATGTGATCAACAACTCTTAACCCCCTCTACAGTTTCTCATCAAACTATAGTTCCAAAATTCTAGCAAATCTTAACCAGCGGGGAGTGATAAAGGAGTTAAGTGAGGGTGAGGGCAGTGGTGAACATCAAGAAACCACTAGAAGAAAGGTGAGGGTAAGATTACCAGCCAAACTGCCTTATGTCTTCTCAAAAAGGCATAATGGTTAAAAAAGATTAGCTCTTTTCTGGTTGTAGTCTCTCAAAAGACTATGATCATTGAAAAATGGTCTGATCCAGGAGCACTAATGAGGGATTGGGACACTGTGTGCATAATGTGGATCATTATCATTTCTGTTTCTTGAAGTAGAAAGAAAATATATGCACAGGCACATGGGGAGCACACTATTCTTAAATTCAGTTTGATGCATCTTCTTCAAATGTGAGGATGCAGTCCTCAATCCATTTCATCTCATTAAGTGATAATTGCAGCATTCAACTCATCAGTACTCGATTCTCCATTTTCTGAACTCTTGGAGAAGCTCCATTCACCTAGTGATCATTCTCTTTCAGAGAATTTGTTGGATCACTAGTCTCTTTTTGATGATCTTGATGTAAGCACTGTGCACTTAAATGTCACATTCAATCTTCACAGAACTTACATCAATTTCTACTTCACAAGCCCATTCTTCAAAATCCTCTACGGATATCCTTTATCCGTAGAAATGTGTCTCTCAATCTACGGATAAGCCTAACCAGCGATTATCCGTAGACCAACAATATTGATTTCCATGATTCTTTCTTGAAAAATCATTCGGCTCATTCCAACTGAGTATCAAGGAATTCAATATAGTTGAGACATCTATAGGTTTGTGGGAAGGGAGTTAGTGGAGTGGCTGGCTTGAGACCAGGCAAAAGGAAAGGGAGAGAATGAGAGGCATGCTAATTCTTCCAGCATGGCAAAAGGAGAGTTTTTGAGTACCCCTTTAGTAAGGGAAGGTGAGTTGTGTGAAGTGAGCCAGGATGAGATCCTGATGCAAGAATAGAGAGATTCATGAGAGAAATCTTTCGATCCTTGAACTGTTGGATTCCTGTACCCAAATATCTTATTCAGTAACTAAGTTAATGCCTCTTCTATCATAATTGATGATAACAAAAAGGGGGAGAAGTTAGAGAAGATAGGTTGTTCTCAAGGGGAGTTAGAAGGAGATCTCAGATTTCAGAATTTCTCTGCTCTCGATTACAATCTATTGGAACCCCTTAGAAGAAGGTATAGACTAAATTACAGGAAAGTATATGGAATCTGACAGCTTCAAGTTGTTAATTTTGTTTTTGCAGCATCATCAAATTCTGTATAGTATTAATCTCTATCTGAGGATCACTGAGAACATTGAAGGGTTTTGTTATCATCAACTTAAGGATTTATGCCAGTTCTAACAGTCATAAATAAGGGGAGATTGTTAGGGTTGACACATTTGGAATGATGATAACAAAATGCTCAAGACAAGGATTTGATCTTGATACCAAAGCTGATTGTCAGAAAGCTAGTTCACAGAAGCTGATAAATCAGGAAGCTAACTAGAAGGCATTTTATCTATCCAAGGTCTAAAAGCCACATCAAATGATTGGAGGATATTCTGTCATCAAGATTAGGAAGCAATTTAGAAGCAAGCCAACGAACGTCTAATCAAGCACCAAGTGTTTCAGTGGTAAGTCTGCCTAATCAACTCAGTAATGGTGAATCAATAAAGATGACAAGATGTTTTATCTAAAGATGAAACTAAGTGTTTCCATTATACAGATCAAGCTATGAAATCTTATTTCATCTATGGATACGAGCTGAAAACATCATATGACATCAACGGATAGAAGCTGAGGACATCTTATCTCATCAACGGATAGAAGCTGGGAACATCTTATCTCATCTACGGATAAAAGCTAAGGACATCACTTCTAAGGACAAAAGCTGAACGAAGTCGATCTACAGATACGACTGAGGATGTCATGTTTTATCTATGGATGCAGTTAAGGAGGTCATGGTCTATCTATGGATGCAGTCAAGAATGTCATCTCTCATCTATGGATACAGTTATGGAATATTACTTCTACGGATATTCTGAGATTACCTTTCTACGGATAATTGACATAGAATGGTAGTCTACGGATATGGAATTAATACGCCTACTGATGTTCATCTCATTCAACATGGAAAACAAATCTATGTAACAAAATCTTTTAAAGGTTTCCTTTATTTAACAGGTTGAATGAAGGACAATCTCAGAGATCATCATTACACACCCGTGACTAAAAGATATTGGATAACAACGCAAAAGATGTATGGAATAGGGAGTCAAAATTTTAAATATTTGAAGGCTCAAATTCCTACAAGTGAAATGTGAAGTCATCTATTGTCTTTTATGGCTCGATGGATAAATAAGAGTTAAGGCAGCTACCTAGAAGTTTACCTTCTAACTGGACACAAAGGAAAAGCTTGACAAGCATGAAGACCTATTTGCAATAGTACATGTTCACTTATCTCAGCTGATAGTGACTTGACAGTCGGGTAACCAAGGAGATGTCTCTTTCATGCAGATGTCACATGGGCTTGGAAGCTAGGTCAATTGCATGGACTTAGTAATTTTTGAAGAGAGCGTCACACTCAATCAGAAAGCACCATTTGGGATTATACAAGTTTATCTGTGATGCCAGCCAAGGCATTTCCCGTATAGGATAGTTTCTGAGACGAGCATGTGATCAAGCAGAACCAAAATGTAATATTTTATTATGTTGTAGGTTTTGTTTGTAACACACAGTCGATGTATATAAGACTGTGTGGAGTAGCATAGATTATGCATGTGAAGGGAGCACAAAGCTGAATGTAAAAAAAACACTTAGGCTCTCTTTCATCATCTGTGTAAGCAGCTGGAGTTTGTTGAAAAACAAAACCAGAGAATTCTTCAATATACACCTCAGGTGGGCTTTTTCCGAGAAACCCACCTGAAAAGTTTAAAAAGTTTGCTTGTCTCTTGCATTTCTTTTTAACTCGAAGAATTCATTTATGTTCATGGCTTGACTCAAGTCTTAGTTAATTTACAAGCACATATGTTCATACTGTAAAAAGTTTGAAAAGTTTTGTAAAATTAAATAGATTGTATTCAACCCCCCCTTCTACAATCTAGGTTGCATTGTTCTGGGAATAACATCATCCTCCTTTCTCCTGAGATCTGCTTGTTGTTTCTTCAACTCTTTTTGAAATAAAGGATCAGGAGTATACAGATCAGCTTCATCTTCCCAATCATCAAAGTTGGCCACTTCTTCAACCTCCTCCTCACCAATAGGTTCTTCAGGGATAGTCTTATCCAGATCACTAGATGTATCAAATTGAAAATCAGCCTGTTCGCCATGGTAGTAGAAAGCATCATCAAAAGTAGACTCCTCTATTGATTGTTTCTGCTTACCCTTCCCTTTATCTTTTCCAGAAGCTCCTCCAGCTTCTCTATCTCCTCCTTTCTTCTCCCCCTTAGTTGAGGAATCCTCTACAGATTTAACATGAGCAGCTTCAGGATTCACCTCACTTGTTCTCCTTATTTCTCCATCTTCTCTTCTATCTCCTATCTTCACCATCTCCCTCAAAGAATGTTTTCTGTTCAGCCGTGGGTTGATGTGAATTCTTTATCATAAAGTACAGATGCTTCATCCCTTCGTTGAGATGCTCCATTCCACCTTCAATCTTTGAGAACCTCTGTTCATTAAGCCATTGATTTTCATCAACAGTTTGCTGAATGAAGTCTACTTGAGTAGTAATGGAAGCAAACTGATCAGCATGTGAAGTTGAAAGATCAGAGACGTCCGAAGCCATAAGTACTTGAGATTGTTGAACCGCATTGATCTTTGGTAGGAGAGATGTAATAACCCGAATTTTTGATAAAATTAAAACTTTTCTTATTATGATTAAGTGCATCAGTGAATAGTGAATTTGGTGGATGAATAGTGATTTTGAGGGTTAAGAAAATTTTTCATGCCACCTATGTACGAGACGTAGTGTGGATATTCCGAAGTCATATTAGTGATCTACGGAGTAAATAAGTGAATGCAAAGACGATCGGAATTCAGAAATTCCAAATTTTATTTTGGTGTAGTATTTGACCGGGCAGTGAATTATATATTATTATATTCAAGAAATGAGATATTAAATTTGAGGATTTGAGGATTTGAGGATTTAATATTTTGGAATTTTATTATTTTATTAAAGTCGATTTAAGGATTCGATTGTTGGAGTGAATAGTGAATAGTTACTATTCACTGCGAGAATCACGTAGAGTTTTATTCGCTCTTTTTAGGAAATATTTTCGAATCGTTGCAAGAGGAACAAAAACAAGGATGAATAGTAACATTGATGAATAGTACTCCCAGGTGAATAGTAAAATTTTATAGTCTCCGATTGATTCCATATTTCAGCGGAAGTTCAGGAATAATAAACGGTTACTAATCGCGTAGTCAGAAATCGCAAACGAAAACGAGAATCGAAAATCCGTTCGAAGGAGCAACTTTGGACGTATTATAACTTAGGAAATAAAGAAGAAGATATGTATTAAAAGAAGGATAATGGGTGGAAGAAGTGTGTGGAAGAAGCTTTGTAACTTAGCAAACTTGAGGGACTAGTTTGCAGTGACTAACTTGCATTTTGGCAAACAAATAATTAAACCTTATAACCAAACCTCATCCACACATTAAATACACAAAAGGACCAGCCTCCACCCCCATTTTCTTGAAGAAAAACCGAACCTAAGGAATGAGGAAGAAGGAGCTTGAAGCTTGAGCAATTCTCCACCAAACTTAGTGTTTAATAGCTTAAATCAAAGAAGAGCTCAAGCCCATTATTTTAAAGGTAACATCTCCAACACCCACCATCTCTAGCATGATCTTTTATTGATTTTAAGAAGATGATGAATAGTGTTTTGTTGAGTTTTATGTTTATAATTGAAAGATGGAAGCATGAATGTATTGTTAAGGTCATGAGTAAGCGGATTATGTAGTTTGTTTAGTTGTTGGATGAGTTGTGGATGGATTTTAAATATGGTACCAACTGGTTTGGCTCGGTTTGAGATTGATAATGGACTTTAAGTGTTGTAATTGATGTGTATGATGATTGGTGGTGAATTGGAATGAGATTTGAATCTCGGAAATGTTAAGTTTTAAGCCGACGTAATGCCCGATTTTCGGTAATGCTATAAACTGCCTAGAATCCGAAAACCTAACTGCCTCTTTTGGTTCAATGATGAACATGAGTGTGTAGATCTTTGTTTCTAGTTTACGCGAGTGCGAGAATCATGTCAAAATATTTTACGGTTTATGAGATATGACCATTTTAGTGAAAGTTGTTCGAGGAATGAGATTGCAGAAATGTACCAACTTTGTGGCTATGTTTGAGACCCTTAAGAGTTGTTTTAAAATATGAAATTTTGTATTGAAGTGACAAGGTCAGTTACGAAAGTTTGTACGAAGGTTTCGAGTCCAAAAGATTATTTTTCGATTTTATGAAAATGTGTTAGCCGAGGTTGCGCAAGTGAAAACCACTAAGAACATGACTTAGAAACCAATGTTGTAAATGGTTAAGTATAACTTGTATTCGAGGATCGATTTCGGACTAAAACTACGACTTAAGTAATTGTCGATTAACATGGACTTAGTATGAGCCTATAACGAGCTAGTAATGCCTTGGTTGTGTTTCGCTTACGTGTTTAAGCATTGTGTACAAGTGAATTATCCAGGGGATTAATCGTGCGTTTTCTTTGACTTTGTCTAGATGGTCCGACATCGTCGCGAACCCCTATCACTTCTCGAGCATCAGGCAAGTTTCTAAATCTATACTTTGAAGTATTGACTATATAATACTGCTTTTACCATGTATAAAATTGGACAGTTTTGAGATATATCTTATTTCTTGTTGAAATAGATTTGACCTTTGGATTATATAAAATATTTTGAGTTAAGTAGTTAGGAACCGGTTTACTGGTAGCTCTAAATATAAGAGCATATTCATTGTTTTCGACGCTAAATCGGGAGTCGGTATTTTGAGATATGTAGATAGCCGTGGAAACCCGGAGGGATTCCATCGGCAGAATACTATGTATTTTGAGGAAGTAGTTATATTTTCGGTATATGTTAAAGATTATTTTCCGATAAAGATATTGGGTAACTGTTATTCGATGATTATTTAATTAATGAATATTATTTTGAATATTCATTTAATCCTTATTTATTTAATGAATATTATTTTGAATATTCATTTAATCCTTATTTATTTAATGAATATTATGTTGAATATTCATTCAATCATTATTTATTTAATGAATATTATTTTTGAATATTCGTTTAAGGTTTATTTATCTAATAAATATTATTCGATTATTTATTAAATACTTTTAACACGTTTTAAAATGAGTTATATTATTTAAAGTTATCCTCGACCTTCAATAACTATGAAGGATATTCTAAGCTGTATTATTAATTATTTTAAATCAAAAAGAGGTTCCCAAACACTGTTTTTCCATTTAAATATGTCTTTTAAGAGGATTTAAATGCTCGCTCAACTATCAAAAATATGAGAAACCTGATTTAAGTGACTGCTACTCATTTTAAACTCTCAACTCAAAACTGTCAGGGGACAGATATTTTCTCGGAGCAATTTAATTGCTGCAAGTCAAATGTTGTGTTACCACCTCAACGATCGAGGGGTAAATTGATGGAACAAGTCGATATCCATTAACAAGCATCGCTTGGGAAATATTGGAGAATCTTCCTTTCCAACCTAGATATAACTACTTAGTGGAGTCGTATCAACAAGTATTACACTTGGGGAAAGGAGGACGATCTTTACGTTTCAGAGTCATGGATTTCATCCGAACTAGGAGTGGTGTAAGTGGTCCAGTTGCGCCGACCCATCCATTTTATTGCCCCAAATGGCCCGGGAGATCCGGGAAGGCAGTAGACAATGTCAGGCTGTCGTGATTCTTCCATCTACATGTAGAGAACATATTTTTGTTGTGCGACCTGCTACTGATCATAGTAAGGTTGGTACGACGGGCGCGGTAGCAACTCCGGTATTGGTTCATCATCCAATTTGGATAATTCTGCAACATGTATTGAAAGGGACTAAGGGTAGCCCCCTTAGTACAGGTTTACCGATCATGTTGGCAGAGGGTCGAAAAGTGTTCAAACAAAATGAAGTTGCAATAAATCCTTGTAACTTCATCTTTTATTTTATGAGTTATGACTCTGATAAAACCTTGCTCAAATTATATATGCATAAGTGGATTTTGGGTTACGGAACATTATATGAAATTTTCCTCGTAACTTCATCTTTTATATCATATGACTCTGTGGATACCTTACATAAAATGAGTTATGGTAAGGGAGTTGTTTATACTGAATCACCTTATAACTTCATCTTTTAAGTTAAATGTTGATATTCTACTTACATAGCAGATATTTTTCGGAAAGGTTATATTGGTTTACTTTGAAACCTCATATTTTATATTATACTAGAACTTTGTTCATAATATAGCAAAAGTTTTCAGAAATATTATGAAAATGATATTTGGAATACAACAATGGCACTGTTTTTGGAATACATTCCGATAAGGAAATAATTTCAGTATCGAGATATTTTGACAAATTATTGTCTTATACCCGCTTTATTCTGGGTTGAGTTAAAGGCAGGATTATGCCATACTTTTATTACCTTGCTGAGCTATCGCTTACTCTTGCTATTGTTTATAAATATTATATAGCAGCGAAGTAGGATACCAAGGATTCGGCGCACATCCCTCAAGTGAGCAGTAAGCGCAAGGCATTCTCATGAGCAGTTTCTAGCAGTGATCCTGGAAGTAGTGTAAACCAGTCAGATCAAGCTGGAGCTTTTGGTATTCATCTTATGTATAAATATGAATGGTATGAGAGGGTGGTGAGTATTACAAGGCTAAGTTGGTAATGTACCATTACTTAGGAGTTGTATCAGTAGCAAATTCAAAAGACATTTGGGTATTGTAATAAAGATTATTTATTCCGCAATGGATGTATTTGTGTCGTTTGTGAGACTCTAACCTGTGTGTGTGTGTGTGAGAGAGAGATATACATTATGGGGTCATAAGCAGATGAATTGTGTCTATTGTGAGTAAAGCAGGCAAGGCAAGAAGTAAGTGGATCGTGACTACTCTAAATCCCTGACCCCGGATTTGGGGCTGTTACAAGAGAAGTCTTCAAGCCTTCAATGTCATCTTTAATCATACCCAGCTGATTTGTTACAAAGGTGGAAGAAGAGGACCGTTCAACCACTTGTGCTTTGAGAATGTCTTTTTCAGCCTGGGTTTCTTGCAATTGTTTCTGTAGAGCAGCTATTTGAGCTAACAACAAAGCAGTGTTTGTGTCAGTGTGTGCACTCACCTCAATTTCTCTCAGTGGTGTTTCACTCAACTCACGTGCTTGTGTATCACTCCGTGTTTGACTCTCATCTCTAATTATTAGCTGTCTCTCCATGTTTTCTGATGACGTACCTGCAATAGAAATCACCCTAGCCCCTTCAAGAGAGGTCAGTGGTGGTGCAATGGGAGTTCGCAAATCCCAATCCCTGGTTGAGTCTGTTAAAACATTTGACATTGTAAACTGAATTGCTTCAGTGACAGACTCACCCGGTTGCCTTTCACTTTCACCAGTGTAAACTGCGAGTGAAAAATCCCTTAGGGGAGCCAGAGATGTTCCCTCTGGGAGGGGAGAAAATGATTCTATTAAAAGTTGCAAAGAATCAGATTTTCCCTCTGATGCCTGTGAAGGCACTTCTACCGTAACTATGGTAGACACTGTTTCAAAATCAAAGTGCTCTCCTGACAGCGTGTCCCGAGTTTCATCTATATGGATATCTTCTCCCATTGTGAGTAATGGGAGTGTGCTTGACTCATTACAAGTTACCAGGGCCCGATGGCGAATTTCAATAGATTCATCCTGTTGAGAGGATGTCTCCAGAGACTGTTCAGTGGCCATATCAATGTCCATATCCTGTTGGGAGGATAAGGATGGGCTTACAGATGTCTCCCTGTAGGTTTTTCTTTTCTTAAGAGGTGGAGACAGAGCTGTGGGAACACTCATTGTAGTTTCTTCTCTAACACTTCTTTGTCTGGTGTGAGAAGTAAGCTCAGGTTGTGGGTTTGAAGAGTTTGTCTCTGTGTTTGGCTCTATGACCTGTGCTAGAGGTTGTGGTTCTACAACCTCTTGGTCAGCCCTAACAACCACTTGGGTTTGACCAATTGTACCAGAAGAAGATCCAGGGTTAGAAATTACTACATGTAATGGAATTGGATGCTGCTGAGGAACTTGTTCACCAAAGATTGGAAGATTAATGAATTGACTCATCAATGGTGAAACAAGAACAAGTGTGGAAAGATATTTGAGTGAGCAATACAATCTGGTGTAGAATTTGGAATCTTTGGTTTGTGAGGTTTCAAATCTTGCATTTCAAAACAACTCTACATGCTCAGCAGTAAGTAGATGATTTATGATAAGAGTGAGAAAGCGAGGATACCAACACTTCACTTTCACATGATTATCAAAATCTCCCCCAGAGTGAGCAAGTCTATTTACCATTGTATTCCAAATCAACTCTGCAAAGTTAAGTCTACGACCAAATACAATAGCATAAGCAATATATTGACTTAAAATGGTAATGCCATGAAAATTTGTTTTAGTACAATTACCAAACACTCTAGCTATTGTATCAAAGAACAGATCCCATTCCCTAACTAGAAAACTTTTAGACAATTTAACCATTTGTAGGGGGCCTTGATAATGAATGTTCAAGAAGAACTGAGATAACTCATCATCAGAGGGCAATGGATCAAACCTGTCCTTTGGAAACTGTAAAACATCACAAAAAGTATCAAAAGTGACTGTATATTGCTGGTTTAAAATAGTTAAAGTAAAAGATTTCGAGTCCTCAGCAATAACAACACTAGAGCAAAGAAGACTTAATGGATCAATTTTCAAAACAGCAGATGCACAAATAGCATGACTAACACAAGTCTGACTGTTCAAAAATTGAATCCAAGGCCTAAACCGCTCAACCTTACACCTCAACGGATCAAAATACCCAATGTAATTATTTAAAACAAGTTCAAAATTAGGATCCATTTTAAAAATAAGAAATTAATTAATTAGAAACAAAATTCGAATTTTAGGGATTTTAAAATTAATAAAAATTGACTAAAATCCACAAAATTAAAATTTTACCAAAAACTAACCAATTTTAAAAAATCAGTGATCCTTAATTCGAACTTAACACTATGAACTTAAAAACTGGTAAATTGATCCACAAACACACACACAATCCAAGAACACAAAAATTTCCTTAACAAAAACAAGTAAACAATCACTTAAACACTTAAAAACTTAACCAAACAAAAGTCGAAAAGAAGAGTAAAAAAAATGAGCAGAGATTCGACTTAGTTTGTTAATATTCGAAATTGGTGATTGAATGTTTTGCTAAGTTAAGACTTGAGCAATTCTTGATAAAAGCTAAGGAGAATTCGAAGGGGAAAAAAACTGATAAGGAAATGAAATGATATGAACTGCGTATATATATATGTATATGTATATATGATTGTTGAGAAAACTGAAAAAGAAAAGAAAAAAATAAACTAAATCATTTTTGTTTGAAAAAAGAACTGGGAAGACAATCGGGATGACTTAGGAAAGTCTTGCCGATAGTCTTCCTAGTACAAACGGTAGTTTTTCTAAATAAATAAAACAAAAACAAAAAGAAAAAAAAACTAATAAAAGTCTAAGTCTTCCCGAAAGTCTTCTAAGGGAAAAAGAACTGGGAAGACTTAGAAATGGAATTAAAGTAAAAAGGAAAAACAAAAAACAAAAAACTTATTATTCCCGATAGTCTTCTCAGTATAAAAACTGGGAAGACTTAGGAAATAAGTAGAAATAAATAAACAGAGTCTTCTCGATAGTCTTCTCAGTATAAAAGCTGGGAAGTCTTAGAGAAAAACTTAAGAAAACCAAAATAAATTAACAGAAAATGCAAAACAAATAATTAAAAATGCATAGAATTTTACAAAAATGCATAAAAAATATGTACAAGTCCAGAAAAATTCATAGAAAAATCTACAAATCTTAGAAATATATGCAGTAAATTACAGAAGTGCAATAAAATAATATAAACCTGCAGAAAAATTCAAACAACAATATATACAATCTGAAACTAATCTAAATAATTCTAAATAATTAAATTTTCAATAAAAATAAATTTCTCCACTTAAAAAATATGAGAAAAATATTTTTAAGGAAAATAAATTATTCAAGAACATTTAAATTAACAAACTTTTACAACAAGTAAGAATTGGCAGTAAATATAATTTAATATCAACAAGAGAAAATGATTTTTGATAAGAACAAACATAACAGAGATATTGTCAATCACTACTAAGACTGTTCAACATACCCAATTTACCAACTAACCTGGTAAATGTGGATTCGTCAACAGATTTAGTGAATATATCTGCAGTCTGTTCTTCTGTGGGTACAAAGTGTAACTCCACAGTTCCATTCATGACATGCTCTCTGATAAAATGATACCTGATATCAATGTGCTTCGTTCTTGAGTGCTGAACAGGGTTGTTGGAGATTGCTATGGCACTTGTATTATCACATAAAATAGGAATTTTGTCTAATACAAAGCCATAGTCCTTCAATTGATTCCTTATCCATAAGATCTGAGCACATCAGCTTCCAGCAGCAATATATTCAGCTTCTGCTGTTGAATTGGAAACTGTTTGTTGTTTCTTGCTATACCAGGAAATCAATCTACCTCCTAGGAATTGACAACTCCCAGAGGTACTCTTTCTATCAACAACACTACCTGCATAATCAGAATCTGTATATCCAACAAGATTAAAACCAGAATCTTTAGGGTACCAGATACCTAAATTAGGTGTACCCTTAAGATTCTTTTAACAGCAATGAGATGTAAATATCTAGGGTCCGCTTGGAACCTTGCACACAAGCATTTAGCATACATAATATCTGGTCTACTTGCAGTAAGATAGAGTAAGGAGCCAATCATACCTCTGTAGCTTGTAACATCTACCTTGATAGAGTTATCACAAGCTCCAAGTTTGACAGCTGTTGAAGATGGAGTCCTTGTTGCTGCTGAATCCTCCATGTGATACTTCTTGAGGAGTTCTTTGAGATACTTGGATTGACAAATAAATATACCATTTGACCTTTGACTTACTTGTAATCCAAGAAAGAACTTCAGCTCACCCATCATACTCATTTCAAACTTACTCTGCATTAGCTTAGCAAATCTCTTACAGAGATCATCATTAATAGACCCAAATATGATGTCATCCACATAGACTTGGACTAATATCATATCACTTTTGTGTTTCTTTGAAAAAAGAGTTTTGTCTATGATACCTCTAACAAAACCATTTTCTAAAAGAAAACCAGAGAGAGTGTCATACCATTTTCTTGGGCCTTGTTTGAGACCATAGATAGCCTTGAAGAGAAAGTACACAAAGTCCAGCAACTCCTGATTTTCAAAGCCAGGGGGATGTTCCACATACACTTCTTCATCCAGCTCACCATTCAGGAATGCACTCTTAACATCCATTTGATAGACTTTAAAATTGAAGAAAGCTGTAAATGCTAAGAACATCCTGATGGCCTCAAGCCTAGCCACTGGTGCATAGGTTTCATCATAATCAATGTCTTCAGCTTGTGAATACCCTTGAGCAACTAGTCTTGCCTTATTCCTTGTAACAATGCCATTCTCATCTAGCTTGTTTCTGTATACCCATCTTGTACCAACTACTTTATTGTTCTTTGGTCTGGGTACCAGCTTCTAGACTTGCTGTTGTTCAAATTGATTGAGTTCATCTTGCATAGCAATCACCCAATCAGGATCAGTTAGTGCTTCCTCAGTCTTCTTTGGCTCCATCTTAGATAGAAACCCTGAATAGTGACATTCATTCTGAGTAGCACTTCTAGTTCTAACTCCAACATCTGGATCACCAATGATCAGCTCAAAAGGACGAGCTCTATTCCATACAATCTGTCTTGGAAGATTTGATCTTGATGATTCATCTTGAAATTCATTTTGATATTGTGAATGACTAGTTGACCCTTCATTTCCTCCCCCCGAGTTGTTGCTTGATTGCCTTGATGATTCTTCTCCAGTGTTGGTGGTATCTCCATTGTTACCAATGTTTCCACCACCACCACCATGATCATTATCATCATTGTTATTTTCATTACCAGCAACAACCTCAGGTGGAGCTTCATCATCTGATTCTGAGTCTGGCAAGTTATCAAACTTTAGTTCTTCAGATGAATCTTCTGTTTGGATACTAGGGAGTTTAGTGTCATCAAATGTAACATTGACACTTTCCTTCACTTGGTGACTATCAATCAAGTACACCATGTAAGATCTTTTGGCATAACCAACAAATATAGCTTCATATGCCTTGGCCTCAAATTTGCCACGTTTAACATCTCCATCCTTAAGCACAAAGCATTTTGCCCCAAATACATGAAAGTACCTGAGAGTTGGTTTCTTGTTGTTCATGACCTCATAAGGAGTCTTTATTAAGTCCTTATTGATTAAAGTTTGATTCTGAGTATAACAAGCAGTATTCACAGCTTCAGCCCAAAAGTACATTGGAAGTCTTGATTCACTTAACATAGTCCTTGCAGCTTCAATCAATGTACGATTCTTCCTTTCCACTACTCTATTCCGTTGAGGAGTTCTAGGGGCTGAATACTGTCTTGTTATTCCTTTATCTGCACAAAAGTCATTTAGAACTGCATTCTTGAATTCAGTTCCATTATCTGACCTTATAGCTCTAACAAGGAATCTAGAATCCAGCTCAATCAACTTTATATGATCAATCACCATCTGTGGGGTCTCATCCTTGGAATGTAGGAATAAAACCCAAGTATATTTGGAATAGTCATCAACAATCACAAGTGCATATTGTTTCTTTGACATGGACATCACATTAACTGGACCAAACAAATCCATGTGTAGTAGCTGATGTTGTTCAGTTATTGATGATGTGTCAGTGCCCTTGTGAGAAGCTTTCTTTGACTTTCCTTTCTGACATGCCTCACACAGTCCTTCCTGTGTAAATTCCATTTGAGGCAAACCTCTCACCAATTCCATCTTGACTAGAGAGTTCATGGTTTTGAAGTTCAGGTGAGACATCTTCTTGTGCCATAGCTGTTAGGTCCTGATATGTTTGTAGAAGGGGGGTTGAATACAAACAGTACCGTTTAATCGAATTTGTATTGATAGTAGATTTAACAATTACAATAACAAATTATCTGCGGAATATGATGAAACAAGATTCAAGTTAAATAAAACTCTATTGAACTTGAAGGGTGTTACAATTCTGTGTACAGATTACAGAGTTCTTGTTAAAACAAATCTAGAATAAATTCGACATGAATTTATCTATATTTATAATAAAAGGATCGAATACTAAAAAGTAGTTCGATAGTAATTCTAGGGATTATGATCCGCTAGATTGTCAAAGCAGTACAAGTAATTGAATTCTAGTTGATTGAATATAACTTTGCTGGCTAGAATTTATTACAAGAAGTAAATGAAATGCTTTCTGGTTGGTTCGCTTGAATGGCAGAAGAAAGTAAATGAGAAGCTGTGTTCTTTCTTTCTGTCTTGTTTTCAATTGTAATGTTTTGTGTCTTTTTGATCATGCATTAGTATATAACACAAGTCAACAGAAGCACTTTCCACGCGCCAAAAACAAATGCATTTTGATTTACACTAATAGTACTAACCTTTATAACTGGTAGTACTATCGGTAGTACTATCAATTTGTATTGGTAGTACTATCGGTAGTACTAACATTGATAGTACTACTAGTACAAATCAGATAGTACTACTAGTATAAATAGAATTAGGAATAAAACTGTTTTAATAAATTCTACTTTTAATTGATTTATCAAATGAATTAATTCATTTAGAATTAATTCACTGATTAAATAAATTAAATGATTGACTTAAATAATTCCATAAATAAATTAATTCTTGAGAATTAATTTATACATTAAATTACTTAAGATCTAGATTGATTAATTTAATATATGAATTAATTCTGAAAGAATTAATTCATAGATTAAATTAATTATCTTATAGAATAATATTAAAAGAGAATTAAAACTAAATCTTAGAACCACTAAAATTGATGACGAACTTCCACTGGCTGACGTTGACACTCCATGTACTGTCTGGTTCATGAGCGACTAACTTTAATGGTTGTTCTTCATACTTTACTTTAAGCTGTGATTCTTTTCTCCTTCTATTTAAACAAAGGACTGTAACCTGTACTTTTTCTCGTCACACTTCTGGAATCTCTGTCACTTTTAAATAGTTCCACTTCCTTGAATACTTCATTGAGGCTTGATCAATAAATTGAACTTCTTTCAATGTAGACTTACTTCAAGACTGTAGATGACTTTAATCTTCATTCTCTTGACATATATAATCTTCTGAGATTCCTGTGACATCTGTATTTATTATTTACTTATTACATCTTGGTTTATGTTGAGTAGAATCCTCTGTGCTTACAAATAGGCCTATACATATGCCTTTCAATAGCCAACTCTCATCTGATGAAGCTTTAGCATAAAAACAAGTAACTTCATCTTTGGATCCAGAGTACAGATCAGCTATGAACAAATCACCTTTCCTTACTCCTTGAAGATCAGGCTTTCCATTATTCTTGTGAAGGATTTGACACTTCTCTTTCTCAAAGGAAACAACATATCCTCTGTCACAGAAATGACTGATGCTGAGAAGATTGAACTTCAGACCTTCCACAATGGATACATCTTGAATGATAACATTTCCAAACTCCAAACAGCCATATCCTCTGGTAATACCCTTGCTGTTATCTCCAAAGGTAACTTCTGGGCCAGCTTTCTCAACCACATTTGATAACAGGGCTCTATCTGCGGTCATATGCCTTGAACAACCACTGTCCAGAATCCACATAACACGGTTTACCTGTGCCACACCCTGCAATATCAAATTGATTAGTCCTTCCTCGGAACCCAAACTTGATTGGGTCCGGCATACTTAAAGAACTGGCCTTTGTCAGGCAAAACAACATTTTTAACTTTAACTACTTCAACCTCTTTCACAAAAGAGCGTTTCCATTTATAGCCAGCCTTAACACATTTCTGAGTAGGCTTAGGGATAAATGGATCCACTCTAGTCTTTGGAGGACTAGTAGTCTTAGATCTAACATGCTTCTTATTATTAACATGTTGACGTGGAGCAGTCTTATTATCAGATACATGCTTACTATTAAAATAAGCATACATAACATTGAAAACACAAGACATGCAATTCACCACACCACATGCTTTATGAGAAAGATTAACAGCAGGCATGTTGGTTCTACAGTTGTTTTGGTCCACTTTATAAATGTCTGACTTAGTATCCGTTGCTGAAACAACTTTGACTTTGTTATCAGACATACACTTGTTGGACCGAGCACGTTCAAAAGCAAGATCCTCAATACGCATTTCCTCTTGGATAATGATGGAATATTCATTAAGAGGTTCTGCCAAGGATTCTCTAAAGAAGGGTGTTTCAATACCCTTAAGCACAAATGGTACACCCCTTTCTTCAGCACTGACTCTATTAGGGGTGTTTATGCTTAACTCTCCAATAGACTCATTATAGTCATACCCTATTCCTACAGTATGACCAATAACTTGTTTATTGATGATTTCTTTAGCAGTCTTACAAGAATTATAGTAAGCATTAACCTTGATTTTAAGTTCACTGCTCTGATCCTTAAGAATGGTTTCTAGTTGAATATAAAAATTAACCCTATTCTCAAGAAATGCTATTTTCTTAGTGAGTTCATCCTGATTAACATGCACAAGTCTTAATTCTTTTACCTCCTTTTCAAGGGCTGTGTTCAAAAGAATTATTCTATTATTTTCACTACGTGCACAAGAAGCAGTACTACTAAGATGATAGATCATTTCAGAATCAGTAAACTTTACCTCTGACATGAATGATGAAGTGCTTGCCTCATTAGCCATTAAAGCTAGGTTTCCAATTTCACCAGCTTCTTCATCACTATCCGTATCATCCCAACTCTTTCCCTCGACAACATATGCTTTCCCAATCTTATTCTTCTTACTAGAATCAAATGAGTTCCTTCTCACCTGCTTTGGCTTTTTACATTCTGTAGCAAAGTGACCCAACTCATTACAATTGTAGCACCTGATTGTGCTTCTGTCCACGGTTCCAGTTTTATAGCCACCCCTTGTGCTATTTGAAGAGGAAGAACCACCTCTCTGAAACCTGGGCTTGAACTTAAGATTAGGATTCCTTCTGAATCTGAATTTGCCAAACTTCCTCACTATCATTGCCATAGACTCATCCTCCAGCTGATCAAGTTCTTCCAAAGAATAGAAGTCACCACCAGATTGATCAGTGGATGTTAAGCCATATTCAGCTACAATAACATCCATGTCAGAACTGGAAGGTTGAACAACCTTCACTTTCAGTTGCTGTGGGACTTCTGTTGCCAATGCAGTAGAAGTACTAACTACCTTACCAGTTCCATAAATTTCCTTTTGCTGAATCTGCTCCAGCTCATAGGTCTTCCGAACACCATAGAGTCTTTCCAAAGAAATCTCTCCAAGATCTCTTGCTTCTCTAATTGCAGATATTCTGTGCTCCAAATGAGATGGAAGTGTCAGGAGGAACTTCTTGTTAATCTCCTTGATAGTATAGTGCTTTCCATGGAGATTCATATCATTTATCAATTTGTTGTATCTCTCAAAAACCTCAGAGATACCTTCACCAGGGTTTGATCTGAAATGTTCATATGAAGAGGTGAGAATTTCCAACTTATTCTCTCTGACTTCCTCTGTCCCCTCATTGATTATCTCTATTGTGTCCCAAATGTGTTTAGCAGAAACACAGTTTAGAACATGATTATGCATGATATGATCAAGACAATCAACCAGTATCAACTGTAAACAGGCATCCAGGGAAGCATCCTCTTTCTCATCAGTTGTGTAGTCCTTGGGATCCTTAGGGTACATCCTAGCCGCTCTAGTAACAACATCATTCTCTATCTGCTCTTCCTCAACAATCATAGGAAGCTTAGGACCATTTTTCAGCACTCCAAGATATTTAACATTTGGCACTTGAAGAAACATGAGCATCTTCTTCTTCCACATAGGATAATGCTCCTTACTGAACATGGGAATCTTTACTGTACCAACCTTCTGTGTAGTAGACATTTTTGAGATTTTTTATGAAGAATAAAAATTTCAGAGTTTAAGAAAAAATCACAAAAAAATGGATCTTTGATTAGTATATCAATCAAAAGGCTCTGATACCAATTGTTAGGTCCTGATAAGTTTGTAGAAGGGGGGTTGAATACAAACTATACCGTTTAATCGAATTTGTTCGTTTGAAGATTTAACAATTTAAAAACAAATTACTGCGGAATAAACTGAAACAATATTCAAGTTAAATATAACTTATATTAAACTTGAGGAGTGTTACAATTTGAGTACGAATTACAGAGTTCTTGATAAAACAAACCTAGAATAAATTCGACATGAATTTATCTATTTTTGTGATAAAAAGACCGAATACTAAAAAGTAGTTCGATATAATTTCTAGGGATTATGATCCGCTAGATTGTCAAAGCAGTACAATAGAACTAATTCTTATGGATTAAATGTTACAAGAAAATCAAGAATTTAATTCTCTGTGAAATTTATGAGCTCAGACAGTTTTGAGAAGTAAAGGCAGAAGTAATCAATTGAATGTTGTTTTGCTTTCTGTCTTGAAATGTTCTGTCTTGTTTTCCTTTGTCTTTGATCACACATATATATAAATACATGTACTGCATTCTTTTAATCTTCACGCGCCAATCCACTTCTTTTAATTTGTACTATGAAGACTTTCGGGAAGACTCTGAATTGGCTTGGGAAGACTTTCGAGAAAACAATCCATTGGCTTGGGAAGACATTCGGGAAGACTCTCTTTTAAACTAAAAATACTTAGAAAATGCCTAGGAAGACTTTCGGGAAAACTCTCCTGTTAGTCTTCTTAGTTTATTTTCTAAGTCTTCTTAGTTCATTTCTATTCTAATTCAAATAATCATTTAAGTAATTTATGTATTAAATTAATTCTTAACAAAATTAATTTAATAAATAATTTATTTAGTGGAAATAATTATTTAGAAGAGAATAAATATAATTCCTTGTCTTCACAATTAATTCTTGAACCACTAAAATTAGAAGAAGAAATAACACTGTAGTACGTTGACACTCAATGTATTGTCTGGTTCTTGAGTGACTAACGACAATGTCTGTTCTTCATCTGTTTGACTTTAAGCAGTGATCCACTTTCTTTTCCCTTTTCCTTAAACTCTGTAACCTGCACATTTGCTGTCACATCTTGAAATCTCTGTCACTTTAATAAATTCACTGAGATTGAATACTTCACTGAGGCTTGATCAATAAATTGAACTTCTTTCAATGTAGAATTACTTCAAGTCTGTAGATGACTTTAACCTTCATTCTCTTGACATATATTATCTTCTGAGATTCATGTGACATATGATTTTTATTATTTACTTATTACATCTTATTTTATGTTGAGTAGAATCCTCTGTGTTTACAAATAGGCCTAGACATATGTCTTTCACCTGACAAAATGGGTCTAGATCCGAAAAACCGAACCGAAATTCATAGAACTGAATCCGATTTCGTATCCAAATTATTTAATTCGATAATGATCCGAAGATCGATTTGAACCGATCCAAAAATTATTCGAACAAAAAATTTAACCGAAAATAATCCGATCCGATTATGATCCAGAACCGATAATAATCGAATAATAAATTATCTGAACCGAATATGATTCGAAATATGAGATCCGATTTAAATCCAAACTAAAAATATGGTGAATTCACTTTTAGTTGAGTTATAATTTTTTATATATCATAATCCACATATATGAAGTCACTTTTAATGCAATAAATTAATCTATTAATAAGCAAAATTCATAATCAGAACAATTTCATGTCAAAAATAACATAGATATTTAATCAATACTTTTGGAAAAGTACATAATTTTATATTAAAAATGATATACTTAATAACAAGATATTTTTTAAAGTCTTACAAAAAAAAATGAATGAGTAATGATCTGAACTGAATTTGATTTGAACCAAATTCATCCGATTTTAATCCAAATTTCATCCAATTTTTAATTTGAATTAGACCCGAACCGAATCAAATCCGATCCGAATTATAACCAAATATATCATAACCGAAAGTTCATCCCTTCCGAGATTGATCCGATCCGAAACCGAATCGATTATCCGAATTGTCAGGTCTAACTAGTATTAGTGCATTAAAAATGCAATCATCATTTCTCTTGAGAGTCAGCAACTGCCGAGAGCAAAATGGGTAATAAGTGTGTACTACCATAATTTAAGAGTTCGAATTACATTTACGAATTACTCCCTCCGTCCCAATCAATTCTTTACACTTTCCTTTTTGGGACGTCCCACCAATTCTTTACATTACTAAAAATAGTAACTTTTAATAATATAATACATTATTACATCCACTATTTCACTCCACTTTTTCAATACTTTATACTATTACACCCACTATCTCACTTATCTTAACAATAAATTATTATTACACCCACTACTTCATTTATTTTAACAATAAAATACACTATTACATCCACTACCTCACTTATTTTAAGAATATTCCTTGGTCTCCGTGCAAAAAGCAAACGTAAAGAACCTGTTGGGACGGAGGGAGTACGATATATTAAATAATTTTTTAATAAAAAGATTTAAAGTTATACTAAAAAGTTTATAACAATAACGAGATAAGAGATAATTTAAAATTATTCTCAAAATCTAAGGATTCGAAACTTATTAACAATATATATAAATTTAATATATAAAATTTCATATAAACTTATATAGGTTAAAGGTTCAAATCAAAGCATATAAAATTTAATATTTATAATTACAAAATTACTAACTATATACTAAATTTGAATATTATCAATGACATGCTAATGTCTAATATTTATATTAGTTTAAAACTCATGCAATGCACATATTTTTTTCAATATTATATAATTTTTTTAATATGAATTAAAAATTTTAAGACATGTGTAGGTTTAAAATTTTAAATGATATAATTTGATAATAATTTTTGTGTGCCAAGTGATTTGATAATAATTACATATATGTTCTCCATGATATTTTTAGAAAAACAGATATTTTAGTTTAAAAATATAGACACCATACGTTTTAGCTGAAAATGGTAATCAGTTTGTTATTAGTTAAAATAATATTATTATTTCATTTTATTTAAATAAAATTTCCCTATGATATTACTGAAAAATAATAGGTTTTAGTTAAGAAAAAATAGAAATGATAACGTGTTTTAAGTAGTTACTTTATTAATAATTATATTATTATTATTTTATTTTATTAAATAGAATTGCCCATAATATTTTTAAAAAAGAAGAAATTTTAGTTAGATAGAATAAAAAAGATTTTCAAAACTCTTTATATTTTAGTTAGAAGTACATATTTGAAAAAATATTTTAGTTAAAAAAATGAAAAATACTGAAATGAAAATGAAACGTTTGCTCCGATTATAAATCTCTTTTTTATAAGATTTATTTAGAATAAAATTTTCTTTCATGAACTGGAACTTTTCGTGTTTTTCTATTTTTTATTCCTAAATAGCATGTTTTTATTATAATGATTACTATTTTGTACTTTTTAAACTTTTATAATCTTTAATATAAAATAAATTGTGAGAGTATTGTTTTAAGAAATTTTTGACACATACTTTTACGACTTTCCTTTTGAATAGTTTTTTAGATATCTCAAATGATAAAAAAATTCACAATGAAAATCATATAACATAAAATTTAGCAAAAAATAAAAATTATTCCATCAAAAGTAAAAATAAAAATTACACAAAATTTTTTATAATGCCAATGCCATAGCATGGAAAAAACAAACTAGTACATATTTGTTCCTCGGCATGACTTGAACATTCTGTGCCTGTAACTAACTAATCCCATCACAGATGCTGGCAAGCTGTATAGTCGAACTATCAACTATGTTGAACAACAAAGCGAGACACTGTTTAACAGTGAGGCCAGTCTACAACAATTGTTTATGTTGTACACACCTTAAACTACCCTAAACTTCTGTGATAAAAGGATTAGGACAAACTGAGGTTTAGCAAAGGATCAATTCTTACATTAGTGCAGTGACACCGATGCATGTGATAATTTTTTCTTCTATTTCTCTTATGTTTATAATTGATGAAACTCTAGTAATGCATATCAAGTAATAAAGATTATAAAGGTAATGATATTTCTCTTATGCTTGTCACATGAGTAATATGATTTACATTATATAAAATATTTGTTACTGATGTGTCATGTTACATGTAAATCTGTTCCAGAGAGGAAGGCATTTTGATTATCTAGCTGATGTGTATGCCGCAACCAGGGATACCTTTGCCAAAGGAGATCTTGGAAGAAATTCATCAAAGCAAAGGTGAGATTGCTATACAGCAAAAGTTTTTTGTCCGTGAGCAAAACAACTGGATGGTCCAAGGATGGAATGGACGAGTTCTACGTTACTAGTTAACCGATTTCCACAAGGACATGCCATATAGAACTCGTCCATTCCATCCTTGAACCATCCAGTTGTTTTCATCACGGACAAAAAACTTTTGGTGGTATTGCAGCCTCACCTTTGTTTCGATTTCTTCGAAGATATCCTTTGGCAAAGGTATCTGCATGAAACCAGCTTTCATGATCCGGGGTATCCATCTCTTATATCTCTCTGGCCTTTCAATCCTGCTGGTTCCTTCGCAAGCTATTACGTTCATGACATCTTTTGCCAGCATTGCTTGCTCAAGTACCAGCCTGCTTTTCTCTTCATGTCCCAGAGTTGTCTCAAACATGTCTGAAAGAGTTGAGAAATGAGACAAAGCTTCCCGGAATCGCGTGGTGAAGAAGGCAGAATTGTAGTTTCCATTAAGGAATCCAAGGACGAGCAATTCAGGATTAATTTTCTTAATCAGGTTCAGCACCATGTCTCTTGGACCACTGTCATCTACTATCTCATCAGATACTTGTCGTAAGCTGTACATACAATTGACAACAAGCCTTTCACCTTCTTCAACCTTTAAATCTTCAAATTGAATTGAATCCCATTTATTTGCGATGCAATTGTACTGAAATGGGACGTTGAACCTCCTGCAATAATTCATCAGATGAGACCCTGTCTTTTCCACCGTGTTTGATGGCAGGAAACCTGGTTCAGGAAAATCAATTCCAGTAATTCGAAGATTTGGAGATCCACCGGGAACTGAGGAAAAGCCCTGGATAATACATGGCCACTGGAACCCATATGAAATGCCGAAGTCAACAATATGAACCTTATGTGCTCCTGTAAGTTGTCTATATATTGCTTTATTGGCAAATATATTAGACATTCTTTGAAAAGGAACCACTGTGAAATATGCCTCGTAAGCTTTTAATGTATCAGCAAGTGAGATTCCCATCATCTTACAAGAGTCTGCATACAGTGTTGACCCGGTTCCATATATTCTTGCCTCCATAGAATTAGCCATGTAATGTCCCAATCTCTGGATAGCATCTCCATGTGGTGAAGATTGTTGGCGAATCCTGTTAAGAATTTCTTTGGCCGCCAAATTATCACCACTTGATACTGCTTGTGCACACTGGTGTAGAAGCTTTTTTAAGCCAACCACATGCTTTCTCTGGTCTTGCACCTTTTTGAAGCCACTTGATCCTCCAGCTATTGATTCCTGCAGCCTGGACCCCTCTGCGTGGCTAACAGTTTCTTCCTCAGGAAGTTGGCTGGACACCTTGTCTAAAATTTCAGAGAGATTGCTAGCTTCTTCAGAGTATCTTGCAAGTTGCTTCTTACTCTGTGTTTCTTGAAGGTACTCAGTAGTGCTAGCTTCCTCGTGACAATGCTTCTTTCCCTTTGAAACTTTCGACGAGTAGTGGACTTTGACGCTTGATGAGGCAACTGACATAGCCAGAGATGACTGTAAGTTACCTTGATTTTGTGTCGGATTGGGTTCCACCAAAGTTTCCACTCCAGCTCTAGAGGTGTTAATGCGGTGAGCTTTGGAAGCACCAGTGCCATCATCAATTTGGCGATCATGAGAAGGATCCTTTGGAACTAGGGCCTCATGAAAGGACTGCTCCTTAGCCTGGAATTCCTCCTCATTGAACATGCTCACATCCTCCTCGTTATTTCTGATGAGCATATCGGTTATGTACTGGAAAACACCATGAAATAAGTCAGGTTGTAGACATTATTCTTGATATATTTGAGCCTATATAAGTTGCAGAGTACTTAATTGAGGATTGAAATAACTTCGGTTAAGCAGGGGTTTAAATTTTTTTAGTATCTTGTATAGGTTTATGTTACAAAAATATGAGTCCATCATACGTATTACGTACCAAAGTTTCCACTGCAGCTCTAGATGTGTCAATGCGGTGAGCTTCGGAAGGACCAGTGCCATCATCAATTTGACGATCATGAGAAGGGTCCTTTGGAACTAGGGCCTCATGAAAGGACTGCTCCTTAGCCTGGATTTCCTCCTCATTGAACATGCCCACATCCTCCTCGTTATTTCCCATGACCATATCGGTTATGTACTGGAAAACACCATGGAATAAGTCAGGTTGTAGAGACATTTTTCTTGATATATTCGAGCCTAAATAAGTTGCAGAGTATTTGATACTGAGGATTGAAATAACTTGGGTTATGCAGGGGTTTAAAATCTTTTAGTATTTTGTATAGGTTTATGTTTCAAAAATATGAGTCTATCATACGTACTTTATATAGGCAAACAATGAGTAGCACAAGATATCAGATAAACTAGAATCATTTCAGATATTACTGCAAGCAAGTAACTGCAACTTGTCCCAAGGGTGATCACAAGGGTAATATACATTAATTCTTATTATGTTATAGTAATTGTAGCGATATAAAAGCAGTGCAGGATTTGAGAATGTGGGTCCGTATCCTTTTAACAGAGCGTTCAAGTTAGAGTATATATAGAGAACAGTCATGTATCCTAAGTATCTCTGTATCCTGTGACTATCTTTTGTATGCATGTCATGTAAATAAGTTCAGTGCAGGCAGGGCATCAGATTTGAGAGTACAGAGCTTAATAAAAGAGGTTAGAAATGATCAGGAGAGTTTAAAAGATAAGGATCCACGTACAGACTCCAAATTTCACATGCATACTCACCAGTGATCTTGCAAACTCACTAGAAAGTTATACGTATTAACTCGACACAACTATATATATATGCTCGATCAGTTTCAGGAACTCTGTGATGGTGAATAATTTCTATACTAGTACAAGTTACCTTTTTACTTGCCGGGGATGGAACTATTTTCAAGAACTCTATAATCCGCCTAGCTAGTGAATAAGGAAAATGCCAGGCACCAAATTTGTTCCCAAAATTATTCTCAAATACACATGGTAATTCCTGATTCGTTGTAATAATAAGTGGATCTCCTGCATTCACACTAACAACACCAATCAAAACATTTCAAATTGCCATATCACCTATGTCATGTCATTTGATAACAAATTTTTGTACCAAATTTTGTGCACTACTCAGTGAATAATATTCATGTTCCCTCGTTACGGTCTCATAGAAATAAAATAGAACATTTCTACCGTTGTTAGTGAGTGTGTAGAAAAGATACACGCCTTAACTCAACTCTTCTAAAAACATTAAAACAATAACAAATATGTGATAAAATTAATAAATCACATAAAAAACATGCAAATGATCATATATATACAAAGTACCCATCAAGTCAGAGTCATGCACTAATATAATGACACAATGCACATAAATGTAATTCAGTAATTCAATATCTATGATTAGCTAAACAGTTACAATAAACAAAACTTAAGTAATGTTTTTATACATATCATTGTAGATCAGTCAAGTTGAAGTTGACAAATCTCATATTTACAACCGAAGTTCAACCTTTCATCTTCTATTATACATATACTTGAATTCTGAATTGCCATATTACTAATTTCCTTTTTGTTGGTAAAACAGTGAAGAAACATAAAAAGAACAAGAGGACTGTTAATTTTTTTTTAAAAGTTGAATGAGCATATATATAAGTACAAGTAGTAAGCGCTAAATAATTGTAACAAAGAGAAATTTAAACTAAGAGTGTAAGATGACTTACCGAATAAATAATTGCAGTTCTCGTTGATGATATCTGGCACAACACCTCAAAATCATTTAAAAACATATATAATATTAGAATAACTAGAATAAATAACCTATATATATAATAGTATATATAACCTGTAAGTAATAATAATATATTCATTATTTACAAATAAGAAGAGATTTCCTCTCTTTAAATTCATTGCATTTTAAGATAGGGTATTGTCCAATTTTCAACTACTATCTAATCAAATGTTGCTTCTGAATTTTATAATTATATGTGTTTTCATTTTCAGCTCTGGTACATGATAGTACTTACTAGTAGTGCATACCTGCTGACTGGTGGTAACGATGGTGTAGATGAAATTAAGTATCAAGTAATCAACTTATCTAAGATCTTAAAATATTAAGACAAATCGGAATAGGGATGTTGCCAGGTGGTTTTGCTGAAAATGTATAGAAAGTAAGGCGATGGAATGGTGTTCTACAAGGCAGTTTTGTTAATGAGATATATATAATGATGTAGGTTTTATAGAAGTAGAAATAAAAAGTATAATAAACGGTGATTTTAGAAATGAAGTTACAGAGTTGGATCTGTGAGTTATAGAGGTGGATCTATGAATCTAACACAATATAGGTTTATAGACGAAGAGGTAGAAAGTATAACGGTGATTCTAGGATGAGAAAATAGAGGTTTATGGACTAAGAGATAGAGAGTAATAAACTGCGGCTTTAGAGATGAAAAATAGAATCCTATCTAACCTGCATTTATAGACGAAACAATGTTTGATATATTATTAATTTAATTGAAAATTTTATTTAGTTAGATGTTAGAAACAATTAGATACAGTGTAAGGCTAGCAAACAAAATCTGAAACCATTTTTGTATACAATGCATCTAAAGTTAAATAATAACACACCTTATTATTACCACAACTTCATGTTAGTCTGTAATTATAAATAAATATTGTAAAATTTAGTAAATATTTTGAAATGGAATTTTATAGATTAAGAGATAATGAGTAATGAATTTGAAATCTGACACTAATAATTTTATAAAAAAAATTACATGTTTGATATAATATTAGTTAATATCGAAAACAATCTTCAACGTGAATAAACTTTCAATGCAAAAAATGACTGCATTTTCAAATCACATTTATTTAAAGATAATAAAACTTTAATGTAAGCATTAAAAAATGGGTTTTTTTTCAAAAGTACCCAAGTTGATAAAATTATTTACAAAATACCTTTTTTGCAACAATTTCTTTTTTAAAATATAACTTATAAGTTGATAAATAGTATTTATTTTGGGATAAATCTCACCCTATTATGACCTGTTTGGCAACAACAATTTATGCATTATAAAGTTTGTGTTTGACAACAACAATTTATGCATTATAAAGTTTGTGTATTCAGCTTATTTGATAATAACTTATAAGTTGATAAGTTGAATTTAAAAATCACCAAATTTTACTTAACTTATCAATTTATTCTTTGATTTCTTTATTTTTCTAATATTTTATATTTTTACATTTGTATTTTTAAATATATTTTTAATTTAAAATACAAGTGTTGAAATCATTGTATTTAAAAATTATTTTTTCAAATTTAATTTAGCAAACACCACTTACTCCCAAACACGCACGTTCAACCCAAGCCTCCCAAATTACAGTGTCATGGTTAATAATTATTCTCCATCAGTTATGATGAAAAAGACTAATGTCAATTGTTATGTTCTCCAAATGAATTCTAAGAGAGCAAAGATCTATTTTTTCTGTATATTAATATTAATAGTTAATTTTGTGGTATGGTAAATTAAAGAGAAATTTCCAAAAGTATTATTTTTTCTAATTTTTTTTTTGTGATTTTACCCTATTTTCAAATTTTTTGTAAAAGTACAATTTACAATCAAATGCAACTTATTTACACGTTTTTCATGAAAAAAATATAAATTATTTTTTTTGTTACATTTGGGCCTATGATTTTGATTGCATTTGAGATTGTATGCTGCAACTTGTTACGATTACTAAATTTTTAATGGTTGCAAAAACATTTACGACGACTTAAGTATTTCTAACAAAAACCCTAAATTAAAATCCAAACACAAGTTGAATAGTTATTGAAAGCTGAATGTGTTGTTTTATTTTTGTTTCTAAAAATTAAATAATACAAAATAAACAAAAATTAAGTAATACAAAATATACATATACAATTTGTTATCTACACAAATTTGGATATGAAGAAGAACTTTAAAGTCCAGTAACCATAGCAAAAGAAGCAAGAATTAACAAGAAGATTACCAACAGCAAGACCATTCTTAATTAGTAGTTTAACGCATTCACACAAGTAATTAACCACAGTTGATTTTCAAATTATGCGCTTAATTTTCTTCCGTATTTGAATGTTACTACGTCCACCTGAACTACCATTTCATATATATTCTGTATAGCATAATGAGAAAAGTCACATGCAACTGCGATGAATGTTCAAGAAAAATTGAAATTAACTATGTGCTTGAGGAGTTCTAGGGCAACAATTTGTAGATGATTCTACCAAGGGCCAAAGTGGAATTAGGTAACGCACTATCTAGCACCTGCACCTCTTCACAAAAGGACAACCTTCTTAAATAGGGCAACTCAGAGTTCTTTAGTTCCCAAGGTCTGAAAACTCTCAGTATATGTATGTCATCTTATGCTACATGCAATATGTGGACAACTCACAAGACGGATGGTAGTTCTCGAAAATGATGGATTAATATTTTAGAATATATACGTGTCACTTGGTATACATGCAATGCACAGAATTTGAACACGTAATGTTATATATATACAGATTTCTGTAACTTTCTGGTAACCACTTTGCGATGAAAAAACTAAATAATTTGATGATGCTTCTACCAATGCAGGTGCGAGGTAGGTCACGGTTTCACTGTAATATGCATCATAAGGCACCACTACTACATGGACAGAAAAAGAGAGACAAGTTTCTTGAACATTGCAGTCCAGAGTTCTTTTCATTTCCAAGAGGTCTGTATGCATGCAATTTTATTATCTACATTACAAACTAATGCTAACAGTACTATCCACGTAGCTAATTTTGCTTTTTGACATTGATATATTTATGATTATGGCCGTAAAACTCGAGCCCTAATTCAATCGGAAAGGACGTTAATTGTTCACCAACACCAGGTCAGAACAAGTCTCACCACGAACTTGTGCCTGATAACAACTCATCAGTATTGCTTAAGAACCTTGCTCAAATGCTAATCAGTTAATTATAAACTACTGGCAACTTAATTTGTTTGTTTAATTTTTTCATCAACATATATATAAGAATAAACCAAGAAATTATTAATTGGCAAAAAAAAAACCCAAGAAATTATCTGCAAATTATTTACCGAAGCTCCGTAATGACTAGCCCAGGACAATTTCTGATGCAAGAACTATATAAGTA
This sequence comes from Heracleum sosnowskyi, assembly GCA_030848705.1. Classification (NCBI taxonomy): domain Eukaryota; kingdom Viridiplantae; phylum Streptophyta; class Magnoliopsida; order Apiales; family Apiaceae; genus Heracleum; species Heracleum sosnowskyi. Next base: position 38,290,067 of record CM061243.1, on the reverse strand, counting down.
ATATTGATGATTTCTCCCAAAGCATGTAACATATAAGTAACATGACAAGGCACCATTACTACATCGACAAAAGAAAAAAGGGGACAAATTTCTTGAACATTGCAGTCCACAGTTCTTTCATTTCCCAGGTCTGTATGCATGCAACTTAATTATGCTAACAGTATTATCCACCTAGCTAATCATGCTATGTAGTTAATATTGATATTCTTATGCTTTTTGTTTGGACACAATTCAATAGGAAAGGACGTTAATTGTTCACCAACACCAGGTCAGAACAAGTCTCACCACAAACTTGGACCATAACAACTCGTCAACATTGCTTTAGATCCCTTGCTCAAATGCTAATTATGAACTACTCACAAGTTAATTAGCTTGTCTGTTTAATTTGTTCATAAACATAAACAAAACATTTAAGAATAAACAAAGAATTATCTGCAAATAATTAATTACTTAATTATGTTCCCAAATGACTACCCTATGACAATTAACTATCACCAGGTCTATCTCATCTGCCACGACCAACCCAACCAAAATAATATTAAAAACGTTGTTCACCTGTTTACTTAAATTTGACCCCTTTCATGGTATTAGGTATATGATAAGATAATAATCCTTTAAATTTCTTATCCCTTCTTTGTTGTTCAAAAACTTATTTAGGATTAGACCAAGAATTATAATCCTTAAAATTTTTCTATCCATGTTTGTTTTGTTCGAGTAGGAGATAAAATTATAATCCCATCTAATACTTGATTGGAGATAATAGTCCAATCCCATTATTATCTCTCAAAACAAGCAAAGGATAAAATTTTAAAGGATTATATTCCAATCCTAAATTTAATACTTCAAAACAAACATGAGTTAGCATAATTTAAATGATTATAATCCCTAGCACTTTAATTGAGGAAATTATTTATTCCAGGATGTTAGGTCCAAAGTATCATAGAGGGGGGTTGAATACGATACTCACAAATTATTCGATTTCGTTTTCGAATAATTATTTGTGTTCTTGTCCGAAATCAAATTTACCAAATTAAAACACGAGTCAAGGAATATATCGTTCTATAAATATAAACCTGTTATAATTCTAATCCGTAGGATTACACTAGTACAAAAATGATCTTTTACGTCGCCTATTATACGTCGGTTTTATCCAAAGGCGACGTATAAAATACTTATATACGTCGGTTCCGCCTAAAGGCGACGTATATAAGTGTTTTATACGTCGGTTGAGGAAAAGGCGACGTATATAATTCTACTATATACGTCGGTTGAGTAAAAGACGACGTATATAATGACATTATACGTCGGTTGAGTAAAAGGCGACGTATATAATGCTACTATATACGTCGGTGGAGGAAAAGACGATGTATATAATGCTAATATATATGTCGGTTGATAAAACACCAAGGTATAAAATCACTTTTTACGTCGCACTTATAAAACCCGACATATATGATAATAATTTATAACTCTTAATTTCTTTTATTCTCTCATATTTTTTTTCACTCTCTCTCTCTCTCCCGTAGGCCGCTCTGCCGACTCTCTCTCTCGACTCTGTTTTCTCTTCCTTTAATCCTCTTTCTTCCCTTCGTTTTCTTTTGATTTGAATGTTTAAATTCATCGGCTTGGTAACCAAATCGATTATCTCTTAATACTCTACATAAACATATCATTTTTGTAGGGTTTTAAGAGAATCGAAAATTGGGGATAATTTTAGGGTTCGGGTTTTTGCGATTGAAATCGTGTTGTTCTTGCTGATTAAGTGATGAATATAGATAGATAAGCTGCTGGGGATATGTATTGAGGCTGAATGGTTACAAGACCCCGTTATGGAGGCTGTATAAATTCGGTCCGTCACCGGCGATGAACTCCGGTGAGCCGGTGACCCCCGAGCTTTTTGTTTCATGGTTATTACGGTGACATCTCCTGTTTTAATATATGGTTAAATTGCGATTATGTGCAGGCCATAGAGATTAAGGATATTTAGTTTGGAAGTTAATTCTTAGTTGATGTTGATTTAATCAAGATTTCGTAGGTGTTCTTGTATATGTCTAGCCCTTTGTCTATTATTGTAATGTTGTAATGTTGAGGATAACTAAGGTATGCAATTATGTTTCAGGCATTTAGCATCTTACGCTACGAGATTGGACAGAAGTACAATTCATATTATGATGCATTCCACCCTTCTGAGTATGGCCAACAGAAGAGTCAGGGGGTATTACAAACTAAAACTCAGTTTATTGTTGGTCATTTTTTAGATACTGGTGATATTATGATTCTACATTTTGTTTATGCTCAAGAAATAAGCATTCATTTAGATAATTATCACTAGTACAAAACTGAGTGTATGTTTATATATGTAATTGTTAGTAATAGGATTGGTTTATATATGTAAATGGGAAGACTTGCTTAATCTTGTCTAGTGGTCTGTGCTTTCCTTGATTATTTTAGACATAACGTGGGTGTTTTATAATCTATTAACCAAATTTGAAGTAGTTGCCATGTTCAGCTTCCACGGATGGTACTATTGTTCAGTGGGATATAGAAAGTGGGAAGAGTGAAAAATATAAATGGCCAAGTGACGAAGTACTGAAATCCCATGGTCTGAAGGATCCACAAGGTCGAGCAGTAAAACACAGCAAACATGTTCTAGCATTGGCCGTTAGCTCTGATGGTCGCTATTTGGCTACTGGTGGTCTTGATCGCCATATTCATTTATGGGATACTCGATCACGAGAACATATTCAGGTAAACAGCTGTATTTTTCTGATTTTTGGAAAAGACCAATATAGAGTAGTGCTGCTTGATTTTCGGGAACTATGACAAATTAAGGATGTAAATTGTAATTGACTTTGGACCAAATTGTCATTTAATATCTAATAGTGTCTGTCTTCTGATTTATATCTAATAAACCATACAAATATCTAGAATATAGCTAATTCTTGTCAAGGGCTTTCTGGAAATATTTTCTGTAAACTTAGAACTTTTAGGAATCTTAATATATTAGAAAACGGAAGTTATGTGTGCAAAAATTTCATATCTATTGTTTGCCTAAAAAATTCTGTAGCTTTTGTGTATCTTTGTCTGTCACATCAGTTTGTTACAAAGTAAAGGTTTACCCGTCACTTATGTTTCTGACTTGCTCTTACTGATTCTAGTTTTCTACTAATTGATGTTACAGGCTTTTACAGGTCATAAAGGACCAGTGTCATGCTTGACATTTAGGCAAGGTACTTCAGAATTGTTTTCTGGTTCATTTGATCGAACAATCAAAGTGTGGAATGCAGATGACAGAGCTTACATAACAACACTATTTGGTCACCAGAGTGAAGTATTAACAATTGACTGCCTGAGAAAAGAGCGGATCTTGACTGTTGGACGTGATCGAACTATGCACTTGTGGAAGGTATATATCATATGCCTGTCACTCTTCTTGTATTGTTCTTTTCAATAATTAGGCAAATGAGCTAAATGAATAATTGTTCTTTTCTTTAGGTTTATTGGAGGTATTTTATTTTGTATGTATTTTCTTATCACACAACTATCTGATGAGATAAAGTAATGATCAAAAAGTACACTGTGTTAAACCATATAGCATGTAAACCTAAACTGACCTTAACAAACAAAAAGTGCATTATGTATGAGGCATGCCTGTTTCTGGTTAATTTCTTGGAAATAAGGATCTTTCTCCAAAGCATACTAAAAGGTTAGAACTCTCAGGATAGACAAAAAAGGTTCTGAGCTTAAATCAGCAAAACACAAATGGTTTATCGTACTTTATAGTATTGTAGCTCTTTACCACATTAATGCATTCTTTCTTACTCGACAAAACAGGTGCCAGAGGAGTCTCAATTAATATATCGTGCTTCAGCGTCATCATTAGAGTGCTGTTGTTTTATTAGTAACGATGAATTTTTATCGGGCTCAGATGACGGAAGTATTGAGCAGTGGAGCGTATTGCGGAAGAAGCCTGTTCACATTATTAAAAATGCACATGCTTTGCAAACTTTAGACAGGTTGGAACACACTGAAGATAAGAGACTATCAAATGGGCATAAAGGTGAGACAATTTCTGTTCAATATTTTACTTAGTAACAGCAAACTGGTAGAGTTTTTTTTACATGGTTGGATTATGTTTGCAGCCTTATGTAATTTGATTATATATGCACATTAAATGAAAATCCAATCCTGTATATTACCATTACTTAGAATTTGGTCATTGTTATAATGTTTAATGCATATTACCATTCCTCAAGATTTTATCATTTGTGTAATGTATAATGTATGCCATTGCTCAAAATATGATCACAATGTATAATATCCTTGCAGAAAATGGCATCAACGAGAACCCATGTCTGTCTGCGCATTCCTGGGTTGGATCTGTTGCTGTATGCCGAAATAGTGATCTCGCTTCCTCAGGAGCTGGTAATGGGTCTATTCGTTTGTGGGAAATTGAAAGGGAAAGCAAAGGTCTTCGACCATTGTTTGAGCTTCCTTTGGTAAGCTTGAATATGGAAACCCTTTTTTTAGCTATTATGATTTGTGAAATAATCTTTACATTTACACCTTTTATTATGATTTGTGAAATAATCTTATTTAAAAAAAACTTAATGTCCTACAGGTTGCTTCTTATTATACAAGGCAGCCTGTTATGCCCTTTCAGAACGGATGGAACAGCTTGTCTCTACTACAAAACAAGCAGTCTCCAAGCAACTTAGTTTTAAATTTCATCATTGAATTAGCATTCAATCTCAGTGTAACTTGTACAATCTTAATTACATGGCATGGTTGACCCATTAGATCGGGAATTTGTAAACATTTTGGTTATTGTAGTTTTTTTTTCCCCAAAGGTTATTGTAGTTTTTGGTTGTACAAAATTTTGTTAATGTATGTTTTTTTGATTATTGCACAGGTTTCTAGGTATGATTAGATTACAGAGGAACAAAATATTTTTTTTTAAAATTTTTTGGACAATATACGTCGGTTGTTTAGAAGAACCAACGTAAAAAGATAACAATATACGTCGCCTTTTTGTTTTATACGTCGGTTACTCAGACTTTTATACGTCGGTTATTTTGGTCTTTTACGTCGGCTTAATAACCGACGTATATTCTACCTATTACGTCGCCTTTTTAACCGACGTAAAAGACTGTGACTTTATACGTCCCCTCTCTATACGTCGCCATTTAACCGACGTATAAGGTCGATTTAACCGACGTAAAAGGCCTGTTTTCTACTAGTGTTAGCTTCAATGAGTTCAGGTTATAGTAATCAATACAAATGATAGAATTTAAGGCACTATTAATTTCTCTGTCAAATTTCAAGCTCTTAACTTCTTCTCCGTAAATGATTTTTCTGTAACTGTCTGCTGAAGAAGACACTGTCTTCAATTCTCGAATTGTAGGCTTAGGAAAAAGTATCGAAGGCCTAGAGTGAATCTGGCCGTCCATTTCCTCACCAACCTAACCTCTGACAAAACTTGAATGTATACTACCTGCTCCATTATTAAAAAACTATCGAAGGCAGAGTTTTCTTTTCTTTCGATAGATTTAAATAAAATCTATCGAAAGGACTACTTTGTTTATTTGAAAGTAGTTCGATAGTTTTATAAATAAAACTATCAAACTAACACCTTTTGTCCACTTCGATGGTTTCTGAAAAAGAAACTGTCGAATTGGTTTTTCCTTCCTTGATATTTTTTATCAAACCTTCCTTTCTTCTCTCGATAGTTTTTCATAAATGAAAACCATCGAATGTCTTTATTTGCAGTTTGATCCTTGAAGATTCTATTTTCTTGCAGCAAGCATACTGCACTTCAATTTAACCTAAACATACCTTATTAATTTCTTTTAACTTCCAGGATGTTTCAGGTCTGACTTAAATCAATTTCTTCCGAGATGATAAACATCTTGATCTTCTTAGTGCTGACAACTAGTGCAACTGGTCTGGTTCACAGATGACTAACACTTGATCAATACCTCTACGTCTTCAATACAATACAGTTGATAAGTCCTTTGTCGTTCTGGTTGCTTTATTATAAAATTACTGAAATCCTCTGGTACTCACTCTTTATCATTCAAATACTTCTGCAGTCTTGAAAGTCTTGATTCTTTATTTGTCACTGAAGCCTGAACATAATGAACTTCTTTCCGTGACCTGTTTACGGACTTCAAGAATACATACCATATTTTAATTTTTTGATTTTACCGTTTATAGTCTGTCGTGTTCCTTTGTTGAGTTGTAGTTATCTCTGTTACATATTATGTTACATTATGCTTTACACCGGATAATAATCCCGGAATTATAATCCTCCCAAACAAACATGACCAAAGAACATCACTACAAAAAAAAACAAGGGTAAATATGACCGATTAAAAATGACTGCGGCTAATTTTTTACCGTCGGTGATTATATTTAAGGTCAATATTGATAAATAGTTGGTGAGAATTAAATATAATCGATGACGGTCAAATTTAGTGACGATCAAATTTAATCAATCATAATTATAATTTCGGGCCCACAAACATATTGAATCTAACTGACTAACTAACTTGTTCAGCAACATTATTAGAAGCGAACTTTTTTATGAACTTTTTGGATTGAAATATATGTTTTGACTCTTCATAAATTGTATCTTATAATTTTATGGAGACTTGGTTCATTTATCACTGGTTCTAGATATTTGAACCGCCGACAGTCCAATTTTTTTTTGAGCAAAATTACTCTTACCGACGTATGCTTTGTTTTTAAAATTATGAGAAATGCTAGTGAATTATAAAAATTTTTAATAAAAATTATCATAATATTATGTGTTTTTTCACAATTGATTGATACAAGAAATCCACGTGCATTCATATAAATGAATTCCTCCAATCAAAATATTCTATTTTGTCACCTCATAATTGTCATGTCATTCTGGTAATTTTTATGGGGATTTTTTATGGTCCCTTAACATTATTCTAGAATTATAGCCAGTATAGTTATATGGCACAAATAAATTAATTCTTTCTAATATCTCCACGTCTTAATTAATTTTTTTCTTCAAAATGACAAACATGCATGACTACATTATACTGATTATTGCAATGGTCACATTACAAGAAAAACAAGGACCAAGGTCGAGCAAAGGATTTCAATAATTATATATTTTGCATGAGTAGATGCATTATGTAAAGATGTGAGTTACAAATAACTATGTCTGATATCTGAATAAATATTTGTTATCAGAGCCTACCCTCAGCATGTGCCCAGGTGTCATTGCACAGGACACTCTAATCATCTAGGGCACACTTTTATTAATATATATGTATATTTTGAATAAAAAATTAAAAATATACATATAATTATAGCCAAATTTTAGAAAAAGGTAAAAGAGAATAAAGGTCAAAAATATTATGAAATTATTATTTTGGGCAAATGTTTCATTATTATTTATTTTTAAGTTTATAAATTATAAATTATTTGTATTCTTAAAATTTCGTAACGTTAGAATAAATTAATTAATTAATTGTTTAAATTATATATAAGATCAACAATATTAAAAAAAGGCTTAAATGAATTAGTACTTTTTTCTTAAAAGAATATTTTACTTAATAATATTTTGACTACAAAATATATTATCAAGTAAATTTGATTCAAAATACGTTAAGAAAACAATTTTTAATTATTTATTGTATTTGTTTTTTTTGTTAGTACTATTAGGGCATTTTTTTTCCTGATTTTTGCACCGGGCACCCGAAATCTCAGGACCGGCCCTATTTGTTATCTTATGCTGCATGCAATATATGGACAATAATAATCACAACTCATAAGGCCGACTCCAAGTCCTCGAAATTGATCGATTATTATTTTAGAATGTATCCGTGTCACTTGGTGTCCTGCATACCTGTATAGACGCATTGTAAAATATTGAAATTAACTTTGTGCTTGAGGAGTCTAGGGCAACAATTTGTAGATGATTCTACCAAGGGCAGAAGTGGAATTAGGTAAATGCACTAGCGCCTGCACCGCTTCACAAAATGACAACCTTCTTAAATAGAGCAATTCAGAGTTCATTTAACTCCCAAGTAGAGGTGGCCAGTCGTGCGGGTTTATTCAACCCGCACGGCCCGGCTCGTCAATATATTCGCATATTATTCAGCCCGATTGAACCGTGAATAATTCGACCCGATTCGTATCATAGTTAGTGCCGGGTACGATTTCAATTTTTAGAACCCGTGAACCGGCGCACGAACCGCACGGAACGAGCCGCACAGCCCGCACAACCCGTGTCTCTCATTTAGAACACATGCATTACAACAACATCTTAAATATTTTTATATCTACATGTACAACATTACAACAATTTTATTATTGTTTTTAATTTGATACCCCTTATCTCCAGCCTCCAGGTGATGATGTATATGACTCTGACTCGAATTGTTTAGTATGTATTAGAGTTTGAGGATGGTGATGTATGGTTCACATTGCATGCATGTGTGATGCGTGTATTATGCATGTGACCTTTCTGAATTAAAGAGCATCCTATTCCCATCGGCCATCACATCAGTCATCGGGTTTTTGACTTTCTGTATTATGCATGTGAATTATCAGAAAGAGGTGCATCATCCAACGGTTGTTCTTGCATTCCTTCATCTTTAACAAACAGCAAGCCCGCCCAACCCGCCCAACCTGTTAATCATCCTCGTGCCGGTTCCGAGTTCCGTTTCTCCGGCTCGAGCCCGGCCCGAATTCGGTTCGTTCAGCCTCCGTGTCGGTCCCGTGCTCGCCGGGAAGGAGCCCGACCCGTGTCAAGCCCGGCCCGGCTCGCACGACTGGCTACCTCTACTCCCAAGGTCCGAAAACTCTTAAATATGTGTTTGTCAACTTATGCTGCAGACAATATGTGGACAATAATGATTATAATTCACAAGTGTTGGATATTTAATCTAAACATGTTTATTTTGTTTTATTTAGTTCCTATTAGTTGTATCATTAGAAGTTTAAGTCAGTAGTTGGTTTCGTAATTTTAGGAGTGCATGGAGTAAGTCTCAAGTAGTGGAGTCAAGGTAGGAAGTAGTTCATGGTTTTTAGCTAAGTAGTGTTTCAGTTTTTGTATTGTATATAACTGGTGTACACGTTCATGATCATATTCAGAACGTTAGTTTCATTTTCTGTTCTGAAACACAACACAACACACATCAATTTTATCTAATATCTAGTATCAGAGCTACGTTTCGATAGTGTCCAAAACCTTATGCAGTTATTCAACAATGAAGTCTAGCAAGAGCAAGGAGGGTTCTTTTGGGTTAAGTTATCCAATGCCGACGAAACTTAACTACACGGCATGGGCTCTAAAGATGAGGGTCTTTATGCAAGCACATGGTGTGTGGGAGACCATTGAACTTAAAGATCCCAAAGTAGTTGTTGAAGACAACACTACAAGAAAACAGAGCATAACCGACCGTCAAAAAGGGTCGGTTATATCGATGGTCAGTTTTAGACTGGTCGGTTTTAAGAGTTGGTCAGGTTTAACACATATATCCGATCACCGGTCGGTCGGTTATGTCTATTTCCCAATTTGTTAAAGTGGGTCATAAGAATAACACGTGGCAACACGTGTCAACACGTGTCCTATGATGTCAGCAGAATAAAACCGACTGGTGGCGGTCGGTTATGTCCGAAAAAAAATTGTATTGACTGTAACCATAACCGACTGAAGTCAAAGTGTGCATATCAGTCGGTTTTATGGCAATAGTCGCTCAAAATTGCATAACCGACCGTCGTATAACCGACCACCATTAAGGAAGACGGTCGGTTATATCGTTTGAATGCGGTCGGTTATAGTGTACACCGGTCGGTTTTCTGTGTTTTGGAATGGTAAAAAACGGTCAGTTATGTGTATTGTCGATCGGTTTTCTGGGTATTTTTTTAAAAAAATTGTAGGTTCTGTAGTTTTATGCCCTGTACCATTCATTTCATATATACCATTCCAATGGGCAATACCAATCAATATCAACAACAATCAATACCAATCCCAATCCAAAAACCAATCAATACCAATCCATTCCTAAACTCATTATCAGAAAATAAATACAAACATAATTCATAAAATACCAACTTAATTAGATCCGATACAAACGGATCATAAAATACCAATGTTAACTCCGACATAATCGGATCAACCATACAAACCAAAATATGGGTCCGATATAAACGGATCAACCACACAATGTTAAGTCCGATATTATCGAAAATCCAACAAAACATAGATCATTACAATTACTAACGTTCAGATTCAAAGTTCCTAAAGCATATAACCACATAATTAACTACTCCGACAAAGAAACAGGAGAGTCATCGGAATCACCCCCATCTTGGCCATTGCCTTCACCGTCGCCATTCCCGTTGTCACCCTTAATGTCCGAGACCTCATCCACATCGGTATAATCTTTTTCTTCATGCGCAAGTCGATCATTTTCCTATGCACACATATAAAACAATTAAAAAGTAAAAAATAAAGTACAATGGATATAATTAAAAAACGAGGATTACCTATTACCTCTTGAACTTGTGTTTCAGTTTTTTTGACAAGATCTTCAATTAAGGTTCCGACAATGTGCACAATCTCACCACCAATGAGATTATTCCATTGCAACCTTCTATTTGGTTCGGTAGATGGATCGGAGGCCTCGAGGCAGTGCGTGCAAATGTGGATATTTCTTCATCGGATAGTTGACGAGCAAACTGTTGAGGATTGGAACGAATCTCCGTAAGAACATTTCTAACGATCGAGAGAAAGACATTGTCGGGGATGACTTCACGTTGTCTCGGAGCGAACGAGAATGAGCCGGCTTCGCCTCGGGTGGAATCCCTATAGCGTGTAGCTAGGGTGGGAATGAGATCGGTAGCTCGAGCATTGGGGAATCCCACAACATAATTTTTTTTGGGTTTTTCACCTTCGGGCACCCCCGTTGCTTCCATCCACCAATCCCATGACTCATCTCTCTCACCCGTTTGAGTCACCTCCACTGGCATACGGTCAAGAATAGAGGCATATCGTTCCTACACATTTTTTAAGTTTGATTAAAACAATCAATCTTTTAAATGCTTATAATTGTACACTAAAAAAACAAAAATATGAGAATACCGCAATGCGCATGGCTCCCAGAGTAGTATATACGGGATTGTTCGGATGGGGGCCAACTTTCTTATGACATTTATCCCAAACCTCAAGTCTAGTCGGAGGCTTACGACTTTTCTTTGTCATTTCCTTCAAAATGTAAAATAGCTTACATTAGTATACATAAAATGAAATAACGTTGTGTGTGTTTGTATGTGTACATTATTTAAATATTATTACCGCTTTCATGGCGTTGAATGACCGAGCACCGGCACTATGCAACCGCTCAACTTGTTGGCGGTTGTTGGCTACAACCATTGCCCTATGCAAGTGCCCTTCATTTGTCTCCCAATATTTCAAAAGATCTTTCCAAAACAAAAGGGACCAATAAGCGGGCTTTAAGGACTCCTTCGACACCCCGGTTTCCTTTACTTTTGTCTAAACTCTCTTCTTAAGCTCATTCATTGTTCTTTTTATTGTTTTCTTAATGTGATCTTCAACGATCATTCTTGATTGCGAATGGCTTTGCCCCTTTTGATGCCTATAGAATTTCTACAAAATATAAAAAAGGGATAGGGTCAAATTCATAATCAAATCAAGTTACCAAAGAAATCAAGAAACAAACATTATAAACTAAAGAATCATGGTTTTACTTACAAAAAACTCCTCAACCCTTTGTTCTAACCATTTTGGATAAGCCGCATCGATGTCACTAAACGTATAATAACCCATGGTCCACTTCTAGCGAACCATCCCAAGCAAAGTCTTTTTAGCCGTATCATCTTCAATACTACATTTAATAACATATTAAACTATCAACACAACACAAATGAACACTATCTACAAGACATATATATATATATATATATATATATCATCTTTGCACTACTAAAAAAGAGACATAAAGTACACAAAATTAGACTTACTGTCCATCGGAGATATTGATACGCGTAGGTCTATCGGGTTCCATAGCTCCATAAATTCCACATGAATGTGATCTCGGTCTCCTTCCTCGTCACACTCGTGCCTCTCCTGCTGTCATGTTCCCAAGTGCGGGGTCCGGGTGTTCCTCATCACCATCTGAATCTGTTGGCTCGTCACGTAAAGCCAAAGTGTTCTTCCTTGTTGGCCTCTTCTCCGTATCCTTGCCCTTAACAACCTTGTTTTTCCCTTACTCGCATTCTTTCCTCTACCTTTACCCTTCTCATTTTCCTTACCATTTCCTTTGTTATTTTTAGCCATCATACACAACACCATGCCAAGCAAAACGATGCCGATTAACCAACCAATGAGCACCTACAATATAAATAACAAATCGTTGTTAACTATACAAAATATCACAAGTAATATCACATAACCGACCAATACGTGCATGCAAAATAACCAAATTAAATATCACAAGTAATATATCACATAATCTTTGAAAATATATAAATTTTAAGAAAATGATTAAATTATAAAATAAAATTTTGCATCTCTATCTCTATATCTTTTGTTTTTCCCCAATTAAATAAAATTAAAATTTTGCACAAAATTAAAATTAATATCTCAACAAATCATAATTCAATTCAACACTCAAGCACAATACAATCCAAATATATTAACTAAAAGTAAATCCAATCCAAATCGAGCAAATACAAGCAAAATCTTATGAAGAATCGAGCAACTACAAACAAATACAATAAGCAAAATCTAACAAAACCGACGAACACTTGCATGCAAAAAAAACACATAACTATGGTTACCAAAAACAAGCACAAAACCATGTATTAAACGGAAAAATTGAGAAAATCAAAGAAGTCGAAGCAAAATTAACCGAGAAAAATCGATTAATCATGTATATATTGACTTAATCATGTATACATCTATGTAACCATGTATATTATATATATACATACATATAATCATATATATGTATAAAACAATTAGGGAAACATACATCAAATTGTTGAAACGGAGAAGATGAAGCCATTTGCCTTGAGTTTACATGGATTGGAGCCATGGAATTGAGTAGAGAGTAGAGATTTTATATGTAGAGAGATTTTTGTGATAAGTGATAGAAAGAATAGAATGTGAGAAGTTGCTTTTTTTATACCCAAGATTAAAATCGGCCGATGGTGTGGTTGGTTTTAGCGTAGTTTTTTGTGCAATATGCAAAACGACGTCGTTCTGACAAAGGGCGGGTTTTTTAATTTTTCATGAAAATTTTAATTTTCCGCCAAAAAAAATATTGAAAATATTAAAACGGTCGGTTATGTCACTGTCGGTCGGTTATGTCAACCCTAGAAACCCTAATGGTCGGTTATGTTAAACCTAGCGATCGGTTATAAGTTTTGCTTATTAAAAAAACTTTATGAAAAAACATTATTAATTAATTAAATAGCTTAATTTTTTGTACATATATAATTTTTTATTGGTTTTTACCATCCGTATGGTTGGATCGTATATATCTTGTAATTTCAAATTTTAATTGTTTTTGTTCTCGATTTTATGTGATATATCCATATTTTTATTAAAAAAACACATTTGTAATCGTCGAAATAGGCTAATTTTTTGTGCATAAATATGTTTTGTCATGATGTTAACATCCGTACAGTTGGATCTTCTAAATAAAAAGTTTACTTTCGATGTTTTGTAAATCGAGTGGAACATCCCAGTGAAAGTGCATACCTATGTAGTGAAATGGTTCTTTCAAAAGAGGTAATGTTAAATAAATTACTATTTTTATGAAATTTTTATATTTTATTATATAATATAAAACTTTGTCCACAATGTTTGACTATGTTGATATTTTATCATATAATAAATTTTAATTTCAATACAAGACACAATTAAATATATTAATTTTATATATTTAAATATAAAGTTGGATGACAAATCGAAGAATAGAATTACATAAAAATTATTTTGAAATTGCTAATACAATTATAATAATGAAATATGAATTTAATTTGAAAAATATTCTTTTAATAAAAATAAATAATAAATGTATATATTAAATTTGAAAAGGTTGACTGAGATAAGCAAAACCGACCGTGGTCAAAGTGCACAATCGGTCAGTTTTAGACCAGTCGACCCTTAAAACTGCATAACCGACCGATTATAACCGACCACCGCTTTAAGGAGACGGTCGGTTATATATGAAATCGGTTGGTTTTCTGGTATTTAAATGGTAAGGAGACGGTCGGTTATATATGCAATTGGTCGGTTTTCTGGTATTTAAATGGTAAAAATGGTCGCTTATATATTAAATCGGTCGGTTTTCTGGTATTTAAATGGTAAAAAATACCATTATATAATATCAACCTCCATATGGCCAATACCAACAAATATAATATCAAAGTTATATCATCATTATAAATTTTAATTTACATGACTTACAAATACAAAGTCATCATTATCAAAGTGAAATTAAGAACAATATTATTCAATTTCATCAAAACCATCATCGTCTTCATCATCATCATTATCGTCACCTCCTCTTTCTTCTTCCTCCTCTTCATCGTCCTCCTCTTCACTCTTCTCCTTGTCACCTACATCATCATCATCTTCTTCTTCTTCTGCTTGTTCTTCTTCTTCTTGGCTTTCATGTCGAATGAATGGGATTTGTCCATATTGTGCGAAATCAACAAATAGTGAAAAAATTCCGGCATTAGATCTATCTTCTTGAAAAGCGTCCTCAATATCGTTTTGCACAATGATAGTTTCATCTATTGGACGACTTTTAGATTTGACCACCGTATATATTTTGCTTCGTGGATCCAATACACTAGGAGCGTAATATATTTGAGAGGATTGACTAGCTAAAATAAAAATCTCATTAGACCTCAATCTTGAAGTTATATCAATCATCACCACTCGATTCTTATCCCTCCTCACACCCTCACCGATACTATCAAACCATATACACTTGAACAAATATACATGATTGCATCCATCATAAATAAGTCTCACGATTTCTTGTAGTTGACCATAATAATCAAGATTATTTTCGTGTGAAGTGCCTTTAACAACAACACCGGAACCGGATGTGGATGTCGTTGAAAATTTATATCCATTAACTTGACAAGTCTCAAAAGCCATGACTCTTAGTGACGGTCCTTGAAGCAAGTCTTTGAAACGAGGTCCCTCTACCTCATCATTCTCAACCTAGTTATAAAAAAATTAAAAATAAAACATGTAATGATAAAGTCAAAATTGAGATTCAAAGTTTGCTAAATTTAACAAATACCTTTTTTTTAACCAAGTTTTAAATCGAGTCTTGATAATACAATCTAAATCTTGAGGAGTTGTCCTCGGACGTTGTCTCATAACACGATTTTGGTACCTTCTAAATAATAGAAATGGAGAAATAATGGAAATAACATAAAATAATTTAAATATGACAATAACACTAAATTAGGATAAGATATAGGTACCTTAGGTAAGGCTGAACTTCAGGTGAGTTTAAAAGAACATATTCTTCTGCTAATAGTCGTTCATCATCATCCATATAGCGCACTCTTTCTTTTCCAGGACATTGAATTGGATATCTAAAAACTTCTAATTAATCGGAATTTTTTACATCAAACAAAACTTCATTACGACGTACTTTATTATGAACCGAGTCGGAGGAAAAATAAAAAGAACAAAAATTGAGAGCCTCATCTTCCATATATCGTTCGGCAATTGAACCCTCAACTCTTGCCTTATTACCAACTTTTTGTTTTAATTTTCCCAACAAACGCTCAATTGGATACATCCAATGCCAATAAGAGGGTCCGGCTAGTCTAATTTCTTTTGTTAAATGTACAACCAAATGTTCCATCGAATCAAACCAAGTTTGAGGAAAAATTGTTTCCAACAAGCACAAAGCTCTAATAACCGATTTCTCCATTATGTCCAAATCGGTTCTTGTAACAACGGAGGAGCACAAATCTTGAAAAAAATTTGAAATTGTCGTCAAGGCATCCACAATAGGCGTTGGTAGAAGTTCACGAATTGCAAGAGGCAACAATTTTTGAAGAAAGATATGAAAATCATGCGATTTGAATCCAAAAAATTTACACTCATCAACATTGCAACAACGAGATATATTGGAAGAATAACCTTTCGGAAGTTTCAATGAGCAAATCCAATTGCACAAAAGTTTAATTTGTTTTTTATTTAGGGAATACGGTGCTTTTGGCATTTTTCCATTTTCATTGATCCACAAATGATGCAATACATCAAAGTGTTTGCAATCCGACCTCGCTTTCTTGTGATCCTTTGACTTTCCCGTATTTACAATAGTGAAAAATATGTTTTCAAACACATTTTTTTCGGTATGCATGATATCAATTGAATGTCGTAAAGTATGTGATGACCAATAAGGAAGTTCATAAAAAATTGGGACATGAGTCCAATGATGCTCTTCCCCATAACCGGCACTCCTTAACTTGGCATTAGTCTTTCCGGGTGGTGGAAAAATTAAACCATCAAGCGACTCTTTTACATCCTCCCCGGATAAACGACCACGAAACAATCTTCTTTCCTCATTTGCAAACAAATTACTTTTTCCGCGCAATGGATCATTTGGTTCAAGAAATATTCGGTTCGTGCCATAAAAACTACATTTTCCGGAATGTTTTAATTGGAATCCTTGCACACTTCCACCACACACTTGACATCCCATTTTTCCTTTACCCGACCACCCACTTATCATACTCATTGCGGGAAAGTCACTAATAGTCCACATAAGTGCCGCTCGCATTGTAAAATTTTGCTTTAAAGATTGGTCATATGTTTCCACTCCGGTATTCCACAATATCTTCAATTCATCAATGAGAGGCCTTAGACAAACGTTAATATCTTTGCCAATGCTATTCGGACCCGGAACTATATCGGTCATAAACATATATGGTTTTTTCATACACATTGATGGCGGAAGATTATAGACAACAACTACCACGGGCCATACACTATATGTTTTCTTTCCGGTAGGGCCAAATGGGTTGAAACCATCGGTAGCAAGACCAAGCCTTATATTACGAATCTCATTAGCAAATGATGGAAAACAACGGTCAAAATTTTTCCATTCATCTCCGTCCGCGGGATGACTAATCTCTCCCTCGTTCACATCTCGATTCTTGTAAAATCTCATATGATCGGATGTATGTGCCGACATGTACAAGCGTTGTAGTCGAGGAATCAAAGGAAAATGTCTTACTATTTTTTTGGTATTTTTTTTACCATTTTTCTTCGAAACATCCCGATAACGATCTTTACCACATATATCACATACAATTTTATCTTTGTCATCTCCATAAAATAACATGCAATCATTCTCGCACATATCAATTTTTTCATATTCAACCCTCAAACCCATCATAATCTTTTTCATTTCATAATTATTTTCGGGCAATGTGTGTTTCTTTGGTAACACGTCCGCAAGAAGTTCAAGCAAACTATCAAAAGATTTATTACTACAATTAGAATAGTTTTTGAATTCTAATAATTTTGCGGTCAAGCTTAATCTTGTATACTTTGTATTGCCCGGATAAATAGGGACTCCATTTTCAACAATCAACTCATAGAATTTTTTAGCACTATCATTTGGAGCTTGTTCAACATTACTAGCTCCCGTATCCGTGGTGTCATAATATTCATAATTTGCACCGGCCAAATCATGTAAGATAGCATTCAAATCTACCGGTTCTTCTACCCTCGGAGGTTCTCGATGACTACGACAACGTCGACTCTCATTTCTTTGCACAACTTCTTCACCGTGCGATGTCCACACGATATAACCCTCAAGCATCCCTTTAGAAAGCAAATGAAATCTAATTTCATCAATATCTAACCAATTGAAATTCTTACAACGCTTACAAGGACACTTCATCTTACCATCCTCCTCTACTACTCCCTCTTTATTACTTGCAAAATTTATGAAAAATTCTACACCATCTCTATATTCGGTAGTTAAAGAAATTTTATCACTTTGTATTTGATTACTTATCTAACTTCGATCAATGTTTGCCATCTACACAAATATATAAATATATATATATATGTAAACAAACAATTTAACATGCACTTTCAAATTATAAATGTGATACACATACATAAAAGAAAACTATTTACAAAATAGATAAAAGAAAACATACATTATATGTTTTGTATCACTTATCCTCTTTGCTTTCTTGAGTTTGCTTTCTCTTTATCTCCAAACTTTCTTTTCTATGTTTACATGGTCCATTTGAAGAAATAAGAACTTTAAACCAAAAACAATAAAGTAGCAGGTTATAACCGACCGCTTATCGGTCGGTTATGGCTTTCATCCCAAAACGACGTCGTTTCAGCCTCAGCAGGTACAAACAATTTAATTTAAATTATTTTTTATTCAGTTTCGGCCCCCACTTAAAACTGACCGAATGAATCGGTCGGTTTTGTGCCTGCCACGTCAACAATATAACCGACCGATCCCGTTTCGTCGGTTTTATCTCTGCCACGTCACTAAAAACGGTGTCGTTTTTGTGTGTGCTACAGGCGAAACCGACCGCTCGATGTATGGTCGGTTTTACCTTTCCCCATCGTGTGCCACGTTAGCCGAAACGATGTCGTTTTTGGTTTATCCACAGTTAAAACCGACCAACTTGACCTACGGTCGGTTTTAATCACCCCGTTTTTATTCGGTCGGTTTTAAGTGGTCGGTTTAAACTGTTTTCTTGTAGTGCAAGGTGGATAAACGTGCGTTGGCTGTCATCTATCAAGGAATCCCAGAGGATTTGTTATTGTCAATTGCAGAGAAAAAGTCAGCAAATGAGGCTTGGGATGCGATTAAAATGGTATGCTTGGGTGCAGATAAGGTCAAGCAGGCAAGGGCTCAAACACTAAAAGGTGAATTCGAATCGTTGAACATGAAGGAGACAGAGCAGCTCGATGATTTTTATATGAAATTGAATGGGCTGGTCAATAATATTCGAGCATTGGGAGAGAAAGTGGAAGAAGTATACGTGGTGAAGAAACTACTCAGAGTTGTTCCCTCCAAGTTCTTGCAGATTGCTTCTGCTATCGAGCAATTTGGGAAACTGGAGGAGATGTCCGTAGAGGAAGTAGTGGGCTCCCTCAAGGCCCATGAAGAGAGGCTACGTGGACAAACTGAGACGAGCGAAGGAAAACTTCTCATGACGGAAGAGGAGTGGAGAAAGAAGGAGAACGTCGAGGGGTAACTATTACTTACTCGAGAAGAGTGGCTAAAAAGATCAGGCAAAGACGGGACTCGAGGTGGAGAATATCGTGGCAGAGATGGAGGTCGCGGAGGTCGTGATAGAGGCAAAGTGAGATGCTTCAATTGCAGTGGGTACGGACACTATGCAGCTGAGTGTCGGAAACCGAAACGTGAAAGGGAACACAAACCATAAGCGAATTTAACTCATGTCAACGAAGATGAACCTGCACTCTTATTATCTGAGTGTGGAGATGAGAAAAATGAGAATACGGTCCTGTTGAATGAAGAGCATGTCATCCCAAAGATAAAAACGGATGGAGAGACAAATACACAATCAAATGTCTGGTATCTTGATAATGGGGCCAGTAACCATATGATTGGCCAGAGGTCGAAGTTTAGTTCTTTGGACGAAAGCGTAACAGGAAGAGTAAAGTTTGGCGATGGGTATACTGTGCTTATCAAAGGAAAGGGCTCCGTACCTATGCAATGCAAGACTGGTGAGGTATGCACACTTCATGAAGTTTATTTTATCCCTAATATCTGTAACAACATCATTAGTCTGGGCCAATTGTCGGAAGAAGGGAACAAAGTTGTATTGCATGGGGAATACTTGTGGGTTTATGATAGTCATGGGAAGTTACTAATGAAAGTCAAAAGAACGTCCAAAAGATTATACAAGATAGTCATTGAAGGAACCAAACAAATGTGCTTGTTGTCAAAGTCTGAAGAGGAATCCTAGTTGTGGCACTACCGGCTCGGACACGTAAACTTTCAAGCATTAACTCTCATGACAAAGGAAGAGATGGCCTACGGTTTGCCAAAATTGTTACAACCCAAAGATAACTGTGAGGGATGCCTTATGTCGAAACAAGCCAGGAAACCGTTTCCACAAAAAACAAATTTTGCTGCCAAAAGGGTTCTCGAGTTGGTACATGGGGATCTCCGTGGACCTATTTTGCCACCCACACCAGCAGGTAATAAGTATTTTCTTTTATTGGTTGATGATTATAGTAGAATTGTTGTTGGAGGAATTTCGTAACAACCCAAATCGGAGATTGCTGGAATAACGAATTATGAAAATAGGGGGGTTTGGGATTTTTGGATGTTTGGGGGCTGGGCTTGTATGATGACTCCTCATAAATTGAATAGAGAATGGGTTATTTCTCTTACTCTTTGCAGAGTGTTAATTGTGTATCATATAAGGTGCCTGTGTACCCCTTTATATAGGGATCAAGCCTCACGTAGTTCTTGGAAAACAAGTCATTGGATAAACCCATTCAGTCCAATCCCATAAATGGTCAATGTTCATCCATCCACAGCACGTTCCTATAAATAGTCCGGATTTATCAATCCACATCACATTCCCATAAATAGTCCGGTCTTCACACGTTTTCCTATAATCTCGCGGCATCTCCGCATTTCTTTCCATGATTTGAAGAATATCGTTT
Source organism: Heracleum sosnowskyi (assembly GCA_030848705.1). NCBI lineage: Eukaryota > Viridiplantae > Streptophyta > Magnoliopsida > Apiales > Apiaceae > Heracleum > Heracleum sosnowskyi. Next base: position 38,269,330 of record CM061243.1, on the reverse strand, counting down.
GGAGATATTTTCCGTTATTCGTTGATTGAGATTGATTATTTCCTCGTTTCAGATAGAAGATATTACTTATTGGTTAAGCAATTAATTATTAATCTGAATTAATAATTATTAAACGGAGAAATTTGGGACTATGCCAAAACGTGGCATAACAACAAGCCCCCAGTTCATCAGTGTAGCTTGCTGCAGTGGAGAACTAAGAATTCTTCGAGCTTCCAAATTTCTTCGGTCGCTTGGCGTTTTGTATATAGTCTGAATCGGCGTACACGTTTTTCAAGTGTCATTGCCCACATAAGGATGTGTTTTCGTTCATCCGTGAGCCCCCGAGCTGAGGCTTTAATAAGATACCCAATTTCAAATGTTAGGCTTTCAGCCCATATCACATCCGGTCCCACACGTTTTCCTACAATCTCCCGACATCTCCGCATTTCTTCTCGTGATTGTAGGAATGTCTCATGCCAACCATATCACGTCCGGTCCCACACGTTTTCCTACAATCTCGCGGCATCTCCGCATTTCTTCCCGTGATTGTAGGAATGTCACGTGCCAACCATATCACGTTCGGTCCCACACGTTTTCCTGCAATCTCGCGACATCTCCGCATTTCTTCCCGTGATTGTAGGTATGTCCCGTGCCAATCAAGGAATATCCATCTACCAATGAGCCTTCAATAATGTAATTTTATTCATGGACTCTCCTCTCAGAGTAGGGTCTTCAAAAATATTATCCCTTCTTAGATAAGGACCTTCCACACTTATTTTTGTCCATGCACGAGCTAGTGAAGTAATCAAATCATGTGCTACGAATATTGCATCACAATTCTTTAACATCTCCATGATTCAGATTCTGCCCAGATCTGTTTTTTTACCTTTCTGACCATGTAAACAATGTTTTCTTGGAAAACACAAAACATGAAAGTTGTAGAAAACGAAAAGAGCTTTCCGATGATATATTGCTCGTCAGAAACGGACTTATAATGAATCAGGAATCAAATAAAACATCTGTTGATTAACTTCTCAATACTGAAAAACGAGATCTGATTATGTTTTGTGATTTCAAAAATAGATCGAAACATAATCTCAGAAAACACCAAGAACGAAAGTTGTAGGAAATCGCAAAAGTTTTCCGGATCATAAAAAAATCATCAAAATCTGACATGTATTAAATTTACTACGAATTTTATAAGATAACTTATGTATACGGATAAAAGCATAATAAAACTTATCTTAATTTTGAAAAGAATCATGAACCACCGCCTCCATCGTTCTGCTCCTCCATTAAAGCCGCTCCAGATCCGATAAAACACCCCTTGTGCATGATGTAGATGATTTGATTGCCCTCCACAATCAAAAAATAATCCCCTCCTTCTAGCGCCAATTGTTGTTGGAGGAATTTCGTAACAACCCAAATCGGAGATTGCTGGAATAACGAATTATGAAAATAGGGGGATTTGGGATTTTTGGATGTTTGGGGGCTGGGCTTGCATATGATGACTCTTCAGAAATTGAATAGAGAATGGGTTCTTTCTCTTACTCTTTGTCGAGTGTTAATTGTGTATCATACAAGGTGCCTACGTACCCCTTTATATAAGGATCAAGCCTCACGTAGTTCTTGGAAAACAAGTCATTGGATAAACCCATTCAGTCCAATCCCATAAATGGTCAAGGTTCATCCATCCACAGCACGTTCCCATAAATAGTCCGGATTTATCAATCCACATCACATTCCCATAAATAGTCCGGTCTTCACACGTTTTCCTACAATCTCGCGGCATCTCCGCATTTCTTTCCATGATTTGAAGAATATCGTTTGGAGATATTTTCCGTTATTCGTTGATTGAGATTGATTTTTTCCTCGTTTCAGAGAGAGGATATTACTTATTGGTTAAGCAAATAATTATTAATCTGAATTAATAATTATTAAACGGAGAAATTTGGGACTATGCCAAAACGTGGCATAACAAGAATCATGTGGGTTTATATGTTAAAATCAAAGGATGGGGCATTTGAAGCCTTTAAGAAGTTCAGAAAGGAGGTAGAAAATGACACTGAGAACACAATTAAGGTATTGAGAACCGATAGGGGAGGTGAATTTTGCTCGATTGAGTTCAGAAAATACTGTGAAAATGCTAGTATCGCGAGGCATTACACAGCTCCATATACCCCACAACAGAACGGGGTAGTCGAGCGACGAAACATGACCGTTGTGGCCATGGTGAGAAGCTTACTAAAGGGAATGAAGGTGCCATCAGAGTTCTGGGGTGAAGCGATCCGTCACTCCGTATACATCTTGAACAGGCTACCTACTCGTGTACTAACAGGAAAAACACCTTATGAGGCCTGGAAAGGTAAGAAACCAAATCTTGAATTTATTAGAGTCTTTGGGTGTTTGGCATATATGAAGGTAGCAGGGGAACATGTAAGAAAACTGGATGATCGCAGCAAAGCAGTGGTGCATCTTGGCAGGGAACAAGGCTCAAAAGCTTATCATCTGTATGATCCTAGAAATGGTTCATTACACGTGACCAGGGACGTCGTCTTTGTAGAAGCAAAACACTAGAATTGGGAACAGAAAGATGAACACAACGAAACAAATTCCAGCACTTTTACTCTGGTCGAGGCGCAAGCTGCAGACTTTGAAAATGGAGATAATGAGGAATATTCAGACATTGCAACACCTACAACCTCTGTATAGTCTCGAGATTCTGAAACTTTAAGGAACTCAAACTCCTCTACAGCTATCCTGGAAGAATCTGCAGCATCTAATACTAACAGTGACAGTGGCGGATGTGGCAAATTTCGTCTCCTCAGTGATGTATACAACGATGCAGAAGAGGTTGAACTGCTAGATGAATTAATGATGATGGGAATAGAGGAACCTACTGGGTATAGACAAGCAATAGGAGAAAGAGACTGACAACAAGCCATAAAGGTTGAAATAGAAGCAATAGAGAAGAATGACACTTGGTACCTAACTGAACTTCCTCCTGGACATAAAGCGATCGGGCTAAAGTGGGTGTTCAAACTGAAGAAAGATACTGAGGGGAATATTGTGAAGCACAAAGCACGCCTTGTGGCGAAGGGCTATTTACAGAAGCAAGGGGTTGATTTTGAGGAAGTGTATGCTCCAGTAACCAGACTTGAAATAGTTCGTTTATTATTAGCTCTGGCTGCAAAATCAGGTTGGGAAGTGCATCATCTTAACGTAAAGTCGGCGTTCTTGAATGGTGAACTTCAGGAAGAGGTTTACGTAACACAACCTGAAGGCTTTGTGAAAAAGGGACAGGATTTCAAAGTGTATCGTCTGTTGAAAGCTTTATACGGGTTGCGTTAGTCACCAAGGGCCTGGTATGCTCGACTAAGTAAATGCTTGGAGGAGCTGGGTTTTGAGAAGTGCCCATATGAGCATGCAGTGTACACATGACGTGAAGGAGGAGAGTGTTTGGTTGTTGCATTCTACGTAGACGACTTACTTATCACGGGCTCAAACATCAACAACATAATCAAGTTTAAGAAGGAGATAAGTTCTGTGTTTGATATGAGTTGTTAATCCCAAATAGCCTAACAGAATTGTAGAAGGGGGGGGGGGGGTTTAATACAATTCTAGATATTTCTTAAAACTTAAAACAATCTTTCAAATAAAACAGTACTGAAAATAAAAACACAAACAAGTATAAAATTTCAGTTGGATGTTTTGAGGATCCAACTGAGATAATTTTATTGCGGAAATAATCGGTGTTACAAAAGTATCACAGCTGCTCTGTTCTTGATACAGAGTGAGAGTGCTCTTTAAAAAGCTAATACAAACTATTTTTATCTCACTCACTTCTTTTTAAAATGAACTGCTACACTTGGTTATATAACCCAAGTTTACAATGCTATTTTTGGCTACACTAAAATAAACTAAAGGTAACCATCAGTAGCTTGCTTTTCATCCCTTTTGTCCAATGGTCCTTGGAGATCTTGTCTTTTGTCTTTATGCTTATTATGATCACACTCAAGAACCTAATTGGAAATTGGAATGTTTCCTTATTTCCAGTGACAATTTTGATGGCTTCCAATGCAAAGTACACTTCCACATCACCTTTTGATCTGTCAGAAAACTGTCACTATCACTTTGTCAACTATTCAGAAAAGTGATAATGATTCGTTGATAGCAGTAAGATGTGTTTCGTTGATAGCTTTATTCTTCATTTCGTTGATGGTATATTCTTCATTTCGTTGATGAGTAATCTTCATTCCGTTGATAGAGTAATCTTCATTCCGTTGACATGTCTTCACTTAGGCAAAATTACAAGGCATGATATATTTACAATTAACCAACCTATTTTGCCTATCTAGTACTTAGTCAACATGACTTAGAAAACCTATCTAATACCTACAACAAAATACATATCAAACTGTGAAGTATTGTACAGTGCAATTGCTACATCACTCATTTCGTTGATGAGCTACCCGTCAACGAAAGCTGCAAAGCATACCATTCCGTTGACAGTTACAATATTGACTTAATACAAAATCTACTAAGTGTTTTATAATTATCATCAAGAACAACATATTCCTAACAATCTCCCCCAATTTATGACTGATGGAATAACAACCATAAATCAAAGGCCTTGATGATAACAAAAACACTTAAGCAAATTATACATGATAAAAGTAGAAAATGCATTAAGCTTCAAAATATTTTAAGAATTTATTGAAATACAAAGTAAAAAGTCTTACAAAACAAGTGCACGGAGTTGCTCCTCTAGTCTGAGCAAATTTCATCTTTTTCTCTGTGGCAGTGTTTTCTTTCCCTTCCTTGCATTGTTCTCCTCAATTTGAGCTTGGAGCCTCCTATAGAAAATCTTTTCTTCTTCATCTTGATTCCCCAACTTGGATTGCATTGATCTCAGAGTTTCATTGGATGCTTTTTCCAGTTGGTCTTCTATCCTGAAGAATCTTCTACAGTTATCTTTGTCTCTAAACTCCATCATCCAATAGGGTTGGAGATGGATCTTCTTTCCAGATTGAGGGACTTTGAGAACCCTGGGAAGTGCACCAGGCTTGTTCCAGCTTGCCTTGATTTGACAGATTTTGGAGACAACCTCAGACTTGGCAGTTTTGGTAAAGCCAAAGTCTTTCTTCAAGCATTTGAACACTGAGAGCAGTGTTTGGTAGTCTTCTCCTAAAATCTTGTAGAGAGACCAAGTTTGTTCCCTTCCACCTTTGTAGAAAAATACCAATCTCTCTGGCAGTTTATGAGAAGCTGCAATACCTCTCACTTCCACCAAGTCATCAAGATTAATATTTAGGCTAGACTCATCCATGATGTCAGCAATGTACATGAAGTCTTCTGGATTGATGGGAGGTTTCTCAACTTGTTGTCTTCTCACAAATACTGGATTAGCCTTAACAGCCCTTTGCCTTGCTTTCTTCTTTGCATCCATTTCAAATAGAAACTTTGGGAAGTTAGCCTCATCTAGCTCAATTTGCTCTTCATTTGGCTGAATTGGCTGATCATGAAAATTCACTGGATGTTCAGGATCACAGGCTAACTTATCTTTGAAGATTAGATCAGGAAAAGTTGGAGGTGCAGCTTTTGTAGAGGAATCTGTTGTTGTGCTTTGAGAGTCCTCTTTGTCAAAGGGCAGATTCCTTTTAGCTGTCTGTTTAGGCTACCTTGTACTTTTCCTTTTCTTCTTTGCTTCATTGGCTTTTTCCTCTTGTTGTCTTTCTTCTTCGTCAAGAGATTGAGCAACTGCAAGAGCTTGCATAGCTACTCTTTCTGACTCCTCAGCCTTAGCCTCAGCAAAATTTGGGTGACCAGCCCAAACACAGATTTCTTGTCCATTTCTGTAGACAAGTGCTCTCTGTTTCCTTACCTCGGGATCATTGCTCTCCTTGCATTTGATGATAAGCTGTCCTAGAACCTTGAGCTCATCTGGATAAGGTGAAAGATAAAAAGTCCTTGCAATGTTTTTGCCCTTTGGTTTAGCAGGGGATTTTGGAGATAGGCTTCCTTGAAGTGTAGCTTGTTCCACATCCCTAATGCATGAAGTTTGTCCCTTTTCTTTCCTTGGACCTTGAATAACTCCATGTAGAAGGGGCTTTAGATCATAGGATGAATTAGTCTGTGGCTCCCATTCCGTTGACACTAAAACCATGGCATTCGTTGATGGTGCTGTAGAAGTAGCTTGATCCGTTGATGGATGTTTGGTCTTTGCAGATTCAGCTATCTTCTTGATTCTTGCATCTATGCTAGACCATTGGTCTTTTATCTGTTCTGCAAGTTGTAGCCTCATAGATGCCTGTTGAATCAGGTCAATGCCATCCATTTTATCATTTCCTGACTCCCCCATTGCTAATGGCTCCTTTGGTAAGGAAATGGCTGGGACCATAACCTTTGTGATTTGAATGTCTAGCTCCTTAGATTTCTCCCCCTTTTTGTTATCATCAAGAGAGATGATAGGGAGTCCCTGAGCTGCCACTAGCTGGGCCAACAACTGAGTTTGCTTCTCCTGTTCCTTTTGCATTTGAGATAGAGTAGCTTCCACCTTGTCCACTCTAGAAGAAAGAGTCTTCAAGGAGGTAGCCACCTCAGGTTCCTTAGTGAAAAACCTGTTCATCTTGGACACAGTGAGAAGAGGAAGTTTTTCATCAAGCCTCATGTCTGTTGAATCTTTCAGGTTGGAAATTGAGTCCTTGATGTCCCTAGCTTCAATCCTTGTTTGCATCATCTGTAGCCTCTGAATCTCCAAAGAGTCCATGATAGCCTTGTAGAATTTCTTGTCATTGGCATTTGCAGACTCATGAGCCAAATAGGCCTCATTATACTGCCTTGTAATTGCAGCATCCAGGCTGATTCTTCCATGCATATCCTGAGAAAGCCAGTTTGGTGTAGGGGGCACCACAGAAGTCCCAGTCTGTGAAGTGATGGCCACCTGTAGAGTGTCACCAAAACTGTCATCATTATCAGAGTAATCAAACTCACCACTTGCTGCAGCTCCTGGAGACAAATTGGTCAATGCATCATTTGCTCTTTGCATAGATGCAGTTGTATGGATTAGGTTGAGTGACCTTTCTGCCTCCACATTGCCCTGTTGAGCCATAATTTGATAGGCTGGCACAGGATGAGTAAAGGTTTCAGGATCCAGGGAAATACTATCCAGAGTCTGTTGATAATGCTCTTGGAAAGTAATTTCCCTTTCACCCTCATGAACCTCCATTAACTCACTTGAAATGGCTGCTTCCTCCCTTGTGGCTCCTGTAGTCCCTTCTCTCTCCACTATATTCTTGCATCATGGGCTCCCCATGGCTCACACCTCTCACACCCTCACCTTCACCTGCTAAGGTGGAACCCTCAGCCTCTCCTTTTGCCTGACTGGAAGAAATAGTCAGCCTCTCACTCTCAACCTCTTCTTTTGCCTGGCTGCAAGCCAGCCTCTCAGATTCACTCCCTTTCAATCCTAGAAGTGTCTCGACTACCACTAGATCATCTGCACTAGTTGTGTGAACAACTTGATTTTCAATAAAAGGTGCAGAATGAACTATCAACGGTATGATAGTTTGAACTGTCAACGGTATGGATACCGTTGATGGAGAAACACTTGTCAACGAAAGAGACTGTTTCGTTGATGAAGTCAAGAAAGCATTCTGAGAAAGTGAAATTACAGTAGAATCTGTGGTGATTGATTTTAGAGATGGTTCCACAGATCCTCTTGTAGCTTCATAAAAAGATGATTAGTGGCCCAACAAATCACTTAACAAGTGATGACCACCAATTTCAGAGTGGGGCTTCTCCAAGAATAGAGTTGGAGAATCAGGAATAGATAAATGGATCATATCCACATCTAATGACTGTGTTGGTGAATTTTGTGGAGTTGGTTCAAGATTTATGTTTAGAGAATGGGACTGTAACCCCAGAGTTATAATAGGGGTTACATCAAACTGAATTTGAGAGACTGGAAGTGTTGCTTCCAGTGTGTGTGCACCCTGTGTGACCTGGGATTTTTGCTTCACTCTCCTTTGGTATTGGGAAATTGCTGAATGGGGGCTTGAAGTGTCCCTTACCCTTTTGGAATGTGCTCTTGGAGGAGAGTTTGTTTCAATAACTACATCCTTTTGGGAGGATGCAATTAGACTTGTGCTAATATCCATTTTACTCATTGTGCCTTGTTGGGAAGACACAATGGGGCTAGTCTGGGAAACACTCATCTCTCACACCTTATCCTTAGGGTTTATTTGACTTTCACCCCTTCCCTCACCTCTCACACCACCTGCACCACTCCCCTTGGGTTGTGTAGTAGATTTTACAACAGGTGCCTTTTGAGAAGCACCTGAGGTTGGGTTGGAGGATTTCTTAGATTTTGGTTTTGTTGCAGGGGCAGGAGCCTGTTGGGTCACAACTACAGACTCCATAGCAACAGAGGTTGTTGAAGTAACAATTAAACTAACAGGATTAGTAGTGGTTACCTCAATTGTGGGCAGATACACCACTGGGACATCACCATTGTGATTGAGCCTTAGGATGTCTGTCAAGACCCTCTTCTCTTGCACAAAGCAGTCAAACCTGGAATTTGGGTTAGAGATAACCAATGGTGCTGGACTAACATGGTTAGCCAACATCATTAGAAATCTAGCATAATAGATATTCTTTTTCCTATTAGCCTTATCACCCAACTTAGCACCAATTTCATACATAAGTTGGGTGCTAAAGTTATAATATCTATCAGTTAAGAGCATGGTAAGCAGAATCAAAATTGAATTAGTTAATGCATCAAAGTTACTGATTTTACCAGAAAAGACCTTGATGAATGCATCAGCTAAGTAACTATATTCCCTAACCAAACCTCTCCTAATTATCTTACCCAAATTATCAGTAGGCAAAGAGTAATTTATAGAATTAAGCATGTCAACCATTTCAGTATATGAAGGCAAAGCTAAGCAGTTATTCTCAGGAATGTGTAGGCATGCTTGCAATACATCAGAATTGACAATATACTCGTTACCTTGAATGGTGAATTGCAAAGTGCAATTTGTCCCACTGTACTCACAAGAGGTCCAAATTTCCTCTATTATTTCATTGTAGAGCGGAGTTGAGTGAAACATTGCGTAGCTCAGTTTGCAATTCATCAAGAAATCCATCATCTTGTAAAAGATTCTTTTCTGACTTTCCTTGACAACAAATGGAATGGAGTTGTTCTTCTCATAGATGAACCCTCCAGCTGACATGAGTTTTACTATGGGTGCCATTGTTGAGTGAAGAAAAGCTCGAACTTTATTTTGCTTTGAGAGAGAAGAAGTAAGAAAGCCTTTGGAAATTTTGAGAGCAAGGTAGAAAAGAATTAAAGAAAACAAAATTTCTTAAATACTCCCCCAAAATTTCTCAAAAATTAAGTCCAATAATAAATATGAATTACTGGATTGGCTTAAAAATCTAACTGTTGCAATTAAAATATTACCATTATTTATACTTACAGGGGTGTATGCATAGATCGTGGTAAAGAGACGTGCGAATCCAACGGTTCAGATTAACTACGCTATATCAACGAATCAGAATTGGGCGTTTTAAGATCCTGTCTATTTCGTTGATAAAGCTGCATTTCGTTGATATAAAAGAGCTATCAACGAAACACCCAGAAAAATACTAAGTCTGTCAACAGAATGATGCATTCGTTGACATAGTAATTTTGACTTGGACAAAATTTCACCTTTTTCCTGAGAAAATTAGTTCACAGAAAATCATAGCAAATTTCTGGCTGCATTTTAAACTTGCAAAAATCTCAAACATAATTAAGAGAAATTTAGCATACCTAGCTCACTTACTAATCTTGAGAATTTTGATTCATCAAGTGGCTTGGTAAAGATGTCTGCAAGTTGTTGTTCACTTGGAACAAAATGTAACTCCACAGTACCATTCATAACATGTTCTCTAATGAAATGATACTTGATGTCAATGTGCTTGGTTCGTGAATGCTGTACTGGATTCTCAGTAATGGCAATGGCACTAGTGTTGTCACAGAAGATAGGGATTTTCTCAACTCTTAATCCATAATCAAGTAGTTGATTTTTCATCCATAAAATCTGTGCATAACAACTTCCAGCTGACTCAGCCTCAGCTGTGGAGGTATAAACTGAGTTTTGTTTCTTGTTGAACCATGACACAAGCTTGTTTCCTAGGAATTGACAGGTGCCAGTTGTGCTTTTCCTGTCAATTTTACATCCTGCATAATCTGCATCTGAATAACCAATTAGTTCAAAGCCAGATTCTCTAGGATACCAAATGCCAAGGTTTGGTGTTCCTTTGAGATATCTGAAAATTCTTTTAATAGCAACTAAATGGGATTCCCTAGGATCAGCCTGAAATCTAGCACATAGACATGTAGCAAACATAATATCAGGTCTACTAGCTGTTAAATATAAAAGTGAGCCTACCATGCCTCTGTAACTTGAAATGTCCACAGATTTTTCCTTAGTATTCAATTCAAGTTTGGTGGCAGTAGGCATGGGAGTTTTGGCAGGAGAGCATTCCATTAAGTTAAATTTCTTTAACAAATCATGAATATATTTTGTTTGACTAATGAAAATGCCTTCATTAACTTGCTTCACTTGGAGACCAAGAAAATAAGTTAATTCTCCCATCATGCTCATTTCATATTTACTTTGCATAAGCTTGGCAAATTTTTGACAAAGTTTTTCATCTGTAGACCCAAAAATTATGTCATCTACATAAATTTGAACAAGTATAGTAGAGCCATTCACAATCCTATGAAAAAGAGTTTTATCTACAGTACCTCTAGTGAAGTGATTCTCAAAGAGGAACTGTGAAAGTGTGTCATACCAGGCTCTAGGTGCTTGTTTCAAACCATAGAGTGCTTTGAGGAAGAAGTACACATATTCTGGAAAATCATCATCTTCAAAACCAGGAGGTTGGCTCACATACACCTCCTCTTCCAATTCCCCATTCAGAAAAGCACTCTTCACATCCATTTGATAGACCTTGAAATTGGCATGGGCTGCATAGGCTAGGAAAATCCTTATTGCTTCTAGTCTTGCAACAGGAGCAAAGGTTTCATCAAAATCAATTCCCTCTTCCTGTGAATAGCCTTTTGCAACCAATCTAGCTTTGTTCCTTGTGACTATGCCATTTTCATCCATCTTGTTTCTGAACACCCATTTTGTGCCTATAACACTCATGTCCTTAGGCTTGGGTACCAGCTTCCAAACTTTGTTTCTCTCGAATTGGTTTAGCTCCTCTTGCATAGCTAAAACCCAATCTAGATCTAGAAGTGCATCCTCAACTTTCTTTGGCTCATCTTGAGACAGAAAGCTACTGTATAGACATTCCTCTTGAGTTGCTCTTCTAGTTTGGACTTTTGAAGAAACATCACCTATAATGAGTTCAAAGGGATGATCTTTAGTCCATTTCCTTGAGGGAGGTAGATTAGCTCTAGAAGATGTAGCTTCATGATCATGATTGCCTTGATTAGATATTTGTCCTTGAGAAACTCCCCCTGAGTTTGTTGTCCCTAATTGATCACTCCTAGAGGCATTTCTATGACTGTCAACGGAATGCCCATTTTGACTGTCAACAAAACGCTCATTCTGACTGTCAACGAATCCTTCATCATGACTGTCAACGAAATGACCATTTGGTCTGCTAGCAGCTATTCTTTTCAATCTTAATGCAGCAATTTCATCTTCACTGTTGCTTTCATCTGTGCTAGACACAACAACTTTAGGCTATTTCTCAATAGCCTTAACATGATTCACTTGATCTCCTTCCTCATTCTCAAAAGAAAGACTTTCATGGAAACCTTCATCACAGAGACCTTGTATTTTGAGATCATCAAAAACAACATGTACAGATTCCATAACAATGTTGGTTCTGAGATTATAGACTCTGTAAGCTTTCCCTGCTGCATATCACACAAATATTGCTTCATCTGCCTTTGCTTCAAATTTCCCCAAATGCTCAGCTTGATTTCTCAGAACAAAGCACTTGCATCCAAAGACATGAAGAAAATCCAATAGTGGCTTCTTTCTTTTGAGTAGTTGATAAGGGGTCATTCCTTTGGCTTGATTAATCAAAGAAATATTTTGAGTGAAGCAAGCTGTGTTAACTGCCTCAGCCCAGAAATAAGTTGGTAACTTTGATTCATTTAGCATTGTCCTTGCAGCTTCAATAAGTGTTATGTTTTTCCTTTCAACTACACCATTTTGATGTGGTGTCCTTGCTGCTGAAAATTCATGCAAAATACCATTTTCTTCACAAAACATCTTCATAGTTGAATTCTTGAATTTTGTCCCATTGTCACTCCTAATCCTTCTTACTTTGAAATCAGGATGATTGTTTACCATCTTGATGTGATTGATAATGATTTCACTTACCTCATCTTTGGAGTGCAAAAAGAAAGTCCATGTAAATCTAGAAAAATCATCAACAATCACAAGACAATATTTCTTCTTTGAAATGGACATGACATTTACAGGGCCAAATAGATCCATATGAAGCAACTCAAGCTGTTGGACAATTGATGACTCTGTCTTGCTTTTGAATGATGCATTCTTTTGTTTCCCTTTCTGACAGGCATCACACAAACCATCCTTGGAGAATTCCACCTGTGGAATTCCTCTAGCAAGATCTTTCCTCACCAAATCATTCATAACCTTAAAATTCAAATGAGACAATTTCTTGTGCCATAGCCAACTTTCATCCTTGCTTGCCTTGCTGAAAAGACAAGTGATGGTGTCTGAACTTGTACTACTAAAGTCAGCAATGTACACATTCCCTCTTCTGAATCCAGTCATTACCACATTGTTGTCTCCACCTTTAGAAACAACACAGGCTTCTTTAGAAAAAGTAACTAAAAATCCTTTGTCACAAAGTTGGCTGATACTAAGCAAATTGTGCTTAAGACCATCCACCAATGCAACCTCATCTATGATGACATTCTCTTTTGAAATCAAGCCATATCCCTTAGTGTAGCCTTTGCTGTCATCTCCAAAAGCAATACAAGGGCCAGCTCTTTCCTGGAACTCTGTGAGCAGGGTAGGATCACCAGTCATGTGTCTTGAACAACCACTATCCAAGTACCAAAGATTCCTTTTGTCTCCCTGCACACAATAAAACCAAATCAAGTTGGTTTTGGTACCCAAGTTTCCTTGGGTCCTGTTTTGTTAGCCTTTGATTTTCCTTTTATATCATTTTTCACCTTGGGCTCAGATTGATTTAAATCAACCTTTACCTTTGGTGTTGATTTCTGAGGGTTGCTCACATTTTCATTTATGGCATGCATATTTGGAGGAACAAACATGTTATTCACATTCCATGGCATTTGTGGCACATTAAACATATTCATGTATGGGTTAGGCACAAATGGCATGCTAGCATATGGATTATGAAATTGTGCATATGGAGCAAACATGTTAGGCATAACAGGCATTGTAGGCATAGAAGCATTCATTGCAGGCTTAGGCATTTTTACATTAGCAGTCTTCATAACAGATTTGCAATTAGCAGACAAATGACTAACACTTCCACAATTAACACATGTCTTTCTAGGAGCATACTTATCAGGTGTGTAATTGTTATGTTTGTTAATCCCTACTTTGCCATTTCTGTTATTCTTTTTATTGCCCTTAACCTCAACTTGAATTTTCTCTAACTTGTCTTTCAATTGCTTGTTAGACAAGTGGCCTACATTAGCTCTTTCAACAGGCTTCTCAACTTTCTTTGATTTACTAGACTCACCTTGAACAAAGTTCTTGGTGACAGGACCATACTTGTTATTAAGTCTAGTGAGTTCTTCTTTCTTTTTCTCTTTCAACGAAACAGCCTGATCGGTTGATGGTTCATCTGTCAACGAAACCTTGTGTTCCGTTGACATATCAACCTTCAACATATGATCATTGTTGTTTGTTGATTCTGTTTCTAATTCTAAGGTTTCACCAGCATACCCTAGCTTCTCTTTGTTCTTTTTCCATGATTGCTCACAGAAAGATTCCATACCTTGAACATTAATGATGTTGTTAGCAACATTCCTGGAATCTTTCCATTTGGCAATCACTTTCTGTTCTATTTCTAGTTGCGTTTTAAGAATTTCTTCCCTTTTTAACACTTTCTCAAGTTCCTGCTTAGCATCCCTACTGACACACCTCATTTTCTCAAACTCAATGAGCTGTGCTTCTAACATGGCATTTCTATCACTTAAGAGCAAATTGGTCTCGTTAATTCTTGAGTTCTCTTTGGTAAGTGATTTAAGAGTAACATGCAAATTATATAGTACAGTAGACATTTCATTCACTGCACTATCGCATTCCTCTTTAGAAATCTCAGAAAGATTAGTAATTGTTACCAGGTTGCTAGAGGAACTTGCTTCCTGCTCATGATTGTTAGCCATTAGAGCCAAGTTGACATACTCAACAACATCATCTGAATCTTCACCATTACCAGCCCAATCATACTCCTGAGACATGAAAGCCTTTTCTTTCTGCTTGAGAAGTTCAAAGTATTTCTTTTTATAAGCAACAGACTCAAATTTCCTGTTGCCCTTCTCAACTTTGGGCTTTCTGCAATCTCCAGCAAAGTGACCAATCATTCCACAGTTGAAACATTTAGACTTAGACTTTTCAATCCAATTATTTTTGCTAGGTTGAAAGTCTCTCCTTGGTGGCCTTGCTTCTGAGTTTCTCTTGAATTTGAACTTAGAGAATTTCCTTGACAGAAAAGCAATGTGTTCATCAATCTCATCTAAGTCATCCAAGTTGGCTAGTTCTTGTTCTTCTTCTGTCATCTTGCCTTTACCCTTGCTAACATCACTCCTACAACTAGCTCGACTAGTTGTGGCTTTTGCAGTTTCTTCATTGTCATCTTCCAATTGGTTCACAGATGCAATCAATGCAATAAATCCACCTTTCTTTTGTACCTTCTCAATTTCTTCATCTTGCTCCATTTCCAGCTCATATGTCTTTAAGGTTCCATAAAGCCTTTCAAGAGTGTAGTCTTTGTACTCTTGAGTGTTTCTCAGAGAAACTGTCATAGGTTTCCACTCTTTTGGAAGAGCTCTTAGAAATTTGAGGTTTGAATCCTTGGTTTGATAGACCCTCCCATACAACTTTAATCCATTCAAAAGCTTTTGAAACCTACTAAATGTGTCATTTAGGGTTTCACCAGCTTTAAAATGAAAATGCTCATATTGTTGTATAAGGAGCTGCATTTTGTTCTCCCTAACTTGCTCAGTTCCTTCACAGAGTGTTCTAACAGTGTCCCATAATTCTTTAGAAGTTGTACAGTTTATGACATTGTCAAACATCTCTTGCTCCAAACCATTAAACAGAATGGTCATGGTTCTTTTATCTTTATGGATTTCTGCAACATCTTCAACAGTCCATTCTGAGACAGGTTTTGGAATTTCTACATCTTCAGCATCATCTAGCAGTCCAACTCTAGATGCAAACTTCATGGGAATGTGTGGACCTTTCTCAATGTAGTCTACATATCTTTCATCCATAGACATGAGATGTAGATGCATTTTTACTTTCCAGTGAAAGTAATTGTCCTTATCTAGAACTGGTATCTTTACACCTACATCCTTCTTCACCATGGTTACTGTTTTGGCCTTGATCTTTAAACTTCTTGTATGTTAGAAGCTTGCTCTGATACCAATTGTTAATCCCAAATAGCCTAACAGAATTGTAGAAAGGGGGGGTTGAATACAATTCTAGATATTTCTTAAACTTAAAACAATCTTTCAAATAAAACAGTACTGAAAATAAAAACACAAACAAGTATAAAATTTCAGTTTGATGTTTTGAGGATCCAACTGAGATAATTTTATTGCGGAAATAATCTGTGTTACAAAAGTATCACAGCTGCTCAGTTCTTGATACAGAGTGAGAGTGCTCTTTAAAAAGCTAATACAAACTATTTTTATCTCACTCACTTCTTTTTAAAATGAACTGCTACACTTGGTTATATAACCCAAGTTTACAATGCTATTTTTGGCTACACTAAAATAAACTAAAGGTAACCATCAGTATATTGCTTTTCATCCCTTTTGTCCAATGGTCCTTGGAGATCTTGTCTTTTGTCTTTATGCTTATTATGATCACACTCAAGAACCTAATTGAAAATTGGAATGTTTCCTTATTTCCAGTGACCATTTTGATGGCTTCCAATGCAAAGTACACTTCCACATCACCTTTTGATCTGTCAGAAAATGGTCACTATCACTTTGTCAACTATTCAGAAAAGTGATAATGATTCGTTGATAGTAGTAAGATGTGTTTCGTTGATAGCTTTATTCTTCATTTCGTTGATGGTATATTCTTCATTTCGTTGATGAGTAATCTGCATTCCGTTGATAGAGTAATCTTCATTCCGTTGACATGTCTTCACTTAGGCAAAATTACAAGGCATAATATATTTACAATTAACCAACCTATTTTGCCTATCTAGTACTTAGTCAACATGACTTAGAAAACCTATCTAATACCTACAACAAAATACACATCAAACTGTGAAGTATTGTACAGTGCAATTGCTACATCACTCATTTCGTTGATGAGCTACCTGTCAACGAAAGCTGTAAAGCATACCATTCCGTTGACAGTTACAATATTGACTTAATACAAAATCTACTAAGTGTTTTATAATTATCATCAAGAACAACATATTTCTAACATGAGTGATCTTGGAAAACTTTCTTACTATTTAGGTATGGAAGTAGATCAGAAGTCTGGCTACATTGAACTGAAACAAACATCGTATGCGAAGAAAATACTGGAGAAAGCAGGTATGGCTGACTATAACTAAGTAAGATACCCCATGGAGCCCAAAACTCAGTTAGTGAAGGATGAAAATGGTAAAACTGTCAACCCAAGGCAGTTTAAAAGTATGGTTGGTGGGCTTAGATATTTGGTTTTGACACGACCAGATATAGCTTATTCTGTTAGTATTGTTAGTCGCTTCATGGAGAGACCCACGGTTATGCATCAAAACGTTGTCAAACGTGCGTTATATCAAAGGAACACTGGAATATGGATTGGTGTACTCGGAAGGAGATGGAAACTACTTATTGACGGGCTATTCGGACAGTGATTTAGCTGGTAACGTTGATGACAGAAAGAGTACTGGTGGCATGGCCTTTTATTTAATCGAGAATTTGATCACCTGGGTGTCTCAAAAGCAGAAGTGTGTGGCCTTATCTTCATGTGAGGCTGAGTTTATGGCGGCAACTGCAGCCGCCTGTCAAGGTATTTGGCTCTATAAATTGCTAAGGCAAATAACAGATGTTCATGCTGGTCCAGTGATTCTCTATATCGATAACAAGTCAGCAATCGATTTAGCAAAGAACCCAATGTTCCATGGTAGGAGCAAACACATAGATATCCACTACCATTTTATACGTGACATCGAGGTGAAGTTGTTATCAAACATGTTAGTACTCATGAACAGCGAGCAGATATACTAACAAAGGCGTTGGCAAAGGTGAAGTTCGAAGGGATGCGAAGCTTATTGGGAGTCAAGAACCTTCAGACAAGTTTAGATTGAGGGGGAACATGTTGGATATTTAATCTAAACATGTTGATTTTGTTTTATTTAGTTCCTATTAGTTTTATTATTAGAAGTTTGAGTCAGCAGTTGGTTTCGTAATTCTAGGAGTGCATGGAATAAGTCTCAAGTAGTGGAGTCAAGCTAGGAAGTAGTTCCTGGTTTTTAGCTAAGCATAGTGTTTCAGTTTATGTATTGTATATAACCGTTGTACACATTCATGATCATATTCAGAATGTTAGTTTCATTTTCTTTCACTTAATAGAAAATCGAGCTTGTCTCACAGTGCATCTGTTCTGAAACACAACACAACACACATCAGTTTTATCTAATAACAAGACCAACTCGAGAGTTAATATTTTAAAATATATATGTATATATATATATATATATATATATATATAGGGTCCCTTCCACAATCACGGGTGATTGGCAAATTAGTCACAACCATCAAATCTGAACTCCCACAACCTTTCATTGCGGAGGGAAAAATTTACAATTATGCCCTCACTCCCACAACCCATCATTGCGGAGGATATATTTTTTTTAATTACCAAATTGTCCTTCCTTGCTTGCTGGGTCGAGTATTGGATGGGCTTGAAAATGTGAGTTGTATTGAATTATCAATTGTATTTGGGCTTATATATAAATTTAAGTAAATTTTATTTGTGAAATAGTAGCAATAAAAAATGAAATATTTGAAAAAATATTGACTATAAATATTATTTTTTAATTTTTTTAATTAAAAAAAAGGAATTTTATATCATAAAATGGATTAAAAAAAGAATTTAAAAATTATAAATGATAGAATATATTTTATATGTATTTTATAGGATTTTATTCCCACATTTATTGTGTTTTTGCGAAGAATTGTGGCGATTTAATAAGTTTTATTGTAGTTTATTGCAGGAAATAAATATTTGTCAAGTTGAAGAAATCGAGCATTATTTGATGATTTTATTTGATTTTTAGCTCGAGGAATTTATTTGGTGAATTTAGGAGAAGAAATAAATAAATTACAGCTCGTTGTTAGAAGTTTTGGAGCAGAATGAGAGAAACCCGGGGTGCAAAAGGCATTAACTATGGTGCATTTTCTGCTGGAACAGTTCAGAATTGCCAGGGAATTAAACACCGTGGGGACGGAACTGGCGCACTGGCGCGTGAAAAGAAAATACAAGGAATGCGCATCTACAAGATGCGTATCACCCCTGGAAAAACAGCGCAGTTGCGCATGAGGGGTATGCGCAACATGAGTTTTTTTGGCGCTACAGTGACCTGGCGAGTGCAGTTCGCGCGAGAGGAAGAAAAGCAGAGCAGCAGTTTTTTTTTATAAATTCACCTTTCAACTTTTAAGTGGGCCTAAATTGTTTGTGGGTCAATTATGTATACTATCTTTTAAACATTATATAAATTAGATTAGGTTATTATTTTTAGAGAGAGAACATCATATCATTGGGAGATACAATTTTTTAGAGATAACTTTTGGGGATTTTTCTTGGAGTCCAATTAATTTTCTTTGAAGATCTCAATTTTAAGGTTTAATTTCTATACTCTCTTAATTATGCTTTCTTCAATTAATTCTTGTTTAGTTAATTTTATTATGGGTAACTAATTCTTTAATCTGAGGATTGGGTAGTACTCCTTGGTTATTAGATGTGTGTTTAATTGATTGTGATGTTCTTGATTTGCTGATTCGTTAATGAGGGCTAAATACAATTAGGGGAGTCATGAACCTTTGATTGAATTTTAGGAATTGTAACAAATTGGAAAAGGCGTTGCAATTTTAGTACAAGATTTAACGGACATAACTCGAATATTTGATTGGAAAATTAATAGGAGGGTTGTGAGACTTATAATTCTTGGATTGTAATAATTTATGATTGTACTTTGATTGTATCACGGAAGTGACAATTAAGGTGTAGTTGTAAATACTTTATTGTGTCTTGGAAGGGAACAATATAACCTTAGAAGAATTGTTTTCAGCAGAATAAGAACGTAGATATCACATAGAAATTGAATGAGCATTGAAACCAAGTGAAGAACCCTAGTTCTTGGATTATTTTCCTCATATATATTTAATTCTTGATTGATAATTAGTTTTAAGTAGTTTAAAGACAAATCACAATTTCTTCTACACTTCTAAATTGTGAGAGATAAAATACTTGAATTCGATTTTACAAATTAGTCCTTCCCTGCGAACGAACTACACAAAAATACTACTAACAAATTGGCGCCGCTGCCGGGGAAGGCAGCTTAATTGAGTTTAAGTTAATTGTTTCTTATTGTTTAGATTTTAATTGGTTCCACAAGTTGTTTTGTTGGTGATTTTCAGGTGTATGCGACGTTCATCTTGCGCTAGAAAATTGGAATTTGACCCTGAAATCGAGCGTACTTTGAGATTGCTGCAGAAAAGTCAGAAAAAGAAGATGAGGAGAAGAAGGAAGAAGAAGCAGAAAAAACATATGTTCCTCCACCACCATATGTTCCTCCTATTCCATTTCCACAGAGACTTCACAACAGGCAGATAGAGAAGCAGTATGAAAAGTTCTTGACTATGTTCCGGCAGTTGCATGTTAATATTCCTTTGGCTGAGGCGTTGAATCAAATGCCACTTTATGCTAAATTTCTTAAGGAGATGTTGACAAAGAAGAGGAAACTTGAAGATGCAGAAACTATTACTCTTAATGCTGAATGCAGTGCAGTCATTCAAAAAGCTATTCCTCAGAAATTGAAAGATCCGGGAAGTTTCTCTTTGCCTTGCACTATTGGGAAGATGGAGAACATGAAAGCTTTGTGTGATTTAGGGGCTAGTGTAAGTTTGATGCCCTATTCAATTTGTAAACGGCTTGATCTTGGAGAGCTACAAAAGACACGGATTTCACTTCAGTTGGCGGATCGTTCTGTCAAATATCCGTTGGGTGTCATTGAAGATGTGGTTGTCAAAGTTGATAAGTTTGTCATACCTTGCGATTTCGTGGTGTTAGAGATGGATGAAGATGTCGAGATACCCATAATCTTGGGAAGGCCATTCTTGGCTACCGCTGGCACTACTATCGATGTTAAAGCTGGGAAATTAACTTTGAATGTTGGCGAGGACAAAGTGGAATTTGATCTGAATAAAGCAATGAAGATTCCTCCTTTTGGAGCCACTTGTTTTACAGTTGACATAGTGGATGATATTGTGCAGCTTGAAAATGAACACCTCATGGGAGCTGAACAGGTGTTAGAAGATGTAGTGGAAGAAGAAGCACTTGTTGTACGTGACAAAGAAGTTGAGATGGTTTTTACTCTGTCAGAGGCACCACAGGTTGAACTCAAACCTCTACCTGCTAATTTGAGGTATGCTTTTCTTGGTTCTAATGACACATATCCTGTGGTAGTTTCTGCTTTACTTAGTGATGATGAGCTAGAAAAGTTGTTACATGTTCTTCGGCAATATAAATCAGCTATTGGTTGGTCAATTGAAGATATCAAGGGAATTAGCCCTGCTCTTTGCATGCACAGAATTGCCTTAGAAGATGATCATAAGCCTGTGATAGAGGGCCAAAGAAGACTGAATCCAAATTTGCAAGAGGTGGTGAAGAAAGAAATCACTAAGTTGCTTGATGCTGGTATCATTTATTCAGTTCCACACAGTAAATGGGTAAGTCCTATTCATGTTGTGCCTAAGAAAGGTGGGATGACTGTTGTTCACAATGAGAAGAATGAGTTGATTCCTACAAGAACAGTAACAGGTTGGAGAGTTTGCATTGATTACAGGAAGTTGAATAACGCTACTCGCAAGGATCACTTTCCCCTCCCATTCATTGATCAGATGCTCGAAAGGTTGGCAGGTAATGAGTATTACAACTTTCTGGATGGATTCTCGGGCTATTTTCAGATTCCTATTGCACCCGAAGATCAAGAGAAGACCACCTTTACTTGTCCTTATGGCACTTTTGCTTATCGGAGGCTTCCGTTTGGTTTGTGTAATGGTCCTTCGACATTTCAACGGCTGATGAATCACATTTTCTCAGATTTTATAGGGAGAGACATGGAGGTCTTCATGGATGACTTCACTGTGTATGGTTCTTCCTTTGATTCATGTCTAGCCAGTTTATCAAAGGTGTTGCAGAGATGTACTGAAACGAATCTTGTTCTTAATTGGGAGAAGTGTCACTTTATGGTGAAGGAAGGCATTGTGCTTGGGCATAAAATCTCTAGTAGAGGCATTGAGGTCGATAGAGCAAAAATTGAAGTTATTGAAAAATTGCCTCCACCTTCATCTGTGAAAGGTATTCGAAGCTTTCTTGGGCATGCTGGTTTTTATCGACGGTTCATCAAGGATTTCTCCAAGTTAGCTCGGCCACTCTGCAATCTTCTCGAAAAGGATCGTGTTTTTGACTTTGATGAAAGTTGTCTTGATGCTTTTAACAGGTTGAAGAAGGAACTTACTTCTGCACCCATAGTTACATCGCCCGATTGGAGCTTGCCATTTGAGCTCATGTGTGATGCTAGTGACTATGCTGTGGGTGTTGTTCTTGGGCAGAAGAAGGAGAAGAGGATGCATGTGATAGCTTATGCAAGCAAGACTCTTGATGATGCACAAATTAACTATTCCACTACTGAGAAAGAGCTACTTGCAGTGGTATTTGCACTTGATAAATTTAGATCCTATCTTGTTGGGTCTAAGGTGATTGTCTATTCGGATCATGCTGCGATTCGTTTCTTGATGACAAAAAAAGATGCAAAGCCTCGTCTAGTTCGTTGGATTCTTTTACTCCAGGAATTTGATCTTGAGATTCGAGATAAGAAAGGGTGCGAGAACTTGGTAGCTGATCATTTATCTAGGTTGGACCAAGGAGATGGAGAGGTAGGTGGTGCAATGCCTATTAATGATAAATTTCCGGAGGAGCAGCTTCTAGTTGTGTCTATGTCTACACCATGGTATGCAGATTTTGTGAACTACATTGTGGGAGGAGTTGTACCAGATACTCTCTCTTATAATCAGAAGAAGAAGTTCTTTTATGATGTGAAGCACTACTATTGGGAGGAGCCACTACTTTACAAGGAGTGCGCTGATGGAATGTTTCGTAGATGTGTACCTCATGATGAAGTTCCTCATATTTTCAGGCATTGTCATTCTCTAGAGTGTGGAGGTCATAACAGTAGCATGAAGACAGTTGCTAAGATTTTGCAGTCAGGTTTTTATTGGCCAACCATGCATCAAGATGCTAGAGATTATGTGGCTAAATGTGATAGATGTCAACGAGTTGGGAATATGTCAAGGAGAAACGAGATGCCATTACAGTATATTCTTGAGGTAGAGATTTTTGATGTGTGGGGGATGGACTTCATGGGTCCATTTCCATCTTCTTATGGGAACCAATATATTTTGGTGGGAGTTGATTATGTCTCTAAATGGGTTGAGGCTATTGCGTCTCCTACTAACGATGCTAGAATTGTGAAGAAGTTCTTAAAGAAGCATGTGTTCACTAGATTTGGAGTGCCAAGGGCTATTATCAATGATGGAGGTTCGCATTTTTGCAATAAACAGGTGGCTGATCTCTTGAAAAAGTATGGTGTGACACAAAAGGTGGCAACTCCTTATCATCCGCAAACAAGTGGGCAAGTTGAGATTTCGAATCGTGAGCTGAAATCAATTTTGGAGAAGACAGTGGCAAGTTCTAGAAAGGATTGGTCAACAAAGCTTGATGATGCTCTTTGGGCATATAGGACAGCTTTTAAAACACCTATTGGAATGTCTCCATATAGGTTGGTCTTTGGGAAGCCATGTCATTTGCCAGTGGAACTTCAGCATAAGGCATTTTGGGCTACGAGGAATTTGAACTTTGATCTTAAATCCGCGGGAGAGAAGCGTTTGCTTCAACTTGGAGAGCTTGAAGAGATTAGGCTCCAGTCTTATGAAAATGCTAGCATCTACAAGGAGAAGACAAAATTGTGGCATGATAAGCACATTCAGAAGAAAGCATTTGAGGTTGGGCAGCATGTTCTATTGTTCAATTCAAGACTCCGTTTGTTTCCTGGGAAGCTCAGATCGCGATGGTCCGGACCTTTTGAGATTGTGAAGGTCTATCCTAATGGGGTGTGTGAGATTACAAGAGAAGGGTCAGAAGTATTCAAGGTGAACGGGCAAAGACTGAAGCCATACCTGCTGGGCGAAACAGTGGAGCGAGGAATGAGTATTCTTCATCTCCAAGACCCTATCATTGGTTGAGAATCGGCGTCAAGCTAATGACGTTAAACGAGCGCTTCGTGGGAGGCAACCCATGTATTGTAAGTATTTCTTTCTTGTTTTTCTATAGTGTGTGTCAATGAGGACATTGTCCCATTTAAGTGTGGGGATGTGTCTCATGTGTTGTAAGTCTAATTCTAGCCTTGTGAAGTTTACGTGTTTTAATGCACCCATGCATGCTGTTAGAAATCTTGTGTTTATGGATACTTTTGATGGAGAAGTGATATGTGATGTTCTTGTACACACACTTACACTAGCGAGTTGAAGCTGGTAGACTTATTGAATATGGTAAGGGATTAGAATAACATGAATATGTGCAAGATAATTTGGTTTAGATGCTTTGAGTACAAGTAGGTATGTTAGAGAGACTTCTATTTGGGATTGATTGTGCTTTTACACACCAAGCGAGTTTTGAGCCTATATGCATATCTTTTGCATGATTTTTCGTTTGCTTGAGTGTCCACTTGTTATTTGCATTGCTAGCACGTGTTTGAGGTCTTTCTTGAGATGCATGACATTAATTGATGACAACATGATAAAGGCAATAGTTTAACCTTATATTTCCCATATTACCAAACCATTTATACACGATCCATTAGTTAACCCGTTGGGCCTAATCTTATTCTTTCGGCGACACACCACGTTACTTGCCATATATCCTTTTTATTGTATTGGCCTTACATTAAATTTGAACCCAATTGTCAAAGGCTAGTATTGTTCTTAAGGGGGTAATAAGGTGTGCATGAAGGGGGGTTATTGATGATCATAACTTGGGGGGAATATTGAGTTGGGTTGTGTGCTTGTTAGTCGGAAATTGTAAAATATCAATGGATCATTGTTCTTGCTTGTTATTAGCTCTCTAAAAAAAAAAAAAAAGAAAAAAAAAAAAAGAAAGATATTAATAAATTTGAGAGCATTCTAATATTTTTTGATCCTACTTTGACTCGACTAGTCAAGTTGTTATAAATAAAAGTTCAAGTGTGGGGATGAAAGTATGGGAGTTCTTAGTTTTATTGTTGAGCACTAGCTTTTGACTTAACCCTCTTTGGCTTTACTTGACATACCTTGTCCCTAGCCCACGTTACAACCCTAATAAAAGACCTTTTGATTGTCATTGATTGTGTATGTTGCGATAAGGGTTAGATTGATACCACGTGTAAAGTATGCTTATGATATTGTTGGAGTTGAGTGATACACTTACCACCTTGTTTTGAGTGAATATCTTTTGTGAGTGAATGGTGAGTTTTTGCTTTTGCATAGGAGATCCCAGATTTTGTCTTGATAATGTGCTCTTGTGTGTTTAGCATGTTTACCAACAGTTTTTGCACTTGACATGGAATTCTATGATATTATTCATGTGATTTGAGTATGCTATGTGGATACTTGCACTTTAGACACCAAGGCATTGCATAGTCATTTTGATTCTTGAGTGGATATGGCATTAGAGGACTTTGTGTGTGTGGTGTTGTGTTGATATGTGAATTTTTGCATGAGCTAGATGGATTTTGTGGGTATATTCGCTATAAGCCCTCACGAGACCTTACTCGTCCACTAGGGCTACCTAGGGGTTTAAAGGACTTGTTGCATATGTTAAATGCAACCGTGATCACCTACGGAAGTGGTACTAGTTAGTTAGTGTAATTATTATTTTAGTTTGCACGAGGACGCGCAAAGTGCTAAGTGTGGGGATATTTGATAGAATATATTTTATATGTATTTTATAGGATTTTATTCCCACATTTATTGTGTTTTTGCGAAGAATTGTGGCGATTTAATAAGTTTTATTGTAGTTTATTGCAGGAAATAAATATTTGTCAAGTTGAAGAAATCGAGCATTATTTGATGATTTTATTTGATTTTTAGCTCGAGGAATTTATTTGGTGAATTTAGGAGAAGAAATAAATAAATTACAGCTCGTTGTTAGAAGTTTTGGAGCAGAATGAGAGAAACCCGGGGTGCAAAAGGCATTAACTATGGTGCATTTTCTGCTGGAACAGTTCAGAATTGCCAGGGAATTAAACACCGTGGGGACGGAACTGGCGCACTGGCGCGTGAAAAGAAAATACAAGGAATGCGCATCTACAAGATGCGTATCACCCCTGGAAAAACAGCGCAGTTGCGCATGAGGGGTATGCGCAACATGAGTTTTTTTGGCGCTACAGTGACCTGGCGAGTGCAGTTCGCGCGAGAGGAAGAAAAGCAGAGCAGCAGTTTTTTTTTATAAATTCACCTTTCAACTTTTAAGTGGGCCTAAATTGTTTGTGGGTCAATTATGTATACTATCTTTTAAACATTATATAAATTAGATTAGGTTATTATTTTTAGAGAGAGAACATCATATCATTGGGAGATACAATTTTTTAGAGATAACTTTTGGGGATTTTTCTTGGAGTCCAATTAATTTTCTTTGAAGATCTCAATTTTAAGGTTTAATTTCTATACTCTCTTAATTATGCTTTCTTCAATTAATTCTTGTTTAGTTAATTTTATTATGGGTAACTAATTCTTTAATCTGAGGATTGGGTAGTACTCCTTGGTTATTAGATGTGTGTTTAATTGATTGTGATGTTCTTGATTTGCTGATTCGTTAATGAGGGCTAAATACAATTAGGGGAGTCATGAACCTTTGATTGAATTTTAGGAATTGTAACAAATTGGAAAAGGCGTTGCAATTTTAGTACAAGATTTAACGGACATAACTCGAATATTTGATTGGAAAATTAATAGGAGGGTTGTGAGACTTATAATTCTTGGATTGTAATAATTTATGATTGTACTTTGATTGTATCACGGAAGTGACAATTAAGGTGTAGTTGTAAATACTTTATTGTGTCTTGGAAGGGAACAATATAACCTTAGAAGAATTGTTTTCAGCAGAATAAGAACGTAGATATCACATAGAAATTGAATGAGCATTGAAACCAAGTGAAGAACCCTAGTTCTTGGATTATTTTCCTCATATATATTTAATTCTTGATTGATAATTAGTTTTAAGTAGTTTAAAGACAAATCACAATTTCTTCTACACTTCTAAATTGTGAGAGATAAAATACTTGAATTCGATTTTACAAATTAGTCCTTCCCTGCGAACGAACTACACAAAAATACTACTAACAATAAATAGAAAGCTCATTCAATACTTGACTCGGCAAGGAAGGAAGGGCAGTTTGGTAATTAAAAAATATATATCATCCGTAATGACAGGTTGTGGGAGTGAGGGCACAATTGTAATTTTTCCCTCCGCAATGAAAAGTTATGGAAGTTCAGATCTGGTGGTTGTGATTAATTTGCCAACCACCCGTGGTTGTGGACCAAAACCCATATATATATATATATATATACCTGTCATTTGGTATACATGGAATGCATAAAATTTGAACACGTGGTTTCACTATAACATGTTAAGGCGGTACCACTGCATCGACAAAAAAAGAAGAAGACAAGTTTCAGGAACATTGCAGTCCACGATTCTTTCATTTCCGAGGTCTGTATGCATGCAACTTAATTATATACTCCCTCCGTTTATTTTTATATGTCGTTTTAGATATTTTCACCAAGATTAAGGAGCGTAATTATAACAGCATGTTATTGTTTTTTTTTCCTTTTTTAACCCTGTGATCATTCATTTCCTCTCTTTATTATCAGTGTACGATTAATGCAACTACACGGGTTTCAAAAAAACTCAACCTGATTTTTAAGAAAATCTACATAAAAACTTCTCAGCTTCAAGACTATTTCTTCCATTTGTTTAAATTTTACTTCCCTCTAAAAATTTCAAGTTACCCTCCATTTAAAATTTGAAATTTTCAATCTCCCACCATGTCAATTATCTTAAGCAGTATATATAGGTATACAATGGTGTAAAACACGTGAAACACAGAAAGAAGAATAACACTTAAACTATGGGTAGTAATCATATGATTGATCTCAATTTGTCACCAAATTTATATGAAGATTTCTCACTCAATGAAGAAATAATTTCAACAAATACATCCGATAATGAAGGTTCTAAATCTTCAGGTACTATTCTATTTACATATGGTGATTTTATTTAGTTATTATTATTATTATTATTATTATTATTATTATTATTTGTTTGTTGTAAACAAAAATTACTTGCAGAGAGACAAAACTTTTTTGAAGGCCATAATGAGATTCATTCAACCCAAACTAATGTTAACACTAAGACATTCATTCTTATTAGTTTCATTCACACACGTAATTAGTTAACTACAGTTGATTTTCAATTAGGTTACAAATGTCTGCATGACTATAAAGACGCATATATGTATACATAATATTGAAATTTTCTTTGTGCTTAAGGAGTTCTAGGGCAAAAAAAGAACTTTATATTTTTGTAGATGGTTCTACGCCAAAGTAGAAGTAGGTAACGCACTAGCACCTGCACCGATTCACAAAACAAAAAGGACAACCTTCTTACAGGGAAATTCAGAGTTCTTTAGTTTCCAAAGTCTGGAAACTCTCAAGATGTATTTGTCATCTTATAATGCATGAAATATGTGGACAATAGTGATCACAACTCATAAGACCTACCTCGAAAATGATAGGCTAATAATTTAGAATATACGTGTTACTTGGTATACATGCAATGCACAGAATTTGAACATGTCATTTATTTTATACTTTCTGCAACATTTTGGTTACCAATTTATGATGCAAGAACTAAATAATTTTGATGATGCTTCTCCCAAAGCATGTAGGTAAGGCACCTTTACTATGAATTAGTTATGTGTACCAAAAATTATGATTTTTAAAGCTCATTTGCAGTGATTTTATAATCAAAAAGTCAGCTTTGAATATATAGTTCACATTGATTCAATTTTTTAAAATTATTCTTGAACGATCCAATCGTATGGATCTCAATATCAGTATTAACTAGTCATGTGTGCCAAAAATTGTGAATATAATCAAATAATCATTTTTGTATAGATAATTCATATTCATTAATTTTTTTTTAAAATTGTCTTGAACGATCCAACTGTACGAATCTCTTTAAAACTATGAATTCGTCATGTGTGCGAAAAATTGTGATTGTTAAAGCTCATTTGTAGTGACTTTATAATAAAAAAATCACTTTTGATCATATATTTCACGAAAAATTTAAAAATGGCACCCAAATTTCATGAAATATTCAAAATTTGCGCCCAAAACCTACTGCATGTCGGAAAGAAATAGTTCTAAAACTTTGTGCTTAAGGAGTTCTAGGGAAAATAAGAACTTTAAATTTTTGTAGATGGTTCTACGTCAATCAAGGAGTGATAAGGATGGTGGAAGTGAGAGTAGCAAAAGAAAAACCTCAAAGAAGACTAAAGATGATAATGATGAAGTGAAGGACTCTCAGGGAAAGAAGGAAACTGTTAAGAAGTCAAGTGGAAATCAGCAAGTCAAGGACATTGCTAGCAGTACCTTAACCAAAACACAAGATTCTAAGTCTAGGGTGGGTACTGGTAGTAATGATCCTCCAAAATCTTTATCCAAGACTTCTGAACCTGATTTGCCACAGAAGAAAAGTGAAGCCACAAAGGAAAAATCTAAAAGACACTTCCACAAAGTCACAGCTAGTGGAGTGTTACAGTGGATGAAAGGAAAAGGAGTGAAGTTGCTTCCAAGTGATGTGGCACTGAAGACTAATTCTCCCTACTCCAGAAAGCTACCTCAAGTGAAGCATTTGAAGATCAAGAGTGTAGCCAGAAGGAAAAGGATAACAAAGAAGAATAGGGTAATCACTAATGTAGTAGGGATCAAAGTGCTTCCTCTGGATGAAGACTATGATGAAGATGCCCTAGCATTTTTGAGAGATCAAAGAATCTTTGAAGTCAAGGTGAAGCTAGATTATCTAGAGATCAAATTCACTGATGGAAGAGAAAGGAAAATGAAGCAAGGAGGCTGGAAATACATCTCAAAGTATGAACTTGAAAGGATAAATGCACTTTTAAACTTTGAAGAAAAGGAAGAAAGGATGTGGAAAATAGAGATAGCCAGGTTCATGAAGATGCACTCTGATTATGAAGAAAATCTGAGGAAGGATAATGAGAAGAAGATACTTCAGAAAGAGAAAGAAATGGCTGAAATGGAGGAAAGAGCAAAGGAGCTGAGGAAGAAAGGGCTTTGCAGGGTAAAACAAAATCCTTATGTTGTGGAATACAAAAACTCACATGGAGGCAAAATCAAGATAAAGATGGAGTTTCTTGACTCATATGTAAAAAGTGCTCTTAAAGCTGCAATTGATGATTTAGAAGGCTCACCTCTCATTGAAGAACTACTTGCAAGAGAAGAACTTCAAGAAGCCATAATAGACATGAAGAGGAGAGAAGAACTAAGGAAGAAGAAGATCTATGATGATTTGTTAGAGAAACAATTGGGAACAGAAGCTATGTAGCTCAAGAGGAAATTCTGTAAGCCTACATTTCTAAGTTGTTATCAAATGTTGTTCATCATTTTATTCTCCTGATATATATTTCTTTTTATGTTAGTTAGGCTTGTTATCAGACATGAAATTGTGCCTAAGGATCTTACTCACAATTTGGGGGAGATTGTTAGGCTCAAGACATGTCTGAATACCACTATTAACAAGCCTACACTATGTGACTATGTCACACTACATGACCTAGTGAATTCTATCACTGGGATATAGTATAGGTCTCTTTATGTACTTGTCTTCTTCTCATGAACATTAGCTTGATCATTTATGCTCGGAATTATAATGAGCTTAGTCAATTTCTTGCATCTAGTATGTACATAGGCCATTGAATAATTGTCCTGGTAGAAGTTCAGAATTGTTCATGCAGCAGGATTGAGATGAATAAGGCCCTGAAGAAATAAGTTGCAGAAATCTATCTAAGGCATTATATAGCAAAGTCAGAAGAAATCTATGTCGTGAAGTCATCAAATATCCATGTCGTGAAGTGCTCTATCGCATAGTCAATTTTGTACTATGTCATGAAGTCCTCAAGACTCATGTCGTGAAGTGTTGAAGTCAACAAAGTCAAAGATGCCTAGATCGTGAAGTCCTCAACCAGCCTATGTCGCATAGTCCTCAAATGACCTATGTCGCATAGTCCTCAAAAAGGCTAGATCGCGAAGTCTTCAAATGACTTATGTCGCAAAGTCCTCAAATGGCTTATGTCGCAAAGTCCTCAAAGGTCATATCGCATAGTCTTCACAAGGGACATCGCGAAGTCAGGAATGAAGTGGAGTTCACGATATCAACACTTAGCCGTTTACAACAAGACAAATGAAGGTACAAGATCAAAGTCAAATGGAGACAAATACTGAAGCATCTGTATTGGTTAGGTGGTCCAAAATACAGATGGCAAATCTACAGCTAAACTTGGAGAGAAAGATAAGAGACAAGCAGCTACAGAAATGGGAAAGACTCTGAAAAGCAGGTGGTCCTTCTTGACACAGTTAACCTCTTATGGCAGGACAAGTTGGACTTTCAGCTAGGGGCAACTGTGTAAAAATAGGTGTGTGCACTAGTTTGTATAGGACTTATATATATCATTCACAACCTATTGTTAGCTGTAAGAGAGAGATACACAAAGTTTAATCTTAAGCACTCTTTTCTCTGTAAGCAAAACAAGGTACAAACTGTTCTTGTTTAGAAGCTAGAAATTCTGTTGTGAATTTATGGAAAGCTGTAGTATTTAATTTACTTAATACAAAGTAGATTAAAGTGATTGTGTGTGTTGTTTATTTTCTGCATATTACATAGCACAATCATATACAGCTTATTTAGTTTTCAAGAATAAAAAAATATCTAAACTATCCATTCACCCCCCTCTATCTAGTTTCTAGTGGTATTCATTTCTAACAAGTGGTATCAGAGCATAGGCTGTTAACGTACAAACAGGAAAAGATCAAGAATGAGTTCACAGAAACTAAGCAGTATCAAGATTCCCCCCTTTAACAAGGAGCACTATAGTTTATGGAAGAAGAAGATGTTGCTTTTCATCAAAGCCTCTAACCCCATGTATTTTGACATACTAAAGCATGGTCCCTTTGTTCCAATGATTGAGATTGGTGAAACAACCAATGGCACTGAAATAGTACCAGCAAAACATGTGCCCAAAGACCCCTCAAAATACACTGATCCTGAAAAGGAGAAAGTAGCACTGGATGGACATCTTCAACTTATCATTTGTGAATCTATGGACTTCAACATGTATGGTACTGTTGCTCACTATACAAGTGCTAAGAAGATGTGGGATCTTATAGAAGTGATGTGTGAAGGAACTCCTGAAGTAAGAAAGAATAAGAAGCAGATTCTTGTTTCACAATATGAAGCTTTCATGGCTCAGCCAAAGGAGGGAATCACAGAAGTGTTTGAGAGGTTCAACAAGCTGGTAAATGAGCTCAAACTCTATGACAAACACTATGAGACAGAAGAGCTCAACATGAAGTTCTTGCTAACTCTACCAGATCATTTGGAACCAAGAATCTCTTCCCTCAAAGAAAGAGATTTAACAAAGATTGGGTTTGATGTGTTGTATGGTGTTTTGAAAACTTATGAGCTAGAGTTGTTTCAAAAGAGATCTATTCAAGCTAAACAAGGATTAATGGCAAATACTTCATGTGCTCTTATTGCTGACAACCTAAGTCAAAGAATGGAATCTCTTAAAGTCAGTCAAGTCAAGATTGAGGAACTGGAGGTTGAAGACACTGGTGATGAGACTCAAGTTGTCTATGATTTGCCTGAGGATGATGAGTTTTACAGCTTAGATGAACTGGACAAGATGGAAAATAAATCTTTTAACTATATGGCTAGGAGTTATCCTAACATAAGGTTTAAAAGGAAGCAGCCATTCAGGTCCAAGTTCAACACTGGAAATGCTGGTGGATCTAGTGGCTCAAACACTTTCAATAAAGGGAAAGGGATTGTTGGTGCTGCTAAAGGAGGATACAAGTCTGGAAGTGTGGATAGGACCAAGATAAGGTGCTATAACTGCAATGAACTTGGGCATTTTGCCACTGAGTGCAAAAAGCCTAAACAGGTCAAGAAGGACAAAGCATACTTAGAGCTTGAAGCTAAGTATGAGGCTCTACTCAAGAAACAACAGGGTAAAGCTTTTATTGCTGAGGGAAAGTGCTGGGATGACTCTGATGAAGAAGAAGAACAAGAGTACTCAAACTATGCCTTGATGGCATTTTCTGATGATGGTGATTCCTCAAGTCAGGTACCTATTCTTACTTCTCTTGATATGACTCCCTTTCAATATAAGCAAACTGTTGAAGATATGAGTACTGAGATGTTCAATATTCATACTAGCATGTTAGTAGCAAATGAAGAAATTGATAGACTAACTACTAGAAATCTTGAGCTTACAGAAAAGAATGAGGAACTTGAGTTAATGGTTGTCAGCCTTGATGGTTTGAAAAAGGAGATTGAGTATCTTAAAAATAAAGTGATTTGTGCTGAACAAATAGAAAAAGCTCTTAGAGAACAAATTGCTGAAAATGAATTGAAATTAAGAAGCTTCAAGAACTCCTCTGAGCTTATTCAAACCTATCACAAGGAACACACTGAAGACTGCAAGGTTGGAGTTGGTTTTGATTATGAAAATGATAAGGGAAGGAAGAAGTCCAAGGGCAAAGGAAAAGAATCTTTTACAAACAAAAATGCCCCAACCATACTGTCAAGTGTTGAAAAGCCCATTTTCAAAAAGAGTGTTGTTGAGTTTGATGAAGAACTTCTAATCATCAAGCAACAACTACTTGAAGAAGATGAGGCTGCTAAAGACACTTTTTCTTCTCCTAAGTCTGGTGTTCAGGAAGAAACCAAAGACAACCTTGTCAAGAGTCCTAAAGTTAAGAAGGAAGTTGTTAAGAAAAAGAAACAAAACAGAAATGGTAAAATAGGTGTCAACAACAGTAACAACTATGCTTATGTGCCTAATGCTCCTAGGAAACAGTGTCAGAAATGCCTATCTGTTAATCATTTGACTCATAAGTGTAATAAACCAGTAAATATTGAAGTTGATAACCTGAGTAACCATTCTGTAGGCATAAATTCTATCCATGATTCCTTCTGTGGTAATTCAAACTGCATGACATGCTATGTGACTGTGATTGCTAACTGTTTATCTCTTAAGCATAAACTTGATTCTGCACAATCTTGTGAATCACACACACATATGCACATTCACAGGACAGGATCCCCAATCAAGGTTGAGAGGGTGAAAACTTCATGTGAGCCTAAGAGTGTAAACTCCAAAGCCACAAACAAAGTGAAGTCTCCTACTGTGAAGAATGCAATTTATGACAGAAGAATTGTTAACAAAACTGTTTCTAAATCAACCGGACCCTACCAAGTGTGGGTACCAAAAACAACTTAGTCACTTTGTGAATGCAGGCCAACAGGAATAAAAGGGTCATATGGATCTTGGACAGTGGATGCTCAAGTCACATGACGGGTGATATAGCCCTGCTATCACATTTTGAGGAAAAGGCTGGCCCATAAGTAACCTTTGGAAATGACAACATTGGTTATACAATGGGATATGGCAATGTCAAATCTGGGAATGTCATTATTGAAGATGTAGCATTTGTTGAAGGACTAAAGCACAACCTCTTGAGCATTGGACAATTCACCAACAGGGGTTTCAAAGTGGAATTTGATGAAGATCATTGTCTAATCACAAAAAGAGGAAGTGGTGAAGTTGTTTTAACTGGTGTGAAGAAAGGAAGCTTGTTTGTAGCAAATCTTAAGGCTGCAGATAAGGGAGAATTTTGTTGTTTCTACACAAAGGCCACAAATGAAGAATTCTGGCTATGGCACAAGAAATTGTCTTACTTGAATGTTCGGGAAATGAACTCTTTGACAAAGAGAGAACTCATCAGAGACATGCCTGCTTTGGAGTTTGTGCAAGATGGAGCATGTGAAGCATGCCAAAGTGGAAAGATAAAAAGATCTAGTCACAAGAACAAGTTGCTCAATACAAACTCAAAACCTCTGCAACTAATTCACATGGATCTATTTGGCCCTGTGAATGTAATGTCCCTTTCCAAGAGGAAATATGCTCTAGTGATGGTTGATGATTATTCAAGATATTCCTGGGTGGAATTCCTGTTCTCCAAGGATGAAGCACCCCAAGTTATTATAGAGCATATTAAGAGAGTTGATAGAGAAGCACAAAGCACTGGTTCCTCTGTAGTTGCATTGAGAAGTGATAATGGAACTGAGTTTAGAAATTCAACACTGTATGAGTTTTGCAAAGATAAAGGAATTTCTCAACAATTTTCAGCTCCTAGAACTCCTCAACAAAATGGAGTAGTTGAGAGAAAGAATAGAACTCTCATTGAAGCTGCAAGGACAATGTTGTTGGATGCAAAGCTACCTACTAGCTTCTGGGCTGATGCTGTTAACACAACATGCTATGTGCAAAATAGAACATTGATCAATAAGAAGTCTGGAAAAACTCCTTACTCATTAATGACAGGAAAGAGAGCATCCTTCAAGCATCTGCATGTGTTTGGAAGCAAGTGTTTTGTGATGAAAGATACTTCAGAACATGTTGGAAAATTTGATGCTAAGGCATTTGAAGGTATCTTCATTGGATACTCTCTGGAAAGGACAGTATACAGAGTGTTTGTACCTGAGCAACACAAAGTTATGGAAAGCATGGATGTTACCTTTGATGACAAGAAAACTCCTGGACTTGAAACAAGTGAACAAGACAGTGTGCCATTAATATTTGAAAATCAAGGATATCTTGAGGATTCTGAAAGTGAGGATGAACCTTATGTTCAAACTGTTCCAGAAAATGAAACTCTTGAAGTTGATGATCTTCTTCAAACACATGTGCAAGGATTCACAAACACAGGGGGAGAAGAAGAGAATGCAACTGTCAATCAAAATGATCCTGGAACAAGTCAAGGAAATGAACAGGGTCATACAAGGAAATGGGACAGAGCCCACACCTGGGATCAAATCATTGGAGATCCTGGTGAGGGAGTAAGAACAAGAAGGGCAATAATGAATACATGCATGTATAGCTGCTTTCTGTCACAAGAAGAACCAAAAGTAATTGAAGAAGCTTTGAAGAATTCTGATTGGATTGTTGCCATGCAAGAAGAATTGAATCAATTTGAGAAAAACAAAGTATGGGAATTAGTGTCACCTCCAGAAGGAAAGAATGTTATTGACACCAAATGGGTGTTCAGGAACAAGATGGATGAAGAAGGAGTGGTGATTAGAAACAAAGCAAGGTTGGTTGCCAAAGGATACTGTCAACAAGAGGGCATTGACTATGATGAGACATTTGCACCTGTAGCTAGACTGGAAGCCATCAGAATCTTCCTGGCTTTTGCATCTCACTCAGATTTCAAGGTGTATCAAATGGATGTGAAAAGTGCATTTCTCAATGGTGATCTTGCTGAAGAAGTCTATGTGTCCCAACCACCTGGCTTTGAAAATGAAAACTTCCCAGACTTTGTGTACAGACAGCTCAAGGCACTCTATGGACTCAAATAGGAACCAAGAGCCTGGTATGAGACTCTATCTCAATTTCTTCTTGAGCATCAATTTACTAGAGGTACAATTGATAAAACTCTATTCTTCAAGAAGCATGGAAATGATATCATTCTTGTTCAAATTTATGTGGATGATATCATCTTTGGCTCTTCAAATGAAAAACTCTGTGAAAGGTTCTCTAAGTTGATGCAAAGCAAATATGAGATGAGCATGATGGGAGAGTTAACCTTTTTCCTAGGCATGCAAGTACATCAAAGGGAGGATGGCATCTTTATAAACCAATCTAAGTATGTCAAAGATCTTTTAAAGAAGTATGGTTTAGAAGAGTCATCCCCAACAAAAACTCCTATGTCCACTGCAATCAAGCTAGATGAAGATAAGAAGGGCAAAAGAGTTGACATCAAGGTCTATAGGGGAATGGTTGGATCATTGCTCTATCTCACAGCTAACAGGCCAGACATCATGTTTTCCACATGTCTTTGTGCAAGGTTCCAGTCTGATCCTAAGGAATCTCACATGATGGCCATCAAAAGAATCTTCAGGTATTTGAAAGGGACTCCTAATCTTGGGTTATGGTATCCAAAGGGCACTGGCTTCAACCTGGTTGGTTACACAGACTCTGATTATGCTGGATGCAGAATTGACATGAAGAGCACCTCTGGAAGCTGCCAATTCCTAGGTCAAAGGTTAGTGTCCTGGTTCAGTAAGAAACAACAATCCACAGCAACATCCACAGCTGAGGCTGAATATATTGCTGTTGGAAGTTGATGTGCTCAATTGCTTTGGATTAGAAATCAGCTCATGTATTATGGACTAGTGTTAAAACACATTCCTCTGATGTGTGAAAATACCAGTGCAATATCCATAGTTGCCAATCCTGTTAATCATTCTACTACAAAGCACATTGAAATTAGGTACCATTTCATTAAGGAACATGCTGCAAATGGTACCATAGAAGTCTCTTATGTTCCAACTGAGAAACAATTAGCTGACATATTCACTAAACCTCTAAATGAAGCTGTCTTCAACAGACTTGTGAGTGAAATTAGAATGCTCAATCCTTCATTTAGTTGTTCTAAGTAAATATGCTAGTTAATTGTTGCAGCAGTAAATTTTCACTGTACTTAGATGTTCTATTCATTTGGAGTGAAAATTAGCTGAGATATGATTTATAAATATTTCAGTATTTTACTGCATATTTTTCAAATCATACTTTTCTGAGAAGTTATGAGTTTTTAAGACATCTCTACATAGGTGATCTTGAGAGTTCACGACTTAGTTCAAATCAAACAGACTTATATCGCAAACTGTTGAAACTGTGAGACTTCGCGATATAGTTCAATTCATGAGTTTGCGACATAGTTCATTTTATGACTTCGCGACTTAGAATAACTATATCGACAAGTCTCCATATTTGACAGAATTTTGATTTAAATTAATTTTATTTCAAATTTTGATTTAAGTCTGACAAAATGCTTAAAATTTCAAAAAGAGAGTTTTAGACATGGTATTTTCACTATATCACAAAGTCACCCAAATCCCTCTATCTTCAAGACTTTGCGACATAGCTCATTTCAGGACTCTGCGATATACTTTGCAAGACTTTGCGGTACAGACCATTTTGAGACTTCGCGACATACAATTAGTCTGTACATATTCACAACTCCATATCGCAGTGTCTCTATCATATAAATACTCTTTTCTAACTGTTCACAACTTTTCATCTTGTCTACAACTCTCAATTCTCAAACCTAAACTCAAATTTTCTACTCTCTTCTTCACTCTTAATCTTGAAATGGCACCCAAATCCCAAATAGCATCATCCTCAATTCCTTTAACTATACCAAAAGAAACAAATCTACTCACAATACCCTCGGAGGCGGAGGCAAACCCTAGGTACAAGTGCTTTGTACGGTTCTTAAACACCTCCTACCTCCGCCAAGCTTTAACCCTTAACCCCACTCTGTATGTCGATGTATTGGAAGGGTTCTGGAGAACAGCCTTGGTTGCAACAATGGCAAAGGAGGATGGGACTTCGTTTCAGGAAGTGAGTTGCACAATTGGAGGCAAGTCCTTCCAGTTTGGAGAAAAGGAGATAAACGAAGCCTTGGGGTTCAAAGTTGAGGGTCATGATGTTGAAGCCACTGATAAGCAAATGGTGGACTTCCTGACCCTAATTCAGTATGCTGATAAGATTGACACGACCAAGCTTAACAAGAAGTATGTCAGGAGGGAGTGGTCATTTCTGTTTGATGCACTCCAGAAGGTGTTCTTATGCAGGAAGACAGGATGGGACCAAATCAGTCACATTGTTGTGAAGCTGGCCTACTCCCTAGCCTACAATCAGGAGATAAATGTTGGAGCAATAATCCTCAAGGAATTGGCTCAAAGGCTAGAGAGGACAGTTCGTGGTAGAGGTAATGACATCTTTACCCTCGTTTTATTCAATGTATTTTAAATTATCTTGATGCTAATGTACATGAACTTGAGGGTATAGATAAAAATAAAATGGCTTATTCCAAGTCCATGTCCAAAATTCTATTTGGTTCATTGGACACAAGGAATCAAGTGGATGTGATTCTAAGTGTGACCAAGCATATGCAGGACACATTTGAATCATATCCACTTGATAAGCCCATATACCATGAACTTTCCTGGACAGGGGAGGCTAAGACTGAAGGAGCTACACAGTCTAACCCCAGCCTTCCTATCCCATCCAGTAACCCTACTGCAAACACCACTCTAGAAGTTAGGGAGCCAAGTGCATCAATCTCTCAAAAGGTTGGTGTTACTAAAAAGAACACAAAGAAGAGAGCCCTTGCAATAGTCAATGAAGCTGTAGATTTAGGTAGTGAGGAACCTGAGTCACATCTCACCAGACAAAAGAAGAAATCCAAATCTATAGCCACCACTGAATCCTCCCAACAGGATTTAGATGTGCAAAAAGGGGTACACCTATTACTGTCAATGTCCTCTCAACAGGGCATTGGTATTGAAAAGAGTAGCCTCCTCACTACAACCTGTAGAGAGTCTGCACAGGGTCAAGAACTCACTCTTGACCCTAGTGGAAATAAGGGTGAAAATACACAGAGTGGAGAGCACATCACATTTGAAACTCCTCATATTTCTCAGGGGGAGTTGCCAAAATCTAATCCACACCACACTTCTCTTCCAGAATCTACATCTAATATTTCTTCTCAACAGAATAGTCATTCTCATGACATTTCTGCAATTGATCAATCACAATCCAAATCTGTGATTGAGCCAACCTCAAGTGACATGGTGCATGACACTGTGCTCACCACCCAGGAACCACATCTAGTTGGTCAGGGAATGCATGTTGGGGCATATCCTAATGACACCAACACAAACATAGAGGATTCACCAGTTCTAACTGGAGACTCTATGCCAAACTCTCCATTCCTTATGGACATGGACATGCCTTCACAGGAACCTGGAGATGATGTTGTCACTCATCCCATTTCAATGGGGACAACATCAGACTCCACAGTCATTCCAAGACTGGAGGAAACTCACACATCAACCCCCCCTGAGGTGCCTAGCACCAGCTCTAACTTGGCTCAGGCCACAATGTCAGAATGGCTGAAGCCTGTGCAACATGACAGGACTTCAGGATCATCATCTGTGCCCTCACAATTGACGGAAGAAGACCTTCAAAATCTTCATGTGGCACAGATTGATGAGATCTCAAAGATAGCTCAACATCTCCTCACAGCCAACCTTCCAAATTCAGACTATGAAGCTATTCTTCTGTGTCACAAGGAGGATGTTGAAGCTCAACATGACAAGATAGTAGATGAAGCCCAACATGATGGTAATGTTGATGCCTGGTTGGATGGTAAAAGATCTGTGAAGCTCCAGGATGCCCTAGCCTTTCTCAGGGAAGAATATCTCACATCCTTGGGGTCCAATGCCAAACATCTTGCTCCTACAGAAGTTTTTGAAGCTATGAATGAAATGTACAAGAATCAGCTGAAGGCTCTGCATTATCTTGGGAATGGTCTTCAATCAGAGATTTATTCCATCAAGGAGGAAACAGAAAGATACCTGACTCAACTCATAAACTCATATCTCTCTGATTTTTCCAAGGTAGATGGCATCCTTAAAGAGGTTCAGAAAACAGCTGTCAATGTCACCAAGATGGACTGCACCCTAGCTTTGGTCTCAGATAACATGAAGAACCTTTCTGCCAAGCTAGATAACCAGGTGCAAGCAAACATCAATTCCAACTCTATGCTGACAGTTCTGTGGAAGAATCAGTATGGGAACAAGCTTGTAGATGAAGTTCCCATTTCTGATATCTCAAGTTTGACTTCTCAAAGATCAAGGATCAATCCCTCAATTCCTTCAAATCTCAACAACTTTTCTCAAAGGTGGAAAGCTTGGAACGAGAGGTAGCTGATCTGAAAGCTGAAAACAAAGGTCTATCTCACTCATTGGAGCAGCTTAATGCCAAAATGGATGATCAAACCAACTCAACTTCTAATATCTTGTTGGTACAACAACAAATGATGACATCTATGATGAAACACATGAACCTGCCTATTCCTGGGGAAGCTCAAGACATCTTGTCTGATCCCAAGCCTAAGGGGGAGAAAGGAAAGGAGGTCATTCAAGAAAAGAGAGGGAGAGCTGCTCCCACAAAGCAAAAACTGAAAGGGAAGGTCATTTCAGAGAAAGAGCTCAAGCCAATCACATTTCCTACTGTTTCTGTCACCAGTCTAACTGGCCATAAAAGTAGTGTAACTACAACATACTACCCTGGCACAATACAAAGTGATGTCTCTACTCCTCTTATCTCCACAAAAGCTCAACCTGTCAAAGCAAGCATTATCACTGAGGCAAAGCTACAGGAAGTTGCCAACTCATACATCTATCATGATGAGGCCTTCCTGGAGTTTCTGAAAGCCATCTTTATCAGTGTACAAGGTGACACCAAGACCTACAGGAGAATGATCAAGGAAAACATCAAGTACATAACTGTGGTAGTCAGGAATATCAAGAATGCCTATCTAAGAGAAATTATTATGATATCCAAAGAAAATGACCTATGGCATTTGTCTTTTCAAACTCTGGAGAAGCTGCGATACTCTGAACTAGATGTCATTCTAGAGCTAATAGAGAAGGAGGGTGACAACAATAGGATGATGTATGAGGATTTGAAGAAGGACCAGTTTTCAAGATTGCCTGAAGTCATCACAAATCCAAGAACAATCATTTTTCAAGGACTCACCAGAGCAAACTCAATTGATCAACTAGTCATCCATGCTCAGTTGAAAATAAAGAACAAAGATAGAATTAAAAGTGTGCTTCAAATGCTAAGAGCCAAGAAAGGACTCATGACTGCTGAAGAAATAGAGATGATTCAAATTCTATAATCATTTCTGGTACATGGAAGAGTTCCTGAATCACTCAAAGCAAAGAAAAATGAGAAGGATGACAAGGATGAGGACAAAGACAAAAGCTACAAGAGGAGGAGTCAATCAAGGAGTGATAAGGATGGTGGAAGTGAGAGTAGCAAAAGAAAAACCTCAAAGAAGACTAAAGATGATAATGATGAAGGGAAGGACTCTCAGGGAAAGAAGGAAACTGTTAAGAAGTCAAGTGGAAATCAGCAAGTCAAGGACATTGCTAGAAGTACCTTAACCAAAACACAAGACTCTAAGTCTAGGGGTGGGTACTGGTAGTAATGATCCTCCAAAATCTTTATCCAAGACTTCTGAACCTGATTTGCCACAGAAGAAAAGTGAAGCCACAAAGGAAAAATCTAAAAGACACTTCCACAAAGTCACAGCTAGTGGAGTGTTACAGTGGATGAAAGGGAAAGGAGTGAAGCTGCTTCCAAGTGATGTGGCACTGAAGACTAATTCTCCCTGCTCCAGAAAGCTACCTCAAGTGAAGCATTTGAAGATCAAGAGTGTAGCCAGAAGGAAAAGGATAACAAAGAAGAATGGGGTAATCACTAATGTAGTAGGGATCAAAGTGCTTCCTCTGGATGAAGACTATGATGAAGATGCCCTACTATTTTTGAGAGCTCAAAGAATCTTTGAAGTCAAGGTGAAGCTAGATTATCTAGAGATCAAATACATTGATGGAAGAGAAAGGAAAATGAAGCAAGGAGGCTGACAATACTTCTCAAAGTATGAACTTGAAAGGATAAATGCTCTTTTAAACTTTGAAGAAAAGGAAGAAAGGATGTGGAAAATAGAGATAGCCAGGTTCATGAAGATGCACTCTGATTATGAAGAAAATCTGAGGAAGGATAATGAGAAGAAGATACTTCAGAAAGAGAAAGAAATGGCTGAAATGGAGGAAAGAGCAAAGGAGCTGAGGAAGAAAGGGCTTTGCAGGGTAAAACAACATCCTTATGTTCTGGAATACAAAAACTCACATGGAGGCAAAAGCAAGATAAGGATGGAGTTTCTGGACTCATATGTAGAAAGTGCTCTTAAAGCTGCAATTGATGATTTAAAAGGCTCACCTCTCATTGAAGAACTACTTGCAAGAGAAGAACTTCAAGAAGCCATAATAGACATGAAGAGGAGAGAAGAAATAAGGAAGAAGAAGATCTATGATGATTTGTTAGAGAAACAATTGGGAACAGAAGCTATGTAGCTCAAGAGGAAATTCTGTAAGCCTACATTTCCAAGTTGTTATCAAATGTTGTTCATCATTTTATTCTCCTTATATCTATTTCTTTTTATGTTAGTTAGGCTTGTTATCAGACATGAAATTGTGCCTAAGGATCTTACTCACAATTTGGGGGAGATTGTTAGGCTCAAGACATGTCTGAATACCACTATTAACAAGCCTACACTATGTGACTATGTCACACTACATGACCTAGTGAATTCTATCACTGGGATATAGTATAGGTCTCTTTATGTACTTGTCTTCTTCTCATGAACATTAGCTTGATCATGTATGCTCAGAATTATAATGAGCTTAGTCAATTTCTTGCATCTAGTATGTACATAGGCCATTGAATAATTGTCCTGGTAGAAGTTCAGAATTGTTCATGCAGCAGGATGGAGATGAATAAGGCCCTGAAGAAATAAGTTGCAGAAATCTATCTAAGGCATTATATAGCAAAGTCAGAAGAAAGCTATGTCGTGAAGTCATCAAATATCTATGTCGTGAAGTGCTATATCGCATAGTCAATTTTGTACTATGTCATGAAGTCCTCAAGACT
Organism: Heracleum sosnowskyi; assembly: GCA_030848705.1. Classification (NCBI taxonomy): domain Eukaryota; kingdom Viridiplantae; phylum Streptophyta; class Magnoliopsida; order Apiales; family Apiaceae; genus Heracleum; species Heracleum sosnowskyi. Next base: position 38,225,854 of record CM061243.1, on the reverse strand, counting down.
CATGTCGTGAAGTGTTGAAGTCAACAAAGTCAAAGATGCCTAGATCGTGAAGTCCTTAACCAGCCTATGTCGCATAGTCCTCAAATGACCTATGTTGCATAGTCCTCAAAAAGGCTAGATCGCGAAGTCTTCAAATGACTTATGTCGCAAAGTCCTCAAATGGCTTATGTCGCAAAGTCCTCAAAGGTCATATCGCATAGTCTTCACAAGGGACATCGCGAAGTCAGGAATGAAGTGAAGTTCACGATATCAACACTTAGCCGTTTACAACAAGACAAATGAAGGTACAAGATCAAAGTCAAATGGAGACAAATACTGAAGCATCTGTATTGGTCAGGTGGTCCAAAATACAGATGGCAAATCTACAGCTAAACTTGGAGAGAAAGATAAGAGACAAGCAGCTACAGAAACGGGAAAGACTCCGAAAAGCAAGTGGTCCTTCCTGACACAGTTAACCTCTTATGGCAGGACAAGTTGGACTTTCAGCTAGGGGCAACTGTGTAAAAATAGGTGTGTGCACTAGTTTGTATAGGACTTATATATATCATGCACAACCTATTGTTAGCTGTAAGAGAGAGATACACAAAGTTTAATCTTAAGCACTCTTTTCTCTGTAAGCAAAACAAGGTACAAACTGTTCTTGTTTGGAAGCTAGAAATTCTGTTGTGAATTTCTGGAAAGCGGTAGTATTTAATTTACTTAATACAAAGTAGATTAAAGTGATTGTGTGTGTTGTTTATTTTCTGCATATTACATAGCACAATCATATACAGCTTATTTAGTTTTCAAGAATCGAAAAATATCTAAACTATCCATTCACCCCCCCCCCCTCTGTCTAGTTTTTAGTGGTATTCATTTCTAACAGAAGGGAAATTCAGAGTTCTTTAGTTTCCAAAGTCTCAAAACTCTCAATATGTATTTGTCATCTTATAATGCATGTAATATGTGGACAATGGTGATCACAACTCACAAGACCTACTCTAGAGTCCTCGAAAATGATAGATCAATATTTTAGAATATATGTGTCACTTTGTATACATGCAATGCACATAATTTGAATAGGTCATGTAAGTATACAGATTTTTGTAACTTTCTGGTTACCAACTTATGATGCAAGAACTAAATAATTTTGATGATGCTTCTCCCAAAGCATGTAGCTCACAATTTCACTGTAACATAATAAGGCACCATTACTACATTGATAAAAGAAAAAAAAGACAAATTTCTGAATATTGTAGTCCACAATTCTTTCATTTCTAAGGTCTATATTCAAATTACACTAATCTCACGAATTGGATTTGAAGCAATCTGCTCTTTTCGATGCGACTTATCCCTTTAGTCGATTGTGAGTGGGTTTGTCGTCCTCCTCATCATAGTCCTCCTAGAATTAATAGTATTTGAGAGCTCTTTGTATATTTGTGTAAAAAAATAAAAAGAATCTTACGCCCAACACAACTCCCTACCTTTCTTGGTCGAACCAACCCAACCGGTGATTTCCGACAAGTCTTTATCTCCACTATAGAAAGAATAAAAAGAAAGAACTTCATTTTCATTTATACGAAAAAGTCTTCATTATTCTAAAATTCGTAGGGCGTTTGGAGTAACACGGGAGGGGCTACACCGAATCCAAGTATTTGGAGTTACGAATGTGTGGTCGGGGCACATTTTGTGTTTTCTGACTTGTGCTTCTTGGCAGCTATCTAGCACTGGGTGTATTAGGATCTAGAAATCTTTTGTGAAGAAAGAACAAAAAATCTTCTACAAGATTCAAAACAACCAAAAAGGGTAGTTATAAAAAATGTTTTATATTGTAAGTTCTCTGTTCCAAACATTTCCTGAAAGTAGACGACAAGTTTGAAATCTTAATACATGCATGACGTATCTCGTTGAATCAGTCTTTTTCATCACATCGGGGCTATGGGAGGCGAACCCACACAAGAACGACCTTTTTTCTTTACACCCTAATTCCCTTTTTTGATTAGTAAGGGATTCCTTAGCCGAGAATAGAAGTGGTTCGTTTTGTTAATGAAAGATTTTGTTTGTGTTCATGTTGGCGATTTCTGAGGTGAATTCGGCGTACCGCATGTTATACCTTCTTTTCTTACACTAAATAGGTATTTGCATTATGATACAAGTCTTCGTTTTGAAAAAAAAAAGGATCAGAGTTGGGCCCATCAAATCTAAACTGTCTTATTTTTTTGAACAAGAAGAAATAAAGAAGCCATTGCCGAAAATACTAAGCCTACTAAAGGCACCAAAACAGAGGCTAATTATGCTAGTTGATACTGATATACTTATGCTCAGAGCTGTAAAAGTCGAGATGTAGCTTGAATCTAGCCAAAAGTTTTGTTCAATAGGAAATAAACGTTGTTCACCAACACTAGTGAAGAACATGTCTCACCACCTGATAACAACTCGTCAATATATCTATACAACCTTGCTCTAAAGCTAATTAATTATAAACTACTCATTAATTCCTTCAGTTAGATAGATGATAAACTTTTGAAAGTTTAAAATTCCTCTACATGAAATATATTCTTGTACGTTTATGTACTTTTGACAAAAAAAAAATCATCTTTTTACCCATACATACATATATCCAAGATTAAAAATTAAAATTCAATAATTTAATAATAGTTAATATTACTATTGTATATATAAAAAATTATTGATGAAATATCAATAATTCGATCTTCTTATATAACTTTTAATATAAACTTATTATGTTACGTATTTATTATTTTTATATTTATATTAATATAAGTTATTAATCAAAAATCATTAGATGTAAGTAAAACTTCTCAAAAGTCAATATAAAAAAGTCTGTAAAAATAATTATGAAATGTAAAAACTCCATGAAAGTCACTAAAATGTATTTATCAAATTAACAAAAGTCATTGACTTTTAAAAAAGTAATAAAAATTATTTGAAATTGTAATGCAAGACCTCTAAACTTCGAATCTATATCAATCAACAATTTGTCAAACTTAAAATTTTGCATTATTGATTCCAAACAATAAAATATCATTGATAGCAAAAAAAAATAGAGTAAAGTGCACTTTGTATACCTGTATTTTGAGCAATACACCATTTGCAATATTAATTTTTAAATTATTCCATTTGCAATACTGAATTTTAAAACCCGTCACATTACGTGTATCACCGTTAAATTCTGGTTCACTAAAAATGCACAATATTGCATTTATATGAATTGTGTTTAAGATTTTGTATGTAAATTGAGGGTTTTATCAAACCCAATTCAATTTTTTTTGTTTCATTTCTCTTTTATCTCAATCACTCACTTTGTTATCAACACAATTGTTCTCATTGAGTTTAAATTCGAAATTAACATGAAAAAGAAGATGAAGTGTCATTGAATTTAAATAGAAAATATAAATGAAATCAATTTGGGGAAGAATATGAAACATGTGTATGTATGTTTTGTATGTTTTATATGAATTTTGAACTATAATATTATAAGTGGTTTCTTGACTAAAGTCGGAGTTACCAAATATTTATCTCACTTGCAACACCGGAATAATAATCCGGAATACACAGGGGTTTAAGAAGACACAGCAATCTTGAACTAAAACCCTAATTAAAATGGCAAGCTCAAGGTTGTTACTCTCCAAGAACATATTAAAATCACTTGTTCAACCTCATCCTTCATTCAATTCCTCTCCAATTTCACGTATAATCACCAGTATTCACAATTTACAATCTCACACTAAGAGGAGCTTTTGTTCTGTTCCTGATTATGATTCCAGTGCGTCTGTCGCCGCTGCGTTGAACCTCGATACTCGTGTTCCGGCTACTATCATTACCGGCTTCCTCGGTTCTGGAAAGGTTGATTTCTCACTACTTGTCTACTCTCACTTTTTAGTACATGTTTGTTTATATGTGTATAGCCTCGCGTTTAGGTCAGAACAGTTTAAGTTTTAACGAATGAGTTTTCGGCATTTTTCGTATTTGTAGTTTTGGAAAGTGTTTAGAATTATGGAAGAAATATGTAGGTTTGTGCTGAAAAGAAATTGATAACTAAGAACTCGCTACGACTGTTCATTATTGGGAATTTAGTGATTTAAGTTATTTGTGATATTATGATTGGTAATTTGTAGGTGATTTGCGGCATTGTTTACAGTAATTTTTATCTGGTGTTTAGAGTTTCTGGGGTACGGTGGTTTTTACTGGAACTAGAAGCTGGTTGTGTATACATTTGTTTAATTGCTGTTCACGAATAAAATAGTACAAGCCTATAACCCGTGCGATGCACGGATGAATTTTAGTATTTTTAATTTATTATTTTAGTATTTTTATATGATTTATTATTTTTTTTATCTTATTTTATTATCATTTATTTGTATTTTGATCTTAAAATTTTTTAATATGTTGTCTGACGGAATAATATCTTGAACTTTTGAATGTAGCTTAGAAAAATAGATGATATAAATATTTAATAATAATAATATGTTGTTGACGGGATTCGAATCTTGAACCCGTGGGAGTATTTTAGATACCAAGAAAATAATATTCTTTCAATATTACATCAAACGGTTCTCATTTATCTATATTTATATCTAATGGTTATTATTTAGAGAACCAAACTACGAACCAACCAAATAGATGGTAGTTTGCTTATAATAGTATATTTTTATATGATTTTTTAGTATTTTTTATCTTATTTTATTAGCATTTATTTGTATTTTGATCTTAAAAATTTTTAATATGTTGTTGACGGGATTCGAAACTTGAACCCGTGGGAGCATTTTAGATATCAAAAAAAGAATATTCTTTTAATATTACATCCAACGGTTCTCATTTACCTATATTTACATCTAACTGTTATTATTTAGAGGACCAAACTAAATGACCAAACTACCAACCAAATAGAGGGTGGTTTGCTTATAATATTATAGTATAGATAGATAGATAGTATAGATTGATAGTCTGTGAGTCTGTATACAGGTCAGTTTGTGCAAGATGGTGTACGATAAGTCGATGACTATGAATGAGGATGAATTCATGGAGCATAGAATATACTAACCATTAAACCAAGGATGCCTCAAGATCCTAATAAACTAATAATGACATAAAATTTGTTACAATCTTGAATGGGGATTAGCTAGTTAGTGTTGTGGTGGTCTCGGGAGAATTTCCACACAGTCATAGCTATCCATACGTGTATGAGTGTGGTATTGTAGAAAGTAGAAACATAATCCCCTAATTCTCTATTTACACAACAATCACATACCTTATTCTTGTACTCATTCACAAATTAGATTCTGCCATTCTGGTTACCTGTCTCCTATATATTTTGTTTAAAATTTAAATTCATGTTTGCATCCTTTTTTTCTTTGGTTTTTAATTGTATAAACATGGTATTGTTCTTGCAGACTACACTGTTAAATCATATCTTGACAGCTCAACATGGAAAACGGATAGCTGTCATTGAAAATGAGGTAACATGGTCTATTCACTGCACGACCTATAGTTTTTTTTATCTCCATGATTATACTTAGAATGCACATGAAAGTTTTGAGTCATTTTTTAATGAGCAAACTAAAGATATGATGTTTCAGAATGGTTATCTGAACATAGGTGGTTATACTAATTTTAATCTTTTTTTGTTTTACTCTAGAGAATCATCACATTCTCAAGTCGTGACTGTAGAGGTAAAACAATAATTCATAATGTTATCCCTGAATGTAGGATTGTGTATCTTATTTATACATGATTCACTTGAAAACAAGTCTGTAGTTGTCAAAATTTAAAAGTGTACCTAAGCTATTGCTTAAGCCCCAACCCTCCTCCCCAGAAGAACACTGGATTCCCCCCTGCGCAAAATGACACAGATGAAAAGGCAGTGTCAATAGCTTTTTTTGAGCGTCGCGGGCTTTATTCATTCCTATCTGAACTTTTGGGAAAAAAATTTAATAATAATAATAATAATCTTATCATTCAAGATAGGGTTTTACTTTTACTCCCTATACAAGGAGATGTAATCAATTTATATTCATCAGAGTTGAATATTTTGAAGTGATGAATATATGATAAATTTGAGGATTTATTGTGTGTCTACTAATTATTTGCAGAGATAGGTTTTATCCCTTGTTTTCAAAGTTCAAACCTTATCTTAACCTTGTTCTGCATCAGTTGAGATTGAAGTCCCTAAGCTTAAAAATTTGTTTCATGTTTTTTGTTTCTTTTGGATTTGTTTGAACTTTTTGCGTTGGTTTATGGGAATTTTCTTCAATATAACGCCTGCGCTTAATTATTGTAGTTATAGTATACAATGAGGAAAGAAAAGAAACCACAGCAGGGAGAAGAATAAGAAAATTAAGGAAGAAAAGGAGAAAAAATTGAAAAAATTGAAAAAATGGTTTAAAAATTTATCAATCTATTTAAAGATATAGTTACAAATTATGCTATTCAGCTAGTGGTAAGGATTCTGTTGAATGGCTGAAATTCGTAAGGTTTTATAGGATCTTGTTGTATACTAATATCTTGCATCATGTGATGATTGGAGGGTAGGTGTGTCGTGTGTGTATGTATTAGTTGTGTTTCTTAGTTTATTAGTTGTGTTTAGTTGGAAGAAGATATAGAAGGGCAGAAAATAAATTTAGTCAATTTCTTGTCAAATTAAGGTTTTAGTTCATTACATAGTAAAGCTCCTTCAACATTATGCGCATTTAATTACTTTTACAGTTTGCTAATATATATAGTTATTTTTCCTTGCAGTTCGGTGAGGTGGATATCGATAGTTCATTAGTTGCTAGTCATTCCTCCTCTAATGAGGACATCCTCATGGTTAATAATGGTTGTCTCTGTTGCACTGTTCGCGGAGATCTTGTTAAAATGCTCTTGGAGTTGGTTAAGACAAGGCGAGACAAGTTTGATCATATTGTTATAGAAACGACAGGCATGTATCTTGGTTGTTGAGTTGAAAGTTTATTTTTTTATTCCATTTTGATGGGTACTTGCTATGCTAAGGTGCCTTTCTTCTTTTTTTCACATTGGGCACCATCCCAAACACGCAAATGACCTACCTTAGCCATACGCAATAAGATCAAATTGGAGCTGGTATAAATGATTATATTGTAGGGCTGGGAGTCTTAGAACGGTTCAGTTTCACATACATGTTTGTGAGTTCCTCTTAATTGGTATAAATATATTAGGTGCTTTCTGTATATCATCTTCTATAGCATTTCCCTTTCTTTCTCATACCAGAGTCCAGAAACACTAGTGATAGTTGATTTCATCAGTTTGGGAGGTAGACAATAAGCAGTTGTATCATTCATAATTTTACTGCATTAGTATTTACTTATCTAAGCCATGGAAGCCTGAGCCACTGATAGATTTATGGCTGTGCTTTTTCTAGGTCTTGCAAAGCCTGGCCCGGTTATTGAAACATTTTGTACTGATGAGTTAGTTTCACGTCATGTGAAGCTTGATGGAGTGGTTACTTTGGTAGACTCTAAGCATGTGCTGCAACATTTGAATGAGGTAAAACCAAGATTTGTGGTAAATGAAGCAGAGGAGCAAATTGCTTATGCAGATCGCATTATTGTGAACAAGGTTAAATTTATTTATTTTATTTAGCAAAAAAAAAAGGGTTAAATTTATTTACATCTGAAGAAAATCGAAGCCCTTTTCTGTCTACTCTTTAACTGCATTTCTTGTGTAAACTTTGACCTTTGTGAGCTGTTTTCCCTGGTTCCTCTCTATTAATCTTTGCAGACAGACTTGGTAACTGATAGTGAACTGGAAGTATTGACAAAGAGAATTAAGGTAAAGCTTCATTCTGTGTTCTTTTTTCTTCTTGTTGTGATTTGTTTGTTGCTGCTATATGGGCAACTTTTCTGTCTAATCTTATTAGAAATTGAGAATTGATAAATAAACTCCACACTTTACTATTTAAGCTCCAATTCCAATTTTCAAGACTTGTAAGTTACATCATTCTCCATAGTATGTAAGAAGATAGGCATAAAAAGTATGGATACTTATGGCAAGAAAATTACAATTGGAGCTTAAATAGTAAAAGTTGGAGCTTATTTATCAATTCCCTAAAAATTAGAGAGCAGCTCTTTATTGATTGTCAGTTCCCATCGTGTTTGGTCACAATAGGAAGAATAAGTTTATGATTTTAATTTTTCAGATATATCTCTGTTATTTAGGTCATTTAGTTTGTCCATTTACATATGTTAATCGTATGATTTTATTTCCAGCCTGATCTCGGTTTGTTTAGGGAATAACGGTATTGGTTGAGTCAAGCTTTGTCATTGAAATAGTTTGCTTTTTTCTAAAATCTAACATCAGTCAGAGATCAAACTTGTTACTTATCAGTAATAAATACTACAAGTCCAAGTTAGTTTCTGTATTTAACACCCTTTAAAAGAACTTGTACTGTTTTTTCTCAATAGTACATCTGAAATTATATTTGTAGCACTCAAACTTGGAATAAATTTGTTTGCCAGCTTCATAACAAGTAACAACCCAAACTGATATCAGTCTAGCTCCTTTCCCTTTCTGAACTTTTTATATCCATTTCTAAACTCTCCGATTGTTTAAAATTAGTGTTTTTATTTTTTGTACTGGAAGGTGGATACTGGATATATTAACTCAGGTTCATGTGCAATGGTTGCAAACAAATCTAGGGGTGTAAAGTGTCACTTGACAAATTTAATTAAAAATATTAAACAATTGTATCCACTTATACTTGATCTAAATGTATGCTAGAATATTTGCTATTCCAGAATAGGTTGGACATCATGGATTCAGATTTTGTCTACATATTATGTCCTAGGTTAAATGAGAAGGCGTACTTTAGGTACATGATACATTGTATGAGAATATCACCTTTTTTAGTACAGAATGTAATAGGTGATACATTAGAGGAAAATTTGCAACCTAATGCTGACATTCTGGCGCAGATATTAACAAATAGGGATGTCCATATTTTTATATCCGATTTTCATGGATACTAATGTGAATAGTAACCATTTTGATAAAAATATAAGGTATTACTTCTGGTTGTAAGATATTCGTGAATGTTTGAAGACATTGAAGGGGTGTAAAGTGTCACTTGACACTTATACTTGATCTAAATGTATGCTAGAATATTTGCTATTCCAGAATAGGTTGGACATCATGGATTCAGATTTTGTCTACATATTATGTCCTAGGTTAAATGAGAAGGCGTACTTTAGGTACATGATACATTGTATGAGAATATCACCTTTTTTAGTACAGAATGTAATAGGTGATACATTAGAGGAAAATTTGCAACCTAATGCTGACATTCTGGCGCAGATATTAACAAATAGGGATGTCCATATTTTTATATCCGATTTTCATGGATACTAATGTGAATAGTAACCATTTTGATAAAAATATAAGGTATTACTTCTGGTTGTAAGATATTCGTGAATGTTTGAAGACATTGAAGCGTTAATATAGTTCATGGATACTAATATGAATAGTTCCTGCATCAGTTATTAGTTTCTGTGCTGTTTATGTCTACTGATTTCTTTTGATCTTCTAATTTGTAAAGCACATCAACGGGATGGCAGAAATAAAGCTAGCTAAGTTTGGGTGTGTTGATATGGACTTTGTTCTTGGAGTCGGTGGTTATGATCTTGACAGGTGACATAGACTATGTTTGTAATTTCTTTAGGAGAGATATTTGTATCACTCTTTTGCTTTTGTGTAGCAAAGCTAAATTAAGTTGCATGTACATGTCCTAGCTTATAGATTTAATATTAAATTCAGTTCTCAATCGCAAATAATTCTTGTTTCATTATCGTGGAGCCAATGTTTAAAGTTGAAACCATTACGAAGGTAACCCTTATAAAATTGCTGTTTTTCGGCTAATAAGATTGATGTGCTCCTTGAAAATTGACAAAAATACTGTAATGTCACCTTACGTAGACAGAAGGTTTGAATGTAGAGGTACAATAGAAGCAATAGGTATGGGTCGTATGTCTTTAATCCGTTATTTCTTACTCCCTCCGTCCCTATTTAGTTGTCCCTTTTGAAATTATTTTTTTGTCCCAAATTAGTTGTCCAGCTCCTCATCCAACACAAAATTTTGATCATTTTTCCACTAATACCCTCATTTATTGTCATTTCCAATGTTGACTTTTATTCCTCTACTCATAGAACTAGTGTATTAATTATGGGTATTAAGGGAAAATAAGCATAGTATTTAAAATTTCTTAATATGCGTAAAATTTTCAAAGGGGACAACTAAAAAGGGACGGAGGGAGTATATCGTAAATATCAGAGTTCACTCATCAAGGGGACACATTTAAATAGTTGAGTGTGCTTATAAGTTATAAACATATATATATATATATATTTATTTATTTATTTATTTATATATAATGTTTGTATTATGTGTGTTTGTTTTTCCAGAATTAATTCTTTGGTTCAAGGAGATGATCATGCAACCCACCGACATGAAGAAGCTCATGGTAGTAACAAATTATGTTTCTCCTGTCATCCTTTTGGTTTATTTAAAGAGTAAAAATAATTATTTTGAATGAAAACCAACTGATTCATTATACTATGTAACTTCTTTTTGTTACTAATGTTAAGCTTGCTCACAATTTATTCAAATTTCTTAGCAGCTTGGAATCTTTTCAAATAAATTCATTCTTAAACAATATTCGTTCCTCTTTCACGATTTGAGATTAGACAAGATTTGCCTCTTTTCTGAATTTCCGACCATTAAAAACTTTTATTTCTGATCATCGTGAGACTAGTTGATTTTCGAAGTGATTGTCCAAGAAAGAAATGCTGCTATTCGAACATTTAGTTTGATCATTCCTAATTTGTATACCTACTTGCTCTTATCTTGGAGAATTAATGCTTTTAAGTGTATGAAATTAAAATATGTTCAAGATATTTTCTCTTTCCTATTTGAATATTTGGAAAACATGGACTTCTTAAAAATTCATGTTTCAATTTTTTCGTAGAACTTCAGTGTCAGCTTCATATTACGTTTTGTTAGTAAAACATAATAAAAATAAATTGTTTTTCACAGAGAACCACGATGGACATCATCATCACCACCACGATCATGTCCATGATTCTACAGTATCCAGCGTTAGTATTGTATGTGAGGGAAACCTAGACCTTGACGAGGTATGTTATTTATTGTTTTACATGGTGTACATCTATTTTGTCATCATTATCTCCGTAAAAGTTACTAGGGGATGCCATGGTGTTCCATTGGCTTGGATACATGTATAAGGCTTGCAATTTGGTTAGACCCAAGTGCCCTTCGGTCCGAGCCGAAGTAAAGGGGGTAAAAAAAGAAAACAAAATGTGATATCTTATTCTACTGGCCTATTGTGATGAAAAACCCCTAATTATATCTTCTTTTTCGACCAATAGAAGAGGGAGAGACTTGGAGTGAAGAGAAGAGAAGAGAGTGTCTGACATATGGTCTTACAATGTTTTAATTTATTATTAGTCTACTCTATATAGTTTATTGTAACTTTATACTATGGTAGCAGTAGATATTTATTGTGCTTCATTGCAAATGACTTGTAGCGATAGAGATGCCATCGCAAGAGCCTTGTGGCCATTGTTTCTGAACAGTCTGCCAGTGTCTTGAGTCGTTGAGATGACATGATAACTACAATATTTTTTTGAAGAAGATGACCATAATCTCTTGCTTGGTTCAGTTTCTGCTGTGTGTAGCAATTTGATTATTACCTGTACTGTACCTTATTGAACCTTATAATTATTAAATGGGGGTCATCTTTGCATGCACTTTTCCTTATAGTGTATAAGCATGGCAGGCACATGATAAAGATATTAGATGTTTTTATTGAACTTTATGGGCAGGGAGGTTGGAGAGTGCCGATTTTGCCTTAGTTCTTCGGCATATCAATTATCCATTCTACATGATTGGTTAAACACTAGATTTCAAATTATCTAATGCACATAAGTCTTGCTAACCTGTTGTGTTTGATGAAGTTGGATGATTGGCTTGAGAGGCTGATTGAAGAGAAAGGAGAGGACTTGTACAGAATGAAGGGTGTTTTGTCTGTGAATGGCTCCTCAGAACGATATGTTTTTCAGGTATTGCTTTTTCTACAAGTTCATCTTTTGTGGTCTTTCTGTTTGCTTCACTTTCCCATTATGAATCTGTCACCATACTTTAGGGGGTGCACTCAACTTTGGATGGCTGCCCAGGCAAAACATGGGAACCAGAAGAGAAACGAATAAACAAGATTGTTTTTATAGGAAGGCACTTGGATGAAACTGCCCTTAGAAAAGGATTCAAAGGTTGTTTAGTATGAGTTTCAGGATAGGTATTCTCGTACAGAAAGTGCATAAATGTCAAACCTAGAAAAAAAGGCCATATCATATTAGATGTATTACTTACAACTGTCTTTTATCCAATACTTGAAGAGACATTATATTTAGTAATATACACTTGATCTGGTTCATAGTGAAAGCAAACTCTAGATCTGCCTCATAATTAAAATGTTCACTGTTGTCCGTAAAACAAAATTGATGCAGCCAGTGAAGTTTCGTTTACAAAAATTTCCTCTCTTCTCCTTTCAATTTCATGGAATATCCAACGGAAGGGTAAATTTGATAGTTTTATGTAGTATAATAGTACACTTGGTCACACTGTCACTGTATACTATTGCAAATGAGGCATATTTTTGTATCATTCTCAAAGGAAAAAAACTTAATGAGATATATGATCGGACTCGACTCTTAGCACAGGGGTTGTCCAAAAATTATCTAGAGATCTAATCAAGATGTAATATGGTATCTTCAGTTTGAGTCGGGTGTTTTTTTATTGAGTACTAGGTCATAGCCTCCCATGGGTAAGGTCCTCACAGGGGTTTAAAACTCCTCATCTCCTATCTTCCATTTGAAATCAGAACATGCATAATTGCTAATTAAATGATTTCCATTGGCAACTAGGACCTTCATAGGGGAAGTTTGAATGAACTCGCAATTTAATTTGGTTGCAGTATGCTCATCTAGAAAGCTATAAGTTCTGCCTCTATCAATTAATATTGAGAATACAATTTTTCCCTTTAGCCAGTGAGAGTAAATTGTTCTATTGCTGGATGCCCCTTCAATAGCATGCATAGAGACTTCCATATTGGTTTCAGTGTGTTCACCTTTGTGGGTGTAGATTAATTTGCCATCTGAACTTGGTCCTTGCCCAGAGACTCAGCTTGGTTGGGCTCCCAACTCCCTGATATGCTGTGGTACTGGTCACTCTGTGAGTTTCTTGTAAGGCATAGTTGGTGATAGCTGTGGGTGGACACTCTTCCTTGGTTCCTTTTGATGGCATATTAACAATTCCTGCAACCATCTTCTTCCTGGCTTCCTTACTTTTTGCAGGTCCCTTGGAACCTTCACAAGACCTAGCTAGCTAATTGAAGAACAAACAGGGTTGCATTATGGTACTTCACAACATCATCCAACCAGTGCACGACAATTAGGACAAAAAAATAACTTCATCTCAAACCCACATGCCTGAACAATCACATTTTCATCTAGAGTCTTCAATATAACTCCACAGTACTAATTCTAAATATCTCAATTTTTTAAGTGACACTTTTAATGCCGTTACCATTTCTTTTCGAAAAATCATAAACAAAAATTCTTTGAACAATTTTCCATTCTTTACCAACAATATGTGCATTTTTTTCCATTTCTTTGAAGGTGCAATAGCCATGACAACCCTCTGGACGGAGCCTACAACACTACGCACATATTGACGACCCATAACAGCTACATTATCCCATTCTTCGTCTTGATCTTGGCCAATAATATAATAAAAGTTAACTGTCGGATAATTTTTGCACCAAACCACCAAGATATAATGCTCCAGATCTAGTCACGTCTTGTCGTAAATTGCATTTGTTCCACTTTTTACACATTAACCGAATGAATGTATAAATAAAACTATGACTAGAAATACAATCCCTGCAACCCAAATTATACATAGTCTTGAACAAAAAATTGCTTGATATCAGCCCTGATGCTTCCAGTATCCTCCTCCTTTTTCGTTTATTCTGTTAATTTTCTTTCCTAATTACATGATATGACGTGAGTTAGCTCTAGTTAAGTTCTTCACATACATGTTAAATCCCAGAAAAGCCAATAATGTAAAACCAGATGTTGCCTGAACAGAGTAAATTTTATAACTAAAACAAGATGCAATCTGTGTATTACAATCATATTATATTTGTAGCAAGTGTCTGATCCAGAAAATAATACCAGCCTAAAGATTGTGACAAACACAACTCTCTACAAGGATATAACGTGATGATGTTGTCTGCAGAGAGTAAATGTTGTATCCAAAATAACAATTCATCTATGTATCGCATTCATATCATATCTACCCAGTGTTCCAAGATTACTTTTGGAAAACAATACCGCAGCCTGAAAATTCTTATATTAGCTGCAAAGTTAGTATATAGTTAATGTTTAACATTCAGAATATATTCAGGGTCTCATAGCATTTACTTTGATGCGATTAAACTACATGAAAAGACACAAACTTATGTAAATATATAGTTTTAAAACTGAACCGCACTTTTATTCATATAAAAGAACATAACATCAACCTATAAACCAGAGGGGGGAAAAAACTTAACTGAAACTGAAGAAAAAGTCGTAGGAACCTAACTTTACGTAACTGGATTCAAATCGCAATGTTGAAATAGTCTTGATCAAAGTGATGTAATCTTACATATCCATCTTCGCCTCCACTTGAGAAACTTTTTCCATCAGGGTTGAATGCCAAAGCATTTATGGGACCAAAGTGTCCTTTCACAGCTCCAATTTCTTCTTCAAGGACCTTGTGATAAAATTTGGCCTCAAACTTCCCATCACCATGTGAAACAGACGATGCATCCGGACCACCTCCCAGAACGACATGATCAAGTAGTGGAGAGAGTGTAACTGCATAAACCCGAGTTCCATAATTATATGTCTTGACAAGTTTCATTGATCTGATGTCCCAGAGCTTAGCTGATTTGTCGAGGGAACCAGTAAGTAAATGTGAACCGTCTACTGATTTTGTAAGTGATGTAACAGCCTTTTGATGACCACTTTCCTTATCTGACTCATGAATCAGTTTCGTTGTCTCAACGTCCCAGACACGAACAACACCATCCTCACCGCCAGTTATTATGGTCCTATTTAAAGGTCCCCAAACAGCTCTATTACTTGTTCCTCCAGGTGAGAATTCGATCACAGAATCAGCGCATTGTTCAGTAGGATCGCTGGCAATGCGTTTGACATGAATAGCAGAAGGCAATGTCGTACTAAAAGAGTCAGTTGCAACGACAGCAAGCTTGTCTCCAACACTAAATTCCACTGATTTCGCAGTGGATTCAAATTGAAACGTGAAAAGCTCATCCCCAGTTTGAACATCCCATAGCTTTGTTGTTTGATCCGCACTTGCAGTTATCAAAAGTTTTGAATCCCCTATGAAATTCAGAACATGCGTACATCAGAATTGCAGTGAAAATAATAATACAATATATTCAATATCACACTTAAAATATCAGAATACAGAAAATGTACTTGAAACATCGCAGCCCCAAACAGCACCAGTGTGGCCACGATAAGTGCCCAAGAGCTCTCCAGTATCAGCGTACCAAACGGCGGGGTTTGTGTCTTTGGCGCAGGAGAAGAGGATGTCACCCTCCCTGTTATACTTTAGATACGTTAATGGCCTTTTGTGACCTTTCATCAATATCGGCCTCATTTTTCTTGATAATCGATATAGCTACTACTGTGGGCAAACTCAATATATTTTAACTCTGCTAACCTTGTTTGAAGAAGAAGAAGAAGCTGCTAGGTTTGTGTGTTTAATCACCAAACAAACGCCTCAGAGATTAATATATACTGTAGCTGTTTCCAGAATTTGATTCGATTACTCTGATTAGGTTAAGGGTAATGTTGTAAAATCAAACAAGTTTATACAAAAATTCAATTTCAATTTCAATTTAAATACTTGTCCTTTATAATTACTTTCTTACCAGGACCTGTGAAAATAATTGATTTTCGTTTTGAACTTAAATTACAAATAGGATTTAAGTTAATTGCAAAAAAAAATAATATTTAATTAATTAAATTTTAAATAAAATTGATTTTTATATATTTATTGTCTTTTTATGAATTCGATTGTAAATAAAAAAATTTAATTTAATTGAAATTAAAATTGAGAAAGCGGAAGAAAAATATATAAATATTTTTTCGAACTTAAATTACAAATAGGTAAGTTAATTGAGAAAGAAGGTTTTTATGTATAAAAAGCTCCTTATAAGAGCAACTACTTAGAATAATACATGTAAACCCAATAAATTTACTACTATAAATTCTTATTATCACCCAATTTATATCCTTTCTAATAAAAACTGAAACTAAAATAGGATTATTTTTCATTTTATCCAAAATAATTGATTTTAAATCTTTATACATATTATATGTTCTTGATTTATATATTACACATGCTGCCTTAAAACATGTGCAATATACGGTTATTTTTAATAGTTATTATTTTAATTATGTATAAATTTATATTTCATTTATTAATTAAATTTGTTAAAAAAATACGGAGAGTTAGAGATAATATTGTATCAGTAATGTTTTAAAAATAAATAGGTTTGTTAAGTAATCCAAGTAAATTGGTTTTAATATAAACATGTCGATTCAAAATAGATAAGTTTTAGAGATGTAAAAATATATAGGTCTATAAAACCGACCCAAATAAATTAAATTTAAAATAAATAGAACGAACTAAATAAATAAATAGGTTTAAAGATGTACTAAAATATATTTTAAAATAAATAGACCCGTAAATTGCTCCAATAATTGAATAGAATTTAAAGATGTATTTTAATTAACATAGTTAATTTTTTTATAAATATATTAACTGTTGAAGGAACAAATTAAAGACCGGCCGACAAAACTACCAACGAAACTTTCTTTTGCACGGGTTACTTTTAAATATTTATTATTTAAATTTAAATATATATTTTTCTTGATTTTAGTTTTGCTAATTATATATAAGATATAATGGATTGTATATATTTTAGAAAATAAAGTATAGTATTATATTTAACAAAAAATTATCTTTATTATTTTTAAAACTAATATTGTACAATAATGATATTAAATATGTTGTCATATCTGCTTGTAGTTTAAGGGGGTGGTATTGTATCATGACTTTTATTGACAAATTTTAGGAAAATGACTTTAATGGATTTTAACAACTTTTAATGACTCTTGTTGACTTCTTAAAATTTCAAAATACTTTCAATGACTCCTAATACAATGACTTTTAAAAACTTTAATAGACTTCTATTAAAAAATCATGACTTTTTATAGATTTTGGAGTGTACCCAGAAGAGCTACAAATATCATATATCCAGAATAGTTACAAATATAATATCATATATAGCCTCTCTGAAACCCTGTTTGGGCGTATGTTCTCAAATCAATCTGGCGACCAGAAAATCGAGTACAAGGTATATTTTTTGTTGTATTATGGATACGATAACAGTGTTTACTAGGGCTGGCAATTTCGGGTTGCGGGTCGGGTTCAGGTCGGGTTGACAGACTCGGGTCATAAATTTGACCCAACCCGAACCCGACCCGAAATTTTAATGGGTCATAATACTCAACCCGAACCCAACCCGAAAATTTATGAGTAACCCGAACCCAACCCGAACCCAACCCGAAATAATAATTATTTATTTAATAAATATAAATTATATATTATAAATAATAAATAAATTATATTTTGATAATATAAATTAATTTTAATATTATTGAATTAGAATATATATTAATTTAAATAACAAATAATACAAAATTAATATAAAATATAGGTATTTTCAGAATATATTTCATTTTATATTATATAAATATTATTTCGGGTAAGTTTCGGGTAACCCGAAATTAACCCGAAAATGACCCGAATTTTTCGGGTCAGTTTTGGGTCAACCCGAAATCAACCTGAACCCGAAAAACTCCAACCCGAATTCGTACTCTTCGGGTCGAATTCGTGTCGGGTTGTCGGGTCGTGTCTGATTTTGTCACCCCTAGTGTTTACTGAATCATATTTATAAACATATGTCATATTAATTGTAATCTTGTATCAGATTTTTGTGATATAAATATAAATATGGATATTGAAAACCAAGAAGAGGAAGAAAAAGATATGGCTGAAGAGGAAGAAAGGGAAGAAAAACGACATGAAATTTTAAAAAAATTATTGACAGTAAATGAAGGAGTGCTAAGTGTGCTCAATAAGCACACAATTACCCTTTCTAATCAAAGCATCCCTCGTTCACTTACTAGGCGACCTGTCAATTCAAGAGGATATGAATATATTCATGGTGTATTAAATGAGGATCCCGAACACTTTCGAAAACTTTACAGGATGTATCCGCAAGTTTTTCTTAAGCTATCCAAGATTATTAGAGAAAAAACACTTTTGAAAGATACAAGATTTATATGCATTGAGGAGATGCTTGCGACTTTTCTACTTGTTGTTGGTCAGAATTCTCGATATTCTCATTTTGGTGAAACATTCAACCGCTCATATTTTAGTACTAGTCAAAATTTCAACAAAATTCTGAAAGTTCTGAATGAAATTGTGGTGGATTTTATGGTTAAACCTGGTTCTTCAACCCCCGAATCTTTTATCAGAGAAAGTACAAGGTTTTTTCCTTATTTTAAAGTAAGTATATTGTGATTTATATTTTTATTGTGTTATATCATTATTACTCGTATACATAATTTTTCTTACATACGTGATTATATGTTTATTTTTTTTAACCAATTCAGGATTGCATATGAGCAATTGATGGCACTCATATTCCAGCTATGGTCTCCGGACGTGACACAAGCAGCTACCGTAATCGTCAGGGGACAATTTCACAAAATATTTTAGCAGCTTGCAATTTTGATTTGCAATTTATATATGTTCTTAGTGGTTGGGAAGGATCTGCACACGATTCAAAATTATTAAATAATGCTATATCAAGAAGAAATGGACTTAAAGTATCACAAGGTATTTTTTGGTGTATTTAATTATTTTTTATTTATAAATTATATATGTTATTGTTTATCATCTACTTGTATTTTAGGCAAATATTATTTGGTGGATTATGGATTTCCAAATAGACTCCATTTTTTAGCTCCCTTTCGTGGTGTTCGTTATCATCTTCAAGATTTTCATGGTCAAGATCGTCATCCTGAAAATGCCAAAGAATTGTTTAATCTTCGCCATGCTTCCTTGAGAAATACAGTGGAGCGATTATTTGAAATATTCAAATCTCGATTTGTGCATTCATTTACTATATTAGTTTTTAATATTTATTTGACTTGACATAATTTAATAATTTATAGAAGTGTTTGTGTATAATTTTTTGCGTGTATATACTAGTTTATAACCCGTTCGCACGACTTTTTTTAATATATTATAATATATATATTATAGTAAAAATATAATATAATATTTTTTATATATTTCTTTTATAATATAATATTTTTGGAAAATGAGATATTTTAGTATGGACAAATAGAAAAGGTAACATAGTTTAATTGAAAAAGGTAATTGCGTGATATTTTTGGCACGAGCTTCTTTTAATATATTATAATATTTCTTTTATAGTAAAAATGTAATATAATATTTTTTATATATTTCTTTTATAATATAATATTTTTGGAAAATAAGAGATTTAAGTAAGAACAAATAGAAAAGGTAACATAGTTTAATTGAAAAAGATAATTGCCCGTTATATTTTGGAAAAGGAGTGGATTATATTATAATATTTCTTTTATATTAAAAACAATATAATATTTTTATATATTTCTTTTATAGTATTATATTTTTGTAAATGAGATATTTTAGTAAGGACAAATAGAAAAGATAACATATTTTAATTGAAAAAAGATAATTGCCCCGTGATATTTTTGAAATAGGAGTGGATTTTGTTAGAAAAAATAGTGACTGAAAACCAAAAAATTTAATGTTTCGGCTATTATAAGATAGTAATAAAAATATTTTGTTAAAAATAATTAAATAAGGCAAGTACCATACCAAAAAACAGGTACCAAAAAGCAAGTACCGTACCAAAAAGCATGTACTAGCTTAAAATCTGTGCGGGTTATTTAATTAATTATGTTTTAATATTTTATTAATTGCATTTGTTAAAAAATAAGTAGACATGTTATGATAGGTAAACTTTTTAAAATAATCAAAAGCACTAAAATAGATAAACTTTTTTAAATAATTAAAAGTACTAAAATATGTTTGAAATAAATAATTAAGTGTCAGTCTGTGATATATCTGGGAAAAAGAGGGGTTTGATATTTTTGGAAAATGTAATCATAAATGTAATTGCCCGATATATTTTTGGAAAAAGAGAAGATTTTGTATGGTAACATGTTTTAATTGAAAAAAGGTAATTATCCGTGATATTTTTGGAAAAGGTAACTGCCCGTGATATTTTTCGAAAAGAAGTAGAAGGAGATTTTGTTAGAAAAAATATTGTGCTCCATGATACTTTTGGAAAAGTTAACTGCCATTGATATTTTTGAAAATGGAGAAGATTTTGTTAGAAAAAATATTGTATACTAGATTATAAAGGTAATTGATTATAAATATATAATATTATTATTTAATAATATTTTTTTATTGATAAGTAAGGGTAATTAAGTAAAATCATGATGTACCAAAAAACAGGTACCATATCGACCAAACATTTAATGTTTCGTATTTAATAATATAGTATTGATTGATAGGTTGATAGTAATAATTTTAGAAAAAAAAAGATGTTTTAGTTAGAAAATATACAATATGGCTAAAAAGATAATTAGTTATTTATTAATAATTATGATATTATTATTTTATTTAATGGAACTATCTTGATATTTTTGGAACATCATCGATTTGATTGAAAATATCTAATGGTTGTCGATTGAGTGACCAGGATGACTAGACTAGAAACGAAACTTTTAATGTTCCATTTTTAATATAATAACTAGCTTAAAAAATATCATAATTTATATTTTTATATTACTTTATTATTTATATTTTAATATTTTATTAATTGTATTTGTTAAAAAATATAAATAGACATGTTGATGTAGATCAACTTTTTTAAACATCAAAAGCATTAAAATATGTGTTAAAATAAATAAATAAGAGTTTGCACGTTATATTTTTGAAAAATGAGGGGTTTTAGTAAGAAAAATTAAAAAAGATAACATGTTTTATTTAAAAAACGTAATTGGCCATGATAATTTTGGAAAAAATGAATTTTGTTAAACAAATAGGCAGGTAAAAATAGGTAAAAGAAATTTAAATAATTAAAACCATTAAAATTAGTTTTAAAATAAATAAATAAGAGTTTATGGGTGATATTTTTTGCAAAAGTAGGAGTTTTAGTATTTAAAAAAAATAGGCATGGTAAAGTAGGTAAAATAAATTTAAATAAATAAAAGTATTAAAATAAATTTTAAAATAGTTTATCCGTGATATTTTTTGAAAATAAGGGGTTTTAGTATGAAAATATAGAAAAAGCAACATGTTTTAATTGAAAAAAGTAATTGTCTGTGATATTTTTGAAAAATAAGGAAATTTTGTTAGAAAAAATAATTTGTTTAAGCTGAAAAAGGTAATTGGTTATAAATAGTTAATGTTATTATTTAATAATATTTCTTTACAAATAAGTAAGGGTAATTAAATAAAAACACTTTGGTACCGATCGACCAAACTTTTAATATTTCGTCTATAATATAATACTAGCTTATAGACGTGCGATGCACGATTACTTAAATTTTATTTATAATTATTATGTTTATAATTATATTTTTATTACCCATGCAACACACGATTGTTTTTTTTAATATTTATAATTATATTTATTTATGAATATTTTAATAATTAAAAGTTATTAGTTTACATGATTAAATTATTGTTAAAACAGATTTAGCCAAAAAAAGTATAGTTAAAATTTTGATATTTATTATATTTTACATGCTCAATTTAATATTTGTTTATATTGAGTTATAAAAGTTAGATTTGGCCAATTTTACGGTCCACGTGAAATTCACAAAATAATTTTTAATTTAGTTGTGGTTTAATAGTTCTTTTTCAATTAAAAACTATTCTAAACTTAAAAAAAGAATAAAGTAACGAAATTTAATGTATAGTTGTGGTTTAAAATAGTTAGAAAAAAGTAATTAAATTGGCGTTAAAATAATGATGACATAATAATCATTATTAGAATTTAAATACTCATTTTATTAATTTGGGCTTTATCTTGTGTTTTAAAAATTAGATTTTGACGATTTTACACCACACGTGAAGATAATTAAAT
The DNA here is from genome assembly GCA_030848705.1 of Heracleum sosnowskyi. Lineage (NCBI taxonomy): Eukaryota > Viridiplantae > Streptophyta > Magnoliopsida > Apiales > Apiaceae > Heracleum > Heracleum sosnowskyi. The sequence goes on along the minus strand of CM061243.1, from coordinate 38,203,463 downwards.
TATCTTTAATTAAAATATGGTTTAACAATTTTTATCTAACCGGGAATTGTCCAAGGAATTGTCCATGGAAAAGAAAAGAAAGTCACGAATTTTTTACATGGAGAATTCTATTCAATATAGAAAACTTATTTATATTTGGTATATTTGGTTTAAATTATCAAAATACATTTTTTAGAATTTAAATATAATCATATTATAAATAAAATACACTTTTTAATATTTGATCAAACGATTTTCATTTATCTAGTTAAGATCTAATAGTCCTTATTAATTTGGTTGTACAAGACCGTACGATCAAAATTTTGGATAAAATCTCTATTATGCTTATTATATATAAGGGTTTAATATAATAAGGATATCAAGTACATACTGATATAACTATCTTACTAACTGTTTTTACTTTTAATGTTTCGGTTTTATTTATAGTGTATATAAAATTTTAAAATACATTATTACTTTAAAATTATTAAACAGAATAAAAATTATGTTATGATTATATAAAATTTTATTCTCATATTATTATATTCTTTATAGATTTGAATTTGTTCTTAATTTATTTTAATACTTTATTGAAAAAAAGATAAAATTTCTATATTTAAAAGAATTAGTGGGAAAATAAATAAATTGGTGCTACAATTATAAAAAAAAATTATTAAAATTTAGATACTCACTTTACTATTTGGGTTCTATCCTAAGGTTTAGAAATTGAATTTTGACGATTTTACAACTCATGTGAAACTAACGAAATTATCTTTAATTTAATGATGGTTTAATAATTATTATCTAACTTGACCGGTTGACCTACCCATAAACCGAAAAGAAAAGATGGTTAAGTATTATATTCAAAATTATTGTTTATGAATATGAAACCCTCAATATTTTAATAATATTTTGATATTATCCTTTTATGTTTGTTATATATAAAATAAAATAATAATAATTTGGATTAATCAAATTGTTATGTTCCTTCAAACAAAAAAATGTTTAAATTTATTGAGTTCTCTTAAGTCTCGTAGGGTCCACATGTATCATTGTTAGTATGATATACATGAGCATTATATTGATAATTTTTAATATTGTAATCGATATGAATTGTTATCTGATATTTGGTTTAACAATTATTATCTAACGGGAATTATACATAAATTAAAGAGAAAATATATTTAAGAATTTTTACATAGAAAAATTTTAAATTATCAAAATACAATTTTTAGTATTTAAATATAATTCTATTATTAATCAGATACACTTTTTAATATTAGATCTAACAATTCTCATCGATCTATTTAAGATCTACTGCAATAATTAATTTGGTCGTACACGGACCAGATCGATTTTAATTTTTTCTTAAATTGATTTTAAAATTTTATTGAAATAAACATAGAATTTATAAATTTAAAAGAATTAGGAAAAAAATTAAATTGGTGCTACAATAATTTAAAAAATTATTAAAATTTAGATAATCACTTTACTGTTTGGGCTCTATCTTGAGTTTTAGACAACGAATTTTAACAATTTTACACCCACGCGAAGCTAACAAAATTATCTTTAATTTAATGATGGTTTAATAATTATTATCTAACTGGAACTATCCATAAACTAAAGAGAAAAGATAATTACGAATTTTTACATAAATATTTCTATTCAATATAGAAAACCCATTTATAATTGGTTTAAATTATCAAAATACACCTTTTAGTATTTAAATATTATCCTATTATTAATCAAATACAATTTTTAATATTATATCTAACGGTTCTCATCTATTTGAATATTTATAGTTTTATAATCCAACGGATCGTATACTTTTGGTAGTACAGTGACCGACTAAAGTTTTGGATAAAATCTCCCTTACGCTTATTATATATAAGTGTTAAATATCAAAGTGGTCATTGAAGTGAAGACAATATATCATTTTCATCACTGATCTCAACGGGGTATCATTTCATAAACATCAAACATATAACTCTAAATATGTGTTCGAAAAGTAAAAATAACGGTTCTCGAGTTCTGCACATATTAAAATTAAATAACTATAAAATTAAAAGTAAATAACTATAAAATTAAAAATAAATTATTTTTAAATCAATGTAAGTATGTGTAAAACTCGATATAAATTATTTTTATTTTTCAAATACATATTTAGATGTATCCGTTTGATATTTATGACGACTTTAATGATTAAAGTGATACATCGTTGAGATCAGTGATTAAAGTGATATATGGTCCTCATTTTAGTGTCCACTTTGATATTTAACCGTTATATATAAGGAGTTAACTAGCTTAAAACACGCACGGATTATTAATTGTTATTTTATTAATATTTTATTAATTGTAATTGTGCAAAAATAAGTAGACATGTTAAAATAGTTAAACACTTTTAATTAATTAAAAACATTAAAACATATTTTAAAATAAATAAGTATGAGTTTTCCCGTTATATTTTTGGAAATGAGGGGTTTTAGTAAGAAAAAATAAAAAATGTAACATATATTTAGTTTAAAAAGGTAAATGTCCATGATATTTTTGGAAAATGAGGTTTTAAAATTTAATAATTTAAATTATTTAAATACGTTTTAAAATGAATAAGTAAAGGTTTCCTCGGATATTTTTGGAAAAATAATGGATTTTAGTGAGAAAAATAGAAAAAGTAAATTGTAAAAGGCAATTTCCCATGATATATTTAGAAAAGAGGGATTTTGTTAGAAAAAATATATAATGTGTTTTAGCTAAAAAGGTAATAGGTTATAAATAGGTATTTGATTATTTATATTTTAATATTTTTAGTAATTGAATTTGTTAAGAAAAATAAGTAGACATGTTAAAATAGGTAAACTTTTAAAAAATAATTATAATATTAAAATAGGTTTAAAAATAAATAACTAAATGTTTGTCCGTGATATTTTTGGAAAATGAGAGGTTTTAGTAAGGAAAATTAGAAAAACAAACATGTTTCAGTTAAAAAAGGTAATTGACCGTGATATATTTGAAAAAGTAGGGGAATTTGTTAGAAAAAATAACATATTTTAGGTGAAAAAGATAATTGGTTATAAATAGGTAATATTATTATTTAATAATATATTTATATAAATAATTAAGGCTAATTAAGTAAAAACACGTAATATTTGTAATATTTTAAACTTTGTAATGTTTTATTTTTAAAAGATGAGTTAGTTTAGTTAGAAAATATAAAACAGGTAATGTGTTTTGGGTCGAAAAGGTAATTGATTTTAAATATATAATACTATTATCATTATATATATATATATATATATATATTGTTCGTGTTAATTTTAGAAAATGAGTTGTTTTAGTTAGAAAATATAAAATAGATAATGTGTTTTAACTGAAAAAAAATATAAAATAGATATAAATAAATTGGTTATAAATAGGCGCGATAATTGGTTATAAATAAATTAGTTATAGATATATACGTGAAACTACCGAAATACCACGGACCAAACGACCAAAATTTTTAACTTTAATAATACTAGCTTATAGTCAGTGATGCACGTTTCTTAAATTTTATTTTTAATATTTCTAAGAATAATTTGATTTTTATAATAGATTGGTTTGTAAAACTGATTTCTGAATATGGTGTGATAAATTAATTAGTTTTTTTTCTTTTAAGTTAAGTTTTATTTATTAAATTCATGTATTTAATTATATTGATAACCGTGATTTATATTATTTATTTGTGTTTCCGATGACACTTAACATGTCACTAAATTAAAGAATTGATCAAAATTTATAACTTAAGGGAGCCCAACGAGTAATGCAACGTTTAAAACCTAATAAATATAGCAAAATTACTTATTATAACTTTATAAGTCCAATATTATCAATTTGTTAATAAAAAAATGATATTTTTACTTAGCAAAAAAGCGATATTTTTTAAAAAAGGAGATTTTGTTTAATAAATAGAAAATTAATGTATTTTAGCTAAAAAGTAATTGGTTATAAATAATGTTATTATTTTAAAATAAGTAAGGGTAATTAAGTAAAATCACTTAGTACCTACCAAACTTTTAATAATGTTATTATTTAAAAATAAGTAAGGTTAATTAAGTAAAATCAATTAGGACCGACCAAATTTATAATGTTTCGTCTATTATAATATAGTATAGATAATAACTAGATTAAAACCTGATTGTTTTTTAATAATTGTTATTTTTATTAATTATTTTTAATTACTATATTAATTGCATTAGTTAAAAAAAAAAGTAGATGTGTTAAACCTTTTTAAATAATTAAAAGTATTAAAATAAATAAGTAACGGTTTGCCCGTAATATTTTTGGAAATTGAGGGATTTTAGTAAGGAAAAATAGGAAAAATAACATGTTTTAGTTGAAGAGGGTAATTGCCGAAATATTAAAATAGGTTTTAAAATAAATAGATAGTATTTACCCGTGATATTTTTGGAAAAGAAAGGATTTTTAGTAAGGAAAAATAGAAAAAATAACATGTTTTAGTTGAAAATGGTAATTGCCATTGTTTTTTTTAGAAAAAGAGGGAATTTTGTTAGAAAAAATAGAAAAAGTAATATATTTTAGCTGAAAACATAATTGGTTATAAATAATGTTATTATTTAGTAATACTTTTATAAAAATAAGTAAGGATAATTAAGTAAAATCACCCTAAACTTTTAATATTATATAAATAGTATATGCATCGCCTTCCACTCTTATGTAAACAAGGTTCAATTTAATCCAATATAATACAACTCTCACAATTTTTAATATTACAAATTAATTTCGTTCTGTTTGAGTTATTAGGTGTGTGTTTGATTGTCTTGGATGTGTTGGTTGTGTTGAAAATAAATTTTGCGGTGTATTGGGAGATGCGGATATCTCGCATCAACACCACTTTCGGCAGGTCTATAGCTGGTGTCAGACAAGTAGATAGCTGGGATGCGTTTGAAACGGTGGTGAAAATCGCATGTGCTCACCTCTCAAAAAAAATATTTGTTCATAACATGAGGTATCTAAGCTTAGTTTTTGCAACTGAGTCCTCTGAACATTGCACTATCCATGATGTTAATGTGAAGGTCAATTGTGAAGCTACTGTTTTCAGGGGAGATGCAAACTGGATTGTTCGGGAAACTGTTATCTTCATTTTTAATTTTAAGAATATTTGTATTCAATTAGTTAAGCAATACGGAAACAAAACAACTAATTACTTAGTTTGTTTATTTGTTTTTCAACCTGGTCAGTTGGGGGTTTGTCCCGATTGAATCTCTTTCAAAGTATTAATGAAATCTGCTTTATCTTTGGCAAAAAAAAAAAAAAAAAAAAAAAAAACCATAGTATGACACTCTCTTCTCACACATACCAGATTATTTTACCCAAGTATTAGAAATGATGGTAAACAGTATCTCATGAAAATTAAATATTAATTTAAGTTGATTAATATTTAAGTTTAAATGTAGAAAACCATTTTAATATTTCCTTTTAACAAAGAAAATCAAAGTGCATAGTGTTTCCTCATATTGTCCTCTGAAAAAGTGTGTTATTCACATGTGGCTTCAAAATGCTGTTATCTACTCCAACTGCTTCTTCCAGGTTTCCAATTATGGCACTGCCCTCCTTAACATTTCCCAAGGTAACCAACTGAGTAGTAGTAATTCTCAACTCATTTTATATTATTATGGGCTCATTTTGTTACTCACTTTACATAAATTGAGATGCAGGGTTTTAACTTTACAAATCAAAATGAGAAGTATTTTCTTGAAAGAGTGGGAACTCAAAAGAGTTTAAGAAAGGTGGTTTCATATTCAGTTTCTGGAGAAAGTAGTGCTTCAGTTGGGAAATTTGATGTCCCATTTCCTAGTGACTATGATCAACTTCTTCAACAAGTGAGCTTCTACTTTGGTATCATCTACTGTACATTTCACCTCTAGGCTCTAATTCTTTTACTTGTATTTAAATTTTTGTACATGGTATGTTTACATAAAGGATGATATACTTGTTAATTTATCGCGGGTTATTAAATTTTTCGAGGTTCTGCTGTAGCTCAAGCAAATTATTCATATGGTTACCATGGCTGTTATAAGTAGGTTTCTAGCACATTTGCCTATTTTGGCCATTCCATTGTAATTGCCCTGGATAGTTTATTCAGCGATCGACAATGTTCATACAACAGCCATTGACACGTTAGATATTCAGTTGGGTATTACTCATAACCAAATGGGATTAGAGGTCTTTGTTTAACCATAAATTTTAAAAGGTGGGTAGATAAAATGCAAGGTGAGGTACTAAATTGTTTGGATGTACTGGCAGTGGCAGGTCAGAGTCTAAACTCCAAGATTTTTACCACCGTCGTTCCTATATTAATCTTCTTTCTTATGAAAGAGAACCAAGTATTGCAAATAAATTTTTACAGTAATCAAAGGGCACTTGCTCTGTCGGTATTACCATTACATTTTTTTATAGGAGCTTGTAAATAAAATTATGAAAGAGAAATTGCATTCCCAATTACACCGATAAGGGTTGATTTAATTCGCGGTCAAGACCAAAATATAGCATCTTTGTACTGTCCATGTCCCTAGTAGCTTATACCCCAGATCGGGTTCTTTCATTCATATTACCTGTAGACTTCAGACTGAATTTGCTTTAGTGGTGTTCGGTTGTCAAGTCATTTGGTCTTCTTCCTTCAGTGTTTTATGAACTATGCAAGACCTTTAATTTCTCCTTGATTGGTATTGCTCTGCTAATCCTAGAGTTTGGCCATGTTTTGGCTTGCAGGCTAGAGAAGCAACCGAACTGGCTTTGAAGGATAAAATACAATTGATGGTTTGTCTTCTTTAATTTCTTGATCTTGATTGAGAAGAAATTTATATAAAGAAGAATGTTCTATCTGTAGTGTTGGTAAAACCTTGTGACAACAATAATCTGCAACAGGAGATTGAATTTCCTACAGCTGGACTGGATTCTGTACCAGGTTATATTACTACCAAGTATTCCAATTTCCCTCAACCTATCTATTGTCACTTCCTTTCTTTGTTGTGTTTCCATCTTTCTTGTTGCACACATGATTCTATTACTAGTGTTTAATTATCATACTATTTTTTTTTCACTATCAGGTGATGGGGAAGGTGGTATTGAGATGACTGGAAGCATGCAATTGATTCGTGAGTTTTGTGACCTCTTCATAAAATCCGAGAAAGTTACACGTACCAGAATAGTATGTCTAAGAATTTTTGAAAATCACATAAGTTCATTTCTATTTAATTGAACTGTAAAAAGTGCTTCTAAGTTTGTCTAATTGATAGTATATGATCCATTTGTGGGCTCAGAGCCTAATACCTTAAGATTTTGAAAGAGATTGTCATTAACATGGTTCAAATCCTCCTATCCCTGATATTTTCAATATATTTTTGGTTTCTAATTGCAACATCATGATTAAGCAATAAAAAAAACAAATGTCTAAACATGACAAGTGCCACCTTCATTTGTAAATGTATTTTTTTTCTCCCTTGTATCATTTGTAATGTCACTATGATCCGCTGAAATTTAACAACACACTTTTCCAGTATTTTTTCGACCACATACTTAGACAACTTTTATATGTACCTGCAGTTTTTTCCAGAGGCTAATGAAGTGACGTTTGCAAGAGGCTCAGTGTTCGAAGGAGCTTCTTTCAAATTAGATTATCTGACCAAGCCTTCATTTTTTGAAGATTTTGGTTTCACTGAAAAAGTTAAGATGGCAGATCGTGTGAAGCCAGAAGATGAGCTATTTGTAGTTGCGTATCCATATTTCAATGTCAATGGTAATCTCAGAATCCACCTTAAATTTCCTATGCATGTGTGAAGTGTAACTGTTATCATTATAATTTTTAAACTCAGAAATGCTTGTGGTGGAAGAGTTGTACAGAGAAGCTGTGATAAACACTGATCGCCAGATGATCATATTTAATGGTGAACTTGATCGTATTAGATCTGGCTGTATCCTTGGTCTATATGTCTGGGGTATCTCTTATATAAAATAAACACATGGCGCAAGTTTACTTTTTAAATATGCGTGTTACTCTATAGTTTAACTGAAACTACTAGGTACTCAACACAATTAGTATTTAAGCTAGTTCAGATTAGTCTTCTTCTCAATCTTATTTTTGTGACATGCTAATGCATTGTGTACTAATAGCTCCCTCTGTATGATAAAGTGTAATTTACATGGGATTTTTGTTTGTTCTGTTTTATGAGAAATTAAATTGACTGCAGAATTGTAGAAGTTAATTTGAGGATTATGTAATAGTTTCATAAGCTTTCATTCATTGAATAAATTTTGGAGTCAGTAGCATGATGTTCGTGTAAGTAGGTAGAAAAAATAAATTTTCTCTTTGTATATAACACGTACTGACTAATGTATAAGAAAATAGTCCATCCTTGATTTGCATAGATTATCCGGCATTCTTTTATCCAAAGCTTGCAGCACTTACAAAAACACTCTTTCCGAAGATGGAAACTGTGTACTACATCCACAATTTCAAAGGTCGCAATGGTGGAACCCTTTTCAGGTGTGCTAGTGAGACACTTGGTATATTCTTCAAATATATAGATCAAAATATATAAGATAAGTGTGTGTCGAAAGCCTCTACTCTCTTGAGTCTTTTACTACTGTGTTCTTTTTTTAGGTAGATATTTGGCTGTTAGCCGATAAACATGATCCAACTAAACGTATCATTACTTTTGTGCTTGTAATGCATGGTGTTGTCTTCTCGGAATTCCTGAAGGTGTTACCCTGGTCCTTGGAAGGTGCTGAGAAGAGTTGGTAACAGATTTATATGCTTGCATGAACAAGACAGCATGCCGTCCTTAAAGGAAGTTGCGCTAGATATTCTTCCATCAGCTTAAATTTTCTGGTGAGCTTTCAATTTTTTTGTACAAATTCAGATAGAAAGGTCGCTGATCACTTGCAGCAGTTATTTGTTGTATCACAGTACATATTCAGCTCACAATTTTGTGTAGTTGAACTGAAAATTGCTCTAAATAGTGAGCTTTATTTATACTATTAGTGATGTTAAGATTATAAGAAATATACCAAAACTTTATAGTAGCCCATGACATGATGCAATTTCGGAAACTGCTGCCTCAAGCTATTTTCGGAACAGTAATGCTGAAGACTGCCTCGTACTTGCTATGTTATTAAGCTAGCCAGATTTTCTGAAAGGAATTTCTGTCAAATATATGATGTAAAAGTTCACTAATTCTGAAGGATTCTCAAACATCTGCAATTGTTTGAAAACTAGTAAAGTCAGTAATTGTTTGAAAACTTTTAACTTCTCGTATACTCTCTCCGTCCCAGAATTTTTTATTAATTTGATTTTTGCACACATATTAAGAAAGTCAACTTTTATTCAAATTTAGACTATAATAAGTTGAACTTAAAGCATGCATGTTATTAAATAGGTGTCTCTTTTTTTTAATCAGAATACAGGAGAATTTTTGTTTGACTTTGAAAAAAAAAATCAATACCAACGGCCTATATAAGATGCAAGCACTCATCCATTCAGTACATCCAAAAATTTCAATTTCTTTGCATACACACATCAAATGAAAACAAAAAAAGAAATATTTTTTTATCTTAATGAATCACCGCACATATCCAAGAAGAAAAAAAATATTTTTTAATCTTAATGAATCATCACAAATACTCAAAAACTATTATTTTTTGTTCCATCGTCATATTTTTGAAATCATTAGATTCACCTCTTTATATCCTTCTAGCTATTAAATGTCTAACAGCTATTAACGAGGGTAATTAACCAATTGGACGGCCTACATCTTTTGCAACTACTAAATTGCGAACATCAAATAAAAAATTTATGTCAAAATTAATTTTTGAAGACAATTGTTTTATCTGTAGTATTATTGTTAGATTTGTTAATTTTATCTATTTTCTTTTTTGAACACAATTTTATCTACTAAATTTTTTTTTAATACATTTAATAATACATTGTCAAAATTGTCCTTAAAATGGATATTTACAAAAAGTAGTATATTGTGAATTAAACCAAATCTATATAGTATAAATTGTTTCATACTATTTATACTTTGAAATAGATAAAATTTTAACTTTAATTTACCCTATTTTTGTTGTACCCCTATTTAAATTTATTTTGACACATCTTCAATTATAAAAATTTACATTCTACTTTTAAATATCATTACTATAATTTATTTATTTATTAATAAGTTTATAAGTAAAAAATAGAATTAATATTTTAGTTTTGATGAATTTATTAATACAAATTATCCCAAAACATATACAATGAAATATTTATATAATAAATTTTAAAATAAATTAATAATAATATATGGAAACAATGCAATTTATTATAATATTAATTTTTTAGAATAAAATTATTCAATATTAAATATGAAATAATTTAATTTATTTAATTTATTATTATTAAATAATTTTTAAAATATTTATGTAGCTAGCACCAATTATAATCTAGTATCAAATTTTTTAAAAGATCAAGTCTAAATATTATAAATAGAAAACAAATTAAAAAGTTTTGGAAGGAAAGGTTAACGTTGAAAATAATCTATGAATAAGTTAGGTTTTTTCAAAAAATACGAGAAGCTAAAAGAGAACTTATTTCTAAAAGAAAAAAGTAATATACACTGCAAAATTACACTATATATTCAATGCATCTGAAAAATGGGAACAAAGTCAAATGTGTGACTTGCACAAAAAACTAATGAAGGTTAAAACAGTAAATTAAATGAACAACATTCAGTAAATTTGTTCTGCATTTAGAAACTGTGTTAAAATACTGTAGTTTTTATATTCATGAAAAAAAGGTTTAAAGAATACGTAAAGAACAAAGTGTAATCATGATATCTAATAGAAAACATAAAAAAGTGTATTCATGATGGCTTTGATTAGTGTAAAGCCGTAATCATGATATCTAATGGATCAAAAAATTAGGTTATGAACCCCTCATTAATCAAGGATAATAGTGAAACTTAAAATATGAAAGTAGAAACTCAGTCAATATTTTGGGACAAATAAAAATGGTAACTCAGCCAAAAATTATGGAAAGGGAATATTTCTTATTAGTTATTAAAAGAAAAAAATAAAATTTACAAATTTTACATGTGAATTGTAATATTAGTTTTTATTAAAATGATATTACATAAATAAGAATAGTTTCTAAAATTTCTAACTTTGAATTATTTCTAAAGCTATATAACCGCAGTCTTAACCTGGCCAATTAAGTTAAAAAAAAATTGTCACGAGACAAACATTTTTACAATTTCAGAGTCCCTTGGTGATCTTGTCCTTTAAATGACAAAAGAAACAAGAATACGGTCAATATTCAATAATAAACTTATGAGTTTCTTCTTAATTATTAAAATTAAACTAGTTCTATAGGGATGAAATAGAGATATTGAAGAAAATTAATTTTCAGTATGGAGTAGTGCGATTTGATTTAAAGAAGAATCTATTAGGGCTGTAAGCGAACAGAGCCGTTCGTGAACAAAACTCGAGCTCGGCTCGTTTTAGATGGACTCGGCTCGGTTCGTTTACTAAATGAACACGAGCTTGAACATGAAAATGTGATCGGTTAGTAAATGAGCTCGAGCCGAGCTTTACACCTGTTCGACTCGAACTCGGCTCGTTTTGCTCGGGATCGGCTCGAACTCGGCTCGAACTCGTTAAACTCGGCTCGATTCGTTTAACTAATTATAAATTTATGAATTTCATAATATCCTTAACAATTTGAATATGTTAAATAAAACTTAATTACGATCTATTTTAGTTATTTTGTGGTTGAATAGGGAATTGTATTTGTTATATCTAAAATGTATAACATCAACGTACTACCAAAAGTTAAACTATTTATATATCTAATCCAAATTAGTTTTTCATTATTAAAATTTATAAGTTGCATTCATAAAATTACAAAAGAAAGTGAATAGAGAAAGAGAGTTTGTCTTATTAATTTATTATATAATATTATTTAAAAGTGGCTCGTACCTCTTAAAATTGAGGAGAAAGACGAGACTTTTAGTAAATTTAAGGTTAATAAGAGTATCTTGGAGGAAAAAAAATTGTAAACCTCCTCAAATTTCAAGTTAAGAGACAAGATAAAGAGGCTCTTAGAGAGACTCCAAGTTAGTGATAAAATTATTTTATTTTAACTATTGTTATTATGTGAAGTGAGTAAGGTTTGATTACTCATAAATACAAATATTAACATAATATGATTATTAGAAGAAAATAAATTAACTTTTAGTTTTGAAATTCAAACATAATCATGTATTCTTAAGATGTGATTTTAGGCGTGAGACTGTAAATCGAGTAAGTAATTTTAAAAATTGGATTTGGTGGAGTATAAAAGTACGAACTATAAGTGAACAACTCGACTCGACTCGAGTTCGGTTTGTGTTCGGCTCGACTCGAAATGTTCGTGAACAAACTCATGTTCGGCTCGTTTATTAACGAGCCGATCTTGAACATCACTTTTCGTTCGATTAGAAAGCTCGGCTCGACTCGGTTCGTTTTAAAAAAAATCAAGCTCGGCTCGATTCGGACAAAACTCGGCTCGGCTCTGTTCGTTTACAGCCCTAGAATCTATAGACAAACTTTTTACTTTAGAGGCATCATGTATGCAATTTTGGATGACTGGCCCCTCTCTTAAATATTTTAATAATACATTTACAAAGTTGGCAAAAATATTACAACCGTTTTTCTTTTAAAGTTGATTCAACTGAAATTCTGAATATCTACTATAGTTACAAAATAAGAATCCAGAATTTGTTAAATAAAGAAATAAGTGAACCACACCTGAAATGAATGTTTGCGAAGTATTATCAACACAACGGAAAATATTCATGTCATCGTGTAATCAACGAACATCTAACACCAAAATTCATAAAAATTAATTTCTCCAAAGCTAACAAATATTAAAATAACATGTTTATGGCACTGGATATAAACGAATATTTTAGAATAATTGATTGATTTATAACAAAATTTCTATATTGTTTAGTTATTTTTATGTTTAACTTTTTTACTTCACTTTAACAAAATTTATGACAAAAGAAATTGGCCAGTTTAACTGGATTTTTGCCGACAAAAAGTGTTTAAAGAGCAACACATATAATTACAAGTTGTCAAATCATATATTAAAGGAAAAAATTACATTTCATGCTCTGAGATTATTGTACATTTTTTTATCCCCAATTTGATGACATTTAAGATGGTTCTATAAAGTAGGACCGTCAAAAAAATTCGAAAAATTCAATATTTGTTCGAAATATTTGTATCCGTATTCGAAATTAAGCATATATTATCTGTATTCGAAATTAAGCGGATATTATCCGTATCCATATTCGACAATTTCTGATACGGATATGGATATATGTTCATCCGTATCCGATAAAATCCGAATCCGAAAATAAATAAAAATGATAAATAAATAATATATAATTATATATATATATTAAAATTTAATTTATTAGGTTTATAGAATATATATATTCTTATATAAAGAACAAAAGAGAATCATATATTCTACTATAGAATTTCATAAATAACTATAATTTTTTTTTTCTTTACAAAGTATAAAGTTTAATTCTAATATAGAATATAATCATATACAAGTTTTATAAAAAAAAATTAACATTTAAAATTTAAACAAAATCATTGATTTTAAAATTTGATTTTAAACTTAAATAAATTTAAGTTTTATTCAGTTTAAAATATATTATTTTTAGCATTTTTTTTAATTAAAAACCAATTAAAAAATTCTGATTAAAAATGGTATTCATATATTATCCGAATCCGGATAATATCCGTCGGATACGAATTCGGATAATATTATTTAAATATTTTCGGATTCAAATACGAATCCGAATACGGATTCAGAATTCGGATATATCCGAATTATCCGTTTGACAACCCTACTATAAAGTAGCTTAAGGTTTAAAAAAGAAAAGCTAGTACCATCAAATTGCATCCATCACAATCAGATTTCTAAAGCAATTTTCCAATATTTGTCATCATAAATTGCCATGTACGCACTTTGTTAGCATTGTTGAGACAACAAAAACACTGTAGTGCCTACTTGATCAAAACGAACAATGTGACAAATCTGCCGTCTTACCCCTTGTTTCGCTGGAGTTTAATCCAAAGTTGAATGTTCAAATACAAAAGAGGGCCATACCCACGGAGTTTTGAGCAAGGTAATGTACTTTGATATATGCAACTTGAATACATGTCAGGTGATGAGGATTGGAGCATTATTTCCATTTCTCCATTCAAAAGATTTTCGAACACAACAATATTCAAGAAACTATTGATCAAATTGTACACAACATATAATATGTCCATGTGCTGGTGTATGTTACGATTTGTGCCTTCTGTTTTTGTTTACTTCCCTTTCTTCTGTACTTTCCTTCTCTGAGGAATTTCATATACTGAACATTTTGAATGTGCACTTCTTTTTACATTATAGAGGGTAATTTCAGATACTTAAATTTACGGATCCACTAGATCTGGACAAAGTTTGCACTGCTGATAGCAGAACCCAAGGCAAATATCACCTTCATCAAAGCACTGCAGAGTAAAAACGGTCACCAAGTCAGAGTTACTAACGAACAATATACATTGAGAGAGCAACTATCGTTTAAACTGTGCAAAAGAATGATCATTAATAGCTTTGGTTAGAGAAAAAGCATTCTTATTGCGACTGAAAATTACTTATTATAACATTAAAAATATAATATTACTTGGTATAAGTTTGATACTGTTGAAACTTTTAATTCACTTGGATGAATCTGGATCCAAATTAGGGACAATTGCAGATGACAACTCTATATGAGAAACTCGGACAGCACTTATCAATCGCTCTGGTAACTCATCTGTAGTATTTGCCTGAGATAAAGATTAAATAGTTATAAAAATTAGAAGGCTAAAACTTTAGAGATCACTACTGACTTTTGTCTACTTGGTGCAAATTTTCAAGGCTAATATTGAAATACTAAATTGCATGCACGTAAGCAAAACATTCATTTATATTCCTGAACACTGTGTATGAAGAAAACACACCTGAACAAGGAAAGCCATTTCTACTACGAGACTTGTGATTACCCCAATAACAAGCCCCAGCACCCCATTGGCCACAGTAGAAGAACCAATATCGACATCAATCTAGACAAAGAAAACAAGGACACGTTTTCAAATTCATATGCTAGTCAGCTAGTGTTTAAATACATCTAACCGAAGGAAATTTAAAGTGGAGCTTTACTTCTAGGTAATTAGGACCACGTATGTAGTTGCAATCAACTGCTTTTCCCAACAAACAGGGGGTACTTCCTACACTTTGGCGCACAATCCAAGATCCCTGAAAGATCAATTAGGTGTGTGTATCATAAGTAATGAACCATAAAAGTCTAAGTAACAAATGCATCCAGATAGTGGTAGGATAATGGTAAAAATTTCATCAATTATGCACGTGATATTCAGCATGCATATTGATGCAGGCATGGAGAGAAGACCTGAACATAGGGCTCACCGATCCAAGTCCCAATACCACTATACCAGTGATTTCGGGTTTGGCTCATTGAGAAATTACAGTGTTCGAATTCTGACTCAAGTTTGGCTCATAAGAAGTTACAGTGATCAAGTTGACTTGAGGTAGATTCGAACTTTAAAAAAACTGTCTTGAGTTGGTACTTGAGTTCTGCTCAAGTAAGTTAAATTACCGCCATTCGTAAGCTTTTTTTCGATCTTAACTCGAGCTTGATTCCAATAGATAAAAGGTGATATATATGCTTTGTATTCAGAAAGCTAAACCAGTTAGAGCTTGTTACTAACCCGATTTAGGTTCTAACTGTTAATGAATATCTATTCCGATTCTCACGAGCTTTATCGAACTGAACATAATTTGTTCGACCTTGCCTCCTATTTATTTTTGAAGTCGAAATATGAGCTTCGGTTTGGCTTCTTCAACTTTGAAACCAAACATGAACAAACTATTACAGAATCGAACACCAAGCTTCTTGAGATCGACTCATTTACAGTCCTACCTAAAGCCCCGAGTTAAAATTCTCATAACAGTATTCTAGTTCCCAGCCTGCTCGGAGCTTTAGTTTCCCACCCCACATTCTGGCCTGCTTCTCACATATTCTTAATCATTTCTATTACGCAAATATGTAAAGCATTCACAGCAGGTAAATTTTAACTTTTAACTTTAGAAAACAGTATACTATTTAGCAAAAAAAAACACTATACTGCCAGAAATATTTACATGATTCAACTTCTAGTAGACGTAAAAGTTTATATATAACAGAACGAGGACCGGTTTTTCCAGTGGGATCATGCAACTTTGGATATACTCATTACCAACTATATAGGACTCTGTAGGGCGTCAAAGCAGTTAAAAATGCTAGAAAACTGATCCCGAAGCCAACCCATATTGTATTCACCAAGAAAATGATAGAAAACGAATGACGGATTAAAAATACATTGTGTATATTTACAGATCTATTGTTGAGTTTATTTTGAATTGTGGGAGCCTTGGGGGTCAGATATTTGAAATTGTACATTTACCTATTGAGGAACGACAATATGTTAAGTGGCAATTTAAGGGTTACAAGAAAACTAATTAACAAACAAATTACTTAAAAAATTAGATATCTAGACTCTACCTTTGGAACTGATGGGATAAGCTTTAGCCTACTGTTACGGAACTCATCATCCCCGTCAACAAACCGCTGCAAAAGAGATCCAGGCACTAATTGTTTCATCACAAAATAGAAGATCATGCTGTAATGTGTCGAGCCTGGTACCTAAAAAATATGGTAATAATTCATATCCTGCTTTCAAATGCTTAGATGTCAAATTAAATCGAGATGGGAATAACTTACTTGTAGATTAAACACAATGGAAAAAAGTCCTTTCTCAGACGCAACCTGTACAGAAATTTTGAAGGAACTGCTTATGGGAAAATTTCGGTATGACAAACAAGTGAAACACCTTATACACAGAAAGAGTTATCAATAACAATAGCCAATAGGTAAAACTTCTGATAAAAGTAGACACTGACAAACCAAAATACACTTATTTTTGTGTGTTCTGGATCCGTCAAGCTTATTTTCTTCAAAAAAGGCTGATACTACTTTTAAATGTATATGTTATGACCTACTTCCAAGGGCATACAGGTTAGGCAGTAAATTAGTTTAGGAGCAAGAAACCACCAATTTGATTGTATTAACTTTAAAAAAGTAGAACTCGCTGAGGGGATAGGTTTCTAGAATCATATGTACCTAAACACAACGACGATGACTGATTTAGACATCTCCATACTAGAGATCTGCATGACGAGGCTAACAACACCCTATGGCCCCTTACATAACAGCTAAGAAGCAGGGACACTCCGGTAACCTGCCGTATCCCCGTGCCGGACTCTTGGACACGCGTGTCCCCGTATTGGACACGAAGATTCTTTAACAATCCTACTTTCGTATTTTGTTTTCACCAATTGCAATCACAATTTGTGTTAACCAATTATTTTCACAAAATAAAGTATCAAAGTCTATAAGAAAATATAAAAATATGGATGATCATGCTCATTTTTGCATAAATGAAAAGATTATACCTATATTTTTGTGTTTTGGATGAACAATTTATGTATTTCATTGAGTTTTCAATCAGTTTTTGGTTTTGTCAATTGGTTTCAATATGTGTGGCATGAAATATTTATGAAAATTTATATTTATGTATAACGTGCCCCCCGGCACCCGTGTCCTTATATTTTCAAATTTGCCGAATTCGTGTGTCCCCCGTACTACGCACCCGCACTCCCGCACCCGTGTCCTTGCTTCTTAGCATAACAGGAAGACTCCTATATATATATGTGTGTGTGTGTGCAGTAAACATGTCCGATTCTTTGTCATCCTCTTCTGTCGCTAGTTTCATTTTCTTTAATTTAACCACAGCGAAGCACTACTACACCACAAACAGTCCAAAATAATAAGGAAGGAAATGGCATACAAACTGTATTAATCAGGTACAGAAAGATCTAGTCACCAAGTACAACAAGATGGATTATGATGCAGATGAACTACACGTTTCTGAGATAAAACAAAGTACAACAATATCATCTATTCTGCATACCACTTGAAAGTTAGACATATAATACCAAATGCATCAATATATTGCACGAAATGGAAAATGGTGCTATTTAACAACAGTTTATAAGGTTTTGGAAGCACGGTGTTGGAGAAAGCTTCTGTTACAACAGAAACTAAACAGGGAGATACTTGCCTGTGCTGCACAACCACGGCGTCTAGCAACATGGTCCATTCGTCTTGTGTCTTTAAACCAATCAACAGCAACAAGATCCATAAGGTGTTTACCTGCAGGAATCTTTACATGCGAAGGAATATTACATTTACAATAAACATAAGTCACACTGGGACACAACGACATGCAATTGATTCGCAAACCTTTGACTTGTCATAGCAAAAATGTCTGCTACGCACTCGGAAATTGTTCCCATTAGCTATTCTCCAGCAGTCACGGCTCTTCTCACGGTCATCACGTCGAAGGTTGCCCGAGAAACATGACAAATCAATCTCATCCTTAGGTTCTTCTTCAATGGCTTCATAAAAAATGAAACACAGAAAATTAAGGCTCCATTTGAAACAATATCAAAGGAAATTTATACAACATCAATATATTAAAATGATTATTCACTGTACCAATTCTCTTGTAATCATTATCAAGACGGCTAGCACATGCCTGACAAGAAGAAAGTTCAAAACAAGATATAAAGGGTTGACCGGAAGATTGTCAATATTATATAATAGATTTCAGCAAAAAAGTAATATTTAAATCTGTTAGTGTCCAAGCACAGAGCAAACCTCGTCATCAGGTATCTGAAATTCTTCATCCTCGTCAGAGTATTCATCCATCATCGAATTTTTGTTAGAAGTTGTCTGGTCTTGAGAATGACTACGATTATGAAAAGCCTCCCCCTGCAGCTTTAGACCCTTCTTTGGCGGAACAGAAGCAGATGCCATATTTACCATGACAGGTATTCTTGGAGGTGCATTCCTTTCATCAGTTTGGGAGAAGTACTCACGAAGACCTGTTAAAAAGATGAAAAAGTAGGTTTTCATAATAACAGGACATGGAGCCAATAAGTATCTTTAGATAACTAACATCGACACGGGGAGCAAATTATTAAACAACTCAACACCTGGTTTTCATTTATCATTGAAGACATTTTGATCATCATCCTCAGGAAAAAAGAATTTCAGCAAGATGTGTATAGTTTTTTTAGAAAGAAAGCCGAACTAGAAAGTAGTAAAGGCAGGATACATTTAAAAAGAGTGCCTAAGTACAGTGCACCCTTCTGCTGACTTCTGCATAAAGACTAGTATACTGTAAAATTCTTTACTCTTATAAGTTATAGGGATCTTAAACAACTGCATAATTCCTCTTATTTAAAATATCTGTCATGGCAGCAAGATTACATGACTATCTCAGAGGTCAGAGGACTGCTAGAAAACCTAAATATTGTGCAATCTAAGATATTAATAGACAGAATAATCTCCAATAACAAACATGTAAATTTAATCCAGTGAGAGCAAAAGAGAGGTATTATTTTGCAAAGCCAAAAAACGAGCTTATATGCGGAGGCCACAAGCCAGATAGAGTGAATCATCAAGCAGTGCAATACTACTATAGATAGCTATTCTTTATTCTTGATATTACATAGACTTGAGCATGAAAAATGATAGAAAATCACCTGCAACACTGTTTAACATCTGAAGCAGACAATGCTGCTGAAATGCCGAGACATAACCCACTCCCCACCCTTTCAGATCTATTTGCATGAGATGCTCCACTTGTGTTCTTGGCCTCCCATTCCGACGTTTCAGAGGCGAAATATTGAAGCCTCCACCTGAAAGCACATTAATATTCTGATGTCAAGATAACCTAAATTGCATGACTTAGAACCAAAGTCTTTCATACAAAGTTTTGGATCCTAAATAAAATTAAAACAATTTACTCTCAATATGTGCCCGGACAAATCCTGGTTGAGGACCACAGTTCTCATGCTCCCTTGAACAAAATAATACAACTGCACAGACAGAGATGAATAAGCAAAAAGCATCTTGAATTGAAGAAAGTGTACATAATTTTTAGTTTTTACTGTATATTCCTTCTCAATATATAATATTTTTTTTTTAAAAAAATTTGATTCCAAAATATGATGCATCTTGAAAGGAGGTATTAGTCATATCTACTCGGCACTCACCATAACTCCCATCATCATTACGGCGCCAATAACGCACATAACAAAGGTCACGAGGCCATACAAAGCTGCAAGAAGTAGCAATACATTAGATAAGGCAACAACCGCCCTTAGTTTGGTTTCCAGTTAAGAATGTTCTACAAAGACTTGCCCTTGCAGATCATTTAGAGATGATCACGAATTTGTAACTTACAAACCTTTAACGGTTTTCTGCAAGTCGGCAAACAGAAACTAGCTATCCTTTGTACAGAAGAGTAACGATCCAGGAACCACAATGCTTATGTGATTTCCACCAAATATAACTACATTTGTACTAGTTAAAATAATTATATGGTGAACAAAAGAATCCTAAGATCTACATATCAGAGGTTGACCAAGGAGCTGTATATTTGTTAATTTATTAGTCCTTTTTCCAAAAAGATATTTCTCTTAATTATTATTTGTAATTTCTAGATGTGTATGTGCCATTGCACATTACCACAATACACTACATTTGTTCTAAGATTAACTAGAATATCCAACAAAACCAAAAAACTCCACCCTCCCCCTTTTTCTGTGTTTGTTTTATTGCTAAATAAAACTTTCCCCATCTTAGATCAAGTCCAACAGTGGTGCTAAAATACGTATAGCTATTGCTATATTTTGAAATCAAAAAGTGAATTTTGATGTTAAAATAGAACTTGTGCTCCAACGTTTAGTTTTAAAATAGCACCAAACATATCCAAATAAAGCTATATTTCAAATACCTAATCTTTTAATACACAATTATGTTTGTCACTATTACTTTAATTATTCATTCTCTATTGACCCACTTGCACGCTTATGTGGCAATTATAACAACTTCTATACTTGGTTCAATATTTAGCACCAAGTATAACATTTTGCTATTTTGCATCCACGTATAGCACCCCACTGGAGTGGAGTTTTTTTTCTTGGGTGCTATAGCCTATATTATAGAAATAGCATCACTTCAACACCACAATTGGACTTGCTCATACACTTACCAACCACTGCTTTTTCTACAGGTAAAAGTTACTGAATCTTTTCAGAAAGCTATTGATCTCGATCACATTACCAATGACATGTTGGCCATTGAATATAGCAAGTAATATTGATATGTTTATCATAAGTGCAATGTTTCTTATATAATAAACAAAAACGAAATGTAGATGATCATTGGTTTTCTACTATTTGAGTTTTTCCAAAATTAGAAATACCTTCTTAGCAAAAAAAATAGAAACACAGATACCTTTGGACTTTCTAAAATTTATAGTAAGATCCTGTTGAGAAATAATATCATAAACTAATTTACGATTGTAATAAGCTACACAATGCTACTACTTCAATCAGACCAACATAATTTGTGATTCTGCATAGTGTACCTCTAACATTGAAAATGTAAAACGTAAGATTAGGGCCCTGTTTGGAAGTTAGAGGTTTGGGAAAAAAAATAGAGGTTTGAGCCAAATTAGAGGTTTGACCATTTGAAACCTCTAATTTTAGTGTTTGGGTAGTTAGCGGATTGAAATAGCTTTTTGAGTCCAAAAAACTAATTTTCAAAAAGCTAGTTAAAGGAGCTTTTTCAATTAGATGATTGTGATATGTCTAGTTAATATATAAAAAGCTAACTCAACTCAAACAACTAATTACCAAACAGTTTTACATAAAACAACTAACTCAATCCACTAGTCAAATCAGCTAACTCAATCCGCTAGTCAAAACAGCTAACTCAATCCTCTAACCGCTAACAGCTCATTGCCAAACAGGGCCTAGTACTCTAATCCTACCGGAGGACTCCTCAATCTAGTCATGTAAGCAAGAATTTGATCTGCTGATCACTACTTTAAAAAAGAAGAGTGCAAATAATCAGCAGACAAATATGTTATGTTAATATACAAAGGTAACATTTTCTTTCTAGAGAAAGAGTAATAATGGTGTATCCTTTAATCAAACTTCCCAATTCATCAAAAGGTCCAAAATATGTTATCTTAAAAGGATGTCTTAGGTAGTGAAGAAGTAACATCATGAAAATTTCTAAAATAGAGAAGTAAATGTCTATTTTTAATTTGCGTGAAAAATATGTTATTCTCCAAAGGATGTCTTAAGTAATGAAAAATATAACATCATGTGCATTTTTAAGAGAAGGTAGTAAATATGTCTACTTTAATTTGGGTGGAAAATTTGTACACTGAGCTTCCAAGGACAGTGCTAATTTCTTAACTTTAATACCGTCGTTTTAATAAACTTCATCAGTTATAAATTTTTACTCTATAAATCATTAAAAATCTAGAGTAACATATTTAGCATTTATTATTGAAGTAAATATAGTTGGAAACATTTATGATTTATTGATATCAATCTCAGACCTTAAAAAATCCAAAATGATTTTCAAAACATTCACATAGTACATTAATTATGAAGTTCTTGGAAAGAGAG
Source organism: Heracleum sosnowskyi (assembly GCA_030848705.1). NCBI lineage: Eukaryota > Viridiplantae > Streptophyta > Magnoliopsida > Apiales > Apiaceae > Heracleum > Heracleum sosnowskyi. The sequence continues at coordinate 38,180,743 of CM061243.1, read as the reverse complement.
TGCATTACGCTGGAAACCAATCTAGCTGGAGTCTATGATAAAGTATTGCTGTATGTCCATCCACCTCTTCAACCAAGCTACCGTACTGAAAGCTACAATCCCACCTACACAAGGAGTCAAGAAGATTATAGCATAATAATGTGGCACGATATATGGAACAAATCAAGAAACTATTCACGCATAGAAAGCAGATGTTTGCCAATATAAAAGTTGCGTCTCAATTTATAATAATTGTAAATTAGTTTTATTGTAGCTAATCCTAATAAGAACTTAACAGCCACGAACAGATATCTACTTACCAATAACAATCCGCAACTATGATACAAGAATTTAGCTCCTATTAAAAATGCTAACAGACAGGATCGAAGGGATTGAAATTGAAGTAACAAATATTTGTGGCTACATTTAGAGAACATGCACTTGCAGTTAGGATAAAAATTCGTGCATAATTTTATAAGATATAGTTTAATTATCATTAAATTTCTCCTTCATCTTAATTCATCCAAGAGAACATAACTCAATTTAAATAGTATGTACTTTTACTACATAGTGATGCATAATCTGCTATTTACATCCAGACAAAGTATAGGATAATGTTTCCTCGCAGACAGGTTACTTTGCCACTGAAACCAAACATAAACTACACAGTTGACCTCCATAATACTTAACTACTGACAAGTTATAACTCAAAAACTAAGACCTATTATTACAAGTGAAACAGAAGTCAACTGAGTAGACACAAGAATGTACGAATGAACCTCACTCATCTGCAAATGGATATAAATCTATAATCAACTAGAAGAACCATACAAAAGACAAAATCTTTTATGGAAAACAAAAAGGCATCACAGAAGCACTCACTCGAACCGTGTTGTGTCCATGCTCATAATAAGCTCAAAAACCTCTTCACAGGTGGCCTCCACAACACCTACAGCCTTCATTGCTCTACTACAGCTTTTTGGCTACAAGAAGAAAATAGTACTTATTAGACATATTAGCAATATGACCTACTCATGGATAAAAAATACAATGAAACTTAGAAAAGAATGAAAGCATAATGTGTGTGTGTGTGTGTTTGTGTATACATGCATATATGTATAATGTATGTAAAGATAAGAAGAATAAAAGATGATTACGTACAAGTAAATCAAGTTCAATAAGCTCTTCGAAGATGCGCAGTCCTGAATAATGCACAAAAAGATATTAATTTTAATCTTACTAGGACATCTTGGTTAGCAAGTTCGTAACACCAGCTTATGAAGATTGAAAGTGCAAACTAATTGTGGCTAACCATTCTGGCACTGAAGAAGGCGCCAATGTTTTCTTGAGAATGCCTGATTATTGGTGTTTTGATTTGCCAAATCTGTTTTTTCCTTAGTCCAGTCAAATACAGATTCGGGAGGACCTGTCATCAGCACATTTGATGGTGAAACTTGGTTAAATATTACAAATATATGTCTGTAGTCAGTAAGATATTGAGTTCATACCATTTCCAATTGTAGTTCTCCGTAACAAATTTGGCTGTGACTCCGACTCATCTTCGTCTTCAGCAGCACTGTACCTGCAAAAACGCATAAATATGATTGAGCAATGTTGTCGACTTAGATTCTGCCTGGTAAACTTTCAGGTGAAATGTTTCTAAAATCATCTTTTTACCTACAAACTTAGGAAACATAAGAGTGTATGAGATACAAAGAGAGGGCTTATTCTCAACAAAAAGAAAAGGGTGCAAATATATTTAACAAATACATTCCATTCCGTCTTCATATAAATAATGAAACCAGTAAAAAGTTTAGGTACTTACTGACTTTCATGGTCTGACGATGAACCATTCCTTGCGTTATCCATCCCGGATTTGTATTCGAAAGAGTGGTATTTATTACCATTGGCAACCAAAGATTCCTGATGCTGCAAAACGTATATTTATATCATCTCAATATTAAACAATCAATGCTACAGACAACAAAAGAGTATAAAATTAGGAGTACAGACTTGATCAATGACAGATTCGATCTTTTCCTTCCAGATTAGTGCCTCTTGGATATTAAATGCAGCCATCTGGAACACGAAGAAACAATATTATTAAGTAATAATACATCATCTTCAAGTCGGGGCCTTTAGTACTTATATATTGTAAAATGCGAATTTTCAGAAAATACATAATGCAATACGACAGCAATCACAGTAACTCATGTATATCGCAGTTTCAACATTTAAACCCGTCACATTCTAGTACAGTTTCAAATAAGCCATAAGAGTGCTGCGAGCTGTACATAAAACATTTAACCAATGCATTCATCCTAGTTACATTTCAGGACAGACCAATGTCAAAGTGATACAACGAGCATTGGGACCCTATGCAGACTTGACTTGTTTGCACCGGAAAAGACCATATTTACAAAATTAACACATTTTTTCCATTTGCCCTAAATAGTGTCTGAAATCCATCACACAAAAATACAAATTCTATTGGACGCTCCAAAAAAAACCATTAAAAGTTACACACACAGAGGCAATATACAGTAGCATCCCGTAATACAACTTATATGCACACTTTGTAGGGTTGTCTGCCAATTATAAAAATCATTAACAGATAATTGCAATTAGTTTGCTTTTATGGATAAGAAAACCACACACCGTTATTCGTTGGTAATTCTCTCTCTTGTTGTATATTGATAGAACATAAACCATCTGCATAAAATCAATAGCATGAGGACCATCGAAAATAGCATTAAAAATGTAAATTCTGTGTATAATAACTTAATATCAAGACTACCAAACGAACATAAAAAATTTGTATAGAATATAATAGTGAATTCATAATAGAAATTTAATAAGCGATGTCTTTTGTACCAGTGATCAGAAAAAGTACAGTATACAAAGGAAGAATTAGGATTTAGCTGGAAGTGGTGGAGTTTCGTTTAAAATTTTTATTATAGTCAGCTAAAAAGAATATAATTGTTTCGTCGAAAGACAAACCAATGGGGTTGGATATTTTAGTAATCTCTAAGCAATTCCGAGGCACCTAGTAAATGGAGGGAAAAAAGAGAGGAAACAAAAACTCACATGACCATGTTGGGTCTTCAAGCCGCGGTCTTCAACCCTACAATTACCGTCGATAACAAGCGTCTTGATCGGAACCTATTTCAATGTAGGCAATATTAATTGTTATTTATATTCACGTATCATGAAATAAGAAAAAGCAAATAAAGGGTGCATAAATAAAATCCAAAACGAGAAAAATTACCACATTATTCTGAGGCTTCCTCTTGTAATAAGCCAGTAACCGGGACTCGAGAACAAAATACCTCATATGAATATAAGATCGTCCAATCTTCCTCCGCCCATACCGAACCATCCATCCTTCATAAACCACTTTCGACATATCTCCCTAAACACTACTCCTCAAATCACACCAATAACCCAAACTACCAAAAATTCCCCTAAATATCACAAAACCTAACCCGAAATCAGTCGAACCAAAATTCCGCAAAATCGCAAAAAACTCCTCAATTAAATCAAATCAAACCTCTTCACACATCACTGAAACACCTAATTAACAACAATTTCAGCATGATCTGCTTATCCAAATTCTGCAAAATATTAATCATCAGCAGGCAAACAATACATACACATATACATACAAATAAAACCAGAAAATTGCATATGTAAACATAACACACACACACACACCAATACAGACATATATACATACAGATATACAAACAAATGTGATGTGCTTATAAATATGTATATACAGGAGAAGAGAGAGGAGAGACTTACACGATCTAGTGTGCTTAGTAAGCTCCGGAGTATAATTGAGAAGTTTGTGTGCGAATGTATACATACAAATTTATGTATGTATAGCCGTGCAGGTACAAGACAGAGCGGTGAAAATGGTGAGAAAAATGAGTAAACAGTAAAACGGTAAAATTGCGTTGGTCAAACAAATGATTAAATTATGGATGGATTTTATTAGAGTAATAATAAATGGAGGTATTTAGTCAAAGTATAGCAACATCTCAAAATATTAATGCTTGTTTATATAGGGAGAAGTTAGTGCTTGTCCTTGCACTTTTTTCATCGTATTTGAGTGTGTATAAAAAAATATATATTCAAAAAATTACTAAGTAAAATATTAAAGTCTTATTTACTAAGAAAGAGAAATTGTTGAACTATTTTCTGTGCGTCTTATAATTCCTATAAAAATGATTGTTTAAAAAATCCCCGATTCAATCAATTAGTTCCCGATTAATTCCTAACAAGGTACTTGACCGATCCGATTTTTAAAAACCCATTAATATGAGATATTCTTAGCCAATAATTTCTATAATATATTTTGTGAAATAAAATAATATTTGATTAAATATAAATAATTATAAATTTTATGATGCAACAAATATATATCACTTAATGAATAATTAATAAAAGGAGGTTAATAAATAAATAATATTATAATATTAAAATACATCTGATTTCTACTCGGGGTGAAAGCCCTTTATATCCAAATTTCACACACTTGTGTCCAGAATAACGATTAGGGTAAAAGTGCCCATAAAGACGACTACGCAGGTTAGAAATGCGCGTAGCGTTATTTAATATTTTATTTTAAATATTTTTCATTGTATATGCATTCACAAAAAGTGCAGTGGCCATTTTTGTGCATATGCTGGATGCAAATCTCTCGGTCGCTCATTATGTAAATGCGTGTATCTTCTTTCATTGACAGAACGTGTATCCACCAAAAGCAAACACCATGAGAAATAAATCGTGAACTTGCTCCTGTCAATCTACCACCAAATCTTATCTTTTGCGTTCTCAATGTCAACATTTTATTCATCAATCAATTTCTTCGATCCAAACTTCTAGCATTCCACTTCAATTCCCCTCCATCTCTCTCTCTCGGCCGAAACAATCACAAATTTCTATAACCAGCAGAACAAACTGGGCCAGTTAACCTTTCATTAAGAGATGGGCCATAAGCTAGTCTAATACTGACCAGTCCAACTGCAATTACAGGCCCATTTGAGCCCTATTGACATACATACTATATGTAGAGTATTCTGCAACTAGGGGAAGGCATCGAAGAAGAATCAATTGTCTTTTATATTTCCCTTCAGTCCTGTATTTTCATTTCCTTCCATTATGTCTTGTTCTTCAATTGTAGTTTATTATCATTTACTTTTAGTACTTGATCTTCATTTTCAGCTTGTTTAATTACATTTCAGTTGTTTACTATATCATGAGTTACCTTAATTACAACCAACTTAGCTATGTTTGTTGTAATCAACGTTATTTTAATGGTGTTGAAGAAGTAGCCAACCCTCAGGTTGGTTACAATTGGTATCAGAGCCAGCCTTCATCGGAAACATCAGAGATGAATTTTGTGATTGCTCAACCATGGTGTTACACTCCTCAATTTATTGTTCCCCCGCAACAGGTTAGTAACTCTAGTTTGTATTATCCACATGAGTATAGACCACCACCTACACCACTACATGTTTTTCATTCTCCTGGAGCACCTCCAACTCACCTGGACAATACTGTAATCTTTGCACCTCAGTTGTTTGATATAAGTTCTGAGAAAGAATCTATTTGTGTTGATAAAGGCTTTAATTCTGAGGTATTGAATAACGCTATTAATATTATGGAAGAAGAAAGTTCCATGGAAACAATTGAAATTAAAAATAGATTGGCAAAAAAATTTGATGATTCGTTTGTGATGGACAACTTACGAATACATCAAAATTGAAGTTCTATTGCTGAATATGTGGAGGATTATATGCACATTAAAGCTAGGACTGAGTTTATTTTTGAGTGTGAATTTGATGATGAACTACTTGCTTATTGCTTCATTGACGGTTTGAAAGAAGAAATACGAGAGGCTCTAGAATTGTGGGCACCTCATATTTTACAAGAAGCGATTAGTTTCGCTAAATATCAGGAATGAGTACTTGAAGAGATATTGTTGGTTGAAGTCATGGAGAAAAAATCTGATAAGGGACTAAAGGAGTTAGAATTACAAGTTGAAATAAGAAATGATACAAGTAATGGGGTTAATGACTTATCTAGTGATATTTATAAAGATAAGAATCTCAACATACTTGATGGTCTTATTGATTCACAAAAGCAAACAAACAAGATTTTTAGTGTTATTTCTGAACATAATATGATGCAGATTATTAACCAGCCTAGAGTTGCAATTGAAAATGATTCCGATAAGGGGTATGGAGATGCTGGAAAAAACTTTTATCCTGGTGGAGGCAAAATCGCTGCATCTCTCTTAACAATTGTAGAGGGCATTTTAGAGTTGTTATTAAAAATGCATGTTATCTCAAGTATTAATGCTGATGTTAATGCTAGTTGTGATCATCTTTTAGAGCTCCATTTTCCAAAACTAAAGAATTCTGCCACTACATTCATTCCACCAGGGATCACTTCGCATGAAAATGCATTTTGTGGCTACCATAAAGTAATGGAGGTTGGTATCAAGTTACGTAATAAGGAGAAGTGGAAAAGCATGTTAAAGGGTGGAGTTGGTGAAAGGGAAGGTGTAAGATCCGTGAACTTTATTAATAATATAAATTGTATTATATGTGTAGAATAATTAATGTGGAATATTTGGAATTTTAATGATTAAGGTTGTTGAGTGATTATGTGCTAAATTGGTGTGTCGGAAGCCCCTTTCAAATATTTTGTCATTTGAAAATATCTTCAATTTTGAGCCCCGTTTTGAAAATTCAAGGGCCCCGTTGAAATTTTGTACATCATTATTATTCCTTCGTCATTCGTGTCCGAATCATTATCGGAGGATTTCTTCGTATCATTATATCCCTTATTATCTGATACTATCAATAGTATTTGTTTTATTTAAAGAAAGAAAAATTATTCTGTACCCTAATTGTTTAGGGCGATTGATATATCGTTCATATCAATAATACATATGTTATAGCCCCAGTATTCTTGAGCATTCGTTATATAAATGATATGTATTGATATGGATAATTATCAGTCCTTTTGGATGATTATCACCTCGTAAAACGTGAACTTTACTTTATTAAAGATTTAAAGCGATCCAGTGGATCTATATCGATCCAAAAATATCGTTTGGGGTATTATTTTCCACTAAGTATAAAAAGGAGAATTGTACATTATTACATGTATAATACATATATAAATACAAAAAAAATATAAAAATCCATGAACCGTGTTCTTCGTGTTCTTGAAAATCAAGATCAATTTTGAAGGTGTTATTGAAATCCAAATCTTAAGTTCAAGTACTCAAATCAAAGGTCTTGAGCTCTAGTTTCAAAATCTTCCAACCATATCATCATCTGGTAATTTTTTGATTTATTATGAATTTTTCAATATTCGAATTAAAATTAGGGTTCTTGTTCGAATTGAGGATTTCTTTTCTGTTGATTCTCCGTTCAATTTATTGCTTCTAACATGTTCCTAGGGTTCTAATGAGTAGGAATTCATTCTTTAATTTCATGTTTGTGTTCGTTTTTGAAGAATTTTATTTTCGGGTTTTTACCCGAATTTTCTTTTTAATAGTATGTTCTTGTTATTGATCTGACATGATTTTAGATAGAGGGTTTTGATTGTGTGTGTTCTTATCTTTGATTTAACACCAAGAACGTAGAGTTTCATGTAAGATTTAGTGAGATCGTATTTTGGCCGGAAAAACCAAACATGGTTGGGTTGACCGGATTTTTAGCTCGATTCCGTGATGTTTGTGGTATGATATGATATGTGTTGTGTTTGTTTTGTTGTCCTGAGCAAAAGCCCTCAAAGAAACATGAGTTTTGGTACGATTTTGGCCGAGAACGGAATCCGGTGGCCGGACGACCGGCTGGATTCTGGAAAACCCAGTTTCCGGTGTGATATGGGCTGAAATATAACCCTAGAGATAATTAATGATATATTAATTAGACCTAGTTTGGTCCAAGAATTAGTCCCGATAAAAAGGCCCGAAACCCTAATTATTTATTAATTTCGTAATTAATAAATAGGGAAAATGTACAGCTCATTAAATGAGTCCAACACATATTAAACTCTTCAAGAATCAGCAATCAAGATACACAAATCAACTAGGAGACAGCCTCCCACAAAATAGGATTCACAATCCTGATCTAAGAAGGCTACTTGGCCTCCAAGTCACCTTCTTCTACTCTAAATACAAGGCTCCTGACGCCTATATAAGGACCCCTCGTCCTTCATTCAAGAACTACGTTTTTTGGCTTGATTCTCTACATAACAGAGATACGTAGGCATCTTGTGAGGACCTGTTTAGTCACGAACCACGAGAGCAGCCATAAAGACACGATTGTCCACCATCGTTCATTGAATACAACCGTCAACATCTAAATCTACTTTTCATTCCATAACATTTGGCGCCGTCTGTGGGAATCCTTACATCAACCATGGCTAGAACACGAAGAACAACCGCTACTGAATCAACTGTTACCACCACTACTCCAATCACCACGGAACTAGGATCGTTACCCCTCACTACAGAGGTGGTTTCTCAACCAGCAGGGACGACACCACTCACCGCGGAGATGGTTTCACAGCCACAAGGGACGAATCCCCAAACTTCCATACCTCAGAATGAGACGAACCCTCTTCAAATGGTTGTCTCACCCCTCGACTATAACCTTCCCCATGGAGCACAGATCTCCACTACTGTGCTTCCTGTGAGCACAAATCCGGCTTACGGATTGCCCAACTATCCCCCTGAAACCGGAGGGAGTGGCCATGCAAATCAGGGACCATACATTCGAGGATTGGGACCCATCCCTGAAGGAAGATATTTGGATTATTCTGGGCCCTACTCTGAAGACAACTCGTCTGATGAAGGACAAGATCGAGCACCCAGAAGAAGAAGAGCTAGCAAAGAGCCCCTTGGAAGGAGGACTCGGGGGGCAACTGGAGGGGCACCTATGACTGCCATGGATAGGATAAAGGCTCATGAGGCCGAGATCCAGAAATTAAAAAGAAGCATGGAGATGGAGCAACAAAGGAAGCAGACTCAGCCTTCAAATCAAGGGACAGGGGAAATCCCCTTAATTGATTTAGGAACACCTTCAAGAAGGCAGGAAGGAGCTAGAAGGGCGGAGATTCCCAGGTCAGACCCCCGTGTTTTAACACAGCTGGGTGATCCAGACGATCCTATTCCACCTTTTACTGAAGAGGTAATGGACGCTCATGTATCAAGGAAATTCAAGATGCCTACTATCAAGGCATATGATGGAACGGGCGATCCCGCAACCCATGTGAGAACTTTTTCGAATGCACTGTTGCTGCAACCAGTCACTGATGCTCTAAAATGTAGGGCTTTTCCACAAACCTTGGCCGGCATGGCCCAAAGGTGGTATAGCCGCTTGCCACCCAACTCTATCAGTTGTTTCAGAGAGTTGAGCACAGCCTTCATCAGTCAGTTCATAAGTGGACGGGTACATGAGAAAAGCTCTGCTTCACTCATGAACTTGACTCAAGGAAAGAATGAGACGTTGAGAGATTATCTCAAGCGCTTCACCAAGGAGACATTGAATATACCTGATCTAGACAATAAGGTAGCTATGATAGCTCTTCAACAAGGAACCACGGATGTCTTTTTTAAGATGTCGTTAGCCAAACACCCCCCCGAGAGCATGGCTGAACTCCAACAAAGGGTGGGAAAGTATATAAAAGCTGAAGAAAGCATGAAGAAAACCGATACCCTCGCAGCAGGAAGTGGAAATAATGGTGGTTGGAAGAAACGAAAGGCGGAGCAAGAGTATGATGTCAAGGACAAATATCCTCGTATGACTAGAGACTCTGATTCAGCTCCAAAGAAAAGCGTGCCGAGCACAAAGTTTACTGAATATGCAAGATTGAATGCCCCAAGGAGTCAAATCCTTTATGACATTGAGAAAGATAGGGACTTTCGATGGCCGAAGCCACTAAGGGGAGATCCTGAAAAAAGAGATAAGAATAAGTACTGTAGGTACCATAAAGATTCAGGACATGATACTGATGACTGCAGACAACTCAAGGATGAGATCGAGTTTCTGATTCGGAAGGGGAAGTTGAATAAATTCACCAAAGATGAAGACAGGAACCTCCCTAGGAGGGACTATGATCGAAGGGATGACCGAGATCAAGGTCGTAACCCGCCAACCCGAGGACCAGTGATCAATATGATCTCAGGAGGACCAACCGCAGCTGGAACTACAAGAAACTCTCGGAAGGCTTATGCCCGAGAAGTAATGCATATTGTTGGAGAAGCACCCAAGCGTGCAAAAACCGAGATGACAATTGGGTTTGATGATTCTGACCTTGAAGGGGTGAAGTTTCCCCATGATGATCCTCTAGTGATAGCCCCAGTAATCGGAAATAATGAGGTAAAGCGAGTCTTGGTAGACAATGGGGCTTCTGTTGATGTCCTTTTTCATGACACATTCTTGAAGATGGGGTATAATGATTCCCAACTAATCCCCACGAACATGCCCATTTACGGATTCAATGGTGTGGAGTCTAAAGTAGAAGGCACAATTCTGTTGCCTGTAACTATTGGTAAGGAACCAAAGGAGGTAACTCAGATGTTGAATTTTGTGGTAATTAAGGCATCATCGACCTACAACGCCATCCTTGGAAGGACTGGCCTTCACGCTTTTAAGGCTGTGGCCTCAACTTACCACCTAAAAATCAAGTTCCCAACCAGGAATGGTGTAGGAGAAGAAAGAGGTGATCAAAAGACAGCTAGGAGCTGTTATGTAGCCGCGTTACGGCCAGACGGAGTCGGGGGGCAGGTTCTCCCAATTGAAGACTTGGACATTAGAAACGAAGAAGAAAGGAGAGGAAAGCCAGCTGAGGATCTTGTTCCCATTCCCCTCATTCCTGGAGAACTAGACAAAGTCACTTATATCGGAGCTCTACTACCTGAATCTATAAAAAGCAAGTTGACATCCTTTCTTCAAGAAAATAGTGATGTATTTGCCTGGACAGCAGCTGATATGCCAGGGATTGATCCCCAATTGATAACCCACAAATTGAACGTGGATCCTGAAAGGAAGACAGTGAAACAAAAGAAAAGAAATTTTGCCCCGGAAAGACAAGAAGCCATTAAGCAGGAGGTAGAAAAACTTTTGGAAGCAGGCTTTATTGAAGAAATACAGTTTCCTGAATGGCTGGCTAACCCTGTGATGGTCAAGAAGGCTAATGGAAAATGGAGAATGTGTGTGGACTTCACAGACTTGAATGATGCATGTCCTAAGGATTGCTTTCCCTTACCAAGGATTGACGCATTGATAGATGCCACTGCTGGGCACGAGATGCTAAGTTTTATGGATGGCTTCAGTGGGTACAACCAAATCAAGATGCACAAGGACGACATCCCCAAGGTATCATTCATAACCGACTTTGGTGTTTTTTGTTATTTAGTCATGGCTTTTGGACTTAAGAATGCAGGGGCAACATACCAAAGGTTGGTAAACAAGATTTTTGAACCACTGATTGGCAAAACAATGGAAGTTTACGTGGATGACATGCTAGTCAAGAGCCTCGATAAGGCAGACCATATAAAACATCTCAAGGAAGCGTTTGAAGTGCTGAGGCACCACAAAATGATGTTAAATCCAGCTAAGTGTGCCTTCGGGGTAGGCTCAGGGAAGTTTTTAGGCCTGATGGTCTCCAAAAGAGGAATCGAAGCTAATCCTGACAAGATCAAGGCAATCCTAGACATGGAACCGCCCAAGTCTGTTAAGGATGTACAGAAATTGACAGGAAGAGTTGCAGCATTGGGAAGGTTCATTTCCAAGTCAGGAGAAAAGTGCTTACCTTTCTTCAAGGCACTCAAAAATGTGAAAAATTTCGAGTGGACATCTGAAAGCCAAGGAGCCTTTGAGGCCCTGAAGAAATACATGGCTGAAGCACCACTGTTGGCAAAACCAAAGCCGGGAGAAATTCTATATCTATACTTGGCTGTCTCCAACACTGCCCTTGGAGCTGTTTTGGTGAAGGAAGAAATGAAGGTTAAAAAACCCATTTACTATGTGAGTAAAATTTTGCATGGGGCAGAAATAAACTACTCTAATATAGAGAAGTTTGCCTTAGCCTTGATAATGGCCTCAAGAAAACTACGTCCCTACTTCCAGGCACACAAGATAGAGGTCTTGACTGATCAACCTCTGAGAAACATCTTGCACAGTCCTCAAGTTAGTGGAAGGCTGATCAAATGGGCTATTGAATTGGGCGAATTCGACATCAAGTATAAGCCTCGAACGGCCATAAAAGCTCAGGCACTCGCTGACTTCATGGTTGAATGTACCATTGACAACCAAGAAGTCGGGGGGCAGGAAGTATTGGTGGAAGATAGCAAAGATGAGGACATGGTGTCCAAAGAATGCTGGGTGCTCTATTTTGATGGAGCATCAAAAACAAAATCGAGTGGAGCTGGTTTAGTGCTACAAAGTCCCGATGGATTCATAATAGAGTATGCACTAAAACTTGACTTCCCAACAACAAACAATGAGGCGGAGTATGAAGCTTTGATTGCTGGCTTAGGGCTGGCTGGAGCCCTCAGGGTCAAAACTTTGAAAGTATGTGGAGATTCAAGGCTGGTGGTTTCTCAAGTAAATGGGGAGTTTGAAGCAAGAGATGAAGTCATGGCCAAGTACTTGAAACTTGTTAAGGCCATCATGACTCAGTTTGATGAATGTTATGTGGAGCATGTTCCGAGGGAGGAAAACGTGAAGGCTGATGCCTTGTCCAAGTTTGCCTCATCTGAAATTGAAAATTATGCAGGGAGTGTATACTTTCAGGTCTTGAAGACCCCGAGCATCAACGGAAAGTTGGTAGCACCCATTGGTATTACCAGCTGTTGGATAGATCCCATCAAAGCACATTTGGAAACTGGGTGGCTGCCCGACGACACTTCAGAAGCACGAAAGCTGTACGTCAGAGCATTAAGGTATGCCCTAATTGAGGGAATCCTATACAAAAAATCTTTCATCATTCCTTATCTGAAGTGTTTGAGACCCCAAGAGGCGGAGTTGGCCCTAAAAGAAGTACATGAAGGCATCTGTGGGCAACACTTGGGGGGCAGAGCCCTTGCACATAAAGTCACTCGTCTAGGCTTCTATTGGCCAAGCATGCTTGCTGATGCTAAGAGCTATGTGAGAAAATGTGAACGATGCCAGAAACATGCACCCGTGGTTAGACAACCACCTGAGATGATGACGTCCATTAACTCTCCTATCCCTTTTGCTATGTGGGGAATGGATATACTTGGGCCATTTCCAATGGCAAGTGCTCAAAGAAAATTCTTGATAGTTGCGATTGACTACTTCACTAAGTGGATTGAGGCTAAGCCATTAGCCAAGATAACCACCAAGCAAGTGATGCAATTCTTTTGGGAAAGTGTAATATGCAGGTATGGAATTCCACGAGTCCTTGTAACGGATAATGGAACTCAGTTCAACAATGATGAGTTCAAGAAATATTGCGATGAAAATGATATTAAGTTGCGCTTCACTTCTGTTGCCCATCCTCAAGCAAATGGGCAAGCCGAGGTTGCAAATCGGATAATCCTAGATGGACTGAAGAAAAGGGTTGAACGCTCCAGAAATACTTGGGTAGATGAATTGCTCCCCATTCTATGGGCGTATCGTACTACTTGCAAAGTCACTACTGGGGCAACCCCATTCCTATTAGCATATGGAGCAGAAGCAGTGGTTCCTGTAGAAATCACTCATGCATCTCCTAGAGTTGAAGCATATGAATCAGAGGCAAACGAAGAAGGTTTGAGGTTAGGATTAGATCTAATTGACGAAGTTAGAGATGAGGCAAATGCCAAGATGGTGGAACATCAGAAACGAGCATCTTTCTACTATAACCTAAGGGTTAAAGAAAGATTCTTTCGTCAAGGTGACTTGGTACTCAGAAAGATTGAAGCATCTGGAGTTGGACAAAAGGGAAAGTTAGCCCCAAACTGGGAAGGACCCTATCGGGTTAAAAATGTTTATGGACGAGGCTCATATAAGCTGGAAACTCTGGAAGGGGTTGAAGTGCCTAGAACTTGGCATGCTGCAAACTTGAAAGTTTATTATGTTTAAGGGTGTCCTAATTGGACTCACTGTTAGGACAAGTAGAAATAAGGTTGATAAAACCAATCCAAGCTTTTAGACTTGAGATAGAAGTAGTATATTATGTAAGGGTTGAACCCATTTTTCAAGTTATGAATTTATTTGGAAATATCAAGAATATTCCACATGCATTATGTATTGATGTTTATATATGATTCAAGGTACTAAGTAAGTATGCAAATGCGAGAAATTAAAAGGCAAATAAATTAAACAACTTAAAATAAAGTTTAAGTTATGCCCGAAGGCAGAATTACAGAGAATAAATATAAACTAAAAGCAACTATGGCTGGGTGCCATCCCCTCCATGCTCGTCCTCGGAGCCAGACTCCTCTTCAGACTCTTCTTCCTCAGCATCCTCCTCCTCACCAGACTCCTCCTCGCCGGAGCTGGATTCTTCTGACTCTTCACCAGGTTGGGGAGCAGGTTCAGGATGGGGAATCCTGTCATCCTCATCCATAACATCCTCTCCAGCCAAGGCCCTCTCCAACTGGTTAGGAGCATGGGGACTGGGGAAGTCTGAGATAGTGAGAGATCCAGGCATTCTCTTCGAGACCTCAGCCAAAGCCTCGTCCCATCCTTTGGTGAACTGGACAGGGAAAAGGAGATCATCATGCTGAGTAATGATATCCTGATACTCGGCAGAATCAAAATACTCATCAATGATAAGTTCTTTCCCCTTCCTAAGCTCCACCAGCTCCGCTTGAGCATCCAACAACTCCTTATCCCTTCGATTCAAGGAAGCTTTAAGTGAACTCACCTCCAGCAGGGCTTGATCATACTTAGCCTTGTTGGCCTCAGAAGATGAACGCCAGGCTTTGGCTTGGAACAAAGCCCCTTGATAATTGGCATTGACCTACAAGCAAGTTACAAGTCAAATACTTAAACTTGAAATACATGGTTAAGCTACAAAGAAAAGAAGAGAAAAATACTTACAGCAGCCATTGCTTGAGATCCAGCATGCTCCACCCCTTCGATGGTGGAGTTGGAAACAAAGTCCTTGTAATCACAAGGAGTCAATGAATGGTGTGACCATTTAACAGCATGAGTAGACACCCCCACTATGGTGTCCTTTTTCCTTATCCCCCAGTTGGGGCGCCATACAGAACTCTTAGCTGAGCCCTCGACCTCATCTACCTCAGCCGCATGAGGCCTCAAAAAGGCAGGGCCTTTCTCGACCAGCCTAGGATCAGTCAAGCAAGCCCTCTTGATCCTGGCTGTCTGCCCGCCTTCTGGCTCATTCTGCTTGTTGATAAACTCAGCAGCTGCAAATAAAAGTCAAGAAAAATAATTGGTATAAGGCAATCTTAATACAACAATAAGAAAATAAGAAAAGGAATTACCCTTGTCAGAAACCCTTGAAAGTCCCAGAGACTTAAGTAGAAACTCGTCCAGGAGCTCCCAAGCCTTAGTGGCATAGTCATCCTTGGTGAGTTCAGCATAGGCAAAGGCCTCCTCCTCAGTTAGAACTATGTCACCAGGACTACCATCCGAAACTCTACTAAATGAGCTTTGGAATAAGGTGCCCCAGTCCCCTCCATCCCAAACCAAATACATAAATTCATTTCTCCACTTGGGATTGTTGTCGGGAATGGATTTTGGGTGGAAGATAGGGGGTGTTGTGGGTCGATGACTAATATATACCCAACCCAAAGTTTTGGAGGAGCTATTTTTAAATTGAAAAATCTTTCTAAAGAGAGCAACAGAGAGAGGAAAGTTGTTTTTTAAGCACAAAACGATAAAGCACATAATAAGTCTCCAAGCATTGGGAGGGAGTTGACAAGGGTTGACTCCTACATCAGCTAAAAGTTGAGAAATGAAAGGATGGAATGGGAATCGAACACCTGCGGCAATGACCCCCTTGTAAATGCAAAGAGCATCTGGGCGCCAATGGCAGGAACGATCCCCTGGACCAGCAAGGACTAGCCTATAAGGTGGCCTAATTTTGTACATATTATTGTAGTTAGAAATTGCATCAGCATCGTTAAATCTATTACTATGGTTATATGCATCTAAATGCGACACTGAAGGATATTCATCACTACGTTCTAAAATCATATCTTGTAAAGACATAGTGGGAGAACGAATGATGATACCTCTTTTGGACGCTTGGTTCATTCTTTGAAGACGGCTAGCAGAACGATCGGCCATTCTTAAAATCTTCAACCTATGAAGATTGAAACCCAGAATCTTCTTGGGAAGGAGATCGAGCCCAGAAAAATCTTCAACCTATGAAGATTGAAACCCAGAATCTTCTTGGGAGAGAGATTAAAACCCAGAAAAATAAGAGTGCTACCGCAAAAACTCGCCGGAAATCGCCTGACTACGGAGAAAGAGAAGAGAGATTTAGAAAGTAATTTTTGGAAAAATTTGAGTGGAGAGTAAGAAGTGAAACCTCACTCTTTTATAGGCAAGGTAACTGGAAACTCAACCGGTTAGGGAAGTCTAACCGGTTGTAGCCAGTCAAAGCCCACAATCACTTATTGGGCTTCTGGAATCAAGGCCCAAAGTGTTATAATCAATAAAAGACAAGGCCCATGGCCCAAATAAATGAAAGGCTTAGAAATTAAACCTAAAAAAGGTTTGAGAACTAGGCTTAGGGCCCAATATAAAATCAAGGCCCAAAAGGTTGGAAATTTAAAATTTCAGAAATAATTCTAAGGCAATAAAACGAGTTCAAATATACCAAAAATGGGAAATTGAGTTCGAAAATTCCTATTCGAATCCATGCTAAAAATCTTGGTCGACATAATCGACCTTGTTCCTATTTCAAGTCGAAAAAAGCCTGCGGAATCCGGGTCGAAAAAATGACCTAGAGATTCCTGATTAAAGAATCCAGGTCGAAATATCTTGTATTCCTGTTCGAAAAATCCTGTTCGAAAAATAGCTAGGATTCATGGTCGACATAGTCGACCTCGCCATCCTTTTCTGGTCGATGTCGACCAGGACTCTTGCTCGAATTTACATTGCATCCTGGTCGAAGTTTTGAGCTCGAAGTTGCACTACAAAATGAGGTCAAAGTGGTCGACCTCAACCATATTCCTGATCGAATTTCTGTTCGAAATCATACAGAATCCTAGTCGAAATGTTGAAATCGAAATTAAAAAAAAAAAAAATAAAGTTTGAAAAAAAAAAAAAAAAAAAAAATCGAGGTCGATTTTGCATCAAGGTTTCTGGTCGAATATTCCTATTCGAAATTGAACTAGAAATCCAGGTCGAACATGTCGACCTCGTCTCAATCCTGTTCGAAAACCTGTTCGAAATTATTCAGGTTTGAGTTCGAAAATTTCAGTTCGAAAATGAACTATAATTTCTGGTCGAACATGTCGACCTCGTCTCAATCCTGTTCGAAAACCTGTTCGAAATTATTCAGGTTTGAGTTCGAAAATTTCAGTTCGAAAATGAACTGTAATTTCTGGTCGAACATGTCGACCTCGTCTCAATCCTGTTCGAAAACCTGTTCGAAATTATTCAGGTTTGAGTTCGAAAATACACTGAAGTTTCTGGTCGAACATGTCGACCTCGTTCCTAATCCTGGTCGAAAATGACCAGGATTCCTGGTCGAAATTGGCTTAGTTTCTGGTCGAAAAAACCCTGAAAAAATGGAAAATTCCGAGAAAAAAATGAAATAATTTCTACAAAAATCTTGAATGATTTTTCCAGAAATTGGGGGGCAAATGATATGGGCTGAAATATAACCCTAGAGATAATTAATGATATATTAATTAGACCTAGTTTGGTCCAAGAATTAGTCCCGATAAAAAGGCCCGAAACCCTAATTATTTATTAATTTCGTAATTAATAAATAGGGAAAATGTACAGCTCATTAAATGAGTCCAACACATATTAAACTCTTCAAGAATCAGCAATCAAGATACACAAATCAACTAGGAGTCAGCCTCCCACAAAATAGGATTCACAATCCTGATCTAAGAAGGCTACTTGGCCTCCAAGTCACCTTCTTCTACTCTAAATACAAGGCTCCTGACGCCTATATAAGGACCCCTCGTCCTTCATTCAAGAACTACGTTTTTTGGCTTGATTCTCTACATAACAGAGATACGTAGGCATCTTGTGAGGACCTGTTTAGTCACGAACCACGAGAGCAGCCATAAAGACACGATTGTCCACCATCGTTCATTGAATACAACCGTCAACATCTAAATCTACTTTTCATTCCATAACACGGTGGGTTGTTCTTGGCGACCCGTTTTTGTTCTTCCCGACCCGTTTACCCGAATTGTTGACCCGGTTTCAATCTTCGAAACCCTAATTCATTTTCAGAAAACTGTTTTTGGATTTTATTTTTAAATTTAATTCGAAAATAGTTTAAAAATCATATTTTTATTTTTAAAATATATTTTTAAATTCAGAAAATTCTGAATTTTTTTAATTATTTATTTAAATTCGAAAACTGATTAAATTTAATTATTTTAATTATTTTTGATTAATAATTAATTAATTTAATTAATTGATTAATTCTTTTAATCAGTTAATTCTTAATAATTAATTATTAATTAGATTTAATTAATTTAAAATTAAGTTTAATTATTTTCTAGCTTGATTTAATTATTTAAAAATAGTTTGAGTGTTTGAAAAGTGTCTGTTAATTTTATTAATTGATTTAATTGTTTTTAAATGCTTATATTAGGATTAAAAATCCGATTTTTGATTTAAAAATTGTTTGTGACTTATTTAAATTCAAATAAGCCTTGAATATTGTTCTAAAAATATTTATAAGTGCTATATGGTTTATATGAGTTGAATAATGTGTTTTATAGTCCGTAAATGCCCGTACGAGGGCTAATGTCTGAGTTTTAATTACCGTAAATTAGATCGGGCACCCAATAGGAACCCAATTACTTGTTTAAATTTGAAAATGGTTATGAGTGTATATCGAGGATAGTTAGACTTACTGTAATGAATTGTTTATTATAGAATCGAGTTCCCGGAGCAAGGGAAAAGAGAAGGTAGAGTAAGCGTGATAGAATTCCGTCAGCTACTTAGACCATGCAAGTATCTGTGCCTTTACTTGTTGATTCAATTGTTATTGTTCTTAAAGATTTCATTTATGTTACCATCAGAACGATTCGGATTATTCGATCTTCACCCCGTATTTGAGCAACTGATGCTATTTCCCTGAATATTCCTAAATTCTTGATTAAATCCACAATCGTGTTGAATATCAGAAATCTTCATTTCAATTCACTTGTGTTGACTATAATCATTGTTGACTTTCTTAAAAGTGTACTTATGTACCGTTGAAACCATTTCGAATCTATTTCTCGAACTTCATTTGATAATTGAGCAGTTGAAGCTCTTTTGCAACTATTGTACCTTGTGTTAGGCTCAAGACATGTCTGAATACCACTATTAACAAGCCTACACCATGTGACTATGTCACATTACATGACCTAGTGATTTCTATCACTAGGATATAGTATAGGTCTCTAAATGTACTTGTCTTGTTCTCATGAACATTAGCTTGATCATGTATGCTCAAACTTATAATGAGCTTAGTAAAGTTTCTTGCATCTAGATTGTATATAGGCCATTGAATAATTATCCTGGTAGAAGTTCATAAGTGTTCATGCAGCAGGATAGAGTTGAATAAGGCTATGAAGAAATAAGTTGCAGGAATTTGTCTAAGGCATTATATAGCAAAGTCAAAAGAAAGCTATGTCGTGAAGTCACCAATATCCATGTCGTGAAGTACTATATCACATAGTCCATTTTGTACTATGTCGAGAAGTCCTCAAGACACATGTCGTGAAGTGTTGAAGTCAGCAAAGTCAAAAGAGCCTAGATCGTGAAGTCCTCAGAAGCCCTATGTCGCATAGTCATCAAATGACCTATGTCGCATAGTCATCAAATGACCTATGTCGCATAGTCATCAAATGACCTATGTCGCATAAGTCATCAAATGACCTATGTCGCAAAGTCTTCAAAGGCTATATCGCGTAGTCCTCACAAGGGAGATCGCGAAGTCAGGGATAAAGTGGAGTTCACGATATCAACACTTAGCCGTTTATAACAAGACAAATCAAGGTACAGAACCAAGAATCAAAGGAGACAAATACTGAAGCATTTGTTCTGGCAAGGTGGTCCAAAGAACAGATGGCAAATCTACAGCTAAACTTGGAGAGAAAGATAAGAGACAAGCAGCTACAGAAACGGGAAAGACTCCGAAAAGCAGGTGGTCCTTCCTGACACAGTGAACTTCTTATGGCAGGACAAGTTGGACCTTCAGAAGGGGTAGCTGTGTAATATTGTGTGTGCCTAGTTTGTATAGGAAAATATATATATCGTGCACACACAACTGTAAGCTGTAAGAGAGAGATACACATAGTTATTTGCTAAGCTCTTTTCTCTGTAAGCAAGCAAGTTCAAACCGTTCTTGTTTAGAAGCCAGAAATTCGATTGTGAATTTCCTGGAAAGCTGTAGTATTTAATTTGCTTATACAAAGTAGATTAAAGTGATTGTGTGTGTTATTTACTTTCTGCATATTACATATCATAATCACATACAGTTGTTTACTTAGTTTTCAAGAATCGAAAAATATATCAAACTATCCATTCACCCCCCCTCTGTCTAGTTTCTAGTGGTATTCATTTCTAACAAGTGGTATTAGAGCGAAGGCTGTTAACGTACAAACAGGAAAAGATCAAGAATGAGTTCACAGAAACTAAGCAGTATCAAGATTCCTCCCTTTAACAAGGAGCACTACAGCTTATGGAAGAAGAAGATGTTGCTCTTCATCAAAGCTTCTAACCCCATGTATTTAGATATTCTAAAGCATGGTCCCTTCATTCCAATGATCGAGATTGGTGAATCAACCAGTGGCACTGAGATTGTACCAGCAAAACATGTGCCCAAAGATCCCTCAAAATACACTGATCCTGAAAAGGAAAAAGTTGCCCTGGATGGACATCTTCAACTTATCATTTGTGAATCTATGGACTTCAACATGTATGGCACTGTTGCTCATTGTACTAGTGCCAAGAAGATGTGGGATCTTATAGAAGTGCTCTGTGAAGGAACTACTGAAGTAAGAAAGAACAAGAAGCAGATTCTTGTTTCACAATATGAAGCCTTCATGGCTCAGCCAAAAGAGGGAATCACAGAAGTGTTTGAGAGATTCAACAAGCTGATAAACGAGCTCAAACTCTATGACAAACACTATGAAACAGAAGAGCTCAATATGAAGTTTCTACTAACTCTGCCAGATCACTTGGAACCAAGAATTTCTTCCCTTAAAGAAAGAGATCTGACAAAGATTGGTTTTGATGTGTTGTATGGTGTTTTAAAGACATATGAGTTAGAGCTGTTTCAAAAGAGATCTATTCAAGCAAAGCAAGGATTAGTGGCTAACACTTCCTGTGCACTCATTGCTGACAACCTAAGTCAAAGAATTGACTCTCTTAAAATCAGTCAGGTCAAGATTGAGGAACTGGAAGTTGAAGACACTGGTGATGAAACTCAGGTTGTGTATGATTTACCTGAAGAGGATGAGTTCTACAGTATAGATGAGCTGGACAAAATGGAAAACAAATCTTTTGCTTATATGGCTAGGAGATATCCCAACATAAGGTTTAAAAGAAAGCAGCCATTCAGGTCCAAGTTCAATACTGGAAACACTGGTGGATCTAGTGGCTCAAACACCTTCAATAAAGGAAAAGGGATTGCTGGTGCTGCTAAGGGTGGATACAAGACAGGAAGTGTGGATAGGACCAAAATAAGATGCTATAACTGCAATGAACTTGGGCATTTTGCCACTGAGTGCAAAAAGCCTAAACAAGTCAAGAAGGACAAAGCATACTTAGAGCTTGAAGCTAAGTATGAGGCTCTACTCAAGAAACAACAGGGCAAAGCTTTTATTGCTGAGGGAAAATGCTGGGATGACTCTGATGAAGAAGAAGAACAAGAATACTCAAACTATGCCTTGATGGCATTTTCTGATGATGGTGATTCAAGTCAGGTACCCATTCTTACTTCTCTTGATATGACTCCCATTCAATATAAGCAAACTGTTGAAGATATGAGCACTGAGATGTTTAATATTCATACTAGCATGTTAGTAGCTAATGAAGAAATTGATAGACTAACTGCTAAGAATGTTGAGCTTACAGAAAAGAATGAGAAACTTGAGTTAATGGTTGTGAACCTGGATGGTTTGAAAAAGGAGGTTGAGTATCTTAAAAACAAAGTGATTTGTGCTGAGCAGATAGAGAAAGCCCTTAGAGAACAAATTGCTGAAACTGAACTGAAACTAAGAAGCTTCAAAAACTCCTCTGAACTTATTCAAACCTACCACAAGGAACACACTGAAGACTGCAAGGTTGGAGTTGGTTTTGACTATGATAATGACAAAGGAAGGAAGAAGGTCAAGGGCAAAGGAAAGGAAACTTTTACAAACAAAAATGCCCCAACCATTCTGTCAAGTGTTGAACAGCCCATCTTCAGAAAGAGTGCTGTTGAGTTTGATGAGGAACTACTGATCATCAAGCAACAACTACTTGAAGAAGATGAGGCTGCTAAGAACACTTCTTCCTTTCCTGAACTTGTAAATCAGAAAGAGACCAAAGACAATCTTGTCAAGAGTCCTAAAGCAAAGAAAGAAGTTGTTAAGAAAAGGAAACAAAACAGAAATGGTAAAGTTGGTGTTAACAAAGGAAACAACTATGCTTATGTGCCAAATGCTCCCAGGAAACAATGTCAAAAGTGCCTATCTGTTAATCATTTGACTCATAAGTGTAGTAAGCCTGAAATTGTTGAAGTTGACAACCTAAGTAACCTTTCTGCTAGCATAAATTCTAGTCATGATTCTTTCTGTGGTAAGTCAAACTGCATGACATGCTATGTGACTGTGATTGCTAACTGTTTATCTCTTAAACATAAACTTGATTCTGCACAATCTGGTGAATCACACACACACATACATTCTCATAGGACAGGGTCCCCAATCAGGGTTGAGAGGGTGAAAACTTCATGTGAGCCTAAGAGTGTAAACTCCAAAGCCACAGAAAAAGTGAAGTCTCCTACTATGAGAAATGTAATTTATGACAGAAGAATTATTAATCAAAATGTTTCTAAATCAACTGGACCCTACCAAGTGTGGGTACCAAAAACAACTTAGTCATTTTGTGAATGCAGGGCAACAGGAATAAAAGAGTCATATGGATCTTGGACAGTGGATGCTCAAGTCACATGACTGGTGATATAGCCCTGCTATCACATTTTGAGGAAAAGGCTGGCCCATCAGTAACCTTTGGAAATGACAACATTGGTTATACAATGGGATATGGCAGTGTTAAATCTGGAAATGTCATTATTGAAGATGTAGCATTTGTTGAAGGACTGAAGCATAATCTCTTGAGTATTGGACAGTTTACCAACAGAGGCTTCAAAGTGGAATTTGATGAAGACCTTTGTTCAATCTCAAAAAGGGAAAGTGGTGAAGTTGTTCTAACTGGTGTGAAGAAAGGAAGCTTGTTTGTAGCTAATCTCAAGGCTGCAGATAAGGGAGAAATTTGTTGTTTCTACACAAAAGCCACAAATGAGGAATTCTGGCTGTGGCACAAGAAACTGTCTCACTTGAATGTTCAGGCAATGAACTCTCTAACCAAAAGAGAACTCATCAGGGATTTGCCTGCCTTGGAGTTTGTGCAAGATGGAGCATGTGAAGCTTGTCAGAAAGGGAAGATTAAAAGATCAAGTCACAAGAACAAGTTGCTCAATACAAACTCAAAACCTCTGCAACTAATTCACATGGACTTATTTGGTCCTGTGAATGTAATGTCCCTTTCCAAAAAGAAATATGCTCTAGTGATGGTTGATGACTATTCAAGATATACTTGGGTGGAATTCCTATTCTCCAAGGATGAAGCACCACAAGTCATAATAGAGCATATCAAGAGAGTTGATAAAGAAGCACAAAGCACTGGTTCCTCTGTAGTTGCTTTGAGAAGTGATAATGGGACTGAGTTCAGAAATTCAACATTGTATGAGTTTTGCAAAGATAAAGGAATTTCTCAACAATTCTCAGCTCCTAGGACACCTCAACAAAATGGAGTAGTTGAGAGAAAGAATAGAACTCTCATTGAAGCCGCAAGGACAATGCTGCTGGATGCAAAGCTACCCACTAGCTTTTGGGCTGATGCTGTTAACACAGCATGCTATGTGCAAAATAGAACATTAATCAATAAGAAGTCTGGCAAAACTCCTTACTCATTAATGACTGGAAAAAGAGCATCCTTCAAGCACCTGCATGTGTTTGGAAGCAAGTGTTTTGTGATGAAAGATACCTCTGAGCATGTTGGAAAGTTTGATGCTAAAGCATTTGAAGGTATCTTCATTGGATACTCTCTGGAAAGGACAGCTTACAGAGTGTTTGTACCTGAGCAACACAAAATCATGGAAAGCATGGATGTTACCTTTGATGACAAGAAAACTCCAGGACTGAAAACAAGTGATCAAGACAGTGTGCTATTGAGATTTGAGAATCAAGGTTATCTTGAGGAGTCTGAAAGTGAAGATGAACCCCCTGTTCAAACTGTTCTAGAAAATGAAATTCTTGAAGTTGACAATCTTCTTCAAACACCTGTGCAAGGATTCACTAACACAGGGGGAGAAGAAGAGAATGCAACTGTCAACCAAAATGAGATTGGAACAGATCAAGGAAATGAACAGGGGCACACAAGGAAATGGGACAGAGCCCACACTAGGGATCAAATCATTGGAGATCCTAGTGAGGGAGTTAGAACAAGAAGGGCAACGTTAAATACTTGTCTGTATAGCTGCTTTCTGTCACAAGAGGAACCTAAATTAATTGAAGAAGCTTTGAAGATTTCTGATTGGATTGTTGCCATGCAAGAAGAGTTGAATCAATTTGAGAAAAACAAGGTATGGGAACTAGTGCCACCTCCAAAAGGAAAGAATGTTATTGACACCAAATGGGTGTTCAGGAACAAGATGGATGAAGAAGGAGTGGTAGTTAGAAACAAAGCAAGGCTGGTTGCCAAAGGTTATTGTCAGCAAGAAGGCATTGACTATGATGAGACATTTGCACCTGTAGCTAGACTGGAAGCCATAAGAATCTTCCTGGCTTTTGCAGCTCACTCAGATTTTAAGGTGTATCAAATGGATGTGAAAAGTGCTTTTCTCAATGGTGATCTTGCTGAGGAAGTTTATGTGTCTCAACCACCTGGCTTTGAAAGTGAAGACTTCCCAAACTTTGTGTATAGACTGCTCAAGGCACTCTATGGACTCAAACAGGCACCAAGAGCCTGGTATGAAACTCTATCTCAATTCCTTCTTGAGCATCAATTCACTAGGGGTACAATAGACAAAACCCTATTCTTCAAGAAGCATGGAAATGATATCATTCTTGTTCAAATCTATGTGGATGATATCATCTTTGGCTCTTCAAATGAAAAACTCTGTGAAAGGTTCTCTAAGTTGATGCAAAGTAAATATGAGATGAGTATGATGGGAGAGTTAACCTACTTCCTAGGCCTGCAAGTACATCAAAGGGAGGATGGCATCTTTATAAACCAATCTAAGTATGTCAAGGATCTTTTAAAGAAATATGGTTTAGAAGAGTCATCCCCAGCTAAAACTCCTATGTCTACTGCAATCAAGCTGGATGAAGACAAGAAAGGCAAGAGAGTTGATATCAAGGTCTATAGAGGAATGGTTGGATCCCTACTCTATCTCACAGCTAGCAGGCCAGACATCATGTTTGCCACATGCCTTTGTGCAAGGTTCCAGTCTGATCCCAAGGAATCTCACATGATGGCCATCAAAAGAATTTTCAAATATCTGAAGGGGACTCCTAATCTTGGGCTATGGTATCCAAAGGGCACTGGGTTCAACCTGGTTGGTTACACAGATTCTGATTATGCTGGATGCAGGATTGACAGGAAGAGCACCTCTGGAAGCTGTCAATTCCTAGGTCAAAGGTTAGTGTCCTGGTTTAGTAAGAAACAACAGTCCACAGCAACATCCACAGCTGAGGCTGAATATATTGCTGCTGGAAGTTGCTGTGCTCAATTGCTTTGGATTAGAAATCAACTCATGGATTATGGACTAGTGTTAGAACACATTCCTCTGATGTGTGATAATACTAGTGCAATATCCATTGTAGCTAATCCTGTTAATCATTCTACTACAAAGCACATTGAGATCAGGTACCATTTCATTAGGGAACATGCTGCAAATGGTACCATAGAAGTCTCTTATGTTCCAACTGAGAAACAATTAGCTGACATATTTACTAAACCTCTGAATGAAGCAGTCTTCAACAGACTTGTGAGTGAAATTGGAATGCTCAATCCTTCATTCAGTTGTTCTAAGTAAATATGCTGGTTAATAGTTGCAGCAGTAAATTTTCACTGTATTTAAATGATCTATTTGTTTAGAGTGAAAATTAGCTGAGATATGATTTATAAATATTTCAGTATTTTACTGCATATTTTTCAAAATCATATTTGTTAGTGGAGTTGTGAACTTTTGAGACATCTCGATATAGATAATTTTCAGAGTTCACGACATAGTTCAAATTAAACAGACTTATATCGCAAACTGTTGAGATTGAGAGACTTCGCGACATAGTTCATTTCATGAGTTTGCGACATAGTTAATTTTATGACTTCGCGACTTAGAATAACTATATCGACAAGTCTCCATAATTGACAGAATTTTGATTTAAATTAATTTTATTTCAAAATTTGATAAAAGTCTGACAAATTGCTTAAAATTCCTAAAAGAGAGCTTTAGACAGGGTATTTCTACTATATCGCAAAGTCTCCCCAATCCTTTCATTTTGAAGACTTTGCGACTTAGTTCATTCTTGAGACTATGCGATATACTTTGCAAGACTTTGCGGTACAGGCCATTTCTGACTTCGCGATATAAAGATAGACTGTACACATTCATAACTCCATATCGCAGTGTCTCTATCATATAAATACCATTTTCTAACCGTTTGCAACTTTTCATCTTGTCTATTGCTCTCAAACTTTCTAACCTAAGCACAAATTCTCTACTCTCTTTCTTACTCTCTCTCTTGAAATGGCACCCAAATCTCAAACAGTATCATCCTCTATTCCTTTAACCATCCCCAAAGAAACAAATCTTCTCACCATTCCCTCTGAGGCTGAGGCTAAACCCAGGTACAAGTGTTTTGTACGGTTCCTGAACGATTCCTACCTCAGCCAAGCCCTAACCTTGAACCCCACGTTGTATGTTGATGTATTGGAAGGATTTTGGCGAACGGCGTTGGTTTCTACAATGGCCAGGGAAGATGGAACTTCGTTCCAGGAGATAGCTTGTTCAATTGGAGGCAAACACTTCCAGTTTGGGGAGAAGGAGATAAATGAAGCTTTAGGGTTCAAGGTGGAGGGTCATGACCAAGAAGCTACTGATGCTCAAATAGTAGACTTCATGACCTTCATTCAGTATGCTGATGAGATAGATACTGGAAAGCTGAATAAGAAGTTTGTAAGAAGGGAGTGGTCATTTCTATTTGATGCACTCCAGAAGGTGTTCCTTTGCAGAAAGACAGGATGGGACCATATCAGTCACATTGCTGTGAAGCTGGCTTATTCCTTAGCCTACAATCAGGAAATCAATGTTGGAGCAATAATCCTCAAGGAATTGACTCAAAGGCTAGGGAGGACAGTCCGTGGAAGAGGTAATGACATCTTTTACCCTCGCTTTCTTCAAGTTATTTTAAATTATCTTGATGCTAATGTCCATGACTTGGAGGGTATTGATAAATCAAAGATGGCTTATTCCAAGTCCATGTCCAAGATTCTGTTTGGTTCATTGGACACAAGGAATCAAGTGGATGTGATCTTGAGTGTGACCCCGCATATGCAGGACACATTCGCGTCTTATCCACTTGATAAGCCCATATACCATGTTATTTCCTGGACAGGGGAGGCTGAGACTGAAGGAGCTTCACAGTCTAACCCAAGCCTCCCTATCCCATCCAGCAACCCCACTGTAAACACCACTGTAGAGGTTAGTCAGCCAAGTGCATCAATCTCTCAAAAGGTTGATGTTACTAAAAAGAAGAAGAAGAGAACCTTAGCTATTATCCATGAATCTGTAGAGTTAGCAAGTGAGATTCCTGAGTCACCTCTCACCAGACCAAAGAAGAAATCAAAATCTGTAGCCACCACTGCATCCTCTCAACAGGATTCAGATGTGCAAAAAGGGGTACACCTGCTACTGTCTATGGCCTCTCAACAGGTCATGGGCATTGAAAAGAGCAGCCTCCCCACTGCAAGTTGTAAAGAGTCTGCACAGGGTCAAGACCTCACTCTTGATCCTAGGAGTGATAAGGGTGATCAAACACTAAGTGGAGAGCACATCAATGTTGAAACTCCTCCTATTTCTCAGGGGGAGTTGCCAAAATCTAATCTGAACCCCACTTCTCTCTCAGATTCTTCCACTAAAATTTCTTCTGAACAAGAGAGTCATTCTCATGACAATCTTGCCCTTGATCAATCACAATCCAGCCCTGTGATTGAGCCAACTTCAAGTGACATGGTGCTTGACACTGTGCTCACCACTCAGGACCCACATTCAGTTGGTCAGGGAATGCATGCTGAGGCATATCCTAATGACACCAACACAAACATGGAGGATTCACCAGTTTTCACTGGAGACTCTGTGCCAAATTCTCCCATCCTTAGGGATGTGGAACTGTCTTCACAGACATATAGGGCTGATGTTGTAACACATCCCATTTCAATGGAGACAACATCAGACCCTACAGCCATTCCAAGGCTGGAGGAGACTCAAACTCACACATCTCATGAAGTGCCTAGCACTAGCTCTCACTTGGCTCAGGCCACAATGTCAGAATGGCTGAAGCCTGTGCACCATGACAGGCCTTCAGGATCATCATCTGTGCCCTCACACCTGACAGAGGAAGCCATTCAAAATCTTAATGTGGCACAGATTGATGAGTTCTCGAAAATAGCTCAACATCTCCTCACCTCCAACCTTCCAAATGCTGATTATGAAGCTATCCTGCTATGCCATAAGGAGGATGTTGAAGCTCAACAGGAGAAGATTGTGGATGCAGCTGAACCAGAGGGGAATGTGGATGCCTGGTTGGATGCTAAGAGGACTCTCAAGCTCAAGGATGCCCTGGCTTTTGTGAGAGAAGAATACCTCACCTCTCTGGGCTCAAATGCTAAGGATCTTTCTCCTGTTGCCATATATGAAGCTGTGAATGATGTGTACAAGAACCAGTTGAAGGCTCTGCATTATCTTGGGAAAGGGCTTCAATCAGAGATTTCTTCTATTCAGGAGGAGACAGACAGATCCCTCACCAAGCTAAGAAACTCTTATCTCTCTGATTTTCCAAAGGTGGATGGTATCCTCAAAGAAGTCCAGAAAACCTCCTCCAATGTGTCCATGATGGATGTGACTCTTGCCATGGTCACAGACAACATCAAGAAACTGGCTTCTACACTGGAAAATCAAGCAAAAACTACCATCACCACCAATGCTATGTTGAATGTCATGTGGAAAAATCAGTATGGTGATAAGCTGGTGGATGAAGTCCCTCTGTCAGACATCTCCAAATATGACTTTGCCAGGGTCAAAGATCAATCTCTAAACTCCTTCAAGTCTCAACAATTATTCTCCAAGGTGGATGGCTTAGAAAAGGAAGTGGCCTCTCTCAAAGATGAAAACAGATTGCTATCTGCATCTCTAAGCCAACTCAATGACAAACTAGATGATCAAGGCACCAACACAACAAACATTTTGCTGGTGCAGCAACAAATGATGACTTCACTGATGAGATCCATGAACCTGTCTATTCCTGGGGAAGCTCAAGACGTTTTGTCTGATCCCAAGCCTAAGGGGGAGAAAGGAAAGGAGGCCATTGTGAAAAAGAAAGGGGGAGTACCTGCCAAGCAGTCAAAGCTTAAGGGCAAGCTCACTGAAGAGACAATACAGCCAATCATACTTCCCCCTGTAGAGGTCATAAATGAACAAGGTCAGAAAAGCACAGTCACCACAACCTTCTATCCATCCACAATGCCTAAAGACATCTCAACCTCTCAACCTGTTATACCTACTCCTATTGCTAAACCTATCCAAGCTACACTTATCACTGAAGCCAAGCTACAGGAAGTTGCCAATTCTCACATCTATCATGATGAGGCCTTCCTGGAGTTTCTGAAAGCCACCTACAAGAATGCTCAAGGAGATGCACAAGCATACAGACAGAAGCTCAGGGAAAGCATCAAGTACTTCACAGTTGCAGTAAGGAAAATCAGGGATGTTTATCTGAGAGAAATAATCATGGTATGCAAGGACAACTGCTTGTGGCACTTAGCATTTCAAACTCTGGAGAAACTGAAGTTCACTGAAGTGTCAATAATTCTGGAGTTGATTGAAAGGAGTGGGGCTAACAATGAAAGTCTTTATAATGACTTGGAGTTGAACCAAAATCAAAGACTGCCTGAGGTCATACCCAAGCCAAGGACAGTAATTTTTCAAAGTCTATCCAAAGTCAGAAGTATTGACCAACTAGTCATTCCCAAAGATCTGCAAATGAAGAATAACTCAAAGATCAATCAAGTGCTGCAAATGCTGAGAGCAAAGAAAGGAGTCAAGACAGCAGAGGAATTAGAGATGATTAACATTCTACAATCTTTTCTGATTCATGGTGCTTTGCCTGATTCTGTCAAAGAAAAGAACATGAAGAAGGAAGGGGAGGATGATGATGAGGAGAAAACCTACAGGAGGAGATCTCATTCAAGGAGTGATAAGGATGGACCAAGTGACAGCAGCAGGAGCAAATCTTCCAAGAAATCTAAAGATGCTGGTGATGACACAAAGGGGGCAAAGGAGACAGTGAAGAGAACTAGGAGTGGAATTCAGCAAGTCAAGGACATTGCTAGTAGTACTTTAACCACAACACAAGACTCTAAGTCTAGGGTGGGTACTGTTAGCAATGATCCTCCAAAATCATTATCCATGACTTCTGAACCTGAATTGCCACAGAAGAAAGATGAAGCCACTAAAGTAATTTCAAGAAAACACCTCCACAAAGTCACAGCTAGTGGAGTGTTACAGTGGATGAAGGGGAAAGGAATGAAGCTACTTCCAAATGATGTGGCAGTAAAGACAAAGTCACCTTGTTCCAGAAAGGTACCTCTTGTGAGGCATATGAAGATCAAGAGTGTACCCAAAAGAATAAGGATAACAAAGAAAACTGGAAAACTCACAAATGTTGTTGGCATCCATGTGTTTCCACTTGATGAAGACTATGATGAAGATGCCCTAGCATTTTTGAGAGCTCAAAGGATCTTTGAAGTCAAACTGAAGCTAGATCATCTAGAGATTAAGTACACTGATGGAAGAGAGAAGATAATGAAGCAAGGAGGCTGGCAACATTTCTATAAATATGAGCTTGAAAGGATAAATGCCTTGCTGAACTTTGAAGAAAAGGAAGAAAGGACATGGAAGATAGATATTGCCAGGTTCTTGAAAATGCATGCTGATCATGAAGAAGACCTGAGAAGAGAGAATGAAGAAAGGAGATGTAAGAAAGAGAAGGAGTTGGCCGAGATAGAAGAAAGAGCAAGGGAGCTAAGAAAGAAAGGGCTGTGCAGGGTAAAACAAAATCCTTATACTGTGGAGTACAAAAATCATTATGGAGGAAAAAGCAAGATAAGGATGGAGTTTATACACTCATATGTGGAGAGTGCCCTCAGAACAGCAGCTGAAGATCTAAAGGACTCTCCTCTCATTGAAGAAATGACTGCTAGAGATGATATTCTAATGGCAATCTCTGAGATAAAGAAGAATGAAGAAATGAGGAAGAAGAAGATCTATGATGACTTCTTAGAGAAACAATTGGAAACAGAAGCTATGTAGCTCAAGGAAGAATTCTGTAAGCTTAAATTTCCAAGTTGTTATCAAATTCTGTGCTTAACTGTATCTTCCTTATATCTGTTCTTTTTATGTTAGTTAGGCTTGTTATCAGACATGAAATTGTGCCTAAGGGTCTTACTCACAATTTGGGGGAGATTGTTAGGCTCAAGACATGTCTGAATACCACTATTAACAAGCCTACACCATGTGACTATGTCACATTACATGACCTAGTGATTTCTATCACTAGGATATAGTATAGGTCTCTAAATGTACTTGTCTTGTTCTCATGAACATTAGCTTGATCATGTATGCTCAAACTTATAATGAGCTTAGTAAAGTTTCTTGCATCTAGATTGTATATAGGCCATTGAATAATTATCCTGGTAGAAGTTCATAAGTGTTCATGCAGCATGATAGAGTTGAATAAGGCTATGAAGAAATAAGTTGCAGGAATTTGTCTAAGGCATTATATAGCAAAGTCAAAAGAAAGCTATGTCGTGAAGTCACCAATATCCATGTCGTGAAGTACTATATCGCATAGTCCATTTTGTACTATGTCGAGAAGTCCTCAAGACACATGTCGTGAAGTGTTGAAGTCAGCAAAGTCAAAAGAGCCTAGATCGTGAAGTCCTCAGAAGCCCTATGTCGCATAGTCATCAAATGACCTATGTCGCATAGTCATCAAATGACCTATGTCGCATAGTCATCAAATGACCTATGTCGCATAAGTCATCAAATGACCTATGTCGCAAAGTCTTCAAAGGCTATATCGCGTAGTCCTCACAAGGGAGATCGCGAAGTCAGGGATAAAGTGGAGTTCACGATATCAACACTTAGCCGTTTATAACAAGACAAATCAAGGTACAGAACCAAGAATCAAAGGAGACAAATACTGAAGCATTTGTTCTGGCAAGGTGGTCCAAAGAACAGATGGCAAATCTACAGCTAAACTTGGAGAGAAAGATAAGAGACAAGCAGCTACAGAAACGGGAAAGACTCCGAAAAGCAGGTGGTCCTTCCTGACACAGTGAACTTCTTATGGCAGGACAAGTTGGACCTTCAGAAGGGGTAGCTGTGTAATATTGTGTGTGCCTAGTTTGTATAGGAAAATATATATATCGTGCACACACAACTGTAAGCTGTAAGAGAGAGATACACATAGTTATTTGCTAAGCTCTTTTCTCTGTAAGCAAGCAAGTTCAAACCGTTCTTGTTTAGAAGCCAGAAATTCGATTGTGAATTTCCTGGAAAGCTGTAGTATTTAATTTGCTTATACAAAGTAGATTAAAGTGATTGTGTGTGTTATTTACTTTCTGCATATTACATATCATAATCACATACAGTTGTTTACTTAGTTTTCAAGAATCGAAAAATATATCAAACTATCCATTCACCCCCCCTCTGTCTAGTTTCTAGTGGTATTCATTTCTAACACCTTGTCATTGTGTACTTACGTACCATTGAAACCACTTCGAATCTATTTCTCGAACTTCATTTGATATTGAACAGTTGAAGCTCTTTTGCAACTATTGCACCCTGTCATTGTGTACTTATCTTGTTATGCATGTTATTACTTATACTCTGTGATAGAATTGGCATGTTTTAAAATGAGACCAGTAATGGTCGGGTCATATTTATGGTCGTAATAACTTAAGGCCCAGATGGCCATGGATCCTAGTGGAGGACTTTGCTATAAGCTAGTCCGGGGTTGATGCGTGACTGATCAACAGCTCAACCTTTTTGTTTAAAAAATGTGGAAGTCCAATTCTAATCCCTCTTTCTTCAATAAAGATTGTTAAAAGCATATGCTTGACTTGTATATTGTTGATTCAGATAACTGTAATCCTTCCTTTCATTATGGAACTGTGATTGATATATATATTATGCTTGCTGAGCACTTGTGGCTCATACTTATTTTAT
This sequence comes from Heracleum sosnowskyi, assembly GCA_030848705.1. NCBI lineage: Eukaryota > Viridiplantae > Streptophyta > Magnoliopsida > Apiales > Apiaceae > Heracleum > Heracleum sosnowskyi. The sequence goes on along the minus strand of CM061243.1, from coordinate 38,146,786 downwards.
TTCTAACCCTATTCCAGTTAAGCGAGAATATAAGGAGACACAGCGCGAGCGATAGTTCTCAAGCATCTAGGAGATCACCAAGAGTGGTTGTCATTGGCAGGGTAGTTGTTTATTTTGATAGTTAGATTAGATGTCTAGCTTTGACTTTAAGATTGTGTAATAACTCTGAAACTGGTTTGCAATAATAATGACTTAGAAGCTTGTTCAATGCCATAATCTGGATGCGGTCTTGGTTAAGGGGTGTTTTATGTTATTATATTATTATGCATGTGTTATATATAGGTATATTGTGTTTCGTTGGTCGAGTGACTCCCCGGACCTGTGCCCCGGGTCTGGAGGGCGTCACAGGTTGGTATCAGAGAAACAGGTTATGACATTTGAAACAAGTTAGGACTTAGGGTCCAGGATAACGTAGAGAGTTAGAAATTCATGTAAGGATTATAGAAGGTCAATTAGGAATATTATGCGTGGTAATTGAATATGGTTATATAATTGCAGCCCCCTAGCTCTAGCTCAGATTCAGACCTGTCAGAGCATACGATAGAGGATAGACATGTACCAGGAGGGAGAGCAGGACCATCGCGACCGATACGACCCCCACATGGACATGCATCAGTCAGGAGGGATTATATACTTTGTCTCGTTCCACTTCGACGCGTAGCCCCAGCACCAGGGTCACATGCATCAGTTTCTGAACCATTGTATCAGATGACTCAGCCACCAGTTCCACACCATGAGTATCAGAGGGTGAGAGGGGAAAGAGAGTATTTCTATAGACACGTATTGGAGATGCGAGGGACTCGTTCGGCAGAGGTAGCCGTAGCCCAAGAGAGGGACAGGCTCAGAGGTCAGGTATGAGAGATTCAGATGAGACTTAGGGTTACGAGGACATTGGTAGAGACGAGGTTGCATGGACTAGTTTCTAGTAGAGAGGGAGAGACAGTAGCAGGGGTGAGAGAGATATTGTACTATGCGATGATGGAAATTGGAGAGATTGCCGGACCAGCGCTATGGGAAGCTAGAAAGGATGATCCTTGAGCAGATTTAGCTAAATATGGATGTTACATGGACGTATGGATTTCCAGATTAGATAGTATATAGATGCATAGTATAGTACCAACAGTGCACCGGGCTTATAGTATCGCCTTGGGTTGTTGTATTTTGTTGTTGTACTGTTGACCGGCAGTTGTAGTTCAGCTATGACGTACTTTACTTTTGAAAGCGTTCTACGCTTGTATCGAATCTATGTATATATCTATGATAACCACCTTTTGTAGAACCGTTATTATTCTCTTGTTATTCATTTTCAATATTATAATTGTCAGAAACCCTCACCTTCAATTCAGTTTATGATTGATGATAACCATTGTTGACTTTCTTAAATGAGTACGTTGTACCCTTGAAACCATCCTGAATCTATTTCTCGGACTTTCCTTGATATTGAATAGTTGAAGCTCTTTTTGCAACTATTACACCCCGTCATTGCGTACTTATCTTGTTATGCATGTTATTGCTTATACGTTGTGATAAAATTGACATATTTTAAAATGAGACCAGTAATGGTCGAGCCATATTTATGGTCGTAATAACTTAAGGCCTAGATGGCCATGGATCCTAGTGGAGGACTATGATATAAGCTAGTCCGGGGTTGATGCGTGACTGATCAGCAACTCAACCTTTATATTTGAAAAATGTAGAAGTCCAATTCTAATTCCTCTTTCTTCAATAAAGATTGTTAAAAGCTTATGTTTGACTTGTATATTGTTGATTCAGATAATTGAAATCTTTCCTTTCATTATGGAACTGTGATTGATATATATATCATGCTTGCTGAGCACATGTGGCTCATACTTGTTTTGTTTCTAACCCTATTCCAGTGAAGCGAGAGAATGAGCAGACACAACGCTAGTGACAGTTCTCCCGATGCTAGGAGACCACCCCCAGTGATTGTCATTGGACGGGTAGTTGTTTTACTTTGGAAGTTAGACTAGATGTCTAGCTTTGTATATTAAGTGTGTAATAACTCTGAAAACTGGTTTGTAATAATTATGACTTAGAAGTTTGTTTCATGCCATAATCTGGATGCGGTCTTAGATAAAGGGTATTTTATGTTATTATATTATTATTATGCATGTGTTAGATTCAGGTATGTTGTGTTTCGTTGGTCGAGTGACTCCCCAAATCTGTACCCCGGGTTTGGAATGCGTCACAATAAGCGTAAAAGATTTTTTATCTAAAATTTTGGTACATGTACCGCCAAACTAATAAGAATGTTTGATTTTAAAATAGATGAGAATCGTTAGATCTTATATTAAAAAGTGTATTTGATGGTTTTGAAATTATATTAAAAAATGTATTTGATTGTTATTAGAATTATTTTGAAATATTGAAAGTGAATTTTAATAATATAAATCAAATATAAGTAGGTTTTCTAAATTGAGTCGAATTGTTAATGTAAAAATTTCTAACTTTGTTTTTTATTCAATTTCTGGATAATTTCAGTTGAATAATAATTATTAAATTATTACTAAATTAATAAATTTATAAAAAAAACCGTGCATTGCACATACCGTCAGTAAGGCTACTAAATCACAATAAGAATAACAGATGGAACCTTCTATGTTCCCTGTCGGTAAAGTTACAGAAACATGAATTTGAAAATATATGTGGGCACAAAACATTGAACAAGAAGTACTTATGTATATTTATCTATTTTCAAACCAGGACAACTTATAAATGAATTTAAATTTTGTCACCTAAACTTTATCATCAAATTCCAAGAAAAGAAATTATTCAATTTCTATGACAATTCTTAGGGACGGCAGGAAGGGGGAGAAAAATGACCCAAACTTATTACTCTATCCGTCCCATTTATTTTTATACATTTTTCATTTTGGGATGTCTAATTCATTTTTATAAATTCCAAAAATAGTAACTTTTAATAATATAAAACACTATTACACCCACCACTTTCTCCACTATCTCTATTCTATAACAATATAAATCACTATTACACCCACTACTTTCTCCACCATCTCAAATCTATTATTAAATATTGATAGATCCCACCACTTTACTCATTTTTCATCTAATTTTACTCATTTTTATATCTTTTCTTAGTTTACGTGCCCAGTCCCGGTGTATAGAATTCACTGGAACGGAGAGAGTACATTTTAGTTTTGAACTAAATTTTTTATCAAATGTGTGTATGTATTTTTAGAATTATTTTTCATCGAGGATTCGTTATTATTTATGAAAATTGAACCATTAGAAATTAGCTTATATATATTCAAAATAAAATAAAATGTCTTAGAAGTAAAGTACCTCACATTTTCTTTATTTAAAACACCATTTCTTACTAAGAAAAAGTGTTTTACTAAATCTATCTATTCTATATCTAATACTGGAACATGATGTTTTTGGGGAGTGATTTTATTCGCGTGAGATTACATTTTTACCCCTCTAACCCTTTAGTTAAGTCTATAAATATTACGACATAGCAAAGAATCGAACCAATGACCTTCTACACAATTGAACTCATATCATGACCAATTGTGCTACACCTTGTTTTGGGATTACTTTCAAACCTCTTATTACATAAACCACATTTTCTCCCATTTTTTCTGATTTTTATTTTTGAGTAAATAAATATTGGTTTATATCATTTCTAGAATATTGAATAGTATATAGTTACTCTAATACTCCAACATACACTTTTTGGGGAAATATTTTATTCCACGGTTCAACCACGTTAGTATATTTATGCAAAAAGTAGATTTAATTATGCTAGATTTGGGAATCGAACCAATGACCTTCTACAATTGTACTCATGTCCTACACGAAAATTTTGAACACTTTCTTTAAGCGCATAGTTGACTTCAATTTGAGTTTTCACTTATGCTCAAAATATTTTGTTGTTCTTCCTTTGCAAGCGAGTTAGAGGTTTGTTAGCATTATACATGTGTCCAAATACATGTGTCTAAAATTATAATAAACCTTGATAAACATATAATAACAACTGTTTTATAATTTTTCTTCCACTATAATCAACTAGTGTTTTCTTGCCTGCGTTCCGCGTACGGGCTTCCAATTTTATTTATTTATTAACTATATCACATCCTTTTGATTTATTTAATGATAAAACCTATAATTATAATTTATAGGTAAAAATTCGTTTTGTAATTGTTTTTTTTTACGATAAATTAATCTTTTTGCTTGCAACATTTGACCATGAGTTTACTTACTGTTAGAAGAAGGTGGGTTTGATGTTGATAAAAGTATTAAAATATTTATAATTTTTTTTTATAAAATATATTTAAGATTTTGAATTTGGATTTGAAGGTGTCTTTCGAGATATGGTGGTAGAAGCTTCAACTATGAAGATATAAGACGTGTTTGAAAGATATTTGAGAAATTTTTAACTTTGTAAATCTTGATTTAAATTGTTTGACTCAATTAAGTCAATGATTATCTTTATTTTAGAGAAAACAAAAGTGATTTATTAGTAGATTTATAGGACCGTTAATATAAAATTTGATCTGATAAACTATGTACATTTTATTTTTATTTTAGAGAAAAGAAGTTATACTTATAAGTAAATATAATTATTTTCAAAACTCACCATTTAAGTTTCAAAAAATCTTGGTCAATCTGATAAATTATTCAAAATTTAAATTTAAATTTAAATTTTTTTATCAAAAAAAGATCCAAGATGATTTATTTTCTTTTTTAACATAATTTTGTGATTGATTTCAAATTTTAGATTCAAAACTTAGCATAATTAGTGAAAAAAATAATAAAATGCATGATTGATTGTGATAACCATATTTAATTAATAACATTAATGATTAAATTTATAACAATGCTGACGTGGCTATTTTTAAAATTATTTTTGAAAGTGAAATTACCTTCTTACCCCTTTAAAATTGTTCGAAAATTATTATATACATAGATAGATTACAATCAAGGAAGCAAAATACCACAAATAATATATCAATGAAACCTATTATTTAAAGCAAACTCGTGCCTTGCACGGGTTAGGGAGCTAGTTATTTTAATAAGTATGATCGTGTATGGACGAATTTGAAGAATTGAATTGGGACTTTTGATTTAGCTTGATTTCGGTTTAACATAAAAATAATTTATGAAAAATGTCGATTTACGCGATTATGTTCAGTCGGTTTATCTATTTCAAGAAAAGAAAACGCCTAGCCCTGTTTGCCTAGTGTGATTTTTTCTGATAACCTATAAAATAAATAGCCGTTCTACATTCTCAATTTTTAGGCGTCTTCTCTCTTGAAATCCCTCTCTCTCTCTCTCTCTCGATCAAGAAAATCGAGAAAGCAATTCCCAATTTCCCGATCACTTGCCAGAGCAAGATCAAGAAACAACCCATTTGTCTTCTATCTCCATCGCCCTCTCTCTCTCTCTCTCTCGTATTTGTTTTATTGGGTTCTTGATTTACTAATTTTGATGTGATGACTGCAGGAAATCCATTTTCTCTCTCTGATCGAAAGCCTCTCAGGAAAAAACCTCGACATGATGTATGTCTCTCTCTCTCTCTCTCTCTCTCTCTCTCCCTCTCTCTCTCTCTCTCTCTCTCTCTCTCTCTCTCTCTCTCTCTCTCTCTCTCTGTTTGTGAAGAAAATGAAATTGAAGACATTTTGGTTTGTAAGTCTAGTGCAGCAAAAAATGAGGATATAGTTTAAGGATCACTTGTATGATTTTATGAATTTGTGTGTCCGTGTGTGAGTATAGATTATCTTTTTTGATGATGGCTTCCGCTGATTTTTGGCTAAACATACCCCTCATGTCATGAATTAAAGTTATTTTGGCTGAAGTTGCTGTGCACTGTGTAGCTTTGAGTTAGTTGTTCTGCCAACATTGTATGTCTGTATCCTTATATTTCTTTTCTGGTTTGGAAATTAAAGTTGGACAGATTTATCCCGAATCGATCAGCAATGGACTTCGACTTCGCGCATTTCATGCTTACAGGTGGGAAGGTAAGGAAGGGATGTCCTGCTCAATGTTCTCCGTCCAAACACGCTTACAGGAAGCATCTTGCGGAAATTTTCAATGTCAACCAGACAAGGATCCTATCTTTTAAGAACAAGGAACCCCCTTCAAAAGATGTTTCCCAAGAATCTTTCTCACCTGCACAGCCCCCTACCAAATGTCGGAGGCACATTCCCACTGTGAGAGTCTTCGGTTTTTTCCCTTCAAAATAAAATACCATTTGTTTCTTTCTGCTGCATACTAATTTCTGATTATCGCCTTTATTACTTTTTTTAACAGTCTTCAGAAAAAACGTTGGATGCTCCTGATATAGTAGACGATTTCTACCTGAATTTGCTGGACTGGGGTAGTGGCAACTTTCTGGCTATTGCCCTTGGGAATATAGTGTATCTGTGGAATGCTGTGAATGGGGATACATCTATACTTGTTGAGGTTGATGATGATGTTGGGCCTGTGACAAGTGTCAGATGGGCACCAGATGGGAGACATCTTGCTGTGGGCTTCGCTAATTCCCATGTCCAGATATGGGACTCCTCGACCAGTAAAATGGTAAGCATTTCTTTCGTTCTATAAATTGTATTTATTTGGTCTTCTACCTGTGTTATATAGATAAAGCGTGTGGTATATATTTAGTAGTAACAAAACCTAATGCCTGTATTGGTTTGGAAAGATCAAAATATTGACTATCTAGAATTCTACTCATTTGGTCTTTTACTTAGACCTTCGAAGTAATAATATGGACTATTTTTATCGCTTCCTATGTATTATTAACTTAGTCTTAGTCACATGGAAATGTATTAAAAAAATATATGAAATTTAATCCATGTGATTACTTCATTACTAAGTATAGTATAAAGAATATACCAATAGTTTGAGGATTATGAATCTCATGATACAAGCGTAGCCTGTATATATTTGTGAATCGCTTTTCAGTTAGCCCGTACAGTGCCCCCTGCTCTGGTTTTTGACATGTTTTATATTCTTTGAATAGGTGAGAACTGTGAGTGGTCACAGATTAAGGGTCGGATCACTTGATTGGAATGACAGCATTTTGACGACTGGGGGAATGGACTGCTTGATCATTAACAATGACTTGAGAGTAGGATCCCACAGAATTGGAGTGTATCGAGGACATAGTCAGGAAATTTGTGGACTAAAATGGTCTGTATCAGGAAAGGAATTAGCAAGTGGGGGGAATGACAATCTCCTTCACGTATGGAACATGTCGATGGCCTCCACAAATTCTGCCAGCCAATGGCTTCATCGTATAGAAGAACACACTTCCGCTGTAAAAGCTCTTGCCTGGTGCCCCTTCCAAAGTAATTTGCTCGCATCTGGGGGTGGCGTAGGAGATCAAAGCATTAAATTTTGGAACAGTAACACCGGAGCGTGCTTGAATTCAGTTAACACGGGTTCCCAGGTCTGTTGTCTGCTGTGGAACAGACACGAGCGTGAACTTTTGAGCTCCCATGGCTTCCATGATAACCAACTCATATTGTGGAAGTACCCTTCTATGATCAAGTTAACAGAGCTTTACGGACACACAAAAAGAGTACTTCATATGACTCAGGTATGTACTTGCAATTGCAGAAGCAAGCTACACTATACTTTCCAATTTTGTAACCTTGTAAATTGTAATCGGTTCTATTGTTATGTTTCAGTAACTAAGTTTTATCTAAAAATATTGTCATTTTATATTTCAGAGTCCAGATGGGTACACTGTTGCATCTGCGGCACCTGACGAGACATTAAGATTGTGGAAAGTTTTTGGTAGTCCTGAAAAGGTTAAACCTGCAGCCAGGACGATGACAGAGCCATTTCCTAACCTTGCGCGTATCAGATGAGGAGTCCGGTCACCTTGAAGGATGATCGGAGTCATATTTGTTAGACCTATTAAATATTTAATAGTTAAGCAACATATTCTAATTGCTCTTTTACATTTTTTATCTGGGAACTGGTGAACGTGGAGTTTCACATTGTACAGTATAGAAGTGAAGGGCTAGACTATTCTTATAATGAAAAATCAGTAAATAATAAATATGTACTTTCATGTGAATTATTCCCCAATTTACATATTCTTAATTACTGCTATTACTTTTGTGGCCGTTTTCTGGTTGGAAAGAAAATTTGTATACACTGGCAGGTATCTGGGGCAAGTGGAACAAGGAAGTTTTGAAGAAGAGAAAAGATTATAGTTGCACAAAGAAAGATTGGTACGTTCAGTAATAAAAAAAAGCATTCCCATCTTCAGCAGGGTAGACAAATAGTCAAGATATGCATATTTCATATATATATATAGCTTGCTTCAAAAGTCTATGAAAGGTAACAAAAATAAACATTTTCCACTCAGCATAAAGTTCATAAGACCCAGTGGTGCACAAGCTCATTTCCATACTACACCTTATTTGCCTAATCTTTAAAGTATTGAAGCCAATGTAAATAAAGTTCTGCAAAAATCTGGTACAAAATACATTATTGTGTAATTCAAGTAAATTATTGGTGTCACGAGCAACTCAATTCAACCCTAGAGTTGTCATTCAAACACACCAAAACCAGAAATGAACTCAATTTTATGAAAAAGCACAAACAAGCCATCCTATTCTGGTGTTCACCAGAATCATCTTGAAAGTACAACGCTAGAATCATCTTGAAAGTACAACCACTAAACTGCATTTCGGGCAGCTCCGTGTTATCCAACTTCCCAGCTTCTATAGTGCATCTGCACAAACAAAAGACAAACAACCAAAAAGATGATTTATATGTAAAGATACTTTGGACTCCACAAAGGAAGATTTTAAAGTAGAAATATAAGAATATCAAAAACTGACCATCTGGGGCACAAACACTCGGTGAAAGATATTCGGAGGAACCCATCGGAATGGAAATTGATAGTTGGGTGGTAGAGAATGAGTTCTTATTACATCCATCATCATCACTAAAGAATGGACGCTTCGAATTTTGCTCTTCTTTCAGAGGTCCATGTGAGTCTACGTTATTACCAAAGAAGCAATATTGCTGCTGCTGTTTTGACATTGCAGCACCAAGCTCATTAGCTTGGGGCAAGTGCAATTGTGTAGAGTCACCTTGCAAATAAGAATCATTTCTTTGTTTTGACAAGGGGTTAGAGTGAACTTGGGATGTCATCAATCTCCACGCGTTCTCATTACTTTCAATTCCAAGACCTTTGGCACTATTTGAAGCATCTGATAAGAAATTGTACTCATCTGCACTTGGGGTTGCCCCCTGAAGATACCTGCACATTTAGTTGGGAGAAAAAACTGATGTTAAAGGAAGAAGTGACTGGAGCATTCAGACTAGTGTTATGGATTGGTGGTGAATGATTCAACAATATCAGAAAAAAGTGATTACCATTTACCGGTGTCCTATCAAAAAGTTTAGGGCTATAAGAGGTGAACAATCATCTAAATGTTAACAGTATTAATTAACTTTCTTCCTCTCCAGCCAAAATTACCCTTCACAGAAATATATTGCTCTCTAACTATTAAGTTTCTTGGTATCCTACATAGTCTTTCATGCATAAGATTTTTTCAAGAAAACCGTACACGGGGAGGGGGAGTGAGGATTTGCAGGAATGACCTTTAGCCGTGGGGGGAGGGTGAAGGAGCCTTGCACTAGGCTATCAATGAATCCCTAGTGCTTTTAGTTTTTACTTGAAAGCATCTTGGTTTCTCCTATATTTTCTCCTTGCCAATGTGCACCATACATGTGCCTCTCGTAGAACAAACATTAGAACTAGATACCTATGGAGCCTAGACACAGAGCTAGATCTCCTTAACTTAATTAAGCTTCAGTAAGATAAGGAACTCTCAGTAAAATTTTCTTATTTTGTGGTCCCCGGACTTGCAAATATAATGTCCTAATTGTTGCAAACCATAATAAAATCTATAAACAGTAGCACTTCTTCTTCTGCATATTGTTTTGACCTAATTGCCACTTTTTGCTCTCTTTACATCCGTACTTTAATTTGACCACTTTGACCAACCCAACCAGCACTACTAATTAACTACCCATATGATTTCATACTTTTTACTAGTCTAAAAAATGCAAGTAGCAAAGAGAAAAGAGAAAAGTAACAACAGACTCGACTAACAATCACCACTACAAGTATATATACATGTGTGTGTGTCTGTGTTTTGAGATAAATATGTATAGACTACAGACCAGGACTGGAATTTATCATTCACTATGACACCATATGTAGAGAAGCGAAGATGATCAAGAGTTATACACAATCCAGGTGCTTGCTATATTTTTAGCAGGCTACTTCCACGTGCCAAGGTTATTCAAATGCTACAGATGGCACAGTTAACTAATGACAAAAATAAACAGGATGAATCATCTATCTTCAGCAAGAGTTCCTAGTACTTTAATCATTTAAGAAAATATTTGCACAACTGTATGTTTAACTTTATGACTTGATACAATCTCTTGGCAAAAAGAATGAAGGTACCTGTACTCTTTATTATTGTAACCATAAGGGGAAGGCTCCATCTGAAACTTTGATGTACCATAAGAAAGACTCTCCGAATTAACCATTGGATACAAAGGCTGATTATAAGAGCTTCCACTGCCTTTACTCTGGAAGCTTCCCCCAGTAGTGCTCCCACCAGTTAACATTTGTGATGTTGCAGTCGACAAGGACTGAGAAGTAGATTGAGATTCCACAGGCTTTCTTGAACGGTTGCGGCCACGGTTCATGTGCCGCTCACAGTATTTAGAGTCTGGATAGGCATCTTTAGAGCACCTCCACTTTTTTCCATCTGTCCTCCGACATCTACCTGGCTCGGGGTCAAATTTCTTCCCATAATAGGAACAATAACCCACTGCATGAATAAACACAAAATTTAGACATTACTCATACAGAAGGTACATGATAAAAGATTCGTAAAACTAGAAAATTTTATCAAATAGACAAATTGAGAATGTACCCAAAAACCCTTAAATAAATTCAATAAATTCGATTGCTTAAAATCATATATTCATTCTTTCTAACATTAATGTTGTGTTTGGTTGAGATGAATGAGATTGGAGAGAATGGAATGACATTTGAAAAACAAAATGGGTAAATGTTAAAAAAATTGGTTCCTTCCTCCATAACATTCCTAACTAGAGTTCAGACCATCCAATTTAAAATAGGATTGCTCCATTCCCCACCGTACCCATTTTCTTCACAATTCTTATCACAGAAAATTTGCACTCACTCATTTTTTTCCTCAAATAGTCCTTTTAATTTCATTCTCCCCAACCCAACACAAAAAAAGTTCATCAATCACAAGATTCACCCAATTTAATGGTTCCTATCTTCTTTGCATAATGTACACTATACATGCTAAGATGACCTTGTAAAATTTAAACATCACAATTACATTGTTGAGCTATAGTTGTGCCAAAAATCTCTCATTCATTCCCGACAATAAGAGCATTTGGGGTAAACTTGGACCAAAAATATATTCTTCACTTGTACAACTTCAAGAAACCAGATTTGTTACACAACAAAACAGATGCAATAAACACATTTTGAATGATTAACAAACCATACATGCTAAACAATTCACACATCCATGTGCCTGTGTCGATTAGACATGAACCTAAACCATCACTTTCCAATACCAAATCCTCACATAATCACATTATACATCTCGAAAAACCCAACTTAAAAATCACATGTTCAAGATTTCACAACAATAATCACCTAATCGAAAATCTGGCTTTATAATCATAAAAAACACATCAAATTCATCCTAAAAACCCCAATGTACAAATCTTCACAACGTCAAACCCACACAAATAACAACAAAAGAACACATTTCTAGACCAAACCCACAAAAAATAACAACAACAAAAACACATTTCTAGACCAAACCCATGTAAATAACAACAAAAGCAACCATTTTTACAACACCAAACTAAAAAAAAAACAGAAATTTAAAAAAGGTGATATTCCCAAATGCTTACAGGCAGAGTGATGAAAGAACCTGGTAGGCAAGGCCTCCAAACTCATCCTAATAGGTGCAACAAGTTCAGGAGGCACAGACAAACCAGCCATTAAATACTTATATATCAAAGCTTGATGCTCCAGCTCCTGCCATTGCACCGCCGTGAACGGTGGCCGGAACCCATCTACAGCCACCGTCACTGATGAAGCTAGCCCACTCATTCTTCAAAGATGTTACCTTTTTTAGATTTTAAAGCTGCAAGAAAATGATAAAACAGTTATGTAAGAATGAATAGATACAAAAAAGTGTGTGTATGTTGTTTGAGAAAGGAGAGGGGGGGTTACCTTAGGGGGAACAGATCTAGGGTTTGGTGAAGACAACTTGATAATGGGGAGCAGAGAGAGAGAGAGAGAGAGGGAGGTGAGGGGATAAGAATGAGGTGAAAATAAATTGGGGGGCTGTCTTTGTTTTAAGTACACATAGTTAGTGTGTGTGATTAGAGTGAGCTTTTTGTTAAGCTGGTGTTTAGTACTACAGTAGTAGAGATGACTGTTTGAGGAGGGAGAGAGAGAGAGAGAGGGAGAGAGAGAGAGGGAGAGAGATTTGATTTCAGATTAGGGGGTAAAACTTCCGAACATTACTTGAAAGTTAAAACACACTCGAATAATTTTTTTTGAATTTATTTCATTTTATATTTGTGAATTTGTTGTTATCAATTTTAAAGAGAAATAATAAATAAGTAATTGGATATTACGGTGTCTTTTAAATTGAAAAATAATTAGAATCAATGAATAAAAAAGTTAATATATTAAAATCCCATTCTAACTTCCATTAAATCGGTTCAAGTCTAGTCACCCAAACAACATTAATATTTCGTATGTTGGTCTTTTTAAAATCTTTTTCTATGTTAGTTCAGGTTCTTTATTACATGAAAAATGTTACAATTGCCAAAATGATTTCTAAAAGTAAACATTTAATTGAATTTTTTCTTATAAATGAAATGAATTTATATAGTTCTATAACTCATTTTTAAATTTTTTTATTTTTTGAATAAAAATTTAAATGTTAAATTTTTATTCAATTTTTTTTTTACAAAATTGCACTTAATAAAAAATTTAAAATACTTATCATCCTCCCTCTCAAAAGTAAAGAATGTGGTGGGACAGAGTACAAGATACATATATAAATATAGTGTAATGTTAATGAAGTTAGAGTTTAATATTGAATTCATATTTAAAGAAATGGATAAAAACATTGATGGGTTGTTAAGGAGTAGCAGTGAATAATGAATTGATGGAGGGGGTACTTAAAGAGGAAGCAAAGCATATGTTGTAAATTGGGGACGAGGGTAAAGATAGCTACTAGCTTTGCTAGCTGTGTGGGTGTACCTTGCTTTTTTTTTAATTTTGTGGACAGGGTGTGATGTCCAGTCGTCCTCAGACCTCATTTTTCACAGCTATTATCCATTTGCCCTATGTTCTTTTGCTTATATCCTTGACAATAATCGAGTGTAGTAGTAATAGTTAGAGCAAGCAAATTAAAAGTAAATCGATTATTGTTATATTTATGATATATTATTAGTTTAAAATCCGTATAATGTATGAATTATTTTGGATATTATATAATTACTTTTAGTTTAAAGGGTGAATGCTCTATTTACCTATTAAAAACTGTATAATACCCATTTTACCTATAGGTGCAGGGGTTGACTCTATTTACCCTCTCTATAGGCATGTGACACATATGTGGGTGTCAACATACACGCATTTGCAAAATACGTGTACTTTGATCATATATTATTTTCACCTCGGTAAATAGGTATAGGGCTGTAGGTGTACACGCATGTGGTGTAAGCGTATACAGGCATCTGGCAAACGATAAACACTCATGTGCTGCGCGTGTAGGTGAACACGCATAGCTTTCATGCATGGGACTACCTGAGCAAGAAGTACACGCATGTGCTGCAAGCGTGTAGGTGAACACGCATAGCTTTCATGCGTGGGACTACCTGAGCAAGAAGTACACACATGTGCTGCAAGCGTGTAGTTGAACATGCATAGCTTGCATGCGTGGGGACTGTACACGCATGTTTATGATGCGAGGTTCAACTGGAACAAATTTTTGAGGGACTACGGTTTGTAATTAGATGTAACCATATCTGCAATTGCAACCAAAATCAACCACAGATGCAACTTGTTAATAATGGTATTTTTTCGGCGTCCTGATTTTACAACCCTAAGTCCGTATATGAATTATTCGTCATTCTTAATATTTCTAAAATCCAAAATAGAAACATTGAACCCCAAAAGTTAATATTTCTATTTCGCATTTGAGTCATGTGTGTCCTGTTTAAATTATATTTTCATTTTTTTGTTTTTAATATATACGCATTGTATGTGTGGCCCTGCATTATTTAATAAATAAAGAAATGATTAAACCGAGTCAGGTAATCACTCAGCAAGCATTACAGGTGTAAGTTCATAACTTATGTAGCATACGCATGCATATACTGCGTAGATGGTGGGTAGATAGGGCCACGATCCCGCAAAAAGGTAAAACGAGCCAATTATCTTCAACCATAGGCATTCCGGTCATTCTTTCTAGTTTAAATTAAAAAAATTTAAGACATGAATCTCGTAGATTTAAATAATATGACTTAATAATAATTATATATATGTTGCCAATAATAATTTTAGAAAAAAAAGAGAGATTTTAAATTTGAAAGTATAGAAGAAATGATACATTTTAGTCATATGTCATAATTAGAATATGTATGTAAAATATTTTGACTAGTTATCATAAGTTTTAAATAAGAAAACCTATATAAAAAAAAAGTAGACTCAAATTATTAAAGTACATATAGTTCGACCCAAAATATCAACTATCTTCTAACTATCAAAATTTTAATGTTTCAGTTTTAGTAAAATAGTATAGATTTGAGGGTGTATTAAATTGATTTTTTTAAAAAAAAATTGGATTTTAAAAATATAAGCATATTCAATTCAAATTTTCAAAAAAAAAAATTAAAATATGATGATATTTAATTATATTGTAAAATATTTTTTTTAAAAATCTAAGCATATTAAGTTAGTATTCTAAAATATCTTTTAAAACTTAAGTGTGTTTTATCTGAATTTTAAAATTTTCATTAAAATCTACTTAGTTTTCAAAATATCATGAAAAAATAATAAACTATATTATAAGTATATTTTGGATAACTGCAGGTTTGATGTTATGTGAGTCGTGTTGGCCTAAACCCGAGTGTAATCCCTCTACACTCAAGGATGTCTGTATGTTGGGTATAGTAGGGGAAGGAGGTTCGTTTATGTTTTCATTTGGCAGGTCCAAAGGCTCTATGACCGTGGTTAGAGATTGTGGGTTTACAATCTCTTGGTCAGGAATGGCCACCGAGGGCTCTGGATCAAAATCCATTGGTTGTGGTTCAGGAGCCATAACAGGTTCAGGGATATTACCTTCGTTTACCTGTTCCCCTGGGGGTAGAAGTGGTAGGGGCACCGTTCTTAGATATTCAGTTAGAACAGTTGGCACCTCTGGAAGATGATTCTTTCTGATCAGAGCTGTTATTGCATTGCTCTTCATCTTCATGCACTCCATGGTATCCTCACCTTCAAAGGTCTCCCGCTCTTCATCTGTTAACACATCGTTAATAATTAGATGTAGGAACCTTGGATAGAAACAAAGCACATCATCTATGCCTGTTCTTTCATCCAGTGGTCCCATGCATAGAATAATCTGATCAATGACCAATTTTCCAATGTTTATATGCCTATTGTTAGCAATGGCAAACCCCATTTTCTGAAGAAATAAGGGAATACCATGCAGATTTGTTAGCTTAGCAGTAAAAACATGGATTAAAGTGTGAAAGAAAAAATTCCACGGCTTAGTTAGATAATGCTTAAGGAACTCCCCCACAAAGAAGTTTGGTTGTTGACTTCTTATGACAGTGAAGAAAGCATGTATTTCCTCAGTATTGGGATCAGGAACAAGGTTTTCTGTTGGAAAATGTAAAACCCTATTAACGTTGTTCTGCCCCCTGACACAACAAAACTGAAGGCACTTACATTATTCTCTGATGTGTCAGTGGCTGATGTGTACAACGCAGTCAATTGATCGATACAAAGGACCACGGGAGTACTCAGTGCATATGCCACTAAAGAACGTGTGTTCAGAAATTGTGTCCATGCACGAAACTGTAAGTTCGTAATGGTTTGCACATTCTGAAACGAGACATGATTAGTCTTAGTTACGATAAATTCTCCGGCCATTATTTTTCAAATTTCCAGAAAATACAATTTAAACCAAAACTAATTAATTTTAATTAATTATTTCTAATTAATCAAACTTTTAACAAAGTACCCCTTTTTCTCAAATACACAAATTCGAACACTAGATTTTAGAACCCTAATTGTTAACTCCAAACAACCAATAAAATCCAAAGAAATCAACTGTTAAAACAATTAGGTTCCAAAGATATGAACTGTTAACACCCTTTTTTGAGGTTCAATACTTTAGTTCGATGGATTCTTCCTCAGAAAGTTCTAAAAACTTAAAATAATTGAGTTTTCACGGTTAAAATTCAATCAACAGTGAAAAACAGTAACTTTTTCAAGCTTTTCTCGGTTAAAAATGAAGAATACTATCGAATGGGTGTTCTTCAATGTGTATATATATATATGTAAGAATTATAAACGGCCTGTA
The DNA here is from genome assembly GCA_030848705.1 of Heracleum sosnowskyi. Classification (NCBI taxonomy): domain Eukaryota; kingdom Viridiplantae; phylum Streptophyta; class Magnoliopsida; order Apiales; family Apiaceae; genus Heracleum; species Heracleum sosnowskyi. The sequence continues at coordinate 38,130,095 of CM061243.1, read as the reverse complement.
GCTTTCTTAGATCTGTGAAAAAGTGAAGAAAACAGCTAAGGCAGTCTTTTATACTTTTTGAAACTGTCAGGGGCAAAATTGTAACTTAACGTTCGATAGTTTTGTTTTGTACTGTCGATAGTTTTGTTTTAGGGGCATAAAGGTCAAAAACACTTCGATAGTTTTTAAAAAACTATCGAAGTGTTTAAAATCAAGAATTTAAACCGACCTTTAAGAAAAACTATCGAAAGCTTTCTGCTTTTAAAAAAAATCTATCGAACACATTTTTGGAAAACTATCGAGAATGTTAATTATTGAATGAATTAAATTCGTTCGATATTTTTTCAAATTAATTTCAAAAACTATCGAAAGGTGTTTTCGATGGTTTTTCTTTTTCCTTTCAAAAACTATCGAAATAGACTTCGATGGTTTTCTTCCAGTACTTAGAAAAACTATCAAATTTTCTAAATTCGATGGTTTTTGCTTCTCATTCAATTTTTAAAACATGTTCTTGTTTTAAAAAACAAACTTTTTGTTTGTCTGTCAACTTTTAATTTGAATAAAAATTTTCAAATTTACCAAAATCAATGTTAACAGAAAATTTACAATTTTCTTAGAATAAAATCGACTAAATATCATCAAATGATATTAACCAATTAAAATCCAATAGATTATGCTGCATTAATCTACAATGTTTAAAACAAAGTAAATTAATTCAAATTAAATAGATGCTTAAATATTTAGAACAAATATTAGCACCTAAATAATTTTAGAATTAATAACCAATTAAATGCCAGAAGATATATCATCCATAATTATGACATAAAATTAGTACATTAATCTTAACCACGAGAATTGCTCCAGAAACTAAATTCACAAGTCCTAAGGATATGAAAATTCTTAAACTCATGTATTCACTAGGACTATCTTGCAGTTACTGACTTCTAATCAAAATCAATTAGAAATATTTAACATCCCAAGTTCACCAACTAGCTTTGAAAAAGTGGATTCATTAAGCGGTTTAGTAAAGATGTCTGCAATTTGTTCCTCTGTGGGTACAAAATGTAACTCCATAGTTCCATTCATGACATGCTCTCGGATAAAATGATACCTGATGTCGATGTGCTTCGTCCTCGAGTGTTGCACTAGGTTGTTGGAGATTGCTATGGCACTTGTGTTGTCGCAAAATATTGGAATCTTATTCAACAAAAGCCCATAGTCACGGAGTTGGTTTCTCATCCACAAGATCTGAGCACAACAGCTACCAGCAGCAATGTATTGAGCCTCAGCTGTTGATGTGGACACCGAATGCTGCTTCTTGCTATACCAGGAAACTAACCTTCTTCCAAGAAACTGACAGCTTCCTGAAGTACTCTTCCGATCAATCTTACAACCTGCAAAATCCGAGTCTGTATATCCAATGAGATCAAATCCTGTATCTTTAGGGTACCAAATTCCAAGATTTGGGGTCCCCTTAAGATATCTAAATATTCGCTTAACAGCTATTAGATGAGATTCTTTAGGATCAGACTGAAACCTAGCACACAAGCATGTTGCAAACATTATATCTGGTCTACTTGCAGTGAGATATAGTAAGGAGCCTATCATACCTCTGTAGCCTGTGATGTCAACCTTCTTACCAGTTTCATCCTTATCAAGCTTAGTGGCAGTTGGCATTGGAGTCTTTGCTGTAGATGAGTCTTCCATTTGATACTTCTTCAGAAGATCTTTGATGTACTTGGACTGGCAAATGAATATTCCATCTAGCCTTTGATACACTTGTAGTCCAAGAAAGAATGCCAATTCACCCATCATGCTCATTTCATATCGACTCTGCATTAACTTAGCAAATCTCTTGCATAGATCGTCATTAGTAGAACCAAATATTATGTCATCAACATATACTTGCACCAATATCAAATCATTTTTATGCTATTTGTAAAAGAGAGTTTTGTCTACGTCACCTCTTGTAAAATCATTTTCAAGTAAAAATTCAGAGAGAGTGTCATATCATGTCCTTGGAGCTTGTTTGAGCCCATAGAGAGCTTTGAATAGAAAGTACACAAAGTCTGCCAGTTTTGAATCCTCAAACCCTGGAGGTTGTTCCACATACACTTCTTCTTCTAACTCCCCGTTCAGAAAAGCACTCTTCACATCCATTTGATATACCTTGTAATTGGAATGTGCTGCGAATGCTAGAAACATCCCGATGGCCTCAAGTCTTGCTACTGGTGCATAAGTTTCATCATAATCTATACCCTCTTCTTGAGAGTAACCTTTAGCAACCAGTCTGGCTTTGTTTCTCGTTACAATGCCATCTTCATCCAATTTATTTCTGAATACCCATCTTGTTCCTATAACAGATTTTCCTTTAGGCCTGGGTACCAGCTTCCAAAATTTCTACCTTTCAAACTGATTGAGTTCATCTTGCATTGCAATCACCCAATCTGGATCATCTAGAACATCTTCAACTTTCTTAGGTTCTGTTTCTGAAAGAAACCCAGAATAGTGACATTCATTTTGTGATGTCCTCCTAGTTCTCACTCCTGTGTCCGGATCACCAATGATCAAGTGAAAGGGATGATCTTTATTCCATACCCTTTGTTAGATATAATTGCTGATATTTGTTTATCAGTGTTTAAAGTACCAGGAAACTATCAGAGTTTAGCCGGAGGACCAGTCAGAGTTTGTTAAAGTCTGATGGTTAGAGTTTGCTTAGCAGTCGGTAAAAGTCAATGAAGATTCTAGAAGCGATATTCTTTGAAGATGGAAAGAAGCAAAAAGATATCGAGATGGCTAAGGAAACGGAACAGAAGACAGAAGCAATTCTAGATTGATATTAATTGTATAGCTGATTTATAGGAATATCAATTAGAAGATTGTACGTAGCTGTGTACTATATAAACACAGATAGGTTAACCCTAAAAGGGATGCGAATACGTGAATTATTATTCTTGTAACCTAGCAGCTCTCTGTGATATTTTACATCACTAAGAGAGGAGTTTTTAATTCCATTCAGTTTATTATTCATAAACAGTGTTCTTATTGTTATTCTCATACATCTATTTGATTATATATTGTGTATTCGACCTAACAATTGGTATCAGAGCCAAGGCTGTTTAATATATACAGTTTTTGATCCAAACACAAGTTATAATCATGGCTGAAAATAGTCAAGCAGGTTCTAAATCTGAGAAGGTTCAACCAACTTCTGTGAGTCGATATGAGACGATTAGGGTTCCAATTCTCAGACCAGTGGAGTATCCAATATGGAAGGTGAAGATGGCCATGTTTCTGGAAGCCACAGATCCAGAATATCTTGATAGAATCAATGATGGTCCTCATATGCGAACAAAACTGTCTCCAGTTGTTGCTGGTCAAGAACAAAAGAGCGTTCCAAAAGAAAAGAAAGATTTGACTCCGGAAGACATCTCATCAATTGCAAAGGATGCAAAGGTTAGACATCTTCTCCATAGTGCTTTAAATAATGTTATGTCTAACAGAGTTATTGGTTGCAAAACTGCCAAAGAAATTTGGGATGCTTTAGAAGTCAGATGTCAAGGAACAAGTGCCATAAAGAAGAACAGGAAGACTATTCTTACATAGGAGTATGAACACTTTGATTCGAGACCTGATGAAACTTTGACTGAGACATATGACAGATTCTGTAAACTATTGAATGATTTATCTCTTGTTGATAAAGAATATGAACTTGAAGAGTCGAATCTCAAATTCCTTCTATCTCTACCTGAAAGATGGGATTTGAAGGCAACGACAATAAGAGATAATTATGATCTTGCAGAAACAGATCTCGATGAAATCTATGGTTTGCTTAAAACTCATGAACTTGAGATAGAGCAAAGAAACAAAAGATCTGGAAAGAAGACAAAATCTGTTGCTCTCAAAGTTGAAGGAAAACCTCTTAAGAAAGAAACATCAAAGAAGAAAGCTAAGGGAAAGGCTTTGGTCATAAAATCTGAAAGTGAGTCATCAAACTCTGATGATGACTCAAACACTGATGAATCTTCTGAATCCGAGGATGATGAAGAACAAATGATGCAAATGGCTGCTTTGATGGTGAAGACTTTCAAGAAGATGGGTTTCACGAACTTCAAGAAAGGAAAGAGATTCTCAAGGAGAGATTCAAACTCTGAAAGGAAGAATTTCAGAAAGTCTGACAGAAGGGATATCAAATCTGGGAAGAAAGACAAGTCTGAAATCCAGTGCTACAAGTGTAAAGAGATGGGCCACTATGCTCCAGAGTGCAAGAAAGGAAAATCTGAAAAAGCACTCATCACTAAAGGAAAAGACTGGGCAGACACTTCAGATTCAGATGAGGATGTCAACTATGCTCTCATGGCAACTGTTCAAGATGAATCTGATTCATCTGAAAACAAGGTACCTCTAACAACTTATGCTTATGATATTGATAATATATCTGAATTGAGAATTTATCTTAAAAGCATACATGTTAGTTATAGGGATCAGACTTTAGAAAATGAGAGAATTAAATCTGAGAATCTTAAGCTTAAAGAGAGAAATAAATTTCTTGAAGAAGAACTTGTTAACATGCAACAAGTTCAAAAGGAAAGAGATGATGCTGTTTATGTTGAACAGGAGTTGCTTAAGAAATTTAGGCAATTAGAATCTGATTTAGAAAAAGAAAGAAAGGTAATTAAAACCTGGACAAACTCTGGTAAGGACACACATCAGGTGTTTCAAACAGACTCAGTAGGGTTAGGTTACTGTGAGAAAGATGAACTTAGGTTTAAAGATAAGGTTAAAGTAAGAACACATCTTCAACCTATGAAATTTGTTCCTGAATCCAGTAAGCTAAACTCTGTACTTGAAAAAGAAACGGTTAAAAAAGAGAACCAGTAAAAACTTGTGTTAAACAGGTTAATGTTGGTTTAATGACAGAGAAACAATTCAAGTATAAGCTCAAAGAGGTAAAGTCTGTTGAGAAACAGAAAGTATCCAGGAAGAATAGAAATGGAAAGGTAGGCATTAATAAAAGCAATAATCATTTGCCTATCACTGATGCTCCTAGAAAAACATGTCATAATTGTGGTAGTTCTAACCATCTTGCAAATTTCTGCAAGAAAAACAAAGATATTAATTCTTTACCCTCCAAGTCTGGAGTTAAGAATGATTATGTTAGGGTTAGACCACAGACTTTATGCACTCACTGTGGGAGTACTTGGCATTCTATTTATACTTGCAAGAATTATCATGCCATTTATCACAACTATTATGAGTTGAAGCCAAATTTGAAATGGGTTAAAGTTGATTCTGCAAGTGTAAACTCTGATACTGTTAGCTTAAACTCTGTTGATAAGAATTCCGCTGCAAAAGCTAACAATGTTAAGAAAGCCAAAGGATCCAAGCAAGTCTGGATCCTTAGATCTAACTCTTTGTAATTGTTTGTGATTGCAGGGCATAAGGGAAATCACCCTAGTCTTGGACAGTGGATGTTCAGGGCACATGACTGGAAATAAAGCCCTGCTATCAGATTATGAGGAGAAAGCTGGCCCAAAAGTTTCCTATGGAGATGGAAACATAGGACGTACTCTGGGATATGGCAATATCAATCTTGGAAGTGTCATCATCACAAATGTAGCTCTAGTTCCAGGACTCAAGCATGACTTGTTATCTGTGAGTCAAATCTGTGACAGAGGTTATCATGTAGATTTTCAGTCTGAATACTGTGAGGTTATCAGCAAATCTACATGGAAAGTTGTTCTAGTTGGACACAGACGGAATAATATCTATGAAGCAAGTTTGGTAACAAACTCTGAAGGAAAAGATGCGTGTCTGTCTGCAAAAATGTCTAATGGAGAGAGTTGGAAATGGCATAAGAAGCTCTCTCATCTAAACTTGAACAACATCAATGAGCTAATTCGAAAAGATCTTGTAAGGGGACTTCCAAAGTCTATACTCAGCTTAGATGGTCTGTGTGATTCTTGTCAAAAGGCCAAGCAAAGGAAGTCATCTTTCAAGAGTAAATCTGAATCTTCAGTTGTGGATCCTTATCATCTTCTTCATGTTGATCTATTTGGTCCAGTAAATGTAATGTCTCTAGGCAGAAAGAAATATGCTCTAGTCATTGTTGATGAGTATACTAGATACACTTGGGTGTACTTTCTAGCAAAGAAGGATGAAACTGCCTTAATTCTGATGGAACATGTGAAGCTACTGGACAAAGGATCACAGTATAAAGTGAAAATTATCAGGAGTGATAATGGTACTGAATTCAGAAATGCAACAATGGAAGAATTTTGCAAAGAAAGAGGAGTGAAGCAAGAATTTTCTGCACCAGGGACTCCACAGCAAAATGGTGTAGTAGAAAGGAAGAACATAACTTTAATTGAAGCTGCCAGAACAATGCTTGATGAAGCAAAATTGCCAACTTATTTCTGGGCAGAGGCTGTTCAAACTGCTTGTTTTACTCAAAATGCTACACTGATCAACAGGCATGGGAAAACACCATATGAGATGGTGAAGAATAAGAAACCAAACCTGAAATATTTTCATATTTTTTGGGTGCAAATGTTTTGTGTTGAAAACTCATCCTGAACAGTTGACCAAGTTTGATTTAAAAGTTGATGAAGGAATTTTTGTTGGATATCCACTGTCAACTAAAGCATTCAGAGTTTATAATCTGAGAACTAAAGTGATCATGGAATCTATACATGTGTCATTTGATGACAAGAAAATAACTGGAATTGAAGATGAAGAAAATCATGATCAGCTACGCTTTGAAAATGAAGATCTAAACTCTGATGATATAAACTTTGACGAAGCAAATCCAACAAACTCTGATGAAGCATACTCTGAACCTCTATTGGTAAATACTGAGGAAGTCTCTCAAACAGAACAGAATAGAGAACCAGTTGAGGGGGAGCATGAAGATACTTCAGCAACATCTCAAAATAATGACTCACACTCTGAAAGTGAGTCAGCTGAAGAATCTAACACAAACTCTGAAAGTTCAAACACTGAACAGTCCAATTCAGGGGGAGCCTCAGAGAATGCAAATGGTCAACAAGAGTATCAGGAAAGCATGGATCAAGGGGGAGAATCCAATAATGATGAAAGAAGCCACTTACCTACAGCAAGAAGGTGGACTCAGGCTCATACACCTGATCTGATAATTGGAAATCCATATGCAAGTGTGAAAACAAGAAGTGCCACAGCAAATGAATGTCTGTTTCATGCATTCATATCTCAAACAGAACCGAAGAAAGTGGATGAAGCTCTTCAAGATGCTAACTGGATAACAGCAATGCAGGAGGAATTGAATGAGTTTGAAAGAAATGAAGTATGGACACTTGTACCAAGACCAAAGAACAGGTCTGTTGTTGGTACAAAGTGGGTTTTCAGAAACAAGACTGACAGTGAGGGAGTAATTACAAGGAACAAAGCTAGACTTGTGGCAAAAGGATATTCACAACAGAAAGGAATTGACTATGATGAAACCTTTGCTCCAGTTGCAAGATTGGAAGCCATAAAATTTTTTCTAGCATATGCTGCTCACAAGAAGTTTAAAGTCTTTCAGATGAATGTGAAGAGTGCTTTTCTCAATGGGAAACTTGAAGAAGAAGTGTTTGTTGAACAACCACCAGGGTTTGTGGATCCCAAGTATCCAGATTATGTCTACAGGCTTGACAAAGCACTTTATGGACTAAAGCAGGCACCTAGAGCATGGTATGAAACTCTGGCTCAATTTCTTTTAGAAAGTGGGTTCACTAGAGGTACAATTGATAAAACCTTGTTCTATTTCAATTCTAGTAATGATTTGCTTTTAGTTCAAATTTATGTGGATGACATAATTTTTGGGTCTACTAATGATAAACTCTATAAGAAATTTTCCAAGCTTATGCAGTCCAGGTACCAAATGAGCATGATGGGAGAGCTTAGTTATTTTCTAGGCTTGCAGGTAAAGCAAACAGATGATGGGATTTTTATCAATCAAGCAAAATATACCAGAAATCTTCTCAAGAAATTTGGTATGCTTGATAGTTCATCTGCAACAACTCCTATGGCAACTGCAACAAAGCTAGATAAAGACACATGAGCTTCAGTAGATATGACAAACTACAGAGGCATGATAGGGTCTCTTCTTTATCTCACTGCAAGTAGACCAGATATTATGTACGCAACATGTCTTTGTGCAAGATTTCAAGCAGATCCCAGAGAGCCTCATCTAACAGCTGTGAAGAGGATTTTCAAATATCTCAAAGGAACCATAACCTTGGGTTTGTGGTATCCTAGAGAATCAGAGTTTAAGTTAATTGGTTACTCTGATGCAGATTTTGTAGGCTGTAAGATTGACAGAAAGAGCACTAGGGGAAGCTGTCAATTTCTAGGTGACAGACTGGTTTCTTGGTACAACAAGAAACAGAAATCAATTTCCACATTCACAGAAGAAGCAAAGTATATTGCTGCTGGTAGCTGTTGTGCACAGATTCTGTGGATGAAAAATCAATTGCTGGATTATGGGTTAAGGTACTCTAAAATACCTATTTTCTGTGATAATCAAAGTGCTATTGCTATGACAGGTAATCCAGTACAGCATTCCATGACCAAGCACATCAGCATAAGGTATCATTTTATCAGGGAACATGTGGAGGAAGGAGATATTGAGCTTCATTTTGTGTCTACAGAACAACAGCTTGCAGATATCTTCACTAAGCCTTTGAGTGAAGCTACATTTACAAGACTGGTGAATGAACTAGGAATGATCTCTGGTTTCGACTAGAGATACTGGTTAGACTCAAAATTAACTCTTTTGTGCTATGTTTCTCATGTTTCTATGCATATGTTAACTGTCATGCAAATCATGTTGATAAACTCTGGAAGCATACTTTGATGGTTAAACTCTGATGTTAAACTCTGATTATGTTATTGTCTGAAACATAATCACCGATGAAGAAAAAGTATGAAGCATGATTCTCAGTAAGTAATCATGAATTATTCTGAGTTATACATGATCTGATCTCAAATGTGTACAGAAAATTAACACAGCATGATACTGTCTCTATATTTATAACATCTCTTAGTTTATTGGTCCTATACACTGAGTCTGTATTAGCTGTTTGCATTTTCTCTCATAAAGTAATATGTTAAATGGTGTCAGTCTAAACTCTTATGAATAGTTACTGCTACTTCACCCTCAAGCAAAAGATGCAAAAATATGCACAAATTCCTTTGAGATCATGTTGTGCTTAGGACGATCCAGGAACTTATTGTATGAAATAAGGGCTAAAATTTGAAATTTTTTGGTGACTAGTGCCAACCACTGATTACTGGAAAAGAAAGAAAAAAAATAAATCGAAAGGGGGTGAAAATAAATAAGTACAAATAAAGGTACAGAGTTTAGATGACATCAGATTTTGTTTTGCATATGAGAGTTTGAGCAACCAGTTTTTACTGATTTATTTTGTGGATTTTATGCACTTTGAGATGCTCTCAATATTTATATTCAGTAAACTCTGCTATTCACACACAAATAATCACAACTGTGCATCTTGAGAAAAGAGATTATTAATGAAGGAGGAGAATTGATAAACACTGATGAAATGTGTACTCTACGCATAGGTAATTTATTTTTAATCTCTGATGATTAAAATAAATAAAGGTGTTTCAGACATTTCATAATTTTTGGGGAACATTATTTTTGAAAATAGAGAGTATGATTGATAACGGTTTGTTGCATTTTGGAAATGATGAAAAGTGTCTATTCACTAGCAGTAATTAGTGGTTGTTTTTACTGCGCATACGTGTTGGAAATTACCACGATTAGTGTTGTCAGTTAATGCATATGTGACAACTGTCCCACTCACACATTTCACGAGTAAGCCTGCTGTATATCTTAATGATTAAAACTCTTCAGTTTTAATTCATATTTAATAGTTATACACACAACGGTTCAAATTTTTACAGACTTACTCTATTCACAGGACACTTTCACATAAGCATATTCACAAACACTTTTTTGCATCACTTTCTCAAACACTTTCTCAAACACTTTCTCTAAGCATAAACTCTGATCTAGTTTCAAATCTTTCTAATGGCAACTACTATGTTTCAATCAGTTGGTCTCGAATTTGTCCCTAACAATTATGCAGCACCCCTATCTACTATGAACGCACCGGAGGCGTTTCACTTGTTTCAGAATTTCCTCGCTCAATCAGACATTGGGCAAGCTCTTGTGGAACCAGTAAAGCTTTCTGGCCTTCAAATTAAAGCATTCTGGGAAACTGGTATTTATGATGATGAAGGAGAGGCTGGAACTCCTTCTATAATCTTCGAGTTTGATGAACAAGAGTATGTGGTCACTCCAACCACTGTTAGAGATGCTCTTGGGTTTGAAGACTTTAATGCTTACACCATATCTGTTGGTGACTCTGAGCTTCAGCGAATGATGAGGGAGATTGGTTACTCTGGGTCTTTGGCAAGGACATGTAACCTGAAGCGACCGTTCTTGAGGAAGGAATGGAGTTTCTTCTTCGACTGCATTACAAGAGCGTTCGGGAAAAAGTGCACCAATTGGGATGCAATTCCAATCGACAGTCTGCAAATCGGGTATTCTCTTTTGTATGGTAACAATTTTGATTTTGCAACACTTGTTTTAAATAACATAGGTGAAAAGATGACAGAGAATAGGAGTGTAGTCTACTTTGCTCGGTTCTGTCAGTTAATCTTTTCTTTTTGTGTTGATGGGGTTGAGATTGCTGAGGGTGATGTAATTCCCTCGTTTAGATTGCATAAAAGAATATTTTCTGATTTAACTAATAAGGATATCAAGAAAGGCAATGTTGGTGAATTGCTACTTCCTGCTTTAGTTCAACAGTTTTTACAACCTCAACCACAACCTCAACCAGAGTCTGAACCTCTTCCATCTACATCCCAAAGACCAAAAGCTGGAGGTAGGATTAAGCATAGAGCTTTCAAGGCTGCTACACCTTCAGTTGCTAATGATTTACCAACCTCTGTTGGTACTTCAAGGAAAAAGAGAAGAGCAAATAGACCTACTTCTACTGAGGATAGGGATTCTGATGCAAATGAGTCTATCCATACCAAGAAAAGGAAGCTGGTTGCTGCATATCTTTTTGATGGATTAATTCCTGAGTCTACAACTGCTGCAGCTCCAGAGATTGTGATTGAAGATCATTCTGCAAATGCTACTGTGCCTGAAGAAGCTAGAGCAAACACTGATGATAATGATGTTGTTAATGATGATTTTCTTGAACCCATATTGGAGATGGATATTGAAGACAATGTTGAAGCACATCCCTCTGCAACTCTAGAAGACTGTGGTAGTATTAATGAAACAGAGGATGTGGCAGCTGATCAACCCACATTCATACTTGATGAGTCCTTAGCTACTCATACAGAGATTCTCTCTGTTAATCACCAGGTACTTGAAAAAGGTGAAGAGGTTGATCAGACAGCAAAGGCTGTAGCTGCAAAACTGATCTTGAAGAAACTTTAGAAAATAATTTTGAAGCAAATGCAGAGATTGTTATTGAAGCTACTGCAGAGCCTGTTGATGAGGCTGTACAAGAAGAAAATGTTCAAGAAAATATAAACTCTGAGAAGCTCGCAAATGAAGATGCTCCAGAAACATTTGCTGAGAATAGTTTACATTCTTCAAGTGCTGAGTCTGATGCGAAGTCTGATGATCAAGCTGATTCATCTTCTCAAAGACTTTCTGCTCAACCAAATCTAAAGGAAACTGATGTTGGAGGTTCAACTCAGCATGCCACTGAACTTCACTTTCAGAATATGTACTTTTCAAAGTGGTCAAACAGAGATTACATATTCACTGATCAAAGGGCTGCTGACTTTGTAACAAAATCTGCTGCATCAATTACAAATCCAGAACTTCTTACACATCTAAAGGCAACAATTGTTCAAGTCAAGTCTCTTCACAATCGCTTTGATGAAACTCAGAAGTCAGTTACTGGGTTGAGAAATGATGTGGTTGTTAGAGATATGTCTCTGAAGCAAGATAAATCTATGCTGCTTACTCTGGTCAAAGATCAAGAAGTTCTCAAGAACAGACTGACCAAAGTTGAAGACAATCAGACTGTAATGTCTGACAAGCTTGATTCCATTGCTGCTTCACTTGAATTGCTCACATCAGTATTGATTCCAGATGATGTCAAAAAGGGGGAGAGAGTACTTAAAGACATGCAAGAAGTCTCAAACTCTGAGTAGACAGGATGATTCTACTGATGGTGGTGCAAAAGGAAAAGAGTTCAAATCTAAATCTACTCTACAGCAAGCAAAGCTAAGATCAAACTCTGCTGCTACAAACTCTGAGAGGATAAACACTGTTGCTCAATCTTCTTCAAGATCTAGAAGCTTATTGCTTACTTCTCAACCAATAACTGATGAAGAGATTGCAGCTCAGCTGTATCTAGAAGAACATGGTGCTGATGCAACCATAGAAGATATTCAAGCTGAAGAATTGATGCTAGCTAAAGAGCATGTAAAGAATCTAAAGTCTGGGAAGTTGAAGAAAATTGTGAAGATTACAAGGCCTAAAGAAAAAGGAATTATCATTAAAGAAAATGTAGACTCTCAACAGAGTTTACAACAAGCAAAGAGGGCTGTAGAAACTAAGCTTGATAAAGGCAAAGGATAGCTTGTGGAAGAAAATCAGTTAATGAAGAAAGCTTAAACAACCTCTGACAATGCTCAAGTTGTTCAAACAATGGAAGCTGTGACAACCACTGATACTACTCAAGTTGTACAGACTAAACTCTCTTCTGAACTTCAAAGAACTTTTGCTAAACCAGTCATGGCTCAACAAACTCTGATTCCTGGAAATGTCAATGTTCTTCAAAGCAAAACCATCATGGGTAAAGAATCAAGAGATAGATCTGGTTTAGGATCTCATAGAGAAAAGAGAGTAAACAATAGTCCTATAGATCAAACTTCATTAGCCGAACCAGGTGTTGGTGTGACTCAGGAAAATCTTGATAATTTAGAGTCGGTTCAGTTAATTCATCATAAAGGACTGAAGAAGGATTTTCTGTTATACTTCAAGGCTGATGGCAGAGTATACATAGTTGGTGAAGATGATATTGGATTAAAGATGAAAGAAGAACGGGAGTATGTACTGTATATACTGAAAGTAAAGAATCAAAGAACTCATCAAGCATCTGAGGTATTAAGAAGCAGAATGGTGAAAGGTAGAGCTCTTTGTGGCCTAAAGACTGCTGGTGCTTACATACCGAAGTACAGAGATTACAGTGGAAAGCTTGTTGAGATGCAAAGGAACAGTGCAAGACTCAGAACAGATCTTGGCATAAAGGTGTTGGAATTTAATCTGGAATCAGATAAATCCTTCATAATAAAGCTAGGAAATGATATGAGGAAGAACAATATTTATGCTCTAAGGGCTGCTATCTACCAAACTGGAGAGAATGATCCAGAGTTGAAAGAGCTAAAGAAGATAATGATAGCTGAGCTAGAGAGAGCTGAGAGAAGACTGCTTATGGACTACATCAGGACTGTACCTGATATTGAAGAAATTAAGTAAATGGAGTCTGTAAGTTTTTAAAGTTTTCTGTTCTAAGTTAAATATAAACTCTGTGATTTTATAAACACTGCATTTGTTATATGTTTTGATATCATCAATTATCTGTTAACTTGTACATTTTAGTATGAACAAGTTGGGGGAGATTGTTAGATATAATTGCTGATGTTTGTTTATCAGTGTTTAAAGTACCAGGAAACTATCAGAGTTTAGCTGGAGGACCAGTCATAGTTTGTTAAAGTCTGATGGTCAGAGTTTGCTTAGTAGTCGGTAAAAGTCAATGAAGATTCTAGAAGCGATATTCTTTGAAGATGGAAAGAAGCAAAGAGATATCGAGATGGCTAAGGAAACGGAACAGAAGACAGAAGCAATTCTAGATTGATATTAATTGTATAGCTGATTTATAGGAATATCAATTAGAAGATTGTACGTAGCTGTGTACTATATAAACACAGATAGGTTAACCCTAAAAGGGATGCGAATACGTGAATTATTATTCTTGTAACCTAGCAGCTCTCTGTGATATTTTACATCACTAAGAGAGGAGTTTTTAATTCCATTCAGTTTATTATTCATAAACAGTGTTCTTATTGTTATTCTCATACATCTATTTGATTATATATTGTGTATTCGGCCTAACACCCTTTGTCTTGGCAGATGCGATCTTGATGATTCTCCTTGTTCTAGATGTTGTGGAGTGTGACTAGTTGATCCTTCTCCTGCTCCCCCTGAGTTGTTGACAGTATGATCTGTTGACCCTGTTGATTGACTAGTGGATCCAGTAGTAGTTTGAGTATTTCCACCACTATCACCACTTGGTCCAGAATCATTATCATTATTATTAATAACTGTAACAACTTCAGGTTCTTCTTCAATGTCAGAGAGATCTCCTGATAGATTTTCAAATACCAAGGATTCAGAGTTCTCTCTTGTTTGCAGGCCCGGTCTTTTGGTGTCGTCAAATGTTACATTAAAGATTTCCAACACCTTCTTATCTTTCAATCACATACACCCTGTAAGCCTTAGATTCCAGAGAATAGCCCAGAAAAATGCCTTCATCGGCTTTGGAATCAAACTTGCCTAGATGTTCTCCATCTTTAAGTACAAAGCACTTTGCACCAAACACATGAAAGTACTTCAGTGTTGGTTTCTTGTTGGCCATTAACTCATATGAAGTCTTTTGATAATCTTTGTTAATCAGGGTTCGATTCTGAGTGTAGCAAGCTGTATTCACTGCTTCAGCCCAAAAGTAAGTGGGAAGTTTTGATTCATTCAACATGGTCCTTGCTGCTTCAACCAAGGTCATGTTCTTCCTTTCCTCTACTCCATTCTGTTGAGGAGTTCTTGATGCTGAATACTGTCTTGATATTCCTTTCTCTGAGCAGAAATCATTAAGAACTGCATTCTTGAATTCAGTTCCATTGTCTGATCTGATTGTCCGCACAGGTAGCTTAGCTTCCACTTCTATCTTCTTGATGTGATCAATGATTAGTTGTGTTGCTTCATCCTTTGATTGTAAGAACAACACCCACGTGTACTTGGAGTAGTCATCCACCATCACCAATGCATATCTTTTCCTTGAAAGTGACAAAACATTGACTGGACCAAATAAATCCATATGAATCAGCTGTAATGGTTCAACAATACTTGTCATTCCTTTGCTTCTATGTGATGTTTTCTTCGACTTCCCTTTTTCACATGCTTCACAAAGTCCCTCCTGATTGAATTCCATCAGGGGGCAACCCTCTCACTAACTCTCTCTTTACCAAAGAGTTCATAGTTTTGAAGTTCAAGTGTGAGAGCTTCTTATGCCATAGCCAACTTTGTTCTGAAGAAGCCTTACTGTAGAAACATGTAACTTCTCTTCACTGGAAGAACTTAAGTCAGCTATAAACAAATTTCCTTTTCTCACTCCCAGTAGAGCAAGCTTCTCATCCTTCCTGTTTGTGATCAAACACTTGTCCTTTCTGAAATCTACATGGTAGCCTTTATCACAGAACTGACTGATACTTAGAAGATTGTGCTTCAATCCTTCAACAAGAGAAATGTTTTCAATGATGACATTCCCAATTTTCAATTTACCATATCCCGTAGTGAATCCTTTGTTGTCATATCCAAAGGTTACAATCGGGCCGGTCTTCTTAACCACCTCTGTAAGTAGGGACTCTTCACTTGTCATGTGTCTAGAACAACCACTATCCAGAATCCACACGACCTTTGATCTTTTAACCTTACCCTGCAATCATAGATTGATTAAGCGGACTTTGGTACCCAAACTTGTTTGGGTCTTGAAGGTTTAGATACTTTAACAGGAGTAACATTCAAGTTAGTCTTAATTTGTTTGACATTCATGCTTTCTGTGGATTTAACATTATCAGTGCTATTGCTACCAGATGCATTCATCAACTTAAAATAAGCATGCATGATGTTGTATGTACATAGCAAACACTCTTTCTTTCCACAGGGTTCATGAAGATCAGGCATGTCAGACATGTTATGCATTGCAGAAGTATCAACAGTTTCTACTTTAACCTTTTTACATGCATGTGTAAGGTGTCCAACAGAATTACAAATAGTACACAACTTCCTAGATGCAATGGGAGAAGAAGAAACAATATTCTGATTAACAATATTCTTTTTCCCATTCCTGTTCTTTTTAGCCTTGCTAACTAAGTCACCTACTTCAGTTTTAGGTATTTCAGTTTTTACTGATTTCCTAGGTAACTTAGTCTTTACCTCTTTTTCCTTCAATAAATCCTCCTCAAGAAATTCTTGTCTTATGTATAAGTCATCCTCATGAAAAGGTTCTGAGAAGGGCTTGACAAAGACTGGACTGACCACATTCTTAAGAATGTGTGGAATATTCTTCCTGACATTAGTAGATGTCACAGGAAATTCCAGAATCTTTTTCCCAACCTTTTTGGTGTAGTCAAGTCCTATAGCAGTCTTGTTCCCTATGGTCTGAGTATCAATGATCTCCTTAGCAATTAGGGCAGAATTCTTAAAAGCATTCAGTTTCAAATCTAGATCTGAAATCTGCTTCCTGAGGATAGTCTTTATCTCATCATTACACTTGACCTTGTTCTCTAAGTACACATTCTTTTGCTTAAGATCTTCTAATGTGACAGCTACAAGCTCTAGTTCTTCATTCTTAGATTCTAGATTTTTAATCTTAAGAACTAGTTTAGCATTTTCCATTTCTGATGCTAGCATGCTTGTGTGTACATTAAACAATTCTACACTAAGATCTTGCACAGTTTTCTTGTACTTAGAATTAGACATGTCAATTTTTGTTAAGATAGGTACCTGAGATAATTGCGGTGATTCCTTTGAAGTGTCAGCCATTAGGGCAACATTTATATACTCTTCATCTTCATCCGAATCAGTATCATCCCAGTGTTTTCCCTCTGCTATATAAGCTTTCCCTTTATGCTTTCCAGACAATGCCTCCAGTTGCTGTTTCAGCTTGACATTTTCCTTCTTCAAATCCTCATAAGAGTCTTTCTTTTCATAAACATCTTTCTTGTCTCTTGCTTGACGAGGCTTCCGGCATTCAGTGGCGAAATGCCCTAACTCATTGCAGTTGTAGCATCTTGATTTGCTTCTGTCAATCGAGCCAGTCTTGTAGCCTCCCTTAAAGCCTGTACCAGGTGAATACTTGTTCTTTTGGAATCTGTTGGTTGAGCCCTTGAACTTGTACTTAGGGTTTCTCTTGAAACGAATGTGGCTAAACTTTGCAACTAAGTACGCCATGGTTTTGTCTTCCATTTGCTCAAGCTCTTCTAGGGTGTAGTAATCACTTTCATCAACACCCAGATTCACAGAATCCATTTCAGCTTCTATAATCACCTCCTTTCCAGCTCTAGGGGTTTGAACCTGAATATCAGAAATTGTTGGTTCATCCACTACAAGTGCTGCTGTTCTCACAAGTGCATTGTGCTTGTTGCCACTGTCCCTGGTCCGTAGATTATCACTCTTTGTTCTTGCTCCATCTCATAAGTCTTCAGCTTGCCATAGATCATCTCTAATGACATCTTAGTGAAGTCTATTCTTTCCCTTATGGATGAGGACTTGTGTTCTACATGATGGGGCAGCGTCATCATGAACTTCCTGTTTGTTTCTCTCAGTGGATAGGTCTTCCCTTTCATTGCTAATTCATTAAGCAGCTTAGTATATTTCTCAAAGACCTGAGTTATACTTTCTCCAGGAAGAGACCTAAATGACTCATACTGAGAAGTCAGGATGTCCAATCTGTTTTCCTGCACGTCTTCAGTTCCTTCCATTATTAAGTTTATGGTATCCCACATATGTTTCCCGCTTGTACAACTCATAATCTGATAGCTCATTTCCTTGTTTGCGGAGTCTGTCAATATCAGCATCAAACCTATATCCAATCGAATCAGTTCTTTATCTGAATATGTGTACTCAGATATATCCTTAGGTGTGGTGCTTGGGGGTATTCTGGTACCTTCAGGAGTTGTCGTTTCATCAACTGATTTCATTGGTACATATGGCCCGTTCTCTAAAATTCCAATATACAACGGATTAGATGCCTTGATAAATAACATCATCTTCATCTTCCACAAACCGAAATCATCTTTTGTAAACGGGGGAACTTTAATACCAGCAGTTGTCTTTGGAGCACTCATGGTTTCTGAAAATTTCAAATTGTTTAAAATTCAAGAAATTCCAATCAAATGAAAAAATTTGAAAGTTAAAAAATTTGCTTCAAATTTTCACGCTATGTTTGATTTTGGTCTCATTCACCGGATCTGATTTATACGTCAATCAAATAGCTTTGATACCAATTGTTAGGTCCAAAGTATCGTAGAAGGGGGGGGGGGGGGTTTGAATATGATACTCACAAATTCTTTAATTTCGTTCGCGGATAAATCATTCAGTTCAACTACGAAATCAAAGGTACCAAATCAAAACAAGAGTCGGGGAATATATCGTTTTATAAATATAATCCGCGAGGGGTGCTACAATTCTAATCCGTAGATTAGCTTCAATGAGTTCTAGGTTATACACAATCAATACAATGATAGAATTCTGAGCAATATTAATTTCTATGATTTTCTCTGGCTCAATCTTCTCTCTTCGTAAATGATTATGTGTTCTTCCTATTAACTGAAGAAGACACTTCTTCTCTCCTGTATTAATTGTAGACTTGAATTGAAAACCATCGAACCAAAAGTAATCAATTAATCTTGGCTGTTGGATCTTCATCAACATGTCAAACAAAGAAACTTTTCACCTGCTCCTCAAATGAAAAACCATCGAATTATTAAAAGTAATTTTCCATTCGATAGTTTTTAAATAAAAACTATCGAATGTCAAATTACTTAATAATTGTTTTCTGATAGATTTCACGTATCCCATTCGATGGTTTTCATAAATGAAAAACCATCGAGCCATTTTCTTTAGACTTGATCTTTTATAAAACCTTTTGAGTTCCAGGGTGTTTAGTATTAGACCGAATCAATTTCTTCTGAGACGATAAAACAACTTGATCTTTTTAAGTGCTGTCAACTGGTGCAACTGGTCTGGTTTATAGATGAATAACACTTGATCAATTCTTCTATGTCTTCAATTCAATGCTGCTGATTAGTCCTTTGTCGATCTGGTTGCTTCAAATAAATCACTGGAACCCTGTGGTACTAACCCTAAATCATTCACATACTTATGTAGTCTTGTTTCTTTAATTGTCACTGAGGCTTGAACATTTTCATGAACTTCTTTCCGTGACCTGTTTACGGACTTTAAGAATACATACCATATTTTGATTTTTTGAGTTTACCTTTTCTTCTTTGATTCTGGATTCCTGTGCTTCTGTTAATATTATTGTCTGTCTTGTCCTTTGTTGAGTTGTAGTTATCTCTGTTTCATCTTATGTTACATTATGCTTTACACTCATCAAGAGACACAGTGTTTAGATCATACTGATGCCTAATGATGGATGTTTGAGTATCCTATTCCTCAGGTAAAGCTCTTAGAAACTTGGTATTCAAGTCCTCAATTACATACTCTTTGCCAACTAGAGATAGATTATTCAACAGTGTCAAGAATCTATCATACATGTAAGTAAGGCTCTCATCAGGTCTTGCATCAAATTGTTCATACTCTTGAATCAGTATAGCCCTTCTGTTCTTCTTGACAGATGCAGATCCTTGGCATTGAGTTTCCAAGGTGTCCCAAATTTCCTTTGCAGACTTGCATGCAATCACCCTGTTTGACATGACAGCATCAAGACTATTATGCATGATATTCTTTATCTTTGCATCCCTGAGAACGTGAGCCTTTTCTTCTGGAGTCCACTCAATTTTCACCTTGACCACATAGTGTTCAGGTACAGTATCCGTTTGACCAATAATCCTCGTAGGGATATATGGTCCATCACGACTCCTGTCCAGATAATCAGGATATGTGGCTTCCAGGTACATCAACATCTTTACCCTCCATGTAGGGTATTCAGTTTTCTTCAGGATGGGAATCTTCATGCTTTCATACTTGGTTGTCGACATCTTAGATCGTTTCTGATTTAGATTTAAATCAGTTTGCTTTGATACCAATTGTTGCCCAGTAAATAACAATTATAGAAGGGGGGTTGAATACAATTGTATAAGATTCTCAACTTTAATAAACACAAATATGAATAATAACAGCTTTATTAATTCTGATATAAAACTGTTACAAAACTCTCTCAAGAAATCCTTATGTTCTTGAAAACTGCTAGGTACAATGATACTCGTGTATGCGATTGATTACAAATCAAAACCTAAACTGTGTTTATATAGTACACACAGTTGCTCTATCGATTACAAGATAAGACCAAATCAATTACAAACAATATTGATACATATCCTAACCGACAACTTCATTCCATAAACTAATAACCAACAAAACATATTTCCTTATTTCCTGAACTTGATAGTTATCTTGAGATAGTAATCCTGATCAGCTTCCAGTCCTGATGGCAGTCCTGATACTGACGCTCTTGCAATACTGATGACGTCAACAATCCTGATCAGTAGTTCAGATCCTAAAGATCATTGAATCATGATCTAACACTTGTTTTCCTTGATGGAGAAGGACTTATTGCGGATGATGAGATTACTGAGGGACCAATTTCAAACCCTCAGATTCACATTGTTCGTCCTGGTCCATTCGATGTGCCTGTCTTGGCAGAAGAATTAGCTGCTGAAGCTTGCATATTTAAAAGTTATTTAGAAGGAACAGAGGAGGATGTTGATTTTCTCTCTTGCAAGCAGCAGGCTAGATTGCGAAGAGAAGACGATGATGATGATTCATCATCAGGAGGATGTCAAGCTGTTGACATTTCTTCTGCCATCCTTCGTAACTGAATGTTCAAACGAACACCTTCAGAGGAGTAGCCACACAATAGCTTCTGGCTCTATAGGTTCTCATTCTGATGAACAAACTATTATAACCTTCAGGGGTTAGTAAGGCATCTCTATGCAACAACAACATTAGAAAAGATCTATAAGAGAAATTAGTTAGACAAAGTAGTATGATAGATCTTATGTATAAAGTCAGATGAATGTATAAGAAATGTTTTCAATCAAAGAATGAAAAGAATCAAAATTTCCTTGTACATTATTGTTTTTGACTTTATTTCTGTTTGAGCAAAATGTCAGTACATGATGAATGTATGTATGAATAAAACAAATTACTTAATGAAACTCAATAAGTAATTGACTTAAACAATTGTGAACATACGAGAAATATCATCAGTAACTGTCAACTATCAGTACTTAACAACCATCATGATTTATCACTTACTTGCAAATCCTGACCCCCTGTTTATCAGTACTTACTTACTCAAAGGTAACCATTCCAAGTTCATTTACCAATCGAGTATACTGCTTCTGCCAAAAGCTTGGTGAAAATATCAACCAGTTCTTGATCAGTAGGAACAAAATAAAGTTCAATTGTTCCTTCCATCACATGTTCACGAATGAAGTGATACCTGATAATGATATGCTTGGTCAAAGAATGTTGGACTGGATTTCCTGTCATTGCAATAACACTTTGATTATCACAGTAAATAGGAATTTTAGAAAAGTGCAAACCATAATCCAACAGCTGATTTTTCATCCACAATATATGAGCACAATAGCTTCCAGCATCAATGATTCAGCTTCAGCAGTTGATGTTGAGATTGACTGACTTTTGATTCTTACTAAACCATGAAACCAATCTTCCTCCCAAGAACTAACAACTTTCTGATGTACTTTTCCTGTCTATCTTGCATCCAGCAAAGTCAGCATCTGAATAGCCTATCAGACTAAAGTCTGATGCCTGGGATACCACAAACCCAAGTTTTGTGTCCCTTTAAGATACCTGAAAATCCTTTTTACTCCTATCAGATGGGGTTCTCTAGGTTGAGACTGAAACTTAGCACAAAGACAGGTAGCAAACATGATATCTGGTCTGCTTGCATTAAGATAGAGAAGTGAGCCACTCATTCCTCTGTAGCTTGTCACATCTACTTCAACTCCTTTCTTAGAATCAAGTTTAGTGGTTGTAGACATGAGAGTACTTGCAGTAGCACTGTCTTGCATTTGAATTTCTTAAGTAGATTTCCTGTATACTTAGATTGATTTATTAAAATTCCCTGATCAGTCTTTTTGACTTGTAAACCCAAGAAACAACTCATCTCTCCCATCATGCTCATATGATATCTTTACTGCATGAGATTAGAAAACTTCTGACACATCTTGTCATTAGTAGACCCAAAAATAATATCATCAACATAAATCTGAGCTAAAAGCAAGTATTTTCCCTTTTTAATATAAAACAGATTTTTATCAATGGTACCTCTTGTGAAACCACTTTCAAGAAGAAACTGAGTAAGTGTTTCATACAATGCTCTTGGTGTTTGCTTAAGTCCATAAAGTGCTTTATCCAGTCTGTAAACATAATCTGGATGTTTGGGATCAACAAAACCTGGAGGTTGTTCAACATAAACTTCTTCCTACAATTCTCCATTTAGAAAAGAACTTTTAACATCCATCTGAAAAACTTTGAACTTCATGTGTGCAGCATATGCCAGAAATATTCGGATGGCTTCAAGTCTTGCAACAGGAGCAAAGGTTTCATTATAGTAAATACCTTCTTGTTGAGAGTATCCCTTTGTTAAAAGTCTTGCTTTATTCCTTGTGATAATTCCATCAGAATCAGTCTTATTTCTGAAGACCCATTTTGTTCCCACAATGGACCTATTCTTTGGTCTTGGGACTAGTTTCCAGACTACATTTCTTTCAAACTCATTTAGTTCTTCTTGCATTGTAGTCACCCAATCAACATCCTTTAATGCATCTTCAACTTTCTTTGGTTCTTCCTGAGATAGAAAGTTGTGGAACATACATTCATTTTGAGTTGCATTTCTGGTTTGAACACCAGCTTCAGGATCTCCAATTATCAGATCAGGAGTATGAGACTGTGTCCATTTTCTTGCTGATGGTAACTGAGTACTTGAACTTGATGTTCCCCCTGCATCAGTTGTCTCATCAAAAGAACTTTCTTGAGTTGATTGAGATGCTCCCCCTGAGCTTGAGCCTTCCTGATTATTTGTTGATTGATCATCAGTATTGAAGTTTTACTCTTGATCATTTCCTGATGAAGTGTCAGTATTTGTACTATCGTCAGTATCAGTACTGTCATCAATATTAGTACTTGAACTGCTACTTGAATTTCCTCCAGTTTCAGTATGTGCTGAGTTGTTCTCAGGCTCCCCCTCAATATAACCACTGTCATCTTCATTAGCTGGAGTATCAGGAATATCATTTTCAGGTTCAAGTTCATCTCCAAAGATCAAGATTTCATGAGTGTGTTCATCAATTCCAGTAATCTTCTTGTCATCAAATGATACATTTACTGAAACACTAACAATCCCCGTTCATTGATTATATACCTTAAATGCTTTTGTTGTATCAGGGTAACCAACAAAAATTCCTTCATTTGCTTTTGGCTCAAACTTTCCAAGTTGTTCAGGATGAGTTCTCAGAATAAAAAATTTGCATCCAAAGACATGTAAAGACATGTCAGTTTAGCTTCTTCCAACATGGTCCTACCAGCTTCAATCAGAGTTCTGTTCTTTCTTTCTACTACTCCATTTTGCTGAGGAGTGCTTGGAGCAGAAAATTGCTGCACAATTCCTTTTGATCTACAAAACTCTTCCATTGTTGAATTTTTAAACCCAGCTCCATTATCACTTCTTAGAATCATCACTTTGTTACTGGACCCATTTTCTAATAATGTGATATGATCCATCAGTATCTCTGGAGTTTCACTCCTTTTGTACAGAAAGTACACCCATGTAAATCTGGTATACTCATCAACTATTACCAGAGTATATCTTTTCTTGTTAATAGACATAACATTGACATGACCAAATAGATCTAGATTTAGCAAGTGATAAGCTGTATCTATTGAGAATTCAGATTTGCTCTTGAAGCTGGTCCTCCTTTGCTTGGCCTTCTGACAGGAGTCACAGAGACCATCAGGAGTGTACATTGCTTTTGGTAAGCCTCTCACAAGATCTTTACGCACTAACTCATTGATATTGTTGAAATTCAGATGAGATAGTTTCTTGTGCTAATTTCAACTATCATCTACTGATGCTTTTGTCAGGAGACATGTCAATTTCCCATCAGTAGCAGAATGTAAGTTGGCTTCATAGTATTACCACTCCTGTAACCAGTAAGTACCACTTTTCCATTCTTCTTGATGGTTATTTCACAACGAGTTTCATGAAAGTTGACATGATAACCTCTGTCAGTGATTTGACTGATGCTCAAGAGATTGTGCTTCAGTCCTTCCACCAGAGCTACATTCTGAATGATGACATTTCCAATGACAATATTGCCATATCCCAAAGTATGTCCTATGTTGTCATCTCCATAGGAAACTTTTGGGCCAACTTTCTCCTCAAACTCTGACAGCGGGGATTTATTTCCAGTCATGTGTCCTGAACATCCACTATCCAGAACAAGAACATTTTTCCTGTTACCCTGCAATTAGTGAATCAATCAATTAGGATTTTTAAGAACCCACACTTGTTGGGTCCTGTTTTTCAATTTCTTGTTAAGAAATGCAGCGGAAAATTTCTTCTTTAAATCATTCTCAACAGAATTAGATTTAATTGAGTTTGATTTAACAGAGTTCTTCTTAACATACATATGTCTAATTGAAAGACTTGTCTTATTATCAAAATTTGTACCTTTATTAAACTAAGGTAAAAGAACTTAATTGTCATGGTACAAATTGTGATAACTAGTACAAATGTAAACAAAATGCCATTTACTGCCACAATGAGAACATGGATTTTGTGGCCTATAACTAACATTTCTATTCCTAACATCAGATGAAGGAATTTCAGATCTCTTCTTTTTATTCTTCCTGCAGTCAATAGCAATATGATTAGTATTACCACAATTATGACAAATCTTCCTAGGTGCATTATGAACAAATTTATAATTGTTAAACTTGTCAATTCCATGTTTTCCATTTCTGTTTCTTTTAGGCATTTTCTTTTTGACAGTGCCAGTTACTTCACTCAATTTTTTCTTTATCTGACCAGAAGAAAGTAGACCTATGTTCTTTTCCTTTTTAACACTCTTCTGAATTGACTTAGTGTTACTCTCAACAGAAACTTTTGGAACAACTTCTTTGTTAGGTTGAGGAACAGACTTTCTGTGTGACACTTTTTCTTCCTTAGAAACTGATTCAATTACAAAACCGGATCCCATTTCAAATATAGAATTCGGTTTTATTTCACTGGAGGGAACAAATTTTACGTGTTTTGATAAAGGAATTTCTTCTTCTTCTTTTCCTTTATTCTTTCTTGTATCATACCCTAAGCATTCTTTCTAATTTCTATTATGCATTGGAGAATGAGTTTTCTTACCTGAATGTGTCCACACTTTTATTTGTTCTCTCTCCTTTTCAAGTTCCTTTTCTATTGCTTCTATCTTAAGAATTTGCTGAATTTCTATGCCTTTGAGTTTTTCACATAAATTCTGAGTTTCAATCAGGACAACTAACTTAGCTTCTAGGTAATCATTTATTTTCTTAAGTTCAGTCATTTCCTCAATTATTCTAGCATTCTCCTTAGACTGATTCTTATAACTCATATGCATAGATTTAAGAAATGATTTCAATTCACACATGTTATCAGTATCAAAAGAATAAACAGTTTCTGGTACCTTTTCATTGACTTCTTCTTCTATCCCAGCCATCAGGGCATAATTGGTTTCTTCTTCTTCAGAATCAGAAGAATCCATCCAGTCTTTGCTTGAAGTAATAAAAGCCCTTCCAGAAGACTTTCCAGTTTTGGGTTTCTTGCAGTCAGTTGCATAGTGTCCCATCTTATCACAGTTGTAGCATTTGACCTTTGAAAGATCATTCTTCTTAGACTTGATTTCCTTCTTCCTGAAGTTATCCTTTTTTTCAGAGTAGTAATTCCCTTTTGAAGAACTTCCACTTTTCCTTAACTTTCCATACTTCATCTTTCTGAAGCCTTTTACCATCATAGCCACCATTTGTACCAGTTCTTTATCAGAATCTCCATCTAATTCCTCATCAGTACTTTCATCAGAATCAGAGCTAGCTTCTGATTCTTCAACCATTTGTGCCTTTCCTTTCATCTTGCCATGGCTGGAATGTCTTTCCTTAACCACATCATTATTTGACTCTGCTTTGAAAGCCACTGTCTTTGTCTTGACTTTGACACCCTACTTCTGCTTCATTTCCAGATCATAAGTTTTCAGCATTCCATAAATTTCATCAAGTGACACCTAATTCATTTTATAGGCGTGTCTCAGAAGAGACTGCTGATTAGTCCATTCTATCGGAAGAGACCTCAAGAATTTGACATTTGAGTCTTGGACTTCATACTCTTTTCCCACAATAGATAGTTTATTCAGTAGAGTGAGAAATCTATCATAGATTTCTGTCAGATCTTCATCTGCTCTTGCTTCAATTTACTCGTATTCTTAAATAAGAATACCTCTTCTGTTCTTTTTGATCTCAGATGTTCCTTGGCACTGAACCTCCAATGAATCCCAGATTTCCTTTGTCGTCTTACATGCAATGACCCTGTTAGATAAGACAACATCCAAACTTTTATGCAAAATATTTCTAACCTTTGCATCTTTTATCATTGCGACTTTGTCCTCTGGAGACCATTCTTTCTTTTCTTTTGGAACAACAGTCTCGGGAGTAGTACTTGTGGCGGCTGATGGTTTGGTTGGGATGAATGGACCATCATTGATCATGTCTAGATAATAAGGATCTGAAGCCTCTAGATACATCGTCATTTTGACCTTCCAAGTTGAGAACTCGGATTTCTTCAGCATCAGAATTTTCATTGCTTCATATCTGTTTTAAGACATTTTGATCGTTTCTGATTTGTGAATCAATCAGTTTGCTCTGATACCAATTATTGCCCAGTAAATAACGATTATAGAAGGGGGTTGAATATAATCGTACAGATTAATCAAAATGAAATAGATAATCAATACCAGCTTTTATTAAACTTTATAAAAACTGATAAAAACTCTCTCAAAAAACTATGAGTTCTTAATAGCTGCTAGGTTTACAAAATACTCGTGTAAGTTGTTACAATATGTAAAACCTATCATGTGTTTATATACACGCACAGCTACATATTCTGTTACAGAAGATAATCTCCATTAAATGAGATTGATACTCTTGTCGTTTATCTTTCGTAAACAGCTGCTATCCCTGACTTTGTGTAGACCGACATATTTAGCAAATCAATCCTTTCCTGAAATCGTGGAACAATATAAATCAGTATAGCTACTGATTCTGCTAACTCCTAATGATGATGTCATCCATCATCAACTACCGACACGCCAAGTACTGATGCTCTAAATCCTGATGCACTCATTAAATCAATAATATCCAACATAGATTCAGACCACTCTACTTGTCTCTTGGTTGCTAAATAGTTAGACACCCAAGTTCCAGCCTTATCACTCATGTATAATGATGTTAAATCAACTTTCTGATCAGGACTTTTGCATAACGTAAAGTATTTAACATATTTCTTAACCTAATTTCGAGCACCATTACCATCAAACTAAGGAAACTCTAATTTGGGAGTAAAACCAAAAGTTCTTGAACGATTACCTCTAGTAGTATTCTAGAAAAAAATAACGAAAAAAAATTAACTAGTCATCCATTCTAGAAAACTGAAATCAAATATTTCATTTAAAATTATATGGAACTTAAAACTTAACATACAAAATCAGTAACCGTAAATAATTAATGACATTAAAATTTTCCCAATTTTGATACTAATTTTGCACAAATAACTCCCCTTGATATAATACAAACTTTAAACATACAAAGAAGATTTTGAACTGAACAAACATAATCCAAATAAATAAATATAGGTACTAGGTAGAGCTGGAAAGAAACTATCATGTTTGAAGGACGACAAGAAAATGGACACAAACTTATAGTAACAATAAAACCCTAAATAATTTTTTACACTAAAAAACAAGAAAATGGACATAAGCTTGATAATATAGTAAACAATAAAATTTATATCTCAATAAAAATAACTATTACCTAGCTAGTTCACAGCTTATACTATTCGAAATCACACAAAAATCGATTTAACAAGCTACAAAAATAAAACTAAATAACCCCGCCTCATAATAAGAGGAGAACTCAGTAACCAGCAAACCAAAATACAATTACTAGTGAAAAAAATAGCTAAAAAGACTTCATAACCGCAGCAAATCAGCACATTAACTGGGACAATGGACAAATCAACAAACAACATAAACAATCATAATATGCAGGCTCGTAGAATCAATTAATTGGACTCAAACTCGGTGATGAACTCAGAAACGCAAACACTATACTAAAATGTAACTTGAAATTACTCTACACATTGCCATCCATAACAGAACTCGTTAATAAAATACAAGATCCGTGAAACCCAATTTAAAATCACGAACTCGACAAAGCAACTTGATACAACCCGGAAATCAGAAAGCGAAATTCAATAAACACACTGAGTGAACTTGGAAAACGAAACCCCACACTTTGACACAACAAGGCACTCACCGAAAAGTAATAAAGCAATAACCCAAACCAAGACACAAACATCACAAACAAATTCACTATATCAACTTAATGACTCAGACTCAAAACTCTATGCAATTCGGACTCAGACTCAATACACTCAACAAACATGCACAAACTGAGTTGATCCGCGCACAAACAAAATGACTCGATAAAAACCTAGAATTGGAATCAACAACTCGGACTCATACATACAATTCATAACATAAACGAATAGATCGGAAGAGATGGAGTAGATTGGGATATATGTATATTGGGAGTAGATTTTTATGAAATGGTTTGGATTCTATGAGTTGGGGTTTGGATTATATGAAGTGGGTGTTGTAAAATTTTGGGGTTTGTGAATTGTTGGTGGATGTTTAAGGGTGGATGATTGGAATTGGGAACCACCACGATGGTAACGGCGATCAGCAGTGGTGGTTATTCTCCGAAGGCGAGGGAGGCACAAATGTGCGAGGATTTGAACTCTATAAACTTGTGTTTTCTTTGTGATGCATATTATGTCTTTTGATCTTAATTGTTATCATGCTTGAAAATTTAAAATTTTAACAATATATACTCAGTCATTGTTTAGGTTGTTTCAACTATACTGTGAGACATGATAAGGTTGACACAATTGATACAATTTTTAACAGCATGTAAAATATTTGGGTCATACATATCGACGATATTACGGAGAAGGTATCACAAATAAGGTAGTTATAACTTTTCTTCTTTATTATTTGGAAAGATGTCTAATACACTCACACCAGTCATGCTCAGAGAACAACATCCACAATATTAAAAGTTTAAAGTTAAACAGTTATTACAAACCCAGAATCCTACTAAGTACATTGTTGAACAATACTTCTACAGGAAGCATTTCAACAACCAAAAGTTTATTACACAACTTACACACTAATGTACATAAGTCTACCAACACCCGTTCGTTATCAGCTACCTCAGGGATAGTCGCCAGCACTCGCTCAAAAGGTCGTTTTCCCCTTACCCTCTTGCGGGGTGTAGTGCGCAGTATCGGCATTTGACCTAACTGTTATATACATAAGTAGCAAGAGTGAGCTATAATAGCTCAGCAAGATAATATTGTAAACTAGAAATCAGAATTTTTAAACATGTATAAATATATATAACTAGAAACCAATTATAGACCTTAGGAGGGAATAAAATTCTTATTTAATAACACATCATCCACTTACTATTATAAGAAAAGAAATCTAGAATAATATAAAATCAGTTTCTCTTCTAATACAAAATCATTCCATTATTCCGTCTCATTTTCCCTGTTCAGTATACCAATCTGAAATCATTATAAATTTCCTTTAAAGAAAATTCTGGGGATATCTGCTAGCGCCAGATACGTAGGACGATGATCAGTCGCCTAACCGTATCTGCTTTCTGTTTACTACTAGTAGAAGGAATGACAATCATCCCTGGAGGAAGGCTTCCCTGCTACATCCTCCCTCGGCAACTCTTGGGCCGGAATAAATATTGAGTACTGGACTGTGCCGCACACAGCCTCTTACGCTTTTGGTTGCTATCCCCCTTTTTGTCAAATCATTTTTCCATTTTCAATCACCATTTCCCATTTTTTTTTTCCATACACATATATCATATCCATATCCATTTATCATGTAATATCACCTTTTTAAAACCATATGTCATAACATTTTGCTTATGACTCGTACATTTTCTCTGTATTCAATGAACTCCAATACATTCTTATATACATACATTATTCCATCTATTTTAAAAGTATTAACATAATAATCAAATAATATTTATTAAAATCGTAACTACTTTTAAAAGAATATTTTAATATAATATGATCCATATATCACTCTAGATAACAACTGATACCATTCTTTGAAACATAGAATATATCCGCTCTTTCCATATTCTTATTCATATCTATAATCCATATTCAAGGATTTCAGTATATATGGAATATATCCCAAATCATCTCATCGTATAAGATTCATATATTGTTCACCAAAACCATTTCTTTTGAACATAAACAGTTTATCAAAATAAGGGTAAAAGAAATCTTGCCTCGATCCCTAAGTCCCAGAGGTACGTTCCCGTGTTCGTCTCGAGTTTCTATAAACACGAAAAGAATCATCGTTAGAATACTACGTCTCTTACTCACCTCACTCTTGCATAACAATACCCTTGATACTTTAATATATGCTTAACGTATCGCTAATACCCCAAAAAGGTTCAAGGATCTAACCATTTTTAGACTCAATCAAGTTTCAGTGTTTTTCACCATTTCCCTTATCAACCACACTTAACTGTAAAAATTCTCAGAAAATATAGATTTCTAATTTTACTACAAGGTTAACTGGTAATGACTCTTTGACTACCCTACTATAATATCCCAGAATTTTATAATTTTTTAAAAATGTCTAAGTATGGTAGTTATAGCCTCAAAGTTGGTACAATTACGTTTTCTCGGTTTTCAAACGTCTTTCACTAAAATCCACTTTTCTCCTAAACCGTTCATCAGATTTTGACGTACTTTATATCAACACGATCTATGAACTAAGCTCTATCATTTCATGGTCAGTTGGTACTCTAAACAGAAACCTACCGTACGCGTCTGAGGGTTCAAAAACAGGGCATCCTTTGGTTAAACGAAATTCGGGCATTATAACGGCTGTGAATCGAACGTTTTTAAAAATCAAACCATCAATCCAAGCCACACCGGGCATCCATACAACTCATACACATGATTTATATCTTAAAAGTACAGAAACCTCATGCTCATGCTCCTAATCATCATATCACAAAAATCATTACAAGATCATACTTATAAACATGCTATAATCATCACTAAGTTAAAATCCATCAAAAACATGCTTACACTTAAATAAGATCTAGGGTCCTTAGGGTTTATACCTTCCTTGGAGAGTCTTAGAGCCCTAATAGACCAGGGTTTGTCCTTGGGAGTGCTTAGGCTTGCTTAGATGATCCAAAGAAATCAAGAAAACAACATTAGTTCTTGAAAGTTATTATTCGTCATCAACTTGTAAAATTCGTATAAAATCGAAAGCTAAGAGTTTGATTCTCAAATTTTTACCAAACCTTCTACTCTTCAAGGGATTTCCATCGAGATATAGATCATTAAATATGAAGCTTGGTAGCTATGGTTTTGAATCCGTTTTTCCTGCTAGACAGAAACTGTCAAGAACTGGGCAGGTTCTGTTCTTCAATTTGGGGAGGCGATTTGACTGGGCTATACTCCTTAGGTTGCTATGAAATTTTTAACGAGTGTTATACATGGAGTGGAGAATCTAGGGTTAAAGTTTGGTGATTTTATCATGTGTAGAAATGGAGATATGAATTTTCCTTTGGAAGGTGCTCTAGCAGATCAGTTTTGAGAGAAAATGTGTTGATTGCTTTTGTTTTTCTTTTCTTTCTTCTTTGGTTTAATCACTTAGATATTTGTATACTTTAGTGGTGAGTCATCACCCTTGTGCCCTCTTCTTGTGACACTTGTCACACATGCACTGGTCCTGTTAAAGTAACTTTACTGGTTCTCTTCCTTTTCACATGGATGATCCAAATGTTGCATCCCTCGAATTAATCTTGTTACATGTTACTTCCATGTCTATATTTAATCCTGCAAATGTTGCCTTGTTCCTCCTGAAACGATTCGAAATATTTTCTAAAGGGCGAATAAAACTCTACGCGGTTCTCGTAGTGAATAGTAACTATTCACTATTCATTCCAACAATCGAATCCTTAAATCGACTTTAATAAAATAATAAAATTCCAAATTATTAAATCCTCAATTCCTCAATTTTAATATCTCATTTCTTGAATATAATAATATATAATCCGCTGCCCGGTCAAATACTACACCAAAATAAAATTTGAAATTTCTGAATTCCGATCGTCTTGGCATTCACTTATTTACTCCGTAGATCACTAATATGACTTCGGAATATCCATACTACGTTTCATACATAGGTGGCATGAAAAACTTTGTTAATCCTCAAAATCACTATTCATTTAGACACTGTAGCCTTTCTAAAGTTAGGGTTATTACATTCTTCCCCCCTTAAAAGGATTCCGTCCCGGAATAATGTTGAAAATATGAATGGATACCTTCCTCACATGACAATTTCTAATTTCCACGCTACTCACTTTATCCTTTAGTCTTTCCATAACATCTCTACCTTGATTACACAAAAATACACCAACATACACTTGCTTGTCATTTATCAACATGTCATTTAGCTTATCTATAGCAGCACTTTCATTATCTTCTCCTTGCAAATCTCCTCCTGTTTTCAGTCATTCTATATTATCTCATTCCTCCTTTCTCTTTTAACTAAGGTATCGGCCACCACATTGGCCTTTCCTGAATGGTGGTGTATCTCACTTATGGTTTAGCTATATTCTGATCTCTATCATGACATAAAATATTAATACTTCAATCTTAATATATATCTTGTCTCTATAAAATCCTCCAGAAATTAGTCTATAAGACCATTCCTTGAAACAATTGTAAGAAAATATTATCCATAATATATATTTCCTGTTCGTGTCCTACAAGGTTGTGTGTTTTTTTTTTCACAGAATACTCTTACTCTCTTTTTCCTTGGATCGGTATATCTTACTTCCTGATCAGAGGGATTATTCTTATCTATTTTATTAGCTAAATTTTGCCTTAGTAGGTCCATAAATTGGTTTATAGGGTCACCTCTCTGGTTTCCTTGTTGGCCATTTAATTCATCTACTTCTTCCTCATGATCTTGTTCATCATGAGCGTTTTCATTCGGTCTATCACCTTCTATATTTTGACTTCCTTCATCTCTCTCAATTCCCCTTGCATTCGCGCTATTATCACGTCTAGGCGGCATAGTACTGTACATAACAATATTCTCTATTAATTACCCAAATTTAGGGTACAATATTCATCATCCATATGCAATAATTATAACACTATTCTCCCATTTGTACAACCATATATAAAGATTCAAGTAATTAGTATCAAGTTATAATACCATTTATACGAACATATCTGCTCACTACCTTTAACACGATAGCCTTTACATTTAAGTCAATCACCTTATACACATCAATATTTAAATCAAAATACGCTAAAATTTAGACAAAATACATAAACTTCATTAATTTACATAAATATTTTACAACTTGGGTACAACGTCTTTTACTACTAATGTTATACATCATAGAGTACAAGGTTCGAAACCCCAAAACATAACCGTACCTACTAATCCGCTATAACAAAAGTACTGCTAGCCGTCCTCTAATCAGACTGGGATTAAGACAGTACACAACTAAACTAATCCCCCAAAATGACATCAACCAGATGACTAGTCTGATTAGTGACTAAAATTACTACCCCTACTCACAGCCCTGCTCTAATAACATCCCTGATCTGTACTACCATAGATGTGACCGTATCCACTATCGCGGCTCTCCCATCTCCGCTCCCTATAATAAAACATAAAATTCTATTAGTAATAATCTATAAAATTATAATCACTGCTTAAAATAAATACTACCTGCGATATACCACCCTTGAACTCGATGGGAGTTCACAATTTATATTATTACTGATACAATTATTATTATCACTTTTGTTCCTGAGCATTATGACTCTTAGCTCTGATACCATCTGTGACGCCCCTAGATCCGGGGTCAAGGATCCAGGTCATCACGGTCCAATTTCCACTTATTATCAATAACACTCTGATTTTTTTATACTACTTACACAACTGACCCCTCACTAATACACTCACACCAGTCATATGCTCAGAGAACAACATCCAAAATATTAAAAGTTTAAAGTTAAACAGTTATTACAAACCCAGAATCCTACTAAGTACATTGTTGAACAATACTTCTACAGGAAGCATTTCAACAACCAAAAGTTTATTACACAACTTACACACTAATGTACATAAGTCTACCAACACCCGTTCGTTATCAGCTATCTCAGGGATAGTCGCCAGCACTCGCTCAAAAGGTCGTTTTCCCCTTACCCTCTTGCGGGGTGTAGTGCGCAGTATCAGCATTTGACCTAACTGTTATATACATAAGTAGCAAGAGTGAGCTATAATAGCTCAGCAAGATAATATTGTAAACTAGAAATCAGAATTTTTAAACATGTATAAATATATATAACTAGAAACCAATTATAGACCTTAGGAGGGAATAAAATTCTTATTTAATAACACATCATCCACTTACTATTATAAGAAAAGAAATCTAGAATAATATAAAATCAGTTTCTCTTCTAATACAAAATCATTCCATTATTCCGTCTCATTTTCCCTGTTCAGTATACCAATCTGAAATCATTATAAATTTCCTTTAAAGAAAATTTTGGGGATATCTGCTAGCGCCAGATACGTAGGACGATGATCAGTCGCCTAACCGTATCTGCTTTCTGTTTACTACTAGTAGAAGGAATGACAATCATCCCTGGAGGAAGGCTTCCCTGCTATATCCTCCCTCGGCAACTCTTGGGCCGGAATAAATATTGAGTACTGGACTGTGCCGCACACAGCCTCTTACGCTTTTGGTTGCTATCCCCCTTTTTGTCAAATCATTTTTCCATTTTCAATCACCATTTCCCATTTTTTTTTCCATACACATATATCATATCCATATCCATTTATCATGTAATATCACCTTTTTAAAACCATATGTCATAACATTTTGCTTATGACTCGTACATTTTCTCTGTATTCAATGAACTCCAATACATTCTTATATACATACATTATTCCATCTATTTTAAAAGTATTAACATAATAATCAAATAATATTTATTAAAATCGTCACTACTTTTAAAAGAATATTTTAATATAATATGATCCATATATCACTCTAGATAACAACTGATACCATTCTTTGAAACATAGAATATATCCGCTCTTTCCATATTCTTATTCATATCTATAATCCATATTCAAGGATTTCAGTATATATGGAATTTATCCCAAATCATCTCATCGTATAAGATTCATATATTGTTCACCAAAACCATTTCTTTTGAACATAAACAATTTATCAAAATAAGGGTAAAAGAAATCTTGCCTCGATCCCTAAGTCCCAGAGGTACGTTCCCGTGTTCGTCTCGAGTTTCTATAAACACGAAAAGAATCATCGTTAGAATACTACGTCTCTTACTCACCTCACTCTTGCATAACAATACCCTTGATACTTTAATATATGCTTAACGTATCGCTAATACCCCAAAAAGGTTCAAGGATCTAACCATTTTTAGACTCAATCAAGTTTCAGTGTTTTTCACCATTTCCCTTATCAACCACACTTAACTGTAAAAATTCTCAGAAAATATAGATTTCTAATTTTACTACAAGGTTAACTGGTAATGACTCTTTGACTACCCTACTATAATATCCCAGAATTTTATAATTTTTTAAAAATGTCTAAGTATGGTAGTTATAGCCTCAAAGTTGGTACAATTACGTTTTCTCGGTTTTCAAACGTCTTTCACTAAAATCCACTTTTCTCCTAAACCGTTCATCAGATTTTGACGTACTTTATATCAACACGATCTATGAACTAAGCTCTATCATTTCATGGTCAGTTGGTACTCTAAACAGAAACCTACCGTACGCGTCTGAGGGTTCAAAAACAGGGCATCCTTTGGTTAAACGAAATTCGGGCATTATAACGGCTGTGAATCGAACGTTTTTAAAAATCAAACCATCAATCCAAGCCACACCGGGCATCCATACAACTCATACACATGATTTATATCTTAAAAGTACAGAAACCTCATGCTCATGCTCCTAATCATCATATCACAAAAATCATTACAAGATCATACTTATAAACATGCTATAATCATCACTAAGTTAAAATCCATCAAAAACATGCTTACACTTAAATAAGATCTAGGGTCCTTAGGGTTTATACCTTCCTTGGAGAGTCTTAGAGCCCTAATAGACCAGGGTTTGTCCTTGGGAGTGCTTAGGCTTGCTTAGATGATCCAAAGAAATCAAGAAAACAACATTAGTTCTTGAAAGTTATTATTCGTCATCAACTTGTAAAATTCGTATAAAATCGAAAGCTAAGAGTTTGATTCTCAAATTTTTACCAAACCTTCTACTCTTCAAGGGATTTCCATCGAGATATAGATCATTAAATATGAAGCTTGGTAGCTATGGTTTTGAATCCGTTTTTCCTGCTAGACAGAAACTGTCAAGAACTGGGCAGGTTCTGTTCTTCAATTTGGGGAGGCGATTTGACTGGGCTATACTCCTTAGGTTGCTATGAAATTTTTAACGAGTGTTATACATGGAGTGCAGAATCTAGGGTTAAAGTTTGGTGATTTTATCATGTGTAGAAATGGAGATATGAATTTTCCTTTGGAAGGTGCTCTAGCAGATCAGTTTTGAGAGAAAATGTGTTGATTGCTTTTGTTTTTCTTTTCTTTCTTCTTTGGTTTAATCACTTAGATATTTGTATACTTTAGTGGTGAGTCATCACCCTTGTGCCCTCTTCTTGTGACACTTGTCACACATGCACTGGTCCTGTTAAAGTAACTTTACTGGTTCTCTTCCTTTTCACATGGATGATCCAAATGTTGCATCCCTCGAATTAATCTTGTTACATGTTACTTCCATGTCTATATTTAATCCTGCAAATGTTGCCTTGTTCCTCCTGAAACGATTCGAAATATTTTCTAAAGGGCGAATAAAACTCTACGCGGTTCTCGTAGTGAATAGTAACTATTCACTATTCATTCCAACAATCGAATCCTTAAATCGACTTTAATAAAATAATAAAATTCCAAATTATTAAATCCTCAATTCCTCAATTTTAATATCTCATTTCTTGAATATAATAATATATAATCCGCTGCCCGGTCAAATACTACACCAAAATAAAATTTGAAATTTCTGAATTCCGATCGTCTTGGCATTCACTTATTTACTCCGTAGATCACTAATATGACTTCGGAATATCCATACTACGTTTCATACATAGGTGGCATGAAAAACTTTGTTAATCCTCAAAATCACTATTCATTTAGACACTGTAGCCTTTCTAAAGTTAGGGTTATTACATTCTTCCCCCCTTAAAAGGATTCCGTCCCGGAATAATGTTGAAAATATGAATGGATACCTTCCTCACATGACAATTTCTAATTTCCACGCTACTCACTTTATCCTTTAGTCTTTCCATAACATCTCTACCTTGATTACACAAAAATACACCAACATACACTTGCTTGTCATTTATCAACATGTCATTTAGCTTATCTATAGCAGCACTTTCATTATCTTCTCCTTGCAAATCTCCTCCTGTTTTCAGTCATTCTATATTATCTCATTCCTCCTTTCTCTTTTAACTAAGGTATCGGCCACCACATTGGCCTTTCCTGAATGGTGGTGTATCTCACTTATGGTTTAGCTATATTCTGATCTCTATCATGACATAAAATATTAATACTTCAATCTTAATATATATCTTGTCTCTATAAAATCCTCCAGAAATTAGTCTATAAGACCATTCCTTGAAACAATTGTAAGAAAATATTATCCATAATATATATTTCCTGTTCGTGTCCTACAAGGTTGTGTTTTTTTTTTCACAGAATACTCTTACTCTCTTTTTCCTTGGATCGGTATATCTTACTTCCTGATCAGAGGGATTATTCTTATCTATTTTATTAGCTAAATTTTGCCTTAGTAGGTCCATAAATTGGTTTATAGGGTCACCTCTCTGGTTTCCTTGTTGGCCATTTAATTCATCTACTTCTTCCTCATGATCTTGTTCATCATGAGCGTTTTCATTCGGTCTATCACCTTCTATATTTTGACTTCCTTCATCTCTCTCAATTCCCCTTGCATTCGCGCTATTATCACGTCTAGGCGGCATAGTACTGTACATAACAATATTCTCTATTAATTACCCAAATTTAGGGTACAATATTCATCATCCATATGCAATAATTATAACACTATTCTCCCATTTGTACAACCATATATAAAGATTCAAGTAATTAGTATCAAGTTATAATACCATTTATACGAACATATCCGCTCACTACCTTTAACACGATAGCCTTTACATTTAAGTCAATCACCTTATACACATCAATATTTAAATCAAAATACGCTAAAATTTAGACAAAATACATAAACTTCATTAATTTACATAAATATTTTACAACTTGGGTACAACGTCTTTTACTACTAATGTTATACATCATAGAGTACAAGGTTCGAAACCCCAAAACATAACCGTACCTACTAATCCGCTATAACAAAAGTACTGCTAGCCGTCCTCTAATCAGACTGGGATTAAGACAGTACACAACTAAACTAATCCCCCAAAATGACATCAACCAGATGACTAGTCTGATTAGTGACTAAAATTACTACCCCTACTCACAGCCCTGCTCTAATAACATCCCTGATCTGTACTACCATAGATGTGACCGTATCCACTATCGCGGCTCTCCCATCTCCGCTCCCTATAATAAAACATAAAATTCTATTAGTAATAATCTATAAAATTATAATCACTGCTTAAAATAAATACTACCTGCGATATACCACCCTTGAACTCGATGGGAGTTCACAATTTATATTATTACTGATACAATTATTATTATCACTTTTGTTCCTGAGCATTATGACTCTTAGCTCTGATACCATCTGTGACGCCCCTAGATCCGGGGTCAAGGATCCAGGTCATCACGGTCCAATTTCCACTTATTATCAATAACACTCTGATTTTTTTTTATACTACTTACACAACTGACCCCTCACTAATACACTCACACCAGTCATATGCTCAGAGAACAACATCCACAATATTAAAAGTTTAAAGTTAAACAGTTATTACAAACCCAGAATCCTACTAAGTACATTGTTGAACAATACTTCTACAGGAAGCATTTCAACAACCAAAAGTTTATTACACAACTTACACACTAATGTACATAAGTCTACCAACACCCGTTCGTTATCAGCTACCTCAGGGATAGTCGTCAGCACTCGCTCAAAAGGTCGTTTTCCCCTTACCCTCTTGCGGGGTGTAGTGCGCAGTATCGGCATTTGACCTAACTGTTATATACATAAGTAGCAAGAGTGAGCTATAATAGCTCAGCAAGATAATATTGTAAACTAGAAATCAGAATTTTTAAACATGTATAAATATATATAACTAGAAACCAATTATAGACCTTAGGAGGGAATAAAATTCTTATTTAATAACACATCATCCACTTACTATTATAAGAAAAGAAATCTAGAATAATATAAAATCAGTTTCTCTTCTAATACAAAATCATTCCATTATTACGTCTCATTTTCCCTGTTTAGTATACCAATCTGAAATCATTATAAATTTCCTTTAAAGAAAATTTTGGGGATATCTGCTAGCGCCAGATACGTAGGACGATGATCAGTCGCCTAACCGTATCTGCTTTCTGTTTACTACTAGTAGAAGGAATGACAATCATCCCTGGAGGAAGGCTTCCCTGCTACATCCTCCCTCGGCAACTCTTGGGCCGGAATAAATATTGAGTACTGGACTGTGCCGCACACAGCCTCTTACGCTTTTGGTTGCTATCCCCCTTTTTGTCAAATCATTTTTCCATTTTCAATCACCATTTCCCATTTTTTTTTTCCATACACATATATCATATCCATATCCATTTATCATGTAATATCACCTTTTTAAAACCATATGTCATAACATTTTGCTTATGACTCGTACATTTTCTCTGTATTCAATGAACTCCAATACATTCTTATATACATACATTATTCCATCTATTTTAAAAGTATTAATATAATAATCAAATAATATTTATTAAAATCGTAACTACTTTTAAAAGAATATTTTAATATAATATGATCCATATATCACTCTAGATAACAACTGATACCATTCTTTGAAACATAGAATATATCCGCTCTTTCCATATTCTTATTCATATCTATAATCCATATTCAAGGATTTCAGTATATATGGAATATATCCCAAATCATCTCATCGTATAAGATTCATATATTGTTCACCAAAACCATTTCTTTTGAACATAAACAATTTATCAAAATAAGGGTAAAAGAAATCTTGCCTCGATCCCTAAGTCCCAGAGGTACGTTCCCGTGTTCGTCTCGAGTTTCTATAAACACGAAAAGAATCATCGTTAGAATACTACGTCTCTTACTCACCTCACTCTTGCATAACAATACCCTTGATACTTTAACGAGTGTTATACATGGAGTGGAGAATCTAGGGTTAAAGTTTGGTGATTTTATCATGTGTAGAAATGGAGATATGAATTTTCCTTTGGAAGGTGCTCTAGCAGATCAGTTTTGAGAGAAAATGTGTTGATTGCTTTTGTTTTTCTTTTCTTTCTTCTTTGGTTTAATCACTTAGATATTTGTATACTTTAGTGGTGAGTCATCACCCTTGTGCCCTCTTCTTGTGACACTTGTCACACATGCACTGGTCCTGTTAAAGTAACTTTACTGGTTCTCTTCCTTTTCACATGGATGATCCAAATGTTGCATCCCTCGAATTAATCTTGTTACATGTTACTTCCATGTCTATATTTAATCCTCAATTCCTCAATTTTAATATCTCATTTCTTGAATATAATAATATATAATCCGCTGCCCGGTCAAATACTACACCAAAATAAAATTTGGAATTTCTGAATTCCGATCGTCTTGGCATTCACTTATTTACTCCGTAGATCACTAATATGACTTCGGAATATCCATACTACGTTTCATACATATGTGGCATGAAAAACTTTGTTAATCCTCAAAATCACTATTCATTTAGACACTGTAGCCTTTCTAAAGTTAGGGTTATTACATTCTTCCCCCCTTAAAAGGATTCCGTCCCGGAATAATGTTGAAAATATGAATGGATACCTTCCTCACATGACAATTTCTAATTTCCACGCTACTCACTTTATCCTTTAGTCTTTCCATAACATCTCTACCTTGATTACACAAAAATACACCAACATACACTTGCTTGTCATTTATCAACATGTCATTTAGCTTATCTATAGCAGCACTTTCATTATCTTCTCCTTGCAAATCTCCTCCTGTTTTCAGTCATTCTATATTATCTCATTCCTCCTTTCTCTTTTAACTAAGGTATCGGCCACCACATTGGCCTTTCCTGAATGGTGGTGTATCTCACTTATGGTTTAGCTATATTCTGATCTCTATCATGACATAAAATATTAATACTTCAATCTTAATATATATCTTGTCTCTATAAAATCCTCCAGAAATTAGTCTATAAGACCATTCCTTGAAACAATTGTAAGAAAATATTATCCATAATATATATTTCATGTTCGTGTCCTACAAGGTTGTGTGTTTTTTTTTTCACAGAATACTCTTACTCTCTTTTTCCTTGGATCGGTATATCTTACTTCCTGATCAGAGGGATTATTCTTATCTATTTTATTAGCTAAATTTTGCCTTAGTAGGTCCATAAATTGGTTTATAGGGTCACCTCTCTGGTTTCCTTGTTGGCCATTTAATTCATCTACTTCTTCCTCATGATCTTGTTCATCATGAGCGTTTTCATTCGGTCTATCACCTTCTATATTTTGACTTCCTTCATCTCTCTCAATTCCCCTTGCATTCGCGCTATTATCACGTCTAGGCGGCATAGTACTGTACATAACAATATTCTCTATTAATTACCCAAATTTAGGGTACAATATTCATCATCCATATGCAATAATTATAACACTATTCTCCCATTTGTACAACCATATATAAAGATTCAAGTAATTAGTATCAAGTTATAATACCATTTATACGAACATATCCGCTCACTACCTTTAACACGATAGCCTTTACATTTAAGTCAATCACCTTATACACATCAATATTTAAATCAAAATACGCTAAAATTTAGACAAAATACATAAACTTCATTAATTTACATAAATATTTTACAACTTGGGTACAACGTCTTTTACTACTAATGTTATACATCATAGAGTACAAGGTTCGAAACCCCAAAACATAACCGTACCTACTAATCCGCTATAACAAAAGTACTGCTAGCCGTCCTCTAATCAGACTGGGATTAAGACAGTACACAACTAAACTAATCCCCCAAAATGACATCAACCAGATGACTAGTCTGATTAGTGACTAAAATTACTACCCCTACTCACAGCCCTGCTCTAATAACATCCCTGATCTGTACTACCATAGATGTGACCGTATCCACTATCGCGGCTCTCCCATCTCCGCTCCCTATAATAAAACATAAAATTCTATTAGTAATAATCTATAAAATTATAATCACTGCTTAAAATAAATACTACCTGCGATATACCACCCTTGAACTCGATGGGAGTTCACAATTTATATTATTACTGATACAATTATTATTATCACTTTTGTTCCTGAGCATTATGACTCTTAGCTCTGATACCATCTGTGACGCCCCTAGATCCGGGGTCAAGGATCCAGGTCATCACGGTCCAATTTCCACTTATTATCAATAACACTCTGATTTTTTTTTATACTACTTACACAACTGACCCCTCACTAATACACTCACACCAGTCATATGCTCAGAGAACAACATCCACAATATTAAAAGTTTAAAGTTAAACAGTTATTACAAACCCAGAATCCTACTAAGTACATTGTTGAACAATACTTCTACAGGAAGCATTTCAACAACCAAAAGTTTATTACACAACTTACACACTAATGTACATAAGTCTACCAACACCCGTTCGTTATCAGCTACCTCAGGGATAGTCGTCAGCACTCGCTCAAAAGGTCGTTTTCCCCTTACCTTCTTGCGGGGTGTAGTGCGCAGTATCGGCATTTGACCTAACTGTTATATACATAAGTAGCAAGAGTGAGCTATAATAGCTCAGCAAGATAATATTGTAAACTAGAAATCAGAATTTTTAAACATGTATAAATATATATAACTAGAAACCAATTATAGACCTTAGGAGGGAATAAAATTCTTATTTAATAACACATCATCCACTTACTATTATAAGAAAAGAAATCTAGAATAATATAAAATCAGTTTCTCTTCTAATACAAAATCATTCCATTATTACGTCTCATTTTCCCTGTTTAGTATACCAATCTGAAATCATTATAAATTTCCTTTAAAGAAAATTTTGGGGATATCTGCTAGCGCCAGATACGTAGGACGATGATCAGTCGCCTAACCGTATCTGCTTTCTGTTTACTACTAGTAGAAGGAATGACAATCATCCCTGGAGGAAGGCTTCCCTGCTACATCCTCCCTCGGCAACTCTTGGGCCGGAATAAATATTGAGTACTGGACTGTGCCGCACACAGCCTCTTACGCTTTTGGTTGCTATCCCCCTTTTTGTCAAATCATTTTTCCATTTTCAATCACCATTTCCCATTTTTTTTTCCATACACATATATCATATCCATATCCATTTATCATGTAATATCACCTTTTTAAAACCATATGTCATAACATTTTGCTTATGACTCGTACATTTTCTCTGTATTCAATGAACTCCAATACATTCTTATATACATACATTATTCCATCTATTTTAAAAGTATTAACATAATAATCAAATAATATTTATTAAAATCGTAACTACTTTTAAAAGAAT
The DNA here is from genome assembly GCA_030848705.1 of Heracleum sosnowskyi. Taxonomy (NCBI): domain Eukaryota; kingdom Viridiplantae; phylum Streptophyta; class Magnoliopsida; order Apiales; family Apiaceae; genus Heracleum; species Heracleum sosnowskyi. The sequence goes on along the minus strand of CM061243.1, from coordinate 38,085,777 downwards.
ATTTTAATATAATATGATCCATATATCACTCTAGATAACAACTGATACCATTCTTTGAAACATAGAATATATCCGCTCTTTCCATATTCTTATTCATATCTATAATCCATATTCAAGGATTTCAGTATATATGGAATATATCCCAAATCATCTCATCGTATAAGATTCATATATTGTTCACCAAAACCATTTCTTTTGAACATAAACAATTTATCAAAATAAGGGTAAAAGAAATCTTGCCTCGATCCCTAAGTCCCAGAGGTACGTTCCCGTGTTCGTCTCGAGTTTCTATAAACACGAAAAGAATCATCGTTAGAATACTACGTCTCTTACTCACCTCACTCTTGCATAACAATACCCTTGATACTTTAATATATGCTTAACGTATCGCTAATACCCCAAAAAGGTTCAAGGATCTAACCATTTTTAGACTCAATCAAGTTTCAGTGTTTTTCACCATTTCCCTTATCAACCACACTTAACTGTAAAAATTCTCAGAAAATATAGATTTCTAATTTTACTACAAGGTTAACTGGTAATGACTCTTTGACTACCCTACTATAATATCCCAGAATTTTATAATTTTTTAAAAATGTCTAAGTATGGTAGTTATAGCCTCAAAGTTGGTACAATTACGTTTTCTCGGTTTTCAAACGTCTTTCACTAAAATCCACTTTTCTCCTAAACCGTTCATCAGATTTTGACGTACTTTATATCAACACGATCTATGAACTAAGCTCTATCATTTCATGGTCAGTTGGTACTCTAAACAGAAACCTACCGTACGCGTCTGAGGATTCAAAAACAGGGCATCCTTTGGTTAAACGAAATTCGGGCATTATAACGGCTGTGAATCGAACGTTTTTAAAAATCAAACCATCAATACAAGCCACACCGGGCATCCATACAACTCATACACATGATTTATATCTTAAAAGTACAGAAACCTCATGCTCATGCTCCTAATCATCATATCACAAAAATCATTACAAGATCATACTTATAAACATGCTATAATCATCACTAAGTTAAAATCCATCAAAAACATGCTTACACTTAAATAAGATCTAGGGTCCTTAGGGTTTATACCTTCCTTGGAGAGTCTTAGAGCCCTAATAGACCAGGGTTTGTCCTTGGGAGTGCTTAGGCTTGCTTAGATGATCCAAAGAAATCAAGAAAACAACATTAGTTCTTGAAAGTTATTATTCGTCATCAACTTGTAAAATTCGTATAAAATCGAAAGCTAAGAGTTTGATTCTCAAATTTTTACCAAACCTTCTACTCTTCAAGGGATTTCCATCGAGATATAGATCATTAAATATGAAGCTTGGTAGCTATGGTTTTGAATCCGTTTTTCCTGCTAGACAGAAACTGTCAAGAACTGGGCAGGTTCTGTTATTCAATTTGGGGAGGCGATTTGACTGGGCTATACTCCTTAGGTTGCTATGAAATTTTTAACGAGTGTTATAAATGGAGTGGAGAATCTAGGGTTAAAGTTTGGTGATTTTATCATGTGTAGAAATGGAGATATGAATTTTCCTTTGGAAGGTGCTCTAGCAGATCAGTTTTGAGAGAAAATGTGTTGATTGCTTTTGTTTTTCTTTTCTTTCTTCTTTGGTTTAATCACTTAGATATTTGTATACTTTAGTGGTGAGTCATCACCCTTGTGCCCTCTTCTTGTGACACTTGTCACACATGCACTGGTCCTGTTAAAGTAACTTTACTGGTTCTCTTCCTTTTCACATGGATGATCCAAATGTTGCATCCCTCGAATTAATCTTGTTACATGTTACTTCCATGTCTATATTTAATCCTGCAAATGTTGCCTTGTTCCTCCTGAAACGATTCGAAATATTTTCTAAAGGGCGAATAAAACTCTACGCGGTTCTCGCAGTGAATAGTAACTATTCACTATTCATTCCAACAATCGAATCCTTAAATCGACTTTAATAAAATAATAAAATTCCAAATTATTAAATCCTTAATTCCTCAATTTTAATATCTCATTTCTTGAATATAATAATATATAATCCGCTGCCCGGTCAAATACTACACCAAAATAAAATTTGGAATTTCTGAATTCCGATCGTCTTGGCATTCACTTATTTACTCCGTAGATCACTAATATGACTTCGGAATATCCATACTACGTTTCATACATATGTGGCATGAAAAACTTTGTTAATCCTCAAAATCACTATTCATTTAGACACTGTAGCCTTTCTAAAGTTAGGGTTATTACATTCTTCCCCCCTTAAAAGGATTCCGTCCCGGAATAATGTTGAAAATATGAATGGATACCTTCCTCACATGACAATTTCTAATTTCCACGCTACTCACTTTATCCTTTAGTCTTTCCATAACATCTCTACCTTGATTACACAAAAATACACCAACATACACTTGCTTGTCATTTATCAACATGTCATTTAGCTTATCTATAGCAGCACTTTCATTATCTTCTCCTTGCAAATCTCCTCCTGTTTTCAGTCATTCTATATTATCTCATTCCTCCTTTCTCTTTTAACTAAGGTATCGGCCACCACATTGGCCTTTCCTGAATGGTGGTGTATCTCACTTATGGTTTAGCTATATTCTGATCTCTATCATGACATAAAATATTAATACTTCAATCTTAATATATATCTTGTCTCTATAAAATCCTCCAGAAATTAGTCTATAAGACCATTCCTTGAAACAATTGTAAGAAAATATTATCCATAATATATATTTCCTGTTCGTGTCCTACAAGGTTGTGTGTTTTTTTTTTCACAGAATACTCTTACTCTCTTTTTCCTTGGATCGGTATATCTTACTTCCTGATCAGAGGGATTATTCTTATCTATTTTATTAGCTAAATTTTGCCTTAGTAGGTCCATAAATTGGTTTATAGGGTCACCTCTCTGGTTTCCTTGTTGGCCATTTAATTCATCTACTTCTTCCTCATGATCTTGTTTATCATGAGCGTTTTCATTCGGTCTATCACCTTCTATATTTTGACTTCCTTCATCTCTCTCAATTCCCCTTGCATTCGCGCTATTATCACGTCTAGGCGGCATAGTACTGTACATAACAATATTCTCTATTAATTACCCAAATTTAGGGTACAATATTCATCATCCATATGCAATAATTATAACACTATTCTCCCATTTATAAAGATTCAATATTCATATGCAATAATTACAACCATATATAAAGATTCAATATTCATCATCCATATGCAATAATTACAACCATATATAAAGATTCAAGTAATTAGTATCAAGTTATAATACCATTTATACGAACATATCCGCTCACTACCTTTAACACGATAGCCTTTACATTTAAGTCAATCACCTTATACACATCAATATTTAAATCAAAATACGCTAAAATTTAGACAAAATACATAAACTTCATTAATTTACATAAATATTTTACAACTTGGGTACAACGTCTTTTACTACTAATGTTATACATCATAGAGTACAAGGTTCGAAACCCCAAAACATAACCGTACCTACTAATCCGCTATAACAAAAGTACTGCTAGCCGTCCTCTAATCAGACTGGGATTAAGACAGTACACAACTAAACTAATCCCCCAAAATGACATCAACCAGATGACTAGTCTGATTAGTGACTAAAATTACTACCCCTACTCACAGCCCTGCTCTAATAACATCCCTGATCTGTACTACCATAGATGTGACCGTATCCACTATCGCGGCTCTCCCATCTCCGCTCCCTATAATAAAACATAAAATTCTATTAGTAATAATCTATAAAATTATAATCACTGCTTAAAATAAATACTACCTGCGATATACCACCCTTGAACTCGATGGGAGTTCACAATTTATATTATTACTGATACAATTATTATTATCACTTTTGTTCCTGAGCATTATGACTCTTAGCTCTGATACCATCTGTGACGCCCCTAGATCCGGGGTCAAGGATCCAGGTCATCACGGTCCAATTTCCACTTATTATCAATAACACTCTGATTTTTTTTTATACTACTTACACAACTGACCCCTCACTAATACACTCACACCAGTCATATGCTCAGAGAACAACATCCACAATATTAAAAGTTTAAAGTTAAACAGTTATTACAAACCCAGAATCCTACTAAGTACATTGTTGAACAATACTTCTACAGGAAGCATTTCAACAACCAAAAGTTTATTACACAACTTACACACTAATGTACATAAGTCTACCAACACCCGTTCGTTATCAGCTACCTCAGGGATAGTCGCCAGCACTCGCTCAAAAGGTCGTTTTCCCCTTACCCTCTTGCGGGGTGTAGTGCGCAGTATCGGCATTTGACCTAACTGTTATATACATAAGTAGCAAGAGTGAGCTATAATAGCTCAGCAAGATAATATTGTAAACTAGAAATCAGAATTTTTAAACATGTATAAATATATATAACTAGAAACCAATTATAGACCTTAGGAGGGAATAAAATTCTTATTTAATAACACATCATCCACTTACTATTATAAGAAAAGAAATCTAGAATAATATAAAATCAGTTTCTCTTCTAATACAAAATCATTCCATTATTCCGTCTCATTTTCCCTGTTCAGTATACCAATCTGAAATCATTATAAATTTCCTTTAAAGAAAATTCTGGGGATATCTGCTAGCGCCAGATACGTAGGACGATGATCAGTCGCCTAACCGTATCTGCTTTCTGTTTACTACTAGTAGAAGGAATGACAATCATCCCTGGAGGAAGGCTTCCCTGCTACATCCTCCCTCGGCAACTCTTGGGCCGGAATAAATATTGAGTACTGGACTGTGCCGCACACAGCCTCTTACGCTTTTGGTTGCTATCCCCCTTTTTGTCAAATCATTTTTCCATTTTCAATCACCATTTCCCATTTTTTTTCCATACACATATATCATATCCATATCCATTTATCATGTAATATCACCTTTTTAAAACCATATGTCATAACATTTTGCTTATGACTCGTACATTTTCTCTGTATTCAATGAACTCCAATACATTCTTATATACATACATTATTCCATCTATTTTAAAATTATTAACATAATAATCAAATAATATTTATTAAAATCGTAACTACTTTTAAAAGAATATTTTAATATAATATGATCCATATATCACTCTAGATAACAACTGATACCATTCTTTGAAACATAGAATATATCCGCTCTTTCCATATTCTTATTCATATCTATAATCCATATTCAAGGATTTCAGTATATATGGAATATATCCCAAATCATCTCATCGTATAAGATTCATATATTGTTCACCAAAACCATTTCTTTTGAACATAAACAATTTATCAAAATAAGGGTAAAAGAAATCTTGCCTCGATCCCTAAGTCCCAGAGGTACGTTCCCGTGTTCGTCTCGAGTTTCTATAAACACGAAAAGAATCATCGTTAGAATACTACGTCTCTTACTCACCTCACTCTTGCATAACAATACCCTTGATACTTTAATATATGCTTAACGTATCGCTAATACCCCAAAAAGGTTCAAGGATCTAACCATTTTTAGACTCAATCAAGTTTCAGTGTTTTTCACCATTTCCCTTATCAACCACACTTAACTGTAAAAATTCTCAGAAAATATAGATTTCTAATTTTACTACAAGGTTAACTGGTAATGACTCTTTGACTACCCTACTATAATATCCCAGAATTTTATAATTTTTTAAAAATGTCTAAGTATGGTAGTTATAGCCTCAAAGTTGGTACAATTACGTTTTCTCGGTTTTCAAACGTCTTTCACTAAAATCCACTTTTCTCCTAAACCGTTCATCAGATTTTGACGTACTTTATATCAACACGATCTATGAACTAAGCTCTATCATTTCATGGCCAGTTGGTACTCTAAACAGAAACCTACCGTACGCGTCTGAGGGTTCAAAAACAGGGCATCCTTTGGTTAAACGAAATTCGGGCATTATAACGGCTGTGAATTGAACGTTTTTAAAAATCAAACCATCAATCCAAGCCACACCGGGCATCCATACAACTCATACACATGATTTATATCTTAAAAGTCCAGAAACCTCATGCTCATGCTCCTAATCATCATATCACAAAAATCATTACAAGATCATACTTATAAACATGCTATAATCATCACTAAGTTAAAATCCATCAAAAACATGCTTACACTTAAATAAGATCTAGGGTCCTTAGGGTTTATACCTTCCTTGGAGAGTCTTAGAGCCCTAATAGACCAGGGTTTGTCCTTGGGAGTGCTTAGGCTTGCTTAGATGATCCAAAGAAATCAAGAAAACAACATTAGTTCTTGAAAGTTATTATTCACCATCAACTTGTAAAATTCGTATAAAATCGAAAGCTAAGAGTTTGGTTCTCAAATTTTTACCAAACCTTCTACTCTTCAAGGGCTTTCCATCGAGATATAGATCATTAAATATGAAGCTTGGTAGCTATGGTTTTGAATCCGTTTTTCCTGCTAGACAGAAACTGTCAAGAACTGGGCAGGTTCTGTTCTTCAATTTGGGGAGGCGATTTGACTGGGCTATACTCCTTAGATTGCTATGAAATTTTTATCGAGTGTTATAAATGGAGTGGAGAATCTAGGGTTAAAGTTTGGTGATTTTATCATGTGTAGAAATGGAGATATGAATTTTCCTTTGGAAGGTGCTCTAGCAGATCAGTTTTGAGAGAAAATGTGTTGATTGCTTTTGTTTTTCTTTTCTTTCTTCTTTGGTTTAATCACTTAGATATTTGTATACTTTAGTGGTGAGTCATCACCCTTGTGCCCTCTTCTTGTGACACTTGTCACACATGCACTGGTCCTGTTAAAGTAACTTTACTGGTTCGCTTCCTTTTCACATGGAGGATCCAAATGTTGCATCCATCGAATTAATCTTGTTACATGTTACTTCCATGTCTATATTTAATCCTGCAAATGTTGCCTTGTTCCTCCTGAAACGATTCGAAATATTTTCTAAAGGGCGAATAAAACTCTACGCGGTTCTAGCAGTGAATAGTAACTATTCACTATTCATTCCAACAATCGAATCCTTAAATCGACTTTAATAAAATAATAAAATTCCAAATTATTAAATCCTCAATTCCTCAATTTTAATATCTCATTTCTTGAATATAATAATATATAATCCGCTGCCCGGTCAAATACTACACCAAAATAAAATTTGGAATTTCTGAATTCCGATCGTCTTGGCATTCACTTATTTACTCCGTAGATCACTAATATGACTTCGGAATATCCATACTACGTTTCATACATAGGTGGCATGAAAAACTTTGTTAATCCTCAAAATCACTATTCATTTAGACATTGTAGCCTTTCTAAAGTTAGGGTTATTACAGAGTTCGACAAGCAAATACCTCGAGGATAACTCAACTAACTAAGGAAACATGAAACTAATTAAAGTAAGACATATTAATAATATTAAATGCATTCTGGATTAAATATATACATTTCCAGATTTCAAAATTCAAAGAACATTAAAACTTTTTACAATGAAGTTGCTCCTTTAGTCTGAGCAGATTGTTCTTGTGTTCTTTGCTTCAATTCTTCAGTCCATCTCAATCTCACCTTTTTCAACTACTGGATTGGAGTTAGCAGCTTGATAATCAATCACAGATGGATAGTGCAGTGGTTTTCCAGGTTTAAGGATTGCTCCTTTGATGTGTCTTCCGATATACTCAACCTCTTGACCCACTCCAGCCCATATTAACCATGCAATATTAACATCTTTCTTGTTTAGCTTTGGCATGTTTGGCAGTCTGGGATGCACTTCCAATCCTTTCTTCACTCTCTTCCTATAATAGGGAACATTCTCCATTAGATATCTTCTTAGAGTGTCTGCTGCTTTGTCCTTCTCCGTAGATGTGAATCCAGTGGATCTAAGATACTTCTCAACTGATATCAGATAGTTATTTGGGTAATCTTTCAGTTTGTCCTCCGTCAGATAGCAGATTCTGAACAAGTCATTCGTCATGAATCTCACCATAGGAGGATCTTCAGTAATCTCTGAACTGACCTTCATCAAGATTTCCTTAACATGCTCACGGAGCAGTTCATTTAGCTTTGTGGTTCTCTGGATCTTGATGAGCATCACCTGCAGTTCTGTATATGTTCTCTGTTCGAAAAACTTAGTTGAAATCACAAATGTACCTTTGTCAATAAAATTGATCAGTATGTTCCAGGCACCATTTGCTTTAACCCCAACTTTAAGAAAGATCAAAGAATGTCTCAATGCAGTGAAGTAAGTATCATCTTCTTGATTTGCACTTCTTATATCTTGAATGATAACTTCCACCTCAACATTGTCGTTGACTTCTAAACCGTCTTCAACTCCGCAGAAAGTGTTGTAAGCTACCTCCCATTCTTTTCCTTGTTTCTGTGCCAAATCAATCGTCTTCTTCTTCCTTGATTCACTATACATCTTGAATCTTTTTAGCTTCTCACTTCTCAGAACTGCTTTGTGAGTTTCCTTCTCAGCTTGCCTGGCATCTCTTTCTGCTTTCTCAGCTTTCAATCTTTCCAAGGCAGCTTCTTGTTCAAGTGACAGAGGATTTGCTTCTTCCATATCATCATCCAAGATAGGATGTTCTATTGGCTCTGGATAATACGGTTCATGCTCTTCCTGTGGTTGCTCATGCATGACCTCAAATCCCTCTTCACTTTCTTCTTCCCGTACAAGATCTTCAATCCAGTATTGTCTCACTGGAATAGTGGTTATAATCGTTTCATTAGTTTCCCATTTCCCCCATCCTTCTTTCTCCCCCTTAGTTGAGGAATCCTCCATGAAGTAATCCTCAACATGATAGGTTGATGAAGGACCAGGTTGTTGGTTTCTCAACATATTCCAGATCGATTCTATACCGTCAGTTTGGTTCTCCATTAATAAAGCAATGTCTTTGTTCTTTTCCTGCACAGAAGCAATCTTTAGGTCAATGTCATTTAGTCTTGAGTTGGTAGTCTGCTCGATTCTATCCAATCTCTTGTTGAGGCGAGACTCCACTCTTGACAGCGTATTCATTGCATCCTTGACCCTTGCTTGACCATCCCGGATCACCAGAACGTCTTCAGTTAAAGCTTCTTGTCCTTGTTGTAAGACATGCACCTCATTCACAAAACAATCTCTTAGTTCCTTGACGTCTGCTCTCAATTCGACGAGTTCCTCCATAGCTTCCTTCTTCAGGGAGTCCACTGCCTGTTTAGTACCTGTTATAGTGCCAGATGCATTGCCTAAGACCCTGTAGGTTCTTCTGGAATCAGCTGCAGCCAAGTCAATCTTCTGTTGCATAGTAGTTAAAGAAGCATCAACTGGACCGGAGGAGATCCCTTGGTCAAAGGAAGGTCGTAGTGGGACTTTGAATAGTGGATTCCTTGACGATCATGAACTGTCATCTCCTTGATAGTGGATTGAACATGTAGCTCTCTGTCTGTAGACATTAGCAAATCATCTATGTTTGTTAGGGTTTGGGTGTCACTCCTCACATTTGGCTCTGGGTATTCACTCAACGTTTCTGTTGGTGTATCACTCATTTTTCCTTTCCCACTCAGGCCAGGTGATAGTGTTTTTGTTTCACTCATTCCCGTCTTGCTAGTTGTACCTGCATCAGAAATCACCGTAGCCATCCTTTGGTAAGTGTTGCCCAATCAGCATCAGCAAAATCAGTAAAGGACTCTTTGGATGATTGAAATGAAGTTTCAACAGTTGCCTCATTTTCTATTCTTCTCCTTTTAGAGGAAGACAGAGCTGTTGTTGAAGGGCGTATCTCCTTATGTGGTGCTGCTAAGGCACTATCTCCCTCTACACTCAAGGATGTTTGAATGTTTGGTATAGTAGGGGTAGGAGGTTCGTTTATGGTTTCATTTGGCTCATCCAAAGGCTCTATGACCATGGTTAGAGATTGTGGGTTTTCAACCTCTTGGTCAGGAATGGCCGTTGAGGGCGCTGGATCAACATCCATAGGTCCAGGTTGTGGAGCCACAACAGGTTCAGGAATATTACCTTCGTTTACATGTTCCCCTGGGGGTAGAAGTGGTAGGGGTACTGTTCTTAGATATTCAGTGAGAACAGTAGGCACCCCTGGAAGATGGTTCTTCTTGATAAGAGCCGTTATAGCATTGCTCTTCATTTTCATACAATCCATGGTCTCCTCACCTTCAAAAATGTCCCGTTCTTTAGCTGTCAACACATCATTAAGAATTAGCTGTAGGAACCTTGGATAGAAACAAAGCACATCATCTATGACTGTCCTTTCATCCAGTGGTCCCATGCACAGAATTATTTGATCAATCACAAGCCTTCCAATGTTTATATGCCTATTGTTAGCAATAACAAACCCTAGTTTCTGAAGAAACAGAGGAATACCATGCAGATTTGTAAGCTTGGCAGTAAAAACATGGATTAAGGTGTGAAAGAAGAAATTCTATGGTTTGGTCAGGTAATGCTTTAAAAACTCTCCCACAAAGAAGTTTGGTTGTTGACTTCTAATGAGAGTGAAGAAAGCATGTATTTCTTCAGTATTGGGATCAGGAACAAGGTTTTCTGTAGGAAAATGTAATATTCTGTTTAAATCATGTTCCGTCACCCTTATTGTTCTGCCCCCTGGCACAACAAAACTGAAAGAAGATATATTATTCTCCGATGTGTCAGTGGTTGTTGTGTACAGTGCAGTCAATTGATCAATACAAAGGACCGCAGGAGTACTTAGTGCATAAGCCACCAAAGAACGTGTATTCAAGAATTGTGCCCATGCACGAAACTGTAAGTTCGCAATGGATTGCACATTCTGAAAAGAGACATGATTAGTCTTGGTTACAATAAATTCTCCGGCCATTATATTTTCAACAATTCCAGAAAATTTAAATTTAAACCAAAACTATTTTAATTAATTATTTCTAATTAATTAACTTTTAAAATAACCTTTTTTCCTTAATATAAAATACGAACCAAAAAACAGATTCCTAAATTAAGAACCCTAATTGATAACTTTCGAATTAGCTTCAAACTTAAGAAAAGGATTGTTTAATCAATTCTATCTCAAGAAAGTTATGTGTTATCAAATTACTAAAGTTCAGAGGTCACTATCGATGGTTTTCTCTTAAAACCGATTCAAACACTCAAAAGAACACCAATATACAACAATTTCACAGTTAAAGTGAAATGACTGTGGTAAAAATGTATTCTTGAAAGTGAATATCAGTGAAAAGTTCAAGAAACTATCGAGTTTTTCTTGTTCTTGGCGTGTATCTATCTGTTGTAAGTATTATAAAATCCTTAGATCTGATAATAGTGACAGAAAAACGTCTAAGGGCCTTTTAAATACTTTTTGAAACACAGGGGTATTTTTGTCAATTCATGTTCGATAGATTTTGAAAAGAACTATCGATGGTTTTTATTGAGGGGCAAAAAGGTCATTCACACTTCGATAGTTTTTTTTCGAAAAACTATCGAAGTGTTTAAAAACAGAATTCTAAAGGCCTTTTTGAAAAACCATCGAGAGATTTTAGCTTTTAAAACTAAAAACTATCGAACTATATTTTCTGAAAACTATCGAGGATTTTAAAAATTGAAAAATTAAGTCATGTCGACAGATTTTCACTTCAATTTCAAAAACTATCAAGAATTACCTTCGATAGTTTTTTATTTCTTTTCAAAAAACCATCGAATATTGCTTTCGATGGATTTTATCAAGTACTTAGAAAAACTATCGAATTTCCTAATTCGATATATTTTTGCTTCCAGTTTAATTTTAAACCTGTTCTTGTTTAAAAATCAAACATTTTTTATTTTCTGTCAACCATGAATTTATTTTAGATCAAACTTTTTCACCAAAAATTCAAAGTTAATAGAAAATTCACAATTTTCTTAGAATAAAATCGACTAAATATCATTAAATGATATTACCCAATTAAAATCTAATAAATTATGCTGCATTAATCTACAATGTTTAAAACAAAGTAAATCAATTCGAATTAAATAGATGCTTAAATATTTAGAACAAATATTAGCACCTAAATAATTTTAGAATTATTAACTAGTTAAATGCCAGAAGATATATCATCCATAAATATGACATAAAATTAGTACAGTAATTCTAACTTACAAGAATTGCTCCTGAAAATAAATTCACGAGTCCTAAGGATATAGAAATTCTTAAACTCATGTATTTACTTGGACTATCTTGCAGTTCCTGACTTCTAATCAAAATCAATTAGAAAGATCTAACATCCCAAGTTCACCAACCAGCTTAGAAAAAGTGGATTCATCAAGCGGTTTAGTAAAGATGTCTGCAATTTGTTCCTCTGTGGGTACAAAATGTAACTCCACAGTTCCATTCATGACATGCTCTCGGATAAAATGATACCTGATGTCGATGTGCTTCGTCCTCGAGTGTTGCACTGGGTTGTTGGAGATTGTTATGGCACTTGTGTTGTCGCAGAATATTGGAATCTTAGTGTAAGATCCGTGAACTTTATTAATTATATAATTTGTATTATATGTGTAGAATAATTATTATGAAGTATTTTGAGTTTTAATGATAAAGGTTGTTAAGTGATTATGTGTAAATTGGAATGTCGGAAGCCCCGTTCAAATATCTTGTCATTTGAAATATCTTCAATTTTGAGCCCCGTTTTGAAAATTCAAGGGCCCCATTGAAATTTTGTACATCATTATTATTCCTTCGCCATTCATGTCCGAATCACTATCGGAGGATTTCTTCGTATTATTATATCCCTTATTATCCGATACTATCAATAGTATTTGTTTGGTTCAAAGGAAGAAAAATTATTCCTAGTATCAATAATACATCTGTTATAGCCCCAGTATTCTTAAGCATTAGTTATATAAATGATATGTATTGATTTGGATAACTATCAGTTTTTGTGGATAGCTATCACCTCGTAAAACGTGTATTTTTCTAAATTAGGGTTTTAAAGCGAACCAGTGGATCAATATCGATCCAAAAATGTCGTTTAGGGTATTATTTTCCACTAAGTATAAAAAGGAGAATCGTACATTATCCTTCATACAATCCGTATTAAAAATACAGAAAAATATAAAATTCCTGAACCGTGTTCTTCGTGTTCTTAAAAATCAAAATCAATTTTGAAGGTGTTATTGAAATCCAAATCACAAGTTCAAGTACTCAAATCAAAGATCTTGAGCTCTAGTTTTAGAATCTTCCAACCATATCATCATCTGGTAATTTTTCGATTTTATATGAATTTTTCAATATTCGAATTAAATTAGGGTTCTTGATTAAATTTGGGGATTTTCATTCTGTTGATTCTCCGTTCAATTGATTGCTTCCAACATGTTCCTAGGGTTCTAATTAGTAGGAATTCATGCTTTAATTTCATGTTTATGTTCGATTTTGAGAAATTCGATTTCTAGGGTTTTGCCCAATTTTTCTTTTTAATAGTCCGTTCATATAAATGATATGACATTGTTTTTTATAGAGGGCTTTTGTTGTATGTGTTCTTAGCTTCATTTTAACATAAAGAACGTAGAGTTTCATGTAAGATTTTGGTAGATCGGAAAATTTGTTCGAGGTCGCCGGAATTTGATCGGGATTATGATTCCGGCTGTGTTTTGGTTTGTTTTTGATCGGAATAGATTGATGAGTGTATAATGAATGATTTGATGTAAAAAACCCCAATTTTTATTGCGTTTTTGAGTCTCCAGAATCTGGAAAACCCACCGGATTTTGGAAAATTCCGGTTTGTTCTTCCCGACCCGTTTTTGTTCTTCCTGGCCCGTTTGCCCGAATGGTTGACCCGGTTTCAATCTTCGAAACCCTAATTCATTTTCAGAAAACTGTTTTTGAATTTTATTTTTAAAATAATTCGAAAATAGTTTAAATATTTATAAAAAAATCATATTTTTATTTTAAAAATACATTTTTAAATTCAGAAAATTCTGAAAAATTATATTTAATTATTTAAATTTGCAAACTGATTAAATTTAATTATTTTGATTATTTTGATTAATAATTAATTTGTTTAATTAATTGATTAATTCTTTTAACAGTTAATTCTTAATAATTAATTATTAATTAGATTTAATTAATTTAAATTAAGTTTAATTATTTTCTAGCTTGGTTTATTTATTTAAAAATAGTTTGAGTGTTTGGAAATTGTCAATTAATTTTATATTAATTGATTAAATTGTTTTTAAATCTTTATATAGGGATAAATGATCCGATTTTTGACCTAAAAATATTTCGAGGTTTAATTCCTTTGAAATGAGAGTCAAATGTTTTTCTAAAATTATGTCTTGGACGTTACGAGACTTATGTGAATTATTTATCGCAATTAAATGACAATGTGTGTTACGTGGAATACGTGAATTATCTGGTTAGTGAGTCATAAATACGAATAATTGTGCTGAGAATTGTTTAATTTTTTTGGTCGTGTCTAATATTATCACGAGGGGTAGTTAGAACAGAAATTGGTCAGTATAGTTAGAAAATGAGATTTACGAGACCGTTGACTTAGATGTTGACTTTTATAGTATAGAGATTTTCGACGAACGTGATACGTGAGTTGTTTATTTAATTAATCGTGATTATTCTATCAATTGAAATATGGTTATTTATGCAACAGAGGCTATTGGACGAGACAAGTTAGATTATCGAAGTATGTTAAATGAAAGATGTCGGAGAAGGATGAGGTATTGTTTACGACTGATTGGGTTATTTGCGAGGCGATTTAACACCAAGGGAACGTCAACACCCGTAGAGGACATTTGCAAGTATTTTCTTCCAACAGAGATATCGGTAAGATTAGTAAGTGCGTCGGGGTTAAGTTACAATCGTTTATGGAATGTGATAATATATCATACTCTGAAGTCTAAAGTACCGTCTCATGTTTGACTATCGAGGCAGATGTGTGGATTCAAAACACTAGGATCAAATTAGTGGTATACACAAGAGCGTTAGATCGAAGAAGGACGGAAAGAGAGAATCATGCGATACGACAGAACAAGGAGGGAATCGTATTGTCTCAGCCTTACGAAATAGTTAAGGACCGGAGGCAAGTGTCTATTCCTTTCACATATGATTGAGTGATGTTATCTTGAATTATTATTATACAAGTTGAATACTTTTCACTGAATTTCCAAATGTCGATTCCTTTGCATTGAATTGCAAGTATGATTTAATCTCGTAAATTAACGAGTATTCTTTTATACCTTTTGAGTTTAGATTCATATTTCCATGTTGAGTGGAAAAATATAATTATTGTATTGAAACGATTTAAAAGATAGTTATGGGCCGTATACTAAGGCTTTCTTTCAAAAATTTTGATTTAAAAATATTAGGTTGGAATGTTGCTAACCTTAAATGATTGGGAACTTGTGAACCCGATGAGGGTAAAATGTTATATTAAATTCTGAAGTTGTGGTACTTGTCCTACACGTAATCTATTTTTCCATCTTGCACCTATGCAAGTATTATTATCATTTCTTGTTAATACGATTATCTGATTCAGTCCCTGATTCGAATTCATGTATGTTGTGTATGATTTAGTTTATTTCCTTCAAATATAAGGCTTATCTATTATAAGTTTATTTTCGAAGGACTTAAACTATTTCTGTCAGAAGTTAGTAAACCCTTGTTTTCCCTATTTATAAACTTCACCTTGAATTTTCCTTAAACTCGAACTTGACTTTCTTGTCACTTACCAAATTGGTGAATCTTAACTAATTCTTCCATAATGTGATAATTTGTACTGTTGAGGCCATCTAGAGCCAGTTCTTTGAACGCTACCCTATATTGAGTTGTTACAATTTCTGTTGATGTCATAATGCCTGTTTCACATCAGACTTAATCTTGTCATTGTGTACTTACGTACCATTGAAACCATTTCGAATCTATTTCTCGAACTTCATTTGATATTGAGCAGTTGAAGCTCTTTTGCAACTATTGCACCCTGTCATTGTGTACTTATCTTGCTATGCATGTTATTGTGTATTCTTCACTATTATCCCAGTTGTTGCATCGATCTCGTCGATGTTTATTATATTGTCGCTTTTCATGTGCACCTCCCAATATTGTGTCGATCTCGTCGATACTAGATTATATTGATTTTCCTTGATGGATTCTTCATAGTTGAATTATTTCCTGGAACGTGAGTTTTCCAGCGATTGTTGTATTAAGGTTGTCGATTCTTCCTAAACCTGATTGTCGAAGTAAGGTTGTCAATTGTACTGACACCTGCCGTATATAATATAGGATTGGAATGTTTTTAATGGACCAGTAATGGTCGGACCATATTTATGGTCGGAATAACTTAAGGCCCAGATTGGCCAAGGATCCAGTAGAGGACTTTGCTATAAGCAAGTCCGAGGTTGATGCGTGACTGATCAGCAGCTCAACCTTTGATTTGAAAAATGAGAAAAAAATCCAATTCTAATATCACTTCTTATATCTGAGATGGATTACATCCATATGTTCTGTACTTGTGAGTTATGGCCTGGTACTCAGGTTTATTCATTTGCTTGAAGATTGTTGGTTCATTGATTAATAAGAAGGGGTTTCAATCTTGCTGAAACCACTTACTCCTAGTATATCGAATTTCATATAGTCAAAATCCACTTCCTTGATTCCATTGGCAGTCGTGAGATATCTATCTTGATGAGTTTTATTCATACCGCATATTCAGTCGGTACCATATTGAAGTCTTGAAGTACGTTCTTTATTCCATGGTCGAGCGCGTTAGCTCATTCTTACTCCTTGATTATTCTACCCTTCCAGAGTTGTTGGTTTTAGAAAATGTTGTGAATAGATCTGTTATCTTCAAAACTAGTATTTTTGTTCAAACTATGGTCTTGAAGACGTATGTGTTATATTTATTTCATGTTTTCTACATACTATTGTAGTTATTGTTGTTCGGGTAACCATGACGACCAATATAAATTTCTTCGTGTTTTAAACTATTCAGTTGCTAAAAGCTGAATGAGAAATTGTGGTAAATTACCAAACTTGATTTGAGAATTTTAGAGATTACAAATGTTTTAACCAGAGGCTTGTTTATTTGAAAATCCAAAGTTTATTTTGGAAACTTTTCATATTATACTTGATAATGCACTTGCTGAGCAATTCTTTCGCTCATACTTGCTTTCTTTATATATTTAGCCTTTCAGCAAGAAGGTATATTGGCGAGAGTTGTCCGCGTAGCTGATCAGAGATGTGAAAGGATATTATCGTTAAGACGTTTTGATCCGGAGTATTTGGAGCTAGTGATAGGTTTGTATAAAGTTGATTTCTATTAAATATTATATTGTATAAGATTGTTGCCTGGTATACTTCTTATCAAAGTTATACTAGTGTTTTAGATTGTATGTAAAGAGAATGGATGTAAAGAAGAAAAATTTATGTAATGGAATTTTGGATTCTTGTTTCTAGCACTATAACCTTTAAAGATTCTTGGTAGAGTTGGGGTGGCAGATGTTATTATTGAGTTAATTTAATATTAAGCAGGTTGTTGGAAATGAGAATGCAGTGCGACGACCAAATCCTTTGACCCCGGATTTGGGGCGTTACACTTAGTCAACAAAAGTCCATAGTCACGGAGTTGGTTCCTCATCCACAAGATTTGAGCACAACAACTACCAGCAGCTATGTATTCAGCTTCATCTGTTAATGTGGACACTGAGTGCTGCTTCTTGCTATACCAAAAAACTAATCTTCTTCCAAGAAACTGACAGCTTCCTGAAGTACTCTTCCGATCAATCTTACAACCTGCAAAATCTGAGTCTGTATATCCAATAAGATCAAATCCTGTATCTTTAGGGTACCAAATTCCAAGATTTGGGGTTCCCTTAAGATATCTAAATATTTGCTTAACAGCTATTAGATGAGATTCTTTGGGATCAGATTGAAACCTAGCACACAAACATGTTGCAAACATTATATCTGGTCTACTTGCAATGAGATATAGTAAGGAGCCTATCATACCTCTGTAGCTTGTGATGTCAACCTTCTTACCAGTTTCATCCTTATCAAGCTTAGTGGCAGTTGGCAGTGGAGTCTTTGCTGTAGATGAGTCTTCCATTTGATACTTCTTCAGAAGATCTTTGATGTACTTGGACTGACAAATGAATATTCCATCTAGCCTTTGATACACTTGTAGTCCAAGAAAGAATGACAATTCACCCATCATGCTCATTTCATATCGACTCTGCATTAACTTATCAAATCTCTTGCATAGATCATCATTAGTAGAACCAAATATTAAGTCATCAACATATACTTGCACCAATATCAAATTATTTTTGTGCTGTTTGTAAAAGAGAGTTTTATCTACGACACCTCTTGTAAAGTTATTTTCAAGTAAAAATTCAGAGAGAGTGTCATACCATGTCCTTGGAGCTTGTTTGAGTCCATAGAGAGCTTTGAATAGAAAGTACACAAAGTTTGCCCGTTTTGAATCCTCAAACCCTGGAGGTTGTTCAACATACACTTCTTCTTCCAGCTCCCCATTCAGAAAAGCACTCTTCACATCCATTTGATATACTTTGTAATTGGAATGTGCTGCGAATGCCGGAAACATTCTGATGGCCTCAAGTCTTGCTACTGGTGCATAGGTTTCATCATAATCTATACCCTCTTCTTGAGAGTAACCTTTAGCAACCAGTCTGGCTTTGTTTCTCATTACAAAGCCATCTTCATCTAACTTATTTCTGAATACCCATCTTGTTCCTATAACAGATTTTCCTTTAGGCTGGGGTACCAGCTTTCAAACTTTCTGCCTTTCAAACTGATTGAGTTCATCTTGCATTGCAATCACCCAATCTGGATCACTTAGGGCATCTTCAACTTTCTTAGGTTCTGTTTCTGAAAGAAACCCAGAATAGTGACATTTATTTTGTGATGTCCTTCTAGTTCTCCCTCCCGTGTCCGGATCATCAATGATCAAGTGAAATGGATGATCTCTATTCTATACCCTTTGTCTTGGCAGATGTGATCTTGATGATTCTCCTTGTTCAAAATGTTGTCGAGTGTGACTAGTTGATCCTTCTCCTGCTCCCCCTGAGTTGTTGCATGTATGATCTGTTGACCCTGTTGATTGACTAATGGATCCAGTAGTAGTCTGATGATTTCCACCACTATCACCACTTGGTCCAGAATCATTATCATTATCATTATTATTAATAACAGGAAAAACTTCAGGTTCTTCTTCATTGTCAGAGATATCTCCTAATAGATTTTCAAATACCATGGATTCAGAGTTCTCTCTAGTTTGCAGGCCTTGTCTTTTGGTGTCATCAAATGTTACATTAAGGCTTTCCAACACCTTCTTATCTTCAATCACATATACCCTGTAAGCCTTAGATTCCAGAGAATAGCCCAGAAAAATGCCTTCATCTGCTTTGGCATCAAACTTGCCTAGATGTTCTCCATCTTTAAGTACAAAGCACTTTGCACCAAACATATGAAAGTACTTCAGTGTTGGTTTCTTTTTGGCCATTAACTCATACGGAGTCTTTTCATGATCTTTGTTAATCAGGGTTCGATTCTGAGTGTAGCAAGTTGTATTCACTGCTTCAACCCAAAAGTAAGTGGGAAGTTTTGATTCATTTAACATTGTCCTTACTACTTCTACCAAGGTTCTGTTCTTCCTTTCCACTACTCCATTCTGTTGAGGAGTTCTTGGTGCTGAATACTGTCTTGATATTCCTTTCTCTGAGCAGAAATCATTAAGAACTGCATTCTTGAATTCAGTTCCAATTGTCCGCACAGATAGCTTAGCTTCCACTTCTATCTTCTTGATGTGATCAATGATTAGTTGTGTTGCTTCATCCTTTGAATGTAAGAATAACACCCACGTGTACTTGGAGTAGTCATCCACCATCACTAATGCATATCTTTTTCTTGAAAGTGACATAACATTGATTGGACCAAATAAATCCATATGAATCAGCTGAAGAGGTTCAGCAATGCTTGTCATTTCTATGCTTATGTGTGATGCCTTCTTAGACTTCCCTTTTTCACATGCTTCGCATAGTCCCTCCTGATAAAATTCCATCAGGGGCAACCCTCTCACCAACTCTCTCTTTACCAAAGAGTTCATAGTTTTGAAGTTCAAGTGTGAGAGCTTCTTATGCCATAGCCAACTTTGTTCAGAAGATGCCTTACTGTAGAAACATGTAACTTCTCCTTCACTGGTAGAACTTAAGTCAGCTATAAACAGATTTCCTTTTCTCACTCCCAGTAGAGCAAGCTTCTCATCCTTCCTGTTTGTGATCAAGCACTTGTCCTTTCTGAAATCTACATTGTATCCTTTATCACAGAATTGACGGATACTTAGAAGATTGTTCTTCAATCCTTCATCAAGAGAGATGTTTTCAATGATGACATTCCCAATTCTCAAATTACCATATCCCGTAGTGAATCCTTTGTTGTCATCTCCAAAGGTTACAATCGGGCCGGTCTTCTTAACCACCTCTATAAGCAGGGACTCTTCTCCTGTCATGTGTCTAGAGCAGCCACTATCCAGAATCCACACGACCTTTGAGCTTTTAACTTTACCCTGCAATCACAAATTGATTAAGCGGACTTTGGTACCCAAACTTGTTTGGGTTCTGAAGGTTTAGATCCTTTAACAGGAGTAACATTAAAGTCACTCTTAACTTGTTTGACTTTCATGTTGTCTGTGGATTTATCATTTTTACTATCAGTGCCACTAGATGCAATCATCAACTTAAATTAAGCATGCATGATATTGTATGCACAAAGTAAACACTCTTTCTTTCCACATGGTTCATGAAGATCAGGCATGTTAGACATGTTATGCATACTAGAAGTAACATCAATTTCTACTTTAACCTTTTTACATGCATGTGTAAGGTGTCCAGTAGAATTACAATTACTGCACAATTTCCTAGATGCAATGGGAGAATATGAAACAATATTCTGATTAACACTATCTTTCCCATTCCTGTTCTTTTTAGCCTTGCTAACCTTATTGCCTATATCAGTTTTACTGACTTCCTAGGCAACTTAGTCTTTATCTCTACTTCCTTCAATAAATCCTCCTCAAGCAATTCTTGTCTAATGACTAGATCATCCTCATTAAAAGGTGTTGAAACATGCTTAACAAAAATTGGACAATCTACATTCTTAAGAATATGTGGAGTATCCTTCTTGACAGTTGAAGATGTCACATGGAATTCCACTATCTTCTTTCCAGTTCTCCTGCTATAGTCAAATCCTATAGAAGTTTTATTCCCTAAGGTATGAGTATCAATTATTTCCTTAGCAATCAGGGTGAAGTTCTTATATGCATTCTGTAACACCCCAGTCCCAAATAGAGGAGATTTGGGACTTCTGTTCAGTTTATAAGGCAAAGTACTACTACTAATTAGCACCAACAAATCATGATCTTTTGGGGCATGTGGTGGGCTAGTTTTTACCCAAGTTTGCTACGTTTGGGCCAGTAGGCTTCAGCTTATTCGGACTCGGAATCGGGACTTGACCCAATTTTCGAAAAAGGCTTGGGATTTAACCCGGGTTGTCACATATGGTATCAGAGCCGACTCTCGAAAGCTTGATGCGTCAAGTTACCGGAGGTGGGGACACGAAGGCTAGTGGTATTATCCCACAATGGACAGAGGTCCGGAGGTGGGGACACGAAACCAGCCGGTATATTATCCCAGAATGGCTAGGGAGGAACGATCCGGACCTATGGGCTATCCATTCAGGCTTGACGAGGATGTCAAGAGTTTAAGTGGTGGAGTTTGTAACACCCCAGTCCCACATCGAGGAGATTTGGGACTTCTGTTCAGTTTATAAGGCAAAGTACTACTACAAATTAGCACCAACAAATCATGATCTTTTGGGGGCCTGTGGTGGGCTAGTTGTTACCCAAGTTGGCTGCGTTTGGGCTAGTAGGCTTCAGCCGATTTTCGAAAAAGGCTCGGGATTTGACCCGGGTTGTCACACATTCAGTTTCAAATCTAGGTTTGAAATCTGCTTCCTGAGGATTGTCTCTATCTCATCATTAAACTTGACCTTGTTCTCTAAGTACTCATTCCTCTGTCTAAGATCTTCTAATGTGATAACTACAAGCATTAGTTCTTCATTCTTAGTTTTTAGATTTTTAATCTTAAGAACTAATTTAGCATTTTCAATTTCTGATGCTAGCATGCTTGTGTGTACATTAAACAATTCTACACTAAGATCTTGCACAGTTTTCTTGTACTCGGAATTAGACATGTCAATTGTAGTTAAGATAGGTACCTGAGATGATTATGGTGATTCCTCTGAAGAGTCAACCATTAGGGCAAGATTTACATACTCTTCCTCTTCATCTGAATCAGTATCATCCCAACTTTTACCCTCTGTAATATAAGCTTTTCCTTTCTGTTTTCCAGATAAGGCTTCCAGTTGCTGTTTCAACTTGGCATTCTCTTTCTTCAAATCCTCATAAGAATCTTTCTTGTCATAGACATCTTTCTTGTAACTTGCTTGACGAGGCTTCCGACATTCAGTGGCGAAATGCCCTAACTCATTGCAGTTGTAGCATCTTGATTTGCTTCTATCAATCATGCCAGTCTTGTAGACACCCTTAAAGCCAGTGCCTGGTGAATACTTGCTCTTCTGAAATCTGTTTGTTGAGCCCTTGAACTTGTACTTAGGGTTTCTATTGAAACGAATGTGGCTAAACTTTGCAGCTAAGTACGCCATGGTTTTGTCTTCCATTTGCTCAAGCTCTTCTAGAGTGTAGTAATCACTTTCATCAACACCCAGATTTACAGAATCCATTTCAGCTTCTATAATCACCTCATTTCCAGCTCTAGGGGTTTGAACCTGAATATTAGAAGTTGTTGGTTCATCCACTACAAGTGCAGTTGATCTTGCGAGTGCAGAATTCTTGTTGTCCACTGTCCCTGGTCCGTAGATTATCACTCTTTGTTCTTGCTCCATCTCATAAGTCTTAAGCTTGCCATAAATCATCTCCAATGGCATCTTAGTAAAGTCAATTCTTTCCCTTATGGATGAGGACTTGTGTTCTACATGATGGGGCAGTGTCATCATTGTGACGCCCTCCAAACCCGGGGTACAGATTTGAGGAGTCATCCGACCAACGGAACACTATTTAACACATGCATAATATATATAAAGACACAATTACCCCTTGACCAAGACCGCATCCAGATTATGGCAATGAACACAAGCTACTACAATCTTTTATTATTACAAACCAGTTTTATCAGAGTTATTACATCACAACTAAAGTTCAAATCTAGACATTAAATCTAGAAAAGCAAAACAACAACTACCCTGCCAATAACAGTGACTCGAGGGGCTCTCCTGACTGCTGGTGAACTATCGGTCACGCTATGCCAACTCATACTCTCGCTTCACTGGAATAGGGTTAGAAAACAACAAGCAAGAGTGAGCCAAAATTGCTCAGCAAACATCAACGAATCATTTCTATCACGGTTGTAAGGATATGAATTTAAGATATCAGAATCAACAATATTTAGCTAACACATGCTTTGTATCAATAATGATTGAAGTAAAGAATTAGAATTTGGCTTATACATTTTATTCAAATCAAAGGTTGTGCTGCTGGCCAGCCACGCATCAACCCCGGACTAGCTCATGTCATAGTCCTCTACTGGATCCCAGGCCAATCTGGGCCTTAAGTTATTCCGACCAATTACTGGTCCATTTTAAAAAAAAACACATGCCAATTCTATAATAGGGTATAAACAATAACATGCTCAATAAGATAAACTGAATGTATAGTAATTGCAAAAGAGTTTCAACTGTTCGGTATCAAGTGAAGGTCGAGAAATAATCATGGAGTAATTTCAATGGTACAGTGTACTCATTCAATAAGGGAATCAATATTGGTAATCGTTAATCAATAACCGTAAATGAGTAGTCAAGATGGAAGTCAAATAATCAAAGGTTGTCAATGATAATCAAAGGATGATAAATAGCAACAATAGGTGGTAAACAATAATCAAGTAAATTGGAAATAAGGGTTTCCGATGCAGATCAAATCAAAGAATCAAGAATTTCTAAGGAAATGGAATCAGTTGTCCAAATGCGGTTAAAAGATGGATAATTTGAATTGTTCTGGGGATAACGGTATTCAAGTAATCAAGACAATAATAATTTTATCACAAGTAAAGGCACAGATACTTGCCTGGTCTAAGCTGCTGTCGGATCGACTCTGCTCACTCTACTTTCCCCTTTCCCTTGCTCCGGGAACTCGATTCTATAATTTAAACAACTCATCACAATAAGTCTAACTATTCTCGTTCTACTCTCGACACTTATTCAATCAATAATCACATTTAAACAAGTAACCGGTTACGTATCGGACGTCCGGTATAATTTACGATATTTAAAACTCAGATATTTGCCCTAGCACGGGCATATACAGACTATAAAACACGACACACAATTAATATGAACCATATAGCACTTATAAACATTTTTAAAACATCATACGGAACTCATTTGAATTTTTAATAAGTCGTTACAAATTTTAAATCAAAAATCGGATTTTTAAATCCAATATAAACATTTAAATGAAAATAAATCAATTAATAAAATTAATTGACACTCTTTAAATACTCAAACTATTTTTTAAATAATTAAATAGGCTTGAAAATAATTAAACTGAATTTTTAATTAATTAAATCTAATTAATAATTAATTTTTAAGAATTAATTGATTAAAAGAATTAACCAATTAATTAATAAATTAATTATTAATTAAAAATAATTAAAATAATTAAGTTTAATCAATTTTCGGATTTAAAATAATAAATATAATTTATCAGAATTTTTCTGATATTAAAATATATTTTTAAAATAAAAATATGAATTTTTTTTAGTTTTTAAACTATTTTCGAATTAAATTTAAAAATAAAATTCAAAAACAGTTTTCTGAAAATGAATTAGGGTTTTGAAGATTGAAACCGGGTCGAAAAATCGGGTAAACGGGTCGGGAAGAACGAATCCGGGTCACCAAGAACAACCCGCCGGAATCTGGGTTTTCCAGAATCCGGCCGGCGTCCGGTGGCCGGACTTCGCCGTTTCCGATCAAAACAAAACCAAACTATAGGGCTTTTGTTCGCTTTTGCAAGACAAACACAACCCACATACACACACATCTGTCCCATGCCGGAATCGTGCCCAGAATTCATTCAAAGAACTCGCCGGCGACGACCTCGGCCGGAAACCCGATCTACTTAAATCCTACATGAAACTCAAAGATTAATATACCAAAATGAAGCTTATAACTCATACAATAAAAGCCCTCTACCAAAAACAATGTCAGATCAATATCAAGAACGTACGAATTGAAAGAAGAAATCGGGTCAAAACCCGAAAATCAAACCCGACTAAATCGAACATAAACATGAAATTAAAGCATGGATTCTTGCTAATTAGAACCCTAGGAACATGTTAGAAGCAACCAATTGAACGGAGAATCAACAGAATGAAAATCCCCAAATCGAATCAAGAACCCTAATTTTAATTCGAAACTTGTAAAATCAATATAAAATCGAATACTTACCAGATGATGATGAGGTTGGAAGATTCTGAAACTAGATTTTTGGGGCTTTGATTTGAGTATAAGAACTTCAAATTTGGACTTCAATAACCCTTAGAACGAATTGATTGAAGATCAAGAACACAAAATAATTATTTGGGAATTTCGGATTTTTTGAGTAATTTCTGAAGAATTGCTAGGGTTATGAAGTCTGATTGGTCATTTTATATTTTTGGAAAAATAATACCCCAAATAACATTTTTGGATCGATATTGATTCGTTAGATCGTTTAAAAACCCTAATTAGGTCAAAAACACGTTTTACGAAAAGTAAGGGGTTAAAAAGGTTGATGATTATCCAAATTGATATATATCATTATATAACTAATGCTCAAGAATACTAGGGCTATAACAACTTCAATATTGATATAGAACGATAAATCCGTCCCCTTAAGCAATTAGGGTTCGGAACGATTTTTCCTTTTTCGGATCAAAAATTGAAATTAATTTGCAGAATCAAATAGGTAGGGTTAAATAGAATCCCATAACCCTTTCGATAACGATTCGAATACGAAAGACGAAGAATTAAAAATGAATGTACGAAATTTCAACGGGCTCTTGAATTATCAAAACGGCTCAAATTTGAAGAAAATTCCAAATGACGAAATTTTTGAAAGGGGCTTCCGACTCACCATTTAGCACATAATCACACACTAAATATCATATAATAATATTCCAATATTCCAAAATAAATATTTTAGATTAAATATATCATTTAATCAAATAATAAAATTCACGGATATTACATCCTTCCCCCCTTAATAGGATTCTGTCCTCAGAATCAGATCAGGGAAACAACTGGGGATACTTCTCTAACATCTCACTCTCTAACTCCCAGGTAGACTCTTCTACTTTAGGATTCCTCCACAAAACTCTCACTAACGCTACTGTCTTATTCCTTAGTACTTTCTCCTTACGATCCACTATCTGAATTGGTCGTTCTACATACGATAAATCTGCCTGGACCTCTATTGGTTCATACTCTATTACATGATTCGAATCTGGTCGATACCTCTTAAGCATAGATACATGAAATACATTATGAACGTGCTGCATATGCGGTGGCAATGCCAACTCGTAAGCTACTTCGCCCACTTTCTTCAAAATCTCAAACGGCCCAACATATCTCGGACTCAACTTCCCTTTCTTTCCAAATCTAACTAATCCTTTCCATGGTGAAACCTTTAGTAACACTTGCTCTCCTTCTTCGAATCCCACATCCTTTCTGGCTAGATCCGCATACTTCTTCTGTCGGTCTTGAGCTGTTATCAATCTTCTCTGAATCAATTGAACCACTTCTTTTGTTCGTTGTACTAGTTCTGGTCCTATCATTTTCCGTTCACCAACTTCTTCCCAATATACTGGAGATCGACACTTTCGTCCATACAAAGCTTCGTACGGTGGCATTCCGATGCTCGCGTGAAAACTATTATTATATGAAAATTCCACCAAGGGTAGATGATCGTCCCAACTGCCTTCAAAATCAAGTGCACACGTCCTAAGCATATCTTCAATAGTCTGAATTGTCCTTTCGCTTTGACCGTCCGTCTGCGGATGATAAGCCGTACTCATTCTCAACTCGGTGCCCAAACACTCTTGAAAACTCCTCCAAAATCTTGAATTGAATCGAGGGTCTCTATCAGACACTATCGATACTGGAACTCCATGTCGTACTACGATTTCTTTTATGTACATATGAACTAACTTATCCAGCGAGAATCTCTCGTTAATCGGAAGAAAATGCGCAGATTTCGTCAATCGATCCACGACAACCCAGATGGCATCATGGTTAGCTTTTGTTCTAGGCAATCCTACTACAAAGTCCATCGCAATGTGTTCCCACTTCCATTCGGGAATCTCCAATGGTTGAAGTAATCCACTTGGTCTCTGATGTTCCGCCTTAACTCTTTGACACGTAAAGCATTTACTTACCCATTCCGCAATCTCTCTCTTCATATCTGGCCACCAAAAGTTCGTCTTTAGATCTCGATACATCTTCGTACTCCCTGGATGAATTGAATACTTCGAGTTATGTGCTTCGTGCAGAATCTCACTTTTCAGTTCCGTTACGTTAGGTATCCATATCCGAGAAGCAAATCTCAAGATCCCTTTGTCGTCCGGTTGGCTACATATTTCCTCACCTGTCATTTTACTCACATCGTCGTTCATAACTTGCTCTTGGCACTTTCGTATCTTCTCCAACAATTCAGGTTGAAACGTCATGGTATAAATTATTTCCGTAGCGTCCTTCGGATTAATTACTTCGATTTCCAATTTCTCAAATTCCTTGTATAATTCTTTGGTCATCATTAGTGTATTTAATCTCTCTTTTCTGCTCAATGCATCTGCTACCACATTTGCCTTGCCGGGATGATAGTTGATAGAAACGTCGTAGTCCTTGATTAGTTCTAACCATCTTCGTTGCCTCATGTTCAGCTCTTTCTGAGTAAAGATATACTTCAAACTTTTGTGATCGGTGTAAATTTCACATCTCTCTCCATACAAGTAGTGTCTCCATATCTTCAAAGCAAACACAATAGCTGCTAACTCCAAATCGTGTGTAGGGTACTTCTGTTCGTGGGGTCTCAACTGTCTTGACGCATAAGCAATCACCTTGTCATGTTGCATAAGTACGCATCCTAATCCTTTGTACGACGCATCACTATAGATTACGAAATGACCTTGATCGTCTGGTAACATCAATACCGGTGCCGTAGTTAGTCTTTTCTTTAACTCTTGGAAGCCTTCTTCGCATTTATCGTTCCATATGAATCGCTCGCTTTTCCTTGTCAGCTTGGTCATTGGAGTAGCTATCTTCGCAAAATCTTGCACAAATCTCCGGTAGTATCCGGCTAATCCCAAGAAACTTCTGACTTCAGTCGGTGTCCTTGGTCTCTCCCAATCTTTCACTGCCTCTATCTTTGCTGGGTCCACTTTGATGCCTTCGCTGCTCACCACGTGTCCTAAGAAATGAACTTCTTTCAACCAGAATTCACACTTGGAAAACTTCGCGTATAGTCCTTCTTGTCTCAACGTTTCTAACACAATTCGCAACTGGTCTGCATGCTCTTCTTCTGTCCTTGAGTATATCAAGATGTCGTCGATGACTACCACTACAAACTTGTCCAAATATCTCTTGAAAATCCTGTTCATTAGATCCATAAAAGCTGCGGGTGCATTCGTTAGTCCAAACGCCATTACTAAAAATTCATAGTGCCCATACCTTGTTCGAAAGGCTGTCTTCGGTATGTCGTCTGGTCTAATCTTCAATTGGTGATATCCTGACCGTAGGTCGATCTTCGAAAAATGTACCGCTCCCTTCAGCTGGTCAAACAGATCATCTATTCGAGGTAACGGATACTTGTTCTTAATGGTCAGCTTGTTCAACTCCCGATAGTCTATACACAATCTCATGCTTCCATCCTTTTTCTTGACAAACAGTACTGGTGCTCCCCACGGTGAAACGCTGGGTCTAATAATTCCTTTTTCTAGCAAATCTTGCAGTTGATCCGCCAATTCCTTCATCTCCACTGGTGCCATTCTGTAAGGGGCCTTCGATACTGGCTCCGCGCCCGGTACTAAGTCTATCGCAAATTCAATTTCTCTATCTGGAGGTAAACCTGGTAATTCTTCCGGAAAAACATCTGGAAACTCATTTACGACTGGAATATCTTTTAACTTAGAAACTTCCTTATCTATATCTATTACATAAGCTAGATACGCCTCACAACCTTGCCTTAATAACCTCTTAGCCTGAATCATTGTCAGGAACCTCTTTCTTTGTTTCTCTCCTCTAAATATTATCTCTTTCTTTTCTAGGGTAATCAAAGTAACCCTCTTATTCTTACAATCAATACTTGCATCATGCTCAGTCAACCAATCCATCCCTAATATCACATCAAATTCACCTAACTTAAAAGGTAACAAGTCAACATAAAAATGATTTCCCAAAATCTCTATCTCACAACGGGGATAATATGAACTGACCGCGATACGATCCTGATTAGCTATCTCTATAGTCAACACTCCACTTAAAGGTTTCATTACGCAATTCAATCTACGAGCAAACGTTTCAGAAATAAAAGACTTCGTCGCTCCCGAATCTATTAACACTTGTGCAGGAATAGAATTTACTAGAAGTGTACCTGCCACCACGTCGGAATCTCTCACTGCTTCTCCCATTGACATATTGTAGGTCCTGGCTAACGGCTGGACGTTAACAACTGGGGGTGCTTCAATTGCCCGAATCATATTGTTCACGGTTGCTGGTGCTCTGCAGTCCTTAATCATGTGACCTGGTTTCTTACACCGATGACACATGATGCCTATCTTGCAATCCCGGGAATAATGTCCCTTCTGATTGCATTTAAAGCATGTGACAGTCAATCGATGGCATATCCCTAGATGTCGCTTCCCGCATGTCTTGCATTCTGGTAGTGGGGGTCTAGAAAGTCCCTGCTGACCGCCGGTTAGTAGACGGTTATCTTGTCCTACGTTTCCGGTGTCTGGTTTCCTGAAACTTGTATTCCTTCCGTGCTGAAATCCCAGCTTCTTATTTGCTTGCCCTTGAAAACTTCCCTGCTGCTGTCCCTTATCGGGTATCCCTGCTTTCCTTTTCTTGTTCTCCCTCTCTTTCATGTAAGAATCACTCTCTGCCTCTGCAATCATTGCCTTTTGGACCACCGCTGCATAGGTGTCCAACTCCAATACAGCTAACTTACTACGAATCCAAGACCTCAGTCCCTGCTGGAACCTCTTGGCCTTCTTCTTTTCCGTATCCACATAGGTTGGAACAAACCTTGACAACTCCGTAAACCTTGTTTCATATTGGGGCACTGTCATGCTTCCCTGCTTTAATTCCAAAAACTTCAATTCCATCTGATCTCTCATATAGTCCGGAAAATATCTTTCCAAAAACAACTCTGTGAATCTTGCCCACGTAATCAATCCCTCGGGCTCCATAGCCCTACTCGTTTCCCACCAATAACTAGCCTCATTCTTCAGAAAATAGCTTGCATACTCTGTCTTCTTATCCTCTGTCACCTCTATCAAGGCAAAAGCCTTTTCCATCTCTTTCAACCATGCCTTAGCCTCTACAGGGTCTGCTGATCCTTTAAATTCTGGAGGTTTTGCTGCCTGGAAAGATTTGAACGTAACTGCCGGTGCTGCTTGCTGGTGCTGATGTTGCTGATGCTGATGTTGCTGATGCTGTTGCTGCTGTTCTAAGAGCTGTTGCTGAAATGCACGTTGCTGCTGTGCTAATGCGGCAGTCTGTTGAGTAAGGGTATTTAACAACTGGATTACCATCGGGTCCACACGGCCCGTGGGAGGTGTATTTTGTTGACCTTCTTGGTCAGAAGTATCAGTTGAACGGGTTTGTCGTCTAGGAGCCATATCGCTAATGAATAAACAATAATTGGCTTAATCAAACAGTTCATATAAGAGAAGGAAGGATCACAATTGATATCTCGAAGGTTTACAGATCTTCTCAACGGTGTATGGATACACTCGTTGCAATAAGTAGAATAACAGTTATGATGCTGGAAATGAATGACAGGGGAATAAATACAGTTCTATAAAAGAGGTTTATCATATATATATAGATAGAGTTAGTACAAGCGTAGAACGCTTCAAAAGAAAATATATCATGGCTGAACCATAACTGCCGACCAGCAATACAACAACAAAAATGCAACAACAACCCGAGGCGTTCCTATAAGCCCGGTGCACTGCTGATTCTACTATATGCATCTATATACTAACTATCTAGAACCATACATCCATGTCACATCTGTCTACTACCGATACCTGCTCACAGATCACCTGCTCCTGCCGGCCATAACGGGGGTCCTGAAACCTCTGCAATCTCACTCATCGCATAATCCAAAATCTGTCTCATCCCTGCTACTGTCTCTCCCTCTCGACTAGAAGCTAATCCATGCAATCGAGTCTCAACCAAAGTCCTCGTAACCCTAAACCTCATCTGAATGTCTCTCATCTGATCTCTAAGTCTGTCTCTCTCTCTGACAGCGGCTGCCTCGATCGAACGAATCCTACCCATCTCCATAACCTGTCCATAAAGGAAATCCTTCTCTCTTCTCACCCTCTGATACACATGGTGTGGAACTGGTGGCTCACATAACTGATACAAAGGCCCACAAACTGATGCCTGAGACGCTGGTGCTGGGGCTACTTGTCGGAGTGGAATAGGACAAGGTATCTGATCTCTCCTGACTACTGGGCCCTGATGCCTAGGCTGATATCGCACTGGCCGAGACGGTCCTGCTCTCTCAACGGGTGTAGGTATCTCTGCTATCGTATCCTCGGAAGGGTCTGAGTCTGAACTAGAACTAGGGGGCTGCAATTATAACCACATTTAATTTCTACGCGTAATATCCCTAGTTGACCTCCTAATATCCTTACGTGACTTCCTAACTCTCTATGTTATCCTGGACCCTAAGTCCTAACTTGTTTCAAATGCCATAACCTGTTTCTCTGATACCAACTGTGACGCCCTCCAAACCCGGGGTACAGATTTGAGGAGTCATCCGACCAACGGAACACTATTTAACACATGCATAATATATATAAAGACACAATTACCCCTTGACCAAGACCGCATCCAGATTATGGCAATGAACACAAGCTACTACAATCTTTTATTATTACAAACCAGTTTTATCAGAGTTATTACATCACAACTAAAGTTCAAATCTAGACATTAAATCTAGAAAAGCAAAACAACAACTACCCTGCCAATAACAGTGACTCGAGGGGCTCTCCTGACTGCTGGTGAACTATCGGTCACGCTATGCCAACTCATACTCTCGCTTCACTGGAATAGGGTTAGAAAACAACAAGCAAGAGTGAGCCAAAATTGCTCAGCAAACATCAACGAATCATTTCTATCACGGTTGTAAGGATATGAATTTAAGATATCAGAATCAACAATATTTAGCTAACACATGCTTTGTATCAATAATGATTGAAGTAAAGAATTAGAATTTGGCTTATACATTTTATTCAAATCAAAGGTTGTGCTGCTGGCCAGCCACGCATCAACCCCGGACTAGCTCATGTCATAGTCCTCTACTGGATCCCAGGCCAATCTGGGCCTTAAGTTATTCCGACCAATTACTGGTCCATTTTAAAAAAAAACACATGCCAATTCTATAATAGGGTATAAACAATAACATGCTCAATAAGATAAACTGAATGTATAGTAATTGCAAAAGAGTTTCAACTGTTCGGTATCAAGTGAAGGTCGAGAAATAATCATGGAGTAATTTCAATGGTACAGTGTACTCATTCAATAAGGGAATCAATATTGGTAATCGTTAATCAATAACCGTAAATGAGTAGTCAAGATGGAAGTCAAATAATCAAAGGTTGTCAATGATAATCAAAGGATGATAAATAGCAACAATAGGTGGTAAACAATAATCAAGTAAATTGGAAATAAGGGTTTCCGATGCAGATCAAATCAAAGAATCAAGAATTTCTAAGGAAATGGAATCAGTTGTCCAAATGCGGTTAAAAGATGGATAATTTGAATTGTTCTGGGGATAACGGTATTCAAGTAATCAAGACAATAATAATTTTATCACAAGTAAAGGCACAGATACTTGCCTGGTCTAAGCTGCTGTCGGATCGACTCTGCTCACTCTACTTTCCCCTTTCCCTTGCTCCGGGAACTCGATTCTATAATTTAAACAACTCATCACAATAAGTCTAACTATTCTCGTTCTACTCTCGACACTTATTCAATCAATAATCACATTTAAACAAGTAACCGGTTACGTATCGGACGTCCGGTATAATTTACGATATTTAAAACTCAGATATTTGCCCTAGCACGGGCATATACAGACTATAAAACACGACACACAATTAATATGAACCATATAGCACTTATAAACACTTTTAAAACATCATACGGAACTCATTTGAATTTTTAATAAGTCGTTACAAATTTTAAATCAAAAATCGGATTTTTAAATCCAATATAAACATTTAAATGAAAATAAATCAATTAATAAAATTAATTGACACTCTTTAAATACTCAAACTATTTTTTAAATAATTAAATAGGCTTGAAAATAATTAAACTGAATTTTTAATTAATTAAATCTAATTAATAATTAATTTTTAAGAATTAATTGATTAAAAGAATTAACCAATTAATTAATAAATTAATTATTAATTAAAAATAATTAAAATAATTAAGTTTAATCAATTTTCGGATTTAAAATAATAAATATAATTTATCAGAATTTTTCTGATATTAAAATATATTTTTAAAATAAAAATATGAATTTTTTTTAGTTTTTAAACTATTTTCGAATTAAATTTAAAAATAAAATTCAAAAACAGTTTTCTGAAAATGAATTAGGGTTTTGAAGATTGAAACCGGGTCGAAAAATCGGGTAAACGGGTCGGGAAGAACGAATCCGGGTCACCAAGAACAACCCGCCGGAATCTGGGTTTTCCAGAATCCGGCCGGCGTCCGGTGGCCGGACTTCGCCGTTTCCGATCAAAACAAAACCAAACTATAGGGCTTTTGTTCGCTTTTGCAAGACAAACACAACCCACATACACACACATCTGTCCCATGCCGGAATCGTGCCCAGAATTCATTCAAAGAACTCGCCGGCGACGACCTCGGCCGGAAACCCGATCTACTTAAATCCTACATGAAACTCAAAGATTAATATACCAAAATGAAGCTTATAACTCATACAATAAAAGCCCTCTACCAAAAACAATGTCAGATCAATATCAAGAACGTACGAATTGAAAGAAGAAATCGGGTCAAAACCCGAAAATCAAACCCGACTAAATCGAACATAAACATGAAATTAAAGCATGGATTCTTGCTAATTAGAACCCTAGGAACATGTTAGAAGCAACCAATTGAACGGAGAATCAACAGAATGAAAATCCCCAAATCGAATCAAGAACCCTAATTTTAATTCGAAACTTGTAAAATCAATATAAAATCGAATACTTACCAGATGATGATGAGGTTGGAAGATTCTGAAACTAGATTTTTGGGGCTTTGATTTGAGTATAAGAACTTCAAATTTGGACTTCAATAACCCTTAGAACGAATTGATTGAAGATCAAGAACACAAAATAATTATTTGGGAATTTCGGATTTTTTGAGTAATTTCTGAAGAATTGCTAGGGTTATGAAGTCTGATTGGTCATTTTATATTTTTGGAAAAATAATACCCCAAATAACATTTTTGGATCGATATTGATTCGTTAGATCGTTTAAAAACCCTAATTAGGTCAAAAACACGTTTTACGAAAAGTAAGGGGTTAAAAAGGTTGATGATTATCCAAATTGATATATATCATTATATAACTAATGCTCAAGAATACTAGGGCTATAACAACTTCAATATTGATATAGAACGATAAATCCGTCCCCTTAAGCAATTAGGGTTCGGAACGATTTTTCCTTTTTCGGATCAAAAATTGAAATTAATTTGCAGAATCAAATAGGTAGGGTTAAATAGAATCCCATAACCCTTTCGATAACGATTCGAATACGAAAGACGAAGAATTAAAAATGAATGTACGAAATTTCAACGGGCTCTTGAATTATCAAAACGGCTCAAATTTGAAGAAAATTCCAAATGACGAAATTTTTGAAAGGGGCTTCCGACTCACCATTTAGCACATAATCACACACTAAATATCATATAATAATATTCCAATATTCCAAAATAAATATTTTAGATTAAATATATCATTTAATCAAATAATAAAATTCATGGATATTACAATCATGAACTTCCTGTTTGTCTCTCTCAGAGGATAAGTCTTCCCTTTCATGGTTAACTCATTCAACAGCTTAGTATACTTCTCAAAGACCTGAGTTATACTTTCTCCAGGAAGTGACCTAAATGATTCATATTGAGAAGTCAGGATGTCCAATCTGTTTTCCTGCACGTCTTCAGTTCCTTCCATTATCAAGTTTATGGTATCCCACATTTGTTTCCCGCTCACACAGTTCATTAACTGATAGCTCATTTCCTTGTCTACGGAGTCTGTCAATATCAGCATCAAACCTGTATCCAATCGAATCAGTTCTTTGTCTGTATCTGTGTACTCAGATAAATCCTTTGGGGTTGAGCCTTGAGGAATTCTGGTACCATCAGGAGATGATGATTCACCAACTGGTTTCATTGGTACAAACGGTCCGTTCTCTAAAATGCCAATATACAACGGATTAGATGCCTTGATAAATAACAACATCTTCATCTTCCATAAACCGAAATCATCTCTAGTGAAGGGGGGACTTTAATACCAGCAGTTGTCTTTGGAGCACTCATGGTTTCTGAAAATTTCAAATTGTTTAAAATTCAAGAAATTCCATTTAAATGAAAAATTTTGAAAGTTAAAAAATTTGCTTCAAATTTTCAAGTCTTGTTTGATTTTGGTCTCATTAACCGGATCTGATTTGTACGTCAATCAAGAAGCTCTGATACCAATTGTTAGGTCCAAAGTATTGAAGAAGGGGGGTTGAATACGATACTCACAAATTATTTAATTTCGTTCGCGGATAAATCTTTCAGTTCTAATACGAAATCAAATGCACCAAATCAAAACACGAGTCGGGGAATATATCGTTGTATAAATATAAACCGCGAGGGGTGCTACAATTCTAATCCGTAGGATTAGCTTCAATGAGTTCAAGGTTACACAAAATCAATACAATGATAGAATTCAAAGCACTATTAATTTCTCTGTCAGTTTCAAGCTCAAAACTCTCTCTTCGTAAATGATGTTCTGTGTAAACTCTTAACTGAAGAAGACACTATCTTCATTCTCCAATTGTAGACTTAGTTTTAGAAAAACTATCGAACCAAAATTGAAACAATCCTGGCCGTCCAATTCCTCCATCAACCTGACACAACAAAATAAACTCACCTGCTCCTTCATTTGAAAAACTATCGAATGAAAAACTATTGTTCGATGGTTTTTCCTTTAGATCCACTTGATCACTTTCGATGGTTTTTCTTAAAAGAAAACCATCGAATGTTTTCTTCTGTAGTTTGATCCGTGAGGATCCTTTCCTTTTTCAGCAAGCAAATTGTATCTCCATTTAAACCTAAACATACCTTGTAATATTCTTTTTCTCTTTCAGGATGTTTCAGATTTAGACTTAAATCAACTTCTTCCGAGACGATAAACATCTTGATCTTTTAGGTGCTGAAAACTGGTGCAACTGGACTGGTTCACAGATGACTAACACTTGATCAATACTTCCATGTCTTCAATTCAATGTTGTTGATAAGTCCTTTGTCGTTCTGGTTGCTTCAATTAAATCACTGGAAACCTATAGTACTAACTCTTAATCATTCAAATACTTCTGTAGTCTTGAAAGTCTTGTTTCTTTATTTGTCACAGAGGCTTGAACATATTAATGAACTTCTTTCCGTGACCTGTTTACGGACTTCGAGAATACATACCATATTTTGATTTTTTGAGTTTACCTTCTCTTCTTTACTTCTGGATTCCTGTGCTTCTGTTAATATTATTGTCTGTCTTGTCCTTTGTTGAGTTGTAGTTATCTCTGTTACATCTTATGTTACATTATGCTTTAAAACATATGTTCAACTCGACTTCTACAATCCTTAATTGAACTATGGTTTAAATTGAAGCTGCGACCGTGGAGTGAGGTTTTCTGCAATAGCATTTCGAAAGTGTTTTGTGAGTTTCATTTGTTAGATATTTAGTGTTTAGATATTGAACGCGTTAAATTTTTAGTATTGAGCGGGGGTTGAAATTTTAGATAAGGCCACCCAAATATTTGGTAAAAATTTGACCCGCCCTGGATTTTGATAAATTTTCCGCCTAAACATTTCATTCTAGTAACACTTTTTTGACAATCAACTGTAACGCCCTAGTCTGTGTTACAATAGGAACTTAGTCATGTCTAAGGTAACATTGGACGATATCAATTGTAACATCAAAAAAATGTGTTACCTTAGATCAATTTTAAGTCATTTAAGGTAACGCTTTAGTTGGTAACACCAAAAAAAGTGTTGGTGAAGATCATATATGGTGTAGTGTATATTTGCCCACAAAAGGCTTAACATCACAACATGTATATTACCAACCATACTACTTTGTACAAACCTAATCAAAATTTTGAGAGAGTATATTGAACGATTTATGACAGAGTGCATCTAGCCTACGATTTACGATAGATATATCTATAATTTGCTTAATACACAAATATGACATGCTATTGACAAAATTCACTAAGTGTAAAGGTACACGAATATTATTATTATATGTTTAAGTATATTACAAAAATACGCAATACTTAATAATATTTGAAAGCAAGTTCGTAAAATTGACATTCATCGATATTAAAATAGTTAAAAAGTAAACGAATCAAGTAGCAACAAAACCGAAAAGATTGAAATTTACTATAAAGATGCAAAGGAAAATAAAAGAACAAGATGATTTCGAATTCTCTGAGAAGAATAAAATTATGTAATTTCATGTTTAATAAGGTCATGACGGTAATTTTTTTAAATAGTGATCGACTATCAAATAACAACCAATCAAAAATTTAATATTTTGATTTTAATTTAAATTTGTAAAGTTTTTATTAATTAAATTATTTTACCCTTAAAAAATGGAGGACGGAAGATTGAGAAACGATCGATCATACACACAATGTCACACACGTGCACACACACACGCTGAACAAATAAAAATTGAATTTGTATTTTCCCTCCTATATATAATCCAACTTCACTCATTTCTTAACATACAACACAATTTCTCTTCTAAATATTAAAACAAGAATCAGACATCTTTACAAACCTCGTTCAGAACTTTGAGAACAACATGGATAACCTGAATTAGAAGAACAAAGATCTCTTGGAGAAGACTTTCGATGAAACCGGTTTGGATGAGCGCACTTTTGATCAATTGAATCGTGAGTATAAGAAAGTTTGCAAGGTAATTTCTTCAAATTCATTTTCTTGAATGTGGGTTTATATTTAGATTAGGGTTTTTTATTATAGACATGAATTTACAAGGTTTTCATGAAATTGAAAGAGGGTTTTTGTTTTAATTGTGTTCTTTCTTTGATTATAAACATGAATTAGTCTGAAATTGTAAAGGGTTTATGTTGTAGTTAGGTTCTTGATTAGGGTTTATGTATTATGTTACAATTCTTTTGATTTCTTGATTATAGAATAATGATAGTAGAAGAAAATATATTATCTGAATGTTTGGTTCTTGATTATAAAGATGAATTAGTCTGAAATTGTAAAGGGTTTATGTTTTAGTTAGGTTCTTGATTGTAAACATGGATTTATGTATTATGTTACATGGTTGTTGATTTTCTTGATATATGGTTGTTGTTCTTCTTCTTATTACTAGTAGTGCTTGTTTTTACTTTGTGTGTGTGTTTTGTGCAGAAAATGGGAGTTGCAACATGTTGAATATTCATTGTATATATCCACTTTCAACTGCATTATGAAACTGCACGAATGTCTCATCCCACAACTTAGCTTCTAGAACCCCTTGAATCGAGGAACTAACATGGTAGAAAGTTGGTTCAACACCTTTCTCAGACAACATCCAATTTATTTAATGTTGGCAGGTTTATTGAAGCAAATGATTGTTTTCATAGAATTGTTGAATTCAAGATTTGTTTGGGTGTTTCGTGTTTAAATTTTTTAATGATTAGACTTGTTAGGGATAATTTGATTGAAGAAACTAAGGATTTGTACATGGGATTGATTGATAGGGGGATGTATGATTGTGCAACAATAGATGTGATCATGTGTGCGTGTATGAAAGAATAGAAGTTTGATGAGGTAGAAAAGTATTTTAAGCAGGCGAAGGGTAATGGTATTAAGCTTGTTATTCTTACTGTCTGCAAGAAACCAGAATACCAGATGCTGATTATGTAAAGTAAGCTTGCAAAATGAATAGAAACAGCAGTACCAAAATAATACAGAAATATCACTAGAAAACTGCACGCTCTGTCTCTCTTGATGGATTTTTCTATCTGAAATAGTTGTTGTCATATATGGCCATTTCTCGTGATTCTAACACTAGATTAAACTTTTTGAAAATCAGAAAGAGAAGTGTGAAGCTAAGTTTGGCAAGGTCGCAGTAAATCAGATGGGTTATGGAGTCCAATTCATGGATGCTCGTGGTACATGAGAATGCCACATTGGTGGTAGGTTCGGGCTTGGTTTCTCTGGCCAAGTCCAAGCTCGATAGGTAAATATGTATTATTTTATAATTTGTTCTTGTTATTATACCCATTGGCTGGTAACGGAGCCATGTAAATTTTGTTCATTTTTTGGTTCATTGTGTTTTTGAGGAAGTTTAGATAGATTTGATTCAGGGAAATAATAGTTACGAACATATAGGGGTGGCAATTTCGGGTAATGGATCGGGTTCGTGTCGGGTTTGCTATACCCGGTCGTGTTTTTGAGTCAACCCGAACCCGACCCGAACCCAAAACGGGTTGAATTTTCTCAACCCGAGCCCGACCTGTTAGTACCCGATCAACCCGAAAATCACCCGTTTTAACCCGAAAATTATTAAAAATAATTATATATATATATATATATATTTATATTAAATTTTACTTATAAAATATTAAAAATATATAATAAAAATTATATTATATGATATATAAATTTAAATTATTTAAATAATATGAAGATATCACATATTTCTATAATTATGTAATATAAATTTATATATTTTAAATAATTTATTATATATATTAAATTTTTGGGTCGGGTTCGGGTATTTTGGGTCAACCCGAAACTGACCCGAATATTTTGGGTAAATTTTTACCCAACCCGAACCCGACCCGAAACTCAAAATACTCAACACAAATTCGTATCTTTCCGTGTCGGGTTTCGGGTCGTGTCAAATTTTGTCACCCCTACGAACAGATCAAAGTGTGGAGTGTGACATATAAGAATGAGAGTTTCGAAGAGGATAATGAATATCGTGAACCCAAAACTAAATGTTAAATTCAGATGATGATTTACTGTGCTGAAACATTAGTTTAGAAATCATGCGATTTCATTTACTGAACCAGCTTATAGATTTGCTAGTTGTACTAATTTCATCTTCAATTTTAGGTCTTATGCATTCTTCGTTTGGTCCACTCCTTTTTGGTCATTTGTCCTCAAATTTTATCCATTTATACCTCTTTCCCTCGTCAGGAAATAAAGTTAGAACCTTCGGTGTCAAATTTATATGATCCAATCAAGCCTCTCTACTCATAACTCGTGGTTTTACGAAATAGTAATTTAACAAGTTAAAATGGTTTTAATAGCAACTACACTTGTTATTAATGCTAGGGTTCGATTGATTGAATTATAAAGTTCAGGGTTGAATTATTATATTGCATCAACTTTAATGACTTCAAAACTATTTTAAGGGTGGAAAAATATTAAATTTAGTATCCATGTTGTCTTTGTGTGTTATATATAAATTTTCTCTCATATGCGTGACCCCTTTTATGATAAAATGAAATTGATATGCTAGCTAAGAAAATATGTCTATATAATGCTATATCTAATATTTATATCTCTGCTTTTTCGTGTATAGGCGATAATCGAAGAAAATCTTTGTGGAGGATTAAGAAAGATCCTTGTGAAGGGTGAAAAATTCACTGGAAATAACTCACAAGATGTACGTTTTTCTTTACCATTTTCCCTTTCTCTTTATTATATTTATATCTAGTTTTACAAAAAGAAAAAAAACCACTTGTAATCTCATAAACATTTTTTGTATTTTATAGGAAGCCATAGATGGAGACGGACTTAAGGAATGTTGGGAGTTGTCCCACATCATTTGTGGGAGGGGCGGATTGCTAGTTAATAAGTCATCCAGTTAGCTCCATTAGTATGAGGTCTTTTGGGAGTGACCCAAAAACAAATCTGTGCGGGCCTGGCCCAGAGCGGACAATATCATACTAATGTGGAGTTAAGGATTGCTCGCGGCCCAACAAGTGGTATCAGAGCTATGGTTATAACAGTCCATAACAATCTAGATAGGGCACCCAGATGAACCTAGGAGGAGGCGGGTGGGCTACCCGGGTTGGTCTTAAGGGGGAGGCAGCTGGGCCTTCCAGTATGGGCCTAGGGGGAACCAGATAACCAGGTGGACTTTTAGTATGGGCCAAAGGGAAGCCTAATCACACAGAATGGTGGTCAGATTCGACAAGTGTCGAGCCCGATGTGTGAAGGGGGAGATTGTTGGGAGTTGTCCCACATCGTTTGTGGGAGGGGCGGATTGCTAGTTATAAGCCAACCAGTTAGCTCCATTAGTATGAGGCCTTTTGGGGTGTGTCCAAAAACAAATCCATGCGGGCCTAGCCCAGAGCGGACAATATCATACTAATATGGAGTTAAGGCTTGTTCACGGCCCAACAAGGAACTCATAAACGCCTATTGGGATGTTGTGGAGAAGGCTGAAGAAAAGTGAGGAAACTTAAATTTTTTTTAGTGATTCAAATTAAAATTCTCTGAGTGAATTGTGAGAAATTACTATGTAATATATGATGTATAGCTTTCCAGATATGTGTTGTTTTCATATTTTTTGATGGATCGTATAGAATGTATTACATTATTAATGATGGTCTGTTAGTTCTTCTTTAGAGCTTGCATATGACAAACCAAAGCTCAAAGACAAAAAATTACATTATGAATTTGTAATCAAAGATGCTCGCCTCTTTAATTTGTCTTCTTTAGTCGGAGTATATGTTTTCGTTATCTGTTGGATTTATTTAGATATACAAGAAATTTTAGCACCGAAGAACTTGGAACCTTTGAAAGTAAACCGTGTAGCAGAAAGGATCAGAGTACCTCCTCCATTGGTTCCATGTTTTAGAATGGGAATGTGGTACAACTTCTAGGCCCTTTCTGACCTTAGGCATCTATTCCTTCCTTATTCCCAGTTACATTGTTTCTACTCTGAGTCTTCTTCAATACCTCTTGCCATTCTGATATTTGTTTGGAACTCAACCCCCTGCTACACTCGGCGATATAATCATGTTTTCCCAGACTTCTATTTCTGAAAAAACCATATACCCTATAAAACCTTGGGAATCTTAATGATATTCCCCTGCAACTCACTATTAAGTTTGTTCAATAGCTAGTTACGAGCAGATTCAACTTCCCACATGTCAAACACCAACCCCACTTTTTGCCAACATTGATGTGCAAAAGAACAATTAAAAAACACATGTAACAAATGTTCTATATCACCCCCACACATCGGACAGACAATAGAAGTAGAATGTCATCTACCTCTTAGAATATTACTAACGGGGATATTGTTCTTGCAAAATCTCCGTAAGACAATCTTAACTTTGTGCGGGACATTAAGTCGCCAAAGTCTGTTCTATCCACCTGATTGAGACTCACTATCATATACCGATTCCTATTCAAACACGTAAAAAAAAAACTCATACATTTCTTGTTATTTTTAATATTTCAAATACAATTCGATAAAATGTATTTTTTTTGTTAATAATTTTCTCTTATATAATAAATATAGTATATTTCTAACTTCATTTAATAAAAAAGTTGATTCTAGAATTTCGTATTACATAGACTTCATTGTACAACTTATATATATTTCTCTCAAACCTGATCCATTGTCTATCAAGGTACAAAAATGCATATGAAACAATGATAGGTAACTAGAAAATAATAAAAATATTGAACTCTGACTAAAAAAACAAACATAATAAGTTATTTTCCATAAAACAAAAATAATTACTTGGTCTAAGCATAAAACATGATGGCAAAAGATCCAAACACAACTTATAAATTATATATAAATGAATAAAAAAAATTGATCTAAATTATATTCATTTATCAAGATTTAACCGTACTAATATTGCTATTAACTATATGCTTGTACACAAATACTTGAGTATTATTTTTATGTTGTTGCAAGTGAGAGCTAGATTAATTTAGTGACCGATTACATACAACAAATTAACTTTAGTTAATTGGTAAATACACAAGAGGTGTCACCTTTTTGCTCTAATTAAAAGAGAACCGATACAAGGTATAGTTTTCTATATCACATTATTAAAATTGGATAAGTTCTTGACATCATGTATTCATGTCACGACAATTGTGAGGTTGAAAGGTTGGGCTAGTTTTTGGTGCTAATGTGGAAAAATTCTTAGAAATTTTTCTGGTTGAGTTAACAGTTTTGTTTTTGCGTTTTTCGGAGTTTCAACGGTCAAATCTCCCTGAATTTTGGATAGCATCTTCATTACTCATATATCTAAATTCTGAACAGTGGAGATCAGATTTACAGGTCCAGAAGGTCTGTTTAATGAGGTAGGGGCATGGACTGTTGCACCACGGTGAGGATTAGGCTCCCCGTGGTGAGGCGACTTGGAACGGGTATTTTTTTGCCCAAAAGTTTTTTGTGTTAATTCTTAAACTAGGCCTATGGTTACTAAAATATGTAAATGGTAGTGAATTAGCTAGGTTTTAATGATTGTGATATTGTATACATACAAAACATATGTATCAATATATACAAGAAAAAAAAAGTTCTTTCACTTGGCCAACAAAATCCTTCTTCTTTGTGTTTTGTGTTTACTTTGATTACTGTCTTGTGTTATAGCTTATAAATTATGATGGTAGAACGTAGTGTGAGTTCTACATACAAGTCTTCTCTTCATGTGTTATTCCGCTACGTCAAGAGTTGTCCCTCGTTTGGGACCCAACAATTGGCATCAGAGCCAGAATCAGATTTGGGTGGTA
Organism: Heracleum sosnowskyi; assembly: GCA_030848705.1. Classification (NCBI taxonomy): domain Eukaryota; kingdom Viridiplantae; phylum Streptophyta; class Magnoliopsida; order Apiales; family Apiaceae; genus Heracleum; species Heracleum sosnowskyi. Next base: position 38,041,387 of record CM061243.1, on the reverse strand, counting down.
AAACTCCGATTTGAGGTGTTTCTGGGTTGTATCTTGTGTCGTGCACACAAGGTGTTTGATAAAATTCCTGAAAGAGACTAGTTGTTAAACAATTTAGGTATGGCTTTTACAGGCGGTGTAGTTAAAGTAGGAAAAGGCAGGAGAGGCAAGTCTAAGTCGAATTCTAGACCTCCTACGGAGAGGAAGTGTTACAAGTGTGGCGAGCCTGGGCATTACAGAGCAAATTGTCCTAATAAAAGGGTGGCTTGGAAGAAGAATAAGAACAACGAGGATACCAGAAAAGTACAAGAGAAACAAGAGGTTGATTATACTTCGGAGGAATGGGGCGGCAATGATTGTTATTTTGTCACTTGCGAAGGAGAAATCACAAATAGGTGGATTGTCGATTCTGGTTGCTCTTACCATATGTGTCCGAATCGGAAGTGGTTTACTACTTAAAGAGGCGTCGAAGGTGAAACCGTATTGATGGGAAATAACCATGCTTGTAAAACGGTAGGACTTGGTTCTATAAGGATTAGGATGCATGATGGAGTGGTAAGAACGTTGACGGATGTATGGCATGTCCCTGAATTGAAGAAAAATCTTATTTCTGTTGGTGCTTTGGATTCTGGTGGGTGTAAAATAGTTACGCAAAACGGTGAGATGAAAGTTGTTCGTGGTTCTTTGGTAGTGATGAAAGGTATTTCTTGAGGTAATCTTTATGCTCTTTTGGGTACAACGGTGATTGAAAGTGCAGCGGTTGCGGCTATTGGTAGTGGTGGAGACCCATGTGAATGCATTAGGTTATGGCATAGACGGCTTGGGCATATGTCGGAGAAAGGTCTAAATTATCTTGGTGAAGAGGGCTTGTTAAAGAACATGAAAAAGGCTTGCATGGATTTTTGCGAGCACTGCGTGTACAGTAAAGCACACAGGGTTCAGTTCAAGGCAAGCAAACATGGAAGTATAGGTATATTAGACTATGTGCATACGGATGTTTGGGGTCCAGCTTTAGTCACTTCCAAAGGAGGCTCGAGGTATTTTGTCACTTTTGTTGATGATTATTCTAGGTATGTTTGGGTGTATTTCATGAAACATAAGAATGAGGTATTCAACACATTCAAAAAGTGGAAAACAATGGTTGAGAATAGAACTGGTAAGAAGTTGAAGACACTATAATCTGATAACGGTACAGAGTATACAGATGGTGCTTTCAAGGAGTTTTGTGATCAAGAGGGCATTGTTAGACACTGGACATTCAGGAAGACACCACAGCAGAATGGGGTTGCGAAGAGGCTAAATCCCACATTGCGGGAAAAATCAATGTGTATGCGATCCTATACTGGTTTGGGTAAAGAATGGTGGGCAGAGTCAATTAATACAGCTTGCTACATTGTCAACCGGTCACCTCATGCATCTCTGGATGGAGATGTGCCTTATAACGTATGGTCTAGAAAACATGAAGATTACGGGAGACTTAGAATTTTCGGGTGCACGGCCTACTACCATGTTGACGAAGGAAAACTTGATGTGAAGGCCAAGATGGCTATATTCTTGGGGTATGCAACAGGTACAAAATGTTATCGTCTTTGGTCTATTGATGATTCTAAGTTTGTAATCAGCTGGGATGCTACGTTTGATGAGGACACCATGGCAGCTTCTTCGAAAGCTAAGGTGATTGATGAAGGTGACATTGAGACTTCAAAGTCTCAGGTGGTTGAGGTAGAATCTACAGGTCATCTAGGTTCTAGTCGTGTTCAACAGGAACATCATGGAGACACTCGTGATGATGAGGATGATGAGTTTGAACATGAGACTCTTGAGCAAGAAAATATGAAGGCATGCGAACAACAACAGTTCGAGGAAAGTTTGGCTTCTGCTAGGCCAAAACGAGCATACAAACAGGTTCAAAAGCTTGGGTCAGATAAGCCTATGAAACACTACGGGCAGGTTAATGCAGTAGAGTATGCACTCTTGGTGGAGGATGGTGAGTCTATTTCCTTCAAAGAAGCTATTCAGGGTAGTAATTGTGAGAGGTTGGCAGCAAAGGAAGAAGAAATGAAGTCTCTTGTAAAGAAACAAACTTGGGATTTAGTCCCATTGCCTGCAGGGAGCAAGGTTCAACATTTCTTGGACTTGTTCAATATCAACAAGTGTTGATTACCCTTCAAGGCGGTGTTGGGTGAGGTGGAGATTTTACCCCATGGTGTGAACTACGGTGGCTTGATCCCGGTAATGGGTACGTAGACAATTATGGTAAATATGGCGTAGCCGGTTGGCGTTTACATATCAAGGTGTTAATTTTTTTTTCGGTGTTCGTCTATAATTTGATGTCTATCAAATGATTTACGAGGTGGAGAATTGTGAGGTTGAAAGGTTGGGCTACTTTTTGGTGCTAATGTGGAAAAATTCGTAGAAATTGTTCTGGTTGAGTGAGCAGTTTTGTTTTTGCGTTTTCCGGAGTTTCAACGGTCGGATCGCCCTGAATTTTGGAAAGCATCTTCCTTACTCCTATATCTAAATTCTGAACGGTGAAGATCGGATTTAGAGGTCCAGAAGGTCTGTTTAATGAGGCAGAGGCAGGGACTGTTGCATAACGATGAGGATTAGGCTCCCCGTGATGAGGCGACTTGGAGCGGGTATTTTTTGGCCCAAAAGTTTTTTGGGTTAATTCTTAAACTAGGCCAATGGTTACTAAGATATGTAAACGGTACGGTAGTACGGTAGTAAATTAGCTAGGTTTTAATGATTGTGATATTATATACATACAAAACATACGTATCAATATATACAAGGAAAAAAAAGCTATTTCACTTGGCCAACAAAATCCTTCTTCTTTGTGTTTTGTGTTTACTTTGATTATTGTCTTGTGTTATAGCTTATAACTTGTGATGGTAGAACGTTGTGTGAGTTCTACATACAGGTCTTCTCTTCAGATGTTATTCCGCTGTGTCAAGAGTTGTCTCTCGTTTGGACCTAACAACAATCTTCTCATATGTATTTCCATAATTGCATAAGAACTACTTGTTGACTAGTATGATTTAAAAATGCCTGTTGGCTGCTGCAAATCATATCATGTCATTACGAACTGAATATGTGTATGTGCAACCTTATAGAAAAGTTGTTTACCTGAGAGAAGACTAGTTGAGAAAGAAAACACAGCAGCTAGCTGCTGCAACGATGGCCACCGTAGATAATACCAGCAGTAGCACTACCACTCCTATTACTCGAAAATCGAGATGGTCACTTTCTGGAATGACTGCTCTTGTCACCGGTGGCACTCGAGGAATCGGGTTTAACTATTTATGCATAATATACTTCGTTAAACTTGTGGAGTAAATTATGTACTAATTTATTTACCTATATATGTTGTTTGTGTAGGTATGCTATTGTGGAGGAATTAGCGGAGTGTGTCTACACCTGTTCGCGCTATGAACAAGAGCTGAATCAACTATTAGAATAATGGAAAGTCAAGGGTTTTGATGTTAGTGGTTTTGTCTGTGATATGTCTTCTCGGACCGAGAGAGAGCAACTCCTTCAAAGAGTTTCTTCTTGTTTCAGTGGCAAGCTTCATTTACTTGTATGTTCTATCCAACGATTTTTGTTCCAAGTTCCGCTACAAACTTTATGTATTGAATAGATGGATACATTGTGCATGCCTTTACTCTGTAGATTTTTAATCAGAATGGAAGAGGTTAATACAAAAACTCGAGTATAGGCCCTGCTCTAATGGCAGAACCTATGGTCATAATCTCTCCTTAAATTTTAAGATTTTGCATCAAGTTACAGGTCACGGATGTACTTTGCTCCATTTCTTACAAAGACTTGTATAAATGTTTGTCCCTTTGGTGAATGTTAAATTTTATACATATTAGATAAAGTTTATAATCTGAGATTAGTTGGGATATAAACTATATCGATGAAGGACAAACAAATTGATGGCAAAGATGGTGCTGGGATAATTAGTCCACAGTACTTAATTGTTGTTGTGACTTAAAAAGCGAGGGACAACTCTTAAAAAAGATGAATATTGATCTTTTTCATGATATATAATTTTGTTTTCTCATGGAGGCTGGACTATTTAGTGTGAGTAACTTAATTTTCTGATTTACAAATAAATAATGTAGGCACAAATATCAACCAACATATTGTCGACAAGATGAAAAAGATGTGTTAACCTTGATCGATAGAGCAAAAGACAAGACCTTGCCTCAGGCCTACACTTGTCTAGGATCAGGCATAATCTACAGATCAGAAAGCAGGAAGATCAAATACTTTGATGTTGCTTCTAAATGTGTACCTGAGAATGCAAAGCTTATGCTTAAGTTGGAGACTGACCTTGGAGTCAAGCAAGTCAAGTCTAATGACGATAAGGAGATGATCACATTTTTGGTAGAAAAGAACAAAAAATTCTCCAAGTTTGTTGACTATAAAAGGATGACATCAAGAAGAGAGATGACAAAGAATCAAAGAAAAATAAATATTCCAAGTCAAGTGATTCATCTAGAAGCAGGAGGCCAAGTGATGAGAAGAAGGGAGGTGATTCAAAAATGATGGTAATGGAGGGAAGAGAGTCAATCAAACAGGAGGAAAGCAGCATGCCATGGAAAATGGCATTAGTACCTCTGTCATAACACAAGACAATTTGTCTAGGGCATGTGCTAGTGTCACTATTCCTCCAAAAATGGTATCTGAAATTGTAATTCAACCTACAACACCCACCAAAACTCAAACCTCACCAAACCTGAACCTCAAATCAAACAAATCACCTTCACAAAAAGCCCTCATTGCAATCTAAAAAATTGTTGTAAGTGGAGTACTGTCAGAAAAGATTCAAGTCTACAAGCTTGCTTCAAGAAAAGAAAATCTAAACAGCCAAGGACCAAAAACCCTGCAAGAAACCAAAACTTCTCAAGAAATCTCAAGGAAAGCTCACACTCATCTCAGGTCAACCTCTCTCTCCTTTGAATGAAGACACCTCATGCTATGAAGATTACTTGGATCAAATGTTTGCAGATCAAATTGTTAAAGTGGAAGCTACCATTCATGGGATGTCATACACTAGACATGATGGATCAACTAAGGAGTTCAACATAGAAGTCTTTGATCAACATTTTAATCTTGAAATGTTGAGAATTTTGAGCTTGATTCCAAGCAACATGTCTATTCTGATTGCTATGAAGATGTATTTGGGAAAAATGTTGATTGACAGAGAAGAGAGGGAAGCCATTTTAGAAAGAGAAGAAGAGGATGAACAAAGTAGAAAAATGGAGATTGAGAAAGTTATTTGAAGAATTGAAAGAAAAAGGGTTGTGCAAAATTCCAAAAAATGGAGTCTGGCTGAATTTTGAATATAGAAGAAGAACCACAAAGCTGAGAATTCAACATCTGGAATCCTACCCCCTAGGACAATTATGTGAAGCTTGAAGGGAGTGAGATTCTATAAGAACAAGAAGTCAGAATGAAGATAGTTGATATCCTCAAGAATATTGACGCTTGGGACAACTACAATTAGATTAGATTCTTGCTTGTAAATTGTTCATCTTACTCTTATTTAATCTACTGTACAAAGTTGTTATTCAAAGCTCAAGATAAGTCTCTTTTATTATGAGTAGGCTTGTTAAAAAGCATGTTAATTTGTGACAATTGATCTTCTCACAAATTGGGAGAGATTGTTGCAAATAAATCATGCTTGTCAACATTAAAGCAAGCCTACATGTAGCTAAGTTTGTGACTTAGATAAATTATGTTTGTCTCATTCATATAGAGAAGTCATGAATGTATGTATGTAACTTTGGACAAGTGAATCAAGGAAGACTGACCACTTTTCTCAGGGGCATTCATGGAGTTATGACAAGCTTCTACAAATAAAGAATTCTTGAAGAAGTTTTTTACAGTTCATGCCTCAGAATTTCAGAATAAAAGCTTGGAGAAATAAGGTGCAATTGGGAAATTGACTAAGTCAGAACTATGTAAAGAAGTCCAAATTACTACATAAGCAGTCCAGATTGCCTATACAATTCTTTAAGGTGGATCATATCGCAAAGTCACTTATCGACAAGTGTTAATGCTTATCGTGAAGCCTACAAAAAATTTGTATTACACTATGTCGAGAAGTCGAGCCTACACCATGTCGAGAAGTCTACTTATCGACAAGTCAAAATAGTTTATCGTGAAGTGTTGTATCACAAAGTCTAGAAGCCATTGTTGTGCCCTAAATCTCACATGGGCTCAATTTAAGGCCCACATGTGGTATAGTCCTAACTGATATGGATTTGATGAAGTTTAGATGTATTAAGGTTCAACTTCATAGTATCAAGGTTCAGTTTCGCAGTATAAAGACACAGGTTCAGGATATTTTGATTGCAGGCACAGGTTCAGGTTTGGGATGGTTTGAACCTCCTCGGGGCAGAATCAGAGTTAGACAGGGACTCAGCTTCCTGTACTTTAGGTGCATGGAAGTATTCTCGGCAAAGGACTTTGAGGCTGACTAGAACATGTTGAGAAGAACTGTTAGAAACAGTATGGGACTCATATTGGTTCATTCGGATATACATTAGATGTAAGAGGTTTTATAGGACTTAGAATTGGAGGTGGACTAGGACACTGGAAAGCTCGGCTGGAGCTACCTAATTCGACTTTAACTCTAAGATGGATTATCTTAGAGTGGCCGAATTTGCAGTAAGGAAGAAGTATAACCTAATAGAACTACATGGGGCTTGATTCCTATAAATAGGATATGTAGGCACTTCATTAAAGGGTTCGGATTTTCACTCTTGAGACGCATAAGGCTTGTGCACCTCTGTGAAACATATTCCGGTGAATTGTCTGGCCATGTAGGAATTACGCCGCCCATTTCAGCCGGTGGTTTTGTCAACTCAGCCCCCGGAAATATTACTTCAACCATTATGTGCGTATAACAAGCTTCAGGCTTCATACCGTAAACCTGTAGCTCTGTCCGATAACCAAGGACGCATTCTACGAATATTCCAGCGAGATTCTCTCAATTGTGTTGTACCAAATTTCTCTCACAACATAAGTGGCGCTAGAAGGAGGTGAACTCCATCAAAAATCTTGAGAGAGAAAAGATGTCGGATGATTCCGGAAATACGCAAACACCAACTAATGGTGAAGATGATCGTGGAAAGGGTCCTCAGGGCGAGGTTACGAACAAAGATATCTTCGATCACCTTAAGAAAATAGGCGAAAGGGTTGATTCTTTGGAGAGAAAGTCTGAAAAGATGAAAAGATGGCGAAAAAAGCAAAGGTCCTCGGAAAAGCGCTCTAAGGCACCAAAGGTTACACCAATTCAGCTGGATTTTGGTAGTGACGAGGAAGGACCTGAAAAGGAGAAGACCAAAAAGACTTTTTCTGATATTGAAATTGATCAGAGTAACCATGACTGGAACTCTAAAGCTGAACCCAAAGATAAGGAGGATCCTGAACCTTCGTCTATGAGAAGTATAATTGTTTTTGACCGAATGGGAAAAAAGCTCACGAACAAGGATTTGAGGCTTAAACTGTTGGAGGCGAAACAGAAGGCCTCCAAGAAAGTACAAAGTGAGAAATCGCAATCTAAGGGATCAAGGAGCTATAAGGAAAAGTCCCACTCGAAACCTGAAGATGAGCATAGCTCTAGCTCATCCTATAAAGCTGATGATAGCTCCGACGGAAGCTCCAATGATGGAGAGGATACTGATGACACCTCTGAGTCAGCTGAGGGTGATGGAAAGTATAAGGAGAAGGACCTCAGAAAAGTCCTCGAGAAGATCATGGCAGAAAAGGGCCCTCAGTCGGGGTTGACGGTAGGGTCACCTTTCACTAAGAAGGTGCGAGATTCACCCTTACCCCGTAGCTACAGGGGTGCAGAAGACCTGAAGTTCGATGGGACTATGGACCCCGTGGAGTTTCTTAGTCGTTTCAACACGGAGATGGAAGTTTACCAAATCAAAGATCGCACTAAATGTCGCTTACTGGCTGCGACTCTAAGGGATAGTGCTCATCAATGGTTCAAGAGGCTTCCCTCCAATTCAATTAAGTCATGGAGATAGATGGGTGAGATGTTTGTAGCCCAGTTTAGAGCTTCAGTCACGTTTGCACCTCCGGCTAACACACTGGAGAATATCAAACAACGTGATAACGAGACGCTCAACGAGTATTTCAAGAGGTTCAATGCTGAGGTTCCAAGGGTGAGGAAAACCACGGATGAAACTTATAAGAATTTCCTGATAGCCGGTGTCAAGCCTGGGACAGAGTTCTGGAAGGAGCTGCAGAGTAAGGAACCTACTACCTTGGCCGATTTTTATGCCAAGGCAGAAAGGCATAAGGTTGTGGAACAATCCTTGGAGAATTTGAAAAAGGATAATGCTTCACGAGATTGGAACAGGAATAAAAGGAATAGGTAGTATAGCCCAAAGGATAGAAGCTACAGTAAGCGAACAACCTATAACACAGCTTCAGCTGATGGCCGGAATACAGGCAAGGAGGTGAAGACTGCACCTCTCTCAGTAAACACCACAAGTGCAAAGAGGACCATGGAATACAAGTACCCACCTTTAAAAGTTAGTCGAAGGTACTCAGAATACACTCCATTGGCTGCTCCTGTTGAGCACATATTTGAAGTTGGTGATAAGACATGGATGTTCAGGAAACCCTCCAGGACGGGACCTCCTGGAAGAAAGGATTTGGCCAGGTACTGTGCCTTCCATGATGCTAACGGGCATGAAACAGCCGACTGCCGACACCTCAAGGATCATATTGAGGACTTGATTAGGAAAGGTTTCCTCACGGAATTTGTGGCCCAGGAGGCGAAAAATACAAAGATAATAGGTCCAAGAGAGATGAAGAGAAGTTTGCACCTGAACGAGCTACCAGGGCTGGTAGTATCCACACAATCATTGGTGGACCTTATATTGGAGGCTTCAGCAGGAATGCAATGAAGAATTATACACGTGAGGCTAGAGGAAACCCTCTCACGAATGTTTATCATTTGGAAAATAGGCCCCCGAAGCTGTTTAAAGATGAAGCTGCGGACATCAATTTCACTGAAGACGACGCAAGGCATGTGCATCACCCCCACAATGATGCATTGGTGGTGACTATCACGATTGAAGGGCTCAATGTGCATCGAGTCTTGGTGGATAATGGAAGCTCTTGCAATATACTAGCTTATGACACTTATCAAAAGATGGGACTCGCGGACAAGGAAATGTCCCCTGCTTACAACGACTTATACGGATTTAATGGCGGACCAATACAAGTTGTAGGAAGGGTGAAGCTCCTTGTTGTGTTGGGGGTTGAACCTATGAGAGCTACGCAGGTGACATAATTTATGGTGGTAAATGAAGACATTTCCTACAATTGTATCGTTGGTAGACCCCTCTTGAAGGAAATGAGGGTGGTAACCTCTATCTACCATCTCTCCATGAAGTTCCCTACTCCTAATGGGATTGGATGTCTAAAGGGCTGTCAAGTAGATTCAAGGGAATGTTATAGTAAGGCCTTGCGCACCGCTGAGCAAGCTTCGAAGCATTTGTTGTTGGTTGATGGAGGCAGCACGGATAACTGCTATAGGTACCTGGAAGTAACAAGGAAGGATGAATCTCCACGGTAGGTAAATGATTCATGTAATATGATTATGATTATACAACATCCAGGTGAAGAGGACTCCACAGATATTGTTTTTTCTTCGGGGGTAGATACCCAGAATGAGGTACGGATGCTGGAGGCACCCCCACCAAAAGTTTTAGAAAACGGTGAACCTTTTATCGAAGGTATTGTTGAAGAAGTGAACAATAGCGATTTCGAGGATGGTCATGTGGAAAGCTCGCCCAAGGTTCCTTCACAGTCTAGGAAGGCTGATACAAAAGTTTAGGTGAAGATTGATCTAGATCCCCGGATGCCTGAAGCCAAGGAAACATCAGGCACTGCTGGTGACACTTTGTCAATTCTGGTGGATGCGGCTGACCCCACTAAGGAGTTGAAGATCAGTAAACAGTTGAACCTGAAGCTAGGGAGGCATTGACTCGCTTCCTAAAAAGCAACCTAGATGTTTTCGCTTGGTGCCATTCTGATATGGTAGGGATTGATCCTAGGGTGATGTCCCATCACCTTAACATTGATCCCGAGAAGATTGCTGTGAGACAAAAATGAAGGGCAATAAGTGGTGAGAGAGCTTTAGCCCTCAAAGAAGAGGTTGACAGGCTGTTAGAAGCTGGCTTGGTAAGAGAGTCATTTTACCCGGATTGGCTGGAAAACCCGGTACTTGTCAAGAAACCCAATGGAAAATGGCGAACATGCGTGGATTTTACAGATTTGAACAAGGCATGCCCTAAAGACAGCTTTCCACTCCCACGCATTGACCAACTGGTTGATGCTACAGCAGGGCATGCTCTTCTAAGCTTCATGGACGCGTACTCAGGATATAACCAGATTCCCATGTATGAACCTGATCAAGAGCATACATCCTTTATCACGGATATAGGTCTATACTGTTACATTGGCATGCTGTTGCGTAAAATACAGATGTGCAAGTGTACACAATCGCAAGCAAGTAATATAGTAGTGAATACCAGATATCGTTCCTCAAGGACTGTATATTTGTATTAATCACAAGTAAGTCTCACAATTCGGTTATCGAACAAAAGAATTGATTGATGATTGTTTTTAACTAAACTATTTAAAACAACTAAATTAACCAACTAAATTATACTAGCAAAGAGAGTTTTCAAATATGAGAAGATAAGTCAGGATAATTATTTCCCCCTAACACATGAAAATCGGTAAAAATGTCACTTAGCACTATAGCAAATCCACAGTTCACTAGCTAGAATTCAATGGTCATAGATTTCTTTCGAAATCACTATGGTATAATTCCTTTCAAATAAACTAACATATGTCTATGTCAATTTACTCCTCAGAATACAATTAAGTACCAATTCTCAAAGCTATGCATGGTCACAATATATGTCTATACTGTAACAATATTATAATCAGAAGATATAAGCATGCACCATTCAAGTTTTATGTCAATTAATTATAACTCTCTCGATATTATAATTAACTCGTTAACCCACAAAAGTTGATCAAACAATAGCAAGTATTAGCATGAAAAACACTTGAATGAGTAAACTGTAGAACTGCATACAGTACTCTTTAACAAAACACCAATAATCTCATGCTAGGGTTCTATAAAAATCCCAACTTTATACAATTAGTTCATAATATAGATCTCAAAACAATCCCAAGATAACCAACACATATTCATAAGAAGAGATATAAAAAGATTAGAGAAAACAAACCCAATTGAATGTCTTCAATGGTTGAATCCTTCTTCGTTGATGGCTTCTCTTCCTCCCTTGTGCGGCTTCTTCTCTCTTGCTATTCTCTCTCTCTCTCTGTTTCTCTTGTATTAGGTCTGATCTATATCTAATAATATCTCTAATAAAAGTATTTTTAATTATTTAATATAAATACAAGGAGTTTCCTAATCAGAATTGAATTCCAATAAAAGGGAATTTGTAACTGAATGTTGGGCTCTGTTTCTGGACTGATACGGCTAGACTTTGATATCAAGACCACTTCTGAAATAAATCTCTTCTCATAAGCTTTCTGTGGGCTATTGAATCGTCTGAATCGGACTTGTAGAACTCCTGTTATGGCCCAAACATTGTGGACTGCGCAAGTGGGTCATAAAATCCGAATTTTAATCAAATTATTCTCCAACTCTTTCTTTTTAAGCTCAAATCCTTCCTTTATTAAAACTCCTTGATACCTACAATAAAACGTTATAATTTATTAAATAAAAATCCAAATTAATACAAAATAACTTGAATATAGGGACAATATTTAGATAAAGCTCACGCTTATCACATGCCCTTTGGATTATTGAATGCTGGAGCTACCTACCAAAGGCTGGTTAATAGGATGTTCAAAGATCAGATCGGGAAGACTATGGAGGTATATGTAGATGACATGTTGTCAAGTCTAAAGCTGCAGCTGATCATGTGTTGCACATGTCAGAAATGTTCAACATACTACGAAGGTTCAGAATGACGCTCAACACTCAAAAATGTGTCTTCGGTGTGGAGTCAGGAAAGTTTCTAGGCTTCATTGTCAATCATCGAGGAATTGAAGCAAACCCTGCGAAGATTAAAGCTTTAATCAAAATGCGGTCTCCTCGTAACATAAAGGAGGTTCAGAGTCTTACTGGTGGGATTGCAGCTCTGAACAGGTTTGTCTCTAAATCTTCGGATAAATGTCGAGAATTCTTTGCAGCAATCAAGAAAGGAAAGAACTTCGAATGGAGCCCGGAGTGTGAAGCTTCCTTCACAAAAATAAAGGAGCAGTTGGGTAGTCCCCCATTGTTGTCTAAACCTCTCGATGGAGAGGTCCTCATATTATACTTGGCAGTTTCAGAATACTCAATCAGCGTTGTGTTAGTTCGGGAGGAGTTGCAGGTTCAACACCCGGTTTATTACGTGAGTAAAAGATTGTTGGACGCTGAGACGAGGTATTCTAATATGGAAAAGCTGGCTTACTCCTTAATCTTAGCTTCAAGGAAGCTTCGGCCCTATTTTCAGGCACATCAGATCGAGGTACGAACCTCTTTCCCTTTAAGGCAAGTTTTACATAAACTTGAAGCTTCAGGTAGGCTTATGAAATGGGCTGTAGAGTTGGGACAATTTGATATTGAATATAAGCCGAGGACAACTATAAAAGGGCAGGTTTTGGCAGATTTTCTAGTTGGAATTTCCTCCATCGTTGAAGGTTAAGGGTGATGAGTGCATAGTTGAACCTATAGCTCCGGAAGAAATGGTTGAAAATTGTGCACCTTGGTGGACACTCTACGTGGATGGAGCAGTAAATGGAAATGGGGCAGGAGCTGGTATCGTTCTCATAAGCCCGGAAGGTCACAATCTTCAAAGCTCTATTCACTTTGGTTTTTATGCGACCAACAATGATGCAGAGTATGAAGCTCTAATAGCTGGTCTGAAGCTCGCGTTGGAAATGAAGGTGGAAAACCTGACCGTCTTCAGTGATTCTATGTTGGTGGTATGGCATATTCGAGGAGGATTCCAGGCTAGAGGTCCTCGTACAGACCTCTATATGAGGTACTCTCAGGATCTAATAAGCAGGTTCAAGGAGGTGAACCTTGAGCAGATTCCAAGGGCACAAAATACTGATGCCGATGCACTTGCAAAATTAGGTTCACAAAAGGAAGCTACCATACTAGGGGTTATACCTCTGGAGATTCAACTTCAACCTAGCATTCCTAAGCTTGAGGTTATGAGCTTAGAACCTGCGGCTGAGGTGTTGTGGACAACACCTATTACGGAATATATCACAAAGGGAATTGTTCCGGAAAAGAAAGATGAGGCCAGGAGGATAAAATACCAGGCTGCAAGGTATGTTATCTATGACGGTTCTTTATACAAGAGAGGATTTAACAAACCGCTTTTAAGGTGCATATCAAGTGATGAATGCGAGTATATTATGCGAGAAGTCCATGAAGGGATTTGTGGCAATCATTCAGGAGGAACCTCTCTAGCACACAAAATACTTCGTCAAGGATATTATTGGCCTACAATCCAGAAGGATACTCACAGTTTCACTCGGGCATGTGATCGTTGCCAAAGGTTCGCAAATTTCAATAGTAATCCAGTTGTCCCGTTGAAACCTCTCACCAGCCCTTGGCCTTTCGCTGTGTGGGGAATTGACTTGATTGGGGAACTTCCTAAGGATAAAGGAGGAGTGAAATATGTTATGGTAGCTGTAGATTATTTTACCAAATGGGCTGAAGCTGAACCTCTGGCTACGATAACAGCAGCAAAGATAAAGGAATTCGTGTTCAGGGCAATTGTGTGCAGATTCGGGGTTCCATATAAACTAATCTCAGATAATGGAAATCAATTTGATAGCAAGGAGTTGCGAAAGCTATGTGATGATCTTGGGATTCAAAAGGGCTTCATGGCGGTTTACCACCCTCGAAGTAATGGTCAAACTGAAGCTGTCAACAAGATCATTAAACATACCTTGAAGACTAAACTGGAGGAAAGCAAGGGGTGTTGGCCTGAGGAACTCCCCATGGTTTTGTGGTCATACAACACAACACCGCGAACCACTACTGGGGAGTCACCCTTCACCTTAACCTATGGTTGTGAAGCTATGGTGCCCGTGGAAATTGGGGCTGGATCGTTCAGAAGGGATAACTACGACCCTGAAAATAATGAGGTAAATCATCGATTGTACTTGGATCTTGTGGAAGAGGTTCGAGCCACCGCACAGCTGAAGCTAGCTGCTTACAAACAGCGTACCCGGAAGTACTTTGACGGCAAGGTTCGTGCTCGACCATTGAAGGTTGGCGATTTGGTTCTAAGGAGGATGATGCCCAACATGAAGGTTCATGGTCATGGAGTGTTTGGTGCAAATTGGGAAGGTTCGTACCTCATAAAGGCAGTCTTATGGGAAGGTACCTATCATCTCACGGATTTGGATGGAAAGCTCATCCCCAAAGCATGGAATGGAGAACATCTTAAGAAATATTACCAGTGAAATCATTAGATACTATTTCTGTAGGCCTCTTTCAGGCATAGGAATAATAAAAGCGGTTTATTAGTTGTAACTGTCATGCTTGGGTATAGCTTCGTAGTTGTTGGCTTCAGCTTTAGAGTTGTTTGGCTCAGCTTCAAAGTAATTTGTTTTAGGTTCATAGTAAGATATTTTCATTTGTTCTCTGAACACTCGGGGGGTAGTGTATGCACACCCTACCTATTTGATGTCTTCTGACAAATTTTACAATATTAATGAAACCTCGATTTCTGGTTCATATGGTTGTTCTTGCTTGAACGCTTCGTTATTTGTTATGTGCTTACTATAAGAATTACATGTGGATAAAGATTGAATGCATGACTATTTCTGATTAGTTCTTCACCATAAATAATTATATGATAAAGAACTGGGGGTAGTGGATATACTCTGTACAACTAGTGGATTGGATTGGATTTAATATTATTGGATTGGATTTAGTATTATTGGATTGGATTTAATATTATTAGATTGGATTTAATATTATTGGATTGAATGCAATATTATTGGGTTGGATTAAATTTAATATCATTGGATTGAATTGGAAAATCACACTCATGGACAATGAGGTAAAGGTTAATACTTATGAATTAAATATATAAGCTTATTAACAGCTCATGTAAGCCCTAGGGACATTAGGCATGAGTATCATGGTAAAGTATGGAAACCAAACATAGGCCACGCTCTGGCTTAAACCTTCTTGCACGAATGCAAGCTGTAACATTAAATAGATCAACACTACAGTAGGGAAGTTCAAGGTCAACGACCCCTTAAGCTGTAGCATGGATTAAGCTTCATAGGGATTTATGAAGCACATGGAGGTTAATGGCGCATTACCCTAGGCAGGGATATGCATGGATAATCTGTTTTTTCTAAGGCATTGGATGAAATGGCTCGTGGATATTTTAATTTACGGAATATGGATTATATACCTAAGGATATTAGGTGCGAGGATGGTTCACTTACGAATTATCGGAACAATTATATTGCAAATAATTTTTATCCTATGTGGTCTATATCTCTGGTTAAGAGGTAGCAGATAGCTCGGGTGAGCTTCAGGTTTGTGGCTACAATGTCAGAAATATGGGTTTTAATTAACCTCGAGTGAGAAATGATCTCGGGGGCTAGATCTTATTGGCTACCTATGTGGTGCAAGTTATGGATATGCTTGGATTGGGATATGTCTATTTACGGGAACACGGATATTGGCAACCTAATGCTACAGAGCAGGTTTAGCTTGTGCATTCGGGACCTGATAGGAGGCCACGGCCAAGTGCTTATATACCTATCATATTAGTCTAAGGCAGGCGCATGGAAAGGGTTGTACAGAATCATAATAAAAGGTAAAAACGCAGTAAATTAAAAAGATGAAAACCAAGAGTTAGAGGTTACATCTTGCGAGGTATTCCGATCAAGATGTTCGAAACTTATGGCGCGAACGCCAGGAATGTTATCAAAATAAAACCATAAAAGTTAACCCCAACAAGGGTGTAAATGTTTTTAGAAAAGGATTAGTAACCAGTGATCATGGAGCGGGATTGTCAGGAGAGATATCAGGAGTATCTTGATCAGGAGCTGGATCAGCTTTTTCCGCATTTTCCATTGGAACTTCTGGGCTGGTCCCATCAACCACACCCTGTGTCTCACCTTCAGGTTCCAGCTGGACGGCCTTCTCCTGATCCATGGCTGCAGCAGCTTCTTTCTTCTTAATCTCTTCCACCAGCTTCACAGCATCATCTCCAAGCAGGGTCCAGTCTAAGGTCGGAAAATGATCATACGTGGATTCAATGTAATCGTTCACCCCGCAGCTATACCCTGCTTCGAATTTTTCACGCTTGGCTGCCTCGTGGGTGGATCTTTCCAAAGCAATTGTGGTATTAAGAGAATCTAACTTCTTCTTGAAATCCCTAACTTTACTAGTATAAGAAACCTTTAGAGCGTCCTTCTCTGCATCAATGTTCACTATGGAGGCGTTCAGTTGTTCACGTTCTTTCAACAGCTTAGCCTTGGAAGTCTTAAACTTCTTGCTGGCATCAGCTAACTTTTTCTTCTCATCTTCACTTGTTCTAAGGAGAGTTTTTAGTTGCCTAACTTCTTCAGATAATTTCTGATCACCACGGGCCGCTGCCACCATCTCCTCATTACGCTTTAAGGTGTGAAAAAGGCTTTGAGCTTCACACTAGGTGGTTGCCTTAGTAGCTTCAGACAAGCTCATCTTGTCCCAATCGGCGATCGCCTCCTCAAAAATTTGGTTCCCAGCCATGGCAAAAAATTTACGAGTTAAAGGGCTTGAACCTTCACCTGGTGTTCCCGGGGTTGATGGTTTGGACTTTTTGCTGAAACGGGATCCCGGGCCTTTGGTAGGATCAGCAACAACGGCTGGTGGTAGTTTCCTCTTAGAAGAGGTGGCCGATTTATCCTGGGAAGCAGGGGTTGATTTCATCCTAGATATAGGAGTGGCATCAATCGGGACAAGATCTTTCTCTTCATCTCCAAAGAGGTCATCATAACTTGCGGACTTGTTGACAAAAGATGGCACACCAGAAGCCATATCTGAAAGGAAGATCAAAGGTTAGCATATGAAAATTTTAAATATATGAATGAGATGATAATATGTTGAAAATGCACATAGGATGGTATGAAGCGTAAAGATATAATAACCTATTTTGTTGGAGGCTCCAGCTTCAGAGCTCTCTGCTGGATTCGGGGTCAAGGTTCTCTCATTGGGCAGAAAGCCACACCTTCTAAGATTCTGATCTGTCAGCAGACTAGCACCATCTCCTAGCTCCGCTGACAGCCTCAGGGCTTCGTGGGCCCTTTCTAGGGAATGACCCTTGAGAGTTGTCTAACTTGGAATGTCTATATAAGGTTTAGGTGTGGGTTAGAATGTGTTATCTATATTATTCAAGAAGGAGTAAAAAAAATATAGAGTAAGCACTTACTGGGGTTTCTGTTAAACTCGGTTTTATATATCGGGCAATCATAACAATACAAAAATTGAGGTAACCAATCAGTCATTCCCTTCCTGTTTCCCTTGATGCACTGTCCATCATGAGCATTCTAGGTGGACAGGTAAAGGAAACCAGAATTTTTTCCCGTTTGCTTGAGCTGGTAGAAAAAACCCAGTTCACGGGCAGACATCTTCTTCTTGAACTGCTGGTTGTAAAGGATGTACATACACATAGCCATTCGATAGGCATTTGGAATCATTTGAAGGGGAGCAATGTTGTAGTAGGTAATGATATCATTGATGAAAGGGTGAAGAGGGATGGACAAACCCATTCTGAAAAACGTGGCGGAAAATACGGCACAGGGTATTTGTTGATCAGGTTCAAAGTTGTCGAAGCGGTGACACCTTTCTTTGGGGGACGGTACCACCAAACGACATTTAGGTTGATGTTTCTGAATAAGGAGTTTTAATCTGTTGGCATTCATCGAGGTGTCAAGCTCCTCGCATGCTGGGATCGCACCATGGGATTCAGAAGGGGCTTCACCTTCCGCTGAGGTTTCCACCTCAACCTCGGAATTGGCCTCAGGATGGGTAGTGGTTTTTGATTTGGCGGAGGAAACTTCGTCGTTAAGGGAATAGCATTTAGAGTAAGTTAATCTTTCAGTGTTTTGGATTGGATGATCGTCAGAGGATGCTTGACGGATGGCTACTGGTTGGGAATCTTTGATCTTATGGGAAAAAAGGTTTGAGCGAACTGATATGATGGCTTGTTCAGGGACTGGTACTTTAACGTTGCATCGGGTTCTAGTGCTGACTGGTTTAATAGCAAGGGGGTTTGGTGAAAGGGTTCTGATAGATGAGGAGTCAGAGTCTGGTAGGTCTATAGGAGTCTGAACCTCGTGGGTTGTTGACTGTTGAGAGCTTGTGGGGGTTGAGTTCCCTGACATCTGCAAAAGATGGAGCAGGATATGTTAACGGCTAGCAAGTTTCTTCTCAATCAGGCAAGCAAAGGGACGAGTCAACAGTGAAGCTTACAAGAAGTGCACGATTGTGCATCTTTGTGAATTGTCATTTGGGTTTTATGACAAACAGATGGTGACCAAAGTAAGAGTAAGTTCTCGGATGCTGGTTTCAAGGTTGTCTCTACACCTAAAGGGTCGATACAGGTGTATAGAGGTCCTTATCTGTATAAGAAGTTAGTCGTATTTAGATCTAAACCTATATCTGAGAAAGAAGGGTTTGGTTGTTGGTCCAATAGGTCGAATCTTTTTAAGCAGTAACATATCGGCGTTGAATTATACAATAACAAGCAATGCACAAAAATTATTAAGCATGCAGATAATGGTCTGTGGGAAGATAAACGGACAAAGCCCTATGATGGTTTGTAGGAAGTAAAAGGACACCAGGTTGGAGGGTTTTAATTTTGATTCAATTACATGATCAAGACAAAGGCCAAAGTTGCATGCTTACAAGTTTGAGAATATACACATGACAACATGGTTTATGAATTAAAAAGATAACGAATGTAGGTGTTGTTGTGTGTATACATACATGTGTACATATATATATGTGCATATATGCATATGGAGTGAACACATAGATGAGTAACATGCAGCAGTAGTTGAAGGTTAGAAGTGATAGATGGGGATAAATTCGTACCTTATGGAGTGTTGCAGGTGGAGGATCGTCGGAAATCGGAGTGTTGCCGGAGATTTGAGTCGCCTTGGAGCTGTTCGTTGGGAGAGAGAGAATGGAGAATGAACAGTTTGCGTTGGGAAGTAGAATAAAAAAGGAAAAGAATGGAAGGGCGTGTATTTAAACACACGCATGAATGGGAACAGGCATGCCAGGTGGTGCAATCTGATTGGATAAAAAAATTATTATTAAAGATTAATTAAAAGGAAATCTGAAAAAATGGGAAAGATAAATGCAGGTACCTGATTCAATTTTCTAGGAGGAATACAAGAAGTTGGTTGCGTATTAATTTGAAATTTGAATTCTTTTTAGAAGGATAATGTTCATTCGGGTGAATGATATTCAGATACGTACCTATGGCTGGCTATGAGGTTCAAGGTATGAATTTATGTGGCTCGGAACTTTTGACTGGAAGATTCAGGTTCCTTTTGTATTCAATACTGCAAGGAACCGGAGGGTAGTTGTTGTGCCCTAAATCTCACATGTGCTCAATTTAAGGCCCACATGTGTTATAGTCCTAACTGGTATGGATTTGATGAAGTTTAGATGTATTAAGGTTCAGCTTCATAGTATCAAGGTTCAGTTTCGCAGTATGAAGACACATGTTTAGGATATTTCGACTGTAGGCACAGGTTCAGGTTTGGGATGGTTTGAACCTACTCGGGGCAGAATCAGAGTTAGACAGGGACTCAGCTTCCTGTACTTTAGGTGCATAGAAGTATTCTCGGCAAAGGACTTTGAGGCTGACTAGAACATGTTGAGAAGAACTGTTAGAATCAGTATGGGACTCATATTTGTTCATTCGGATATACATTAGATGTAAGAGGTTTTATAGGACTTAGAGTTGGAGGTGGACTAGGACACTGGAAAGCTCAACTGGAGCTACCTAATTCGACTATAACTCTAAGATGGATTATCTTATAAACCTAATAGAACTACATGGGGCTTGATTCCTGTAAATAGGATATGTAGGCACTTGAT
Source organism: Heracleum sosnowskyi (assembly GCA_030848705.1). Taxonomy (NCBI): domain Eukaryota; kingdom Viridiplantae; phylum Streptophyta; class Magnoliopsida; order Apiales; family Apiaceae; genus Heracleum; species Heracleum sosnowskyi. Next base: position 38,021,196 of record CM061243.1, on the reverse strand, counting down.
TAAAGGGTTCGGATTTTCACTCTTGAGACGCATAAGGCTTGTGCACCTCTGTGATACATATTCCGGTGAATTGTCTGGCCGTGTAGGAATTACGCCGCCCATTTCAGCCGGTGGTTTTGTCAACTCAGCCCCCGAAAATATTACTTCAACCATTCTGTGCTTATAACAAGCTTCAGACTTCGTACCGTAAACCTGTAGCTCTGTCCGATAACCAAGGACGCATTCTATGAATATTCCAGCGAGATTCTCTCAATTGTGTTGTACCAAATTTCTCTCACAACAGCCATCAAATGCACTTATCATCTTGAATTCAATAATATATTGAGTTGTAGTTTATCTTGTGTGTTGATTTAAATTTAAATTTTTATTTTATATATATATATATATATATATATATATTCATATCAAACACAAGTAACTAATTTACAACATTTACTAGGCCATTCAGTTTCAAGAAATCAAAGAAAGTTTGAAAACGAGTCAAATACATTCACCCCTGCATTTGAGAACTTTTTTTTTGCTAAATTGCATTTGAGAACTTTAATTTATGAAGAAGTAATATATGTATTAAAATTTAAAATGTTTAAATATATTGAATTCAATGATTTTCATCCATATATTTATGAGGATTCTTATTCCTTTTGTCATACTACTTATAAAACTTTTGGAAGTCTACTTATATCTAGTTTTTATTGTCTATTCAACTCAGAAAATTTAGTAAATTACTTTTTATATGATATAATTTTTATCATCTAATTTTAAAAATATTAGATTCGACAATTGAGATCCTTTTGGTAGTACAAAGTATCATACTATCAAAATTTTGGATAATATCTCTGTTACGATTATTACACATACTAACTTAAAACCCGTGTGATGCACACAATTAATTGTTGTTTTATTATTTACTTTTTAATATTTTATTAATTATATTTATTAAAGAAATAAGTAGGCATATTAAAATAGTTAAACATTTTTAAATAATTAAAAGCATTAAAATATATTTTTAAAATAAATAAGTAATGGTTTAACCGTTATATTTTTTTTTAAAGGAGGGGGTTTATTACGAAAAAATAGAAAAGGTAACATATTTAGTTTAAAAATGGTAATTGTTTGTGATATTTTTGGAAAATGAGTAGATTTTGTTAGAAAAAATTCAAAAGTAATGTGTTTAACTGAAAAAGGTAATTGGTCATAAATAGGTAATTTAATTATTTAACAATAATTTTTTTATAAATAATTAAGGATAATTAAGTAATAATATGAAGTATCAAAAACTGGTACCGACCAATCAAATTTTAATGTTTTGTCTATTATATAATACTAGCTTAAAACCTGTGTGATGCACGGACCGTTAATTGTTGTTTTATTATTTATTTTTTAATATTTTATTAATTGTATTTGTTAAAAAAATAAGTAGGCATATTAAAATAGCTAAATTCTTTTAAATAATTAAAAACATTATAATGAATTTTAAAATAAATAAGTAAGGGTTTGTCCGTTATATTTTTGTAAAATGAGGAGTTTTAGTAAGGAAAAAAAAAATGTAACATGTTTATTTTAAAAAAGTTAATTGCCCGTGATATTTCTGAAAAAATAAAATTTTAAAATCTAATAATTAAAAGTATTAAAATAGTTTTTAAAATAAATAAGTAAAGAATTTGCCCGTTGATATTTTTAGAAAAAGAAGGGATTTTAGTAAGAAATAGAAAAATATTTTTTTAATATTTTAAAAATAGGTGATATGAGTGTGATATTCTTAATGTTAGTAATATTTTTTAATGTTTTATGTTTTAACTTAAAACTCGTGTGATGCACATATTGATTTTAATAGTTATTATTTTATTATATACGCTTCACTATGTTATTAATTGCATTGTTAAAACAAATAAGTAGACATGTTAAAATAGGTAAACTGTTTTTAATAATTAAAACTATGAAAATAAGTTCTAAAATAAATAAGTAATAATTTGTCGGTGATATTTTTGGAAAAGTAAGGGTTTTCGTAAGAAAAAAGTAGAAAAAGATAACATGTTTTAGTTGAAAAAAGAAATTGTCCGTGATATTTTTGAAAAAGTAGTGGAATAAAAATAATTAAATATATAAATAATTAAGTAAATGTAATTAAGTAAAACAATTAAATAATGCAAGTACCGTACCGTACCAAAAAAACAGGTACCAAGACTTTTAAGGTTTCGTATTTAATAATATAAAATATGTAAATATTTTTAAATAATTAAAAGCATTAAAATAGGTTTTAAAATAAATAAGTAAAGATTTGTATGTGATATTTTTGGAAAAGCAAGGGTTCTAGTAAGAAAAATAGAAAAAATAACATGTTTCAATTAAAAAAGGTAATTACCCGTGATATTTTTTTCAAAATGAGGAAATTTTATTGGAAAAATAGAAAAAGTAATAAATAAGTAGCATGTTAAAATATGTAAAAAAATTAAATAATTAAAAACATTAAAATATGTTTTAAAATAAATAAGTAAGGGTTTGTCTGTGATATTTTTTGGAAAATGAGGGATTTTAGTAAGAAAAATATTATAAATATTATAGATTTATCAATATTATAAATGAGGGATTGGTTATAAATATTATTTATCAATATTTTCTTAAGTAATGGTAAATAAGTAAAATCACTTAGGACCGACAAACTAACCAAACTTTTAATGTTTCGTTTATTATATTATAGTATAGATAGATAGTATAAATATTATAGATTTATGTTTTAATATTATATTAATTGTATTTGTTAAAAAAAATAAGTAGGTTTGTTAAAATAGGTAAACTTTTTAAAAATAATTAAAAATATTTAAAAAAGTTTTAAAATAAATAAGTAAGATTTTACCCATGATATTTTTGGAAAATGAGAGATTTTAGTAAGGAAAAATAGAAAAATTAACATGTTTTAGTTGAATAAGGTAATTGTCCGTGATTTTTTGGAAAATTAGAGATTTTAGTAAGGAAAAACAGAAAAAAGTAACATGTAGTTGAAAAAGTTAATTGCACATGATATTTTTTGAAAAAGAGAAGATTTTGTTTGAAAAAATAGAAAAAATAATGTATTTTAGCTAAAAAAATAATTGATTATAAATAAATAATGTTATAATTTATTAACAATAGACCAATTACTATTATTTATATTTTTTATTATTTGTATCAGTTGTATTATTTATTAATTAGAATAAGAAACCGAAAACCAAAAAACCTGAAAATCAAAAGTTTCGATTATTGTATAATAACTAGGAATATACCCGTGCTTCGCACACGGTGATGTTTTATCCTTTTAATTTTAGTAATTATCTTTGTTAATATTTTTTTTAGTAGATTCAAGTTTTATATATATATATATATATAGTATCATGTCCCTTAATCTCAGGTAACTTTACTGAGCTAACCTCGTGATTGTTTTCTCATATATATAAGCTTCTTTCTAAATTTTTTATTGTAACACTAAAAAATATCTTGCATCACATATTCATGTATTTTAAACATTAGATAATAGAAGAACCCAACAAAAGAAAATAAAAGAACAATCAATGAAACAACTTTAACTTCAATTAGAATTATAATTGATATGACTGCAATTAGTCTCTAAAGTATATTATATAATTTTGTTCATTTACCAAAAAAAATATTTTTAATAAAATGTTTATCATATCTTCATTTTTCACATAATATAAATAAAGGATTAAGCCATAAAAAGCAAATGTTAAAACAAACGAAAATCTTAATTCACATTGAAGTAAATTTAAGGTATATTCACCCATTTTGTATAAATGAGCCACTAAATACTGGTACCTTATTTGTTCTAAAATTATCAAATACTCCCTCCGTCCCCATCAATTCTTTACATAGAGGTTGGGCACGGAGGTTAAGAAAAAGTGTAATTTATTGAAGAAAAGTAAAAAAAAGTGAGTAAAGTGGTGGGATCAATCATTATTTAATGTATAAAGTGGGAATAATGGGGGGAAAGTAGTGGATGTAGTTAATTTTTATATTATAAAACTTTACTATTTTAGGAAACTTTTGGAATGTAAAGAATTGAGAGGGATATCTCAAAAAGGAAAGTGTAAATAAATGAGAGGGACATAGGGAGTATATCGCTGCATTGAAATTGTAGCATAAACACAATATAACATAGAGAAGAAGATATACAAAAAAGTTTGTGCTAAATTTTCCTTGCAGGCACGGTGCCTCGTTTTTCTAGAATTGTATAACCGAGGAGAAAGACTAAAAATCAAAGTAAAATAATTGAAGAACTAACTTCAAATTCTAAAAAAAAACTATAATATGTATAATACATGAAAAAAACACATATTAAAAAAATTAGAGTAACATATTTGTAATCATTGAAATTTAAACGTCAATTCTCTTTTAATCCAAACATCAATTCTCTTTTTGCTAGATTATCATTTCAGTTGACTATAGACTATTCTGCACATTACTAACTTGGATTTAACGTTATAAATATAACACCTTCAAAGGGTCTCATTATGGGGTAGTCACATTTTAATTTGACTACCTCCTCTGGTTCTTTTATATATATCAACCAAATATAATTGGGTAACTATTAATAAATGTAGTGAAATGAAGTCAATCACAAACTGAAAACTATAACATTACAGAATATAAACTTGTCTAGATTATAAACGGTGTAACTATTAAATGAAAAATAGAGGAAAAAACAATATTTAATTTACTTATCTTTCAACCTTCTTATCGCAGTCATCTGCACCTTAAAAGAATTTATGTGTGTAAAAGATGAGGATTAATTAAAAATAAAAAACATGATTTCAAAGATATCAAAAAAATTTAGCCGAACTTTATAAAAGCTCCAAGAATAATACACTTCACCACTTAATTTGACTAATTGTAAGACTTGCATCAATCATGACCTAATCCATTTCTTTGTTTAGAAACCTAAAGCTAACATATATATGTGTTAGTGATTCGTATGATCACAATGACAATATCCCGAGAATGGAAACAAAGAACATACCTAGCATGAGAATAGGACATGAGGTATTGTGTCTAAAATCATGTTCAAGTAGTTTCTAATAGTTGGTTTTGTTAATCCAAGTAGAGTCATACCCATACCAGTTAATCTTGTGAAACCTAGACATTAACTAATAATGTAGTGATTTACTACCTAAGATAGAAACTATATGTTATATTTTTTTACAAACATCCATGGCACATGATCTAGAAACATCAATCCATGGCTAGAGCTAAATACTCATATTTTTACTATTTCTCCAAGAATTTAACACACTGATGAGGTGAAAAAATGTGTTAGCAAAAAATGATAGTGTGTCACACGATTCTTAAAATGTTAAAAATTGATGTTCATGTCACATTATTCTTAAAATGTCAAAATCAAGAATATTATAACGTATACATTAGAAACAACTGAGTGCATATTTAAATATAGATTTAGACAATCGCCAAATTCTATTAAAGAACAATTGGCTATCAAATATGTATCATCTTTTCTTTGCAATTTTTGATATATGTACCTTGTACTAAAATGACAACATGTATAGGCTATTTTGTTCATTATAGTGCTTAACCACGCAAATATCAACATTAACTTCATTTCAACTTCGATAACACGTACTTCGCTTCATAGAATCAGCTAATTCATCCATTACTCCGTTCTTATTGCCATGGCAGACCTAAAGAAAGCCAAGTCGAGGAGAACTTTAGAAAATAACAAAAAAAAAATCGAGGAAGCCATCTATACAAATTGAGAGTACTTGGCTTAATCTTAGACACAAAATTTGCTAACTAATTCTTAATTTTCTGTAAGCATAAATAACACATATTACAATGAAAAATAGCGTATATTAGGAAGTCGAGTTACATGTGGAAAGTCCGTTAACCCGCTTAAACATGGAAATCATAAAATAGTATACCATATATGCATATTCAAATCTTAAAAATCCCACAATTTTAGCTAATTTTCAAATCAAATTGATTACATGGATATGTTGATTATCACACGAGTCTTGTCATTGATCTTATCCTTTTCAAAATTCAAATCCATGATTTTTCGTCATCTTCTTTTTTTATTTACTCTCTAAGAATATTTATTGAATCTCAATTCTCTTCCTCTTTACCGTGTTTTTACTTTTATTCTACGGAATAATTCATGTTTTGTGTATGTATATCATGTTTATATATGTTTATATATGTGTTATATTTATTGTGCAAGTATAAGTATATAGAGTGACCTGATTAACAAATATACACGTTATATTAAAACACAATACATTCCGTAAATTGGTATGTGCTCCAGTGTTTTTGCATTTGATGCTTCAAGGCTCTCAAAACTTTGTACTTGTTTATTTTTAATATGTTGCAAGATATTTCGCTGCAATGTCATATAATAAGAAAGGTGTAGAGTTGGATAAAAGAATTAAATTCACTTATACATGCTAATCACTATAGAATACTATACCACAGATTTACTAATATATCCAGAAAAACAAAATTGGAGATCAATAATTAGAATCAATATTTAAAAACACAACAAAATAGAAAACTTAAAAATATTTAAAAGGTATTCAGATCCTACAAAATTGTAGTGGAGACTTGAGCGTGCCTTAAATCTTAGTTAACATAATAACATATACACATAATCAATCAAAATGATCGTAGACAAAAACAACACCACAACCATCTAAGCCATCAACCACAATATAATTAAACCCATCAACCTCCACCACAACCTCCAAAGCCATCTAACTTCCATGCATTCCTCTAAAATCTGAAAAATTCTAAATTTGTCTATTGTTGCTAGCTGATTTACCTTTGTATTGAGATGTTTTGAAGGTATTAGAGAAGTTTATATTACATGCCAAGTAAACCAATAATAGGAGAGAATGGTCATTGTTTTGCTCAGAGTTCTCTAAGATAAAACAGAAACAAATACAACTCGGTGGCACTAATATTACGATATATTACAATTATTTGAATCTCTATACATATTGAAACAATCATAAATTTACATAAAACTTGTATAGATATGCGGTACTATATGATGAGATATTCCTATTAATTTGAAATTCTAAACATAAACATAAAGAAATATAGTATACAACAGACATATCAAACACATGTATTAATATCCCAAAAAAACACACTAATATAAAAAGTGGGAGAACCAATAACATAAAACAACCAAATCACCAATAAATTGTATATCTCTGTTTAAATAATTATAATTTAAATAATTGTATATATATATATATATATATATACATACCTAGATAAACGATTTAATCCCTTTTTGTGAACTGATTTAAGCTTCTTTTTCTTTATCATCATCATCATCATCATCATCATAATCATCATCATCATCATCGTCGTCGTCATCGTCGTCGTCGTCGTCATCATCATCATCATCATCATCTACATAAGCCAGACAAATATAAAGTAAACAACAAATATATATAAACACATAAATCAACATAAACATAAACAATTAAAACAAACATCAATAGTGAAATCATGAAAGAGAGAGATACTGAAGATGAAGAAAGAGAAAAGATAGAATAACCGAAAAAAATGAGGTACCGAATTCATATACGTTTGATATAAGATTTTGTAATTAAGAAATATAATCATTTGAATTTAAAAATAGATAACACCATTCATGTCATGATTTGTGGGATTGTTAAAAAAATTGAATTAAGAGTTTAATTGTGAGTGTATATTAGCAAGATTTATGGGATAATGTTGAATGTGTATAGCCTTTACGTTAAAACAATCAAATCACAACTGGATCCTTAATTAACGCATATTACAATGAAAAATAGCGTATATTGGGAAGTCGAGTTACATGTGGAAAGTCCATTAACCCGCTTAAACATGGAAATCATAAAATAGCATACCATATATGCATATTCAAATCTTAAAAATCCCACAATTTTAGCTAATTTTCAAATCAAATTGATTACATGGATATGTTGATTATCACACGGGTCTTGTCATTGATCTTATCCTTTTCAAAATTCAAATCCATGATTTTTCGTCATCTTCTTTTTTTATTTACTCTCTAAGAATATTTATTGAATCTCAATTCTCTTCCTCTTTACCGTGTTTTTACTTTTATTCTACGGAATAATTCATGTTTTGTGTATGTATATCATGTTTATATATGTTTATATATGTGTTATATTTATTGTGCAAGTATAAGTATATAGAGTGACCTGATTAACAAATATATACGTTATATTAAAACACAATACATTCCGTAAATTGGTATGTGCTCCAGTGTTTTTGCATCTGATGCTTCAAGGCTCTCAAAACTTTGTACTTGTTTATTTTTAATATGTTGCAAGATATTTCGCTGCAATGTCATGTAATAAGAAAGGTGTAGAGTTGGATAAAAGAATTAAATTCACTTATACATGCTAATCACTATAGAATACTATACCACAGATTTACTAATATATCTAGAAAAACAAAATTGGAGATCAATAATTAGAATCAATATTTAAAAACACATCAAAATAGAAAACTTAAAAATATTTAAAAGGTATTCAGATCCTACAAAATTGTAGTGGAGACTTGAGCGTGCCTTAAATCTTAGTTAACATAATAACATATACACATAATCAATCAAAATGATCGTAGACAAAAACAACACCACAACCATCTAAGCCATCAACCGCAATATAATTAAACCCATCAACCTCCACCACAACCTCCAAAGCCATCTAACTCCCATGCATTCCTCTAAAATCTGAAAAATTCTAAATTTGCCTATTGTTGCTAGCTGATTTACCTTTGTATTGAGATATTTTGAAGGTATTAGAGAAGTTTATATTACATGCCAAGTAAACCAATAATAGGATAGAATGGTCATTGTTTTGCTCAGAGTTCTCTAAGATAAAACAGAAACAAATAGAACTCAGTGGCACTAATATTACGATATATTACAATTATTTGAATCTCTATACATATTGAAACAATCATAAATTTACATAAAACTTGTATAGATATGCGGGACTATATGATGAGATATTCCTATTAATTTGAAATTCTAAACATAAACATAAAGAAATATAGTATACAACAGACATATCAAACACATGTATTAATATTCAAAAAAAACACACTAATATAAAAAGAGGGAGAACCAATAACATAAAACAACCAAATCACCAATAAATTGTATATCTCTGTTTAAATAATTATAATTTATATAATTATATATATATACACATACCTAGATAAACGATTTAATCCCTTTTTGTGAACTGATTTAAGCTTCTTCTTCTTTATCATCATCATCATCATCATCATCATCATCATCATCATCATCATCATCATCATCATCATCATCATCATCATCATCATCATCATCATCATCATCATCATCATCATCATCATCATCATCATCATCATCATCATCATCATCATCATCATCATCATCATCATCATCATCATCATCATCATCATCATCATCATCATCATCATCATCATCATCATCATCATCATCATCATCATCATCATCATCATCATCATCATCATCATCATCATCATCATCATCATCATCATCATCATCATCATCATCATCATCATCATCATCATCATCATCATCATCATCATCATCATCATCATCATCATCATCATCATCATCATCATCATCATCATCATCATCATCATCATCATCATCATCATCATCATCATCATCATCATCATCATCATCATCATCATCATCATCATCATCATCATCATCATCATCATCATCATCATCATCATCATCATCATCATCATCATCATCATCATCATCATCATCATCATCATCATCATCATCATCATCATCATCATCATCATCATCATCATCATCATCATCATCATCATCATCATCATCATCATCATCATCATCATCATCATCATCATCATCATCATCATCATCATCATCATCATCATCATCATCATCATCATCATCATCATCATCATCATCATCATCATCATCATCATCATCATCATCATCATCATCATCATCATCATCATCATCATCATCATCATCATCATCATCATCATCATCATCATCATCATCATCATCATCATCATCATCATCATCATCATCATCATCATCATCATCATCATCATCATCATCATCATCATCATCATCATCATCATCATCATCATCATCATCATCATCATCATCATCATCATCATCATCATCATCATCATCATCATCATCATCATCATCATCATCATCATCATCATCATCATCATCATCATCATCATCATCATCATCATCATCATCATCATCATCATCATCATCATCATCATCATCATCATCATCATCATCATCATCATCATCATCATCATCATCATCATCATCATCATCATCATCATCATCATCATCATCATCATCATCATCATCATCATCATCATCATCATCATCATCATCATCATCATCATCATCATCATCATCATCATCATCATCATCATCATCATCATCATCATCATCATCATCATCATCATCATCATCATCATCATCATCATCATCATCATCATCATCATCATCATCATCATCATCATCATCATCATCATCATCATCATCATCATCATCATCATCTACATAAGCCAGACAAATATAAAGTAAACAACAAATATATATATAAACACATAAATCAACATAAACATAAACAATTAAAACAAACATCAATAGTGAAATCATGAAAGAGAGAGATACTGAAGATGAAGAAAGAGAAAAGATAGAATTACCGAAAAAAATGAGGTACTGAATTCATATACGTTTGATATAAGATTTTGTAATTAAGAAATATAATCATTTGAATTTAAAAATAGATAACACCATTCATGTCATGATTTGTGGGATTGTTAAAAAAATTGAATTAGGAGTTTAATTGTGAGTGTATATTAGCAAGATTTATGGGATTATGTTGAATGAGTATAGCCTTTACGTTAAAACAATCAAATCACAACTGGATCCTTAATTAACGCATATTACAATGAAAAATAGAGTATATTGGGAAGTCGAGTTACATGTGGAGAGTCCGTTAACCCGCTTAAACATGGAAATCATAAAATAGCATACCATATATGCATATTCAAATCTTAAAAATCCCACAATTTTAGCTAATTTTCAAATCAAATTGATTACATGGATATGTTGATTATCACACGGGTCTTGTCATTGATCTTATCCTTTTCAAAATTCAAATCCATGATTTTTCGTCATCTTCTTTTTTTATTTACTCTCTAAGAATATTTATTGAATCTCAATTCTCTTCCTCTTTACCGTGTTTTTACTTTTATTCTACGGAATAATTCATGTTTTGTGTATGTATATCATGTTTATATATGTTTATATATGTGTTATATTTATTGTGCAAGTATAAGTATATAGAGTGACCTGATTAACAAATATACACGTTATATTAAAACACAATACATTCCGTAAATAAAAGTAAAAATGAGATAAAAGAGACGAAGAAAGAGAAAAGAGAGAATTGCCGAAGAAAATGAGATATTGAATTCATGTACGTTTGATATAAGATTTGGTAATCAACAAATATAATCATTTGAATGTTGAAAATAGATAACACCACTCCTGGCATGATTTATGGGAGAAATATAATCATTTAAAATCTGAAAATAGATAACACCATTCATGGCATGATTTGTGGGATTGTTAAAATTTTTGAATTGAGAATTTAATTGTATGTGTGTGTATATCGCAAAATTTGTGGTATTATGTTGTTGAAGGAGTATAGCCTGTATGTTAAAACAATCTGGTCACAACTGGATCCTTAATTAACCCATATTACAATGAAAAATAACATATATTAGGAAGTTGGGTTACATGTGGATAGTCCGTTAACCCGTTTAGACATGGGAATTTACCAAAACAACTTTATTTTAGGGACAAAAGTGGAATTTCCACTATACTCTTCACTAGCAGGAATTTAGTTTTATGATATAGATAACAATATAATTTGATTTTTGAGAATTTCAAGATAACACAAACTTGCATATTAAATTGTAAAACAAGTTTTTATTTCACACTATTAAAAAATCATAAACAATGGTCTTTTAGGAGGTCTTGTCATTATTAATACATTTATATCCTGTTCCATGCATAGTTACTTTAAAATTTTATTTTATATATATACTTCATCTTTTGAATATTAAATTTTGTTAATATTTTGATTATAATAGTTTCTTAAACTATTTAATCCCATATCTTAAGATAAATAGGCCATATATATGTCTAAATTAAATAGTTAAATATGTTTTAATTAGAATAGATGTGTAAAGACCAACACTAACACAACACTGTAAACATTCATCAAATCCACCAATCTACATTAATGTAACTATTTGCTTCACTTGTTCGTTTTATTTAATTTATCCCATCTTCATACCTCTCAAGAGAAATTTAGGAAGGAAAAAAAGAACAGTTATCCCCAGACCCCAGTAGCACAGTTATGTGGCAGAGTCACACAAGTAGCATTCATAATTACAGCAAACAAAATGGCATAATAATTTGCCCATCAAAACCAGTTTCATGTACTTCATAGTATTCACCAGGCAACTTTTCTGGTGTAGGTTCTGCCGGGATGAACTTCTTGAAGTCGTCCAAGAAACATATCAGAATGACCAGTCAATCCTCCAGCCCTCATTGGGGGAGGCATGGTTTGCCTTGCAGGCTGTTTGCTTGAACCAATTGTCATATTTGCTAACTTCTCGGAAGTATCAGAAAGTCCATGTGCTTTCCCTGTGTGGATTTTTGCTGACAACAATGAAAATAAATCTTGTTAGATGTGGTGCTGAATTCAGACCCTAATTCTGTGAGAGACATACTTTATATGTCTGGTTTAGATGTAATGAATATACACAGAAGAGAATATACATGAAATTTGTACGCAGTGCCAAATATTTGCAAAGTTCAATATTGTCAAACACTGAGCACTTCTAAGGCTTTTTACATGTGCCTTGAAAGAAGTGTGAAGAAAAGGAGGGCACAAAATTTTACAGATCTAAATGCAAAAGAAATAAGTGCAAGAACAGAAACTAACTTGTACTACTCCTGGTAGATGGTTTGTTTCTTGGTTGCTTCACAGAAGGATTTCTCAGGGTCTTGTCATACTTGGTTGCATCCTGGAAACAGAAAAAACACTTAGCATAGGACAGGTAGAAAAATAGCACAGATACAGTAACATAAATTATTAAGAGCACCACCCAATTACCTGTTGACTGATATCCAACTTGCGCTGCACACCTGTACAGATTGGTTAGATCAAATGCCAAAAGAGCATCAAGTAAATGGTTGGATCAAATGCCAAAAAAAACGCATTAAATAAATCATCAAGGAAATGTATACTCAAGCAACAGGAATAAGGTACAGATAAGGTATACTCCAGCACAAGGAACAGACAGCTACACACATAATATATTATGAAGACAATAAAAATTACCTGTGTTTGAGATTGAGTGTGCTTTAAGTGGAGAAAGAGCGCCGGGAGGCTTCAAAGTTGTCGGGGGGGCAGAATACCTCTTCATGCTTCTCTGCTCCATAGATCCTCTAATTCCAGCTGCAGCATTAACGCAAAGATGTTAGGGTACAATGAGATAGGGGGATGGAGAGAGGGAGGGAGGGGGAGAGTAACCAGGAGGAGTCCTTGCAGCTGCAGCTATGGGACGAAGCGATGGAGGAACATAGTAGCAACTCTGCCGAAATACAGAAAAGAACATTCTTATAACAAATATCTGAATGACTATGCAAAGATCTTAATATGAATGTAGAATTTGCATCTTCCTGCGTGCTCAAGAATAATGTTTTACCTGGAAGAACGGATGCTGAAGAACTTCCGAGGCCGTTGGCCTTTTGCAAGGATCCCACGAACAAAGCAACTGATATTATTAGGTAAAATGCAAGAAAAAGAATAAGAAGCCAAAAAAATCAAGCCTTCCAAGCTTTAAAAAGAAGGTGACACAACTAGTTAATAAAATAACACTGAAAGTTCAAGAGTAGACATAGATATAGAATGTATAGCAGTTGAGTACTTACTGTAATAAGGTTAATTGCATCTTTGCTTGTAGATGGTATCAAAGTAGACAGATGAACACCTCTGAGCTGCCATATCAAAGTAAGAGCAAAGAAATAGATAAGAATTTTATCAGATTGACTACAATTAATGCAGACATTAAACTGTTCTTAGAAAAGGAAGCATGGGCTTTTACCTGCGGAAACTGATAGTGGATTGAATTTGCCAGTTTAAGCCCTTCAGCCCATTTTATTTCTGTAGGGCTGCCAATTACACTGCATATTTTGTAGATTTCATCTATTTCACTGCAGAAAAAGAGACATCAGACACGTTATCTATCAGAACGGAAGACTGAAGTTAATAGCATCTATATGTGACAATTTAATTCTCTTCATATCTAACACATACATGCACAACAAAGTAAAAAACAAGATATCATCTAACATTCAAATAGGCAGGGGAAGTCGTTCATCTAAACAAATTTTATAATATATCAAAAAATGCAGATTGATATCAGTAGTGGACCTGATAATGTAACACTGTCAAAATACATTTACCAAGCAGTTGTGATAAAAAAAGCAATGTAAAAGATTTACAAGTGATGATAAGGAGATAAAGTGATACCTTGAACCTGGAAAAAGGGGGCGTAGAGTTAACAGTTCAGCCATAATTGCACCCATTGCCCACATATCTGCACATTGCAAATTTAACAAATCACAAACATTAGGCTGCAGCGCAACAGTTTATCATATAACTCAACAACTGTTTGTCAATATTATACTCACCAACAGCAGAACCATATGTTGGTGCCTGAAGCAAGACTTCAGGTGCCCTATACCTGTCAAAAGAATATATGTTGGCCACCATGAAAAGTAGAGCTACAGGACTGAGGTGAATACAAAGATTTCAGATATATTACGTACCACCGTGTGGACACATACTCCGTATATGGTGGCGAGGAATTAATTTCTCGAGCAAGACCAAAATCAGCAATTTTTATAACATGCTTTGAAACTAACAAGTTTTCTGCCAACACACATTCAAAGAGTTTATGACAAGTCAAAAGACAAGGAACGACTTATGTAAAATACAACACAAACAGCTGAAACATACTTCTTACAAAGTTTTAGTACCCTAACGACTTACACAATGATTGTCCGACATCAACATATACAGTTCTAGATACAGAGTTCGAGTTAAACAAGAACTTTTTAGGCTTAATACAACTGTTACCAGAACATTTTATAAGTAGCTGTATACTCTGTACTTTCTCCTGTTGGCAATAACAAGAAATTTATTTTTCCTTATCCGTGACAATCTATTTCTTAAACGCCAGCTTTAAGTTCATCTCATCTTGTATATTTTTGAACAAATCTTTTTTCTCTCTCACTCCCTGATACTCTCCATTTATCCTGTCATTTTCTTTAAAGCATCCTCTGGACTTCATTTGTGTAAATACATAATTAACTAATCATATCAACTACAGTTGAGAGTTCAGTTTTAAATGCATTACAACAGTCACCTGGTTTAAGATCACGATGAAAATATCCACGTTGCTGCATGTATGCAAGACCTTGAAATACTTGGAAACACCAATTTCTTACTTCAGCTTCCGAGAATAGCTTTCCCCTGTCTTTCATGAGTTGGTATAGGTTGCATTCCTGTATATAGAATAAACACTACTGTTTAAGTAGCACTGAAAGACCAAAGTCAAAACAAGTGAGTCAAGACAACATACCATGTATTCGAATACAAAGTACAAGATATCGTTCTCCCTAATAACTTCCTTGAGCTTTACAATATTAGGATGGTTCATTTTGCGCAACGACTGTAAAAAAACATTTTACAGTTATACTCATTATACAGAGGAGAACCAGTGCAAAGATGAATCTTAAACAAGTTACCTTAACTTCTCTCAAACTTATACATTCTTCCCAAGAGTAGTATTTTCTCTTCATTCTTTTTATCGCAACCTGGTCCAACGTAACCCATAGAATAGTAGGTCCTAAAATTAGCAACTTCTCCAAAAACAACTTCTTTTAATACCTTGTAATATGGATGCTTTACACCCAATACGAATAAATAAATATAAATAAATAAATCTAACACTTACAACTTCACCAGTCTGCTTGTTCAAAGCTCGCCAGACACTTCCAAAAGTTCCATTACCAACTTCCTTGATTAGCTTGTACCTAAATAGCGATAATTGACATACTTAGTCATGCCTTGATCAAGAAGTATGAAAACATTATCTAGAGAAAAATCAAAGACACCAACTGACCTTTCCATTCTAGCAACTTCAACTGTTTGTAACTCCTTATTTGGTAAAACGTTTTGTAACTCCTTATTTATAATAGAAAGAAGGGGACTTAAAATGTGGGATGTTTTCTCTGTAGTAGATGAATATAAATAAACCTACAAAGTAAAACTAACAGCTTGATTTTTGTAGCTGAAGAAACTATAATTTTGTCCTGCAATAGACATGAGAATGGAACCAGAACAATTCTGACAGAAAGGAATCAGGGCCCTATTCACAGTATTTAGTATATGCCAAGACTTATTTATGGTGGTCAGGACCGAAAATGGGAAAAAGTCTAGAACTGTATAGCATCTTGACAGCAGTTGAAAGAATCCTATAGTGCCAGACAGTAGCTTGCATCCTAGATCAGAACATAGCAGCGGAATTCCTTCAGAGACTCGTAAAAACAAAATCAATTTATGCTCAATCTGATTCTACAGTTTCGCTTAACAATGCTTCATCACTTTAACAGGTAACATGCGGAGAAAGGATAAGGTACTGCTAAAAATGGATTCAGTGCAACAGAATTCTCTAATAATTAACGAAGTCCAGAAAATTAACTATTTACTCTCAAGCTTCAGCCCTGCAGTCACAAGAACATATACAGTATCAGCTTTAAGTTCAGAATATCAGTAAACTGAAAAACCAAAAGAGAAGAAATATTAGGAATCAGAGGATAACCAGAAGACGTTTCTGAAAGATCTTCAATGAACGTCTTATTGGCAATGCACTAATTCACAATAACTTCAACATAATTAGCATGAAGATTGACAGAAAACATGTGTTTTTCTGAAGTCCGTGGGAATACTACTTACTTTTAGATGTGAGCTAAAGATAACACCTATCTCAGGAAAAAATTGCATCACGACTCCCGTACTTATCATATAAAAGTTGCCCACTAAGTACAGTTGACAAAGCAAACAGGAACGAACTCTCCAAGGAAAAGATAACGCAAATCAAGAACTTCCTGAAATAAAAGAAACCGATTCTGGAAGCAGTCTGACCAGAGGCATACATTCTCCATGTCTTGGAGGAGATTAAATAACTCAAATAGAAAACTGGGCCAACCTGGAAGCACAATTCAAAGATTTAAAACACAAAAATTTGGTCTCCAAGTATAGCTTTAGCAGCAACATGTAAAAACTTAAGCCAACATAAGTAATATCACTGTTTCATGTTCTACAACAGTATTCATTAATAACCTAAATCTGAACCCGTGTAAAAAGTCAGCTGAAAAATTTAGCAACAAAATGCTTCTTGCAATATATTTGTATTTTTTGCATTTAATAAATCTTTAAATTCTCATGTACTTCGTCTATTTTTCATTTTTGCAGTTTATGTTGTTTAACCATGTCTGTTTAATATTTAGGCGGGGCATGAAATTATGGAAATACACAAAGATGAACTTTTCATTAAAAGACATAATACGGTATTTCATGACTGCTGTAGAGAAATTTAAGACACCAACATGGTCATGCAGCTCAAAGACACAGGTGTATGTAAAGGAGAAATTTATTCTAGTTATTCAAGTTCTACTTTTGTATGGTAATATAAAGAGACCTCTTGTTACCTGTTGTAAGCATATCAAGGAGGGCAGAAACACGCTTGTACATGGTACATTTCAAGCAATCAAGTTTATCTTTATTTTCAAGATTCTAAAGCCACGTTATAAAGTGGTGAATTAAATGATTTCCTGAATTTTTACTTTCTTCCATAAGTTCGTGATTATTAATACTCAAATTTGATTACACCCTAACTGTTTGTTTAATATATTAGACTTGAATTGCTGACTGCTATTCTCTTCAATTGCCAAGTCGACACCTATTTTCCAAGAAAAAGGTCTTACTTAAGTAACCTCTCAGTAAGTAGTGGACTGTGGAAATTTTATAATTAATATCAAGTGTCTTCTTAAACTTGATGCTATTTGTGTCTGACCAATAGCATAATTAATGTCATAACTCTACGAGTACCGGCTTGTCTGTACTACTTGCTAAATTATAACAGACCAAGTAGTTTGACCTAGTTCAAAATACCTTGATTAATAGCAAAATAATATCAAGATAATAATGTAACAAGATATGGGAATAATCTTTTAAATAAAGTATCCTTCTAACTGATTTTTCTGAGTAACATTAATTATAATTTTTAAAGCCTTGTCTTTAGCAGATCCTGTTCATCTGTCTATTTCATACTAAAATCTTAACTTAAAAATTAAATAGCAAAAAATGCAAGGAATAGAATGTTGCAAAAAAATCAGACAGAAATGTCTTTTCAGTTAAAATTGACTAATGACTATGATGACATGAAATGCAGATAGAATTCAACCCCCCGGTTATTCAATTGACACTCACCAACAGGGGCGGGTCAAGGAATCATGCAAGGAGGCTTGAATTACTTACTAGAACTAAGAACATAACAAATTTCATAAAACATCCAACAAAACTTTGGATCACTCCAAACAGACAGGCGGTAAATTCTACATAACATCTTCCAACCACATTATATTATTATATATCATTAAAACATTGGTGGTCCAAAATATAAAATTTAACCCACACACATGCTATGCAAATTAGAAATTAAAGATTTTTACAAAGCTTTAGAACTAGTGTGACCATCCTGCATCCTCCTAAATCCATCACTGTCTACTACCCTTCTCTAATCATTTAGTATAAAAATGGGAAAAAGATTCTGAACAAAAAAAGACAGGTAATGAAAGATGGGCAAGTGACACGATAAATCCAAGTATGTTCGTTTGACTTTCTGTTGCTAAACTGGCATACCAAAGAATTCGCACAACAATTACTTATTTAGAAAATTTCATTAGCAAAGTTCTTAAATCATCAAACAAATACGCAAGTACTTCAATTGATATTTTCAATACAGAAACAAATTCTTGCACAGCTGCAATATCTCTTTCCTGACTATAACACTCAAGTATGTCAAGTAAATTCCATGCAAAGTATTTGCACTCGCCTCCGTTTATCTTGGCAAATCAAGCAAATTGTTTCACCTCACATTCTCCTACTTGCTAATATTCCCCAGAACTTTTTAGAGTTACTTTCCATTTATATCCAAAATAAAACCTAGACCAATTAGGGCAAGATCACATTAAATGTCTTTAAAATTAATGAAGACCTCGCTTTGTAAAATACAACCAAAGAGTAGCAAAAACACCACATAATCACATACACACAAACCTCAAAGTTGCATTTCTAACATAATCGGAAAAATGACCAACAAACCAGCAAGAAGCATTTGATACAACAAACCATTTCCAAACTAAGATCACGTACAAAAGATTGTGGCATTAATTGACGCCCGCCATTTAAGTATAAACCCTACAGTTTAACTAATTATCTTCTAATTACAATACACAATCACAAAACACAACAAATATCAAATATTCGAAACTTCATCAAATCAGCAAAATAAATACAAATCATAACAAACAACAATTCAAAATCACACATAGATATGAATCAACAAAACAGGTCAATGAATAACAATATAAAACAAAATTCAAATCATAGATCTCAACAAGATCAAATCAAACAACACTGAGAGCAATTATTAATAACAATAAATACAGATCTGAATCAAATAAATAAAAAAAAAAGATGATTAAAACGATTGATATATAATTATATATTTATACCTCCGGTTTACAACGCATAACCTAAAGTCGCCACGGGGAAGGCAACGGCTGACGACTCCAGAGCTCTCTCTCTCTCAATCTCTCTCAATCTCTCTCAATCTCTCTGTGTGTATGTATAATTGTACGTGTAAATCTATCTGTATCTATCTTCTTGGGGAGAGAAAACACCGCAACAAGACCACCTCGTCTGTTTTGTACCGTTTATATATGGGTTGTTTATGCTTGGTTAAAAAGTTTCTATTAAACTATTTTATTTTATTATTAATTTTTCTTACATAAATTAAAAATATCCACTTGCCAGAAACATGATCGTTTGTAATTCTATTTTTTTTAGGCTTTATTTTACAGATTAGCATGTCTGGTCCTTTCTGTCATCATTTAAATAAAAATAATTTGAAATATCATAATTTAAACAAAATTAATTCTTTATATCATACCAAATTGCATTTTTTTTATTGATGCATAAAAATATATTTTAATATTATTTATTTATTAATTTAAAATTTTAAAATAATTTTTAAAAATAAATTATTTTGACAACACATCTCGTAGATGCGGATCTGCGAATGAAATCGCTCATATGTTAGCTAGAGTGTCTTGTCGTTCTATGTCATATCCGCAGGAGTGGGAAAATGTTTGCTCCTAGCTTTTTATCGGATGTATTTCATATGATTCATTTTAATGCAAGTACTTTTTCTCTTAATTTTGTCATCATGCCATACTCGATAGATTGTTCTATTTTACTTGAATTTTCCATTTTTCCCTTTAGCAAAAAAGAAAAACTTTTCCATTTTACAATTACATTTCCTGGCCAATATTTCCCAATGCTGAATGCATGAATAGTTATCTCATGGTCTTCAACTCTTCATTACAAGTAAGGACACAAATTAAAGACACACCATTCAATAGTTACTAGATTGTTCCTAACAATCACTTCAATTATTAATTTGCAACATTAATCCGGATAGTTAATTGATAACCAATTCCCAGTTCTCCGATTAAAGAGGGAGGGGAAGAGGGGGCGAGGATTGGAAGTTTACAACAACTATATGAACTGTAAAGCAACCTATAGAATAATCCTGTGTGACAGTGTGTGCCACAAAAAGGTAGCTCTACAAGGGGGAAAATAGAAATGCTTATGCAAAATTGTCGATTTCAAGATTCTACATCTTGGTACTATTTTCTATGTGAATGGTATGGATCTTTCTTCTCTCCTATAGCTGCTTTTACAACCATTCCACATAGTTTACAACAAGACTTGTATTACACTGATTCTTACTTGCTTATAAGCTTTGCTTAGAGTACCATAACCTCTTCTGGCAAATTAACAACTTATCATTTGTACCTCCATCTTCGGTGGCTTCTTTACGACAGTTCCATCTCAATCCTTTTGCAATAGTTGCTATTGGGTCTACGAAGAAGCTGGACTCTCGGATTATAGCATACCCATAAGGCCGAAGGATCCGATCCATCTCTAATAATACGTACTTCATATCACATCTGGCCAAGCATTTTACAGTTCAAATATAATGTCAAGACTTGCTGCAATTTTAACTTCTATATTTTACGTTATTTATTACATCATTTGAAAAAACAAACTCAAAAGCACAAGCAAATCATTAACAGATTCTACATTTGATATATAGCAACAGAAGGTAATTTTTTTTGTTTTGTTAAGTAGAAGGTGAAATGTTGAAGAACATAAACCAGCGATGTTACCTGTGACTTTCGGAGGTAAAAAGGCCATCTGAATGAAGCAGATCATAAGTCCGCGGATATGTTGAAAATGCCTCACACCTGCAGCAGAGCAGCCAATTAAATCAGCACACTGTTTAAGTTGCTGCAAACTATAAATAGCATCAAAGCAAAAGAGTGTTGCACTGAAGCTTAGGTCTCAGCTGCTAGTTTAGTGGCACAATATTTACCAGTCATGGTAGGTTCCAATGAGACCTCTGTCGAAGACAACCGCGAGTGTGTTCTTAGCAGAGGAGGAGACCACATTCATCACCCACAAGGGATCATCTATCACAGCAGCAGCGAAACCTCCATAAATGGTATTCATGTCAATTACGTTCCTTATCTTATCGGTCCCAATTGCTGGGAGCAACTTCTTGTAGTGCTTGGCCCGTTTCCTCCATTTAGTGCCATCGCGATTGAAGGTCTTCTCATTGCTTCGGGGAACATCATAAACACGAATAGGTGCAATATGCAGTCTTTGTGGCCATTTAGGAATGGATGACAGTGCTATCTTCTTGACATTCTTGTTCAGAACAACAACACAGGGCCGGAGTGGAGTGTACCACGCTGAATCTGGTTCAGTTCCATCATCACACTTTGGCGGGTATGTGTCTATTGCAGCGAGCTTCATATAACAGTCATTATCTGTAGTCTTTTGCCAAACAGATATATCGCTTTTCTTGTTAAATAACTTAAAGCACATTGAAGTGAGCAATTCTTGCAACTTCTCATAATCAGACTTTTGCGCTTCAAGTGTAGTGTTCCAACCTCTCCAACGTCTTTTATAGTTTACCGGTGGACCAGATAAGACCCAGAATCCTCCGGGGCGAAGTATTCGATGAACTTCTAGAAGGTAGACCCCACCTGAAATTAAATCAAACTGCATTGGCGAGAAGTTCATTGCAGGATCCATTATCAAATGCAAACTACATTCACTATATAATATTTACATAGATTCCAACAACCAGGATTAGTTAGTCTTAGTTATAACAGATGGCAGGCACTCTTGACTGATAAGTGGCACATGTGTTCCCCGGATTAATTGCAAGTCACCAAAACATAACAGATATTTATATTAAAAAAAACTTTGCCAAAGCAAAAAAATACCAAATTCTGTCCAAGGGATGAGGCATCTTGAACAATGAACCATATCAAATGAGTTTGAGGGAAAAGGAAGCCGCTGTGTAGAAATAATTCCCAGAATTGCAGGAATTCCCCGTTCCAGAGCAAATTGGACTTGCGCCTCGTGATTATCTCGTGGGGCAAGCGAGACTGTCAAGATCCCACGATCAAGTAAATCACCTCCCCAGCTAGCCACCTAAACAATATAATCATAGGGATTTAGACTAAATAATCTTCATATAATATGTATATTGCCTATTAAGAGAGTAAAATGATCATGCCAAACTGTATCTCATTGTAATTGCAGGTGAGAAATTCTGTGACTGCAATGGAAAATTTCAAACTAAAAAAGATGAATTTACCCCACACCCAGTATCCATAGCAGTCCTAATAGTCCCGTCTTTCATTTCAGGAATAAGATCCTGCATCATATCAACATATGCACCAACGCCGTTCGGAAACATGGTACCTCCACCAGGAAAGAGAAACTTCTCACCTTCCTTCCTTAACCAGTTCTGATTGGACTTCCGCTTGTTAATCCAATCATATGGCACATTCCTAAAGCCAGGGTGAAAAAAAAATCTCTTTACACCTATAAAGAAGAACCTTGTTTGGCAATAACTAAAGTAATTTAGTGATTAGAAATTAGCATAGGAATAGATCAGATGTCAAATACCTGTACCAACATTCATTTTTGCTCTTAGGCCATCTGACTGGTGATTTGTACCCATCCGGTGGAGGAACCAAACATTCCTTTCTTTCAAAAGGAGGAGAACAATGGCGTTCCAAGAACGTAAGCCGCTTATAACCATACTGTTTCCATCTCTGTAACATGGTACCGCCTCACCATATATACATAGGTATGTCATACATCACGAAAAAAAAAATCATGCAAATAAAGTTACCTTAGGATCTGTGCACGGGGTGTAATCTTGATAGGCAATGTCACATTCAGGGAAGTCAATGAATTTCACGCTGAGAGGACCAGATATAGTTTCTTTGGTTGATCCAACTACTCCGGTGATGTTCTCAACCTCATACATGTTCTTCTCAGAACAAAAAATTCTACCCAGATAGAACGAGAACCCACATAGCACAATACACATGAATGTCATGGGCACCAGTCTGGAACTTTTATCAATCTGATGTAACACTTTTCCATCGTTGTGCTTCATGCTCCCAGAGTTAATTTGCCAGATGAAATTAAGTTAAGTTGTCACTAGCAGCCCAATCCTATCAGATCTACACAAAAAATGAACACAAATATTCTCTAGTGAACCATAGGTAGTTTGTGATTTCATTAAATACCTACACTTACAAACGAGCGACAATTCTTGATATAATAGACTAAGAAATCAATAGAAAACCTCAGAACTGAAGATAGTAACTTAAAAACAGTTTGCGTACATGCAAGTTCACAGTCATAACATATCCTACAGAATTTCACGAATCTAGAAAGAAGGATATTAAGCAGATTAACAAGTTTCAAGTTTTATATAAGATAAACAAAAGGAACATAAAAGGAGATGAACAAAACTGACACTGGTTGTCTTTATAGAGTATAACAAGTAAGTTATCAAGCAAAAATCATTAACAAACACCAACATGATCAAAAACCGATCTGGTTGATTATACTAACCAAGTTTAACAGTGCAGACAATACTTCAGTATCTGAACAAGATGCAGTTCTCGAAAAACATTAATCTCTATGATTCAACAGACGAGGAAAGTACAAAAAAGGTCCGAAAACTATAGGAATTGGGGTGGAGGGCTTATTGCAGATCTAATGGCCATCCACAACTATTAAAATAACTTGAGACCTGAAATAATCTATAAAGATATGATACTTTCAACAACCAAGATGACACTTTTCCATTGTGACATTGCCTTTAATAAAATCACATGAAATTGGGCCCAAGTAGTTAGAATATGATAACAACAGTTTGGTCCTCATCACACCTAACCATGCAAAACCCAAACAAGAAATTGACTACATTAGCCTCTAGGGACTGCTTCAACAAAATGAATATATTGAAATCCTTAAAGCCAAAAAAGTAGAAAAAAGTAAAAAGTTACACGCATCAAAAGTACACTGCCAATCAGTGTTCATGAACAATAAATTTAAAATAAGATAAATAATTAGCTCAAAAAGGCAACCCCGCTACAAAAAGTGGAAGATTTAGAACAAAACACCAGAAAAAATGGAAGTTGGGTGTAGAAATTACAGCATTGTCAACATATTTAAAAACCTAGCATGCCATTATCATTTATCAATTATTCTTCTAAAACAAGGTGTGTTTTGCTTGGTAAAATAAATTAAAATTCAGCACATATGCAAAGATTAAATAATTAGTAAACAGGGCATATGCTCATTTGGGTGTGTAACAATTAAAATAGAAAAATAAAACATAAACAAGAACAGAGCATATGTAAGGAAAGAAATATCAAAGAGGTACCTGTGTAGCAATTGTATGTATATATTCCAAACTCAGCTGCTGTATATGTAATGATTAACAAATACAAATATTAAATATTAAAATACCCAAGAAATTCCTCAACTTAAAAGCTGCAATTCTTGATGAAATGAAAGCCAAGATGAAGAATAAGGAAATGGGGAGTGAAATATATGGGCCTCACAGACCTTTGTTGTTGTGCTGTTTCCCTGTAGCTGCAGCTTTTTTTTTTTTGCACTTTCTATCTCTTCTGTCTGTAAATTCAGAGTCTCGGAGCTTTCTATTATTCATGTTGTATACAGGATTAGTTGTGTTTTATTGCAGACATATTCGAAAGTAAAAAAATAAAAACCAATGTGTTGTTCCTTTTTCGGTTGTTGTTTCTGCAAATTTCATTCAAAAAAATTTGTTCATTTTTTCAAAAGTTAATTTAATAATTTTTTAAATTTATGAAAAATTATGCTTGCACTACCATTTGCAATATTTGAGATTTGACTAACGTATGCCTACAAAAATTAATTTTTAATTTAACATAAACATAATTATTTAAGAGACAAAAAAATATTAATCATTCAGTTAACATTTTTTCAGAAAGTTTTTGTAATCTAGTCACTTCATTCATAGTCATTAGATAGTTCTCATCAAATCGATGAAAACCGTTAGATAAAATATTAAAATTATTATATAGAATATGTTTTCTATTTTTTCTAACTAAAACATTTCATTTTTCAAAAATATCGCATGCAGTTTCATTTAATAAAATAACATCTAATAACTAACTCATTACCTTTTTTAGCCAAAGTGTATATTCTTTTTTATATTTTCTAACTAAAATTTCTACTTTTCTATTTTTTCCTAAATAAAACCTCTCATTTTCCAAAAATATCGTTCTATTTAATAAAATAAAATAATAATATTATAATTATTAATGATTAACCGATTAGTTTTTTTCCCAAAACGTATATTATTTTTTATATATTTTTTAACTAATATTTTTCCTAACTAAAACCTCAAAAATATCACGGGTTATTCCATTTAGTAGCATAAAATACTAATATTATAAATCTATCTATACTATAAATACTATCAATACTATTATATAATAGACGAAACATTAAAAGTTTGGTTGGTCGGTATGGTACGTTGTGATTTTACTTAATTGCCCTTACTTAACTATATTTTGTTTTTTTACTTAATTAACATTCCTTATTTATAGAAATATATTATTAAATAATAATATTACCTATTTATAAACAATTACTTTTTTCACCTAACATACATTATTTTTTCTATATTTTCTAACAAATTTCCCTACTTTTTCAAATATATCACGGGCAATTACCTTTTCTAACTAAAACATGTTAGTTTTTCTATTTTTCGTTATTAAAATCCCTCATTTTCCAAAAATATTACGGACAAACCTTTAGTTATTTATTTTTAAACCTATTTTAATATTTTAATTATTTTTTAAAATATTACCTATTTTAACATGACTACTTATTTTTCTTAACAAATGCAATTACTAAAAATATTAAAATATTAAAATATAAATAATCAAATACCTATTTATAATCAATTACATTTTCAGATAAAACACATTATGGATTTTTTTCTAACAAAATCCATCATTTTCTAAATATATCACAGGAAAATGCCTTTTTCAATTTACTTTTTCTATTTTTCTCACTAAAATCCATTTCTTTTCTAAAAACATCACAAGAAACCCTTTACTTATGTATTTTAAAACGTATTTAAATATTTTAATTATTAAATTTTAAAACCTCATTTTTCAAAAATATCACGAACATTTACCTTTTAAACTAAAAATATATGTTACATTTTTTATTTTTCCTTACTAAAACCTCTTCTTTTTCAAAAATATAACGGGCAAACCTTTACTTATTTATTTTAAAATATGTTTTAATATTTTTAATTAATTAAAAGTGTTTAGCTATTTTAACATACCTACTTATTGTTTTAACAAAAACAATTAAAAAATAATAATAAATAATAATAATAATAAAATAACAATTAACAATCTGTGCATCGCACGGGTTTTAAGCTAGTATTATTAAAGAAGAAACATTAAAAGTTTTGGTAACTGTCTTTTGGTACGGTACTTACCTTATTTAACTGTTTATTTAATTATTATAAAAATTATTATAATAAGTTATCCTTTCAGTTAAAATACATTACTATTTGTTTTCTAAAAAAATCACGGGCAATTTCCTTTTCAGCTAAAACATGTTATTTTTTCTATTTCCCTTACTAAAATCTCTCATTTTCCAAATATATGATCAAATCCTTATTTATTTATTTTAAAATCTATTTTAATACTTTTAATTGAAAATTACATTTCACCTCTTTTTCTATAAAAATCATGGGCAAATACCTTTTTTAGCTAAACCATGTTATATTTTCTATTTTCCTTACTAAAATCCCTCATTTTACAAATATATCACGGGCAAACCCTTACTTATTTACTTTAAAATATATTTTAATACTTTTAATTGACAATTACATTTTTCAACTGTGTCACCTTTTCTATTTTTCTTAATAAAACCCCATTTTTTTTCAAAAATATCACGAACAAATCGTTACTTTTATATTTTAAAATTCAATAAAAACATGTCAATTTCTATTTTTCTTACTAAAACCTTTTTTGTCCAAAATATCACGGTCAAACTGTTACTTATTTATTTTAAAATATATTTTAATATTTTTAATTATTTTAAAAAGTTTAACACGCCTACTTATTTTTTTTAACAAATACAATTAATAAAATATAAATAATAAATAATAAAATTAACAATTATTAAATACAATTCATGCATCACACGGGTTTTAAGCTATATTATTGAAGACGAACCATTAAAAGTTTGGTAGTCGGACGGACGGTCGGTACTTAGTGATTTTACTCAATTACCCTTACTTATTTTCTTAAAAAACTATCACTAAATAATAACATTATTTATAACCAATTATCTTTTCAGCTAAAATACATTATTTTTTTTTATTTTTTTACTAACAAAATCCTCTTTTTTCTAAAAAAAATCACCGGCAATTAACTTTTCAACTAAAACATATTTCTCTTTCTATTTTTCTTTACTAAAACCCCTCATTTTCCAAAAAAATCTCGGGCAAATACTTACTTATTTATCTTGAAACCTATTTAAATACATTTAATTATGGGCACTTACCTTTTCAGCTAAAACATATTACTTTTTCTATTTTTTTTATTTAATTACGGGTTATGCACTCGAAGCTGTTAGATGTTAGCTACGAGTTACAAGTAGATATTGAGGAACCTCAAAGTTGGAATTTGATAGTTGAAAGCTATTAACAACAAGTAAACGACGAGGAACCTGCTTGATGTATATAAGTATGGGTGAACCTGTTAAGCACCGGTGAACTCCACGCGAACCTGTTAAGCACAGGTAATCTCCGGCGCGAACCTGGAAGCTGTAAGCAGTAGGTTAATACCAAAGGACCTGTAGGTTGTTTCCGAGATATCCGCTCCTCAATTCCTCTTTTCATCCACCTCCATGTGAAGATCCCATAACCAAAGGTGTATGTGAAGACTCTCTCAGAATGTGTCATGAGCTGGATTTCGTAACTTTACCTTCCATTTCGTTATGATATTTACTTACAGCCATAGTGTGTTGGTTCTCGCATACACATACCTTTCATGTTAGAATCATATGCACATACCTGAACCTGTTATGCTAGGATCAGATGCATGTAGTTACATCTATCATATTAGAAGCACATGCACGTAGTCGCGGCTCTCATGTTAGATACTCAGGCAGGTAGTTGCAGCTTCACACTAGGGTCATACCTATGAAGCTAAACCTGTCATATTTTAATCATAGACATGTAGATGCACCTGCATAACTTATTAGTCACTCCATATAAAGCACATACCATAATAGTCCACAAATTACAAGTTCACATATATACATCAAGATGTAAAAATAGCCATCACCTAAAGCCACTCATTTAAGCATTCACGCAAGTATATTCACCTTAACCTGGTTGCATAAATCAGAAGATGGTCTTGCGTGTCTCAACTTAAGTATCCCATAAGCTCTACCGGAGAAATCTTTATTATCCTCAAGGCGAATCACTAAGCTTCATGTGCCGGTCTAGGCTCCACATGATCTTCAAATAATAAGCACTAAGCTTCATGTGCCGGTCCAGGCTCCACATAAACTCCAAATAATAAGCGCTAAGCTTCGTGTGCCGGTCTAGGCTCCACACGATCTTCAAATAATAAGCGTTTGGCTTATAGTCCATCACGAACCCGGTCCTCCGGTATTCTATATGAATGTGGACTTGTTCTATGCGCCTCGTAATACATGAGTATGCACCTACACCTCATCAGAGAGTGCGTTGTCTCAATCTGCACCTCATCCAAGAGGGCATTATCCATATGCACCTCTTCCAAGAGGGTAGTCTTCATTTGCACCTCATCCACGAGTGTGCATTATCCATCTGCACCTCATCCACGAGGGCAGTCTTTATCTACACCTCATCCACGAGTGTGCATTATCCATCTGCACCTCATCCATGAGGGCGGTCTTCATATGCACCTCATCCACGAGGGCAGTTTTCATCTGCACCTCATCCACGAGGGCAGTCTTCATCTGCACCTCATCCACGAGTGTGCTTTATCCATTCCAACCCCATCCAATCAAATTCAATCCAATCAAATCCAATCAAATCCAAAAACATATTAATTTAAAATTTTAACATATTAACCATATGGAGAATGCATATATCTAGTACCCCCGAGTTCTTTGGGATAATGAGCTAATATGACAAAGAACTAAGTTCAAGATGCACATAATCAAAAGTTCACAAATGTCCTAATATCCTTAATGCCAATAAAAACCCATAGGAATATATATAGAAACCACACATCTAAATAAACCAAATAACATATATTGATTCAGAATTAAATAAACCAAATAATCAGCATTTCATTCAAACCATGAAATTAATTCCAATGTACAATGTGCTTTCGAGGTACGCAGAAGCTACCCCGGGCATTTAGTACTTAAACTGAACCTAATAGTAGAATAAAACTAACAGATACAACCTATGATTGGCTTTTATTGTGCAAAATTCAAAGCAAAAAAGAAATCGTATTAGGATTGTTAGTCCTTGTGTATTGCAGAAGGGGGGGATGAATGCAATACTGATAAAATTCAATCTAAATTTCAACAACTAAAATCAAGATTAAACGTTATCAGCAATATATGCAATCACGAACAGTATTCAGTAAGAACAAGATTCACAAAATAAATGTTTTATTTATTTTGCAAAGTGTTGCTACAACCTCAAGAAAGAATTCTCGAGCTTCGGGTTTTCTTCAAAGACACTTGCTTGTCTTCGTTACAATTCTAGAATGAATTGATAGTAGGTATAAGACTAACCCTATCACTATCAGTCACGGGTTTGTGAAGCTGCTGTCACTGTCAAGTGGCAGCTTCTTACAGATTATCTTACCCATGTGACTTTCCTAAATTGCTAACATGTCAGATATACATTACAAAGAAAGCAACCTAGATTCATTCCATTTCCAGCTAAACCAATTCAGCAGATAAAGACTTGACCTTGCTCTTGAATTGATTCGCTTTTGTTTTGCAGTGCTTGAAGCTTCTGTCGTAGTCTTGCAGACTTGGTGCAGCTTAGGGATACTGCATCACGCCTGTTTCTTGAACATTTAAACTGTCACGGGATTTGACTGAGAAAGATACCTAGCATAAGGATTTTTATTGAGACAGTTACTTTTGCCGCAAAGCTTGCTGTCACAGGAATGATCTTTTGGTGACAGTATGAGTTCCCCGCATAGAGTGTTGTCGAGGATCCCAAACTTGCTGTCGAGGGCAATAGTTGCTGTCGCGTAGTCTTCCGCCAATGTTGTTGTCATAGTGAATATGCTGTCGTGACTTGCAACATTCTGTCTTCTTGTAATCTTACTGTCACAGCTTTAGGACAGTAACCTTTATTCATGTTGTCATCCAAAAAGCATTCTTTGAGGCTTGAACACATAAGTGAACTTCTTTCAAACAATACAACTAGAATAACATTACATACTGATTACAAGAACATACTTTGGCTATGACAGTATGTTCTACTTAATTTGAAAAATTAAGTACAATCAAAGTTAAGTTATTTCAATGTTATCACCCATAAATCCCAACAAGGATGTTACTTGGATATATCCTTTAAGGCCAACCATTCCCCATGACCTCGTCCTCCGAATGAGTTTAGCGCCCTCCTTATTAGTAGAAGCTTATTCAGAAGATTCACCGTTAATTTGCAGCTGCAGAGTCCTATCTTCTGAGAGGTATGCAGTTTCGGAAGAATGATCCCGGTTCTTCCAAATTTGACCCCTCATGAGATTTTTGCTAGGACCTCCACCTAAGCCATAAACATTCTTTGCTCCTTTCATGTATCCAGTTATGACTCCTTTTCTACGCCTTTTTAATTTAGCACCTTTGAGCACCTTCACCTCCTGAACTACAAACTCCCTGAGGTACCCCTTCATGATGAGGTCTTCAACATGATCTTTCAAATGCCTACAGGTCCTGGTCCTTTGACCATTCGAATCATGGAAGACACAATACTGCGGAAGGTGTTTATCTCCAGTTGGTCCTGTAAGAACCGAGAAACCGTATGTATATTTTTAGAAATTTAATATAATTCCTGGGTATTATTTGTGAATTTAAGTACATTATGTGTTAATTATGGAAAATGTTTTGTTTAAATGATCGTAGGTGCATGCCTTATAAATGCTACGTGGAATTATGTGATTATTGAAAATTTTATTTTCAAAGTGAATTTATTTTTATCTCTAATTTATAGTAATTTTTGAACGAAGAATTCTGTTCGTTTCGCAATTATTGGAGAAATTGGTATATCGTTCGTACCAATATTTTATTTGTTAAAGCGGGATATATTCCCGAATATTCGTTACAAAGATATTTTGGTTCGTACATCTAAATAGTATTAAAATATTATCGTAAATATCTGCAATTATAGATAATTATCGTTTTGTAACTGGTACGCTTTATTCGAATAAAAACGATCCAACGGATCAATATTGAACCAAAAATGTTATTTGAGGTATAATTTTCGTTAAATATAAATAGTCGTACCTTAGTTATTTTACGTATAATAAAATTATTAATTATCGATAATTATCCCTAAATTACCCGAAACCCTAATTTTGTTCTTCGTGTTCTTGAAAAATCAAATCCATAAACGAAGGTGTTACCGGATTCCAAATTCAAAGTTCTTATAACCAAATCGAAGCCCAGATCATCCTCTTCAACAATCCATCATCGGTTTTTGATTTTGGTAAAGATCCTCTTGTAACTGTTTCTTGAACATTTAAACTGTCACGGGATTTGACTGAGAAAGATACCTAGCATAAGGATCTTTATTGAGACAGTTACTTTTGCCGCAAAGCTTGCTGTCACAGGAATGATCTTTTGGTGACAGTATGAGTTCCCCGCATAGAGTGTTGTCGAGGATCCCAAACTTGCTGTCGAGGGCAATAGTTGCTGTCGCGTAGTCTTCCGCCAATGTTGCTGTCAGAGTGAATATGCTGTCGTGACTTGCAACATTCTGTCTTCTTGTAATCTTACTGTCACAGCCATGAGAGAACTAACATCCCTGATCATCAATGATCTTCTTTATGGAAGGGGATATGAGAGAACTAACATCCCTGAGATTCAGCCATTGCTCTATATCATATGGATAGGTTCTGAAATGAAGTTATTCATTAATGAGCTTGAATCTACTTCCAGGATAAGCATTGAGAGACTTCCTTCTTTGCTTGTCCAGTTTTGAGTCTTCTCCTTTTCTCCCTTCCAATAACTTCTCTATCTCATCAGAACAAATCTGTTCCAAGGGATGAATTGAACCAGCTACCATATACTGTAAATCCTTCAGAGTGGATGTTTTAAGCTTATGCAAGCTACAAACATAGATTTCTTCTTTTAGGAACTTGACTCTTAGGGGATTTTCCAGCATATATGGTTGATAATTTGGAGCTTCACTTTCTGCTTTGTTAGAGGCCTTGTGTTTTTCCAGTAATTCAGCTTCCTTCTTATCAAGTTCTGACTGAGTTTGAGAATATTCAGAAGATTCAGGTTGTTTGCTTGGCTTGGGTTCCCCTTCCTTAGTTGGTTGGGTTTGCCCTTCTTCTGTGGGTAAATCATCAAACTCATAGTACCAGTGGTATGGTATAGGAGAGGCTGGGAGATCAGTAAGAATATCAGCATCATCAAAATCTGCAAAGTTATAGCCAAATTTCTGATAAAATTCAGCATCCCTATCTGCCTGATATTTTAGAACATGTTCCATGACAGCCTTTGAAACATCATCATAGCTCTCCAGCAACTCTACCATTCTTTCCAGGTAGAAGAAATCAATTCTTCTTTTATCTATGGTTGATGTACTTTTCTTGGTTGATGTGGCTACCAGATTGAAGTCCTTGTCAATCTTGGCTGACCTTGATTCTTCCCACCACAGAATGTACTCAGTGGCCTCTTGATTTGCATCCAGCTTAACCTCAACGCTCTTGATTTCTCTTGATTGCATTTGTTGAATCTTGAGACTGTTGGGAGGAATTGATTGAATTGGCTTTTTGAGATTCCTGCCAAATCCAGTGGCCTTTTCCTTTCCTGAGTACTTGTGCTTCCCTGTAGGTTTCTGTCTAGAAAACCATGCCTTAGCTTTAGCTTTCAGTCTTTTGGACTTGACAGTAGCCTTGGCTTCATCCTTGACAGAACCTTCCTTGACAGTACCCTTGTCGACAGCATCTTCCAAGACAGCATCTTCTATGACAGTATCCTTGTCGACAGTACCTTTGGTGACAGCATCTTTTTCAGCATTTATGCAGTCAACAGCACATCTAAGAATGCTTGCCTCCAAAGCTTCCAGTATTCTTGACTCCTCTTCATCTGTTGCACCAGCATCTTTCTTTTCCTGGCTAGGAGTTTCTTCATTGCCTTCATTCTGGGATTGAATACCAGTATTCCCAGAATTACTTCCACAAGCATTTCCAGCATTTCCAGAAGCTTCACCACCTCCATCCTCACCATCTTCATCATCATCATCATCATCATGGGGAGGAATGTTATAGAAGCAACTTCCACCTTGATCATTTCTTTTGGCATTGGCTCTAGTGATTAGCTCCTTCATTCTAGCTCTCAGTGCCTTGTCTCTCAACACCAGCATTTTGTAGATTTCTTGAACAGCATGAACTCTTCCTGGATTGGCATTTGAACTGAGTATTCCATCTAGTACCTTCAGAATTGACTTGGTTTCCATTCTGGATGGGCTACCCAAATTCATGAAGCTGTTCCTTCTTGTGCCATCCTTAGTTTTGGATCTGTAAAAAACACTTGGTGGATTTGAGTAGACTTCAGGTAGCTTCTGTGTGATCAGGTCCTGGATTTGCATATCCAATATTTCATTGAATGGTGTTTGAGTTGCCCTGATCATTCCCTTCAAAGCACACAACACCTTTGCTGGCAGACTCTGCAATAGCTGCATTGTGATGAAATAAGATATGCCAGAAGTGAGATAAATACTTACAACCCATATTTTCTCATCATTCACCATTACACTGACACTAGTAATTTGTTCCTTTAACAGTTTTGTGGTGTTGGTTGGACGGTTGCTAGGAGCATTCATTGCTTCTTCCACCAAACTGCTAAACTTACTGTCATGGTTGTGTAATGTGCTCTCCCTGTAATCCACCATCAAGACATTGGCTTCCTCTTGATCAAATTCAGTGCCATTTGTCCAAATAATTCCACCATGAATGGATTCAGGCAGTTTCCCTTTACCTTTCCCAAGTTTGTTTTGTTCCTCCATTTCTCTCCATTTCTTCTGTAAAGCAGTTTCTTGAGTTTCTGGAGTAGGTTCTCTAATCACCACAGGAGGCAAGATTGGATGTCTAGATGCAGGTCTTCTTTGCAATGCATCTTGAGTTTCCTTTGACATTAACACCCTTTCTCCATCCATTTCCACTTCAACAGGCTTTTCAGCTTTATCCTGTGGTTTTGCACTGCTTGGTTTGACTTGCTCCCCCTTAGACATTGCTTTCCTTTTAGCTCCCCCTCTGGTCTCCACAGCTACAGGCTCCCCCTGAGTTCCACCTGATTCTTGAATAGGCAATGATTCTGATCTTGCTACCTTCTCCCCCTTAGTTGAGTTGGCAGCTACCAGGTCAGTAAGGAACTGAATAGAGAGTTGAGTAGCAGCAAAACCATCAACCACCAGTTGAGAGAGAGAGTCCAGTTTGGAGTCCAAAGTAGCACACTGTCCTTCAAGAGCTGCAATCCTGTTACCAAAAGTAGCAGAGGGGCCACCAGACCTTAACCTTCTTGGAGGGGAAGGAAAAGACAGGGGCCTGGAGGCTATGGGGGTTCTCACACTCTCAGGGTGTTTTTGAGTGATCTCATCACCCCTCACAGTTTGACTCTCAAGGCCTAGTGCCTGAATAGTGTGGGCTCCCTCAATATCTCTCTGGACATGCTCAAGTCCCTCTCCTTTTGCCAGCTCATTTGGCTGCCTCTCATTTTTATGCTCACCTCTCTTTTCTTTTATCTCTCTTTTCTTTTGCACACCCTCACTCAACCTAAATGCATGGGTATGAGCAGTACTAACATGCATGGAAGGAGAAGATTTAGAATGTACCTTTAGGAGTTTGGCAAGAGGTAGGTCATCATCAGAGGCATCCTCAACAAGTACAGCATCAAAATCAGGCTGGGAGGGCTGGACAGCATCTTGAGTAGGAATGGTACTGTCAGTTGGAGTCTGGACAGCAGGTTCTGGCATGACAGCATCTTTGGGAGGTGGAGTGACAGTAGGTTATGTAGTGACAGTATCTTTCTCTCCACCTTTGACAGTAGCTGTGTCCAGGACAATAGCATCCCCAGTGTCTTTGACAGCAACAGAGGCTGTGACAGCATCTTCCTGAAGGTAAGATGCTCCTTGGAGATCAGACAAAGTGTTGGCTGTTTCATTTTCTGACAAAATACCACTTTGCCCTAGCTCAGTGTTTGGAGGAGTGGTGTCCATCTCACTTTGAGAAATGGGTTCTTGTGGACCACTAGATGGGGGCTCATCCATGATTGGAGATGGATGATCAAAACCTGAAGGGTTGGGACTGTCCCCTTCTCTAGGTTGTGGAGAAGAAACAAAAGAATGTGTAGGGAAGGAAGAAGGTGAAAGTGTAGTAGAGAGTGGGGGCTGATTCACAGATGAAACATGTGAACCATCAATAGGAGTAGAGAAATCCTCACTGTGTGTTTCTTCAAGTGGGGGTATCTCAGGTTGGGAACCATGAGTTTGTGCAGACTCTGTACAGGGTGCCTTGGGAGACAGGCCAATTTCAATAGATGTCCCTTGTTGAGAAGGCACATCTAGGGAGGAGTTTATTTCCCTGGTTTCCTCTACAGTCTTTTGGGAGACTGCAGGGTGGCTGACAGTGGTTTTGGTCCTCCTAGCTCTCTTCTTCTTAGGCTCAGGGGGAACCACTGTGGGTTCTGTTTGACTACCTTCCTTCTTTGCTGCACTAGGTGCAGTGTCTCCCTCTTGACTAACAGAGCTACCACCAACATCAGCTTCTAAGGATCTTTTTCTGGATTCTTGCAAGGCTTCTCTTTGGGCTTTGGGAAGTCTAGAGGGCCTAGGCTGAGTGTATGGTGTTGAATGGGGGTTAACTGAATTTGGGTCTAATTCAGTTTCATTCTCAAGAGAAAAAGAATCATAACCAGAAGGTAATGGATAATCAAGGTTGGACACTTGATCAACCATGTGCTGAGTGAAACAAATTGGAATATGTGCATTGAGATTTTGTGATGATAATAGTGTGTGTGTGTTCTTTTTCAAAACTGAGCAAGCCTCTAAACGAGGAGCAGCATCATTAAAATCACAGAATGAATTAATGCACAACATAAGAAAGCGAGGGTAGTGTGATACCTTCTTACCTATGGCAGCTGTGAGTTGTGCCATGAGGAGAGCTCCAACATTCACCTTGTATCCATGGACAAGAGAATGTGTCAGTTTCTTGATGTAGGAGGGTATCCCATTCCAGCCTGTGGACTTGGTAGAGAACACCTTGACCATTGCATCAAATATCATGCTCCACTCCTTCCTTAGATACTTCCTGTCCATTTCACCAGACGGGTACCACTTGGTTGTTCCCTCTTCGAGAATAGGGCCTGCATACCCAATCTTCAAGAAGAGCTTCTTCAGAGTGTCATCATTAGCAAGTGGAGCAAAGTTTTGGCCTGCTTCCAGTGTAATTCCAAGAGCAGTATTGATGACCTCAGCTGTGAGAATGTATTGTTGCCCAGAGATTGTGAATTGAATACCAGGGTTCTCACCCTCAGTTTGAGCAACAGCAGTTTGCCAAAACGCCTCAAGTCTGTCTAAGTCGAGAATGGGGGTTGAGGTTATGGCATAACCGAGATAGGACTTGTTCAAGAAAAACACTAGTCCTTTGAAACCTTCACCAGCATCATTTGGGGAAAAGATGCCAGCAAAGTTTGTTTGAGAGAGAGTCTGTTTGGGGGCCATTGAGATTTCAAGAAAAGAAGAAAGTGAGAAAGTAGCTTTTTGCTTGAAGAAAAGTATTTTGCCTTGAGTTTTGTGAGAGTGATATGTCTGAGTAACTGGAGAATAAATATGGGTATCTCAAACGTTTGCTCAAAAAGTGGAGTTAAAGGACGTGTCTTAACCCACTCTCTTAACACGTGAGTTACTGCCCGTTATTCACTGTCAATCGTGGGGTGAATATCCAATTACAACGGTCCACTATTGTTGACAGTAACCTGTGCGCTAGAAACAATCTGTCAGTAATAAGTGGAGGTGACAGTAGGTTTTTCGCGACAGCAACTATTGCGCAAAAACATGCTGTCACCGTTAAGCATTTGAGTGACAGTATCCTTTAAAGGTCGTGACAGAAAGTCTTTCCCTGCTGTCAAGAAGGTTGCTGTCAAGAGACACGGGACATTATCCTTCTTTGTGACAGTAATTTAAATGGGAAATTGTTTCTGTCAGGAACTAATTAGAATGCGTTGCTCATATACTTAACCTAAAATTAACAGAATATGAATTTAGCAATGTAATCTTTCAAACACAGATATTAAGCAAGTTACACAGACAAGTCATAAACTCAGTAACCACATAAACAGGAACTTTTATTATTGTTAATAAAATCATTAATATTGAACATTGAGTACATCATTCTATGATTTTATCAACTAGTTCTAAGACTTCTTCCTTAATCTCTTCTTCAGAGCGGCCTTCTTTTTCAAGAAGTGCCTGCAGCTCCTTCTCTTCTTCCATAGCCTTGGCCTCCTCTTCCTTAGCCTTGGCCTCCTTTTCCTCGTCTATCTCATCCATGGCGTCCAACAGCATTTCAAAGAGCTCATCGATCTCTTCATTGTCGATTCACTATCACACTTCTTTAGACCAACTTCGATTCCTACTTTGTTTTCCATTATTTACTTTAAAACTGAGAGCAGACTGGTGAAACCTAAGGTTAATTTATAGGCAAAACCGTCTAAGGATCAAAGTCTAATGGTCAACAGTTAGAGTACCCATACAACTACCACAAAAGTAATTAATGGTCGTGTCCTCCTTTAATCCTACAGATTAATGCAAAAGAGTGTGAAAGTCCAATGGAACAGATTTTTAACTCTCAAACTTAACGGATAACCACATTAAAGTCATACACGGTTTAAAAGTATGAGACTGGCACAAAATACTGACATGAAAAGTCAAATCAACACATGCTATCACATAACAGACATAAACCAAGTAGACAGTAACTTCTCTTGACAGCAGGTTTGAAGTTGCTGTCATGAGCTTCAATAAGAATTGAAAATTTAGAAACCTTAGTAAATTAACATACCAGATTCAGCATTCCCAATTCACTTACCAACCTGTTGAAGGTTGCTTCATCCAATGGCTTAGTGAAGATGTCAGCAAGTTGCTTGTCAGTTGGGACATAAATCAGCTTCACAGTTCCTTGTTCAACATGCTCTCTGATAAAGTGATGTCTTATATCAATGTGCTTTGTCCTAGAGTGTTGAACTGGATTGTCTGAGATGGCTATGGCACTAGTGTTGTCACAGTAAATAGGAATTTCTCTTAACACTAGACCATAATCTAGAAGTTGACTTTTCATCCATAGAATTTGTGCACAGCAACTGCCTGCAACAATGTACTCAGCTTCTGCAGTTGAGGTAGAAACTGAATGCTGCTTCTTGCTAAACCATGAGACCAATCTTCCACCAAGAAATTGACAGCTACCAGTAGTACTCTTTCTGTCAATCTTGCATCCAGCATAGTCTGAGTCTGAGTAACCAATTAGATCAAATCCAGTATTCTTAGGATACCAAAGGCCTAGGTTAGGAGTGCCTTTTAAGTATCTAAATATTCTCTTGATGGCTACCAAGTGTGACTCCTTTGGATCACTTTGAAACCTTGCACAGAGACATGTAGCAAACATGATGTCAGGTCTGCTAGCAGTTAGGTATAGGAGGGATCCTACCATGCCTCTATAGGTGCTTGAGTCAACTTTCTTTCCTTTAGGATCAAGATCCAGACTAGTTGCTGTGGACATTGGTGTCTTTGCAGGAGATGAATCTTCCAAGTTGAACTTTTTGAGAAGTTCCTTGATATACTTAGCTTGACTTATGAAGATTCCATCAGTTTGTTGAAGAATTTGTAACCCCAGAAAGAATGACAGTTCTCCCATCATGCTCATCTCATATTTGTTGCTCATGAGATGGGAAAACTTCTCACACAGCTTCTCATTTGTAGAACCAAAAATGATGTCATCCACATAGATTTGTACCAGAATGATGTCCTTGCCATGATGTTTGTAGAAAAGTGTCTTGTCCACCACTCCTCTGGTAAACTGGTTTTCCAGAAGAAAGGTGGAAAGTGTGTCATACCATGCCCTGGGTGCTTGCTTTAGTCCATACAAAGCTTTGAAGAGTTTGTACACAAAATTATGCATTTCAGCATCCTCAAACCCTGGTGGCTGTTCCACATACACTTCTTCTTCCAGCTCTCCATTTAGAAAGGCACTTTTGACATCCATCTGAAATACTTTGAAGTTGCAGTGTGCAGCATAAGCTAGAAAGATTCTTATAGCTTCAAGTCTTGCAACAGGAGCAAATGTCTCATCATAATCTATTCCCTCCTGTTGACAGTAACCTTTAGCCACTAGCCTTGCTTTGTTCCTTGTCACCAATCCATTTTCATCAAGTTTGTTTCTGAAAACCCACTTGGTCTCAATAACTGACTTTCCCTTAGGTCTTGGAACCAATTTCCATACATTGTTTCTTTCAAACTGATTTAGCTCTTCTTGCATGGCTATCACCCAGTCAGAATCCAACAATGCTTCATCAATTGTCTTGGGTTCCATTTGTGACAGGAAGCATGAAAACATGCTGTCAGCAGAGACTTTGTTCCTTGTCCTCACTCCAGAATTAGGATCACCAATGATAAGGTCATTTGTGTGATCCTTGTTCCACCTGGTGATTCTGGGCAAGCTACTTGATTGAACAGGAACATTTGCTTCAGCTTGTTGAGTTGAATGCTCATCAATTCCATTGTCTCCACCATGTTCTTCATTGTCTCCAGAGTCATCAATGTCATGAATGTTAGAGGATATGGTCTGTGACTGAGCTGGAGTTTGGTTGACAGTAGTGGCATTGACAGTATCTTTATCAACTTCAACAACTTGAGTGAAGCTAGGTTCTTCATCCACAATCTCCTCAGCTTCCAGGTATCCTTGATTCTCAAATCTGAATGTCTGCATCTTTCCTTCTTCATGCAGTCCTGGAAACTTGGTTTCATCAAATGTGACATTAACACTTTCTTCAATAATCCTGTGTTCCATAACATAAACTCTGTAGGCAGTCCTTTCTGTGCTGTAACCCATGAATAGTCCTTCAAAAGCCTTGGTGTCAAATTTTCCTTTCTTCTCATGATTGTCCTTCATCATAAAGCATTTGCTTCCAAACACATGAAAATATTTGACAGTAGGTTTCTTTCCAGTTAGCAGGCAGTAAGGTGTGCTTGCATGAGTTTTGTTGATCATGGTTCTGTTCTGAGTATAACAGGCTGTGTTGATAGCTTCAGCCCAGAAATATGTTGGCAGCTTAGCATCATGCAACATAGTTCTAGCTGCTTCAATGAGAGTCCTGTTCTTTCTTTCTACAACTCCATTCTGCTGTGGAGTTCTTGCAGCAGAGAATTGTTGTACAATTCCTTCATCTTTGCAGAAATTTCCAAGTGTGGCATTTCTGAATTCTGTACCATTGTCACTCCTCAAGATTTGAACTTTTGAGTTTGGGGTTCTATCAAGAACTCTGACTTGATCAATAATCACTTGAGCAGCTTCATCTTTGGATTCAAGAAGTTTCACCCAAGTGTACCTTGAGTAATCATCCACCATTACTAAGGCATATCTCTTTCTGGCCATAGATGGTACATTGACTGGTCCAAAGAGATCCATGTGAATTAACTTGAGTGCTTCTGTGTTGGTGTTTACTTGCTTGGACTTGTGCACAGCTCTTCTCAGTTTGCCCATTTGACAATCTTCACACAATCCTTCTTGACAGAATTACTGTTGGGGCAAACCTCTCACTAACTCTTTCTTCATTAGAATGTTCATTGTTTTGAAGTTGAGATGTGAGAGCTTCCTGTGCCAAAGCATACTGTCACCAACAGTAGCTTTGCTGTAAAAACAGTAAACTTTATCCTTCTCTGTTGAGCTTAGATCAGCAACAAACAGGCTTCCTTTTCTGACCCCTTTTAGAGAGAGGCTTCCATCCTTCTTGTGATAGATGTTGCACACCATCATGTCAAAGTCAACCTTAAATCCTCTGTCACTGAATTGGCTGACACTGAGTAGGTTGTGCTTCAATCCATCCACAAGAG
The DNA here is from genome assembly GCA_030848705.1 of Heracleum sosnowskyi. Classification (NCBI taxonomy): domain Eukaryota; kingdom Viridiplantae; phylum Streptophyta; class Magnoliopsida; order Apiales; family Apiaceae; genus Heracleum; species Heracleum sosnowskyi. The sequence goes on along the minus strand of CM061243.1, from coordinate 37,978,890 downwards.
CAATATCTTCAATGACAACATTTCCAATTTCCAGACAGCCATATCCCACTGTGTAACCCTTGCTGTTGTCTCCAAAGGTTATGATTGGGCCAGCTTTCTCTACATAATGTGATAGCAGGGCTTTATCACCTGTCATGTGTCTTGAGCAACCACTGTCAATAATCCACATGACCTGATTTTTCTTCTTACCCTGTAAAACAGAATGTTTCTAAGTTGCATATGGTACCCAATCTTTGTTGGGTCCTGCAGTTTCAGTGTTTCCTGAGTTTCTTTCAGTCACAACATCACAAGCATTATCAAAGACTTCCTGTTTGACTTCTCTTTTCACCCACTTAGGTTTAGAATTGGACTTGGTCCTTTTCTTAGTGGATGAAGCCTTTTTACTGTTGCCAGCAGGCTCAGAAGTCTCAACAATGTTTAGGTATGAGCATTTTTCAGTAGAGAGAACAGGTAAGTTAAAGCATGTACTCATGGCAGTGATTTTGCATGGCATACAATCAATGTTATTACAGACACTCATAGTTCTATGCATAAGGGGGGTTCTGTGTAAGTTACCATTGAGTTCAGTAGCATTGATCTTATCCTCAATTGGTTTCTTACAAACATGTGTTAAGTGATGAGTAGATCCACAGTTATTGCACAGTTTCCTAGAAGCACCTCCAACATTAGTGTATCCATTTCCTTTATTGACACCTACCTTACCATTTCTGTTTTTAGACTTGGGACTTACTGGATTGACAGTATGTTCAGAAGTTGCTGTCGAACTTTCCTTGATAGTATCTTTTATTCCTACTGTCTTGACAGAAAGTTTGAAAGTTGCTGTCTTGGAACCATTCTTGACAGTATCTTTGAAAGATTCTGTCTTGCCAACTGTGACAACATCTTTTGAACTTACTGTCTGATTGCTTGGTAAGTTTACTGTCTTGGGGATTGTGACAGTATCCTTTCCATCCTTGAATGTGCTGTCAACACCTTCATCCTCATCAAGAATTTCTTGTTTGATGAGCATGGCTTCTTCATCAAACTCAATTTCAGCAGCTTTGAAAATAGGAGTTTTAACTTTCTTGAGAATGGTGGGTTTGACAGCAGCATTTCCAGGACAATCTTGAATCACAGTTTCCTTTCCAGGTCTTCTACCATAAGAAAAACCTATACCAACAGACTGATTTTCTGTATTCTTATCATTGTAATCCTGAACTATCTTTGATGAGTTTCTATAGGCCTTAATCTTAAATTCATTTTCAGCAATCTCATTCCTCAGGAATTCCTCAACCTCCTTAGCACATTTTAATTCATTTTTAAGTTTAGCATTCTCTTGAGCTAAAGAGCCTAGTGAACTGGTTTTGAGAACAAGAGAATCATTTTCAGACTGAAGTGTTTCATTTAGCTTACTTAGTCTAGAGATTTCCTCATTAGCAGCAGACAAGCTAGTATAGACATTGAACATTTCAGCACTTCAGTCTTTACTGGTTTTCTTATACTCATCAGTAGACATATCAAGTAAGACAAGTGAAGGTACCTGACTTGAAGGTGTTGATGCTACCTCATCAGTGCTAGCCATGAGAGCTAGGTTGACATATTCTTCCTCTTCTTCATCATCAGAATCATCCCAACACTTTCCTTCAGCCACATAGGCTCTACCTTGATTTTTCTTGGAGTATCCACCAGTTCCTTTCTCATATCTTTGAACCTATTTGGGTCTTTTGCATTCAGTAGCAAAATGATCAGGTTCTCCACAGTTGTAACATTTGAACTTTGATCTATCCACAAATCCAGTTTTGTATCCTCCTTTGGTTGAACTTCCCACATCAGCCTTTGATGAGCTTCCTTTGCTGAACTTGGATGCTTGGCCTTGAGGCTTGTATGACCTATCCTTCTTGAACCTAAAGTTCTTGAACTTTTTGGCCATGTAATCCATAGTAGGGTTGTCCATGCTTTCCAGTTCCTCCATTGTGTAGAAGTCTTCATCTTCCACATCTTTGAGCTGTAGTACCACTTTCTCATCATCTTCAACCACCTCTTCTATCTTCAAGGTCTGTGTTGGGGTTGATGGTGTGATCTGTAGTACTTCACTTGGCTGTGTGATCCTTGGCACATGTGCTACTAGGGCACTTGACATATTAGCCATCTTGTTCCTTGTTCCACTTTGTATGGCTCTCTTTTGAAAGAGTTCGAGTTCATAAGATTTCAGAATACCATAAAGTGTCTCAAAGGTTATATTGTTGAGATCTCTTCCTTCTCGTATGGCTGTTGTCTTGTGTTCAAGGTGATCAGGCAGTGTGAGCAGGAACTTGACATTTAATTCTTTTCTGTCATAGTACTTGCCATGTATCTGTAATTCAGTTAAGAGCTTACTGAACCTTTCAAACATGGAGGTTAAGTCTTCACCAGGCTTGGCCATGAATGCCTCATATTGAGATATTAGAATTTGCCTTTGGTTGCCCTTAACCTCTTCACTTCCTTCACAGAGTAAGGCTAACCTGATCCACATCTCCTTGGCTGATGTGCAGCTTATCACACTTCCACACATGGCTTTATCCAGCGTGAGAGAATCGAGCAAGATAAGTTGCAAATGATCATCTAGCACCATTTTCTCCTTTTCAGGTTCCAAGATTTCTGAGGGATCTTTGGGAACCCAATGTGCAGGAACAATCTCACCATTCACTGTTGTGGCTTCAATTTCCTTTCTTGGTATGAAAGGACCATTCTCGAGTATACCTGGGTATAGTGGATTTGCAGCTTTGATAAACAACAAGATTTTTCTTTTCCAAATGCTGTAGTTCTCTTTATCAAATGCTGGGATCTTGATACTGTTTGATTTCTGCATTTTCTTCGGGATCTCAGATATGTATGTTAATCTGAAAGCTTTGATACCAGTTGTTAGTCCTTGTGTATTGCAGAAGGGGGGGATGAATGCAATACTGATAAAATTCAATCTAAATTTCAACAACTAAAATCAAGATTAAACGTTATCAGCAATATATGCAATCACGAACAGTATTCAGTAAGAACAAGATTCACAAAATAAATGTTTTATTTATTTTGCAAAGTGTTGCTACAACCTCAAGAAAGAATTCTCGAGCTTCGGGTTTTCTTCAAAGACACTTGCTTGTCTTCGTTACAATTCTAGAATGAATTGATAGTAGGTATAAGACTAACCCTATCACTATCAGTCACGGGTTTGTGAAGCTGCTGTCACTGTCAAGTGGCAGCTTCTTACAGATTGTCTTACCCATGTGACTTTCCTAAATTGCTAACATGTCAGATATACATTACAAAGAAAGCAACCTAGATTCATTCCATTTCCAGCTAAACCAATTCAGCAGATAAAGACTTGACCTTGCTCTTGAATTGATTCGCTTTTGTTTTGCAGTGCTTGAAGCTTCTGTCGTAGTCTTGCAGACTTGGTGCAGCTTAGGGATACTGCATCACGCCTGTTTCTTGAACATTTAAACTGTCACGGGATTTGACTGAGAAAGATACCTAGCATAAGGATTTTTATTGAGACAGTTACTTTTGCCGCAAAGCTTGCTGTCACAGGAATGATCTTTTGGTGACAGTATGAGTTCCCCGCATAGAGTGTTGTCGAGGATCCCAAACTTGCTGTCGAGGGCAATAGTTGCTGTCGCGTAGTCTTCCGCCAATGTTGTTGTCATAGTGAATATGCTGTCGTGACTTGCAACATTCTGTCTTCTTGTAATCTTACTGTCACAGCTTTAGGACAGTAACCTTTATTCATGTTGTCATCCAAAAAGCATTCTTTGAGGCTTGAACACATAAGTGAACTTCTTTCAAACAATACAACTAGAATAACATTACATACTGATTACAAGAACATACTTTGGCTATGACAGTATGTTCTACTTAATTTGAAAAATTAAGTACAATCAAAGTTAAGTTATTTCAATGTTATCACCCATAAATCCCAACAAGGATGTTACTTGGATATATCCTTTAAGGCCAACCATTCCCCATGACCTCGTCCTCCGAATGAGTTTAGCGCCCTCCTTATTAGTAGAAGCTTATTCAGAAGATTCACCGTTAATTTGCAGCTGCAGAGTCCTATCTTCTGAGAGGTATGCAGTTTCGGAAGAATGATCCCGGTTCTTCCAAATTTGACCCCTCATGAGATTTTTGCTAGGACCTCCACCCAAGCCATAAACATTCTTTGCTCCTTTCATGTATCCAGTTATGACTCCTTTTCTACGCCTTTTTAATTTAGCACCTTTGAGCACCTTCACCTCCTGAACTACAAACTCCCTGAGGTACCCCTTCATGATGAGGTCTTCAACATGATCTTTCAAATGCCTACAGGTCCTGGTCCTTTGACCATTCGAATCATGGAAGACACAATACTGCGGAAGGTGTTTATCTCCAGTTGGTCCTGTAAGAACCGAGAAACCGTATGTATATTTTTAGAAATTTAATATAATTCCTGGGTATTATTTGTGAATTTAAGTACATTATGTGTTAATTATGGAAAATGTTTTGTTTAAATGATCGTAGGTGCATGCCTTATAAATGCTACGTGGAATTATGTGATTATTGAAAATTTTATTTTCAAAGTGAATTTATTTTTATCTCTAATTTATAGTAATTTTTGAACGAAGAATTCTGTTCGTTTCGCAATTATTGGAGAAATTGGTATATCGTTCGTACCAATATTTTATTTGTTAAAGCGGGATATATTCCCGAACATTCGTTACAAAGATATTTTGGTTCGTACATCTAAATAGTATTAAAATATTATCGTAAATATCTGCAATTATAGATAATTATCGTTTTGTAACTGGTACGCTTTATTCGAATAAAAACGATCCAACGGATCAATATTGAACCAAAAATGTTATTTGAGGTATAATTTTCGTTAAATATAAATAGTCGTACCTTAGTTATTTTACGTATAATAAAATTATTAATTATCGATAATTATCCCTAAATTACCCGAAACCCTAATGTTGTTCTTCGTGTTCTTGAAAAATCAAATCCATAAACGAAGGTGTTACCGGATTCCAAATTCAAAGTTCTTATAACCAAATCGAAGCCCAGATCATCCTCTTCAACAATCCATCATCGGTTTTTGATTTTGGTAAAGTTTCGATTTTATTTCTTATTTTTGATATTTATTTCGAATTATTAATTTGGGGGTTTCTTTATTATTGATTGTTCTTGATACTTGATGGATTGATTGTGTTTATTATGTGATTTAGGGCAGGATTATGATTTTTATTTGAATTTTGGTGTTACAAATCGTGTAAATCGGAAAATTGTTGAACCGTCGGAAATTTTTACTATTTTGATCGGATTTTGTGTTGTAGTGATTGTTCCTTGATATGGCTCCCATAACTCAATAGATCGGGAAGTTTAGAGTGCAAAGGCGTGTTTAAACTCGAAGTTTGATCCGTTTTTAAGGACGTCGGAAACTTTTTTCGTCGCAGCGGCGGCGACGTTTTCCGTCGATTCGTGCAGTTTTTACGAGTTGTTTGATGCGATTAGGAGTGCTGTGAGTTGGTTGTAGTGCCCGTGTTTATTTCTGTGAAAACCCCGTGTTTTTTATTGTGACCGTAGCAGTTTTCCCAGTGGCCCGACGTCACCCGGAAACTGGGAAACCCAGTTTCCGGTGACGTGTTCTTGGCGACCCGGAAACTGTTCTTCACGACCCGTTTTCAAAACCCTACCGACCCGCTTTCAATCTGTTTTCCCCAATTGCAAAAACGTGAAAAGTGTTTCTGGGTTTAAATTTTTTATTTTATTTATTCATTTTAGTTTTAAATTCAGAAAATAGTTTTTAATTTCTGAAAAAAATTGAATTTTAATTCATAAAATTTATTTTATAATTCTAATAATTTTTATAAATTCTTAAATATTTATTAATTTCCAAAAATGGATTAAATTTAATTATTTTAATTATTTTTGATTAATAATTAATTTATTTAAAATGATTGATTAATCTTTAATCAATTGATTTTTATAAATTCATTATTAATCGAATTTAATTAATCTAAATTAGATTTAATTATTTTCTTCACTTTTATTTATTCAATAAATTGTTTAAATGTTTATAATTAGTCAATTAATTTTTTTATATTAATTGATTAAATTGTTTTTAAATCTTTATATTATCAAAAATGATCCGATTTTCGATCTAAAAATATTTTGTGACTTGTTTCTTTTCAAACGAGAGTTGAAGAACATTTTAAAATTTCTTTGTGACGATTATGTGACTTATATGATGCATTTAATTCATTTAAATAAGGATATAGGATGTACAAATTATGTGAGAAACCTGATTATTAAATTATAATTACGAATAACTGTTCCGGGACTTATTTGAACGTTTTGATTGTGTATGATATGATTGTAAAGGTTTATTAAAATAGAAATATGTCAGTGTTACTAGAAAATGAGGTTTACGAGGGTATTGACTTAGATATTGATTTTTATTATAGAAGTGTTTGACGAGCGAGATTGATCAGAAATTCTTACCGTTGATCAGGCAAGTGTTATACTTTCACTTATTGTTCAAGTGATGTTATTTTAGAATAAATTTGTGCTATTGTTATACCATCTCATAAATTCACGAATATTCCTTCATATTTTTTATATCGGCTTCATGATTATTATATTGATTGGGAAAACATAATTATGGTGTTGAAATAATTGAAAAGACAGTTATTGGATTTATACGAATTCTTCCTTTCGAAAATCCTGATATGGAATATTGAGTTGAAATGTGGAAGCCCTATATAAATAGGAATTTATGAACCCGATAAGGGTAAAGTTGTGATTTGGAAAAGTGAGGGTTTTATATTGAACCCGTGGATTGGAAATACACAGGGCCGAACGCCGGTCGCGAGATTTTGAATGATTTTTGGCCATGGTCAGTAAGTGCCAAAATGGGCTGATTTTGATTGTGTTGCCCAGGGATCCCAGTTAAGCCTGCTGTGTACCACAGTATGGCTGGCGAGCTATGAGCGATCGATCGTCGGCTTATCTCGTAGCGTTTAGTGAATTCAAATTCATTTATTTTGATGATAAAGTGAGAAAAGTTACTTATATGATATTAGATTACTTTTAAAGTTATGTATTGGTATTGATAATCAAGATTCATTACTCTTACATTCCATAGATCCTTTCCAAATATTTGTTCCGTATTGTTGAGTTAAAATGCATATTTATTGAATCATACATTGATATTCAGAGCTATATTTTATCGCACTGGCTGAGCATTTTTGCTCATTCTTGCTTCTTTGTTATTCTAACCTTTCAGATAGTTACGAGGATGTCTCATGTTAGGCGAACAGCTAGGATGAGGGTGAACCGTCAGTTTCCCAGTGTCCGCGGTCAGGTAGTAGTTTGGAGTGTAATTTGTAGAAGGATTGTAAGAATAATGTAACCTTGACTGAATCAGTGGGTAAAACTTCGGTAGACTTTTAGTTGTTAGCGTAATTCCTTATCGGGGTTACCCTAATAACATAGTGGTTTGTAATAATATTATTAGTTGTGTTGACTTATTTCATATTATAACTTGTGCTCGATCCTTAGCATTTCGGGGTCACTGTTAGGAATATGTTGTTCTTGATGATAAACATAAAACACTTAGTAGAATTTGTGTAAAGTCAATTTTGTAGCTGTCAACGAAATAGCATGCTTTGCAGTGTTTCGTTGACAGGAAGCTCATCAACGAAATGAGTGTTGTAGCAATTACATTGTACAATACTTCACAGTATGATAGGCATTCTATTATATGTTTTAGATAGGTTTTCTAAGTCATGTTGACTATGTACTAGATAGGCAAAATAGGTTGGTTAATTGTAAATATGTTATGCCTTGTAATTCTGCCTAAGTGAAGACATGTCAACGGTATGAAGATTACTCTGTCAACGGTATGGAGTTTACCCATCAACGAAACGAGGGAAACACCATCAACGGAATGAAGAATGAAGCTATCAACGAAACACATCTCCTTGCTATCAACGAATCAATGTTGCTTTTTGAACAGTTGACAAAGTGATAGTGACAGTTTACTGAACAGATCTAAAAGGAGATATGGAAGTGTACTTTGCATTGGAAGCCATCAAAGTGGTTACTGGAAATAAGGAAACATTCCAATTTCCAATAAGGCTCTTGGGAATGATTATAATGAGCATGAAGACAAAAGCAAAGATCTCCAAGGACCATTGGACAAAAGGAATGAAAAGCAAGCTACTGATGGTTACTACTATTATTCTTTAGTTTAACCAAATGTAGAATTGTAAACTTGGGATTATATAACCAAGTGTAGCAGTTACTTTAAAAAGAGAGAAGAAAAACAAATAGATTGTATTAGCTATTTTTGAGAGCATTCTTCTCTACAACATTGTAACTGAGCAGCTGTGTACATTTGTATCACAGATTATTTCCGCAATAAAAACACTTCAGTTGGATCATCAAACAATCCAACTGAATTATTTATATCTTGTGTTTTTATTTATTCAGTTCAGTTTAATTTTACAAAGTGTTTAGTTTCAAGAAAATATCAAGAATTGTATTCAACCCCCCCCCCCTTCTACAATTCTGTTAGGTCATTTGGGAATAACAATTGGTATCAGAGCGAGCTTCTAACATACAAGAAGTTTAAAGATCAAGACCAAAAACAGAAACCATGGTGAAGAAGGATGCAGGTGTGAAGATACCAGTTCTTGATAAAGACAATTACTTTCACTGGAAAGTAAAGATGCATTTACATCTCATGTCTATGGATGAGAGGTATGTAGACTGCATTGAGAAAGGTCCACACGTTCCCATGAAGCTTGATTCTAGAGTTGGACTGCCAGATGATGCACCTGATGTAGAGATTCCAAAACCTGTCTCAGAATGGACTGTTGAAGATGTTGCAGAAGTCCATAAAGACAAAAGGACCATGAACATTCTGTTTAATGGTTTGGAGCAAGAGATGTTTGACAATGTTATCAACTGTACAACCTCTAAGGAAGTATGGGATACTGTTAGAACACTCTGTGAAGGAACTGAGCAAGTCAGGGAAAATAAAATGCAACTCCTTATACAACAATATGAGCATTTTCATTTTAAAGCTGGTGAAACCCTAAATGACACGTTCAGTAGGTTTCAAAAGCTTTTGAATGGATTAAAGTTGTATGGGAGGATCTATCAAACCAAGGATTCAAACCTTAAATTTCTTAGAGCTCTTCCAAAAGAATGGAAGCCTATGACTGTTTCTCTCAGAAACACTCAAGAGTACAAAGACTACACTCTTGAAAGGCTTTATGGAACCTTGAAGACTTATGAGCTGGAAATGGAGCAAGATGAAGAAATTGAAAAGGTACAGAAGAAGGGTGGATCTATTGCATTGATTGCATCAGTGAACCAACTTGAAGATGACAATAAAGAAGCTGCAAAGGCCACAACTAGTCGATCTAGTTGTAGGAGTGATGTTAGCAAGGGTAAAGACAAGATGACAGAAGAAGAAGAATCGGAACCAGCCAACTTGGAGGACTTAGATGAGATTGATGAACACATTGCTTTTCTGTCTAGAAAATTCTCTAAGTTCAAGTTCAAAAGAAACTCAGAAGCAAGGCCACCAAGAAGAGACTTTCAACCTAGCAAAACAAACTGGATTGAAAAGTCTAAGTCAAAATGTTTCAATTGTGGAATGCTTGGTCACTTTGCTGGAGACTGCAGAAAGCCCAAGGTTGAGAAGGGCAACAGGAAATTTGAGCCTGTTGATTATAAAAAGAAATACTTTGAACTTCTCAAACAAAAAGAAAAGGCTTTCATGTCTCAGGAGTATGATTGGGCTGGTAATGGTGAAGATTCTGATGATGATGTTGAGTATGTCAACTTGGCTCTTATGGCTGACAATCATGAGCAGGAAGCAAGTTCCTCAAGCAACCAGGTAACAATTACTAATCTTTCTGAGCTTTCTAAAGAGGAATGCGACAGTGCAGTAAATGAAATGTCTACTGTATTATATAATTTGCGTGTTACTCTTAAATCACTTACTAAAGAGAATTCAAGAATAAAAGAGACCAATCTGCTCTTAAGTGATAGGAATGCAATGTTAGAAGCACAGCTCATTGATTTTGAGAAAATGAGATGTGTTAGTAGGGATGCTAAGAAGGAACTTGAGAACGTGTTACAAAGGGAAGAAATTCTTAAAACACAACTTGAGATAGAACAAGGTGTGATTGCAAAATGGAAGGATGCCAGGAATGTTGCTGCCAACATAATTAATGTTCAAGGCGTGGAATCCTTCTGTGAGCAATCATGGAAAAGGAACAAAGAGAAGCTAGGGTATGTTGGTGAAACCTTAGAATCAGAAACAGAGTCAACAAACAACAATGATCATTTGTTGAAGGTTGATATGTCAACGGAATGCAATGTTTCGTTGACACATGAACCATCAACCGATCAGGCTGTTTCGTTGACAGACAAAAGAAAAGATAAACTCACTAGACTTAATGACAAGTATGGTCCTGTCACCAAGAACTTTGTTCAAGGTGAGTCTAGTATTTTAAAGAAAATTGAGAAGCCTGTTGAGAGAGCTAATGTAGGTCACTTGTCTAACAAGCAATTGAAAGACAAGGTAGAGAAAGTTCATAATGAGGCTAAGGGAAATAAAAAGAATAACAGGAATGGCAAAGTAGGAATTAACAAACACAACAATTACACACCTGATAAATATGCTCCTAGAAAGACATGTGTTAATTGTGGAAGTGTTAGTCATTTGTCTACTAACTGCAAATCTGTTAAGAAAACTCCTAATGTGAAAATGCCCAAGCCTGCAATGAACAGTTCCATGCCTACAATGCCTGTTATGCCTAACATGTTTGCTCCATATGCACAATTTCAGAATCCTTATGCTAGCATGCCATTTGTGCCTAATCCTTACATGAATATGTTTAACATGCCACAAATGCCATGGAACATGAATAACATGATTGTTCCTCCAACTATGCATGCTATGAATGAAAATATGAGCAACCCTCAGAAATCAACACCAAGGGTAAAGATTGATTTGAATCAATCTGAGCCCAAAGTGAAAAATGGTACAAAAGGGAATGCAAAGGCTAACAAGACAGGACCCAAGGAAACTTGGGTACCAAAATCGACTTGATTTGGTTTTATTGTGTGCAGGGAGACAAAAGGAATCTTTGGTACTTGGATAGTGGTTGTTCAAGACACATGACTGGTGATTCTACCCTGCTCACAGAGTTTCAGGAAAGAGCTGGCCCTTGTATTGCTTTTGGAGATGACAGCAAAGGCTACACAAAGGGATATGGCTTGATTTCAAAAGAGAATGTCATCATAGATGAGGTTGCATTGGTGGATGGTCTTAAGCACAACTTGCTTAGTATCAGCCAACTTTGTGACAAAGGATTTTTAGTTACTTTTTCTAGAGAAGCCTGTGTTGTTTCTAAAGGAGGAAACAACAATGTGGTAATGACTGGATTCAGAAGGGGGAATGTGTACATTGCTGACTTTAGTAGCACAAGTTCAGACACCATCACTTGTCTTTTCAGCAAGGCAAGCAAGGATGAAAGTTGGTTATGGCACAAGAAATTATCCCATCTGAATTTCAAAGTTATGAATGATTTGGTGAGGAAAGATCTTGCTAGAGGAATTCCACAAGTGGAGTTCTCCAAGGATGGTTTGTGTGATGCCTGTCAAAAGGGAAAATAGAAGAAGGCATCATTCAAAAGCAAGACAGAGTCATCAATCGTCCAGCAGCTTGAATTGCTTCATATGGACCTATTTGGCCCTGTAAATGTTATGTCCATCTCAAAGAAGAAATACTGTCTTGTGATTGTTGATGATTTTTCTAGATTTACATGGACTTTCTTTTTGCACTCTAAAGATGAGGCAAGTGAAATCATTATCAATCACATCAAGATGGTAAGCAATCATCCTGATTTCAAAGTAAGAAGGATTAGGAGTGACAATGGGACAGAATTCAAGAATTCAAGCATGAAGGTGTTCTGTGAAGAAAATGGTATTTTGCATGAGTTTTCAGCAGCAAGAACACCACAGCAAAATGGTGTAGTTGAAAGGAAAAACAGAACACTTATTGAAGCTGCAAGGACAATGCTAGATGAATCAAAGTTACCTACATATTTTTGGGCTGAGGCAGTTAACACAGCTTGCTTTACTCAAAATATTTCTTTGATTAATCAGGCCAAAGGAATGACCCCTTATCAGTTACTCAAAAGAAAGAAGCCACTATTGGATTTTCTTCATGTCTTTGGATGCAAGTGCTTTGTTCTGAGAAATCAAGCTGAGCATTTGGGGAAATTTGAAGCAAAGGCAGATGAAGCAATATTTGTGGGATATGCAGCAGGGAAAGCTTACAGAGTCTATAATCTCAGAATCAACATTGTTATGGAATCTGTACATGTTGTTTTTGATGATCTCAAAATCCAAGGTCTCTGTGATGGAGGTTTCCATGAAAGTCTTTCTTTTGAAAATGAGGAAGGAGATCAAGTGAATCATGATAAGGCTACTGAGAAACAGCCTAAAGTTGTTGTATCTAGCACAGATGAAAGCAGCAGTGAAGATGAAATTGCTGCATTAAGATTGAAAAGAATAGCTGCTAGTAGGCCAAATGGTCATTTCGTTGACAGTCATGATGGTGGATTCGTTGACAGTCAGAATGAGTGTTTCGTTGACAGCCAAAACGGTCATACCGTTGATAGTCATAGGAATACTTCTAGAAGTGATCACTTAGGGACAACAAACTCAGGGGGAGTTTCTCAAGGACAAATATCCAATCAAGGCAATCATGATCATGAAGCTACGTCTTCAAGAGCAAATCTACCTCCCTCAAGAAAATGGACTAAAGATCATCCCTTTGAACTTATTATAGGTGATGTTTCTTCAAAAGTCCAAACTAGAAGAGCAACTCAAGAAGAATGTCTATATAGTAGCTTTCTGTCTCAAGATGAGCCAAAGAAAGTTGAGGATGCACTTCTAGATCCAGATTGGGTTTTAGCCATGCAAGAAGAGCTAAACCAATTTGAGAGAAACAATGTTTGGAAGCTGGTGCCCAGGCCTAATAACAGGAGTGTTATAGGCACAAAGTGGGTGTTCAGAAACAAGATGGATGAAAATGGCATAGTCACAAGGAACAAAGCTAGACTGGTTGCAAAAGGCTACTCACAGGAAGAGGGAATTGATTTTGATGAAACCTTTGCTCCTGTTGCAAGACTAGAAGCAATAAGGATTTTCCTAGCCTATGCAGCCCATGCCAATTTCAAGGTCTATCAAATGGATGTGAAGAGTGCTTTTCTGAATGGGGAATTGGAAGAGGAGGTGTATGTAAGTCAACCTCCTGGTTTTGAAGATGATGATTTTCCAGACTATGTGTACTTCCTTCTCAAAGCACTCTATGGTTTGAAACAAGCACCTAGAGCCTGGTATGACACTCTCTCACAGTTCCTCCTTGAGAATCATTTCACTAGAGGTACTGTAGATAAAACTCTTTTTCACAGGGTTGTAAATGGCTCTACTTTACTTGTTCAAATTTATGTAGATGATATAATCTTTGGGTCTACAGATGTGAAACTTTGTCAAAAGTTTGCCAAGCTTATGCAAAGTAAGTATGAAATGAGCATGATGGGAGAATTAACTTACTTTCTTGGTCTTCAAGTAAAGCAAGTTAATGAAGGCATTTTCATTAGTCAAACAAAATACATTCATGATTTATTAAAGAAGTTTAACCTAATGGAATGCTCTCCTGCCAAAACTCCCATGCCTACTGCCACCAAACTTGAATTGAATACTAAGGAAAAATCTGTGGACATTTCAAGTTACAGAGGCATGGTAGGCTCACTTTTATATTTAACAGCTAGTAGACCTGATATTATGTTTGCTACATGTCTATGTGCTAGATTTCAGGCTGATCCTAGAGAATCCCATTTAGTTGCTATTAAAAGAATTTTCAGATATCTCAAAGGAACACCAAACCTTGGCATTTGGTATCCTAGAGAATCTGGTTTTGAACTAATTGGTTATTCAGATGCAGATTTTGCAGGATGTAAAATTGACAGGAAAAGTACAACTGGAACCTGTCAATTCCTAGGAAACAAGCTTGTGTCATGGTTCAGCAAGAAACAAAACTCAGTTTCTACCTCCACAGCTGAGGCTGAGTATATTGCAGCTGGAAGTTGTTGTGCACAGATTTTATGGATGAAAAACCAACTACTTGATTATGGATTAAGAGTTGAGAAAATCCCTATTTTCTGTGACAACACTAGTGCCATTGCCATTACTGAGAATCCAGTGCAGCATTCAAGAACCAAGCACATTGACATCAAGTACCATTTCATTAGAGAACATGTTATGAATGGTACTGTGGAGTTACATTTTGTTCCAAGTGAACAACAACTTGCAGACATCTTTACCAAGCCACTTGATGAATCAACATTCTCAAGATTAGTAAGTGAGCTAGGTATGCTAAATTTCTCTTAATTATTTTTGAGATATTTGCAAGTTAAAATGCAGCCAGAAATTTGCTATGTTTTTCTGTGAATTAATTTTCTCAGGAAAAGGTAAAATTTTTGTCTAAGTCAAAATTACTATGCCAACGGAATGCACCATTTCGTTGACAGTCTTAGCACTTCTTCTGGGTGTTTCGTTGATAGTTCATTTGTATCAACGAAACGCAGCTTTATCAACGAAATAGACGGGACCTTAAACGCCCAATTCTGATTCGTTGATATAAAGCGCTTTTAATCTGAACCGTTGAAATTTTAACACGTCTTTTACCACGATCTATGCATACACCCCTGTAAGTATAAATCATGGTAATACTTTAAGAGTAACGGTTATATTTTTAAGCCAATCCAGTAATTTACATTTATTATTGGATTCATTTTCTGAGAATTTTTGGGGGAGTATTTAAGAAATTTTATTTTCATTATTTCTTTTTACCTGTTCTCAAAAATTCCAAAGGCTTTTTCTCTCTTCTTCTCTCTAACAAGCAATTCAGTTCGAAGCTTTCCTTTAATCAACAATGGCACCTATAGTCAAGCTTATGTCTGCTGGAGGGTTCATCTATGAGAAGAACAACTCCATCCCTTTTGTTGTCAAGGAAAACCCGAACAGACTGTTCTTCAAAATGATGGATTTCATGAAGAATTGCAAGTTGAGCTATGCGATGTTTCACTCTACACCACTCTATAATGAGATAATCGAGGAAATTTGGACCTCTTGTGAGTATAGTGGAACAAACTGCACACTACAATTCACTCTTCAAGGTAATGAGTACATAGTTAATTCTGATGTTTTGCAAGCATGTTTACATATTCCTGATAATAACTGTGATGCTTTGCCTACTAACACTGAAATAACTACCATGCTAAATTCTATAAACTACTCTTTGCCTACTGATAATCTGGGTAGAATAATTAGGAGAGGTTTGGTTAGGGAATACAGTTATTTAGCTGATGCATTCATTAAGGTCTTTTCTGGAAAGATTAGTAATTTTGATGCATTAACTAACTCTATGTTAATTCTCCTAACCATGCTTCTAAATGATAGATATCACAACTTTAGCACCCAACTTATGTATGAAATTGGTGCTAAGTTGGGTGACAAAGCAAATAGGAAGAAAAATATCTATTATGCTAGGTTTCTGATGATGTTGGCTAACCATGTTAGTCCAGCACCATTAGTTATCTCTAACCCTAATGCCAGGTTTGAGTGCTTTGTGCAAGAAAAGAGAGTATTGACAGACATACTGAGGCTGAACCACAATGGTGATGTTCCAGTGGTGTATCTGCCAATCATTGAGGTAACTACTACTATCCCTGTTAGTGTAGCTAACACCTCTACTGTTTTACCTTCCAATGTTGCTATGGAGTCTGTAGCTGTGACCCAACAGGCTCCTACCCTAGCAACAAAACCAAAATCAAAGAAAACCTCCAAGCCAACCTCAGGTGCTTCTCAAAAGGCACCTGTTGTAAAAACTACCACACAACCTAAGGGGAGTGAGTCTGGAGTTGTGAGAGGTGAGAGAAGGGGTGAACATCAAAGAAACCCCAAGGATAAGGAAGGACAGGTTAGTGTGTACCAGCCAAGCCCCACCGTGTCTTCCCAACAAGGCACAATGAGTAACATGGATTTAAACACAAGTCTAATTGCATCCTCCCAAAAGGATGTGATTATTGAAACAAGCTCTCCTCCTAGAGCACAGTCCAAAAGGGTAAGGGACACTTCAAGCCCACAGTCTACATTTTCCCAATACCAAAGGAGAGTGAAGCAAAAGTCCAAGGGTACACAGGGTGCACACACACTGGAAGCAACACTTCCAGTTTCTCAAATTCAGTTTGATGTAGCCCCTATCATTACTCTGGGGTTACAGTCCCATTCTCTAAACATCAATCTTGAATTATCTCCATCAAATTCACCAACTCAATCTTTGGATGTGGACATGATCCATACATCTATTCCTGATTCTCCAACTCTAATCTTGGAGAAGCCCCACTCTGAAGCTGGTGGCCATCACTTGCTAAGTGATTTGTTGGGCCATCAACCAATTTTTCCTGAAATTGCAAGGGGATCTGTGGAACAATCTCTAAAATCAATCACCACAGACTCTACTGTAATTTCTCATTCTCAAAGTGCTTTCTTGACTTCATCAACGAAACAGTCTATTTCGTTGACAAGTGTTTCTCCATCAACGGTATCCATACCGTTGACAGTTCAAACTACCATTCCGTTGATAGTTCACTCTGCACCTCTAATTGAAAATCAAGTTGTTCCCACAACTAGTGCAGATGATCTAGTGGTAGTTGAGACACTTCTAGGACTGAGAGGGAGTGAAACTGAGAGGCTGGCTTGCAGCCAGGCAAAAGGAGAGAATGTGAGTGAGAGGCTGGCTATTTCTTCCAGCCAGGCAAAAGGAGAGATTGAGAGTTCCACCTTAGAAGGTGAAGGTGAGGGTGTGAGAGGTGTGAGCCATGGGGAGCCCATGATGCAAGAACAGAGTGGAGAGAGAGAAGGGACTACAGGAGAAATAAGGATGGAAGCAGCCATTTCTAATGAGTTAATGGAGGTCAGTGAGGGAGAAAGGGAACTCACTTTCTAAGAGGTTTATCAGCAAACTCTGGATAGTATTTCCCTGGATCCTGAGACCTTTACTCATCCTGTGTCAGCCTATCAAATTTTGGCTCAACAGGGCAATGTGGAGGCAGAGAGGTCACTACAACTAATTCACACAACTGCATCAATGCAAAGAGCAAAGGATGCCCTGACCAATCTACCTCCAGGAGCTGAAGCAAGTGGAGACTTTGATTTTTCTGATAGTGAGGACAGCTTTGGTGACACTCTACAGGTGGCCACTACTGCACAGACTGGGACTTCTGTGGTGCCTCCTACACCAAACTGGCTTTCTCAAGATATGCATGGTAGAAGCAATTTGGATGCTGCTATCACAAGGCAGTACAATGAAGCATATCTAGCTCATGAGTCTGCAGGAGAAAGGGACAAGAAATTCTACAAAGCCATAATGGATTCTCTGGAAATTCAAAGGCTACAAATGTTGCAGACAAGGATTGAAGCTACAGAGATCAAGGATTCAATCAGCAACCTTAGGGCTGCTAATGATAGGAGGCTAGATGAAAAGCTTCCTCTTCTCACTGTGTCCAGGATGAACAGGTTTTTCTCTAAAGAACCTGAAGTGGATTCCTCCTTGAAGACTCTCTCTTCTAGAGTGGACAAGGTGGAAGCTACTCTATCACAGATGCAAAAGGAACAGGAGAAACAAACTCAACTATTGGCCCAGCTAGTGGTAGCTCAAGGACTCCCAACCATCTCTTTTGATGATAACAAAAAGGGGGAGAAATCTAAGGAGCTAAACATTCAGATTACCAAGGTTATGGTCCCAGCCATTTCCCTACCAAAGGAGCCATTAGCAATGGGGGAGCTTGGAAAGCAGCAAAAAGATGGTATTGACCTTATACAAGAAGCTTCTATGAGGATGAGACTTGCAGAACAAATCAAAGAACATTGGTCCAACATAGAAGCAAAGTTCAAGAAGATTACTGAAAATAAGGACTCAAATCCATCAACGGAACAGCCATCAACGAATGCCATGGTACTAGCATCAACGGAATGGGAGCCACAGACAAATTCTTTCTATCACCAAGAGCCCCTTCTACATGGAGTCACTCAAGGACCAAGGAAGGAAAGAGGACAAACTTCATGCACTAGGGATGTGGAACAAGCTACAATTCAAAGAAGCCTATCTCCCAAGTCCCCTGCTAAACCAAAGGGCAAAAACATAGCAAGGACTTTCTATCCTGCACCTTATCCAAATGAGCACAAGCTTCTTGGTCCACTCATCACAAAAAGCAAGGAAAGCAATAATTATGAGATAAGGAAGCAAAGGGCAATTGTCTACAGGAATGGACAACAAATCTGTGTTTGGGCTGGTCATCCAAACTTTGCTGAAGCCAAGGCTGAGGAATCAGAACAAGCAGCTATGCAAGCTCTTGCAGTAGCTCAAGCTCTAGATGAAGAAGAAAGGAAGCAAGAGGAGAGCACTAGAGAGGAAAGGAGTTCAAAGAAGAGCACAAGGCAACCCAAAGAGAGAGCTAGGAGAAACATAGCCTTTGAGAATGCTGATTCTCAGAGTACTGCATCAGACTCTTCTATACCTATTGCACCTCCAACAATTGCTAATCCAGTTTTTGAGGTAAAGTTAGCCAGTGATCCTGATCATCTTGTCAATTTTCACAATCAGCCAATTGAGCCAAAGGAAGAGCCAATTGAGTTTGATGAGGCATACTTTCCAAAGTTCCTGTTAGAGAAGGACCAACCAATGAAGACAAAGAAGAGGTCTGTCAAAGCAAAGCCTGTTTTTGTGAGAAAGCCACAATCTCAGAAACCCCCAGCAAACCCAGAGGACTGCATGTACATTGCTGACATCAGGGAAGAATCCAGTCTACATCTTGACCTAGACAACCTGGTGGAAGTAAGGGGAATTGCAGCTTCTCAAAAGTTGCCTGAAAGACTAGTGTTCACATTCAAGGGTGGTAGAGAACAAGTGTGGCCTCTCTACAGAATTTTAGGAGAAGACTATCAAACACTACTCTCAGTGTTTAGATGCTTGAAAAAGGACTTTGGTTTCACCAAAACAGCCAAGTCTGAGGTGGTCTCCAAAATCTGTCAGTTAAAGGCTAGCTGGAACAAGCCTGAGGCTCTTCCCAGAATACTTAGAGTTCCCTCAACAGGAAAGAAAATCCATCTTCAACCTTATTGGATGATGGAGTTTAAGGACATGGACAATTGCAGAAGATTCTTCAGAATGGAAGACCAGCTGGAGAAGGCATCTAATCAAACTCTAAAGCTGATGCAATCCAAGCTTGGTGATCAAGATGAAGAGGAGAAAATCTTCTACAGAAGGCTACAGGTCCAGATTGAGGAAAACAACTCCAAGAGAGGGAAGAAGACTATGCCACAAAGAAGTCACAGATGAAACATTTGCTCAGACTAGAGGAGCACTTGTGGGCATTAGTCTTGTAAGTCTTGTATTTTGTCTATAAAGTTTTGAAGCTTAATACATTTTCTACTTTTGTAATTTATGATGTATCTGAGTGTTTTTTGTTATCATCAAGTCTCTTGATTTATGGCTGTTATTCTATCAGTCATAAATTGGGGGAGATTGTTAGGAATATGTTGTTCTTGATGATAAACATAAAACACTTAGTAGAATTTGTGTAAAGTCAATTTTGTAGCTGTCAACGAAATAGCATGCTTTGCAGTGTTTCGTTGACAGGAAGCTCATCAACGAAATGAGTGTTGTAGCAATTGCATTGTACAATACTTCACAGTATGATAGGCATTCTATTATATGTTTTAGATAGGTTTTCTAAGTCATGTTGACTATGTACTAGATAGGCAAAATAGGTTGGTTAATTGTAAATATGTTATGCCTTGTAATTCTGCCTAAGTGAAGACATGTCAACGGTATGAAGATTACTCTGTCAACGGTATGGAGTTTACCCATCAACGAAACGAGGGAAACACCATCAACGGAATGAAGAATGAAGCTATCAACGAAACACATCTCCTTGCTATCAACGAATCAATGTTGCTTTTTGAACAGTTGACAAAGTGATAGTGACAGTTTACTGAACAGATCTAAAAGGAGATATGGAAGTGTACTTTGCATTGGAAGCCATCAAAGTGGTTACTGGAAATAAGGAAACATTCCAATTTCCAATAAGGCTCTTGGGAATGATTATAATGAGCATGAAGACAAAAGCAAAGATCTCCAAGGACCATTGGACAAAAGGAATGAAAAGCAAGCTACTGATGGTTACTACTATTATTCTTTAGTTTAACCAAATGTAGAATTGTAAACTTGGGATTATATAACCAAGTGTAGCAGTTACTTTAAAAAGAGAGAAGAAAAACAAATAGATTGTATTAGCTATTTTTGAGAGCATTCTTCTCTACAACATTGTAACTGAGCAGCTGTGTACATTTGTATCACAGATTATTTCCGCAATAAAAACACTTCAGTTGGATCATCAAACAATCCAACTGAATTATTTATATCTTGTGTTTTTATTTATTCAGTTCAGTTTAATTTTACAAAGTGTTTAGTTTCAAGAAAATATCAAGAATTGTATTCAACCCCCCCCCCCCTTCTACAATTCTGTTAGGTCATTTGGGAATAACAGTCACTTTTATACTGATATTATATTTCTAGAGTTGTGATTTATATTGGTTGTGTGCTACCCGATTTTGACCCCGGGTCGGGAGGGCGTCACAGGTCCCCTCCGCGAGGGTACTCTAAAAATCCATGTAGTTCCATAAACCTTAAAAACGTGCTCGAGTGAAGCTGATAAATGAGTATACCCGTAATATTTTTGACGTGATCCTTCTAAAATGATACGACCTTGGTCTGCACCACCACTGAGTTGACCACTCCCTTTTTGAATGTTTGTCTTCTCTGGCTATGTGAATAGATTCTTTTTTCCTAATTCCCACCTTTCCTGAATAGCGGGAGCTGGAGGTTGACTTAACCCCTGCACCTCATACGACTCTGCCATTGAGTATAAATCAAATAAAGTTTTTAGCATGACATACCTGAAGTACCTCTAGGAAGCTGTTATTTGGCTCGATACCTGCAACAAGCAAATCCTTCAATATCCGATCCATTGCCCTTCTTACCTTCGGAACCTCCTTGCTAAATCGAAAGAAATATTGGTCCAAGGCTTTCTCTTCATGCTGCTTAATATCTTTTACCAAATTGATTAGCGAGATTTGTATTTTTGAATCTGCTCGAGCCTCTTTGTAATATCCCAAAATTTTGTAATATTTGAAACCCTGATGAATAGTAAATTTGCTGAAGAAAATATTTTTCAGACCACACTATGTGGATGACATGGAATGAATGTTTCGAGGTTATATTATTGATCTATAATGAGAATAAGTGAATGCAAACGCAATCAAAATCAGAAGATTTCCATTCGAGTTTTAAATCACTATTCACTGGACAATCAAGGATGTATTGATTTGATCGTTTTGAGAAAGTATGTAGAATGAGAAATACATAATCACATATTAAACCAAGGTTATGAAAAGATCAAGGAAGTATCTCCTTTCATTGGTACAGAGAAACGTTTTTAAAATCACTTGAACCTATCACGAAACTTAGCGACAAAACAAAAGCGTAACGAATTATGGATTAAACCCTAACCAAAGGAGAAGTATCATATAAGATCATCAAGTGCAACATATAAAAGGATTGATGATACAAATTATGACATAATCATGATGCATGAAGATGACATAGGTGTGACAAGGTGATGACAAGGTGATGAATCACCACCTTGTCACCACTTTCACCACAAAACCACCAATGCTTGACATGTGTCCATGGGATGACAAAACCTACTTATGGCCACACAATTAAATGACAAGTATTAAGTGTAATTAGACAAAAACAAAAAGAAAAGAAAATCAAAAGAAGATGCATCCAAACTCCATGAAACTTTCGGCCATTTCCATTTCAACAAAGCTTAAGAAATTTTCCTCCATTTCTACTCAACCATAATTCAAGTTCTTGGGCTCTAAATCACCCTCATCCACAGACTAAGGTAAATCTTTTATCTTATCTCCATCCATGGTTGTTATCATGCTCAAATATTGAGCTAAAGTTGATGATGAATAGTAGAAATGAATAGTAATGTTTGAATTCTTGTTTTGATCTTGAAGTTTTAAGCTTGTAAAGGATAATCAAGGAGCAAGGAAGGGCATACTAACCATTGCTAGACTATATTAAGTACCAAGGAAGGTATTAACCCTCTCACACTTGTGTTTATACTTTGATTTTAGTGATTTAAATGATAGTGATTAAAGATAGTGTGATGTAGAAGTGTTTTGCATGATATGTATGATGTTTAGTGGATTAAATGATGGTTGAACTTGTGAATAATGTGATGAGCTTGTTTAGACAGAAATAAGTTGGTTTGGATGAGATCCTTGAGTTGTGATTGTTTGGTTGTGGATTGGTGAATTGATTAGAGTGTTTTAAACACGGGAATCACGTTTAAGCGTCGTTACCATGTCAGATTTCACTTAGGAACTTTGGACAGAGACCACGGTTACCTTAAAGGCATAACCATAAGGTTTTCTGACCATGATCATGTAGAATCTGTTTTTTAGTTTGTTTTAGCGAAAGAATCGTATCGTTTCGATTTACGGTTTAGGAGAAACATCCGTTTTAGTGAAAGCGGTTTCAGATAACTAAGTAGTTCACTGCATGAACTTTGAGATTGTGATCAAACCCTTAAAAAAAATGGAATTGGGTCGAGATATTAAAATGGATACTAGCATGGATAGTCAGGAAAGGAACCTAGGAGGTTTCGTGTCAAAAAGATAAGTTTTCGATTTTATAAAAATGCGGGAACAAAAGTTGCGCGAGTGAAATACCCTTAAGGGGATGGTTAAAAACAATGAGTTAGCGATGGTAAAGTACTTGGGTTTTGAGAATAGATTTCCACCCAAACTTTTGACTTAAGAGTTTACGGAATGTCATGAAGTTATAAGTGACCAAGAGCGAGACATTTGATTTTCATTAATAGAACTTTAGTGCTTAAGTTATAGCACATTAATTGGTTCTAGGGGACTGATTGTGTATTGTGTATCTTATTATAGATCGACGAGCACACTCCTAAGCCCCCACTACCACTTCACCGAGACACCAAGGCAAGTTTTCAAACCCTACATCATAAAAGTGATGCTGTTGTGATTTACTGTTGTGTATGTGATATATATCCTGCTTTAATGCTGTGAAAAGATTTATAACTGTTTACGCTTTTGATAAAAAGCTTTATAAGATATAAGGTTTATATGCTATGTAAATACTAGATATAAACCGAGGTTTTAAAGGCTCTAAGGATAGAGCACTCGTACGATGATTTTAAAATATTAGACCGGGAGTTAAATTACTATTTTGACATGATTATACTGTCAGAAACTGGAGGGTCCAGGGACAACTATATTTTAAATATGTTGATTAAATATTTCAATATATATATATATTATTGGATATTTAATGTGTGGTATTAAATAATATTATTAAAAATATTATTTTGAATATTTATTTAAATAAGTGAATATTATTTGAATATTCACTTAAGTGGAATATTATTGAATAATAATTCAATATTTATTATTTGGGTATTTATTAAATATTCCAAATATGATTTAAAAATCATAGAACTTTGTTATATTATTATTTAAGGTTCTAGCATTTAAGCAAATATTTCTGGTCTTCAGAAAGGATAATTAAAACAGAGATTCCCAAATATTATCTTAAGTTTATTAAAAATATTTAAATGCGATTAAATATTTTCTAACTTATCAAAAATTGGGAATCCAGTTCAAGTAGTCGAGGAAATAGTTTTACTTCCTCTATTCCTTTAAAGTACCTATAGCTGGGGATGACTCCCCTATTCCATCAAAGAATTTCAAACTTGCTAAACTCTGAAAATGTCGATGAACTCCCAGGTCATGATTTCAAAATACGTGGTAATCATTCGTAGTTTCGTTGACTGATGTCAACCCACACTATGACTTACTCCCTTCAAATACTCTGGAGTAAGGAATCTGGATTGTTGCAAAGTTTTGACAAGTACTTGTACTTGGGGGAAATAGGATTAAATTCCAATTCCCGTTTCATTGATTTTATCCGGGACCAGGAGGAAACGTGAAGGAGGCTATTGGACAGTACCTCTGATTATAGCGTAAGAGGCTGCTGGGCAGTCCAGCACTTATCTCGCGTAGGAGGCTGTGGGACAGTCCAGCAGATACAAAGCCCGTATGCGGCTAAGGTGATAATCGTGTTAAGATATCGTCCATCTACTAGTAGAAAAGTGTGAGTACGATACAACGATTGATCATCGTGTATCGTGGCGTGCTCCGGAAAAAGGTCCCTTCCCTCCAATTGGAGTTGTGCTGCACATTGTAACGAAAGCCTAGGCGTTGAGTTACTGATAATGTGGCAGTGATGAGTAATGATGTTCCTCATACGGTAGAGGTACTGTATGACATGTTTTGACGAAAAGAATAATAAATATATCATTCTGTATATGAATGAAGTTTTAAAGGTTTTCCTTTATGATATAAGCTTACTTATATGCTTATGCTGCTTTATATTATTGCTGGGCTTAGTGCTCACTCTTACTTTCTTTTATATATATATCACAACACAACAGCTTGAGTAGATGGCCAGGATTCGTCATACCGCTCGGAAGCGCGTTTGGGCCGCGCAGACCGCCCATAAGATGACAGTTGCAACACCTCAGGTAGAAGTACTGAGTTGGTTCGGAGTGTAACTCTTGTCGCTCTGGTTTATTTATAAGTATCACGTATGTATATTAATGAACAAGAACGAACTTTTGCGATGCCTTTCTGATTTCAAATAGAAATCATACTGGCAGTAGGTTGCAAGTATTTTACTTTTGGGTTGTAATAACTTTAATTTATGGATCATATGACTACTGTTTTTGCAATTTCGTTTCTGAGACATAACTGGCGTGAGTATATTGATGGTGGGGTCACCATGTGTGTTGACTTATATTATTATGATTCAAGTATCAAGTGTTTGTACGGAATAAAGGAACGTGACAACCTAGATCTCCAACCCCGGATTTGGGGGTGTTACACTCTTCCCTTTTCCTGTTGAGCCAAAATAATTGTCATGTAGGTTCAGAGTTACCTTTATAATTCTTAATAAATGGGAGGGTTGTAGCTTGTCCAGATTTCAGCCCTCCTCCAAAATTCATCCCCTCACGAGCTTCACTCTGATGCTCATCAATAGGCTGACACAGCTCTCCTCCCGTTGGCACATATTCCTCTTGGATTCCAGCCGAATTTCCAGTAAAACTATCCTCAAGCTCCGGTGTAGAATATGGAATATATTTTTGTTCCTTCGCAATCGAATTCCTGAACAACAGTGTTCTCTTCACCTGATCCTCAGGTTGTAATTCATCATCTCCACGACATTCCGGTGATTCGGGTTGGTACTTTTCTCGAAAGTAATGTGGACGCCCATCCTCGTCATATATTCGAGGTGAAGGTGTCGTCTTCACCTTCATCTTCATGTCAGGGGAAGACGTTAAAGCCAACTATGACTGAAATTTTTTGCTGACCCTTTGCCTCTTGTGGCCTTCAAGGAACTCGTCCTCTGAGTGCCTTTTACCATGATATCCTTGTGATCGAGACACTTTTGCAAGGTTCATCCAATTCTTGTCACATACCTTCTGTTTAGACAAACCAAACTAATTAGTAGCATGAAAAGAGAAACCTTCTTTAGACTGAGGCTACACCTCTTGTCCTTCAGCTTCAATCTTAGCGTCAGAAGGCATACCAGTTCGTGGGCTCCTTCTCGCTTCCCCTCTCGCACAATTGGGGATGAAGCTGTTAGAAAGAGCTTCTTTATTCCATTGTTGAGTACCTGATAGAGTTTTTTCTTTTTTTCCGTCCGCCATTGTTTCTGACTTTTTTTCCAATGATATTATCTTTTTGCCCAGCCATTGAAGGTGTTCAAAAATATCCTTATTGGTCACCATATGATTGAGACCATCGTCACGTTCTTTTCTGCCATCACTTGGCATTCCTCCATTGCCACTATTCGATATCTTCTCTCTAAAAAAGATCAATTGATTCCCCTCATTCTAGCGCCAAAAATGTTGTGAGTGAAATTTGGTAGCAACACCTCGAGAAAATATCGCTGGAATAATCAGGTTTGCCCTTGGTTTTCGGACAACAGCTGCCGGTACACACGTGCACAACTTTAGCTTCAGGTGCCGGAGCTTCAGCTGCGACTGCCGGAGCAGGTGGAGAATGTGGTATTTTTGGGACTGAGTTTGCAAGGTTTCTGGACAACTCGGACGGAATAGCTGCCGAAAAAGTGTATTGCTGAAGTGCTTCTACGACTCCTTGTAGAATTAACTGAGATTCATCCTTTGCAAAGTGCCTACATATCCTATATTTATAGGAATCAAGTCCAATGTAGTTCTTTGGGTTTGGGCCCGGTTACTTGATGATTAAGCCACGTTTTGATAAGCCTTTGAGGTGTTTTCAAAGCTGATCCAACCGCCTTGTGATAAACTAACCGAGAGTTGTAGCTGATCCAAATAGCCTTGAGCTGAGCTTCAAAGAGACCATGTCCGAGTGAACCACTAAAAGATGATTATCCATGTATTTCGATGTATTTATCCAATTATATACATATATCACGTTTGTGGTGATAGAAGCCAGCTAGAAGTTCTTCCTCTGATGATAATTACGTGCTCCTAAAGTTTAGGAGGTTGAGTCCTTGTCCAACTCTAATTCTGGTAGGTGGAGGTGCAGACTGCCCCCCTCAGCCCACTCTGAACTTCGATACTACGAAGCCGCACCTCAATCAATCTGGACCTCATCAAATCCATGCCAATTTGGCCTATATATTACATAAATTAATACTAGAAGAATCATTAAATTGAGGTTTTTTTTAAAGATCCATCTAGGTCTTGTTTGTCTTGAAATTACCAAATTATGAAACTATAATTTCCTTGATTGTTAAATGAACTTCAAGTTAGATATTGTAAGTTAAAAAACATTTTGACACTCTTACAAAACAAAATAAAACCAAAATAAAGGTAAATAGAAAAACAAAACTATTGTTTATGTAATTAATTATTTTTCTAAATCTTTTACATAAATACAATATCTGATATCAATTTTCTCAACATCTTTCCAAAATTGAATTGGAATTACAATTACGTAATATTCCCTCAAAAATAGAAAATGAGAATTTCAAAAGATATTATAAATAATGTCGATTTCATAATCCATATAGACCTCTGATTTCATTTAATTTCAATCAAACTTTTTATAGATTAATTGTTTAAACAAAAACATAATTTTGAAACCAGAACCAGACACCCCAATTTTTAATTTTTTTTTTTTTTCATGTAATATAACAAATGGCGAGTTTTTTTAAAAAACTGTCGGTTTCGTAATCCAAATAGACCTGGGATTTCATTTAATTTGAAAACAATATTAATACCTTTTTCCTCACAAATATTAAAAAAAAATCTAACTGTGGACCCCACAAACAATCCCCTTGCGTTGAACCTGACATATATAACTCACAAGCTCTCATCAACACATCAACTCCTTCCCCCCTTGGTATATACACACACATTACATACAAAATCCATATATATATACACACAAGCCGCACGCCCTACATCTAAAAAACAATCTTTCATCTCTGCATCCACCCATGGCATACGATAACGATCCGTAAGTTCATATACATACACATTACACACAACTTTTTAATTTCAATTTCAATTTCTAGGGTTTTGATGATTAATTGTATGTAATTGCAGGTATCGTGATGAAGATGGAGAGCCATTGATGGACATGGATGATGCGTATCAATCCGATCAAGAACCGGAACCGGTGAATCAGTTAGACGATGATGACGACGGCGAGTGGCGCCGTCGCGATCGGTCGCCGACGCCGGTTTATGATGATGACTCGAAGTCGAGGCCGAGGAAGCGGTTGATTAAAAAGAGCGGCGGCGGTGGTGGTGATGTGGCGGTGCCGGATTTTGGATTGGGGGATGAGGATGTGGATGATGTGGCGGCGGTTGTGAGGGATGAGTCGGATGGAGAGTATCGAAGCGGTTCGGTGAAGAAGAGTGGTGGGAAGGGGAAGGGGAAAGGGAAGATGGAGAGGAGAGAGAAGAGTGGGGGAGAGAGGAGGGAGAAGTTTAGGGTTAAGAAGAGGAGTAGAGATGTTGATGGGGATAAGGAGGTTAAGGAGATGTGGGATACGATTGCCGGGGGTGATTCCGAGGTTTGTTTTTGGTTGGATTGCTTAAAGTTCGCATTTTTAATTTGGTTTATGTGTTTCTGGATTGTGTTGTTGGCTTGATCTTGGTTTTTGGTGCTATGGATGTTGATAGAGCTATTCGAGTTATTTTTCGTGAAATTAATTTTTTTATGAATTTGCATAATTGTGCGGGGGGGATTGTTTTAGTGGGGACATAGATGGGTTTTTGGGTGGTTTAAGGGAGGGTTATTACGTGATTCGTTTAAGTTTTTAATGAGGCTCTTTTATTTCTTAAGATTTTCTTTTGTGTTGCGTGGCTTGAAATAGAGGAAAGTTGTCTTTTGGTGCTTTGCTTGTTCGACGGTTGTGTTATTTGTTATTTGTTGTGGACTTGTTTTTCAGATCTAGTTTATTTGTAGAAGTATAGGTTAATAAGTGTATTTGTTAGTTTATATCTTTTTTTTTGATAGTGAAGAGTGACAATTGTAATGAATAATCTCTTTGCAATGATTTATGTTAACTGGTGTTTTTTATAATATATAGGATGATCAAGATGGCGTCAAGATGGCAGACGATGACAACTTTATAGATGATACTGGGGTTGATCCTGCCGACCGCTATGGCAGTGACAATGAACCACATTCTCCTGGCAATGCTCCTCAGGTAGGATTCCAGCCCTTTTTGTAGTCAAGTTTGTAGATTCTATGATTTTTTACCATAGCTTATCACCAATAAAGCAAATACTGCAAATTGTAGAATTGTTCAGTTCCATATCGTAATGTTTCATGCAATGGTTTTGGCAGGCGGAGGAGGGTGAGGAGGATGATGAAATGAAGGATCTCTTCAAAATGGGTAAGAAGAAAAAGAAAAGCGAGAAAAGTGCTGCCGAAATTTCACTGCTAGTTGAGAAAGTCATGGCCGAGCTGGAAATATGTGCAGAAGAAGATGCTAAATTGAACATGCTGTCCAAACCTGCCATTAACAAGCTTAAGAAGCTCCCTCTTCTTACAGAAGTTCTTTCAAAGTATGTTAGTTAATGATATTTGCACTGTCTGTTGGTTAATATTGTTGTGTTGGCTGTTGTATAATTATCTCTTTTTTTTATTAATCTTGGTGCAGGAAACAGCTACAACAAGAATTCTTAGATCATGGAGTATTGACTCTTCTAAAGAACTGGCTTGAGCCTCTTCCAGACGGGAGTTTACCCAATATTAATATCCGTGCAGCAATATTGAAGATATTGACCGATGTATATCAAATTGCCTTGTGCATTAAAGTCACTTGCATATGGATAATATTAATATTGCTCAATTATATTTATCCAACAGAAAATGTTAACATAGAACCTTTTTTGTTTACCTTCCAGTTTCCAATTGATTTAGAGCAGTTTGATAGAAGGGAGCAGTTGAAAAAGAGTGGTCTCGGGAAAGTAAGTCTGTTCATTGGCCAATATAAAAATTTCTTTTTGGGTATTGGCAACAACATTTTTGTAAAGAAAATATTCTTTCCTATTCAGGTCATCATGTTTCTGTCGAAGTCTGATGAAGAAATCACAGCAAACAGGAAAATTGCCAAGGATTTAGTTGACAAATGGGTAATTCCTTTCCCTGTCTATCACTTCCACGCTTCTCCTCCCTGACACGTAATACTGACCTCTTGAATTGCTATACATTATCCATTTAAACTGGTTGTCACGAGTCTCCCCAAATTTGTTTTAATATCTGCCTTGAGTAATGTAATGCTATATGATGGATGTATTGTACTCGTGTAAATGTGGATGTTCCTGATGCAGTCTCGACCAATATTTAATAAGAGCACAAGATTTGAGGATATGAGAAATATTGATGACGAGAGAGCACCCTTTCGAAGGCCATCAGGGAAGAAGTATGTATTTCTTATTCATGTATCCAGTATTTTATTGTAGTTCTATGGAAAAAATATTCATTATGTCTTGGTGTCTATATGGTTATTAATTGACGTATGCATTAACTTTTTGACAGGCCAATAAATAAAGCTGGTGGGATGCAATCAAGAGATGATGATTTTGATTTGGCTGAATTTTCACAGTAAGTCATTGCAATATATGAGACAATTTCGAGTATTGGTTGGATATTGATGATGATGATCATGCCACAAGAAATTTGCTCTGATTAGTAAGCCTAGTGTTTTGCACCCTGTCTTCGTCACATGTGGTTTAAATTTTTGTTTCATGGACAATGCACAGGGAATCAAAGTCTAGCCAGTCATCTTCTAGGCAGCATGCCTCGAGGCCTGAGGCCATGCCACTGGATTTTATGGTGCGTCCCCAATCCAAAATTGATCCAGATGAGATTCGGGCCCGAGCTAAACAAACCGTCCAAGATCAGCGTCGCCTTAAGGTAGACCTACGTTTATATTGAAAACTTGCTTGAAGAAACAATCAAGTAACTTTTGATTGTGTAGGATAAAAGTGGGTTCAAAAAATGGTTTACGTGTTCTTAGAATGAGAAATGCTAAATATATTTACGTAGTTGGAATGGGGCGGTAATGGGATTTAATCAAAGTCTTGCAATATAGTAGGCATATATATATATTTATATCAATGCTATCATTGATATGTAGAGTGTGAAATAAACAAGATTTCTTGAATTTAGTATATTTTAAATAATTGTATAGTATTGAGTGATTGAATTAGACGAAAATATTCTGCAAGTATAGTTTAGGAAAACAAAATGAGCATTAAAAATAGCGAATGGTGTGGGGCCAAAGGGACAGGGAGTTGCAAAATCCCTGTGGGGCAGGCCGGTGACTCAGATAGATTTCTGCAGGTTATGGAACTGGAAAGGGAGGATTTCTTTTTCTGGAGTGGGTTTAGGAATTTAGATCCCTGCCCTGTAAAAATCCCTAATTATTAAACTTAATGATGACGAGGTCTCCTGGTTCTCTTCTCCATGACCTCCTTAATCATGCTTGTGTTAGTAGGGTATCCTGTCCGGTGATGTTCTGTTTGAGAATGGTGATTTAGTTTTTTGAATGGATATTCTGTTTGATTAGGTCTGAACAATATTGTTGTTGTTTCCAGGCTATTTTTGAGCTGAACAGAAATACAACATTATGCAAGGAAAATGATATCTTACACTGTCTTTTTATTGTTCTTTAATATAGATATATTTTAATTGTTACTCCGATTTGTTCTAATCTTTAGACTTGATATTGTGCATCTTTCAGATGAATAAGAAGTTGCAACAGCTGAAAGCGCCTAAAAAGAAGCAGCTCCAAGCCACAAAACTCAGTGTTGAAGGCCGGGGCATGGTTAAGTACCTGTGAGGCTGAAGGCTGAACTTAATAACCCTCCAAGGTGTTTGGTAGATCCCTCTGCAAATAGAATGTAGAATTCATTACAGTTATGGGTGAATGTGCTGTTGTATCATACCATTCAGCTGTATCATTTTTCTGCTTCATGGCAAGGCAAGAGTTGCTGGGATCAAGCTCGACCATGTATACAGGAGAGGGGTAGGAAATGGTCCAATTTTCCTTGAATTGTAAGCTTTTATTCTAATAAATTATAACTGTTTTTTTTCCTTTGAAATACACTTTGGATCCCCTAAATTGTACCAAAATGTTCTGATAGTTTGGGGGGTTGAGTAGTTTTGCTTCATTCTTGAACTCTCAAAGGTGCCACAGGCATTGTCTAGTTTTTTCTTTTTATTTTAAAAGAAATCGGTGCATTGGTTCAGCCATATATATGCATTTTGCATTTGCGTGTTACCAGAACATTGTGCAATGTATTAATTATGTTAATATTTCCCCCTTCAAATGTGATCTAATTCGTTTGTTAACTGTGCAAAGTACTAATATATTCAGTTTTCTAATTTAAAAAATGTCTTAAAATGATAAAAATAATCTTCAATGTTCTAAAATGTGATATTTCGTTTTAACACTTTGATATTAATCAAAATTCAGATTCTCTGTTCAAAAAGCAAGCAATTTTTGTCAAAGAAAGGCTAATTTTTACTGTATTACTACTTCTTCCTGGCAATCAATACATTCTTTACAATCGAGAACACTGTCAACAATGAGCAAGTTTACAAAAAGAATTGAGGAAGCTAAGGTCCCTGCATAATGTTTCTTTTACATAACAAAAACACAATGCACTAAGTGTATCACTCGGTATGTTACTTTGTTCTTACAATTTGCTGCTGCATCACCAACACTGAAACTGGTCTGCTAATGTCTGCAGAAGCCAAAATATCTCCTATCGATCCCAACTCTGGCAGGTCACTCCACTCTGATAACCCTGTCAACAAGGGCGAACTCTCACTCTGCCTCCGCCCCACCATTAACAAATCAAAATCACCTTCTTCCACCATTGTGTTTATTAACAATGCTGTCTCCGGTCCGTCTTTTGATTTCACCTCTCTATATTGTATATTATTCTGGCTTGCTCCTTGCATCTTTACGTCCCTTAATGTTTCTGTGTCAAGAATTGCATCCCATTGATTCTCTTGTACTGCATTTGCTGCAACTATCCGAACTACTGTCAGGCAGGACCCTAGTGATTTTACCATTATTCTTTTTGCGTAGGCTGTTGCTTCACGGTCATCTGCACCGCCTAGGAATATGACACCTAGATGAAACACAGAGTCTTTTTCATTGTCCAATAATGCTTGTTGAGGTCGGATTTTGCGACGATCAATAAGAAGGCCTACTGAACATGGAGCCATTTCTAGTACGTGTCTGTTTATAGTTCTCTGTACACTACTATCATATATAACTTTGCCTTGTTGATTCCATTTTCGATGGAACGGAAGTATGATTAATGAGACTAACTTGTCAAATGCGAGGGAACAAATGTCAAAGTGCATGAACATAGGCAATGACATTGCAGTAAACACTTGAACATTGGCAACTCCAATGCTCTGTGCTCCAAACTTTTCGAAAAGACTTATCAGTTGACGTGAGCGTGAGTTGGTACTTGTGTTCTTTTGGCCCAAACCGTGGTTGATTAAGATTGGTGTGGCTCGCCCCACGAGTTCCACAAGGTGGAGGGCGTAGATTGCTAGAGGACTTTCTTTGGAAGGATTAGAAATCTCTAGAAGTTTAATGGCAGCCATGGCATCGTCTAGCCTGTCAACACAAGCGAGTACTCGTAGCTCAGCATTGTGTGGTGTGTGATGAATGTTTCTTTTCTGATAGCCAGAGTATGCTCTTGAATAATCGTAAAGGAATCCCACAGAAAGGTGTGCCACTAATGCCATTACAAATATTGATAAAATCAGCACCGTAAAGCTTTCACTATCAATGGTCTGCATCAATTAACTTTAGCAATATCAGAGATTGTTGGCACATCTAACTAACACAACACAAGTGAATTATAAGTTTAAAAGCACATAATTAGGTAGTTTTTGGAACTTATTAGTCTTGGCAAATGTTATATTCACACTAAATGTACCTGAAGTTTATAGATGCTTTCGTACAATGCGCCTTGAACAATGCCTTGTGTAGCCATGATTATGGAAAGATTAACAGCATCTCTTATAGGCACTTTGATCATCATAGCTACTCCACAAACACCCACTAATTTTGATGCAGTGATAACTAAAACGAAAAACATTACTGAATTTAAAAAGGCCGTATCAAAAAAAACAGCTAAATCCATCTTGATTGCACAATATGTAAGAATGAACGGTGCCAGTAAGCCTGATATGAATGTGTCCATCCTATCAGCAATAGCTGAACCTAAAGGTGGTCCAGAAGGCACAGCCAACCCAATCACAAATGGGGCAAAGTGATACTGCAGGCCAACATTATCACAAGCTAAAGCGCTTGCAAGAACACCACAACAAATTAAGGAAACATAGTAGTTCTTGACAGGCTTTCCTTCAGGTGTCAATTGGATAATTTTTAAGAATGCCACATGGCTGAAGACTGAAGCAATTGTTAGAAGAAGACTCTCAATCAAGTTAAGAAGGACTACAGAGAGTCCATAGTTTGAAGTATATATTCTGTAAGTAGTTGATCCTAGAACTTGAATGACATTAAGCACATCACATACCAACCCTGCAGCCAAGGCAAGGCGACCAAGCTCTGAATTCATGATTTTTAGGTCGATGAGAAGTCCAACAATGACAGGGAAAGGGGATAATCCTATGATTCTGGCAATAGCTTTGATGGCAGATCTTCTGTATATTGGTAGGTAATATTCCAACAGATCATCACTCCCAAGGATGCTGCTTACAATTAAAGGGCATATGGCTGCAGAAATGCCAATGGACCAGCCCTTTTTTCCGGCTTTTGGAACCATGTTTGGATCCATCTTCACTCCAACAAGAAACATGTAGAATATGAATCCCAGTTTTGTCAATGACTCAAGAAGAACATCTTCCTCCGGGAACAGTAATTGGTGCTTCTCAGTTCCCACCATGTGTCCCAACAGTGTTTTTCCTAGTATAATTCCTGTCTGCATCAACGCATATGCTGTTAAAAATAATATGCATTCATATCTGTACAGAGTTCAGACTCGAATAATTAAAATATATGAGCAGACACATATTTCCATACAAGGAAAAACAGGACCAAATTTCGAATGAGTACCAGGATTTCAGAAAAATTTCGAGGAAAATTGAAGCGCCTGAACAACAAATGGAGAGCTTGAGTAAGGCTGAACATTAGTGCTAACTGTAACTCAAAGCGCGGTACCAAATAAGTAAGAAAATCTTGAAATCCGATTGCAAAAAGACCGGGTGAATTAAGTGGTACATCATAGCTGCACAATTCATCGTATCGCCTGACATTATCTCCTTGCTTCTTAAAATCGGAATGGTCTAGCGATGACATGATTGATTTATCAAGTATATGCCCACCTCAATATCATATCATTCTAATATCGGGTTTTGAAAACTATATAGTTTATGATTCTAACCACATGCATGCATTTGAAATTTAAGTTACATGAACATTGAAATAAAAGTGAAAAGCAACAAGGTGAAAGATTGAAACAAGTTGTCGTGACCATGTCAATGATGCAGATAAAATCTATGATGAGCAGGAAAATTAGGAAGGGAAAACCACAAAAAATTGGTTAAAGAGGGGAATATAGTAATATATATAGTAATATATTAAATGATGATTAGTGATTCCTACCTAAAAATGTTGTACATTTGATCAAAACACTTTTATAAACTAAAAAAATGGTTAATTTAGTGTTTTTTTTTGAAAAATAAATCTTGAACCTTGTTTTAACTTTTAATCAATACTTGACACGTCACCCAATCAAACAAATGTCTATTATTCATGTTTTTAGTACTTTAGTTTTCATTTTCTTTTGACATGATTTTATTTTGCATTTTAACATAATTATTTATTTACGTTATAGTAGGTTTCCATTAAAACCATATTTATTATAAATTAGATGTCAAAAATTCATATTATACTAATTTAAATTTACTATAGCTAATATGTATCAAATTTAGGATATTTTTATGTTTTTAAAAGTTCAGAAATCTAGCTAACATAAAAATATCAAAGAGATTATAAAATGAGAATTTATTTATTTATGTAATATAAGAAATTTAACTAACACAAAAATATCAAAGAGATTATAAAATGAAAATTTATTTATTTATGTAATATAAGAGAGAAAGAGTGCATGTAAGCCAGAAAAAGAGAATAACTAAAAATGAGTCGACAAGAAAATAATATTTTTTCACCACCTCTTCCCCCTTCACTGTGGTACGGATGAAGCAGTGTACACTGTACATATAGTGCATATTAGGATAAAGTTAAATCCCTTTTAATTATGTTCAGTTTTGCTACACCGGAAGTTTATATATACACACGCCTATACACACATACATAAACACGTCTAGTACATTCATAAATTTTCTTGACATTGGAGCTTACACATTCTAGAAGAAAACTCAGGGAAACTTTCTGCAAACAATCGTTCATTATCTCGAGCTAGTTTCGTAAGTTTTTGTTCGATTTTTACATTTTTTTTGTGTTTACGTATACTGATTCATAATATTTTTTATGTTTACGTATACTGATTTATAATATTATTTGAGATTAAACATATTTCTAGTGATTGAAACGTAAGTTATGAGTAGTTTGGGCTATTTAGGTCAAGTACGTAATCGCCATCGTACCTTTCGCTATATCCGATGATTTTGTGTTTATATGCTTTTAATTACTTTGATGTATCATAACTGTGGTTTGATTTTAATAGCGATTTTGGACTTTGGCGTAATGTTGTTTTATTCATGTATATGTATATCAAAAGTTGACGAGTATTAGAGTATGGGTTTACGTAAATTTTTATGAGATTAATTGTTTTACGAATTTAAATAATGGCTTAATGAGACGGGGAATATAAAAATAGAAACGGGCAATGAGATGTAATAAAGTTTTAGATGATAAATAAACTTTAAAGATAATTTATGAAATTACTATTTTTAGTAAGAATTGAGGATGGGCATGGAGAATGGGATAAAAATGTTCTTAGGAAGTATACGAATGTATCATAGAGCATTTTTTAATTGAAATGATATTTCTTTATTAGAAATTTAGAACTCATAGGAGCCCTCTTTGTACTAATAAATGAGCCCAAACAAGATTCCCCCTACACCTCATATAACTACTCAAAGTAGTGGTAGGTATACTTTTTCTTTCAATCAATTCTCAAATTTGTTTGAAAATTAATCTTAGTAAGATACTAATTATATTTATTCAATATCTGTCACTCAAAACAAGTAGATACCATAATGAATTCTGAAATATTCATGTATTTGGTATAATTATATGCCCTTGTTAATATGCTACAAAATAGTGATTTTGTAGTTTAAATATGTGTCATTTTAACTATTTCAACATAGTACATGGTTGTCTTACTTATATTGTTGTTAAGTAGTTGAAGCTTGGAATGCTTGGAATGCTAATTTCTATTATTTTATTGTTATCTTAGTTGATTAATGTTGTTCTACATGTATAATCATAATGGAAAACAACAATGATGGAGATGCTAATAGACAGATGGTTATCCATGTTTTAGAGACTTTTGTATTCATCGTCATGTTGAGGGTCTTTCACCAATGACAACTTACAATGCCGTTCCCAGGGACGAGGAAATAGGACCTAATGTTGAGACAATGACAGCACATGTCAGGATATTGGAACATGTTCCTGGAGTTCATATAGGTGATACTTCTTTTACCAACAGAAGAATAGATTGGTTGGTTTACACCGTGACATGATACGTGGAATATCAACCACTCTTGATGATGATGGTGTAGAGATAGGTGCATGTGTAGTGGCTAACTACGAAGATCACAATGGAGTTATAGAAGATGACTTGTATTGTTATGGAGGTGACAATGAAAATTTGATTTTGGCCTATCGTCCTCATCTTAGAGTTTTGAATAACAAAGAGTTAGAAAATGGAAATCAGGCAATGGTCAACTTAATAGAGGTTGAAAATCCTATATGTCTCTTGGTAAGAAATTTAATGGAGGATGGCACGCGTAGATATATTTTTGTAGGATTATTCATAATCTTATTTCATGATATTATTCAGAGTGACAACGGGTTTGATGTGTTCAAATTTCTTAGTTAAAGAGGGGAATATGGTAATATATTAAATGACGCTTTGTGATCCCTACCTAAAACTGTTCACTAAAGTACATTTGATCAAAACACTTCTATAAATTAAAAAAGGTGGTTCAATTAGTGCCTTTTTTAATCTTGAATTTATAATATGCCGGTTTTGGAAAGTGAATCTTGAAAGTTGTTTTAACTTTTAAGTAATAAGTGACACGTCACCCTATTAAGCAAATGTCTATGATTCATGTTTTTAGTACTTTAATTTTCATTTTCTTTTGAAATAATTTTATTTTACATTTTAACATAATTATTTATTTACGTTATAGTAGGTTTTCCATTAAAACCATATTTATTATAAATAAGATGTCAAAAATTCATATAATATTAATTTTAATTTACTATAGCTAATATGTATCAAATTTAGGATATTTTTATGTTTTCAAAAGTTCAGAAATCTAACTAACACAAAAATATCAAAAAGATTATAAAATGAGAATTTACTTATGTTATATAAGAGAGAAAGAGTGCATGTAAGCCAAAAAAACAGGATAAAGACATGTCAACGACTTTCACCACACGCGGTAAAAATTAGTTGACAAGAAAATAATATTTTTTCACCACCTCTTCCCCCTTCACTTTTGGTACGAATGGAGCAGTGTACAATGTACATATGATTCACATTAGCATAACGTTAAACCTTTTTAATTCTGTTCAGTTTTGCTACACTAGGAGTTTATATACACACACGCCTATACACACACATACATAAACACATCTAGTACATTCATAAACTTTCTTAAAATTGGATCTTACACACTCTAAAAGAAAATTCAGGGGAACTTTCTACAAACAATCGTTCATTATCTCGAGCTATTTTTGTAAGTTTTTGTTCGATTTTTACATGTTTTTTTGTGTTTACGTATACCGGTTCATAATGTTTTTTTGTGTTTACGTATACAGATTTATAATGTTGTTTGAGATTAAACATATTTCTAGTGATTGATACGTAAGTTATGAGTATTTTGGGCTATTTTGGCCAAGTACGTAATCGCCATCGTAACTATCGCTGTATCCGATGATTTTGTGTTTATATTCTTTTAATTACTTTGATGTATCATAACTGTGGTTTGATTTTTATAGAGATTTTGGACTTTGGCGTAATGTTGTTTTATTCATGTATATGTATATCAAAAGTTGACGAGTATTAGAGTATGGGTTTACGTAAGTTTTTATGAGATTAATTATTTTACGAATTTAAATAGTGGCTTGATGAGATGAGGAATATAGAAACAGAAACGAGGAATGAGATGTAATAGAGTTTTAGATGATAAATAAACTTTAAAGATAATTTGTGGAATTATTATTTTTAGTAAGAATTCAGGATGGGCATGGAGAATGAGATTGAAATGTTCTTAGGAAGTATATGAATGTATCATATAACATTTTTTTTATTGAAATGGTATGTATACCTTTCCTATCAATCAATTCTAAAATATATTTGAAATTTAATCTTAGTAAGATACTTATTACATTTATTCAATGAATGTTTTCTGTCACTCAAAACAAGTAGATGCCTTAATGAAATCTGAAATTTTCATGTATTTGGTATAGTTATATACCCTTGTTAATTTGCTACAAAATAGTCATTTTGCAGATTAAATATGTGTTATTTTAACTATTTCAACATAATACATGATTGTCTTGTTTATATTTTTGTTAAGTAGTTGAAACTTGGAATGCTAATTTGCATTATTTTATTATTATCATAGTTGATTAATATTGTTCTACATGTGTAATCACAATGGAAAACAACAATGATGGAGATGCTAATAGACAAATGGTTATCCATGTTTTAGAGACTTTTGTGTTTCATCGTCATGTTGAGGGCCTTTCACCAATGACAGCTTACAATGCTGTTCCAAGGGACGAGAAGATAGGACCTAATGTTGAAACAATGATATCACGTGCCAGGACATTGGGACATGTTCCTGGAGTTCATATAGGTGATGACTTCTTTTACCGACAGGAGATTAGATTGGTTGGTTTACACCGTGACATGATACGTGGAATATCAACCACTCTTTATGATGACGGTGTAGAGATAGGTGCATGTGTAGTGGCTAACTACGAAGATCACAATGTAGTTATAGAAGATGACTTGTATTGTTATGGAAGTGATGGTGGAAATTTGATTTTGGCCCATCGTCTTCATCTTAGAGTTTTGAATAACCAAGAGTTGGAAAATGGAAATTATGCAATGGTCAACTCAATAGAGGTTGCAAATCCTATACGTCTCTTGGGAAGAAATTTAATGGAGGATGGCACGCGTAGATATGTTTTTGTAGGATTATTCAAAGTCTTATTTCATGCTATTATTCAGAGTGACAACGAGTTTGATGTGTTTGAATTTTTTAGTTAAAGAGGGGAATATAGTAATATATTAAATGATACTTTGTGATACCTAGCTAAAAATGCCCACTAAAGTACATTTGATCAAAACACTTCTATAAACTGAAAAAGGTGATTAAATTAGTGCCTTTTTTAATCTTGAAATTATAATATGCCGGTTTTGGAAAGTAAATCTTTAAAGTTGTTTTAACTTTTAAGCAATACGTGACACGTCACCTAATTAAACAAATGTCTATGATTCATGTTTTTTAGTACTTTAGTTTTCATTTTCTAGTGAAATGATTTTATTTTACATTTGAACATAATTATTTATTTACGTTATAGTAGGTTTTCCATTAAAACCATATTTATTATAAATTAGATGTCAAAAATTCATATTATATTAATTTTAATTTACTATAACTAATATGTATCAAATTTAGGATATTTTTATGTTTTTAAAAGTTTAGAAATCTAACTAACACAAAAACATCAAAAAAATTATAAAATGAGAATTTATTTATTTATGTAATATAAGAGAGAAAGAGTGCATGTAATCCAGAAAAACAGGATAAAGACATGTGAGCGACTTTCACCACTCGCGGTAAAAATCAGTTGACAAGAAAACAATATTTTTTCACCACCTCTTTCCCTTCACTTTTGGTACAGATGGAGCAGTGTACACTGTACATATAGTGCACATTAGGATAAAGTTAAACCCCTTTTAATTCTGTTCAGTTTTGCTACACTGGGAGTTTATATATACACACGCCTACACGCCTATACGCCTACACACACACACACACATACATAAACACATCTAGTACATTCATAAACTTTCTTAGAATTGGAGCTTACACAATCTAGAAGAAAAATCAGGGGAACTTTCTGCAAACAATCGTTCATTATCTCGAGCAATTTTTGTAAGTTTTTGTTCTATTTTTACATGTTTTTTTTGTTTACGTTTACTGATTCGTAATGTTTTATTTGTTTGCGTAAACAGATTTATAATATTGTTTGAGATTAAACATATTTCTAGTGATTGATATATAAGCTGTGAGTAGTTTGGGCTATATAGGTCAAGTACGTAATCGTCATCGTACCTATCGCTGTATCCGATGATTTTGTGTTTATATGCTTTTAATTACTTTGATGTATCATAACAGTGGTTTGATTTTCATAACGATTTTGGACGTTGGCATAATGTTGTTTTATTCATGTATATGTATATCAAAAGTTGACGAATATTAGAGTATGGCCACGTAAGTTTTTATGAGATTAATTGTTTTATGAATTTAAATAGTGGCTTAATGAGATGGGGAATATAGAAATAGAAACGGGGAATGAGATGTAATAAAGTTTTAGATTATAAATAAACGTTAAAGATAATTTATGGAATTACTATTTATAGTAAAAATTGAGGATGGGCATGGAGAATGGGATAAAAATGTTCTTAGGAATCTATCAAACTCTTGGTATAGAGAGTATTAGCATCGTTCTTATTGACATAAAAACGTGGGAATCTATTATGTGGCACAAATGAGAGAACTTAAGACTGTATATTCTGTTTGAATACACTGTAACAAACTATATGCTTAGTTCTAATGATCAATTGCTTCATTTGTAACATTTTCTTTATGGTATCAGAGCTGCGATTGATTTTATAGATTAGATCGAGCGAAATTGAGTTGTAAAATTGTAGTTTTCAATCATAATTGCTGCGAAATTGGAGCTTAGTTGAAGCTTGAAAGCGTTTCAATGGCGTCCAGTAGCAGATTTTTGTTTACAGATCTTTAGAATCCATTGTTTTTACATCCAAGTGATGGACCGACATCGATCAGTGTATCAAAATTGCAAGGTGCAGATGATTATCGAACCTGGAAGCGTTCTATGGAGATTCGATTGTCTTCTAATAGAAAGCTAGGGTTCGTAACTGGAACTAAAAAACGAAGCACAACAGAGGCAACTAATCCAATCCAATGGAATACATGCAACAATATGCTAATTTCTTGGCTTCATAATAAGATTTCTGATGCGATTATGAAATCGATACTGTTTGTGAACTCTGCAAGTGATGTTTGAAAGTCGTTGGTGAGTAGATTTCAAGTTGTTAATGGATCTCGTAAATATAAGCTCAATAAGGATCTATTTAGCTTGAAACAAAATGGAGCATCTCTTGTAGAATATTATACTGTTATTAGTACGGTTTGGGGAGAATTCGATGATATGAATGCTTTGCCGGTAATTACTACGATTACTGATGAGATTCAAGTGTTTCTCAAGGCTTTAGATGTGCATAAACAAGAAGCTAGGTTGTTTCAATTCTTGAATGGATTAGATGATGTTTATGCGTCACAACGAAGAAAAATCTTGATGATGTCTGTGTTACCTAATGTAGAAATGGCGTGTTCTCTAATTCAACAGTGTTAGGTCCTGATATGTTTGTAGAAGGGGGGATTGAATACAAACTATACTGTTTAATCGAATTTGTTCGATCCATTCACATTTCTAAAGAAGAGAGTTTTATCAACAGTACCTCTTGTGAAGTGATTCTCTAAAAGAAACTGTGATAGTCTGTCATATCAGGCTCTAGGTGCTTGCTTCAATCCATACAATGCCTTGAGTATGAAATAGACAAATTCTGGATAATTTGGATCTTCAAAACCAGGAGGTTGACTGACATATACCTCCTCTTCCAGTTCCCCATTCAGAAAAGCACTTTTGACATCCATTTGATAGACTTTGAAATTGGCATGGGCTACATATGGTAGAAATATCCTTATTGCTTCCAATCTAGCAACAAGGGCAAATGTTTCATCATAGTCTATTCCTTCTTCTTGAGAATAACCTTTAGCAACCAATCTAGCTTTATTCCTTGTAACTATGCCATTTTCATCCATCTTGTTTCTGAATACCCATTTTGTACCTATAACACTTCTGTTTTTAGGTTTAGGTACCAGCTTCCATACTTTGTTTCTCTCAAATTGGTTTAGCTCTTCCTGCATAGCTAATACCCAATCTGGATCTAGAAGAGCATCCTCAACTTTCTTTGGTTCATCCTGTGAAAGAAAGCTAATGTATAAACATTCACCTTGAGTGGCTCTTCTAGTTTGGACTCTAGAGGTTGGATCACCAATTATTAGTTCGAATGGGTGATCCTTAGTCCATTTTCTTTGAGATGCAAGTGCAGACCTTGAAGATGTTGCCTCATTGTCATGAGTGTGATCACGTAGGTTTGAAGTTGAACATTGACTTAAAGAAACTCCCCCTGAGTTTATTGGGTTAGTCATTATGTTTTGTGATCTTTCAACAGATGCTTCAAAATGACTTTCAACGGATGCATCACTTTGACTTTCAACGGATGGGGTATGATGCATTTCAACGGATGCTCCATTCATCCCTTCAAGAGATGACTCAATTGTCCTTTCATTAATTGAGTTGATCATTGTTGAATCAATCACTCTTGGTAGAACTTCTCCATCCTCTTGATCATCATCTTCATCATTGTACATTCGGCCTTCCACCTCATTCTCAAATCTGTGAGTTTCATGAAAACCCTCTTCTATAAGACCTTGAATTCTGGCATCATCAAGAACAACATGTACATATTCCATAACAATGTTGATTTTGTGATTGTAAACCCCGTAGGCTTTTCCAGCTGCATATCCCACAAAAGTGGCTTCATCTGCCTTTGACTCAAATTTTCCAATATTTTCACCTTGATTTCTCAGTACAAAACATTTGCATCCAAAAGACATGTAGAAAATCCAAGGATGGTTTCTTTCCTTTGAGAAGATGGTATGGAGTCATTCCTCTAGCTGGATTGATCAAAGAAATACTCTGAGTGAAACATGCAGCGTTAACTGCTTCAGCCTAGAAATATGTAGGTAACTTTGATTCACCTAGCATTGGCATTTGAACATTTGCATATTAAACAGCTTTACAGTTGGCAGACAAATGATTAACACTTCCACACTTAACACATGTCTTTCTAGGAGCATATTTATCAGGTGTGTAATTGTTATGCTTGTTAATTCCCACCTTACCATTTCTGTTCCTTTTCTTTTTAACCTCAGCCTTGACCTCTATGTTTTCTAACTTGTCCTTCAATTGCTTGTTGGAAAAGTGACCTATGTTTACCTTTTCAACATTCTTGGTTTTGCTACTTTCTCCCTGTTAGAGATGAATATCACTAAGAAACTAGACAGAGAGGGGGGGGGTGAATGGATAGTTTGAATGTTTTTCATTTTCTTGAAACTAAAAAGCTGAGTTAAATTGTGTTGTATGAAAATGCGGAATAAAATAAACAGAACACACACAATCACTTTAATCTATTTTGTATTAAGTAAATCAAATACTACAGCTTCCAAAATTTCACAAGTGAAATTCTGGCTTCTAAACAAGAACAGTGTTTTCTTGTTTTCTTAC
The DNA here is from genome assembly GCA_030848705.1 of Heracleum sosnowskyi. NCBI lineage: Eukaryota > Viridiplantae > Streptophyta > Magnoliopsida > Apiales > Apiaceae > Heracleum > Heracleum sosnowskyi. The sequence goes on along the minus strand of CM061243.1, from coordinate 37,934,154 downwards.
AGAGAAAAGACACAATTCATCTGCTTATGACCCCACAATGAATATATCTCTCACACACACACACAGGTTAGAGTCTCAGAAACGACACAAATACAACCATTGCGGAATAAATAATCTTTATTACAATACCCAAATGTCTTTTGAATTTGCTACTGATACAACTCCTAAGTAATGGTACATTACCAACTTAGCCTTGTAATACTCACCACCCTTTCATACCATTCATATCTATACATAAGATGAATACCAAAAGCCCCAGCTTGATCTGAGTGGTTCACACTACTTCGAGGATCACTGCTAGAAACTGCTCATGAGACTGCCTTACGCTTGCCACTCGCATGAGGGATGTGCGCCGAATCCTTGGTATCCTACTTCGCTGCTATATAATATTTATGAAACAATAGCAAGAGTGAGCGATAGCTCAGCAAGGTAATTAAAGTATGGCATAATCCTGCCCTTAACTCAACCCAGAATAAAGCGGGTATAAGACAATAATTTGTCAAAATATCTCGATACTGAAATTATTTCCTTATCGGAATGTATTCCAAAAACGGTACCATTGTTGTATTTCAAATATCATTTCATAATATTTCTGCAAACTTTTGCTATATTATGAACAAAGTTCTAGTATAATATAAAAGATGAGGTTTCAAAGTAAACCAATATAACCTTTCCGAAAAATATCTACTATGTAAGCAGAATATCAACATATAACTTAAAAGATGAAGTTATAAGGTGATTCAGTATAAACAACTCCCTTACCATAACTCATGTTATGTAAGGTATCCACAGAGTCATATGATATAAAAGATGAAGTTACGAGGAAAATTTCATATAATGTTCCGTAACCCAAAATCCACTTATGCATATATAATCTGAGTAAGGTTTTATCAGAGTCATAACTCATAAAGTAAAAGATGAAGTTGCAAGGATTTATTATAACTTCATTTTTTAACACTTTTCAACCCCCTGCCAACATGATCGGTAAACCTGTACCACGGTGTCATCCTTAGTCCCTTTCAATACATGTTGCAGAACCCCCTGCCAACATGATCGGTAAACCTGTACCAAGGATGTCATCCGTAGTCCCTTTCAATACATGTTGCAGAATTATCCAAAATGGATGATGAACTAATACCGGAGTTGCTACCGCGCCCATCGTACCAACCTTACCATGATCAGTAGTAGGTCGTACAACAAAAATATGTTCTCTACATGTAGATGGAAGAATCACGACAACCTGACATTGTCTACTGCCTTCCCTGATCTCCCGGCCCATTTGAGGCAATAAAATAGATGGGTCGGCGCAACTGGACCACTTACACCACTCCTAGTTCGGATGAAATCCATGACTCTGAAACGTAAAGATCGTCCTCCTTTCCCCAAGTGTAATACTTGTTGATACGACTCCACTAAGTAGTTATATCTAGGTTGGAAAGGAAGATTCTCCAATATTTTCCAAGCGATGCTTGTTAATGGATATCGACTTGTTCCATCAATTTACCCCTCGATCGTTGAGGTGGTAACACAACATTTGACTTGCAGCAATTAAATTGCTCAAAGAAAATATCTGTCCCCGGACAGTTTTGAGTTGAGAGTTTAAAATGAGTAGCAGTCACTTAAATCAGGTTTCCCATATTTTTGATAGTTGAGCGAGTATTTAAATCCTCTTAAAAGATAGATTTAAATGGAAAAACGGTGTTTTGGGAACCTCTTTTTGATTTAAAATAATTAATAATACAGCTTAGAGTATCCTTCGTAATTATTGAAGGTCGAGGATAAACTTTAAATAATATTACTCATTTTCAAAATGTGTTGAAAGTATTTAATAAATAATCAAATAATATTTATTAAATAATAAACTTTAAATGAATATTCAAAAATAATATTCATTAAATAAATAAACCTTGAATGAATATTTAAAATAATATTCATTAAATAAATAAACCTTGAATGAATATTTAAAATAATATTCATTAAATAAATAAACCTTGAATGAATATTTAAAATAATATTCATTAAATAAATAAACCTTGAATGAATATTTAAAATAATATTCATTAAATAAATAAACCTTGAATGAATATTTAAAATAATATTCATTAAATAAATAAACCTTGAATGAATATTTAAAATTATATTAATTAAATAAATAATCATTGAATAATAATTGCCCGATATCTTTATCGGAAAATAATCTTTAACATATACAGAAAATATAACTACTATCGGTCTAAAGAATAAAATCATACGCCCTTTTACCTAGGGCCTTTATAAAAACCTGGCTTCTAACTAATATCCCATATTTAACTTAGAAGCCCATAATTAAATCATAAAGCAAGTATCACAATAGACTTTCGAAAACAGTTATGCCTTCCATTAACATTTATAACTGAAATAGTATTCAAATAGTATTTCTTGACCGAGATAATACTCAAATAACATTCCTTGAAAGATATAGTAAGCAAATATCATTCCTCGAATGATGTCACACTCGAATAACAATCCTCAAAATACATAGTATTCTGCCGATGGAATCCCTCCGGGTTTCCACGGCTATCTACATATCTCAAAATACCGACTCCCGATTTAGAGTCGAAAACAATGAATATGCTCTTATATTTAGAGCTACCAGGAAAACCGGTTCATAACTACATAACTCAAAAGATTTTATATAATCCAAAGGTCAAATCCATTTCAACAAGAAATAAGATATATCGCAAAACTGTCCAATTTTATACATGACAAAAGCAGTATTATATAGTCAATACTTCAAAGTATAGATTTAGAAACTTGCCTGATGCTCGAGAAGTGACAGGGGTTCGCGACGATGTCGGACAATCTAGACAAAGTCAAAGAAAACGCACGATTAATCCCCTGAATAATCCACTTGTACCCAATGCTTAGACACGTAAGCGAAACACAACCAAGGCATTACTAGCTCGATATAGGCTCATACTAAGTCCATGTTAATCGACAATTACTTAAGTCGTAGGTTTAGTCCGAAATCGATCCTCGAATACATGTTATACTTAACCATTTACAACATTGGTTTCTAAGTCATGTTCTTAGTGGTTTTCACTTGCGCAACCTCGGCTAACACATTTTTATAAAATCGAAAAATAATCTTTTGGACTCGAAACCTTCGTACAAACTTTCTTAACTGACCTTGGCACTTCAGTACAAAATTTCATATTTTAAAACAACTCTTAAGGGTCTCAAACATAGCCACAAAGTTGGTACATTTCTGCAATCTCATTCCTTGAACCGCTTTCACTAAAATGGTCATATCTCATAAACCGTAAACTCTTTTGACATGATTCTTGCGCTCACGTAAACTAGAAACAAATATCTACACACTCATGTTCATCACTGAACCAAAAGGGGCAGTTAGGTTTTCGGATTCTAGGCAGTTTTTAGAGTTACCGAAAATCGGGCATCACGACGGCTTAAAATCGAATAATCCAATTTTTTTAACCAACCCAAATAAGCATTCAACCAACACCCAAGACTCATATACACCATTCATCATCTTCCTCACTGCCTCAACAGGTCTTGGAGCTACAATACTTATTTTTCCATTTTCATAACAACCACATAAGATTCATGCCTCTAAACATGCACACCACATCAAAACTCCATTAAAACACAATATTCATCAAAGGGGTTTCCAAAGATTTATACCTTGGCTTGAAGCTTAGAAGTGCTCTAAAGACTTTACAACTCTTAAACCTTGCTTAGAACATCCTTTGGAAGCCAAACTATCAAGAAACAAAATATGAAAATTAAGTTAGTGATGTGCTAAAAATAAACAATTAAAATCGCAAGCGCACGATCATCGTTTTAATATTTAAGATTCGTTCCGCAGAGACTATTTTATTTTTCGCAACTCCTTAATTTCTAATTTAGGCAAATTAGAACAAATAATTTTTGGAGAGATTTTTGATTTTAACTACGAAACAAATAAAAAAAACTAAGAATTAATAATTTTTTTAAGTTTAATAATTAAAAAAAAACAAGTATTTAAAGAGCTAGAATTAACTAAATCAAAGAGCTAGTGTTTAAATAAGAATTGGGCCTGGATATTAATTAAAGACTTTAAAAAGGAAATGGGCTAAAATAGATAATGGGTTATGAATTGCCAACTATTAAGTGTAACAACTAAATGGAGCAGATAACATAAATCATGGGCTAGGAGCTAGGAATGAAGTGGGCTAGACATTTTGGGCTAGAAAATGAATTTGAACAAAAATTAAAACAACACCTTGGACCAGGACCTTTTAAACAAGACCAGGAGAACCAAAGTAAAAAAAAACAAACAGCAAAACAAACAGAAGGCAGGCTGAATCAAAATGTAGCGGAAAAAAATTGTGAAGTGTAGCCACACGCCAATCAAAGTGGCCAAAAAAAACAAGGAAAATGGCGCGGCTGTTCAGAATTCAGGCCGGAATTTAACAGAAAAGCTCAAAAACTGACCGGAAAATGACCTCTAACCGGAAAAATTAAACCACCAAAAATTAAGATTAGTCCCTAAACAAAATAAAAAACTTACTTTAACATTAAATCTAACACTAAATCTAAAGATTAAAGACCCCAATTTTAACACTAACAACACCAAATAAACTCTAAAATATCAAACCCATTACATCTAAACACCAAATCCAATACCAAAAATTAAATCTACAAACTTAACAACTCAAGACACCCATTTTACCATCAACACCAAACCACCTCCTTCAACCTCCAATCTTCAAAATCAACACCCACACCACAAATCCAACTTCAAGAACACACCCATTACAAAATTAAGACTAAATTGACAAGGAGAATAAATCTAAGGGTGAAATCACCAAACCCACTTAAAAATTAACTTTTTTAAATGGATTTACTAATTTCTTGAGCTACTTAACAAGAAGAACAACTTTTTAATGCAAGAAATGTAAACTAACTCTTATCCGTCAAAACCCCACTCAAAAGTTAAATTTTTAGATGGGTTTGACTTCAAGAACAACTAGGGAATGTAAATCTAAGCTAAATAACAAGGATTAAAAGCTAAAGAAGGCTCCTTTCACCTCAAGTGGTGGCACAAAAGCCATGGATCCACTATTTTGGAATTAAGAAAGTTCATAGCCATGAAACAAGAACAAGATGTAAATGTAAATGACAAGACAAGATGAAAAAGGAAGCTCTTTTATTGAAATTGAAATGGAACTACAAACTTTGAAATAAAAGATGCATCTATACTAGGAAATTGAAATTACAACTAAAAACTAATAAAAGGTGTGTAAAAAGTAAGAAAAAAAAAAGTAAAAAGTAAAAAAGTGTCTCATACAAGATGAGGGGTGGGGTATTTATAGGACTAGGATTAGGGATTAGGGTAGGGTTGGGTGAATCTTGGCCCTACACCTTCTAAATGTGGTGGAGCAATCCTAGCCATCTATTTGTTTCCTTCCCCTTTAAGCTTTGAAGAGTTGATCTTGACCATACACTTATGTGGTGTGTTGGGATGATCTCCACCTTCCACATGTCCTCTAAGATTCCCTTTTCACCAAGCTCCTAATTCTTTTTCCTCTTTTCATTTAAGTCTTTTTTCTTCATCTTGCTCTTTATTTCTTTATTTTGCCATTTCTTTATTTATTCACGAATTTCCTGAAATGTAACAAAATAAATTATTAAAATACGAGTTCAAGCAATAAATAGGTACTAAAAATATGCAAAAATATGTACTTATCAGTTAGTAACTAATCATCCTAGAACACACCATCTTGTAAAAATCATATAAAATCGAAAAATAAGAGTTTCGTTCTCAAATCTTTTACCACACCTTCTGATCTTCAAGGGATTTCTTTTGAGTCCTAGATCATCACCAGGGAATGCTTGAAGCTCTACTTATGGGCGTTTTAAGATCGGTGGCAGAATCTGCCAGGAACAGGGCAGATTAGAATCTTCAACTTGGGGAAGGGATTTGACTAGGCTACACCCCTTTGTTTGTCATGAAATTTTGAAATAACCTTACCCATGGAGTGGAGAAGCTACGGTAAAAATTTGGTGATTTATGTATGGATATAAGTGGAGATATGAATTTTTATTTGAGTTGTGTTCTTGGTTGGCAGATTGGAGAGCTTCTTGCTCATCTTTACTTTTGTTTTGTTTTTCACTTGGATGCATCTTTTCTTTTGTGTTGTTAACCACCCATTAGTCCACTTGTTGCTCTCTCATTAGTCCAAGTGTTGGCCTCTCATCAAACAACCCCATTTTTGCCAATGTTGCAAATACACCACTAGCTTTCTGGTTGACTTTCATGCATGACACCTTGGTTTTTCTTCTTCCATCAATTGGATCGTCTTTGTGTTCTTTTAATAAAATCAATACGTTACAGCTTATATGTTGCATTTTATTACTCCACTGTGGCACAATCCTTTAAATCAATATTAACTCCAACATCCCTTATCTATTCCCTCTTTATTCCTTGTTCTTAGAAAATGTTCTCGCGTTTCTTCGAATATTCTCAAATCAAATATAATAAAATTCCAAAATATTAAATCCTCAAATCCTCAAATTTAATATCTCATTTCTTGAATATAATAATATATAATTCGCTGCCCGGTCAAATATTACACCAAAATAAAATTTGGAATTTCTGAATTCTGATCGTCTTTGCATACACTTATTTACTCCGTAGATCACTAATATGACTTCAGAATATCCACACTACGTCTCGTACATAGGCGGCATGAAAATTTTTCTTAATCCTCAAAATCACTATTCATCCACCAAATTCACTATTCACTGATGCACTTAATCATAATAAAAAAAGTTTTAATTTTACCAAAAATTCGGGTTATTACAGTCTCCTCTCCTTAAAAGGATTCCGTCCCGGAATCAGCTTAGGAATAACTGGGGGTACTTCTCTCCCAAGTGGATTCTTCCACCTCTTGGTTTTCCACAAACCTCTCACTAGCTTGGCAACCTTGTCTCTTAGCACTTGCTCTTTTCTATCCGTGATTTCCACAGGTTGTTCTTTGTAAGTCAGACCAGGTTGTATATCTACCTGCTCGTACTCTAACATATGTCGGGCATCTATAGTATACTGACGTAGCATTGACACATGAACCCCGTTATGACCATTCTACAAGTTTGGGGGGGGGGGGGGTAAGGCCGGCTCGTAGGCCACCTTCCTGACGCGTTTTAAAAATCTCAGATGGCCCAATGAATCTCGGGCTCAACTTCCCTTTCTTTCCAAATCTCATTAATTCCTTCCACGAGGATATCTTTTAGCATCACGAATCTCTAACCTCATATTCTCTATCTTGTTTGTACAGAAAAATACCCCAACATAAACTTTCTTGTCATCCATCAACATGCCATTTAGCTTATCAATAGCAGTACTATCTCTATACTCGCGGGCTTAGTCCACATACTTTCTCTGTCTGTCTTGGCTGTCACTAGCCGCTTGTTGGTGAAATCTTTTGTCTTTCTAGTTTGTTGGACTAACTTGGGTTTTGTGTAAAATCTCATCCTTTAATTCCCGATCATTCGGAATCCATCTCTGTCTCATTTTAATTAAGGGTATCGGCCACCACATTGGCCTTCTCCGGATGGTAGTGTATCTCACAGTCATAATCCTAGGTCAATTCTAGCCATTTCTCCATCTCATGTTATCTACTATCACGGATAATTCAAAGCCAATTCATTATATTCCATAAAATTTGGGGGTGCATTAGTCAACCCAAAATAACCTCGCTGAAAACTCGAAGTGTCTATTCCTAGTACGAATCGCAGTCTTGGGTATATCCTCGGATTTAACTTCCAACTGGTGATATCCAATTCTTAAATAAATTTGGAATACACAGCGTCCTTCCGCTGATCAAACAATCATTTACAAGGGCACCTATTCTCCATGTCGAACTCATTCAACTCTCGAGGTTCGATGCATAATCTTGTTCTAACATTTTTCTCTCTTACAACAACACCGGGCTCTCCACGGTGGTACACTGGGTCTTATCATATTCTTGCCTAGCAATTCTTGTAACTGAGTTGCTAACTCTTTCATTCCCACTGAGGCTAACAGGAGATACGGCACTAGAACCTGAATACTCGTTATTCATTCTCATGTCATCCCAATCGATATTTGGTAGCGCATTAAGATCTTGTACAATCTCCCAAAATCACTGTAGTTTCCTGTATACTTGGTGTCTCTTTTCTTGGCGTCAACCATAAGAGCTAATTAAGCCTCATATCTCTGGCATAATAATTTCTTAGTCTGGACTATATTCAATAATCTCTGAATCGGTTTCTGTCCCTTAAATATTATTCTCTATAATACTCAGTATCTCAAATGATTCCTTTGTTTCTTTGAGCCAAGCTCTGGCCTCCCCTGGAATTCAACGAGGATAACAAAAATTATGGGGCCTTGAAAAGATAGCTCCCATATCAAGGAAAACGTCACACACCGGTGATCATAAGGTTATGAGTTTTAAGGTAACCTTATTGGAGGTAAGAGAATTTACCGAGAGATCAACATGATCATAAGAACTCAACATTTTGTGCCTCGATTGAGACATTACTAAAGGTAATTAGCCTTCTTGTATTTCACAACTTACAAGTGATGGCGTCCCATCAGACTTCTATCACATAGACAGATAGTCCTTGTAGCCCCTATAAGTATAGGGTTGTTCGTCTCAGTGGAAGTTGAAAAGTATAAAAGCAATTCGAGATCAATTTAATGATTATCACCTTTCGACAATATTTCTCAAAGGAACACCTTGGATTAAAATTGAACAGATTCCAAAGGTGCGATTTACAAGAAAAGGATAGCCGTAAAGATACTGGTATTCAACAAACAAGTGGTGAGGTATCACCATAGGGTCATTCATTATTTGAAGAAAAGTGAAAGCTTAAATAACATCATTTGACAGGGCTTCGAAAACCTGAAAGTAGGCATTGTGACAGCCTCTGGCACAACTGAAACTGAATATGGTTTAACACAAGTGTTATAAAACAACTTCGAAGAAGGAGTATATCTTTTATCGAAATTCTCTCTAAGAAGAGGTCAAGATAGATTATAGATTGGGGAGGTTTGCCAAGGTCTCTACGGATGCCTTTTATGTCGGCTCCTCTAACAGATCATCGTTCGATTCTAAAGCTTTTCTTCTCCATGCACACCCTAAGGTGCTTGATACTTACGTTATTGCCGACTCATAATAGTCGCTAAGGATTCAACCATCGACCTTTGCAATCACAGGGAATTCTATTCGACTAGGCGCAAACATCTCAAGTAAGCGTTCTGTTCTATAAGAAGACTTCGATACCGTCGTCGCCCATAGCAATGACAATTCCGCATGTCGACTGGGCGGTACTTCGGAAGATCTTTAGAAACTACAAGCTTAAATCCGGTCTCTATTTCAATCTTTCTTATACCCAATATTCCTTCTCTCATATCAATCCTGTGTGCTACATAAGCTTAACACTTTTGGTCTACCTTTCACTTTACCGCAATTATTATCATTGTTATTTTTTATATCATATTTATATTCACTATGTTATTCAATTATTGGCTAATTATATTACTATATGAACAAATTGTTACAGTGAGAGCTGAGATTTTTGGGATTGATAATACCCATAAATGGCACTACATTGGCGGTAAAACATGCTCTACAAAGTTGAGCTTTACCGATCGACATTATAGATTCAAGCCTTGCAACGAAATTATTGACCATCCTCTTATCATGTAAGAAATTCATTTAATAACTTTATTTTATATTTTGTTTAGATATATATTAATCTTACTATGATTTGTGTGTTTAATGCAGGTTTAGAATACAAATAAAAGTTAAGGATAAGATGGGAGATACAACTTTTATACTATTCAACAATGTAGAAATTTCAGCTTTCAACGGATGAAGCCACAATATTTTAACGGATGCCACTCAAACAACCTCAACGGATGCCTTCTATATTATTTGTACCTGACACTATGAAAAGGACAGTTCATACAGAGCACATGGGTTGACAGAATACAAAGAGCATGGAAACCAGTATTTCTGGTAAACTCAGAAGAACAAGAAGCATTTTGTTTGCTTTGGTCGGGAGTGGCATTACTACAAAGGGTATTCAGCCAAAAGAAGCCAGCCACCAACAAAAGGAGCACTACTCAGAATGGAGAAACAAGCTTTTTGGACTCTACCAATTTTGTATTATTAGTTGTTCAAATTTTCTTGCAAACTTGGGTTATATAACCAAGTGTAGCACTGTTTTAGAAGTTAAGAAATCAGTTAGGTTATTTTAGAGCCAAAAGCAATATTCTCTGTAATTTTCTGAAGCTAAAACAGTGTATGCATCTATGTGTTTATTCATAAACATCACAGAGATTTCTTCAATAAAATCTCTTAGGTGGAACAATCAATCCACCTGAATTTTAATTCTTGTGTTATTATTTTACAGTTTGTTTTTTGTTTTTGATTTTATTGTAGTCCTTGTTTTTGTTTAAAGAACTGAAGAAATTTTTAAAGATTGTATTCAACCCCCCCCCCCCCCCATACTACAATATTGACTCACTGTCTGGGAATAACAATTGGTATCAGAGCAAGCTTCTAACATACAAGAAGTGTAAAAATCAAATACAGTAAGAGTCATGGGTCAGAAGGATTATGGAGTAAAGATACCAGTTCTTGATAAAGACAATTACTTTCACTGGAAAGTAAAAATCCGTTTACATCTTATGTCTATGGATGAAGGATATGTAGAATGCATTGATCATGGTCCTCATGTTCCAATGAAGCCAAACAGTTCAATAGCTCAAGCACCTGCAGGAACCCCAGGCACCATTCCAAAGTTATCTTCATAATGAAATCTAGAGGACATCATTTCCATACACAAAGACAAAAAGACTATGAACATTCTGTTCAATGGTCTTGAATCTGATTTGTTTGACAATGTCATTAACTGCCATACACAAAGACAAAAAGACTATGAACCCTGTTTGAAGGAACAGAACATGTCAAAGAAAACAAGATGCTTCTCATACAACAAAATGAATACTTTCACTTTAAAAGTGGAGAATATTTGAATGATACTTTTAGTAGATTTCAAAAATTGCTGAATGGATTAAAGTTGTATGGGAGAGTGTATCAAACTAAGGATTCAAATCTCAAGTTTCTGAGAGCCTTGCCCAAAGAGTGGAAGCCTATGACTGTTTCCTTGAGAAACACTCAAGAGTACAAGAATTTTACTCTTGAAAGGCTGTATGGAACTCTAAAGACATATGAGTTAGAAATGGATCAGGATGAGGAAATTGAGAAGGTCCAGAAGAAAAATGGATATGTTGCCTTAGTTGCAAGTGTTAACAAGGCTGATGACATGAAGGAAGAAACTGCTGAAGCTACACTAAGCCCAAGTGCTTGTGAAGGTAGGATTGAATCAAGAAAAGGCAAGGGAAAGATGATTGAAGACAGTGAGCCCTCAAACCAAGATGAAATGGATGAGCTAGATGAACATTTAGCTTTTATGTCAAGGAGATTCTCAAAGCTCAAGTTCAAGAGAAACCCTGAAGTGACCAAACCATTCAGAAAGGACTTTCAATCAAACAAGAACTATTTTGAAAGGTCCAAATTCAAATGTTTCAATTGTGGAATGGGAGGACACTTTGCCAGTGAATGCAAAAGACCTAAAACTGAGAAGAAGGACAGGAAGTTTGAGCTTGTTGATTATAAAAAGAAATATTTTGAACTTCTCAAGCAAAAGGAAAGGGCATCCATAACTCAGGACTATGACTGAGCTGATGATGGGAATGACTCTGAAGAGGACACTGAATTTGTAAACCTTGCATTGATGGCTGATTCAAATGAGCAGGAAGCTAGTTCATCAACAAATCAGGTAATCACTACCAACCTCACTGAGCTTTCTAAAGAGGAATGCAATAGTCCAATTGATGATATGTCTACTGAATTGTACCATATGCGTGTATCTCTTAAATCACTAACAAAAGAAAACACCAGGATTAAAGATGCTAATCTGTTTTTAAGTGATAGAAATGCTGTCTTGGAAACTCAATTCATTGAGTTTGAGAAAATGAGGTTGGGGTGTCAAACTGCTAAGGATGAACTGTTAACTGTGACACCCCCAAACCAGTGCCACGAACACTTACATAATATAGCAATCTAAGTCGAAACTCTGCTCAGTTTTTTACTCCAGTTTTTGACTTTTGGGTGTTAAGTGTTTAAGTGATTTTCTTAATTGTGTTTGTTGATTAAGGATAGTTTTCTGTGTTAGTGGATTGGTGTGTGTTCTTGGATCATTTACCTAATTTTTCTTTGGGTTCAAAGTTTTAAGTTCGAATTTATGATAAAAAAATTTAATATTGATTAATTTTTGGTAAAATTTTGATTTTGTGGATTTTAATTAATTTTGATTAATTCTAAAAATCCCTAAAATTCTAATTTTATTTTAAATTAATTAAAATTTCTTTTTTTATAAATGGATCCTAATTTTGAACTTGTTTTAAACAACTATATTGGGTATTTTGATCCGTCTAAGTGTAAGGTTGAACGATTTAGACCATGGATTCAGTTTTTGAATAGTCAGACTTGTGTCAATCATGCTATATGTGTGTCTGCTCTTTTAAAAATTGATCCATTATGTTTTCTCTGTTCTAGTGTTGTTATTGCTGAGGATTCAAAATCTTTTACATTCACTATTTTAAACCAGCAATATACAGTCACTTTAGAAATGTTTTGTGATGTTTTACAGTTTCCCAAGGACAGGTTTGATCCCTTACCCTCTGATGATGAGTTATCACAGTTCTTTGTGAATATTCATTATCAGGGTCCCCTACAAATGGTTAAGTTGTCAAAAAGTTTTCTTGTTAGGGAATGGGATCTGTTCTTTGATACAATAGCAAGAGTATTTGGTAATTGCACAAAAACAAATTTTCATGGCATTACCAGTCTTAATCAATATATTGCTTATGCTATTGTATTTGGTCGTAGATTAAATTTTGGTAAGATTCTATGGAATATTGTGATCAATAGACTTGCTCACTCTATGAGAGACTTTGATAATCATGTGAAAGTGAAGTGTTGGTACCCTCGCTTTCTCACTCTTATCATAAATCATCTACTTAGTGATGAGCATGTTGAATTGATTAGGAAAGCCAGATTTGAAACCTCCCAAACCACTGACTCCAAATTCTACACCAGACTGGATTGCTCACTCAAACTCCTAAACACACATGTTCTTGTTTCACCATTGATGAGTCAATTCATTAATCTTCCAATCTTTGGTGAACAAGTTCCTCAGCCACATCCAGTTCCACTACATGTAGTTATTCCTAACCCTGCATCTTCTTCTTCTGGTACTTTTATTGAAACCCAAGTGGTTGGTAGGGCTAACCAAGAGGTTGTAGAACCACAATCTCCAACACAGGTCATAGAGCCAAACACAGTGGCAAACACTTCTAACCAACAACCTGAGCTTAATTTACAAACCAGACAAAGAAGTGTTAGTGAAGTAGCTACAATGAGTGTTCCCACATCTCTGTCTCCACCTTTAAAGAAAAGAAAACCCTATAGGGAGGCATTTATAAGCCCATATGTATCCTCTCAACAGGATATGGACATTGATATGGCCACTGAACAGTCTCTGGAGACATCCTCTCAACAGGATGAATCTATTGAAATTCGCCATAGGGCAATGGCATCTTGTACTGAGTCAAGCACACTCCCATTACTCACAATGGGAGAAGACATACCAATAGATGATGCTCAGGACACTATGCTAGGAGAGCACTTTAATTTTGATTTTGATACAGTACCTACCATAGTCACGGTAGAAGTGCCTTCACAGGCATCAGAGGGAAAATCTGATTCTTCGCCACCTTTAATAGAATCATTTTCTCCCCTCCCAGAGGGAACATCTCTGGCTCCCCTAAGGGATTTTTCACTCACAGTTTATACTGGTGAAAGTTAAAGGCAACCAGGTGAGTCTGTCACTGAAGCAATTCAGTTTACAATGTCAAATATTTTGACAGACTCAACCAGGGATTGGGATTTGTGAACTCCCATTGCACCACCACTAACCTCTCTTGAAGGGGCTAGGGTGATTTCTTATGCAGGTACATCATCTGAGAACTTGGAGAGACAGCTAGTTGTGAGAGATGACAGTCAAACACGGAGTGATACACAAGCACGTGAGTTGAGTGAAACACCACTGAGAGAAATTCAAGTGAGTGCACACACTGACACAAACACTGCTTTGTTGTTAACCCAATTAGCTGCTCTACAGAAGCAATTACAAGAAACCCATGCTGAAAATAACCTTCTCAAAGAACAAGTGGTTGAATGGTCTTCTTCTTCCACCTCTGTCACAAATCAGTTGGGTACTGTTAAAGATGATTTGCAAGGATCGAAGAATAATCTGCTCTCGAAGCTGAATGCCATCCAACAATCTCAAGTACTAGTGGCTTCAGACATTTCTGATTTAACAACGTCAAATGCTCAGATATCAGAAAGTGTCAAGGAGATTGCTGCCATTTCTACCAAGGTGGACTTTATTCTGCAAACAGCTGATGAAAATCAAACGTTTAATGAAGAAAGGATGTCAAGGATAGAAGGAGGAATGGAGCATCTAAATGAAGGAATGAAGCACCTGTATTATATGATAAAGAATTCACATCAACCTACAGCAGAACAAAGAACATTCTTTGAGGGAGATGATGAGGATGATGCTGATGAAGGAGGAGATGGAGGAGATAGAAGAGAAGAAGAAGAAATAAGGAGAACTAGTGAGGTGAATCCTGAAGCTGCTACTGTTAAATCTGTAGAGGACTCCTCAACTAAGGGGAGAAGAAAGAAGGAAATAGAGAAGTTGGAGGAGCTTCTGGAGGAAAAGATAAAGGAAAGGGTAAACAATCATTGGAGGAGTCTGCTTTTGATGATGTCTACTACCACCATGGTGAACAGGATGATTTCCAATTTGATATGTCTGGTGATCTGGAGAAGACTATCCCTGAAGAACCTATTGGTGAGGAGGAGGTTGAGGAAGTGGCCAATTTTGATGACTGGGAGGATGAAGCTGATCTGTATACACCTGATCATTTGTTTCAAAGAGAGCTGAAGAAACAGTAAGCAGATCTCAGAAGGAAGGAAGATGAGAATGTCAAGGTCTCCGACATCATATCTCAAAAACTTAAGATTCAAAAGGCTAAACATGAAGACAAACAACGTCTTCATAGTATTCATGTCAAGGAGAGGAGATTGGATGTTAGGATGAAGCAAGGAAGCAAGTGGGACAAGGCAAGGGAGATGTTTGATATCCCTCAGAGAGGCACTAACAATGATGGTACCTTTCTAAAATTGCTTGAGAAGATCAGAACTATTAATCCGGACAACTCTTTATTCATGAAGGCTTTGAAGGAAGATATCCTAAGGATTACATCTGTATTTGATCAAGTGAGACAGGAATTGTATATCTATGTTTCAAGTGTTCTTGAAGGGTCATTCACAGTCTCTCTTGACCTCCTACAAAGAAGATCTCTCTCGGAATTGTGGATTCTTATGAGTAAAGTGAAGAGGTCTTCCTGCTTGACTGAGCTTCTATATGACAGGCTGAGAGATTCTGCAATGAAGGCCAGCCCTCAAGTTATACACTTTCCATATGAAGTCAAAATTTACAGAGGTACAACTTTGGAGACTGTAAGGCTGGATCCTGATTCTTTGAAGCTACAAACTGGTTTGCAACTGGTGAAGTTGGAGAATCTTCTTAGGACTTCTGGGTTTACCACTGAAGATAAGTCTGAGGTTGCTGATATGATCTCAGACTATTGCACTGAAAAAGTTCCAAGGTATTCTCAAATGAAGAACAGATTGAAGAAGATCACTTTTCAACCAGTCAAGCCAAGTGGTGTTGCTTCTGAAAGTGATCGTGTCCTTGATAAAGATCTTCTAGACACCTTGCCTGGAGCTGAAGAAGGTGAAATTAGAGATTGAGGCATGATAGAGATAGCTCAGTTTTTAATGTTATATGTTTAGAGCATAGGTGAATGAAGATAGGAAAATGTAATCATTTGTTCCGACTAGAGGAACATCTATCTTGTATTTATCTTTATTGTTTGAATCTGGAAATTGTTAAATATAATCCAGAACTTTCTTTATTATTTACTTGGCTCTTAAAAGTCTTATCTTTTCTTGTTTTAGTTGAGTTATCCTCTAGAGGTATTTGGTTGTTATTGTCTAACAAACAAATAGGGGGAGATTGATAGGCATATGTATAGGCCTATTTGTAAACACCGAGGATTCTACTCAACTTTAGTTAAGATGTAATAAGTAAATAATAAAAATCAAATGTCACAGGAATCTCAGAAGATAATATTTGTCAAAGAATGAAGATTAAAGTCATCTACAGACTTGAAGTAATTCTACATTGAAAGAAGTTCAATTTATTGATCAAGCCTCAGTGGAGTATTCAAACTCAGTGGATTTATTAAAGTGACAGAGATTTCAAGATGTGACAGCAAAGATACAGGTTATAGAGTTCAAGAAAAAGGGAAATGGAAGTGGATCACTGCTTAAAGTCAAACATATGAAGAACAGACATTGTCGTTAGTCACTCATGAACCAGACAGTACATTGAGTGTCAACGTTCTAAAAATGTTATTTCTTCATCTAAGTTTTAGTGGTTCAAGAATTAATTGTGAAGGCAAGTAATTCTATTTATTCTCTTATAAATAATTATTACTATTAAGTAAATTATTTATTAAATTAATTTTTTACAGGCCAACAAGTTGTCTTCCCGATAGTCTTCCCAATACAATTGCTAGTCTTCCCGCAAGTCTTCCCAAGCCAAAAGACAGTCTTCCCGGTTGTCTTCCTAATACAATTCTGTTAAAATCATTGGCGCGTGGATTGAAAGGCTGCAGGGTGTTTAAATACTAAATGAAGATAAATGCAATCAGTTTTTACAAGACATTACAGAACAAAAGACAGAAGAACAAAAACATTACATTCTTTTCTCTACCTTTACTTCTTCAACTGCAAAGCTTTTAATTTCTGCCAGTTAATTCTTTTCTTGATTTGATTGTAACATTTAATCCATAAGAAGTAATTCACTTGTACTACTTTGACAATCTAGCGGATCATAATCCCTAGAAATTATATTGAACTACTTTTTAGTATTCGATCCTTTTTATTACAAAAAATAGATAAATTCATGTCGAATTTATTCTACGTTTGTTTTATCAAGAACTTTGTAATCTGTGATCAAATTGTAACACTCCTCAAGTTTAATATAAGTTATATTTAACTTGAAAATTGTTTCAGTTTATTTCGCAATAATTTGTTCTTAAATTGTTTAATCTTCAAAGAACAAATTTCGATTAAACGGTATAGTTTGTATTCAACCCCCCTTCTACAAACTTATCAGGACCTAACAATATTACTCGAGATTCTACGCCCGGTTTGTAGCATAGGTTGTGCAGGATATGTGTAAACCTTCTACAAGTTCGGATCATGAAACATTCTAGGCATGCACCTCATTTCGACCAAGTCGATTATGCACAATTTCAGTTTCAGATTCAAAATACAACTCACAAAAGTGTACAGTTTCCTCCTCAATATAGCGTTCTACCATTGAATCTTTCGTTCGTGCTTTATTTTTAACTTTCAATTTCAAGCCATACAAGTATCTTTTAACGAAATACGTCCATCGATAATTAGATGGACCCCCCCAACTTACACTTTGTAGCCAAATGTAGCAGTAGATGCTCCATCGGATTAAAAAAAAACCTGGAATATAGATGGTTTCAAGCTTAGACATTATCTTGACTATATCTTTCTCCATATTTTCCAAATCTGAGTATTTCAAATTTGTTGAGCATAAATCTTGAAAGAAGTTGGACAACTCAATAAGAACATCAGCTACATTTTTTTGTAGTAAGTCACGACAAACGATAGGCAATAGCTTTTGCATGAAAACATGGCAGTCATGCGATTTCATCCCGCGAATGCATCTTTTTTCCATATTCACACACCTAGATATATTCAAGACATACCCATTTGGAATATTTAAACTTTTAATCCAATTAAACGGCTTATTAATTTGCTCTCTCCCAAGTACATATACTGGAGTAGATTGTTCACAAATGATTATGTTGTGAACCTTTCACAATTTGGATAAAGTGTCTCAGTAGCATTGTCAAACATCTTATAAAAATGTGATGATGTTGCCGTCGATTCTTCTTCAACATTTTGAAAATGTCTATTTGCCTCCGCAAAATCTTCAAGCATTTCACGCGCATCATAAAAATCATCATGTATGTTATCAACATTTCTGGAACTCGTTCCAGTATCATCCTGTGATCTATCACTCTCTCCGTGAGAACTCTATGTTGTATACCCCGGCATAATGCCATGTTGATACAAATCCAATATCACATCATCGGGATATTTGATATAATAATTTCCACATTTTGTGCATGGACATCTTATTCCCCCCTTTGAATCCTCCGTTCGTGCAACAACATATCTAATAAAATCTTTAGCACCAATTTTTTAGTCATTCGTTATTTTTTTTATTCGCATCAAATCGACGATCCATCCAACTACGATCGGATGCCATCTATAAGGTGGACATATAGTTTCTTTAGTCATCAATTATTAATTACAAAAACACAACAAAATAAAATCACCATGTGTACACTAAATATAAAATATTAATCTTATCTATTTGGTCATTTCCCAATGAATAGCTTATGTTGATAGTTGCACATAAATATTTTATAATTATAACACATCATTTCTTAATAGAATTAGCAACAAATATTTATCATTTAAACATAATCAAGTATTATTATAATCACATAAAAATGAGCAATAACTATCATTCAAAATTAAGATGCCCCTAAATAGGTAGTTTAAATTGTCATTGCTATAGACAAAAAGAATGATAACATACATATTTAAGTTTTTCATAATTGTAACACATAATTTATCAACAAAATTAGCAACTAATATTTAGCATTTTATTCAAACACAAACAAGTAACATTGCAATGACACAAATAAATAAAAAAAATCATAATACAAATTATTTAAAGTAAAGAAATAATACTTACTTAAAATTAGTAGATGCTTGAGCTTGGAGAATGAGGAAAAAATGGTGTAAAGATGAAGGAAAAAGCATGAAGAGGAGGAAGGAAAAAGGTGTGGACAAGAAGTGAAAGAAAAAGATAAGGCAGTAAGTGTTTTGAAATCTAGATCGAATATATTCCACCACCGACGGTGGCTTTTATAAATTCCACCGCAGCAGTTGCTTTTATTAAAATGACCGTTAATGCCAAAACAAAATCCACCCACAGGATTTTGATGTGGCTTTTATTATTTAATTTTTAAATTTAAATTAATCTAAAATTAAAAAAGGTATAATTTACAAGAAATAATCACTTTAATTATTTTAAAATTTGCATATATCTATTGTACTTCGGAACTTTTACATCAGTAAGGTTGTATTTTTTTTTTCCGAATATTATGAATATGTTAACCCTTAAACCCTGAATTCAAACCCTAAACCCTACATTTAAACGAAGATGATATGTTGTTCAACGTATGTTTACTATTTGTTTTGTTACACCTTCATGTTATCCTAGTAGACATCATTTAAAAATGTTGAGTAAATAGTTAAATATAATTAAATTGGTTATCAGACGGTTAGATGTTTAGGTATAAATATGTTAATCCCTATGTCCAAATCGATTTCAACACATAAACCTATATTTTATCAAGATAATGTGTTCTTCAATTTATTATCTAAATTTTTTCTATTATATAGTTGTATTATAACTTTATAAGTAATTAGAAATTTTAATAAGTAGGTTAGATATTTTAGTACAATTTTCACATATTTTAAAATTTTATTACAAATTTTTCTTTGAAATAATTCAATAAATATACATGCATACATTTTATTACCTATTTCAAATTATCCTGATTTTATTTATAAAATAGTTACTTTTAAATAATATATTACTAAGTACTTATATTAAATATTTGAACAAAATGTTGATGTATTTAATGTCATATAATTTTTTATTATAATATTAAATAAAAATCCATCAAAGTGTTTTCAGCTTTTTGGAGCTCAACTTCGGCGGGAGAATTTCCGCGCAGCAGACAAGGCTTAAAAGCGATCATAGAATCAAAGCGGTGGCTTTAATTTTTTATTATTATAATATTAAAAAAAATCCACCAAGATTTAGGCGCTCAACTTCGGCGGGAAATTTCTCACGCAGCAGGCAATGCTTAAAAGCGACCGCAAAATCAAAGCGGTGGCTTCTAGTCCTAAATTTCACCGCATAAAAGCGACCGAAATCAAATTCTACCGAACAAAATTGACTGGGTTTAAATTCCACCGCCAGCAGTGGCTTTTAGGTGCTGACCAAGAGGAATTTTGGTTGACCTTAAAAGCGATGTCTGTGGTGAAATTGAAGTGCAGTCGCTTTTGTTTGGTGGTTTTTACCTTTTTTTATTGTAGTGTTTAAAGGTAGAGTTTATATAGTTTACTTAGATTTGCAAAAATTAAAATTTTGTAATATAATAGAACCTTTCTATAAAAATATTTTATGCAAAAATAATCTCTTTTAAAATAGTAAAAAATTATAAAACGTACAACCCTACCTCTCCTCTCTCCCTCCTTCAGCCTCTTTCTTTCGTAGCAGCCGTAGGGGCTTCCATCGGTTTTCACCGGTGGAAAGCCCCAAATCAATTAATTTCTTTGGTTTATTCTTGTTTTTTCCAATAATTCTCCTTCCTGGTAAGGATTTATGTCCTTTTAGTTTGTTTTGTTTTGTTTAATTAAACCTCATCTTGATGAGTTTTGTTCCCAATTCATTTGGGTTTTGTTTATCCTCTCCTTGTGAGAGTTTGGTGTGTTTTGGTGTGTTTTGGAATAATCTAACGTTCGAGATGTTAGATCTGCGTGATTTTCAAGGTTTTGATTCAGCGATGAAGATTTATATGGGATTACAATTACGGTCGATAGCTTAAACCGGTTGTGACGAAGGAGGTACATGTGTATATATCAACTTCAACAAATCGCTTGATTGTCTCTCCATGAAGACTGTAATCAGCGATATTATCTGTTTTACGTTTGTTCGACTCGATTATTTTTGTAGATGTCGTATGGCTTTTTATTAATGAATTAATTTCCGTTTTCAAAAAAAAAAAGTAAAAAATTATGATCGCAATATTACATAATCAATTTAAAAATTATATTTTTTTTAAGAAGATCTCCTTACAATAATTTCTTTTTCCAATAGTAATGATATTACTGTAAAGAGATATTACTATATGTTAATTAAAGTTATAGAAATGCTCATATTTTTAAGAAAGGAATTACATTTATACCACCAACTTTTATGAAATTTTATACTTAATAGTTGTTTTAAAAAACTTGTGCACGGGTTAGCTCAAAAATAAATATGTAAACTTTTCTTATTTTTCTTTACATTAATATTTGAAATAAAAGTTTTTTTTTATAAAAATTGTGTTGGATAAGATTCTATTTTAATATGCTTGAACTTTTTTTATTTTTATGTAAATTTGTTAAGAAGTACACTAATGGTGAATTAGAGTGAAAGCCCTTAATCTAATCACGAGCGGAGAGTGTGCCCAAAATAACCAGACCTACACGCATACAGCGAATGCGTACACCAGAAACGCATGTAACATATGCGTATATCGTGTTACCCTTTGATTTCTTTGCCTTTTCTTTTAGTTTATTACATAAATTGACTTAATTTTCTTTTACCAAACAGGCCTATATGTAGGAACAATTTCTTTTAATTTCAAATATGACGACTAAGGGAGGAAGGGAGTATTAACTTCACAAAATTTGAAGGCCAACCAGGCAACTATCCGAGTGTCATATATAGCTGCAAGAGTTGCTGAACAATCAGGATGTAGGAAAACTAAAGCTTGACAACGAAAATTTGGACAGGAAGTCTTGCGAACAGAACTGCATAACTAGAACAGCTGCTAGTTCTAGAGTTGCACCGCCAGCAGTCGAAGTCAAGACTTGAATCAATTTCACACCAGCTATTAAGAGCCCGGTCGGAAGAAAAGCAGTAGAATTTGTATTAGTGATAGGAAGTACAATGGTAAGGATGCATGGTATATCTGTTGGACCAAAAAGGATTGCCCTTCCACCACCATTCATCACGATGAAGAAATCCCCGACTGGATCGGTTATAACAGAAGTAAGATTACCTGGTATTTTATTGCAATCACCAGAGCAATAGATTTGGCCAGAAATGGTTATTTGAGTTATGTTACTTGTACTTGAAATTGCGGTCGCTTTGACAACAAAACAGAAGAGAAAGGCTGCATTTGCTAGAAGAAATATAAACTTGGTTTGACAAGCCACAAATTTTAGTGCTTCGCAAATATGCTTTGTTCTACAAGATGTGTATGTGCTTGGAACTTCAGGATAGTTATATTTGTAAATATATAAAATATAGTATTATATACGATTAGTCACCGGAAAGAGAATAACATCAGTTGAATTGCCCATTTGGCTCTCCTACCGGTGGATTATACTACTAGTGCCTAATGATGTAGAATATGTCAAGAGTAAATTACAAATTTATAGCCCAACTTAATCTTTTTTAACATTTTGTTGGCGAAAATTTTAACTTTGTAATATACTAATCAAATATTTAAAAAAATCAAAAATGTGGCCAATACTAAAAAAATTGATCCATAGCCACATTTTTGAAAAATAAAAATAATATACAGTTATCGTATTGCAAATTTGAAATTCTGGACATCAAGTTCGGTCACCACTTTGAAATTTATTCATTTTATTTACTTTATTTAAGCTTTTATAAGTTGCAACCAGTGTTGTAAAAAGCGGGAATTGGAGTTAATCGGTGAATGCACCGTCCATGGATTAATCGGGTAATCGGGGATTAATCGGAATGATTAATCGAAATACATTTAATAATATTTTTTATATACATTTATATTCATATATATAATTGTTTCGTTATTTCAACTAAACATATGTTATTATCATATATTTATGCAAATATGTTAAAAATGTTATATAATTGTAATAAATAAAATTTTGAAGGTTTAACTTTTCAATTAGAGATCCATTTAAGAGAAAAAATTAAGAGAATTTACGATTTAGGCATTTAAAATTATAATTATATGTACAAAAATAATGTTTGTTCCTATTGTTTAATCAAGTTTCTAACTTTTAAATTTTTAATAATTTTTTTAATTTTAACTATTTTTTAATAATTATCCCGATTTTTGACCGATTAATCCGATTTTTGACCGATTCAACCGATTTTTGACCGTTTTTCTGAAAAAACGATTAATTGACCGATTTTCGCTTAATCAATTCGGTGACCCGCCGTCTAACGATTAATCGACGATTTTTATAACACTGGTTGCAACTTTAAACTGACAACATAAGAGTTTAGATAATAAATCTTAGCAGCAAAATGAATTGGTCCTTGGAAAGAAGGATTAGACCCAACATTTTGGTGTTCTTTTACTGTTCACCACCTTGAAACTAAAATAAAATCAACTTGCATGAATTATTTGGGAGAGGTGGAGTTCAGGATTATAGTGGACCAGCTAGACATACAAAAGTAAACCACAAGCAAATTTAATTCATTCGTAAGCCCCGACGATTATAAGCATCATGCGTAACCTTGTAGGTTATCCAAAGATGTGAAAATTTGCTACTTTCATGGACCCGGGAGCAAACTTCACGGTACAGAGATGTACTTGGTATGATCGCTCCCACTTCGCGAGTCCAAGACCTGATGTTTAAAGGTGGTTGAGTTATCGCACCCGTTGGAGGGCCCTTGCTAAGTGTGAGGTATTTAACAATACTGGTTTGTAACAGAATGAGCCAAATGACACTGTTACTACCAAAGGCTCAATATACTCTAGTTCTGCAATTTCTGAACAATGGATGGTTATCTGGAGAAGTCGGTTAATGAGTTTTACTATACATGCACTAATCTAATAAGCTCTGGCTTGATATCCAAATATCCTCCTGAGGCTGAGATGTGTATAAAATTGATACTTTAGATGGCTATTTGCAATTTAATAGTTCTCCATTCTACAGAATTGTCTGCAAACAAAACCATCAAATTAGTAGACACTTAAATAACTCAAAATAAAATTAAAAAAACATTCATAGTGCAGGAAAATTTATCGAAGTCTTCAGTCAAACATTTAATTTTCAAAAAAGAAAGAGAACATAACATCCAATCAGGTGTGTAAGCAAACTAGTGATGAGTACATCGAGTAGACTGCTTTGCAAAACTCGAGTGGCATAAAAGATATCAAGGAGATAATCAATTACAGGTGAACGCTTGTTGATACATACCATTCGATATAGAAGTAGATTCTACATAACATAAATTTGGGGACATGTCAAACAGGGAAAAAAATAGTGCAAGAAATATAGTGTAAAAAAAATTAAGAAATGGAGCCTCCAAGCCAGATTAATGAACTCTGTGAAGTGAATTTTTTATATGTAGTTGGAAATTGGAATCATATCATTTTATTAGACCAGCATAGAGTAGATGTAGATACATAGATATAAAAATACAAAAAATTGAGCTTAACAAAAAAAAAATACAAAAAATTGACGGAGTATCACAATCGGAGTTCATCATATGAGTAGAATATATATAGCAGGCTACCACTGTGGCTAAAGATGCATACCTAGTAGCATACTCTTGCTTATCAACATAGGACCTACCTCCAATTGCTGCAAAATTCACAAAATCATAAATAAGTGTAAGTAATCGGATGAGCATACTATTTACTGAAAAACACTGGTTCACTTCCATTTTATGCGAATGATTACACATGATAAACTCACTTGGTTTTAGCATCTGCCTGCCACTTTCTCGTAGGGCGTTTTCTGGATGGAATACTAGCCTGCAAACCACTTCTCTTCTTTTGTGACATCCCTTCGTCTGGTGAAATAAGCTTTTGCCTGCAGTAATTTCGCGCAAGATCTAGTTGCGCTTTTTCCAAGTCCCCCGGCTACAAAAGATACAAATATGAACTTGTAAACGAGCGAGCCACTACATAAATTACAAAATTACAAATAAAACAAACCTTCATGTCCTTTATGAATTTGTCAATATGCATCCGCACACCACGAATAATATCAACATGAAATAAATCTGCTAAGCTTGCAATTTTGGTATTGTGCAATATACTGTGTGCCATGCCTCCACTGAAAAGTGCAAGCGAATAACAATGTTTACCACCCTCCATCGGTGTTGGAAGATGAAGCACCAGGAAATCTATCAATTGCTGATACAACGTTTCTACAAAAAAAAAAAAAAATTAAGCATAGCTACTTAAATGCAATTTTTTTTCATAATAGACAACATGATCACAAACCAAGCATTTAAGTTGTAAAAATTCCTCTGAACTGAACTAATTTGCTCTAGAATCCCCTGTTTTCCTTTAGAATTTTAAGGTCCAACCATAACTCTTTCCTTCAACAAGGGTGGTGTTACTCTAGTCTACAAGATTTGCCATACTAAAAAGTTTTGAGAATAAAAATTGGGTAGTGAACACTTTCCAGCTTTAATAAATATGTTACATAATATGATCCTGACATTCTTTTTTAATAATTTCGCTGAGAAACATACCATTGCAGACAGCATTGAGATGAACTAGAGCATCATCAGCAGATTCAAAAGGTTGATAAGCTATAAGCTTAAAGACTTCATCACCGGGATTGATAAACTTCTCAATGGCCATATAATTCCTCTCAACTTTAAACATGCCATGTACTTGAAAGAGAGCGTATCCACAGGATGTTTCAAACAACATATAAACTGGCAAGTCCTTGAATAAAAATGGGAGAGAATTAAGGGTCAAATACGGAGAAAGAGAACAAAAAAAATTAAGTGCATGAAATCTGATTGTTTACCTTAAGCTGTTCATAAATAGTAACACGCTCCCCATCAGCCCTACAATCATGAATTCAAAAAATCAAATAAACCAAAGTCCAGATAACTCAATTCTCATTAAGAACTTAAATTTGGATGCCGTGAAAGAGGTACCTATGCGAGCTTGGAGCAGTCCAAAACTTATTAGTCACTAAACAGCTAGGGTCAACCATCTGAAGTGAGATAAAAAGATAAATTGACTGAGTTCAACATGTATATCTCGAGGGAAGCCCCAAAAGTCAAAACTCAGCAACAAATATGAAGATACAAACAAACAGGGGATTTAGGGATTCAAATTTCCAGAATTCACCAAGTACATTAACCCTACAAAACTTGTTTGGGTTGAAGCAGTGAAAAATAAGCAAAACTCAAAAAGGATGAAGGGGACAAAGAATCGCCTGCTTGGCAATAAGATCCCATTCTTGTCCTACCAAAACCAGAACACTCCAATATTAATGTAATAAGACCGGATGTCAAGTCAAGGCCTCAAATCAAGTTCACTTATTTTAGGTACAACAAATTAGGCAACCATCTGAGTTCAATTAGAATACTTAAATATTTAAGGAGGGGAGGGAAATAAGGGATTATTATGTCAAAAAATCTGATTGTGTAGTTAAGGTGAATAAGGGCTTCAATTAAAATACCTATCTAAATAAAGAGGAGGGATATAAGGGATTGTGCTAAGATATTTGATTCTGGAGTTCATTATGTAGATATGAGGGAAATAATTAGTATAAATAGAGAAGGGTGGAGAATTAGTGAATCCCATTATAAGCCACACAAATTTGTTACTAATATCTTCAATTCCAACGCGCATTACTACCTTCTCTATAGTGTTCTCTTGGATAATTTTGGATTTCTGTAATTTTGTCAGAATGGCTCATCCCATTGTACTTGCACATATTAATTGGTTGACTATGGGTTTAAGAATAAAGACAGGCTCACCTCAATCATGCGAAAAGCACCAAAAACATAAGCATGGTCTATATCAAATGGTTTCAAAGTGACGTGCTGCATTCGCTTGAACTCAAACTCTTTTGGTTTGAGCATAGAACTGAACACGGTATCACCCCGGCTTCTTGATTCAATACAATTAGCCTGTCGTTGACATAATGATTCAGAAAAAGTTCACCAACACTATATTACTTAAGAATACATCATGATATTATAGAAAACAAACCTGGACAAAAAGCACGTAATGTCCACCAGTTTTAAGAAAGTACATAGCATTCATATATGCAGCCCGGGTCTGACAAGGAAAAAAACCAACAAATATAAAAACTAATCAAACCACTAATAGAAATTTGGAGGCAAGCACAGTAATACTAATCGCGGAATGTATTAAAATAATAAAGAAATGATGAAACAGCTTCGTATTATATTGCATAAATAGTAATAATTATGACAGAAAGCAGAAGACAAAGAAAGAACCTCTCCCGCTTGATTTGGAGCACCGAAAAGTACATCTACCATATTAATAAGCATGCGGTAATGTCGTGGATTATTAATATGAATAATAGGTACAATATTGAAGCGTTTGTCTGCCATGTTTGCAAGAGTCTTGGAATTGCGGTGGTCTACTACATAAACCATACCTCCCTGCAGGCATAAATTGTAAAAGGCATGATTTGAAATACATAAAAAAAATGACAATATAGAAGGATGAAGGGAAGAGGTGGGAGAGACTGACAGGTCCAACAATATCGGAGATATGTGAAATAGTAATTCCAAATTGTTCATCATCTCGCGAATAAATTACGAGTACACGTGAACCAGGTTCCTGAAAACACAGACACATTTGATTAGAGGTGCAGAAAGAATAACAAATATAGAATAATTGACAACAACACAGCATGGATAAACTTACGATCCATATATTTTGAGCACCGGAAAGAATAGCAGCAGCAAACTTTGAGCTATAAGGATCCCATTCTCTATACTCCACTACACTTCCATCATCATCCTAAAATTCAATTACAATTCAGGTACATAAACTAAAGTTAGGAACTGAATTACAATAACAGGGATAACACATACCTTAACAGAGATTACGGCATCGTCAGCTTGACCAGGTACCAAATTCTTGGTATAGAGAGTATTAGCATCGTGCTTGCTGACATAAACACCTGGGAATCTATCATGTGGCACTATGATTACAGGCTTATTATGATGACGAATAGGTCTACGCGGCACTTTAATGGAAAAATATGATGGTGGAGGTAGAGGAGGAGGAGGAGGAATATACTTGAATCCAGGGGGGAAGATAATATGTCGAAGGTGAGGAGCGACGGCGATTGAGCAATGAGGAGACGGTGTTGGATTATATTTAGAGATTTTTAGTGGCCTACGACGTCGTTGCGTACTGTTATCTTCCATCACCCTTCTCTCAATTCAACAATTTACAATACTTGCTCCCCTTCTATATATACCCATTACCCACCTCGTTTCCATTTCGGTTTCCTTTAGCTTTTGTCATAAAATTAATGGGTTAAATGGCTAATCGATTACTGTAATCAGTAATAATTGCACCAAGTTAAAAAAGTTTTCAAACACATCACAAAACACATCACAAAGTTAAAATTAGCTTGCAATCACAATACTAACCTATAAAATATTTTCACCACTGTTAAAATGCATTGACTTTTAACGGTTCTCCGTTAAAAGTCGAAATATTTACGATTAGGTCACTGAACTATGTGCTAATTTTCAATTAGGTCACTGACTGAAAAAAAATTAAATATTTAAAATATAGGAAATGAATTTTTTTTTAATTAAGATTTTGTGAATTTAAATTTTAATAATTCAAAAACATTTACGCTTTCCGTGTCATTTTTTAATATCGAAAAAATAGATCGAAAAACATGATATTTTTGTAAATGTTTGTTTGTTTTTACCAATTTACTAACATACAAAATAAATGGATATGTTCAATTCCAAATTTAATTAAATTATAATCACCCGAAAATCATTATTATTGAAAAAATGTGATAGATACATATTTGTTCACTTGTATCGATTTATAAGCATATGAGTTAAAGAGGTATATTCAAATTTAAACTTAATTAAAGCGTAATTAGGAAAAAATTTAAAATTAAAAAAATATATAATTTTGGTACGATTTATCAATATTGGAAAAAAATTGAATTTAAAAATATGGTATTTTTGCTAAGTATATGAATTAAATGGGTATGTTCAATTTCAAATTTTATTTAATTTTAAAATTAAAATTAGCTAATGACCTAAATGAAAATTGTTACAAAGTTGAGTGATGAATTTGAAAGTTTTTAAAATATGGTATTTTTCCGTTAAGAGTTTTTAACAGAACTGACGGCAATGACCAATTTGAAAGTTTTTAAGTACTTCATGAGTTGACTGAAAGCTTTTTTAACTAGGTGACTTACTTGCAAGTTACTATCAACTACAGTGATGAATTAGCCATTTAACCCTAAAATTAATTCAATTTTAATTGAAATTCCAAATTTATATCCACGCTATATATATAGTACTAGTATATACTTAACTTGGTCGTAGCTATTGTTAATTTAAAATATGAAAAACAATAATTATCGTAAAAAAGTTAATTTCAGTTTTATTTAACTTAAATTCATTTTATATTTATTAATTTTTTTATTCCATGCAACATTTAATAATATTAATTCAGAACTTTTATATTTTAATATAAAATCTGTTATTTTTATGAAATAATATTAAATCTAAAATCATTTCATTTATTATTATTAAATAATTTTTTAAGTATCCGTTTGTGTATAACATAACATAACATTATTTGTTTATTATTTCGTTATCTATTGAACTTTTTTTTTGCTAGAGTTATCTTTTGACTTATTATACACGACAGATTGGCAGATAAAGATAAGTAGTTGCCTGACAAAGTAAATATGATAAAATTTTAGTTATCTAAATCAGTAAATATCATATATTTTATCAACAATCTTGTTAATGAGTGAATTTTGTAATAATTTTTGAGAATTTACGGTGAGTTGGAAGATTAACGATCAACTATTATAGGGAGTATTGGGATGATTTATGGGAATTGAGTTGTGTTTGAGAGTGCTTTTAACGATCTCAGATTCTAACATATTCGTATACATAAAGTAAAAAAGTGTGTTCCAAGAAAAATTAGTTGCATTCTCATGAACAAGTGCAAATGGACTGGGCAATTGTGGAACTTGTTACGTGCGGATGTTATTCCACATGCAACAAATTATGAGAAAACAATGAGCATTACTGAATTGTCAAGGGATCCATCTGATGTTCAAGAATGGTGTTAGGTTATTTGTTGGAAGAAATGCATGAGAATTGAATGCAATTTTTTAGTGTCTTATTTTGTTAGTTACAGAGGCATGTCTGCACTAATCAATATAACAAGCCTACTTAGTCATAGTATTATTGTGTATTACTTACATGACCCTTCATCTGGGAACCCCTTTGTTAGTATTTCTGTTATATAATTTGTACTTAACATTATTTATCAAACTCCCTGTGAACATGTACAAATTAGTCATGTAATAATTCTTCAAAAGAAGATTTTTGGATCATGTCTCAAGTTGAAGATTACAGAATAAAGACAGTTGGAGTTTGGAGATTGAAAACTTCACTAAGTACACATTCGAGAAGTAGATTTGAACTATTCGAGAAGTCAAGGATTCCAGAAGTGAAGTGTACCATTCGATATGTCAAGGGTAATACACTCATTCGATATGTCAAGGATTCCACAAGTCAAAATGCCTATTTGACATCTCAAGAATTTCAGAAGTGAAGTGTATCATTCGGTATGTCAAGGGTAATACACTTGTTCAATATGTCAAGGATTCTACCAATCAAAATACTCACTCGACATCTCAAGGATTCCAAAAGTAAAAAGACTTGTTCGAGAAGAGATGATGACGAGAAGGTTTATATGACATTATTACCGAAGACGGTGAAGAAAAAAAACAATAATCGTGTGTATGAGAAAATAAAATTTCAGATTTTATGTAAAATAGATATTACATAATGCGAAGATGCGAACAATAATGACATCACAGAGATTTTTTCAAATAAAATTTCTTAGATGGTACATTCAATGAAATTTTTAAGTATTGTGTTCTTATACTTTATGCTTATTAATTCATGTTCTTGTCTTTGTGTTTGCAAAAAAAATTGGAGCATTTTTAATAGATTATATTCGGTTCACATTCTACAATTTAGTGATTACATTGTTTGGGAATAACAATTATTTTTATCAAATGTTGCAATTGATTAGTCTTGAACTTTCTACATATAATGTTGAAATTTCCATTTTCTAGTTGCAATTAATAAACAATTGAACTATAAAGAACGACTTGCAGCAGCTTTGGAAAATAATTTTTTTGTACAAAAGGTTTATGTTACCATCAGAACGATTCAGATTATTCAATCTTCACCCGTATTGAGCACTTGATGCTATTTCCTTGAATATTCCTAACTTTTGACTTAATTCACAATCGTGTTGGATATCAGAAACCTTCACCTTCAATTCAGTTTATATTGATGATAACCATTGTTGACGACGTACATGTCTATTTTACTTAATGTTTAATATTTGTATTCCAGACTTTAATGTTATGTTGGATGATGGAATGGGGAAAAAAGGAATGAAAAATTTATTAACAAAATTCAAGTACAATTTCAGAAATGAGAAAGAAAAGATGAAAAAGAAAAAATTGAACAAATTTGAGGATACAAAATTATATTGATTCTTTTTATATTAAAAAAATGGATGTCAATATCTACCTATAAATAATACAGCGAATTTTATCAATAATGGTACTTTCATAATTAAATTTGTGCAAAAAATAAATTGGTAATTATTTTTGAGAAATTATCAAAAATACTGATTTAATTTTTTTTTTCGATTTTACCATCTTTTTAAAATATTTGCAAAAATAAGGTTTACAACTTTTGCAACATGAAAATAATTACAAAAATACGGTTTACAACTAAAACAACCAAATTCAACCAAATGCAATTTTTGAGTTAATCGGTCCCGCATGAGCAGTTACTTATTAGTTACTTATGCAACTTATTACGCAACCAAAGATGATTATAATTATTAAACTTTTATAAGTTGCATTTGTTATTGATTTTAGTTGATATAGTTGCAGGTCGTATGTTTGCAAATATTTTCAAAAAATTGATATTTTTACAAATAATTGGGTATTTTTATAAAATACTAAAAAATAAAATATTTGTACAAAAAAATCTGAAATTGCATATTTCTGAATAATATCCAAATTTCTTTCCTCACAAGTGAAATCAAAATGTGCGCTATTCCCCATAATGGACGAACAAAATGGAGAGAAAATGACCTTAATAACATATTTTAAGAGTACTTGTGCCCAAAATACCGTTTGTTGCTTAAGGTTCCCAAACTAATCACTTGTAATCGCATGTTCAATATGCGTATGTCTTTAAGAAGTAAATAATATATAAACTACTAAAAGATATATATCAATACTATTATATAATAGACCAAACATTAAAAGTTTGGTTTGTCGGTATGTTACGTTGTGATTTTACTTAATTGCCCTTAATTGTATTTCGTGTTTTTACTTAATTAACCTTACTTATTTATATAAATATATTATTAAATAATAATATTACCTATTTATAACCAATTACTTTTTTCCCCTAAAATAATTATTTTTTCTAACAAATTTCCCTACTTTTTCAAACAAATATGACAATTCCTTTTTTTAACTAAAACATGTTAGTGTTTCTATTTTTCCTTACTAAAGCCCCTCATTTTCCAAAAATATCACGGACAAACCTTTAGTTATTTATTTTTAAACCTATAATATTATAATTATTTTTTAAAAGTTTACCTATTTTAATATGTCTACTTATTTTTCTTAACAAATGCAATCACTAAGAATATTAAAATATAAATAATCAAATACCTATTTATAACCAATTACTCTAAAACATATTATAGATTTTTTCTAACAAAATCCTTTCTTTTTTAAATATATCACGGGAAATTGTCTTTTTCTATTTATTTTTTCTATTTTCCTCACTAAAATTCATTTTTTTCCCCAAAAATATCATAGAAAACCCTTTACTTATTTATTTCAAAACGAATTTAAATACTTTTAATTATTAAATTTTAAAACCTCATTTTCCAAAAATATCACGGGCATTTACCTTTTAAAACTAAATACATGTTACATTTTTTATTTTTTCTTACTAAACCCCTTCATTTTCCAAAAATATAACGGGCAAACCCTTACTTATTTATTTTAAAATATGTTTTAATATTTTTAATTAATAAAAAGTATTTAGCTATTTTAACATGCCTACTTATTTTTTTAACAAATACAATTAATAAAATATTAAAAATATAATAATAAAATAACAATTAACAATCCGTGCATCGCACGGGTTTTAAGCTCGTATCTATACTATATTATTAAAGCCGAAACATTGAAAGTTTTGGTTTTCGATTTTCGGTTGGTTTTGGTTTTCGGTCTTTTATTCTATTTAATAAATAATAAAAATATATAAATATAGTAACTATATGATTGCATTTTATAATTAAAATATTTGTTTTTCTAACAAAATCTACTCCTTTTCCTAAAATATCATGACAATTATCTTTAAATTAAAACAGATTATCTTTTATATTTGTTATCACTAAAATCTTTATTTTCCAAAAATATGAGGTGCAATCCTTACTTATTTATTTTAAAACCTATTCTAATACTCTATTTAATAAATAATAAAATAATATAAAAATAGTAACTAGTTGATTGCCTTTTATAGTTAAAACATTTTTTCTAACAAAATCTACAAGCTATTAAAACACATCTAGAAATATTATGGACAGTTACTTTTTTTAATTAAAACATGTTAAATTTTCTATTTGTCTTTATTAAAAAAACTTACTTATTTTAACATGTCAACATATTTTTTTACTAAATACAATTAATATAATTAAAACACTTCTAAAAATATCACGGGCAATTACTTTTTTTAATTAAAACATGTTAGATTTTCCATGTGTCCTTATTATTAATATTATTTTATTATAAAATAACATTAATAATACCTCATTTATCTTCTTCAGCCCCATATGTATTTTTTAATATTTTTTTATGTTCCAATTAATATTTAATTTTCTCATTTTATAATTTATCATATTAATTTTTACTTTTATCTTAATATTTTCCGTTCACATTAAATTTTTTAGTTTATTATTTTTTAAATCCCGTGCCTTGCACGGGTTATAGGCTAGTATGTATATATATATATATCAATACTATTATATAATAGACGAAACATTAAAACTTTGGTTGGTCGGTATGGTACGTTGTGATTTTACTTAATTGCCCTTAAGTGTATTTCGTGTTTTTACTCAATTAACATTCCTTATTTATAGAAATATATTATTAAATAATAATATTACTTATTTATAACCAATTATCTTTCTTCCCTAAAATACATTATTATTTCTAACAAATTCCCCTACTTTTTCAAACATGGCAATTACTTTTTTTTAACTAAAACAGGTTAGTTTTTCTATATTTCCTTACTAAAACCCCTCATTTTTTAAATATAGCACGGACAAACCTTTAGTTATTTATTTTTAAACCTATAATATTATAATTATTTTTTAAAAGTTTACCTATTTTAACATGTCTACTTATTTTTCTTAACAAATGCAATCACTAAGAATATTAAAATATAAATAATCAAATAACTATTTATAACCAATTACTCTAAAACACATTATAGATTTTTTCTAACAAAGTCCCTTCTTTTCTAAATATATCACGGAAAATTATCTTTTTCAATTTACTTTTTCTATTTTTCTCACTAAAATTAATTTTTTTTCCAAAAATATCATATGAAACCCTTTACTTATTTATTTTAAAACGAATTTAAATACTTTTAATTATTAAATTTTAAAACCTCATTTTCCAAAAATATCACAGGTATTTACCTTTTTAAACTAAATATATGTTACATTTTTTATTTTTTCTTACTAAAACCCTTCATTTTCCGGGCAAATCCTTACTTATTTATTTTAAAATATGTTTTAATGTTTTTAATTAATTAAAAGTATTTAGTTATTTTAACATGTCTACATATTTTTTTAACAAATACAATTAATAAAATAGCAATTAACAATCCGGGCACAGTATCAGAGTTTTAAGCTAATATATATAGGTATATACAACTCATTTGATCACTTCGAATCTCCGTCGCCTCCTTTACACCGTTGGTTTCTTCCATCAATCTCTATCCCTCCATACCAACAAATATACCACTACTTATTAGTTCTCTACTCACTCTGGCTTACCTACTAGTTATTACTCTATAGATAGATATATACACAAACCTCACACACCCAACTCTATCACACAAATTCAACTCAATTACACCAAATTAATTAGAGCCTCAAACATGTAACTGGATATGAATATAGATTTGTGTGCATGATAGAAATATCAAAAATGTTAGTACTATTTGAACTTGCGATTGGGGAGATGAAAACAATATATAAGTTTGAGTGCATGCAGGTATGTACCAGGTAAAAAAGAGAAAATTTGGGGTATGATTGACCTTACATACGAATACGCTTGATGCGTTTACAGGAACTCGCATGATCTTTATGCGTATATTGCTAAAAAGGAATTGAAAAAATTAATAAATACGAAAAACACGCAACTTCATAATGTGCATTCAGTGGCTACGCATACTACAAATACGTGTATGGCTCTCCTCGCATTCAGAATATGCGTATACAATTGGTCCTAATGGGCTACTTTTTCGGCGATCATTATTTTGGCCTCTGTTTAATAAAAATTGGTTATCGGGCTTTCACCCTAAAATGGAGGTGTTTAACTTTTTCTATCTATCTAGAATTTTAAAAATATAGTTACAATTTATTGATTATTTTAATTTTTAAAGGAAATATAAAATTGTTCAAATAATTATGTAAAATAATGTTGAGCTTTGAAATCCAAAAGTTCATATCTATATTATCAATACTATTATATAATTGACGAAACATTAAAAGTTTGGTTGGTCGGTATGGTACGTTGTGATTTTACTTAATTACCTTCATTTTGGTTGGTCATGGTACGTTGTGATTTTACTTAATTGCCCTTAATTAATTGTACTTCGTATTTTTACTTAATTAAACTTACTTATTTATAGAAATATATTACTAAATAATAATATTACATATTTATAAACAATTACCTTTTTCACCTAAAATACATTTTTTTTTCTTTTTTTTTTTCTAACAAATTCTCCTACTTTTTCAAATATATCACGGACAATTACCATTTTTAACTAAACACATGTTAATTTTTCTATTTTTCCTTACTAAACCCCTCCTTTTCCAAAAATATCACGGATAAACCTTTAGTTATTTATTTTTAAACCTATTTTAATATTATAATTATTTTTTAAAAGTTTACCTATTTTAACATGTCTACTTATTTTTTTTAATAAATGCAATTACTAAAAATATTAAAATATAAATAATCAAATACTTATTTATAACCAATTAACTTTTCAGCTAAAACACATTATATATTTTTTCTAACAAAGTCTCTTTTCTAAATATATCACGGGAAATTGTCTTTTACAATTTAATTTTTCTATTGCTCTCACTAAAATCCGTTCTTTTTCCAAAAATATCACAGGAAACCCTTTACTTGTTTATTTTAAAACGTATTTAAATACTTTTAATTATTAAATTTTAAAATCTCATTTCCCCAAAATATCACGGGCATTTACCTTTTTAAACTAAATATATGTTACATTTTTTAGCTTTTCTTACTAAAACCCCTCATTTTTCAAAAAATATAACGGGCAAACTCATACTTATTTATTTTAAAATTTGTTTTAATGTTTTTAATTAATTAAAAGTGTTTAGCTATTTTAACATGCCTACTTATTTTTTGCACAATTACAATTATTAAAATATTAAACAAAATAATAATAAAATAACAATTAACAATCCGTGCATCGCACGGGTTTTAAGCTAGTATTATTAAAGTCGAAACATTGAAAATTTTGGTTTTTGGTCATTTATTCTATTTAATAAATAATAAAATAAGATAAAAATAGTAAGTAACTGATTGTCTTTATAATTAAAATACTTTTTTCTAACAAAATATACTCTTTTTCCAAAAATATCACGAACAATTACCTTTAAATTAAAATATAATATGTTTTATATTTGTTGTCACTAGAATCTCTTTTTTCAAAAATATCAGGTGAAACCCTAACTTATTTATTTTAAAATCTATTTTATTTATTTTAAAATTTATTTTAATACTTTTAATTATTTAAAAAAGCTTACCTAATTTAACATGTCAAAGTATTTTTTTAACAAATACAATCAATATAATTAAAACAATTCTAAAAATATCATGGACATTTACTTTTTTTTTTAGTTAAAACATGTTAACTTTTCTATTTGTCCTTATTATTTGCCTTTTATAATTAAAATACGTTTTTTGTCCTTATTATTTGTCTTTTATAATTAAAACATTTGTTTCTAACAAAATCTACTTCTTTTTCAAAAATATCACGGACAATTACTTTTAAATTAAAACATATTACCTTTTATATTTGTTCTCACTGAAATATCTCTTTTCCAAAAATATCAGGCGTAACCTTTACTTATTTATTTTAAAACATATTTTTATGTTTTTAATTATTTAAAAAAATTGACTTATTTTAATATGTCAACATATTTTTTTTAACAAATACAATTAATATAATTAAAATAGTTCTAAAATTATCACGGTCAATTACTTTTTTCTTAATTAAAACATGTTAGTTTTCTATTTGTCCTTATTATCAATATTATTTTAATAAATAATAAAATAATAGTAATAATGTCTCATTTATATTTCCCAGCCCCATTTGTATTCCTTATTTATTTTTTTCCTATGTTCCGATTAATATTTAAATTTTTTTTATTCTATTAATTTTTTTTATTTATTTAATATTTTTTTATTCCCATTAATATTTTTAGTTTGTCATTTTTTAATGTGGGGCCCATGACTTGCAGAGCAGGCTAGTATTAAAATATAACAGTTATTATAATAAATCAAAATTTGTAACAATTATTTTTTGAAATAGAATTAAGACTTGACAAGTAAATACAGTTGTTCTTGAATCTCTGCTAGTAGTAGACTTCTCTCGCATAAGTTTGTAAGTCTTTTTCTTGATTTTTGTATGTATCAATTCACAACATCCCTCTTTGTTTATGTCCAGCTTATATGTTATATGGATTGTTGGTTTTACCATACTTGTCTAATATAAATGGGCGTAATCTGTTTGATGAAATGCCTCAACCAATTAATCTTTTAGATTTAGACTCTTATAATGGCTGATAATACATGCTTATATATGTATGTATGTATTTATTGATCACTTCATCTTTGTGTTTTGATGGTTATTTTTAACATGTTAATCATATGTATACATTGACTAGTCAAACCTACATTGCTATCCTCTTGCTTGCTTAGAGTGATTACTGTAATTGACACAACGGAGTAATTAAATTTCGGGTAAAAGAAACTGTTGAAAGTATTATTTGATTGAGATTCTTAATTTTTAGAGACTATGAAAGTTTACGGAAAAGTTGTTGAGAATGGGGGAGGGGAGGGGGACTTTTAAATTCTACATCCGTACATTGATATATTCAAGTATTTTGATATTGCTTATTTTTGCAATGGAAATCAAGTATTAGGGTTTAATCAGTAGAGATAATCTGTAAAGGGAATGTCATTTCCCCCAATTTTCACCGAATCAAATTTGTATTACCAAGATAATCCCTAATCCGTGTTTTATTGATGTGATTGATATTGGTAATCCCTCAGTTGCAGCCATCATACAGAAGCAAGAAATAGTTAGCTGCTACATTTTGCTACAGTAGTTAATAACACCAGATTATGGAAGTAAAGATATGATTTCTTTTATCAGTAATAGTTTTAGACCTTCTGCTTCACAAAAGACGTATCACGACTTTGCCATACTTTGTGACCTTCAGCAAGAATAACCTTTTCCTGCTAATGCATGTCCAGTTCTAGGTTGCTTATAAAGGGAGGGCTGGAATCATGCAGAAACTTGGTGATTTTAAGCTGCCCCAGTTCTTCAATTATCCACCGTACTTCACGTAATTTCACCACTTTACATATGTTTCTTTAGATTGTCCCACTATATCACACATATTTGGTTCACAGAGCTTTCACCTACTTGCAAAGCACAATTAATTGCACTTTTGACAACATTGCCTGTATATGCGTGTGTGCGTGTGTGTTCTGTCCTTAAACTTTTGATTCAGTTCATGTCCTAAAGTTTTCCCTTGCGATGGTGCTGGTTTGGTATCTTTATATTTTACTTTATGGGGTTGCTGACTGACATGAAGCCAGAGAGCAGCTCGTATTCACCAAATATATATCTATGATTATAGTTTACTTTAATCAATATGCAGTTCTCAATGGGAACCCCTCCTAGTTTGTTTACAATTGTGCATGCATGAAACATGGTACACATGATACAATGCAAAAAAAATAAAAATAAAAATAGAGAAGGGTGTAAGCTTCAACTAACATTTGATTGTACACATACTTTCTGTATATATCAAGTTTTGGGCTTACCCTGAATTCAGTAGAGCACGGTATCGAAAGCTCATGACAACATTTCCTGACAGTGTTCTAATTAGGATGGTTGGTGCTAAGAATGTCCTGTCACAATCAGAACGAGAATGTGTTTCCGTAGATATGGCACTTCTTTTAAGCAAGTTGACATTTAATGTATGTGACATTCAATGTCCAACTTTAATTGTCCAATTGCTTATTGCCTGACAAACAACAAACAGTCTAGTTTTGGTAGAACTACAAAATTAATTCCATTTTTTTAATATATATTTTACTACAGATTGCAGCCGGTGAGAGACACTCGAGAGAAGCAGATACAACTTTGGAAGGAGTTGATACTTGATTATTGTAGAACTCAGAAGACATTTGTGATTGAATTAGAGAAAGACCTTCCATTGTTCACAAATCCCACAATCGAGAGTAAGCTCATGATACTTGTCACTGTAATCCAAAATATAGATTCCATATAATGGACTATTGTCTGCACAGTTTAGTTAATCAGTACTCTTCTACGTGTTTGGTATCAAGCTTTACTTGATGTCTAGATGTTTCTTCTCTCTCGAAGAAGCAAGAATTACCGTTCGGAATGCTACTTTATATAATACTGAATATGTTTTTGCACCTAAGGGAAAATTAGGAACTCGGTCTTCATACCCATATTAACAAGCTTTCATTTTGGACCTGCAGCTGCATTAAACTTTTTCTGTTCTTGTTGTCACTTCTGGATCATGTTAATTTTTGTGCTACAGGGTCTCTTACTAATGAAGCCAAGGATGCATTCTTGTCAGCATTGGTTTCAGATGGTTTGTTTTTTATCCTAATCTTGAATATTGATGATTTACATATCTCTTGTTATTTCTTGTTATAGATTAGTTACGTGCTCTTGTTATTTCTTAGATGTCACAAGGTCAACTATCACCATTAATATTTTGCCCTTGTGATGTTTTGTACCATTAAGCATGCGCCTTAACAATTTCAACCCGACTTCACTTGTTGCTAAATGCTAAGTCCATACAAGAACTCTCTTGAGATCCTCACAATCAAGATCTCTAACTCTGCATTTACCAAATTATGATATCCCTGCTGAGGGGTGTAACTTCCACTGAGCTTTTATGCTGAATTATGCTGTCTGCCCTTCTTAATATAGGGCTTGACACAAACACTTACAATCCCTTGAAAACTTTATGTGTTGCCCCCTTATCACGTTCAAGGATCTTATCCTTATCGGATAAAATTAAGGACACCTTCCCTTATCTACTTGCCTGACTCGCCTTCTTTATGCAGAGTCCCATTTGGGACTGTACTTCCCTGCATTAGGCTTGCAGTGTGCGGGCAAGTCTCGCTCGTGCAGAGTCCTCCTTTCTCTGCCGGCTTCCGTGCTTCACCATATTCCTTTTTAGAGTCTTTTACCAATATCCCCCCACACTCTTTCCAGCTCTGAAACAATGAATATTGTACTTGGTTGGTCTTAGCAAGCTTTAATAGATTGGTCAACAAGTTATTTAGTTAGTACGTAGTAGAGGTAAATACTTGTCAATTCGGTCAAGGGGGCTGTAAATCGTCATCACCAACCCAATTGTAGATATTTTCAGCCTGATCTGTTCTTGTTATAAGGTTTTGATTCTCAAAGTCAAGCCTCTAGAACATAGGTTTTCCTTGGAGTTGGAGTGGTGGCTCATAGTGTCATCTCTTCTTCATCTGCCAACTTCTTGAAACAAACTTCTTTTGCTCACAAAGTAAAGATAATCTTTTACTGACCAATTGTTTTCCCTGAAGTGAAAATATTATAAATTTCTAGTCTTAAAGTCTTTGATAACTTCATGTATCTACAATTGCTTCACTTTGCCTGACATTAACCAATGTCCTAACTTTAGTTCTACGAAATACACTTTGTAGAGTTTAGCATTGTTTTTTTTAATAAAATATCAAGCCTATGAATTACCTGGTCACTTTAAAATCCTTCACAAGTTCTTTGAACAAAAATAGGATTTGAAGAATAAAAATGTTTTCTTACGGATGACATCAAATCAAACTAAATTCTGAATGAGATTTCATTATTTGAATTTATGAAACAGGACGTGCAGAATGGATGGATAAAAGTCACCGTAAGTGTCTTATACTTTGGCATAGGATACAAGATTGGGCAGAATTGATTTTACGCTATGTAAGTTGCATGTACCACTGGAGGGTTCTCACAAACAGATTCTTTGCATTTAGTTAATTTATCTCACCAATGTACAGGTGCGGGATAATGGACTGGAGGATAGTGTGATGACTTTGGACGAAATACGTCTGGGAACTGAATCCCGTGGAACAGGTAATTATGCAGTTGAACCTGAAATCTGAGTTGCTTCTAAATCATGAGAATCACGATTGTATGCATTTATAATTGACACTCCACGCCTATAATTTGACTTGACCCTGATCCGTTGTTTACAGTCTATAACTATCGTTCATACTGCAAATTTAGGCGGATATAAAGGTTATTTGTACCAAAATCTATTCCTGAAATACAAAAGCTTTGTCCGCCTTTTTCTATGCAATATGGGATAACTTGCATCGACAAACTTTCCTATTATTTCTTTATTGGAGGGATGGTGTCAATTTTGGTCATTTTGTTTATTCACAATGGCATTTTGTAATTTACTTTTAGCCTATTGAAAAATACAAGTGTAATGTCAAACTCTGTTCTGTGATCTAGAACTGCATGGGATGGACCGGACTGTTCTTATGCGAGCTCTTAAGCTATTGGAACACAAAGGAAAGCTTGCAATCTTCAAGGGCACTTCCACTGACGATGAAGGCGTGAAATTCTCAGTATAGTAGTTTGTTATATTTATAAAAGTAAAACAATGCACATCCACTTGTTACAGTAACATGTTTGTAGGCCACAGACTGACGATGATCTTTTTGTTGTAATTGGTCTTGTAACATTTTGCTTTTAAGGGATTAAAAGTATATAAGATCATATTCAAGCATCATTTTCTGATGTTTATGTCGGAATTGTTTTCAATTTGCTGAGAGACTGGCTCAAACAGTATACTTGACTTAGCAGAGTGCAAAAACTAGCATACAGCCAATCTACTCTTTCTGAAATAAGAATCGAGTTCTACGTTCACTTGGTGTACTCCATCCCAGGTCTCCCCCAAAACATATCTTTCATGTTTTCATTATGTGGTAATGATATGCTAGTAGTTGTATAGCATTCCCAATTTATAAATTTGAACTCCAGTACATACGGTTGTTTCATTTGACCATCTCAAGTACAAATTTAAACAGTATCAATTGCATTGTTAACGCCAAGACAGTAGTTAGGTCCTTTCTATGCTTATGTTTCCCCGCAAGCAAACTGAAATCAGACACATATAACAAACACTTCCAAAGTCCAAACAGAGCAAGGGCTTATCCTCTGTCTTGAAAAAAAACAGTTTCAGACAGAAGTGTTTTGTTGATTTAGAATACTTTATAAAAGGCTAAAACAACTAGATCATATGCTAATTTAGCGCTTGCTTCTTTTTTTCTTTTTGTTTTTGACGCAAAGCAAAATTTATATCATTAAATCACCCAACAATACATTCTTCAACTCAACAGGGACAACTCCCCCATTGAAACATCGATCTGTAAAGGAATATGACATTTTGGTCACAAAATGGGCCGCCATATTAGCAGACCGTCTCACGAATAACAACAAAATTTTGTTTAATCGGCTAAGAAGATTTCTACACTTCTCAACCACTACTCCAAATGGCGAGTTCATTTGAATCTTGCTTCTGATAGCTTGTGCTTGTGCTGCTACCAAGCAGTCCGTTTATATCGTTCCCTTATGCCAGCCATTCGTCTCCATCCAGCTCAATGCCTCCTTAATAGCCATTGCTTCTGCAAGCTCAGGATGTACTACACCAGCAGAGAACACCGTTCTTGCTTGAAGTAACTCACCTCTGAAATTTTTGGCGACCATTCCAGCACCAAATGATACATGTTCATGAAATAGGGTTGCATCAACGTTTACCTTAACTGATAACTCCTGTGGTTTTACCCAAGAACTAGCTCCATCTTCTGCAAGACCTGCATGAGGTAGAGCCATAAACGACGACTTTGGGTTTCTCTCCATTGTGTAAGATAACTTTTCGCTGAATACAACATACTATTTGCAGAACTGCTCTTATTGTTCCACACCTTATCATTCCTCGCCTAACATATAACCCAACTGATTGTTGCTACTAAAGCACTGCGATCCTGATTTAATGGATCCAATACCCCATCCAGCCAGTCAAAAAAATCTCCCTGGGTCTGCTGATGAACGTCTGAGATGATCAAACTCCAAATATGAGTGGCTCTAGGACACGTAACCAGGGCATGTATAATAGTTTCATCAACACCGTCACATAGAGGGCAAGTACTAACAACAGGTACATGTCTCTGTTTCAACGTAGTAAGCGTAGGTAACGAACATGAGGCTGCTCTCCAAAGAAGGTTCAAAACTTTGGCTGGAGCCTTGATTCGCCACATAGTTTTCCAGAGCTTAGAATTATCTCTATAACTCCAGTGGTGCTTCTTCTCCTGTAACATTATATATGCACTTTTAACTGAGTCTTGAGGTCTCTTTACTCCAGTACATAGTATCATCCGCCAACCTATTATGCACCCTCGTGGAAAGAATACATCGCTGGTCTCTGTCGTTAAATAAATCTCTGATTATCTTTTCATCCCAACGCCTGGTCCCAACGCCCATCAATGATGAAACCTTATTTTGTTGAAGGACTTGGTTGTCAAAAGTGATATATGGATTAGCCTCGTCTTGAATCCATGGTTGATTGCAAATGTCGATATTATCTCTTGACACCACCATCCATCTGACCCCCTCTTTGATTATATCTTT
Source organism: Heracleum sosnowskyi (assembly GCA_030848705.1). Classification (NCBI taxonomy): domain Eukaryota; kingdom Viridiplantae; phylum Streptophyta; class Magnoliopsida; order Apiales; family Apiaceae; genus Heracleum; species Heracleum sosnowskyi. The sequence goes on along the minus strand of CM061243.1, from coordinate 37,889,616 downwards.
CGCTTCCCAAATGCTTCTCCAAACAAAGCTCGGGTTACTTCCCAATTCAGCCGTCAAGAAACTCTCATTCTCAAAATATCGAGATTTGAAAACTTGACTAACCAATCTGTTAGTGTTAGAACACAGCCTCCAACCATGTTTGGCTAACATTTCTAGATTGAAATCTCTAAAGTTTCTGAAGCCCATGCCTCCATTTACTTTGTGACGGCACAATATTGTCCAACTCATCCAATGAATACTTGCGGTTTGATTTGATCCCGAGTTCCACCAATATTTCGATAACACCTTCTCCATCTCCTTAGTGATTTCCAACGGGAGTAGAAAGACACTCATGGCAAAGCTAGGGATAGTTTGAGCCATATTTTTAATGAGAATTTCCTTAAGTAACCAAGTAGCGCTGATTTTTTCCTACCCAATATACTCGGCAGACCCAAGTACTTGTTGTTTTCATCTGCTTCTGTCATGTGTAAAAGTTCACAAATGCTGGCCCGATTTTGATTCACTATATTAGTACTGAAAAATACTGATGATTTTAGAGTATTGACCTTCTGTCCTGTAGCCTTCTCATAGACATCCAACATTTCCAACATTTTGTCAGCCTCCTCCACATTTGCCCTACAGTAGATGTAGCAGTCATCCGCGAAAAGCATGTGACTTATAGTTGGAGCTCGTCTACTTATTTTGACTCCATGCAACCACTTCTCCGTTTCATACTTGCTAATTAGAGAAGACAGGTCTTGTGCGCATAAAATGAATAAGTAAGGTGATAATGGGTCACCTTGACGAATTCCTCTAGTTGGATTAATAGGACCCATCTTTCTAAAACCGCGGGTGACCATATATGAAACTGTCGTGACACATTGGAGAGTCAGATGTATCCACCAATCATCAAACCCCAGTTTACTAAGTAAGGCACGAAGAAAACTCCACTCAATTCTATCGTAGGCCTTGCTCATATCTATTTTTACTGCCATACTACCTTCTCTCCCTCTTCTCTTCCGTTTCAAATGATGCATCACCTCATACGATATCATAATATTGTCTGAGATTAACCTGCCCGGCACAAACGCACTCTGATTCTCAACTATGATGTCCTTCAAAAACTCCTTCATTCGGTTCGCCATAACTTTTGTTATGATCTTAGACAATACATTACAAAGGGAGATTGGTCGAAGCTCACTCATCTCAACTGGACTTTTCTTCTTAGGAATCAATACAATATTAGTGTCGTTTAGTCCATGAGGAAGCTGCCCATTTTGAAAAAAAATTCACACCATATCAACCACATCTTTGCCCACAATTGACCAATGTTTCTGATAAAATGTGGGCGTCATCCCATCCGGCTCCGGCGACTTGTCGGGGTGCATTTGAAACAAAGCTTTTTTAACCTCCTCATCAGATATTTCATTCAACAAAAACTCATTCTTATCTCTGGTGATAACATGGTCGATGCAGTCTATCACTGGCTCTCATTCGGCTACCGAAGCCGTAAAGAGGTTTTTGTAATAGTCTGTAATAACATCTTGCAAACCACTATTCCAGTCCCTCCATTCCCCTTCAGTATTCTTGAGTCTGTGAATTTGATTCGACCTCTTTCTAACTGTTGCCGAGTTGTGGAAGAATCGACTATTTCTATCACCTGCTTGAAGCCATAGCTGCTTAGAACGCTGTCTCCAAAAAATTTCACGTTGATCCAAGACTTTGTGCAGCTTACGTTTAGCTTCTTCATACATCTGAATAGAATACACGTCTCTTCCCCCTCTGTACTGTTTCGATTCAGCTTTATGTTTCTTAATTTTATCACCGAAATTACTCGTGGTCTCCTCTCCCCATACTTTCAGAATTTCTCCACACTTTCTCACTGACTCGATCTTTTTTGGCACAAGAATAATAGGACTGTGATCAAAAGTAGAGCCCTCGAGATTATATAGTTTTGCCAACGAAAAATCATTAAGCCAACTCTCCGTTACAACCGCTATATCAAGCCTTGCATAAATCCAATCAGGCTTACCTCGACTTCGTTCCCAGGTGTACTGGTGTCCCACTATGTCCATATCAATTAAACCTGCATCACTTAATGCTTCGTTAAACCCATCAACTAGCACTGTAGGGTAAGGGTCTCCTCCTTTTTTGTCTCTCTGACTTACGACATTATTAAAATCTCCCACTAAACACCATGGGAGATTTGAGTCTCTTGCTAAATTACATAGTAAATCCCACATCTTTCTGCAATGATTTTTGTTTGGTTCTCCATAGATTCCCGTTAAACGCCAACTACCTAACTCATCCACCCTAGCTTCAATATCGATATGATTTTGTGAAAAGCTACGAATTCTTGCCTGATCCTGTTCTTTCCAAAGCATCGCTAAGCCCCCACTACGACCTTGGGGATCCACCATAAACAAACCTTCAAACCCCAGCTTATTTCGAATAAATTCCAGTTTACCCTTCCTACTTAACGTCTCACACAAAAATATAAAAACTGGCCTTTCTTGACGCACCAGGTCTTCAAGGAACTAAACATTCCAAGGGAGGCCCAACCCTTGGCAGTTCCAACTTAACGAACTCATAATAAGAGGCGGGTCTCCTTTACAGATCCCGCCAAAATTAAGTTTTTTGGATTCGTTGCTGAATTATTTTGAGTCTCTATCATTATGATATCCGCTAGGCTACCTTTGTCAACTGGCCCAACTCTTTCCTCATCCTCCGTTCTACATCTCTTTGGGTCCGAAATACTAAGCCCAATATTTTCAATTTTCGTAGTTTCTTTTTCCCGCTCAGCAACCCTTGAGGATATGATATTCTGATTATAAGCACTTGTAACAACCCTATCTTTTTTACTCCCTACAATCTCTCTTCCAGCTAGTTTCCCTCCATCATTCATTGTTCCAACGGTGTCCCCTAAAATCATGGAATTATGTTCCCTCCCACCAACAATTACGGAACTGCCATCTCCACCTGTAGCACCCGTTTCTACAGTCGAACTTTCCACCGGAAATGAGTCACCATGTCTGAGCCATTTAGCTCCAATCGTATGATTTCGCCTCTTCGGTTCTGCTCGCATCCAACTACCATATGGTTTCTCAATCGTTTCTATCGGAGTATCATATATTCTTGCACAAAACTTCTCACTATGGCCAATTAATCCACAAATAAAACAAAAAGTGGGAACTCCTTCGTATTTAAAATTTACCGAACACCATTGCTTTTCAGATTTCCTCAGCTTCATACGTCGTTTGAGTGGCTTATCAATTTGAATGGTAACTCTTACCCTGAGAAATTCTCTCCATACGCCTATGAAATTGTTAGCATCAGACTCCACAAATGTGTCAATATAATTTCCCACATCCTTAACCACTCTCTGCGACATAAAACCAGGATCCATGCCGTGCAGTTGAATTCACAGATCAAGATTATTTATTTCTACCGCTCTTGGATTGTCACCTTCTCTGAGTCTTTCAAATAGCAACTGAAACCGACCGAACGTCCATGGGCTTCCATCAATTACACGCTTAATATCTATCTAATGGTAGAACTGAAATAGATAGCGATTTGGTTCAATCTCCTTAACATACATGCCCTTCCTCGGACGCCATAGAGAATCCATTTTATGCTGCATAGCTTGAAAATCTATAGGTGATTCTGTAAGAAATCTCCCAACCAGGCACCATCGGACATCAATCTTAGACAGACTTTCATTAGACTCCTCATATATTAGACCCCGCTCCTCTTTTTCTTCCAACCTTATTCGTGTAAAACTATCCTCCATTTCCTGTTCTGGACTCTTCTTGGACGACATAGATAATAACGATCTATAACTCAGCTTATAAATACGTAAGGAAGTGGCTAGTTAACAAGGTTAACAACTAAACAACCATGTCAGATGACAAGACTATTATCATTACAAAACACACACTTATGTCCCTTTGCTTGATTTAGATTAATTTTCTTGTGTGAGATTTTTTGGATCTACTTTCTGAATTGTGATAGTTTGAGTCAGATTTCTCCGAGTTACGATATTATTATCTAAGATCCTAAGAAAATAATATATATAATAAAGACGGTCACACTAATCATATATTAAAGATGTTTTAATTGCTTGATTTGAAAGTTGAGCATTTTGAAGAAACAAAGAGAGAAAAATCTGTTCTCCAATGTACTCTGTGTAGCTAAGTGGAAACAACATTCTAAATCTGGACACTTGGAATCATCAGTGTACAAATCTGGCTAAAAACAAATGTCCTTTACATATTTGTACCGCAGACTCTGATGCTACCGAACCAAACATTTCCATGCATCCCTGTCTAGTTCGATAATATTGGGATTAATTGATTAAAAATTGTAGATGAACTTGATAAAACACAAAGCAAATAGGATATTGCGCGATATGGCAGCTGCTAATGATGTTTATAATAAACCTGTTATGGGATCGACAACTAATAGAGAGAGAGAGAGAGAGAGAGAGAGAGAGAGAGAGAGAGAGAGAGAGAGAGAGAGAGAGATGCATGAATGCTCTTTGTTAAGGTAGACTGTAGATCACACCAGAAACATTTCTATGGCAAAAAAAATCTGGAAAACTATGTTGTGCACTGCGAAAACAAGAGATACCTTCTTAATTTTACACCAATGAGAATAGTCTTACATGTTGTCAATACATTTATATATATTCCGTTAGTAGCATGAAGCCCTTCCTGTTTTCTTATGCACAAGATTATTGACAACAGTACAGATTTGTTTTCAACTGGTTTTGTGCAAAGGAATAATAAATGTGCGGGAGTTAAGATCACATTGGCTATTAGAAAGGAACCTTGAAATTATAGCAAATTTCATCTTCACTAAAAAAGCATGCAAGTTTTGTCAAGTGGAACACAACCTTAATATATCAATTGAATGAAACATACATTAGGTGCAATTTAGTCCTCGTTTGCAGTTGCCACCAATACTAACATGCTATAGTTTTGTCATTGTCATGAGCATATGAAGAGCGTACGTGAATGAATTAAACCTTGTTCCATAAAGGCACAGATGCATTTTGCTCCTTCCCTTCGGATGGTTTAGGGGCCTCAGAAATGTTACTACTGGCTTCCTTTTCGGCCATTCCTAATTTCGCCTTGGTATTTCTACCAACCTCTTCAGCTGCACTTGCAACTTTATCAAAAGCTCCTGTTACCATCGATGTCCCTGAATTTACATACTCATTGTTCATTACAGCTGATCTTGCACTAGTGACCGTTTGCCCAGCAGTTGCATATGCTGACTTAACTTTCTCTGAAACCTGAAGTTTTTGGTCCACTTCCTGTACTTTTCCATTTACAACAGAAGCACCAAAAATCACCTTTTCACTAAGACCAATCCTTTTGTTAATGGAAGCAATTTTCTCGCTCGTTGAGCGAGTCAAACGGTGTCTCTCATCAAAGGATTTTGCTTTGTCAAGAGCACCTTTACTTAATTCGTAACCCTTTGCAAGAATGCTGCTAAAAGCATCCTCTGCCTTTCGAAATGAATCATTTCTGGATGCCTGCAGACATTTGAGTACAATATTTAGTGCAAACCCTCATCTAGTATGCTAACAATTCTATACACCAGGGATAGGGTGATTTATACAAGAGGAGATGATGAAGCAGCATGCGGAAGGTGATGATCTGAAGCCAGAGTTATGACGACAGCGGAACCAAGTATTGAGTTGCCCTGTAAAGCTATAAAGTATTAAGCTTACATACTCATAGTAATGATCCACATGTTTGCTTCAGTCTTAGAAAGCTCGCACTGGCTTAATACACAATATTACTATGAGTAGTTGAGAGCATAACTTCTAGCATTAAAAAGATTTTGTAATTGTTTCATGATCATAACTCATAGTATTAAACTACATCCAAGAGTTGGGAGAAAATCAATGATAGGGGAAATAATGAACACATAAAACTAAAAAGTGAACACGTTGAGATAGGAAATCACCGAATGGCGTGCCGCATTATCTGCCCCTTTAGAATCCTTGAAGGTGACATATGCTATCTGAGACTGCTCAAAGTAACTGCACAAGAATATGATAAGTTGGTGTAATACTCATAAATTTAAAGTATGACATATAATTTGGTGCAAAGAAAACATATCACACTTACAAACCTGTGTAGCTCAATATATTCAATTTCACCGGAAGATTTAAAGAATTCTCTGATTTCGCGTGCTGAGGCCCCTGGGGAAAGGTTACCGATTTTGACAGTTCTGATCTGCAGGAGAAAAGAACTAAAACTATCAGCTGACTATCCACATCTTTCACATTTGACACAAATGCTTGAGACCAGCTGCCTAAACAAACTCCTTTACAAGATGGAGTCCAAACCTGAGAAATATGGGTTTGTTTACCACTATAAAGCACAGAGCTGACAACATCACATTAAAAATATCATACAACCTTTGTTTGTCATAACTGGCCTGAAATGTTAGTCTACCTCAGAAATTACTACTATACTGTGGCAAATAATTGTAGGGTTCGTACGGAGAAGATTGATTTCCTAGCCTGTATTATGACTCTTTTTTTTTCATTAGGAACTGTTGATAGATGCCTGTCTGTAGGGGCTATTCTCTATGAGCCCTTCAAGTATGCTTGGAGATAGATAAGTGATATGCTCTGTAACCTGATCATCGATATCACGAGGAAACACTCAGACCCCAAACTACTTTGCAAAATATATAGCCAAAGCAATGATGATGAGGAGGTCTGGGGGTGTAATGTCGCAATTGTTGTTGAATTTGTGAATCACTAGTTTTTAACATTTCTTACGCTAGGGGAATATCTCAAGAAACATGTCACATAATTCTTCTGATGTTCATCTCCATCATAAGAATGAATATCTGATAAAATAATAAAAATTAATGGTTCGGCCAATCTCTTCTCCATCACCCTATCTTGGGTTTTCCAGAAATCTGATCCGCCATTTATGCAGGCTTAAGCCACTTATAGCACAAGTCCTAACTGGTAATTCCACTAATAACACAAAACTAACAACTTCAAATAAACATGCAGATTACGTAATGCATTTTTAGAATTCAAAAACGTTTCGTAAACCACAATGTAGAAACAAGAAGATAGCAGCAATGCACCTTATTGGATTGATAATCTTTAGTAGTAAGTGGCGCAGAAGAGAAAGATTGTGAAGAACCGAGGATGGGATAACCCGCCATAACTTGGTAAATTCAGGGGGAGAAGCTACGAATGATCAGTTTACGAAATTCCTCCAACAACACTTACTATATCAATATATGTGGACAAGGAGGGAGAGTGCCATTGCACATTACTCGGGACATTCATTGTTTGACCCAGTTTTTGTCATGTTCATTCTTTTCTTCCAACTTCCACTCCTATATTTAGTACTACTAGTTTTCAATTTATAGCTTTTTCATGCAAGAGTAACTTTATAAATTAAAATTACGACATTGCTTGGTTGACCAGGCATAAACTTGAAATACCATTATAAATTTGTTTTTAAGTTACCACTCAGACGATTTTCTTACATCTTTTTGTTTGTCTTATGTCTCAGACCACTTTTCAAAATTAGAAAATCTCATCAAGTAAATAGTTTCAATAAATTAATAAAATTTGAAAATATACTTTTATTGAGGTTCGCATAAAGAATTTAAATGATTAAAATATATTTTAAATGAGTACATTTAAAAAATATTCTTTAAAATTTACACTCAATTAGTTAACAAATCATCATAAAATTTAATTTTTACCTATCATAAGTTTACATATTTACAAATATGCCACAATTTCTGTATACTAAAAAATTAACTATCCTCGGGTAATTCACAAAAGATCAACCTCCAGTGTCCATACATAAATATAAAAACTGTTTTTTATAAATACAAATGAAGATAAATTGGAATCATTGCTGAAGAACGAAAAAATTCTTCTTGGAATTGTAAACAAAAGAAGAAGAACTTGTGCTCATATCAAAAAACATACTTACAACTCACTCGGTAAAATCTTCTTTCTAGAGAACTACATTGAATAATCTCAAACCTCGGGTGATTATATTCTCAAAAGAATACGAGTATGTGTTAAATTTGGGTTTTGAGCAGATTCTACTGAATACCTATGCGACATATCGGGTTACTCTTGATAAGACTGAGATCCACCTGCATAGAAACAAAATAGAAAAATATTAATCACATCACTTTGCTTGTCCAGTTCATACCAGTCAGTAAGCCATACCTTGTGCCCAAAGAGATCCCTTATGTTATCAATTCCATAGAGTATCATTGTTGGCCTGGGGCAAAAGAGAAGATAGCAACCACAAGCTTATTTGAGATTTGCAACCCAAAGGCATAAAAATTCAAGCTTTGAATTAAATAAATGGTTGATCTAAATACAAGTCCACTAATGTGTATAAATGATCACAATATATAGCCTATATTCCTTTTGCAGCTTAGTTGCAATGAATTGATTACCATTTTACGTGGCTTGGAATGAACACGATGCTCATTCCTTAGAGCTTCCAGGTATTTATCCAAAAGAAGTTTCTGTGTTTAAATCCTTTCTTCTCACATGGATTAACTTACATAACAAAGAAATGATAATACAAGGCGAATAGATAATAAACTTCTACATGTGTAAGATGAGAATGGAACATATATGCAATTCTTTTATATCACTAGGGCTAACTATATCTATCAGTGTGTTTGACAAGATACAGGAGTTGATGTCTGGCTTCATCCCTTGTAACACATTTCCTGAGATCAACCTACCTACGCCAAAAATTCAGAATCCTTTTGAAACCTAGAGAAGTTGCTTTCAGAAGCAAAGCATCTAGGCCCCTTCAATTTTGTTGTTAAACAGTAGGGCAGGGGAATTCTACCTCAGCTTATTGGCACTTCAAAGGCATTTTATATACACTGCATATCATTGACACTTCGAAGACATTTTTTATTAACACAAATGACACACACACACACACACATTTCTCTCATCTCATTCGCCCCCTCTCATATTTCCTCCGCCTACACCTTTCATAATCATGCCGATTTCTATTTGGTGAATTTTGTACATTCTCAAGGTAAATTTTGAAAATTTGCAGATTATGTATTTACAAAAGTTTGTAGTTGAACATGACCCTATATAAACATGCTTACCTTTCAAGGGAGAGGCCCCACGCAATCACACGAACATCTTCTGGGAGTCCCATAGGGAGCAGCATTTCAGGTCTAAACATGCCGGAATTTCCAATTTCAACCCATTTCTTAAATCCTTCGTGGTAACTAGCATCAACGAAATATCATTATCAGGAAAGTTACCGCCTATTTAATATATTCATTTATGAGGTATGACAATTATCTATTACCCGAAAATTTCCATGCTTGGTTCGGTATAAGGGTTGTAAGCAGGCTTGAAGCGCAGCTTGGACATTCCTGGAAAAAGATTAACAAAAAAGGATATTGACTAGAGTAGCTGTTCAAGAATTACGATTTTACATATTACTTTACATGTAAGTAAAGGTATTTGCAAGAAATATTTCCCTCGGCTTCCATCGGGAATGACAAAACATAGTGTCTCAATCGTAATATTTTTTCGAAAGCAAAAAAGGATTTGGAAATTAGATGAAATTAAAGGACCACGGGCTTAAAGATAAGAAAAGATATGATATACCTAGACGTGAGAAAAAGTCTTGTAGAACACCTTGTAGGTCCCCAAGGGTAAGGCCCCGATCACATATTAGGCCTGAAATAAGATATATATTATCCAAAAGAACATGAGAACATGTTATGATCGGGAAGGTTTAATTCAAAATTCTTGTCAAGTTTAAGCAAAACATTCTCTGTAAAGTATATGAAATCTTTAGTATATTGAACTAAGATTGTGCCAAGAAGTTATGGTATTTCCCCAGCATTTCATACATAGGTATTTAAAGTGTTCCCAAGTAATATACCGAGTTCTTGATAAGAACTTCTCGATCAGAGAAATACGGCAAATTGTACTATCACTGATCTAAAGTTTCTGTCACGAAATTCAATTGTATGTTGGTGTTATCTAAAGTTTCTTCAACTTTCCCGCTTACATTTAGCATAGTGTAACTTTGACATGGCAAATAGAGTCCTATGTGAATCAACAAGGACCGCCTTGCAACACTAAATACTTTTGGGTGACCAATAGCGCCATTCTATTAAAACTTTAAAAAGATTAAATTTGTTGATAAAAAAGATTTTTTTTAAAATGTTTTAAGCGACTAAAATCTTCTTAATAAAATAATACCCACCTCTGTAATAAGGTGAAACAATAATAAATAAAATGAAATTCTTTAAAGAGTACATTTCCGGACAGAATAAATTGGGAAAAAAAGGTTAACTATAACACATATCTCAAATAATCATGAGGCCTTTTGTAAAGTAAGTTTAAAAAGAAGAAAAAAGTGAGGAGAAAAATCACCTTCTATCTGATGGAACTCTGCAAGATGTGTACGATCAACAGCTTCATTTCGGAAAACACGATCAATTGAATAGTATCTTTGACCAGTAAATGGTTTCTGACCACAGCGATACTTGTTATATAATTATGAGTAGGTAGTAGCAATTATCACAAAATGCAAAAAAAGAAACAGAGTAGATAATAAGACTTTTGACTAGGGTTATCCATCTCTCCTTTCTCACTGTCATAACCAACTCCGCCATGCCACGACGAGATAAACATTTCACTAATTCAGGAATAATATAGAAGATTAAAACATACTCAATTAGTTTGACATCATATGCCAACATCAAATAGTGGTCCTATTCCTTCCTCACATGGACAAACAAGCCATATCTCATTTCAAGTACTACCTTCACATTTTTAGGTTTATAAATTAAAATTAAATTGTTTAAAATATTATATAAACTAGAAAGAGCACCAAAATATTACAAACACAAAAGAAAATACATGTCAATATCCTAGAAACGCTTGACATTTAAGAAGTAATTATAGAGGTAGTTCATAAACATAATAGGTTTCAACCAAAAAAGTGTGCTTTATGGATATTAACAAAATTTATAAATCATGGTTGGTCTGATATAGACTTTAAATTATGCTACTGTCTACTGAAACTAAAAGGCAAAGTTATCCAAACCAAACCTGTGCAAGTGCGTACAACATCCTCGAGGAAACAGCAGTTGTATGAGTTCGCAAAAGGTTCTTATCTGCCTCCTCTCTTTTCCAATCATATCCATATCTAAAAGAGGAGGTGATAAGATAAAATATTTATTTAATCAAACGAAGACAACACATTTAACAGAATATCCCTTATGTGCACTCACAACCATGTCTCAATGAGGAGACCTCAGGTCATCATGTTTCTTGCATTAAAATAGGACATCATGTAAGAGAAAATCCTCTCAAAAGAACAGAACATGCACACTCGAAGCATTGACCACACAGAATAACAAAATGGCAGGATTAAAGTAATTGTCATCGTCGGTAAGTCAAGCTTAGAAGTGTCTGAAACTATTTTAGTATTTGTATTTTTACATGAACCTATTTTTAAAAATACAAATAAACAGAAATCATGTAAATATTAAATATTTAGTAATTCAAAAGGATAAATGTAATTCTTAGGATTCACAATTTTGACAGGAGCAATCTGTTTGGGAAAAGAGGTACACATTACATCTGCTGCTACTCAATTATAAGTAATAATAAAAAAATACAATGTAGCCTACATAAGAAAGTATGGGACTTTTTATACCATAATATCTGCATTTAAGCTTACCCTCGAGAACCGTAGCCACCAGATTCATGAACTTGTTTTACCCGTGCAACGTAATCCTCCGGCAGTATCTTGGTGGTGGAAGGTTCTATGAATATAGAAAAATTCTTAGAATAAGGTAGACACCTAACTCAGATGGATAAAGACAGAAAAAAAACAAGTGAAACAGACCTTTCAAAAAAAATGTGTCATGTGAGTCACGGGCAGGATGTTGTTGTGGTTGGAAAAGTGCATCAAAATTCCAGAAGCTGCAGGCAAACAGAAATGTAGTATTAGCATATGTGTTTGTGCTGCAAAAGGTTATAACCAACCCTTGGAGGAAACCAAAAGTCAGAAATAACAAAGAAGAGAAGATTACAGTGCAAGATCTAATTGTTTATGCTAAGCATATTTAGAGAAGAATCATTTCCCTTTAAAAATCTGCAAACTTATTCATCATGCACCTCAGAGGCTTCTTGTTATTGTTCCATCATTCATTTAAAAGGACAGATATTCTTCTATAATTTAATTACAATGTGCACGTTTCATTTTTCCTGTGGCAATGGTAACAAGAAATTATGTATATATTAATCTTAATATGAATAGAACTCCATTATTTAACAACTTTCGAGGAGAAACTTGTATTTCTCACTGATTAAAAATGTACTCCAAAGGTGTCAGATGGCTCCTTTTGGCCTTTTGTCCTGCGGGCATCTGGTTGTGTTGAATTATTGAAGAAAACTAATCATAAGCGATTTTTCTAGCAAACATATGCTATTATAGCTGGAAAAAAACTATCGTATTGATGAATTAGGAGATTCTAACAAAATAACAAGACTTAAATCCATCGATAAAGCTTCACCTAGATGTGGTATGAGAAAATGTTCAATGAACTTTGCATACCTAGATTATTTAACCAACCAACAAGCTTAAACTACATTATCTGAATCGCTATCCTTTTTCTATTTTTACAAGTTAAATGATGGAACAAACACTGAAGTTGATTCCTGCAATTATGACATTTTCAAGGAGTCCATTACCTAGCAGATCTAGAGCTTTTCCTTCAGTTATAAACAAAAATAAAGCAAGGACAACTACCTGCTTTCTACATAATTGTTTGTTGGCATTTCTTCGAACCTGCAGAGATGAGTTAACAGGTTACAAGAACATCAATCCTGGATTTAGGATGAATTACTTCTGCATAACATAATCTTCAGCAATTATATATACATTAAGAACTGAACATACCCCATTTGGAGAAAAATCATCTGCATCTGCCTTCGTACCTATGAGAAAAAATTTATTTAAAATAACACTGCACACAGGTTTAACAGCATGCTAATAAGCAATATATGTTTGATACATGAATGCATCAACAAGTACACTATTGACATGTTGATGCATCATACAACTCTGTACTTGGTTATTTCAAGTGTGTCATGTGTAGTTTAACATTATTATTTTAACATAAGAAAAAGGGAAAAGAACAGAAAGAAGATCTATGATTCTTGCCTTCAGCAGTGGATGGAGATGACCACCCTCTATGGGGAAACCCTTTGCTTTAAAATTATACTCTTTGAACTCCAGATTCTTCCAGTCATCCCTTAGAAGTAAAAGAATCAGGAATAACTATCAGATTTTCAATTGAGTAATCCATTCAGTGAAATTTAAACCTACTTATACCTAAACAACCACAGAATGAAGTTCTTTATTATTCTGCTATTGATACAACAGTCTACAGATTTCACAACTACATAACTAAACCTACAAAGAGGAAGGCTACAAAATTACATATATTACAACATAAATGAACCAGTATGCACAAAACAACAGAAGAAGTGCAAATGTTAGCCAGAGATGAAAATTTAACTAATGCGAACACCAGTATCATTCTGACATTCTCTACATGAAATTCCCATTATGTGCTTGCCAGCTGGAAGGTAAATTTACAACAGAATATAGCTAGTATTCCTGTGATAATATCTGGATTGATAATAGGCATATTTCCAAAGGAGATGCCCTCTAGAAGAATTTTGTGTTTTCTATGTAGGCAAGGTAACTTTGCCTTTTGTGAAGACAAAGATCAGCTTGCAGGAGTTTTTGCAAGGCAAGACACCATCTAAGGTAGCTTTCTTCCATGGAGGATAGCTTTAGGTGTGCATCAACAAAAAGAATGAAGACTTGCAAGTTGCAAGCAGGTGCATGAAGCAGAGATAGGGGATCCTGTTTCTCATATTAAAACATGCACGTTTTATGTAATATACCTTTGGAGATGTTCTCGAGTTAAATCAGTAGCTGGCTTTCTCCTTTCACGGGCATATTTGGGACCCTTCTTCACCGAGTAACCTTTCCATGTCCTGTAAACATTGAAGTATAAGCTTAGCAATCATAGGTTATTAACATATATTTCAAGGTAAACTTTTATAAGATGATACAATAAACTCCGCAAATAATCTCATAACACATGACAAAAATAAAACATAAGACCAAGAGAAAGATTAATGTCAATGAGATAAGTTTCGGAGCAAGGATGTACTATAAATAATTAGAGATGGAATCTATTGTCCAAAAAAAAAAAAGGATACTTACTGTGAAGCAACCAGTTTCCTTTTTTTGAGGGAAGCAACATCCTCAGCGTTCAAGACCTCCCCCTCTTGTATCCGCATTAGCATTTTTTTTACTTCATCATCAACAGTGGCAACCTACATAGTTTAACAAGAATAAGAACTAAAGTAAAAATGTTATATATATATATATATATATATATATATATATATATCACGTAAACAACCATTGTACCAACTACCAAGTCAACAGCATACATCACGCCACATGTATGGAATATTGGAATGTATCTTTTAAGAAATTCATCTTATTCAGAAATCAAGAAATTCAAAATCATGTAATTAGACAGCATATTTGATTAATCCAAACATTTATTTCTAAATTCCTTTTTACAATTACCATGGTGATTTAGTTGAGAAGACAGAAGACTATTTTCTGTACCGGCCGACAGTTGCACTTTTTGAAAAATCACACTATACATGCATCTGAATAAGTAATATGTACAGTAGCTGACAATGAGCAATACATTTCATATATACACCCCAAGAACGAACATTTTCTGATTGCAGTTTTCATGTGAAGGATTGCAACTTGCAAGACTTCTACAGTGAATATTATGTTCTGTTAAGGAACAAAGTCAGTAGCTCGGAAAAGAAATAGAACAGAAGACAGAGGTTTTATAATCTTAGCCTCATATACTGGAAAGTGAAACAGCAGCAGAGATGATAAATTAGTACAAAAAGGTGCTCACAGAAACAGATAACCCAATATTTTTCATTACTTCACCAGCTATAAGTTAAACCAGGGTTGCATATTTAAAGTCTGCAGTGCTATAATGAGATTATCTTTATTGAACTGATACCAAATCTGCTAAGAAGAAACTAAGAATTAAAATATAATATTGATCTATTAAATCCTCTACCATCTTACCTTCCTAGTCACTTCTGATTTTCCCATCTCTGCCCATTTATTTTTAAGGACATATTGACGCCCTATCTTGAAAGTTTGAGTGCCCACCTTGTTCTGCATTAAAAAAGAACACCGTCATTTGTTAACCAATCAAAGTTATTACTAAGTAGATGATATAAGTACGCAAGAAATAGTACTCTTAAAGACTTGCATTGAGCTCCTACATAGAGAAGTTCTTTTTATCTTATAGATAAGAAGAACTTTTAGCGCATAAAGAATGGAAGCATGTGTAAAGTGATAACGAGTAGTTTCGCCAACATATAATCAGTAGAATCAATGTTTGTGCCTAATTGTACCTGGCATCTAAATCATTGGAAATAGAAGCCCAATATCTACCAAACACGAACTTTTACCACTATAATGTCCTTTAATAAGATCGTGAGTACACTTATCTTTTTTAAGAAGTTTCAGATGCTAGTTGAGTTGTTTTGTGTGGAACAAATATATAAAAATTCTTATGACACGTAAGATTGACCATAAATATACTTTCACTTCATACCGAATCCACCAAATGAGATATTTTTGGGATTTAAAATCAAGCAAACTCATATTGTTCTGGATTAAATAGAAAGGAAGTTAATCATACAAAACTTGCTGGAAAAAATATATATATATATATATGTAAGGAAGAGGAGAGGGGAGAGAGAGAGAGAGAGAGAGAGAGAGAGAGAGAGAGAGAGAGAGAGAGAGAGAGAGAGAGAGAGAGAGAGAGAGAGAGAGAGAGAGAGAGATGCTTAAAAATCTTCCTAACTAATTAATTAACTTCATACCTCCAACTCTTTTAGGGTGATACCCTCTGGTGGGATAGCATTGAACAACTGGACTTCCGGAGATCCTGCAGCAGCATATGTCCTTGCCTCGTCAGTGAGTACCAAACTATCTCGCTTAATGTCCTGCAAATTTTCTTTAGTTATTTTCCTTTTTGCTCCCAAGTGAATACAGCGCAACCTTGAGATTATTTCTTACAGTTTCTGCCAATTATCTAACCTTCTAAATTCGGGTTTCACATAACATTTACCAGTATGAAAAATAAAATTCACAAAGCTAGGCAAGATGTAAACTGAGACATGGAGGATCTACCTAATTAGTACATATGTAAAAAAAATATCATGATACAATCACAGGGATAAAAAGAAAGAGACCAATAAAATGAGTATTATCTCCAATCTCCACTCCTTTACAGAAGTACCCGTAATTACTCACACAATATTCAGACCTTGGTATCGGTATCTAAATGAAATATATTCATTCTCTTCTACATTACAGTGAAATTCTCGTAATGCTAGACTAAAGGTCTACGTGAAATTAATTTTACCGCAACATAAATCCAAAATATAAAACTAGAAAATCAAGCTTGAAATTGTCAAAATCACATTTTCATTATTGGTGTCCACATTTTGAGATAGTTAACAATAAATTTATGCACAAAATTAACATCGAATGAAACGGAAGCACATCACTCAAACTGAAAAGTAGCAAGCCACTTGGGTATAATTTTTATCCTATCGGACTCTCGAAAAGCATATTACAACTAATTAACAAGGCAACAAACTTACTAACATAAACATTGAAAAAACAAATCAGTCCATTAATTGACTTGCAGAATACATCTACACAAATAAAGCCTAATAGCGTAAACATAACTCAATAACCACATCAAAAAACTAAGAATAGTAAACATATTCTGTAACATGCGTGTGCGCCTCTCTCTCTCTCTCTGTCTGTGTATGTGTCTTAGGGTGTAGAGAAACACCTGAGCATCAACGAAGCTGAAAGCACGGAGACTTTTAATAACGTTGACGATATCATCATGAGATATGCGAGATTGAGTAGCAAACTGACCAGAATCAGCAATCTCATCATTCTGATGCAGATATTCTAGTATTGCTTCTTCCGCCATGGCTGCAGTTTTTAAAATTAGAGTAACACTAAAGCACAAAAAACTACACAGAATCCCCAAACCAAAACTAAATACGGAAACAGTAGAATGACAAGCAGAATTCAACAGATATTCAACGGAGAAAAAAACAATAATTATAAAAAGCCCTAATTAACGAGCACGTATTAATTAGGTTAATAAGATCTAAAAAGCCCTAATTAACAAACAAAATAGAGAGGTTAAATAAGAAGACAGCAATAAAATACATAAAAAGGGTGAAGTTACCTCTGAGATTTGATTGTTAGAGCAACGGAGAAAGATTTGAACACAAAAAAGGGCAACTCTATGCAAGACAGCTAACAAGCTATTTCATAGTTTTATCACTTGTATTTACCGGGTCGGATACGAGGGTTTAGACGATGTGCATCTCCTCCAAGTAAACGTACACAAACGGATCCAAATTCCAAAAATGAGCCCGATTCGATCCAAAATCTATCTACAAAAGTTCAATTATGCGAACAGTATTTGAAAATAAATTCGGGATAATTTTTGGGATTTTTAATATTTTTTAGAAAAAATTATAAAAAAAAACCTGATTTGATACAAGTTTAAATATAATTAAAATAAATTTTTAGATGTTGTGCTATTTTCTTTCACTCGATATTAATATATTTGTGACATGTATTAGCCTTATAAATTATTTATCAACTTAATTTAAAAAAAGTGTGGTTTAAAAAAATTGTGGTTGAGTTTTTGCCTTTTTTTTGGAATTTTCTAATTGCGAAATATATAATGCTGAGGCGTAGTCGTATGATGACGCCGAGTAGTCTTAAAGTACAAAAAATCGGATTCAAAAAACCGACTACCGTGTGATTATAAAAATTTCAATATTTAGGTTATTATAAGATAATGTAGATTTCACACTTGATAAATAATTTGGTCAATTTATTCAATATACTCATTTCTTAATAATTTAATTTATTTATAATTTATAAATATATTAGATGATAATAATATTTTTAAATAACAGAATGCGAGACGGCGCCGCGAGGCGATGTCGAGTAACATTTGACTACATAATTATGTAGAGTAATATTGAATGAAAATTATACTTTAAAATGATCATTCGGATCATATTTCATTCAAAATTCAATTAACGAAATCAATAATATTTTTATATTTAATATATTTTATAAATATTTTTAAAAAGAAAGATGTGGGATTGTTTGAGATAAAAATTTATGATTATAAATTTAATAATATAAGGTATAATGTAGCTTAGAACTATATAGTACCCATTAATTATCAAAATATAAAATGTAAATTTAAACACATCGTTTTAAGTTTTAAGTGAGTTAAAATTTATATTTAGTCAGAGGATAAAAAATAAAAATTAAACACTGCAAATAGAAAAAGAATTCGTAAAATTGTCTCAATTAACAAGAAAGCAAGGCAAAATAACCACGAAAATTTCCGTAATACAGTAAATATAATTGTACACGCATATAAAATGCAAAAACAATTTCATTATGTATAACTTAAACTACAATAATTCGTGTGTGAAGCACCGAGCACGGGGAATAATACTATTTTAATAATGGTACAATCTTATATTGCGATTTTTTTCTAATCTCATCATTGATTTTTATACTAACTAGGTTATAGTCCGTGCTACGCACACAAGTGTTTTAAAAAATAATTTAATTATAATAAATTAAGTAATTTTAGATTTATGAACAAAGGTATCATAACTGTTTTGCTTTAAATGTTAAAATAAATTCGTTCAAATTTTTTTTATCTATATTTTGTTGTATATGTAACATATATTTTAATATAATTTACATTAAATGCTAACCCAAAATTAAAAGATTAGTTTATATTTTAATTAATGAACTTACCATAAGTATTATTATGATATTTATGATATTCAAAAATGAAATAAAAGATGGAATTGAGTACATGAACGTTTTATAATCTATAAAAGTACCACAAAACTACAAAAGATTCAAATTTACTTTAGACTATTATGTTTTTATATTGTGTTTCTAAAATGACTAATATAACAATCTTTTCTGCAGAAACACTTCTTTTGAAATGTAAAATTTCTGAATGTTGAAAAAGGAAATTGGTGCTACAGTAGTTGCAGCGATTGTCAGGGAGATGTTGAAAAAGTAAAAGATAGCTAAAATGTTCAAACTGCACAAATAAAACTATACATGTACCCGAAAAAAGATTTGTAGGGAAAATAAATCTAAATCTGATCATACCAGTGATGTAATTTCTATATATATCTATTACTAAATGTTTTTGTTAACGTCACTGAATTGTTTACTGTTTCAAATTTAGGATTGTCATCTTTGGAGAAGATTTAAGTAACGCTTATAACTTCGTTTTAATAGATAGAGAGATTCAAGGAGGTTGTTTGGTATGATTGCAACCAAGATATAAGTATATGATGAAGGTTTGCTCCTTAGACTCAATACATAATTTTGTTCATCGCAACATTTCATAAAATATAATAATGTAGTACTAGTCTTTAGCTATTTTTTCTTTATTTAAAATAGCAATCAGGCATCTCTTTCCATCCAAAGGTTAAGGAAATTATTGGACAAGAAATTAAGTTGAAGATACAACTTAACCAGGACAATCCAAAATCATCAAGTTGTCTACATTATGCAACTGATGCTTATGATTCTCCAAACAATGTCTCAACCAGCAATGAGTTATCAAGAAAATTTAGGGATGACAGAATTATATGAACAAAATTAGTATATCAATTTCAATTTGGTTGATGATAAAAAATGAATTTGATTAACGATACAATACTACCATTCATTCAGCAGTGACATTGATTTACATCTGTCATTTTTTAAAACAATGTGGTTGATTTGTCCGATTGTCCAACTTCTCCAAGTTAACCTAAATCTACTACCGGTTTTAGCGTTGTCTTGATAGAATTTGTTTTGATAATTTGGAAAAAATGTTTGTATTGTCTAAATGCTTTGTTGAGTTGATGCTTTGGTTCTAGAAATTTTCTTTTTGATTTTTTTGAATATTTCATAAAAGTGCCAGGGATGTTTGGTTTTAACGTTTACAGATGTTTGATTTTATCATTAAAATATTAAGTTTGTTTGATGTTAAATTAATTACGACCTCGTTGACATAAAAAATATAAATACGACCTCAACGTTACTATTATTGGGACGTATGATATTGTTACTATGAGAGGAACATATAATATTGTTAAAATTAAGTACGAACAAAACATTATAATTGCACATGAAGGTGTGATATTATTAATATGTATATGAGAGAGAACAATATCAGTACCGTAATACAGGTCTAATAAAAAAAACACTTATATAATACGAAGATAACAAATTAGGAATTAAATAATTAAATAAATATTATTTAATAAAAACATATATCATTCTGTATGCGAATCACGGACATGTTACTAGTCTTTCTACAAAACTTCAATTATGCGGACAGTATTTGAAAATTAATTCGGGATAATTTTTGGGATTTTAAATATTTTTTAGAAAAAATTATAAAAAACCTGATTTGATACAAGTTTAAATATAATTAAAATAAATTCAGTTCTAATATGAAAACATGACGTGAAAAAATAAACATGTAAAATTGTAAGATACATATTTTTTTTTGCTAAACACTAAGATACATATTATGGGTGATATTCAACAGAGAACTTCTTATATAGAGTCCGGGAGAGAACCATTACATAAATATTCATAATATATATTTGTATCACATTTTTTATTATATATGATTATAAATTTCAATTTTTAAATCAAAAAACAAAATTAAACTACTTTTTTTAAAAAAAAATCGAAAATTAGTCAAATATTCCAAAGTGATTCTACAGCAGAATCAAATCTATCCAAAATGATTAGGCAACAGAATCAAATTTAAAATCAATGTTTTTATTCAAATTTTATATGTTAATATTTTTATAAAATTTGTATATGCTAATATTATACATTAAAATCAAATTATATATTTTATGTAAAAATATTTAAAATTATTTATGAGATTCTATAATAGAATATATGGTTCTATCTGATTCTCTATATAAGATGGTTCTCTCTGTAACAATGGCCTACATATTATTTATCGAAAAAAACTTTGATTCTATAAAAAAAATATTATATTTATAAAAATAATATTTATAAAATATTTCGTGCATTTATCGCTCGATAATAAAGTTATACTAGCTTATAACCCGTGAGAAACACGACCTTTTTTTAATATAACGTAATATTTTTTATAGTAAAAATATTTGTTTATATTATTTTTTTGTATTAATAATATAATATATAGAATACAGTATATTTGACATTTCATTAAGAACATATAGTATTTCACATTTTTTAGAATGTATTAATAATTTAAACATTTATATATAATATTAAGATGATATATAATTAAAAAATAGGCAATATTAATAATTAAAAAATATATTATACTAATTTTTATTTTTAAGCGTGTTATCAAAGGTAATATATTTTCATTAAAAGGTAATATGTTTTAATTATAAAAGATAAACGGCTAGTTACTATATTTTATATTATTATATTATTTGTTTTTTTATATTATTTTATCATTTATTAAATATGCTAAATGGCCGAAAACCAAAAGTTTCAATATTTTGGCTATTTTTGGGAAAATGGAGATTTTCAATGTTTTGGCTATTTTTGAAAAAAAAAAGAGATTTTTGTAAGAACAAATAAAAAATGTAAAATGTTGAAAACCAAAAATTTCAATATTTTGGCTATTTTTGTTAAAGAATATATTTTAGAAAAACAAATAGAAAAAATAACATGTTTTAATAGAAAAGGGTAATTTTCTGTGATATTTTTGAAAAAAAAAATGAATTTTGTTAGAAATAAATAGAAAAATGTGTTTTAATTGTAAAAGACAATTAGCTACTTATTGTTTTTATAATATTAAATTACTTTTTAATTAGAATAAATGACCCTATTTTTATATTATTCAATTTTTTTTATTAGAATAAATGACCGAAAATCGAAAACCAAAACTTCAAGGTTTCAGCTATTATATAATGGTAGGTATGGTATAAATATATTTGAAAAATAGATATTTTAGTGACAACAAATATAAAAAGTAATATGTTTTAATTTAAATGTAATTACCCGTGATATTTTTGGAAAAAGAGTTGATTTTGTTAGAAAAAAATGTTTTATTTATAAAAGACAATCAACTAGTTATATTTTTATATATATATATTTTTGAAAAAAAGAGATTTTAGTGACAACAAATATAAAACGTAATATGTTTTAATTTAAAGGTAATTATCGGTGATATTTTTGGAAAAAGAGTAAATTTTGTTAGGAAAAAGTGTTTTAAATATAAAAGACAATCATCTAGTTACTATTTTTATATTATTTTATTATTTATTAAATAAAATAAATGACTAAAAACCAAAAACCAAATTTTCAATGTTTCAAATTTAATAATATAGTATAGATTATAAAAGTTCAATCTTAATTAAAAATGATTTGTATTTAAGTCACGTTTAAATTTAGGTTTGATCCGGATAAAAGCTCGATCCGGATAAAAATCTGATCCGTCCCAGTTCACCCGATAAAAATTCGGATTTTACACTTGTATTTTAAGAAATTGGAATGAAATTCCAAACAAATTCATATTTTAATTGAATTTCTTATAAAATTGAAGGAAATTTCGATAGATGTCTAAATTTTCAATGTTTTAGTAAAATTCACAAAAAATTTGAAAACACTTTTTGGAAATATTAAAATTATTTGAAAAATGCGGATTGGGCATGATATAGTGTTATTCTCATACAATGAATCAAGATCGTAGAAGGGGGGTTGAATACAATCTTTAAAATTTCTTCAGTTCTTTAAACAAATATAAGGACTAAAATAAAATCAAGAACAAAATGTAAAACAATAATACAAGAATGAAAAATTCAGGTGGATTGATTGTTCCACCCGAGAGATTTTATTGAAGAAATCTTTGTGATGTTTATGAATTAACACACAGTTGCATACACTGTTTTAGCTTCAGCAAATTACAGAGAATTTTGCTTTTGATATTGAATAATCTAACTGATTTCTTAATATCTAAAACAGTGTTACACTTGGTTATATATCCCAAGTTTACAAGATAATTTGGACAGCTAATAATACAAAATTGATAGAGTCCAAAAAGACTTGTTTCTCTATTCTGAGTAGTGGTCTTTTCGTTGGTGGTTGGCTTCTCTTGGCTGAATACCCTTTGTAGTAATGCCACTCCCGATCAAATAAAACAGAATGCTTCTTGTTCTTCTGAGTTTACTAGAAATACTGGTTTCCATGCTCTCATAAATTCTGTTAACCCATGTGCTTGTCTGAACTGTCCTTTTCACAGTGTCAGGTACAAATAATGAAGATGACATCCTTTGAGGTTGTTTGAGTAACATCCGTTGAAATATTGTGACTCCATCCGTTGAAGCTCAATTTCACTTATGTAAAATTACAATGCATAGATTTTTTACAATTAGCCTCCATATTCTACATATCCGTTGATAGTCAACATGACTTAGAAAACTAATACTTCAACTGCTAACACAAAATTATACAAGCATGTTACATAGAGTTTTATCCGTAGATAAGCTACCCTTCAACGAATACTGTATCCACATGCTATCTATTTAAAACTACATTTTAACTTATACAATTTTCACTAAGATAGTTTGGTTATCATCAAAAATCAACATAATTCTTAACAAATAGGCCTAGACTCGATCCAAATTTAGAAAAAAAAATTGATTCAATACAATTTCAAAAAAATTAGAATTTTTTTTAATCCGACGTGCACTCGGCCGATCAGATTTTTGATAGGCTATGTATAGCTCGGACCTATTCGGTCCCCGGACCACTTCCGAACCCGGATTCGTATTTGAGTCATGGCTCACCTATTAGTCTGGATTCATGTTCTGAGTCATGACTCACCTATAAATCCGAACTCATATTGGAGTCACGACTCATCTACAAGTCCACACTCATATTGGAGTCATGACTCATCTACAAGTCCACACTCATATTGGAGTCATGGCTCACCTACAAGTCCGAACTCATATTGGAGTCATGACTCATCTACAAGTCCACACTCATATTGAAGTCATGGCTCACCTACAAGTCCGAACTCATATTGGAGTCATGGCTCACCTCCAAGTCCGGACTCATATTGGAGTCATGGCTCACCTACAAGTCCGGACTCATATTGGAGTCATGTCTCACTTACAAGTCTGAACTCATATGAGAGTCATGGTTCAACCTCAAAGTTCAACCCACTCCTGGCGACAAAGGCAATAGCTTGCGTGAGAAAAACTATACATTATTACGTGACATGTTTAGGTCATCACGAATGGACACACCTGATGACGACACGTAAGGATACCTAATGATTGGCACAATTATGTCATAGTCAAGCCACACGTCAGCGGGAGCCTGACACACGACACCACAATTCCTCACCTGAACACGTGTGACCCATCAACATCAACCAGGTGTCCTACCTACCTAGGATTCAACGCTCATGATTGCAGGTACAACCCCTAAACCCTAATTCTTGGCCTATAAATAGACCAAGGAGGAAAGGTCTGGGGGTTAGACAGATTCTCTTTACACACTTACTCTATATTATACACACACTATACATACACCCTCCATATTTAGATATCTCTAGTCTTATTCTCTCTTCCAAAACCTCCACTTATTCTCACGCCGGAGGCGCCGCCAGGGTCCAAACCCCCCTCTGGTGTTGTTTTGCAGACACCCAACGGCAGCAACACCGCGTCCAGGCGTGGGGAACGGTTGGGAAGGGCTAGATCGGGACTTGGAGTTATCATTTGGCGCTAGAAGGAGGGAGGTAGCGTCTCTTCAAAATAAAAGGGGTGAAATAATAAAAATTGGTTCAAATTCCAGCGTTGAAGAATTCAAGCGAAGCCCGGACTCCATATTCCTGCAAACCCATTTCGGACTACATAAGTATTACAAATTGGAGTCCGGATTGCCACTTTTAATACCAATAATTGTTAAAGCTCATTCTCAACCCCGGGGTGCTATCTTTGATAACAATCCGGGTTGGGGGCAACATTCAAGCCATATATTTTTCTAAGTTACCCAAAGCCTCACAACTTTGGACTTGAGGAAAAATCATGGATCACTCTCAACACCGGATTGCTATCTTTGATAATAATCCGGGTTGGGGGGCAATAATCAAGCCATAAATTTTTCTAAGTTACCCAAAGCCCCACAACTTTGGACTTGAGAAAGAACCATGGCTAACTCTCAACCCCGGATTGCCATCTTTGATAACAATCCGGGTTTGGGGGCAACAATCAAGCCAATTTTTTTTTCTAAGTTACCCAACGCCCCATAAGCTTTGGACTTGAGAAAGAATAAGGACTCACTTTCAACACCGGATTGCCATCTTTGATAATAATCCGGGTTGGGGGGCAACATTCAAGCCATATATTTTTCTAAGTTACCCAAAACCTCACAGTTTTGGACTTGAGGAAAAACCATGAATCACTCTCAACACCGGAATGCTATCTTTGATAATAATCCGGGTTGAGGGGCAACAATCAAGCCATAAATTTTTCTAAGTTACCCAAAGCCCCACAACTTTGGACTTGAGAAAGAACCATGGCTAACTCTCAACCCCGGATTGCCATCTTTGATAACAATCCGGGTTTGGGGGCAACAATCAAGCCAGAAATTTTTTCTAAGTTACCCAACGCCCCATAAGCTTTGGACTTGAGAAAGAATCAGGGCTCACTTTCAACACCGGATTGCCATCTTTGATAATAATCCGGGTTGGGGGGGGCAACAATCAAGCCATAAAATTTTCTAAGTTACCCAAAACACCACAACTTTGGACTTGAGAAAGAACCACGGCTAACTATCAACCCCGGATTGCCATCTTTGATAACAATTCGGGTTTGGGGGCAACAATCAAGCCAAGAATCTTTTCTATTTTTCCCAATGCCCCATAAGCTTTGGACTTGAGAAAGAATCAGGGCCCACTTTCAACCCCGGATTGCCATCTTTGATAACAATCCGGGTTGGGGGCAACAATCAAGGCATGAATTTTTTCTAAGTTACCTAGAGCCCCACAGCTTTGGACTTGAGAAAGAATCAGGGCTCACTTTCAACCCCGGATTGCCATCTTTGATAACAATCCGGGTTGGGGGGCAACAATCAAGCCAGGAATTTTTTCTAAGTTACCCAGAGCCCCACAACTTTAGACTTGAGAAAGAATCATGGCTCACTTTAAACCCCGGATTGCCATCGTTGATAACAATCCGGGTTTGGGGGAAACAATCAAGCCGAAAGAACCAAGACTCACTCTCAACCCCGGATTGCTATCTTTGATAACAATCCGGGTTGGGGGGCAACAATCAAGCCAGTAAATTCGTCCAAGTTACCCATTCAAGAGTTTCTACTCCCTCATCCAGAAAATCTGCATAAAGGAGTGGGGGGCAAATGATAGGCTATGTATAGCCCGGACCTATCCGGTCCCCGGACCACTTCCGAACCCGGATTCATATTTGAGTCATGGCTCACCTATTAGTCTGGATTCATGTTCTGAGTCATGACTCACCTACAAATCCGAACTCATATTGGAGTCATGGCTCATCTACAAGTCCACACTCATATTGGAGTCATGACTCATCTACAAGTCCGAACTCATATTGGAGTCTTGACTCATCTACAAGTCCACACTCATATTGAAGTCATGGCTCACCTACAAGTCTGAACTTATATTGGAGTCATGGCTCACCTCCAAGTCCAGACTCATATTGGAGTCATGGCTCACCTACAAGTCCGGACTCATATTGGAGTCATGGCTCACTTACAAGTCTGAACTCATATGAGAGTCATGGTTCAACCTCAAAGTTCAACCCACTCCTGGCGACAAAAGCAATAGCTTGCGTGAGAAATACTATACATTATTACGTGACATGTTTAGGTCATCACAGATGGACACACCTGATGACGACACGTAAGGATACATAATGATTGGCACAATTATGTCCTAGTCAAGCTACACGCCAGCGGGAGCCTGGCACACGACACCACAATTCCTCACCTGAACACGTGTGACCCATCAACATCAACCAGGTGTCCTACCTACCTAGGATTCAACGCTCATGATTGCAGGTACAACCCCTAAACCCTAATTCTTGGCCTATAAATAGACCAAGGAGGAAAGGTCTGGGGGTTAGACAAATTCTCTTTACACACTTACTCTATACTATACACACACTATGCATACACCCTCCATATTTAGATATCTCTAGTCTTATTCTCTCTTCCAAAGCCTCCACTTATTCTCACGCCGGAGGCGGCGCCAGGGTCCAAACCCCCCTCCGGTGTTGTTTTGCAGACACCCAACGACAACAACACCGCGTCCAGGCGTGGGGAACGGCTGGGAAGGTTAGATCGGGATTTGGAGTTATCAATTTTATCATAAGGATATATACTAATATTTTGTAATATATTTTTATATTTAATATAGAATTATATTAATTATGCATGAGTCTGTGAATTCAATTTTGAGTTTGTGAATTCAAATTTTGAGTAGAGTTAAATATGATTGAGTTTGAAAAGGGTATTTGAATTAGGCTCGTGAATTAATCGAGTCGAGTTCTTCCATTCGCGAGTTTTCGAATTTAATAATTTTTTTGTTAAATTTTCAATTTTAACAATTTTTTTAACGAGTTTTTGAGTTTATCGAGTCCATGGAGTCTTATGGAGGTTGTTGAGTGTAAAGAGCCTATCGAATTTTTAATTTGATTTCCAAAAAAAATTGTCCAATTATTATACTTTTTTCCTTAATTAAAAATGAAAAATAAACCTTTAGTATAATATTGTGTTATATTCAAATATTTTTTAAACAATTTTTCCTCTACATTATAAAATTTTAAAATAGCACTATTATGTGTGTGAATAACTTTAATATATTCAAATAATCAAATATAATACGTTTGTACTTATAGCTTAATATCAATTATCAATACTATTAGTAGTTGTCTTTTCAAATCATCTAACTAAGTTGATCTTGTTTGTTCATTTTTTTTTTGCGAAAAACCGGTAACATTAAGTATTTTTCATAAATAATACTCTTTAATATAGAATAATATGCGAGTATTATCATTTTTTTTAGAGATGGGGTAATTTTTTTATTTAACTTTTATTCATATAAATTTTTAATTAAATAAAAATATAGTAAATTATGATTTTACAACTTTACCATGTTCAGAACTTGGTTTACTTTAAACTAAAGTATTACATTGCGTTATTGTAAAATTTGGAATTGGTTCTAACTTGATTGATATATTTATTAAAAAATTTAAAAATATGATTGTATTTTAATAATTTAATAATTATTGAAAATGAATAAAACAATTATATTATACGGATAAGCAGTAAGCTATAAATTAAAAAAATTAATTTGATGATAATAATATAGGTGTTAAGTAATAATTTATGTATATGCATATATATATATATATATATATCTATACTATTATATTAAAGACGAAACATTGAAAGTTTTGTAGTCTGGTCATGAAAGTTTTTGTAGTCTGGTCACTCCATTCATAACCGTTAGATATTTTTGATCAAATCATTGAGAACCGTTAGATAAAATATTAAAATTAGTATATATATAATATCTTTTCTATTTTTCCTAACTAAAACATCTCATTTTCCAAAAATATCACAGACAATTTCATTTAATAAAATAACATAATAAAGTTATAATTGTTAATAAATAACTCATTACCATTTTTAGCCAAAGTGTATATTCTTTTTTATATTTTCTAACTAAAATTTCTACTTTTCTATTTTTCTTAAATAAAACCTCTAATTTTCCAAAAATATCACGAATAACTCTATTTAATAAAATAAAATAATAATATTATAATTATTAATGACTAACCGATTAGCTTTTTTTCCAAAACGTAATTTTTTTTTATATTTTCTAACTAATATTTCTCTTAACTAAAACCTCAAAAATATCACGGGCTATTACATTTAGTAGCATAAAATACTAATATTATGAATATATCTCTCTATCTATACTATATTATCAAAAACGAAACATTGAAAGTTTGGGTACCTGTTTTTTTGTACCTGTTTTTTGATACAATATTTGTCTTATTTAATTGTTTATTTAATTATTATAATCGGTTACCCTTTCAATTAAATTATATTACCATTTTTTTATTAAAAAATCAGGGCAATTTCATTCTCACCTAAAACATGTTACTTTTTCTGTTTCCTTTGCTAAAATCCTCCATTTTTCAAATATATCACGAGAAAACCTTACATATTTACTTTAAAATCTATTTTAATACTTTTAATTTACTTTTTTCAACTAAAACATGTCACCTTTTCTATTTTTCTTACTAAACCCCTCTCTTTTTTCAAAAATATCACGGGCAAATCGTTAATTTTATATTTTAAAATTCAACGAAAACATGTTACTTTCTATTTTTATTACTAAAACCCTCTTTTTCCAAAATATCACGGACAAACCGTTACTTATTTATTTTAAAATTCATTTTAATACTTTTAATTATTTTAAAATGTTTAACACGCCTACTTATTTTTTTAATAAATGCAATTAATAAAATAAAAAATAAAAAAAATAAAATTAACAATTATTAAAAACAACCCGTGTATCGTACGAGTTTTAAGCTATATTATTAAAGACGAAACATTAAAAGTTTGGTAGTCGGATAGACGGACGGTCGGTATTTAGTGATTTTACTTAATTACCCTTACTTATTTTTTAAAAAAAACTATCACTAAATAATAACATTATTTATAACCAATTACCTTTTCAGCTAAAATACATTACCTTTTTTTATTTTTTTTCTTACGAAATCCTCTCTTTTTAAAAAAAAAAACACGGGCGATTATCTTTTTTAACAAAAACATGCTAATCTTTCTATTTTTCCTTACTAAAACCCCTCATTTTCCAAAAATATCACGGGTAAACCCTTACTTATTTATTTTAAAATCTATTTTAATACTTTTAATTATGTTACTTTTTCTATTTTTTCATTTTCTAAAAAAATTATTATTAAATAATAACATTTTTATAACCAACTACCTTTTTAGCTAAAATACATTATCTTTTCTAACAAAATCTTCTCTTTTTCTAAAAAAATCACGGGCAATTACCTTTTTCAACTAAAACATGTCAGTCTTTCTGATTTTTCTTTACTAAACCCCTCATTTTTCAAAAATATTCCGGACAAATCCTTACTTATTTATTGTGAAGCCTATTTAAATACTTTTAATTACGGTCACTTACATTTTCAGCTAAAACATGTTACCTTTTCTATTTTTCCTTAATAAGACCCCTCCTTTTCCAAAAATATCACGGGCAAACAATTATTAATTTATTTTTAAATCTATTTTAATATTTTTAATTATTTAAAAAAGTTTAATACGCCTACTTATTTTTTTTTAGCAAATGCAGATTAATAGAATATTAAAACATAAATAATAAAAATAATAATTATTAATAATAATCTATGCATCGCACGGGTTTTAAGCTAGTAATTATATATATGTTATTTATTAAATAACATTACAAGTTGTTAATAATAATAATAATAATAATAATAATAACAAATATAAAATATTAATATATTATATGTTACTTTAATTTTTAAATTGCATTCTTTTTTAGCCCTTGGCACCTCATCCATGGCAAATATATAGTGACCCAAAAACACAATTTTAAATATTTGGGAACAAAATACATACAAAAAATTCTTACTTTATAATTTCTTCAGATTGATACTATTCTTTTGGGTCTCAAGTTGAGTGTTGAGAGGGTAGAGTAGAAAATTTGAAAATAAGTAAACTGGGAACTAGACCTGACCGTTCGTGGATTTGAACGAACTGAAGTTATTTAAAATGCTTCACGTCCTGACATGAAAAAAAGAAGAGAAAAAAAACACTTGGCTACCTATAAAACCAATGCAGAGCTTTGCTCCTGCATTTTCACATCCAGTTCAGTTTTGCAAAAGATTATTACCAATGCTGATAGTAGTTTCTCAATAAACATCA
Organism: Heracleum sosnowskyi; assembly: GCA_030848705.1. Taxonomy (NCBI): domain Eukaryota; kingdom Viridiplantae; phylum Streptophyta; class Magnoliopsida; order Apiales; family Apiaceae; genus Heracleum; species Heracleum sosnowskyi. The sequence continues at coordinate 37,858,345 of CM061243.1, read as the reverse complement.
GATACCGTATTATATATAAACATTGAAAGAAAAGTTTGTATGGGGAAAAGAACTACACGGGATCTTAGATATTGCTTTCAGAAGCTCTCCTCTTTACAAATTGTATGCTAGAGACATATACATTCCAAGTTCAAATATTGAGTTCTGCTTCATACAAATAAGTACCATGTTACAGATGTTCTACATATTGCAAATCCCAGCACAACCTCCTATTTCCCAGATGATATGATATATCTTGGCAAGTCAAGTCAAAATTGCCAAGCAGCCCACCGACCATGTGTATATATTTATGTCAAAACTCAACAGCATCTAACTGAACAACGACAAGGAACTTGCATGAATCCAAGAGTGAACGATTTACATGTTATCTATGGGTGCAAAGAAAATTTGGAATTTATCCTCTTTCCAATAGTATATTAGTATGCTTGCCTTGCAATCATGAAATCTCTTCCCCGGCCCGTTTATAATTATTTACCATCAGAAATCAAGATGGATGGCAAGTTGGCAACTAACTCTGTAATATACAACACTCATTCAAGATGGCTGTCAACTCTTCAATAAGCAACACTAATTCAAGGTTGCTATCTGGGTAGTATAGATTACTTTTACTGCACAACATTTTCTGTTATGTTAGATAACCCTATGACCATATCCTCGAGCATGTTACTTCCCTGAGTTTATCAAGGATGATCCTGTGATCTATTGAGACTCATCTAATCATGGAAGTCCTCGTATGGGGAAGATACACTAGATGAATCACTTTCAACTGGTGATGTCTCTCTTGGTGATGAAGGAAGTGACTCTCTCTGCTGAGAAGACATACCTGATGGGGAAAAGGATGCTTAGTCAAATAACTACCTATGGCAGAAGCCAACTTATATTCCGTAGTTTGCATGCTCATTATAAATTTAAGTTCAGAAGTTTTACAGCAAGATTAGATGGTAATAGTATTAGAAGAGTACTGATGGTGTAATTGTAGATATTAAGATTTCTGCAGTAAGGGAATTTATTCAAAGTGATCACAACAGATTTTGAGGACAGGTACTCTAACTTAAGGGAAGCAAATATGCAAACTCGCACAAATACTGAAAGTACATGAAAGATTGAATAACCGCTAACCTTTTTGCCCCCTGGAGCGGAACTTTTTTGTGTGATGTCTAATAAGCCTCTTGGCTTTTGTTATTGTGAGTTGCCTAGCAAATGGGGAGAATTCTGCATCACTTTCACTCCACTCACCTTGTAGTTCGCTTTCTGCTTCGCCCCTCATTGTTCTGAGCACAAAGGCCTTAGCCTTGCGGCGCTGGGAATTAAAAAGACCCCTTATGGACGTAACAAATCCATCACCAGCTCCATCACTAGGACGCTTAGGCCAAGCTACTGGCAACTGCTCAGATGGCCCAGCTGAAGGACCATCACTATCACTTAGATTGAGATCATTTTCAGCTACACTAGCTGCAATGACTTCTCGTTGACTATGTGCTTTGTCTTTGAACTTTTTACCCTGCATGAGCAAAGTATGCAAGTCACAACATGCTTGTAAAGGAGTCAAATATATAATCTTCACTACTGTGTTTTAGTCATACTCATATTTCATTTTTGTCTTGCAAGATCAACTTGCGGGGTAATCAATGGAAGGTTTAATCTTCTAGAATCTTTACACAGTAGGTTACTAAAACAAATATGAATATTTTCTATATATTTCATTAATTTTATCAAATGACAGAAGATGGAGGAAGACACAAATTCCAGGTGTCCAGCAAACTGCAATTTGAGAGTTCAAAGAAAAGGCATAAAATTCTACAAGGGGGAACCTGTAAATGGTCAACATGCACAAGGGCATAAACTTATTTATTTGATATAGAACAACATTATGTTGCTAGTATGTATTGCAAAAATTGCTTCATTGGTTAAATGGTTGAGTTGGTTATTACATGATTCTTATAACTTATAAGAGCCTTTCCCATGCCTTTCCAGTCATGTTAATATGCAGCAGTCATCACTATTAATTTAAATATTTAATAGCCAAAAACTAAAGCATCCAATCACCATCAACCAACATTTTTCTGCTACAAACTTGATAAAACTTTAATACATGTGAATAATAGATAACAAATATAAAGTGCAGGCATACACATATAATACAAAACAATTAATATCAGGAGCAACTCCAAGAGACTAGCTATTTCACCTTCTAAGTTGAAATTTAATGAATTTGACATTAAATTGTACTCCAACAGTCTTCTAAATGGTTCCTTAAAAGTTCGGACACAAATCTCATGCCTTATTTTTAAGGAAGCTATAGTCATTACTTATTCTATTTTCATCAATAAAATATTCATTTCCCTCCTTTTCTACATGTCTTTTCTACACCTTTTTCTTGGTAAAGTTTGAATTTAATATTATTATATTTATAAGGAGCAAAGATAAGTAGCATTGTTGGAGTTGACATACAAAATATTATCCTAAGTTACTAAGAGTCGTATTATTTATTATATTTTTAAGGAAGATGCTAGGAGACTCTTGGAGTTGCTCTAAAGCACGTGATTTACAATTTATTTTGACACTCATGTCTCTCAGTAGGAAACTGCAAGAGAAAAGGTAACTTATCCAAACTGATTTGAAGCAAAAGTGATAACTCCCTCCCTTCCCCAGTTCTACACACCGAGATCTACAGTCATACAAGATCATACACAATATTGGTATTTATAATATGCAACCTATTGACACCTTCAACAAGCATATACATTGAAAATATAATATTGAACAAATGCATGTACACCAGCATTAGCTTCATATTTTAGCAAGTTACTAGACCAAATAATCACAGTTTAGGACACGACCTAATGCATGACAAGACTAAGTGTTGAATAAAAGGATAGAAACCATTCCAGCAGAGGATTGGCAGAAACACAAATATATCCTCACATTTACTAAATATTCCAAACCTGATTATGATGGGATGATATATCTGCTTATATCATAAGGAACAAAACTCTATCTTAAAGAAAAAGAAACTAATCATAACACTACTCTATATAGATAGGTATCACCATATATCGAAGTCTAGAATATTCTCAATAGGCAGTACATATAACTTAATAACAAACATACTTATATCTAAGTAGTTTGGAATTTTTAACAACCAATCTCTGCCTCCACTCGAGGGCTCCACCCCCCCCCCCCCCCCCCCTTCTTCTTCTCTCCCCCTCTCCCCTGTGCATGTGTGTGTTGTAAACAATTGGAAAGTAAATTCTGCAAGAAAAACATACATACTCCACACATAGCTAGACCCCGGAACATTAACAGTAGCCAGCTTGTTTACTCTTAAGCAAAAATATTCTTCTATTTAAAAAAAACTTGCCTGCATTCCAGTAACTGACTTTAGAACTCCCCAAATAATATGTTTCTTTACTCTTGAGAATAGTCTTCTCCATGTACCTGTGAATTCCTCTCGATGGAATGTGTCCATTAACAACCTTAAATCACTCACAGCAAATCTAGAGCCTTCATAAGTTACCAGAAGCTCAACCTACCAACATAAATAAATATCAATAACAGAAAAAAATCCTACATAGCCAGGAGAAATATTGAATTTACAATTAGATTATTTTGCAGCAACCTGACTAATTTTGATATTGTGGAACTCCCTCATTTTCCGTGGCTTGGATCTCTTCTCATCCTGAGATTTTCCCAACTTTTTCTCTTCATGTGAAGAACGACCAGATTTTAGAGGCTTAGAATCCTTCAATTTAACTTTTGAAGATTCCTCTTGATCAACACAACCAAGATGCCCACTCTTTGATGGAGAAATACTTGAAGAATGAGCCTGTAATACAAGTTCATTAGCTACTGATTCTGCAACAGTTTCTTCCCATGTTCGGTCAAATGAAGATGTTCGTCTTAACCCTCTGCTTGACCCCTCATTATTATTCTCTTTTAAGCTCAGCAACTTTGATGCCTGCACATTCCAGAATTGCAGTGTTGCCATTGGCATAAAGAAAATTAAAGACCAGAACTAGAAATTGAACACTGTTACTTCCCATCAATAGAAGCTGCTATTATTAGACATGTATCTGTGCAATAATAATATATTACACAACATTTATTTTCCTCACCAATCTAAAGATACTCAAGTCACACTAGCAGAATGTCAGACCATGAGAAACTTACTTGGGCAGGGACAAAAGGCTGACCGTGGTCAGGATTCGAAGGGACAACACAAGCTCCAGATTTTAAAACTTCAAAATCTTTCAATGGGTGACTGCTGGACCCAGAAGCTTCATGCAATGATAAAGCTTTCTTTACTCGTTTCGAACCAGCAGTAGTTGAAACCTTCCAAACCTCCTAAAAAGATCAATAAATAATTACAAATGATTGAATGTTAATTTTAAAAAATCTGTGAATAAGAGCTTTCAGCCTTTCACGCCTCAGAGCTTCCAAGTTTCAACTACCTGCCGCCTTTGCGAGTCTTGTTCTTCTTCTGGAAAGAAATATCCCCACATCATTTTGTACATGGTCTCTGTCAGATGTATCTTTAAAGGGTAAATATCAACCTGAAATGAGAAGCCTTACATTGTAATATCATGCACAGCAAAACAGAAAAACTTTCTATAGATAGAAATAAGAAATCTAACTAAAATGTTTTCAAACATATGCCAAACTTGGATCCCAAAGAAGGAGAAACAAATTAGGTGTTTCTGCAAAACCAAAAAACACTTGCTTAACTTGCACTACTGGAACAACTGAACAAGGTTAATCCTAGTCAAAAGTCAGTGTGAGCACTTACACAAAGCTGTCATGTCTGTGTACACTCTCACAGGCATGCCAAAAGTTTCTAACTTAGGCTTCCCTTGAAACATAATACGTGTTGCAAGTTGCAACCTTCAGTCATTAATAGTTGCAACTTTTTACTTATGAAATATAGCAGTTAACAAGTAAAACAGAAAGTAGCTTTGACTACCTGGAACAGTTCAATAGGTGAATTTCCATCCTTTGGTGCTCCCTGTTTTGCATCGACTCCGAGCATCACTTTTCTGCAGTCAAGAAAGAAATATGGGACTTTTGAGCAGTGATTGCAAGGACAACAGAGTAAAAATATTTAATGTGATGCTACCAACAATATGAATTGGTATTTGCAAGTTATAGAAATCAACTTTAATTTTGAGCAAACAAAATGCTAACTATTATGACATATACAACTCATTTGATTTATGTACTCTCTTTAAGCACTGACTGACAACTTTCTGAGAGGTCTTTATAGTGATTTTAAAGGATACATTTCCCTTTGGTTAGTAACACTAAACTCAACTTGGAGTACAAATTTTTAACTGTACCAAAACAAAAACTCCAGAGCTCATCATTCTATACCTATCACAATGATTTCTAAAATAGCTATCTGAAGGCTTATATTTTCTTTCTAAGAATATATTCCTACTATCTCTGAGGGACTAGGGAGGAGAATTCGGTAAGCATAAATAAGTTGAAATTAGTCGAATTTCCAACAAGAGAGAATATGTTCAGAAGAACAAATTGGATGGAAGATGTCATGGTGGCAATTAGTTTAGGAATCTAGTCTCTAATGCGATGAAGGAAAGACAGGGAGAAGAGAGTTAAACTAGTTATCTACAAAGATACAGATAATGATTTCAAATTTTAATCACTGCCCTTCATTGACACATAAATAGCATTTCTTATACATAAGCAAGAGCTAATACAGTTTGCATAATCCCACTTGACCACTTCCATCCCAGCAACATCACATATGAATGCAATAACCAAATATGGCTTGCAACTTCATCAATTTTCAGTCTAGAATGATTAACTTCTTCAAATGCATATTTAATTTCATTTTTTCGCAAAGTATCTGCAAATTTATTCATTTCAGCAGAGAATACTGACAAGATTTACTATATGATTGTTATTGTCTATACCCTAAATATCATTACAATGTTCCAAACACAAAAAAATTAAAGACAAAACAGCTTTCGACAATATTCAGGAGAACCAATTTTTTATCAATCACGTGGCTTTCGCCCGGTTTATCTATATTTACATTGTGTTCAACAATATATAGTTTTTGTATGTTCTGACAATGCAACCAAATTGGCATCAAGAATGAATTGATACCTAATACTTTGCACATTGACTGTACATAAGAGATACTCCTTGGTACGCAGTGTTTCAGAATATATACGGGCATATAAAGCAGGATACACTCTCACTAGGCAATCACTCCCTCAGTATCGAAGGATTACAAACAAAGTCCTCTACTAACACCACTTTGTAAAGGATCTATAAAGAGCAGCTCTTGTTAAACCTACATTACAACAATCACAATACCTTCATCCCAATTGGCCTAAATTAAATTATTTAAGACTTTGAATTGCTTGAAAAAAGATTAAAGAGGTTTGGAACTCTACGACTCTACTCGTATGGCACAAAGAATACTACTTTTTTAGGTAGCACATGATAGTAAAACGTACTCATCCATAACTGGTATAAACCTTAAACTGATTTTGCAATACATTTCAAAAGTCATCTTCGAATTATCTAAATACAAGTCCGGAATTTCGAATTCTGAAGGATATACTTCCTCAGGAGGGCCATATCATCTACGTTTCTGAAATAGGTACAAGGGTGATGTAGATTTACATACTATCATATACATGGATTCATACCCAAGATGACATCCAAAATTATCAATCAAAACTTTTCCTAGTACTGCAATATAGTAGCATTTAGTAATCTGGAGTGCCTTTCTAACTTCCTCGAATAAGAAGGCCAATGGAACAGTAAGTCCAGGTTGATAAAACGAGCTTGGTAGTGACGCTATACTGTCATTTGGTTGCTTCTAATGAAAATTAAAAAAAAAAAGTAAATATATCTAACAAATCAGAACATATGTTTAAAAAAAATAAAAGATGCTCATACGAGTACTCATTGACTTAATTTAAGGCTAGGATAATAAATACATAGTAGGAGTGGTAAGAGTAAAGAAACATAGACTTGTTTTTGTTATTGTTGATCATGACTGTTGATAAAACAGGAAGCTCAACAAAGAATTTTGTATGCCATTTACAAAATCAGTTTCTATTTAAAAAATGCAGAAGCTAATATATAGATACATAAGCTCCACGGTTATGTAAGAGTTTCTGTAAGAAAAGAGAAGATGCATACTTTCCCCATTCGGGCGGAGGATTCCATGCTGACAGTAGCATATCAGACTTCACATTCGGTAGGCAGTTTCTCACAACAAAATATTTGGTTGTGAACCTAGCAACACCAACATCTTTGTAGTCCCTGTCAAAATCATATATCTGCATCGACATAATGTCCATTAATATTTTTCTTATATCCAGAGCTTTAGTGGCATGTCTGAAGATAAAGCAACCAAGAAATGAAGTTTCATATTCAATCAAACAGAAAACCTAAGATTAAAGGGAGCTGGGTGGGTTGCAACTATCAAGATTAATCACCCCAATGGGTGAAGATTTCACCAAATGGTTTTTTCCTCCTGTTATAAGACTTGGATATATGGAAAAATCAGAGTGTGATATTATTATTTGCCTATGGACATCTCTGATGCCCCCATTGTGTTCAAAGTATTACCATGTCTTCTTCGAGACGCATTCTTTCATCAACACTAGAATTTAGAGCAAATTTTTTATTGAGGGTTTGGGTCGGTTCATCAAGAGATTGACCCAAAACGATAATATTTTTAGAAACTAGCCCCTAATTTCATTGATATGAGCCAGGGTGATAACTCAGTTCAGTGGTCCCTGCTCAGTCACCGCAATCTGTAAAAACTGTTGCCCTGATCCGAGTTACTGTTGAGTAACACATGTAGGTCAAGATTGATAGGACAATAATCTTACAGATGATGCAAGTAGTGCAAGCTCGGGATAAGACTCGTCTACAATATATATAGCTCCCGGTCACCCATAATATTCTTAACCTTCAATATCTTACATGGAGATTCTCAAGAAAACATATAATTCATGACACAAACATTTATCACCCTCCCTATTGTTAGTCTGGCAATCTAATAAAATCTCTACAACACCAATAAGTAAAGATCAGGCCTGTGGGTCACTAATTTACCATCCATCCATCCCCAAATTTTTAATTAACATTATGAAATACAAGTACTCCAAAATAATAACCTGCACGAGTCAACACATCATATACACATGCTCTCTCCTTTATGAGTCTCGTTTACAGCCACTCGTCAACATCAATACTATATCATTAAAGCTGAAACATTTAAAGATTTGGTCGGTTGGTAATTGGGCCGGTCTACGGGCTTAATTATTTTAGAAACCTCAGGGCTCAATTATTTTAAAAACCTATTCTAATTAAAACACATAACTATTCTAATTTAAACATTACATGCCTACTTTTTAAAAAAATCTATGTTAATGGGCCTAATTATTTAAGAACTTATTTTAATCAAAAAAACATATAATTACTCTTAAAATCAATTCTAACTAACATACATATATACATTCTAATTTAAACACATCACTTGACTTAACGGGCCTAATTATTATAGAAACCTATTCTAATTAAAACACATATAATTATTTTAAAAAAAGTCTAATTAAAACAATTGTACATTATTCTAATTAATAACTATATTAACAAATATAAATATGATTCAAAGATACCCGTGCGGATATCTTTGCACTGATTATATGCTTGTATCTGCTAAAAATATAATATTAATAACACATCGGCACAAATAAATTATAACAAAATATTTAGGATACATAATCTTTACAATAAACCAATAAAACTACAATAACAAAATGCAAACATGCAAGAAGCGTCTAAAGTTATATCAGCTTTTCCCTTCTCGTTATAGATATGTTTTGGTCTGATATATAACCTGCCATTTCGTAATTTATTGGTTTGTGGATGGAACTGCAGATGCATATATACAGGTCCGGCTGTAATTCGAACTGAGATTTTAGTTATTAAGCACGAGTTCAAGCTTTTTCTTATCGAATCAGTTAGAAATTTATTGAGAAAAATGTGTTTTCAGTTTAACTCTTGTATGAATGTCAGAACGACTCAAAACTTTAATTTCACAGAGTTCAACCTTTTTTATGAGCTTTAAGAACTTACTGAGCTCAAACTACTTAAAACTTTAGATTTATTCTCCAAATCCAATAGAGAGCCAACACAATAAAACCAACATAAAAAATCTCAATTGGATACATTTCAGCCCAAATTTGGAGTGAAACAACGTTATTGAGCTCGTATAAACTCAGAACTACTTGTTTGAGCTTGAGGCTAAAAAAAGTTCGAGCTGAGAAACCCATTTTGATGAGTTAATCTCGAGATGGGTTTAACTGAGTCGAGCTTGAGTTGAATTCAAGCCATCTCCAATTCAGATTACAACCCTTAGGTTGTGTGCATACGAGGCCAGGGAATAACACACACGTATGGTGTGTTGACTAATGTATGCACTCTCATTGTTAATACATTTTGCACAGCAGTGGCAGTAAATTATGTTGGAGATATGGTTGGGTACTACAGGGTAGGAAAACAAATTATGCTCAATCTATTAGTGACTCAATTCGAATCCAAACCTCAAAGGTTGTATTGCCCTCGATTGTACTGTTGAAGGAAACATCAGGATATTCCACATGCAAATATAGTTGAGAACTGACCCAGATCAGTCCATGTTAAAACCTCAGAATAGAAGGAAAACATAGTTTGGTAAACTCCAAGCCTAATGTCCCGTAATTATGTCTCATGATACTTGGCCTTTATACACAGAATAATGGTTATTTACAAAACATGGAACATTTCAAGTTAGTAGACACCTATATGAGGTTTGTCACGTGCCATAACTTAACTAAGTTTACCAATAGAAATTATGCAATATCACTTTCTAGTTGTCAAACTCACACATTCATAGTAGACATACCATATCATTGATCTCAGCTTCAGCAAAAGATTTGCCATCGACAAGCATTCCCCAGACCACTTTATTAATCTGCATAGATATGCGCATAGCATATGATGGACTTTTATTCTTCTCTTTCTCCATAAGTCGTTGATGAGCAGCCTTTTGCAGAGCCACCCTTAAAGAAGCGGATGCAGCTTTTCTTGATTTACGAGTGTTTCCAAGCTCTTTCTTAAGTCTTTGGACCTGTTGAGGTAATGTTGATGTGTTTATCATACTAGAACGTGAGGATCTAAATACAGATATGAGCAAAGATCTGCATTAACATCTACAGTAGATAATGTTCAGACGAACATATTTGCAGTAGAAACATGTTTTGCAAACAAATTTAGAACTCAAAAAAGCTGGTGTGGGACGAAAATGTACACAAACAAGACTGAATTGGTTAATACACAGGTCCTTAACAAGGCTCATCAATCATGTTGAGTACAGACGAAACGTGCATGCTGGCCCACAAGTGAGTATAACAAACCAAACAAAGGATTTCTGCAAATGATGGATAATAGTAAGTGGCTGGGCATACATTAAAGATGAACATCGTGATTCACGACTAAGACTTTACGTGATCTGCTCGAGTAAAGAAGAGGGACAGCAATAAGAATCTAGGTACAGCAATAAGAATCTGGAAACAGCTAGTTAAGGAACAGGGGCATGGATCTTATTAAAATGAGTACCTACAGGAATCGCACAAATTGTAGTAGATTTTATCTTTACAAAAGGAAGAGTCACAAGTCATAACTAAATTTTTGGGGACCCAACTAAGAAGCTACTGAACTTAATAGCAAATATAGTAGCTAAGATTTTCAGCGCTTCAGTTAATCACCAGAAAAACTATGAGTAATATGCAAATATTGCCACTCCATTGTCAACAATCAACACAAGAAAATTACTTAATTAATTAGTTCATCCCCTTAAAACAAGATTAACAAAATAATTCGCGGATAAATGTTAAAATTTAAGGCAGAAGGAAAATGTTATATGATGGGCATATTAACTGACAAGGTGATTTCATGCTTCAGTATATTTTCACAGTAAGTAGCAGAAAGATATGAGATGACAAGGTAGTCAGTTCCATCATTCTTTTCAGATAAAAGACAAGTCAGCAATTTTATTAAGCTTTTATAATAGGCAGCTGGTATAATGATATGACCACGGTTCAATTTCAAAGCACGAATCCTCAGAACAAAATCTGTTTGCCAACTCAATTGTAACAAAACTAATTCTATTACATATATTTCACAAGGTCCATCCCTTACCAATGCAGCTCTTCCGCCTGTTATCATCCATAAATCACCATCCTTCTCCGAATTCAGGTCTACAGTAACATTATTACGAACAGACAATTTTCTGATGTCATCAAGGAGCAGCTTTTGCATTCTCTCTTTCCGTTCAAGGTTTACCCTTGCTAGTTCAACTTCTTCAACGCCATCAGGTACCACCTCATCTGCTTCCTCTTCAACATCTTCAACATCCTCGGATGGAAAAGAAAGATTGCTTTTTCGAGGCCTAAAATACAAATTTTGTTGCAATGGATTAAATAGAAAGAAAGCTTCTTAAATAACAACCCAATATTAAATACTAGATTCAATATATTATGTTGCATCATTTTGTGAGGGCTTAACACAAACTTATATATATTGGCCAAACCCTCTTTAAAAAGAGAACCACTTCGAAAATTTAACTTTAAAATAAAAAACAATTATGATTAGTTTTACATCCTTAATACCTATCTAAAAACTTAATCACCAACAAAAAACTCTTTGCAAATAAAAACGTCTGTAGAAAAATTTAGAATCTGTTTTAGAATCTCACAAACTTTAAGAATCTATTTCACAAATAATCTCATCTAAAATTTATAGAACTTCTTGCATGAATCTTTCGAGAAATAATAAATGATTGAATCATTGATTTTATTTTAAAAAAAAAAAAGAAATAATGATAGCCGAAATGTGCATATATAGTTATTTCATAAATAAGAGATATTTTCATTTAGAATCTCTTTTCGAATCTCAGGTTCTCCGGTTCTCTTTTTGAGAGAGTTCTCTCTAGAGCCTTACATATATCTATGGAACAGCCAATAAAGCTACGATAACACTTGATAAGATACACAAACAGATAAGAAAAATTGTATAATTGCTTGTTCATGATCAAAAGAACTCAATGAAGAAAAACTAGGACACACGGCAGCACAAAATCTTTTAGCTACATGACATAGCAATATAGCATGACTTATTATGTAGCAGAGGAGATACAAAATTACAAAAAAAGTTTATACTGTATCCATACTTGGGAAGCCGAGCGAATAGAAGATTGGTCAAAACATCAAGCATAACCTGAAACTGACGAGAGGTCATCGTTGCTATTATACTATGAGAATTGAAAGCAAGCTCTTTTAAGGGCTTCACCTGCATAAATTGAGTTTTAACAGTAAGGTGGAGCAAGTGCCAGGCACCATGTCAGTACTATAGATACTAGCAACTCATAGATATAAAGTTTCATATTAGATTCAAATCATATTTTCAATATATATTAGGTAAATTAAGAGGTATGCCTTCAAGTCTGAAGTTCCGCCTTTATGTCTTGTATAGCGAAGATACATATCACAAGGCATAAACACCCTTTCAAGCAAAGCCCCAGTACGCTTTACTCTTGGTGAACTCCTCCGGATTTTTGGAAGCCACTGTAGACCAGCCCCTGGATCAACATCAGTAGGGGCAACATGAGCCTGGACGTGCTCCAGCATCACAGAGAACTCCATTCGATTCCAAGTCATTTCAGGCTGAGATACAAGTTTATGCACATCACTGCTTCGTAATGCCTGTTCAATCATCTCAAGTCCAACTTGTAGGACTGAGTGGAATGAACGAGCAAGAACACGACCACTAACAGCAGCAAGAAGAAACCTACCCTGCAATAAGAATGAAAACTGTATTCATGAGCATGTACCAACTTTACAGATCCTTTAATCTTGTCTACGTAATGCACACAAATTATAACATGATATAGTACTCTTTATGTTCTTTTTAATGGCTTCGTTCAGACATGATCAAGCTCAATCTTAGAGATGACATCATACTCTCTTTTATGTTTTGTCGATGGCAACTCTTAGTCATTATCAAGCTTTTCATGTTTACAGGATCAGCTATAATTGAGATATGTGATAACAAATGCTCTGCACTTGAAAACAAGTGCAGAACAGTACATGGCAACATAAAAAATGCAGAAAAGATAAAGATGTGTTTCCATGATTTAATTAGATTAGTGTTCAATATTTCTGTCATAATCTTGAATAGGACGCTGTTTACATATAGCAAGAAACAAATAGATTACAATACAATACTCAACAATCATTCCTTCGATCAAGCTTTCATGTCAAAAACCACAAAACAAATGATAAATTACAGTTTTCCAGACCAACAAGCAATCATATCATCCCACATCCCTTTTTGTGCACTTCTGCAAGAAAACTTTGAAAAACAGGACTAAACTGCTTGATCACTTTGATAGACGAATGAAATATTTATAAAAAGACCGACCACAATATAGAATTTTAATTTGCACCCAGTGATGTACTGAAAGGTATTACTGTTAAAAGCAGATACAGAATTATGTTCCCTAGAGATAGTCCGTATGCAACTTGTCTATCAACTGAAATTGGTCAAAGTTTGCGCATGAAATTGGTCAAAGTTTGCGCATGTACAGGACTAAACTGGATCTTGATATAAAAAAAAACATCAAGGACACCTTTGAACTGCACAATTATCAACTCAAAAATACTTTCAGAACACATTCATAGACAAGTGAAATATTTACAAAAGACCACCATACAGAATTTTAATTTGTACCCAGTGGTGTGCTAAATGGAACAAATTTAAAAGCAGATAGAGAATTATGTTCCCTGGAGATCGTCAATATGCAACTTGTCTATCAACTGATATTGGTCAAAGTTTGCTTATTTACAGATCTAAACTGGGTCGTGATATCAAAAATAAAAATGCACATCATCAGGGGCACCTCTGTACTGTGTAATGACTAACTTTGAAATACTTTCACAGTGCATTTATACTGTATATCTAAGGCTTGAAGGCTTACATTGGCGTCTTCCGAATGAAGATTGAATTGTGGCTCAATAACATTCACCATGAAGTGACGAGTCCCCTCCTCCTCTGAGTCAACAACTCCTTCGCGCTTCAACACAAGCTCCTTAACTAAAGTAGGCGTTAATTAATGATATCTTTCTACCACTCAAATCAAATTAACATAACATACTGTTCTGATCAACCATCAACATAGCTATTACTCTATTACCAATACACAAGCCCTTAAATCATATTCAGATATGAGCTGTGATTCACAGATATGTGCTTCACTTTTCCTCAAAACATTACATTAAATATTAAAGAAAAAGCAAAAAACAAACACTAGCAAGAAAAAGTTGACAAGACCTTGAAACTTACCAACTGTATCCAACGATTGTTTTTCTACTGTAGCTGAATCTGATGCAGAAGAATGTGATCCAGTAGGCTCCTCGACAGGTTTCAGAAGCGTGGAACATACATCTTGACTATCAGAGGGTGGTTTTGATTCATCAGGTTCAAGCATTTCAGGTTTTTTTTGTTCCTTCTCAACTAACTTCCTCTGGGCATATTGTCTAGAAGGAGATGGTTTTGGAGGTTGAAATGCTTTAGATATTCCACCAACCCAGGACCAAACAGCATCTCTGTTCTCAATCGTCCACAGAAGCTTAAGGCCATACACAAAAATGCGCTGGCAGTTGTCAGCTATAACCACATTATACCCATCATCATCACTAGGGTCAGACCGAGTATGCTCATCACTATCGCTACCATTTTCAAATTCAGATCTTACATATGTTGTCTCAAGAGCTCTTCTTCCCGCTTCTTGCCAAGCTAATAACCTTGCAGGGTCAGCTTTCCGAGATTGCTTTCTGATAGTAAAATAATCAGATGACAGCAAAAAACCATCGTCGCCGTGTCTTTCTGAACTGTCTTTCTCAATGGGAGCAGAATGTGAGCTTTTTCTTGTCGGTTTTACTATTTTTGCAACACTAGGACAGTCTTCTTTATTTATATAGACCTTAGGCGTGTGAAGATCAAGACCTTGATAAACAAGATCGAGAAGATCACGCTTGCATTCAAATGTATAGTTTTGCTTACCCCGACTGTAGCAGAGTTCATACTTCAGTTTTGACATATTAAATGTCAATCCTTTTGCAGGGTCATCATCATCTAAAGGCATATGCCTCAGACAAGTTGGAGTAGAATCAATGCGAAACATGAATTCTGTCATTACCTTGTCTAATGACAGATTACCTGATCTAGCAAATCTTGGAACTCCAAACCGTGGCCAACGAGAAAAATACCGCAATTTATGAGGAGGAATGTAATTCAAGTTCCAGAACTTTAGTATCCATGCAAAATCATGTGGACCAACATTTATAACTGGTGAATCAACAGAAACATTTTCCGATTTATTTAATAAACCATAGGCAGCTCCAAGAACAACAGTATTTTCTCCTAAGGTTGAGGATCCGGATTGATTCTCACATGCTGGGAAGGTCGGTCTAAGTGATAAATTCCACCTTAGGGAGAGTGAAGTAGATCTAAAGGGGTCATAAATAAATTCTCGAGCCACGCCTTCATTGGGAAGTGCAAACAGAAAATGGTTCAGGGGATCACCAGATTCACATTCCCAGTCCATCGTAACTTCAAGGCTAAAAGCAGGGGCTTCTATAAAAGCGGTAGGAGTAACAGTAGGAGGCTTTAAACCACAATTGTTTAGCAAACTCTCCAAACTACTCAACAACATCTTAAAATCCTTTGCAGAGACATAAACTCTACCATCAGACTGGTGGAGTTCCATTAGACCGGATACAATTTGCAGTTTTTCACTTTTTTCATAAGGATCAGTGGTAGCAAGAATATTCCATCTCGCTTCAGAAAAGTACAAACTAGAGTTACCATGAATGTAATTTCTCATTTCGTCCCACCACGGTAAGCTTTTCTCCTTTTTCGGTGGTTGACTATTCGAAGCATTGGGATTTCTTACACTCAGATTCGCCCTTCGAAGGGCAACTGTGAAGGCATAGCTTATATCAGCAAAAGAAGGTTCAAAACCCACACCAAAAGAAATTTCTCCTTTCTGAAAATGCAAGGGCAAATCAAGATAAGTTTTCA
Source organism: Heracleum sosnowskyi (assembly GCA_030848705.1). Taxonomy (NCBI): domain Eukaryota; kingdom Viridiplantae; phylum Streptophyta; class Magnoliopsida; order Apiales; family Apiaceae; genus Heracleum; species Heracleum sosnowskyi. The sequence continues at coordinate 37,842,175 of CM061243.1, read as the reverse complement.
TTGGTGGAGTTGTGCCACTAGCTGAACGAAGCATTCTCACTTTCCTCCATCTCCCAATGAAGACATCTTGGGTAATTTGGGGTTGGAAGCATGTGGCCTGCAACAAAAAGAGCCCATGATTGCTGAAAATTAATAAAGGTAAAATCGTTGGATGTAATGTAATATTTATTACTTCTTATTGCTCAAAAATCTGACCATCTTTACACATGCAGATTAGACTTATACGACTGGATCTAATATATTTTGGCAGATGGCTAATCTATTTGCATCAGCCTTCATGATTATCATTTTAAAAAAAATCCTAGGCCTTGTTTTCTAATCTCTAGCGTCAGAGTGACACATAACGCATTAAATAATAATGATTATCCAACTCAGATTCAGAGGAGACATGGTAAAAATGAAAAGTCAAAGCAAGATTGCATGTCGAGAAAAAACCTACAGCATCTAGATGCATCTGAAGGTCAAAAGATATAGCAAAGAGAGCTCAAATTTCTAGTTTTAAAATGTCCGTACATATATTTGAGTCTGAAATAAACAACAGAAATCGCATAAGGGTTGGTGATTCTTCAACATAACCCGGTTAATAAATTTCTGGTGTTTAAGAAGATTCCTATGTATACAAACTAAGAGAATTATAAACCAGCATGTCTTCGTTTGCTAAACTGATTAAAGATAGAACTCAAGATGGCCCGAAAAAAATCATTTACAATGTAACCTTACACGGGCCAAAACCAATTTTTTGCATTTTAATCCTTTCTCATTATCATTAAATTGGGCCAAAGATGGTCCTAGCTTCTGTTTAAGAAATAGCACCGAGGCATGCTTCTGGCTGGTTCACACTGCTTAAAAAGTTTTAATAAAACAAAAGAAAAAGGCAAGACTAACCTTATTGATTTATTACTATCCTTAATAGAATAACACCAAATTCATCGAATTCCCTATTCAGGCCAAAGATACACAGCATTCGACAAATTAATTGTTGCTATGTGAACTACAGTGAAATATTTTCACCCAATTATAGTATCGATAGATCTATGTTTCACATATTTAAGTAGCAAACTGGCACAAAGTACAGAAAAATTCAACTTTTATGGGAGATGTGAAGAACATGAAGGCTACTATTAAACAAACCTGTTGAGCAAGTATAACTCGACCTTCACATCTACCAGAAGTTGCAGCAAGAAGTGGATATGTATAATTTCTTAACTGAATAACGAGAGACTTAGTATGCAAAAGAATATTACTCCCATACAGTCGAGAAAATGGAATATTGTATTTCAGACAGATAGGATCCAGCTTCTGTAAATGCTCTATCATCCCAGTCTCGCCACCTTCAACTTTTGTCAAGCTTAAATCAAGCTCTGTTGCAGAAATGGAAAAAAGGGAAGTTCGTGAGGTGCTGGGCTTGAAGCCAGCTTGAAATCCTACTTTACAGGCACCTGATGCTTCTGATGTTACAAGACGCTGACACGCTTGGTAATAGGAGTGAAATGATTGCTTGTGAATCTCATCTCGCAGTTTCTGAATGGCTGAAGCATCTTGCAAATCTATCTTCTCTCCTTTAAACTGCATCTTACCCTCACAAGTAAAATTACTTGTTTCAACTGCACCAGAAGATTGGCTTGCTCCAGAAATCGCTTCATCGAGAAAGTTTAATCTCACAGCTAATTCACGAGCCTCGTTCTTCATTAGTTGATAGTGTTCATCAAGCCAACCCTGTAGTGGCTCTTCCTCTATGTCAGCAATTAGCTTCTTTATGGAAAACCTTACACATCCAAAGTTTGACGAACTAGCCTTTCTAGGCTTCACACTTTCGTTCTTTATTGGACATAGTATTTTACTTTTAGCAGCAATTACGAGTTTCAAAGCTCGCAGCATTTCCTCTACAGAATCATCTATGGCACGCAACTGCACTCTAAAGGGCATGCAAACATGGACGTCAAGGGCTTGAACTACCCAATCCCACGTAGTGGACACCTCAGATTTTGTATTATGCGCATTACTAGAGGCTTTAGGGACCCGAGAAACCTGCATCCTACTACTTTTCAAGATTCTGGCATCATTGAATTTGAATATTAGTCCTTCAAGAAGTACACCTATGCGAGCATTCTCTGAAAAGATTGACTGCACCTGAACCATGGCATCAACACCATCTCCAGCCTCTGCAGATATACTAAGCATTTCCACATCAATAGCAAAGATAGATTCCTTTTTCTTTTTCTGCTTCTCACATTCTACATCTGTAGAGGTATGTTTCTTATTCTCGACATCTCGTGCTGAAGAGCCGTTGTGCACCAACCCAGAGTCATGTTCCTGAATTTTGTGATTGTGCATCAGTAGTTTCAAGCGTAACATAAGTTCAAAAAGAGCTATATGGACATCAGGTTCCCACCTTGCTGCAATATCAGTAGCACTGAAAAGAGAGCAGACAGCAACCTCTTTAAGATTACCAGATCTCCGTACAAACTTTGCATTTAGCATATCTAGCAAAGCCACCTTTGTATCCGAACTGCTGTCTTCCGTATGTTCGTGATACAGGGATCTTGCTCTTTCTAGATCGATTTGTACAGACGATTTTTCCTTATTCACGCAAAGACTAAAATGAAAAATCTCAAGAGAAAGAGAATAACTCAAACTTTTGTACTCATCTGAGCTAGTTGACATTATCTTTGCTGTACGTGGTGTCCCATCAGATGATTCAGTCATGACCACTCTACCCCCTTGTGATCCGTAATTGACACGTTTTGGGTCTGCAACAACCGTGTTTTCCACGCTAACATCAGAGTGAAATACAACAGAACACCTATCAAGATTGAATTTCATGACTCGGGTCCCTTTCCCTGATGATTTCCTAGAACGCCCCCGGCTTTGTACTAGGTTCTTACCAGAACTGGACAAACTCTTCAGTAAAGCCTTAAAACAAAATGCGATTGATATCAATGATTCGACGCGCTTAAGCGTCAAGTTCACCCCTGTACCAGTTATATCAACAGACAGAACCAATATAGACTTTGGGCTCGCTTCTTCAATTGGATCCATATCTTTTTTTCCCCAGTCAAGGCTAATCTTAGCAATATGCATTAGTGAACCTGTGTTTGTTTCTACGCCAAATAGGCTTTCTTTCAAGCATTCCTGATATTCATCTGCCATCAGAAGACTTAGTTCCCCAAGTTCCATGTGAACAGATGTGCCAGTATTTGATATGTTATTTGCAAATACATGCGATGACTGAGAGCAACCCTGCAATTGAGAATTAAAACGAAGTAAGCATGGCTGTTAGAAAATATAATATAAGAACCTGGTAAGGCCTTCCTCTAACACCTTGAGGTTTTAGATGGTCTGGTTCCTTAAAATGGTATTAGAGCTCAGGCAGGCAGAGGACTCAAGTCCGACTCCCTTCCATGGTTCAGCAGAGAGTCGAACCTAAGACCTCCGCTAGCCTGAGCTCTGATACCAGGTTATCTTATATTGTATTCTAACAATAGTAAATATATTCACAAAAATGTTACAACCTATAAAACTAAAGTGAAAAAAGTCATCATTTCCAGCAGTTTAAGTGTGTATAATACCTACAGGAGTAATAAGAAATATCTGCTGCATACACTTCTTAAGAATGGAATAAAGTATCGGGGCTTCTTCTACAACCGAGTGAAACGGCATTAGGACACTCAAAGATAATGGACCCAGTATAAACTTCTCAACCCTATAAGGTCGATAATCAGTGAACAAGTCGAGGAAGTTGTGGAGTTAGAACCAACAAAAGTAAAATGTCATGTCCACTTAATAAAGAGTTGAAAGGACATTTTCAAAACCTATTTCATGAGTAACGTCTAGCATATGCAACTTTGAGTGTAAAGGTTGGTTAGAGTGCCTGTGAGGCTGATGCTAATTAGTAGAGAGCATCTATTAGTATGTACATATAGAACTAAGTCCATCTTATTGTTTGTGGGTCAGGTTTGGTTCGAGGCCAAGTCTGGCTATGCGCAGACCCCATGGTGTACACCTCAGTTTGCTGTGTCACCGTTCTTTCAAGCTTCCGAAGATTCTTATAAAATTTGATATTTGAAAGCTTCTAGGGTTAAAGGAGTTGGCTGGATATTTATTCTAGTTCAGTGATGATATTGAAACCGGCTAATATAGTTAGCACTAAAATGTACAACCTTACCCAAAATAATATGTTTACATCAGTGTGTTCGTCGAATCGACTTATAAGATAAAATAAGATTATTAATTGGTTTGTTTGTCTAATAACTTTTTTAAGTTGAGTACTAAAACTTTTTAATTTTTAGTTAAAGGAGCTACTTAATCTTTGACTTAATTTAAGTTCGTAACTTGAATTGGCAAAACGTTATATTACTCTCACTCCATGAAATTTCTAGTCTTTATCGTCCCTCTTCTTTTTCTAATAACTTAAAAGTCATATATTATCAATTATACCAGCAAATAGATAATATCTTCAAGTAAAAAAGATAACTTTACTTGAAAAAAAAAATGTTAAGTAACAACTAACTTTTTCTTAGGGATGTCAAATGGGCCCATACAATATACTAAAAGTATCCACTGATAGACTACACTTTCAATTGAACAATTATACTTGTATGCATCATTAATAATAATTACAAAAACAGGAAAGTAAGAGTTAGCTTCTGAATAATACAATATACACTGATCCTCATCAGATGAAACTCACGATACTAAGATAGTATAATCTTACGGAATCATATTACAATAATGAGTATCATCTTTCAAAGGCAGCTAAGCTTGAGTACCAAGTACAACATATAGCATGTAGGTATCTATAAAGATTTAGATTCAACTATGAGAAGATTTCTATACTTTTAGAAGGAAGAATGAGATGTCAAAACTGCAGGCAGAGTAGAACACAAGATTTCATATAAGAGACATTCACAGTAACATCAATAATATGTTGGTTATTTGGTAGACAACTTACATGATATACTGCCAAACCATTTAGATTATAGAGCACAATATTCATTTCTGGGGCTGATAGAGTGCACGTCCACATGATGTCTTTTAATTTTGTTGACTGTGACCTTTCAGAAATAGGAGTTTCCTCACGAAGAACCATTTGCTTCTTTTTGGAGGTCCAAAGTTGCATCCACGGCTTTAATCTACCCATAACAAGATTGCATCGAGTACCTCCTAGCTTTACATCAACTTCAGATCTGGTAGGCGAAGTAGGCTGAAATCAAAGCATCCTAAAACATGTAAATGAAAAATGACACAAATCAAAATCACAACATATGTTTATCAACTAATAACATGGCATCACCTACAGAAGAAAAAAACTGAAAAGCGGGATCGGATATTCTGCTAGGGTTGCAAGGAGTGTTATTATTGAATTCTACTCAAACTTCCAAGTTCCATATCAAAATACGTCAGACATTTCGACCAGTGTATAAGCTCAAGCTCTACTACTAAGTGTACCAAATAAAAACATGAAATCTTGGGGAGCAGTGTGGGCTTGGGGTTGTCCTAAATTTGTTCTTCAACCACTAGACCAAAGCTTATGTTATATTCAGATGTGAGTCGCAAAGTTTGATTTGGACTCGGAACAAAGCGGATTACAGGAACTGGTGTGTTTGCTTTACTTAATGCAATTAATGAATGAAAACATCATGGTATTTTTAGTTAAAGCACTAAATTCAGTACTTTCACCAGCTCACACCAATACTTAGCTCCCACGGGCAAAACAAAAGCATAATGCCGAACCCTAGCTACTTTGGATCATCATTCCTCCAACCTCGAGCAACCAAAATTAAATATTGACTGAGCACCATTTAACAAACCAGAAGATCTACCATATGGACTCGATGTATGAACTACAATTGTCATCTCTGACCAAAGATAATGGAAACATAGATAGACCAGAGTATGGAAAGTACAAGTCTAGTTATAAACCATTTTATCTGTTCGAGTTGGGTTGGAAAATTTTAAGAGAATTTCAATAATACTGCATAGATAAACAGTCCAGAAATTGAGTGTAATCAGACATCAAAAATTTTGTCCTCTTGACACCAAATGATAAAATTATTCAACACAATGTATTGAAGGAAGGAGACCATCCAGAAACAAAACGCTCAAATCTACTTAAGTAAAGGTCAACATTCATTATTTTAAATTTACAAATTTTATCTCCCAAAAAATTATAATTACTTCCTAGTACAGAATATAAAATGATTTTCCGAATCTAAAGTTATCAAGTAGAACCCTTGATGAAGAGCTAATTCCTCTGAACAAATAATTGTAACTTTCTTAATGGCAGAAACAGTTGCAGAACAATTGCTAAAGAAACAACAATCTAGACTTAAACTCAAAAGGACAAACCTGTACTGGAACATAAACTGAAGAGATAACATCGAGTTTTAAAATCTCCAAAACAGAAATATCATCTTCTTTAAGCAGCTGCAATGACACAGTGAGATCAACGTAATTAGTCATTTTTCAGGCTTGATAAAACAGAATGAAAATGCATTCGTAAATCATAAAGAGTATATGATACCAACAATTAATACACTTCATACATGAATCTCACTGAAATCTAATTCAACATCCAGGCGAGTACTCTCTCCCACATCTTCAATAGATCGAGATTTGGTGCTTTTCAGTTGAATACCCATTATACTATTTTCTGCCATGAGATTATATCCTCGATGCTCAAACTTTACATCCAATCTTGGTAAACTGAAGGAAACCTATCGGCAAGCATTAAAGATTATTTTAATAGTCAAATGACCAACTTAATTTGTTTTGCATTTCTCCAAAGTCAAGAGTGAACAGGTAGAGTTATTCATGCAATCAGGACCAGAAAAGATGAATAGATATATCCCTCGGGAATTGACTCCAAGCAACATGAAAAGCATAAGTATACCATGTACCTTTTCTGGAAACCAAGATTTTGTGATGTTCAAAAGAGGAGATTGCTTTTGATGTGCCAGTTTCAAAGTACTCGAATCAATATTAGCTTTATCAGCATGAGACAAAGTGTGTGATGAACTATTTTTTTTATAGAACAGCTCCTCATTTAAGTTTAAAAAGACTTCTCCACTTGTAACTTCCACGTTTTTAAGAATTACACCTGCATCCCTGTTCCCAGAACAAGTTGGCAAAAAAGAAAATCCATTATGCAACTTTTATAAATACAAAAATAAGATATTTCTAGAAGAATATGGGTAAAGAAAGAAAAAGAACACCAACCTTACATGGCCAAATTCACACAAGACGTGAAGCTCTTCACAAAGGAAAGGAACAGAGGCTCTTTCTGTCAATGTTGAGGAAGCCTGGTGACCATAACCGTAACCCGCACCACTAGAACTCGATGATTGATCACAACTAACCCGTGCTACACCCAAGTGAGCAACAATAGGTAAAAGGTGCAGCTTCACAAAGAGGGCTGTCTTGGATCCACCATCTCTAAATGTATCCACTCCCAGTTCTTTAATTTCAATTGTGGCTTGTGATGTCTGCAACAATTCATCAGAAGTTCGCATCATAAGTGAATCCATATCAAACAAAAATCAACCCACGCCAAGAGTGGGAAAGCGGGAGGGGGAGAGAGAGAGAGAGAGAGAGAGAGAGAGAGAGAGAGAGAGAGAGAGAGAGAGAGAGAGAGAGAGAGAGAGAGAGAGAGAGAAAGAGAGAGAGAGAGAGAGATTCAAACATCTGTAAAGGATAGATCTTAATTTTTTAAAATTTTGTCTTCTTTATAACAACACTACTTTGTCATATCAGCCCAACTGCATTTAATATTAGGATCCTCTAGATCGTGTTGCCATATCATTGTCTATAAAATAACCAGTTTAACAATTAACACCACCAGCAAATAAGACAATCAAATTCAGATCCTTTAACAGTGTCCCCGTCTTCTTTTTATTAATTACAGACAAGCTTGGGTTTGAAGACACCTTAGCAGCAACCTATATACTTAGATGAAGCCATGTAAAGAAGAGTTTGAAGTTTGTAACTACATCAAATTCTCCATTTCTTCGTAAACAGTACTAAAACTAATAAATTAGAACATGTCTAACGTGAAGGTAATTAGAACATATCTCATTAGCAGTAGCCTCTTTCCTTATTTTATCATGGACATTTAACATTCTGCAATATAGTGCAACTCTAGTTATTCAGGATAAAGTACTTCATAAGTTACCACCATAATCAACTAGTAAAGCGATATATACAAGGGCTTGCTAACAAGTACACTAGAACCTCATGATATAAAGATATACAAACTACTTTTACTCAACACACTTTTGCACTTCAAGAGAAAATGTAATATAATTTAAGAGTAACAAAAATTCTTCTTAAAAGTAGAAAGTGAAATAGAAACAAGTATATAACTACTGAACTTTTTATTAAAACCATTTAAATACGGGGTTTTAATCACAATGATGCACAGGACAGAACCAATGAACAAAAAACAACTATTGGAAGATAACATAAGCATGGTTGTCACGGCCTAGTCGCGATTGGTCAACGACTAGTCAAGCAGTCGTTTTCAATGGCTCGACTGGTTTGGTTAATTTTCTATCTACTGAAATGGCGGTTGACTTGTCGACTAGTTTGAATTGTTGACCGAAAAGTCAAATGGTCGCCTTATTCTTTTGAATTTGAATTTAAAATCTGCTTATCTTCATTCACATTCCGTGATTTTGCATTAGTAAATTTCTAATTTATGCATGTTATAAATCTGCATTCTGCATCTTGCATGTCATAAATCTGCAATATGCATTCTTCATGTCATAAATCTGCAGAATGCATTCTTCATATCATCTATCTGCAGTTTTTTCCAAATCTGCAAAAGCATGTTTCCATTTTTTTTGTATTCTGCACTGACGTAAACAGTTGCTATTGGGGACAGAGATGTAACTGTAAATCAAATTAATTACTTCACGAATAAAACAGAATGTCACAACAATGTGGAACGTGTTAGAAACTAGAATAATATATACTTATGATATTATCCACTATTATATAATTTATTATTATATATTAGTCGACTAGCCGGACCTCCGGAGACTAGACTTACCACCGTAACAAACATTAATATAAGCACAAAAATCCTCAGCAACCCACACAGAATTTATATGTGTGTGTGCACACGCATGTTTCTATAATACAGCACATTGCTTACCCTCAAAACCAACTCTGTTATGGATACTGACAAAAATCTTGCAATAGTAACAACCACCATCCATTTCCCTTTCCCAGATTTTGTAGAACTCTGAGACTTCCGAGATCCTGTTTTTTGGGTGCCTTTATTAGAAGATCTCAATACAACTTCTAGGTCGCATATTAACCACTGTAGCTTTGGGTCTCTGGAAAGGAAACCAAACCCGAGCTTGACCAAAGATTGTCGTAAGCTGAGCCTTATTTCACCAACAGATATAGATTCAACAGGACCCTGCAAATTACCAAGTAAAATATGAAAAATATACCGACTCACAGCCTATCAGAAAAATACAACATGCATTAAGATCAATATGAAGAGCCTACCAAAGCTTTTCAATTGCACTGTAAAGGGTTTTCAAGATGTAGGAAACATAAATTCAGAATAAATGAAGCACAAAAATGGACAGGATATATTGCATGAAGTAACCCATAGTATATGGACCAGCAGCTTGCGATGTGTCTGCTGATTGTTATCCAGTTGAGATAATAGGGTCGGAATATCTTCAGGAAGCTTTTGCAAGGTTCTAGGACTTGCATCTTCTATATCAATATGTACTTGTGTAAATTTTGAGATGCATACATAACTGAATAGTGACAACATCATAAATTTCAATTCTGCTTAGCTTAGTTATAATATAAGTATCGTGATGGTGTTGACAAAACTTTGGTTAATTTCAAATGGTTTTTTATGAATGCAAAAGGTGATCACCATTCTATTTAGGAAACATCAAGGTTCACTTTCCTACTTATCAAGGCAACATGGTTTGAGATTTCTGCTGCTGTAGGCTTATACTTGGATATTTGAGATTTATTCACTTTTATCATAACTGCAAAGCAAAGAGCAGGAAAAAGGTACAACAATCTTATGTAGGGAATATAACTTAACAGGATCATACAATTTTATCCTTTTTTCGCTTATTTAGTTATTTATAAGGAGATGATATGACTTAGTAAACCATTGGGTTATAGTTAAATAATCAACCTAAGATAGCAATGTTCAAATTATATCCACGAAGCACAAATCCATCTAGTACAAGGTACAATTCCAAAGACCACTGACATGCATATGTATGGACATTGAGCAGGGAGATGTAAAAGAATCAGATAGATACACAAGAAATTAAACATTCTTCTTTCAGGTTATATTGCTCTCGTACTCTCATTTTTCAGCTAATATCATCTATTGTATTTTCCAAGCACAGTGCAAATTTAGTGTAAGTGCAGTCCCGGATGATGGACCATGATCAATACACACATAACGCAAAGATGACCACTGGCACAAGAAATAGATGAATCTAGTGACAAAGGAATAGTCTACCTTTCTGAACTTCACAACGACATCCCTGACACATTTCCATCCACCTACTCGGAATTCCACAGATGCTCCCATAATCCAGCTTAAAATCCATGCCAATACCCTGGAAGCAAATCTGAAAGCAATGTGCAACTAAATCGTCATGACTAATATTAACAATAATAACATGTAACCCTAACATACATCAACCAAAAGTAAATAACAATACAATATTGAGAATAGATGATATAGACGTTGACAACATATAGCTATAACCAGTGTAAAGCCATATGATATGTTATGCGATACTGAGAACAGTTTACTAGACCACTTCTTCCATTTAAAAGGGGAATAAACCATTAATTGGATAAGGAAGAGTAATGATTCAAGCATCGAATATGTGGTGTCTACATTATATACCGAATGATTGATAGTTCATATGTATCCTTAGAAATGGGCTTTATTTAGATCACTATTATAAAAAAAAATGGCACAATACGAGCCTCAGTGAGATGCCTTGCTATAATAGTTCACTAAGCCGGTTCTTTCCCATATGTTGGGGAATAGAAGGTGGTAAGGAAGGAAGTATAACCTTCAAAGCATTGAATATGTCACTAAGGAACAGATGAATGATTTATAAAGGAGACAAAGTACCATTCACATTTGCTCCTAATCATATATGCATTTATTAATCAATTGAAATAACACAAGTTCTTAAATATGATCATTGTGGTTTAGTTAATAAGTTATAATATACTTCATTAGTGTCAAAATAATACTAATAATAAGAGACGTAAAGTATATGGAAAAAATCAAATATCCTCAAGAAAAAACATATTGTTTGGCGGGAAAAAAAAAAATTTGACTTTACCTTTCCGTAGTTTTGACATTTGGTAAATAGTTTTATACAATAGAACAAGTAAATTTATCAAAACATATGCTATTATATTATATTTGAGTCTAAGACGCCTTAAGTCTTAACTTGTACATAAAAGAACTAGTGAATCTTATAATTTTAATTTAAGCCTAAGGCGTCTCAAGTCTTCTAGCTAATACACAAAATTTAAATGACACAAAAAAACGAGTTCCCGTAACTTTGGTTGCTTTCCGCCAAGTGGGCAACTCTCCTAGCTTTCAAAGAGAAGCAATTTATTAGTTGAAACTTGTCGTTTCACGACTAGTTTTTCTGGCATCCATGGATTTACCGAAAAATCCGACCCAGAAACCCAACCCAAAATAGGAAAATAGGGTTTAATGGATTAATATGTGGTCCTTTTACTTTATACAAAGATACACACATATATAGATACGTACATAATATGCATATACATGTATAATAAAATCTCTTCTTCCAGGCATTTAGAATCAATTTTCCTGGTACACATTTTTAAAATCAAATTTTCTGAGCAGTACACATTTTTTGGCTGATGTCTGAACTATAATGAATATTTGTTGGATTTGAACTTAGTAATCTGTTACTTTTGAATTAGACTATGAAATTGATGTGTGTGTAGCTATATTATATATTTAAGACTAATTAAGAGTCTTCTCCTCCAAGGTAACCGGCGCTTAGTGCCATGATAAGTTGTTTTGAACCGGAAAACAACTAAATCGAGAACAATTAAAATGTAAATAAAGTACTCTTCATCAACCTCTTAAATTAACTAACCAAAGATGCTCCAATACTATAAATACGCATTTTAATCACTCACGGAACATAATCGAAACCATAAATTCAGTTCACTTCACTTCTACACAATCATCCACATACATACAAACAATTCAATACTTACATAAACAGTAGCCAACAAATGATGGAAATAAACAGAAATCCAAACAGAAACTTGACCGGAGAAGCGGCCATCAGCAATTAACCTGAAACACGCAAAATTAAACACTTAACTACACAATTAATTGATCAAAATCAATATCTCTCAGTACAAATCACTTCAAAAACCCTAAATTCAAGAACAGCGAAAAAATCGCGGGAATCTTACTAAAACTGAACTTGAAAAACCCTAAATTCGAGAATTGCGAAAAAATCGCGGCGGATCCGGAGAGAAATAAGTAGTAGTAGCTTACTTGAGTAGATCAGTAGAAGAAATCAATGAAGATTGTTGAGAAGTGTGGTGTCGTCATCGCGCATCAACATATATTTTGCTTGTACGTATATATTGTCTCGGGAGTAGTGAAGAAGTTGTAATTAGTGTGGGCAGATGTGTGGCAGCGTCGACTTTGTCCCTGTTATTTTGATCACTTTGATTGTATCTGACTCTTGAGAGAACATACACGAAGAAAGTTTTAATTTATTGAAATCAATCCTCATATATATCATACGTGCATTTATAATATTCTGGCTTTAAAAATTTTTATTAACGGTGAAAACTAAATATACGATTTTAATATTTTTGTATTTAAAATCTTTATTAATGGAAGAAATTAAATTTATAATTTTAATAGTTTTCTAAATTATTTTAATAAAAAATATCTTAATTGTCTTTTAAATTTTTACTATTGGAGGAAAGTAAATATACAATTTTAATATTATTGTCTTTATAATATTAGATAAATTTTCAATTTCTTTCTTACTATTTTCTAACAGAGGAAACTAAATATAGTATGTTAATATTCTCCTAAACGCCCACGGAACTAATATACAATTATAATATTAACTAAATTTACAATTTTAATAGTCTCCTAAATTATTTTATTAGAAAATATCTTAATTGCCTTTTAAATTTTTACTAATGAAGGAAAGTAAATATACAATTTTAATATTCTTATCTTTATAATATTATATAAATTCTCAATTTCCTTCTTACTATTTTCTAACGGAGGAAACTAAATATAGTATGTTAATATTCTCATAAATGTCCTCTACTCATCCAATCAATCAATATCTCTTTTATTTATTTATTTATATATATAAAGGAAAACCCCGGGAGCTCCAGAATCGTTCGATTCATATTTATCTAATTTTCTAAAACTTCTCTATTTTAATTCAATAAATATAAAATTCCTTATTTACATTCGAATTTATAGAATCCTATTTCCTTTATGAAATTGAAAGTTCCTTATTTAAAATCGGATTTACAAGAAAGTCTATATAATAATTAATACTTTCTTAACATATTCAAAACAAAAAAAAAGGATTTTAAATTAAAATTTCCTTTTTTAACTCCTACATTGAAGGAAAGGTAAATCTTATGAAAGACAAGCTGGCTTAAAATTACAAACCTAAACAAATTTAATATTATATGTACAATCTTTATTACTATAATAATAATAATAAAAATAATAAAAAAATATAAATCTTTATCATATCTATAAAATAATAGAAGTAAAAGTTAATCCTTATAAAAGATAAATTCTCCAAAATTTATAGACATAATCAAATTTTAAAATCAAATATCTAAGTGCTTCAGTTTTGTTTATTTTATATTTCATTGTCAAGTTTATCATTCTTCAACTCCTTTTTGTTGTCTTATTGCAGGAAAAGTTTCATCTTTCACTCTACTACTAAAGCCGAACTTTTGAACCGTATTCATGGAGGTTTGTTTAAATTAATTAATGTTTGTGTGTTATATTGTACATAGTGTGTGTGTTTAATTATTTGTAGTACATGATCAAATCCTTAAAAATTTTATTCTTTAAAAACTTTTAAAAATCAAATTTGTGATCTAAAACTTTTTTCTACAATTCATTCAGTGCATGGTCAAGTAAGTTTACATTAAATAAAAATAATAATATTATAATAAGATGACGCTCTAATATCACTTACTCTATTAATATTTTTTTCCCGAAATGTTTGCCCGCGATACGACAAATTTCCGTGCCAATTAAAGATGTCAAACATATATTTAGGATACGAATATGCCTATATTCAAATTTGAATCCGAAAATTTGGATTCGAAAATATTTAATAAAAAATTTGATCTGAATATGACGAATACTATTAGATACGATATGTATATTTTAATGCGATATGTTTTTATATACACAATATGTTTTTCTAGATGCAATATGATTTAGTACAATATGTTTATCTGGGTGCATAACGGCTTTAAATAATGTAAATTAAATTAATTTTTTTCTTTCTAAAACTCTTCTAATTTAAATATCGAAAAAAATAAATTTTATTTTGTTGTTCCCTAACTTTTACAAAAGGAAATAATTATAAAAGACAAGTATCTAAAAATATGTTAAATATATTTCAAACATATTCAAAGCAAAATTCAGATCAAAATCCACATTATTTTGGATTTGAAAAATAGATCAAAATCCAAATCTAATTTTTAAATTTTGGTTTCGGTAAAATTCAATCGTATCGGAACGAGTTGGGTACGTATCGGGTCAAAATATTTTGTAACGAGTTAGGTACCTATCGGATCAAATTATTTTGTCCTCCCTAATATATCTTCGTAAAATGGATAAGATTAGAGATCATTTTTATTTTAGAACTTAAAATTTTATTATTGCGCATGGTTAGTGTTTATATATGTATATTTTTTACTACAACAAGTGTCGGCCAAAAAAAAGTGACACAAATTAGTATAAATGAAAAAAATTAAATTGTTTATTTTGTTCTCTATGTATATTTTAAATATACATATTCTAAACAAACAATGTATTAAAAAATATATAAAGAAAAGTTCGAATTTATAATTAAGATATATAATTAATTCATATTAAAAATGGAAAAGAAATATTAGTAATTTAAAATTCTTTTAACATATTTAAAGTACAAAAAATAATCGGATTTAAGGAGAATTTGAATATATAAAAAATATATAAATAAAAAAATTAATATATTTAAATAATAAAAAAAATCAAATCTATTATATATATAATAAAGCAACTAGGGGGTTGTTTAAGACAAATAAATCGGTGTGAAATTACTATATTACCCCTATTTATTATATATTAATAATAATTCTATAATTAATGCATATATTAAATACATCTAATTCATTAATCATCATTAATACATCTATATTTATTACTCCGTTGTTATTAAATATAGGAATTTACAATTATATCTCTACTACTACTTAAATGATTAGATAACTAATATCTATAATTATATTTAATTCCAGAAATATTAAAAAATTATCAATCATGGCGGAATTTTAGTTTTCGAATGTATCGTATATCAAACTTTTAATATTACATTTATAACAAAAATGGGTTTAAAGTTGTACATAAACAAAAAAAACAAACATTTACTTAAATTATAACACTTCAACAAATTAACTGATGAGAACACATACATATTTTTGTCAACATTCGAATAAATCATTATCACACTTTTAACACGCAAATCAATAAAAAAATTTCAGAAAATCTAATAAAATTTGCAAATTTAGAGTATGTCCATGCTTTTGGTTACTGAAATTAACAAATTTTTTAATTAGCTAAATGAAGTTGAGGATCAAAGTGCAACTTTGAAAGAGTATTATGTTATTGTGTGAAAAGAAAAAAAAACACTTCAGATATCAGCTTGGAGTGCATGTCGGATGACCTAAATAAATTAGGTATTCAAAAATTAAGTGAAAATGGAACATAGTACAAACATTATATTCGGCATACCGTATGAACTACATATGTACTTTAAGTAGGAGAACTGTAGGCATGAAAAATGCTTAAATGACAACTTTCACTCTTTTCAAGAAGAAAGTTGAGCGATTTGTAGGTGTCCTATTTGAAAGAATCATATTTTAAGTTGGTCAGGTCTTACTATTATATAGTTGCATTAACACTCAAGGGAAATAATATACTACACTCAATAATATTGTGAACATGTTGATTAAACTAATAAACACCTGTCCACACGTAAGAAAAAATCACCGAGGATATTACTCAAATAGTCAACAACATTGTACACAAGAATTATTCAAAGTATAAATTATCTCATACAATCAAGATGGACATGACATATACACTATAATGCACATAAACTCAACATCTACAACGCCAGTTCCTGCCCCCAATGATGAGGCAGGTTCGAGAAAAAAACAATAAATCGCTTGAAACAAAAAGTAACACCCAACCAATAGTCAATGGACAACAATTACCAAATTGATCTCAAAAAGAAAATTTTAAGACATTGTCTAAATTAACAACTTTGGTTCATCGTTTGTAACCATGATTATCAGATTAAGTGTGTGGTCCTGTGTTCATGCCCAACATCTATATACACTTGTCGTGTATATACTTTGGTCCTTCGTTACACCTTATTTACATCAAAACCAAAAAACATATGCTGAACAATGTAGCTGACTCTCACGCATTTGATGAAATTAATGAAAAAGATAGCTACTAGCGTGTATATTACAGACACAACATATAAAATTAAGGAAACTGATGCAAATCAACTCAATTTCTTCTTAATCCATTAACTATATCTTCCAAAACAATGAACATCCATAATTAATCACGACTACTGCAAAATTCAAAAAATCAAAATTCTTCCATTTTACATTTTTTTTATGAACAAGGGTATGTCCTATTACAAATCGAAAGCAAAAAAATGAAAAATCTAAAATGACAAATAATTTATTTTTTAAACGTGTAAAAAGTCCAACAAAATATAAATTTAGATCATACCCGTGTCTCGCACGGGTTATAAAGCTAGTTTGTATAGAAGACCATGTTGAATTTATGAAAAAGACATATAATTAAAACATCTTTTAATAAATTTGAATCAGAAAAGGTTTTCGAAATTATAACTAACACTTCACAATATTTCCAAAATGAACCTTTTTATGTTATCAATGATATATGTACGTACTTAACTTTTTTATTAGTTAGTCTGAGGTTATTTAAGAAATTAGTACTTTATGGTAATATAAATGATTGAAGTTAAACTTTTGTTATTACATATTATTAGTATTATGTATTTATAGATATTTATTATAATGGGTGTCGGCCTAAAAAAGCGTGAAAAAAAACGGTAAAACAAATATATGAATAGCTTATTTCTCACAGTTAATGTTAGAACAGTTAATTTCATTTGTACAATATTTTGTTCACTAATTTACATGATATTCTAGATATTTTTTATCGATTTTTTCTTAAATAATCTTTATTTGAAATTTTTAAAAAAATGTTATAAGGCGGCCGCGACGTGCAACTTAGTCGACTATCTTCTATATATAAAGGAAAATCCCTGGGAGCTCTCAAATCGTCTGAAAAATATTTATCTTTTTTTCTACAGTTCCACTATTTTAATCCAATAAAATTAAATTTCATTATTTAGATTTTGAGCCAATTATGCCTTTGATTATCTTATTTGTTTATGTTTTCTATTATAGTTCCCTAGGTGTTGTGGAATAAAAATTGTGCTTGCGAATTTAATGCTAGGGTTAGAGAGCTTCGAGCTTTAATGGTTGTTCTCGTGTTTCGTGACTAAATCGGTCCTCACAAGATGCCTACGTATCTCAATTCGTAATTGAGAATCAAGCCAAAAACGTAGTTCTTGGTGTTGCTCTCGGGGCTACGGCGGCAGGGGCACACCAAGGACGTAGTGACTTGTATGTCCTTATTCGAGGATGAAGTCTAAAACATAGTAAATGACGTATGGAGCTATGTCCAAAACGTAGTTCTGAGATGAGGGGTCAGACTCTTTATATAGGCATTTAAAAGCCTAATGGATAAGTATTGATTTCTTTGAAGGATAAGTCTTATCCTTGAAGGTGGATAAGTATTGACTTTATTAAAGGATAAGTCTTATCCTTGACGGTGGATAAGTATTGACTTTCTTGAAGGATAAGTCTTATCCTTGACAGTGGATAAGGATAAATTATAGATCCTTCCTTGTAGGAGTTGTTTCCATATCATAACGGACTTGTATTGAAACAAGCCCACTTGTATTATAACAAGCATGTATTGGACGTCTCCTAATATAGGTTGTACTTCTAGCCCAAATATTAATTACGAAATTAATATTTAATTAAATCTTCGGGCCTTATTAATGGGCCTTATTTATGGACCATCTAGGTTTACTTAATGCAATATTAATTATGTTTTTAGGGTTATTTTTAACCCATATCATTTTCCCCCCAACTTCTATGATAATGCACTAGGATTTCATAGAAGTTATACCGGTCTTTTTCGAGACTTGGGGTCTTTGTATCCCTTACCTAGGACTTACTACCCTTTTTTGGGGATTTTAATATACACTAGTGTTTCACGAGTATCATCTTGGTGTAAAGTGTGGAGTGACCTACACATTTACGATGATTTTGCCTTATTCGAGGCTAGCTTGACATTTGCATAACCCTTTTATGTCTTATACCGTCTTGTTTTGGCTTCAAGCCTTTCATTGAGCATATCGAATGATGGGGTTTGGACTGAATGTCTTAGGTTTCTGGGATTTCAACCCTTCACCCTTACGAGTTCTTACTGATGGCTGCACTCGTAGTGATTCATTCTCAAGTCTATCATATCAAACTTCTCCCGAGCTTGAAATTTTCGCTAATTAACAATAGGCATCTTTGGCTTTCTTTTGTATGTTTATTAGCAACATTCACCCTTCGGGGTTCGTTGTATTCAACTCTATTTGTGCAGTTGACATGCATATTTTGTATGATTTCCTTTGCATTCATTTGTAGTTTGTCTTGGCAAAGCTTTGAGGATGTTTCTACCAATCAAAATGGGTTCAACCCTTCATCTACTTTCTAGGAAGCTCATGATTTCATCGAACTTTATTTCTACTTGTCATACTAGCGGATCCTTTTAGGATGCACTAAACATAATAAACTTTTAAGTTTGAGGCATGCCAAGTTCTTGGCACCTCATGCCCTTCGAGGGTTTCTAGCTTAGACGAGCCTTGTCCAAACACATTCTTGTCTTTGTAGGGCCCTTCCTAATTAGGGGCTAATTTTCCTTTCTGTCCAACCCCGGATGCTTCAATCTTTTTGAGAACCAAGTCTCCTTGATGAAAGAACCTTTCTTTAACCCTCAGGTTGTAGTAGAAAGATGCTCGCTTCTGATGTTCCACGATCTTGGCATTTGCCTCATCTCCGACTTCATCAATTAGATCAAGAGCCAACCTCATACCTTCTTCGTTCGATTCAGGCTCAAAGGCCTCTACTCTTGGGGAGGTATGAGTAATCTCCACTGGAACCACGGCTTCTGCCCCATAGGCTAACATGAATGGAGTTGCTTCAGTAGTAACCTTGCAAGTGGTACGATATGCCCAAAGTATAGGGATCAACTCGTCCACCCAAGTGTTCCTTGAGCGTTCAACTCTCTTCTTGAGTCCATCTAGGATGATTCGGTTGGCCACCTCGGCTTGTCTGTTTGCTTGAGAATGAGCAACTGATGTGAATCGTAACTCAATGTTGTTCTCCTCACAATACTTCTTGAAATCTTCATTGTCAATCTGCTTCACATTGTCCGTGACCATGATTCGTGGGATTCCATATCGACACATTACACTTTCTCATAGAAATTGCAATACTTGTTTGGTGGTTATCTTGGCTAGAGATTTAGCCTCAATCCACTTAGTGAAGTAGTCAATTGCCACTATCAAGAACTTCCTTTGTGCACTTGCCACTGGAAATAGCCCAAATATGTCCATGCCTCACATGGCAAACGGGATGGTGAGTTAACTGATGTTAACATCTCGGGCGGTTGCCTAACCACAAGTGCATGCTTTTGACACCGTTCACACTTCTTCACATAATCTTTCGCATTAACAAGCATATCTGGCCAGTAAAAGCCTAGACGGGTGATTTTATGAGCAAGGTCCCTGCCCCCCAAGTGTTGCCCACAAATTCCCTCATGAACTTCTTTCAAGGCTAACTCCGCCCCCTAGGGTCGTAGACACTTCAAGTAAGGAATGACAAAAGACTTCTTGTATAAGATCCCTTCGATCAAGGTGTACCTCAATGCTTTCACTGTCAACTTTCGTGCTTCCAAGGCATTATTTGGTAACCAACCGGTTTCAAGATGAGCCTTAATGGGGTCTATCCAATAGCCACCTATGTCAATAGGTGCTATTAGTTTTCCATTGATGCTCGGGGTCTTCAAGACTTGGAAGTATACACTTTAGGCATAGTTCTCTATCTCATAAGAAACAAATTTAGACAAGGCATCGGCCTTCATGTTTTCTTCTCTAGGGATGTGTTCCATATAGAATTCGTCAAACTAGGTCATGATGGCTTCCACAAGCTTCAGATATTTGGCCATGGTTTCATCATTAGCCTCAAATTCTGCATTTACTTGTGAGACTACCAATCTCGAGTCTTCACATACTTTGAGAGTATTAACTCTCAAGGCCCCACCCAAACCTAAGTCGGCTATCAGGGCTTCATACTCAGCTTCATTGTTTGTTGTCGGAAAGTCCAACTTTAGTGCATACTCAATGAGAAATCCATCGGGACTTTGTAGCACTAAACCTGCTCCGCTTGATTTTGTTTTTGATGCCCCGTCAAAATAGAGCACCCATTATTCCTTAAATACCATCTCTTCATCTTGTTTTTCAACTTCTTTGCTCTCCAAGGGTACTACTTCCTGCCCCCGACTTCTTGGTTGTAGATGGTACATTCAACCATGAAGTCAACAAGTGATTGTGATTTAATGGTCGTTCGAGGCTTATAGTTGATGTCGAACTCTCCCAACTCAATCGCCCATCTGATCAGTCTTCCGCTGACCTTAGGACTATGCAGGATGTTTCTTAATGGTTGGTCAGTCAAGACTTCTATCTTATGCGCCTGAAAGTACGGGCGTAATTTTTTTGAGGTCATGATCAAGGCTAAAGTAAACTTTTCTATCATAGAGTAGTAGCGGGTCATGTTTTGGGCCTGTTTCATTTCTGGTGGATGTTTTCTAAGGGGAGAACCCTAATTCCCAGTGGGGGGTCGAGGAATAATAAAGAAGAGCAGAGAGACTTAGATTGGAAGAGCCAGATTACACTTTTCTTTGTATTTTCTCTCAATTAAGTGATACTTGGATTCTTCTTTCTAGTTTTCTAAACATTGTTATTCTTGATACTATTTGATTTGCAATTATCAATTCAAGACCTAGTTTTTATATCATGTTTTCATTAGAACCTGCGATGATGAACGGTTCATTTATGAACTAATCGTTATCGTGGGATTCTAACAGAGTTCTTATGGAGTTTAGTGGTTAATTGTTTTATATACTCTGTGTTTGGTGGCGAATTGATTTCCTATCATGGTTGTGCTTATTCATTGTGGATGCGTAGCTAACATTCATGATTATTTGTTAATCCTTATTGATTGCGAAAGTGGATTTAGGGATTTAGAACTTGCCATGCTAGCATAAGTTTATGTATGATTATCATGCATAATTTGTGGGTGATTTTAACCATTTCATCTACCCTATGTAATATGAATAGATAACCTGCTCATTCAACCACTATGTTTTCAATCTCTATAGACATATAGGGACTAAGCATATCTGGTGTCCATTTAACTTCTATCTATCTGTGGATGTTTAAGTGGTATGGTATACGTATACTGAAAGGTAGCGTGTACTAAATTCGTGTTATCTGGTTAGTTGTCACAACTGTCACATACAGAGATTAAGAACAAGAGACTCTAGATGAAATATTTAATGATGTTAGGATCCCATGCTTATTCATATCAGTAATTCACTAGTAATTCTTTTAGTTAATTATAGACTTGTTAAGTGCTAGTTAGTAGTTAATCAAAACACCAATTTGATACTTGTCTTAGCAGTGAGTAATAACCAAACATTGGTGCATAAGTACAGACTATTACAACCTAAACCAGTCCTTGTGGGATCGAACTTGATTTATCTATATACTACTTGTGACCACGTGCGCTTGCGTGTTTTTTTTGTGCGAACAAGTTTTTTGGCGCCGCTGCCGGGGACTCGGTGTAGTTTTAATATAGTTTATGTGCTTGTCATCAGTGACAGTTAAAGTTCACTGACTCAGATTGTTTTTCTCATCAATTTTACTTTGTTTGGTGTGTTCCAGATACTCTAGTGAGCGTGTATGCGAACACGTTCTCAATCTCGTAAAGATAAACTGGAAGAAGAAGGAGCTAACTTGAATCTAGTTATGGGAGAACCAGCAGCAGCAGGAGCAAAGGCTTTGATGGATTATTCTCAGCCAAAGATCAATGATATTCAGTCAAGCATTGTTAGACCAGCTATCTCGGCTAACAACTTTGAGATCAAGGCTGGCACGATTTAGATGCTACAGAACTCTGTGCAGTTTGGGGGTTCTCCAACGGAAGACCCTAATATGCATATTAGGGATTTCATTGAGATTTGTGACACATTCAAGTTCAATGGAGTGTCAGATGATGCTGTGAAGCTGAGACTTTTCCCTTTTTCCTTGAGGGATAAAGCTAAGGGTTGGTTGCATTCTCTACCAGCAGGGTCTATCACTACATGGGAGGAGCTTGCTCAAAAGTTTCTTACTAAGTTCTTCCCTATGGCCAAGACAGCTGCAATAAGGAATGCTCTCACTCAGTTTTCTCAGCATTCAGGGGAAACGTTATGTGAAGCTTGGGAGCGTTACAAAGAGATGCTACGAAAGTGCCCTCACCATGGAATGCCTGATTGGATGGTGATAAATTGTTTCTACAATGGTTTGGGAGGTCAATCAAGACCAATGCTTGATGCAGCATCAGGTGGAGCTCTTTGGGCTAAAAGCTATGAGGAGGCCTATGAACTTATAGAGATGATGGCTGCTAATGAGTACCAGAATCCTACTCAGAGGTTATCACATGGCAAAGCAGCAGGAATTCTGGAAGTGGATGCGACTACAGCAATAGCAGCTCAGCTAAAAGCTCTTTCTATGAAGGTGGATTCTCTATCTAACATGGGAATGCAGCAAGTGGCTAGTGTCTGTGAACTATGTGCAGGTGCTCATGACACTAATCAGTGTGCTATATCTAGTGAATCAGCACAGTTCGTGAGTAATTTTCAGAGGCCACAACAGCCAGTTCCTAATGTTTATCATCCAAATAACAGAAACCACCCGAATTTCAGCTGGAGTAACAATCAAGGTGGTCAGCAGCAGTATCAAGGTCAACAATTTGGAGCTAAGCCATTCAACCCTGCTGGTTATCAGCAACAATATGCTCCAAGACAACCTTATCAGCCACCACCAGGATTTCATCAACAACCTCAAGGTCACCATGGTCAGTCTTCTAATGAAAAGTCAGAATTGGAAGAGTTGAGGTTGATGTGCAAGAGCCAGGCGGCTTCTCTCAAGACTTTGGAAACTCAGATTGGACAGATAGCCAGTGCGTTGCTGAACAGACCACAGGGAACTCTCCCTAGTGATACGGAAACTAATCCAGGCAAACGGGAGAGTAAGGAACATGTCAAGGCAATTACATTGAGATCAGGGAAGGTCACCACTGACCAAAACACTGAAATTCAGGAAAACGAAGAAGCTGAAGGAAAAATCCAGGAAGCAGAGCGCGCCCGCGCATCCCAGAGCGCGCCCGCGCCTGATTTCCAGGGACAGGAGCGCGCCCGCGCATCCCAGAGCGCGCCCGCGCATCCCAGAGCGCGCCCGCGCATGAACTTCTGCCAGAAAAGTTGAAAATTCCTGAAAAGAAGGATTTGGTGGAGAAATTGGTGAGCAAACACCCCAATGCATCTAATGATTCCACTTCTAAGCAAGAAACAGAGGGTAAGGTAATCTACCCCCCTCCTCTGTTCCCTAGAAGACTTCAAAAACAGAAGCTAGACACACAATTTGCTAAGTTCTTGGAGGTTTTCAAGAAGCTGCATATAAACATACCTTTTGCGGAGGCTCTTGAACAGATGCCGAGCTACGCAAAGTTCATGAAGGGTATTCTCTCAAGAAAGTTGAAGTTAGAAGAGTTGGAAACCGTTGCTCTAACGGAGGAGTGCAGTGCTATTCTGCAGCAGAAGTTGCCCCCGAAACTTAAGGATCCAGGGAGTTTCACAATTCCTTGCACTATTGGCAATCTATCGTTCGACAAGTGTCTGTGTGATTTGGGAGCGAGTATTAATCTGATGCCATTGTCCGTCTTCTTGCAACTAGGGCTACCGGAGCCTAAACCTACTACCATGTCTTTACAGCTGGCAGATAGGTCTATCACATATCCTAGGGGTATTGTGGAGGATGTCCTAGTAAGGGTTGACAAGCTTATCTTCCCCGCTGATTTCGTTATTCTGGACTTTGAAGAAGACAAGAAGATTCCTATCATCTTAGGAAGGCCGTTTCTCGCTATAGGTCGCACTTTGATAGATGTGAAAAAAGGGGAACTCACGATGAGGGTGCATGACCAGAACGTCACCTTCAATGTTTTCAATGCAATGAAGTTTCCTACAGAAGATGAAGAATGTTTCTCTATAGATCTTGTGGAATCAGCAGTAAGCAAGGAGTTTGACAAATTGATCAAGTCAGACACCTTGGAAAAAGCACTTATGGGGGAATCTGATGTTGAGGGTAAAGAAAAAGAGGAACAAGCACAATATTTGAATGCAACTCCGTGGAAGAGGAGGTTAGACATGCCTTTTGACTCTCTTGGCATAACAGAGTTGGAGAAACCACAAGAGCGTCTCAAGCCTTCTATTGAGAAAGCTCCCACTCTTGAGCTTAAACAACTACCAGAACATTTGAGGTATGCTTTTTAGGTGATTCATCTACATTACCTGTTATTATCTCATCTAACTTGTCAGGTAGTGAAGAAGACAAACTCCTCAGAATCTTGAGAGAGTTTAAATCAGCAATTGGGTGGACTATAACGGATATTAAGGGTATCAGCCCTTCGTACTGTATGCATAAAATTCCACTAGAGCCAGGAAGCAAGCCAACTGTGGACCCTCAGAGACGTCTTAATCCTATCATGATGGAGGTAGTGAACAAAGAAATTCTCAAGTGGCTAGATGCTGGGATCATCTATCCTATTTCAGATAGTTCATGGGTGAGTCCAGTGCAATGTGTGCCTAAGAAAGGAGGCATGACAGTAGTGGCTAATGAAAAGAACGAGTTGATCCCGACTCGTACATTTACTGGATGGAGAATTTACATGGACTACCGGAAACTGAACAAAGCTACCAGAAAGGATCATTTTCCCCTTCCTTTCATTGATCAGATGTTGGACAGGTTGGCGGGGCATGAATTCTATTGCTTGTTGGATGGTTATTCAGGTTACAACCAGATTGGTATTACTCCAGAAGACCAGGAGAAGACCACCTTCACATGTCCTTTTGGTACTTTCGCGTTCCGTCGCGTACCTTTTGGCCTATGTGGTGCACCTGCTACTTTTCAGAGGTGTATGATGGCCATTTTCTCGGAGATGATTGGCATAAATGTAGAAGTGTTCATGGATGACTTCTCAGTTTTTGGAGCATCATATGATGAGTGCCTCAGTAATTTGGGCATGGTGCTGAAAAGATGTGTTGAGACTAATCTAGTACTCAACTGGGAAAAATGTCACTTCATGGTGCAAGAGGGAATCATTCTTGGGCATAAGGTATCTAGCAAGGGGCTTGAGGTGGACAAAGCCAAAGTGGAGACAATTGAAAATCTTCCTCCACCAAATTCAGTTAAGGGAATTCGCAGTTTTCTTGGTCATGCGGGGTTCTATCGGCGGTTCATTCAAGATTTCTCCAAAATCTCTAAACCCTTGTGCAACTTGTTGGAGAAGGATATCCCTTTCAAGTTTGATGAAGAATGCTTAGCTGCTTTTGAGCTGTTGAAAAAGAAGTTGACATCTGCACCTGTTATTACCGCACCCGATTGGAGTGAACCATTCGAGTTGATGTGTGATGCTAGTGACTTTACAGTTGGAGCTGTTCTTGGGCAAATGAAGAACAATGTATTTCATGTGATCTACTATGCTAGCAAAACACTCAACGATGCGCATCTGAATTACACCACTACAGAAAAGGAACTCTTGGCTATTGTATATAGTTTCGAGAAATTCAGATCTTACTTGCTTGGAACCAAGGCAGTGGTATTTACTGATCATGCAGCTATTCGATATCTGATGTCGAAGAAAGATTCGAAGCCGCGGTTGATTCGTTGGGTTCTATTACTTCAAGAATTCGACCTGGAAATTAAAGACAGAAAGGGTACTGAGAATCAGGTAGCTGATCACTTGTCCCGGTTAGAAGACCACAGTAAGAATTCATTGGACAAATATCTCATCAATGAATTCTTTCCAGATGAGCAACTTTTTGGAGTGCAAGCTGAAGAACCATGGTTTGCAGATATTGTGAACTATCTGGTAAGTAATGTCATTCCTTCGGAATTCTCTTATGCTCAAAGGAAGAAGTTCCTACATGATGTTAAATGGTACTGTTGGGATGAACCCTTTTTGTTCAGACAGGGAGCCGATCAGGTTATACGCAGATGCATTCCTTACAGTGAGGTAGAGGGTGTTTTGCGTGATTGCCATTCCACCACTTATGGAGGTCATTATGGTGGCGAGAAGACAGCTACTCGAGTACTTCAGGCGGGGTTCTATTGGCCAACTCTGTTTAAGGATGCTCATCAGTTTGTGTTGAGATGTGATCGATGCCAAAAGGTTGGTAATATCTCGAGAAGGAACGAGATGCCTCTTAATATGCTGCTGGAGGTGGAGATTTTTGATGTGTGGGGCATTGACTTCATGGGCCCTTTTGTTCCTTCATGCAACAACCAGTACATTTTGCTAGCGGTGGATTATGTTTCCAAGTGGGTCGAGGTAAAGGCTTTACTGACCAATGATGCTAAAGTGGTACTGAGTTTTCTGCATAAGCAAATCTTCACGTGTTTCGGCACTCCCAGGGTAATTATCAGTGATGAAGGCACACATTTCTGCAACCGGAAGTTTACAGCCTTAATGGCTAGGTATAACATCAATCATCGGGTTGCTACGACCTACCACCCTCAGACTAATGGGCAGGCAGAGGTGTCTAACAAGGAGATTAAGCGTATTCTGGAGAAGGTGGTGAATCCTTCCAGGAAGGATTGGTCTTTGAAACTTGATGAAGCTGTTTGGGCTTATAGAACAGCTTACAAGACACCATTGGGGACTTCACCTTTTCAGTTGGTCTATGGAAAGGCTTGTCATTTGCCCGCCGAGTTAGAGCACAAGGCATATTGGGCGTTAAAGAAGTTGAATTTTGATTTGGCAGCAGCAGGAGAGAAGAGATTGCTTCAGATTAATGAGCTGGATGAGTTTCGTCTACAGGCTTATGAAAATCACAAATTATACAAGGAGAAGGTCAAGAGGTGGCATGACAAGCGGTTGGTGCAAAAGTCCTTTGTGCCGGGTCAACTAGTTTTGTTGTTCAATTCTCGTCTCAGACTTTTCCCAGGGAAGCTTAAGTCAAGATGGTCGGGACCATTCACGGTTAAAACAGTGTTTCCACATGGTGCGGTGGAAATCTATGATAGGTCACCAGTTGAGGCGTTCAAGGTCAATGGCCAAAGGTTGAAACCTTACTTTGGTGAACGTGTGAATCGTGAAGCGGAAACCACGGTTCTTGGTACTCCAGAATGAGTTTGGAAGCACGTCAAGCTATTGACGTAAAAGAAGCGCTTTGTGGGAGGCAACCCACGTAGTAGCAGTATTAGTGTTTGTACAGTGAGAAGAAAAAAAAAAGAGGAGAAAAATAATTTTTGGCAGGGAGGACCGCGCGCCCGCGCCCTACACCGCGCGCCCGCGCATCAGAGACAACAAGCAGCGCGCGCCCGCGCATCCCAGAGCGCGCCCGCGCCTGGGCGTCTGCCAGAAAAAAAAAGAAGAAAAAAAATACGAAAAATACAAAACAAAAACCCCAAAAATAAATCCTTGTTGTTGTAATTACCTATTTAAACCTACATCTACCCACACCCATTTCATATAATCAAAACCCTAGCCTCGTTTCTCTCTTCCACATCCAAAATCATAAATCTATACATACACCTACTTACACTTTTCATCCCAATTCCATGGCACCACCAAAGAGAGGAAGATATGCGGGTAGTAGTAGCACGAGACGTACTTCCTCATCCGATGATTCAAGTGCGGGTTTTGGAGGCGAGAAGTTTTCATCTCCAGAAGCTTCGGTTGAATATGCACGGCTACTGTCTAAGGCCGTGGCTAAGGAGAGAGGGTTTATTCCCACTCATCGTGATGGTAATTTGGTGGCGATGATTACCACCAAAGGTTGGGAAGGTATTTGTGAAGCGCCGGAGCCGGTTCCCTTGGGTATTGTGCGGGAGTTTTATGCTAATGCCAAGGCGGAGAAGAACGGTTATTCTGTTGTTCGAGGTTTTACAGTGGATTACACGCCGGCGGCTATTTCTCGGGTTCTTAGGTTACCGAGGATGACACAGGGTGAAGAAGATTGGGCCTTGAAGACCCGGGCAGATGTGGATCTGGAGAACGTAGTAGGTGTTCTTTGTGTGCCGGGCACGACATGGAAGTACAAGCCGGGTACTACTGAGCCAGTCACTTTTCCGGCATCTGCTATGAACAGGTATGCTAAGGCCTGGAATTTATTTGTGTGTGCTAACATCATGCCCTCATCGCACGCGCATGAGGTTACTGTGGAAAGGGCTATTGTGATGTGGGGGATTCTCAATGGGAAGTATGTTGACCTTGGGGCTCTCCTAAATTGGAGTATCTTGAGATTCTTGAGGGGTGGTACCACGGCGGCGATTCCTCATGCTGCTGTGGTTACTAAGCTATGCACTGCAGTGGGTGTCCATTGGTCGGAAGAGGAGCAGTTGCAGTTACCTAGTGCTCCTATTGATCATGCGGCGATTCAGCGCTTGGAGGATTGGGATGGTGGTTCCACGGATCCGTCTGGTTTAGGGTTTGGTAACGTAGATGATGATGGCATGGATGCTCCTACTTGTGAGGCCGCCAGGGCGGGGCTTCAGGGTGCTTCTGGGATACAGCAGGAGGCAGATAGAGCCGGTTTTGGAGGAGCTCAGTACAGGAGGTTGACTAGGCGGATTGATGCCATGCATGACATTAACCGCCGTTTTGCTACGGATTTGACTCAGGCATTGGGCACTGCTTTCCGTGCCACTGGAGTTGATGTGGCTTGGCCAGATTTTGGAGTTGGTTCTGTTTATCCACCACCAGATACACCACCGGATACACCACCGGAGACACCACCTGTTGATGGTGGTGATGATTCTGATGCTTAGGTATTATCTGCACTTTCCTTGTTATTACCTTCAATGAGGACATTGAATATTGTAAGTTTGGGGGTGATAGTCAAGGAATAGTAGTGTTAGTGTGTCTCATGTAGGATTCATATAGGTTGCATGTTGCATATTTATTTAATTCATTCATATTCTTGCATATATATGTCATATAGAGCATTCTGTTGCATAGTTTATCTAGCATGTGAGTTCATGTAGTTGCTTATGCATAGCATATTTCATGATCCCTTTAGATTTGACTGTTTCTGTGGTGAGTCGATGTTGATTGGAGTGTAGTTGTGATGAATAGAGGGCTGATTAAGCTCCTAAGGGTTGGTTTGCATGCATAGGAACAATTCTTTTTCATAAGTCTCATTGGTTGCTTTTGAATCTGATCAGACCATGCTTGTTTGGGTGTTAGAATTTAACTACTTGTTTATGTCTAGAATTTTTGCTAGGTTCTTGAAAATGTAGGTGCACTTAAGTATAAGTTTGGGGGAAACCAGGGATTTAATGCTAGTTGTAATAAAGGCTAGGCGTCAAATGGCTAGTAGCCGCTCATTGATAAAACATGAGTAGTCTAGGGTGGATGAGAAAAAGGCAAAGTGCACTCATTCCGAAATTATATTAAAAAAAAAAGTTTTGTTAAGTATGTTATGCATAATTGATCAGGGTGAGTTCTTTAGTACTCGAGCAAGTAAGTTCTTTGGGGACTTTGTGCCTAGTGACCTAAGATTTTTCCGGTCTGGGATCCACTGACCTAAAGCTCGTTAAATGGGTATTATTGCAAAATCCTTTCGAGGTCTCATCCATTGCACGGTCAAATAAGCATATGTGTTGTGTATAGTGGTTTTTGTGTAATAAAGCATGAATTTCTGTCTAACTCAAGTGGACTATGGAGGTGTATCCTAAGGGTTCTTGTGTCTAGCGTTCATTCTGTTTATAAACTTGTGGTTGTTTTAGCTAAGAATAGGTATGGTCTTGATTTGGTTTGGGAGTATATTGGTGAGCATTGCACACACACACACGTTCTTGTGTTTGTATGGTTGATCAAAGGGAGTTTGGTTGAACTCTGTTTGGAAGATTGCATTCTGTGAGATGTTGGCTCATTCATGGATTATGGTTAGGTTGAGGGGATCGCTTGCATTATCATATTAGTTGCAGTCATGCATTGCATTAGTTTTTTATCGAGTCTGTTTATGCTTGAGGACAAGCATCAGTTTAAGTTTGGGGGTGTGATAAGTCGGTTTTATATCTACTTGGAACGCCTTAAAATCATCTTAAATTGGTTGTTTTGGCCTCAAGTGTGTGATGTTATGATGAGTTTTAGTGTTTATGTGCAGATAAGCTGAATGTGATCAAGTGGTGGTCATCGTGCTTTAAAATGGTGGTTTTTGCTCCAGGAGTTGAGTGATGTTGGAGGCAAGCAATTGGCAAGGTAGTTAGCTAATAAATCAGCAAAACAGGAATTTTGGCAGAGAGCCAGGTGCGCCCGCGCCTCCTAGAGCGCGCCCGCACGTCCGTTGGCAGGAACTCAGGCGCGCCCGCGCTTGCTAGCGCGCGGCCGCGCGTCCCCGTCTGGTGGAAATTCTATTATTTTGTTTTGTGGGCTTAGAGTGGTAGCGGGTCATGTTTTGGGCCTGTTTCATTTCTGTTGGATGTTTTCTAAGGGGAGAACCCTAATTCCCAGTGGGGGGTCGAGGAATAATAAAGAAGAGCAGAGAGACTTAGATTGGAAGAGCCGGATTACACTTTTCTTTGTATTTTCTCTCAATTAAGTGATACTTGGATTCTTCTTTCTAGTTTTCTAAACATTGTTATTCTTGATACTATTTGATTTGCAATTATCAATTCAAGACCTAGTTTTTATATCATGTTTTCATTAGAACCTGCGATGATGAACGGTTCATTTATGAACTAATCGTTATCGTGGGATTCTAACAGAGTTCTTATGGAGTTTAGTGGTTAATTGTTTTATATACTCTGTGTTTGGTGGCGAATTGATTTCTTATCATGGTTGTGCTTATTCATTGTGGATGCGTAGCTAACATTCATGATTGTTTGTTAATCCTTATTGATTGCGAAAGTGGATTTAGGGATTTAGAACTTGCCATGCTAGCATAAGTTTATGTATGATTATCATGCATAATTTGTGGGTGATTTTAACCATTTCATCTACCCTATGTAATCTGAATAGATAACCTGCTCATTCAACCACTATGTTTTCAATCTCTATAGACATATAGGGACTAAGCATATCTGGTGTCCATTTAACTTCTATCTATCTGTGGATGTTTAAGTGGTATGGTATACGTATACTGAAAGGTAGCGTGTACTAAATTTGTGTTATCTGGTTAGTTGTCACAACTGTCACATACAGAGATTAAGAACAAGAGACTCTAGATGAAATATTTAATGATGTTAGGATCCCATGCTTATTCATATCAGTAATTCACTAGTAATTCTTTTAGTTAATTATAGACTTGTTAAGTGCTAGTTAGTAGTTAATCAAAACACCAATTTGATACTTGTCTTAGCAGTGAGTAATAACCAAACATTGGTGCATAAGTACAGACTATTACAACCTAAACCAGTCCTTGTGGGATCGAACTTGATTTATCTATATACTACTTGTGACCACGTGCGCTTGCGTGTTTTTTTTTTGTGCGAACAACACTTTTCCCCTGACTTGGAGATGAACCTTCCCAATGTTTCCACTCTCCCAGTGAGTTTCTGAACATCTTTAACAGAGTGCGGTGGTTCCATATCCACAATTGCTTTAATTTTGTCGGTGTTGGCTTCAATTCCTCGTTTAGAGACCATCAGACCCAAAAACTTGCCTAACCCTACGCCAAAGGCGCACTTGGCATGATTTAACATCATTTTATGGTGTCTCAACACTTCAAATGCCTCTCGGAGGTGCTCTATGTGATCGGCCTTATCGAGGCTTTTGACTAACATGTCATCCACGTAAACCTCCATGGTCTTGCCAATGAGATGTTTGAAAATTTTGTTCACTAACCTTTGGTATGTGGCACCCGCATTCTTGAGTCCAAAGGCCATAACTAAGTAGCAGTAAACACCAAAATCAGTAATGAATGATACCTTGCGAATGTCATCCTTATGCTTCTTGATTTGGTTGTATCTGCTGAAGCCATCCATGAAGCTTAGCATTTCGTGCCCTGCAGTGGCTTCTATTAAAGTGTCGATTATTGGTAGGGGATAACAGTCTTTAGGACATGCATTACACATTCTCCACTTTTCATTGGCTTT
Organism: Heracleum sosnowskyi; assembly: GCA_030848705.1. Taxonomy (NCBI): domain Eukaryota; kingdom Viridiplantae; phylum Streptophyta; class Magnoliopsida; order Apiales; family Apiaceae; genus Heracleum; species Heracleum sosnowskyi. Next base: position 37,809,302 of record CM061243.1, on the reverse strand, counting down.
CTTGACCATTACCGACAACCATTCAGGGAATTTAATCTCTTCAATGAATCCTGCTTCCAAGAACTTATCTACCTCTTTCTTTATGGCCTCTTGCCTTTCTGGAGCAAAGTTCCTCTTCTTTTGTTTCACCGTATTCCTTTCGGGATCTATGTTCAACTTGTGAGTTATCAATCGGGGATCAATCCCTGGCATATCAGCTGTTGTCCAAGCAAAAACATCTTCATTCTCTTGGAGGAAAGATATAATCTTGCCCTTCCAGGGTTCAGGCAGCAGTGTTCCAATGTAAGTGACTTTATCTAGTTCTCCTGGAACTAAGAGGATATGGATCAAATCCTCAGTTGGCTTTCCCCTTCTATCTTCATCATCCCTTGAATCCATGTCCTCAATTGGGAGAACCTGCCCCCCGACTCCATCAGGTCTTAGTGCGGCTACATAGCAACTTCTAGCCATTTTATGATCTCCTCGCTCTTCACCAACCCCGTTCCTTGTAGGAAACTTTATTTTCAAGTGGTATGTTGAGGCAACAACCTTAAAATCATGAAGGCCAGTCCTTTCAAGGATTACATTATAAGTAGAGGTTGCCTTTATAACCAAGAAGTTCAGCATTTGAGTCGTTGTCTTCGAGCCCTATAGTCATGGGGAGTTGGATTGTGCCTTCTACCTTTGATTCGACTCCATTGAATCCGTAGATAGGCATGTTTGAGGGTATCAACAGTGAGTCAGTATATCTCATCTTGATGAAAGCATCGTGGAATAAGATATCCCCAGAAGCTCCATTATAAACTAAAACTCTCTTGGGTTTAGAATTGCCTATCACGGGTGTGATGACCAATGGGTCATCATGAGGAAATTTCACCCCTTCTAGGTCAGAATCATCGAAGCTAATGGCAACTTCTGTTTTGGCACGCTTCGGTGCTTCTCCAACAACAGTCATTACCTCTCTAGCATAAGCTTTTCGTGAATCCCTGAAAAAGCTAGCCGGAGTCAGTCCTCCAAATATCATGTTGATAATTGGACCTCGGGGTCTAGGATTACGATCTTGATTTCCTTTATGTCATAGTCTTTCTTCTCATAGTTTCCTTATTGGTTTCCTCAATTCCCATCCTTGGTGAACTTATCCAGTTTTCCCCTTCGGATCAAGAATTCAATTTCATCCTTCAGCTGTCTACAATCGTCGGTGTCATGACCAACTTCTTTGTGGTACTGACAGAATTGGTTCTTGTTTCTTTTCTCCATATCAGTCCTCAATGGCTTCGTCCATCGGAGATCAGCATCTTTCTCAATGTCCATCAGGATTTGACTTCTAGGAGCATTCAATCTTGCATACTCCGTGAATCTTTGTCCGGGATTACCCTTCTTTGGTGCAGGATCAAAATCCTCTGTTGTTCTGGGGTACTTGTCCCTTGTATCATACTCTTGAGTCTCCTTCCTCTTCTTTCTGTTTTCATTACCCCGGTATTTGGTTCATATTTCCTCATGCTCTCCTCAGCTTTAATGTACTTTCCAGCCCTGTCTTGTAGCTTCAACATGCTTTCAGGAGGGTGTTTTGCCAAAGACCTTTTAAAGTGGTCGTCAGTGGTTCCTTGTTGTAGGGCTATCATGGCCACTTTGTCTTCCAGATCCGGGACTTTAAGAGCCTCCCTGATAAATCGATTTATGTAGTCCCTCAAGGATTCATGTTTGCCTTGTTGAATTCCCTTGAGAAATGCTGAGCTAATCTCATGCACTCTCCCACTAACAAACTGGTTGATGAACGCCTTGATCAACTCCTTAAAAGACCCAATAGAGTTAGGAGGGAGACGACCGTACCAACGTTGAGCCATGCCCGCAAGGGTTTGTGGAAACGCTCTGCACTTGACTACATCATTGGTAGGTTGCAACAATAGTGCGTTAGAGAAGGTTCTCACATGATTAGCAGGGTCTCCTGTTCCATCATAAGCTTTGATCGTTGGCATCTTAAATTTTCTGGATATGTTAGCTTTCATGATATCATGAGTAAAAGGCGGTGTAGGATCATCAGGATCTCCTAGGGGTAACAAAACATTAGGATCACCCTTTGGGGCTTCAGCCCTCTTGGTTCTTCTCGGTGCCGGATCCAAATTGATCACCGGGACTCTTTCAGTTGCTTGGCTTTGTGCTTTTGCAGCCTCCTCTTCTGCCAGTAATTTCTTTAGTCTTGCAGTCTCTGACTCATGGGCTTCAATCCTTTCCCTATTGGTTTGAGGTTGTTCCCGATTCATTTAGGAAGAACGTCTTCTCCTTGGGGCAACATCCCTCTCTTCTCCAGTTGAGTAATTCTCATCCTCAGTATAAGGACCTGAGTAGTCTTGAATCAAGGGCACTTTCTGAGTCTGAGTTTGTTGATTAATGGGCTCCAGGCCTCGAACATAAGGAGGCACGTATGATTCGTGATACTATGGATTGTGACCATTACTCCTAATGGGGGGCCGTGGAGGCATTCCATAAGGTGGCATACCCAAAGTTTGATTCGTGTATTGGGGAAGATCAGTAGTATGAAGTTGAAGGCCTCAAGGCGCATTCAAAATCACTTGAGAGGATGTGATTGGTTGATGATGAGTCATCTCTTGAGTTTGGAGGTTGGCTCCATGAACCACCATCTGCATGGGATTCGTCCCTTCAACTGAAATTGGGATCTCTGGTCCTTGAGTAGTGGTGAGGGGGATATTCGTCTCTTGAGTACCAGTAGTTGGTGGTGGCTGACTTCCTGCCGTTTGAACACCAGAAGTTGATGGTGGATCACGTGAAGTTCTTCGTGTGCTTGCCATGGTTGATGTTCTTTTCCCACAGACGTCACCAAATATTATGGAATAAAAACTAGGGTGTATTTAATACATATATTTATTGCTAGGGTTAGAGAGCTTCGAGCTTTAATGGTTGTTCTCGTGTTTCGTGACTAAATCGGTCCTCACAAGATGCCTACGTATCTCAATTCGTAATTGAGAATCAAGCCAAAAACGTAGTTCTTGGTGTTGCTCTCGGGGCTATGGCGGCAGGGGCACACCAAGGACGTAGTGACTTGTATGTCCTTATTCGAGGATGAAGTGTAAAACGTAGTAGATGACGTATGGAGCTGTGTCCAAAACTTAGTTCTGAGATGAGGGGTCAGACCCTTTATATAGGCATTTAAAAGCCTAATGGATAAGTATTGATTTCTTTGAAGGATAAGTCTTATCCTTGACGGTGGATAAGGTTAAATTATAGATCCTTCCTTGTAGGAGTTGTTTCCATATCATAACGGACTTGTATTGAAACAAGCCCACTTGTATTATAACAAGCCTGTATTGGATGTCTCATAATACAGGTTGTACTTCTAGCCCAAATATTAATTACGAAATTAATATTTAATTAAAGCTCTGGGCCTTATTAATGAGTCTTATTTATGGACCATCTGGGTTTACTTAATGCAATATTAATTTGGTTTTTAGGGTTATTTTTAACCCATATCACTAGGGGCTAGTAATAGTTATTAACTGGTTTTGGTTGACCTGATATCTAGTTTAATATTTGTTTTATCTTCAATGTGCATAGCATAATTTTTTCTCTGCTTATTCGTATTCATGCTAGTCTAATATTGATATATGATTAATAATTATATGTTGTTTTATACATGTGTGTGTAGTAATTAAAATTTTTGGTGTATAAAATTGTTTTTTTAATATCTTATTGTCTTGGTTAAATTAGTTCATATTTTTTTGTGATATGTGATGTATGTTATGATGCATGTAATTTTTACTCCATAATCCATTTTTTTATTATTGAATTTGCTTTTAGATCTTGTGAGTAGATTTATAATAATTGAGAATTGATTGAATCTGAATTTGTAAGATCGAGAAATTTAGAAGCATCTATTTTTATAACTGGAACTGAAAAAAGATGGATTGTTTTAATACAATTCAAAAATTGTTTATGTATTTTTGTTATAATTTTAAATCTTGCTGATAGATTTAAAATGGTTGTTAAATTGATGGTGTATATATAAAGAACTAGCGTAACAGCCCGTGCAAGGCACGAGCCTGCATAAAAACATCAATAATTTTTTTGCGAGCTGATCGATTTATTAACTTGAGGTTTGTGTAATCGTAAGTTTGATAGTGTAAGATGAGAAGTGTGAGTTGTGCAGAGTAGTAAAAAATTTTGTTGGCGAATAATGTAATTACTTTGAATGACGAACGTACCCCTGTCGGGTTTTGAGACTTGTTCATATATTAATTAAATAATTTCTCGCTGAATTTGTTCATATATCGAAATAATTTTATAATTAAAAATACATTAGATGATAATATTTGCAATTTATCGTAAATTTGTAATATTGCGTACCATTTCCATGAATCAAACATGAATCAAATACTTGTAAATTTGATTAGATTTCGTAATATTCAACTAATATCTATATGATAAAAGACACATGATTATTTTTATCGATGTAAGAATGATTAGACAACATTAATGACTTGTGCATATATATAATTTCCAAACAACTATTTTCTGGTTTCATATTTTTTTTCCCTTCATATAGAGTGGGTCCATGTTATAATGACGTAAGTAAATGTTTCAACTCAATCATCATAAATAATTGAAATCCTAAATTTTAAAAATTCATATATAACTCAAATTGAATTATCTTATATATATTTCTCAAAATTCATGTATTTTGCTCAGTTATATAATTTTATAATTATATGGTACAAATTAATGAATTCTGAATCAACTACAATCTATACTAAACTATAATAAACAAAATGGGGTATAATTTATCATTTGGTTCACAACTCATGTTGGTTATCTTTTTCAATCACAATCGATACTGATAGGTCTTTGAAGTCAAATTGATTGGAACATCTAGATGTATTACTAAAAGTTATGCTACATAGAAGTTTAAAGTTCGAATCCCATCAACAACATATTAAAATAAACATTTATTACAAATATGTTAAAATTAACATTTACTCTGAGCGACTGATCCGACATAACAACTCAAAAACTAAAAACATAAATAAAGGTAAAATACATGAACCACTCGTTACTATATTTAATTTGATTATAATAATTTAAATAAAAAAGTAAAATAATGCAAAAAATAACTCGTGCTTTGCACGTGTTATAAACAAATATATACTGATAAATATATCATTTTTAAGACTAATTTTTTTTTTAAAAAGTAATGTAAATGTGATAACTTTATAAATGTCCAGGGATTATTCATCTATTTAAAATTGAAAAATGACCATGATTTTGACCTGAAGACTTATACGAGGTTATACTGTTTTTTCAATACAAATATTGAATGACATTTTTGTAATAATAAACTCAACCTTTTCATATACAAAAAATAAACTTTACTTGTATTTTATTGTGTATTAGCTTGTTAGGCTCAAGACATGTCTGAATACCACTATTAACAAGCCTACACTATGTGACTATGTCACATTACATGACCTAGTGATTTCTATCACTGGGATATAGTATAAGTCTCTAAATGTACTTGTCTTGTTCTCATGAACAATAGCTTTATCATGTATGCTCAGATCTATAATGAGCTTAGTAAAGTTTCTTGCATCTAGATTGTATATAGGCCATTGAATAATTGTCCTGGTAGAAGTTCAGTAATGCTCATGCAGCAGGATAGAAATGAATAAGGCCATGAAGAAATAAGTTGCAGAAATTTGTCTAAGGCATTATATAGCAAAGTCAGAAGAAAGCTATGTTGTGAAGTCACCAATATCTATGTCGTGAAGTGCTACATCGCATAGTCCATTTTGGTCTATGTCGAGAAGTCCTCAAGACACATGTCGTGAAGTGTTGAAGTCAGCAAAGTCAAAGAAGCCTAGATCGTGAAGTCCTCAGAAGCCTTATGTCGCAGAGTCATCAAAATGACCTATGTCGCATAGTCATCAAATGACCTATGTCGCATAGTCATCAAATGGCCTATGTCGCAAAGTCCTCAAAGGCCATATCGCGTAGTCTTTACAAGGGACATCGCGAAGTCAGGAATAAAGTGGAGTTCACGATATCAACACTTAGCCGTTTACAACAAGACAAATCAAGGTACAGAACCAAGAATCAAAGGAGACAAATACTGAAGCATTTGTTCTGGCAAGGTGGTCCAAAGAACAAATGGCAAATCTACAGCTAAACTTGGAGAGAAAGATAAGAGACAAGCAGCTACAGAAACGGGAAAGACTCCGAAAAGCAGGTGGTCCTTCCTGACACAGTTAACTTCTTATGGCAGGACAAGTTGGACTTTCAGCAAGGGGTAACTGTGTAAAAATAGGTGTGTGCACTAGTTTGTATAGGGCTTATATATATCATGCACAGCCTATTGTAAGCCTAGAGAGAGATACACATAGTTTTTATCTTAAGCTCTTTTCTCTGTAAGCAAGCAAGTTCAAACTGTTCTTGTTTAGAAGCCAGAAATTCGATTGTGAATTTCCTGGAAAGCTGTAGTATTTAATTTGCTTATACAAAGTAGATTAAAGTGATTGTGTGTGTTGTTTACTTTCCGCATATTGCATAGCATAATCATTTACAGTTTATATTTAGTTTCAAGAAACCTAAAATCTATCAAACTATCCATTCACCCCCCCCCCTCTGTCTAGTTTCTAGGTGATATTCATTGCTAACAAGTGGTATCAGAGCAGGCTGTTAACATACAAACAGAAAAAGATCAAGAATGAGTTCACAAAAACTAAGCAGTATCAAGATTCCTCCCTTCAACAAGGAGCACTACAACTTATGGAAGAAGAAGATGTTGCTGTTCATCAAAGCTTCTAATCCCATGTTTTTAGACATTCTAAAACATGGTCCCTTTGTTCCAATGATTGAGATTGGTGAGACAACAGTAGGCACTAAGATAATACCAGCAAAACATGTTCCCAAAGACCCCACAAAGTACACTGATTCTGAAAAGGAGAAAATAACACTGGATGGACATCTTCAACTTATAATCTGTGAATCTATGGATTTCAACATGTATGGCACTGTTGCTCACTGTACTAGTGCCAAGAAGATGTGGGATCTTATAGAAGTGCTCTGTGAAGGAACTACTGAAGTAAGAAAGAACAAGAAGCAAATTCTTGTTTCACAATATGAAGCCTTCATGGCTCAGCCGAAAGAGGGAATCACAGAAGTGTTTGAGAGGTTCAACAAGCTCGTAAATGAGCTCAAACTCTACGACAAACACTATGAGACAGAAGAGCTTAACATGAAGTTTTTACTAACTCTTCCAGACCATTTAGAACCAAGAATCTCTTCTCTCAAAGAAAGAGATCTAACTAAGATTGGTTTTGATGTGCTGTATGGTGTTTTGAAAACCTATGAGCTGGAGTTGTTTCAAAAGAGATCCATTCAAGCTAAACAAGGGTTAATGGCAAATACTTCCCGTGCCCTTATTGTTGACAACCTAAGTCAAAGAATGGACTCTCTTAAAATCAGTCAGGTCAAGATTGAGGAACTGGAAGTTGAAGACACTGGTGATGAGGCCCAAGTTGTCTATGATTTGCCTGAGGATGATGAGTTTTACAGCATGGAAGAACTGGACAAAATGGAAAACAAATCTTTTGCTTATATGGCTAGGAGGTATCCTAACATAAGGTTTAAAAGAAAGCAGCCATTCAGGTCCAAGTTCAATACTGGAAACACTGGTGGATCTAGTGGCTCAAACACCTTCAATAAAGGAAAAAGGGATTGCTGGTGCTGCTAAAGGTGGATACAAGACAGGAAGTGTGGATAGGACCAAAATAAGGTGCTATAACTGCAATGAACTTGGGCATTTTGCCACTGAGTGCAAAAAGCCTAAACAAGTCAAGAAGGACAAAGCATACTTAGAGCTTGAAGCTAAGTATGAGGCTCTACTCAAGAAACAACAGAGCAAAGCTTTTATTGCTGAGGGAAAATGCTGGGATGACTCTGATGAAGAAGAAGAACAAGAGTACTCAAACTATGCCTTGATGGCATTTTCTGATGATGGTGATTCAAGTCAGGTACCTATTCTTACTTCTCTTGATATGACTCCCCTTCAATATAAGCAAACTGTTGAAGATATGAGCACTGAGATGTTTAATATTCATACTAGCATGTTAGTAGCTAATGAAGAAATTGATAGACTAACTGCTAAGAATCTTGAGCTTACAGAAAAGAATGAGAAACTTGAGTTAATGGTTGTGAACCTGGATGGTTTGAAAAAGGAGGTTGAGTATCTTAAAAACAAAGTGATTTGTGCTGAACAGATAGAGAAAGCCCTTAGGGAACAAATTGCTGAAACTGAACTGAAACTAAGAAGCTTTAAAAACTCCTCTGGACTTATTCAAACCTATCACAAGGAACACACTGAAGACTGCAAGGTTGGAGTTGGTTTTGACTATGAAAATGATAGGGAAGGAAGAAGGTCAAGGGCAAAGGAAAGGAAACTTTTACAAACAAAAATGCCCCAACCATACTGTCAAGTGTTGAACAGCCCATCTTCAGAAAGAGTGCTGTTGAGTTTGATGAGGAACTACTGATCATCAGGCAACAACTACTTGAAGAAGATGAGGCTGCTAAAAACACTTCTTCCTTTCCTGAACTTGTCAATCAGAAAGAGACCAAAGACAATCTTGTCAAGAGTCCTAAAGCAAAGAAAGAAGTTGTTAAGAAAAAGAAACAAAACAGAAATGGTAAAGTTGGTGTTAACAAGGGAAACAACTATGCTTATGTGCCAAATGCTCCCAGGAAACAATGTCAAAAATGCATATCTGTTAATCATTTGACTCATAAGTGTAGTAAGCCTGAAATTGTTGAAGTTGACAACCTGAGTAACCATTCTGCCAGCATAAATTCTAGTCATGATTCTTTATGTGGTAAGCCAAACTGCATGACATGCTATGTGACTGTGATTGCTAACTGTTTATCTCTTAAACATAAACTTGACTCTGCACAATCTGGTGAATCACACACACATATGCATTCTCACAGGACAGGGTCCCCAATCAAGGTTGAGAGGGTGAAAACTTCATGTGAGCCTAAGAGTGTAAACTCCAAAGCCACAGAAAAAGTGAAGTCTCCTACTGTGAGAAATGCAATTTATAACAGAAGAATTGTTAATCAAAATGTTTCTAAATCAACTGGACCCTACCAAGTGTGGGTACCAAAAACAACTTAGTCATTTTGTGAATGCAGGGCAACAGGAATAAAAGAGTCATATGGATCTTGGATAGTGGATGCTCAAGTCACATGACTGGTGATATAGCCCTGCTATCACATTTTGAGGAAAAGGCTGGCCCATCAGTAACCTTTGGAAATGACAACATTGGTTATACAATGGGATATGGCAGTGTTAAATCTGGAAATGTCATTATTGAAGATGTAGCATTTGTTGAAGGACTGAAGCATAATCTCTTGAGTATTGGACAATTTACCAACAGAGGTTTCAAAGTGGAATTTGATGAAGACCTTTGTTCAATCTCAAAAAGGGAGAGTGGTGAAGTTGTTCTAACTGGAGTGAAGAAAGGAAGCTTGTTTGTAGCTAATCTCAAGGCTGCAGATAAGGGAGAAATTTGTTGTTTCTACACTAAAGCCACAAATGAGGAATTCTGGCTATGGCACAGAAAGCTGTCTCACTTGAATGTTCAGGCAATGAACTCTCTAACCAAGAGAGAACTTATCAGGGATTTGCCTGCCTTGGAGTTTGTACAAGATGGAGCATGTGAAGCTTGTCAGAAAGGAAAGATTAAAAGATCTAGTCACAAGAACAAGTTGCTCAATACAAACTCAAAACCTCTGCAGCTAATTCACATGGACTTATTTGGCCCTGTGAATGTAATGTCTCTTTCCAAAAAGAAATATGCTCTAGTGATGGTTGATGACTATTCAAGATATACTTGGGTGGAATTCCTATTCTCCAAGGATGAAGCTCCCCAAGTCATAATAGAGCATATCAAGAGAGTTGATAGAGAAGCTCAAAGCACTGGTTCCTCTGTAGTTGCTTTGAGAAGTGAGAATGGAATTGAGTTTAGAAATTCCACATTGTATGAGTTTTGTAAAGATAAAGGAATTTCCCAACAATTTTCAGCTCCTAGGACTCCTCAACAAAATGGAGTAGTTGAGAGAAAGAATAGAACTCTCATTGAAGCTGCAAGGACAATGCTGTTGGATGCAAAGCTACCTACTAGCTTTTGGGCTGATTCTGTTAACACAGCATGCTATGTGCAGAATAGAACATTGATAAATAAGAAGTCTGGCAAAACTCCTTACTCATTAATGACTGGAAAAAGAGCATCCTTCAAGCATCTGCATGTGTTTGGCAGCAAGTGTTTTGTGATGAAAGATACCTCAGAACATATTGGGAAATTTGATGCTAAGGCATTTGAAGGTATCTTCATTGGATACTCTCTGGAAAGGACAGCATACAGAGTGTTTGTACCTGAGCAACACAAAGTTATGGAAAGCATGGATGTTACTTTTGATGACAAGAAGACTCCTGGACTTGAAACAAGTGAACAAGACAGTGTGCCATTAAGATTTGAGAACCAAGGATATTTAGAGGATTCTGATAATGAGGATGAACCCCCTGCTCAAACTGTCCCAGTAAATGAAGATCTTGAAGTTGATAATCCTCCTCAAACACATGTGCAAGGATTCACAAACACAGGGGGAGAAGAAGATAATGCAACCTTCAATCAGATTGATCCTGATACTGGTCAAGAAAATGAACAGGGTCACACAAGGAAATGGGACAGGGCCCACACTAGGGATCAAATAATTGGAGATCCAAGTGAGGGTGTAAGGACAAGAAGGGCAACATTGAATACATGTCTGTATAGTTGCTTTCTGTCACAAGAGGAACCTAAGGTAATTGAAGAAGCTTTGAAGAATTCTGTCTGGATTGTTGCCATGCAAGAAGAATTAAATCAATTTGAGAAAAACAAAGTATGGGAGCTAGTACAACCTCCTGAAGGAAAGAATGTCATTGACACTGTAATATCCGTGAATTTTATTATTTGATTAAATGATATATTTAATCTAAAATATTTATGTTGGAATATTGGAATATTATTATATGATATTTAGTGTGTGATTATGTGCTAAATGGTGAGTCGGAAGCCCCTTTCAAAAAATTTCGTCATTTGGAATTTTCTTCAAATTTGAGCCGTTTTGATAATTCAAGAGCCCCGTTGAAATTTCGTACATTCATTTTTAATTCTTCGTCTTTCGTATTCGAATCGTTATCGAAAGGGTTATGGGATTCTATTTAACCCTACCTATTTGATTCTGCAAATTAATTTCAATTTTTGATCCGAAAAAGGGAAAAATCGTTCCGAACCCTAATTGCTTAAGGGGACGGATTTATCGTTCTATATCAATATTGAAGTTGTTATAGCCCTAGTATTCTTGAGCATTAGTTATATAATGATATATATCAATTTGGATAATCATCAACCTTTTTAACCCCTTATTTTTAGTAAAACGTGTTTTTGACCTAATTAGGGTTTTTAAACGATCTAACGAATCAATATCGATCCAAAAATGTTATTTGGGGTATTATTTTTCCAGAAATATAAAAAGACCAATCAGACTTCATAACCCTAGCAATTCTTCAGAAATTACTCAAAAATATTCGAAATTCCCAAAAATTATTTTGTGTTCTTGATCTTCAATCAATTCGTTCTAAGGGTTATTGAAGTCCAAATTTGAAGTTCTTATACTCAAATCGAAGCCCCAAAAATCTAGTTTCAGAATCTTCCAACCTCATCATCATCTGGTAAGTATTCGATTTTATATTAATTTTACAAGTTTCGAATTAAAATTAGGGTTCTTAATTAATTTGGGGATTTTCATTCTGTTGATTCTCCGTTCAATTGGTTGCTTCTAACATGTTCCTAGGGTTCTAATTAACAAGAATCCATGCTTTAATTTCATGTTTAAGTTCAATTTAGTCGGGTTTGATTTTCGGGTTTTGACCCGATTTCTTCTTTCGATTCGTACGTTCTTGATATTGATCTGACATTGTTTTTGATAAAGGGCTTTGATTGTATGAGTTATAAGCTTTATTTTGGTATATTAATCTTTGAGTTTCATGTAGGATTTAAGTAGATCGGGTTTCCGGCCGAGGTCGTCGCCGGCGAGTTCTTTGAATGAATTCTGGGCACGATTCCGGCATGGGACAGATGTGTGTGTATGTGGGTTGTGTTTGTCTTGCAAAAGCGAACAAAAGCCCTATGGTTTGGTTTTGTTTTGATCGGAAACGGCGAAGTCCGGCCACCGGACGCCGGCCGGATTCTGGAAAACCCAGATTCCGGCGGGTTGTTCTTGGTGACCCGGATTCGTTCTTCCCGACCCGTTTACCCGATTTTTCGACCCGGTTTCAATCTTCAAAACCCTAATTCATTTTCAGAAAACTGTTTTTGAATTTTATTTTTAAATTTAATTCGAAAATAGTTTAAAAACTTTAAAAATTCATATTTTTATTTTAAAAATATATTTTAATATCAGAAAAATTCTGATAAATTATATTTATTATTTTAAATCCGAAAATTGATTAAACTTAATTATTTTAATTATTTTTAATTAATAATTAATTTATTAATTAATTGGTTAATTCTTTTAATCAATTAATTCTTAAAAATTAATTATTAATTAGATTTAATTAATTAAAAATTCAGTTTAATTATTTTCAAGCCTATTTATTTATTTAAAAATAGTTTGAGCATTTAAAGAGTGTCAATTAATTTTATTAATTGATTTATTTTCATTTAAATGTTTATATTGGATTTAAAAATCCGATTTTTGATTTAAAAATTAGTAATGACTTATTAAAAATTCAAATGAGTTTCAGACGATGTTTTAAAAATATTTATAAGTGCAATATGGTTCATATTAATTGTGTGTTGTGTTTTATAGTCTGTATATGCCCGTGCTAGGGCAAATATCTGAGTTTTAAATATCGTAAATTATACCGGACGTCCGATACGTACCCGGTTACTTGTTTAAATGTGATTATTGATTGAATAAGTGTCGAGAGTAGAACGAGAATAGTTAGACTTATTGTAATGAGTTGTTTAATTATAGAATCGAGTTCCCGGAGCAAGGGAAAGGGGAAAGTAGAGTGAGCAGAGTCGATCCGACAGCAGCTTAGACCAGGCAAGTATCTGTGCTTTTACTTGTGATAAAAATTATTATTGTCTTGATTACTTGAATACCGTTATCCCCAGAACAATTCAAATTATCCATCTTTTAACCGCATTTGGACAACTGATTCCATTTCCTTAGAAATTCTTGATTCTTTGATTTGATCTGCATCGGAAACCCTTATTTCCAATTTACTTGATTATTGTTTACCACCTATTGTTGCTATTTATCATCCTTTGATTATCATTGACAACCTTTGATTATTTGACTTCCATCTTGACTACCAATTACGGTTATTGATTAACGATTACCAATATTGATTACCTTATTGAATGAGTACACTGTACCATTGAAACTACTCCATGATCCTTTCTCGATCTTCGTTGATACTGAACAGTTGAAGCTCTTTTGCAATTACTATACATTCAGTTTATCTTATTGAGCATGTTATTGTTTATACCCTATTATAGAATTGGCATGTGTTTTTAAAAATGGACCAGTAATTGGTCGGAATAACTTAAGGCCCAGATTGGCCTGGGATCCAGTAGAGGACTATGACATGAGCTAGTCCGGGGTTGATGCGTGGCTGGCCAGCAGCACAACCTTTGATTTGAATAAAATGTATAAGCCAAATTCTAATCCTTTACTTCAATCATTATTGATACAAAGCATGTGTTAGCTAAATATTGTTGATTCTGATATCTTAAATTCATATCCTTACAACTGTGATAGAAATGATTCGTTGATGTTTGCTGAGCAATTTTGGCTCACTCTTGCTTGTTGTTTTCTAACCCTATTCCAGTGAAGCGAGAGTATGAGTTGGCATAGCGTGACCGATAGTTCACCAGCAGTCAGGAGAGCCCCTCGAGTCACTGTTATTGGCAGGGTAGTTGTTGTTTTGCTTTTCTAGATTTAATGTCTAGATTTGAACTTTAGTTGTGATGTAATAACTCTGATAAAACTGGTTTGTAATAATAAAAGATTGTAGTAGCTTGTGTTCATTGCCATAATCTGGATGCAGTCTTGGTCAAGGGGTAATTGTGTCTTTATATATATTATGCATGTGTTAAATAGTATTCCGTTGGTCGGATGACTCCTCAAATCTGTACCCCGGGTTTGGAGGGCGTCACAGTTGGTATCAGAGCAACAGGTTATGGCATTTGAAACAAGTTAGGACTTAGGGTCCAGGATAACATAGAGAGTTAGGAATTCACGTAAGGATATTAGGAGGTCAACTAGGGATATTACGCGTAGTAATTAAATGTGGTTATAATTGCAGCCCCCTAGTTCTAGTTCAGACTCAGACCCTTCCGAGGATACGATAGCAGAGATACCTACACCCGTTGAGAGAGCAGGACCGTCTCGGCCAGTGCGATATCAGCCTAGGCATCAGGACCCAGTAGTCAGGAGAGATCAGATACCTTGTCCTATTCCACTCCGACAAGTAGCCCCAGCACCAGCATCTCAGGCATCAGTTTGTGGGCCTTTGTATCAGTTATGTGAGCCACCAGTTCCACACCATGTGTATCAGAGGGTGAGAAGAGAGAAGGATTTCCTTTATGGACAGGTTATGGAGATGGGTAGGATTCGTTCGATCGAGGCAGCCGCTGTCAGAGAGAGAGACAGACTTAGAGATCAGATGAGAGACATTCAGATGAGGTTTAGGGTTACGAGGACTTTGGTTGAGACTCGATTGCATGGATTAGCTTCTAGTCGAGAGGGAGAGACAGTAGCAGGGATGAGACAGATTTTGGATTATGCGATGAGTGAGATTGCAGAGGTTTCAGGACCCCCGTTATGGCCGGTAGGAGCAGGTGATCTGTGAGCAGGTATCGGTAGCAGACAGATGTGACATGGATGTATGGTTCTAGATAGTTAGTATATAGATGCATATTGTAGAATCAGCAGTGCACCGGGCTTATAGGAACGCCTCGGGTTGTTGTTGCATTTTTGTTGTTGTATTGCTGGTCGGCAGTTATGGTTCAGCCATGATATATTTTCTGTTGAAGCGTTCTACGCTTGTACTGACTCTATCTATATATATATGATAAACCTCTTTTATAGAACTGTATTTATTCCCCTGTCATTCATTTCCAGCATCATAACTGTTATTCTACTTATTGCAACGAGTGTATCCATACACCGTTGAGAAGATTTGTAAACCTTCGAGATATCAATTGTGATCCTTCCTTCTCTTATATGAACTGTTTGATTAAGCCAATTATTGTTTATTCATCAGCGATATGGCTCCTAGACGACAAACCCGTTCAACTGATACTTCTGACCAAGAAGGTCAACAAAATACACCTCCCACGGGCCGTGTGGACCCGATGGTAATCCAGTTGTTAAATACCCTTACTCAACAGACTGCCGCATTAGCACAGCAGCAACGTGCATTTCAGCAACAGCTCTTAGAACAGCAGCAACAGCATCAGCAACATCAGCATCAGCAGCATCAACAACAGCACCAGCAAGCAGCACCGGCAGTTACGTTCAAATCTTTCCAGGCAGCAAAACCTCCAGAATTTAAAGGATCAGCAGACCCTGTAGAGGCTAAGGCATGGTTGAAAGAGATGGAAAAGGCTTTTGCCTTGATAGAGGTGACAGAGGACAAGAAGACAGAGTATGCAAGCTATTTTCTGAAGAATGAGGCTAGTTATTGGTGGGAAACGAGTAGGGCTATGGAGCCCGAGGGATTGATTACGTGGGCAAGATTCACAGAGTTGTTTTTGGAAAGGTATTTTCCGGACTATATGAGAGATCAGATGGAATTGAAGTTTTTGGAATTAAAGCAGGGAAGCATGACAGTGCCCCAATATGAAACAAGGTTTACGGAGTTGTCAAGGTTTGTTCCAACCTATGTGGATACGGAAAAGAAGAAGGCCAAGAGGTTCCAGCAGGGACTGAGGTCTTGGATTCGTAGTAAGTTAGCTGTATTGGAGTTGGACACCTATGCAGCGGTGGTCCAAAAGGCAATGATTGCAGAGGCAGAGAGTGATTCTTACATGAAAGAGAGGGAGAACAAGAAAAGGAAAGCAGGGATACCCGATAAGGGACAGCAGCAGGGAAGTTTTCAAGGGCAAGCAAATAAGAAGCTGGGATTTCAGCACGGAAGGAATACAAGTTTTAGGAAACCAGACACCGGAAGCGTAGGACAAGATAACCGTCTACTAACCGGCAGTCAGCAGGGACTTTCTAGACCCCCACTACCAGAATGCAAGACATGCGGGAAGCGACATCTAGGGATATGCCATCGATTGAATGTCACATGCTTTAAATGCAATCAGAAGGGACATTATTCCCGGGATTGCAAGATAGGCATCGTGTGTCATCGGTGTAAGAAACCAGGTCACGTGATTAAGGACTGCAGAGCACCAGCAACCGTGAACAATATGATTCGGGCAATTGAAGCACCCCCAGTTGTTAACGTCCAGCCGTTAGCCAGGACCTACAATATGTCAATGGGAGAAGCAGTGAGAGATTCCGACGTGGTGGCAGGTACACTTCTAGTAAATTCTATTCCTGCACAAGTGTTAATAGATTCGGGAGCGACGAAGTCTTTTATTTCTGAGACGTTTGCTCGTAGATTGAATTGCGTAACGAAACCTTTAAGTGGAGTGTTGACTATAGAGATAGCTAATCAGGATCGTATCGCGGTCAGTTCATATTATCCCCGTTGTGAGATAGAGATTTTGGGAAATCGTTTTTATGTTGACTTGTTACCTTTTAAGTTAGGTGAATTTGATGTGATATTAGGGATGGATTGGTTGACTGAGCATGATGCAAGTATTGATTGTAAGAATAAGAGGGTTACTTTGATTACCCTAGAAAAGAAAGAGATAATATTTAGAGGAGAGAAACAAAGAAAGAGGTTCCTGACAATGATTCAGGCTAAGAGGTTATTAAGGCAAGGTTGTGAGGCGTATCTAGCTTATGTGATAGATATAGATAAGGAAGTTTCTAAGTTAGAAGATATTCCAGTCGTAAATGAGTTTCCAGATGTTTTTCCGGTAGAATTACCAGGTTTACCTCCAGATAGAGAGATTGAATTTGCGATAGACTTAGTACCAGGCGCGGAGCCAGTATCGAAGGCCCCTTACAGAATGGCACCAGTGGAGATGAAGGAATTGGCTGATCAACTGCAAGATTTGCTAGAAAAAGGAATTATTAGACCCAGCGTTTCACCGTGGGGAGCACCAGTACTGTTTGTCAAGAAAAAGGATGGAAGCATGAGATTGTGTATAGACTATCGGGAGTTGAACAAGCTGACCATTAAGAACAAGTATCCGTTACCTCGAATAGATGATCTGTTTGACCAGCTGAAGGGAGCGGTACATTTTTCAAAGATCGACCTACGGTCAGGATATCACCAATTGAAGATTAGACCAGATGACGTACCGAAGACAGCCTTTCGAACAAGGTATGGGCACTATGAATTTTTAGTAATGGCGTTTGGACTAACGAATGCACCCGCAGCTTTCATGGATCTAATGAACAGGATTTTCAAGAGATATTTGGACAAGTTTGTAGTGGTATTCATCGACGACATCTTGATATACTCGAGGACAGAAGAAGAGCATGCAGACCAGTTGCGAATTGTGTTAGAAACGTTGAGACAAGAAGGACTATACGCGAAGTTTTCCAAGTGTGAATTCTGGTTGAAAGAAGTTCATTTCTTAGGACACGTGGTGAGCAGCGAAGGCATCAAAGTGGACCCAGCAAAGATAGAGGCAGTGAAAGATTGGGAGAGACCAAGGACACCGACTGAAGTCAGAAGTTTCTTGGGATTAGCCGGATACTACCGGAGATTTGTGCAAGATTTTGCGAAGATAGCTACTCCAATGACCAAGCTGACAAGGAAAAGCGAGCGATTCATATGGAACGAAAAATGCGAAGAAGGCTTCCAAGAGTTAAAGAAAAGACTAACTACGGCACCGGTATTGATGTTACCAGACGATCAAGGTCATTTCGTAATCTATAGTGATGCGTCGTATAAAGGATTAGGATGCGTACTTATGCAACATGACAAGGTGATTGCTTATGCGTCAAGACAGTTGAGACCCCACGAACAGAAGTACCCTACACACGATTTGGAGTTAGCAGCTATTGTGTTTGCTTTGAAGATATGGAGACACTACTTGTATGGAGAAAGATGTGAAATTTACACCGATCAATTTACACCGATCATAAAAGTTTGAAGTATATCTTTACTCAGAAAGAGCTGAACATGAGGCAACGAAGATGGTTAGAACTAATCAAGGACTACGACGTTTCTATTAACTATCATCCCGGCAAGGCAAATGTGGTAGCAGATGCATTGAGCAGAAAAGAGAGATTAAACACACTAATTATGACCAAAGAGTTATACAAGGAATTTGAGAAGTTAGAAATCGAAGTAATTAATCCGAAGAACGCGACGGAAATGATTTATACCATGACGTTTCAACCTGAATTGTTGGAGAAGATACGAAAATGCCAAGAGCAAGTTATGAACGACGATGTAAGTAAAATGACAGGTGAGGAAATATGTAGCCAACCGGACGACAAAGGGATCTTGAGATTTGCTTCTCGGATATGGATACCTAACGTAACGGAACTGAAAAGTGAGATTCTGCACGAAGCACATAACTCGAAGTATTCAATTCATCCAGGGAGTACGAAGATGTATCGAGATCTTAAGACGAACTTTTGGTGGCCAGATATGAAGAGAGAGATTGCGGAATGGGTAAGTAAATGCTTTACGTGTCAAAGAGTTAAGGCGGAACATCAGAGACCAAGTGGATTACTTCAACCATTGGAGATTCCCGAATGGAAGTGGGAACACATTGCGATGGACTTTGTAGTAGGATTGCCTAGAACAAAAGCTAACCATGATGCCATCTGGGTTGTCGTGGATCGATTGACGAAATCTGCGCATTTTCTTCCGATTAACGAGAGATTCTCGCTGGATAAGTTAGTTCATATTTACATAAAAGAAATCGTAGTACGACATGGAGTTCCAGTATCGATAGTGTCTGATAGAGACCCTCGATTCAATTCAAGATTTTGGAGGAGTTTTCAAGAGTGTTTGGGCACCGAGTTGAGAATGAGTACGGCTTATCATCCGCAGACGGACGGTCAAAACGAAAGGACAATTCAGACTATTGAAGATATGCTTAGGACATGTGCACTTGATTTTGAAGGCAGTTGGGACGATCATCTACCCTTGGTGGAATTTTCATATAATAATAGTTTTCACGCGAGCATCGGAATGCCACCTTACGAAGCTTTGTATGGACGAAAGTGTCGATCTCCAGTATATTGGGAAGAAGTTGGTGAACGGAAAATGATAGGACCAGAACTAGTACAACGAACAAAAGAAGTGATTCAATTGATTCAGAGAAGATTGATAACAGCTCAAGACCGACAGAAAAGGTATGCGGATCTAGCCAGAAAGGATGTGGGATTCGAGGAAGGAGAGCAAGTGTTACTAAAAGTTTCCCCATGGAAAGGATTAGTTAGATTTGGAAAGAAAGGGAAGTTGAGTCCGAGATATGTTGGGCCGTTTGAGATTTTGAAGAAGGTAGGCGAGGTAGCTTACGAGTTGGCATTGCCACCGCATATGCAGCACGTTCATAATGTATTTCATGTATCTATGCTTAAGAAGTATCGACCAGATTCGAATCATGTAATAGAGTATGAACCAATAGAGGTCCAGGCAGATTTATCATATGTAGAACGACCAATTCAGATAGTGGATCGTAAGGAGAAAGTACTAAGGAATAAGACAGTAGCGTTAGTGAGAGTTTTGTGGAGGAATCCTAAAGTAGAAGAGTCTACCTGGGAGTTAGAGAGTGAGATGTTAGAGAAGTATCCCCAGTTGTTTCCTTGATCTGATTCTGAGGACAGAATCCTATTAAGGGGGGAAGGATGTAATATCCGTGAATTTTATTATTTGATTAAATGATATATTTAATCTAAAATATTTATGTTGGAATATTGGAATATTATTATATGATATTTAGTGTGTGATTATGTGCTAAATGGTGAGTCGGAAGCCCCTTTCAAAAAATTTCGTCATTTGGAATTTTCTTCAAATTTGAGCCGTTTTGATAATTCAAGAGCCCAGTTGAAATTTCGTACATTCATTTTTAATTCTTCGTCTTTCGTATTCGAATCGTTATCGAAAGGGTTATGGGATTCTATTTAACCCTACCTATTTGATTCTGCAAATTAATTTCAATTTTTGATCCGAAAAAGGGAAAAATCGTTCCGAACCCTAATTGCTTAAGGGGACGGATTTATCGTTCTATATCAATATTGAAGTTGTTATAGCCCTAGTATTCTTGAGCATTAGTTATATAATGATATATATCAATTTGGATAATCATCAACCTTTTTAACCCCTTATTTTTAGTAAAACGTGTTTTTGACCTAATTAGGGTTTTTAAACGATCTAACGAATCAATATCGATCCAAAAATGTTATTTGGGGTATTATTTTTCCAGAAATATAAAAAGACCAATCAGACTTCATAACCCTAGCAATTCTTCAGAAATTACTCAAAAATATTCGAAATTCCCAAAAATTATTTTGTGTTCTTGATCTTCAATCAATTCGTTCTAAGGGTTATTGAAGTCCAAATTTGAAGTTCTTATACTCAAATCGAAGCCCCAAAAATCTAGTTTCAGAATCTTCCAACCTCATCATCATCTGGTAAGTATTCGATTTTATATTGATTTTACAAGTTTCGAATTAAAATTAGGGTTCTTAATTAATTTGGGGATTTTCATTCTGTTGATTCTCCGTTCAATTGGTTGCTTCTAACATGTTCCTAGGGTTCTAATTAGCAAGAATCCATGCTTTAATTTCATGTTTAAGTTCAATTTAGTCGGGTTTGATTTTCGGGTTTTGACCCGATTTCTTCTTTCGATTCGTACGTTCTTGATATTGATCTGACATTGTTTTTGATAAAGGGCTTTGATTGTATGAGTTATAAGCTTTATTTTGGTATATTAATCTTTGAGTTTCATGTAGGATTTAAGTAGATCGGGTTTCCGGCCGAGGTCGTCGCCGGCGAGTTCTTTGAATGAATTCTGGGCACGATTCCGGCATGGGACAGATGTGTGTGTATGTGGGTTGTGTTTGTCTTGCAAAAGCGAACAAAAGCCCTATGGTTTGGTTTTGTTTTGATCGGAAACGGCGAAGTCCGGCCACCGGACGCCGGCCGGATTCTGGAAAACCCAGATTCCGGCGGGTTGTTCTTGGTGACCCGGATTCGTTCTTCCCGACCCGTTTACCCGATTTTTCGACCCGGTTTCAATCTTCAAAACCCTAATTCATTTTCAGAAAACTGTTTTTGAATTTTATTTTTAAATTTAATTCGAAAATAGTTTAAAAACTTTAAAAATTCATATTTTTATTTTAAAAATATATTTTAATATCAGAAAAATTCTGATAAATTATATTTATTATTTTAAATCCGAAAATTGATTAAACTTAATTATTTTAATTATTTTTAATTAATAATTAATTTATTAATTAATTGGTTAATTCATTTAATCAATTAATTCTTAAAAATTAATTATTAATTAGATTTAATTAATTAAAAATTCAGTTTAATTATTTTCAAGCCTATTTATTTATTTAAAAATAGTTTGAGCATTTAAAGAGTGTCAATTAATTTTATTAATTGATTTATTTTCATTTAAATGTTTATATTGGATTTAAAAATCCGATTTTTGATTTAAAAATTAGTAATGACTTATTAAAAATTCAAATGAGTTTCAGACGATGTTTTAAAAATATTTATAAGTGCAATATGGTTCATATTAATTGTGTGTTGTGTTTTATAGTCTGTATATGCCCGTGCTAGGGCAAATATCTGAGTTTTAAATATCGTAAATTATACCGGACGTCCGATACGTACCCGGTTACTTGTTTAAATGTGATTATTGATTGAATAAGTGTCGAGAGTAGAACGAGAATAGTTAGACTTATTGTAATGAGTTGTTTAATTATAGAATCGAGTTCCCGGAGCAAGGGAAAGGGGAAAGTAGAGTGAGCAGAGTCGATCCGACAGCAGCTTAGACCAGGCAAGTATCTGTGCTTTTACTTGTGATAAAAATTATTATTGTCTTGATTACTTGAATACCGTTATCCCCAGAACAATTCAAATTATCCATCTTTTAACCGCATTTGGACAACTGATTCCATTTCCTTAGAAATTCTTGATTCTTTGATTTGATCTGCATCGGAAACCCTTATTTCCAATTTACTTGATTATTGTTTACCACCTATTGTTGCTATTTATCATCCTTTGATTATCATTGACAACCTTTGATTATTTGACTTCCATCTTGACTACCAATTACGGTTATTGATTAACGATTACCAATATTGATTACCTTATTGAATGAGTACACTGTACCATTGAAACTACTCCATGATCCTTTCTCGATCTTCGTTGATACTGAACAGTTGAAGCTCTTTTGCAATTACTATACATTCAGTTTATCTTATTGAGCATGTTATTGTTTATACCCTATTATAGAATTGGCATGTGTTTTTAAAAATGGACCAGTAATTGGTCGGAATAACTTAAGGCCCAGATTGGCCTGGGATCCAGTAGAGGACTATGACATGAGCTAGTCCGGGGTTGATGCGTGGCTGGCCAGCAGCACAACCTTTGATTTGAATAAAATGTATAAGCCAAATTCTAATCCTTTACTTCAATCATTATTGATACAAAGCATGTGTTAGCTAAATATTGTTGATTCTGATATCTTAAATTCATATCCTTACAACTGTGATAGAAATGATTCGTTGATGTTTGCTGAGCAATTTTGGCTCACTCTTGCTTGTTGTTTTCTAACCCTATTCCAGTGAAGCGAGAGTATGAGTTGGCATAGCGTGACCGATAGTTCACCAGCAGTCAGGAGAGCCCCTCGAGTCACTGTTATTGGCAGGGTAGTTGTTGTTTTGCTTTTCTAGATTTAATGTCTAGATTTGAACTTTAGTTGTGATGTAATAACTCTGATAAAACTGGTTTGTAATAAGAAAAGATTGTAGTAGCTTGTGTTCATTGCCATAATCTGGATGCGGTCTTGGTCAAGGGGTAATTGTGTCTTTATATATATTATGCATGTGTTAAATAGTATTCCGTTGGTCGGATGACTCCTCAAATCTGTACCCCGGGTTTGGAGGGCGTCACAGACACCAAATGGGTGTTCAGGAACAAAATGGATGAAGAAGGAGTGGTGATTAGAAACAAAGCAAGGTTGGTTGCCAAAGGATATTGTCAACAAGAGGGCATTGACTATGATGAGACATTTGCACCTGTAGCTAGACTGGAAGCCATCAGAATTTTCCTGGCTTTTGCAGCTCACTCAGATTTCAAGGTGTATCAAATGGATGTGAAAAGTGCATTTCTCAATGGTGATCTTGCTGAAGAAGTTTATGTTTCTCAACCACCTGGCTTTGAAAATGAAAACTTCCCAGACTTTGTGTATAGATTGCTCAAGGCACTCTATGGACTCAAACAGGCACCTAGAGCCTGGTATGAGACCTTATCTCAATTTCTTCTTGAGCATCAATTTACCAGGGGTACAATTGACAAGACCCTATTCTTTAAGAAGCATGGAAATGATATTATCCTTGTTCAAATCTATGTGGATGATATCATCTTTGGCTCTTCAAATGAAAAACTCTGTGAAAGGTTCTCTAAGTTGATGCAAAGCAAATATGAGATGAGTATGATGGGAGAATTAACCTTCTTCCTAGGCCTGCAAGTACATCAAAGGGAGGATGGCATCTTTATAAACCAATCCAAGTATGTCAAGGATCTTTTGAAGAAATATGGTTTAGAAGAGTCATCCCCAGCAAAAACTCCTATGTCTACTGCAATCAAGCTGGATGAAGACAAGAAAGGCAAGAGAGTTGATATCAAGGTCTATAGAGGAATGGTTGGATCACTACTCTATCTCACAGCTAGCAGGCCAGACATCATGTTTGCCACATGTCTTTGTGCAAGGTTCCAGGCTGATCCTAAGGAATCTCACATGATGGCTATTAAAAGAATCTTCAGGTATCTGAAAGGGACTCCTAATCTTGGGCTATGGTATCCAAAGGGCACTGGGTTCAACCTGGTTGGTTACACAGATTCTGATTATGCTGGATGCTGGATTGACAGGAAGAGCACCTCAGGAAGCTGTCAATTCTTAGGTCAAAGGTTAGTATCCTGGTTTAGTAAGAAACAACAGTCTACAGCAACATCCACAGCTGAGGCTGAATATATTGCTGCTGGAAGTTGCTGTGCTCAATTGCTTTGGATTAGAAATCAACTCATGGATTATGGACTAGTGTTAGAACACATTCCTCTATTGTGTGATAATACTAGTGCAATATCCATAGTTGCCAATCCTGTTAATCATTCTACTACAAAGCACATTGAGATCAGGTACCATTTCATTAGGGAACATGCTGCAAATGGTACCATAGAAGTCTCTTATGTTCCAACTGAGAAACAATTAGCTGACATATTTACTAAGCCTCTGAATGAAGCTGTCTTCAACAGACTTGTGAGTGAAATTGGAATGCTCAATCCTTCATTTAGTTGTTCTAAGTAAGTATGCTAGTTAATTGTTGCAGCAGTAAATTTTCACTGTATTTAAATGCTCTATTCATATGGAGTGAAAATTAGCTGAGATATGATCTATAAATATTTCAGTATTTTACTGCATATTTTTCAAATCATATTTGGTTGAGGAGTTGTGAGCTTTTGAGACATCTCGATATAGATGATTTTGAGAGTTCACGACATAATACAAATCAAACAGACTTATATCGCAAACTGTTAAAATTGTGAGACTTTGCGATATAGTTCATTTCTTGAGTTTGCGACATAGTTCATTTTAATGACTTTGCGACTTAGAATAACTATATCGACAAGTCTCCATATTTGACAGAATTTTGATTTAAATTTACTTTATTTCAATTTTTGATTTAAGTCTGACAAAATCTTACTGACAAAAAGAGAGTTTTAGACAAGGTATTTTCACTATATCGCAAAGTCATCCAAATTCTGATATCCTCAAGACTTTGCGACATAGTTTAATTCAGGACTCTGCGATATACTTTGCAAGGACTTTGCGGTACAGGCCATTTTAAGACTTCGCGACATACATTTAGTTTGTACATATTCATAACTCCATATCGCAGTGTCTCTATCATATAAATACTTTTTGTCGACCGTTCACAACTTTTCATCTTGTCATTTGCTCTCAATTTCTAAAACCTAAACTCTTCTCTCTCTTCTTCAATCTCAATCTCAATTTCAATGGCACCCAAATCTCAAACAACTTCCTCTTCAAGCCCTTTAACCATTCCCAAAGAAACAAATCTTCTCACCACTCCCTCTGAGGCTGAGGCTAACCCAAGGTACAAGTGTTTTGTACGGTTCTTGAACACTTCCTACCTACGCCAAGCCCTAACCCTGAACCCTACCTTGTATGTCGATGTGTTGGAAGGATTCTGGAGAACGGCGTTGGTATCAACAATGGCTAGGGAAGATGGAACCTCATTCCAGGAGGTTAGTTGTTCAATTGGAGGCAAACACTTCCAGTTTGGTGAAAGGGAAATCAATGAAGCTTTGGGGTTCAAGGTGGAGGGTCATGACCAAGAAGCTACAGATGCTCAAATCGTAGACTTCATGACCTTCATTCTGTATGCTGATGAGATAGATACTGGAAAGCTAAATAAGAAGTTTGTGAGAAGGGAGTGGTCATTTCTGTTTGACGCACTCCAGAAGGTGTTTCTCTGCAGGAAGACGGGATGGGACCATATCAGTCACATTGCTGTGAAGCTAGCCTACTCCCTGGCCAACAACCAGGAGATCAATGTGGGAGCCATAATTGTAACGCCCCCAAATCCGGGGTCAAAGGATTTGGTCGTCACACTGCACTCTTAATCCAAACAACCTGTTCAATATAAAATCAACACAATAATAATAATATCTGTGACCCCAACTCTACCAAGAATCTTTAAAGGTTATAGTGCTAGAAACAAGAATCCAAAATTTCATTACAACAATCTTTCTCTTTACAAAAATTCTAATACACTAGTATAACTTCGATAAGAAGTATACCAGGCAACTAATCTTATACAATATATTATTCAATAGAAAACATCTATATACAAAACCTCTCACTAGCTCAAATGCTCTGGATCAAAACGTCTTTACGCTAATATCTTTCCCCATCTCTGATCAGCTACGCGGACAACTCTTGCCAATACACCTTCTTTCCGGCAGGCTAAAATATATATAAATAAAACAAGTATGAGCGAATGAATTGCTCAGCAAGCGCATTATTAAATATAATACGAAAGGTTTCCAAAATAAACTTTGGATTTTCAAATAAACAAGCCTTTGGCTTAAACATTTGTAATCTCTAATATTTTTAAATCAAGTTTGGTAATTTACCACAATTTCTCATTCTTCTTCTCGCAATTGAATAGTTTAAAACACAAAAAGATTTATATTGGTCGTTACGGCGACCGAATCAACAATAACTACAATAGTAAGTAGAAAATATGAAATAAATATAACTCATACGTCTTCAAGACCATAGTTTGTACAAAAATACTAGTTTTGAAGATAACAGGTCTATTCATAACATTTTCTGAAACCAACAACTCTGGAAGGTTAGAATAATCAAGGGGTAAGAATGAGCCAACACGCTCGGTCAAGGAATAAGGAACGCACTTCAAGACTTCAACATGGTACCGACTAGATTTGCGGTATGAATAAAACTCATCAAGATAGATATCTCACGACTGCCAATGGAATCAAGGAAATGGATTTCGACTATTTGGAATCCAAATGTATTAAGAGTAAGTGATTTCAGCAAGATTGAAACCACTATTATTAATCAACAACCAACAATTTTACGCAACGAATAAACCTGAATATCAGGTCATAACTCACAAGTATAAAACATATGGATGTAACTCATCCCAGAAATAAGAATTGATATTAGAATTGGATTTTTAACATTTATCAAATCAAAGGTTGTGCTGCTGGCCAGCCACGCAACAACCCCGGACTAGCTCATGCATAGTCCTCTACGGATCCAAGGCCAATCTGGGCCTAAATTACATCGACCATAAATGGCCCGACCAATAATTGGTCCATTTTTAAAAACATTCCAATCCTATATTATATACGTCAGGTGTCAGAACAATTGACAACCTTACTTCGACAATCAGGTGTCGGAAGAATCGACAACCTAATACAACAATTGCTGTAAAACTCACGTTCCAGGAAACAGTTCAATTATGAAGAATCCTTTAAGGAATAACAATGTAATCTAGTATCGACGAGATCGACACAATATGGGGAGGTGCATATGAAAAGTGACAATATAATAAGCATCGACGAGTTCGATGTAACAACTGGGATATAATGAAGAATAAACAATGACATGCTCAACAAGATTTAGTCTGATATGAAACAGGCATTATGATATCAACAGAATTTGTAACAACTCAATATAGAATAGGGTTCAAAGAACAGGCTCTAGATGGCCTCAACAGTTCAAATTATCACATCATGGAAGAATTAGTTAAGATTCAACAATCTGGTAAGTGACAAGAAAGTCAAGTTCAAGTTTAAGAAAAATTCAGGGTGAAGTTTATAAATGAAGAAAACAAGGGTTTATTAACTTCTGACAGAAATAGTTCAAGTCCTTCGAACATATACTTATAATAGATAAGCCTCGTATTTGAAGGAAGTAAACTAAATCATGCACATCATAAATGAATTCGAATCAGGGAATGGATCAGATGATCGCATTAACAAGAAATGATAATAATACTTGCAAGGGTGCAGGATGGAAAAATGGAATACTTGTAGAACAAGTACCACAACTTCGGAATTTAAAATAACATTTTCAACATAGGGTTCACAAGTTCCCACTCATCTAGGGTTGACAATATTCCAACCTAATGTTTTAAAATCATGTCTTTTAAAAGAAAGCCTTAGTATACGACCCATAATTATCTCTTTAAACTTTTCAATATAATAAGTATATCTTTCCAATCAATATGAAAATATGAATCTAAACTCAAAAGGTATAAAAGAGTACTCGTCAATTTACGAGATTAAATAACATACTTGCAATTCAATGCAAAGAAATCAACATTTGAAAATTCAGTAATAAGCATTCAACATGCATACTAATAATTCAAGATAATATCCCTTAATTAATAAGCAAGGGTATAAACACTTGCCTCTGGTCCTTAGCTATTTCGTAACGCTGAAACAATACGATTCCCTCCTTATCCTGTCTTATCGCACGATTCTCTACTCCCGTCCTTCTTTGCTTTAACGCTCTTGCGAATACCACTAGTCTACTTCTACCATTTCGAATCCATGTGCCAGCCTCGATAGTCAAACATGAGACGGTACTTAGTCTTCAACGTATGATTTCACATTCCATAAACGATTGTAACTTAACTTCGATAATCTGACTCGTCTCGTCCAATAGCCTCTGTTGCACAGACAACCACATTTCAATTGATAGAATGATCACAACTAACTATACAAGTAATCCTCATAACTCGCTTGACGAAACTCCCCATACTATAAAAGTCAACATCTAAGTCAACGGCCTCGTAAATCTCACTTTCTAACATAACCGACAAATTTCTATCCCAACTACCCCTCGTGATGATATTAGACACGACCAAATACTCAAACAAGTCTCAACACAATTTATTCGCATGCATGACTCAACAACAGATAATTCACATCATTCACATAACATATTTAAACAAGTAACCGGTTACGTATCGGACGCCCGGTCTAATTTACGATATTTAAAACTCAGACACTAGCCCTAGTACGGGCATATACGGACTATAAAACACATTACACAACTCATACAAACCATATAGCACTTATAAATATTTTTAAAACATCATACGAAACTTATTTGAATTTTAAATAAGTCATTACTAATTTTTAAACCAAAAATCGGATTTTTAAATCCAATATAAGTATTTTAAATGCAATTAAATCAATTAATAAAATTAATTGACACTCTTTAAATGCTCAAACTATTTTTAAATAAATGAACCAAGCTAGAAAATAATTAAACTTAATTTTAATTAATTAAATCTAATTAATTATTAATTATTAAGAATTAACTGATTAAAAGAATTAATCAATTAATTAAATAAATTAATTATTAATAAAAAATAATTAAAATAATTAAATTTAATCAATTTTCGAATTTAAATAAATATTTATGAATTTATAAAATTTTCGGAATAATAAAATGTATTTTTAAATCAAAGATATGATTTTTAGAATTATAAAACTATTTTTGAATTATTTTTAAAAATAAAAATCCAGAAACACTATTCAGAAAAGGGATTAGGGTTAGGAGGATTGAAACCGGGTCGGGTTGGATGGCTAACCGGGTCGCGAAGAACACGACCGGGTCGCCAAGAACAGCCGCCGGTTTCTGGCAACGTTCCGGCCGACCAGTCGGTCTCCGGCCTCCCGACTCACCCCACAACCCTCAGTTTCATCCCCCCTTCAACCCACAAACTCACCACAACACTTATACAAACCAAACCGTGCCCACAAATCGCCCAATCGAACCCGGAGTTGGCCGGAAAACGCGAAAGCCGGCGAGCTTCGATTTTCCGGTCACCTCCATAACCCAATCCAAACTTAAAACTAATCACATAATCAAACTCCCCATTACCCGATCTATCTAATGGTATAAACACAATCGAGAACCGATCAATCAATCAAAAATCCGGCCGAAACTAAAACATTTTCCGGTGACTTCTATAATTTCCGATTTGGCCATTTTCGAACTCAAAAATTCACACAAAAATCATCAGTATGCTTCTCATGACATGTACAATCCAACCATGTACTCAATTAACAAGAACAATCAAGAACAAAGATTTCCCCAAATCAATAAATTCGAATTAAATAATTAAAAATCAAGAAATTCGAAATTCATACCGACACAGATGATGATGATGGATTCGAATAGAAGATGATGAGAGATTCATTTTGATTCACTACGCCATAAATAGCCTTCTGCAACCCTTGAAAACCGTTGCCGGAAGTTCAGAATTCGTTGGCATAGCCTCAAAAATCTCAAAGGCAACACTTTTTCAGTGTTAGTTTTTTGCCCGTTGCCATAGGGGTCAACGCCAACACTTTTCTACCTATGCCAACAGGTTAAAATATGTTGCCGTAGATTAGACTTTGTTCAAAAAAATGTGGGCCCCACATATGAGCCCCACTGTTCTGGACCCCACATGTGGGCCCCATTGTTCTGGACCTCACATGTGGGCCCCACTGTTCTGGACCCCACATGTGGGCCTCACTGTTTGTGGGCCCCACATTCATATGGGCTTCCTTTTTCTATGGCAACACTTTTTTACACAAATTGCAACAGCATCTGTAGTAGCTACTGTAACACTTTTCTAATGAAAAATTAAAAATGTACTACTGGTATATAAAACATTTCCAGTACAAGAAAGTACTTAAAACCCAATAAAACATAACAATAACAATCATAATGCAGTATAATGCACTGCCATCATAGCATCAATCCCAAAATAAAACATAAAAATTCATAGCAAAAGTATCCTCCTAAGGAAACAACTTAACTAAAAGGGAAGCTATTACATCGCCTAATGCAGAAAGAGATCTATTAATATGTTGTGCCTCCTTCAATCTGTCTCCGGTCACTTCAGATTTATCCACCCTCTCACTTCCTGCCAGATCAACTAGATGCATACATCCACGAAGAACAGCTCCAGATGTCAAATCTTTTCCTTGGACATGGACAGTTAAGCAACTGCATCATGACAAATTAATATTAGCATATGCAGATGACGTTGCTTGACAGACTATTTATATACTCATACAAATTAATATTAGCATATGCAATGTAGTTTTAAATTGAATAATTGATGTAGTGAAGGATATCTTTTACTGAATCCATCCGCAACTAGGAGGTCTCTAACTTGCTCATTATAAATCTCTATCATCTGAACATAAACATCATATTGGAATGTGTCCTTTCTTTGCTCAGCAAGAAGAAACAGATCACTCAGAGCTCTGTAATTAACTCCTAGAGTATCCTCCGTTAGATCCTTAGGTCCAGTCTTGAACATGAAACATGAAACATGAAAAAAGAAACCCATTTAGTCAAGTGTATCCTATGATAATACATTGCTTTAAGTGAGGATCATCAGTATATCTCACCATTGTGTAAGTTTTCCCTGAACCAGTTTGACCGTAGGCAAATATACAAACATTGTAACCATCAAGAACTGAACGTATCAGTGGCCTAGTATCTGAAAATACCTCTCCTGCCACATAAAAGAGCAAGTATCTACAGTATCTTGATCTGCTGTGACAAGAACAGAGTAAGACTGTAGCAACCAGGTTATAAAATCATTGCAGTAGCTTTGGATTTTTATACTTTTTATATGTTATTGTAACCAAGTAAAAAAGCATTGCAGTCACTACGCCATAGATGGCCTATACTAACTACTGAATTCAAGCTTTATTGTACCAAATTTGGCAGAATGCACATATCATAGGGTTTCAAAAACCAAAATTACCACCTGACCACATTTACAAAGCAATCTTAATTGCTGTTGTCATTTTAGCAGTATCTATGTTGAGTCTTAGACTTACCAAGTAGGTGCCCTTAATATATGTTGAGTCTGACACATACCAAATTTTACAAGCTCATTCTCTGAACCTGGACGTACAACTTTCGTGCTTTATATATCAACCAATTAAGTCTGTAAAGCTCTCAAAACAATAGCGCAAGATAAAACAGAATGGCTGGAATATCAGATTCTGCTCGCGCAATTCAACTCTATAAATTTGTATATAAAATGAGAATCACTATAAATTTGTATATGAATTTGTCATACGTAGAATCACTTGGATCAAAGCTGCAAATTAATGTCAGCTTCTGTAATAGCATTTAAATGAAATTGTATTTTTCAGGTAGGTTCTTGATGATGATTAAGAGCAAGTACCCATAGCTCACCTACTACTTCTAGTGGAGTTTCCTTCATCATTGCTTAGACTTAGTCCAGCAACTTGACTAGTTATGGACCGACTCTGATCAGAGCTACCAATGTTAGCTCTAGTTGCCACATTTGATTGAAAGGACCACCTCATCGGAAGAACTATATCCCTGAGAGAAACAGTAAGCAATTACTCTATACATTTTTGAAAAATTTCTGGACAACTAGCTACGGGGTAGATTTCTTCATTACAGGACATACTTACCCTCCAACGGTATAATTCTCAAACAAATTTTCAAGACTCTGTTTTAGTTCTGGAATTTTAGACTCTAGAAGAACATCCAAAACCTTTATTACCTGAATGTAATTCCCTTCTTCCTTAGAAAATGTCTATTGTTCAAATAAGATATAGTAATCCATGAAGTGAAGTGACCATTTCAGCACTATTAAAAAACTATCACCCAAGCTAACCTGTCATAAATGAAGTGACCATTTCAGCACTATTAAAAAACAATAACGTAAAAAAGCATTGCTATGAAAAGAACAAAAGATAAAATAGCCATACTCTATTCCATAACTAAAATTCGAGATATAAAGAAAGCACAGAGATTGGTAAGCCTCACTCCTTTTATCACGAATATTTCTTGTAATACACATTCAAATACCACAAATTTTTTCAGGGATGTTATAAAGACATAAATCTACAACTCCCCCCTTTTTACCCAAGCAGTTATATAACACTCTTCTTACTATATACAACTGCTTCCTACTGTTTGATTCAGGAATTTGGTTACCCATTGAAATATATCTTCATTTTTCTACAACTAAATCACCCAACGAAAATTCCTTATCTCAAATCAACAAATGCACTAGACAACTACCTACAACTCAACTGCACAATAATCAAGACGCTCTTCTGCAAATTAGGAACTAAATAGCATACGATAATTACAAATGATTTTTACATGTATCACATGCTAATTATAAATAATTTGTACGTAGAATGTTTTTAAGATAAGCAGAGCTTTTTACTCATTAACGATAGAAGGATAACATCAGTCTCTTGAAAGAGGGAATAAAACATACACAAAAACACCTTATAAAGGTTTATTAAGTCCTGAGAACTTTTATAATCTTGAGATATTCAGTATCAAACCTCAACTCAACTGTTCCCTGGAAAAACATGATGAAACAGTTATAAATACACATGGTCGTAAGTTGCAGAAAACCTTAAAATCTTCATTAAACCAATAGAATATATAATCTCTGGATTCAACTACAAGATGAAACAGTTATAAATAGAACTAAAATCGAAGTTACTTTATGGTATAAGTTCCTATGTCAAACTCACCGATACTTCAACAAGCAAATATAGCTACAGAGAGAGAGAGACGGAGATAGAGAGAGGGAGAGACAGAGAGAGACAGAGACAGAGAGAGAGGCACAAATCGAAGCATATGAAGCATACCTTAAACACTTTCGAGTACCCTAAATTCGATTAAACCCAGCTCCACCAAGCTTCGATTAAACCCAGCTCAAACCCTAATTTAATTCCTCAATTAAACCCTAATTTAAGCAGCGCGAAACCTAATTTAAAACCTAATAGACAGAGACTGAGAAGTGAGAAGCGAGAAAAGAGGATGAGAAGTAAGAATGAGAGAATGAGAGTGAGAGTGATATAATTTTCCCCAATTTTCCCCGCCCGTGTTTTCCCCAATTTTTTCCCCAATTTCGTTTGCCGCTCGGTGTTGTTGCCCCAATTTCATTTTGCCGCTCACTGATATAATTTCTTTTCTTTAAACAAAATTATTACAAATTTATTATAATAAGTTTGATATTAAATTATAACTATAATTTATTATTTTAATTATTTCTTTCTTACAATCTATTTTTAAATCTATTGTAAAAATTAGTTTTGCAAGCTGTTACTTTCTCTAATAAATTTTTTATTGGCTTTAATCAAAATTTAATGATTTTGAATTTTTTTTAAAAAACCTTTTCTAATATAAATTGATTAAAAATATTTTATAAAATATAAATAATTCAATTATTTCACATAATATTACTTTTATAAAAATATTAATTTTATGAAAATATTACTTTTATTACTCAATGATTTTTTAAAAATTAATTACTTTTAAAGTGAAATAATTATTGAATTATTAATTTTAAATAAAAAATTTAAAATTCAAAATTAATACACTAAGGTAACGCCCTCACGGTGTTACTCAGTTACAACACCTTTTTACAGTAACATGGGTTTATGGATATGGCAATGGTTTTTCGACATTTTTTTAAATTTTGGTTGTCATATCCAATCTATGGTGTAGTGAACATAATTATTATTTTATTTTTAAAATTTGTTCATTAATTTAAAATTATCAAAAATACATTATTTACGAAAAAATTATCCTTTACCCCAATTCAGATTTCAATAAATTTATAAATAAATCATTTTCATAAATTTTATTATTTTTTATATAAAATTATTTTTTAATTTAATTTTTATTTATATATAAATATAAGTTTTTTTTTTACAATAACTATGTCAACGCTTTATCATGTCTACCCTAACACATGGAATGGATGTTGTAATAGGCCGGATTCAATACGGCTATTACAACACTTATAGATGGCAACACTTTGCAAAAGCGTTGTAGGAAGTCATTTATGGCGTAGTGATTACAAGAACATCGAAATCGGAATCCGATAACGCCTTCAAATTTGAGTTTGATTCTCAAGAACACGAAGAACACGTTCAGGGGTTTTTCGGATTTTTAACTGTAATTAAGCTTGATTATACGAAAAACAAAGTACGATTTGCCTTTTTATAATAAACGGAAAATAATACCCCAAACGACATTTTTGGATCGATACTGATCCGATGGATCGCTTTAAATACAATTTAACAAAATAAACGCTTTAAATCTTTAATAAAGCAGAATACACGTTTCACGAGACGATAAGCATCCATAAAGTACGGATAACTACAAGTATCGTTTAATACAAAATATACGAACCAAAATACCTCTATTACGAATATTTTTGAGTACTTCCCACTTTAACGAATGAAATATTGGTACGAACGATATACCAATCTCCCGAATAATTTGGGAACGATCCAAATTTTCTTTTCGATAATTAAAATAAAATAAAATAGTATGACACCCTTTTCAAAATAATTTCAAATTCCCCACACATTTCACATAGCACCACAATATCACATATTCAATCATTTAACGAATAACTTAGCACGTTTAAACAGATAAATCATTTAATAACTCTTAATATGAAATTAAAATTTCATTTCGCATCACATAATAACACGTAATTTTCCCGGATCTTACAATAATTCTCAAGGAATTGGCTCAGAGGCTAGGCAGGACCGTTCGTGGTAGATGTAATGACATCTTTTACCCTCGTTTCCTTCAAGTTATTTTAAATTTTCTTGATGCAAATATCCATGAATTGGAGGGTATAGATAAAACTAAAATGGCTTATTCCAAGTCCATGTCCAAAGTACTATTTGGCTCATTGGACACAAGGAATCAAGTGGATGTGATTCTAAGTGTGACCAAGCATATGCAGGACACATTTGAGTCTTATCCACTTGATAAGCCCATATACCATGCACTTTCCTGGACAGGGGAGGCTGAGACTGGAGGAGATACACAGTCTAACCCCAGCCTTCCCATCCCATCCAGCAACCCCACTGCAAACACATCTGTAGAAATTAGGGAGCCAAGTGCATCAGTCTCCCAAAAGACTGATGTTACTAAAAAGAAGACTAAGAAGAGACCCCTAAAAGTGATTCAAGAAACTGTAGAGATAGAAAGTGAGAATCATGAGTCACCTCTCACCAGACATAGTAAGAAATCCAAATCCAAACCTACCACTGGATCCTCCCAACAGGATTCAGATGTGGAAAAAGGGGTACACCTATTACTGTCAATGGCCTCTCAACAGGTCATTGGCATTGAAAAGAGTAGTCTCCCCACTACAACCTGTACTGAGTCTGCATAGGATCAATACCTCACTCTTGATCCTAGGAGAAATAAGGATGCTGACACATTGAGTGGAGAGCACATCACACTTGAACCTCCTCCTATTTCTCAGGGGGAGTTGCCAAATTCATCTCTACACCACACTTCTCTTCCAGATTCTTCCATAAAAATTTCTTCTGAACAAGAGAGTCATTCTAATGACAATCTTGCCATTGATCAATCACAATCCATTCCTATGATTGAGCCAATTTCAAGTGACATGGTGCATGACACTGTGCTCATCACCCAGGCACCACATCAGGTTGGTCAGGGAATGCATGCTGGGGCATATCCTAATGACACCAACAAAAACATAGAGGATTCACCAGTTCTTACTGGAGACTCTATGCCAAACTCTCCATTCCATATGGACATGGATCTGCCTTCACAGGCATCTAGAGATGGTGCTGTAACACATCCCATTTCAATGGAGACAGCATCAGACTCTACAGTCATTCCAAGACTGGAGGAAACTCACTCAACCATTCCTCATGAAGTGCCAAGCACTAGCTCTCACTTGGCTCAGGCCACAATAACTGAATGGCTGAAACCTGTGCAACATGACAGGGCTTCAGGATCATCCTCTGTGCCACCACAATTGACGGAAGAAGAATTAAAAGATCTTCATGTGGCACAGATTGATGAGATCTCTAGGATTGCTCAACATCTCCTCACTGCAAATCTCCCAAATTCTGACTATGAGGCTATTCTTCTCACTCACAAGGAGGATGTTGAAGCACAACAGGATAAAATTGTGGATGAAGCCCAGCAAGCTGGAAATGTGGATGCTTGGCTGGATGGCAAAAGGACAGTAAAGCTCAAGGAGGCTCTAGCTTTTCTCAGGGAGGACTATCTTACAGCCTTGGGGTCAAATGCCAAAGGTCTCTCTCCTGCTGAAATCTATGATGCGGTTAATGATGTCTACAAGAGCCAACTTAAAGCTATGCATTTTCTTGGGAAGGGTCTTCAGTCAGAAATCTTCACCATTCAGGAAGAAACAGCTCATTCTAATGCTCAACTAAAGAATTGTTTTCTTTCGGGCTTTCCCAAGGTAGATGGCATTCTTAAGGAAGTCCAGAAAACTGCCTCCAATGTCACCAAGATGGACTGCACCCTAGCTATGGTTTCAGATAATATGAAGAAGCTCTCTACCAAGCTAGACAATCAGGTGCAGGCCAACATCAACTCAAACTCCATGCTTACAGTACTCTGGAAGAATCAGTATGGGAACAAGCTAGTTGATGAGGTTCCTATTTCTGATATCTCCAAGTTTGATGACCTCAATGATGAGACATATGAACCTGCCTATCCCTGGGGAAGCTCAAGACATCTTGTCTAATTCCAAGCCTAAGGGGGAGAAAGAAAAGGAGGTCATTCTGAAAAAGAAAGGGGGAGTACCTGCCAAGCAACAGAAGCTTAAGGGCATAATTTCTGAAGAAACAATAAAGCCAATAATCCTTCCCCCTGTAGAGGTCATAAATGCACAAGGCCAGAAGAGCACAGTCACATCTACCTTCCATCCTTCTACAATGCCAAAGGACATTTCAGCTCCTCAACCTACTTCAAATGCCAAACCTATCAAAGCCACAATAATCACCCAGGCCAAGCTACAGGAAATTGCAAATTCAAACATCTATCATGATGAGGCCTTCCTGGAGCTTCTAAAAGCCATCTACAGCAATGCAAAAGGGGATGCAAGAGTCTACAGAGAGAAGATCAAGGAAAGCATCAAGTACTTCACTGTGGGAGTAAGGAAAATCAATGATGTCCATCTAAGAGAAGTTATCATGGTGTGCAAGGACAATTGCATGTGGCATCTAGCATTTCAAACTCTAGAGAAACTGAGATTTACTGAGCTGTCAATAATCCTGGACTTAATAGAAAAAGATGGGGCCAACAACAGGAGACTGTTTGATGACTTGAAGATAGATCAACATCTAAGACTGCCTGAGGTTATCTCAAAGCCAAGGACAATAATCTTCCAAAGTCTATCTCAAGACAGCAGCATTGAACAGTTGGTGATTCCTTCAGATTTGACAATAAAGAATAATGCAAAGATCAACCAGGTGCTGCAAATGCTAAGGGCCAAGAGGGGAGTCAGGACAGCTGAGGAACTAGAGATGATTCACACTCTACAATCTTTTCTGATTCATGGAGTCATTCCTGAATCTGTCAAAGAAAAGAGCAAAAAGAAGGATGGGGATGATGATGATGAGGAGAAAACCTATGAAAGGAGATCTCAGTCAAGGAGAAGTAAGGATGGACCTAGTGAGAGTAACAGGAGCAAATATTCAAAGAAATCAAAAGATGCTGGTGATGACAAGAGGGATTCAAAAGGAGGAAGGGAAACAGTCAAGAGAACAAGGAGTGGAATTCAGCAAGTCAAGGACATTGCTAGCAGTTCTTTAACCACAACACAAGACTCTAAGTCTAGGGTGGGTACTGTTAGTAATGATCCTCCAAAATCATTATCTAAGACTTCTGAACCTGAATTGCCACAGAAGAAAGAAGGAGCCATAAAAGGAACATCAAAGACACTTCCACAAAGTCACAGCTGGTGGAGTGTTACAGTGGATGAAGGGAAAAGGAATGAAGCTACTTCCAAGTGATATGGCACTGAAGACTAATTCTCCCTGCTCCACAAAGCTACCTCAAGTGAAGCACATGAAGATCAAGAGGGCAGCTAAGAGGACAATGATAACAAAGAAGAATGGGATAATCACTAATGTTGTAGGGATCAAAGTGCTTCCTCTTGATGAAGACTATGATGAAGATGCCCTAGCATTCTTGAGAGCTCAAAGAATCTTTGAAGTCAAAGTGAAGCTAGATCATCTAGAGATCAAGTACACTGATGGAAGAGAAAGGATTATGAAGCAAGGGGGCTGGCAATATTTCTATATGTATGAGCTTGAGAGGATAAATGCCTTACTGAATTTTGAAGAAAAAGAAGAAAGGACTTGGAAGATAGATATTGCCAGGTACTTGAAAATGCATGCTGATTATGAAGAAAACATGAGGAAAGAGAATGAAGAGAAAAACATACAGAGAGAGAAAGAAATGGCTGAGATGGAGGAGAGGGCTAAAGAGCTAAGGCAGAAAGGGCTGTGCAGGGTCAAACAAAATCCTTACATTGTGGAGTACAAAAACTCATAAGGAGGCAAAAGCAAAATAAGGATGGAGTTTCTGGATTCATATGTAGAAAGTGCACTCAAGGCTGCAATTGATGACTTAAAAGGCTCACCTCTCATTGAAGAACTGATTGCAAGAGAAGAACTTCAAGAAGCCATCATAGACATGCAGAGAAGAGAAGAGATAAGGAAAAAGAACATTTATGATGATTTACAAGAGAAACAATTGGAAGCTGAAGCTGCTGAGCAACAAAGATAATCTGTAAGCTTTCAATTTTTCTATGTAATCAAATTCCTGATCTCAATGTTCATAAATTGTCCTCTCTGTTACTCAATTTCCTTTTATGTAAGTTAGGCTTGTTATCAGACATGAAATTGTGCCTAAGGATCTTACTCACAATTTGGGGGAGATTGTTAGGCTCAAGACATGTCTGAATACCACTATTAACAAGCCTACACTATGTGACTATGTCACATTACATGACCTAGTGATTTCTATCACTGGGATATAGTATAAGTCTCTAAATGTACTTGTCTTGTTCTCATGAACAATAGCTTTATCATGTATGCTCAGATCTATAATGAGCTTAGTAAAGTTTCTTGCATCTAGATTGTATATAGGCCATTGAATAATTGTCCTGGTAGAAGTTCAGTAATGCTCATGCAGCAGGATAGAAATGAATAAGGCCATGAAGAAATAAGTTGCAGAAATTTGTCTAAGGCATTATATAGCAAAGTCAGAAGAAAGCTATGTCGTGAAGTCACCAATATCTATGTCGTGAAGTGCTACATCGCATAGTCCATTTTTGTCTATGTCGAGAAGTCCTCAAGACACATGTCGTGAAGTGTTGAAGTCAGCAAAGTCAAAGAAGCCTAGATCGTGAAGTCCTCAGAAGCCTTATGTCGCATAGTCATCAAAATGACCTATGTCGCATAGTCATCAAATGACCTATGTCGCATAGTCATCAAATGGCCTATGTCGCAAAGTCCTCAAAAGCCATATCGCGTAGTCTTTACAAGGGACATCGTGAAGTCAGGAATAAAGTGGAGTTCACGATATCAACACTTAGCCGTTTACAACAAGACAAATCAAGGTACA
Source organism: Heracleum sosnowskyi (assembly GCA_030848705.1). Lineage (NCBI taxonomy): Eukaryota > Viridiplantae > Streptophyta > Magnoliopsida > Apiales > Apiaceae > Heracleum > Heracleum sosnowskyi. Next base: position 37,768,851 of record CM061243.1, on the reverse strand, counting down.
GAACCAAGAATCAAAGGAGACAAATACTGAAGCATTTGTTCTGACAAGGTGGTCCAAAGAACAGATGGCAAATCTACAGCTAAACTTGGAGAGAAAGATAAGAGACAAGCAGCTACAGAAACGGGAAAGACTCCGAAAAGCAGGTGGTCCTTCCTGACACAGTTAACTTCTTATGGCAGGACAAGTTGGACTTTCAGCAAGGGGTAACTGTGTAAAAATAGGTGTGTGCACTAGTTTGTATAGGGCTTATATATATCATGCACATCCTATTGTAAGCCTAGAGAGAGATACACATAGTTTTTATCTTAAGCTCTTTTCTCTGTAAGCAAGCAAGTTCAAACTGTTCTTGTTTAGAAGCCAGAAATTCGATTGTGAATTTCCTGGAAAGCTGTAGTATTTAATTTGCTTATACAAAGTAGATTAAAGTGATTGTGTGTGTTGTTTACTTTCCGCATATTGCATAGCATAATCATTTACAGTTTATATTTAGTTTCAAGAAACCTAAAATCTATCAAACTATCCATTCACCCCCCCCCTCTGTCTAGTTTCTAGGTGATATTCATTGCTAACATAGCTTCAGTGTCGTAATTCGACAATGTCCTCAAAACCCGCAAACCCTATTTAGAATTTCATTTATCAAAATGATTTTATGATATTACGCATCCATTTAATATATTATATAAAATTCTATTATTCTTAAAGACTTATACTTTTTTAACATCATTCAATAATTTTTTACATACAATTTGAATTTTTATTGTTAAAACTTTTAGTCTAACTGGTCGTCATTAATAGTTAGACAATTTTATAATGCTTATGATCGAGAAAAATCATATCTTATTTTCATCTATTGCATATTAATCATGTTGATTTTTTATTTAAAACATAGATGTTAGAAATGAATACCACTTAGAAACTAGACAGGGGGGGGGTGAATGGATAGTTTAGAGAATTTTCGATTCTTGAAAACTAAATAAGCTGTGACAGATTATGTTGTGTAAAATATGGAATTAAAATAAACAGCACACACACAATCACTTTAATCTACTTTGTATTAAGCAAATTAAATACTATAGCTTTCCAGAATTTCACAGATGAATTTCTGGCTTCTAAACAAGAACAGTTTGTATCTTGTTTTCTTACAGAGAGAGAGTGCTTAAAATAATTCTATTTTTTTTTCTCTTGCAGCTTACTGTAGGGTGTGCACAATATATATATCCCTATACAAACTAGTGCACACACCTATTTACACAGTTACCCCTAGCTGAACGTCCAACTTGTCCTGCCATAAGAAGTTCACTATGTCAGGAAGGACCACTTGCTTTTCGGAGTCTTTCCCGTTTCTGTAGCTGCTTGTCTCTTATCTTTCTCTCCAAGTTTAGCTGTAGATTTGCCATCTGTTCTTTGGACCACCTTACAAAAAAAATGCTTCAGTATTTGTCTCCTTTGAATTTTGGTTATGTACCTTGATTTGTCTTGTTATAAACGGCTAAGTGTTGATATCGTGAATTTCAGCATTTCCCTGACTTCACGATCTATCCTTTGAAGACTTCGCGACATAGGCAATTTAAGGACTTCGCGATCTAGACCTTTTGAGGACTTCGCTATCTAAGCCTTTTGAGGACTTTGCGATCTAAGCCTTTTGAGGACTTCGCGATCTAGACCTTTTGAGGACTTCACGATCCAGTACATTCTGACTTTGCGGTATCAACACTTCACGATATGAGAAATGAAGACTTCACGACATAGTTCATTTAGGACTATGCGATCTTAGTACTTCACGACATAGATATATTTAGACTTCACGACATAGCTTCATTTTGACTTCACGGTATAGGGACTTAGGAAAACTTCTGCAACTTATTTCTTCAGGGCCTTATTCATCTCCATCCTGATGCATGAACATTTCTGAACTTCTACCAAGATAATTATTCCATGGCCTATGTACATTCTAGATTGAAAGAAGCTTACTAAGCTCATTATACTTTGAGCATACAAGATAAAGCTAAGCACATGAGAACAAGACAAGTACAATGGAGACCTATACTATATCCCAGTGAAAGAATTCACTAGGTCATGTAGAGTGACATAGTCACAATGATTAGGCTTGTTAATAGTGGTAATCAGACATGCCTTGAGCCTAACAATCTCCCCCAAATTGTGAGTAAGAAACTTAGGCACAATTTCATGTCTGATAACAAGCCTAACTTACATAAAAGGAATTAAATAACAGAGAGAACAATATATGAACATAATGAACAGAGATTTGATTACATAATGAAGTTGAAAGCTTACAGATTATCTTTGTTGCTCAACAGTTTCAGTTTCCATTTGTTTCTCAAGATAATCATCATAAACTTTCTTCTTTCTCACTTCTTCCTTTCTCTTCATGTCTATAATGGCTGCTTGAAGTTCTTCTCTTGCAATTAGTTCTTCAATGAGAGGTGAGCCTTCTAGATCTTCAATTGCAGCTTTAAGAGCACTTTCCACATAAGAATCTAAAAACTCCATCCTTATCTTGCTTTTCCCTCCAGTTTTATTTTTGTATTCCACAACATAAGGATTTTGTTTTACCTTGCACAACCCTTTCTTCCTTAGCTCTTTAGCCCTCTCTTCCATCTCAGCCATCTCTTTCTCTTTCTGAATGTTCTTCTCTTCATTTAGCTTCCTTAAGTTCTCCTTATAATCAGAGTGCATCTTCAAGAATCTGGCAACCTCAATCTTCCACAATCTCTCCTCCTTTTCTTCAAAATTCAGTAGAGCATTTATTCTTTCAAGCTCATCTTGTGAGAAGTATTGCCAGCCCCCTTGCTTCATTTCTCTTTCTCTTCCATCAGTGTATTTAATCTCTAGATGATTTTGTTTCACCTTGACTTTAAAGATTCTTTGAGCTCTCAGAAATGAAAGGGCATCTTCATCATAGTCTTCATCCAGATGAAGTACTTTGATCCCTACTACATTAGTGATTACCCCATTCTTCTTTGTTATCCTTGTTCTTTTGGCTACACTCTTGATCTTCATATGCTTCACTTCAGGTAGTTTTCTGGAACAAGGAGATTTAGTCTTCAGTGCCACATCATTTGGAAGTAGCTTCATCCCTTTCCCTTTCATCCACTGTAACACTCCACTAGCTGTGACTTTGTGGAAGTGTCTTTTTGATTTTTCTTTTGTGGCTTCAATTTTCTTCTGTGGCAAATCAGGTTCAGAAGTCTTGGATATTGATTTTGGAGGATCATTACTAACAGTACCCACCCTAGACTTAAAGTCTTGTGTTGTGGTTAAGGTACAGCTAGCAATGCCCTTGACTTGCTGATTTCCACTCTTCTTCTTAACAGTTTCTTTGTTTCCCTTGGAGTCCTTCTTGTCATCATCAGCATCCTTGGATTTCTTTGATGTTTTGCCCATGCCGCTCTCACTTCCTCCATCCTTATTGCTCCTTGAATGACTTCTCCTATTGTAGGTCTTTTCCTCATCATCCTCCTCATCATCTTTCTTATTTCTTTTTTCTTTGAGATACTCTGGAATAGTGCCATGAATCAAGAAAGATTGGAGAATTTGGATTATCTCTAGCTCTTCTGCTGTTCTGACTCCTCTCTTAGCTCTCAGCATTTGCAACACTTGATTTATTTTGACATTGTTCTTCATTTGCAAATTGGCAGGAATCACCAGTTGATCAATACTGTTAGCTTGATTTAGACTTTGAAAGATTATTGTCCTTGGGTTAGAGATAACTTCAGGCAATCTTTGAAATTGGTCTATCTTTAAATCATCATACAGCCTCCTGTTATTCTCCCCATGCTTCTCAATCAACTCCAGAATTGTGGTCAGCTCAGTAAACCTCAGTTTCTCTAGACTTTCAAAGGATAAATACCACAAGCAATTATCCTTGGATACCATGATAACTTCTCTTAGATGAACCTCCTTGATTTTTCTGACTGCCACAGTAAAGTACTTGATATTTTCCTTGAGCTTTTCTCTGTAGATCTGAGCATCTCCTTGAACACTGATGTAGATGGCTTTCAGAAACTCCAGAAAGGCCTCATCATGATAGATGTGAGAATTGGAAACTTCATGTAGCTTGGCCTCAGTGACAATATTTGCTTTGATTGGTTTGGCACTTGTTGTTGTTTGAGGAGCTGAGATATCCTTTGGCATTGTAGAGGGATAGTAGGTAGTAGTAACCATGCTTCTTTGACCTTGTTTGTTGATGACATCCACAAAGGGAAGAGTGATTGGCTTTAGAGTTTCTTCAGTGAGTTTGCCCTTAAGCTTTTGTTGCTTGGCTGGTACTCCCCCTCTCTTTTCCACAATGACCTCCTTTATTTTCTCCCCCTTAGGCTTGGAATCAGACAAGATGTCTTGAGCTTCTCCAGGAACAGGAAGGTTTATGCTTCTGAGCAGGGTTGTCATTATTTGCTGTTGGACTAACAAGATATTAGATGTGGCATTGCTTTGGTCATCCAACTTGGCATTGAGCTGTTCCAAGGATTGAGAGAGCACTTTGTTTTCAGATTTAAGATCAGCTACCTCCCTTTCCAAGCTATCCACCTTTGAGAAGAGTTGTTGAGATTTGAAAGAGTTAAGGGATTGGTCCTTGATTTTTGAGAAGTCAAATTTGGAAATTTCAGAAATAAGAACTTCATCTACAAGCTTGTTCCCATACTGATTCTTCCACATCACAGTGAGCATTGAGTTGGAGTTGATGTTGGCATGCACCTGGTTATCTAGCTTGGTAGAAAGCTTCTTCATATTATCTGAGACCAAGGCTAGGGTGCAGTCCATCTTTGTGACATTTGAAGCTGTTTTCTGAACCTCCTTAAGAATGCCATCTACCTTGGGAAAGTCAGAGAGATAACAGTTCCTTAGCTGTGCCATTGAATGATCTGTCTCTTCCTTGATTGTGGAGATTTCTGACTGGAGACCTTTCCCAAAGAAATGCATAGCCTTTAGCTGGCTCTTGTACACTTCATTCACATCATCATAGATTTCTGCAGGAGAGAGACCTTTAGCATTAGACCCCAAGGCTGTTAAGTAGTCCTCCCTGAGAAAAGCTAGTGCATCATTTAGCTTGACAGATCTCTTGGCATCCAACCAAGCATCAATATTTCCATCATGTTGGGCCTCATCTACAATCTTTTCTTGTTGAGCTTCAACATCCTCCTTGTGACACAGAAGTATGGCTTCATAGCCTGAATTTGGGAGATTGGCTGTGAGGAGATGTTAAGCTATTTTTGAGATCTCATCAATCTGTGCCACATGAAGATTTTGTAGGTCTTCTTCCGTCAATTGTGAGGGCACAGATGATGATCCTGAAGGCCTGTCATGTTGCACAGGCTTCAGCCATTTTGATATTGTGGCCTGGGCCAAGTGAGAGCTAGTGCTAGGCACTTCAGGGGGGATAAATGTATGAGTTTCCTCCAGTCTTGGAATGACTGTGGAGTTTGATGTTGTCTCCATTGAAATGGGATGTGTGACAACATCATCTCCATGTGCCTGTGAAGGCAAGTCCAAATCCCTAAGGATTGGAGAAGTTGGCACAGAGTCTCCAGTAAAGACTGGTGAATCCTCTGTGTTTGTGTTGGTGTCATTAGAATATGCCCCAGCGTGCATTTCCTGACCAACTGAATGAGGGTCCTGGGTGGTGAGCACAGTGTCAAGCACCATGTCACTTGAAGTTGGCTCAATCACATGTTCAACTTGTGATTGATCAATAGCAGAATTGTCATGAGGATGACTTTTCTGTGGAGAAGAAATATGAGATGTAGATTCTGGAAGAGAAGTGTAGTGTAGACTTGATTTTGGCAACTCCCCCCTGAGAAATAGGAGGAGTTTCAAAGATGATGTGCTCTCCACTCTATGTATGTTCACCCTTATTACCACTTGAGTCAAGAGTGTGTTCTTGACTCTGTGCAGACTCATTACAGATTGTAGTGGGGAGACTACTCTTTTCAATGACAATGCCCTGTTGAGAGGACATTGACAGTAATAGGTGTACCCCTTTTTGCACATCTAAATCCTGTTGGGAGGATTCAGTGGTAGCTATTGATTTGGATTTCTTCTTTTGTCTAGTGAGCTGTGACTCAGGTTCCTCACTTCCTAAATCTATAGTCTCATTAATTACAGCAAGGGTTCTCTTCTTAGTCTTCTTTTTAGTAACACCAACCTTTTAGGAGATTGGTGCACTTGGCTCCCTAATTTCTAGAGTAGTGTTTGCAGGGAGGTCAATGGATGGGTTAGGAAGGCTTGGGTTAGACATTGAAGCTCCTTCAGTCTTAGCCTTTCCTTTCCAAGAAAGTTTGTTGCCCAGTAATAAACAATTATAGAAGATGGGTTGAATACAATTGTGTAAGATTCTCGACTTAATAAAATATGAATCACAAATATGAAAGAATGTTAACAGCTTTATTAAATCTGATATAAAACTGTTACAAACTCTCTCAAGAAATTCTGTGTTCTTGAGAGCTGCTAGATTACAAAAACTCTCTCAAGAAATTCTGATGTTCTTGAGAGCTTCTAGATTACAAAAATACTCGAGTGTTTTCGATCTTCTAAATCGAAACCTAAACCGTGTTTATATACTACACAGCTTCTCTATCAATGATAAGTCCTAATCAATTACAAAGATTGAAACCTATCCTTAATTGATAGCTACAAACTACAAACCAGGAACCGACAGAATAATCTTCCTTATTTAACTAGACTCCAAATATAACTCGAAGTAGGAATCCTGATCAGCTTCCAGTCCTGATGATCAATCCTGATCTCAGTCCTGATATTCATTCTGATCCTGACGACCATGCAATCCTGATGATGTCAGCAATCCTGATCAGTTGAAGTCTTGATCCTGACGATCATTGAATCCTGATCTAACAATCTCCCCCAATCTTATACTTTGTGAAATAAAGTATAGATTCCTAAGATTCAATGATGTCAAAAACATATTTACAAAATGTACAAGTATCTTCAGTAACAACTTATCTGTTTAAATTCTTTGATAGAACAGATTCATTTTCAAGAAGTTGGATAACAAATTTTCTTCTTTTTCTTCAAGAATTTGAATCAGTCTTTCCTTAAGATTTCTGAGATCTTCATCTTCCTCATTAATCTGGTAAATAGCTGCTTTGAGATTCTGTATGGAGCTTCTTTGTACACTGTGCTCTTCAAGCAAAAGATAAGCAATTTCCTTCCCATCAGGATTGAGAGTAAGTTGAGTCATGCCAAAAGTCACTTCTTTAACAGCAGTGCCCATTTGCATTTCCACATCTTGGCCTCTTTGATTTAAGTATATGGGAGTATAATTACCATTGAAATTTCTGTTTCCATCCAGTCTTCTTCTTATTGTTGACAAGATCATGTCACTCCATTCTTTGTACACTTTATTCTTCCATCTTAACAGATAATGAACATATTTCAGTTCCTGTGTAGTTTTCATCAGCAGATCTTGAATGCGCAGAATCTTCACACTACCATCTTTCATGAAGTACAGAAGCTTTTCTTTCTTTTCAATACCATCATGACAATCTATAACTATATCAACAGCTAATAAATTGTTCAGGTTTTCAGAAGTTAAAGTACCTCCAATTTCAGTCAAGGAGTAAGGATCAACATATGACATATTCAGATATTCAGCATCCCTGTGTCCAATACCTCCTCTTGAATTACTTGACAATTGCTTCAGATTTGAAAACATTCGTAGCCAGAGTGCTTTTGATCTAACTATATCTGATAAATCAACAACACTTGAAGCACTTGTTATAACTCCACAATTCTGAAAATTGATAGGCGTGTTACACCTCAGTGTACTTATGTGTTTCCACTTCTTATCTTTCTCCTTTTCAAAAGCATAGCTTCTTTCTAGTAAAGATTCTTGTCTGCTTGGATTTCTCCACAATCTTCTGTTTGAGAGTTTAAGCCTTTGTACATAGAGATTGAAATCTCTATTTGTTCTTCTTGTGATTTCTCTTCTTCTGGCTTCTTCTTCTTCATCCATTTACTTGTTGTGAGAATCAACCACAGTAGATAAGATTAACAACTCAATCTCTAGCAGAATTTCAGATTCATCACGATCTTCAACATTGTCAGGAACAATATCAGGATTAGAATCTTCAATTTGATTTGTATTGCAGAGAATTAATTGTCTTGGCTTTCTTCTCAGTTCAGGTTCTTCTTCAATAAATTCCTTGTCTTCTTTCTCAATGATATCCTTGATAACAGGATCTATTAGATTTTGTGAAGCATCAGGAATTTCTTCAATTAATAAACCTCTAGACCTTGTCTGTCTAGGCACTGTTTGAGTTGAAGAACCTCTTCTACCTCTTCTAGCACCTCTCCTACCTCTGCCTCCTCTACCTCTAGCAGGAGCAGAATTATTAAAACTTTCCATCATTTCTCTCTGTTGTCTTAAGAATTCTTCATGTGAGAGATCAGGATATTCTTCACTTGCTGTAGAGAGTGCTTTTCTTGCAAATAATTGTTGAACTCTTTTATCAGTGTGATATAGAGTAACAATTCTGCCATCTTTTGTAGAGAACTTCTGGAATAGATTTGATGCATCTTCAGGATTATCAATAATCACATCTTCATCACCTTCAGGAATTGTAGAAAGAGTTTGTCCATGACCAGATGTCAGGATTTGTTCTTCCGTCAGGATCTGAGATTGCACCAATGTTCTTACTGTCTTTACTCCAGAATCAGAAACATGAGTTGACTGCGTTGTTTGACTTTGAGAAGTTTGAATTGTCTTCATAACAGCAGCATCAGAGGTTTCTCCTTGTAGAATTTTGTCACCACCATCATTTCCAGTATGATCATCATCATCATTATTTCTCAATAGTAGATCAGGTGTACATTTTGTCTGACTTACCTTCTCCCTCTTTTTGACATCAGTATTTGAAAATATATTCAAAATTAAGGCAAGAGAGGTTTGAATGTCAGTTACCTTTGTATCAAGAGAATCAATCCTTCTGTTGATGTAGGTTTGTTCAGAAACAACAGACTTCACTTGGGATTCCACTATCCTTAGTTGAAGAGTAGTGGGCACCTTTGTAAAACTCAGTTGCAGCTTTGACAGAATCAATCTCATGTTTCAGGCTTTTAGATAAAAGAGCTGTAGCCTTCAGATGATTCTTCAAATCTGGATTCTCTATCATCTTCACTGCATCATAAGCATGATCCAAGGCATATGGATAGCTGATAGAATCATCAGACCTATACCATTCGTTTTCCCATTGATGCCTTCTTAGCTTTTCAGCAGTATTGATTTCAGAAGGAATAGAAAAATCTCGTCTGAGATCTTTTCCAGTAGAAGCCTTGCCAGTCATGAAGGTGCTTGACGAACCATAATTAGCTCCAAGACTAGATTTTAGAACTCTGGCAAGCTGTTCCATCTCGTCATTATTATCATCATCACTATCATCAGAATCATCATCATCATCATGAGTAACATCAGGATCAGGAATAGCTATACCTTTCAGTTTATCCTGTGAATCTGTGATAGGATGGTCCATTGGTCACGATCTTAGTGGTTGTATAAAAATTGGCTCAGCATCAGGAGCACCACTAGCATCAGGAGTAACATTGTCAGGATTTGATAAGCTTGCATCAGGATAAGATACTGATGGTTCTTGTGTAGCATGAGGTTCTGAAGTTTCTTCAACACTTTGAGTTGGAGGTTCTTGTGTGCTTCCCTCATTGACAGTGTCCTCGACCAATCTTTGAACGTCAACTGCACCAGAAATCCCTTGAGAATTGTCAGGAAATTTCTCAGAAACTGTAGCTTGGCCTGCATCTTCACTTTGAGAAGATGGTTCTTGTGTGACCATTCCGATTGCTAAGCCTTCACCCAAACTTTGATTGAGTGGTTCTTGTGTGGCTGGATCATCAGTAAGAGCTGCTGAACCACTTTGAGGTCCAGGTTCTTGTGGGCTTGATCCCTTCAGTTTCTTCTGTCTAGAAAACACTAACTCTCCTGCTTGCCTTAGCTTTTCCATTGGATGTTTAATCCCAAGATTGGAAGCAGCAGCACCATACTTCTCCCATGAAATATCAACATGTCTTTTTGTTGGAGAGTCCTGTGCTGGAGAGTCTGAAATAGTAACAACTTGACTTGGTGCAGCATCAGAAATACTAACATCAGGATTTGCTTGAGCAGCTGAACTTGATTGCTCATTAAGAATAGAAGTGTCCTGTACATCAGTATCCTGCTTCTTTTCGAAAGGAATATGATACCTGCTCTTAGATAATTTCCTTTTCTTCTGTGGCTTTGATGATGGTGCCACAGCTTCAATAGCAGTATCAGCAACTTCCTTATTCACATTCATTATAGAAGATATAGGTAAATCATCCTCTGAATCAGTCTCATCCCTGAGCACTAACTTCCTTTTAATAGAAACAACCTCAACACCCTTAACAGCTTTCTTCACCAGGACCCCTTGTACACCCCCTTGTAACTTCTTTTTAGTGAGTGGTGTAGAGGAAAAATCCTTTGAACCTGATTGCCTTCCTGACACATCAGTTCTAGCTGATTTCTTTGATTTTACAACTAAAGTCTTTTGAGAGACATTAGAGGTGGCTGTTGACTATTTAGACTGTTTGGGATGAATGCTTGAGTTAGGAACAAGGTGTGATTTGCCTTGCCCCATAGCATGAGAAAGTAATCCATAACAAGTAGGCATTTTCTGATGTAAGAAAAACCTAACCTCATCAGGAATAAAAGCATTTCCAATAAAACCATTTGCCTCATCAGGATTAAAAAAAAAATCTATATGAAGTGAGAATAAAATTTCATTCAAGAAAATAAAATTTTATCTCACAAATCCTGAAAAAAAAACCGGTAGAGATTATAGACCAAAAAGAGAACGCGTTGAAAGAACATAATGTAGCACTAGTGACAGTGATGTGAGAGAACCATAGGGTTGGAGGGTCAACCTGGGAACTGGAGGTTTTGGTCTCGGAAAGATACTTCAACTATTCCTTTAGATTCCGGGACGGAATCCTTTTAAGGAGGCGAGACTGTAATAACCCAAAATTTTGTACTTATTAAAAACCCTGATTTTTTTATTTATTATTACTATACGTTCATATTCTATCGCATTCCCAACATCTGTGTTGAATCTTTGTATCATAGGCACGTGAAATACATTATGGACACGTTTCGAATTCGGAGCTGACATCATTTTCTTCTTTGTTCGTTGAACTAGCACGATTCCCGATATCCTTCTCTTCGTGATAAGCTCCATGGTATGGCATCCCTATGTTCGCACGATAATTCATAAACATCACATACACATCAAGAACGAACACAAATTTAAACCCTAGAAAAAAATCCCCAATTTTTGATTCCTCCGAAACTCTACAAAAATGATATGGTCTTGTAGAGCTTTGAGAGAGGTTCGATTTAAGCATTTAAACTCTAAATTTCATTAACGGAAATGAAAGAAATTGATTAGAAGATAGAGATATTAGAGAGATATGAGAGAGAGAGAAAGAGAGAAAATATGAGACGGGGGGGGGGGGGGGGGGGAGTGTGTTTTGTACAGGTAGTTTTAGGATAAAATGTAAAGAGTTTAATTATTAAACTAAAACTATACCCCACAAATAATACTTGGCCCCTAATTATATTAGATTAGCTCCAAAAATTGTCAAATAAATAAATAGCGGGTAAAAATAATAAATTTTTATTTCGCGGATAAAATAAATAAATATTCCACAAAATTATTCTTAATACGAAATGATACACTCAAATCAATTAACGGATAAAACTTAAAATTTTATTCTCTCCAAAAATTAAAATAACTATGCACAAAATTTCTATAAAGCCCGGATTTTACAGAAATCTAAAATACAAAATTTTTGGAATATTTTCATAATTTATACAAAATAATATTTTGAACCCGAATAAAATATCGGATAAATATTGGCGCAACTAAAATACTGGTTCGATCCCCAAAATTCTAAAACAAACTCAATTCAATAACATCGATAAAATAATCAGCTTTCACAAAAAAAAATTAGGTGAATAAAATACACATAATACCATTCCTCCTCTATTGAGAAAAGAAATAAAATATTTAAATAATAATATTAATAAACCCTGAAAATTCGGGTTACTACAATGCAAATGTGCGAGGCGAGGCCTCTTCAGAAACTAGCTCATGCAAGTTGGGAAATAAAAATGTGAACTCAATTATGTGCGGAGTGGGACTTTGTGCGGAGTGGGACTTTGTACGAAGTGGGTCTTTGTGCGAGGTGGAACCTTGTGCGAGGTGGAACTTTGTGCGAAGCAGGAACCATGGGCGAAGTAATCCCATGCGAGGTGAACCTTGTGAGAGCTGAGCTCATTCAAAACAATAACTATAGAAAGAAATGTAAAGACATGAATATGAAACATGCAGAATCATGGGCAAACACAAAATACTTAGAGAAAATGTAAGGTTTCTGGAAAGATACAAGTGTTATTGGTCCAAGACCATTAAGTGTTTACAAATTGCGAGGCAAATGGGGTGCCCGTATCCCCAAAGAAAGTAGCTAAACAAATTTAAGTTTGAAGAGTCTCCTCATTGGCCCCATGAGAGAGCTGAGATTCCGGTTCGAGCTGGGCTTCTTCAGCGGTTCGAGCCCCCTCTACAACCACAAGCTCTTTCTCCATCTCGATGTGAAGCTTCTCGGCATAACTCACAGTGGCAGCACCTAGAGGACTCCAGTCAAACTCGGGGACCTTTGCCATGAAGCCCTTCATGAAGTTCTTGGAGCCTAGGGCCTTTGCATCTTTAACTTCTGCGTCCCGGCTCGCTTCCAACGCTGTGAATTTGGCCTCGAACTCAGTACCCAGGGCTCCAAACTTTGCTTCGAGCTCGGCAACTTGGGCTTTTAAAGATTTGTTCTCAGAAGTGGCATCATCCAGAACATTGGAATGTTCCTCCTTCATTTTAGCCACAAGTGCCCTAGACTCGCACAGGTCTTTTTCAAGACTTGTGGTCGCATCGAGAATGCTCTGTTTAGACTCCTCAACCAACGCCACATTAGCCTTCCTTGCCTCGTCCAGCTTGTTCCTCAGAATTCTGTTATCCTTGTCAAGACGAGCAGAGGCTTGACCCATTGTGCGAAGCTCTCTATGCCTATTAATTTGCCTTATGAACGCCTCGGTTGTTGCCTTGGTGAGGGCATCATTGTTGGCCTCGAATGAATCCGTGGTCCAAGCCTTCAGTTCGCCTTCAGAAATATGCGGGGCTGCGAGTCGAACTAGGGCACTGGCTACCACATTCCCTTGAGGATTTGGAGGTAAATCTTTGCGAGCCTGCTTCTATGAATCAGCCTCAGGAATGTCCTTAGATTTTCTTGTTTTTCTTTTTTGTGGAGAGACCCCACCAGTCTTCAAATATTCAGTAAGAGTAGTTTTGAACTGGGGAGGGATCTCTTTAGTTTGAGGAACGACTCTTTGCGAGCCCCGACCATGCGAGCCGGTTTGACTAGCAGTAGGAGCGGTTCGAACCTGGGTATCTTGTTCAGCTAGGAATGGAGGAGGGGAGATGGCCATTGCTGAAATAAAACGAAGACATACGAGTTAGTCAATAATATATGCTAAAAAAGACGTACAAAAGAAAAATGACATACAGGATAACGGTGCGAGCTGGAGGCTCGCATCGAGTATAAACCTATCTTTCCTTTTTCTTCTAGATTTCTTGCTGGGAGTTAATCTAGTCCCTTCTTTTAAAAAGCCGTACTCGACGAGGTTGGCAGTTGTGATTAATTTTCTAATGTTCCGTTCTGAGACGGGGATGTTTAAGAGATTATCGGTGTTAATCTTCTCTTGACCTTGCAAGGGCGTTCTCACATGAGGTTCTGAGTAAATAAAAATAAACTATAAGAACGATGCGAGGCATAAAAAAGTGGTGCGAGGCAAAATAAACGGTGCGAGCTGAAATGAGTTACTTACCGGGGTCATAATAGAAGTGAGTTTGAACTCGAGGAACTTCATGAACATAGAAGAAAGGGTCCTTCCATCTACCCGAGTTGCTTGGCCCCCCAAAAATTAGTTTCTTCTTATTATAATACAGCCAGACGGAGAGATAGAAGCAGCCAAATTCGGCTGAATGCTTCAAGTTTAAGAAATATCCAAGTTGTCTAGCGGTGAGAGTAGGGTATCCTTGCTTTTTATAGAGAATATATAAAGCCATGGCAGATCTATAGCCATTTGGGTTGATCTGTAGCGGTGCGAGCCCATAATACTTGAGGATTTCTTGAATGAAGGGGTGGAGGGGCGCGTTAATAGCCAACTTTAACAGAAAGGATGAAAGAACCATGCGAGGAGCCCGTCCTCAATTTTCTGGATGATTGAATTGATAGCATCTCATGTGCGGTGCGGGGAGGATTATGCGACCTTCTGGCCTGAATTGATCCACGAGGTCGCGTAAGACATTCTCAGTCAAAGAGGTGGACATGTCTCGACAAGCTAGAATTTTTCCACTTTCGTGAACAGACGATGAGCTCTCATCGCCAAATGGAATTAAGCGTTTTTTGAGAAATACTTCTCCTTCGAGCTCGGGTTGTTGGATTGGCTCATAAGGAATAGGAGACGGTTCTGGGATATATGCATAGTTGCAGAAGTTTACTTCCTTTGACACATCTGCTATCTCCTCGCTAGAAGGACTATCATATGACCAGTGCGAGCTAGTATCATCATCCTCATCATTCTGTTCGAGCTCATCTTGAAGAGATTGGGTACGAGCTATTGCTTTTCCTTTGCGTTTATCATAGAATGTGCTCCCTAAGGAACTGTCCGTAGATGATTCCGAAATATCAATGGGATGATTAGCGGAAGACGGTACGAGATGAAGCCTCACTTCTCTCTCTTGAAGCAGTTGATTTAAACGAGAATTGGCCTCCTCGTCGCTTATAGGTCGCATCGAACGATTGAATAAATCTTCGAGACCAAGCGAGCTGGAAATACTTGGCCCTGTCTTCTTGTCCCTCCATGAATATAGGTCCTTCTCTTTGGTATAGTTTTCTGGAGCGGAGTTTGGATCGAGTTGGAGTCCAAGCGAGCTGGATCCACTATCTCGCATCGTATTTTCTATCATGGCTATGTTAGCTGCCCCTTCAGGAGTAATGGCCGAGTTTGGGGAAATGGGTTGGCTTAGACGACCCGAGATGGATGTAAATTCACGCTGGAATTCTTTAGAACCTCTAAGCTCAGGAGGGTATTGATTCAAAGGAGACGGAGTGGCTGAAGAATGAGTCGGGCTTGGTGTACTACCAAGCGAACTGACAGACATGGAAGGGGTCGCACTCGACATCTGAAAAAGATGGTGAAAGGTAGTGTGTGCCCCTAAAGTAAAAAAAAAATTGCTAAGTGTCCTCACCTCGCACGGACAATTAAGACTACTGTGTTCGATGCGAACACAAATCTTGTTCTCGTATCAAACCCAGGTTCAGCTCGAACCGTGGGATAAGTTCGCCTTGTCAAGGGAACCCAGTTCGCAACTTGTTCAGTTCGAACAAATAATATGTATTGCAGAAACATAAAAACATATGTAGAAAAGGATTTCTGAGATCAAAATGCTTACTTTGTGAAGAATTGGAGGACGAACTTGAAGAACTTGATGAAGTTGAGGATGATTGCCGGTGATGATTCCGAGAGGTGATGATAATCTTCGCCGTGTTTGATCCTTGAGCAAAATGGACAGAGATTCGTTACTCTTTTTGATAGAATGGTTTTATGGAAAGGAATTTTGGGGTATTTATAGAGAGGAGGAGAGAGAGTATGGGGACACGTGTCTCTGTATGAATGGATGGCACGTATTTCCACGAACAGCTGTAAACGATTGAATGAACAGTGATGTGCGAACTGGACATTGTGCGAGCTGGATATTGGACTCGCACCGTATTATTGGAAGAAAATGAAAATTCCTTATCTGAGATTACTAAGGAATTTTGGGGGGTAGTTGTTATACTGGATTTTCGATAATGGACCCTAAACAGGTCCCCAAGTGATTTGGGCCTAGGAAATGAATTATGTTTCAGAAAGATTGGTGTGAACTGGGCTTCGGCTCGCACCATGGGTTATGTTGAACTAAAAATCCTCCAAGTGTGGTGGACTCGCACCGCCAATGTATGGTGGGCTCGCACCGCCAATGTATGGTGCGCTCGCCAATGTATGTTGAACTAATATACATTTTATGAGCTTATCTTATTGAGCTCGCATCATTATTTATGAGCTCTCATCTTGATGAGCTCACATCCTTATTTATGGGCTCTCACCATAATCTTTTGGGCTCTCGCCATTATGAAATAATGGGCTCGCTCTATTTATCAGGAATGAGAATGATTGAACACAGGTGAGCTCGCACCGCTTGACTATAGAAAGGTAAAATCTAATTTGTGTATTTTTTTTGATTTGTGCGGTGCGAGCCTGGCCATCTCGCACCATGGGTGAAGCCCAAAATATGGAAATTCCTATTTATGGAATGGATGTTTCTTGGTTGACACGGGACAAATCTACAATCATGGAAAGAAATGCGGAAATGCCGCGAGATTGTAGGAAAACGTGTGAGGACCGGACTATTTATGGGAACGTGAGGTGGATTGATAAACCTCGGACTATTTATGGGAACGTGAGGTGGATTGATAAACCTTGAACTATTTATGAGAACATGATGTGGATGGATAAATCCTGACTATTTATGGGCTTGGACTGAATGGGCTTATCTAATGACTTGTTTTCCAAGAACTACGTGAGGCTTGATCCCTATATAAGGGGTACGTAGGCACCTTGTATGATACACAATTGACACTCGGCAAAGAGCAAGAGAAAGAACCCATTCTCTATTCAATTTTCTGAGGAGTCATCATACAAGTCAAACCACCACTTTCCATAAACCTCCAACACACTGTTGTACGAAATTCTCCTTACAACAATTACAGACAAGCTTGGGTTTGAAGACACCTTAGCAACAACCTACATACTTAGATGAAGCCATGTAAAGAAGAGTTTGAAGTTTGTAACTACATCGAATTCTCCATTTCTTCGTAAACAGTACTAAAACTAATAAATTAGAACATGTCTAACGTGAAGGTAAGTAGAACATATCTCATTAGCAGTAGCCTCTTTGCTTATTTTATCATGGACATTTAACATTCTACAATATAGTGCAACTCTAGTTATTCAGGATAAAGTACTTCATAAGTTACCACCATAATCAACCAGTAAAGCGATATATACAAGGGCTTGCTAAAAAGTACACTAGAACCTCATGATATAAAGATATACAAACTACTTTTACTCAACACACTTTTGCACTTCAAGAGAAAATGTAATATAATTTAAGAGTAACAAAAATTCTTCTTAAAAGTAGAAAGTGAAATAGAAACAAGTATATAACTACTGAACTTTTTATTAAAACCACTTAAATACGGGGTTTTAATCACAATGATGCACAGAAACAATGAACAGAAAACAACTATTGCATGTTATAAATCAGCATTCTGCATCGTGCATGTGATAAATCTGCAATATGCATTCTTCATGTCATAAATCTGCAGAATGTATTCTTCATATCATCTATCTGCAGAATGCATTCTACATCTTGTTTTTTCCAAATCTACAAAAGCATGTTTCCATTTTTTTTGTATTCTGCACTGACGTACTACTAGAAATATATCAATAGACATCGGCTAAAAACTGATGTCTTTCTAAATACTCTACCGATGTCTTCGCGTGTGATGTTAAAAGTGTATAGCGTTAGACATCGGTTTTTCACTGATGTCTATTGAGTAGTTACACATCGTTTTTATTTTAAATTTTGATGTCATTAGAACAAATTTAACACAAATGTATATAATTACCACTTGAATATTGATATGTTATCAAGGTTAGAGGCACTTGAACATATAACACCCAAGTGGAAAAGAAATATTGACATCGATTTGCTTAGAAAAATGATGTCTACGACTGGAATTAACATCGGTTCTGTGAGAGGTGTGATGTTAAAACATACATCAGACATCAGCTAGTCCAAAGAGCCGATGTAATATAAGTTAAAGACATCGACTAATTTAAAAAAATTGTTATTGAAGGTCCCTTTAATATTGATTTCGTTTATAAAACCGTTGTTGAATTGTCTTTTTAACATCGGTTTTCAAATTGAAGTTGATGTACAATCTTACATAACATCAAATTTATGTATTATATTGATGTCTTTGTTGCGTTTAAAAAATCAGGTTTCCACATCGATTTTTAGTAAATATGTGATGTTATTATTGTGTGTTTACATCATTTTTGAGTTGTGTGTGATGTTAATTGCATTGTCCCTGCTTACCAAAGAGCTCTTCTACATATACCAAAAAACTCAACAAACTTGTACCACAAAGCTAACTACTATATATCATTACCAAATTCAATTCAAGACGAATTCACAAAAAAGCCACGGAACTAGTTCAATTACATTGTCAAACAAAAGCCAAATCAGTTACTAAATGCTCCGATCACAGCAACAATCATCTAGATAGTAAAAAAACTACTTCAAGGATAACCGGACATAACCAAATGCTTTACATTTTGTCTTAGATAACTTGACAGCCTCCCAGCGCACGTCATCCAACTCTTGCATTGTGTAAGACTTCCGAGTCTTGGTCACCCACTAAAAAGTAACACACCATCATCACAATTGAAAATTTAGTCAACATTTGAGGTAAGAGTAATATTTAAAGAAAACAAAAGTAGTATTAAAGAAACCACCTTGCGCCAGACACCCTGAAGCTTACGATAACATCAAGTCCTATCCTCGATCCATCAGTACTCACAAAGCACGGGTTTTGGTCATCATGCACATACGAGTATCCAGGCATCTTTTGAGCAGGTAAAAAGATAAAACGCATCGGTTCCCTCCTCATAAAAACCCCAATCACATTTACCTTGTACACAACACCATGCATGATTTCTCCATTCACTGGTAAGAATGTGCGACACTGAACAGATACAGGAAAGAGAACATAATCTAGTGAGTCTAAAACCGTGCCGGTGCCAATCCTCTTCAATTCTGTTACAACAAGAAAATAGCCAATCTCTTCTATGGACTTCACATTCATCATCTATTTCAGAAGGCGAGTTACAATCAAATTTTGAGATACTTATTTATTCTCGTCCAACTCTGTCAAGCGAACCACAACATTAATGGAATATTCTACCTCATCCAGCATGTTCACTTTTTTACCTATAATGAAGAAACTAATAGTTAGAACAGTACACTACCTATTTAATTTGATTTCTATATGTAAACAATATAACAGTCTGCTTGTCCATGCACTTGAAACCACCAATTATAGCAGGACCTACACACTACAACCAAGCTAAAACAAAAGTAGTATTAAAGAAAATTAGGCGGAGTGTGTGAAGGCATTTTTATATCATTGCAAACTTCCAACCTAGTACATCATAAAAACAGTTGCATTCACATCCGTAGTGATCAAGGTTATTATGAGGCAAAACCGAAATTCTCTGCTTACAGTCGTGACAAGATGTTGATTATTAAATTGTCCCACGTCTACTAGCCATTCAAATTTTACTACAAATACTTGACCGATAAAAATGAAAATAATAAAATACAAATTGATCTGCTTAGTTGCTTTCTGCTTACTAATACATAGTAACATCTGATAGGCACTGCCACGTGCGATGGCAGGGTACCCTTCTGTGCGATGATTAAAGTTAACAGCATATACACAATGATTCAAAAAGATTACCAAATAAAGTACCCACGTTTAACAATCAAAAGAAAAAAAAACACAAAAAAACCAGCCATAAATTAAAAAAGAATCACACAAAGAAATTAAAAAAAGAGCATCACTTCAATACACAACCCATAAATTCATAAAATACCCAAAAAGATTCCACATAAACTAAGATACTAAATTTACCAATAATAAAATAAAATGGAGCAAATTTTTGGTGCAGAAGTTGCAATTATGTCACGAATTGTGTATATGCCTATTAAATGATATCTCGAAGCTAGATGTCGAGTGAATGGGTGATTTTCAGTGATCTAATTTATCTATTTTTTTTCTCCTCCAACTTGTCCATAAACTCTCCATCACATTACATTGTGAATACATGTTTTCTCACCGGAAACATCATTATAGGTCTTCCCCAAATATAAATCATGGTACTGTTCAATCTGTAACATATAAATGGTAGACATTATGGCATTCTAAACAGGTTTTCCCTGCACAAGGTTAAACATGCATATACCATTATACTTCCACTACCAAGAAATTACCACATTTGATTTGAAATGTGCTTAAGTTTTGATTTTGTGGATAAAATTGGGGAACATCGAATACAAATGGAAATAATAAGTAATATAACATAATACATGCATACAAAAATTTAATCAACGGAGGCTACCTTGCGTTAAGCTTGTAGGTGGAGTGAGGTCACATGTAGTACTTATACCGGCGGCCTCAGATGCAACGTCATCTGCAGAAACAAAAAATGGGAAGAAGAAATTTATGAAAACACCAAAGTATGAGCAGGTTATGTATGTAACATGTTTCAGTGGTTTGGCTAACTTTTTATTGGGCAGGGATTGACCATTGTTCTTGATAATCTCCACGGATCCAAAATGTCCTCAATTACGACACCCTTAGGTCGACATCTCTTCCTCGAAGGCCTTCCCCTAGTTTTAGATACAAAAGCATCACAAATTCGTTGTCAACAAAAAAACATACAATGGTATACATGTAATGGAAGAGAAAAACCGAGATGCAAATGAAAGTAAATCAAATAAAAGTAAAAGTGGACAACAGAGATGTGAAGGAAAGACGGAGAAGAAGAGATTTAAGCTTAAATTGAAACTCAAAGGCAACTCCAAGCTCCAGATCTGTAGGAAAAGGTAGAGTTAAAAATAAAAAATTGAAACCAAAAATTGAAATTGAAACTAACTTACAAATTAAAGCACAATTAAAGAACAAACCAAAGAAAAAGAAACCCAATTAGGTCGATTTCTTTTTAGCTCAATTGGGTTCCTTCAATTAGGGTTTAGATTTGTACAAGGTTGCTGAGATTAGGGTTTCAATTACAAAGATGGTGAGATGGTGAGATGATGAGATGGTAAAATAAGGGTTTTAGTTACAGAGATGGTGAAATGGAGAGAGACGCCAGAGAGAAGGGAGAGAGACGCCAAAGAGAAGGGGGAGAGAGAATGAGAGAGTCAGAGTGTGTTGACCGTGGGAAAGGGGGAAAATGGGGGGAATAAAAATTTCGCTAAGGGGGGAAATTGTCTTGTGTAATAAGCAAGAAGTGTGGCACATGATTTTTTTCAATTTTTTTAAAATGAGAATTCACAACAGTTGTTTTACAAACCGATGTCTAAAAATAGCTTTGACATAGTTTTAAAAAATACTGATGTTGAAACACTCTTTAACATCGGTGGCATTTTCAACCGATGTTAAAACAACGATGTTATATGTACTTTTTCTAGTAGTGTAAACAGTTGCTATTGGGGACAGAGATGTAACTGTAAATCAAATTAATTACTTCAAGAATAAAACAGAATGTCACAACAATGTGGAACGTGTTAGAAACTAGAATAATGTATACTTATGATATTATCCACTATTATATAATTTATTATTATATATTAGTCGACTAGCCGGACCTCCGGAGACTAGACTTACCACCGTAACAAACATTAATATAAGCACAAAAATCCTCAACAACCCACACAGAATTTATATGTGTGTGTGCACACGCGTGTTTCTATAATACAACACATTGCTTACCCTCAAAACCAACTCTGTTATGGATACTGAAAAAAATCTTGCAATAGTAACAACCACCATCCATTTCCCTTTCCCAGATTTTGTAGAACTCTGAGACTTCCGAGATCCTGTTTTTTGGGTGCCTTTATTAGAAGATCTCAATACAACTTCTAGGTCGCATATTAACCACTGTAGCTTTGGGTCTCTAGAAAGGAAACCAAACCCGAGCTTGACCAAAGATTGTCGTAAGCTGAGCCTTATTTCACCAACAGATATAGATTCAACAGGACCCTGCAAATTACCAAGTAAAATATGAAAAATATACCAACTCACAGCCTATCAGAAAAAATACAACATGCATTAAGATCAATATGAAGAGCCTACCAAAGCTTTTCAATTGCACTGTAAAGGGTTTTCAAGATGTAGGAAACATAAATTCAGAATAAATGAAGCACAAAAATGTACAGGATATATTGCATCAAGTAACCCATAGTAAATGGACCAGCAACTTACGATGTATCTGCTGATTGTTATCCAGTTGAGATAATAGGGTCAGAATATCTTCAGGAAGATTTTGCAAGGTTCTAGGACTTGTATCTTCTATATCAATATGTACTTGTGTAAATTTTGAGATGCATACATAACTGAATAGTGACAACATCATAAATTTCAATTCTGCTTAGCTTAGTTATAATATAAGTATCGTGATGGTGTTGACAAAACTTTGGTTAATTTCAAATGGTTTTTTATGAATGCAATAGGTGATCACCATTCTATTTAGGAAACATCAAGGTTCACTTTCCTACTTATCAAGGCAACAAGGTTTGAGATTTCTGCTGCTGTAGGCTTATACTTGGATATTTGAGATTTATTCACTTTTATCATAACTGCAAAGCAAAGAACAGGAAAAAGGTACATCAATCTTATGTAGGGAATATAACTTAATAGGATCATACAATTTTATCCTTTTTTCGCTTATTTAGTTATTTAAAAGGAGATGATATGACTTGGTAAATGTTAGAAAGCTTGAGTACGCAGCATAAACTCCATTAAAACACTATGAAGATTACAACATCTAAGGCTTACTTGTTTCTTATATACGAACAATACATCTACTGTTGAAAATAATATGCGGAAAAATAATAAAAACAAATTTCGAAAAAATTTATTTTTCACAAAAACCTATTTTACGATTATTAAAATCTGAAAATATACGAGTTTACCGATTTTTTCTGGGATGAGTCACGGATCACGCTCTCTTTAAGACGTTTCGCGTCAATGCCCGAAAGTGCAAGACAATAACTTTTGCCACGTCATCCCTAGGATAAAACAGCCCCGAAAATTTCATACAATAAATATTTGCACCAAAAAATTTATTGATCAATTTACATCTTAATAAGAAACTGCTCAAAATGTCTTGAATTGTAGATTGTAGTACTCGGTAAAACAGGAGCTCCCAGATGATAAAACTAAAAAAATGGAGGATCAAAATTATAATTCGTAGGTGGTAAAAAGGGGTGCAAGAATTTGTTTTTTAAAAACAAAGAGTCGTACACCTAAAAGTATATATAGGTGATGGAGCCATTAAAAAAAGGACAGGAGTACAATAGTGATAGTGGAGTTAAACAATTGCAAGAACTGGAAAATTGTTTTTTGAACTAAAAGACAAAAAACAATGTATATAATGTATTTGTATTGCATGAAGCGTGAGAAAAAGTTGTGTTAGAAAACCAAAAAAACACCACCTATATATAACAAAAATGGATGTAAATGCTAGGCAAGAATCAAGTTTTTGACTGAAAATCTGGACATCAGTTACAAAAGTTCCCATCCGTTTTTATATGAAATGTCTGTTATACAAAAGAACCTGGACATCTAAACAAAAAAAATATAACTAACCCAAATATAACTCCAATAAATATACAAATGAGCTGCAAAAAAGTAGCTCTCTCTATTTAATGCATACGTTGCAAAAAATTTCCAAACTGAGAAAAAATATATTATTTAAAATAATTCACAAAATAGCCAACAATCCCCCACTTGAATATTTTTAAAAAATAATCATTGAACTTGAGCAGTATTCGAAAGATTAAAGTTGTACATAAACAAAGGTGTCTTTAGACTTGAACCTTTGCGTAGTGAGTAAGATCCCGAGTAAATCAAGAGTGACTCGAAGTCTTGAACTCTATCCCGGACATCAAACCACGCACAACCTTTCAAGGTGTAGCCAACTAGCCCGTGCATTAAAGTCCATGCATGTCTATCCCAGTATGTGAATGCTCTAGAAATTTATGCCCATAATTTCATAAGAAGCGGCCTCCACTTCTACATTCACATTGGTGAGTCTATCAAGAGTACTCCTGAAGATAGGTACTCCCTCCAAATAGAGTATAGATCTCATTAAGAGTATAAAAATTACTCAACCTTTTATCATTTCAGGAAACATGCTCTAATAATGTAATATTACATGTTCTTCGCATATCACTTCACGACTTGTTATTACCACATTGAACCTATTTCTTGGGATCTCCAGTCAGTTAGGTTGGGCTACCATCACGAGTGACTACTCTCTAGGGGCAATAGTCCCATATTAACCGAAGTTTTATGGGCTTTCTCTCTGGCTAATCCTTTCGTCAAAGGATCTGCCAAATTATCATCTGATCTTATATGATCAACTCTAACAGCTCCTTTAGAGAGATACTCTCTGACAATACTGTGCTTACGACGTATATGCCGTTTCTTACCTTTAAAATAACGGTTCTGAACCTTGTTGATAGCTGCGGTACTATCGCAATGGATCAATACAAATGGAACCGGTTTTTCCCATAAAGGGATCTCTGCTAGCAAGTTTCTTAGCCAACTTGCTTCTTTACTAGCTATGGCTAGTGCTATCATCTCTGCTTCCATAGTGGACTCAGCTAAGATAGTTTGTTTCTTTGATTTCCAAGAAATAGCACCACCAGCTATATTAAAGATATAACTGCTTGTTGCCTTGGAGTCTTCTGACAGGGTATTCCAGTCAGCATTACTGTATCCTTCAAGGACAGCGGGAAACTTTCCAGAGTGTAATCCAAAGTTCATAGTTTTCTTGAGGTATCTCATGACCCTCTCAATAGCATGCCAATGCTCTATACTAGGTCTACTAGTAAACCTGCCCAACAATCCCACAACATAAGCTATGTCGGGTCTAGTGCCATCAGCGGCATATCTAAGGCTACCGATGATACTTGCATATTCTTGTTGTCTTACACCATGACCTTCATTTTTAAACAGTTTAACACTAGGGTCATATGGTGTACTAGCAGGATTATAGTCAAAATAATTGTATTTCTTTAAGATCTTCTCGATGTATCGAGATTGATCCAAAGAAAGTCCTTTTTCTGACCTAGTAATCTTGATACCAAGGATTACACTTGCTTCTCCAAGATCTTTCATATCAAAGTTGGAATTCAACAATGATTTCACTTTATTTACTGCATGAATATTTGAACCAAATATTAGCAGGTCATCTACATATACGCAGATAATAGTGCAAATGTCATTTTCGAATTTGTAGTAAATGCATTTGTCACTTTTATTGACTCTAAAGTCATCCGACATGATAAGTTTGTCAAACTTTTCATGCCACAAAGTAGGTGATTGCTTAAGTCCGTATATGGTCTTATCTAGCTTGCACACCTTCTTTTCCTGCCCATGGATCATGAAACCCTCAGGTTGATCCATGTAAATTTCCTCCTCTAGTTCACCGTTTAAGAATGCAGTCTTCACATCCATTTGGTGAATCACTAGATTATGGATGACAGCTATAGAAATTAAAACTCTGATGGATGTCATCCTCGAGACTGGTGAAAATGTGTCGAAGAAATCCACATTTTCTCTCTGTTTAAAGTCTTTAGCTACTAAACGAGCCTTATACCTTTCAACAGTACCATCAAGTCTTAATTTCTTCTTAAAGATCCATTTACATCCTATTGACTTACAGCCAGGAGGTAAATCAACCAAATGCCAAGTTTTATTGGATTCTAAAGAATCCATCTCATCACCAATGGCTTCTTGCCAAAGATCGGCATCTAAAGAAGACATGGCTTCTTTAAAAGTGGTAGGATCTTCTTCAAGATTATAAGCGTAGAAGTCAGGGCCAAAATCTTTGGCGACTCTAGCTCTCTTGCTCCTCCTCGGTTCGGTTTCTAAATCCTCGGTGTGTTCTTTCTCCTTTAAACGAGGAGTAATACTCGTTGACGCACCCCCACTATTCCTCAATTTAAATGGAAACTTGTCTTCGTAGAAAACAACATCGACTGATTCTACTATAACTCATGCATTTAAATCAAAGAATCTGTAGGTTATGCTATCAATGCCGTATCCAATAAATACACACTCATAGGCTCTACTCGCAAGTTTAAGCCTCTTAGGATCAGGAATCCGAACATAAGCTAGGCAACCCCAAGTCCTAAAGTAGGAAGTATCAGGTTGTCTATGCTTAAGCGTCTCATAAGGAGTTATCACACTTCTAGATTTTGGTACTCTATTGAGTACATGACAGACTGTTAGTATGATCTCTCCCCACCAGTGAGATGCAGCACCAGAACCAAGCATAATGGAAACTACTAGCTCCGTCAGAGTTCTATTTTTTCTCTCGGCTTTTCCATTCATTTATGGTGAATAAGGAGCAGTTCTCTCATGTATAATCCCATGAGAGTCATAATATTTGGTAAATAAGTTTGATTCATACTCTGCTCCTCTGTCACTACGAAGTCTTTTGATTTTCTTCTTGTACTGATTTTCAACTCTATTCGCAAATAACTTAAACATGTCAAATACGTCACTTTTGTTTTTCATAAGATAAACAAAAGTATAATCAGAACAATCATCGATAAATGTGATAAAGTATCTCTCACCATTTCGAGTTAAAACTCCATCTAATTAACATATATCAAAATGAATTAGATCTAATGGTTCTGTTTCTTTAATCACTACCAACTTGTGGGGAGTCTTAGTGATTTTCGCTTGACAACAATATTCACATTTATCTAAATCAGAGAGAGATAACTTGGGAATTAATCCTAAGTTGCTCATATTTATTATGCTTCGTTTATTAATGTGACAGAGTCTAGTATGCCAAGTATTGAAATGAGTCAACATGTAAGAAGAAATGGAAATTTTATTAACGTCAACATTCAACTTAAACATTCCATCTATGGCATACCCTTTTTCCCATAAAAGTACCATTCTTAGTGATGGTGTACAAATCAGAACCTATAGTCTGGGTAAACCCTCCCTTATTAAGTAAAAACCCAGAAACCAAATTTTTTCGCATCTCTGGAGTGTGCAAGACGTCCTTCAGCAGTAGGGTATTTCCAGAGGTAAACTTGAGCTCCACATTTCCAATTCCAGCAACATTGGTGGTGTGGGAGTCTCCTAGCACACCTTCTTATCTTCAGCATCCGCATATGTCTTGAACATTGTGCGGTCATAGCAGACATGGCGGGAGGCACCAGTGTCTACCCACCACCCATCAGCTCCGCCAACAAGGTTAACCTCCGTGATCATAGCTACGAAGGTTTCTTCAGTGTTGTTAACTTGCGGGTGAGCTTGGCACTTGAGTCTGCACTTCTTCGCCATATGTCCTGGCTTTCCACAATTGAAGCAGTAGAATGTTCTAGCGGCATTCTTGGGTGGTTGTTGCACTGTCTGAGTCTTCGTAGGATGAGTGTTTCCTTGCGGGTTGCGGTTCGCCTTCTTGAAATTCTTTCCCTTAGGCTTCAGACCCGCACTGGAGTTCTTCTTTTGCTTGTTGTTGGAGACAACCAACACTTCTTCCTTCCGATCTTGCTTCCTTGCTTCCTCTTCAATCCTGAGGTGAGTGATAAGACTCTCTAAGGAGAACTCCTTAGTCTTATGCCTTAGGATATTCTTGAAATCCTTCCAGCTTGGCGGCAACTTGTCTATTATCACAGCTACTTGAAATTGCTCATCTAGAGGCATCCCCTCGGTGATGATCTCGTGCGTAATTTTTTGCAGCTCGTGTGACTGTACCTCCACAGACTTGTCATCAGTCATTTGGAACTTGAGATAACGGCTTACCGCATACTTCTTGGCGCCAGCCTCCTCTGTATCATATTTCTTTTGTAGTGCTTCCCAAATTTCTTTGGCCGACTTATCAGAATTATAGTAGTCATACAGATTATCGGATAAGCCATTCAAAATAAAATTATTACAAAGAAAGTCATTTTCAACCCATAAATCTATCTCCTTAGCAAGTTCTGGATTAGCGGGTGCTACAATTTCAGAGGATTCGGTACTAGAAGGGGGAGCATGCATAATAGGTTTTGGGGTCGACAAAACATAAGCTACTTTACGCATGGTAAGAAAGAATAACATTTTCTGTTTCCAACGCTTAAAGTGCACACCCTCAAAACGGAAAGGCTTATTAATATCAAAAGCTATATTACCAGAAAAATCAACGGTAGACATGGCAAGCAGATATATAATAATCGTAAAATTCCGAAACATCTTAAAATTGTTGAAAATAATATTCGGAAAAATAATAAAAACAAATTTCGAAAAAATTTATTTTTCACAAAAACCTATTTTACGATTATTAAAATCTGAAAATATACGAGTTTACCGAATTTTTCTGGGATGAGTCACGGATCACGCTCTCTTTAAGACGTTTCGCGGCTATCCCCGAAAGTGCAAGACAATCACTTTTGCCACGTCGTCCCTAGGATAAAACAGCCCTGAAAATTTCGTACAATAAATATTTGCACCGAAAAATTTATTGATCATTTTACACCTTAATAAGAAACTGCTCAAAATGTCTTGAATTGTAGATTGTAGTACTCGGTAAAACAGGAGCTCCCAGATGACAAAACTAGAAAAATGGAGGATCAAAATTATAATTCGTAGGTGGTAAAAAGGGGTGCAAGAATTTGTTTTTTAAAAACAAAGAGTCGTACACCTAAAAGTATATATAGGTGATGAAGCCATTAAAAAAGGACAGGAGTACAATAGTGACAGTGGAGTTAAACAATTGCAAGAACTGGCAAATTGTTTTTTGAACTAAAAGACAAAAAACAATGTATATAATGTATTTGTATTGCATGAAGCGTGAGAAAAAGTTGTGTTAGAAAACCAAAAAAGCACCACCTATATATAGAAAAAATGGATGTAAATGCTAGGCAAGAATCAAGTTTTTGACTGAAAATCTGGACATCAGTTACAAAACTTCCCATCCGTTTTTATATGAAATGTCCGTTATACAAAAGAACCTGGACATCTAAATAAAAAAAAATATAACTGACCCAAATATAACTCCAATAAATATACAAATGAGCTGCAAAAAAGTAGCTCTCTCTATTTAATGCATACGTTGCAAACAATTTCCAAACTGAGAAAAAATATATTATTTAAAATAATTCATAAAATAGCCAACATCTACTCTCAAACTACATTACTGGAAAGAATGAATACAACACTTGATTGTTCTTAGTCTAAGTAAGTAAAAAAAAGTAGAATCTAGAGTCTTTATATATGGAAATGATGGAGGAATGACAGTTGTGTTGTAACAGAATTTTGTAACTGATTCTTGCTGATGTGGCATTCTCTAGGCATGGTTCTTTATTTTGCTTTCTACACATTCACTAATCTTAACATACCCCCTCAAACGAGGCTGACATTCAGACATGCTGAGTTTGAGTAGCAACTCCTGGTAGTGAATGGAAGGAAGAACTTTCGTAAAGACATCTGCAAGTTGAGACTCTGTAGATACATATGCCAGTTGAATCAAACCTTCTAGCACCTTATCTCGCGTAAAGTGAACATCAATTTCGATGTGTTTCGTTCTCTCATGCTGAACTGGGTTTTTAGCAATATGGATAGAGCTTTGATTATCACAGTAAAGAGCTACAGGTTTTAACTGTGTCATCCCTAGTTGTTCCAGTAAACGTACAAGCCATGTGATTTCTGAAGCTGCTATACAGACATAGCTCGATATTCTGCTTCTGCAGAGCTCTTCGAAACAATGCCTTGTTTCTTAGATTTCCAGCTTATCGGTGACTTTCCAAGCATCATGACATACCCTGAAATTGATCTTCGAGTATCTTGACAAGCTCCCCGGTCTGAGTCAGTAAAGGCTTGTAAAACTAATTGATCTGTAGCATTTAGAATAATACCTTGTCCTGCTGTACATACTACATAGTTTAAAGTGTGCAACAAAGATTGATAATGTGGAACCCTGGGATTTTGTAGAAACTGACTCAAATGCTGCACAGTGAAGGATAAATCTGATCGAGTGTGAGTTAAGAAATTCAACTTGCCCACTAAACACCTGTAAAGTGTAGGCTCAGAGAAAAGCTCTCTTTCATCTGCTCTAAGTTTAATGTTGAGTGGCAATGGTGTTACAGTCGATTTAGGAGTAGAAATGTTGGCTTCCTTCAACAATTCTCTTGTAAACTTAGCTTGAGACATAGAGATACCAGAGGCTAGATAATTGATCTCAATACCAAGAAAAAAACTTAACTTTCCTAAATCTTTGATACTGAACACAAGGTGCAAATGATCCTTCAGCTCCTGAATTTCTGCAAGATTATTCCCAGTCAAAATAATATCATCGACATACACGGCAAGAATGGTTGTAGATAATCCATCTCTTTTGATAAACAAAGAGTAGTCATTTTTGGATTGTATAAAACCTCTAATCTATAATTCCCCCAGTAGCTTAGCAAACCACTGTCGTGAAGCTTGTTTCAATCCATACAGTGATTTGATGAGCTTACAAACAAGGTTGTGAGGATTATCAAAGCCTTCAGGAGCTTGCATGTATACCTCTTTTGTTAAATCTCCATGCAAAAAAGTGTTGTTGATGTCAAGCTGATGTAAATCCCAGTGTTTAGAAGCAGCAAGAGCTAACAAACATCTCACAGTTGTCATCTTAATGACTGGAGAAAACGTTTCTTCATAATCGATTCCCCATTTCTGATTGTACCCTTTGGCAACTAACCTCGCTTTAAACCGTTCTAAAGTACCATCAGCTTTTAACTTGATTTTAAAAACCCATTTACAGCCTATTGCTTTCTTCCCAGGTGGTAAGGAAACCAACTCCCAAGTGTTGTTATCTTGTAAGGCTTTTATCTCGTTTGTCATAGCCTCAACCCATCTTTGATCTTTAGAGGCTTCAGCATAAGATTGTGGTTCGACTAGGGAAGCAGTCAGGACAAGAGAAGCATGATGATGAAGAGGTAGAAATTGAGAAGAAACAATGTTACACCAATGATCATTTTCTTTGAATGCTAAATTGTAGACATAATCTATAAGAAATGATGGCAGTTTAGTAGTTCTGCCACTCTTTCCAGGCTCAGGAATCACAGAAACAGTAGAAGAAGACGAGGATATAGAGTGAGAAAGAGTAGTATCAGAACTGTTGTATGGTTCAGAATTGTCATGACTCTCGAAAAATGTAGCAGTAGGAATTGGAGTATGAAACACTTCTGGGATAAGTTCAGAATCATAATATGTCTGGGAAGTAGCTATTGGCAAAAAGAATTTGAACTGAGCATCTCGTTGAGTAGAATTGAAATGAAATGGAAAATGTTGTTCATGAAAAACAAGATCTCTAGAGACAGAAACTTGTAATGTATGGAAATTAAGTATCTTGTAACCTTTCTGTCCTGCAGGATATCCAAGAAACACATGGGGAACAGCTCGAGGTTCAAACTTTGTCCTCTATGGTGCCTTGGTAGAGACAAAACACAAACACCCAAAAAATCCTTAAGTATGATAAATCTGGTGCATCATTAAAAAATTTCTCATATGGACTAATATTCCCTAAAACCTGAGATGGCATTCTATTGATGATATGTGCAACACAAAGAACACATTCTCCCCAGAATTGTATTGGTAATTTTGACTGGAAAAATAAAGCTCGAGAAGTATCCAATAAATGCCTATGCTTCCGTTCAACAACCACATTCTGCTGAGGAGTATAGTCACAAGTTTTCTGATGTGTAATCCCTTTCTGAGAAATAAACTCTAGCATACTACCTCTTCATAACTCAAGAGCATTATCAGTTCTGATTGTTTGAACATTCAGATGATATTGACTTTCAACCATTACAATAAAGTCTTTGAAAATTTGTACCACATCAGACTTAGATTGCATCAGAAAAATCCAAGTCATTCTTGTAAAGTCATCAACAATTGTAACAAAGTATCTACAATTGTTATATGTAGGTTCTTTGTAAGGACCCCATATCTCCAAATGTAATATAGAAAAAACAATTGTAGTCTTAACAGAACTAGATGGAAAAGATTGTCTAGTTTGTTTTGCAGCTGGACAAATTTGACAAATACTATCCATGGTACAACACTTATTGAAAACATTCTTAATATGATGTAATCTAGAAACTGGCATGTGTCCCATTCTAAGATGTCAAAGCTTTATCTTTCTATAATCTTCTTCTGTTATAGAAACAGCAGCCATACTTTCCACTTGTTTTTGACTTTCTTGATCAGCAAGATGATACAATCCATTTTGTAATTTACCAAGAAGTTGTTGTTTCATTATAGCATTCTGAAGAAAACATTGATCATCAGTGAATGTAACTGTACACTGTAAATCCTGACAAATCTTTGGTATAGAAATCAAATTATACTTGAAATCAGGCACATATAGAACATCTCTTAATATGACATCATCAGAAATCTTGATGTCACCCATTTGTGAAACTAGAACCTGTTTACCATTAGGAATGGTAATGAAATTACTATCACCATACATAGGTTTACATGTTGTGAATTGGGACAGTTGACAGCACATATGATCTGTGGCTCCACTGTCCACAATCCATGTCACTGATGTAGTAGAAACAAGACAAAGTTTACCTGCAACATTAGCAGATTTAACATGGCCAAAATTGGTGATACTATCTTTGTCTTTTCCCAGCAACTGCAACAATTGACTGTATTGAGCATCTGTAAGTCCTTCGATTTTATGCATTGGAGAATCAGAATCAACATTCTCAGTAGTTTCAGTAGTGACATTTGCTGCAATTCTTTTGTCATTTATGAAATGAGATGGATAGCCATGTAACTTGTAGCACCTTTGAATGGTATGACCTGGAGTTTTGCAATGATCACAAAAATATGAGTTAAATTTTCCTTTGTTATCAGTAGTGTTATTAAGACCTTGTTGAAATTTCCTTGAGTCCCGAATCTGTCTGGAAAACTTCTCATGTGATTTGCTGCAAATGCCATTATTTCATCACTAGATTTCTCAGTTGAATGAAGCAGTTTCTTGTGATTTTCTTCCTGTAGCAACAGTCTATAAGCATGACTGATTGAAGGCAATGGATTCATAACCAAAATACTACCCCTGATGACCTCAAAACCATTAGTCAATTTCATAAGAAATTCTACTAGCCTTCTATCCTCTTGAGATTTGATAAGCTTCTGTGTGATATTACACGTGCAATTAGCACAATCACATGCATGAATATGATCTATAACATCGAGTTGGTCCCAAATCATTTTGATCTTCGTGAAATAACCAGATATATTATCATTTCCTTGTTTAATTTCATACAATTCTTGTTGCAGAGAAAATAGCAAGGTTCCTGAGGATTAACCATACCTTTCTTCAAGATTTGACCAAATGTCCCTAGCAGTCTTAAAGTAAAGAACACTCCTGGCTATATTTTGATCCAAGACACCAAGCAACCAAGAAATTAACATACTATTGCATCTATCCCAGGCTTTATATGTAGCATCAGTGACAACTGGTTTTACGATTGTTCCATCCACAAAACCTGTCTTATTCTTAGCTGAAAGACTTATCAATAATGATCTTTTCCAATCACAATATCCAGTTCCATCAAACTGAATAGACACCAATTTCATACCAGGATTATCAGATGGATGAATGTAATACGGAGATGAAGGACTTTGAGATAAATCGACTAAATTATGATTTACTTCAGCCATTATGGAACAAGAATTATAATAGCTAAACAAACTTGATGATAAAATTTCTGATTATGACAGAATTCAAGATCGAAACAACAATTACACAGAACAATTATCTTGAGATAAAGCCGTAATCGACAATCAAATGAATAGAGATAATCAATATCTGATTCAAGAAATGATACTTTTAGATCAAGAAAAACAAACAAAACATGAGATTCAAGAAACAAACATGATTCAATCAATTTGACGAGACTCAAGAAACGAACAAGATTCAATCAGATTGACGAAGATCGATACAGAGATCGATTAAAAAACAACCAAACTTCAACTTAGAAGGATAATACCTGGAAAATATGTAACTAACTCAAGGAATGAAACGAAAACGGGCGAAAACGCGAAAACGGATGGACGGATTCATCTCCTGGCTCTGATACCATGTTACACTACTAGAAAAATGCTAATAGACATCGGTTTCTGACCGATGTCTGTGTATTTTTTGGACCGATGTCTTTGTCGGTGATGTTAAAAGTCCGACTTTTAGACATCGGTTTTCGGCCGATGTCTAGGAAGCTTTACACATCAGTAGTTATTATATTTCCTGATGTCTATGGCTAATATTTTTGTTTCAAATGCATGAGCCTCACTTTTATAAGTTATAATACTAGTATTAGATTCGATTAAACATATGGTACACAGAGCATTATTCGACATATACATCATGTTTTGTCAAGAAAATGATGTCTGAGATTTTATACACATCATTGCGTTTAGGAAAAGAGATGTAAATGCTATGTTGGACATCTGTTTTAACTGATGTCTAAATAGTTTTATAACATCGTTTTGATTGTAAGAAAAACGATGTGTAAGATTTCTTTAGACATCGGTTTTGACAGATGTCTAAATAATTTATCACATCGCTTTTACTGTAAGAAAAACGATGTGTAAGGTTTCTTTAGACATCAGTTTTGACAGATGTCTAAATAATTTTATCACATCACTTTTATTGTAAGAAAAACGATGTCTAAAATTTCCTTAGACATCAATTTTGACAGATGTGTAAATAGTTTTATTACATTGCTTTTTTTGTAATAAAAACGTTGTGTATGTAGTTATTAGACATCAATTAATTACCTTTCAACTAATGTCTAATTTGTTATGACACATCTTTTTTGCAATACATAACTATTGTATTTGTGATTATTAGACATCTATTTTTCGTATGTTTGACTTTTAAAACTGATGTTGTTTTTTATATTGTTACAAACAACTCTTTATTATAGAAACTACTACCCATAAAAACAAATAAACATAATCCACTCATTCTACCAATGTCATTCAAACAACCATGCATTAATCCAAACATTCATAACATAACTCAAACATTCCCAACAGTCACAATCCAAACATCCCTAACGGCCATAATCCAAAACATGCATAGTTATACCATAACCAGTCTATGACGGAATTAACTAGCTAAATCCAAAGCATCAGAGTACTACACATTGAATTCGCAAAAACCAACTGAAATGTTTACAAGTACCTAATCCCCAGAAACCCTTAAAAAGTTAGAACCATCATACACTAGTAGTGAACTGGATGTTCTTGTTCAACCACTACATCTATCATATATGTTCTTGGATGAACTCGAGAGCCTCAATACGCACCACATCCAGCTCCGCATCAGTGTAAGACCTTCGAGTCTTGTTCAACCACTACAAAATGTAAAAAAAAACTAACCATTTTAAGCAAACATAATTCCTTCATAGGATACCTTACTATATTCTTGTTATACCCGAGAATACTAACTTATGTACTTATAGACATTTCACCGGCAAATAGAGATACATAAAAGTTTACCTTTGTAGGAAAAGTCAATCATTTATCCTCCGTAATCTCTTTCATGTAGCGCATTACAACGTAACCGCATTCATGGCCACCAGGCTGTTTCGGAGATCCCTATTTCAATTAGAAAAAAGACACATATCAGGCCTTGGAAAATTAACCAACAACTTTAATTATGCAGTACCTGAACGTAATGCAAAATTACTTACACTGAGAAACTTTACTTTCGGCATCTTGCTGCCCCTGCCAGTTTCAGAATTGAAAGATTTCAATGCGCTGCAAAAGTAAACAAATTACTCCATGTCAAAACCGAGGAATGCTTCTAAACTAATCAAAATCTTTAAATTAAATGTTACCTTGTTAATGCTTTTTCTAGTGCTGGAAATTGGACTGGATGAAGCAATGGATTGAGAATGTAAATCTCACTATCCCAAATAATTGTCAAAATCCAATGCATACTATTTCAATTAATCACAGTCATAAATTAAGCAAATTAGATCCAAGTGTTGGTATTTATCAAAGCCATAGAT
This sequence comes from Heracleum sosnowskyi, assembly GCA_030848705.1. Classification (NCBI taxonomy): domain Eukaryota; kingdom Viridiplantae; phylum Streptophyta; class Magnoliopsida; order Apiales; family Apiaceae; genus Heracleum; species Heracleum sosnowskyi. The sequence continues at coordinate 37,732,762 of CM061243.1, read as the reverse complement.
CGCAAGAATTTAAGTGTTCAAATTAACTTTTCTAAACATTGCCCTTACTTGTGATTGTGCGGCAAAAAGAATATACGATCAGCATTACCCTCTTTGAGTCGGTTTACGATGTAGCTTTCAAATTCATCGTTAAGGTTAAATGTCGATGCTGGATCAACAAAAGCAAATGTATCCGATTCGTCAGTCTCACTTAACACAGTATGCAATTTCCTACAAAAAAAAGCATTTTAAATGGAACTTGCAGAATGAGGAAATTTATAAACAAAAAAAAAAATGCACTTACAGCATATAAGCTGAGATTACAGCTTGGCCAATCATTTCGTACTCCAGTAATGCTAGGATATTCTCATGTAACAAAAAAATGGTTCTTTCATGTCCAAACACCTCCTTATGACATGAAATTTGTATTGAGATCCCATAATTTTTCATCCAGGTTGTTGCATGTTTAAACAATAAATTAAAGCCTTTGGGCACTTTTGCAGTAGGCTTTGCATCTGAAAACATGGCCAGATATTAATGTCGTTAACATCATAAACTTCCTCTTCATGCATAACCATGGAGGAAGATTATATGTTACTAAGACCACCGACCAACAACTATACCTATTGTTTAGACCATTGTTGTGTGGATTAATGCCATCAGCCGATAATGCTAAACAGATATTTCTTACCTCACTACCAAATTCAGGCCACCTATAATCAATATTTTTCCACGAAGGCGAATCAGATGGATGACGCATGACCCCGTCTTTAGTTTGATTTTGTGAATGCCAAGTCATTAACTCAGCGGTTGAAGCTGATTTAAACATTCTCTTAAATCTGGGGATTATTGGAAAATACCACATGACCTTGGCTGGTATATTAACCCTATTTTTACCATCCTTCCCAACCTTCCAACGGGACAGATGGCATTTAGGACACTCTGAAGCCTGCTCATTAATACCTCTGTATAACACGCAGTCATTCAGACACGCATAGAATTTGGTATACTCAAGTCCTAAATCAGCTAAAGTTTTTTTCGCTTCATATGAACTCGGTGGCAAAAGATGATCTTTAGGAAGGAATGAGCCAATATTTTCAAGTAAATCAGTAAATGCACTATCACTAATGCCAAATCTAGATTTCCAGTTATGTAATTTTAAAACTGACTCTAGCTTAGTGCACTAACTTCCCTCAAACAGAGGTTGTTCTACATCAGCCACAAACCTCTTAAAATCGTCTGTATCAACATCGTGATCGCCATTATTATAGGCTGCCTCACACACATTAACTGTTTACGTAGTAGGTGTTGACTTCGAAACATGACAACTACCAACAGATGATTTAGTACTCCAAGAAGACTCTTCTCCATGCCAAATCCACTCAATATACCCAAAACTAAAACCAACTTCATATAAATGACCTCTAATTATTTTTACTGAAAACTTTTTAAAATTAACGCAACGTGCACATGGGCAACAAATTTTCTTAGGATTTTTTGCATTTTCCTCCGCAAATATCAAGAAGTTTTCGACACCAATTTCATATTGTAAAGAATCCATATCGGCTTTGATCCATGACTTATCCATTTCAACCCACCTGATATGTCACTAAAAAATTTAATAACCACCACTGATTAAATATTATGTACTATGCCCTATCTTTATACTACAATGTATAACAGAGGACACAAGCATTCCAATATACAAAAGAACATAGGAGTGACATATGTACCACAATAGACACAAGTTACAACAATAGTAAAACCCCTAACAATATACACATCCAATGGAGGTCTGAATATATGTATTACATTGCTCACTATTACAAAATAAATGCACAAGCAATATGTGTATTACAAGTCATACTTTATTTCAAGCACTCGCAAGTACAATGTTTTATAATTCATAATAACACGAGGCATACAACATGAATAAGCTTATAACAAATACATGGTTATAAAAAAAACATTCATCCGGTAGAGCATACATCTAACAAAATAATGGTACAAATCAAACCAAAGCTTATAACAAATACATTCTTATAACAAATGCTTATGAGAGAGCATACTAAATGATACAATAAAACCTCAATTAGGGATTCGATTTTTATAAACCCCCAATTTTAAAAAATCAGGGTTTTGATTTTTACAAACCCCCAATTTTAAAAATTAGGGTTTTGATATTTTAAAACCCCCAATTTAAAACTAAATTAGGGTTTCGATTTCAAATACATGCTTACAAATGCTTATTATAAATACAAATGGGGGCTTCGAGCACTTACCAATTCGAGCTTTCGCGCTTCAAACAAACCAATTCAGTGAGAGCTTTCGCGCAGTGAGAGTTGTGTAGACAAGTGAGACGAGCAGTGAGAGCTTTTAGCTTTCAGATTCCGTGAGTGAGTCGATGAGAGTAGAGAGAGGGGTGAGGGGTGAGAGTAGAGAGGTGAGATTTTTAATTTTTAGCATTTAGTTTTTTGTTTTGTCTGAAGAGAGATCAAAAAAGCGGGGCGGGGCGGGGCGGGGCGGGGCGGGGCGGGGGGGGGGGGGGGGGGTTTAGGGGGGGAAAGTATATTTGGTAATAAGCGGGGAAAAATATTGATTACGGGGGGAAAATTGGAGAGGGCGCGAGCTGAATTTTTTTAAAGTGTACTTGAGACATCGGTTGGTTAATGAAGTGATGTCCTAATAACAGAAAGACATCGGTTTTCTATAAATCGATGTTAATATATGTTTTTACATCGGTTACAATAAGGACCGATGTTAAAGCAGTGATGTCTATTACAGTTTTTCTAGTTAGAAAGCTTGAGTACGCAACATAAACTCCATTAAAACAATATGAAGATTACAACATCTAAGGCTTACTTGTTTCTTGTATACGAACAATACATCTACTCTCAAACTACATTACTGGAAAGAATGAATACAACACTTGATTGTTCTTAGTCTAAGTAAGTAAAAAGAAGTAGAATCTAGAGTCTTTATATATGGAAATGATGGAGGAATCATGACAATTGTGTTGTAACAGAATTTTATAACTGATTCTTGCTAATGTGGCATTCTCTAGGCATGGTTCTTTATTTTGCTTTCCACACACTCACTAATCTTAACAGTAAACCATTGGGTTATAGTTAAATAATCAAACCTAAGATAGCAATGTTCAAATTATATCCACGAAGCACAAATCCATCTAGAACAAGGTACGATTCCAAAGACCACTGACATGCATACGTATGGACATTGTGCAGGGAGATGTAAAAGAATCAGATAGATACACAATAAATTAAACATTCTTCTTTCAGGTTATATATCTCTCGTACTCTCATTTTTCAGCTAATATAATCTATTGTATTTTCCAAGCACAGTGCAAATTTAGTGTAAGTGCAGTCCCGGATGATGGACCATATATGATCAATACACACATAACGCAAAGATGACCATTGGCACAAGAAATAGATGAATCTAGTGACAAAGGAATAGTCTAACTTTCTGAACTTCACAACGACATCCCTGACACATTTCCACCCACCTACTCGGAATTCCACAGATGCTCCCATAAATCCAGCTTAAAATCCATGCCAATACCCTGGAAGCAATGTGCAACTAAATCGTCATGACTAATATTAACAATAATAACATGTAACCCTAACATACATCAACCAAAAGTAAATAACAATACAATATTGAGAATAGATGATATAGATGTTGACAACGTATAGCCATAACCAGTGTAAAGCCATATGATATGTTATGCAATACTTAGAACAGTTTACTAGACCACTTCTTCCATTTAAAAGGGGAATAAACCAGTAATTGGATAAGGAAGAGTAACGATTCAAGCATCGAATATGTGGTGTCTACATTATATACCGAATGATTGATAGTTCATATGTATCCTTAGAAATGGGCTTTATTTAGATCACTATTATAAAAAATAATGGCACAATACGAGACTCAGTGAGATGCCTTGCTATAATAGTTCACTAAGCCAGTTCTTTCCCATATGTTGGGGAATAGAAGGTGGTAAGGAAGGAAACATAACCTTCAAAGCATTGAATATGTCGCTAAGGAACAGATGAATGCTTTATAAAGGAGACAAAGTACCATTCACATTTGCTCCTAATCATATATGCATTTATTAATCAATTGAAATAACACAAGTTCTTTAATATGATCATTGTGGTTTAGTTAATAAGTTATAATATACTTCATTAGTGTCAAAATAATACTAATAATAAGAGACGTAAGGTATATGGAAAAATTCAAATATCCTCGAGAACAAACATATTGTTTGGCGGGAAAGTTCCAATAGAGTTTTACACATAATTAATGTGTGTCGAGATAAAAGCACAACTCGCTTAACTTTTCCTTTCCGTAGTTTTGACATTTGGTAAATAGTTTTATACTATGTTATTTGGACTCGGTTAGAAGTGTCTGACATGGATACGTGTCCAAGTACTAGTACCGGACTCAACAATATTTTGAAAAATAAGCATGTTTTTGGTCTAAAATAAGTGTCTGAGTCCGAGTATCCATGTCCAGGTATCAAGTGTCCGACACGGGTACTTAAAAATTAAAAGTTAAATGAAGAGTCCGAGCAACATATGTTTTTTATAATAGAACAAGTAAATTTATCAATACAAATTAACAAAAAAAAAATTTAATTAACAAAAAAAAAAATTATCAATACAGATGCAATTATATTATATTTGAGTCTAAGACGCCTTAAGAGCAACTCCAAGAGTTACCTATTATCTTCTTCATAAAATATATTATTAAATAGACTCTTAGATAATTAGGATATAAAAATGCCTTTTTACTCCAACAATCTCCTCAAACTTTACACTATATCTAATATTTATCTATTTTTCATCGAGAAACTCAGTTATATGTACCGTACTCCTCTGCAAAAAGGAGGGAAAAGTTGGGTGAAAAACGTTGTGAAACTAAAGTTTACTAATATAAAATTAAATGAAGAAGCTAAATGTGCTCCTCATCATTGAGGAGAGCTTTGGAGCTCTTAATGTTACATAAATAGTTTAGGAACCTGTTGGAGAATATATTTATTGTAACTTCTTCAAAATTTAATTTAAGAGACCACACGGAGTATCTCTTGGAGTTGCTCTAAGTCTTAACTTCTACATAAAAGAACTAGTGAATCTAATAATAATTTTAATTTGAGCCTAAGGCGTCTCAAGTCTTCTAGCTAATACACAAAATTTAAATGACACAAAAAAAAAGAGTGAAAAGCACTTTGTGTACCTGAAGTTTCAGTTTTGAGCACTTTGTGTACCTGGAGTTTGGAATCTAGCAAAATGCATGCTGCAGTTTCCATTTCCTTGCAAAATGCATACTTCCGTCAATATTTTTTTAACACCGTTAATTTGGTTTGTAAATTGAGATAAGATAGAAGGGTATTTTAGTATTTGCAGGGAAAGAAAGAAGTTCAGCACGTGTGTGTGTATGTTGACTACACACATTCAACTTTTTTCTTTTGTTAATAAAAAATTATAACAAAAAATAAATTATAACAAAATGATAAATTATAACAAAAAATTGCAAAAAACAAATTGTAAGTTTAAGGTGATTCAAACACACATTCAACTTTTTTCTTTTGTTAATAAAAAATATTATAATTTTACTAGCTTAAAAGATGCATGGATTGTTTTTAATGAAATATTATTTTGTTATTTATATTTAATATCTTTTTAATTACATTTCTTAGAAAAAATAAATAGGCATGTTAAAATACGATTTTTTTTAAAATAATTGAAATATGTTTTAAAATAAATAAATAAGGATTTTGCCCATGATATTTTTGGAGAATGAGGGTTTTAGTAATGAAAAAACATATTTTAGCTAAATAAATGTAATTGTCCGTGATTATTTTGGAAAATAAGGTAATTTTGTTAGAAAAAAATAGAAAAAGTACCTTAAACTTTTTTTTAGCTAAAATATTATAGTATTTCATTTTTTAAAAATGCAAAATATTATTTTCTAGTATTTTTAGCTAGTAGAGGTGTGCACCTCTACCTGAAACTAATATAATCACGGACAATTACATTTATTTAGCTAAAATATTATAGTATTTCATTTTTTAAAAATGCAAAATATTATTTTCTAGTTTATTTTAATACCAGTTTTGTATTTCATTTATTATTGTTAAAATAATATTTTGCAATTTTCTATTTGCAAAAATATTAGTATTACATTTATTAAAGAAATCGTAGAAAAAATAGGGAAAATTTGAAGTGAAGTAAAAAAAGGATAAAATGAAAAAAATAGTATTTCATTCAGGTTCTACTAGTTTGTTTTTTTGATGATTCAGGTAGAGGTGCACACCTCTACTATTTTTTTTTTTTTTTGTTTAAATCTAAATGCAGAAATACCATTATTATATCACGGACAATAATTACATTTTTCACTAAAACATGTTACTTTTTCTATTTTTCTTACTAAAATCCCTCCTTTTTCAAATATATCACGACAAATCCTTACTTATTTATTTTAAAACCTATTTTAATACTTTTAGTTGGCAATTACATTTTTCAACTAAAACATGTCACTTTTTTTATTTTTTTTTACTAAAACCCCTCTTTTTCCAAAAATATCACGGCAAACCGTTACTTTTATATTTTAAAATTCAACAAAAATGTGTTATTTTTTTATTTTTTCTTACTAAAACCCTTCCTTTTTTATTTACTAACACTGTAACACACATAATTTTTTTAACAAATGTAATTAATAAAATATAAAATATAAATAATAAAATTAATAATTATTAAAACCAGCATTTTGCATTTTTAATAATTATTAAAACCAGCATTATTAATAAATAGCTGATATGACAGAAATGCCCTTACAGTGTTAGTAAATTTTAACGGTAGTATGCATTTTGCAAGTATCTACAAACTCCAGCATGCATTCTGCTAGATACCAAACTCTAGGTACACAAAGTGCACCAAGCTGAAACTTCAGGTACACACTCTGCAATTCACTCCAAAAAAAAACGGGTTCCCCGTAACTTTGGTTGCTTTCCGCCAAGTGGGCAACTCTCCTAGCTTTCAAAGAGAAATAATTTATTAGTTGAAATTTATTATTATTTTTCTTTTTGACGAGAATGATGTTTATTATTGAGTTTACCAAAGTTAATAATATTACTAGCGTGATGCACATATTATTTTTAAGGCCTTTTTCATAAGTATCCAATCCAATTTTTTTTTTTTGTAAAAATACTATATTGTTTTTAAATTTTTTGTGAAAATACCAAAATATTTGTAAAAATACAATTTTTTTGAAAATATTTACAAAAATACGGTATGAAACTACTTTCAACCATATCTGCAACTGCAACCAAAATCAACCACATATGCAACTTTTTAATCAAAAATGATTTTTTTCCTGCGTCCTGATTTTAGGGTCGTAAACAACCCTAAAATCAGGGTAGGTTAGGGTTTAGAGTCTAGGGTTTAGGGTTAAGTCCGTATACGAATTATTCCTCATTATTGATATTTCTAAAACCCAACCATTGAACCCCAAAAGTTAACTATTGAACCTTAGAGGAACGACTTAATCAAGACCACAAGCTTACCAAATATCTTACTAATATTTTTTTTTGAATTCTCAGATATTTTTCAATCATTTTTTAAAAAGTTGCTTCTGGTTGCATCCGGTTGCATATCTGGTTGCGTTGGTTGCTGACCGTATTTTTGGTTGCATCTGTGGTTGATTTTGGTTGCAGTTGCAGATGGTTGAAAGTAGTTGCAGACCGTATTTTTGCAAATATTTTCAAAAAGTTAGTATATTTGCAAATATTTCCAGAAGATGGTAAAATTGCAAAAAAACTTAGAAAAAGTAGTATTTTTGGTAATTTCCCTATTTTTATTTTTAATAATTTTTATTTTTATTTTTATTATTTTTATTTTAATATTTTATTAATTGTATTTGTTAAAAAAAATAAGAGGCGTATTAAACTTTTTTAAATTATTAAAAGTATTAAAATTGATTTTAAAATAAATAAGTAAAGTTTGTCGGTGACATTTTTGGAAAAAGAGGGGTTTTAGTAAGAAAAATAGAAAAAGTAACATGTTTTAGTTGAAAAAGATAATTGCCCGTAATTAAAATAGGTTTTAAAATAAATAAGTAAGGGTTTGTCCGTGATATTTTTAGAAAAGGAGGAATTTTAGTAAGAAAAAAAAGAAAAAATAATATATATTTTATTTGAAAAAGTAGTTGTTTATAGATAATGTTATTATTTAATAATTTTTTTTTTAAAATAAGTAAAGATAATTAAGTAAAATTACGAAGTACAGATCGATAATATAATATAGATTTTATTTTAAATAAAATAATAGTGCAGAAGTCCAATATCCGGTGGATGAATCATGTAGGTTAGGGTTGATCACGGTTCGGGTTAAACCGCATAATCCGCAAAAATCAATCCGATTTTGAACCGATCCGAACCAAAACCAAAGTGTGGTTCGCGGTTTCGGTTCAACTACTTTAAAAAACCGCAGATCTTGGGTTGGTTTCGGGTTGACAAGAACCCAACCCGCTCTCAATCTGAATCGCATATATATATATATATATATATATATATATATATATATATATATTAATTTTATATTTATGATTATATAATATAAAGTAATTTTATCTTATGAATCACAAATTAAATCACAAATTTTATATTACTTTTCGTATCCAATATTTCATTATTGTAACTAAATTGAACGTTAGTCATTTGCGGTTAATACTTTGTTATGTTGGAATAATTTTTATTATTTATGCACATTTAAAGAAGGAAATTTTGAATTTCATAAGTATTTTTATTTCCTAATTTTACTAATCAAACTATCTGAAAAAATTTAAATTGGAAAAATATTATTTTATTTTATAATTTTGTTAACCAAATTTTGTCAAGAACCGTCAAAATCCGTTAATCCAAATCGACTAAAACCGAACCCCGAAAAGTTTGATTTTGTTGGTTTACGGGTTACAGTTTAGTTAAATTTTTTCAAGAACCGTTATTTTGCATTTGATTCCGATTTGATATCTAAGCCGAACCAAACCGAACCGCGATCATTCCTGATGTAAGTGTAGATATATATTTCTCTTCTTCAATTTCATTTCACTTTTTCTTTTGTCAGGAATTTCATTTCACTTTAATCCCGTAATTTCCCCACCTTCACTTCATATGTTCACGAATTAGTCAATTATTATTAATAGCTTTTTGTTTTATAATAATTTAATAAAGAATAAATTGCAAATTTGTGGCCATACTTAATCTCATTTTGTATTTTGGTGGCCGAAGTTTGAAATTTACAATATAGTGGCTGGACATTACTTTTATTTTTCAAAAAGATGACTAAGGGCCACTTTTTTGAAAAAAAAGTTCTTAAAAAAATTACTCTTAGCCCCCTTTTTAAAACGAAAAGCAATATCCGACCACTAAATTACAAATTTGAAAGTCTGACCCATTTTGTAATTTACTCTTTAATAAATTATCAATCTCTCTAGAATAACTAGTTTGTGTTTCAGTTTGTTTGATTTTAGTTTGCTTGAGCTAAAGTAGCTATGTTTCCTGTAAAAGCTAGGGTTTGTTTGTTTGTTTAGCATTTAGATATAAAGTTTTATGCATATGCACAAATTAGTCAACAAGATTATCAGTCTTAGGGTTATAGTTTGTTTAATTTGTGTATCTTGAGCTAAAGTTGATATCTTTCGTATAAGAGATGGGGTTTGTTCATGTCGAAATTCGACCTATATGTTTCACTAAGGTTATTAATCTTGGGTTTGTGTTTGTTTAATTAGTATTTTGTGATAAAGTTGATATCTTTGCTGTTTGAGCTAGGGTTTGTTGGTTTTGGCATTTGGGGAAATTCGTATTTCTCGATTTTAAGTACGAAAACTTGTGGTAATGGATTACGGTAGAGAAAGTGGTAATGTGGTTCATATAATTCCTAGTACTCAAGTGAATGATTTTGATAAGTGGGGTTCGGGGTCTACTGATCAGGCCATTTGGGCAACTGAGGAAGATTACGGGGCGTGGAATAGAGAGGCTTCGGTTGATGTTAATTCGAATTTTGATGGAAAGCAATCGCAAAGTCGGTCGGGAAGTGAGCCTCCTAATAAGAAAATGAGAAATGCACAATCAGTAGATTTGCAGTCGAGCAATCGGTCAAAGGCGATAGGGAAGATGTTCTTTAAGACCAAACTTTGTTGCAAGTTTCGTGCTGGGACTTGCCCGTACGTTACTAATTGTAATTTTGCTCATAGCATTGAAGAGCTTCGAAGACCACCTCCTAACTGGCAGGAGATTGTGGCGGCTCATGAAGAAGAACAGGGCATATCTTCTGAGCCAAGGGAAGAGTTTCAGATTCCTTCGTTGGATTCTAATGTTTTTACGGCAGAGTTGCAGAGGTCTTCTAAGGGGCGACACTGCAAAAAGTTTTTTACCGAAGAAGGTTGTCCGTATGGGGATAATTGCACTTTTGTTCATGACGAGCAATCAAGAGCTCGTGAAAGTGTGGCAATAAGTTTGGGTCCTGGGTCTGGTGGTGGATATAGTGGTGGAGCTGTTAACACGGGTGGGAATGTTCTAAGTCCATCAACCTTGAAACCTTCTAATTGGAAGACAAGAATCTGCAACAAATGGGAACAGACAGGGTATTGCCCGTTTGGTAACAAGTGCCATTTTGCTCATGGGACTGAAGGTATGAACTTATGGTTGATTCTGGTATATATTTAATTAGCAATAAAGAAGGTCAATTCCATTTCTACCAAGTATATTGATATTGTAGTAGCATTATAAAGTTGTATGCATTGCATAATTAGCTGATCTGCATATATAGTTTAATGACATTATCAACCTTTTAATTCTTCAACAGATAAAAGTCTTATTATTTATTTGCTTTTCAGTGTGTCAAGTCATGGTTGTGATGACACGTGATGACAATGAACACGTGCTCAATAGAAGTATCAGAACTAAAAAATTCTGGTTAATTACATAGTTATGTGATCAACATTAATTCTTAAAGATACAATTAAGGTCTTTATGTGATTTATAATCACGTGATAACTAGTAAATGCATAGATATCCTATCGATCATATCATTATGTTACCTTATGAACCAATGTATGGGAAGCATTCTGACTGCAACTTTTTCTTAATTGGAGTATGCTTTGTTGTCACATATAAATCCATATTACATTCATAATGCTGAAATAGCGACTCATTTCTTTGCTCAATTTCTGCAACACAGAACTTGGAGAACCTCCATCTTTTACACACTTGCATTTTTTTTTTGCTTGTGACTAGTCGTTTCCTTCCATCGACCTCATGAACTCCAACTCTGACCAAATTATCTGCCTCCCCTAATAGGTGCATTCTGTGTGCAGCAAATCATTTTCATCTAATTTACATCTAACACTACTCTTGTAATTAAGCTATCTGAAGTTCTACTTTGTAGAAAATCTATTGTCAGCATTGCTGTAGGATAATTGTGTAACGTTTTCCCTTGGAATTTTTTCAAAAAAGTTTGTCGACTTTTTGAGGTCAAATTCTAATATGTTATGAATAGAGTCGATGCACTGTGAATAAAACAAAGATAAATATGCAATTACTGATGCTTATAACATGTTTTAAAATTTAATATAATTTTTTTGCTAGGACAAATAAATTTACATTTAGTTTTAAAAGGATACTGTTTGAGCTGAAGAGAGGGAACGCTTTACCACTTGCCAATCTAGTCTTATTCGCTGTTTCCCCATATTAGTACCTAACCTTTGTCCATGCATTTTAAATCATAAATTCCATGTTATTAATGACAATGCAGTTTCATTGCACCATGGTTCATGGTGTTAATTGTCACGAACCGAAAATCAAAGGTGGAATATGGAGAGGATCAAACAAATAATAGAAAACCAGAATATACCTTAATCAGGTGCTCAGTGTATAGAATTTTTGGCATGAGAGAACCTTAAAAAAGGGGGAAACTGCAACAGAGATGGACATATATTTTATATTCAGGTTACTGACAAACAAGCTCGAATTGTTCTCTCATAAGAGATGGACATTTATTTTATATTCAGGTTACTGACAAACAAGCTCGAATTATACTCTCATCACTTAAACTCAGAAGTTAGATGAACTCGGAAGTTGGACACCCCTTTATACATTTAACACCCCTCAGTTCTTGTCCTAAACTCAGAAGTCAATAGGTTTCTTATGTTACTACTAGTACTGCTGCTAGTCTTGGCACCATAAATATTGATTCATTTATCAACAGATTGCTGAATTGTTCCCACCTTGCATATTTGTGTAATAATCATCTCAAGAATGGAATACTGCTGTTTTTTCTTTGGGCATGTTGCTTTAATTTCATACCCTTGGGCCTAAACTTGTAACGTACTTTATGCTGTAATCTTACATCTGTGTGGATTTTCTGTCACAGAACTGCACCGTTATGGTGGTGGGCTTATGGATAACGAAGGGAAAGACTTCTCATCACCCATGGATGCAAAACAGGGGATGGTGCCTTCAAAATCTCCAGCTGATAATCTAGCTGCTTCAGTTTCTCATGCGGATAATTATCATATTGGAGGTGCATCACAGAGGTTGGCCAATGTAGTGCAGTGGACAGAGCAGAGACCCCAAAAGTGGAAGGGCCCAAACAAGATTAGCTTGATATATGGTGACTGGATCGAGGATCTTCATTGATTATATAAGGGCCTTACGGCAAGCGTTTATCAAGGTTGGTTAAATCATCCATGATTTTGATCACAAAACTGAGCAAGGAAATGTAACAGTAGCATATAAATTGAAAAATGTGGTCTAGCCAATATGTATGTCTAGTTAAATTTCATTTCATCTACGTGGTTGTAGATTAGACTGCTCTAAGATTTGAGGGTTTCGGAACTTCTCTGTGGTTGTAGTTTAGGCTGTTCTAATATTTGGCGCTCCCTCACTCTGTTCCTTCAGATATGCTGGGGGGTTTGTGTGTGCACTCTGATGATATGTTTTCTATTATGCTAGTTATTGCATATTTCTTTACTATTTTGCTGAATATGAGCAATTTACTCATTCACGTACAGGAAGCAGATTAGGGTATTATTTTTATAAAGCAAGTCAGACAGGACAGTCTACGTGTAGTTACATTTGATGTCACTACATGTAATAATCCACGTGATACAAAATTATTTATTGTAAATACCAGGATTCTGAAATATGGATCGGAACTGTAACTCAACATAATTTGAACCGTTCCGATATAATAAAGAGTGTGCAAATAGGAGAGGAGAGAAAAGAAGAGAATAGAATTTTTTGAAATTTTCTTTTGTAGGCGTGCTCTCGAGTTTTTTCAGGAGAGAACGGAAATGATTCGGAGAGAAAAATTTTCACAATTTCTTTTCAAAATTTTCTCCCCATTTTTGGGATGATTGGGAGGGATTGTCTCACAAAACAATTTCTTTAATTATTTTTATATTCAAACTTTCTCTCTCTTTAAAAAAAACTTCGGAACAAATTAGAGAAATGAAATAATTACTTTTCTCTTCCGCTCTATTCTCTTCTCTTCCCTTTTTTTCTCTTCTTTTATTAAAAAATTCGAGAACATGGCATAAATTCAGAGAATATTCATTTATCGAGGTTCAAGTGTTACATGTATTCACATTTTGTAATGCATGTTATATGTATCCACAGGATTATAGCCATAAGTTTCGCCTACAATTGTGGATATTATATTTGATAGTTGATACTCAAGTAAATCGAAAAAAGTAGTCCACCAATGTCAGAGAAAATTCCTCTCATAAGGATCCGCTCAACGACTTCATTGTGACCGTAGGTGTAAATAATAAATTGTCCACACAGACGAAAACTTCATTACTACTCATAATTCTTACACTTTACCAACCATCCTTTTTTTGTTATTCACTCAAATGCCAACAAGCCATTCAAAACACATACATTTTACATGGCTCCTTCCAAATCCAAATATTTCTTCTTCTCTAGCTTTCCTCGCACCATAATCTACCAACTTTGTTCAATGTAATACACCACATTAGCCAATCTTTGGCTGGTTTTTGCTTTCTCCGGCCATCGAAAATGCGAACAAGCAGTGTCAATGACGACACGCACCTAAAATCACATTACAATACAACCCCACCCCTCACCGTAATTATAACCATTATAATACTTGTCTTCTTACTTGTTGCTTTCTTCACACTGTACTTCTGTAAATGTTTCTTTCAAAAATTTTTAGAATCAAGGTTTGGTCTGCTGAGAAGCCCTAATCACAGTGCTGCAATGGATGCTACCAACGACGCAGCTCCCTATCCAGGCCTTGATGCTACCATCATAAACACTTTCCCCACATTTACTTATTCATCTGTGAAAGAATATCGACAAGCAAAGTATGGTCTAGAATGTGCTATTTGTTTACTTGAGTTTGAAGATGGCCATGTTATTCGAATGGTAAAATTATGTTGTCATGTTTTCCATCAAGATTGCATTGACCTTTGGTTCGAAATGCACAAAACTTGTCCTGTTTGTCGACGAAATCTTGAGTTGCTTTTTGGGGAAGGTGCTCCAGCTTGTACGACATCTCCTGACGAAGAGGGTTCAAGAAGAGACAGCGTAACCATTACTATAGAAGATGATCCAGAAGAGAAAAAAGGATCAACTGGAGAAAAAGGGTCCCAAGAGAAGAATGATTTTATTTCAAGGTATAATACAACAGGGCACTCGATTTTCACAAGTATAGAGGAAGAAGATAGGTTTACGTTGGAACTGCCGGATCATGTAACACAAGAATTAATAAAGGCAAATCATTGGCCAAAGCATCTCGACACGTCTGGAGAATCACGAAGAAATGTATACATTGTTGGGGAGGGATCTGATGGAAATATCAAAAATGTAAAAGTTCCTCCTAAATTTCTTGATAATGGTTAATTGCATAGATTTGATATATTTGCACATGCATCCTTCGAACCTTCAACTTTTAGTTATTACCAAGAAAATAGCAATATCCACTAAAACTGCTAGAGTTTATATTTGTTAACTGAAAATGACAGAAATCTAAGTACTCATACACTGTTGGTTTTGGAGCTGTTTAAGAATGGTGGAGGTGGTGGTTACGGTCCGAGAGTAGTACACAGGGGTGCATACTGCATATTCTGGCGACAGCTGTGGTGGCTTTTGTAATGGAGGTGAGCATGCAGGTGGTTAATAGGTCTGTGGAAGTGGTCTGTGGAATTTATGTTACCATGCATGAAGATTTTATGATCTCAGTGCTTTTAGCAGAAATGCTTTTTCAGAATAACAGAGTTACATAAATAAGCAACCATGTTATAAAGGATTAGGCTTGTCCTCCATGACAGGAAGACGAGCACAAGAGGGAACAATCCCCCAGCCACATAGCAGAAGTTTTACAGAGTTAATGCACTTTTAGCTACATAGAGAAACTCTGTTCTATAATTATGTTGGGAGTCTCTGTAAATAAACACCACTCTGGAACAACTGGTAAAAAGAATAATAAAATTCTCGATCTTTAAAACCCGATCTTCCATTTTACAACCCTCCTTCAAATTCAGAATAAGGTCAATTGTTTCTCTGCAATCAGAAATGTTGGTAAAGTCGCCACGCTGAACCTCATGAGCTACCAATAGGCCATCTCTGACCGCATAGAACTCACCTAAGAGAGGACTTTATGCATAGATTTGTGTCATAAACATACACAGTTGTCAGTTTTTGTACTCCCTCCATTTCTTTTTAAGTGTCGTTTTTTGACCAAGCACATTTATTAAGAATTACAATTATGAGATCTTTTTATCATTAATGTAATTTTATTTTTCAACTTTATCCTTCATCTACCCCTAATTAATGCCATAATTTGAGAATGAGTAAGTTTAGTATTATAAGGGTAAATAAGGGTATTCAAGTGAAAAGTAAATGTATTTTTTTTGAAAATGTAAAAACGACACTTAAATTGAAATTCAAACCAAGTCAAAAAACGACACTTAAAGAGAAATGGAGGGAGTACAAATGAAGCATCTTATTCATACTACAATCTGGTACATTTTGTAGAACCCTGTACTTGTTTATTGTTGATCAGTTCCATTGCAGCTAGGAACTCCTGTTACTTTATTTTGCACACAAAGATGATTTTAAGAATGATTGTGAAAATACATGGTGAAATCGCAAGTCATTCTACATTGAGAAAAATTGAGGATCCGACTGTTTAGGGAGAGGATATAGTGTAGAAACTTTTCTCCTCATCTATCCTCTCTTTGCTAGTCTTTTCCTTTGGCTTCAGAAACTTCATCAAGAAGCGACGAGAAACTATCAACTCGGGTGTAGGAGCAGGCGAGTCTCCAATACTGTAATCATCAACGTCGATGCCAGAACGAGCTTTAATCATGTCCAACTCACCGTTCTGATTCATAGCAAGTATGTTGCATGGAACTCTTGCTGCATAGTACTGTATGTTCTTTCTGGCATGATATCTACATATATAATACTTTCATTAATTAAACAATCAATCGTGTCTGAATCTGTCAGTTTATGTAAGAAACTGATTAAATGCTTTTAAGTTGCTTACCTGTCAATAACTACCAACGTCGCATGGAGGCCTGAGATTTGCTCACCAACAAGTAAGCGGATAGGGAATCCCATTAAAGGTTTAACTTGTGGAATGACCTAATTAATCATCAGGAAAAACACAATTAATGATCAATAGATGAGTCATATTTTATAACTTATTAGCTTTAAAAAGGCTAAAAGTGGTCATAAAAGTACATTATATTTTCGACACAGTTCGATCAGGGGCTGGAGTTTTGGACACTTGACGTCGTTTTTGCACTGTGTTTCCTTGTGATTTGTTACCAAACCTTCAAAATCCATCATCCAAATATCATCCCATGTCCTTCCAGAAACTGCATACATACACCATAAATAAAATTGACAATATACAACATTTCATAAACGAACATGCCTAATATACTATCATGTCTAGAATCTTGTTACACTGACATGGAAACGTAAGCCAAGGCAACACGCGGAGGAGGGTGACAGTGCAGTGAGCTTCGACAGCAAAATTGGTAAGCACCCACAACAGTAGTGCCAAGGAAGGCTCCTTGAGTCCATCCATCACTATGACAACGTGTTTCGGAAGCTCAAACGATGCAGGTGAGATCACTCTTGAAGTATGAGATCTTGTGCGAGTGATCGCTTGCAACCAGAGGAAGCCATAGGCAAAACCATTAAAAGATAAATGGATAAACTTATCTGCTGCCTGTTGCAATGAAAGATGTTGCTTTTCTATAGCACTAGCTAGTTTGTAGTTTGAGAAACTGAAAAGACATGTTTAGCATTTGATTACAAAAAATTAACATTGTTAATTTACATAAACAATGCAAGTTAAGCAAAGTAGTCTAGAAAAGCCAAGGCCTTAGACTTCGGTTTTCCCATTTAGATAGTTGCAATTATGTATGCGAAATTTAACCTCCAAAACAAAAGCTAGAAACTGAAAATATGATGATCGGAGATGAAAAATAGAAACTTATCAATGAAAAATAAAGATGATATGCTTTTTCCTTTGGTAATAGTATATGCTTATTAACTTGGCACCTTTATATGCTTATTGAGTTGGTACCATGAATTTCAAAGCCTTAGCGAGCATGGATCGATGCGTGAGTATTTAAATTTTTGTAATTTGATCATTATTAAACTATTAAATACAGTACATAATACTTATAAACTTTTATAATAGCATGACATAACTGGTAAAAATGACAAGAGTGAAATGTTCGCATAACTTTTTCGAATAAAGATCTTTACACGTATTTTGAAAGTGTTTGGGACATTGATTTTTTCCCCCTTTACCATGAACGGTCACTTGAAAACATCACAGCAATCAAGTTCAGTCATCATCACAAAATTTGTTATGAACTATGCAAGGTCTGTAATTTCTCTTTGCCTTGACAACAACAAACAAGAAATCAAAGGACAACTCAATATGCAAAAGATATGAACAAAAAATCACCTTTTGCTGCCTACAATTCAATAACAGAGTTTTTTTATTATTATTTGTTACGTCATATTTTCGGTTGCCTCAATTATCTCCTAATTTTTCAATATTAATCATAGAAAATATCTCTAAACGATTCTTTCAAATCAGGAAAGAATCACAACACTAATATAACTCTAAAAAGATAAAATCAACTTATCTCAATATATCCCTTAACAATCACAGAGATTAAAAGCACAATCATATCACAGAACTGCATTGATTTGATCTCTATATTATATATAAACAGGGTACGCATAATAGACTATGTATAGCCCGGACCACTCCCAAACCCGGATTCATATTTGAGTCATGGCTCACCTACTAGTCCGGATTCATGTTTTGAGTCACGACTCACCTACAAATCCGAACTCATATTGGAGTCATGACTCATCTCCTTTATTAATAAGCGAAATCCCCTTTTATCATGGTACTAAATTTGGTTCACACTTTTTTTGGTTCCATCTTTTTTTTTTGGTTTCACCTCTAATTTTGTTTTTTTTTAAAAATAATTATCTAATTTAAAATAAATTATATTATACCCTAAACTCCTATTTCACGTAGTAGAATTATTATATCATAAACTCCTATTTCAGGTAGTAGAACTTTATGTTATTTTTTAATTATTTTTGTTTTGTTCAATGCTCTACTTTCACAAATCTTCTAACAATTCTATTATTATTTTGACTTTTTCGTCTTACAAAAAATTATATTTTATTTTTGATAATAATAATAATAATCTAATTTAAATCTACAATAAATTATATTGTCATTGTATGAATATATTATATTGTTATTAAATTATATTACTATTGTACCAAAATATATTATATTATTATATTATATCATGTAATAGATATTATCCAATGCTGTAGGAGTTACAATAAGATCACAACATAAGCAAACTATAGTACGTGTAATTTGTAGTTTAGGACATCTGAAATTTGTATTCTTATTGTAGTTCTAATTTTTTTATAATCTTAATGTCTTGGTAAATTGAACTTAAAATATGAAACGCCAACGAATATGATTGTAGGTCGTCATTACCGATGAAGTGATCATTGTCCATCACCAAAGTACAAAAAAAAGTTACTAATCGAATACAAGTTGTGGACATGTAAATTTACTTTTTAGCATGTCAAGTTTTTGTTAATACAAGTTGTGTAGAAGTAAATTCACTTTTCAACATGCCAAGTTGTTCCCATCTGCCTGCGAATCAATTTCATAGAAAAGGTTCGAATATTTACATCACCAATCACAAGTGCATAAATTGAATACAATTATATTTGTCATGTTATATTTATTCTTTATTCATGACTAGCCTTATTATATTTAAATAGTCCCAAATGAATTTAACTATATATATCATGTACGATTAGTTAATTCATGAATAGGCTTAAAATATTTAAATCATCCATACTTTATACGATATTGAGCTAATTTCTTAGTCCCTTATATTTTTTCCTTCTAGATATGCCTTTATAATTGGAAGACAAGTATGCATACAAAAAAAAGATATCGTCAAACAAGAGATCCTGAAACTATTCAGCAGTGAGATGAACGTAATGATTAAATTCTCAAAAAAATTATGTCACAGGTATTACTATTAAAAGGTTTTTTTTTTCTTAATTTTTAGAATTATTCGATTCAGATAATGATCTCTTGTGTTTTATGTATAAATAAAAAGTTGTTTCTAGAAATAAAGAAACTCAACTGGATGCCAATCTTCTAAATTTTAGCTCATGTTGTATATACAAAAATTTTAATTATATATACATAGTTTACACTGTATTTAACCGATTTCTTAGTCCCCTTATAATTATCCCTTACAGTTACGCCTTCAAAATTGGAATTGTAAAGATCTGTCGGAAGAGAAAGATATCGTCAAAGAGAGATTCTTAAACTATTGAGCAGTAGAATAAACATAATGAGAAACATCTCAAAAAATATATGACACATGTATTGGTGACGAATTTTGTTTTTGTTTTTTTTATATAATTTTTCAATTCAAGTAATGATCTCTTACGTTTCTCTATATAAGAGAAGGTTGTTTATGGAAAAAAAATCAATTGAATGAGAATCTTTTGGATCTATATACAAGTTGATGTTTCAGTTTTAAAATTAATTTGATTTTAATTACATTTTCTATATAAATAAAAAGCTATTTCTAGAAATAAAAAAAAATCAACTGGATAGAAATCTTCTAGATCTTATCCCAAGTTGATACTGCTCCACAGTTCATTGAGATTTCGTTATGTTGTAAAGGGATAACATATAGATTTTTTACAATTAACTGAATAATAATAATATTTTCATGAGTAAAATATTTATAAAATTCAGTAAAAAAATACTATAAATAAAATAAATTTCCAAAAAGGGAAAATGAATTTTTTTAGCATTGAATTTTATATACTTTTAGAAACCAACCACTGAATTATAAACTTTTAGAAACCAACCACTTAACTATAAATTTATTTGTTTATATCACTAACGTTACTCTCAAATTTCAAAATTAGCATTCCGTTAAATGATTAGCCAACGGATGTTCAGATTGAGGCTTAATACAAACTAGGGTTCAAGCACCAATCTAGAATCAATTAAGCATTCCGTCACTAATTTTTTAACGGAATGCTAATTTTGAAATTCGAGAGTAACGTTAGTGATAAAAACAAATAAATTTATAGTTCAGTGGTTAGTTTTTAAAAGTTTATAGTTCAGTAATTGGTTTCTAAAAGTATATAAAGTTCGGTGATAAAAAAATTCATTTTCCCTTCCAAAAATAATCACTGGTCCGTGCTTCGCACGGGTTATCTTCTAGTCATCAGGAAAAACACAATTAATGATCAATAGATGAGTCATATTTTATAACCTATTATTTAAAAAGGCTAAAAGTGGTCATAAAAGTACATTATAATTTCGACACAGTTCGATCAGGGGCTGGAGTTTTGAACACTTGACGTCGTTTTTGCACTGTGTTTCCTTTTGATTTGTTACCAAACCTTCAAAATCCATCATCCAAATATCATCCCATGTCCTTCCAGAAACTGCATACATACACCATAAATAAAATTGACAATATACAACATTTCATAAACGAACATGCCTAATATACTATCATGTCTAGAATCTTGTTACACTGACATGGAAACGTAAGCCAAGGCAACACGCGGAGGAGGGTGACAGTGCAGTGAGCTTCGACAGCAAAATTGTTAAGTGTTATAGCCAAAATTCGGTATTGGGTTTTTAGGGTAAATTCGGGTCAAATAATAATTAATTGGGGATGTCCAAGTTGAGATTAAGGATTGAATTGGTACAATGGAAGCTTAGGGCTCGTCCTCATAGGGGAGAGGGCGCGCCACTTTGGTCGTCCAACCCTTGAGGACGCGTCCTCTTGATGTAGACCGACAACTTGACATGAATGGATGACTTGACAGAGAATAACAGCTAAATTGACATGGGATTAGCATATAGAAGACTTAGGCCTTGCCCTCATAGGGGTAAGGGCGCGCTCCTTTAGGCCGTCCACCCTTTGAGGACGCGTCCTCTTGGTTTGAAGTAGCTACTTGGTGATGAAGGATGGTTCCCTTGGCTTGATATTGGCAAGATATTGAAGAATTCTCCCTTAGGATGTGTCCTAAGGGAGGGATGTCTGTGGTTGAAGGCCTCCAGGGGTTTGCCTGATGATTGAAGGCCTCCTCCTGTATTCAATGGGCGCGTCCTCATTGGGGATGTGGGGTGAACTTTGGTGTGTGCTTTGGGAGCTCTGTTCCTGTACTCAATGGGCGCGTCCTCATTGGGGAACTTTGGAGTAATCCTGCACTTTGCACCCAAACGCTTGGGATCACTTGTCCTGCTATCTGGTGGGTGCTTCTCATTCGGGGGACAAGGATGCGTCTGACATTTAGGGTAAGTCATGGCTATACCTGCGTCTATGAATTAAGGAAATAGCTGGTAACGGATAGGACTAGTCCTCGACGGGGGAAGTTTCCTTATTCGTGAAGTCCTGACGTCATAGACGAGCCTTGGGCCTTTGTGACTAGGCCTCATCGTTGGACATTCCTAAAGCGAGTCAGAGTCTAATTATAGAAGGCGGTGGAAGACTTCTAATGGGCTTCGGAAATCAGAGACCAAGCCCATAGAGGTAACTTGCTCTCCAAGAACTACGTAGGGCTTGATCCCCTATAAATACGGGGTACGTAGGCACATTATAAGGGGTTGGAAGCGAAGAGCTCAGCGAGCCACCACCATAAAAACCCTTACAATCTCAGCCCCCAATTCATCACAACCACCACACTCCGGCGAAGAAACACCGTCATAGATCTTGATTCAGGCGACAAACCTCAAACTTTGTTAATACCAAATTCCTCCGTTAACCGTAAGCACCCACAACAATAGTGCCAAGGAAGGCTCCTTGAGTCCATCCATCACTATGACAACGTGTTTCGGAAGCTCAAACGATGCAGGTGAGATCACTCTTGAAGTATGAGATCTTGTGCGAGTGATCGCTTGCAACCAGAGGAAGCCATAGGCAAAACCATTAAAAGATAAATGGATAAACTTATCTGCTGCCTGTTGCAATGAAAGATGTTGCTTTTCTATAGCACTAGCTAGTTTGTAGTTTGAGAAACTGAAAAGACATGTTTAGCATTTGATTACAAAAAATTAACATTGTTAATTTACATAAACAATGCAAGTTTAGCAAAGTAGTCTAGAAAAGCCAAGGCCTTAGACTTCGGTTTTCCCATTTAGATAGTTATGTATTGGTTGGAATTATGTATGCGAAATTTAACCTCCAAAACAAAAGCTAGAAACTGAAAATATGATGATCGGAGATGAAAAATAGAAACTTATCAATAAAAAATAAATTAAGACATCCTCGTCATCATATCACTCACAGTGGATGATATGCTTTTTCCTTTGGTAATAGTATATGCTTATTAACTTGGTACCTTTATATGCTTATTGAGTTGGTACCATGAATTTCAAAACCTTAGCGAGCATGGACTGGTGCGAGCGTATATGGGTGCGTGAGTAATTAAAATTTTGTAATTTGATCATTATTAAACTATTAAATACAGTACATAATAGTTATAAACTTTTATAATAGCATGACATAACTCCTTATAAAGCAAATTGTAACATTAACTCCTTATCAATACTATTATATAATAGACGAAACATTAAAAGTTTGATTGGTCGGTATGGTACGTTGTGATTTTACTTAATTAACCTAATTTTGGTTGATCGGTATGGTACATTGTGATTTTACTTAATTGCCCTTAATTAATTGTACTTCATGTTTTTACTTAATTAACCTTACTTATTTATAGAAATATATTATTAAAAAATAATATTACCTATTTATAATCAATTACCTTTTTAACTAAATATATCACGGGCAATTACCTTTTTTAACTAAAACATGTTAGTTTTTCTATTTTTCCTTACTAAAACCTCTCCTTTTCCAAAAATATCATGGACAAACATTTAGTTATTTATTTTTAAACATATTTTAATATTATAACTATTTTTAAAAGTTTACCTATTTTAACATATCTACTTATTTTTCTTAACAAATGCAATTACTAAAAATATTAAAATATAAATAATCAAATACCTATTTATAATCAATTACCTTTTCAGTTAAAACATATTATATATTTTTTCTAAAAAAATATCACATTTTCTAAATATATCACAGGAAATTGCCTTTTACAATTTAATTTTTCTATTTTTCTCACTAAAATCCATTCTTTTTTCAAAAATATCACAGAAAACTCTTTACTTATTTATTTTAAAACATATTTAAATACTTTTAATTATTAAATTTTAAAACCTTATTTTCCAAAAATATCACGGGCATTTACCTTTTTAAACTAAATATATGTTACATTTTTTATTTTTTCTTAATAAAACTCCTCATTTTCAAAAAAATATAACGGGCAAACCCATACGTATTTATTTTAAAATATGTTTTAATGTTTTTAATTAATTAAAAGTGTTTACCTATTTTAACATGTCTACTTATTTTTTGCATAATTACAATTAATAAAAGTTTAAAAAATAATAATAAAATAACAATTAACAATCCGTGCATCGCACGGGTTTTAAGCTAGTATATAATAAGCGCGAACATCTTATCTAAAACTTTGGTACTACCAAAAGTATATGATCCGTTGGATTATAAAACTATAAATATTCAAATAGATGAGGACCATTAGATATAATATTAAAAATTGTATTTGATTAATAATATGATAGTATTTAAATATTAAAAGGTGTATTTTGATAATTTAAACCAATTATAAATAGGTTTTCTATATTGAATAGAAATCTTTATGTAAAAAATCGTAATTATCTTTTCTATTTAGTTTATGGATAGTTTCAGTTAGATAATAATTATTAAACCATCATTAAATTAAAGATAATTTTGTTAGCTTCGCGTGGGCTGTAAAATTGTTAAAATCTGTTGTCTAAAACTCAAGATAGAGCCCAAACAGTAAAGTGATTATCTAAATTTTAATATTTTTTTTAATTTAAACCAATTATAAATAGGTTTTCTATATTGAATAGAAATCTTTATGTAAAAAATCGTAATTATCTTTTCTCTTTAGTTTATGGATAGTTCCAGTTAGATAATAATTATTAAACCATCATTAAATTAAAGATAATTTTGTTAGCTTCGCGTGGGCTGTAAAATTGTTAAAATCTGTTGTCCAAAACTCAAGATAGAGCCCAAACAGTAAAGTTATTATCTAAATTTTAATATTTGTTTTTTAATTTAAACCAATTATAAATAGGTTTTCTATATTGAATAGAAATCTTTATGTAAAAAATTGTAATTATCTTTTCTCTTTAGTTTATAGATATTTCCAGTTACATAATAATTATTAAACCATCATTAAATTAAAGATAATTTTGTTAGCTTCGCGTGGGCTCTAAAATTGTTAAAATTTGTTGTCTAAAACTCAAGATAGAGCCCAAATAGTAAAGTGATTATCTAAATTTTAATAATTTTTTTTTATTATTGTAGCACCAATTTAATTTTTTCCTAATTCTTTTAAATTTATAAATTCTATGTTTATTTCAATAAAAAATTAAAATCAATTTAAGAAAAAATTAAAATCGATCTGGTTCGTGTACGACCACTATACGACCAAATTAATTATTAGAGTTAGATCTTAAATAGATCGATGAGAATTATTAGATCTAATATTAAAAAGTGTATCTGATTAATAATAGAATTATATTTAAATACTAAAAAGTGTATTTTGATAATTTAAAATTTTTCTACGTAAAAATTCTTAAATATCTTTTCTCTTTAATTTATGTATAGTTCGAGTTAGCTAATAATTGTTAAACCAAATATCAGATAACAATTCATATCGATTACAATATTAAAAATTATCAATATAATGCTCATGTATATCATATAACAATGATACATGTGGACCATGTGTTATAAGAGACTTAGGAGAACGGAATAAATTAAAACATTTTTTTCTGAAGGAACATAACAATTTGATTAATCCAAATTATAATTATATTATTTTACATATAACAAACATAAATGGATAATATCAAAATATTATTAAAATATTGAGGGTTTTATTTTCATAAACAAAAATTTTGAATATAATACTTAACCATATTTTCTTTTCGGTTTATGGGTAGGTCACTGGTCAAGTTAGATACTAATTATTAAATCATCATTAAATTAAAGATAATTTCATTAGTTTCACATGGGTTGTAAAATCGTCAAAATTCAATTTCTAAAACTCAGGATAGAACCTAAATAGTAAAGTGAGTATCTAAATTTTAATAAATATTTTTTTTTTATAATTATAGCACCAATTTATTTATTTTTCCACTAATTCTTTTAAATATAAAATTTTATCTTTCTTTCAATAAAGTATTAAAATAAATTAAGAACAAATTCAAATCGATAAAGACTATAATAATATGAGAATAAAATTTTATATAATCATAACATAATTTTTATACTGTTTAATAATTTTAAAGTAATAATGTATTTTAAAATTTTATATACACTATAAAAAAAACCGAAACATTAAAAGTAAAAGCAGTTAGTAAGATACTTATATTGATATCCTTATTATATTAAACTCTTTTATATAATAAGCATAATAGGGATTTATCCAAAATTTTGATCGTGACAACCAAATTAATAAGGACTATTAGATCTTAACTAGATAAATGAAAATCGTTTGATCAAATATTAAAAAAGTGTATTTTATTTATAATAGGATTATATTTAAATTCTAAAAAGTGTATTTTGATAATTTAAACCAAATATACCAAATATAAATAAGTTTTCTATATTGAATAGAATTCTCCATGTAAAAAATTCGTGACTTTCTTTTCTCTTCCATGGACAATTCCAGTTAGATAAAAATTGTTAAACCATCTTTTAATTAAAAATAATTTAATTATCTTCACGTGGGGTGTAAAATCGTCAAAATATGATTTTTAAAACACAAGATAAAGCCCAAATCAGTAAAGTGGGTATTTAAATTCTAATAATGATTATTATGTCATCAATATTTTAACGCCAATTTAATTACTTTTTTCTAACTATTTTAAATTTAGAAATCTATGTTCAAAAATTAAAATCAATCTAAGAAAAATTCAAATCAACAAAGAATATAATAATACGAGGATAAAATTTTATAAATTTGTTCATATTTTTTATCCTATTTTATTAAGTTATATATCATAACTAATCAAATATAATTTATTATTAAATAATCAATTATACGCAAATTGTGATTTTGTTTTATAAGCACTCATAGAGACCTAATTTCATTGTTAGCAGGACTATATTCATATTAAAAAAAAATCGTATTTTAAAATTGTAGACTCAGCTACATAACAGACCTAACTTTTTTAACTTATATACATTGTAAATTATTAAATTCGAAACTTTAAAAGTTTGTTAATCAATTAGTATAGTACTTTTCTGAAAAATCGTACTTTACAAAAAATATTATCAAATAACCTATGTCTGAAGAAAAAAAATTCAAAAAAAAACCTGTAAATTTTAATATGTTGTTGGTTGATTCAAATCTTAGATCATTCTGCATGATAATTTTACTGTTATATGTAACGTTTCTCAACAATTTAATTTGAAAGATCCACGATCATGGATTGAGTGATCAAACAAAGCTACCACACTTATAAGAAATCTTTCATTATTTAGTTTTTAATATAATAACATAGATATTTACGGGATATACTATAAAAAAATGAATTTTATACAGAATTTTGATCGTCACGGTGTACTACTTTAAAAGAAGAACTATTACAAAAAAAATATATATTTTAATTGATAATTTATTTTCTCAAAAGTTCAAAGTTCCTGCATCATTAACATATTACAAAAAAGAGTATATTATATTTTAGCAATAAATATTTAAAAAAATTATAAATTAAAAAAATTATAAATATTAAGAAAAATTAATGATGTTCCTGGTAATTTGGTCCTAAATACCGCCAAAACATTCTCAACCGTTAGATCCAATACTTTTAAAAATAGATGATCAAGATTATATCATATAAAAAGAAATTATTATCTAAAAATGATATAAGTTAAAAGATATTATATTAGGATTGGATTTTCCAAAAAGTCAAAACATAAAAATAGTTGTAATTAAATAAGGAAACCCATTTATAACCAAAATAATAAAAATCGTTTAATCTTAAATAGATAGGTGAAAACCGTTAGATTTAACATTAAAACATTTATTTGGTTAATAAAGGTTATTATTATAATCTAAACTACATATAAGTTAAGTAGATTTCCTAAATCGAATAGAATTCTCAACATTAAATTTCGTCACTTTATTCTCTTTTAAGTTTTAGAATAGTTTTTAATTGAAAAAGAACTATTAAACCACAACTAAATTAAAAATTATTTTGTGAATTTCATGTGAACCGTAAAATTGGCAAAATCTAACTTTTATAACTCAATATAAAAAAAAAAAATTGAGCGTGTAAAATATAATAAATATCAAATTTTTAACTATAATTTTTTTTGGCTAAATCTTTTTAACAATAATTTAATCAGGTAAACTAATAACTTTTAAATATTAAAATATTCATAAATAAATATAATTATAAATATTAAAAAAACAATTGTGTGTTGCATCATAATAAAAATATAATTATAAACAGAATAATTATAAATAAAATTTAAGTAACCGTGCATCGCACGGGCTATAAGCTAGTATATAAACAGGGTATGCATGCTGCATGCATCTCGAAAAATGATCCGACACATCTAACAAGTCGAGACACCTTTCAAGTTCAGTCACAAACATCCAAAAATCCCAAATCCCCTTATTTTTATAATTCGTTATTCCAGCAATCCCCGAAATTTGTTATCACCAAATTATTCCGTTAACAATTATCGCTAGAAGGAGGAGATTATTTTTTGATTGTGGAGGACAATCAAATCATCTACATCATGCACAAGGGGTGTTTTATCGGATCTGGAGCGGCTTTAATGGAGGAGATGAACGGTGGAGACAGTGGTTCGTGGTTCTTTTCAAAATTAAGATAAGTTTTCTTATGCTTTTGTCTGTATACATAAGTTATCTTATAAAATTCGTAATAAATTTAATACATGTCAGATTTTGATGATTTTTTATGATCCGAAAAGCTGTTGCGATTTCCTACAACTTTAGTTCTTGGTGTTTTCTCAAATTATGTTTCGATCTATTTTCTAAATCAAAAAATATAATCGGATCCCGTTTTTCAGTATTGAGAAGTTAATCAGTAGATGTTTTATTTGATTCCTGATTCATTATAAGTCTGTTTCTGACGATCAATATATCACCGGAAAGATATTTTCGTTTCCTACAACTTTCATGTTTTGTGTTTTCCAAGAAAATATCGTTTACAGGGCCAAAAAGGTAAAAATCTGATCTGGACAGAATCTGAATCATGGAGATGTTAAAGAATTGTGATGCAATATTCGTAGCACATGATTTGATTACTTCACTAGCTCTTGCGTGGACAAAAATAAGTGTGGATCATATTTTTGAAGACCCTATTTCGAGTAAGATAATATTTTTGAAGACCCTCTTCCAAGAAAGATAATATTTTTGAAGACCCTCTTTCAAAGAGGATAATATTTTTGAAGACCCTCTTTCGAGGATGATAATATTTTTGAAGACCATCTTTTGAAAATGATAATATTTTTGAAAACCCTGCGGGTTAATCGTCTTCTGAAGGTCTTTTGGGGTGATTTTGTTTGAAGGCCCTACGTGGTGATCATCTTTTGAAGGTTCTTCGGGGTAATCTTGTTTTGAAGGCCCTGCATCATTCGCATCATGCATTCATTAATCATCATGTGCATCATTCACATTCATGCATTCATTCATATCATCATGTGCATCATACAATTACTCGTAAATATTGGATATTTTTAGATTATGTGGTTGTCTATGTGTGATATTTCCGAAGACCCTTATTTGCAGAGGGTATTGCTTGAAATATTTTGAAGGTCCTTCTTTTTGGAAGGTGTTGCTTGGAATAACTTGGTAAATTCGTACTTCCGGGGTGCTTACCTGTACTTCCGGGAATCTCACCAAGAAAAGAGTCATCCCTATTATGGAGAAGAGAGTCCTCCCTCTTATGGAGAGAAAAGTCCACCCTCTTAAGTTGAAGAGAGTCCTACCTCTTATGTAGAAGAGAGTCATCCCTCTTATGGAGAGAAGAGTCATCCCTCTTATGGAGAGAAGAGTCCACCCTCTTAAGGTGAAGGGGTTAAATGACATTTAGGTCACTGTACTGACTGCTAATTTTCAATTGGGTCATCCAACTCAAAAAGGTTTCAATTAGGTCACAAATCAGATAAAAGTTTTCAATCAGGTCACTGGACGTTAAGGTCGCATTGACAATTAACGGAGTTCTGTCTAATAGTGCCAGCTCGGTGCCATATATGTATAAAAAACAACCATCTAGTCCTAACACTGGTCTACATTCATTTTTCCAAGCATTCATGCAGGCAACATAACATACATATATTCTTTTAAATCTGCTAACATCTCCTTCTTGCGACACTATTAGACATATATGGCACCGAGATGGCACTATTAGACAGAACTCCGTTAATTTTCAATACGACGTTAACGTCCAGTGACCTGATTGAAAACTTTTATCTGATTTGTGACCTAATTGAAACATTTTTGAGTTGGATGACCCAATTGAAAATTAGCAGTCAGTACAGTGACCTAAATGCCATTTAACCCTAAGGTGAAGAGAATTCACCCTCTTAAGGTGAGAAGAGTCCACCCTCTTATAGGTGAAGAGAGTCCACCCTATTATAGGTGAAGAGAGACCTCCCTCTTATGGAGAGAAGAGTCCTCCCTCTTGTGGAGAGAACCTTGGTAAACCCGTACTTCCAGGGTGCTTGTCTGTACTTCCAGAAACCTCACCAAGAAGAGAGTACTCTCTCTTATGGAGAGAAGAGTCCTCCCTTTTATGGAGAAGAGAGTCCTCCCTCTTATGGAGAGAAGAGTCCACCCTCTTAAGGTGAAGAGAGTCCTCCTTCTTATGGAGAGAAGAGTCCTCCCTCTTAAGGAGAATGTTAATCCCAAATGACCTAACAAAATTGTAGAAGGGGGGGGGGGGGGTTGAATACAATTCTTGATATTTTTCAAACTTAAAAATAACTTACAAATTAAAACTGAACTTATAAAATAAAAACCACAAGCACTTAATAATTTCAGTTGGATTGTTTGATGATCCAACTGAAGTGATTTTTATTGCGGAAATAATCTGTGATACAAAAAGTACACAGCTGCTCAGTTACAAGAATGTAGAGAAGTATGCTCTCAAAGATAGCTAATACAATCTATTTATTTTTCTTCTCTTACTCCTAAAGTAACTGCTACACTTGGTTATATAAGCCCAAGTTTACAACTCTATTTTTGGCTACACTAAAAGTACAATGAGTAACCGTCAATAGTTTGCTTTTCATCCCTTTGTCCAGTGGTTCTTGAGTATCCTTGTCTTTTGCATATAATAATTCATTCCAAGAACCCAATTGGAAACTGGGATGTTTCCTTATTTCCAATGTCCATTTTAATGGTTTCCAATGCACTGTACCCTTCTACATCACCTTTTGAGCATTCAGAGAACTGTCACTATCACTTTGTCAACTATTCAGAAAAGCAACAATGATTCGTTGATAGTAGGGAGATTTGTTTCGTTGATAGCTTTATTCTTCATTCCGTTGATAGTGTATTCCTCGTTTCGTTGATAGAGTAATCTTCATTCCGTTGATAGAGCAATCTTCAATCCGTTGACATGTCTTCACTTAGGCAAAATTACAAGGCATAATATATTTACAATTCACCAACCTATTTTGCCTATCTAGTACTTAGTCAACATGACTTAGAAAACCTATCTAATACCTACAACAAAATGCATATCAAACTATGAAGTATTGTACAATGCAGTTGCTACATCACTCATTTCGTTGATGAGCTTCCTGTCAACGGATTGCTGCAAAGCATACCATTCCGTTGACAGCTACAAATTACTTTACACAAATTCTACTAAGTGTTTTATGTTTATCATCAAGAACAACATATTCCTAACAATCTCCCCCAATTTATGACTGATAGAATAACGGCCATAAATCAAGAGACTTGATGATAACAAAAACACTCAGATACATCATAAATTACAAAAGTAGAAAATGCATTAAGCTTCATATTGTTTTAGACAAAATACAAGACTTACAAGACTAATGCCCAAAAGTGCTCCTCTAGTCTGAGCAAATGATTCATCTGTGTCTCCTTTGTGGCATAGTCTTATTCCCTCTCTTAGAGTTGTTTTCCTCAATTTGGACCTGTAGCCTTCTGTAAAAGATCGTCTCTTCTTCATCTTGATCACCAAGCATGGATTGCATAAACTTTAGAGTTTGATTAGATGCCTTATCCAACTGGTCTTCCATCCTGAAGAATCTTCTGCAATTGTCCTTGTCCTTAAATTCCATCATCCAGTATGGTTGAAGATGGATCTTCTTTCCTGTTGAGGGCACTCTAAGCATCCTGGGAAGAGCCTCAGGCTTGTTCCAGCTAGCCTTTATCTGACAGATTTTGGAGACCACCTCTGACTTGGCTATTTTGGTGAAGCCAAAGTCCTTCTTCAAGCATCTAAACACTGAGAGTAGTGTTTGATAGTCTTCTCCTAAAATTCTATAGAGAGGCCACACTTGTTCTCTACCTCCCTTGAATATAAAAACTAGTCTCTCAGGCAATTTTTGAGAAGCTGCAATGCCTCTTACTTCCACCAGGTTGTCTAAGTCAAGATGTAAACTGGATTCTTCCCTGATGTCAGCAATGTACATGCAGTCCTCTGGATTTGCAGGGGGTTTCTGAGGTTGTGGCTTTCTCACAAACACTGGCTTTGCCTTGACATCCCTTTTCTTTGTCTTCATTGGTTGATACTTCTCAAATAGGAACTTTGGAAAGTAGGCCTCATCAAATTCAAGAGGCTCCTCTTTTGGCATAATTGGTTGATCATGAAAGTTGACAGGATGTGCAGGATCACAGGCCAACTTTCCTTCATGAGGTAGATCAACATGAATTTGATGTGCACTTGTTGTGGAAGAGTCTTGAGCAGTGTCCTGAGAATCATCTTTGTAAAAGTTCAGATTCCTTTTAGCTCTAGCCTTTGGCTGCCTTACACTCTTCCTTTCCTTTCCAGCTTCATCCTTAGCCCTTTTCTTCCTGTAGGGTTTCTTCATATTCAAGTGATTGAGCAACTGCTAGTGCTTGCATTGATGTCATTTCAGATTCTTTAGCTTTGGCCTTAGCAAAATTTGGGTGACCAATCCAAATGCAGATTTCTTTGCTATCCCTGTTGATGATGGCCCTTTTGTTCCTTATGCTTGGATGATTGCTCTCTTTGCTTTCAATAATCAGCTTCCCTAGGACTTTGAACTCATCTGGCTTTGGTGGAGGATAAAATATCCTTGCAATGTTCTTGCCCTTGGGTTTGACAGGTGATATTGGAGATATCCCTCTTGCATCCACATTCCTAAAGCATGAAGATTGTCCTTTCTCACTTCTTGAATCTTGAAGGACTCCATGCTGAAGGGGTTCTATAACATAAGAACTCTTGAACTGTGGCTCCCATTCCGTTGATGTTACAACCATGACATTCGTTGATGGTTGATCCGTTGATGGATTTGAGTTCTTTATAGTTCCAGCAATTCTCTTGACCCTTGCTTCTATGTTGGACCAATGATCTTTGATCTGTTCTGAAAGTCTCATCCTCATAGAAGCTTTCTGAATTAGGTCAATGCCATCCTTTTTCTTCTGTCCAAGCTCCCCCATTGCTAGTGGCTCATTTGGTAAGGAAATGGCTGGGACCAAAACCGTTGTGATTTGTATATCAAGCTCTTTAGATTTCTCTAGCTCCTTAGATTTCTCCCCCTTTTTGTTATCATCAAGTGAGATGATAGGGAGTCCTTGAGCTGCCAAAAGCTGGGTGAGTAGCTGAGTTTGCTTCTCCTGTTCCTTTTGCATGTGAGAAAGTGTAGCCTCAACTTTGTCCACTCTAGAGGAAAGAGTCTTCAAAGATGAGGACACTTCAGGTTCCTTGGAGAAAAACCTGTTCATCTTGGACACAGTTAGAAGAGGAAGCTTTTCATCTAGCCTCTTGTCAATAGCATCCCTGAGGTTGCTAATGGAATCCTTGATTTCTGTAGCTTCAATCCTTGTCTGCAACATCTGTATCCTTTGGATTTCCAGTGAATCAATGATGGCCTTGTAGAATTTCTTGTCCCTTGCAGTTGCAGACTCATGAGCTAGATATGCCTCATTGTACTGCCTTGTGATAACAGCATCTAGAGTGCATCTTCCTTGCATATCCTGAGAAAGCCAGTTTGGTCTAGGAGGCACCACAGAAGTCCCAGTCTGTGAAGTAGTGGCCACCTGTAGATTGTCACCAAAGCTGTCCTCATCATCAGAAAAGTCAAAGTCTCCACTTGCTGCAGCTGCTGGAGATAGATTGGTCAAGGCATCCTTTGCTCTTTGCATTGATGCAGTTGTATGTATTAGGTTTAGTGACCTCTCTGCCTCCACATTGCCCTAATGAGCCTTAACCTGATAGGCTGGCACAGGATGAGTAAAGGTCTCAGGATCCAGGGAAATACTATCCAGAGTTTGTTGATAATGCTCTTGGAAAGTAAGTTCCCTTTCTCCCTCACTGACCCCCATTAACTCACTAGCAATGGTTGCTTCCTCCCTTATGACTCCTGTAGTCCCTTCTCTCTCTCCACTCTTTTCTTTCATCATGGGCTCCCCATGGCTCACACCTCTCACACCCTCACCTTCACCTACTAAGGTGGTACTCTCAATCTCTCCTTTTGCCTGGCTGGAAGAAATAGCCAGCCTCTCACTCTCATTCTCTCCTTTTGCCTGGCTACAAGCCAGCCTCTCAGTTTCACTCTCTCTCAAACCTAAAAGTGTCTCAACTACCACCAAGTCATCTACACTAGTTGTGGAAACAACTTGATCTTCAATAAGGGGTGTAGAATGACCTATCAACGGAATGGTAGTTTGAACTGTCAACGGTATGGATACCGTTGATGGAGAAACACTTGTCAACGAAAGAGGCTGTTCCGTTGATGAAGTCAATAAAGCATTTTGAGAAAGTGAAATTACAATCGAATCTGTGGTGATTGATGTGAGATTGGGGTCCACAGATCCTCTTGCAGCTTCAGAAAAAATTGGTCGATGGCCTAACAAATCACTTAACAAGTGATGACCACCAGCTTCAGAGTGGGGCTTCTCCAAGATAAGAGTTGGAGAATCAGGAATAGATGTATGGATCATGTCCACATCTAAAGACTGAGTTGGTGAATTTGGTGGAGATAGTTCAAGGTTGATGTTTAGAGAATGGGACTGTAACCCCAGAGTAATAATTGGGGTTACATCAAACTGAATTTGTGAAACTAGAAGTGTTGCTTCCAGAGTGTGTGCACCCTGTGTACCCTTGGATTTTTGCTTCACTCTCCTTTGGTATTGGGAAAATGTAGACTGTGGGTTTGAAGTGTCCCTTACCCTCTTGGAGTGTGCTCTTGGAGGAGAGCTTGTTTCAATAATCACATCCTTTTGGGAGGATGCAACTAGACTTGTGTTTAAATCCATTTTACTCATTATGCCTTGTTGGGAAGACACAATGGGGCATGGCTGGGACACACTATCCTTTACTTCCTTATTCTCGGGGTTTCTTTGATTTTCACCCATTCCCTCACCTCTCACAACTCCAGAATCACTCCCCTTTGGTTGTGAAGTAGTTTTTGCAACAGGTGATAAGTGGATTTCATATCCACTTGGATCGTTCTAAATCGGCTTAAATTGGCTGTTTGTACTCAAGTACTTGTCGTTTTTAATGTGTTTTGAGTTAGTAAGTGCAGAGTCGTATTGTTGGTGGAGTATTTGAGTTATCTTGACTTGGTGTTGGTGAATGAGCTTTATTATGGAAGTCGTAAAGTTGTGGGACTTGAGAACGCGAAGAAAATTCAAGAAAATGCGTTTTTGTGAAATTTGGCAGAAAGTCAAGGGTCCCCTCCCCCGTTCAGGCGCGCCCGCGCCCATTTGAATTCAATTCAAGCGCGCCCACCCCCTTTCAGGCGCGCCCGCACCCATTTGAATTCAATTCAAGCGCGCCCACCCCCTTCCAGGCGCGGCCACCCCTGAAACATTCTGGAAAAGGCAATTTCAAGTCAGAATTGGAAACCAGCAGAAGACCAGTCAACTCTAAGGCCTATATAAGTAATTGGTGGACGTTTTCAGAGGATATAATTCAAATACAATCATATACCTACCTACATATTCATCCACCGGTGAGAAGAACAAGAAGACGGCTGATTACGAAGATCTACTTTTCATATTATCCTTGTATTCTTCTAATTAGGCGATACTTTGGATTCTCGTTGGTTTTGTTTGTTCTTTCTTAAACCCTAGCACTTTTATTCAGTATTCTAGACTTCTTATTATCATGTTTTCATCAGAACCCACGATGATGAACGGTTCGATTATGAACTAATCATTGTCGTGGGATTCTAACGGATTTATTTATGGATTTTAGTAGTTAATTGTTTTAAAGATGTGTGTGTGATGGCTAATTGATATCCTAGTTTGGTTGTGCTTATTCTTCTTGGATGCGTAGCTAACATCTAAGATTGTTTGTTAATCTCTATTGAATGCGAAAGTGGATATAGAGGTTTAGAACTTGCCATGCTAGCATAGGTTTATGTATGTTTGTCATGCATGATTCGTAGGTGATTTTAACCATCTTACATGCCCTATGTAATCTGAATGGATAACTTGCTCGTTAAACCGTTATGTTTTCAAATCTTATAGACATATAGGGTCTAAGCATAATTGGTGTCTGCCCAACTTCTATCTCTTTTGTGGATGTTTGAGTGGTTTGGTATACGTATACTGAAAGGTAGCGTATACTGATTTGGTGTTATCCGATTAGTTATCACAACTGTCACATGCATTGATTAAAGACAAAAGACTCTAGATGAAGTATTTAATGAAGTTAGGATCCCATGTTTTATTCTCATAAGTAATTAAACAGCAATCTCTTTAGTTAATTATAATCTTGTTAAGTTAATTAGTTAATTTAGATAATCAAAACTCAAATTTAATACTTGTCTTAGCATTGAACAATAGCCATACATTGTTGCATAAGTGCATAACTGTGGTAAACCAGTCTCTGTGGGAACGAACTCTACTTATTCTTATATTACTTGTGACCGCGTATACTTGCGTGATATTGTGTGAACAAGTTCCCCGGCAGCGGCGCCAAAAACTTGTTCACACAATATCACGCAAGTATACGCGGTCACAAGTAATATAAGAATAAGTAGAGTTCGTTCCCACAGAGACTGCTTTGGTTATTATAGTTATGCACTTATGCAACAATGTATGGCTATCGTTCAATGCTAAGACAAGTATCAAAGTTGTGTTTGATTAACTAAATTAACTAAACAAAATACCAAGACAATATTAAACTAAAGATTGCTGTTGAATTACTTATGAGAATAAAACATGGGA
The DNA here is from genome assembly GCA_030848705.1 of Heracleum sosnowskyi. Taxonomy (NCBI): domain Eukaryota; kingdom Viridiplantae; phylum Streptophyta; class Magnoliopsida; order Apiales; family Apiaceae; genus Heracleum; species Heracleum sosnowskyi. The sequence continues at coordinate 37,695,609 of CM061243.1, read as the reverse complement.
TCCTAACTTCATTAAATACTTCATTTAGGGTCTTTTGTCTTTAATCAATGCATGTGACAATTGTGATAACTAATCGGATAACACGAAATCAGTACACGCTACCTTTCAGTATACGTATACCAAACTACTCAAACATCCACAAAAGAGATAGAAGTTGAGTAGACACCAATTATGCTTAGACCCTATATGTCTATAAGATTTGAAAACATAACGGTTTAACGAGCAAGTTATCCATTCAGATTACATAGGGCAGATAAGATGGTTAAAATCACCTACGAATCATGCATGACAAACATACATAAACCTATGCTAGCATGGCAAGTTCTAAACCTCTATATCCACTTTTGCATTCAATAGAGATTAACAAACAATCTTAGATGTTAGCTACGCATCCAAGAAGAATAAGCACAACCAAACTAGGATATCAATTAGCCATCACACACACATCTTTAAAACAATTAACTACTAAAATCCATAAATAAATCCGTTAGAATCCCACGACGACGATTAGTTCATAATCGAACCGTTCATCATCGTGGGATCTGATGAAAACATGATAATAATAAGTCTAGAATACTGAATAAAAGTGCTAGGGTTTAAGAAAGAACAAACAAAACCAACGAGAATCCAAAGTATCGCCTAATTAGAAGAATACAAGGATAATATGAAAAGTAGATCTTCGTAATCAGCAGTCTTCTTGTTCTCCTCACCGGTGGATGAATATGTATGATTGTATATGGTTGTATGTCTCAGAATTCGTCCACCAATGATTTATATAGGTCATAGGGCTGGCTGGTCTTTAGGAAACTTTCCTTTTCAGAATTGAATTTTCCTTCTTCAGCATCTTTAGGGCGCGGGCGCGCCTAAATGGGGGAGGGCGCGCTTGATTTGAATTCAAGTGGGCGCGGGCGCGCCTGAATGGGGGAGGGGACCCTTGACTTTCTGCCAAATTTCACAAAAACGCATTTTCTTGAATTTTCTTCGCGTTCTCAAGTCCCACAACTTTACGACTTCCATAATAAAGCTCATTCACCAACACCAAGTCAAGATAACTCAAATACTCCACCAACAATACGACTCTGCACTTACTAACTCAAAAACACATTAAAAACGACAAGTACTTGAGTACAAACAACCAATTTAAGCCGATTTAGAACGATCCAAGTGGATATGAAATCCACTTATCACACCCCCAAACTTAAACTGATGCTTGGCCTCAAGCATAAACAGACTCTAAACACAATACAATGCATGAATGCAACTAGTATGCTAATGCAAACGATCCCCTCAAACTAACCATAACCAATCAACAAGCCAACATCTCAAGGAATGCAATCCTTCAAACAGAGTTCGAACAAATCCCTTTATACTAACAAACAAACACAGAAACGTGCGTGTGTGCAATGCTCATCAATATACTCTCAAACTAAATCAAGATCATATCCTATTCTTCACCAAAACAACCACAAGCTTATAAACAGAATGAACTCTAGACACAAGAAACCACTTAAAGACACCTCAATATCCACTTGAGTTAGACAGGAATTCATGCTTTATTACACACACATGCTTATTTGACCGTGCAATGGCTGAGACCCCGAAAGGCTTATACAATAATACCCATGTAGCGAGCGTTAGGTTAGTGGATCCCAGACCGGAAAAATCATAGGTCACTAGGCACAAAGTCCCCTAAAACTTAATTGCTCGAGTATTAAAGAGCTCAACCTGATCAATTCTGCATAAAACAACTAAAACAACTCTTTTTTTTCTTTATTTGTTTTTTTTTCAATTTCGGAATGAGTGCGCTTTGCTTTTTCTCATCCCACCCTAGACTACTCATCTTTTCAATGAGTCGGCTACTAGCCATTTGACGCCTAGCCTTTATTAACAACTAGCATGAAATCCATGTTTTCCCCCAAACTTAGACTTAAGTGCTTCTTTCAATTTCAAGAGAATAGAAGACAATCTGAATATAAGCAAGTGATTAAATTCTAATATCCAAACAAACATGGTCTGATCAAATTCAAAAGCAACCAATGAGACTTATGAAATTATTTTGTTTCTGGCATGAAAGTCAATTCATAGGAACTTAATCAGCCCTCTATCTATCATTACCACACTCCCATCAACATCGACTCACTAACCAAGAAATAGCCATGTTCTAAGGGATCATGAAATATGCATGCTATGCAAATGCAACTAAATGGACTCACATAATAGATATAAACACTATGCAAAACAGAATGCTCTATATGACAAAACATGCAAAGATATGAATGAAACTAACTAAATATGCAATATGAATCCTACATGAACACACACTAACAATCCTTAATTATCACCCCCAAACTTACAATATTCAATGTCCTCATTGAAGGTAATAACAAGGAAAAATGCAGAGAGTACCTAATCATCAGCAGAACCACCCTCCTCAGGTGGTGTATCCGGTGGCGGATAAACAGAATCAGCTCCAAAGGTGGGCCAAGCGATATCAACTCCAGTGGCTCTGAATACAGTACTCAAAACTGCAAATAAAGAAATAAAAATAATACTAACTAATAGGACCACCACTTTCGTAGATGACACGATTGCATTGAGCATATGCAACAAGCCGTTAAACCCCTAGGCAGCCCTAGTAGGACGAGTTTTGTCTCGTGAGGGTTTATAGATGATATACCCACAAAATCAAATATTTTCAACCACCAAGTCTCTTAAACATGCAACATGTCATAATACTGCATATTCGCGTGGGTTGCCTCCCACGAAGCGCTTGTTTTACGTCAATAGCTTGACGTGAATCCTTTTTCATCCAGTCGCAAGAACGGTGAACGTCGACTCACGGTTCACCGTATTACCAACGTTATGCTTCAGCCACTGACCATTAACCTTGAACGCTTCGTCCGAAAACTTATGGAAAATCTCTACTGCATCATGCGGAAATGCTGATTTAACCGTGATAGGCTCCGACCACCTCGACTTACGCTTTCCTGGAAAAAATCTGAAGTGAGACTTGAAATGCAGAACTCGCTGACCAGGCACAAATGAATGTTTCACCACCCCTCTTTCATGCCAGTCCTTAACCTTCTCCTTATATGGCATGTTGCTCTCGTAGACTTCACCATACCTCAATTGATCCTGCAGTGGTTGGAGTTCAAGTGTAGGAGCTTCTTCCATAGATGGTTTAAGTCACTCCTGAGAATTGTTCAGCTCTGCTAATCCAAGATAATCGAATGACGCATCAATTTTTCTTTTCCACGGAGGTGCATTCAACAACTGAAGTTGCTCTGCTCTTTCTTCGTCTTCGATATCAGAATCCCCTATCAAGACTCTCTCCACTGTATCTGACTTCAGCGGTTGTTCAATCTCTGTATTGACAACAGAATCGACCATCTCCAATTTAAAGCACTCTTCTTCCTCAGTTGGAGATTTCATTGCCTTGAACACGTTAAAAGTGACCTTCTGATTTTGAACCCTCATTGTAAGCTCTCCTTGCTGCACATCTATCAAAGTTCGGCATGTAGCTAAGAACGGTCTTCCCAAGATAATAGGAATCTTCTTGTCTTCCTCAAAGTCCAGAATAACAAAATCAACAGGAAAAATGAGCTTATCCACTTTAACCAAGACATCCTCTACTATACCTCTAGGATATGTGATTGACCTGTCCGCCAGCTGTAAGGACATAGTAGTAGGTTTAGGCTCAGGTAGCCCAAGTTGCATGAAGACAGACAACGACATCAAATTTATGCTAGCTCCCAAGTCACACAAGCACTTGTTGAAAGATAGATTACCGATTGTGCACGGTATGGTGAAACTTCCTGGATCCTTGAGTTTTGGAGGTAACTTCTGTTGTAGAATAGCACTGCACTCTTCAGTTAAAGCAACGGTCTCCAAGTCTTCGAGTTTCAATTTCCGTGATAGAATACCCTTCATAAACTTTGCGTAGCTCGGCATTTGTTCAAGAGCTTCCGCAAAAGGTATATTGATCTGCAGCTTCTTGAAAACATCGAGAAACTTGGCAAACTGCTTATCCAACTTTTGTTTTTGAAGACGTTTAGGGAATGGCGGAGGAGGATAGACCTCCTTGGTCTCAGTAGCTTGCTTCGGAATAGGGTTCTCAGAAGAATGGTCAACATTTTCCGCTTCGTTCACCCCCAAACTAGCTTTTTCAACTTTTTCTTCATTTTCTGGCAGAAGGGCAGGGGAGGGCGCGCTTGAGAGGGGGAGGGCACGCTCCAACTTCTGGCCATTTTTCAAAATTCCTTCTTTTTCATCCGTTTCTTCATTCTGATCATTCGTAACCTTTCCAGATCACAAGGTAACTGCTTTGACATGTTCCTTGACCTCCCGTTTGCCTGGATTAGCTTCCGTATCACTAGGGAGAGTTCCATGTGGTCTATTCAACAATGCATTGGCAATCTGACCGATTTGATTCTCCAGAGTCTTGATGGAAACAACTTGGCTCTTGCACATTAGCCTCAATTCCTCCAATTCAGACTTTTCATTAGACGATTGACCAACATTGCCTTGAGATGGTTGTTGAAACCCTGGTGGTTGATATGGTTGCCTTGGAGCATACTGCTGCTAAAAACCAGAAGGGTTGAATGGCCTTGCTCCATATTGTTGACCTTGAAACTGCTGATGTGCTGTTGTGGCTGATTCTGACCACCTTGATTGTTACTCCAGCTGAAGTTAGGATGGTTCCTGTTGTTGGGATGATAGGCACTGGCTGCTGTGATCTCTGAAAATTGCTCACGAACTGCGCCGATTCACTAGATATGGCACACTGAGTCGTGTCATGAGAACCTGCACATAGCTCACAAACACTAGCAATCTGCTGAACTCCATAGTTCGATAAGGAATCCACCTTCATTGACAATGCCTTTAACTGAGCTTCTATGGCTGTAGCTGCATCCACTTCCAGAACTCCTGCTACCTTGCCTTGTGATAACCTCTGAGTTGGATTCTGGTATTCATTAGCAGCCATCATCTCAATAAGTTCATAAGCTTCATCATAGCTCTTTGCCCACAGAGCTCCTCCTGATGCCGCATCAAGCATTGGTCGAGATTGACCTCCCAGTCCATTATAAAAGCAATTGATCACCATCCAATCAGGCATTCCATGATGAGGACACTTCCTAAGCATCTCCTTGTAGCGCTCCCAAGCTTCACATAAAGTTTCTCCAGAATGTTGAGCAAACTGAGTAAGAGCATTCCTGATTGCAGCTGTTTTGGCCATCGGGAAGAATTTAGTGAGAAACTTCTGAGCAAGATCCTCCCATGTAGTGATAGAACCTGCTGGTAGAGAGTGCAACCAGTCCTTAGCTTTATCCCTCAGAGAAAATGGGAAAAGTCTCAGCTTCACAGCATCTTCCGACACTCCATTGAACTTGAAGGTGTCGCAGATCTCAATGAAATCCCTAATATGCATATTAGGATCTTCCGTTGGAGCACCCCCAAACTGAACTGAGTTTTGCACCATCTGAATCGTGCCAGGCTTGATTTCAAAGGTATTAGCTGCAATAGCCGTCCTGACAATGCTAGATTGAATGTCATTGATTTTCGGCTGAGAATAGTCCTTTAGAGCCTTCGTTTCTGGTGCTAATTGATCTCCCATAACTAGACTTGTTTCAAGTTCTTCTTTCCGATATTGAGAACGTGTTCACATACACGCTTATTAAAGAAACTGAAACACACCAAACAAAGTAAAATTGATGAGTATTCTAGCATCAATTTTACTTTGTTTGGTGAGTTTCAAGTATTCTAGCGAGCGTGTATGCGAACACGTTCTCAATCTCGGAAAGAAGAACTTGAATTGAATCTAGTTATGGGAGAACCAGTAGCAGAAACGAAGGCTTTGAAGGACTATTCTCAGCCGAAATCAATGACATTCAGTCTAGCATTGTCAAGCCGGCTATTGCAGCTAATACTTTCGAAATCAAGCCTGGTACTATTCAGATGGTGCAGAATTCAGTTCAGTTTGGGGGTGCTCAAACGGAAGATCCTAATATGCATATTAGGGATTTCATCGAGATCTGTGACACCTTCAAGTTCAACGGAGTGTCAGAAGATGCTGTGAAGCTGAGACTTTTCCCGTTTTCTCTGAGGGATAAGGCTAAGGGCTGGTTGCACTCTCTACCAGCAGGTTCTATTACTACATGGGAGGATCTTGCTCAGAAGTTTCTCACTAAATTCTTCCCGATGGCTAAAACAGCTGCAATCAGGAATGCTCTTACTCAGTTTTCTCAACATTCTGGAGAAACTTTATGTGAAGCTTGGGAGCGCTACAAGGAGATGCTTAGGAAGTGTCCTCATCATGGAATGCCTGATTGGATGGTGATCAATTGCTTTTATAATGGACTGGGAGGTCAATCTCGACCAATGCTTGGTGCGGCATCAGGAGGAGCTCTGTGGGCAAAGAGCTATGATGAAGCTTATGAACTAATTGAGATGATGGCTGCTAATGAATACCAGAATCCAACTCAGAGGTTATCACAAGGCAAGGTAGCAGGAGTTCTGGAAGTGGATGCAGCTACAGCCATAGCAGCTCAGTTGAAAGCTTTGTCAATGAAACTTGATTCTCTGACGAACTATGGAGTTCAGCAGATTGCTAGTGTTTGTGAGCTATGTGCAGGTGCTCATGACACGACTCAGTGTGCCATATCTAGTGAATCGGCGCAGTTCGTGAGCAATTTTCAGAGATCACAGCAGCCAGTACCTAATGCCTATCATCCCAACAACAGGAACCATCCTAACTTCAGCTGGAGTAACAATCAAGTTGGTCAGAATCAGCCACAACAGTAGTATCGGCAATATCAAGGTCAACAATTTGGAGCTAAGCCATTCAACCCTTCTGGTTTTCAGCAACAGTATTCTCCAAGGCAACCGTATCAACCACCAGGGTTTCAACAACCATCTCAAGGCAATGTTGGTCAATCGTCTAATGAAAAGTCTGAATTGGAGGAATTGAGGCTAATGTGCAAAAGCCAAGCTGTTTCCATCAAGACTCTGGAGAATCAAATCGGTCAGATTGCCAATGCATTGTTGAATAGACCACAGGGAACTCTCCCTAGTGATACGGAAGCTAATCCAGGCAAACGGGAGGTCAAGGAACATGTCAAAGCAGTTACCTTGCGATCTGGAAAGGTTACGAATGATCAGAATGCAGAAAAAGAGCAAAACGATGAAAATTTGAAAAGTGAATAGTACCTAGGGCGCGCCCTCCCCCTCTCAAGCGCGCCCTCCCCTACCCTTCTGCCAGAAAATGAAGAAAAAGTTGAAAAAGCTAGTTTGGGGGTGAACGAAGCGGAAAATGTTGACCATTCTTCTGAGAAACCTATTCCGAAGCAAGCTACTGAGAGCAAGGAGGTCTATCCTCCTCCGCCATTCCCTAAACGTCTTCAAAAACAAAAGTTGGATAAGCAGTTTGCCAAGTTTCTCGAAGTTTTCAAGAAGTTGCATATCAATATACCTTTTGCGGAAGCTCTTGAACAGATGCCGAGCTACGCAAAGTTCATGAAGGGTATTCTATCTCGGAAGTTGAAACTCGAAGACTTGGAGACCGTTGCTCTAACAGAAGAATGCAGTGATATTCTACAGCAGAAGTTACCTCCAAAACTCAAGGATCCAGGAAGTTTCACCATACCGTGCACAATTGGCAATCTATCTTTCAACAAGTGTTTGTGTGACTTGGGTGCAAGCATTAATCTGATGCCGTTGTCTGTTTTCATGCAACTTGGGCTGCCTGAGCCTAAACCTACAAATATGTCCTTACAGCTGGCTGATCGGTCGATCACATATCCAAGGGGTATAGTGGAGGATGTTTTGGTTAAAGTGGATAAGCTCATTTTTCCTGTTGATTTTTTATTCTGGACTATGAGGAGGACAAGAGGATTCCTATTATCTTGGGAAGACCGTTCTTGGCTGCAGGCCGAACTTTGATCGATGTGCAGAAAGGAGAGCTTACAATGAGGGTTCAAAATCAGAAGGTCACTTTTAACGTGTTCAAGGCAATGAAATTTCCAACTGAGGAAGAAGAGTGCTTTAAATTGGAGATGGTCGATTCTGTCGTCAATACAGAGATTGAACAACCGCTGAAGTCAGATACAGTGGAGAAAGTACTGATAGGGGATTCTGATATCGAAGACGAAGAAAGAGCAGAGCAACTTCAGTTGTTGAATGCACCTCTGTGGAAAAGAAAAATTGATGCGTCATTCGAATCTCTTGGATTATCAGAGCTGAATAATTCTCAGGAGCGACTTAAACCATCTATGGAAGAAGCTCCTACACTTGAACTCCAACCACTACAGGATCAATTGAGGTATGGTAAAGTCTACGAGAGCAACAGGCTATATAAGGAGAAGGTTAAGGACTGGCATAAAAGAGGGGTGGTGAAACATTCATTTGTGCCTGGTCAGCCAGTTCTGCGTTTCAAGTCTCGTTTCAGATTTTTTCCAGGAAAGCGTAAGTCGAGGTGGTCGGAGCCTATCACGGTTAAATCAGCATTTCTGCATGATGCAGTAGAGATTTTCCATAAGTTTTCGGACGAAGCGTTCAAGGTTAATGGTCAGTGGCTGAAGCATAACGTTGGTAATACGGTGAACCGTGAGTCGACGTTCACCGTTCTTGCGACTGGATGAGAAGGATTCACGTCAAGCTATTGACGTAAAACAAGCGCTTCGTGGGAGGCAACCCACGCGAATATGCAGTATTATGACATGTTGCATGTTTGAGAGACTTGGTGGTTGAAAATATTTGATTTTTTGGGTATATCATCTATAAACCCTTACGAGACAAAACTCGTCCTACTAGGGCTGCCTAGGGGTTTAACGGCTTGTTGCATATGCTCAATGCAATCGTGTCATCTACGAAAGTGGTGGTCCTATTAGTTAGTATTATTTTTATTTCTTTATTTGCAGTTTTGGGTACTACTTTCAGAGCCACTGGAGTTGATATCGTTTGGCCGACCTTTGGAGCGGATTCTGTTTATCCACCACCGGATACACCACCCGAGGAGGGTGGTCCTGCTGTTGATTAGGTATTCTCTGCATATTTCCTTTTTATTACCTTCAATGAGGACATTGAATATTGTAAGTTTGGGGGTGGTAATTAGGGAATGTAGTGTGTGTTCATATAGGATTCATATTGCATATGTAGTTAGTTCATTCATATCTTTGCATGATTTGTCATATAGAGCATTCTGTTTTGCATATTTGTTTATATCTATCATGTGAGTCCATTTAGTTGCATTTGCATAGCATGCATATTTCATGATACCGTAGGACTTGACTATTTCTGTTGATGAGTTGATGTTGATAGGAGTGTGGTAATGATAGATAGAGGGCTGATTAAGTTCCTATGAATTGACTTGCATGCCAGAAACAAAATAATTTCATAAGTCTCATTGGTTGCTTTTGAATTTGACCAGACCATGTTTGTTTGGATGTTAGAATTTAATCACTTGCTTACATTTAGAATGTTCGTCTATTCTCTTGAAATTCAAAGAAGCACTTAAGTCTAAGTTTGGGGGAAAACAGGGATTTCATGCTAGTTGTCAATAAAGGCTAGGCGTCAAATGGCTAGTAGCCGGCTCATTGAAAAGATGAGTAGTCTAGGGTGGGATGAGAAAAAGCAAAGCGCACTCATTCCGAAATTGAAAAAAAAAGAAACAAATAAAGAAAAAAAAAGAAAAGAAAAAAAAAAGAGTTGTTTTAGTTGTTTTATGCAGAATTGATCAGGTTGAGCTCTTTAATACTCGAGCAATTAAGTTCTAGGGGACTTTGTGCCTAGTGACCTAAGATTTTTCCGGTCTGGGATCCACTAACCTAACGCTCGCTACATGGGTATTATTGTATAAGCCTTTCGGGGTCTCAGCCATTGCACTGTCAAATAAGCATGTGTGTAAGTAATAAAGCATGATTTCCTGTCTAACTCAAGTGGAGGTTGAGGTGTCTTTTAGTGGTTTCTTGTGTCTAGAGTTCATTCTATTTATAAGTTTGTGGTTGTTTTGGTGAAGAATAGGATATGGTCTTGATTTAGTTTGGGAGTATATTGATGAGCATTGCACACACGCACGTTTCTGTGTTTGTTTGTTAGTATAAGGGGATTTGTTCGAACTCTGTTTGAAAGATTGCATTCCTTGAGATGTTGGCTTGTTGATTGGGTATGGTTAGTTTGAGGGGATCGTTTGCATTAGCATATTAGTTGCATTCATGCATTGCATTGTATTTAGAGTCTGTTTATGCTTGAGGACAAGCATCAGTTTAAGTTTGGGGGTGTGATAAGTGGATTTCATATACACTTGGATCGTTCTAAATCGGCTTAAATTGGCTGTTTGTACTCAAGTACTTGTCGTTTTTAATGTGTTTTGAGTTAGTAAGTGCAGAGTCGTATTGTTGGTGGAGTATTTGAGTTATCTTGACTTGGTGTTGGTGAATGAGCTTTATTATGGAAGTCGTAAAGTTGTGGGACTTGAGAACGCGAAGAAAATTCAAGAAAATGCGTTTTTGTGAAATTTGGCAGAAAGTCAAGGGTCCCCTCCCCCGTTCAGGCGCGCCCGCGCCCATTTGAATTCAATTCAAGCGCGCCCACCCCCTTTCAGGCGCGCCCGTACCCATTTGAATTCAATTCAAGCGCGCCCACCCCCTTCCAGGCGCGGCCACCCCTGAAACATTCTGGAAAAGGCAATTTCAAGTCAGAATTGGAAACCAGCAGAAGACCAGTCAACTCTAAGGCCTATATAAGTAATTGGTGGACGTTTTCAGAGGATATAATTCATATACAATCATATACCTACCTACATATTCATCCACCGGTGAGAAGAACAAGAAGACGGCTGATTACGAAGATCTACTTTTCATATTATCCTTGTATTCTTTTAATTAGGCGATACTTTGGATTCTCGTTGGTTTTGTTTGTTCTTTCTTAAACCCTAGCACTTTTATTCAGTATTCTAGACTTCTTATTATCATGTTTTCATCAGAACCCACGATGATGAACAGTTCGATTATGAACTAATCATTGTCGTGGGATTCTAACGGATTTATTTATGGATTTTAGTAGTTAATTGTTTTAAAGAAGTGTGTGTGATGGCTAATTGATATCCTAGTTTGGTTGTGCTTATTCTTCTTGGATGCGTAGCTAACATCTAAGATTGTTTGTTAATCTCTATTGAATGCGAAAGTGGATATAGAGGTTTAGAACTTGCCATGCTAGCATAGGTTTATGTATGTTTGTCATGCATGATTCGTAGGTGATTTTAACCATCTTACATGCCCTATGTAATCTGAATGGATAACTTGCTCGTTAAACCGTTATGTTTTCAAATCTTATAGACATATAGGGTCTAAGCATAATTGGTGTCTGCCCAACTTCTATCTCTTTTGTGGATGTTTGAGTGGTTTGGTATACGTATACTGAAAGGTAGCGTATACTGATTTCGTGTTATCCGATTAGTTATCACAACTATCACGTGCATTGATTAAAGACAAAAGACTCTAGATGAAGTATTTAATGAAGTTAGGATCCCATGTTTTATTCTCATAAGTAATTAAACAACAATCTCTTTAGTTAATTATAATCTTGTTAAGTTAATTAGTTAATTTAGATAATCAAAACTCAAATTTAATACTTGTCTTAGCATTGAACAATAGCCATACATTGTTGCATAAGTGCATAACTGTGGTAAACCAGTCTCTGTGGGAACGAACTCTACTTATTCTTATATTACTTGTGACCGCGTATACTTGCGTGATATTGTGTGAACAACAGGTGCCTTTTGAGAAGCACCTGAGGTTGGCTTTGAGGATTTCTTAGATTTAGGTTTTGCTGCTTGGGCAGGAGCCTGTTGGGACACAGCTACAGACTCCATAGCAACATTGGTAGGTGAAACAATAGAAGTAACAACTACACTTACAGGGTTAGAAGAAGTTACCTCAATGATGGGCAGATACACCACTGGGACATCACCATTGTGGTTAAGTCTCAGTATATCTGTCAAAACCCTCTTCTCTTGCACAAAACACTCGAACCTGGAAATAGGGTTAGAGATATCTAATGGTGCTGGACTAACATGGTTAGCCAACATCATCAGAAACCTAGCATAATAGATATTCTTTTTCCTATTAGCCTTATCACCCAACTTAGCACCAATTTCATACATAAGTTGAGTGCTAAAGTTGTAATATCTATCAGTTAGAAGCATGGTTAAGAGAATCAACATAGAATTAGTTAATGCATCAAAATTGCTAATCTTTCCAGAGAAGACCTTAATGAATGCATCAACTAAGTAACTGTATTCCTTAACCAAACCTCTCCTAATAATCTTACCCAAATTATCAGTAGGCAAAGAGTAGTTTATAGAATTTAGCATGTTAATCATTTCGGTATATGTAGGCAAAGCATTACAGTTATTTTCAGGAATATGTAGACATTCTTGCAATACATCAGAGTTAACTATTTACTCATTACCTTGGATGGTGAATTGCAAAGTGCAATTTGTCCCACTATACTCACATGAGGTCCAAATCTCCTCGATTATCTCATTGTAGTGTGGTGTAGAGTGAAACATTGCATAGCTCAACTTGCAATTCTTCATGAAATCCATCATTTTGAAAAAGATGTTGTTCGCGCTTTCCTTGACAACAAAAGGGATGGAGTTGTTCTTTTCATAGATAAACCCTCCAGCAGACATAAGCTTGACTATTGGTGCCATTGTTGAGTGAAGAAAAGCTTCGAACTAAATTGTTTGTTAGAGAGAAGAAGAAAGAAAAGCCTTTGGAATTTTTGAGAACAGGTAAAAAAGAATTAAAGAAAATAGAATTTCTTAAATACTCCCCCAAAAATTCTCAGAAATTAAGTCCAATAATCAATGTAAATTACTGGATTGGCTTAAAAAATATAACTGTTACTTTTAAAGTATTACCATGATTTATACTTACAGGGGTGTATGTATAGATCGTGGTAAAAGACGTGTCAAATTTCAACGGTTCAGATTAACTGCGCTATATCAACGAATCAGGATTGGGCGGTTAAAGTCCCGTCTATTTCGTTGATAAAGCTGCGTTTCGTTGATATAAAAGAGCTATAAACGAAACACCCAGAAAAAGGCTAAGACTGTCAACGAAATGGTGCATTTCGTTGACATAGTAATTTTGACTTAGACAAAATTGCACTTTTTCCTGAGAAAATTAATTCACAGAAAAACATAGCAATTTTTTGGCTACAATGTAACTTGCAAAAATCTCAAAAATAATTAGGAGAAATTTAACATACCTAGCTCACTTACTAGTCTTGAGAATGTTGATTCATCAAGTGGCTTGGTAAAAATTTCTGCAAGTTGTTGTTCACTTGGAACAAAATGTAACTCCACATTACCATTCATAACATGTTCTCTAATGAAATGGTACTTGATGTCAATGTGCTTGGTCCTTGAATGCTGCACTGGATTCTCAGTAATGGCAATGGCACTAGTGTTGTCACAGAAAATAGGAATTTTCTCAACTCTTAATCCATAATCAAGTAGTTGATTTTTCATCCATAAAATCTGTGCACAACAACTTCCAGCTGCAATATACTCAGCCTCAGCTGTGGAGGTAGAAACTGAGTTTTGTTTCTTGCTGAACCATGAGACAAGCTTGTTTCCTAAGAATTGACAGGTGCCAGTTGTGCTTTTCCTGTCAATTTTACATCCTGCATAATCTGCATCTGAATAACTAATTAGTTCAAAGCCAGATTCTCTAGGATACCAAATGCCAAGGTTTGGTGTTCCTTTGAGATATCTGAAAATTCTTTTAATATCAACTAAATGGGATTCCCTAGGATCAGCCTGAAATCTAGCACATAGACATGTAGCAAACATAATATCAGGTCTACTAGTTGTTAAATATAAAAGTGAGCCTACCATGCCTCTGTAACTTGAAATGTCCACAGATTTTTCCTTAGTATTCAATTCAAGTTTGGTGGCAGTAGGCATGGGAGTTTTGGCAGGAGAGCATTCCATTAAGTCAAATTTCTTTAATAAATCATGAATATATTTTGTTTGACTAATGAAAATGCCTTCATTAACTTGCTTCACTTGAAGACCAATAAAGTAAGTTAATTCTCCCATCATGCTCATTTCATATTTACTTTTCATAAGCTTGGCAAATTTTTGACAAAGTTTCACATCTGTAGAGCCAAAGATTATGTCATCTACATAAATTTGAACAAGTATAGTAGAACCATTCACAACCCTGTGAAACAGAGTTTTATCTACAGTACCTCTAGTGAAGTGATTCTCAAGGAGGAACTGTGAAAGTGTGTCATACCAGGCTCTAGGTGCTTGTTTCAAACCATAGAGTTCTTTGAGGAGGAAGTATACATATTCTGGAAAATCATCATCTTCAAAACCAGGAGGTTGACTTACATACACCTCCTCTTCCAATTCCCCATTCAGAAAAGCACTCTTCACATCCATTTGATAGACTTTGAAATTGGCATGGGCTGCATAGGCTAGGAAAATCCTTATTGCTTCTAGTCTTGCAACATGAGCAAAGGTTTCATCAAAATCAATTCCCTCTTCCTGTGAATAGCCTTTTGCAACCAATCTAGCTTTGTTCCTTGTGACTATGCCATTTTCATCCATCTTGTTTCTGAACACCCATTTTGTGCCTATGACACTCCTGTCTTTAGGCTTGGGCACCAGCTTCCAAACTTTGTTCCTTTCAAATTGGTTTAGCTCCTCTTGCATAGCTAAAACCCAATCTGGATCTAGAAGTGCATCCTCAACTTTCTTTGGCTCATCTTGAGACAGAAAGCTACTGTATAGACATTCCTCTTGAGTTGCTCTTCTAGTTTGGACTTTTGAAGAAACATCACCTATAATAAGTTCAAATGGATGATTTTTAGTCCATTTCCTTGAGGGAGGTAGATTTGCTCTTGACGAGGTAGCTTCATGATCATGATTGCCTTGATTAGATAATTGTCCTTGAGAAACTCCCCCTGAGTTTGTTGTCCCTAATTAATCACTTCTAGAAGCATTTCTTTGACTATCAACGGTATGACCAATTTGGCTGTCAACGAAACGCTCATTTTGACTATCAACGAATCCATCACCATGACTGTCAACGAAATGACCATTTGGTCTGCTAGCAGCTATTCTTTTCAATCTCAATGCAGCAATTTCATCTTCACTGCTGCTTTCATCTATGCTAGATACAACAACTTTAGGCTGTTTCTTAGTAGCCTTAACATGATTCACTTGATCTCCTTCCTCATTCTCAAAAGAAAGACTTTCATGGAAACCTTCATCACAGAGACCTTGAATTTTGAGATCATCAAAAACAACATGTACAGATTCCATAACAATGTTGGTTCTGAGATTATAGACTCTGTAAGATTTCCCTGCTGCATATCCCACAAATATTGCTTCATCTGCCTTTGCTTCAAATTTCCCCAAATGCTCAGCTTGATTTCTCAGAACAAAGCACTTGCATCCAAAGACATGAAGAAAATCCAATAGTGGCTTCTTTCTTTTGAGTAGTTGATAAGGGGTCATTCCCTTGGCCTGATTAATCAAAGAAATATTTTGAGTAAAGAAAGCTGTGTTAACTGCCTCAGCCCAAAAATAAGTTGGTAACTTTGATTCATCTAACATTGTCCTTGCAGCTTCAATAAGTGTTCTGTTTTTCCTTTCAACTACACCATTTTGCTGTGGTGTCTTTGCTGCTGAAAACTCATGCAAAATACCATTTTCTTCACAGAACACCTTCATGCTTGAATTCTTGAATTATGTCCCATTGTCACTCCTAATCCTTCTTACTTTGAAATCAGGATGATTGCTTACCATCTTGATGTGATTGATAATGATTTCACTTGCCTCATCTTTGGAGTGCAAAAAGAAGGTCCATGTAAATCTAGAAAAATCATCAACAATCACAAGACAATATTTCTTCTTTGAGATAGACATGACATTTACAGGGCCAAACAAATCCATATGAAGCAACTCAAGCTGATGGACAATTGATGACTCTGTCTTGCTTTTGAATGATGCCTTCTTTTGTTTCCCTTTTTGACAGACATCACACAAACCATCCTTGGGGAATTCCACTTGTGGAATTCTTCTGGCAAGATCTTTCCTCACCAAATCATTCATAACCTTAAAATTCAGATGAGATAATTTCTTGTGCCATAGCCAACTTTCATCCTTGCTTGCCTTGCTGAAGAGACAAGTGATGGTGTCTGGACTTGTGCTACTAAAGTCAGCAATGTACACATTCCCTCTTCTGAATCCAGTCATTACAACATTGTTGTTTCCTCATTTAGAAACAACACAGGCTTCTTTAGAAAAAGTAACTAAAAATCCTTTGTCACAAAGTTGGCTGATACTAAGCAAATTGTGCTTAAGACCATCCACCAATGCAACCTCATCTATGATGACATTCTCTTTTGAAATCAAGCCATATCCCTTAGTGTAGCCTTTGCTGTCATCTCCAAAAGCAATACAAGGGCCAGCTCTTTCCTGAAACTCTGTGAGCAGGGTAGAATCACCAGTCATGTGTCTTGAACAACCACTATCCAAGTACCAAAGATTCCTTTTGTCTCCCTGCACACAATAAAATCAAATCAAGTTGATTTTGGTACCCAAGTTACCTTGGGTCCTGTTTTGTTAGCCTTTGCTTTTCCTTTTATATCATTTTTTACCTTGGGCTCAGATTGATTTAAATCAATCTTTACCTTTGGTGTTGATTTCTGAGGGTTGCTCACATTTTCATTCACAGCATGCATAGTTGGAGGAACAAACATGTTATTCACATTCCATGGCATTTGTGGCACATTAAACATATTCATGTATGGATTAGGCACAAATGACATGCTGGCATATGGATTTTGAAATTGTGCATATGGAGCAAACATGTTAGGCATAACAGGCATCGTAGGCATAGAACTATTCATTGCAGGCTTGGGCATTTTCACATTAGCAGTATTCTTAACAGATTTGCAGTTAGTAGATAAATGACTAACACTTCCACAATTGACACATGTCTTTCTAGGAGCATATTTATCAGGTGTGTAATTGTTGTGTTTGTTAATCCCTACTTTGCCATTCCTGTTATTCTTTTTATTTCCCTTAGCCTCAACTTGAACTTTCTCTAACTTGTTTTTCAATTGCTTGTTAGACAAGTGACCTCCATTAGCTCTCTCAACAGGCTTCTCAACTTTCTTTGATTTACTAGACTCACCATGAACAAAGTTCTTGGTGACATGACCATACTTGTTATTAAGTCTAGTGAGTTCATCTTTTCTTTTCTCTGTCAACGAAACAGCCTGATCGGTTGATGGTTCATCTGTCAACAGAACATTGCATTCCGTTGACATATCAACCTTCAACAAATGATCATTGTTGTTTGTTGACTCTGTTTCTGATTCTAAGGTTTCACCAACATACCCTAGCTTTTCTTTGTTCTTTTTCCATGATTGTTCACAAAAAGATTCCATACCTTGAACATTAATGATGTTGTTAGCAACATTCCTGGCATCTTTCCATTTTGCAATCACACTTTGTTCTATTTCAAGTTGTGTTTTAAGAATTTCTTCCCTTTCTAACACGTTCTCAAGTTCCTTCTTAGCATCCCTACTAACACACCTCATTTTCTCAAAATCAATGAGCTGTGCTTCTAACATTGCATTCCTATCACTTAAGAGCAAATTAGTCTCTTTTATTCTTGAATTCTCTTTGGTAAGTGATTTAAGAGTAACACGTAAATTATATAGTACAGTAGACATTTCATTTACTGCACTATCGCATTCCTCTTTAGAAAGCTCAGAAAGATTAGTAATTGTTACCCGGTTGCTTGAGGAGCTTGCTTCCTGCTCATGATTGTTAGCCATAAGAGCCAAGTTGACATACTCAACATCATCATCAGAATCTTCACCATTACCAGCCCAATCATACTCCTGAGACATGAAAGCCTTTTATTTTTGCTTGAGAAGTTCAAAGTATTTCTTTTTATAATCAACAGGCTCAAATTTCCTGTTGCCCTTCTCAACCTTGGGCTTGCTGCAGTCTCCAGCAAAGTGACCAAGCATTCCACAATTGAAACATTTAGATTTAGACTTTTCAATCCAGTTATTTTTGCTAGGTTGAAAGTCTTTCCTTGGTGGCCTTGCTTCTGAGTTTCTCTTGAACTTGAACTTAGAGAATTTCCTTGACAGAAAAGCAATGTGTTCATCAATCTCATCTAAGTCATCCAAGTTGGTTGGTTCTGGTTCTTCTTCTTCTGTCATCTTGCCTTTACCCTTGCTAACATTACTCCTACAACTAGCTCGACTAGTTGTGGCCTTTGCAGCTTCTTCATTGTCATCTTCCAGTTGGTTCACAGATGCTATCAATGCAATAGATCCACCTTTCTTCTGTACCTTTTCAATTTCTTCATCTTGCTCCATTTCCAACTCATATGTCTTTAAGGTTCCATAAAGCCTTTTAAGAGTGTAGTCTTTGTACTCTTGAGTGTTTCTGAGAGAAACAGTCATAGGCTTCCATTCTTTTGGAAGAGCTCTAAGAAATTTAAGGTTTGAATCCTTGGTTTGATAGATCCTCCCATACAACTTTAATCCATTCAAAAGCTTTTGAAACCTACTAAACGTATCATTTAGGGTTTCACCAGCTTTAAAATGAAAATGCTCATATTGTTGTATAATGAGCTGCATTTTGTTTTCCCTAACTTGCTCAGTTCCTTCACAGAGAGTTCTAACAGTGTCCCATACTTCTTTGGAGGTTGTACAGTTTATGAAATTGTCAAACATCTCTTGCTCCAAACCATTAAACAGAATGTTCATGGTTCTTTTATCTTTATGGATTTCTGCAACATCTTCAATAGTCCATTCTGAGACAGGTTTTGGAATCTCTACATCAGGAGCATCATCTGGCAGTCCAACTCTAGATGCGAACTTCATGGGAACGTGTGGACCTTTCTCAATGCAGTCTACATACCTCTCATCCATAGACATGAGATGTAAATGCATCTTTACTTTCCAGTGAAAGTAATTGTCCTTATCAAGAACTGGTATCTTTACACCTGCATCCTTCTTCACCATGGTTACTGTTTTGGTCTTGATCTTTAAACTTCTTGTTTGTTAGAAGCTCGCTCTGATACCAATTGTTAATCCCAAATGACCTAACAGAATTGTAGAAGGGGGGGGGGGGGGGGGGGGGTTGAATACAATTCTTGATATTTTTCAAACTTAAAAATAACTTACAAATTAAAACTGAACTTATAAAATAAAAACCACAAGCACTTAATAATTTCAGTTGGATTGTTTGATGATCCAACTGAAGTGATTTTTATTGCGGAAATAATCTGTGATACAAAAAGTACACAGATACTCAGTTACAAGAATGTAGAGAAGTATGCTCTCAAAGATAGCTAATACAATCTATTTGTTTTTCTTCTCTTACTCCTAAAGTAACTACTACACTTGGTTATATAAGCCCAAGTTTACAACTCTATTTTTGGCTACACTAAAAGTACAATGAGTAACCGTCAATAGTTTGCTTTTCATCCCTTTGTCAAGTGGTTCTTGAGTATCCTTGTCTTTTGCATATAATAATTCATTCCAAGAACCCAATTGGAAACTGGGATGTTTCCTTATTTCCAATGTCCATTTTAATGGTTTCCAATGCACTGTACCCTTCTACATCACCTTTTGAGCAGTCAGAGAATTGTCACTATCACTTTGTCAACTATTCAGAAAAGCAACAATGATTCGTTGATAGTAGGGAGATATGTTTCGTTGATAGCTTTATTCTTCATTCCGTTGATAGTGTATTCCTCGTTTCGTTGATAGAGTAATCTTCATTCCGTTGATAGAGCAATCTTCAATCCGTTGACATGTCTTCACTTAGGCAAAATTACAAGGCATAATATATTTACAATTCACCAACCTATTTTGCCTATCTAGTACTTAGTCAACATGACTTAGAAAACCTATCTAATACCTACAACAAAATGCATATCAAACTATGAAGTATTGTACAATGCAGTTGCTACATCACTCATTTCGTTGATGAGCTTCCTGTCAACGGATTGCTGCAAAGCATACCATTCCGTTGACAGCTACAAATTACTTTACACAAATTCTACTAAGTGTTTTATGTTTATCATCAAGAACAACATTGTTAGATATAATTGCTGACGTTTGTTAATCAGTGTTTAAGTACCAGGTACTCAACAGAGTTTAATAGAAGCCAGTCAGAGTTTGACAAAGTCTGACGGGGTGAAGAGTTTATTAACTGTCGGTGCTAATATGAAGATTCTAGAAGCAATATATCTTGAAGATGGAAAGAAGCAAGATATATTGAGACAGTTAAGGAAACGGGACAGAAGACAGAAGCAATCCTAAATTGATATAAATTGTATAGCTGATTTATAGGATATCAATTAGAGATTGATTATGTAGTTGTGTACTATATAAACACAGATAGGTTAACCCTAAAAGGGATGCGAATACTGAATACATTATTCTTGTAACCTAGCAGCTCTCTGTGATTCTTTAACATCACTGAGAGAAGAGTTAAATATATAATTCAGTTATTGATTCATAAACAGTGTTCTTAAGTGTTATTATCATATTAATATTGATTATATATTGTGTAATCGGCCTAACAATTGGTATCAGAGCCAAGGCTGTTAAATATATACAGTGTTTGATCTAAACACAAGTATAATCATGACTGATAACAACCAGGTAGTTTCTAATGCTCAAAAGGTTCAATCAGCCTCTGTAAGTCGATATGAGGCAATCAGGGTTCCAATTCTCAGACCTGTGGAATATCCAATATGGAAGGTAAAGATGACCATGTTTTTAGAAGCCACAGATCCAGAATACCTTGATAGAATCAATGATGGTCCTCATATGCCGACTAAACTGTCTCCTGTTGTTGATGGTCAAGAACAAAAGACTGTTCCAAAGGAAAAGAAAGATATGACTCCTGAGGACATCTCATCAATTGCAAAGGATGCAAAAGTTAGACATCTACTCCACAGTGCTTTAGACAATGTTATGTCTAACAGAGTTATTGGCTGTAAAACTGCCAAAGAAATATGGGATGCTTTAGAAGTCAGGTGTCAAGGAACCAGTGCTATAAAGAAGAATAGGAAGACTATTCTAACACAGGAGTATGAACACTTTGACTCTAGATCTGATGAAAGTTTGACAGATACATATGACAGATTTTGTAAATTGTTGAATGATTTGTCTCTGGTTGATAAAGAATATGAACTTGAAGAGTCAAATCTCAAGTTTCTTCTATCCCTACCTGAAAGATGGGATTTAAAGGCAACAACAATCAGAGACAATTATGATCTTGCAGATACAGATCTTGATGAAATCTATGGGTTGCTTAAAACTCATGAACTTGAAATAGAACAAAGAAACAAAAGATCTGGAAAGAAGACAAAATTTGTTGCTCTTAAAGTTGAAGAAAAGCCTGTCAAGAAGGAATCATCAAGAAAGAAAACCAGAGGAAAGGCTTTAGTCATTAAATCTGACAGTGAGTCATCAAACTCTGATGATGGCTCAAACACTGATGATGAAGCTTCTGACTCTGAGGATGATGAAGAAGAGATGATGAGAATGGCTGTTTTAATGGTGAAGACCTTCAAGAAGATGGGATTCAAGAACTTCAAGAAAGGAAAGAGATTCTCAAGGAAAGATTCAAATTCTGATAAGAGAAATTTCAGAAAGTCTGATGGAAAATATACCAAGTCTGGAAAGAAAGACAAGTCTGAGATCCAGTGCTACAAGTGTAAAGAAATGGGTCATTATGCTCCAGAATGCAAGAATGGAAAATCTGAGAAAGCACTCATCACAAAAGGCAAGGACTGGGCAGACACTTCAGACTCAGATGAGGGAGTCAATTATGCTCTCATGGCAACTGGTAGAGATGAAGCTGACTCATCTAAAAACAAGGTACCCTTAACAACTTATGCTTATGATACTGATAATATATCTGAATTAAGAATTTATCTTAAAAGCATACATGTTAGTTATAGGGATCAGACTTTAGAGAATGAGAGAATAAAATCTGAGAATCTAGGTCTTAAAGAAAGAAATAAATTTCTTAAAGAGAAACTTGTTAACATGCAACAAGTTCAAAAGGAGAGAGATGATGCTGTTTATGTTGAAAAGGAATTGCTTAAAAGATATAGGCAAATAGAATCTGAGTTGGAAAAAGAGAGGAAAGTGATTAAAACCTGGACCAATTCTGGAAAAGACACACATCAGGTTTTTCAAACAGATACTGTAGGTTTAGGTTACTGTGAGAAAGATGAACTTAGGTTTAAAGATAAAGTTAAAGTGAAACCATAACTTAAACCTGTGAAATTTGTTCATGAATCCAGTAAGCTAAAGTCTGTAGTTGTAAAAGAAGCTGTCATGGAGCAAATTGAAACTTGTGAAGAACGGGTTAATGTTGGCTCAATAGCAGAGAATAAGATTGAGTTAGAAGCTGTTAAAGAACCAGTAAGAATCTGTGATAAATAGGTTAATGTTGGTTTAATGACAGAGAAACAATTTAAACATAAGCTCAAAGAAGTAAAGTCTGTCAACAAACAGAAAATGTTTAAAAAGAATAGGAATGGAAAAGTAGGCATTAATAAAAGAAATGATTATTTGCCTAATTCTGCTGCTCCTAGAAAAACATGTCATAGTTGTGGTAGTACTAACCATCTTGCCAGGTTTTGCAAGAAGAACAAAAATATTAACTCTTTACCTTCCACATCTGGAGTAAAAAATGATTATGTTAGGGTTAGACCACAAACTTTATGCACACACTGTGGGAGCACTTGGCATTCCATCTATACTTGCAAAAGTTATCATGCTATTTATCACAACTATTATGAGCTAAAACCCAACTTGAAATGGGTTAGAGCAAACTCTGCAAGTATAAAGGCTGACAATGTTAGTTTAAACTCTGTTGATAGTGATACCGCTGCAAAAGCTAACAATGTTAAGAAAGCCAAAGGATCCAAGCAAGTCTGGATCCTTAAATCTAACACATAGTGATTATTTGTGATTGCAGGGCATAAAAGAGAGCACCCTTATCTTGGACAGTGGATGCTCAGGACATATGACTGGAAATAAAGCCCTGCTATCAGACTATGAGGAGAAGTCTAGCCCAAAAGTTTCCTATAGAGATGGCAACATAGGATGTACTCTGGGATATGGCAATATCAATCTTGGTAGTGTCATCATCAAGAATGTAGCTTTAGTCTCAGGACTCAAGCATAATCTGCTTTCTGTGAGTCAAATCTGTGACAGAGGATACCATGTAGATTTTCATAATGAACATTGTGAAGTAATCAGCAAATCTACAGGGAAAGTTGTTCTAGTTGGACACAGGCACAATAATGTCTATGAAGCAAGTTTGGTAACAAACTTTGAAGGAAAATCTGTGTCTATCTGCAAAAGTATCTAATGAAGAGAGTTGGAAATGGCATAAGAAGCTCTCTCACCTAAACTTGAACAACATAAATGAGTTGATTCGAAAAGATCTTGTAAGGGGACTTCCAAAGTCAATACTTAGCTTAGATGGTCTGTGTGATTCTTGTCAAAAGGCCAAGCAAAGGAAGTCATCTTTCAAGAGTAAATCTGAGTTTTCAGTTGTGGAACCTTATCATCTTCTACATGTTGATCTTTTTGGTCCAGTAAATATAATGTCATTGGGCAGAAAGAAATATGCTCTAGTCATTGTTGATGAGTACACTAGGTACACATGGGTGTATTTCTTAGTAAAGAAGGATGAAACTGCTTCAATACTAATGGAACATGTAAAGCTACTGGACAAAGGATCAGAGTACAAAGTGAAAATTATAAGAAGTGATAATGGTACTGAATTCAGAAATTCTGAAATGGAAGCTTTCTGCAAGGAAAGAGGAGTTAACCTTGAGAACTGAAAGAAATAGATTGTCTTCTCTGATTCAAGATCAAGTGGAAATCAAACAAAGGCTAAGCAAGGTGGAAGAGCATCAGACTGTTATGTCTTCTCAACTTGATTCTATTGCTGCCTCACTGGAGTTGCTGACATAAGTGCTTATTCCTGATGATGTCAAAAAGGGGGAGAGAGTTCCTAAAAACAAATGCAAAAGGACTCCAACCTTGAGATTGAGGGATGATGCAAATGATGGTGGAAGCAAGGAAGCAGAAAGAAGGTCAAAGACTAGTCAAGAGCAAGGGCGACTTAGGTCAAACTCTGCTAGACAGACAAACTCTGAGAGGTTAAACTCTAGTGGTCAATCTTCTTCAAGACTTAAAAGTTTAGTGATTTCATCAAATCCAACTACTGATGAAGAGATTGCTGCTAAACTTTTCATGGAAGAACATGGTGGTAAAGCTAGGAAATGATATGAGGAAAAACAGTATTTATTCACTAAGGGCAGCTATCTACCAGACTGGAGAAAGTGATCCAGAACTCAAGGAATTGAAAGAAATCATGGTAGATGAGCTAGAAAAGGCTGAAAGAAGACTTCTCATTGATTATCTCAGGACAGTGCCTGATATTGAAGAAATTAAGTAAAGTCTGACTGTAAGTTTTTAAAGTTTTATGTTCTAAGTTAAAGATAAACTCTGATTATATTTAAACACTGCATTTGTTATATGTTTTGACATCATCAATTATCTATTAACTTGTACATTTTCATTATGCACAAGTTGGGGGAGATTGTTAGATATAATTGCTGACGTTTGTTAATCAGTGTTTAAGTACCAGGTACTCAACAGAGTTTAATAGAAGCCAGTCAGAGTTTGATAAAGTCTGACGGGGTGAAGAGTTTATTAACTGTCGGTGCTAATATGAAGATTCTAGAAGCAATATATCTTAAAGATGGAAAGAAGCAAGATATATTGAGACAGTTAAGGAAACGGGACAGAAGACAGAAGCAATCCTAAATTGATATAAATTGTATAGCTGATTTATAGGATATCAATTAGAGATTGATTATGTAGTTGTGTACTATATAAACACAGATAGGTTAACCCTAAAAGGGATGCGAATACTGAATACATTATTCTTGTAACCTAGCAGCTCTCTGTGATTCTTTAACATCACTGAGAGAAGAGTTAAATATATAATTCAGTTATTGATTCATAAACAGTGTTCTTAAGTGTTATTATCATATTAATATTGATTATATATTGTGTAATCGGCCTAATTGAAGCAAGAATTTTCTGCACCTGGAACTCCACAACAAAATGGTGTAGTTGAAAGAAAGAACAGAACTCTAATTGAAGCTGCCAGAACAATGCTTGATGAAGCAAAATTGCCAACTTATTTCTGGGCAGAAGCTGTTCAGACTGCCTGTTTTACTCAAAATGCAACACTGATCAACAAGCATGGGAAAACACCATATGAGATGTTGAAAAATAAGAAGCCAAATTTGAAGTATTTTCATATTTTTGGATGTAAGTGCTTTGTGTTGAAAACTCATCCTGAACAGTTAACCAAGTTCGACTTAAAAGCTGATGAAGGAATTTTTGTTGGATACCCATTGTCATCAAAGGCATTCAGAGTCTATAATCTGAGAACTAAAGTGGTCATGGAATCTATTCATGTGTCATTTGATGACAAGAAAATAACTGGAATAGAAGATGAAGAATATCGTGATCAACTTCGCTTTGAAAATGAAGATCTAAACTCTGATGACGTAAACTCTAATGAAGCAAATCCAACAAACTCTGACGAAGCATACTCTGATCCTCTACTGGTAAACTCTGAAGAATTTTCTCTGACAGAACAAAATAGAGAACCAGTTGAGGGGGAGCGTGAAGAAACTTCAGAAACTTCTCAAAGTGATGACTTAACAGTCCAATTCAGGGGGAGCCTCAGAGAATGCGAATGGTCGAGAAGAAAGTCAGGAGAGCATGGATCAAGGGGGAGGATCTAATAATGCTAGTAGAAGCCAATTACCAACAGCAAGAAGGTGGACACAATCCCATACACCTGACTTGATAATTGGAGATCCAGAAGCTAGTGTAAGAACTAGGAGTGCTACAAATAATGAATGTCTGTTTCATGCATTCTTATCTCAAACAGAGCCCAAGAAAGTGGAAGAAGCTCTTCAAGATTCTAACTGGATAACAGCAATGCAAGAGGAGTTAAATGAATTTGAGAGGAATGAAGTTTGGACACTTGTACCAAGACCAAAGAATAGATCTATTGTTGGTACGAAGTGGGTTTTCAGAAACAAAACAGACAGTGATGGAGTGATTACAAGGAATAAGGCTAGACTTGTGGCAAAAGGCTATTCTCAACAGGAAGGAATTGACTATGATGAAACTTTTGCTCCAGTTGCAAGATTGGAGGCAATAAGGATTTTTCTGGCCTATGCTGCTCACAAAAAGTTTAAAGTCTTTCAGATGGATGTGAAAAGTGCTTTTCTCAATGGGAAACTTGAAGAAGAAGTGTTTGTTGAACAACCACCAGGGTTTGTAGATCCCAAACATCCAGATTATGTCTACAGGCTTGATAAGGCATTATATGGACTTATGCAGGCACCAAGAGAATGGTATGAAACTCTGGCTCAATTTCTTTTAGAAAGTGGGTTCACTAGAGGCACAATTGACAAAACCTTGTTCTATTTTAACTATGGTGATGACTTGCTGTTAGTACAAATCTATGTGGATGACATAATTTTTGGGTCTACTAATGACAAACTCTGCAAGAAATTTTCCAAGCTTATGCAGTCAAGATATCAAATGAGTATGATGGGAGAGCTTAGTTATTTTCTAGGCTTACAGGTCAAGCAAACAGATGATGGGATTTTTATTAATCAAGCAAAATATACCAGAAATCTTCTCAAGAAATTTGGTATGCTTGATAGTTCATCTGCTACAACTCCCATGGCTACTGCAACAAAGCTAGACAAAGACACAGGAGCCTCAGTAGATATGACAAACTATAGAGGGATGATAGGGTCTCTTCTTTATCTCACAGCAAGTAGACCTGATATCATGTATGCAACATGTCTTTGTGCAAGATTTCAAGCAGACCCCAGAGAGCCACATCTAACAGCTGTAAAAAGGATTTTCAAATATCTCAAAGGAACCATAACTCTTGGTTTGTGGTATCCTAGAGAATCAGAGTTTAACTTAATTGGTTACTCTGATGCAGACTTTGCAGGCTGTAAGATAGACAGAAAAAGTACAAGTGGGAGCTGTCAATTTTTAGGTGACAGATTAGTTTCTTGGTACAGCAAGAAACAGAGATCAATTTCCACATCCACAGCAGAAGCAGAGTATATAGCTGCTGGTAGCTGTTGTGCACAGATTTTATGGATGAAGAATCAATTGCTGGACTATGGATTAAGGTACTCTAAAATACCTATTTACTGTGATAATCAAAGTGCCATTGCTATGACAGGTAATCCAGTACAGCATTCCATGACCAAGCACATCAGCATAAGGTATCATTTCATCAGGGAACATGTGGAAGAAGGACACATTGAGCTTTATTTTGTGTCTACAGACCAACAGTTTACAGATATCTTCACCAAACCTTTGAGTGAAGCTACCTTTACAAGACTGGTAAATGAACTTGGAATGGTCTCTGGTTTTGACTAGAGATACTGGTTAGACTCAAAATCTATACATGTTTGATTTAATGCTCATGATTCTTTGCATGTGTTAACTGTTATTTGTACCAGCATGTTAAACTCTGATAGTAAACTCTGTTAGTTATACTCTGTCAGTCATACTCTGTCGGTTAAATTCTGATGTTATACTCTGATTGTGATATTGTCTGAAACATATTGACCGATGAAGAAAGCTGTATGAAGCATGATTTTCAGTAAGTAATCATGAATCCTTCTAAGTATTATAAATTCTGATTACAAAATGTGCAGAAATTTAACACAGCATGATACTGTCTCTATATTTATAGCATCTCTTAGTTTATTGATCCTAAACACTGAGTCTGTATTAGCTGTTTGTGTTTTCTCTCATAAATTAATTGTATTAACTGATGAAAAGTCTAAACTCTGATTATTAAGTTGCAAATAATTTCACCCTCAGATCAAAAGATGCCAAAAAGAGCACAAATTCCTTTGAGATCATGTTGTGCCTAGGAAGATCCAGGAACTTATTGTAGGAAATAAGGGCTAAAATCTTTGATTTTTGGTGACTAGTGCCAACCACTGATTACTGGAAAAATTAAAAAAAATAAAAATAAAAATAAAAATTAAAGGGGGTGAAAATAAAAGATATATCCAAATGAAAGGATATCAGAATACAGAGTTTAGATATAAAAATGAGTTTTTCTTTTAAATGAGAGTTTGGGCAACCAGTTTTTACTGCTTTAGTTTGTGGATTTTATGCACTTTGAGATGGTCTAAATATTCATATTCAATAAACTCTGCTAATTCACACACAAATACTCACACCTGTACAGTTTGTGAAAAGAGTTTACTTATAAATGAGGAGGATTGGTAAACACTGATGAACTGTGTACTCTACGCTGAGGTAATTTTATTTTAATCTCTGATGATTAAAATTAATTCTTTGTTTCAGACAGTTAACAATTATGAGAAAAGACATTTGTTTTGAAAATTCAAAAAGAGTATGATTGGGAAGTTGTTCAAGAGTGTATTAAACAGAAGAGAGAGGTTGAGTGTCTAGAAAAGTGTAAAAGGCGGTAATTATTGCTGTTTTTACTGCGCATGCGCATTGGAAACTGTCAATTATTTGCTGTAAATCATTGTTGTGTGCCACGTGTCCCACTCACACGTTATACGAAGTAAGACAGTTGTGTGTATTGATTAGAAACGGTTCAGTTTTTAATACTTTCTTTCTGTATTAATATACAATACACAAATTCGTTTAAACTTTTCACAACTGACTCACATTCATACTTTCATATCACACACACATTTCTACAAACATCTTTCTGCATACATCTCTTAAACACTTTCTTGAACTATAAACTCTGATTTCTTTGAAAAATCTAATGGCAACAACCATGTTTCAGTCTCTTGGTCTCGATTTTGTTCCTAATAACTATGCAGCTCCACTGTCTATTGAAAACGTTCCGGAGGCGTTTCACCTGTTTCAAAATTTTCTTGCACAATATGATATTGGCCAAGCTTTAGTGGAACCAACACGGTTATCTTGTACTCAAATCAAAGCCTTCTGGGAAACATGTGTTTATGATGATGGAGGTGAATCAGGAACTCCCTCAATTGTCTTTGAATTTGCTGAACAAGAGTATGTGGTTACTCCAACCACTGTTAGAGATGCTCTTGGATGTGAAGACTTTAATGTGTTCACCATTTCTGTTGGTGATTCTGAACTTCAGCGTATGATGAGGGAGATTGGATACTCTGGGTCTTTGGCAAGGACAGGGAATTTGAAGCGACCATTCTTGAGGAAGGAGTGGAGTTTCTTTTTCGATTGCATTACAAGGGCATTCGGGAAGAAGTGTACTAATTGGGATGCAATTCCAATCGACAGTCTACAAATTGGGTATTCTCTTCTCTATGGTGCTCATTTTGACTATGCTAGACTTGTTTTGAACAATATAGGTGAAAAGATGACAGAAAATAGGAGTGTTGTTTACTTTTCTCGTTTCTGTCAATTAATCTTTTCTATGTGTGTTGCTGGGGTTGAGATAGCTGAGGAGGATGTCATTCCCTCATTTAAATTACATAAGAGAATATTCTCTGATCTAACAAACAAGGATGTTAAGAAAGGGAATGTTGGTGACTTGATGCTTCCTGCTTCAGTCCAACAGTTTTTAAATCCACAACCACTACTAAACTCTGAACCTCTTCCATCTACTTCTCAAAAGCCAAGGGCTGGGGGTAGGACTAAGCATAGAGCTTTTAAGGCTGACAAGGCTGCAACACCTGCAAATGCTGATGATTTACCACACTCAGTTGGTACTTCAAGGAAGAAGAAAAGGGCAAACAGACCTTCTGATGATGAGAATAGAGTTTCTGATGAACCAGAATCTGCTAATGCAAAGAAGAGGAAGCTAGTTGCTGCTTACCTATTTGATGGATTGATTCCTGGTTCTACACCAGTTGAAGCTCCTGAGGTTGTGCTTGAAAATCATTCTGCAAATGCTACTGTGCCTGAAGAAGCCAGAGCAAACACTGATGATAATACTGCTTTTTCTGATGATTTTCTTGAACCTATATTGGAGATGGATATTGAAGCCGAAGTTGAAGCACATCCTAGTATCAGTGTTTGTGATACTGAGGATGTGGCAGCAGGTAAACCCACCCAGATAATAGATGAGTCAATTGCTACTCATACAGAAATTCTTTCTGTCAATAATTCAATTCCAGAAAAGGGTGAGGAAGTTGATCAGGTACTGGAAACTGCTCAGATAAATCCTGAAGCTGCTGTAGAGAAAGTAAATGAAGCTATAGCAGAGGAAATAGTTAAGTCTATTCCTGAAGAAACAGAGGTTTTTGCCACTGCAAACTCTGAACATGTTGAAGTTGTTGAAAAGTCTGTTCCTATAGAAGCAGAGGTTCTTGTCAATCTAAACTCTGAGAATCCTGAAGCTGCACAGCCAAACGCTGAAGCTACTGCAGAAAATGTTTCTGAAGATAATGAAGATAGAGTTGTTTCTGATAATGCTGATCATACTTCTGCAAACTCTGTTCATTCTGATCATGCAAACTCTGGGATCAATGATGAAGTTTCAAACTCTGATGAATCCATATCTTTACTAAGGGATCCTACAGCTGAGCATGTCAAGGAAAATATAGCTGCCACTGAAGCTCATTATAGAGATATGTACTATGCTAACTGGTCAGGGGCAGATTGTATTTTCTCCAAGCAAAGGACTGCTGATTTTGTTGCTCAATCTGCAAAGGAGATTTCAAATCCTGAGCTCATGACACATTTCAAGGCTACAATTGTTCAAGTCAAATCATTGCACAATCGCTTTGATGAGACTCACAAAGCAGTCATTGGATTGAGTAATGATGTTGCTGCTAAGGAGTTAACCTTGAGAACTGAAAGAAATAGATTGTCTTATCTGATTCAAGATCAAGTGGAAATCAAACAAAGGCTAAGCAAGGTGGAAGAGCATCAGACTGTTATGTCTTCTCAACTTGATTATATTGCTGCCTCACTGGAGTTGCTGACATCAGTGCTTATTCCTGATGATGTCAAAAAGGGGGAGAGAGTTCCTAAAGACAAATGCAAAAGGACTCCAACCTTGAGATTGAGGGATGATGCAAATGATGGTGGAAGCAAGGAAGCAGAGAGAAGGTCAAAGACTAGTCAAGAGCAAGGGAGACTTAGGTCAAACTCTGCTAGACAGACAAACTCTGAGAGGTTAAACTCTAGTGGTCAATCTTCTTCAAGACTTAAAAGTCTAGTGATTTCATCAAATCCAACTACTGATGAAGAGATTGCTGCTAAACTTTTCATGGAAGAACATGGTGGTGAAGCTACAATGGAAGATATGGACATTGAGATGAAGCTTCTTGCTGAAGAACACCAGAAAAATATTGAAGCTGGTACTTACAAGAAAAAGGCTAAGGCTCCTAGGAAAAAGGAAATGGGAATTTCTATTAAAGAGAATGTGAACTCTCAACAGAGTTTACAATATACAAGGAGGCCTATGATTGCAGAGTCTGATAAAGGAAAAGGTAAACTGGTAGAAGAAGGACAGTTACCAAAGAAGAATTATTCAACCTCTGACGTTGCTCAAGTTGAATCAAGGATAAACAAACCAACCTCTGACATTGCTCAAGTTGTTCAAAAATCAGAAGCTGTGACAACCTCTGATACTACTCAAGTTGTACAGACAAAATTATCTTCAGAATTACAAAGGACTTTTGGCAAGCCAGTCACTGTTCAACACTCTTTGATTCCAGCAAATATAAATCTTCTCCAAAGCAGAACAGTCATGGGAAAAGAAACAAGAGATAAATCTGGGCTTGGATCTCATAGAGAGAAAAGAGTAAACAATAGTCCAATGGATCACACTTCTTTAGCTGAACCTGGTGTTGGAGTAACTCAAGAAAATCTTGATACTCTAGAATCAGTTCAGTTAATATACCACAGAGGGTTGAAGAAGGATTTTCTGTTATACTTCAAATCTGATGGCAGAGTATACAGAGTTAGTGAAGATGATATTGGTTTAAAGATGAAAGAAGAACTGGAATATGTGTTGTATCTGTTGAAAGTTAAAAATCAAAGAACTCATCAAGCAGCCGAAGTGTTAAGAAGCAGGATGATGAAAGCTAGAATTCTTTCTGGTTTAAAGTCTGCTGGCTCTTACATACCAAGGTACAGAGATTACAATGGAAAGCTTGTTGAGATGCAAAGAAACAGTGCAAGACTCAGAACAGATTTTGGCATAAAAGTGTTGGAATTTAATCTGGAATCAGATAAATCCTTCATAATAAAGCTAGGAAATGATATGAGGAAAAACAACATTTATTCACTAAGGGCAGCTATCTACCAGACTGGAGAAAGTGATCCAGAACTCAAGGAATTGAAAGAAATCATGGTAGATGAGCTAGAAAAGGCTGAAAGAAGACTTCTCATTGATTATCTCAGGACAGTGCCTGATATTGAAGAAATTAAGTAAAGTCTGACTGTAAGTTTTTAAAGTTTTTTGTTCTAAGTTAAAGATCAACTCTGATTATATTTAAACACTGCATTTGTTATATGTTTTGACATCATCAATTATCTATTAACTTGTACATTTTCATTATGCACAAGTTGGGGGAGATTGTTAGATATAATTGCTGACGTTTGTTAATCAGTGTTTAAGTACCAGGTACTCAACAGAGTTTAATAGAAGCCAGTCAGAGTTTGATAAAGTCTGACGGGGTGAAGAGTTTATTAACTGTCGGTGCTAATATGAAGATTCTAGAAGCAGTATATCTTGAAGATGGAAAGAAGCAAGATATATTGAGACAGTTAAGGAAACGGGACAGAAGACAGAAGCAATCCTAAATTGATATAAATTGTATAGCTGATTTATAGGATATCAATTAGAGATTAATTATGTAGTTGTGTACTATATAAACACAGATAGGTTAACCCTAAAAGGGATGCGAATACTGAATACATTATTCTTGTAACCTAGCAGCTCTCTGTGATTCTTTAACATCACTGAGAGAAGAGTTAAATATATAATTCAGTTATTGATTCATAAACAGTGTTCTTAAGTGTTATTATCATATTAATATTGATTATATATTGTGTAATCGGCCTAACAAACATATTCCTAACAGAGAAGATCCTCCGGGATAATGCTTGGACTACAATCTCAACACATTACATTCTCTCCTTATTTCAACATACAAGGACATCACTACTACTGCTACTACATTCTACTACTTCTATCTCTTGAATAGTGGATTCACAAACCCAACTTTACAAGGGGAAGTGCAACAATATCTACATAAAGCCGCTCATTCTCCTACACTTGTAAAACTACTCGTACATATGTTCTTCTCACATCTCGCATGTTGTCTCTCTCGCAAGCACAGACATATTACGGGCACATCATGTTGTCTCTCGCGCATCTACGGACATATTACGGCCACATCATGTTGTCTCCCTCGCATCTACAGACATATTACGGGTAATTATCTGCTCCATATTATTTGTTAATCTTCTACTCCTAGTTGATTCAGTAACTCAGGAAATTCAGAAGATCAAAATACACTTAGTTCTCCAGTCCATCAAGCTGCACTTAAGAACGCGGGGGTGGGGGGTGGGGGGTAGTTGTTACGCCATATTTTCGGTTGCCTCAATTATCTCCTAATTTACCAATTTTAATCATAGAAAATATCTCCAAACGATTATTTCAAATCAGGAAAGAATCACAACGCTAATATAACTCTAAAAAGATAAAATCAACTTATCTCAATATATCCCTTAACAATCACAGGGATTAAAAACAATTTCCTATCACAGAACTGCGTTGGCTTGATCCCTATATATAAACAGGGTACGCAGGCATCTCAAAAAAGGATCCGACACATCTAAAAATCCCAAATCCCAAACATCCAAAAATCCCAAATCCTCCTATTTTTATAATTCGTTATTCCAGCAATCCCCGAAATTTGTTATCACCAAATTCCTCCGTTAACATTATTCATAAAATAAAACAAACTTTATAACACAATTTCATGCAGCTTGCTCTTTAGATAACTGATACTATTGAAGATTCTAAGTCAAATCCCAACAAAAATATAAAAATTAAAGTAGACTTTAAATGAAGTAGCCCAAGTCAAAATCCCAACAAATCCCAAAGTCCAAATTTTTACGCAGTTTATCGTTATTTTTTTCAACTTCCAGCCAGCAAGTCATTTGGGATGGCTTTATCAGAGCATCTCCAATGGTCTAGAACCCTTAGCTAAAAGTATAGGTGGTTTATCATAAATAAAAATTTCTCCACTTCAATGGAATAAAACTGTTAGCTAAAGTTTTAGCCAACCCCTCCATGTTAGGTATTTTTGTTGAACCCCTAGAGATCTGTAGTAAAATCACACATCATCTATTACCTTATTAAAATCATATATTCTATTTTTAACAACTTGAAATAATAATAACATTCTATTTTTAGAATATAACCAACTAGTATAGCTAACTCCACTAGAGCATAATACCTTACATGTTCAACAAATTTTACATAATCAGTATTTTATATTATTTAATCAACGATTTTAGCCAACACCGTTGAAGATGCTCGTAGTAGTATATAGCGTAAACTTTGTAGAATAACGAGTACACTCTGTCTGCATCCGCACAAAAGGACTTGGGCTATTTTCATCAAGCAGAAGAAGGATCTCCACGCAATTAGAATCCATGAAGCCGACATCTGGACATCCCACTTGAGATCTAATTTCCGTGAACTTTTGCGATTTTAGGTCGAACGAAAAGAACTTGGTTAAATCTGAATCCCCTTCAGTAATCATATTCTTAATCAGATATTCACTGTCATGTAAGGACCCAACTCCAAGAATTAAACCAATTTGTTGAAAATATATAATGAGCTTTTTTTCACATGGTGACGTGGATGGCAACTTGTCCCTTAATATCCACATATGTAGACTAGTATTTAAGCCCGCGGTGCTGGGCTTTTAAAATTTTAAGAATACATTCGATTTTGATACCGAAAACACATTGTCGATTCCAAAGTTTGTTCATAGTTGTGCCTTCATTATAATTAGATTACAGACCAAATACTATGTTATTCTTCATGTAATAAAATGATGTTTAGCAAAGAATAGAGAATTCTTTTTTGGTCTTTTTTTCTTGTTGTCGAGTTCATCTAAGTTGATTGGGAATTGAGATTAGACGTTCCTCCGAGATTGTATGTTGATGATGTTGCATGTTAATAAATATTCCACAATCAGATAATATGAATTCGTTGTAAAGAAAATTCTTTATGAATTTGTAAAATATTTGTTACCTTGGTACTTGCTTGGGCAGTGTATTCAGTTTCCTCGTCTTGTTGATTTTTGAACCCATGACAAATGTTAGTTGCCGAATACACTTGGATATGGTCTACAATGTTGATTTCCTTCAAGCGTATTTTTAGTGTATAATGTTGGTTTGTGTCTTTTACAATCTGTGGAAAAATGTTGTCACCATTCTCTTTGATAATTTGATGAACTCTTTTCCACAATTAATGATTTATATTTTACAGTAATTGCAAAAACAAAGTAAGTTAATGTCAAACTTTTTATCTGGGCTTGGTACTCTTTTATTGCATTTGCTGCAGAACAATTCTTGGTTGATGATTTCAGTTTCATTGTAGCATCTGGGGCAAGTGTTCCAATACCATTTTCCGGTATCTTCGACAGATCTTATGTTGGCATGTATTATTACCTCACTCTAACATATATGTATTCAAAGTTTACAGTCTCGTTAGAAGTTATAAACAAACTTAACTAAATTGTTAAGATGAATTGAAATGATTCTTTACCTCAATGTAATCTTTGTCGAGGTTTTTCATTTGTAGAATTGTTAACAACTGCACCTTTTTTTTTGGCTTGTTGCAAAAACTTGTTTAAAAAATTCTGGATTGGTCAACCTATAAGCAATAAAATCCAATCTGTAAATTCTTTGTGACCGTGTAACAAATTTGTAAATTCTTTTACCTTTTTCTCAGTTGCATTACACTGTGATGGTTGTAGTTTAGGTAGAATCTTGTTGATGTTACACTCCCTAAATCAACGTCATCTGCACATTAGCAATACAAATGAACTCCATTTATGTAACTGATGTCGATATAATGATGAAATTAGAGGTAATACCATTCCCCCACCCAACTTTGCAACTTACATAAAAGGAAATATACTTCAAAGAAAACAACAGATGTACATTATGAACAGAATTTGATTACAAATAGAAAATGATAGCTTATAGATAATTTTTCTGTTGCTGTGCAGCTTCAGATTCCATTTGCTTTTCTAGATAGTCATCATAAACCTTCTTCTTTTTGGCTTCTTCCCTTCTGTTCATTTCTGAAATGGCTTCTAGAATTTTATCTTTTGAAATTAGTTCTTCTATGAGAGGAGAGTCTTCTAAGTCTTCTAAGTCTTCAACTGCAGCTTTTAGAGCACTTTCCACATAGGAGTCCACAAACTCCATCCTTATTTTGATTTTCCCTCCATTTCTGTTTTTGTACTCCACTACATAAGGATCTAGCTTCACTTTACATAGCCCTTTCTTTCTCAACTCCTTAGCCCTCTCTTCCATTTCTGCCATCTCCTTTTCTTTCTGAATTTTCTTCTCTTCATTCAACTTTCTCAGATTTTCTTGATAATCAGAATGCATTTTCAAAAACCTGGAAATTTCAATCTTCCACAATCTTTCTTCTTTTTCTTCAAAATTCAGCAAGGCATTTATTCTTTCAAGCTCATATGTTGGAAAATATTGCCAGCTCCATGTCTTCATCTCTTTCTCTCTTCCATCAGTGTATTTGATCTCTAGATGATCTTGTTTCACTTTGACTTCAAAGATTCTTTGGGCTCTCAGGAATGCTGGGGCATCTTCATCATAGTCTTCATCTAGAGGAAGTACATTTATCCCTACAACATTTGTGATCACTCCATTCCTCTTTGTTATCCTTGTTCTTTTGGCTGCCCTTTTTATTTTCCAGTGCTTTACATGTGGCAGCTTTCTTGAACAAGGAGATTTGGTCTTCAGTGCCACATCATTTGGAAGTTGTTTTAATCCTTTCTCTTTGATCCACTGTAACACTCCACTAGTTGTGACTTTGTGGAAGTGTCTTTTAGATTTTGATGTTGTGGCTTTACTTTTCTTCAGTGGCAAATTAGTTTCAGAGGTCTTGGATTTAGATTTTGGAGGATCATTACTAACAGTACCCATCCTAGACTTAGAGTCTTGTGTTGTGGTTAAGATACTGCTAGCAATGTCCTTGACTTGCTGATTTCCACTCTTCTTCTTTTCAGCTTCTTTCTTGTCTTGAGAGTTCTTCTTATCTTTATCAGCATCTTTGGATCTTCTCGATGTTTTGCTTCTACTGCTTTCACTTTTGTCATCCTTATCACTCCTTTGTTGACTTCTTCTTCTACTGTTCTTCTCTTCATCATCCTTGTCATCTTTCTTTTCACTCCTTTCTTTGACTGACTCAGGTATTCTGCCATGGATTAGAAATTATTGGAGAATTTGAATTATCTCTAGCTCTTCTGCAGTCCTGAACCCCCTCTTTGCTCTCAGCATTTGAAGCACTTGATTGATCTTGTCCTTGTTCTTCATTTCCAACTGAGCAGGAATCATCAGTTGATCAATAAAGTTTGCCTTAGTGAGACTTTGGAAAATTATGGTTCTTGGACTAGAGATGACTTCAGGCAATCTTAGAAATTGATCTTTCTTCAAATCATCATGCAATCTCTTGTTGTTCTCCCCATTCTTCTCAATTAGCTCCAGAAGTGTGTCCAGCTCAGTATACCTCAGCTTCTCTAGAGTTCCAAAGGACAAATGCCAAATCAATTGTCTTTAGATACCATGATGATATATCTTAGATGAGCTTCCTTGATTTTCCTGACTGCCACTGTAAAGTATTTGATTTCTTCATTGAGTTTGCTTCTGTAGTTGAGAGTTTTACCATGTACACTGGTTTTTATGGCTTTCAGAAACTCCAGGAAGGCCACATCATGATAGATGTTTGAGTTGGCAACTTCCTGTAGCTTGGCATCAGTGATAATGTTAACTTTGACTGGCTGAGCACTTGTTGTGATTTGAGGAGCAGAGACATCCATGGGCATTGTGCCAGGATAGAAAGTCGTTGTGACACTACTTTTCTGGCCAGCTTTACTGGTGACAGACACGGTAGGAAGAGTAAATGGTTTAAGATCTTTTTCAGTGATTATTTTACCCTTTAGCTTTTGCTTTGCAGCAAGTGCTCCTTCTTTCTCCAGAGAGATGTTGTTTTCCTTTCCTTTCTCCCCATTAGGCTTGGGATCAGACAGGATGTCTTGAGCTTCTCCAGGAATAGGAAGGTTCATAATTTTCATCATTGCTGTCATCATTTGCTGTTGGACTAGCAGGATATTGGAGGTTGTATTGTTTTGGTCATCCAGCTTTGAATTGAGGAGCTCCAAGGAATGAGAAATCCCTTGGTTTTCAGATTTCAGCTCAGCCACTTCTCTTTCCAATCTATCAACTTTGGAGAAGAGTTGCTCAGATTTGAAGGAGTTATGAGACTGGTCCTTTATCTTTGAGAAGTCAAACTTGGATATGTTAGAGATGAGAACTTCATCTACCAGCTTGTCCCCATACTGATTCTTCCACATGACAAAAATCATGGAGTTGGAGTTGATGTTGGATTGCAGTTGATTCTCTAGCTTGGTAGACTGCTTCTTCAAATTATCAGATACCAAAGCCAGGGTCCAATCCATTTTAGTGACATTCTGTGCAGTCTTCTTTACCTCCTTAAGGATGTCATCCACTTTGGGAAAATCAGAAAGGTAGGAGTTCTTGAGCTGTGCCAAAGATTGGTCTGTTTCTTCTTTGATGGTTGATATTTCTGATTGGAGACCTTTCCCATGGAAATGCAGAGCCTTTAGCTGACTTTTGTACACATCATTGACTACCTCATAGATTTCTGCAGGAGAGAGACTTTTGGCATTTGACCACAAGGTTGTTAGGTAGTCCTCTCTGAGAAAAGCTAGAGCGTCCCTGAGCTTCACAGATCTCTTGGAATCCAACCAGGCATCTACATTGCCATCCTGTTGAGCCTCATTAACTATCTTCTCCTTTTGTGCTTCAACATCCTCCATGTGGAATAAGAGAATAGCTTCATAGTCTTTGTTGGGGAGACCAACTGTCAGGACATGTTGAGCAATCTTAGAGAACTCATCAATCTGTGCCACATGTAAGCTTTGGAGTGCTTCTTCCGTCAATTGTGTGGGCACAGATGATGATCCTGAAGGCCTGTCATGTTGCACAGACTCCATCCATTGAGACATGGTGGCCTGAGCCAAGTGAGAGCTAGTGTTTGGCACTCCTGTCACAGATGAGGGTTCTGTAACAGGTATGGAAGTGGATTGAGTCTCCTCTAGCCTTGGAATAGCTGTAGAGTATGATGTTGTCTCCATTGAAATGGGATGAGTTACAGCATCATCTTTATTTGCCTATGAAGGCATGTCCAAATCCCTTAGGATTGGAGAAATAGGCATAGAGTCTCTAGTAAAAACTGGTGAATCCTCCATGTTTGTGTTGGTGTCATTAGAATATGCCCCAGCATACATTTCCTGACCAACTGAATGGGGGTCCTGGGTGGTGAGCACAGTGTCAAGCACCATGCCACTTGAAGGGGGCTCATTCACAGAATCAGGTAGTGAATGATCAAGTGCAGGATTGTCATGTGAATGACTTTCCGGTATTGAAGAAATTTTTGTTGTTGTAGATTCTGAAAGAAAAGAGGAGTTTAGATTGGATTTTGGCAACTCCCCCTGAGAAATAGGAGGAGTTTCAAGGTTGATGTGCTCTCCACTCAGTGTATGATCAGCCTTATGTTCACCTGAGTCTCACAATTTTAACAGTTTGCGATATAAGTCTATTTAATTTGAACTAAGTCGTGAACTCTCAAAATCACCTATATAGAGATGTCTTGAAAGCTCATCACTTCACAAATAAATATGATTTCAAAAATATGCAGTAAAATACTGAAATATTTATAAATCATATCTCAGCTAATTTTCACTCCAATCAAATAGTGCATTTGAATACAGTGAAAATTTATTGCTGCAACAATTAACTAGCATAATTACTTAGAACTACTAAATGAAGGATTGAGCATTCCAATTTCACTCACTAGTCTGTTGAAGACAGCTTCATTTAGGGGTTTAGTAAATATGTCAGCTAATTGTTTCTCAGTTGGAACATAAGAGACTGCTATAGTACCATTTGCAGCATGTTCCCTAATGAAATGGTACCTTATCTCAATGTGCTTTGTAGTAGAATGATTAACAGGATTGACAACAATGGATATTGCACTAGTATTGGCACACATCAAGGGAATGTGCTCCATCACTAGTTTATAATCCATGAGTTGATTTCTAATCCAAAGTAATTGATCACAGTAGCTTCCAGCAGCAATATATTCAGCCTCGGCTGTAGATGTTGTTGTGGATTGTTGTTTCTTACTGAACCAGAATACTAACCTTTGACCTAAGAATTGGCATCTTCCTGAAGTGATTTTTCTGTCAATTCTGCATCCAGCATAATCAGAATCTGTATAACCAACCAGGTTGAACCTAGTGCCCTTTGGATACCATAAGCCAAGATTAGGAGTCCCCTTAAGATACCTGAAGATTCTTTTGATAGCCATCATGTGAGATTCCTTGGGATCAGATTGAAACCTTGCACATAGGCATGTAGCAAACATGATGTCTGGCCTGCTAGCTGTGAGATAGAGTAATGATCCAACCATTCCTCTGTAGACCTTGATGTCAACTCTCTTGCATTTCTTATCTTCATCAAGCTTGATTGCAGTAGACATTGGAGTTTTTGCAGGGGATGAATCTTCTAAACCATATTTCTTTAAAAGATCTTTGACATACTTAGATTGATTTATGAAGATACCATCCTCCCTTTGATGTACTTGCAGGCCTAGGAAGTAGGTTAACTCTCCCATCATACTCATCTCATATTTACTTTGCATCAGCTTAGAGAACCTTTGACAGAGTTTTTCATTTGAAGAGCCAAAGATGATATCATCCACATAGATTTGAACTAGAATGATATCATTACCGTGCTTCTTGAAGAATGGAGTTTTATCAATTGTACCTCTGGTGAATTGATGCTCAAGAATAAATTGAGATAGAGTTTCATACCAGGCTCTTGGTGCCTGTTTAAGTCCATAGAGTGCCTTGAGCAATCTATACAAAAAGTCTGGGAAGTCTTCATTTTCAAAGCCAGGAGGTTGGGACACATAAACCTCTTCAGCAAGATCACCATTGAGAAAAGCACTTTTCACATCCATTTGATACACCTTGAAATCTGAGTGAGCTGCAAAGGCCAAGAATATCTTGATGGCCTCCAGTCTAGCTACAGGTGCAAATGTCTCATCATAGTCAATGCCTTCTTGTTGACAGTATCCTTTGACAACCAACCTTGCTTTGTTTCTTACCACCATACCCTCTTCATCCATTTTGTTCCTGAATACCCATTTGGTGTCAATGACATTCTTACCTTCAGGAGGTGGTACTAATTCCTAAACCTTGTTTTTCTCAAATTGATTCAATTCTTCTTGCATGGCAACAATCCAGTCAGAGTGCTTCAATGCTTCTTCAATTACCTTTGGTTCTTCCTGTGATAGAAAGCAGTTGTACATGCATGTATTAATTGTAGCTCTTCTTGTTCTAACACCTTCACTAGGATCACCAATGATTTGTTCCCTAGTGTGGGCTCTGTCCCATTTTCTTGTATGACCATGTTCATCTCCTTGACTTGTCTCAGGGTCATTTTGATCACCAACATTGAGGTTTTCTTCTTCTCCCCCTGTGTTTGTGTTCCCTTGCACAGGAGTTTGAAGGTGATCATTAGCTTCATTTCCTCCATCTTGTGGAACAGTTAGAACATGTGTTTCATCTTCACTTTCAAAATCTTCAAGATAGCCTTGATTTTCAAATCTTAATGGCACACTGTCTTTTTCACTTGATTCAAGTCCAGGGTATTTCTTATCATCAAAAGTAACATCCATGCTCTCCATTACCTTGTGTTGTTCAGGTACAAACACTATGTATGTTGTCCTTTCCAGAGAGTATCCAATGAAGATACCTTCAAATGCCTTTGCATCAAATTTTCCAATATGCTCAGATGTATCTTTCATCACAAAACACTTGCTTCCAAACACATGAAAATGCTTGAAGGATGTTCTTTTTCCAGTCATCAAAGAGTAAGAAGTTTTTCCAGACCTCTTATTGATCAATGTTCTATTTTGTACATAGCATGTTGTGTTAACAGCATCAGCCCAAAAGCTAGTATGTAGCTTTGCATCCAACAACATTGTTCTTGCGGCTTCAATGAGAGTTCTATTCTTTCTTTCAACCACTCTATTTTGCCGTGGAGTTCTTGGAGCTGAAAATTATGGAGAAATGCCTTTGTCTTTGCAGAATTCATACAATGTGGAATTTCTGAACTCAGTTCCATTATCACTTCTCAAAGTAACCACAGAGGAACCGGTGCTTTGTGCTTCTCTATCAACTCTCTTGATATGCTCTATAATTACTTGAGGAGCTTCATCCTTGGAAAACAGGAATTCCACCCAAGTGTATCTTGAATAATCATCAACCATGACTAGAGCATATTTTTTCTTGGAAAGGGACATTACATTCACAGGGCCAAATAGATCCATGTGAATTAATTGCAGAGGCTTTGAATTTGAGTTGAGCAATTTGTTCTTGTGACTTGACCTTTTTATTTTCCCTC
Source organism: Heracleum sosnowskyi (assembly GCA_030848705.1). Lineage (NCBI taxonomy): Eukaryota > Viridiplantae > Streptophyta > Magnoliopsida > Apiales > Apiaceae > Heracleum > Heracleum sosnowskyi. Next base: position 37,652,694 of record CM061243.1, on the reverse strand, counting down.
TTTGACATGCTATACACATGCTCCATCTTGAACAAACTCCAAAGCAGGCATGTCTCTGATGAGTTCTCTCTTTGCTAGAGAGTTCATTGCTTTTACATTCAAGTGAGACAGTTTCTTGTGCCATAGCCAGAATTCTTCATTAGTGGCTTTAGTGTAGAAACAACAAATTTCTCCCTTGTCTGCAGCCTTAAGATTGGCTACAAACAAGCTTCCTTTCTTCACACCAGTCAAAACAACTTCACCACTTCCTCTTTTAGAGATTAGACATTGATCTTCAACAAATTCCACTTTGAAACCCCTGTTGGTGAATTGTCCAATTCTCAAGAGGTTATGCTTTAGTCCTTCAACAAATGCTACATCTTCAATAATGACATTTCCAGATTTAACAGAGCCATATCCCATTTTATAACCAATGTTGTCGTTCCCAAAGGTTACTGATGGGCCATCATTCTCCTCAAAATGTGATAGCAGGGCTATATCACCAGTCATGTGACTTGAGCATCCACTGTCCAAGATCCATATGACTCTTTTATTCCTGTTGCCCTGCATTCACAAAATGACTAAGTTGTTTTTGGTACCCACACTTGGTAGGGTCCAGTTGATTTAGAAATAGTTTTGTAATTGATTCTTCTATCATAATCAGCATTCTTCACAGTAGGAGACTTCACTGTGTTTAAGGCTTTAGAGTTGACACTCTTAGGCTCACATGAAGTCTTTACCCTTTCAACCTTGATTTGGGATCCTGTCCTGTGAGTGTGCGTATGTGTGTGTGATTCACATGATTGTGCAGAGTCAAGTTTTTGCTTTAAAGATAAACAATTAGCAATCACAGTCACGTAGCATGTCATGCAGTTAGATTTACCACAGAAAGAATCATGGAGATTATTCATGCCACCAGAATGGTTACTCAGGTTATCAACTTCATTACTGACAGGTTTATTACACTTATAAGTCAAATGATTAACAGACAAGCATTTTTGACATTGTTTTCTAGGACCATTTGGCACATAAGCATAACTGTTGCCCTTGTTGACACCTACCTTACCATTCCTGTTTTGTTTCTTTTTCTTAACAACTTCTTTATTAACCTTAGGACTCTTGACAAGGTTGTCTTTGGTTTCTTTCTGATTTACAGATTTGGGAGAGGAAGAAGTGTCTTTGGCAACCTCATCTTCTTCAAGTAATTGTTGTTTGATGACCATTAAATCTTCATCAAACTCAACAACACTCTTTTTGAAGATGGGCTCTTTAACACCAGACAAAATAGTTGGAGCATTTTTCTTTACAAAAGATTCTTTTCCTTTGCCCTTAGCCTTCTTCCTTCCCTTGTCATTCTCATAATCAAAACCAATTCCAACCTTACTGTCTTCAGTGTGTTCCTTGTGATAGGTTTGAACAAGCTCAGAGGAGTTTCTATAGATTCTTATCTTTAATTCATTTTCAGCAATTTGTTCCCTAAGAGCTATTTCTATTTGTTCAGCACAAACTACTTTATTCTTAAGATACTCAACCTCCTTCTTCAAACCATCAAGGTTCACAACCATTAATTCAAGTTCCTTATTCTTTTCTGTAAGTTCAAGATTTTTAGCAGTTAGCCTATCAATTTCTTCATTTGCAACCAACATGCTAGTATGAATATTAAACATCTCAGTACTCATGTCTTCAATAGTTTGCTTGTATTGAGAGGGAGTCATATCAAGAGAAGTAAGAATAGGTACCTGATTTGAAGAGTCACCATCATCAGAAAAAGCCATTAAGGCATAGTTTACATACTCTTGTTCTTCTTCTTCATTAGAATCATCCCAACATTTTCCCTCTGCAATAAAAGCTTTACCCTGTTGTTTCTTGAGTAGAGCCTCATACTTAGCTTCATGATCTAAGTATGCTTTGTCCTTTTTGACCTGTTTGGGCATCTTGCACTCTGTAGCAAAGTGACCAAGTTCATTGCAGTTATAGCATCTTATCTTGGACCTATCCACACTCCCAGTCTATTAACCTCCTTTTGCAGCACCAGCAATTCCTTTCCCTTTACTGAAGGTGTTTGAGCCACTTGATCCACCAACACTACTAGCATTAAACTTGGACTTGAATGGCTGCTTCCTTTTGAACCTTATGTTAGGATATCTCCTAGCCATGTTAGCAAAATATTTGTTTTCCATTTTGTCCAGTTCATCTATGTTGTAGAAATCATCTTCCTCAGGCAGATCATAGATGACTTGAGGCTCATCAATTGTTTCCTCAACATCCAACTCTTCAATCTTGAATTGGCTGACTTTCATTTCTTCCATTCTTTGACTTATATTGTCAACAATAAGAGCACATGTTGTGTTAGCCATTATTCCTTGCTTTTCCTGAATGGATCTTTTCTGAAACAACTCCAGTTCATATGTTTTCAGAACACCATACAATACATCAAAACCAATCTTGGTTAGATCTCTTTCTTTGAGGGAAGAGATCCTTGGCTCCAAGTGATTTGGTAGAGTCAACAAGAACTTCATGTTAAGCTCTTCTGTTTCATAGTGTTTATCATAAAGTTTGAGCTCATTTATCAGCTTGTTAAATCTTTCAAACACTTCTGTGATGCCCTCTTTTGGCTGAGCCATGAAGGCTTCATACTGTGAAACCAGAATCTGCTTCTTGTTCTTTCTTACTTCTGGAGTTCCTTCACATAGCACTTCTATGAGATACCACATCTTCTTTGCACTACTACAGTGAGCAACAGTGCCATACATGTTGAAATCCATAGATTCACAAATAATGAGTTGGAGATTTCCATCTAGTGCCACTTTCTCCTTTTCAGGATCAGTGTATTTTGAAGGATCTTTAGGCTCATGATGCCTTGGTATTTTCTCAGTACCAACAGTAGTTTCAGCAATCTCAATCATTGGAATGAAGGGACCATGTTTTAGGATATCTAAATACATGGGGTTTGAGGCTTTGATGAACAGTAATATCTTCTTCTTCCATAGATTGTAGTGTTCCTTGTTAAAAGCATGAATCTTGATACTGCTCAGCTTCTGTGAACTCATTCTTGATCTTCTTCTGTTTGTATATCAACAGCCCGCTCTGATACCACTTGTTAGATATGATTATCACTAAGAAACTAGACAGGGGGGGGGGGTGAATGGATAGTTTGAATGTTTTTTGTTTTCTTGAAACTAAAAGCTGTGTTAGATTGTGTTGTATGAAAATGCGGAATAAAATAAACAGAACACACACAATTAATTTAATCTACTTTGTATTAAGTAAATCAAATACTACAGCTTCCAAAATTTCGCAAGTGAAATTCTGGCTTCTAAACAAGAACAGTGTTTTCTTGTTTTCTTACAGAGAAAAGAGTGCTAGAATATTTCTGTGTATATCTCTCTTACAGCTAACAATAGGGTGTGCACAATATATATATTACCTATACAAAACTAGTGCAAACCCTATGTACACAGCTACCCCTTAACTGTAACTCCCACTTGTTCTCCCATTAGAGGTTAACTGTGTCAGGAAGGACCATTTGCTTTCTGTTGTCCTATCCCGTATCTGTAGTTGCTTGTCTCTATTCTTTCTCTCCAAGTTTTGTCGTAGATTTGCCATATGTCTTTGGACCAATTAACCATAACAGATGCTCCAGTATTTATCTCCTTTGAACTTTGAATTTGTACCTTGATTTGTCTTGTTGTAGATCATCTAAGTGTTGACATCGTGAACTCCAACATACTCCTTATTCTGTGACTTGTCGACATAGAACATTGGAGACTTTGATATATAAGGACTTTGCGATATGAGCATTTTAGGAGTATGCGATAGGGCATATTTCTGACTTCACGATATAGCCTTTTTGAGGACTTCACGATCTAGCCTTTTTGACGACTTCATGATCTAGCCTTTTTGACGACTTCACGATCTAACCTTTTTGAGGACTTCACGATCTAGTACAATCTGACTTTGCGATCTCAACACTTCACGACATAGTTCATTTTGGACTATGCGATCTCAGTACTTCACGACATGGAAATTTGGGACTTCACGACATAGCTCATTCTGACTTCACGATATAGGGACTTAGACAAATTTTTGTAACTTATTTCTTCAAGGCCTTATTCACTTCCATCCTGCTGCATGAACAATTTGAACTTTCTACCAGGACAATTATTCCATGGCCTATGTACATTTTAGTTGCAAAAAACTTACTAAGCTCATTATAATTTTGAGCATACAGAATAAAGCTAAGTACATGAAAACAAGACAAGTACAATGGAGGCCTATACTATATCCCAGTGATAAACTTCACTAGGTCATGTAGAGTGACATAGTCACAATGTGTAGGCTTGTTAATAGTGGTATTCAGACATGTCTTGAGCCTAACATGTTAATGTCAAGTTTGAAGAATTTTTTCCTTGTTTTCAAACCTGCCATCTCTGATTGTGAACTTTGTCTGGTTATTCATTTGTCCAAGTCTGTTTTTGACATTAGTCTTGAACGGATCATGAATTTTTATGATGCCAACAACATCTACGAATAAGATGAAAATAAATTATGTTGATACCAATGTATAATGTATTTCTATGTTAGATTAATATTAATAATACCAACCTGCCAAGTAAGTAATCTGTTTTGTTAGTGCTTTTAGTTCACTGTGGTCGTGAAAATCAAATGCCTCATGCGGGATTTCTGTTCCATTATCTTCCCCATCTTCGATTTTTGTATCCTTTGAAAAAATCAATTGGTTCTCATTGCGTAGGCATCTAAACTTGTCATCCGGCTTATATGGTTGTATAGTGAAGTTTTGAATGATGCATACACTTCTGACTTTTAGTTTTTTATCTTGATCTTCGGCAACTAAACTCGGGATGAATGCATGAATCCGTGTTCTCTGTTTCAGTGTTTCAATTGTTATCCATTAGTTTATGAAAAAATTGATTTTTATTTTATATTTGTAAAGGTTGAATTTTTTTTACCTTGTTATCTATCAGAATCACATTGAAGCTTTTGAACTCTTCTCCGGTCCTCGTCACACCTCTCCATTTTCTAATTATCCTTACTTTGATTTTGTAGTCGAATATAGCTGGCTTCAGAATTGACAATGGTTCATATTTGTTTGCTGACATATTTGCTCTCTGTTTTTATTAATGTCTTCTTCACCCAATTTGTGTTTGCAAAATATGTAAGTTCCACTGAATTGATTATATGTTGTTTGTTGTACACCTAACCCAGTTTGCATTTAAACTTGATTTCATGATAAAGAAAAGTGTCAGAGGGTTAAATTTATGTAAATAAATTGACGGCTTATAGTAATGAAAGAAGTATGGAATAAAAGTTGACACACTATAGAAAGACCAAATTTGGTACATAGTTCAAACCAAATGAAAAGATCAGGAATAGTTAGAAGTATGTTACAATCTTAGTTCGTACAAAATAAACAACTGAACCAAGGACATATCCTTTTAGATACCGGATAATTTACCAAAAAAATAATGTCCACTTTGCTCCATGAACATTACTTCTACAAAGGTTGAAAATTTATTAAATGTTATGTATTGGTTAAAAATAATTGATACACGAACTTCAGATTTTTGTACTTACCTTTTCAACCTTGATGTTTTTCAATTTAGGTTGAGGAGAGTCATCATTGTCATCAAAAAGTATAGCATTTTCAAAATTTCTACCTCTGGTCATGTTTGATGAATTAGCCGTTTGAGGAGTTTGTGTCCATTAATATCCACATATGTAGATATCGTGAACTTGGTAGGTTGCAACGTTATAAAACCAACACCTTTGCTTTTTAAGTAAAAATTAGTACGAATAATAGTCTTCCAACAATTACTACTCAGATTGTAAATAGAAACAATGTATCAACAGGAGAAATTGCTATTACTTTGTAACCAGTTGCAACCTAAAAATATTTGTAAAAATACAGTCTGTAATAACGTTTCAGTTAATCGACCCCGCAGAGGTAGTTACTTATTAGTTATTTATGCAACCAAAGATGATTCCAATTATTAAAGTTTTATAAGTTGCATTTGTGGTTGATTTTGATTGATGCAGTTGCAGATATGATTGCAAAATTAGCGGACCGTATTTTTGCAAATATTTTCAAAAGCTTGGTATTTTTGCAAAATATTTTTTAAAAATATAGTATTTTTACAAAACAATTTCTGAAATTGGGTATTTCTGAAGAAAGCTCACTCAATTATTATCTCCCCCGTGCATAGCATGAGTTATTTTATACGTATTTATTAACCGAATATTAATATAAATATTTATTTATTAGTTTTTGATATCTTTTTAATAGATTTTTAGGTTAGATTATATACCTTTGGTCGTATTTTGATACACATAATATGAGTATTAGGTAATATTAAAGTTTGTAATTTTTTGTTATTCATAAACTAATAATGTCAATATTATATATTAACATGTAACGGATGATATTTAAATTTTACAATAATGTTAGTAAATTTGGAATTATTAAATTTTATACTTCATATGTTGTTGATTTGATTAAAAATGTATAACCTATATTACTAAATTTAGAGTTTTTAATGTTAAATTTAAATATTTTGTTAATGAGTTTCAATCCCCTTACCGATGACAATACTTTTAATTTAGAGGTTCTTTTTTGTAAAATAGGATTTTTTTTAAAAAAAAATCGCAAAAATAGGTTTTCTTTATTTATTTATTTTGAAAATATATGAATTTTTAATTTTTTTTACAAAAATACAATTTTGCAACCTAATGCAACTGGATGAAATCTCAAATACAACCAAAAATAACTATAATTATTTTTCAGAAACACTTAAAAAATAAGTTGCATCTGGTTGCGAATTGTATAAAAAAATATTTGCATTTTGTTACTTCTGGTTGCATACCATATTTTCGTAAATATTTTTAAAAAATAAAGCGGCAAATAAGTTCAAAAAAGTTATTATATTTGGTAATTTATCTTAATTTATAACTTACTCATTATTATTATAATTTTTAAAATATAAAATTATAGACCTTCATATCTGAACTTTTTATAAATTATAAGTTGATCTTTTTACTTCTGCTATTTTCTCTTTTTTATATAACACGTTAGAATTTGCCAGGCTTGCGTGTCTTATTTAGGCGGGTTGGCTTGGTGATTTTTTGGAAGCTTCTGGATCGTAAATCAGTATCGATTGCGCCATGCCATCATTATGCACTTCTTTTTTATTCTATTAATTATACAATTCAATTTACAAATACAAAGACAGAATCCTTAAATCTCAGTATGTTGGATAAAACAAAGCTCAGTACATATTGGATGGGATGTTAATGGCATGTTAATGGCAGGTTTAACCTGATTAAGTGTACAGGAGGTTATTATCGATGTTAGAACTTAGAAGTGTATTTATCATGCTCTGAACATAATATTACATCATGTTGTTAGAGAGTATGGAATCTCGATTTTTAATATTGTAAAGCAAATTGTAACATTAACTCCTTATATATACTATTAACTCCTTATATATAATAAGCGTAAGGGAGATCTTATCCAAAATTTTGGTCGGTCACTGTACTACCAAAAGTATACGATTCGTTGGATTATAAAACTATAAATATTCAAATCGATGAGGACCGTCAGATATAATATTAAAAATTGTATTTGATTAATAATAGGATAGTATTTAAATACTAAAAGGTGTATTTTGATAATTTAAACCTATTATAAATGGGTTTTCTATATTGAATAGAAATCTTTATGTAAAAATTCGTAATTATCTTTTCTCTTTATTTTATGGATAGTTCCAGTTAGATAATAATTATTAAACCATCATTAAATTAAAGATAATTTTGTAAGCTTCGCGTGGGCTGTAAAATCGTTAAAATCTGTTGTCTAAAACTCAAGATAGAGCCCAAGAGCCAAACAGTAAAGTTATTATCTAATTTTTAATAAATATTTTTTTATTATTGTAGCACCAATTTAATTTTTTTTCCTAATTCTTTTAAATTTATAAATTCTTTGTTTATTTCAATAAAATATTAAGATCAATTTAAGAAAAAATTAAAATCGATATGGTCCGTGTACAATCAGTATACGACCAAATTAATAATTATAGTTAGATCTTAAATAGATCGATGAGAATTGTTAGATCTAATATTAAAAAGTGTATCTGATTAATAATAGAATTATATTTAAATACTAAAAAGTGTATTTTGATAATTTAAAAATTTTCTATGTAACAATTCTTAAATATCATTTCTCTTGAATTTATGTATAGTTCCGGTTAGATAATAATTGTTAAACCAAATATCAAGATAACAATTCATATTAAACACTTTTTTTCTGAAGGAACATAACAATTCGATTAATCCAAATTATAATTATATTATTTTACATATAACAAAGGGATAATATCAAAATATTATTAAAATGTTGAGGGTTTCATATTCATAAACGATAATTTTGAATATAATACTTATATTAAAATGTGTATTTGATTAAATGTAGGATTATATTTAAATACTAAGAAGTGTGCTTTGATAATTTAAACCAATTATAAATTGGTTTTCTATATTGAATTGAATTGAATTCTTTGTGTAAAACTTCTTAACCATCTTTTCTTTTCAGTTTATTTTATGGGTAGGTCAACTGGTCAAGTTAGATAATAATTATTAAACCATCATTAAATTAAAGATAATTTCGTTAGTTTCGCATGAGTTGTAAAATCGTCAAAATTCAATTTCTAAAACTCAGGATAGAACCCAAATATTAAAGTGAGTATCTAAATTTTAATAAATATTTTTTTTATTATTGTAGCACCAAGTTATTTATTTTTCCACTAATTCTTTTAAATATAGAAATTTTATGTTTCTTTCAATAAAGTATCAAAATTAATTAAGAACAAATTCAAATTGATAAAGAATATAATAATATGAGAATAAAATTTTATATAATCATAACATAATTTTTATTCTATTTAATAATTTTTAAGTAATAATGTATTTTAAAATTTTATTTACACCGTAAATAAAACCGAAACATTAAAAGTAAAAGCAGTTAGTAAGATACTTATATCAGTATATACTTGATATCGTTATTATATTAAATCCTTATATATAATAATCATAATATGGATCTTATCCCAAATTTTGGTCGTAGACAATCAAATTAATAAAGACCATTAGATCTTAAATAGATAAATGAAAATTATTAGATCAAATATTAAAAAAGTTTATTTTATTAATAATAGGATTATATTTAAATTCTAAAAGGTGTATTTTGATAATTTAAACCAAATATACCAAATATAAATAAGTTTTCTATATTGAATAGAATTCTCCATGTAAAAAATTCGTGACTTTCTTTTCGGACAATTCCACCTAGATAAAAATTGTTAAACCATCTTTTAATTAAAGATAATTTAGTTATCTTCATGTGGGGTGTAAAATCGTCAAAATCTGATTTTTAAAACACAAGATAAAGTCCAAATTAATAAAGTGAATATTTAAATTCTAATAATAATTATTATGTCATCATTATTTTAACACCAATTTAATTACGTTTTTCTAACTATTTTAAATTTAGAAATCTATGTTCAAAAATTAAAATCAATCTAAGAAAAATTTAAATCAACAAAGAATATAATAATACGAGGATAAAATTTTATAAAATTGTGCATATTTTTAATCCTATTTTATTAAGTTTTATATCATAACTAATCAAATATTATTTATTATTAAATAATAAATTATACGTAAATGGTGATTTTGTTTTATAAGAACTCACAGAGACCTAATTTCATTGTTAGCAGAACTATATTCATATTAAAAAAAAACTTATTTTGAAATTTTAGACTCAGCTAGACTCAGTACATGCCAAACTTTTTAAACCTATATACATTGTAAATTATTAAATTCGAAACTTTAAAAGTTTGCTAATCAATTAGTATAGTACTTTTCTGAAAAATCGTACTTTACAAAAAATATTATCAAATAACATATGTCTGCAAGAAAAAATGAAAAAATTCTTATTTTTCAAAAAAACCTATAAATTTTAATATGTTGTTGGTAGATTCAAACCTTAGATCATTCTACGTGATAATTTTACTGTTATATCTAACGTTTTTCAACAATTTAATTTGAAAGATTCAACATTTATGGATTGAGTGATCAAACAAAGCGACCAAACTTAACTTATAAGAAGCTTTCATTATTTAGTCTTTAATATAATAACATAGATATTTACCGGATATACTATGAAAAATGAAATTTATACAGAATTTTGATCACGGTGTACTACTTTAAAAGAAAAACTATTACAAAAAAAATATATTTTAATTGATAATTTATTTTCTCAAAAGTTCAAAGTTCCCGCATCTTTAACATATTACAAAAAAGAGTATATTAAGAAAAATTAATGATGTTATCATGTTAGTTTGGTCCTAAATACCGCCAAAACATTCTCAACCGTTAGATCAAATACTTTTAAAAATACATGATCAAGATTATATCATATAAAAAGAAGTTATTATCTAAATATGATATAAGTTAAAAGATATTATATTAGGATTGGATTTTCTAAAAAGTCAAAACATAAAAATAGTTGTAATTAAATAAGGAAACTCATTTAATACCAAAATAATAAAAATCATTTAATGTTAAATAGATAGGTGAAAACTATTAGATTTAACATTAAAAACTGTATTTGGTTAATAAAATGGTATTCTAATAATCTAAACTACATATAAGTAGATTTCCTAAATCGAATAGAATTCTCAACATTAAATTTCGTCACTTTATTCTCTTTTTAGTTTTAGAATAGTTTTTAATTGAAAAAGAACTATTAAACCACAACTAAATTAAAGATTATTTTGTGAATTTCATGTGGACTATAAAATTGGCAAAATCTAATTTTTATAACTCAATATAAACAAATATTAAATTTAGCGTGTAAAATATAATAAATATCAAATTTTTAACTATAATTTTTTTGGCTAAATCTTTTTTAACAATAATTTAATCATGTAAACTAATAACTTTTAAATATTAAAATATTCATAAATAAATATAATTATAAATATTAAAAAAACAATCGTGTGTTGCATGGGTAATAAAAATATAATTATAAACAAAATAATTATAAATAAAATTTAAGTAACCGTGCATCGCACGGGCTATAAGCTAGTAAGATTTAACGGAGATAACTACAACTCAACGAAGAACAAGACATACAATAATATTAACAGAAGTACAGGAATCCAGAAGTAAAGAAAAAAAGGTAAACTCAAAAAAATCAAAATATGGTATGTATTCTTGAAGTCCGTAAACAGGTCACGGAAAGAAGTTCATTAAAATGTTCGAGCCTTAGTGACAAATAAAGAAACAAGACTCTCAAGACTACAGAAGTATTGAATGATAAAGAGTTAGTACCAGAGGATTTCAGTGATTTCAATTAAGCAACCAGAACGATAAAGGACTTATCAACAACATTGAAATGAAGACATAGAGGTATTGATCAAGTGTCAGTCATCTGTGAATCAGACCAGTTGCACTAGCTGTCAGCACTAAAAAGATCAAGATGTTTATCGTCTCAAAAGGAATTGATTTAAGTCAAACCTGAAACATCCTGGAAGTGAAAAGAATATTTTAAGGTATGTTTAGGGTAATTGGAATTACAATATGTTTGCTGCAAAAAGAGAGAACCTTCAAGGATCAAAATGCAATTAGAAGACTTCGATAATTTTCTTTAAGAAAAACTATCGAAAATGATCAAGGAGATTTGAATGAAAAACCATCGAATAACTTTGAAAAGTAACTAGTTTTCATTCGGAAAGAAAATTGGTTCATTCGATAGTTTTTTTTATAAGGAGCATGTGAAGTTTTGTACTCTTTGTCAGGTTGATGGAAAACTTGGACGGCCAGGATTCTTCCAAAAAGCCTTTGATAGTTTTCAAGACTACAATTGAAGAGTGAAGACAGTGTTTTCTTCAGTTAGTGTTTTCACAGAACATCATTTACGAAGAGAGAGTTTTGAGCTTGAAATTGACAGAGAAATGAATAGTGCTTTGAATTCTATCATTGTATTGATTTTGTGTAACCTAAACTTATTGAAGCTAATCCTACGGATTAGAATTGTAGCACCCTTCGTGGTTTATATTTATAAAACGATATAGTCCCCGACTCGTGTTTTGATTTGGTATATTTGATTTCGGACAAGAACACAAATAATTATCCGCGAACGAAATTGAATAATACGTGAGTATCGTATTTCAATCCCCCTTCTACGATACTTTGGACCTAACAAATATTATTTTTATATTATCTCTATATATATGATACATAATTATATAAGAGTAATAAGAAATAATAATAATTTGTTATTAGAAGGAGTCGAACCTTAGATTTTTGGTAATACTTATTTATTATCGCTTTTAAGGATATAATTTATAGACCAGGTTATCCTATTTCCTAGTTTCAAACTATTTCGGTATCACGTTCGTTGTTATCCTATAACGATTCTAATTTTCGATCCTTTTCTAAAGAGGATAGGAATATCATAATACTACTAGCCTCCTGATGCACGGATTTTATAATTTAAATAACTTTTTAATCAATTTTTTTAATAAAATTATATCAATATATTATATTTTATATAATACGTGTAAGAGCAATAATAAGTGAGTGTACTCCATCGATTCCCAGCAATCACAACGTGCTATTTGATATTTATACTATTTATTAAAAACAGAAACCCCTCTTAATGGTATGTTACCTTAGTATAATTAACTTAATTTCAAATTAATATAATAATTATTAAATCTATCCAACTCGATGCATGAAACTCAATGTAATTTAACCAATATTTCGACCGTCTTTTCGGCTGAACCAACCCGATGAAAAAATCCTCATACTTTATAGGGTTAAAAAAAAGAGTAAATTGCACTTTGTGTACTCATACTTTGTGTGTCAGATCAATTGATATACTAGACTTCTAAAACTATCACTTGCAATACTGGACTTCTAATCTTTTTACAATGTTTGTACTTTCGTCAAATTAATTTAATGTTGTTAGAAAATTTAGGGGTAAATGCGTCTTTTACAAAAAAAAATCTTTCTCAAACTTATTTTTTACCATTGACAATCTTTGTGAAAACTTAGAACATTAATTTATCATTCATTTTGTAACGAAATAGACTCATTTAAATTGCATTAGAATCGTTTCTTTCTTCTCCATAATGGGATATCAATTATAACTATCAAAGATTTACTTTCAAGAATTAATATATTCAACAAATTTTAACTAATGTATAGCTTTTTAGCTATGTCGTTTTCATCAAATTAAAATATTGATAATGAATATCAATATCAATTTGTAAATGAGGGGAATATGATTATGTTGCAACTTAAATGATTTGATTTTGTTAAGAAATGAATGAGATATTCGAATTTTAATTCCTCAAAAGCTTCAACAATGGTGGAAATGGGGTTGTGGAAGAAGATGATGACAAAAAGACTGAAATGTCCTTGAAAAAATTAACGGAGTTAGTCATATTTGATGGAAGTACACATACTGTAAAAAGTTTAAAAACACAGTATAGCAAGTGGTAATTTTAAAAATCTAGTATCTCAAGTGGTCTGACATGCAAAATGCGAGTACACAAATTGCACTTTACTCTTAAAAAAATTTCAAACCTACTTAAACGGGTTGGGTATGGATTTTATGTTTTTTCGGCCAACTTAACCAACCCAACCCGATTTAAGTTACAATTTTGTTTGATAAATAAAAAATATAAGTATATATTGAAACCCTGGTATTTTGATGATAACACTATAGCAGCAATCTAGGTTAAGTGTATTGTACTAACATGGTTTTGCAGGAGATAAAAGATGTGTATTTTCTAACAAAACATGTTATAGCAGCTAGCTGGCAGATCTATTTTCTTTGCAGGCAGAAAGCTGGCAACGTAATTTTGTATACAGGCAGCAAGCTGACAACACTCCCAGCAAATAGAGTTTCAGTCCTATTTTATAGCAAATATTCTAGGAACTGAATTGTTAGGACTCTATCACTTATATAAGTCGTATATATATATATATATATATATATATATATAAGCTCAATATTTTCAAAACTCTTTTCATATATATATATATAATTCCTATTAAATAGGAGTTTGTTGTTTTAACGTTTCTTTTCTTAAACCAAACTCTATTTTCTGGGTTGGGTATTAGTTGAACGTGTCTTTTCTTAAACGTTCTTATTCTCAAACGTTCATCTATCTTTTCTAAACGTTGTTTTCTGAACGTTAATCTTTGAATTATTCAAGCAAAAAAAACGTGAGACATTTATGGTCAAGAACGTTGTTTTTGTTGGATTAATTCAAGTATTAATTCGTTCATCATATAAATATACTTGTGTGGTTTTCATAAAGGTTGTTGGACGACATTCAAAAGAAAACACAAGTATTCTTGAACTGATTTGATACATTCTTTTATATATTTTTGAGCTCTAATATATATTACATCTTATATCTTTGATTAGAGTTCATAGTTTCAATTGTAATTGATTATACTTGTATGGTTCAACTTGTAAGTTGGTAGTTGCTGGTTTTGTGAGTTTGGGAAACAAGGGTTCAAGGAACTTGATAGCTAGAGGAGTTTATACTTGGGTTAGTATAGTACTTAGAGAGCTGCGTTCAAGGAACAAGGTGTTTCAGCAAGCTGCAAACAGTAACTGGGAGATCAGGGAGATATATTATTGTATCGTGTAGTTGTAATTCACTTTAATCAATAATATATTCCTTTGCAGTGTTGGTAGAGGACCAGGACGTAGACCTATAGGAGATAGGGGTCGAACCTTGATAAAATTGTTGTGTGTTATTTACTTTCTGCACATTTTCTATACTGCATTGCACAACGTAGCTAGCTGCCACTTTACATTCTGTGAACTCAGTAAGCTGCCAGACAGCAAAATCAGACTGTTTTTGCTTTTTCAGTCACATAACTTGATAATAATTAAAATTGGTCATTGTTAGTCATAACACCTATTCACCCCTCCCCTCTAGGTGTTGATTCTCATTTGGTATCAGAGCTTTGGTATACTAATCTTTCTGTAACAGGAAAAGTATCGATCAAATGACTGACAATTATCCTGAAGGAAAGTCTGACTACCGAGCTCCTCTCCTCACTGGAACGGACAATTACAACTGGTGGAAAGGGCGTATGGAAACATATTTATCCAGAGATCCACTTGTTCTAAGGGTTTTTCAAAAGGGTCCATATGTATTCCTTGACAAAGATGGCAAAGATAAGGATGTTGATGATCTTACTACTGATGAATTGATCAAATTTGGCTATAATGGAAAGGCAAGGAATTCTCTCATGAATGGGCTCAATCAAGCTGAACATGACAAAGTATCATCTCTTAAATCAGCAAAGGAGATGTGGGATGCATTGGAAACTTATCATGAAGGCTCGGCATCTTTGAAGAAGGTCAGACTCAAGCGAAGATATGCTAAATATTGCATTGGTTGGCATTGATGATGATATGGTTCGAGGAAACACCGAAGAAGTCCTTGAAAATAGTGATGTATCACATTCGGACTTCGATGTTGAATCTAGTGCGGTATACTCGTTTCAGTTTAACATATCTTCTGAAAATATTATATTGGAATCACTAACCATGCAGGAACATAGTAATATATCTATTGTAGAGTTCATGGAATTAAAGAATGAGAACAATGAGCTTGAAAAGAAAAATGCTTCTCTTCGAAAGATCATTTCTGATCTTATGGCTGAAAAGACTCCATCAAGCAATCATGAAGATCTCATTTCTGATCTCAAGGGAAAGCTAACACAACTTGAGGGGTTCAACAAATTACTTCTCAAAAGAAATGATACATTGATGAAGGAACTCAGCGAGCTGCGTGCAGAAATTGAAGCAAGAGATGTATGTCTTGAAACTTTTAAAATCCGAGAATCCATCTCAATTGAAACTACTCAACAAGCTGAAAAGATAAAGGAATTAGAAGCTG
This sequence comes from Heracleum sosnowskyi, assembly GCA_030848705.1. NCBI lineage: Eukaryota > Viridiplantae > Streptophyta > Magnoliopsida > Apiales > Apiaceae > Heracleum > Heracleum sosnowskyi. The sequence goes on along the minus strand of CM061243.1, from coordinate 37,636,705 downwards.
AAGTTGGAAAGCTTGAGATAGGCATGGGAAAATTTGTTCAAGGAGAGGAAGTATTAAAGACAATCATGAAACAAACAAAGGTTCCTATGGATAAAGAAGGACTTGGAATGGCTTCTACATCAAAGACCAAGGCTTTTCAATATAAAGGCAAACATGGTATTCCATATAATTATGCTATGCCTTGGAAAATTTGCTACAAATGTGGAAAGAAAGGTCATTTGTCACATCATTGCCCAAGTCAGAATGCTAAGCCAGCAAGCTGGAACAGACAGACAGCTTATAGGCAGCAAGCTGCCAGAACAAGGAGAACAGGAAATTGAACATCTAAAGTGGTCCAAATGTGGATCAAGAAATCTGAATTGAATGTTCTTTATGTTTTATCAACTAACCATGCTGGACCCAACAAAATTTGGGTACCAAAACGTTGAGTTGTTTGTTCTTTGTTTTGTAGGTATGTCTTGTGGTCAAAGTCAATGCAAATCAATGGATATTGGATAGTGGATGTACAAGACATATGAGTGGTGACAAATTTCAGTTCCTTAGCCTCAAGATGAAAAAGGGTGGTAGTGTTACAATTGGTGATAACAAAACACTCCGCATACTTGGCAAATGAACAATTGGTAATAATAACATTTCTATTGATAAAGTACAATATGTTCAAGGTCTTAAATATAATTTGCTTAGTATAAGTCAGTTATATGATGATGGACATACTGTTGTTTTTGATAAAGAGAAATGTTCTATTAATGTTGGCACTAACAAAGTCCCCCTAGTTGCTAGAAGGGAAGGAAATATATATATGTTGGACTTTGAGATGCAGGAAGTAGGCTGTTGTTTATCTACTGTTGATACAAACCCAGCTCTTTGCAAGAAACTGCGAGGACTTTGCTGCAAGAGAGCAAGCTGCCAAGGAGTTTCTGGGTAGAAGCAGTCAACACAGCAAGCTACGTTCTGAACAGAGTGCTTATCAGGCCTATTCTCAACAAAACTCCATATGAATTGCTGAGGAATAAGAAGCCAAACATTGGATATTTCAAAGTCTTTGGCTCCAGGTGCTTTGTACTTAAAACTATTGACCGAGATGGTAAATTCGATGCTAAATCTTATGAAGCAATATTTTTGGGTTATTCTTTAACAAGTCGTGCTTATAGAGTGTATAATACATCTAAACATATTGTTGAAGAGTCTATAGATGTTTCATTTCAAGAATCTAATGTTGATATGTCAAGAGATGAGGAAGATATTGCAGGTGCAAGTGATGACAGCCAGCTGCCAGTGACTAAAACTGTATCGCAGCAAGCTGCCAACCAGCCTGAGACAACTACAGAAGCTGAAAAGCCAACAGAAATCTCTTCTCCAGTAGATGAAACTATTGATAAGTTGTCAAAGCTCACCTTGGAAGGTCCAAGAGGTCAGAGATCACAAGAAAAGATGCCTATTTATGAAGGTGGTGAAGCCTCTCCTCCATCCAAGCGAATTCGAGTACATGAGGAAGTCATAGCTCAACATTCATTGCCAAAGTCAACAAGAACAGTGAAGAACCATCTTCCAGAGTTGATCATTGGTGATAAATCAGAAGGAATCAAGACAAGGAAGGGTCAAGCCAACTTTTGTGCATTTGCGGCCTTTCTAGCTCAAGAAGAACCAAAGAATGTTAAAGAAACACTTCAAGATGAGAATTGGATCATGGAAATGCAAGAAGAACTCAATCAATTTGAAAGATGTGATGTTTGGGAACTTGTGGAGCCACCTAAAGATGCTTCAATCATTGGTACTAAATGGGTCTTCAAGAACAAAGTTGATGAATTTGGTATGGTTACTCAGAACAAAGCAAGACTTGTTGCACAAGGATATAATCAACAAGAAGGAATAGATTTTGAGGAAACTTATGCCCCGGTTGCAAGGCTTGAATCAATACGGATGCTACTTTCCTTTGCCTGCTTCAAGAAGATCAAGCTACACCAAATGGACATGAAAAGTGCATTTCTTAATGGATTCTTAAAGGAAGAAGTGTATGTCAAGCAACCCCCTGGCTTTGAGAATGAGCAATTTCCAAATCATGTTTTCAAGTTGAAGAAGGCATTATATGGATTGCGACAAGCTCCTAGATCATGGTACGAAAGGTTAAGTAAGTTTTTGATCAAAAATGGATTCATTAGAGGTAAAATCGATCCCACATTATTTACTAAACATGATGGTACTGATATTTTAGTTGTACAAATATATGTGGATGATATTATTTTTGGATCTACTAATGATGATATGTGCAAGTGGTTTTCTAAGTGTATGCATAGTGAGTTTGACATGAGCATGATGGGAGAGCTTAATTACTTTTTGGGTCTTCAAATTAAGCAAACTCCAGAGGGTATTTATGTGCATCAATCCAAGTATATCAAGAATCTACTCAAAAGATTTGGATTTGAAAATATCAAGCCGAAATCAACACCAATGACTCCTGCCTTCAAGCTGACAGCAGATGAACAAGGTATAGATGTTGATGTTCGCAAGTATAGAGGTATGATTGGTAGTTTATTATATCTTATTGCCTCTAGACCTGATATAATGTATAGTGTTTGTGTATGTGCGAGGTTTCAATCTAAACCAAAAGAGTCTCACTTGAGTGCGGTTAAAAGGATATTCAAATATTTGAGTGGCACAATTACTCTTGGTTTATTTTATCCAATCACAAATGCTTTTGATCTTGTTGGGTTTAGTGATGCAGATTATGAAGGTTGTCAAACTGATCGTAAGAGTACAAGTGGTGTTTGTGCATTTTTAGGACAGAGTTTGGTGTCTTGGCAAAGCAAGAAGCAAGCTTCTGTTGCATTATCCACTGCAGAAGGTGAATATTTAGCTGCAGGCAGCTGCTGTGCTCAAATTCTATGTATAATTCAGACACTTAGGGACTATGGCATCAAGTGTCCCAAGATTCCAATTTATTGTGACAATACGAGCACCATAAATATTTCAAAGAATCCGGTGAATCACTCAAGAACGAAGCATATTGATGTTCGACATCATTTTTTGAGAGACAATGTTGCCAAAGGTAAAATTGAACTTCTATTTGTTTCTACGGAATACCAATGAGCTGACATCTTCACTAAGCCTTTAGCCGAGGAACGTTTCTCTGTTCTTCGTCGTGAACTTGGCATGTGCAATGTCTTGGCAGCAAGCTGCCAATAAGATATCCTGGTACTCTCTGAATTTTGTTTTTTTTTCCTGCTTTCTACTACTTAGTTTTTTTGTTTTTTTTGGTGTTCTGTCTTTGTTATATATCATTCCTGTCTATATAATTTTTTTCTATCCCTCCGTGTTTTATTTGAAATTTGCCTCATTTTTCGTTAGGATGAGTATATTTTTTCTTATAATTTGGGGGTGGGTAGTTTTTAATATTAATCCTAACTCTTCAACTCCCCCGTATATTCTAAAAAGAGGTTTAAAATACATACGGCTCCCCTGACTCTTCATTTTCTTTTCGCCCACATTATTCATCTCTCTCCAACTTCGGTTTCCTCACCTCTCAATGAGAAATACTCGTGGTAAAGGGGTTGGGTCAAATGTTCTCACTCCGGCTGAATCCAAGGTTGCTAAGGGAAAGAATAAACGGTTGTTCGATGAAGATGATGAGGTCCACTTGTTTTCGGTTCATCTCGACAGTGGGGATGAATTCTCAGGTGGACAGCGTTCTGGTCTTGGCGACGGTTCTTCGATTAAGCGTTCAAAATATGACATCACTTTTGTATCTAAGGATCTTGAGGTTCGGTTTACCAATCTCCGTTTAGGCGACAGAACTATCATCACCGGTCGACCTATTGCAGGTAATTCCTATCACAAGTGTGGTGCTATTAAGTTATTTACTCAGTTAAGGTTTGATTCGTTTATCAAAGATTTGCCTCGAGAATGCTACCCTAATTGCGTCTATGAGTTCTATGCTAATTTGGATATTGTGAAGAGTGGAATTTGCATGTCAAATGTTCGTGGGACTAAGATTATGTTAACCCCAAATTCTCTTAATGATATTCTGGGTATTACTGATCCGTCGAATGTGTCTATTTGTACCAATAAGGGTCCAGTTGATGTCGAGGGTTTTTCTGCTTTAGATCAATTGAAAGTCATTCGTAATATTGATGGTTTGTTGCAATATGCTTCTCCTACCACTAAGTCTGTGATTCCGATTGCCCATTTACTGTTTCGAGTGGGTTTGGAAAATATTAATCCTCGTTTAGGCAGTCGATCCAATTTTGCGGGTCAAGATGTCACTCTTATTGCTATGCTTTTGTCTGGTCGTAAGTTCGATTTGTCTGGGTTAATTATCAAGAATATATTGGATGTTTTTTATTCTCATAATCAACCGGGTTTACCATATGGTTTGCTTCTAACTCGTGTGTTTGAGTGGTATAGTGTACCATTAAGAGAGGCCGATAAAGAGGTTGCCACAGAGTTTTTAGATCACAAGAGTCTTCTTCAGTCTCATCTCAAAGTGGAATCTGATGGAACGTTAATTCAAATGCCAATTCCGACTCCACCTCCTCCACAACCAATTTCTGTTGATAATGATAAGATAGATGTTCAAGAGGTTGAAATGGCAGTTTTTATGGATGAAGTTCGTGATTCTTTCAAAGCATTTCATACTCGACTCGATGTCATGACTGATGAGATACGTTTTCTTCGTGATTTGATTATTGGTTCGAAGTCTTCTTCTCGTCTTTGTGTCTTTGTTTCTGCTGTTGCGATGACAGAATCTGGTTCTCCTGCTCATAACACTCCTCAGAATGCTGCTATGGATTCAACTGATGTGGATGTGGCTAAGGACTTGGTTGCTGATATTGCTAAGGAATTTGATGTTGTTGATGGAAATGAGGAGGATGATGATAAAATGGATGCCTAAATTTTCTTCTTTTTATGATTAAGGGGGAGATAAATTTTAGGATATTCTGGGTTTTATTATTTGGGTGTTATTTGAACTTGTTTTTGTTTGTCAGTTCTAAGACTTGTTTCTAAGACTTGTTTTGTGGTATTGTTTTGTGCAGTTAAACTTGATGTTGGTACTATTTGTTATTTTGGGTTGGTTTATGTGAACTAATGGTTTCTTTTTATTTATCTTAGTTGAAGTGCATATCTGTTAGATAAATTGTTGCAGGGTTATTAGATTTAGGGGGAGAATTTTTTTTCTTTCTAAAATTGTTGTGTAATCATCAAAAAGGGAATATTGAAACCCTGGTATTTTGATGATAACACTATAGCAGCAAGCTGGGTTAAGTGTATTGTACTAACATGGTTTTGCAGGAGATAAAAGATGTGTATTTTCTAACAAAACATGTTGTAGCATCTAGCTGGCAGATCTATTTTCTTTGCAGGCAGAAAGCTGGCAACGTAATTTTGTATACAGGCAGCAAGCTGACAACACTCCCAACAGATAAAGTTTCAGTCCTATTTTATATCAAATATTCTAGGAACTGAATTGTTAGGACTCTATCACTTATATAAGTCGTGTATATATATATATATATATATATATATATATATATGAGCTCAATATTTTCAAAACTCTTTTCATATATATATATATAATTCCTATTAAATAGGAGTTTGTTGTTTTAACGTTTCTTTTCTTAAAACAAACTCTATTTTCTGGGCTGGGTATTAGTTGAACGTGTCTTTTCTTAAACGTTCTTATTCTCAAACGTTCATCTATCTTTTCTAAACGTTGTTTTCTGAACGTTAATCTTTGAATTATTCAAGCAAAAAAAACGTGAGACATTTATGGTCAAGAACGTTGTTTTTGTTGGATTAATTCAAGTATTAATTCGTTCATCATATAAATATACTTGTGTGGTTTTCATAAAGGTTGTTGGACGACATTCAAAAGAAAACACAAGTATTCTTGAACTGATTTGATACATTCTTTTATATATTTTTGAGCTCTAATATATATTACATCTTATATCTTTGATTAGAGTTCATAGTTTCAATTGTAATTGATTATACTTGTATGGTTCAACTTGTAAGTTGGTAGTTGCTGGTTTTGTGAGTTTGGGAAACAAGGGTTCAAGGAACTTGATAGCTAGAGGAGTTTATACTTGGGTTAGTATAGTACTTAGAGAGCTGCGTTCAAGGAACAAGGTGTTTCAGCAAGCTGCAAACAGTAACTGGGAGATCAGGGAGATATATTATTGTATCGTGTAGTTGTAATTCACTTTGATCAATAATATATTCCTTTGCCGTGTTGGTAGAGGACCAGGACGTAGACCTATAGGAGATAGGGGTCGAACCTGGCTAAAATTGATGTGTGTTATTTACTTTCTGCACATTTTCTATACTGCATTGCACAACGTAGCTAGCTGCCACTTTACATTATGTGAACTCAGTAAGCTGCCAGACAGCAAAATCAGACTGTTTTTGCTTTTTCAGTCACATAACTTGATAATAATTAAAATTGGTCATTGTTAGTCATAACACCTATTCACCCCTCCCCTCTAGGTGTTGATTCTCATATATTATATATAACTATAAATTGTGAAAATTTAGTTAATTTAAAACGTAATTACCTTAATTCAAAATTAAAATAATTATTATTATTAGATTAAATTATTTTCCAACAATAGTTAAATTATATATTAGAAATCTACCAACTACTAGAGTCTTCCAACTAAAATAAGTATTTCTTCGTTGATAAAATAATAATTATTTTTATGAGATTTTTTTTTCAAATTAGTAAAAAATTGCATAATATAATTAATATATACACTTTATTTATAACTATTATCTTTTATACCATAAGTTATCAAATAACTCTCTATTAAGACAATTACTATCTCTCTCACTAATGTAAATGCGTATTTCATCCGCTTGATCTCGGTATGTTCCCCACCCCAATTGAGTCGGGAATTTGGAAAATTATTCCGGTTCGAGCGGGAATAAAAATAATTTGGAAATCAAGAATTTTATTAATAAAGGAAACTTATTTTCGTTGAAACACAATAATACTAAAACCAAATTTTGGTTATTATTATATACTAACTAAATTAATTAGTTTCGTTTCAAACTCGGGTCTGCAACTACATAATTATATAAGTTATTTATTTATTTAACTTTACGTTCTTGATGTTGATGTAACCATTATCATAACTATTTAATTAAATAATATTTATTTATTATAGACTTTAATTTTAATTTCAGGTTAAATTCTATACATCAACATTTTTAAATGCTATTTATTAATTACTTTTGTACTCGGTATTTCAAATTTTATTTTTAATAATTTTATTTTTATTCTCGATCCGTGTTTCGAACGGGTAGGTTAATACTGTAGCCCAACATTAAATTTGTAAAAACAATCCGTATATGTATTGTATATCTTTTTTGATTGTAGGAACCATGAAATTCACTCTGTTTTAAATAGCAACCTATATATCAAAAAAGTTAAATTGAATTAAAATAAGAAACGCGTTCTAATCTTATCGAGTTTTAGGCAATGTATCTATAAAATTAGCTTCTCTTTTATATTGTTATATAAATCTCAAACCTCAGTTTTAACATTTTAACAATGAGAATGGTGTACCTCATATACATCTAAGGTAACTTTTTTGATATTGTGAATAAAATTACTTTATTTTACAAAAAATTGTGCTATCAAAATAAGATTTAAAAAGATTGTGTATATCAGAAACACATTAATTTATTTATATCTCACGAAAGTTACCTGAGATGTATATCAGGTTTCATATTCTCTTTAACAATAATATATTAAAATTTTATATATAAATAAATATTAAAAGATTCATGAAAAATATATATTAGCTTAGAACTCATACGATGCTCAGATTTTTTTTTAATATTAAAAATTAGTTTAATTTTTTATTGAAAATTTTGAGATGTGAATTTTGCGGTCTTAAAATTTTTAAGTGTTAAATTTATTAATAATTATAATATAAATTGCCCGTGTTATTTTAGAAAAGAAGTGATCTTAGTTAAAAATGTAGAAAAGATTATAAACTTTAGCTAAAAATAATAAAAATTGTTAGTTACTGAAGCATTTGTGTATACAACTAATAACAAGCCTATAGTATTGTACTTGGTTCAATGTAAATTCAATTTGTGTAACCTAAAATAAGTCTCTGGATGTAACTTGAAAAAAGATCCTTAGATCATGCTTCTAGACATTTGAAGATAGACATTTGAAGACAGATTGAAAAATAAAAGAGTTGCAGAAATGAAGTTAGAAATTGTTAAGTCAACATTCGAGAAGTGTATAATGGTCTGTTCAAGAAGTCATTAATTGGAGAAGTGATATATTGAAGATTCGAGAAGTCAAATATATTGATCGAGAAGTGAAGAAACACCAATTCGAGATGTCCTAATTACATCTCGAATAATCCTTCTCTCTGGATAAGGATTTCTGCCTTTTTAGTTTGTTTTTTTTAATTAAATCTCATCTTGATGAGTTTTGTTCCCGATTTATTTGGGTTTTATGTATCCTCTCTTTGTAAGAGTTTGATGTGTTTTGGTGTATTTTGGAATAATCTAATGTCCGAGATGTTTGATCTGCGGAATTTTCAAGGTTTTGATCCAGGAAAGATTTTTATGAAATTGCAATTATGGTCGATAGCTCAAAACGAACGGGTACATGTATATATATATATATATATATATATATAGGGGGCTATTCTACTACAAACCACTCTTAGACTACAAACCTACAAACTAAATAATATTTTTTCAAATCGCGTCGAAACATGGCACATATGGTATGCAAATCGATCGTTGGGAGATGGAGAAAAATACGGTGAAGTCGGATTTCAAAAAAAACTCTCCGATTGACGGGAAAAGTCAAATTAAAAACGAAGGTGAATATGTGTGATTGAGTGTGGGAGGGTGTATTTTAGTTGTGTGTTGTGTATATAGGGGGGCCATTAGATTAGATTAATCTAAGGGCTTAAATTGGTTCTTAGTTTGTATTTTAAAAAAGGTTTGTATTTGATCACTAACCTATATATATATATATATATATATATATTAATTTCAACAAATCGCTTGATTTTCTCTCCATGAAGATCAATATGATTTGTTTTATGTTTGTTAGACTCGATTATGTATGGCTTTTCATTATTGAATTAATTTCCTTTTAAAAAAAACTTATTTTTTAAAAATACAATTATTTTAAACCTTTTTCTCTAAAAATACTGCTTTTAAAATTTTATTTTGAAAAATATGATGTGCGTAACCTAATCCAACTTTATTTCAATTTTTATTTTAAGAAAACTGATTACGGTGTATTTATATTTTTATCTTATCCAAAATTTTGATCTTGATAGTCTGGTTCTCAGTACCGTCAGAACAATCTCAAACGTTGGATCTGATTTTTTTTTTTTTTTTAAATAAACGATCAAGATTATATCATGTAAAAATAGAAATTATTATTGAAAAGGATATAAGTCAAAAGTGAAGTATTAGTATTAGAATTTGAAGTAGTTATAACTATTACATATCAAAATAATAAGGATCGTTAGATTTTAAAATAAATAAATGAGAATCGTTGGATCGAATATGAAAAAGTGTATTTGGTTGTTAGTTGAATTATATTAAAAATACTAAAAAAATATATCTTGATAAATTTAAACCAAAGACATGAAATTTCCTAAATCGAATAAAATTCTCAAAGTAAAAATTTGTTACTTTCTTCTATCTTTAGTTTTGGTGTAGTTTTAATTGTAAAACAATTGTTAAACCATCATTAAATTAAAGATTATTTTGTTTGATCTTAAAATAGATAGATGAATATCGTCAGATAAAATATTAAAAAGTGTATTTGGTTGTTAGTAAAACTCTATTCCAATATTAAAAAGAGTATTTTGATAATAAGTTCAATAAGAATTTTTAATGTAAAAATTTGTCACTTTTTTTTATATCTTCAGTTTCTGGGTATTTTCAATTGGGAAAGAATTGTTAAACCGTCACTAAATTAAATATTATTTTGTGAGTTTCGTGTGTGTCATAAAACATTAAAATCTATTTTTTTTTTTTTTAGAACTCAAGAGATAATACAAATAGTTAATTAGGCATATAAAATCAAAAAAAAGCCCAAAATTAATAACACAAAATTATTTAAAAAAAATACAAATTAATATAATGTGAGTTTCGTGTGTGCCGTAAAACATTCAAATCTGATTTTTAGAAATCAAGATGTAGTACAAATAGTTAATTGAGCGTATAAAATCAAAAAAACACAAAAATTAATAACACAAAAATATTAAAAAAGATACAAATTAATATAATTATAGATATTAAAAACAGAGGCATGTGTTGCACGAGATCTTATCCAAAACTTTGATTCATGTATCGTCAAACTAATAAGAACCGTTGATTTTGAAAGAGATAAGTAAGAACCATTAGATCTAATATTAAAAAGTATGTTTAATTGTTATTAGAATTGTCAATATAAAAATTAATAACTTTATCTTCAATTTGGTCCCCGAGTAATTTTAATTGAATAATAATGATTGAATCATCATTAAATTAAAAATAATTTTATTAGTTAATATAATTATAAATTTTTAAAAACAACCGCGTGCATTAAATACATATAGTAAATACAATTCAATAAAAGATTTTTTTGAATATCATCCATAAAAATAAAAATAAGAAAGCTACAACAAAATTTATAACACAATTTCAAGCAGCTTGCTCTTTTTTTTTTGAATAATTAGGCTTATAGTATTTGTTCTTAACAAATACTACTGCAGATCCCAAGTCAAATCCCAACAAAAATAAAAATTAAAGTAGACTTTAAATGAAAACCAAATGATCTTACATTTGCTTAACAATGATGATGAAAATATGTATTAGCGGTGTTAATACAAGTTCTCAGCTACAACACCGAATCAAAACCTACTTGCCGGATATCTTTTAATATTATTATTTCATGGCTACTAAAAATGTACCATTACAAACTCTCTTTTACATCCATCACTACAAATATTGGCGATATCATTGATAGACTATTCAGACAATTTTGAATGCCACATACATAGATATCACAGGACTCTATCTTGAAAATCGTTCATAAATGACGATGCAAGGGAACTAAGCTTCTTCCCAGTTTCTCCGGCCATATTCTTGAGGGAAGAAATATCCTGCTGTGCCTGAAATTTGAACATCTAGAGATTAAACCTATACAACTTTTTATCAAGTCGACAAACTCTTCTTTCTAATAATTTATAATGTCTTTTCTAGAAGCAAGATTTAGTAACAAAATTTAGATGTGTGAAATACTAAGATTTGTAGAACCATGCTTATGAGTTATGACTACATGTACCTGGAAAGAGATTTTGTTTATCAAGTCACTAGCAGTGAGATCAACAGCAGAATCAGGATCTTCACCAAATAGATCAGCACTGGATATAGCAGCAGAACCCTAAAAGAGAAGTTAGGAAAACTCATATACTGTGTCCCAAAAATGTGAACTGTTACAAAACCTTGAAAGATAGCTACTGTAGTACAGAAGAAGGAAACTACTGATATGAATGCTTATATCAACTACAAAAACTGGAATCCTGTGAATGTGAATCATCCTTGAACACTTTCCAGCCAATAATTCCTCACCTACAAGGCTATAACTATATATGGTACTTTTTTGTGTTTGTGATAAAATTACTTTATCCCATAACAACTTATTTTATTATTGTCACTAATTACGGCACTTACAGAAAACTTTTGCAGGGAAATTTGACTATCAGCATCTTTGTTCTGATCTCCAAAAAACTGGGATGAAGAAATAGATTTTGCATTGGAAAACTTTTTCCTTGCTTCATCGGTTTCTTGAATCTGGAAAAGGTAACACGTAGGTTCATAGGAACATGCATTACATGGACAAACAAGAAAGGGGCACAACTATATATATCAAAACTTTAAAAATAAATATATCTTTTAGCCGGAATGCAGGTGAATAGGAAAATAGTAAATCACATGTAGAGCCGTGAGAATTTTGAGACAAAAAAATAATGGTAGGGCAACAAGATCCACCATGATATACTAGTCCTCGGAATGAGGTTTATCTCTAGCAATTTATCCTGGACACAATTTCCTTAACAATTGCGACAGCCAACACACTCATGATAATAATATAACTTTGTTCCAAGTCCCAAGTGAATGACTGCATCACTAGAGGGAATTTGATTGTAATTTATTTAGTAGTCTAATTATATTGGAACTAGAGTCAACATTAAGTACAGCAATAATTAGTGTTAGTTTCTTATTATTATGGTTTTACAGTTCTCATATCCTCCAGTACAACTAGAAGTAAACTTATAATATTTTCAGAGTGAAATATTATGAATTGAATATATTAATGTTAATTGTATTTCTACTGCTTCTTTGCGGAGATAGGTGTATATCATGTTGCCTAAATCATGTCCTACATCAAGTTATGTGGGTATCAAGAGCTAAACTCACTTTGTTTTTTAATTTAATCTATTTTCTTCATACCCAATTTCTTGCATCATTAATTCGTCGAATTTCATTAAGGAATCTGCACACTGAGATAAATGCACAATCTACAGCAGAAATCGTTCTTGCCTAGTCTATATTTGATCTACAAACGGCCATTCAGAACTTGAGGAGAAAGCATATCAAACATGTTTTTTCCCCTACACGAGGAAAAACAAATAAAAAACACTCTTCTTTCCTTGATTGTGTCATTTCTTTTATAGATTCTTGTTTTGTTTTGTTTAACTCTCTGTATCATTGTTACATGACATACTCCCCAAAGCCTTAAGGTGTTGGGGAAAGCCACATAATGGAATTAAGATCTTTTTAACACTCCCCTCACTCGAAAGCCCGTCTTACTCCCTTCACTGGAAACTGGAAAACCATAACCTTCTATCCTACATGTGATCACTCGGTAGTCGGTATACCTAAGCTATACCATGTCTGATGACCAACTCTGCCAAAACTTTAGTGTGCTTGAGAACGCCCACTTGATTGATATTACATCTTTGTAACAATATTCAACTTTGTAATGGCTGTACAGATTACTAAATCTGTTTTCAGATCTGATTGTCTTATTATTATTATTATTATTATTATTATTATTATTATTATTATTATTATTATTATTATTATTATTATTATTATTATTATTATTATTATTATTATTATTATTATCATACTCTATCCTTTTTCAAGCTCCAAAAGTCACCAACCCCCTTTGAACTTTACTTTCTTCTCTGTCTTTACCCTCACCGGATGTCTTAATCTATTTAGTTGGGCGAGTGACAAGGTAAGAGGAGAGAGGTCAGCTTTAGACTGCAAATAGGTAACTTGAATGCAGAGGATCTGAGTGACAAGTTTACTGGAGCTGGTGGATGCACTCAGGAAAAAGAAGATGTGAGTTGCATCCATGAGATTGAGGGGAACAGACCAGATATGTATTAGATATAAGTTGTGGTGTGGTATTCAGGACTAGTGAGTGTGTATATGTGTCGTGTCATGTTGTGAAGAACTCAAAGACGTCTAGTAATGGAAGTAAAAAGGTGTAATGATTAGATCATTGTAAATAGTGGTAGGAGTGGAGGATTTTATTTTTAACAAGGTATGTGCACACGCACCATAAGTTGAGTGTGTATATGTGTCATGTTGTGAAGAACTCAAAGACGTCTAGTAATGGAAGTAAAATGGTGTAATGATTAGATCATTGTAAATAGTGGTAGGAGTGGAGGATTTTATTTTTAACAAGGTGTGTGCACACGCACCATAAGTTGGATGGAGGGAATTTGAAAAGTAAAAAGTTAGGGACTATCTTGATAAAATTGTGGGAGAAATACTTAGCGATCAACGATATCAAAGGAAAACGATTTCATTGGAAGATTGGAGGGGGTAGATGGTTACTGAGGAGTCTGATGATTGGGGTTTTAGCTTCGGTGTGGGGAATTAATATGATTGGGGTTTTAGCTTCGGTGTGGGGAATTAGTGTGATTGGGGTTTTAGCTTCAGTGCGGGGAATTAGTGCGTATTTCACAATCGCACATGAGTTGGCATTACCAAACTCTTGTTTCGAAAGACGTTTCCAAAGGAGAGATGAACATCAAATTACCTTTAGGAGTGGGGAGCATATCAACCAAAAATAAATGAACTAACAGACGTACATCTGCAAAACAAGCTTGAAAGCGGACCTACAAACCAACCTAAGGTTTGTGGAGCCCCATAATTAGAAGGAGTATATGCTGCTAGGTCTGGGAATGGCGCCATGAAAGGACGCTGCTGTGGCCACCCAACTACGAAAAGACATGCAGTCTTAACACAAGTGCTTCAGTCGAGCAACACACTTACCCATCTACCTTACAGAGATATCCAATCTATCAGAAAATGGACATAATCAAACTTAGTTCTTGATTCCCAAATTTGCTATTAGAAAAGTATGTTTGTTTATCCAAATCATCTCCCTCGCTTCATATTAAGGCATATAAACTCTCTTTTTTCCTATCCTCAACATTGCAATGTGAGACGAAACACAAGGCAATATAAAACTGAGAGAAGGAATTAGAATGTTACTAGTAAGTTCAACCCCAGTGCCAAACTTAAATGAACCTTTTATTAGATAGAATACTGAAGTTCATAAAAACTAACATAATGATTACTCTGCTCTAAAGAAAATTGTAAGCCATAAAACTTACTTCCACTTTTGATGATGAGCTATTTTTCTTCTGGAAAGCACTTTCCATTCCGTAATCTGAAAAGAAACCCGATGATTTCGGCGGGGCTACATGACCAATTGCATGGGTTCCTCCAGAACCCATATCAGCACTTGGAACATTATCTGTGTATTCGAACCGAGATCCAAATGAGGACCCTACGGCTGGGTTGCTGTTTGTAGATGTAGAAACCTGTACAGGTGCTTCTTCAGGCTTCTGGTCATAAAGGCTATCACTGGGCTGCAATTTAAGTAATTTAGATGATTAAGAACTTTGAGAAGTAAAACTAAAATCACTGTCAAATGTCTAACATAGAACATTGGTCGTTTAAATATACCAGTTATTGACGACAACACAAAGTAGGTACAGTGGGGTCTACCTTGGAGGTAAGCTTTCGAGCACCAAGCCCGCCAGTCTTCCCAGTTTTTTTCGCACCAAGAGGTTTCTTGACTGTGCTGGTGAGAACTGAGTGAGGAGCCCTCGCTCTTGGTGAAGCAGGGACATCGGCAGATTCATCCTTTACAGGAGGACTTTCTTTTTGAGATTCTTGTAGTGTATCAGGAAGCCCATTCACAGCTTGTACAGACTGAGAAGCAACAGGCGACACCGGTAGACCTGCCTCCTCTTTTGAACTCTTAGCAACTTCTTTTGAAAGTAATTGCTTATATAGTTCGGCAGCCCTTGACGTATACTTTGCCTCGATCTTTCCTCCATCATTCCAGCCATGCTGCTTGAAGAAAACTTGAGCACGGTTATTTCCCCCAAAACTCATCATCTTCAATTGCTCTGGTGTCCAGGAGTCCAGATTTGTTGACCTAAAAATTTGCTGAGGTCATATTATGAAGATTACATGTACTAAAGACACATTTCATAAACTTTAAAGTACTATGACGACATAGTATACAAATCAAGAAGCTTCTTCTTATGGCTCTGACAGCAATACAATATGGGCTATCAGCCATCTCCAGGTCAATAGTTTGCCAAGATTATATCTTGATATCCTATCCATTTTGCCCACTTGGCCCGCCTATTTTTTTCATCTTATGTACCCATGTGGACAACAGACACTCGGACATGGGTATTAGAGATGCACCAGAAATCTGAAAAGTTCGTCCAATTCGGGCCGAAAGGACATATAATATCCAGCCCGGTAGGGTAGGGGCCAGGGTCAGGCCTTCAGCGGACCTTATATTTTTTATAAAAGCCCGGCCCAAAATCCTAAAAAAACCCAGATTTTAATTGCACCATTTACACTTTACAGTTGCATCTCAATCTGTAAATTCACTAGATTTACAAGGTGTCACTTGTGAGTAATCAATGAAATTAGACTTTAAAAAATCAAGAAAATTAAGCATCAATGGTTGATTTTCATACAGATCTTTTCAGGATACCTTGGCAAAAGATATCTGAACCCCTACACTCGAGCATCACCAGCATACCTAAAAGATTTATCAGACACTAACATGAAGATTTATGTTAATTTTACTTTTTATTAAATTGTCATTGAACAAGTGTTCAACTCCTTATTCCAAATTAATGAAATCCACAATTTCAAAAACCAGCTTCATCAACTGCTCAATTCCATACAAATGTACAGTATTTTATTTCAAAGTTAAGAATTTGGTTATGGCACCCAAAAAATGCTTCGATTTAATCCCTTTTACTGAACACTTCTAGATATCTCGAAAGCAGTGCACTTACGAGTTGAAGCTTCACAAATGTAACAATATACAACTAAAAGTCAGTACCTTTATTACTAACTTAGCTCAGGATCATCATCAAACTTGTATCAATTGCCACTCAATATAACTTAACTAATAAACCTTGTTACTTCTTAAACAAAACCCCCAAATTTAACTAGCATCATTAAACAAGGTAAAACCTGCAAATCCCTTAAAAATAAGCTAAAATCACACAAACCCACAAATCAAAATTCACAAAAAATGAAAAAAATCAAGAAAAAAGAGTGAAACAATTACTAACCTAACAAAGCTGACATGGACACCAAGACTCCTATGAACAGCAGAACAATCAATACAAAGAAAGATCCCATAAGTAACAGAAGCCCAAGTTGGATTCTTTGCATTACAATCAAAACACATCTGCAAACAGATCAAAATCACAACTTTTTTAGATCTCAATAACAAATTACAAATCAAACATACAGATTGAATCTTTAATAACAAAATGAAGAGTAAAATAGAAAAAAGACCTTATTTTCAGATTTGGCTTTGAGCTTTCTGAAAATGAGATTCTTGTCAGTGAAATTACTCTCAGTGGCCATGGCTAAACAACAAGATAAGAGTTCCAAGAGGAGGAGAAAAGGGTTTTCAAAAGAATGCAAATTTAAAGTCTCCTTCCTCTAGGAACAATTAATGTTTAGAGATAGATACAAAATAGAATATGTATGTGACTGTGTGTGTGTGTGTGTAACACTCTGCAAAGTGCAGATTCATCTAATTAGCTTTTTCCATAATACAAGTCTAGTCCTTTGCTTCAAGATCAATTTTCTATTTTTTTTTTATTTTCAAATTTGTAAACTTAAGTCTATATTTTTATAATTTAAAACTAAAATATTAGATTTTGTAATAAAACAAACATAGTTAATTTAGAGAAATTATAAAAAATACCTGGACTTAACTTAGAATTTATGTAATCTTTTGAATATATTACCAAAAATACGGTTTACAGTTAAATAATTTTTAAAAAAAAATAATTAAAATTATTTTTTATTGTATGAATTTGATTTAATCTGTACAACTTATTAAGTAACAAATTATGTAAGTAAAGATAATTTTAATTATTAAATTTTATATTTATTTTTGTGATTAATTTTGGTTGTAAATATGGTTGCAAGGTGGGTAACTATACTTTTGTAAATATTTTTATAAAGTTTTGGTGTTTTTGAAATTTTTTAAACTTTTTTGCCTAAATACTTTTAAAGAAAAAATGGTTTTTTAACGGGGAAAAAGTTTTTGCCATTGAGTATTTTTGAAAGAAATCCGCTAATTAATTATATTTAATATACATCATTCTCAATGATTTTTTAAATTTTATAATTCAAATTCTCAAAGATTATTGAGAATATTTTAAAATTGAAAATTTTAATTAAAAAAAATTATAGTTCGACTCAAGTTATTGTGATAAAAAATGTCATATCCTTGAAAGACTTGCCATTTGGAAATCTAGGCTAGGCCCATTGAAGAGACCCTGGTCACACATGGATCAAGCAATTTAGAAGGTCCTTTAATTTTGGTATTTAAGGCTTTTAGCCTACATGTACATTTCAATTTATAGCCTGGTCCAGATAAGTGGTCTGGGATTGTGGTCGAGTGTCTTAAGCCCAGGTTCATGTATAGGTTATGAAACTGTCATGTTTGCAAAATATTCAAAAGTGTTATTTTGTGAAATATTCACATTAAAGAAAAAATCAGGGAAATCCAGTTGCTTAATAGAAAAATGATACTCATAATTTAAAATTTTGTCTTCTCGCATTTTTCTAACAAAATTATTAACTAAGTTAATTGGTAACACAACCAATACGTCAACAGTTTTTGTGACAGAAATGGACTTTAATTTTGGAAACTCTGTTATATAGAAATCACTGCCGCTGAAATAATTAACAACATTCTATAAGTAATTGTTGTAACCCGATAGCCACCTTCCTTAATTTTCAAAAATTAAATACCTTTTTAACCTTTACAGACATGCATATTTTATAATTCTTAATTTGAGAAACTATATATTTCCATTTTCTTATTTACTAATAAGAATATGTCTCTTTTAATCTTTAACTTATAATAATAGGCTTAATATTTTATTTGTATTTCTCATTTCTAAGTATTTTCCCAGATTTTTCTTAAAAAAAATTGCCAACGGGAGCCTTGGGTCATGTCTTGTTGGACCTGTTACTTATTAGACCATAAATAATTACTTGATAATTAATTATTTGTAAATAGTCAACTAGACTATAAGTCAACTCTTAGTTAGTTATAACAAACTCTTTTACTATGAGTTAAATTAACGGTGTATATATACTTAGATAGATTCATTTTATCTTCTTTAAGCTTGTAATCTACATATTCTCTCAATGTTCATACTATACATTTTCACCTTCTTCTTCTTCTTCAACTGTGTTACAAGTTTCACGTGGTATCAGAGCAATTTCATCAAACACTAACTGAGCGAGATTAGAAATTCTACGACAATTTCTATTTCTCCGGTGTATCTTTATCTCACGATTGCGGTTATTCCTCTTTTTCTCGATCTCTATAATCTCTGCAATCTTTCCGGACTCCAGTTATATTCATTGCACTTTGATAGTCCTAGTATGAAATTAGTTAGTGAACAGTTTGATGGCACTGGTTTTAGTAATTGGAAAAGATCCATGACTATTGCACTTTCTGCTAGAAACAAACTTGGATTTGTTGATGGTTCTCTTCCAAAACCTGCTTCTACTTCTCCTACGTTTAAGAGTTGGTCTCGTTGTAATGACATGGTCATTAGTTGGATACATGGAGCATTATCAAAGTCTATTGGAAGGAGTGTCATTTATTCTAGTTTAGCTCATGAGATTTGGGGAGAGTTAGAAGAGAGATATGGAGTTTCAAATGGTGCACAATTATTTGGTCTTCACAAGGAGTTAACTGATATTTCATAGGGAAATTCCAATGTGGCTGATTATTTTACTAAACTCAAGATGTTATGGGATGACATTGATTCTCTTTGTTTGGTACCAACCTGCACATGTGGTTGTACATGCGGTGCTTCTTTGAAGCTGTCTAGATTTGTTAGGTCCTGATAAGTTTGTAGAAGGGGGGTTGAATACAAACTATACCGTTTTATCGAAATTTGTCCTTTTAAGATTTAACAATTTAGAACAAATTAATGCGGAATAAAAACTGAAACAATATTCAAGTTAAATAGAAACTCTATTAAACTTGAGAGGTGTTACAATTTTGATCACTGATTACAAAGAACTTGATAAAACAAATCTAGAATAAATTCGACATGAATTTATCTATTTTTGTAATAAAAAGGATTGAATACTAAAAAGTAGTTCGATATAAAATCTAGGGATTATGATCCGCTAGAAAGCTAAAGCAGTACAAGTGAAATGATCCTTATGAATTTAATGTTATGATCAAGTCAAGAATTAATTCACTGAGTAAAAAGAAATGATTTGCCGTTGAAGAAGTTATGAAGACAGAGGAATGGAATATGAGTTGCTGTGTCTTTTCTTCTTTCTGTTGTAATGAATGAATACATGTCTTCAGTCTTCTGCCTTGAATATATATCAATGCTTTTCTATTTAATCCATCCCACGTGCAATGCATTAACTGAATGTAATTTGCACTAGGAAGACAAGCAGAAAAACAAACATTTTTTCCTTAGAAGACTCTCGGGAAGACAAGGAATGTGAAGGGAAGACAATCGGGAAGACTAGGGTTTGGCCTAGGAAGACAATTGTGAGTCTTCCTAGTTCATTTTTCTATGTCTTCCTAGTTCAAACCTAAGTCTTCCTAGTTCATATTTATTCTAATTTAAATAATTAACTAAATAAATTATGTATTAAATTAATTCTTTACAGAATTAATTTAATAAATAATATACTTGATAGTATTAATTATTTATAAGAGAATAAATAGAATTAGTTGACTTCTCAATTAATTTCTGAATCACTTAAAACTTAGATAAAGAATAAACATAATAGTACGTTGACACTCGATGCACTGTCTGGTTCATGAGTGACTAACGACAATGTCTGTTCTTTATATGTTTGACTTTAAGCAGTGATTCACTTCCTTCTCATTCAAGAACTCTGTAACCAGTATCTTTTGTTGTCACCGCTTGAAATCTCCGTCACTTTAATAAATCCACTGAGCTTGAATACTTCACTGAGGCTTGATCAATAAATTGAGCTTCTTTCAATGTAGAATCACTTCAAGTCTGTAGATGACTTTAATCTTCATTCTTTGACAAATATAATCTTTTGAGATTCCTGTGACATTTGATTTTTATTATTTACTTATTACATCTTAATTAAAGTTGAATAGAATCCTCGGTGTTTACAAATAGGCCTAGACATATGCCTTTCAAGATTTCATCAAGATCAAAGGGTAATTCAGTTTCTTATGATACTCAATGACTCATACAATGTTATGAGGGGATCCATTCTAATGAAATCACCACTTCCTTCTGTTGGTCAAGTGTATAGTTTGTTGTTTCAGGAAGAAACTCAAAGGGAAATTCATTCTACAAGTCACCTTATGGCTAACTATGCTTCTCTAAATGTCAACTCTTCTAGATACTATATATCTGGTCAATATGGAGGGCATAGCAACTTTCAGAGAAAATCTGGTACTCATATCAAGAAAATTCATTGTAACTACTGCAAGAAACCAGGCCATGCCATTGATAAATGCTACAGACTCCATGGTTTTCCAGCAGATTTTAAGTTCAATAAACCAAAGAGGGTTGTTGCTCAAGCTGAAATTTTTGATTCTTTCCTACCTACTGTTAGTAATACCATCTCTTCATCTCAATCTGTTGGAAACATTTCATCTGTAGGGCTTACTCCTGAGATATGTTCTTAACTCGTGAATTTACTCAAGATAGCTTTGTCCTAGTCTTCTGAATCAACAGGACCTTCTGTTAACTTTGCTGGTAATATATCTTATTTACCTTCAATTGCATGTTTCTCTGATTCTAGTCATAATAGTTGGATTTTGGACAGTGGGGCAAGTGATCACATGTGTTTCAGTAAGTCTTTGTTTACATCTATAACCTCATTATCACATCCTTTGCATATTTCTTTACCAAATGGGCAAGTGATCACTGGTTAGCATTTTACACAGTGACACAGTCCCTTTAACAAATGAAATTACTCTCATAAATGTATTGTATGTTCCACACTTTAAATACAATTTGCTATCTATTAACAAATTAACTCAAAAACTAGATTGCACAACTCATTTCACTCATAATGTTTGTTACTTGCAGGGCCATTCTCCGAGGAAGCCACTGGTGCTTGGTAATTCTCAGAGAGGCCTCTACATCATGTCTCCTACTTCTCTTTCATCTCAAGGTGTAGAACATTGTTTGTCCATCACTCTATCACCTTCATTTTTTTTCAGCTGCAATACTAGTTCTTCTACAATTGTCTCGCATACAAGCCTAGGTCATTTACCAATTTCTAAGCTCAAAACCATTTGTAATATAGATTCTACTAGTTTTCAGTACTTATCTGCTTATGAAGTTTGTGCTAAGGCTGGACATCATAGACTTCCCTTTCCTCGTAGCAAGATCACTACTACTGGAAAATTTCAACTTCTTCATGTAGACCTTTGGGGTCCTTATTATGTTCAAACTTACAACAGATGTAAATATTTTATTACAGTTATTGATGATTTTACCAGAACTACCTAGACATGTTTGCTTAGTTGTAAAAGTAATGCTTTCTCATTTCTTAAACAGTTCATTGCTTTAATTGCTACTCAATTTCATAGTATTGTTCAGATTGTTAGAACAGATAATTATTTAGAATTAGGTTTAAGTGCTGATGTTAAACAATTCTTTTTCTAGCAAAGGCATCATTCATCAAATTTCTTGTCCACATACACCACAACAAAACGGTGTAGTGGAAAGAAAACATAAACATCTACTTGAAACTTCTAGGGCACTGCTTTTTCAGTCAAATTTACCTCACAAATACTGGGGTGATTGTGTTCTTACCTCAACTTACCTAATAAACAGATTTCCCTTTAAACTGCTAAAAGGAGCTTCTCCAGTTCTCCCTATGAACTCTTATTTGACTCTAAACCTTCTTATTCTCACCTAAAACCTTTTGGTTGTTTAGCTTATATTTCCACAGTAAAGGTTCATAGAAATAAGTTTTCACCAAGAACAATTTTATGTATTTTTTTAGGATATCCATTTGGAAAGAAAGCTTATAAATTCTTAAATCTTCAAGACTATTCTATTCACATCTCAAGAGATGCTATTTTTCATGAAACAGTATTCCTTTATTTCAAATCTTCTTCTTTACATTTTCTTCCATTGCCTATACCAGAACCATTTCCACTTCATTATGATACTTATTCTGATACTTCAACTCCTCTCATAGATGATCGTATAATTTCTCCATCTTCATCTCATACTGATTTGAAGATTTCTGACCCTATTGTTAGAAAATCTACAAGAACTACTAAACTTCCATCTTATCTCACTGATTATGTGCATCCTTACTCTTCTGCAAATTGTATTTCTAATTCATGTTTTTGTACACTCACTTCATCTTGTGTCATTGGTCATTCTTCTTCATATACTCCACAATCTTTCTGTCACTCTGTTGTAGTACAAACATCTTCATTGCTTCCTCCCACTGAACCTTCTTTTTATTTTGTTGTCATGCAATTTCCTGAGTGGCAACAAGCAATTGCAACAGAGTTTTCAGCATTAGAATCAAATAACACATGTCACTTGTTCCACTCCCACCTGGTAAAAAACCTATCTCTTGCAAGTGGGTTTTTAAAGTCAAACAACATTCAGATGGTAGTATTGAAAGATATAAGGCTCGACTGGTAGTAAGGGGGTATACTCAGAAAGAGGGTATTGACTACACTGAGACTTTCTCACCTGTTGTGAAGATAACTACAATTGGGAGTTTAGTTGTCACTGTTGTTAAAAAGGGTTGGTCTATGTGTCATTTGGATGTTAATAATGCATTTTTACATGGTACCTTACGTGAAGAAATCTACATGAAACCTCCACCCGGTCTCAACCTCCCCGATCCTTCATTTATTTGTAGATTAATCAAATCACTTTATGGCCTAAAACAAGCTTCTAGGGAGTGGCATACCAAACTCAGTTTTACATTGATTTGAAAAGGCTATACTCCTTCTAAAAATGATTGTTCTTTGTTTTATAAAGGAAATGGCTCTTTGGTTGTCTACCTTGTTGTCTACGTGGATGATATTCTAGTGGTTGGTAATGATCATGTTGAAATCTCTGATATTAAAGCTTACCTGGATTCTGTGTTCAAGATTAAAGATTTGGGCAAGTTACACTATTTCCTAGGCTTGGAGTTTAATGAGGTTCCCACTGGTATGGTTGTTTCTCAGAGGAAATTTACAATGGATCTCATTACTGAATTTCATTCTACTGATACTTCTTCTGTTGTTACTCCCTTGTATTTAAATATCAAGCTTTTTCTTGACAAAGGCATTGTTCTTCAAGATCCATCTCTGTACAGAAAATTAGTTGGAAAATTGAATTTCCTTACAAACACAAGGCCATATCTGGCTTTTTGTATTCAACATCTTAGTCAGTTTATGTCTAATCCACGCCAGCCTCATTGGGATGCAACTATTCATGTGTTAAGATATCATAATTCTAATCCAGGACAAGGTCTTCTCCTCAATTCTACTCCTTCTTTTGCTCTGGAAGCTTACTGTGATGTAGACTGGACTGCATGTCCCAATACTAAAAAGTCCGCTAGTGGCTTTGTCATTATTCTTGGAGGTAGTTTTATTTCTTGAAAATCAAATAAACAACACATTGTTTCTTTCTCATATGTTGAGGCAGAATACAGATCCTTGCGACGGATCACTGCTGAGCTCTCTTGGTTATCAAGGTTGTTATCTGAACTTGATGTCCCAGACATTGTTCCCGTTCCTGTTAAATTTGACAGTCAAGCTGCCATATACATTGCTAAAAATCTAGTTTATCATGAACGGACAAAGCATATAGATTTGGACTGTCATTTTGTTCGAGAAAATCTCTCGTCTGGGTTGATTTCCTTGACATATGTACTTACAAAGTTGCAGCTAGTTGATATTTTGACTAAATCCCTGACTGGATTGCAACATCACACTCTTCTTGGCAAGTTGGATGTTGTGGATTAAAAAATGTGCTTGTAAATTAATTGTTAGGGTTTAAGAGAGCTTCGAACTTTAATGGTTGCTCTTGTGTTTCGTGACTAAATCGGTCCTCATAAGATGTCTACGTATCTCAATCAGTGCTGAGAATCAAGCCAAAGACGTAGTTCTGATTGAAGGATCGGGTCCTTTATATAGGCATCAGGAGCCTTGTATTTAGAGTAAGTTTAAGAGACTTAGCGAATAAGTCTCCTTTTTGATAATGGATAAACATTGTATTTCTTGGTGGACAAGTCTTTTCCTTGTTGATAAGGACTATGACTCATTATTACTTTTAATTGGGATTCTGGATCCTTCTTTGATGAGTTTATCATATTTTGGACTTCTTTCCTGAGCTGTATATTTCCCTTATTTATTAATTACGAATTTAATAAATAATCAGGGTTTCGGGCCTTGTACTTGGGCCGTATTCTTGGACCAATCTAGGTCTAATTAATACATCATTAATTACATTTCTAGGGTTATTTTTAGCCCATATCATTTTCCCCCCAATTTCTAGGAAAACTTTTCAAGCTTTCGTAGAAATTATATTGACCTTTTTCGAGATTTGGGTTCTTTTTATCCTTTACCTAGGACTTTATTTACACTAGTGTTTCACAAGTATCGCCTTATTGCAAAGTGTGGAGCGACCTACACATTTACGACGATTGTTGCCTTATTCGAGGCTAATTTGACATTTATATGAAATATTCCTAATATTTAAGGAATTTCCATGTACCCACGGGTATTTTTAATAATTATTCCTAATATTTTAGGAATTTCATGTACCCACGGGTATTTTTAATAATTATTCCTAATATTTTAGGAATTTTCATGTACCCACAGGTATTTTAATAATTATTCCTAATATTTTAGGAATTTTCATGTACCCACAGGTATTTTAATAATTATTCCTAATATTTTAGGAATTTTCATGTACCCACAGGTATTTTAATAATTATTCCTAATATTTTAGGAATTTTCATGTACCCGCGGGTATTTTTAATAATTATTCCTAATATTTTAGGAATTTTCATGATTTTTTAGGGTCTAATTCGTAATTTTTCAAAGCTCGGGGGGTGAATTTGTCATATTTGAAACTTCAGTGGAGAATCTGTCCATTTCTAAACTTCAGGGAAGAATTCGTGAATTATCCATAACTTGGGGTACTAAACTGCACTTTGGCAGTTTAGTCCCATTTTTTCGTGTCAGGTCGACCATTTCGACCTCATTTGAGGCCCCTCACTCACGACCTCATTTGAGGTCGACTGAAATGTATTTTTTTTTTCAAATATTATTATTGAATAATAATATTTATTTTACCCAAAAAAATTTTAAGGCTAGTTTCGATCTTATTTTGAGGTATTTTCGACCTCATTTTGAGGTATTTTAGACCTCATTTTGAGGTATTTTAGACCTCAATTTGGTCATAGGTCGACCTCATTTTCGACCTCGAACCCAGTCTTTTTCGACCTCATTTTCGACCTCGAACCCAGTATTTTTCGACCTCATTTTCGACCTCGAACCCAGTATTTTTCGACCTCAATTTCGACCTCGACAGGTCCCAGGTCGAAGTTTTCGACCTCAATATCTTGTGCTTTTTCGACCTCGGTCGTTCGATCTCAACCCCAGTCTCTTTCGACCTCGATTTTTGACATTAGTCTAGGGATTCTTCGACCTCATTTTTGAGGTATTTTCGACCTCATTTTTGAGGTATTTTAGACCTTATTTCAAGGTATTTTCGACCTCAATTTGGTCCTAGGTCGATCAATTCGACCTCAGTTTCACATATACTTTCGACCTCAATCTTTCGACCTCAGTTTAGGGATTCTTCGACCTCATTTTTGAGGTATTTTAGACCTCATTTTTGAGGTATTTTCGACCTCATTTTGAGGTATTTTAGACCTCAATTTTTTGAGGTTTTGTCGACCTCATTTTTGTCCCAGGTCGAACAATCCGAACTCAATTTCACATATACTTTCGACCTCAGCCTTTCGACTTTAGTCTAGGGTTTCTTCGACCTCGGTTTCGACCTTAAATTGGTCTTAGGTCGAACGAATCGACTTCAATTTTTCATGTGTTTTCGACCTCAGCCTTTCGACTTTAGTCTAGAGTTTCTTCGACCTCGGTTTCGACCTTAAATTGGTCTTAGGTCGAACGAATCGACTTCAATTTTCCATGTGTTTTCGACCTCAGCCTTTCGACTTCAGTCTAGAGTTTCTTCGACCTCGGTTGGTTCCAACAACGCCAAACGTGGCTTACAGATACAAGAACTAACTGGAGTTCTAACACCTTAGACCTCATTTGAGGTTTCAACAACGCCAAACGTGGCTTGAATTTTTGTTTTCGGGTCGAATAGTAACGACCTGGATTGAGATTGAAGTCATTCGACCTCGAATGAGGTTTTAGCAATGCCAAACGTGGCTTATAGGTAAAGGACCTGATTTTGAGGTTCAACATCTTAATTTTCACATCGAGAGGTCTTCATGAACGAAGATAGACATAACGTTTCACTCATTTATTTAATTTGAGTTTCCAGTATATCGAATCGAAGCTCAATCTAAGCTCTACTTCCTCAAATTTTCAGGGGTTTCAATCCGTATATTAACCTTCTTCCAATAGGCCTCTTTAGGTTTTTAGTTGAGCTTGAGGTTTTTAGGACTACAATTAATCTTCCGATTTTGAGAATCGTGGTCTTCATGAATTTTTAATCTAAATTGGGGATCTAGATAGGACAAACTCAAGCATTCAATTAAGTTGAGGTCTTCAAGACTAAGATTCAAAATTTTTAAAACTAAGATTCTAGTCTTCATTTCATGTTATATAGGATCACCTATTTCAAGTCAGCTTGCCTTTTTGGCATACTTCCGATACTTCTTCTTGCTAATGGAGGAGTCCGAGCCTACTGATGACTTCATAGAGGACTTAGATGCCCCTAATAGGGATGCCCTTATCCTTGACAAGAACCTGTCTGATGACTTAGAGTAGATTTTATTGGCCATGTGTGGCTCTCTATATCTTGCTTTTATTCAGGGTCCTTTCATGGAGTTTAGGACTTTATTTGACGTTTGTAACATAACTCTTTTATCCTTCAGGATCTTCTATCCATGCATGTTATTTTTTCGATCTTGTAGTCTTTTTTTCGATACTTCTTCTTCGGGGTTTATGCAATTTATTTATGCATATTCTGTTTTGTCATTCTTGCTCACTTATATTTATTTAACTTATCTTTTGTAAGGCAATTCCTAGTACTTGGCCTCTTGAATGGGCTGGCACTTTGATCAAGTGTTATTGGTACAACTTGCTCTTTAGTAGAACAATAAGGAAATGCTCAAACAAAGATAAGTAATAAAATAGTGAAAAAGAACTTGAAATATTTTCTTTTAAAAAGAGGGTTCGACCCTTACATAGTACTCTACTTCCTACTAAGAGCTTAAGAGCTCAGAGTGGTTTTGTCGACCTTATTGCTACTTGTCCTATTAGTGGATCCTTTTAGGAAACACTTAAACATAATAAACTTTCAAATTTGGGGCATGCCATGTTCTTGACATCTCAGTCCCTTATTTCTTCATCGTCTTTTGAATCCATAACCTCGATTGGGAGAACCTACCCCCAACTTCATCAGACCTTAACGCGGCTACATAACAACTCCTAGCCATCTTTTAATCTCCTTGTTCTTCACCAACCCCGTTCTTTGTTGGGAACTTGATTTTCAAATGGTAAGTTGAGGCAACAGCCTTGAATGCATGAAGGCCTGTCCTCCCAAGGATTGCATTATAAGTCGAGGTTGCCTTTATTACCAAGAAGTTCAGCATTTGAGTTGCTATTTGTGAACCTTGACCTATTGTCACGGGGAGCTGAATAGTTCCTTCTACTTTAGATTCAACCCCATTGAACCCATATATGGGCATTTTTGAAGGAGTCAGTTGTGAATCGGTATATCCCATCTTGATGAAAGCGTCATGGAACAAGATGTCCACGGAAGCTCCATTATCTACCAGAACCCTCTTAGTTTTAGAGTTGCCTATTACAAGTATAATGACCAACAGGTCGTCATAGGGGAACTTCACCCCTTCAAGATCAGAATCATCAAAGCTAATAGCCACTTCTGTCCTGGCACGTTTCGGTGCTTCTCCTACAACAGTCATTACCTCTCGGGCATAAGCTTTCCTTGAGTTTCGGGAGGATCCAGCAGCAGTCGGTCCTCCAAATATCATGTTGATGACAGGCCCTCGGGGCTTAGGATTACGATCTTGATCGTTATCCCTCCTATCATAGTCTTTCCTTTCATAGTTTCCTTGTTTATTTCCTCGATTCCCTTCCTTGGTGAACTTATCGAGTTTTCCTCTTCGGATTAAGAACTCGATCTCATCTTTCAGTTGTCTACAATCATCGGTGTCATGACCAACTTCTTTATGGAAATGGCAGAATTGATTCTTGTTTCGTTTCTCCAAGTCAGATCTTAGTGGCTTTGGCCATCGAAGATCTTCTTCCTTATCAATATCCATCAGAATTTGACTTCTTGAGGTGTTCAACCTTGCATACTCATTGAACCTAGGTCCAAAATTGTTCTTTTTAGGTGGAGAGTCAGAATCCTTCGCTGTCCTGGGATATTTGTCCCCAGCTTCATACTCTTGAGTCTCCTTTCTCTTTTTTCCGTTTTCACTTCCCTCAACAGTGGGTTCATATTTCTTCATGCTTTCCTCAGCCTTGATATATTTTTCGGCTCTATCTTGGAGCTTCAACATGCTTTCGGGTGGATGTTTTGCCAAGGATCTCTTGAAGTGATCATCAGTGGTTCCTTGTTGCAGGGCTATCATAGCTACTTTGTCCTCCAAGTCTGGGACTTTCAGAGCCTCCCTGGTGAATCGATTTATGTATTCCCTCAAGGATTCATTCTTTCTTTGCTGGATTCCCATAAGAGATGCAGAACTCTTTTCATAAACCCTTCCACTAACAAATTGGTTGATGAATGATTTGCTTAGTTCCTTGAAAGACCCAATAGAGTTGGGAGGAAGACGGATATACCAACGTTGGGCCATGCCTGCCAAGGTTTGTGGAAACGCCCTACACTTGACAGCATCATTGGTTGGCTGCAACAGCAGTGCATTAGAGAACGTTCTTACATGATTAACGGGATCTCCCGTTCCATCATAAGCTTTAATCGTTGGCATATTGAATTTCCTGGATATGGTAGCTGATGTGTAAAAATAATGTAAACTGCAAGCGCACAGTGTTTAGTTGTAGCAATCACAGATCGATCCACAAAGACTATGTATTTTCGAAACCCTAACAATTAACTCAGGTGAACTAGACAAATAAGATTTGAGATGAGATTTGTTTGACCTAATTAACGATTAAAATCAGATAATGAAAACCTAGGAATCTGAATCCATTAATCAATCACAATTAATATCAACTCACCCTAAAATCAATTCTCTTTCCTTCACAAATAAGATATATCAATTAACGAGACAAGCATATACTATGAAACTTGTTATCTAACAATAACCTATCAAAACTTCATGGAGCAAGCATAGGCTATGAAAAATAAATCCGGTAACAATAATATATCAAAATCACTTTGTCAATTGACCAATTAAGCACCAAGAAAAATTATGAGAATCAATTAATAGGAACGAGAAGATATCAAAAATAATTAAATTAACTTCATCTTCATCCTAGGGCAAAAGAAATAGTTAGACATAATAACTGAATTAATTAAACTAATAAAAGATTAAGACATGAATGAAAAAGCTAATTTATAAACTAAATATGCGAACTAGTAACAGGGGGTGACAAGTTAAATATAAAACAAAACTTAAACAACTTAAAGATGGTGTGCGTGTGTGAAGGCAGGAAGTGGCCAGGAAACAAAAACAATTAACTAATATATCAAGTTAACAACGTGAATAGAGACTGAATCTAAAAACAAGAAATCAATGAATTGAAAATCAGTAAAACAGAGTATAGCCCAAGAGAGTAAACAAATAAATAAATAGCTAAACAAAATTCTAGGTGTCTCAAATACAAGAGGGGAGATATATATATATATAGGAAAAGTAATGGGCTTGGGCTCTTTGACTACAAATCGGATTGTAGAAATATTTCCTCAATTCCTTTTTCTTCTCCGATAAGTTTTCCAATTTTTCTCCAATTTCCTTTTGACTTCAAGTATTTCCATCTCCTTGCCTTTTCACCTTTTTCTGCTTGAAATATGATTTTATTTATTTTCCTACAAAACAAAAGAAAACAATTTATTAAATAATAAAATTACGAAAACAGATAGAAAATAGGTATTAAAATTGTATTAAATTATGGACCTATCAAATGCCCCCATACCTATCTTTTGCTCGTCCTCGAGAAAAACTAATATAATATAAACTACTATATAATAGATAATACCACTTCTGTAGGTGATCACGGTTGCATTTGACATATGCAACAAGCCCTTTAAACCCCTAGGCAGCCCTAGTGGACGAGTGAGGTCTCGTGAGGGCCTATAGTGAATGTACCCACAAAATCCATCTAACTCATATAAAAGATTGCATGGCAATATAACGCCACACATACAAGTCTTCTCATGCTACATCAACTTAAGAATCAAAAATGACTTTGCAATGTCTTGTCGTGGAAGATGCAAGGATTCACATAGTCTACTCAAAGAAATATGCATAAGTGCTCAAAAGTCCATGTCAAGTGTAAGAATAAGTTGGTAATCATGCTAAGCCCACAAGAGTACACCTTTGAGTCAAAACTTGGGATCTCAAATGTAGAATCAAGCAATAACTCACCTTTCACTCACAAAAGAATATTCACTCAAGAACAAGGGTAAGTGTATCACTCTATTCCAACAAAATTATAAGCATACTTGACATTTGATATCAATCTAACTTTAACACAACATACATCAGTGATGATAATCAAAAGGTCTTTATTTGGGTTGTAACGGGGCTAGGGACAAGGTATGTCAAGTAAGGCCAAAGAAGGTGAAGTGTCAAAAGCTAGTAGGCACCATAATTAATCATACACATCACCAAACATCCTCCCCACACATGAATTTTCTGATTTTCTTTCAACAAAAGGCTTGATTAGTCGAATGAAGAAGGATCACAAAAGCATAAGTATGCTCTCATAATTTTCTTTTTTCTTTTTTTTCATCTTTTTTTTTTCTTTTTTTTCATTTTTTTTTTTCGAGAGCTAAGAGATAGATATAAGCAACCACAATCCTCCTTCAAAAATTTCTTGAACAACGACTATCAAGTAAGCAATCAAACCAAACATTTCCTCAAAAGTAATGAACAAAAGTAAACCCATCTCACACACCTTATTACTCCCTCAAGTTCCTACTAGCCATTGACAATTTGGGATCAAGCATAAGTAAGGCTAAACAAGAAAAAGGTCTAGGCACATAATGTGGTGTGTCACCGAAAAAATAGGATTAAGCTCAGGAGGGTAACTAATTGATCATATATAAATGGCGTGGTAATTTGGAAAATATAGGTTATTCCTAAATGCCTTAATCATCTTATCATCAAATAATGTCATGCGTTCCAAGAAAGGTCTCAAACAAATGCTAGCAATGCAAACAACATGTGGACACTCAAACAAACGAATATAAATGCAAAAGATATGCATATAGGCTCAAAAACTCACTTGGTGGTAAAACATAATCAATCCCAAGTAAAAATCTCTTTAATGCACCAACTTTTACTCAAAGCATGGAAACCAAATCATTTTGCACATATTCATGTCCTTCTAATTACTTGCAACATTCAATAAGTCTACTAGTTTCACCTTGTTAGTGTATGTGTGTGAACAAGAACTTAGCAAATCACTTCTCAATCAAAAGTATCAGAAACACAAGATTACTATAGCATGTAAGGGTGCATCAAGCAACAAACAATCATTTCACAAGGCTAGAATTCTACAATTTACAAGACTAAAATTCTTTTTGGGATTTTTTTCATTTTTCAATTTTTTTTTTTTGGTTTTTTTTCATTTTTTAATAATACTGCTAAACCCCTCCCCCATACCTAAATCATGCATTGTCCTCAATGTATGCAAATGAAAGAAAAAATGACAAAGTAAAAGGACGAGAATACCTGATAAGGGCATGACGGAGATACAGAAGAATTCCTATAAGACACACACATAAAATACACAACACACTCACACACACAATAAACACACTCACACAATCCCCCATACCTACACTTGACTATGGGAGAGACACACAAAATCTCTTACTAACCAATACCAGATCGAGGAAAAACTACCTTCGTAACAGAATCATCAAACATGTGAAACTCATCCACAAAGAAAATATTATCCACTGGAGAAAGAAGATCTTGAACCAAAATAAAACTCATACCACTAACATCATTCATAGACCAATTAGACGCTTCTTTATGTTGTTTAAGCAGATTAATTACTTGAAATTTTTGGTTATGAACTATGTCACTAGAGATAATAACATGATGAGTTTCATTATTAACTATCAAAGACTGATCAAGAGTGGAAAAAGATAGATTAGAATCAATTGGGGGTTGCTCACCAATAGAAGACTTAACAACGGACTTAGGATTCAAAGAACTATCCTTAAGTTGGGTTTCATGCTTAGAACAAATGACATTTAATTCATCTAACATCTCATCAGAAGAAAAATTCTTATACATCTCATGAAGTTCTTTATTACTCTCATACTCTAACAAAATATCGTTCTCAAGAAAAGACTCAATTACACTATCCTCAATATGTGACCATGAAACAACCTCATCAATCAAATTAACTCATACGGGTTGTTCAAAAAGCTCATTAGGTTGATTACCTACATTAAAGACATTAAGATCTATCGTCATATTTCCAAAAGTGAGTTTCATCGAACCATTCCTACAGTTAATCAAAGCATTAGACGTGGCAAGAAAAGGTCTTCCTAGAATGATGGGAATTTGATTTTTGAGATTTTGGACAGGTTCGGTTTCTAGAACAATGAAATCGACAGGAAAGACAAAATCACCAACCTTAATCAACACATCTTCCACCATACCTTTAGGAAATTTGATAGAATGATCAGCTAACTGAAGAGTGATAGTAGTCTCTTTAAGTTCACCTAAACCCAAGTCTTGATAGACATATAATGGAAGAAGATTCACACTAGCTCCTAGATCGAGTAAAGCTTTATCAATGAAAGTATTACCAATGACACAAGAAATGGTAGGACAACCAGGATCCTTATACTTCAAAGGAATTTGATTTGACAAGATAGAGCTAACATTAGATGTTAGGAAAGCTTTCTTAGGAACACGAGTTGTTCTTTTATGAGTACACAAATCTTTTAGACACTTCGTATAAGAGGGAACTTGTTGAATTGCATCTAAAAGAGGAATGTTAATCTTGACTTGTTTGAAGACTTCCAAAATCTTATCTAATTGAGCAGATTGTTTGTTTGAAGTAAGTCTGTGAGGAAACGGAGCTTTTGGCTTAAAGACTTTTTCACTAGACACGTCAGAGTGGGGTTTTGAAGGTGGTTCATCGGAGGGTGATGACTCATTAGATTCAACTTCTTCAGGACTCATGGGATTGGAAGATTGTTTAAGACTAGGATTCAAGAGTAACGGATTTGGTTCAGATGTAAGCTTATCTTCTGCTTGAGTATCGACACCAGCATGATTATTGAGTTGATTACCAGACCTTAGAGAGATAACAGAATTCACATTTTCATGAGACTTTTGATTTGGATGAAATTTAGGATTAATTTTGGGTTGACTAGGAAATCGATTTTTCTCTCTCTCACTGATGGTGTTTGCCAATTGACTAACTTGGACCTCTAGCTTAGATATGGCTTGAGCGTTGAAATTTAGCAATTGCCTATCTTGGGTCATAGTGTTCATGAAATTTTGTTGAGATTGAGTTAAATTAGCTTGAGATTTCAATAACGCCTCAATACTCTTTTCTAAAGAATTAAATCTCTTATCAGATTCACTAAAACCAGGAGGATTCAAGGGGACTGAATTTTGATATTGACCGAGATTTTGTGGAGGATATGAGTTAGGATTTTGAGTTGGATATGGACCAGGATTGGGCTTTTGAAAAGCAGGTTGAGAATTTTGGTTATACTGATTGTATTGACCTTGGTTCCATGAGAAATTTGGATGATTTTTCCAACCAGGATTGTATGTGGATGAATAGGGATCATTCCTAACTCTAGATTGAAACATGGCATTGGCTTGTTCAATTTCAGGACAATTTTCTATCAAATGAGTAGGAGAATTACAGTTTGCACACAGAAACACTTGTGAGGACACCTTGTTGGTTTCTAAGGCATATAGACGTCTAGTGAGTGTAGCTAACTTAGCTTCAGTTGCAATAGAATTACCAACTACGTGTACGCCCTTAGATTTTTCAGTTTCCTGACTGGGTTCCCTAGTTGTAACATCCCCAAATCTGGGGTCAGGGATTTAGAGTAGTCACGATCCACTTACTTCTTGCCTTGCCTGCTTTACTCACAATAGACACAATTCATCTGCTTATGACCCCACAATGTATATATCTCTCTCACACACAC
Source organism: Heracleum sosnowskyi (assembly GCA_030848705.1). NCBI lineage: Eukaryota > Viridiplantae > Streptophyta > Magnoliopsida > Apiales > Apiaceae > Heracleum > Heracleum sosnowskyi. The sequence continues at coordinate 37,601,534 of CM061243.1, read as the reverse complement.
ACATGTTAGAGTCTCAGAAACGACACAAATACAACCATTACGTAATAAATAATCTTTATTACAATACCCAAATGTCTTTTGAATTTGCTACTGATACAACTCCTAAGTAATGGTACATTACCAACTTAGCCTTGTAATACTCACCACCCTCTCATACCATTCATATCTATACATAAGATGAATACCAAAAGCTCCAGCTTGATCTGACTGGTTCACACTACTTCCAGGATCACTACTAGAAACTACTCATGAGAATGCCTTGCGCTTACCACTCACTTGAGGGATGTGCACCGAATCCTTGGTATCCTACTTCGCTGCTATATAATATTTATAAAACAATAGCAAGAGTGAGCGATAGCTCAGCAAGGTAATAAAAGTATGGCATAATCCTGCCTTCAACTCAACCCAGAATAAAGCGGGTATAAGACAATAATTTGTCAAAATATCTCGATACTGAAATTATTTCCTTATCGGAATGTATTCCAAAAACAGTACCCTTGTTGTATTTCAAATATCATTGTCATAATATTTCTGCAAACTTTTGATATATTATGAACAAAGTTCTAGTATAATATAAAAGGTGAGGTTTCAAAGTAAACCAATATAACCTTTTCGAAAATATCTGCTATGTAAGTAGAATATCAACATATAACTTAAAAGATGAAGTTATAAGGTGATTCAGTATAAACAACTCCATTACCATAACTCATGTTATGTAAGGTATCCATAGAGTCATATGATATAAAAGATGAAGTTACGAGGAAAATTTCATATAACGTTCCGTAACCCAAAATCCACTTATGCATATATAATCTGAGTAAGGTTTTATCAGAGTCATACTCATAAAATAAAAGATGAAGTTACAAGGATTTATTGTAACTTCAATTTTGAACACTTTTCGACCCCCTGCCAACATGATCGGTAAACCTGTACCACGGGTGTCATCCTTGGTCCCTCTCAATACATGTTGCAGAATCTCTCTGCCAACATGATCGGTAAACATGTACCAAAGATGTCATCCGTAGTCCCTTTCAATACATGTTGCAGAATTATCCAAAATGGATGATGAACTAATACGGGAGTTGCTACCGCGCCCGTCGTACCAACCTTACTATGATCAGTAGCAGGTCGTACAACAAAAATATGTTCTCTACATGTAGATGGAAGAATCACGACAGCCTGACATTGTATACCGCCTTTCGGGATCTCCCGGCCCATTTGGGGCAAGAATTTGGATGGGTCGGCCCAACTGGACCACTTACACCACTCCTAGTTCTGATGAAATCCATGACTCTGAAACGTAAAGATAGTCCTCCTTTCCCCAAGTGTAATACTTGTTGATACGACTCCACAAAGTAGTTATATCTAGGTTGGAAAGGAAGATTCCCCAATATTTCCCAAGCTGTTGCTTGTTAATGGATATCGACTTGTTCCACGAACTTACCCCTCGAGCGTTGAGGTGGTAACACAATATTTGACTTGCAGCAACTAAATTGCTTGGAGAAAATATCTGTCTCTTGACAGTTTTGAGTTGAGAGTTTAAAAAGAGTAGCAGTCACTTAAATCAGGTTTCCCATATTTTTGATAGTTGAGCGAGCATTTAAATCCTTTTAAAAGACAGATTTAAATGGAAAAACAGTGTTTTGGGAACCTCTTTTTGATTTAAAAATAATTAATAATACAGCTTAGAGTATCCTTCGTAATTATTGAAGGTCGAGGATAAACTTTAAATAACATTTCTCATTTTTAAAACGTGTTAAAAGTATTTAATAAATAATCAAATAATATTTATTAAATAAGTAAACCTTAAACGAATCTTCGAAAATAATATTCATTAAGTAAATAATGATTAAATGAATATTCAAAATAATATTTATTAAATAAATAAACCTCAAATGAATATTCAAAAGTAATATTCATGAAATAAATAATCACCGAATAACAGTTGCCCGATATCTTTATCGGAAAAATAATCTTTAATATATACAGAAAATATAATTACTTCTGATCTAAAGAAAATCACACGCCCTTATCCTAGGGCATTTATAAAAAAACCTGGCTTCTAACTAATATCTCATATCTAGCTTAGAAGCCCATAATCAAATCATAAAGCAAGTATCACAATATACTTTCGAAAACAGTTATGCCTTCCATTAGCATATATAACTGAAATAGTATTCAAATAGTATTTCTCGACTGAGATAATACTCAAATAACATTCCTTGAAAGATATAGTAAGCAAGTATCATTCCTCGAATGATATCATACTCGAATAACAATCCTCAAAATACATAGTATTCTGCCGATGGAATCCCTCCGGGTTTCCACGGCTATCTACATATCTCAAAATACCGACTCCCGATTTAGAGTCGAAAACAATGAATATGCTCTTATATTTAGAGCTACCAGGTAAACCGGTTCATAACTACTTAACTGAAAAGATTTTATATAATCCAATGGTCAAATACATTTCAACAAGAAATAAGATATATCGCAAAACTGTCTAACTTTATACATGGCAAAAGCAGTATTATATAGTCAATACTTCAAAGTATAGATTTAGAAACTTGCCTGATGCTCGAGAAGTGATAGGGGTTCGCGACGATGTCGGACAATCTAGACAAAGTCAAAGAAAACGCACGATTAATCCCCTAGATAATCCACTTGTACTAAATGCTTAAACACGTAAGCGAAACACAACCAAGGAATTACTAGCTCGTTATAGGCTCATACTAAGTCCATGTTAATCGACAATTACTTAAGTCGTAGGTTTAGTCCGAAATCGATCCTCGAATACAAGTTATACTTAACCATTTACAATATTGGTTTCTAAGTCATGTTCTTAGTGGTTTTCACTTGCGCAACCTCTGCTGTCGCATTTTTATAAAATCGAAAAATAATCTTTTGGACTTGAAACCTTCGCACACCTCTTGCTAACTGACCTTATCACTTTACCACGAAATATATCATATTTTATAATCACTTGTAAGGGTCTCAAACACAGTCATGAAGTTGATGTGTTTCTGCAATTTCATTCCTTGAACCACTTTCACTAAAATGGTCATATCTCATAAACCGTAAATCATAATGACATGATTCTTGCGCTTACGTAAACTAGAAACAAATATATACACACTCATGTTCATCACTGAACCAAAAGAGGCAGTTAGGTTTTCGGATTCTAGGCAGTTTTTAGAGTTAACGAGAATCGGGCATTACGACGGCTTAAAACTTAACATTCTCCATTTTCAAAACACAACCAAATCAGTACCAATCAATCACAAACTCACCATCCACCTTATACTCCCTCCACTCAGTCAAATCCTCCATAAATATTCAAGATAATTTCACAACCCATCCTCCAAACTCAACCAACAATTCATCTAATCATTTAAAACATCAACCCATGACATATACTACACATACATGCTTTCAAACTTAAATTATAAACACAAAAATTTTTGAAAACACTATTCATCATCTTCTTAAACTCAAGAAAAGATCATGCTAGAGATGGTGGGTGTTGGAGATGTTACCTTAGATGCGAAGAGCTTGGAAAGGGCTTCGATTCGAGTGGTAGAACACGAGAAACAAGCAAGCAAGCATTTCATCTTTTTTTTCTTCTTCCATTCGTTTTTTTCATCAAGAAATGGAGGTGGGGGGCTGATCCCTTTTTGTGTGTGTAATGTGTGGTGGAGGTGTGGTAAATGGTAGATATTTTGTTTAAACAAAATGCAAGTTAGCCCCTCAAGTTTGGTTAAGCTTAAAAGCTTCTTTAACACACTTCCTCCACTAATTCCTTTCTTTCTCTTTTTTTAAATACATATCTTATTCTTTATTTCCTAAGTTATAATACGTCCAAAGTTGCTCCTTCGAACGGATTTTCGATTCTCGTTTTCGTTTGCGATTTCTGACTACGCGATTAGTAACCGTTTATTATTCCTGAACTTCCGCTGAAATATAGGATCAATCGGAGACTATAAAATTTTACTATTCACCTTGGAGTACTATTCATCAATGTTACTATTCATCCTTGTTTTTGTTCCTCTTGCAACGATTCGAAAATATTTCCTAAAAAGAGCGAATAAAACTCTACGCGATTCTCGCAATGAATAGTTACTATTCACTATTCACTCCAACAATCGAATCCTTAAATCGACTTTAATAAAATAATAAAATTCCAAAATATTAAATCCTCAAATCCTCAAATTTAATATCTCATTTCTTGAATATAATAATATATAATTCACTGCCCGGTCAAATACTGCACCAAAATAAAATTTGGAATTTCTGAATTCCGATCGTCTTTGCATTCACTTATTTACTCCGTAGATCACTAATATGACTTCGGAATATCCACACTACGTCTCGTACATAGGTGGCATGAAAATTTTTCTTAGTCCTCAAAATCACTATTCATCCACCAAATTCACTATTCATTGATGCACTTAATCAAAATAAGAAAAGTTTTAATTTTACCAAAAATTCGGGTTATTACACTAGTTGACTCCCACAACATTGTTCTTTCAGCTAACTCTTCAAAAAATTGTCAAGCTTCTTCATCAGTTTTATCCATAAACCTACCATTACACATAGACTCTAACAAGGCAGTGGTTTGACTATCTAAGGCTTCATAGAGAATTTTACAAAGTCTCCATTTTTCTATACCATGTTGAGGACACTTAGACAACAACTTTTGAAATCTATCAAAATATTTCCAAAAAGGCTCATTTGGATTTTGTTGAATTTGGTTGATTTTATTCCTAAGCATGTTAGCCTTATGATTGGGAAAATATTTTTTAAGAAATATAGCAACAAATCCCTCCCATGTGGAAATAGAATTAACGGGTAGACTATACTGTTGGGTTTCGGGGCAACAAACGCAGCGAAAACAGTCGTAAAAACAATAATAATCTGAAACCCTAACCCTAGGATCCGTGTACAAGACATGGTTGATTATGGAGAAACGAAATCATACCTTAATCGAGCTTATAATATTCAGAAACTTGGAGGTCCTTGTTGTAACCACCACGCAGCCCTTGTTCAAGATCTGCGTCGCCAAAGTAGTCCACACGAACGCTTGATCATCCAACGATCACGGAGTTGGTACTAGCCAAATAAAACCGCCCTCAAAACCTTCTCTCTCTCTGTTTCTAGCCTCTCTAATATGCAGAGCTGCTAGGGTTTTTCTAAAAAACGAATTTTCAACCTAACCTAAAACAATACATCATAATGTATTTATCTGAAAAGAGAATTTTAGGCCTTGCTTAATCTAATTGGGCTTCCAAAACCCAATCTGATTATTAGTATTATTAATTATTATATTCGAATTATTATATAATTAATCAAGTCCTACTTAATTAATCCAATAATTCAATAATAATAATAATAATAATTCAATTAAATTCGAAATTTAATTAATGCTCCGTTTAAAACGTTCTTTATGTGTAACCCTTTAGGTTATTATTACGTTGGCAATAATTTTAATATCTCATAATAAAATTATAAACAATGAGCGGCATCTAGTAATACATCATTGCTACCCAAGTAATAATAATAATTGGTGATCCAATTAAACCTTTCGTGACTAATGTTTCCGTGTAATATAATCCCTTTAACCAAATATTATAGATTAAACTCGAGGCATGTTATTAGTCATCCTCTTCAACATTTAATCCAGGTTTCCTTGATCAATGAGTAGACTATTAAAACAAATCAATATTTGAGCATGGCCATGCATTTTCATAGTCTCACTCAATCAAGAGGCCAATAATATCTCTCCTAATAATAGGAGGGTTAAATCCTATATCTGTCATTCATATTTCTCATACGACTCATAATATACCTGATGTCCACTTTTATCATCACCCGGTCAAAGGTAACTTTTAATGTAATCAAAGTATATTAATCCTCGTATAGAAATATAATGATCTTAAGTCTAAGGATCATTACACCATTATCACTGTGAGCTATTCTAATGACTTTATTACCATGTAGAATATCACTGTGGGTCAATCCGGTGACATGTAGAATATTACATGCACCTATGTTCTTGACTTTAGTATCACTATACTTATGACCAATGAGATGTGGTCATTTAGTCAACGATCATACTAATCTTTATGCATCATAATTGTCCCAATTCATAATGCTTAATTAGGGATATTTTAGGAATATAAACACTATTCTTATAATCTCATTTTTAAGTTACATACTTAAAGATATAGAATACGTGTTCGTTATTCCAAGGACATTTATTACTCTAACATTAATATCGCAGTAAATAAAGACATAATAATTGTTGTTGAATAATCAATAGAACATAATTATTATTAAATAACAAAATAGTGTTTCCCGGAAGTACAATTGTATTGTCTCTAGGGCACTAATACTAACATATACAACCACTGTTTAGCATCTTCTTTTAAAGCAAAGTTAATGAGTCTAAGCCTAATGGAATCCTCACTTAGTTGTTGAAGTTTTTGTAAGGCACACACTTCCTCAAATTCTCGAATGAAAAGATATGGATCATCTCCCTCTACCCCAGCAAACCTAGGTAACATGCTAATGTTATGATGTTTGATTTCAAAATTGTTTGCGGTTACTGTTGGTAGCACTATGCATGAGGGTTGAGCGGTACGAGCGGGGTAACAACGTTCTTTAAGTGAAACAGCCATGACGGTTGTTGGAACTTCTACTTCTTTTGACTCAATTTTAGTGGGTGAAGAGAAATCGAGTTGTCTTGCTACTCCGGGTAATGAAAGGTCGGATTGTCTCACTAATCTAGATGTATTATCTCGAACCCAAATATTTTGCATACAAGAGAAGCAATCAACTAAGCACGTAGCAGACAAGAGCTATAAGTAAACACCCAAAAAAATGGAAAATCAAAAGAAAAATCTATCTTATCCTAAAAAAAAAAAAAAAATCTAGACATTGCTCCTAACAATAAGATACTACTAAAAGTAACATCTCAAAAAGCATTCGTCGTGACTGGCCAGGCAGGAGGAAGCATTGCCAAGAGGCTAACCACCATTCTAGGCACCAGTCTAAAGGCCAGGTAAGCTTTCGCTAGCCTAGACACCACCGAAAAATACTTAGTGATTTGTTCCTTCTAGATTTTCTTCCTAGTTGAGCGCGAAATCCTAGGGGCTAACGTCTAATTAATTTTATTAAGAAAAAAAGGAATTCAAGATGAATGAATTAGTGATTTGTGGGCCAAGGAAAGAGTGATGAAATCCCTCACCTTATCTTAAAATTGGGTGGCGCCCTTAAGATTGATTTAATGATGCAACATACAAAGAACGAGAAATAAACACTTATGGATGCACTACACTGCGTATTCTATTCTAAATTGTACGTACATCTTTCCTCCAGCAATGACCACAATTTGTATAAGATGGAAAGCGATAAAGACAATAAAGAAATCTAGATGATGTGCTCCTATGTGAGAGAATGAATGATGCAACAAATTGGTTTTTAACAAATAACTAACTAATATTTTTGGATTTTTCAAATATTTAATTTTTTTTGTGTTTTTCAATAATTATGGAAAGAAAATAGAGAGAGGTGATACGGAATACCGAAAAGCGCTTCCAAAAATTTCACAAGAGACAACAAGGCCTTCTAGCAATCTTCTTGTCCAAGCTTTCCTCCGCTTCACTATTCCCTAAAAGACAAACAATGCAGAACAAGAAACTAATCCGAAGAATTAAATATCAAGGAGTGAAAATTACCAATAATCCCCGGCAGCGGCGCCAAAAACTTGATGTGTAAAAATAATGTAAACTGCAAGCGCACAGTGTTTAGTTGTAGCAATCACAGATCGATCCACAGAGACTATGTATTTTCGAAACCCTAACAATTAACTCAGGCGAACTAGACAAATAAGATTTGAGATGAGATTTGTTTGACCTAATTAACGATTAAAATCAGATAAGGAAAACCTAGGAATCCGAATCCATTAATCAATCACAATTAATATCAAATCGCCCTAAAATCAATTCTCTTTCCTTCACAAATAAGATATATCAATTAACGAGACAAGCATATACTATAAAACTTGTTATCTAACAATAACCTATCAAAACTTCATGGAGCAAGCATAGGCTATGAAAAATAAATCCGGTAACAATAATATATCAAAATCACTTTGTCAATTGACCAATTAAGCACCAAGAAAAATTACGAGAATCAATTAATAGGAACGAGAAGATATCAAAAATAATTAAATTAACTTCATCTTCATCCTAGGGCAAAAGAATTAGCTAGACATAATAACTGAATTAATTAAACTAATAAAAGATGAAGACATGAATGAAAAAGCTAATTTATAAACTAAATATGCGAACTAGTAACAGGGGGTGACAAGTTAAATATAAAACAAAACTTAAACAACTTAAAGATGGTGTGCGTGTGTGAAGGCAGGAAGTGGCCAGGAAACAAAAACAATTAACTAATATATCAAGTAAACAACGTGAATAGAGACTGAATCTAAAAACAAGAAATCAATGAATTGAAAATCAGTAAAACAGAGTATAGCCCAAGAGAGTAAACAAATAAATAAATAGCTAAACAAAATTCTACGTGTCTCAAATACAAGAGGGGAGATATATATATATATAGGAAAAGTAATGGGCTTGGGCTCTTTGACTACAAATCGGATTGTAGAAATATTTCCTAAATTCCTTTTTCTTCTCCGATAAGTTTTCCAATTTTTCTCCAATTTCCTTTTGACTTCAAGTATTTCCATCTCCTTGCCTTTTCACCTTTTTCTGCTTGAAATATGATTTTATTTATTTTCCTACAAAACAAAAGAAAACAATTTATTAAATAATAAAATTATGAAAACAAACATAAAATAGGTATTAAAATTGTATTAAATTATGGACCTATCAGTAGCTTTCATGATGTCTTGAGTAGACGGTGGTGTAGGATCATCAGGATCTCCTAGGGGCAATAAAACACTAGGATCACCCCTTGGGGCTTCAGCCCTCTTGGTTCTTCTTGGTGTTGGGTCCAGTTTGATTATCGGGACTCTTCCAGTTGCTTGGTTTTGTGCTTTCGCGGCCTCTTGTTCTGCCAGTAATTGTTTGAGCCTTGACACCTCTGCCTCATGGGCCGCAATCTTTTCCTTAGTAGTTTGGGATTGTTCCCGATTTGTTTGAGAAGAACGTCTTCTCCTTGGGGCAACATCCATTTCTTCTCCAATTGAGTCATTCTTATCCTCGGTGTAGGGTCCCGAGTAATCTCGAATCAAAGGGGTCCTTTGAGTTTGAGTTTGTAGATTTTGGGGTCCCAGACCTTGTATATAAGGAGGAACATATGCCTCGTGGTAGGTGGGATCCACTACCTCCCGCCATGGGTCGAGGGGGCATGCCATAGCTAGACATCCCCAAAGTTTGAGTTGCGTATTGAGGAAGATCAGTAGTATGGAGTTGAAGACCACTTGGTGCATTCATGAGTAGTGGGGAGGTCGTGATTGGTTGCTGGTGAGCGGTCTCTTGTGGATTAGATCCATGAATGACCATCTACAGGGGATTCGTCCCTTCAATCGAAATTGGGATTTCGGGTCCTTGAGTGGTGGTGAGGGGGATATTCGCCCCTTGAATGCCAGTAGTTGGCGGTGGTTGATTTCCGTGAGCATCAGCCTAAGAGATGATAGGAAGCTCCTCAGAAGTTTGAGTATCTCGAGTTGTTCTTCGTGTGTTTGCCATGGTTGATGTTGTCTTCCCACAGACGGCGCCAAATATTGTGGATTAAAAACGGTGCTTGTAAATTAATTGCTAGGGTTTAAGAGAGCTTCGAGCTTTAATGACTGCTCTTGTGTTTCGTGACTAAATCGGTCCTCACAAGATGCCTACGTATCTCAATCAGTGTTGAGAATCAAGCAAAAGACGTAGTTCTGATTGAAGGATCAGGTCCTTTATATAGGCGTCAGGAGCCTTGTATTTAGAGTAAGTTTAGGAGACTTAGCGAATAAGTCTCCTTTTTGATAATGGATAAACATTGTATTTCTTGGTATTACATTTCTAGGGTTATTTTTAGCCCATATCATTAGGGTTGTCTTCTCCATCCTCCAACTTGGGGGGGGGGGGTTGGACATATTACTTAAACCATAAATAATTACTTGATAATTATTTATTTGTAAATAGTCAACTAGACTGTAAGTCAATTGTTAGTTAGTCATAACAAACTCTTTTACGGTTAGTTAGGTTAACAGTATATATAAACTTAGATAGATTCATTTTATTTTCTTTAAGCTTGTAATCTACAATTTGTAATCTACACATTCTCTCAATGTTCATATTATACATTTTCACCTTCTTCATCAACTTTGTTACAAGTTTCACATGTCTTGCATTGCTCGTCTCAGTTCTCTTATTTGTTTCTCCTCGTATTACTCAACTTTAAGTTTGATAAAAGCATCTCTAAATAGAGGCATCCTTAAGGGGTGTCAAACTTGTTCAACACATCATAAATAATAATATTTTATTGTTCTCTCCATTAATGTCATATTTAGCAATTTTCAAGTTCAATAGTTGACATCTCATGTAAGGTGTTTAGATGGTATCAAACAAATAATAAAAAAGGTAGTTACATATAATAGGTATGGTTTATATATACATTTAGTACAAGTAATTGAATGTTTTTCATTTAGAGGGCGTGTCAAAAGGGTGCTAAAAGTTGACAATTTTTCTTGACATCCCTTGAGCACTCTTATAATTCCGGGAAGCATCCAAGAATTCCTTGACAAATAAGATTTGATATCTCTCTTAGCACCCCTGTTAAAGATGCTCTAACATCCTATTAAAGATTCTGTAAGATCTGGTTTAGAGGACAAGAGGTCGACTGGAGTTCTATTAAAGAATATTATCAATGATCATCTTCTTTCTCCAAAGATCCGTTGATCCTCTAAAAAGTAGAGTTATCATGGTTATGTAAGGTCCTCTTCAGAAAATACTTCAAAAGCAACTGGACCATAGTGACTAGGAAAATCATAAAACGAGTAAAAAAGCAGCTCACATCACACATGCATACATATCCATACGAGTTTTGTACAAGGAAAAAAAATAACATGATTTTTGTTTTTGTTCTTTTTTGAAGAAAGAAAAAACGTGAATATAGATGCAAATTTATTTATTTTCCCCAAAATTTTCATTTTAAAAGAGAACACATGATGAGATAGCTCAAGTGTCTAACTAGTTTCGATTTTTGCTCATTTGTTAAAAATTATATACTTATTTATAAGGTATATAAGCCTAATTATTAAAAAAAAAAGAATATCGGGAAAAGTTGGTGGTTGAAGAAAATTTAAAAAATTAATTTTAAATTTTAAATTAACAATGTTTAAATATGAAGTTAAAGTTGTAGTTTAATTATTAGTTAATTTTTTTTTTTTGAAACATAATTATTAGTTATATTGTTTCATTTTGATTTGGAGCATACGAATAAGAATAATTTGAAATTTAGTATACTCCATTTTATTTATTTCCTTACACATTTTTCTGGTTCTTTAAGCAGGGGAGTGTGTGCGCATGTATTTTGAAAAACCGGATAACTACGAAGAGTGGTCAACTTAAATTTGATCATATCTTATTTTATTTTATTCGTTTTGCTTTTATTACGTACAAGGCAGCAAGTTAGTCAAACAAGTAGGCCGCGCAGAACTGCATTCCTTCTTCTAGTAACATACTAGCTTATAGTTGGTTTTTTAATATTTATAATTATATTTATTTATGAATATTTTAATATTTAAACGTTATTAGTTTACATTATTAAATTATTGTTAAAAAAGATTTAGCCAAAAAAATTATAGTTAAAAATTTGATATTTATTACATTTTACACGCTCAATTTAATATTTGTTTATATTAAGTTATAAAAGTTAGATTTGACCAATTTTACGGTTCACATGAAATTCACAAAATAATCTTTAATTTAGTTGTGGTTTAATAGTTTTTTTTTCAATTAAAAACTATTCTAAAACTAAAAAGAGAATAAAGTAACGAAATTTAGTGTTGAGAATTCTATTCGATTTAGGAAATCTACTTAACTTATATGTAGTTTAGATTATTAGAATAACCTTTATTAACCAAATACAGGTTTTAATGTTAAATCTAACAGTTTTCACCTATATATTTAAGATTAAACGATTTTTATTATTTTGGTTATAAATGGGTTTTCTTATTTAATTACAGCTATTTTTATGTTTTAACTTTTTGGAAAATCCAATCATAATATAATATCTTTTAACTTATATCATTTTTAGATAATAATTTCTTTTTATATGATATAATCTTGATCATCTATTTTTAAAAGTATTGGATCTAACGGTTGAGAATGTTTTGGCGGTATTTAGGACCAAACTACCATGATAACATCATTAATTTTTCTTAATATTTATAAATTTTTTAATTTTGATTTTTTTTTAAATATTTATTGCTAAAATATAATATACTCTTTTTTGTAATATGTTAATGATGCGGGAACTTTGAACTTTTGAGAAAATAAATTATCAATTTAAATATATATTTTTTTGTAATAGTACTTCTTCTTTTAAAGTAGTACACCGTGACGATCAAAATTCTGTATAAAATTCATTTTTTTATAGTATATTAAGTGTGGTCACTTTGTTTGATCACTCAATCCATAATCGTTGGATCTTTCAAATTAAATTGTTGAGAAACGTTACATATAACATTAAAATTATCATGTAGAATGATCTACGATTTGAATCTACCAACAACATATTAAAATTTACAGGTTTTTTTTTGAAAAAAAAAAAAATTCATTATTTTTCTTTCAGACATAGGTTATTTGATAATATTTTTTGTAAAGTACGATTTCTCAGAAAATTATTATACTAATTTATTAACAAACTTTTAAAGTTTCAAATTTAACAATTTACAATGTATATAGGTTAAAAAAGTTAGGTCTGTTCTGTAGCCGAGTCTACAATTTCAAAATACAGTTTTTTTTAATATGAATATAGTCCTGCTAACAATGAAAGCTTATAAAACAAAATCACCATTTGCGTATAATTTATTATTTAACAATAAATTATATTTGATTAGTTATGATCTATAACTTAATAAAATAGGATAAAAAATATGCACAATTTTATAAAATTTAATCATCGTATTATTATATTCTTTGTTGATTTGAATTTTTCTTAGATTGATTTTAATTTTTGAACATAGATTTCTAAATTTAAAATAGTTAGAAAAAAGTAATTAAATTGGCGTTAAAATAATGATGACATAATAATCATTATTAGAATTTAAAAACTCACTTCACTGGGCTTTATTTTGTGTTTTAAAAATCAGGTTTTGACTATTTTACACCCCACGTGAAGATAATTAAATTATTTTTAATTAAAAGATGGTTTAACAATTTTTATCTAATTAGAATTGTCCATGGAAGAGAAAAGAAAGTCACGAATGTTTTACACGGAGAATTCTATTCAATATAGAAAACTTATTTATATTTGGTATATTTGGTTTAAATTATCAAAATACACTTTTTACAATTTAAATATAATCCTATTATAAATAAAATACACTTTTTTTAATATTTGATCAAACGATTTTCATTTATCTAGTTAAGATCTAATAGTCCTTAATAATTTGGTTGTCACGATCAAAATTTTGGATAAATCCTTATTATGCTTATTATATAAAAAAGTTTAATATAATAAGGATATCAAGTACATACTGATATAAGTATCTTACTAACTGCTTTTAATTTTAATATTTCGATTTTATTTATAGTGTATATAAAATTTTAAAATACATTATTACTTTAAAATTATTAAACAGAATAAAAATTATGTTATGATTATATAAAATTTTATTCTCATATTATTATAGTCTTTATCGATTTAAATTTGTTCTTAATTTATTTTAATACTTTATTGAAAGAAAGATAAAATTTCTATATTTAAAAGAATTAGTGGAAAAATAAATAAATTGGTGCTACAATTATAAAAAAATATTTATTAAAATTTAGATACTTACTTACTTTACTATTTGGGTTCTATCCTGAGTTTTAGAAATTGAATTTTGACGATTTTACAACCCACGTGAAACTAACGAAATTATCTTTAATTTAATGATGATTTAATAATTATTATCTAACTTGACCAGTTGACCTACCCATAAACCGAAAAGAAAAGATGGTTAAGTATTATATTCAAAATTATTGTTTATGAATATGAAACCCTCAATATTTTAATAATATTTTGATATTATCATTTTATGTTTGTTATATGTAAAATAATATAATTATAATTTGGATTAATCAAATTGTTATGTTTCTTCAGAAAAAAATGTTTAAATTTATTCATGTACATGAGTTCTCCTAAGTCTCTTATAACGCAGGGTCCACATGTATCATTGTTATATGATATACATGAGCATTATATTGATAATTTTTAATATTGTAATCGAAATGAATTGTTATCTGATATTTGGTTTAACAATTATTATCTAACTCGAACTATACATAAATTAAAAAGAAAAGATAGTTAAGAATTTTTACATAGAAAAATTTTAAATTATCAAAATACACTTTTTAGTATTTAAATATAATTCTATTATTAATCAGATACACTTTTTAATATTAGATCTAACAATTCTCATCGATCTATTTAAGATCTAACTGTAATAATTAATTTGGTCGTATAGTGGTCGTACACGGACCAGATCGATTTTAATTTTTTCTTAAATTGATTTTAATATTTTATTGAAATAAACATAGAATTTATAAATTTAAAAGAATTAGGAAACAAATTAAATTTGTGCTACAATAATAAAAAAATATTAAATTTAGATAATCACTTTACTGTTTGGGCTCTATCTTGAGTTTTTTGAGTTTTAAACAACAGATTTTAACAATTTTACAGCCCACACGAAGCTAACAAAATTATCTTTAATTTAATGATGGTTTAATAATTATTATCTAACTGAAACTATCCATAAATTAAAGAGAAAAGATAATTACGATTTTTTACATAAAGATTTCTATTCAATATAGAAAACCTATTTATAATTGGTTTAAATTAAAAAAAAATTATTAAAATTTAGATAATCACTTTATTGTTTGGGCTCTATCTTGAGTTTTAGACAACAGATTTTAACAATTTTACAGCCCACGCGAAGCTAACAAAATTATCTTTAATTTAATGATGGTTTAATAATTATTATCTAACTGGAACTATCCATAAACTAAAAAGAAAAGATAATTACGATTTTTTACATAAACATTTCTATTCAATATAGAAAACCTATTTATAATTGGTTTAAATTATCAAAATACACCTTTTAATATTTAAATACTATCATATTATTAATCAAATACAATTTTTAATATTATATCTAACGGTCCTCATCTATTTGAATATTTATAGTTTTATAATCCAACGGATCATATACTTTTGGTAGTACAGTGACCGACCAAAGTTTTGGATAAGATCTCCCTTACGCTTATTATATATAAGGAGTTAATAATATGATAATAAAATATAATTCAGAATTTTAGAATTAAGTTCTATGGAGACCATTTTTTTCGTGAAGCCTGTAGATCACAAACGTTCTGTAATTTGAATTTAGCAAAATATAATATTTTATAATTTATGTTCTATGAAAATAACTATTTTCATTTTAAAATTTTAAAATTATATATGTTTTGCAAGTAAAACATAGCAAAACATATTATTCTGCAAAACATGTTCAGTTTGCAGAACATCCATGTTTAGTTTGCAGAACTTACATGATTTTCAAGATTTTCAATGAAATAGTGATTTTCATAAAATATATACTTTGCAAAACAGTACGTTTTGCAAATTTTTGATTACAAAATATGATCTATTTTGTCAAATTTAGATTGTAGAACATATGTGGTCTTCGTGTCTTCACAAAAAAGGTGGTCTTCATGGAACTTTATTCCAGAATTTTAATATATTAAAAACAAAAATTTAACATATTTATTCAGATGAGCGTGATTAGAGAACTTAAGCGGAAAGATTTATTTTTTGCCATCCTATATTCTGCACATAAGCCTGATAATTTAGAGAGAAAAAAAACACATTTTTGGTTCCTTATTACTAATTCATTTAACCTTTTCACTCTACTAAAAAATCACCGAGGTAAGTGAAAATACAGGTGGAATAAGGAAACAGAGTGTATGCAATTATCAGCCAATTTTTGTCACACAAACTAGAACTCTTGCATTCAATATTGTTGCATTTGATACCGCAAAAGGCACCGAAATATATGGAACTAAATATAGTCGTATCTAAATTAAATTTCAGTAATAAATATTTTCTGTCTGATCAAAGAAGGCTATCTTTGACAATCGAAAATGCCTATAATTTGGCTCTTTCTGTAGTGTTTTAACATATCAAAACTTTCCTTACACTGTGATTTACTCCAGCATTGCAAGTCAAACATGTTTGTATATATTGAGAAACTGAATTTATACTCTACAATCTGCAAAAAAATTCCCCAGCTTCAAACAAAATTTATACTGATTTAGAAAAAACTGAGAGATGTTGGACAAACGACCTCATTTTGAACAAATTTGGTCGAATTTATCGAGTTATGAAAATGGTCCAAATCACGACATAAAATACGCGAATTTAACATGTTTTTTTGTGTCCCGCAAGTAAATACGATCTAAAACACGAAGTAATACATATTTGGTCGAGTAGTGAGTCCACTTATTATTATAACGAATCAGGAGTTGTCATGTGCATTTGGGAAGAATTTTGGGAACAATTTTTGTGCCTCTAGCATTTTTCTTTCGGAAATGCGGTTAAATTTTTTAACAGAGAGTAAAAATAGAAAGTACCCTCAACTGTACTGGAATGTGAAACCAGGTAAAATTTCCAAAAAGAAAAGCTGTAACAAGATTGTTAGTTGGTAAAATAAGACTTTCCGAGGTTCTAATATTAAAAAAAAAGGGAAGATACATGCTCCCACTTGACTACTTGAGGTTGAAGAAAGGGAGAGGTCCGGACCAGTATGGTTGAAATATCATTACATGAGGCCCCATGCACATAAATAATTGGTCTACGAATCAACAGGGACCAGGAGATAGATAATTGGCACACCGAACTAGTGTCCAACTTTAAAAAAAAGTTTGTGAAGGTGTGATAAATGAGTCTTTCATTTCCATGTGTTGAAAATAAAATTAAAACATGCACATGCCACTGCTTTTCATATCTTTTTATATACGAGGACACAATTATTTCTTCTTGCCTCTCCTGCATCCACATATTTGTTGTCTGAATTGCGGAAATGCAAATATCACAAAAGTTTTAGTCATGACATCTTAATGAACAAAATATATTATCCCAACGGAATAATAGAATAATAGTATATCTCACTCGGAAATAAGGTGGAAATATATTTGCATCTTACCGTTATTCCAATAATAGAGATGTTGTATTCATACAAACGGTTGTTGAAACAAAATATGTTATCTGACCGACTTGTAACTGGTGGATGAAAAATTCAGCAAGCTTCACAGGGGGAAACTCAACATTGTTTGATCACATTTTCACCTTAGCTGATCTGAATTGATTCAAATTATACTAAAATAACTTCTTGATTATAAAGAAGAAGACTATATAGTAAACGGGAATTATTTTACAGAATTATATATCGTATAGCTTCTTGGAGCCTTGAAACTTCCCAGAGCATCAAAACGATAAACGAAGCACATTATTCCCCACGTACGTTTATACTCGTGCTTCTGCAACTCTGGCCATCAGTGCTAATCTAAGCTGGTCTTCAGTGAAGAACCGACTCGCCATTTTCACCGTTGCTTGTTGAATCATCAAATCATTAACAACCGAAACGCTTGCATGGTGAACATCAAGGTCCAGTTCTTTTAACGCTGCCATCAGTTTAGCTGCCGGGTGGTTCTTTTTACTGGATTGAATTCTAAGCATTGCGTCCCAACCGATAATCTTCACATCTATGTCAATATCAATTAACTTGTTTGTTGACGAACGGAGATCTTGACCAGTACTGGAAGATTCTTTACTACTTAACTCCATCTTGAGTGACTCCAATTGACTTCTCAGCTCATCTTTCTCCGAATCAGATGTGTGCAGTTTGGATTTCAACTCATTTATGTAAGAGATAGCGTCTCCGAGAAGTGATGCCTTGTCCATTTTCGATACATTTGGCACCACTGCACGTAGTGCGTAGAATTTCTGGTTAAGTTTTTCCCTTCTCTGTCTTTCTGCTTCAACATGATTCAATGGTTCTTCTCTACCATTTGCTGGCTTCCTCCCACGTTTCCGTGGCTTCTTCTCTGGCTCTACCACTCGAAAACTTTCAGCTTCTTTTACAACAGAAGCTTCCAGATCCGAATGCTCCGAATCAGCGCCACAGCTTGATTTTCCAACACCAGAAGATGGCAAAATCGTACTTGAAGCAAACGATAGCATTCCCACTTCTTGACTGCTCCTTGAAGTCACAGATTTCTTCTTCTTGTTCTCCTCCACTATTCCGAACAAATTGCCATTTCCAGCACTACAAGAACTCCTCTTACTTTCCTCAAAATTGAGCGTCTCTCCAAATTCAGTCTTGCAGGAAATGGAATTGGAGTTCCCATTCCGAACATTACTACTGCCAACTCCTTCAAAGCCTAATCCCGGAAAATTCAGTTCTCTAGTCAAAACCCCGGGATTTTGAACATTAACTACACTGCTGGAACCAGGGTTTTCTGTGAGAGTACTAGAACTGTGATTATTCTCAAAAACATTTTGTGTCGGTAGCTTGAACGGAATATCCTTGATTTCATTGTTTGGAACTGGAGACGGATCAGTGAGCCAAATCGTGGACGGATCAGATTCATTACCTTCAGATTGTAAAGGCCAAGGGTTTGCGAATTCATTAAACAAAATCCGAACCGTATTCATAAGATCCGAAGTCTGAAAAATTACTTCAGTGGAGCCAAGCTCCACGACACCGTTGTTACACGGGACACAAACGATAGTTTGTATCCCAAACGTTTGTCCCTGGCGAGCTCGTTCACAGTGGGAGCTCGCCAGACGTTCAGCTCCAGTTACCCAAACCGGAGCTGAATGAAAAAACGCCTGGCCAGGAAGGCCAGTGTTGTTAACAAACGACTGAGTCATCGACACCAGAAAAAACCACTCGGTATCAGTGACCTCTTCGTCAACAGCTTCATCAGGCGAACCCTGAGACCCCGAGATCATCGAGTTAAGCTCCCTGAGAACTTTCTTTCTATGATCCATCTCAGAAACAGAAGTAGATTTTGTTCTCATTAATTGCTTCTCCTTCTCTTCGCCTTTATAATATCCATCGCCCCAGCCAAGTAAAGACTGAGACGCCGAATAATCAACAACGGAAGATTGCCAAAAAATGGCATAAGTCCAGCTCTCTTTCGCTCCTTCAATCAACGACTGCAGACGATGTTGTAAATTATCCTGATTAAATGTTGCGGCGACAGAAGAGGAAGGTTGATGAGGTATAGTACTAGTCTGCGGAGGCCAAAAAGAATTAAGATCGGACGCCATGAAGGCGTCCGATGTATCATCTGTAGGGGTTGACCAGAGATTCATTGAGGTATTGGAAGGGTGGTAATGTGTCATTCCATAAACAATTTAGCAGGGTGAATTATATGTAAAACGTGTGTTTTATTATGGCAGAGAAAATATAAGGTGCCTTTGAGTTGGTGATGTGGGAAAGAAATGATTGATAAGGAGGAGCAAAGGGAAGGAGAATTTGAGTTTAAATTTAGGAAATATTTGGAGTGAATTTGAGTTGAATTCGACAACAGGGTGGTGTAGTTTGAGACTTTGAGTTGAGGACAAATGAAGCGGGGACAGGGACTCTCCCGGACCACCAAGGTCATGAAACTTAGCTCCAACTGTCCACTTAAATATGTTGTGTCGGAGGATGGAATTCTACATTTTTTTTAATCGGAATGTTTGAGCTTCTAAAATAGATTATTAATGATAATATATCAAATCTTCACTTCTTAATTGATTATATTTTATTTAAAGTAAGACATCTTTATGCAGGTTTCGAAATAATTTTTTCGTATTTCATTAAAGGTAAGTTATCTTTCGAGTAGAAATAAGAGACATTATTATATATAAAAATTAAAATAATAAACAGAAGAGGCACATAAACATTAATGTGGAGTTTGAATGAGGTACTACAACAGAAAAAATATATGAAAACAATATTTTTTTTTCTTATTGAAACAAAAAGTTTGAACTTAAAAATTTCTGAGTAATAATAAATTGAGAGAAAAAGTGAACAATATTTTTTTAGCGAAGTTGAAAAATTTGTTAAAATCCAAAATTAATATTCAAGAAAATGAAAGTAAAATTTTACTATTACATGTTTAGATTGAACTAGGTTATTAAGCCGCGATTCGCAGCGGCATTAAAATATATTTGTTAAGAAAAAAAATATTAGAATAAAATTTGTGAAATAAATATCTACAAAATTATATAAATAATCAAATAAAATATATTCTGTAAAATTTGTATTTGGGTAGGTAATATTATAAATTATTTACATATTTCTTTTGTTTATATAGTTTGATTTTTTATTTTCTTAAACCGATACCATTGTCACATATATATATATATATAATTATATTGATAAAAATCAATATAAACATATAATATTATTTATATTTATATAGTATTATTAGAAAAGATAATATTAGAACATGATAGTTTGAATTTTAACTTATATAATAGTATTACTTATATATTACTCTAATATATTACTGCATCAAAATACCTGAGAGCGTGTTAGTGTCATTAATACGTGCATCAATCATATCCGGACATATGAACTGAAATTCGTGCAGTGATATGTTGACGATGCCTTCTTCCAATCTCCTAGGCGACGTTATGGGTATGAAGAACAATTTAGACCCATGTGATAGTGGTTTATATTTCCTTGTACTTGAAACAACTTTCAGATTTTTGATGTTGTACACGGAGCCTTCCTTTTAGAGGATTTTAGTTTCCTCCATTAGTAAAGATTTAAAAGACAATTGAGATTTTTTCTATCTTATAAATTCAAATTTAAATAAGGAACTTTAATTTTATTGTATTAAAATTGAGAAAGGAAAGAATATTAAAATTGTATATTTAGTTTCATTTATTAGAAAAAAATTTAAAAGGCAAATGTTATTTTTTTATCCTATAAAGTCGAATTTAAATAAGGAAATTTAATTTTATTGAATTAAAATTCAGAAGCTCTAGAAAAATAGCTTTCGGACGATCTGAGAGCTCCGGAGGGTTTATCTTTATATATATAAAGAAGATAAAAAAATAAAAATATATAATATATAATAAATATTGTATATATAATAATAAAACTTATTAGGTTTATAATTTCAAGTCAACTTGTCTTTAATAAGTATTATCTTTTATAGAATTTAGGAGCTAAAAAAGGAAATTTCATTTTATAAAGATTTTGTATATATAATAATATAACTTGATTAAGTTTATAATTTTAAGCCAACTTGTCTTTAATAAGAATTACCTATTCTACAATTTATGAGCTAAAAGAGGAAATCTCATTTTTTAATAGGATTTAAGTTAGTTGAGAAAAAAAGTAATATTTGTTTGATTAAATTTTAAATAAGATTGAATTTTATATATTTATTGGCTTTCCTGAAAATTTGAGTGTAAATAAGGAATGTCTTCCCTAAAACTTCGAATGTAAATAAGAAAATTTAATTTTATTGAATTAAAATTGAGGATATCTAGAAAATTAGATAAATATGAATCGAGCTTGGGGTTTTTCTTTATATATATAAAGACATTGATTGGATCAATAGAGAGCGCTTACGAACACAGCACTGCCACAACCCTACCTCTCATCTCTCCCTCCTTCACACAGCCTCCTTTTTTCGTAGCAGCCATAGGGGTTCCATCGGTTTTCACCGGTGGAAAGCCCCAAATCAATTAATTTCTTTGATTTATTCTTGTTTTTCCCAATAATTCTCCTTCCTAGTAAAGATTTATGTCCTTTTAGTTTGTTTTGTTTGTTTAATTAAACCTCATCTTGATGAGTTTTGTTCCCAATTCATTTGAGTTTTGTTTATCCTCTCCTTGTGAGAGCTTGGTGTGTTTTGGAATAATCTAACATTCGAGATGTTAGATCTGCGTGATTTTCAAGGTTTTGATTCAGTGATGAAGATTTCTATGGGATTGCAATTACGGTCGATATCTCAAACTGGTTGTGACGAAGAGGTACATGTGTATATATCAACTTCAACAAATCGCTTGATTGTCTCTCCATGAAGACTGTAATCAGCGATATGATCTGTTTTATGTTTGTTCGACTCGATTGTTTTTATAGATGTCGTATTGTTTTTTATTAATGAATTAATTTCCGTTTCAAAATAAAATAAAAAATAGAGAGCGTTTATGAGAATATTAACGTACTGTATTTAGTTTCCTCTGTTAGAAAATAGTAAAAAGGAAATTGAGAATTTATATAATATTATAAAGGCAAAAATATTAAAATTGTATATTTACTTTCCTCCATTAGTAAAAATTTAAAAGGCAATTAAGATATTTTCTAATAAAATAATTTATGAGACTATTAAAATTGTAAATTTAGTTTCATCTATTAGTAAAGATTTTAAAGGCAAGAATATTAGAATTGTATATTTAGTTTCCTCTGTTAATAAAGATCTTGAAGGCAAGAATATTATAATTGTATATCTAGTTTCCTCCATTAGTAAAGATTTTAAAATCAATTGAGATATTTTCAAATTTTTAACATTAATTATTCAAAAATTTGAGAATTATTAGTAAAGATTTTAAAGTCAATTGAGATATTTTCGAATCTTTAACATTAATTATTCAAAAATTTGAGAAAATTAAAAAAATAGATCGAAGCTTTCCTCCATTAGTAAAGATTTTAAAGTTAATTGAGATATTTTTGAATATTTAACATTAATTATTCAAAAATTCGAGAATTATTAGTAAAGATTTTAAAGTTAATTGAGATATTTTCGAATCTTTAACATTAATTATTCAAAAATTTGAGAAAATTAAAAAAATAGATCGAAACGATTTGAGAAGCGCCACATCACCACCCTCATCTTCGCCTTTATATAAGAATATTGATGATTGTCATATTCATCGCAATTAACGGGTGATCTCACAATTCAAGCGGTACCTAGAGCAAGAGGTCAATTTTGAGGTATGTATCCGATTGCTGGTCTGTAGGGGTGTAAAATGATCCGGGTAGAACCGGACACCCCTTTGCTCAGGTCTTGGATCATTTTACTTTTTCTAATGTCCAGATTTGGGTCCGGGATCATTTTTTTTGGATATAAACTGATCCCGGGTATTGGGTTCCGGATCCAAACCAAATATGAGCCAGTACCATATTTTATTTTTTATAACCGGGTAGTTTGTGATCCATCGGATACGAGTCAAATATGAGCCAGTATTGTATTTTATTTGAACTAAATAAATGATCATTTATTCCAAATAATAATAATATTATTAAAAACATAATAATCATGAATTCAAAGGTTAAATATATGATGTATTAAGTATATATAATGATAATATTTGAATTATAATGATGAATAAATCTTATTTTGTGAAAATTTAAACTCATAAATATATTAAGAAAATTATAAAATGACTATTTAAATAGAAATATAATAGGGTAAACTTATAATTTATATTCGGGTTTGAACCGAATACGGATCATGGATCATATTCGGGTAGGATCATTTTATAAAAAAGAATATGATACTGAATCTGAGCGGGTATATATGTGTTCATATTCTGGATCATATTTTATGGGGGTTTGATTTTTCTGCCAGATTTGGATCATTTGTAAAACGGATATGAGACATGTATCATATTTTCGAGCCGGATATAAGCCGAGATACCGGATAGTCCGGATCAATTTACAGCCCTACTGGTCTGGCTGCGAGGGCTTTATTGGAAATATGAAATTTCAAAATTGAGGGCATCTGAAGAACTTTGAAATTCATAGCATTGTCATGAGGTTAGTACATTTTTAACGAGAAAAGTTGTATGTATACCATATTTAGTTGGAGATTTGAAGATTATATATGTTCTGTAACTAAAATGCATTCATAAAATGTTTTATAAAAATAATATGTAGAGTAATATTTAGTAAACATAACATATATGGTCTATACAATATCCAATTTGATTGTAATTTTAGTTCTAGACATATATTTATGCACATATCTTATTTGCAAAACATTTATAATGGGGTAATATGCATGACAATGTTCTGCAAGTATAACATGCGTGATTTACAAAAATATTCAATTTGATGATGATTTTATAATTCAAGATATCTAATTTGACAATGATGTTGTTACGTAAAGTATGTTCTACATGTTTTTTAGGTTGCAGAACGTAAATGATTTCCAAGTCTCCAACTAAATATGATCTCCCTAGAACTGGACTCATTTTTAATTTCTAATTAGATTTCAAATTCCCACTTAAATTATTAATTCATCATGCGGTGGCGGTGAGACCGTCAACACTTTTATTTGACACCATTAACGTTTTGCTCGTTTTATCCACTTAAATCTAGGTTTTAGGAAGATAAATAAAAATTGTTTGACATATTGCGTTTCCTATTTAAAAAAATTGGTATGTACGAAAATTTTTAGTACAGTATTACCAATTTCTCAAATGCTGCAACCGAAGTCCAGAGTCGTGGTTATAGAAAATAATAAAATATATTTGCAATGATTTTAATGTATTTTGGTAGCTATAGTTTGCATTATGTAACAACTTGATGATTGTAATTTCAAAAATAAACTATAAAATTCATATTTTTTACGCGCTTTTTATTTTGATGTCTGATGTTAAATTTAACCATTATTTTGATGACTGATGTTAAATTTAACCATTATTACCACTTCGAATATAACTAAAAATCTCAAATAAAATCATAAGTTTCGACGAATAATCTTGACAATAGCGATGGTATGTCTAAACTTACATAAATAATTTGAACATTTTATTTGACATCAGCTACCAAAATGAAAAACGCGTAAAAAATATAGCCATTGTATGAATTTTATATATTACAGTCTCCAAATTATATCCTATATATAATTAGCCTAAAGGGGTTTAGATGGTATGGTCGTCAGGGGCATGTTTGTCTTTTCATAATATTATTAGTAATTATAATTTTTGTTAATATTAAATAAAAACTAAAAATTATATAGTTATCCTATATATAATTAGCATGGGGTTTAGACATTTTGATCAAGGAAGTATTTGTCATTTTATAAGTATTGTTGTAATCATAGTTTTGAAATTATGTGGAATAAAAATTAAAAATATTATTAGATTGTGAACAAATTGTGACCGGAATTTGTAAATGTTATTTTGATTTTTCTTTTAAAAAAATCAGAAATTAACTAAATATAGTAAAATAAAGTTATTGAATCTAAAAATATAAAAAATATGAAATTTAATAATTTTAAAATTAAAGAAAACAAGGAATTTCATGAAAAGAAAAATAAAAAATGGAAATAATAAAGATTAATATTAATAAAATAAGTAGCATCCACTAAATATGATTTGCAAACATTAGTCTATAATTTTTCAAAAAAAAATTAATTAAAATTAAAATATAAAATTTATAAATAATATTTATAAAGTATCCCGTGCATTGCACGGGTATAAAACTAGTTATTGCATAATACAAATTACTGTCACCAAAATGCATCAAAATTCTTTGTAATTAGTCTTAAGCTAAAAACACATATATGAAATTCTCTGTAAAATGTTAGTCAATGGTAAAATTATAAAGGAGGGTTAATGTATGTGACTGTATTAAAATATGTTATCTTTTACCAATACATCTAAAAATAGCTATTTAATTATATTTTTTAATATTTAATATATATTCAAAAATATTATACATTATATGTTTAAATTTTTAATAAAAATTATATAATCAATCTGTATATAGTACAAGTTGTAGGCTAATATAAATTAAAAGTTGGATATAAAATACACTAAATTTATTTAAATCTTACAAGATGAGTGAAAAGTTTATTATATTATCTAATTCTGAATATTGGCGGCTGATGTTGAGCCAAACTAACATAATACCTGAAAAACATTAATTTTTAAAAATAAATATAAGAATAAATTATATTTTTATATATAATTAGAGTAAAAGGATTTACGTGGTATGACATGATCATGGTTTGGTGATCAGGGATATATTTGTCATTTCAGAAGTGTTGTTAGTAATTATAATTTTTCTATATATTAAATAGAAACTAAATATCTTTAAATTGTATAATTTATTTTGAAATAATGAATCATATTTCTAAATATTATTTTGCAATTTTTCATGAAAAATCAAATATCAATTATATAGAGTATAATAAAGTTATTGAGTGAAAAAATATAAAAAATATAAATTAATGATTTTATAGGAAAATATGAAATTTCACACAAAAAATATAATAATAACTAAAATAATTAAAATATGTTAGTAAAATAAGTATTATTAATTTAACAAGGTTTGCATATATTATTTTGTAACTTTTTCAAAAAATTTAAAAGAATTTTTTTTTTTAATTTATTAATAAAAATTTAGAAAATATTTATAAAATATCCGATATATTACACGAGTATAAAGCTAATAATATCTAAGATAAATAAACATATACTAAATACAAATTTGACGGTATGTGAGGTTTTTTTGGGCTCATAACCCTACAATACATACACCACCTTGATTCCATGCATAGATAAATACACATTTTATAATTATAATTATATATATATAATATTTCATTTAAATTAAAAATATTATTATTATTATTATGATGTGTAGAATAAAAGATGCTCATAATTCACTAGTCTAATATATATATTATAAAGGTCCCCTTCCACAACCACATGTGGTTGGAAGAATTTATCAACCACCGCCCGCAACTAAACATTGCGGGGGATCTCACCCCTCACCCCCGCAACGTATCATTGCGGAGGGTCTCAGTTACCAAAACGCCCTTCTCTTCTTGATGGGCCAAGTTTTATGAATTTAATGTAAATAGTATTGGGATTGCATATAATTGTATTGGGCTTAGATATAATTTTATATACGGTCTGTACAAAAATAATTTTTTATTAAATTAATTTATATTAATTTTTTGTTTTTTTATAATTAATTATATTATCAAAAATTAAAATAAAATTATAAAATTAATAATCATAGCTAATAATTTAAAAGTTATTCACTAAAATATTGATTAAATATTGATTATAAATAAAATTTTAATAATTTTTTATTGTGATAAGGTAAAAAATTAAATTAATTAATTATATTATCAAAAATTATTTTTTATTTTTTTAATTCAAAAAAATTGAATTATGAAAAATAATAACTGGTAGAGGTGCGCACCTGAAAGGCATATGTTTAGGCCTATTAATATTCCGAGGAAACAACTTAATTTAAACAAGTATGTAATAAGTAAATAATAAGTTTATATGTCACAGGAATCTCAGATAGTTTTATCTGTCAAGAGAATGGAGAATTAAAAGTCATCTACAGACTTGAAGTTATTCTACATTGAAAGAAGTTCAATTTATTGATCACGCCTCAGTGAAGTATTCAAGTTAGTGAATTTACTACAGTGACAGAGATTTCCAGTGGTGACGGAAGAAGTACAGGATACAGAGTCTTGTCAAAGCTAAAGAAAAGAAACCACAGCTTTAAATGTTTTAAAGATGAAGAATTATCATTGAAGTCAGTTATTCATGAAACCAGACAGTGCATCGAATGACGACATCATCAGTGGAAGTAAATCATCTATTTTCAGTGGTTTTCAGAAGAGGGAGGAATGCTAGGTTTTAAAGATATCTTATTTGATTTATTAATTTGATTTAATTAATAAATTAATTCCATCAGAATTAATTTATTTATTAAATTAATTAGGTTAGTAGTTTAAATTATTTATTAACTTAATTCTATTTAAAAGAATTAATTTAATCTATAATTTAATCTAACTAATTAAATTAAAAGGATTTTCTGGAAATAACTAGTATGACCTGTTTTATTAATTCTAGAAACTCGGTATGACCTTGATGGATAATTCGGTATGACCTATTTCAAGGTTCTACTGAATTATTTATTAGGTCATATTAAATCATTTCTCAGGTCATACCAAGTACTTTTTCAAGGTCATACAATCTTCTTTTTTGGTCATACCGAAAATTAGAAATTGTGTTGGCAGGTCATAGTGATCTTAACAGGTTCTACCGAGTTCTGTTGGCAGGTCATACACGGCTTAATTGATTTGTATTAATTGCCAGACAGAATAGAAAAGGAAGGCAGTTGAAGAAAATATCAAGAACACAGAAGCATTAACTTTCAAGAACAAAGAAGCTTTAAATCTTATTTCTTCTCAAGCAATTAATTCTAGTTTGTATTGTTAAATCCAAACCACTAGAAGTTGATTACTTGTATTGCTTTGACTATCTAGCGGATTTTTATCCCTAGAACGAATCTCAAATGATCAAATATTGTTAAATCATTTTATTACAAAAATAGATAAATTCATGTCGAATTTATTCTAGAGTTGTTTTAATTTATTTGAGATTCAATCTTGTATTCAGTACCATTTGTAACACCCTTCAAGTTTAATATAGTTTTATTTAACTTGAATCTTGTTTCATTTTATTCCGCATCAATTTGTTCCTTAACAGTTAAATCATTTAAAGAACAAATTCGATAAAACGGTATAGTTTGTATTCAACCCCCCTTCTACAAACTTATCAGGACCTAACAATTGGCATCAGAGCCTTTTGATTGATATACAAATCAAAGATCCAATTGTTTTGAGATTTTTCTTTTAAACTCTGATTTTTTATTTGAATTCTAAAAATCTCAAAAGATGTCTACTACACAGAAAGTGGGGACAGTTAAAATCCCAATATTCAGCAAGGAGCATTATCCAATGTGGAAGAAGAAAATGCTCCTATTTCTTAAGGTTGCAAATCCTAAATACTTGGATGTGCTGAAGAGTGGTCCCAAACTCCCTATGATTATTGATCCTGAAGTTGTTGAGAATAATGTTGTGACTAGGGCTGCTAGAATGTACCCTAAAGATCCCAAGGAATACACTCCTGATGAGAAAGAGGATGTTACCTTGGATTCTTGTCTTCAGTTGATCCTTATTGAGAGTCTTGATCCTATCATGCATAATCATGTCCTAAATTGTGAAACTGCCAAACATATTTGGGGAACCATAGAGATAATCAATGAGGGGACAGAAGAAGTTAGGGAGAATATGCTGGAAATTCTCACTTCACAATATGAGCATTTCAGATCAAACCCTGGTGAAGGTATCTCTCAGGTTTTTGAAAGATACAACAAATTAATCAATGATCTGAATCTCAATGGGAAGCACTACACCAACAAGGAGATTAACAAGAAGTTCCTTCTTACCCTACCACCTCATTTGGAGCACAAAATATCTGCCATTAGAGAAGCAAGAGATATGAATGAGATTGCTTTGGAGAGATTGTATGGTGTGCTGAAGACCTATGAGCTGGAGCAGATTCAACAAAGGGAGCTGTATGGAACTGGGAAAATTGTTGGTACCTCTACTGCATTGGCTGCTGAAGTCCCACAGAGACTGGAAGTGAAGGCTGTTCAACCTTCTAGTTCTCATATGAATGTTATTGATGCTGAATATGGATTAACATCCATTGATCAATCTGGTGGTGACTTCTATTCTTTAGAAGAACTTGATCAGCTGGAGGATGGTGACTTGGCTTTGATAGTCAGGAAGTTTGGGAAGTTTAGATTCAAGAGGAATCCCAATCTTAAGTTCAGACCCAGATTTCAGAGAGGTGGATCTTCATCTTCAAGTGGCACAAGGGGTGGCTACAAAACTGGAACTGTGGACAGGAGTATAATCAGATGCTACAATTGCAATGAGTTGGGTCACTTTGCTACTGAGTGCAGAAAGCCAAAGCAAGTGACTAGAAACACATTTGATTCTAGCAAGAAGAACAAGATTGGGAAGGCCTATGTTGCTGAGGGAAAGAGTTGGGATGACACTGACAGTGATGAAGAAGCAGGTGAGATTGGGAACCTTGCTTTAATGGCTAAAGAGGAAAGCACTTCATCCAGATACATGTCAGAGGTAACCTTTACTGACGCTGAAATGATTTATCATCTTGGTGGCACCATAAGTTGTGCACGCACTGAAAATGATAGAATAAATCTTTTAAACACAAATCTTGAAAAGGAATTAAAAGAATTGAAACTTGTGCATGTTAATCAGGATGAACTTACTGAGAAAATTGCTTTTCTTGAAAATAGGGTTAAATGTTATATTCAACTGGAAACCATTCTCAAAGATCAGATTAGTGAGCTTAAGACCAAAGCTAATGCTTACTTCAGTTCTTGTAAGACTGCTAAAGAAATTCTGAATAAGCAAGCTGTTGGTAATCATGTTAGTATAGGGTATGATTATAATGAGGCTATTGGACTTCTTGGAATTAATTCCCCTTGTAACTTCAAATCTGAAGGGAAGGCTGTTCCATATATACTTAAGGGTATTAAAACACCCTTCTGTAAGGAGTCTGAGGCAGAGCCTATGAATGAAAACTCTATCATTATTGCTGAGGAGATTCATGAAGAAGATGTTGCTTTAGAAGCTGAGCAATCCAAAAAGTGCATATCTGATATTCCAGTCAAAGTTGCTACAACTAAAAAGACTAAATCAGATATCCATAAGTTGGATCAAAACAATTGTTCTAACATGCCTATTATTAATTCTTCTCATAAAGCATGTGGTGTGGATAATTGCATGTCTTGTGCTTTCAATGTTATGTATGCTTATTTTAATAGTAAGCATGTATCTAGTGATAAGACTTCTCCACGTCAACATGTTAATAGTAAGAAGCATGTTAAAGCTAAGACTGCTAATCCTCCTAATATTAAAGTGGATTCATTTATCCCTAAGCCTACTCAGAAATGTGTTAAGGCTGGCTATAAATGGAAACGCTCTTATGTGAAAGAGGTTGAAGTAGTTTTAGTTAGAAATGTTGTTTTGCCTGACAAAGGCCAGTTTTTTAAGTATGCCGGACCCAATCAATTTTGGGCTCCGAAGAAGGACTAATCAATCTGATATTGCAGGGAGTTAAACAGGTAAACCGAGTTATGTGGATTCTGGACAGTGGCTGTTCAAGGCATATGACCGGAGATAGAGCCCTGCTATCAGATGTGGTTGTGAAAGCTGGCCCAGTAGTTACCTTTGGAGATAACAACAAGGGTATTACGAAAGGATATGGCTGTTTGAAGTACGGAAATGTTATCATTGAAGATGTATCATTTGTGGAAGGTCTGAGGTTCAATCTTCTCAGCATCAGTCAGTTCTGTGACAGAGGATATGCTGTTTCCTTTGAAAGAGAGAAGTGTCAGATCACTCACAAGAAGAATGGAAAGCCTGCTCTTCAAGGAGTAAGGAAAGGTGACTTGTTCATAGCTGATCTGAACTCGGGATTCAAAGATGAAGTTAATTGTTTTTATGCTAAAGCTTCATCAGATGATAGTTGGCTATGGCACAAGAAGATGTCTCACCTTAACTTCAAAACTATGAACTCTTTAGTCAAGAGGGAATTAGTTAGAGGTTTGCCTCAGATGGAATTTACACAGGAAGGACTGTGTGAGGCATGTCAGAAAGGAAAGTCAAAGAAAGCTTCTCACAAGGGCACTGATACATCATCAATAACTGAACCTCTTCAGTTACTGCACATGGATTTGTTTGGTCCAGTTAATGTGATGTCCATGTCAAAGAAACAATATGCACTTGTGATTGTTGATGACTATTCAAAATATACATGGGTTTTATTCCTACATTCCAAGGATGAGACCCCATTCCTGGTGATTGGCCAGGTAAAGTTGATTGAGCTGGATTCTAGATTCCCTGTTAGAGCCATAAGGTCAGATAATGGTACGGAATTCAAGAATGCCATTCTAACTGATTTTTGTGCTGATAAAGGAATAACAAGACAGTATTCTGCCCCTAGAACTCCTCAACAAAATGGAGTAGTGGAAAGAAAGAATCGTACATTGATTGAAGCAGCTAGGACTATGCTAAGTGAGTCCAAACTTCCAACGTACTTTTGGGCTGAAGCAGCGAATACAGCTTGTTATACTCAGAATCAAACGTTAATCAACAAGGACTTAATGAAGACTCCGTATGAGATCATGAACAACAAGAAACCAACTGTCAAGTACTTTCATGTATTTGGAGCAAAATGCTTTGTGCTTATAGATGACAATGTTAAACGTGGCAAGTTTGATGCAAAGGCACAAGAAGCTATTTTTGTTGGATATTCCAGAAGATCTTACAGGGTCTATGTGGTTGGCAGTCACACAGTAAAGGAAAGTGTCAATGTTACTTTTGATGACACTAAGTTCCCCAGTATCCAAAAAGAAGACTCATCTGAAAAGCTGAAGTTTGATAACTTGCCAGACTCAGAATCAGATGATGAAGCCCCACCTGAAGTTATTGCTGGTGATGATAATGATCATGGTGATGGTGGTGGAAACACTGGTAACAATGGAGATACCACCAGCACTGGACAAGGATCATCAAGGCAAACAGGCAACAACTCAGGGGGAGCAAATGAAGGATCAGCTAGTCACTCACAACATCAAAGTGAATTTCAAGGTGAATCATCAAGATCAAATCTTCCAAGACAGACTGTTTGGAATAGAGCTCATCCTTTTGAGTTGATCATTGGTGATCCAGATGTTGGAGTTAAAACTAGAAGTGCTTCTCAGAATGAATGTCTTTTCTCAGCATTTTTATCTAAAATGGAGCCAAAGAAAACTGAGGAAGCACTGACTGATCCAGATTGGGTGATTGCTATGCAAGAAGAACTCAATCAATTTGAACAACAGCAAGTCTGGAAGCTGGTACCCAGGCCAAAGAACAAGAAAGTAGTTGGTACAAGATGGGTATACAGGAACAAGCTAGATGAGGATGGCATTGTCACAAGGAACAAGGCAAGATTGGTTACACAAGGGTATTCACAAGCTGAAGGCATTGATTATGATGAAACCTATGCACCAGTGGCTAGACTTGAGGCCATCAGGATGTTCTTAGCATTTGCTGCTTACTCCAATTTTAAAGTCTATCAAATGGATGTTAAGAGTGCATTCCTGAATGGTGAGCTTGATGAAGAAGTGTATGTTGAACAACCCCCTGGCTTTGAAAATCAGGAGCTGCTGGACTTTGTGTACTTTCTCTTCAAGGCTATTTATGGTCTCAAGCAAGCCCCAAGAAAATGGTATGACACTCTCTCTGGTTTTCTTTTAGAAAATGGTTTTATTAGAGGTATCATAGACAAAACTCTCTTTTCAAAGAAACACAAAAATGATATGATATTAGTCCAAGTCTATGTGGATGACATCATATTTGGGTCTACTAATGATAATCTCTGTAAGAGATTTGCTGAGCTAATGCAGAGTAAGTTTGAAATGAGTATGATGGGTGAGCTGAAGTTCTTTCTTGGATTGCAAGTAAGTCAAAGGTCAAATGGTATATTTATTTGTCAATCCAAGTATCTCAAAGAACTCCTCAAGAAGTATCACATGGAGGATTCAGCATCAGCAAGGACTCCATCTTCAACAGCAATCAAACTTGGAGCTTCTGACAAATCTATCAAGGTAGATGTTACAAGCTACAGAGGTATGATTGGCTCCTTACTCTATCTTACTGCTAGTAGACCAGATATTATGTTTGCTACATGCTTGTGTGCAAGGTTCCAAGCGGACCCTAGAGATGTACATCTCATTGCTGTGAAAAGAATCTTTAGATATCTTAAGGGTACACCTAATCTAGGTATCTGGTACCCTAAAGATTCTGGTTTTAATCTTGTTGGATATACAGATTCTGATTATGCAGGTAGTGTTGTGGACAGAAAGAGTACCTCTGGGAGTTGTCAATTCCTAGGAGGTAGGTTGATTTCCTGGTATAGCAAGAAACAGCAAACAGTTTCCAATTCAACAGCAGAAGCTGAATATATTGCTGCTGGAAGCTGTTGTGCTCAGATTTTATGGATAAGGAATCAATTAAAGGACTATGGCTTTGCATTAGACAAAATTCCCATATTTTGTGATAATACAAGTGCCATAGCAATCTCCAACAACCCTGTGCAGCACTCGAGAACAAAGCACATTGATATCAGGTATCATTTTATCAGAGAGCATGTTATGGATGGAACAGTGGAGTTGCACTTTGTACCCACTGAAGAACAGACTGCAGATATTTTCACTAAATCTGTTGACGAATCCACATTTATCAGGTTAGTTGGTAAATTGGGTATGTTGAACAGTCTTAGTGATTGATAATATCTCCAGGTTTGTTCTTAACTAAATCATTTTCTCTTGTTGATTTTAAGATGTTAAATATTGCCAATCCATGTTTATTGTATAAAGCTTGTTAATTTAAATATTCTGAATAATTTAATTTCTTTAAAAATATTTTTCTCATTTTCCATGGAGAAATGTATTTTTATTGAAAATATATTTATTTAGAATCATTTAAGTTATTTTCGGATTATAAATATTTTTGTTCAAATTTTTATGCAGGTTTATAGTAATTTTATGTTTTTGTTATCTTTTATGCAGTAGGTTTCAGCTGTTTTAGATTATCATGTGAATATTTTCTATGTTTTGCTGCTACTGATTGTATATATAACTCGGTATGACCCTCTAGTCAGGTCATATTGGCTTGGTTTTCAATACTATTATTAGTTTTATTGATAATAAATCTCGGTATGACCCTCTAGCTTGGTCATATTCGAATTTATTTTTGTTTATTTAATTTCAAAAACACGGTATGACCTCAGGTATGGTCATATTGGTTTTTATTTTGTTTATTTGACTTCAAAAACACGGTATGACCTATCTTAGAGGTCATATTGGATTTTATTCTTTTAATTAATCAGTATTTTCTTTGTTTTCTCGGTATGACCTCCAGGAAAGCTCGGTATGACCTCCCTTTAGGTCATACCGAGCTCAGCAGAACCAATCTCTATAAATACCAATGCTTTTCAGGTTTTTTTGCTCTTCATACCTTTTTAACTCAAGTTTTTACTTAGTTAACTTTGCTCTGGTTTGTGTTTTATTCTTAGAACAACGAACTATTGCAAATTTTTCTTGTGAACTACTTGGGATTTTATTTCTTTTCTGATAATTATTATTATTAATTGCTGTGTTATTCTAGTAATATTTTCAATTTTATTATTTATTTTTAAATGGCTGCTGAGTTTGTTGTTGAACGTTTTAATAATTACGTTGGCTATTGTGATCCCCTTAAGTGTTCTGTTGAACGTTTTAGGCCGTGGATTCATTTTTTAAATGAACAATCAATTGTTAGCTATGCTATCACTGCTTCTGTTGATTTAAAGATTGAACCCCTTCGTCTATTATGCTTAACTGCTGTTGTTGCTGAAGATATGCGATCTTTCACATTCACTATTTCTGATCGTCAGTACACAGTAACTAAGGAGATCTTTTGTCAAGTGCTTCATTTTCCACTTGATAACTTTGTTAGATTCCCTACTGATCTCGAGTTAGTTCAATTTTTCTCTAGTATTGATTACCAAGGTAGGAACTCTTCTGTGGGATCTCTTGATAAGGAGGATTTTCAATTACCCTAGAGATATTGAAACTGGAAAGAAAGTTAGATGCTTTTATTCTCGTTTCCTTTCTCTAGTGTTGAATCATGTTCTTTCTGATGAACATAAAAGCCTTTTTCAAAACACTCATTTTCAAGTCCCCGCACATACTAATCCTCTCATTTATTCAACTTTGTCCACAAGCTCCAAGTCTGGAAGGAGACCCCTAGTTCCACAATCTTATCTGCGAGAGATTTTGCAACCACAGTTACCTTTACTCTTTATTGAACATCCAGTGGTTGGATCCTCGTCAGCAGGAACTTCAATGGCGCCTCCTAACACCATGCCACTTCAGGTAATATATCCTCTCTCAACTGCTCCACTAACCCAAGAGGTTCTTAGGATTGACCAAGGGATTGTAGAACCACAATCTCTGTCCCCGGTCATAGAGCCACACACAGAGTCAAATCCATTGACCGATCCCCTAGAACAATCAGCTACTACAAGATTCATAGAACTAGTTGAAGTAGATACTAATGTGAGTGATCCCACAGCTCTGCCTCCACCACTAAAGAAGAGAAGAACACTACTTGAGGCATCTGTTAGCCAGTCTGTATCCTCCCAAAAGGATATGGATTCTCAAAAGGCCAATGAACAGTTACTAGAGACATCCTCTCAACAGGATGAATCTATTGAAATTCGCCATCAAGCCATGGCATTCTGTACAGAGTCAAGCACTCTCCCATTACTCACAATGGGAGAAAACACTTCTGAAACATTAGTAGAGACTCTTGCACAGGACACTCTGAGAGGAGAGCACATAGGAATGATTGGTGAAACAGTGTCTACCATTGTCACGGTAGAAGAGCCTTCACAGGCTTCAGAGGGAAAATCTGGTTCTTTGCCCACAATAATAGAATCATTTTCTCCCCTCCCAGAGGGAACATCTCTGGCTCCCCTAAGGGATTCTTCACTCGCAGTTTCAATTGGAGAAAGTGAAGGGCAACATGGTAAGTCTATATCTGAAGCAATTCAGTTTTCAATTTCTGATGAATTTTTGGACCTTACCATGGATTGGGATTCGCGAACTCTCATTGCACCACCAGTGACCTCTCAAGAAGGGGCTATGGTGATTTTTTCTGCAGGTACTTCAACTCCAACCATGGATAAACAGCTAGTGGTTAGTTCTGAGAGACAAACACAGAGCGATACACAAGCACGTGAGGTGAGTGAAACACCATCGAGAGAAATTGAGATGAGTGCACACAATGACACATACACTGCTTCATTATTGGCTCAAATAGCTGGTTTACAGAAACAACTTCAAGAGACCCAGGCTGAAAAGGAAATTCTCAAAGCACAAGTGGTTGACCAGTCTTCTTCTTCCACCTCTGTCACTAATCAGCTGGGTCATATTAGAGATGAGTTACAAGGAGTCAAGGTCACATTAGTCCCCAAGATGAATGCTATTCAAGAATCACAAGTGTTAATGGCTTCAGATATGTCAGAGCTTCTGGTTTCTAATGCTGAGATCAGGGAGGCTGTCAAGCAGATTCCTAATATTTCAACCAGGGTAGACTCAATTCAGGAGACTGTTGATGAACATCAGTGGTACAATGATGAGAGGTTTACCAAGATTGAAGGAGGGCTGCAACATCTGAACGAGGGCATGAAACATCTGTATACTATGATCAAGGTCTCACATCAACCCAATGCTGAACAGAAGAAATTCTTTGAGGGTGATGATGATGAAGAGGACAATGCTGACAAGGATGGAGATGAAGGAAATAAAGAGGAGGATCCTAAGGCTGATAAATTCAAATCTGTAGAGGATTCCTCAACTAAGGGGGAGAATAAGGAGAAGGAAATACAAGGAGGAGAAGCTGGAGGTTCTGGTTCTGTAAAGGACAAAGGGAAGCAGAAGTTAACTTTTTCTGATGCTGACTACTATCAAGGTGAAGAGGGAGTATTTGATGATGTTGAATCTGAAGCCCCTGAAGATATCTTTGGTGAGGTAGAAGTTGAAGGAGAGGCTGACTATGCTGACTGGGAAGATGAACCTGTAGTGGATCCTGCCTTTGAAGCTGAGTTGGTGAGACAAAAGGCTGATTTGAAGAGGAGAGAGGAGGAAAATGCAAAGGTATCTGACATCATTTCCAAGCATCTTGTCATTCAAAAAGCTGAGCAACAAGAAAAGCAAAGGCTTCACAATCTGAAGGTCAGTGATAGAAAATTGTATGTAAGGCTCAAGCAAGGAGTGGAATGGGACAAGGCAAGAGAAATGTTTGCACATCAAGAAGGAATTAATAATGATGCAAAGTTTCTTGGGATGTTGGAAAGGTACAGACATGTCAATCCAGACAACACAGTATATATGAAAGCTCTTCATGCAGAGATTTCAAGGATCACAACTGGATATGACAGAGTTAGAGAGGAGTTAAAGATCTATGTTTACACTCACAATGAGGGAACCTTCTTAGTGTCTCTCAATCTTCTGGAAAGCAGAACTCTCTCTGAACTATGGGTCTTCATGTGCAAGGTAAAAAGAACTTCTCCATTAGCTGAGCTGCTGCATGATCAGTTAAGAGACTTTGCAATGAAGGCTAGTCCTCAAGTTGTGGATGTGCCATATGAAGTTAAATTTTATAAAGGAAGGGCACTTCAAACTTGTGGTATGGACCCCATCTCTTTGAAAGACTATCCTGCCAGGCATCTTGTCTATATGGAGAACATGTTGAGGACAACAGGGTTTGCTACACAAGAAAAGACAGAAGTTGCTGATTTGATTCAAGACTATTGCATTGCAAATATCAAGAGATATCATCAAATGAAGAATAGGCTGAAGAAAGTCACAGCTCAACCTGTCAGACCTAGTGGCATTACTTCTGAATCTGATCGTGTTCTGGACAAGGAGTTGCTTGAAGCACTTGAAGAAGGAGAGATGTTTGAGTCTGAAATTTGAAGAAGCTCTAGTCTGTAAATGTTATATGTATAGAGCTTAAATATTTCAAGATAGGATCGATGTAAACATATGTTCAGTCTAAAGGAACATCTATCTTGTATTTATCTTTAATGTTTGAATCTGGAAAATGTTATATGAAATCCAGAACTTTTCTTGTTATTTACTTGGCTCTTAAAAGTCATTTCTATTTCTTGTTTAAGTTAGTTGAGTTATCCTCTAGGTATTTGATTGTTATTCTCTAACAAACAAATAGGGGGAGATTGAAAGGCATATGTTTAGGCCTATTAATATTCCGAGGAAACAACTTAATTTAAACAAGTATGTAATAAGTAAATAATAAGTTTATATGTCACAGGAATCTCAGATAGTTTTATCTGTCAAGAGAATGGAGAATTAAAAGTCATCTACAGACTTGAAGTTATTCTACATTGAAAGAAGTTCAATTTATTGATCACGCCTCAGTGAAGTATTCAAGTTAGTGAATTTACTACAGTGACAGAGATTTCCAGTGGTGACGGAAGAAGTACAGGATACAGAGTCTTGTCAAAGCTAAAGAAAAGAAACCACAGCTTTAAATGTTTTAAAGATGAAGAATTATCATTGAAGTCAGTTATTCATGAAACCAGACAGTGCATCGAATGACGACATCATCAGTGGAAGTAAATCATCTATTTTCAGTGGTTTTCAGAAGAGGGAGGAATGCTAGGTTTTAAAGATATCTTATTTGATTTATTAATTTGATTTAATTAATAAATTAATTCCATCAGAATTAATTTATTTATTAAATTAATTAGGTTAGTAGTTTAAATTATTTATTAACTTAATTCTATTTAAAAGAATTAATTTAATCTATAATTTAATCTAACTAATTA
The DNA here is from genome assembly GCA_030848705.1 of Heracleum sosnowskyi. NCBI lineage: Eukaryota > Viridiplantae > Streptophyta > Magnoliopsida > Apiales > Apiaceae > Heracleum > Heracleum sosnowskyi. The sequence goes on along the minus strand of CM061243.1, from coordinate 37,562,003 downwards.
AATTAAAAGGATTTTCTGGAAATAACTAGTATGACCTGTTTTATTAATTCTAGAAACTCGGTATGACCTTGATGGATAATTCGGTATGACCTATTTCAAGGTTCTACTGAATTATTTATTAGGTCATATTAAATCATTTCTCAGGTCATACCAAGTACTTTTTCAAGGTCATACAATCTTCTTTTTTGGTCATACCGAAAATTAGAAATTGTGTTGGCAGGTCATAGTGATCTTAACAGGTTCTACCGAGTTCTGTTGGCAGGTCATACACGGCTTAATTGATTTGTATTAATTGCCAGACAGAATAGAAAAGGAAGGCAGTTGAAGAAAATATCAAGAACACAGAAGCATTAACTTTCAAGAACAAAGAAGCTTTAAATCTTATTTCTTCTCAAGCAATTAATTCTAGTTTGTATTGTTAAATCCAAACCACTAGAAGTTGATTACTTGTATTGCTTTGACTATCTAGCGGATTTTTATCCCTAGAACGAATCTCAAATTATCAAATATTGTTAAATCATTTTATTACAAAAATAGATAAATTCATGTCGAATTTATTCTAGAGTTGTTTTAATTTATTTGAGATTCAATCTTGTATTCAGTACCATTTGTAACACCCTTCAAGTTTAATATAGTTTTATTTAACTTGAATCTTGTTTCATTTTATTCCGCATCAATTTGTTCCTTAACAGTTAAATCATTTAAAGAACAAATTCGATAAAATGGTATAGTTTGTATTCAACCCCCCTTCTACAAACTTATCAGGACCTAACAGCACCTCTACTAGTCACCGGATGGAACTGGTAGAGGTGCGCAGTCATTGCGGAGGGCATTTAAAGAAAAATAAAAAAAATATTGAAAATACTTGAATATTCACTATTTTGAATTATTAAAATAAAGAAATTCAGAAAATAACTAATGTTTCCAAATATTCTATGGTGAAACACATGTTAAACCATACACATGATTACTCGTTCGCAAATAATTGTGTTCTAGTTTTTTCATTTTTATTTTTTTAACATAATAAATGATTACACACATGTTAATTTGATTTTCAAATCAATATTTTGAATGTTTATACTTTATATTAGTAGTTTATCATTTGTAGAAATTAAAAAATTAAATTTAATTCAATAATTTAAATTTTGTGGTACATCTCAATATTTTAAATTTTGTCGCACATTAATATTTTTGTAATATTTTATAATTTTAAAATATTGTAAGGGCAGCCCAGTCCAACCCAAGTTAAGCGCAGCCCAATAAGGGCAGTACTGGAAATAAAAAGAAGTTAAATACACCCGTAATGATTCATTGCGGGGAGCATTGAAATATTGCGGGGTCGAGGGGCAGTTTTGTCCAAAAAGAAGTTAAGAACACCCGCAATGATTCATTACGGTGGTTGAGAACCCACCGCAATGACGTGGGTGGCTGGTGGTCATTTTACAGCCACCCGTGATTGTGGACCAAATCCCTATTATAAAAATATTTAAAACATTCAACTCTACATCCTTGAATATATAAGAAAACATGTGTCTAATTGTATGATAATTACAAAGTTGATTCATCCTCGATAACAAGCAGCGGAATCATAGCTTTAAAATGTAGTGTTAGTCAAGTATTAGTCAAGACAATAGTCACCAAACAAAGTGTGAAAAGTAAAGAACAATCGCACAATTTCAAATGATCGAGCATTAACGAAGCAACAATTACAAAAAAACAAACGCAAAGAATACAATCAAATACAACAATTTAAGGTAACAAAATCAAGTTTGGACACAATGTTGGGCAGTTGTATAGTTCTAAACTATGTTTCGATAAGATTTTTAAAACCATAGGTTGCACACTCTAAGGAATATATATAATTCAGAGAAGTTTTTAACTTTTAAGGTTGTTTATCAAAATTATCAAGAGCCAAACGGAAAACTAATGTACTTCCAAGGTATAGATATGTTTTGTTATGTTTAAATCTTTTTAGTAACATTTTATATTTGGATTATTGCATGTGTCCCCAATCATATTGTTTTAATCTCATTTTCTGTTTTATTTGTCCTTTTCAATAAGACGAATAGTATGGGTGTCATTTACCTTTCATCTCATTATTTGTTTAACATAATTTCAAATTTTATTTTAAAAAAATTACACGTTCAAAAGAATTTTATCTTAAAATTTTGTAAATATTGAATTTTATCTTAAAATATTGTTTTTGTATAAAAATAATTTTTAACATTTATAATAATTGTGTCATGAAATAAAATAAACGATCTTATACCTCTTTTCATACCTGGTATCGCACACCAGTATTCTGTGATTTTATGTCAAGAGTTTGACAATAAACCATTAGTTTTGCTTGAGTTTGTCCCATCCTAAACTGATTCTTAATAAGTGAACCAAAAAACTCCATGAGAGCATGGCTTAAACTAAGGGGGGCAACTAAAGCTGAAGAGCCTGAAGTATTAAATTTTATATAATCATAATTTTTAGTTAAAAATTAATTAAAAAAAATGCAGTTAATCTTTAAAAACTAGCAAAAATTTATTTTAATCCGTATTATTTGATGATTCTCCCCGAGGGTTGAGGTCCAAATCACCTACAAGAAAACATGTGGACAATTCACCTAGTATATATTGAAAAAAGGTAATTACATATAAGTTAAAGTGGAGGACTGAGGAGTACTGTTAAATGGACATGCTTTGCCTGAGAAGATTGTGATAGGTGAATTAATCATAAGATGCAATGCACTTATATGTCTCCATGAGAAGAACGTGATTATATTCGGGGCAACTCCAACCCAACACTAAATCACTGTAATAGTAAAAACAACTCCAATGCAATATTAGAATAGTGATCCAAAGACATCAAATGAGTTTTGAGTGATCAAATTTGGTGACAAAAATACATTTGGTGATCTTTGACACCAAATTTAATGATTTTCAAAATTCCCACTATACCCTTATGTTTGTTAATAAAACAAGTTTTTTCTTGTCCTATTGAATCTTTTTTTGTATTTTTCAATTTTAGATTTATTAAGAATATAAAAATGAGAAAAAGTTAGAATATTCCATTTTTTATGTAAAAGATTCCTTTTAGTGTCGTGTCAATTGGGTTGGAATACATTTTATGAATACTGTTATTTTGACATCAAAATAGCATTATAATGACACTATTTTGATGTATTGGGTTGAAGATGATCTTAATAAAATACATGAACGTAATATATATGACGTTATGGGCCATTTTCGGAGTATTTTATGATTTACTTTCTAGCAGTACTTATTCTTCCTTTTAGATCAAATCTAGTGAAACAAATAGGAGATGCCTTAATTATGCTTTAGTATTAGTGGAAAGATTTGGTGAATTTTTTTATCCAACTACCACTAAAATTGACTAGTGCTTTGAATCACTCCAAAGGGATGTCTCACGCAAGGTACTGATGTTTCAACTTTGTTTCCCAAATATTATTCGAATCTGATATTAAATTTATGTGCCAAAAATATTGCATTAGTATTCTTTTTCAAACTCTTCTGTTACAATACGTTATTACTTGATTGTGACTAGGACTGAGCAACGGTCGGTTTTTAACGATTAAACCGGATCAGACCGTATCTAACGGTTTCATAAATTATTAGACCGGACCGGATCACTTAAAAATTGAGACCAGGCCGAACCAGACCTGAATTAAACGGTTTGGTTTGGTCGGTTCGGTTTTAAACCTAACTGGACATTCGAAGATAAATTAATAAACTAAAAAATTAATGATATTACTAAAATTTGATAGATAGCTACTATACAAAAATACATTGATATAAATAATTAAAGCATAAATAACATCTTTTCCGAATAAAATTGCATAGTGCAAGATATGAGGTATAAAAAATATGTATTTTTTACTTAGAATTTTAAGATATAAATATATTTAATAAAGTGTAAGATGTGAGATATCAATAAAATGAATAAATATATCATCTTCTATATATAATAGGAGACCACATGGATAATTTAGGGGCATTTGAGCCAATAAACCCCCCGTGAAATTACCATTTTACCCTTACATGTTACAAAATTACATGTCATGCCATTACTCTCTTATCTAAGAAAAACATTTAAGTAAATAATGTTTTAGTCATGGATCAAACCATTGACATTCACTAAAGAAGCCATCCTTATAACCATTGAGCTACAAGACTCTTTTTGATTTTAATCTAAAAATCATATGACATAAACCTCACATATTTCTTATCCTATATTTATTATTATTTAAATTTTTGAGTGAAAATTAAGGTGATTTATAATATTTATTAAACTTTATTTTTTTAATACTTAAAATATCATACAGAATCATATATACTACCAGTCTTATAAAATATTAATATTAAGTTTTAAAAACAATATTATGTGTGGTGCTTTTTATTTTTCTTTTAACTAGACAAATATTTTGTATATGTATCGATAAAAAACAATATTATGTGTGGTGCTTTTTATTTTTCTTTAAACTAGACAAATATTTTGTATATGTATCGATAACTATAATATATTCTATTTTCTTGCATCAGAGTCGAACTTTTCTTGTACTACGCAATATATTTGAATTATTCAAATATTTAATATATAAAATGTATTATTAAATGTTGATATAACATAAATAACATATTACAAGTAGTTTATTTACATATTTATGACTTATTTATTTTTAAATTAATGAAATTAGTGTTAAAACATGTGTAAAAATTAGACAATAATTTAGGTATGGACGATCGGTCACTTCGAGGTCGGGGAGACTCCGAACATGAACTCATTCGTCGAACCCGCCTCAATGCTCGAATGAGGATTACTTTATTTATCGCACAATAATCATTGTTAAAAATCACATATTGATAACATGTATACATGATATTTATAATTATTTGTTCTTATCTATACTATAAGTATAGAGTCAGTGTGATGCATACAACATTCATATTCTTCTTATTTTACATTTATATTTACTTTGTTTGAAGTTCATTTTAAATTTGAAAAGTTTTTATGTGATTGTTGAACTTAATGTTGAATTGACGTGTGTATTTATGTTTGAGTGTGATTAAATTGTGTTTTAAGAGTTTTCTGTTTAACGATATTTTAAAAATATATTTAATTAAAATTGTTGTTTTTAATAAATTAAGGTCAAATTGCAAAAGAAAATGGACTAAAGTGCAAATATCAAAATATGAATGTCGTATTGACCGACCGACTACCAAACTATATTTTGAATAAAATTATTGTTTTTAATAAATTAAATAAAGTAGTAAAAATAAAAGAACTAAAGTACAAATATCAAAATATGAGAATCGTATCGACCGACTATCAAACGTTCAATGTTTCGGTTTTAATAATACAGTATGTATATATATATATATAATAACTAAAAAAACATAAATAAAACGTATGAAAAACTATTTGTTTTGACTTAAAATATTGTAAAAGATGAGATAATAAAAATAAATAGATAGTACAACAAAACAATTAAATGAATTATATATTCTAAAATTTTGATAATAATTTGTGTAAACAATAAACAGATTAAAATATATAGTCTATAACAAATTTAAAAAAATTAGATCAAATCACATTATATAGCCCGATTTATTTAAAATTATAGTCCCCGATCAATCAAATTATCTATATAAATAAAAGAAAGTACATTGTAACAGACGAAAACAAATGTGCAACCATACCTAGAAAAAAAAATTAACCGCAAAGAATAGAAATTTATGTTAATTGCTAGAAAAATGAACGGTGTTTTAATTAGTAAAGATATTTTCATGGATGAAGTTGTATTTTGAAAAAAATAAAGGATGAATTCATTGTCAAAACACGGCCAGAACTCAGAAGACATATGAGCAATTTTAACTTACGATGATATAAGCAAAAAATATTTATCTAGCCATAATTGATCAATTCTCAAGTTCAGAGTTAAAAAAAAGTTTGTTTGTTTGGAAGAATTGAAACACATCGAAATGGTACCAAACGTACTTAATAATAGAATGATTTGGCACAAGGTAGTTCCACTTAAGTCAATTAGCTACATTATCCTATGTTTTGAAAGTTAGATAGACAGGGGAAAAGAAATAACGGTAAAAAATGCTTAAAATTAAGAGGTCAGAAGAAAAGACATAAAAGAGTTACAAAGAAAGTTTTAAGAACTGAAAACGCAAGGCCTAAGTAGAGTATTAGAAGATTTAGGAAGGATTTTGAGTAAAATCAGTACTAAAACCTACAATCTCATATTGCAACATCTTGAAGGCTATTTAGTTTCTACCTTGAATATTGTCGGAGATAAACTAAATGAATGCATCATTTTTGAAGAACTGGAAAAATTTTAGGATTATAATTTTAAAAATGCCGTCTTAATTAGAAAACATTCATAGAACACTCTAATTTTATTCTATGATCCACGACAAAAATTAAAAACAAACATATTTATCAAAACTACTCGTATTAGTTTTAAAATTATAAACTTCAACATATTTAAGCAAGTACAACATAATCATAACATTAACAATAAAAACTCTATGAACATCAAAAATATACAATCATATATGTCAAATGACATTGATAATGTGTAGTTTAGTTTAAAATCACAATCTAAGCTAGCGGCCCGTGCCTTGCACGGGTTTTTATGCTAGTTATTTTATAATATAATAAAATGGAACGGTCTGGTTCGGTCTTAACGGTCCGGTTTGAATATAAAAACCGAATCGAACTATTAAATAACAATTTTTATTTATATCAAATCTAAAACAAATCAAACCGTCAAAAAAATCGTAAAATACGGTTTGATCGGTTCGACCCGGTCTGGTTCAACCGGTTTGGTTTTTTTTACTCAGCCTTAATTGTGACACCGATTTGTTCAGAGTTGGGTGCTAATTTTAGTTACAAAACTCTTCTGTGTTTTGCTGTGGTTTGTGTATCCTTTTTTGATTAAATGTATTCTTTAAGCAATCAACTAATTTGGCTCGACATTTCGATAGTTGTTAATCAACTTATTCTGAGAATTGATTCGGACTGTCTAAATTCTTTGGAACAAGATTTTGTTTGGTAGCCCTTTTCTCACAACTAGCATTAGGGCCCGTGCACGGGCCTCGTATGAAAACTCATATTATATATTTATTTTGTGATTGTATTATTTATTTTAAATCATTTAAAAAAAAGCATGATTAATGATTATATATACAATTAATAAAGGAAACTGTTATTTCCAGAGCTTTTTTTTTAAAATTTCCAGAGCAATATTTGTAACATATTCCCCATGCATATTCTAATACAATATGCTACAAATAGCTTTGGAAACAAACAAATAAATAAAAGTCCTGTCAATCATTTTCCTTAATAAATCAAAATTTTTAATAATTCTCCGTATGAAAATGGTACTATTTACAGTCTGACATCCTGCTACAAAAGATATTATCTTTGGAGGTATACATTTTTGAGTTATAATTTTAAAATACTAATAATGATAGAGCCTATGACTGGCATGCAACAATAGAAACTTGGTGTCAGAAATGCGCAACTCTAAATACAGGCTAAAGAATGCATGGTAGTATGACACTAAAAGCTGTCTTCCAAGACCCAAGAGATATAACAGATGTTATTAGATTGTAATATATCCGCAGTCCACCCACCCCACCAGGCTGCATTTGTTGTTTTGTGATCATATTGTGGAGCTAGTGAAAATAGAACAACCGAATTGAAGTGTCCATTGCAAACACCTTCAGCTATCGAACTCAAAGTCCGCATTAGAAAGATCATTAAGAACGAAGTATACAAGTAACCAACTACTCCGAGCTTCCTTTAAGTTAGAAATTTGCACGCACCAACAATCACTTGGTTGCTGCAACGATGTGGCAAGTTTATTTCTTGATGCCCAGTCTTATTTATACTGAAATAAATGTGTTTTCTGAAGGGCGCCCAAGCCACATTTCATTTGTAGATAGTAAATAGGTCGTAGTGCTCTAACCTAAGCAGCCATTTGCCTCTTTGTCATAGTGTTGGAGTTTAAGAATATAAGGAGAAGAATCAACTCTGTACAATTAAAACCTGTTAGATGTAGGATCGAATTACATATGAAATACAAGTAAGGAGCACAGAAACCAAATAATAATACTTACAAATAATAATTTGACATCAGAAATTGAATTTGCCTCTTTAATCACAAGTGCTCCCATCATGGTCCCGCTCTTGACAAATTTATATTAGGTAAATGGTCTTCATAATGCATAAAAGAGTGGTTGAAGCAAGTTTAGTAAGATCCTGAAAAAGAGAAATAGAAGAATAATATTAATATTAATATGAAGTTAAAGTTTATGAATAATAAAAAAATAGAGCCTATGCTATTAATTATCAAGTTGAATAAAAGTTTATCAATGACAATTGCCCGATGACAAAGCTAACTGAGGTAAACTAAATATAAATGTAAGTAACATTAATAGGATGTATATATGTAGCAACCGAATTCTGAAACAAATGATGTAGACCATGAATACATGCACCAACAAGACCATCATACACACCTGTATGATGCCTCGTAACTCTCATTCATAATTATAGGGTTGCAAAATAACCACGATTAAGCTCATAAGTTTTAACCCTGAGGCGATGGACTGCATCTACTGTTACTAAAAAAAGACAAAGAGAGAAATATAACACCCTCTTAATCATATTAGATAGCTCTGAAAATGACGTGTAATGTCCATTCAATTTGGTTGATTATCAAGTTTGAACAAAATCAATGACAAATACTATAAACAAAACTAATCTTATACTATAATTCCTAAAATAAAGGATGTGTCGTTCTTTCAGCACTGTGACTGTATATCTTAAGATGGTCTCTGGAGAAGCATTCTCGTTGTGCTAATGTCTTGGAATTACCATGATATCGATTTCAGCCAAATAATAGAAGACCTCCGAAAAGATATACAATAGTTACAGCTAAAATTATTTTAATGCAAATGACATCAATTTTATCCATCTGTCAACGCACACATTAAGCTAACAGACAAAACCGAATATAAGATTTACATGAAGTTGTATCTTCATCACATGAAGCTCACCTTAGGCTCAATTGTGAGTATGTTGCCAATCTCGTAGCGTATTCCTTAACTTAATTAATAAGGTCTTATTTTGAAAACCAGCCAAGTAAAGGAACCGAATCATACGCCACAACCAGCCAAGTGAAAGCACTGAATCATATGCCTGGCCGTGTAGTAGATACTATTTGTTGTAATAACTGAATATGACAGCCGCGAGAAACATTAAGGGTTAAAAATCCCTCTTTTGGTTGTTTCTTCGTTAGGTCTTACTCACATGCATCACGTAAAAATATAAACTTTTGGCATCCTTACCTTAAACATTATTCGTAGCATACAATAGGCCTTCTGTCACACTATTTTGTAAGAATAATCATAACTTAAAACTCAAGTATAAAAACCTTATTGTAATTCAACTGGGATTATAGGTCACAAGGGCCAGACACGCTATAAGATTTATAATAGGAAGTACCATACATTTAAAGGAGAAACTATATAGATAAAAGTTTAATAATATAAGCAAAATTAGAAACTAATAAAATCAATCATGCTTTGTTAGAAAACAATAAAATTGCACAATGCATATGCACTCGTGACAACGGAGGTACCTACAGTTCAGGAGAACAATCCAGAGGAGCACCTAAGCCAAACTTCTTGCACCTGTAGCATTTCTAAACCAACATCCATTATTCGAGAACAACCTCAGTCACTACAATCCTTGGTCTATCTTTTTTCACTGAGGTTTGTTCCATCTCCCTAACAAGGTAAAAAGAGTTGCAACATACAACGAGGTCGAGACTGAAAAATTGTGCAAGTATGTTTATTGCTACCTACCTAAATAATGAAAAGAATTCAGAGACCTTACTTTTTTAGTTTTGCCATGATCTAAGATTCATCTGGCAAAGGAAAAAAGGAATTAAGTTTCAATTTAAAAACTCAGGTCAGACACATCAATTATGGGTTAGTCTAATAAGTTAATAATGCCATATACTTTCAAGAATTGTTAAAAAAGCAAAACACTTTCTGATACAATCTCTAAAAATATCAGTAGAAACCACATTTAGTCCAAATATTAAGATTAATAAAACTTTAAACAATGAAATGCAGGTGTATACGTATATGTGTTTGTGCGTCATCAATGAAGAAACAAAAGAAAGGCTGTAAATTTATAGGTTATAATCCAGGAAGCCTGCAACATACCCTTTCAGTGAAACATTTTATTACACATCAACATCCATGTGTACCTCCACGTCAGTGCCTACTTTGAATGACTAAATCGTGTAAATACCAAAATCTTCCGTCTCATAACTAAACGCCAATATTAGCATTTGACCACCGTCTTATGTTGTTTTCTTCTGTTATACCGGGAGAAGCTTTGATGATTGATGGCAAGCTTGAGGAAGAGGCATTGTAACTGCATGGGGTTCTACTTCTTCCGATCATGACCAGATGATTTTGACCCACCTGATTAGGTCGCTTCTCTCCCTGCTCGTAAACTCTAAACCCCTAATATATGTTTGTTTTCGTGCGTGTGCTTCTGTAATTGTTTGGGAACTCCAGTAATAAGCATGGAGTGGTGTTGTACAACCTATTCGAGAGAATGTCTGGGCTACGCACCCCGCCCACCTTAAAATTGATTAGAATTATAGATTTCCCATTTAATTTCAATAACAAAATTAAGTTTCATTGCGAAAGATGAGGAGCATGCATAATTACTCATGTGAGAAAATTAACTTTGTGATCATATTAGTGAAAATATCACAAGTAAAAAAAATTTAGAGTTGATCTCAATTTTCAGAATTTTGTTGGTCCCTCGAAAACATTAAACATAATCATAACCCACCCTGACATCATAAATTTTTAATCTCTTTCTGCAGCCCATTTTTTTAATTAAGATCAAATAACAAACCATAAGAATTGCATTCTATATACCCAACAAGCATTTTCTACAACAAAACTAAAAAGAGTTGATCATGACTTACATAGCATTGCTAACACCCTTTTGCCAAAGTTGGAGCCCAAGTATTTGAACCGACCCAACTAATCATTTTCAAAAAAAATATAAAAAATCACCAGCTGGCCACAATAGGCAGCCACATAACCAGTATATGGACACGTATATAACAATGAACACATAAATATAGATAATAAAAAGAGCATAATCACATAATATACATGATGGTAAATGGAACTACCGGTTCAATACCAAACAATTGCAAATATTACCTATTTATAAGCGAGTTGAGGCTCACACTGAAGGATGCAGAAGCGGGTCCGAATGGAGAGTGCACACGTATTTCATCGCGGGTCTGCATCGTCGTGGCTTCAGCTCGGAATATGAAGTGAGAAGTCTGGGAACAAATGACTATTCAATTTAAATAGGGAGATAATGAAGTGAGGAGGGATATAACTGTCATTTCACCTGAATAAATTTCTCACAATTATACCGGTCTTTTCTAGGTACTTTACCTCCACCACGGCCTTCCCTCGTTCTATGGTTTGTCAGGCCACGAAACTGATGTTTGGTGGATCCAAACTGACTTCTAGCTCTCTAAAACGCCTTGTCGTAGCATTTAAATCATCAAAATTAGTGTTCATAGTTATGATAGCTAGTACTAGTAACATGTGGAATGCATTGTAAAATCTGTGCCATAAACAGGCAAGTTAGTTTTGTCATGATGGGACTAAATGCAAAGTTTAGATATAACATGGATTAAAGGTTTTATTACCTTTTAGTCCTTAAAGTTTGACGATTTATACTCATCAGTCCTAAAACTTTGAAATCGTATCTTTTAGCCCTTGAAGTACCCATTAAAGTTCAATTAACTTCTTTTCTATTTTTCTTCTGATAATACCCCTGCATGATATATACCTTTTAGCCCTTGAAGTATGAAAAAGAGTAGCTCTTAGCCCTTGTAGAGTCTTATATCAGCCTATGGCGGAACATGATGGTGCTCTGAGAAAACCCCGGATATTACTAGCTGCAAGTGAAAGTGTAGTTGCCGTAAGGTTGGCCAACCTTTGCACTAGTTTTTCTGACTAGGCTCAAGTAAGAGCTGTTGCCACCAAAGCTTCTTTACGTTTCAGTGATAAAGGATCACTATTTAAAGATGTCCCTCTATTTACTGGTGATGATGAATGGTTTACATGGTCAAAGATCTGTGAATATAATCCCGGGAATGGTGCTATGGTTGAACCGTCGCTTATTGATAATGCTCCTCGCTTCACTCTACCACACTTGTCCCTCTTCTGACAATTCTTGGTCGGAAATGTGGTGTAGTTGTCAGAAGGGAGTCTGCAAAACAATGTCTGACCGGGGGTGGTGGCCGTCAAGCACCTCCGGCGTGAGAGTAATTAACTTGGTGGTGGAGAATACAAGAAACAACATCGGAAAATGTACTACTTGGTGAATGAAATTTTAGAGCAAATGTGTGAGTGTGAGTGAAATATGTAGAAATATTAGAACCCATGCATGTGTGAGGTTACTTGGGTATTTATAGTGTTTGGTGTTACCTCCATTTGTCTCATGGTCCGAAAGAATGTTCCCTTCCTTGTGACAGGTGTGAGTTGATGGCTTGTCCCTTTTTACTTCTTGTTGTCAAGGTGATTGCTTTGGTGAGAACATCTCATTGTCTAAGAGCATTGGAGAAGGGAGCAGCCTTAGTCTACGAGACAAGGTGTGGTGAAGAAGGGAACACCCTTTGCCCAAGAGGTGGGAGGTGCTGGAGGAAGGAGTTGTCTTTGATCCGGAAAAGAAAGTATTGCCTTAACTTATTTTCCTTAATCAACTTTGGGGTATGACAAGTTGTCCGTTGAATATTTCCGGGACATAGTAATATCTGGCAGGCAATTAAGTTTCTTCCAGGAGGGTATTAACATTGCCCCCGACTCCTTCAACTTACTTTAGTGGGTTGGAGGAGTAAATGCATACCATTGATGGGATTCTTGAGATTTATGAGTAGTGGAAGGAGGGAAAAGAATTTTCTGAGAAGGAAAGAATTTTTGGTGCCCCCTGAAATTTTACTAAGGACTTATTGGTGCAAATTTGTATAAGTAGTGGAAGGAGGGGAAAGAATTTTCTGAGAAGGAAGAGATTTTTGGTTCCCCCCTGAAAGTTTACTTAGGAATTCTTTGTGCAAATTTGTATAAGTAGTGGAAGGAGGGAAAAGAATTTTCTGAGAATGAAGGAATTTTTGGTGCTCCCTGAAATTTTACTAAGGAATTCTTGGTGCAAATTTGTATAAGTAGTGGAAGTAGGGAAAAGAATTTTTTGAGAAGGAAGGAATTTTTGGTGCCCCCTGAAATTTTACTAAGGAATTCTTGGTGCAAATTTGTATAAGTAGTGGAAGGAGGGAAAAGAATTTTCTGAGAATGAAGGAAGTTTTGGTGCCCCTGAAATTTGGAAGGTATTATGTGAGGAGGGAGTAATTTTTGAGGTGGAAGGTATTATGTGAGGAAGGAGTAATTTTTGAGATATAAGGTATCTTGTGAGAGGAGAAAGTAATTTTTGAGGAAGGGGTATCTTGTGAGTGTGGTGATTTTTATGTATGGGTATTGTGTGTGAACTTGTGTTAGGGGGAGGTAGTTGAGTTGACAACGGATAGAAAATTGAAAGCGGGGTGTAGATAGTGTGTTGTAGAGTCTGTTATAGTTGTTTGTCTATGCAATATGAGATATACATGGGTTTTGTTGCTTTTGTTTTCTAAGTACTGAAAGCAGGTACCATAATGTTGAGAAGGCGGGACTGGGGTTTTTTTGACTTAGCTTTTTCTTGGTGTAGTTCTAGTTCCGGAAGCGGGACCAGGTATGTGGATTAAAATGTTTTTCACTTGTGTATAGTTTATGTACAAGATGACAAATGTTGACTTGATTATTTTGTGTATTGGGATTAAAATTGTATTGTAGTTGCTAGGTGTTGTAAAGAAGGGGTAGATTTTAGAAGGCAGGACTGGAGTTTTGAGTGGTGAAGCTAGGCATGCATAAGAACAATTTACTTAGTGATTTTTCGTAAGTGTGTCACAGGTGGAAGTAGTACTTCGTTTATGATGGATGTGTGCGTACTTATGTAATGTGAGAAAGAGAAAAGAATGTAACAAAGGCTTGTTGCTTCGTTTTCTAAGTACTAAGAACGAGTATCACAATGATGAGAAGGTGGGACTAGGAATTTTTGACTTAGCTTTCTGTTGGTGTACTTTTTGGGAGGGAAGGCATTCCGGTAAGTAGAAGAGTGTTTTTTGACTTATGTGAATTTTGTGTTTGTACTTTAAACTACATGAGTGGTAGCTTAAAAATTATATAGGGTGACTAAAGGACATTTGTATTAGTTGTGTTTACTAAGTGGTGGAAGTAGGGGAAAAAATGGGAAAGCAGGACTGGAAACTTGATTGTGAGGACAATATCACAAGTGCTGGAACTTGTGGGGTGTGTTTCTGCGAGTCCAGGAGACATGTAGGTGCACTAAAGTGTGAAGCGAGAACTTAATTTTTGACGTAGTTCTTGTGAGTTTCGTCTTGACTGCAAGCTCATATTAACAACTTTTGTGTTTATCCTGGTTGCACCGCCTCGTTGTAGTATTTGTTTTTAGTTGATTTCATGTGTTGCTGAGAAGTTTCTAACTTGTTTCTATTGTGTGTTGATAGATGGCGGGAGCTAGTACTTCTCACTAGCAAAGCAATACGAGGATTGTAACGAGTTTGTTACACCAAAATGAGACTTGGCCAAATCTTACTTCTCTCTTTCCCCACGCCCCTGTGAGAATTGATAAAGAGGCCTTGTTATAAATATAGTAAGCTTAATTGTTGTTGAGATGTTACTTGTGTCTGGGGTGATGTCACTTATGTCTGAATCGGTTTTACCCGCCTTGTGTCTGTATAAAACTCATGAGATAGTACCATATATACAATTGTGCCTGAGATAATGTTACTTGTGTCTAATATAATGTAACTTGTGTCCGAGATGGTGTTACTTGCCTTGTGTCTGTATTAAACTCATAAGATAATATAATTCACTTAATTTTGACTGAATAGTTGTGTCTCAGGTGTTGCAATTGTGTCTGAAGTACTTGTTAGGTCCAAAGTATCGTAGAAGGGGGGGTTGAATACGATACTCACAAATTATTTAATTTCGTTCGCGGATTAATCATTCAGTTCTATAACGAAATCAAAAGCACCAAATCAAAACACGAGTCGGGGAATATATCGTTTTATAAATATAAATCTCGAAGGGTGCTACAAATTCTAATCCGTAGATTAGCTTCAATGAGTTCAGGTTAACGTAATCAATACAAACTTTGTAAATTAAGGCACTATAAATTTTCTCCAGAATCTGTTCTTGAGCACTTAATTTTTCAGAGTAAATACGATCACTTCTGCCAACCAACTGAAGAAGACACTGTCTTCATTCTCTATTTATAGTCTTGATTTGAAAAACCATCGAACCAAAAGAAAGCATTTAATCTTGGCCGTTGGATCTTCATCAACTTGATAAACAAAGAAACTTTTCACCTGCTCCTCCAAATAGAAAACTATCGAATGATAAAGTTAATATTCCATTCGATGGTTTTTTAATTAAAACTATCGAATGAAAAATTAACTTACTTTAGTTTTCTTTTGTTTTCTTTAAATCACATTCGATGGTTTTCTAAATAGAAAAACCATCGAACTCTTTTCTTGTCCTTGATCTATTAAAGAATCTCCTAAGTTTCTGGGTGTTTAGTTTTAGACTGTATCAATTTCTTCTGAGACGATAAAACAACTTGATCTTTTAAGTGCCGTCAACTAGTGCAA
Organism: Heracleum sosnowskyi; assembly: GCA_030848705.1. Lineage (NCBI taxonomy): Eukaryota > Viridiplantae > Streptophyta > Magnoliopsida > Apiales > Apiaceae > Heracleum > Heracleum sosnowskyi. The sequence continues at coordinate 37,546,159 of CM061243.1, read as the reverse complement.
CTGGTCTGGTTCACAGATGAATAGCACTTGATCAATTCCTCTATGTCTTCAATTCAATGCTGCTGATAAGTCCTTTGTCGATCTGGTTGCTTCATTTAAATCACTGGAATCCTGTGGTACTAACCCTAAATCATTCACATACTTCTGCAGTCTTGAAAGCCTTGTTTCTTTTGCTGTCACTGAGGCTTGAACATTTTCATGAACTTCTTTCCGTGACCTGTTTACGGACTTCAAGTATACATACCATATTTTGATTTTTTGAGTTTACCTTTTCTTCTTTGATTCTGGATTCCTGTGCTTCTGTTAATATTATTGGTTGTCTTGTCCTTTGTTGAGTTGTAGTTATCTCTTTTACATCTTATGTTACATTATGCTTTACAATCTCCCCCTATTTGATTGTATAGAGTTTGACAAGCAAATACTTCGAGGATAACTCAACTAACTAAGGAAACATGAAACTAATTAAAGTAAGACAGCTTGATAATATTAATTACATTCTGGATCAGGTATATATACATTTCCAGATTTCATAAATCAAAAAACAATAAAACTTTATACATAGAAGTTGCTCCTCTAGACTGAGCTGATAGTTCTATTGTTCTTTGCTTCTTTGCTTCTTTTCTTCATTCCATTTCGATCTCACCTTCTTCAATCATTGGATCGGAGTTAACAGCTTGATAATCAATCACTGATGGATAGTGCAATGAATCTCCGGGTTTAAGGATTGCTCCTTGGATGTGTCTTCCAATATATTCAACCTCTTGACCCACTCCAGCCCACAACCATGCAATGTTAACATCTTTCTTGTTTAGCTTTGGCATGTTTGGCAGTCTGGTACGCACTTCCAATCCTCTTTCCACTCTTTTCCTATAGTAAGGAACATTCTCCATTAGATATCTCCTCAGAGTGTCTGCTGCTTTGTCCTTCTCCGTTGAAGTGAATCCAGTGGATCTGAGATACTTCTCCACTGATATGAGATAGTTATTTGGATAATCCTCCAGCTTGTCCTCAGTCAAATAGCAGATTCTGAACAAGTCATTCGTCATGAATCTAACCATTGGAGGATCTTTAGTAATCTCTGGACTGACTTTCATCAAGATTTCTTTAACATGCTCACGGAGCAGTTCATTTAGCCTTATAGTCCTTTGAATCTTGATAAGCATCACCTGCAGTTCTGTATATGTTCTCTGTTCAAAAAACTTAGTGGAAATCACAAAGGTACCTTTCTCAAGAAAGTTGGTCACTATGTTCCAGGCACCGTTTGCTTTAACCCCAGCTTTCAGAAAGATCACAGTATTTCTCAGTGCAGTGAAGTAAGTCTGATTTTCAGGATTTGCACTTCTGATGTCCTGAATGATGACTTCCACCTCCGCATTGTCGTTGACTTCTAATCCGTCTTCAACTCCACAAAAGGTTTTGTAAGCCATCTCCCAGTCAATACCTTGCTTCTTTGCTAAATCCATCAGCTTCTTCTTCCTCACTTCAGCATACACCTTGAATCTTTTCAGCTTCTCACTCCTTAGAACTGCTTGGTGTCTTTCTCTCTCAGCTTGCCTGGCATCTCTTTCAGCTCTTTCAGCTTTTACTATCTCCAAGGCAACTTCTTCTTCCAGTGACAGAGAATTTGTTTCTTCTTCCATATCATCATCCAAGATAGGATGTTCTATTGGCTCTGGATAATATGGCTCATGCTCCTCTTGTAGTGGTTGCTCATGCATGATTTCAAATTCCTCCTCACTCTCCTCTTCTTGCACCATGTTCTCAATCCAGTATTGTCTAATTGAAATAGTTTCATTGGTTTCCCAAACTCCCCATCCAGTTGTCTATCATCCTTCATTTATCTCCCCTTCTCCAACTTTCTCCCCCTTAGTTGAGGAATCCTCGATGTAGTTATCCTCATTGTAAAAGGTAGTAGAAGGATCAGGTTGTTGATTTGAAGGTCCGGGTTGTTGGTTCCTCAACATATTCCAAATTGACTGTACCCCGTCACCTTGATTTTCCATGAAGTCAGAAATGTCTCTATTCATCTCATGTATAGAAGCTAGCTTCAGGTCAATGTCATCCAGTCTCGATTTTCAATTCTGTCCAATCTCTGGTTCAACTTAGACTCCACTCTCGACAGGGTGTTCATTGCATCTTTCACCCTAGCTTGACCATCCCGGATAACCAGAACGTCTTCTCTCAAAGCTTCTTGTCCTTGCTGTAGAACATTCACTTCATTCATGAAACCATCTTTAAGCTCTTTGACATCTGTCCTCAAGTCGACTAGTTCCTCCATTGCTTCCTTCTTCAAGGAGTCCACTGCTTGTTTAGTACCTGTTATAGTGGTAGATGCACTACCTAAGACCCGGTAAGTTCTTCTAGAATCAGCCGCCGCCAAGTCAACCTTCTCTTGAATAGACATTAAAGAAGCATTGGCTTGATCAGAGGAGATCCCTTGGTCAAAGGAAGGTCTCAGTGGAACCTTGAATAATGGATTTCCTTGCTTATCATGAACCGTCATCTCCTTGAGTGTGGATTGAACATGAACTTCTCTCTCTGTAGGTAGTAGCAAATCATCAATCTGTGGTAGGGTTAGGGTGTCACTCCTCACATTTGGCTCTGGGTGTGCACTCAACGTTTCTGTTGGTGTTTCACTCATTTTTCTTTCTCACTCAGGCCAGATGTAAGTGTATGTGTTTCACTCAATCCCTTATTGCTCTTTGTACCTGCATCAGAAAACACCGTAGCCATCCTTAAGGAGGTCACCAGTGGTGCAATGGGGCTTCGCAAGTCTTTGTCCTTGGATAAACCAAGTTGCTGATCATCCGTAGATGATGTATCCTTTGAAGGATCTAGAGTTTGAATCTCTAGGAGGCTAGAATCAGGCTCTATTAACATCAGAGATCCTGAATCTTCCACAATAGTCTGTGAAGAATTTTCCTCAGTTAACTCATCAATGTGAATTGATTCATTGTCACCGAGTTGCCGATCCGCACCACGTCAGACCCTTTACCCGCAGGATCCAGATATATTCCATCTGGGGAGCTAGATAATGACCCTTGAAATTGTGCATATTTATAGATGTATTTATTTGAATTTAATTAGATCATATGAATGCAATAAGTAAACTAAATTTTGCTAAATATATATAGTAATATATAGATGTAAATACAATATTGATATGTATTAAATTTATGTTATATTTATTTAAATCACAATTTTATTGTAAGTTTAACAAAAATAAAAAAAGTGAAATATTATAAAGTTCAATCTGAACCAATCAATTACTATATGGTTTGGTTTTGACATCTAATTGGTCTGGTTTAATTTTAATTTCTAAAAACTTTTTATATTAATTTGATTCGAAAAATATAAAAATCCGAACCGAACCAATCCACGAACACCACTTATCATCTTCAAATGCATGAAGGGCCCAGATACAGATATCTGTATAATCTTTAAAACAATTGGGCCCAAATGAAAAACTTTGTAATCCATTTTATGTTTAAATATATTGGATATTTCCACCCGTTCTACCGGTATATCGATTCATTGACTTTGCCATTCTTTAATAAATTCAAGATTAGGTTTTAATCATTGTTATTTCTCTATCTGCATTCTGCTCACCCACATAATCACTAATCAGTGTGTACCAACCAGACTTTAACTTAGGTCTACAAACCCCTTGATTGCCGCCTGACAGTCGCAACTAACTTCATATGTGCGGAATATATTACCAAACACACTTGATATGCTTACGTAAAATATCGTGCAAATACTTTGTTAAAGTATTTTTACATCGCACGGAATATAAACTACTATGAAACATAAACTAGTAATAGCCGTAAAAAGTTGCAGCTAAAAAAATGTATCTTTTTTTGAATGGTATAAAGGAAGTTTTAATACTTAAGATATACAAATTCTCAATTATGCACGCATTTGCATTTATATGCATATGTATGTGCATTGGCGGCAGATTTCAAAGCCACTGGCGACCGATACAATTTTCAAACGTCGGAAGGTATGCTGGAACTATAAAGTCAGCAAAAAAAAAAATGCAAATTTAAGAATGAGAAGGAAATATAGACTACCTGAATATTATGCGAAGGAAAATTCTCCTACAGGGGCTTATAGTTATTATAAAACCTAGAGACTAGAGGGGCTTATTGGCCACTGTAAGAAGTCGACGTTCAAGAGACAAGATTCCATATCCATTACTGAAGATCTAGAATAAGCTGGTGCATCCAAAGAACTAGTAGGCCTCTTTCATACTGATAACTTTTGTGTGTGTGAGAGTGCAAGTTATAGCCAGATAGCTTTATATGAGCATGTTTTACATAACAAAAAGGAAGAGTTTACGTAGACATACGAGCACAACAGAATCCAGGCGATCCACCCTTGAAAGAAGAGGCATAAAGGAGCTAGACTGCTAGACTGCAGCAGCTACTAGGTCAGCAACTATGTTCCCTTCAAGACTTACTTTTCCGGTATAACATCTATGACTTCAAGGGTCAGAACAAAATTATAAAATTATATAGGTCACACTATCTTGAATATGCTATCATTTTACACTACACACATTAGTAACTTTGAAACTGAGATCATGGCAGCCGTGATTAACATGTAATGAAAATAAATAACATCAAAGACATTCAGTTGTTTCTAGAACCCTTTAGAAGAGTTATAAAGTGATAATGCATTAAGCCCTGAATAATAGGGAATTCTGTATAAAGAGAAAGTAATGGTTGGAATTACACACATTTGATCATTCCTAGGTATATGAAATTAAGTAACATTGGCCTGGAAAAACACAATATAACAGGCAACAGCGAATATAAAGAAATCACATGCTTGAACAAGTAATCTTCTTGATCTCAAACTATCTCGTAATTAGTTGGGACCAGTCAATTTATAAAATTGAAGTGAATTTTATAGCATCTTTATAGTTTTTCAGGAACCTAAAAAATAAATTTCAGCAATATTGCAAGATAGAATAGCATAAAGAATCTAAATTATGATGGCATACAGGCATGGCTGATGGGCAAGACTAACCCCAAGAAGTCAGTCGAAAAAATCACCCCAAACTAGACCTTGTCACCTCATATGCCAAAAAGCATGCTGCATTTGCAGGAATACTTCGAGCCATGGCAGGACCAAAACCTTTGTACAGCCCTTTGACGCCTTCTGAAGCTAATATCTTTTTGAAAGCATTGATTGAGCCAGAGTATTTTGGATTTTTGTAGTCATCAACCTGAATTGCACTCTTCACTACATCAGTAGGGTATACAGAAATCCAAAATGCTCCTCCAGCCAAGCCTCCTGCTAACATCAAAGAGCCTCGTCCCAATTTTGATGTGTCTTGACCTCCCGCTATGTATTGCTTTAGGCCTTCATATACACCAAACATAGCAGCATTTCCTGGAATTTCTCGCGCCATCGTTGGAATCAATCCCTTGAACAGACCCTTCATACCTGCTGATCGAAGTACATGCTTCGCTACATCCATCGGTCCCCCGTACTTCACTGCAACGCCAGATGAGCCAACATCTGCTAGTGCGCTCTGGGCTTGCAATCTGCTTTGAAAGAAAGTATTCAGCATAAAAGAAATATGGAAAGTCCTGACACTATTCAGAAATAGTTAAATACAATTATCAAAATATGGAAAGCTACGTAGAAAGAGGGACAGCTACACAAGTTAACCGAAATTACTAATTATGGTAACAGTCCAGATTAGGAAAAAAAATTAGATGCGGACAAACAACCATATGCAATAACAAAAACATGCACAGCATTTATAGAAGTAAGCAATTCCACAGATAGATAGCAGCTATTACTTCTGACCTGCACTTGATCAATTCAGTTGGGCAGGCCAGGAAGGAGACAGCAACTCCGGCCCCAGCTCCACAAACAATCTGCTGTTCAATGGTGAGCGGAGAACCAGGTGCAGACCTTAGTAATGCCTCTATTTGTCCTCTTACTGAGAAAAGTACGGCGTTGAAGGCTGCCACAGTAGCAAGTGGGGCTCCCATACCTTTGAATAGGCCACCTGCACCTTCAGCTGCTACTGTCTTTCTGACAGCATCTATCGCTCCTGAGAACTTAGGAGGCTGACCAGGTGGTGGTACTGGCTGGCTTTGCAGTTTGACCTTGATGGTATCGAAAGGGTGCCCACATATCAACTGTGCTGCTCCGCCAACTGTGCCAGCAGTCAAGTCCTTGGCCACATCACCCATCTGCAAATGTAAATACAAACCGCAGACATCCACGCAAAGAAAAGAAAGTCAGCTGCAACTTCTCACACATGTTAGAAAAAAGTTAGTTTTTAAAGAACTGAAGAGGTTTGGTTTTTGGAAACATCTCAGTAGCAACCAAGGATCCACGTATAAATATACACAAAAAATGAAAAGAAATGAAATGCATGAGAACACAACAGTGTCAGTTTTTGTTGATTAGATTTCTCATTATTAGCTATGCTCAGGCAGTAATATAGTGTGTATCACATTAACACATGGGAAAAAGTGAATAGATTTAGAATATAAGTATGACAAAACTGATGAAGTAGTTCCTTGCACTGAATAGGTTAGTGACATTTGACATCATAAAGCTGTAAACCTTCAGATGTACAGATGTCTAAAAAAATGGACAACATCTCTGTGAGAAGAACCAAGTAGACAGTGTTTATGAAGTCTAAATCAGGCTCTGACAATAACTACAGCTGCAAATCTACCATTCCAAATCTCAGCAATTGCATATGCTCCAACTTACCAAGACACTGGATTTGGAAATTTTAAGATCACGAAACATGGTAATATATAATAGTTCATGTATATTTTATTTACAGCAAGGTAAAACTATATGCACAAAAGTGAAAAAAACCATGATGGACTGAAGCTATCATTCAAAAAAAAAAATTAGGCAGCTTTAGAGTCCTTTAAGACATGTGATATACACAAGGAAATATCATAAAAACAATACATACATATATATACTCACCAAAAATAAAATTATTTCCAGTTAGACTGAGAACATTATCAGCCTCCAATTACATCACAATCATCCGAATATGAACCTAAACCAACATCTACTGAAGAAAGAAATGAAGAGAAAATTATAAATGCAGCTTCTCTTTACAATAAAAATGTTTGAGTCTTTCACGTAGCTATAATTTCAAATGTAATATACATAAACATTTCTTTGTTTTCCTGCAATTGGATTAAACACAAACACGCATAAAAATATTTATATGCACGTCTCTATGAATGTCGAATTAAAATGAACATAAACTATACACAACCAAAGTGCTAGTGCAAAACCTAACCTCATTGTTGAACATCGGGAGTAATCTAAATGATCGCTATCTATCAATTTATTCATTGAAAACCAAACGAAGAAATGAAAGAACATAAGATATTTAAGTTTAAATATATGATCGACCAAACAAGATTACTAAGTCTCAGAACACATCAGTCACCAAACAATCCTCTACGTAGAGGAAAAATGAAGCTAAAACAATATGTTTACATCCTAACGGGATGAATTCGGAAAATTGAGGATTGAAAGATAGCCTAGCGCAAGGCTCCTTCCACCCCCCACCCCCTCTTGTGACTACAGTGGGAATCATCACTACCCCTTCTCGTATACCTCACATTTTATGTACGCAACGTGTGTAAAATGGCCACAACACAAAGAAGTGCAATCAATAAATCCTAAAGGCAAGTCTATGATCTGATTACATTACACACAAACACCACAGGAGATGTGTTATTGAACAAAGAACTGAGAGGAAATTAAAATTTAAGAAAAGCAAAAATTAGTTATTTTAGTGCCTAGCTAATAAAAGCTAGATACAAAATGCACAGCAAGAACAACTTAAAAGATTGATAAAAAGTTCAAACCTTTAATAATCTTTTAGGAGATGAAAGACGAGATTTTGAAGAGCAGGGTTCCTCACTCCAATCCAACCCACTTGTTGAAAATTCTAGTAAATGTGATCTGATACATTGAATAATGGAAACAAATAAACATTATGAATCAAATGATCACATATACTAATAAACATATATAGATATAAAAGGAAATACTAAAAAATGTTGGGATAACAAATAGAAAATAGAAAGGGGGTATATTATTGATTAATCAGGTGGGTGTTGGAATGGGTAAAGAAGGAAACAGATGGTGGATCAAATCAAATAGTGATGGGTGTGGTGGGTATGACAAGGCTTTGAGTTTGGTTGGTTTTAAGTGGATTTCACACTAAGCACACACTCGTCTCTCTCTCTCTCTCTCTCTCTCTCTCTCTCTCTCTCTGAGAATGAATAGGAAGAGCAGGGAGAGGAGGAATTACAAGAATTTGTGTTGAGTGTCCAATCCTTAATTATCCATCTTCGTAATTGCGACAGAAATGTGTGTGTATAATTCAAATGACAGACTGTGATATTGTATGGGTGAAATCTCCGGTAGGGAGGAGTGAATCCAAACTTGTGTCACTGTTTCAAAGATGTCATTGTTATGCAATCACAAGTTATACCTTCAATTGTCTAAATATCAAATGAAAATAACTCAATAAATATTAAAATTATTTTATGATTTGTCTATTTTAAGGTAAGTATCGTATATCTTAGATATTTTAGTCCAATACGATTTAATAACTTACAAAACAAAAACGTGTTGTTCTCGTCATCTTACATGGAGGAGATTAATGAAAAAGAAACCCTTTGTGGAGGTCTATTAATGAAAACCCTCCTCCCCCCTGCCAAGGCAATAACACGAAGGAGTTATCAGGATCAGTTAATTAACGATATGTTTCATAATCGTTAAATTGATTATAAAAAAATTTATCGAAATTTCTGAGAAACCATTGATATACTAGCTTAAAACTCGTGCGATCCACGAATTATTAATTACTAGCTTATAGCTCGTGCGATGCACGGTTACTTAAATTTTATTTATAATTATTCTGTTTATAATTATATTTTTATTACGATGCAACACACGATTGTTTTTTAATATTTACAATTATATTTATTTATGAATATTTTAATATTTAAATGTTATTAGTTTACATGATTAAATTATTGTTAAAAAAGATTTAGCCAAAACAAATTATAGTTAAAAATTTGATATTTATTATATTTTACACGCTCAATTTAATATTTGTTTATATTGAATTATAAAATTTAGATTTGGCCAATTTTACGGTTCACATGAAATTCACAAAATAATCTTTAATTTAGTTGTGGTTTAATAGTTCTGTTTCAATTAAAAACTATTCTAAAACTAAAAAGAGAATAAAGTGACGAAATTTAATTTTGAGAATTCTATTCGATTTAGGAAATCTACTTAACTTATATGTAGTTTAGATTATTAGAATAACATTTATTAACCAAAAATAGGGTTTAATGTTAAATCTAACGGTTTTCACCTATCTATTTAAGATTAAACGATTTTTATTATTTTGGTTATAAATGGGTTTCCTTATTTAATTACAACTATTTTTATGTTTTAACTTTTTGAAAAATCCAATCCTAATATAATATATTTTAACTTATATCATTTTTAGATAATAATTTCTTTTTATATGATATAATCTTGATCATCTATTTTTAAAAGTATTGGATCTAAAGGTTGAGAATGTTTTGGCGGTATTTAGGACCAAACTACCGGGATAACATCATTAATTTTTCTTAATATTTATAATTTTTTTAATTTTAATTTTTTTAAATATTTATTGCTAAAATATAAGATACTCTTTTTTTGTAATATGTTAATGATGCGGGAAATTTGAACTTTTGAGAAAATAAATTATCAATTAAAATATATATTTTTTGTAATAGTTCTTCTTTTAAAGTAGTACACCTTGACAATCAAAATTCTATATAAAATTCATTTTTTTATAGTACATCCCGTAAATATCTATGTTATTATATTAAAGACTAAATAATGAAAGCTTTCTTATAAGTGTGGTCTCTTTGTTTGATCACTCAATCCATAATCGTTGGATCTTTCAAATTAAATTATTGAGAAACGTTACATATAACAGTAAAATTATCATGTAGAATGATCTAAGATTTGAATCTACCAACAACATATTAAAATTTACAGGTTTTTTTTTGAAAAAAAAAGAAGAAATTTTCATTTTTTTTCTTTCAGACATAGGTTATTTGATAATATTTTTTGTAAAGTACGATTTTTCAGAAAAGTACTATACTAATTGATTAACAAACTTTTAAAGTTTCAAATTTAATAATTTACAATGTATATAGGTTAAAAAAGTTAGGTATGTTCTGTAGCTGAGTCTACAGTTTCAAAATAGGGTTTTTTTTAAATATGAATATAGTCCTACTAACAATGAAATTAGGTCTCTATGAGTGCTTATAAAATAAAATCACCATTTGCGTATACTTTATTATTTAATAATAAATTATATTTGATTAGTTATGATCTATAACTTAATAAAATAGGATAAAAAATATGCACAATTTTATAAAATTTTATCCTCTTATTATTATATTCTTTGTTGATTTGAATTTTTCTTAGATTGATTTTAATTTTTGAACATAGATTTCTAAATTTAAAATAGTTAGAAAAAAGTAATTAAATTGGCGTTAAAATAATGATGACATAATAATCATTATTAGAATTTAAATACTTCCTTTACTGATTTGGGCTTTATCTTGTTTTTTAAAAATCAGATTTTGACGATTTTACACCCCACGTGAAGATAATTAAATTATTTTTTAATTAAAAGATGGTTTAACAATTTTTATCTAACTGGAATTGTCAAAAGAAAGTCACGAATTTTTTACATGGAGAATTCTATTCAATATAGAAAACTTATTTATATTTGGTATATTTAGTTTAAATTATCAAAATACACTTTTTAGAATTTAAATATAATCCTATTATAAATAAAATACACTTTTTTAATATTTGATCAAACGAATTTCATTTATCTAGTTAAGATCTAATAGTCCTTATTAATTTGGTTGTCACGATCAAAATTTTGGATAAATCCCTATTATGCTTATTATATAAAAGAGTTTAATATAATAAGGATGTCAAGTACATACTGAGATAAGTATCTTACAAACTGTTTTTACTTTTAATGTTTTGGTTTTATTTATAGTGTATATAAAATTTTAAAATACATTATTACTTTAAAATTATTAAACAGTATAAAAATTATGTTATGATTATATAAAATTTTATTCTCATATTATTATAGTCTTTATCGATTTGAATTTGTTCTTAATTTATTGTAATACTTTATTGAAAGAAAGATAAAATTCATATATTTAAAAGAATTAGTGGAAAAATAAATAAATTGGTGCTACAATTATAAAAAAATATTTATTAAAATTTAGATACTCACTTTACTATTTGGGTTCTATCCTGAGTTTTAGAAATTGAATTTTGACGATTTTAAAATCCATGTGAAACTAACGAAATTATCTTTAATTTAATGATAATTTAATAATTATTATCTAACTTGACCGGTGACCTGCCCATAAACCGAAAAGAAAAGATGGTTAAGTATTATATTCAAAATTATTGTTTATGAATATGAAACCCTCAATATTTTAATAATATTTTGATATTATCCTTTTATGTTTGTTATATGTAAAATAATATAATTATAATTTGGATTAATCAAATTTTTATGTTAAAAAAATGTTTAAATTTATTCATGTACATGAGTTCTCCTAAGTCTCTTATAACGCAGGGTCCACATGTATCATTGTTATATGATATACATGAGAATTATATTGATAATTTTTAATATTGTAATCGATATGAATTGTTATCTGATATTTGGTTTAACAATTATTATCTAACTCGAACTATACATAAATTAAAGAGAAAAGATATTTAAGAATTTTTACATAGAAAAATTTTAAATTATCAAAATACACTTTTTAGTATTTAAATATAATTCTATTATTAATCAGATACACTTTTTAATATTAGATCTAACAATTCTCATCGATCTATTTAAGATCTAACTGTAATAATTAATTTGGTCGTATAGTGGTCCAGATCGATTTTAATTTTTTCTTAAATTGATTTTAATATTTTATTGAAATAAACATAGAATTTATAAATTTAAAAGAATTATGAAAAAAATTAAATTGGTGCTACAATAATAATAAAAAAATTATTAAAATTTAGATAATCACTTTACTGTTTGGGCTTTATCTTGAGTTTTAGACAGCAAATTTTAACAATTTTACGGCCCACGCGAAGCTAACAAAATTATCTTTAATTTAATGATGGTTTAATAATTATTATATAACTGGAACTATCCATAAACTAAAGAGAAAAGATAATTACGATTTTTTACATAAAGATTTCTATTCAATATAGAAAACCTATTTATAATTGGTTTAAATTAAAAAAATATATTAAAATTTAGATAATCACTTTACTGTTTGGGCTCTATCTTGAGCTTTAGACAACAGAATTTAACAATTTTACAACCCACGCGAAGCTAACAAAATTATCTTTAATTTAATGATGGTTTAATAATTATTATCTAACTGGAACTATCCATAAACTAAAGAGAAAAGATAATTACGATTTTTTACATAAAGATTTCTATTCAATATAGAAAACCTATTTATAATTGGTTTAAATTATCAAAATACACATTTTAGTATTTAAATACTATCCTATTATTAATCAAATACAATTTTTAATATTATATCTAACAGTTCTCATCTATTTGAATATTTATAGTTTTATAATCCAACGGATCATATACTTTTGGTAGTACAGTGACCGACCAAAGTTTTGGATAAGATCTCCCTTACGCTTATTATATATAAGGAGTTAATTATTTTATTATTATTTTTTTAATTGTATTTGTTAAAAAAATAAGTAGGCATGTTAAAATAGCTAAACACATTAAATTAATTAAAAACATTAATGAGAATCAACACTTAGAGGGGAGGGGTGAATAAGTGTATGACTAACAATGACCGATTTTAATTATTACCAAGTTATGTGACTGAAAAAGCAAAAAATCAGTCTGTTTTGTTGTCTGGCAGCCTAGTGGATTCATAGATAATATACAGTGGCAGCTAGCTACGTTGTGCAGTGCAGTATAGAAAATGTGCAGAAAGTAGAGAACACGCAACAATTTTAGCCAGGTTCGACCTCTATCTTCTATAGGTCTACGTCCTGGTCCTCTACCAACACGGCAAAGGAATATATTATTAATCAAAGTGAATTACAACTACACGATACAATAATATATCTCCCTGATCTCCCAGTTACTGTTTGCAGCTTGCTGAAACACATTGTTCCTTGAACGCAGCTCTCTAAGTACTATACTAAACCAAGTATAAACTCCTCTAGCTATCAAGTTCCTTGAACCCTTTTTTCCAAAGCTCACAAAACCAGCAACTACCAACTTACAAGTTGAACAATACAAAGATATAATGAATTACAACCGAAACTATGAACTCTAATCAAGAATATATCATATAATATATAAGAGCTCAAGTATGTATAAGATTTTGCAAATCAGCCTTTTATAGTACTTGTGTTTTCTTTAAAACGTTGTCCAACCCCTTTATGAAACCCACACAAGTATATTTATATGATGAACGAATTAATACTTGAATTAATCCAACAAAAACAACGTTCTTGACCATAAATGTCTCACGTTTTGTTCGCTTAAATAATTCAAAGATTAACGTTCAGAAAGCAACGTTTAGAAAAGATAGATGAACGTTTGAGAATAAGAACGTTTAAGAAAAGACACGTTCAACTAATACCCAGCCCAGAAAATAGGGTTTGTTTTAAGAAAAGAAACGTTAAAACAACAAACTCCTATTTAATAGGAATTATATATATAGAGAGCTATTCTAGTGAGACCCTGTTATTATGAGAACTGCATGTTTGGCCACAAAATTAGGCCCAATAACTAAATACACTATAATTGTAAATACACAAAATTAGGCCCAATAACTAAATACACGATAAACAACTCAATCGCCCTTGTACACTACTGTTCCATTTGGAAACACATCATCTTTTGTAGCTTGTTTTCCATCAGTTGTGCAGTTGGCACAGGAGGGTAAAGTATCATACTCTCGCAAAGTGTTGCATGAGTATAGATCATGTCTTTCACTTCATCATAAACAGAAATTTCGCAACCACTGAGATTAATCGTCACTCTATCACTATCTTGATCTACAGAATCACCAAATTCAAAAATAATTTACCAAAAAAATCAACACAAATCACCGCATTTCAACCCAAATCACCGAATTTTTACAAAATCATCACTATCTTGATCTACAGAATCACCAAATTGAAAAATAATTTACCAAAAAATCAATACAAATCACTGAATTTCAACACAAATCACCGAATCTCAATACAAATCACCAAAATATTTTAAAACAAATCACCAAAAGTCACTGCTTTTGTCATGTATACCACCACCATAACCACCATTTCAGACATAACCTACATCTCTACCACCAGTCCATCACCATATTAGCGAAACTCCCAAGCGAAACCTGTAGTGAGCTTCAGATTAGCGAAACTCCCAAGCGAAACCGAATCCGAAGGCCTCGGACTACTCGAAAACGTCTTCGAAGCTGCCGCACCTGAATACGATCTAAAATGTTCGAGACTCTTCAATACTGACAATCCTACAAGCTTATTCATCGCGCAATCGATACGAAACTCAATCACAAACTCACTCAATCTACTCCGATCACTTCGATTTCAGATCGTACAACTAGAATCGCGATTGCGAGAAATGTACGGACACGAGAATTGGAGAGAGGGAGAGAGAGAGAGAGAGAGAGAGAGAGAGAGAGAGAGAGAGAGAGAGATGGAAGTCGTGAGAGTGATGATAGAGGAAAAAAAATCAGATTTTATAATTGTATGGCTACGATTTAGTTTAGGTATAAAATATGTGGGGTTGAGATTGATTCTCAGTTCTCATTTTAAGGGTGGGTCTCATTTGAGCACTTGCTTCAATATTTTCAAAACTCTTTTCATATATATATATAGGCAAGTGATCAAATGAGACCCTATGTTAAAATGAGAACTGAGACTAAATCACAGCCACTCAATTTTAAAACTACTTTTAATCTGGACCACAAATAAACACACATATCTTTAAATTAGAATAATTATTTCTCTCTCCTCACATCACTCATCCACCCACTTCCCGATCTATCCTTTTGTTTCACCCCCATATCTCTCTCTCTCTCTCTCTCTCTCTCTCTCTCTCTCTCTCTCTCTCTCTCTCTCTCTCTTGTCGATCTTCAAAAGCTTTCGCTTTCTCCCTCTCTTTCTCTCCCTACAAAAAACAGGAGGGAAGCGCCTGGTATCTCCCCCGAGATGAGAGCAACTGTTGAATAAAAAGGAGGCTGAGAGGGAGAAACAGATGTATAAGATAGTGATTTCGTTGGATGAGATGCATGAGTCGTATGGTAAGTTGTTGATGGAAGCTGAGGCGAGGTTGGAGAAGATTTATGAGGCGGCTGCAACTGGATATAATGGTGAGGATGATGTGGCCGTGGTTGAGGAGGTTAATGAGGAAGTTGTGAGGATTTTGCAGGAGGCGAGTCAGACGTTGGTGGAAAGGATTGATTTGGCAAAAAGCATTCTGAAATTTTGGTGATTTGCGTTGAAAATTAGTGATTTATGTTGAAATTTTGATGATTTGTATTAAATTTTTGGTGATTCTGTAGTTATGATGGTAGTATACTGGTGGTGGTATACATGGTATAAGCAACGATTTTTGGTGATTTGTTTTAAAATTTTTAATGATTTGTTTAAAAAAAAATTAGTGATTTTGATTGAAATTTGGTGATTTATGTTGAATTTTCTGTTGATTCTAGCTTAAATTTGGTGATTTTGATATGGTGGTGATTTTACATGAGACATAAATAGTGAAAACGGCAGTTAAGGTGGTGGTGCTAGGTGCATCAGATGGGATGATGATGTTGATTTTGCTAATATAATGGTGTAGTGGTGATGGTGGTTGTGGAGTAGGAGAAATGATGGCGGTAGTGGTAAAACAAATGAAAGGGACAGTGGTGGTAGAGTAATAGGAAGAGGATATATGTATAAATATTAATGTATTGTATATGAATGGTGATATTTTTTTTAGTGATTTGGTGATTTGGACTCAGTTCTCATTATAAGAGGGGTCTCACTAGAGTAGCCCTATATATATATATACGACTTATATAAGTGATAGAGTCCTAACAATTCAGTTCCTAGAATATTTGCTATAAAATAGGACTGAAACTCTATCTGCTGGGAGTGTTGTCAGCTTGCTGCCTGCGTAGAAAATTTACTCTGCCAGCTTGCTGCCTGCAAAGAAAAATTAGTCTGCCAGCTAGCTGCTACAACATGTTTTGTTATAAAATACAAAGTCTTTATCTCCTGCAAAACAATGTTAGTACAACACCATAAACCCAGCTTGCTGCTATAGTGTTATCATCAAAACACCAGGGTTTCAATCTCCCCATTTTTGATGATTACACAACAATATTCAGGAGCAAAATACTCCCCCTAAAATTATGCTTCCCCTACAAAAAGATTAGCATTCTATCCAAGCAGCTAAGCATATTTTCATGGCATCACATTAAAATTTAGCATTAGCATAAATTCATATTAAAATCATGTGACCCAAAGAAGTAGCTAAAAACTCCCCCCTAAATCACACATACTATGATCCTGAATTTTCTCCCCCTTATTCATCAAAAAGGTTATTCACATGTTATCAATAATAGAAAATTCAAATAAACATGGATTATCATGCTAAGTGAGCTAATATTACCAGAAAACTGTAGGTAGCTTGCTGTCTAGACATTGCACATGCCAATTTCCCTACGAAGAACAGAAAATCTTTCTTCGGCCAATGGCTTAGTGAAGATGTCAGCTAGCTGGTATTCTGTACAAACAAATAGTAGCTCAATTTTTCCTTTTGTAACATTGTCTCTCAAGAAGTGATGTCGAACATCAATATGCTTCGTTCTTGAGTGATTCACTGTATTCTTCGAAATGTTAATTATGCTTGTATTGTCACAATAAATCGGAATCTTGTCGCATTTGATGCCATAGTCCCGGAGTGTTTGTATCATCCAAAGAATTTGAGCACAACAGCTTCCTGCAGCTAAATACTCACCTTTTGCAGTGGATAATGCAACAGAAGCTTGCTTCTTGCTTTGCCAAGACACCAAACTCTGTCCTAAAATGCACAAACACCACTTGTACTCTTGCGATCAGTTTGACAACCTGCATAATCTGCATCACTAAACCCAACAAGATCAAAAGCATTTTTGATTGGATAAAATAAACCAAGAGTAATTGTGCCACTCAAATATTTGAATATTCGTTTAACCGCACTCAAGTGAGACTCTTTTGGTTTAGATTGAAACCTCGCACATACACAAACACTATACATTATATCAGGTCTAGAGGCGGTAAGATATAATAAACTACCAATCATACCTCTATACTTGCGAACATCAACATCTATACCTTGTTCATCTGCTGTCAGCTTGCTGGCAGGAGTCATTGGTGTTGATTTCGGCTTGATATTTTCAAATCCAAATCTTTTGAGTAGATTCTTGATATACTTGGATTGATGCACATAAATACCTTCTGGAGTTTGCTTTATTTGAAGACCCAAAAAGGAATTAAGCTCTCCCATCATGCTCATGTCAAACTCACTATGCATACACTTAGAAAACCACTTACACATATCATCATTAGTAGATCCAAAAATAATATCATCCACATATATTTGTACAACTAAAATATCAGTACCATCATGTTTAGTAAATAATGTGGGATCGATTTTACCTCTAATGAATCCATTTTTGATCAAAAACTTACTTAACCTTTCGTATCATGATCTAGGAGCTTGCCTCAATCTATATAATGCCTTCTTCAACTTGAAAACATGATTTGGAAATGACTCATTCTCAAAACCAGGGGGTTGCTTAACATAGACTTCTTCCTTTAAGAATCCATTAAGAAATGCACTTTTCACGTCCATTTGGTGTAGCTTGATCTTCTTGAAGCATGCAAATGAAAGTATCATCCTTATTGATTCGAGCCTTGCAACCGGGGCATAAGTTTCCTCAAAATTTATTCCTTCTTGTTGATTATATCCTTGTGCAACAAGTCTTGTTTTGTTTCGAGTAACCGTACCAAATTCATCAACTTTGTTCTTGAAGACCCATTTAGTACCAATGATTGAAACATCTTTAGGTGGCTCCACAAGTTCCCAAACATCACATCTTTCAAATTGATTGAGTTCTTCTTGCATTGCCATGATCCAATTTTCATCTTGAAGTGCTTCTTTGACATTCTTTGGTTCCTCTTGAGCTAGAAAGGCCGCAAATGCACAAAAGTTGGCTTGACCCTTCCTTGTCTTGATTCCTTCTGATTTATCACCAATGATCAATTCTGGAGGATGGTTCTTCACTGTTCTTGTTGACTTTGGCAATGAATGTTGAGCTATGACTTCCTCTGTTAAATATAATTGCTAATGTTTGTTTATCAGTGTTTAAGCAACAGGTACTGACAAGAGTTTATCAGAAGCCAGTCAGAGTTTAGTTAAACTCTGACAGGGTGAAGAGTTTAATTGAAGCCGGTCAGAGTTTATTTAAAGTCTGATAGGGTGATAGTTGAATTAGCTGTCGGTGCTGAATTGAAGATTCTAGAAGCAATATATTCTGAAGATGGAAAGAAGCAGAATATATTGATACAGCTAAGGAAACGGAATAGAAGATAAGAAGCAATCCTTAATTGATAAGTTTTGTATAGCTAACTTGTAGGAATATCAATTAGATAAGGATTGTATGTAGCTGTGTACTATATAAACACAGATAGGTTATCCCTAGAAGGGACGCGATTATTGATATATTATTATTGTAACCTAGAAGCTCTTTGTGATTCATTAACATCATAAAGAGAGAAGCTGTTAATATAAATACAGTTTATTGATTCATAAACAGTGTTCTTAATTATCGTTATTCTCATACATACTTGATTATATTGTGTATTCGGCCTAACAATTGGTATCAGAGCCAAGGCTGTTTAATATATACAGTTTTACGATTCAAACACAGTATTAATCATGTCTGAAGAAAATCAAACTGCTCCTAAGGCTGAACAGGTTAAGCCCAATTCTGTGAGTCGATATGAAACAATCAGGGTTCCAATTCTCAGGCCAGTAGAGTATCCGATTTGGAAGGTTAAGATGACCATGTTTCTGGAGGCTACAGATCCAGAATACCTTGACAGAATTAATGATGGTCCTCATATGCCAACTAAATTGTCCCCTGTTGTTGATGGTCAAGCACAAAAGACTGTTCCAAAGGAAAAGAAAGATATGACTCCTGAGGATATCTCATCAATTGCAAAGGATGCAAAGGTTAGACATCTTCTCCACAGTGCTTTAGATAATGTAATGTCTAACAGAGTAATTGGCTGCAAAACGGCCAAAGAGATATGGGATGCTTTAGAAGTCAGATGCCAAGGAACAGGTGCTATTAAGAAGAACAGAAAAACAATACTCACACAGGAGTATGAGCACTTTGATTCAAGAACTAATGAAACCTTGACTGAGACTTATGATAGATTTTGCAAACTGTTGAACGATCTGTCTCTGGTAGATAAGGAATATGAACTTGAAGAGTCCAATCTCAAGTTTCTGTTATCTCTACCTTAAAAGTGGGATTTAAAGTCAACAACAATCAGAGATAATTATGATCTTGCTGATACAGATCTTGATGAGATCTATGGATTGTTAAAGACTCATGAACTTGAGATAGAACAAAGAAACAGGAGGTTCAGCAAGAAGACAAAATCTGTTGCTCTCAAAGTCGAAGAGAAGCCCATCAAGAAGGAATCATCAAGGAAGAAAGCCAAGGGAAAGGCTTTAGTTATTAAATCTGAGAGTGAGTCATCAAACTCTGATGATGACTCAAACTCTGATGAAGCTTCTGACTCTGAGGATGATGAAGAGGAGTTGATGCAAATGGCTGCATTGATGGTGAAGACCTTTAAGAAGATGGGATTCAAGAACTTCAAGAAAGGAAAGAGATTCTCAAGGAAAGATTCAAACTCTGAAAGAAGAAGTTTTAGAAAGTCTGATGGGAAGGAGACCAAGTCTGGCAAGAAGGATAAGTCTCAAATCCAGTGCTACAAGTGTAAGGAGATGGGTCATTATGCTCCAGAGTGCAAGAAAGGCAAATCTGAGAAAGCACTCATCTCTAAAGGCAGAGACTGGGCAGATACTTCAGACTCTGATGATGGAGTAAACTATGCTCTTATGGCAACTGTCAGAGATGAGACTGAATCTTCTGAAAATAAGGTACCCCTAACTACTTATGCTTATGATACTGATAATATATCTGAGTTAAGAGTATATCTGAAAAGTGTTCATGTTAGTTATAGGGATCAGACTTTAGAGAATGAGAGGATTAAATCTGAGAATCTTAGTCTTAAAGAAAGAAACAAGTTTCTTGAAAGAGAACTTGAGAATATGAAGCAGATTCAAAAAGAAAGAGATGATGCTGTTTATATTGAACAGGAAGTGCTTAAGTTAAATAAGCAGCTAGAATCTGAACTTGAAAAAGAAAGAAAAATAATTATGACTTGGACAAACTCTGGAAGAGACACTCATCAAGTGTTTCAAACAGATTCTGTAGGTTTAGGCTATTGTGAAAACGATGAACTTAGGTTTAAAGACAAAGTTAAGGTTAAACCACAACTTAAACCTGTGATATTTGTTCCAGAATCCACCAAGCTGAAATCTGTAGTTGTGAAAGAAGCTGTTATGGAGCCAGTTGAAACTTGTGTTGAACAAGTAGATATTGAATCTAAAACAGAGAAGCTTGTTGAGCTAGAAGCTGTTAAAGAACCAATTAGAATCTGTGAGAAGCAGGTTAATGTTGGTTTAATGACAGGAAAACAGTTTAAACATAAGCTCAAAGAGGTTAAGTCTGCCATGAAACCTAAAGGGTCCAAGAGAAATAGGAATGGAAAAGTAGGCATAAATAATAGAAATAATCATATGCCTAATGCTAGTGCCTCAAGAAAAACATGTTATAATTGTGGTAGTTCTAATCATCTTGCTAGATTTTGCACTAAGAACAAACATATTAATTCTTTACCTTCTACTTCAGAAGTAAAGAATGATTATGTTAGAGTAAGACCACAGACTTTATGCAAACATTGTGGGAGCACTTGGCATTCTATTTACACATGTAAGAGTTATCATGCAATTTATCATAACTATTATGAGCTAAAACCCAACTTGAAATGGGTTAGAGCAAACTCTGCTAGTGTAAAATCTGACAATGTTAGTTTAAACTCTGATAATACAGATTCCGCTGCAAAAACTAACACTGTTAAGAAAGACAAAGGATCCAAGCAAGTCTGGATCCTCAAAACTAACACTTAGTGTTTGTTTGTGATTGCAGGGTATAATAGAGAGCACACTTATCTTAGACAGTGGATGCTCAGGACATATGACTGGAAATAAAGCCCTGCTATCAGACTTTGAGGAGAAGGCTGACCCAAAAGTTTCCTATGGAGATGGCAACATAGGACACACTCTGGGATATGGCAATATTAATCTTGGAAGTGTCATCATCACAAAAGTAGCTCTAGTCTCAGGACTCAAGCATAATCTGTTATCTGTGAGTCAAATCTGTGACAGAGGAAACCATGTAGATTTTCATAGTGAATACTGTGAAGTTATCAGTAAATCTACTGGGAAAGTTGTTCTAGTTGGACACAGGCGCAACAATATTTATGAAGCAAGTTTGGTAACAAACTCTGATGGAAAAACAGTGTGTCTGACTGCAAGAATGTCAAATGAAGAGAGTTGGAATTGGCACAAGAAGCTCTCTCATCTCAATTTGAACAACATAAATGAACTTATTAGAAAGGATCTTGTAAGAGGACTTCCAAAATCAATACTCAATCTAGATGGTCTATGTGATTCTTGTCAAAAGGCCAAGCAAAGGAAGTCATCTTTCAAGAGCAAATCTGAATCTTCAGTAGTGGAACCTTATCATCTTCTACATGTTGATCTCTTTGGACCAGTGAATGTGATGTCCATGGGCAGAAAGAAATATGCTCTAGTAATTGTTGATGAATATACTAGATATACGTGGGTGTATTTCTTGTCAAAGAAGGATGAAACTGCTCAAACGTTGATGGATCATATAAATCTACTGGACAAAGGATCACAGCACAAAGTCAAAATTATAAGGAGTGATAATGGAACTGAATTCAGAAACTCAATCATGGAAGCTTTCTGCAAGGAAAGAGGAGTCAAACAAGAATTTTCTGCACCTGGAACTCCACAGCAAAATGGTGTAGTTGAAAGAAAGAACAGAACTTTAATTGAAGCTGCCAGAACTATGCTTGATGAAGCAAAATTGCCAACTTATTTCTGGGCAGAAGCTGTTCAAACTGCTTGTTTTACTCAAAATGCAACTCTGATCAACAAGCATGGAAAAACACCATATGAGATGGTGAAAAACAAGAAGCCAAATTTGAAATATTTTCACATATTTGGATGCAAATGCTTTGTGTTGAAGACTCATCCTGAACAGTTGACCAAGTTCGAGTTAAAAGCTGATGAAGGAATCTTTGTTGGCTATCCATTGTCAACAAAAGCATTCAGAGTTTACAATCTGAGAACAAAGGTGATCATGGAATCCATACATGTGTCGTTTGATGACAAGAAAATAATTGGACTTGAAGACAAGGATGGATATGATCAACTACGTTTTGAAAATGAAGATCTATTCTCTGATGATATAAACTCTGATGAAGCAGGGTTGACAAACTCTGACGAAGCATACTCTGAACCTCTACTGGTAAATACTGGAGAAACTGGAAATTCTCAAATTGAACAAAATAAAGAACCAGTTGAGGGGGAGCGTGAAGAAGCTCAACAAGACACAGCAAGTGAGTCAGTTGAGGAAACTGATTCAAACTCTGACAGCTCAAACACTGAGCCATCCAACTCAGGGGGAGCCTCAGAAGCTGCAGAAAGTCAACACATGAATCAGGAGAGCATGGATCAAGGGGGAGGATCCAATACTGATACAAGAAGCCACTTACCAACAGCAAGAAAGTGGACACAGGCACATACACCTGATCTTATAATTGGAGATCCTGATGCTAGTGTAAGAACTAGAAGTGCAACAAATAATGAGTGTCTGTATCATGCTTTCTTGTCTCAAACAGAACCAAAGAAAGTGGAGGAAGCTCTTCAAGATGCTAATTGGATTACAGCAATGCAAGAAGAGTTAAATGAATTTGAAAGAAATGAAGTCTGGACACTTGTACCTAGACCAAAGAATAGATCAATTGTAGGTACAAAGTGGGTTTTCAGAAACAAGACTGACAGTGAAGGTGTGATTACAAGAAACAAGGCTAGACTTGTGGCTAAAGGTTATTCACAACAGGAAGGAATTGACTATGATGAAACCTTTGCTCCAGTTGCAAGATTGGAGGCCATAAGAATTTTTCTAGCCTATGCTGCACACAAGAAGTTTAAAGTTTTTCAGATGGATGTAAAAAGTGCTTTTCTCAATGGGAAGCTTGAAGAAGAAGTGTTTGTTGAACAACCACCAGGATTTGTAGATTCCAAGCATCCAGATTATGTCTACAGGCTTGACAAGGCATTATATGGACTAAAGCAAGCACCAAGAGCATGGTATGAAACTCTTGCTCAATTTCTTTTAGAAAGTGGGTTCACAAGAGGTACAATTGATAAAACCCTGTTTTATTTCAATTCTGGTGATGATTTGCTTTTAGTTCAAATTTATGTAGATGATATTATTTTTGGATCTACTAATGACAAACTTTGTAAGAAGTTTGCAAAGCTTATGCAATCCAGGTATCAAATGAGCATGATGGGAGAGCTTAGTTATTTTCTAGGCTTACAGGTCAAGCAAACAGATGATGGGATTTTTATCAATCAAGCAAAGTATACCAGAAATCTTCTAAAGAAATTTGGTATGCTTGATAGTTCATCTGCTACGACTCCCATGGCTACAGCAACGAAGCTTGACAAAGACACAGGAGCCTCAGTAGATATGACTAACTACAGAGGAATGATAGGGTCTCTACTGTATCTTACTGCAAGTAGACCTGATATCATGTATGCAACATGTCTTTGTGCAAGATTTCAAGCAGATCCCAGAGAGCCTCATCTAACAGCTGTGAAAAGGATCTTCAAATATCTCAAAGGAACCATAACCCTGGGTTTGTGGTATCCTAGAGAATCAGAGTTTAAGTTAATTGGTTACTCTGATGCAGATTTTGCAGGCTGTAAGATAGACAGAAAAAGTACAAGTGGAAGCTGTCAATTTTTAGGTGACAGATTAGTTTCTTGGTACAGCAAGAAACAGAAGTCAATCTCCACATCCACTGCTGAAGCAGAGTATATAGCAGCTGGTAGCTGTTGTGCACAGATTTTATGGATGAAGAATCAACTGCTGGATTATGGGTTAAGGTACTCTAAAATACCTATTTTCTGTGATAACCAAAGTGCTATTGCTATGACAGGTAATCCAGTACAGCACTCCATGACCAAGCACATCAGCATAAGATATCATTTTATCAGAGAACATGTGGAAGAAGGGAACATTGAGCTTCATTTTGTGTCTACAGACCAACAACTTGCAGATATCTTCACCAAACCTTTGAGTGAAGCTACGTTTACAAGATTGGTAAATGAACTTGGAATGATCTCTGGTTCAGACTAGAGATACGGGTTAGACTCAAAATCTATCCATGTTTGATTGTTTAAATGCTCATGATTCCTTGCACATGTTAACTGTTATGTGAACCAGCATGTTAAACTCTGATGATAAACTCTGTGAAGTGTCTGTCATACACTGAAAGTAAGCTCTGATGGTAAACTCTGTTGGTCATACTCTGAATGTTACAGTTTAAATGCTATACTCTGATTGTAATTTTGTCTGGAACATATGGACCAATGAAGAAATTAGTATGAAGCATAATTCTCAGTAAGTAATTGTGAATCCTTAAGAGTTGATAGATTCTGATCTCAAATATGTGCAGTAAGCTAACACAGCATGATACTGTCTCTATATTTATAGCATCTCTTAGTTTATTGATCCTATACACTGAGTCTGTATTAGCTGTTTGCATCTTCTCTCATAAGTTAATTATAATTACTGATGAAAAGTCTAAACTCTGATTATTCATTGCAATTAATTCACCCTCAAATCAAAAGATGCCAAACAGAGCACAAATTCCTTTGAGATCATGTTGTGCCTAGGAAGATCCAGGAACTTATTGTATGAAATAAGGGCTAAAATCTTTGATTTTTGGTGACTAGTGTCAACCACTGATTACTGGAAAAAAAAAAAAAAAAAATATATATATATATATATATATAATAAAGGGGGTGAAAAATAAAAGACATATCCAAATGAAAGGATATCAGTAATACAGAGTTTAGATAGAAAAATCAGTGTCTATGTTATACATGAGAGTTTAGGCAACCAGTTTTTACTACTTTAGTTTGTGGATTTTATGCACTTTGAGATGATCTAAATACTGATTTCGGTAAACTCTGCTACTACACACACATATTTTCACAACTGTACAGATTGAGAAAAGAGTTTAGTGACAAAGAAGGACAAATGGTAAACACTGATGTATTGTGTGAAATACGCCGAGGTTACTTTGTTTTAATCTCTAATGGTTAAAATAATCTCTTTGTTTCAGACATTTTATAATTTTGAGATTAGCCATTTGTTTTTCGGAAAAAGTATGATTGAACAGAGAAAAGAAAGAGTGTGTTTGATAAGTCCTGATAGTGATTTGTAATGCTGCTGAGTATGTTAGTTTATTGTTTAAAGTGATATCATTTCTTTCACTTTACAATTACTATGCAAAATTGATAATACTGATATGTAAAGAAACAAATTTTTTTCATTAATTGATTCAACTTTACATTCAGAGCATTTCATACTCATGTTTAGCTAAACTTTCTGGTACATACTAATCACTATGGTTACAAAAGAGAAGATCTATTTAACCAGGACAAGTATCTGAATGCTACATCTGAAGCAGAAGAGCTAGAGCCAGAAGTTATTGTGCTCTACTACTTCTGATGATCGCTACCCAGTTGTTTAACTGATCATTATACCATCTGGGATTGCTTGACATCATCCTGAAGATGAATCATCATCATCATCTTCCTGGATTCTCTTTCTGCTTTGCAGCTTGCAGGATTCCAAGAAGATTGTCTCCTCAGTACCCATCAGGAAGCTCTGCTGGAAGAGCATCATACAAATCTCCATAGTATGATCGTCTGCCAGGATGGGCACATCATATGGACCGGGACGGATGATGTGCACATAAGGATTAGAGATCGGTCCTTCCGCTATTTCATCATCTGCTATAAGACCTTCATCATTCAGAAAAGACAGAACAAGAAACTCATCTATGATATAGTTTGCTTGTTGCTGCCAGTTCATGTTCACGAATGATTCTACATCCATGAATTCAAAGGTTCCTGCCATTTGGTGTATGGTAATTTTAAGATATGAAGCCTGTTGTGAAAATGCTTGGGGTTTTAAAGCATTCAACAAGGTAACTGAAAGGTTTTTCCTTGAATCGAAGCGCTTGGGATAATAAGGTGCGGAGTTTCAAGACAGTCATTATTATTCTGACTATTGAGCTTCTTTGTACTTTATTATTAAAATTGATAATTTTATTATTATTGATTTTTTTTAGCGGATATTTTGAGTGTTATATGTGATGCCAGGTGTCTTCACGTCTGCACGTGTGTATTGGAAGTTGTTAGATACAGCTGTCAGCGTATTCACGTCTGACATCTGTCCCACTAACATACTTCTAATCTTTACAGTTATTATTTAATACACTACATACACACGATTCAATCTTTTACGCACCTCATCTTTTCATAAGCTTTTACTCACACACAAACACTCAAACACTTTCAAAGCCAAGTTCTTCTTATTTTCAAATCTTACTAATGGCAACTACAGCGTTTATTGCTTCTGAATTAGAATTTGTTCCCAACAATTATTCTGCACCTGTAGCAAATGAGAACGCACCAGAGGCGTTTCATTTGATTCAGAGGTTCTTGTTACACTCTGATATCGGTACTGCTCTAACCGCACCATCGAAGCTGTCTGCGACTCAAATTCGAACTTTTTGGCAGACAGGTACTTATGATAATGGAGGAGAGTCTGGATCGCCATCTATAATTTTTGAGTTTCAAGGAGATGAATTTGTTGTTACTCCTACTACTGTTCGTGATGCTTTGGGTCTTGAAGATTTCAATGCATTCACAATCTCTGTTGGAGACTCTGAGCTCGTCAGAATGATGAACGAGATAGGCTACACTGGACCTTTGACAAAGATAGGTCAACTCAAAAGGCCATTTTTGCGCAAGGAGTGGAGTTTCTTTTTCGATTGCATTACTCGGGCTTTTGGAAAGAAGTGCACCAATTGGGATGCGATTCCCACGGATAGTCTACAGATCGGGTATTCTCTTCTCTATGGCAGTCAATTTGATGTTGCTAGATTAGTTTTAACTAATATTGGTGAGAAAATGCTAGAGAATAGAAATGTTGTTTATTTCTCTAGGTTTTGTCAATTGATATTCAATTTTTGCTGCCCAAATGTTGAGATAGAAGAGGATGATGTTATACTTTCGTTTAAACTGCACAAACGTATATTTTCTGACCTTATCAACAAGGACAACAAGAAAGGAGAAGTTGGTCCTTTACTGTTGCCTGCATCAGTGCAACAATTTCTTGACAACTTACAACAACAACAAGTATCAACTGCTGAAGCTGGACCTTCTGTGTCTCACCCACAGAGGTCAAAGAGATCCAAAGTTCGAGCAGTTAAGTCTGGTTTGCAACAAACTGAAGCTGAGGTATCAAATGTTGATGCTGTGCCTCAGAGAAAAAGAATGAAGAAAAGGCGAGCCCAAAGGGCAAAGTCTGTTGCTGCTGATTCTAATGTAGACTCAGAAACTGAAGCTGATGAAGAGACTCTTCATCAGAGAAAGAGAAGACTAGTTGCTGATCAACTTTTTGGTGATATCATTGCCAATATGGACAAAGAACCTGAAGACACTGAAGCTCCTACATCAGAGAATGAGGAGATTGTGATTACAACTGTACCTTCAAGTACTCCTGCAATTGTTGTTGAGGAGGATATTCTAACTGCTGAGAATGCTGCAAATCCTGAAACTATTATGATGGATTTTGAAACAGAAGCTCCTACATCAAAAGCTGATGATGTAGTTGAGGAAGCTGCTGCATACTCTGACAGCAGGATTGTGGATCATGAAGATACTGTACTGGAAGCTGATCAAGCTACTACTGAATTAGTAGAACCTATGGCTTCTCACACAGAAATCATTTCTCTTGATTTTGAGAAAGGTGAGGAAGTTGATCAGATTAGAGTTGATCCAGTTCCAGAAGCTGTTGCTGTACATGCTGATGCAACAGATAATGATCATGAGGATATTGCTGATGCAACAGATAATGATCATGAGGATATTGTTTTACTTGAAACTTTGCAACAATCAGTTGTTGAGATTGTTCAGAGAGAAGCAGAGGTTACTGCTCCAGCAAACTCTGATGTTCCTCAAACTGTAGCAGATCAAGTACCTGATGCCACTGCACAGTTAATTGATGAAATCACTGCTGAAAATGTGCTTGAAGATATTCACAGAGAGGATGACAATGCTGAAGCTAGTCCTGCTCATTCAAACTCTGATATTCAAGTGGAAGTTTCTGATATTCAAGCAAATTCTACTGAAGAGAGGGAAGTTCAAAGGGCTGCTTCTGAGCATTTTCAGAATATGTACTACAATGCATGGGCTAATGCAGATTGTGTTTTTCCAGCACAACGGGCTGCAGATTTTCTATCTGATTCTGTTAAGAAGATTACAAATCCTGATGTCCTTACGAGCTTACAGGCCACTGTTATTCAAGTCAAATCTCTCAATAATAGATTTGATGAGAATCAACAGATGCTTACAAAATTGAGGAATGAAGTAAGTCTGAGGGATCTTACTTTCAAGGCTGACAGAACTTCTTACTATGCCATGTTCAAGCAGCAAGCCAGGGATTCTGAAGAAATCAAGAAGAGGCTTGGGACAGTTGAGGACAACCAGAATGCTATGTCTGCTCAACTGACTTCCATTTCTACTGCGCTTGAATTGCTGACATCAGTACTACTTTCTGATGATGTCAAAAAGGGGGAGAGTATACCTAAAGACAAATGCAAAGCTACTCAAACTCTGAGACGGAAGGATGATTCTACTGATGGGGGAAGCAGAGGAAATGAAAGAAGGATTTCTGCTCAAAGGCAAAAACGTGTAATAAACTCTGGTGGTCAATCTACTTCTGGTGGTCAATCTACTTCAAAACTCAACAAAAGTTTAGTTGTTTCAGCTAACCCATCTACTGATGAAGAGATTGCTGCTAGGATCTTTATTAAAGAGCATGGAAAAGATGTTACAATTGAAGATATCCAAGCTGAAGAGCAAATGCTTGCTGAAGAACACAAGAAGAATCTTAAAGCTGGAATCTACAAGAAGAAAGAAATCAAGGCTCCTAGAAAGAAAGAAAAAGGAATTGTTATCAAAGAGAATGTAAACTCTGATCAGAGTTTACAGTACTCAAGGAGGCCTGTGATTAAAAATGCTGACAAAGGAAAAGGTAAACTGGTAGAAGAAGAACAGTTACCTAAGAAGATTTATTCAACCTCTGACATTGCTCAAGTTGAAACAAGATTAGCAAACTCAACCTCTGACGCTGCTCAAGTTGATGATACTATTGAAGTTAAGCCAGCCTCTGACAAGGCTCAAGCTGTGCAAACTCAGCTAGCTCCTCAACTCAAAGGTTTCTTAAGACCTGTACTCTCTGAAACTCTGACACTTCAACCTGTGGATTTTTCTCAAACCAGGACTGTACTTGGAAAAGAATCTTATGATAAGTCTGGTTTAGGTTCACATAGGGAAAAGAGAATAAATAACAGATCTCAAGACAATATTTCACTGGCAGGATCTGGTATTAGGAATACACAAGAAAATCTTGATAAGTTAGAATCTGTTCAGTTGATTTTTCACAGAGTCTTGAAGAAGCAGTTTCTGTTATACTTCATGAGTGATGGAAGTGTTTATAGAGTTGGAGAATCTGATGTAAATCTCAAATCATGGGAAGAACTTGAATATGTACTTTATCTGTTGAAAGTTAAGAACAGACACACCCATAATGTTGCTCAAATCTTAAGAGAAAAGATGCTGAGATCAAAAGTAATGCTTGGAGGAGGAGAAGTCTCAAATACTTATATTCCAAAGTATAGAGATCATGCTGGAAAGTTGGTGGAGATGAAGAGAAACAGTGCTAGATTTAAAACTGCACTGGGAATAAAAGTTTTAGAATTCAACTTAGAGTCAAATAAAGCTCAGTACATTCGGTTAGGAAATGACATGAAGAAGAACAGTATCTATTCTCTGAGGGCTGCCATATATCAAACTGGTGAAGGAGATCCAGAGTATAAGGAGCTGAAAGAGATTATGATAGCTGAACTTGAGAATGCTGAGAGAAGACTGCTGATTGATTATCTCAGGACTGTACCTGATATTGAAGAAGTCAAGTAAAGTCTGACTGTAAGTTTTTAATATTTTCTATTCTAAGTCAAATTTAAACTCTGTTTTAAATTAAACTCTGTTATATGTTAAACACTGCATTTGTTAAATGGTTTTGACATCATCAATTATATGTTTAACTTGTACATTTTAATTATGAACAAGTTGGGGGAGATTGTTAGATATAATTGCTAATGTTTGTTTATCAGTGTTTAAGCAACAGGTACTGACAAGAGTTTATCAGAAGCCAGTCAGAGTTTAGTTAAACTCTGACAGGGTGAAGAGTTTAATTGAAGCCGGTCAGAGTTTATTTAAAGTCTGACAGGGTGATAGTTGAATTAGCTGTCGGTGCTGAATTGAAGATTCTAGAAGCAATATATTCTGAAGATGGAAAGAAGCAGAATATATTGATACAGCTAAGGAAACGGAATAGAAGATAAGAAGCAATCCTTAATTGATAAGTTTTGTATAGCTAACTTGTAGGAATATCAATTAGATAAGGATTGTATGTAGCTGTGTACTATATAAACACAGATAGGTTATCCCTAGAAGGGACGCGATTATTGATATATTATTATTGTAACCTAGAAGCTCTTTGTGATTCATTAACATCATAAAGAGAGAAGCTGTTAATATAAATACAGTTTATTGATTCATAAACAGTGTTCTTAATTATCGTTATTCTCATACATACTTGATTATATTGTGTATTCGGCCTAACATCCTCATGTACTCGAATTCGCTTGGATGGAGGAGAAACTTTACCACCTTCATAGATATGCATCTTTTCTTGTGATCTCTGACCTCTTGGACCTTCCAAGATGAGCTTTGACAACATATCAATAGTTTCATCTACTGGAGAAGAGGTTTTAGTTGGCTTTTCAGCTTCTGTAGTTGTCTCAGGTTGGTTGGCAGCTTGCTGCGATACAATTTTTGTCACTGGCAGGTGGCTGTCATCACCTGCACCTGCAATATCTGGAGCCAAAGACTTTGAAATATCCAATGTTTGGCTTCTTATTCCTCAGCAATTCATATGGAGTTTTGTTGAGAATAGGCCTGATAAGCACTCTGTTCAGAACGTAGCTTGCTGTGTTGACTGCTTCTGCCCAGAAACTCCTTGGCAGCTTGCTCTCTTGCAGCAAAGTCCTCGCAGTTTCTTGCAAAGATCTGTTCTTTCTCTCCACAACTTCGTTTTGTTGTGGGGTTCTTGGAGTAGAGAATTCATGTGAAATGCTTCTTTCTTCACAATAATCAATGAAGCCTTTTGAAATGAATTCACCTCCTCTATCACTTCTTATACCTACAAGTCTTGTATTCAACTTGTTCTCAAGTAAAGTGATTAGCTTTTCAAATTCACTAAAAGCACAATATTTAGTACGAAGAAACAATACCCATGTATATCTAGAATAATCATCAACAATAACAAATGCATATTGTTTACCTCCAATGCTTTTATATGCTTCCGGACCAAATAAATCCAAATGGAGAAGCTCTAAAGGTTTAGAAGATGATACCATTGTCTTTGACTTATGTGGAGTCCTGATTTGTTTGCCTAATTGTCAAGCCGAACAGGTTTCCGTCTTGACATACTTCAATTTGGGCAGTCCTCTAACTAGCTTCTTTGTAGACAGCTTGCTGAGTAAGTCCATATGAGCATGTCCTAGCCTTCTATGCCAAAGATCTAGGTTTGTATCAACAGTAGCTAAACAGCAGCCTACTTCCTGCATCTCAAAGTCCAACATATATATATATTCTTCCCTTCTAGCAACTAGGGGGACTTTGTTAGTGCCAACATTAATAGTACATTTCTCTTTATCAAAAAAAACAGTATATCCATCATCATATAACTGACTTATACTAAGAAAATTATATTTAAGACCTTGAACATATTGTACTTTATCAATAGAAATGATATTATTACCAGTTGTTCCTTTTTCCAAGAATGCGGAGTGTTTTGCTATCACCAATTGTAACACTACCACCCTTTTTCATCTTGAGGCTAAGGAACTGAGATTTGTCACCACACATATGTCTTGTACATCCACTATCCAATATCCATTGATTTGCATTGACTTTGACCACAAAACATACCTACAAAACAAAGAACAAACATCTCAACATTTTGGTACCCAAATTTGGTTGGGTCCAGCATGGTTAGTTAATAAAACATAAAGAACATTCAATTCAGATTTCTTGATCCACATTTGGACCACTTTGGATGCTCGATTTCCTATTCTCTTTGTTCTGGCAGCTTGCTGCCTATAAGCTGTCTGTCTGTTCCAGCTTGCTGGCTTAGCATTCTGACTTGGGCAGTGATGTGACAAATGACCTTTCTTTCCACATTTGTAGCATATTTTCCAAGGCATAGCATAATTATATGGAATACCCTGTTTGCCTTCATATTGAAAAGCCTTGGTCTTTGATGTAGAAGCCATTCCAAGTCCTTCTTTATCCATAGGAACCATTGTTTGTTTCATAATAGTCTTTAATACTTCCTCTCCTTGAACAAATTTTCCCATGCCTTTCTCAAGCTTTGCAACTTCAGCTTCCAATTCTTTTATCTTCTCAGCTTGTTGAGTAGCTTCAATTGAGATGGATTCTCTGATTTTAAATGTCTCAAGACATACATCTCTTGCTTCAATTTCTGCATGCAGCTCGCTGAGTTCTTTCATCAATGTGTCATTTCTTTTGAGGAGCATCTTGTTAAACCCTTCAAGTTGTGTTAGCTTTCCCTTTAGATCAGAAATGAGATCTTCATGATTGTTTGATGGAGTCTTTTCAACCATTAGCTCAGAAATCATTTTTCGAAGAGAAGCATTTTTCTTTTCAAGCTTATTATTTTCATTCTTCAATTCCATGAACTCCACAATAGATATATTATTATGTTCCTGCATGGTTAGTGATTCTAATATAACATTTTCAGAAGATATGTTAAACTAAAATGAGTTTACCACACTAGATTCAACATCGGAGTCCGAATGTGATACATCACTATTTACAAGGACTTCTTCGGTGTTTCCTCGAACCATATCATCGTCAATGCCAACCAATGCAATATTTAGCATATCTTCGCTTGAGTCTTCATTGGAATTAAATTCCTCGTCACTCCAAGTGATTTGAGCCTTTGCTTTCTTTTTATCTCTTGAGGCAGCTTGCTGGTTTGACTTGAAACATAAATCCTTTGATTTTGATGTAGCTTGATAATGTATTTTTAATGTATCCCATATATCCTTTGCTGTGCTACATGACGAGACCTTGTCAAAATCTGAATCTGAAAGACCGCATATTAGTGTGTACTTTGCTCTTCCATCATAGCTTGATTTTATCAATTCTGTCTCGGTAAGATCATCAACATATTTTGGCTTGCCATTATTATCCAAAAAAGTGAATGGACCATCCTTAACGACTCTCCACTCAAATGGATTTCTACTCAATAACACCTTCATCTTTAGTCTCCATAAATCATAATTTTCTGCCCCATTGAGAAGTGGTGGCATGTTTAATGATTCTCCTTCTACATAAAAGTGTGCCATATGATCTGTACTTTCCTATTACAGAAATGTTAGTACACCAAAGCTCTGATACCAAATGAGAATCAAAACCTAGAGGGGAGGGGTGAATAGGTGTTAT
Source organism: Heracleum sosnowskyi (assembly GCA_030848705.1). Classification (NCBI taxonomy): domain Eukaryota; kingdom Viridiplantae; phylum Streptophyta; class Magnoliopsida; order Apiales; family Apiaceae; genus Heracleum; species Heracleum sosnowskyi. The sequence continues at coordinate 37,511,856 of CM061243.1, read as the reverse complement.
GACTAACAATGACCGATTTTAATTATTACCAAGTTATGTGACTGAAAAAGCAAAAAATCAGTCTGTTTTGATTTCTGGCAGCTTACTGGATTCACAGATAATATATAGTGGCAGCTAGCTACGTTGTGCAGTGCATTATAGAAAATGTGCAGAAAGTAGAGAACACACAACAATTTTAGCCAGGTTCGACCTCTATCTTCTATAGGTCTACGTCTTGGTCCTCTACCAACACGGCAAAGGAATATATTATTAATCAAAGTGAATTACAACTACACGATACAATAATATATCTCCCTGATCTCCCAGTTACTGTTTGCAGCTTGCTGAAACACCTTGTTCCTTGAATGCAACTCTCTAAGTACTATACTAAACCAAGTATAAACTCCTCTAGCTATCAAGTTCCTTGAACCCTTGTTTCCCAAGCTCACAAAACCAGCAACTACCAACTTACAAGTTGAACAATACAAAGATATAATGAATTACAACCGAAACTATGAACTCTAATCAAGAATATATCATATAATATATAAGAGCTCAAGTATGTATAAGATTTTGCAAATCAGCCTTTGATAGTACTCGTGTTTTTTTTAAAACGTTGTCCAACCCCTTTATGAAACCCACACAAGTATATTTATATGATGAACGAATTAATACTTGAATTAATCCAACAAAAACAACGTTCTTGACCATAAATGTCTCACGTTTTGTTTGCTTGAATAATTCAAAGATTAACGTTCAGAAAGCAACGTTTAGAAAAGATAGATGAACGTTTGATAATAAGAACGTTTAAGTAAAGACACGTTCAACTAATACCCAGCCCAGAAAATAGAGTTTGTTTTAATAAAAGAAACGTTAAAACAACAAACTCCTATTTAATAGGAATTATATATATATATATATATGAAAAGAGTTTTGAAAATATTGAACTCATATATATATATATATATGCGACTTATATAAGTGATAGAGTCCTAACAATTCAGTTCCTAGAATATTTGCTATAAAATAGGACTGAAACTCTATCTGCTGGGAGTGTTGCCAGCTTGCTGCCTGTGTAGAAAATTTACTCTGCCAGCTTGTTGCCTGCAAAGAAAAATTAGTCTGCCAGCTAGCTGCTACAACATGTTTTGTTATAAAATACAAAGTCTTTATCTCCTACAAAACAATGTTAGTACAACACAATAAACCCAGCTTGCTACTATAGTGTTATCATCAAAACACCAGGGTTTCAATTAAAACAGATTTTAAAATAAATAAGTAAGGGGTTGCTCGTTATATTTTTGGAAAATGAGGGGTTTTAGTATGGAAAAATAAAAAGTGTAACATATATTTAGTTTAAAAAGGTAAATGCCCGTGATATTTTTGGAAAATGAGGTTTAAAATTTAATAATTTAAATTTATTTAAATACGTTTTAAAATAAATAAGTAAAGGGTTTGTCCGTGATATTTTTAGAAAAAGAATGGATTTTAGTGAGAAAAATAGAAAAAGTAAATTGAAAAAAGCAATTTTCCGTGATATATTTAGAAAATGAGGGACTTTGTTAGAAAAAATCTATAATGTATTTTAGCTGAAAAGGTAATCAATATAAATAGATATTTGATTATTTATATTTTAATATTTTTAGTAATTGCATTTGTTAAGAAAAATAAGTAGACATGTTAAAATAGGTAAACTTTTAAAAAAATAATTATAATATTAGGTTTAAAAATAAATAACTAAAGGTTTGTACGTGATATTTTTGGAAAATGAGGGGTTTTAGTAAGGAAAAATAGAAAAACTAATATGTTTTAGTTAAAAAAGGTAATTGTCCGTGATATATTTGAAAAGGTAAGGGAATTTGTTAGAAAATATAAAAAAATAATGTATTTTAGGTGAAAAAGGTAATTGGTTATAAATAGGTAATATTATTATTTAATAATATATTTCTATAAATAAGTAAGGTTAATTAAGTAAAAACACGAATTTAAGAAAGGGGAATTAAGTAAAATCACAATGTACCATACCGACCGGCCAAACTTTTAATGTTTCGTATATTATATAATAGTATTGATTAGATTGTCCCATAAAACTAGCTGAGTTCCTATTTTTAATATTTTTGTTCCTTTTATGCCCTTAATAACAATTACACAATTAATGCATAAAGTATGCGAACTATAAAATCATCATTTAAAACTACCAAAATTATAACAATTACAATCTCTTTTTTTTTTCTTTTTTCAAAGTACATCTGACTATGATTTGTAAATTTTGATTTCCTTCTGTTAAAACTTTTAACTTAAATTTGAGATTGAAATTTTTCCCACCCATTTTTTCATTTTCTTCTCTATAAGTACATGGACAAATGAATCGAACAATCAACTCAGTATTTTTTAACCAAAATATACAAGAATATGAGTGAAGGTAGTTTTTTCAATGAAGAAGAAAATAGTCTAAATAGCGAAGGAGGGGATAATTTACATAGAGATGATACTACTTCTGCAAAGAGATTAGGCAAGCACATGAGCTACAACAAAAAGAGAATTATCTATCAATTTCTGTCGGAGAAAAGTGATATGGGTTAAAAATAACCCTAAAGACATAATTAATATTGCATTAATTAAACCTAGTTGGTCCATAAATAAGGCCCATTAACAAGGCCCGAAATTCTAATTAAATATTAATTTCGTAATTAATATTTAGGCTAGAAGTACAACCTGTATTAGGAGACGTCCAATACAGGCTTATTCTAATACAATTGGGCTTGTTTCAATACAAGTCCGTTATGATATGGAAACAACTCCTACAAGGAGGGATCTAGAATTAATCATTATCCACCGTCAAGGATAAGACTTATCATTCAAGGAAGTGATAATACTTATCCACTGTCAAGGATAAGATTTGTCCTTCAAGAAAGTGATAATATTTATCCACCTTCAATGATAAGATTTATCCTTCAAGGAAATCAATACTTATCCACTAGGCTTCTAAACGCCTATATAAAGGGTTTGACCCCTCATCTTATAACTACGTTTTAGACTTCATCCTCGAATAAGGACATACAAGTCACTACGTCCTTGGTGTGCCCCTGCCGCCATAGCCCCGAGGGCAACACCAAGAACTACGTCTTTATTGGCTTGATTCTCTAAACACTAGAGATACGTAGGCATCTTGTTAGGACCGAGTTAGTCCCCGATAACAAGAGCAGCCATTAAAGCTTGAAGCTCACAAACCCTAGCATTAATTATACCCTAGTTGTTATTCCATAACATTTGGCGTCGTTTGTGGGAAAAGAACATCAACCATGGAAAACACACGAAGAACTTCACGTGATCCACCATCGTCTTCTAGTGTTCAAACGGCAGAAAGTCAGCCACCACCAACTACTGGTACTCAAGAGACAAATATCCCCCTCACCACTACTCAAAGACCAGAGATCCCAATCTCAATTGAAGGGACGAATCCCATGCAAATGGTGGTTCATGGAGCCAACCCCCAAACTCAAGAAATGACTCATCGTCAAACAATCACATCCCAGATCTGAAAAACAAAGTGTCCATGATAACCCTACAACAAGGAACCACTCACGACCACTTTAAAAGGTCTTTGGCAAAACACCCCCTGAAAGCATGTTGAAGATACAAGACAGGGCTACAAAGTAAATTAAAGATGAGGAGAGCATGAGGAAATATGAACCAAATAGTGGGGGTAATGGAAACAGAAAGAAGAGGAAGGAGACTCAAGAGTATGATGCAAGGGACAAGTACCCCAAAACAACAGAGGATTCTGATCCTGCACCAAAGAAGGGTAATCCCGGACAAAGATTCACGGAGTATACAAGATTGAATGCTCCTAGAAGTCAAATCCTGATGGACATTGAAAAAGACGCTGATCTCCGATGGCCGAAGCCACTGAGGACTGATATGGAGAAAAGAAACAAGAACCAATTTTGTCAGTTCCACAAAGAAGTTGGTCATGACACCGACGATTGTAGACAGCTGAAGGATGAAATTGAATTCTTGATCCGAAGGGGAAAACTGGATAAGTTCACCAAGGATGGGAATTGAGGAAACCAATGAGGAAACCATGAGAAGAAAGACTATGACAGAAAGGAAATCAAGATCGTAATCCTAGACCCCGAGGTCCAGTTATCAACATGATATTTGGAGGACCGACTACGGCTGGCTCTTCTTGGGATTCACGAAAAGCTTATGCTAGAGAGGTAATGACTGTTGTTGGAGAAGCACCGAAGCGTGCCAAAACAGAAGTTGTCATTAGCTTCGATGATTCTGACCTAGAAGGGGTAAAATTTCCTCATGATGACCCATTGGTCATCACGCCTGTGATAGGCAATTCTAAAACCAAGAGAGTTCTGGTTGATAATGGAGCTTCTGTGGATATCTTATTCCACGATGCTTTCATCAAGATGAGATATACTGACTCACAGTTGACACCCTCAAACATGCCTATCTACGGATTCAATGGAGTCAAATCAAAGGTAGAAGGCACAATCCAGCTCCCCATGACTATAGGGCTCGAAGACAACGACTCAAATGCTGAACTTCTTGGTTATAAAGGCAACCTCTACTTACAATGTAATCCTTGGAAGGACTGGCCTTCATGCTTTTAAGGTTGTTGCCTCAACATACCACTTGAAAATAAAGTTTCCTACAAGGAACGGGGTTGATGAAGAGCGAGGAGATCATAAAATGGCTAGAAGTTGCTATGTAGCTGCACTAAGACCTGATGGAGTCGGGGGGGGGGGGGCAGGTTCTCCCAATTGAGAACATGGATTCAAGGGATGATGAAGATAGAAGGGAAAAGCCAACTGAGGATTTGATCCATATCCCCTTAGTTCTAGGAGAACTAGATAAAGTCACTTACATTGGAGCACTGTTGCTTGAACCCTGGAAGGGCAAGATTATATCTTTCCTCCAAGAGAATGAAGATGTTTTTGCTTGGACAGCGGCTGATATGCCAGGGATTGATCCCCAATTGATAACTCACAAGTTGAACGTAGATCCTGAAAGGAATACGGTGAAGCAAAAGAAGAGGAACTTTTCTCCAGAAAGGCAAGAGGCCATAAATCAAGAGGCCATAAATCAAGAGGTAAATAAGCTCTTGGATGCATGATTCATTGAAGAGATTCAATTCCCTGAATGGTTGGCTAACTTGGTAATGGTCAAGAAAGCCAATGGAAAGTGGAGAATGTGCGTAGACTTTACGGACTTGAACGATGCATGTCCTAAGGACTATTTTCCCCTACCAAGGATCGACACTTTAATAGATGTCACTGCAGGGCACGAAATGATAAGCTTCATGGATGGCTTCAGCGGATACAACCAAATCAAGATGCATAAGGATGACATTCGCAATGTATCATTCATTACTGATTTTGGTGTTTACTGCTACTTAGTTATGGCCTTTGGACTCAAGAATGCAGGTGTCACATACCAAAGGTTAGTGAACAAAATTTTCAAACATCTCATTGGCAAGACCATGGAGGTTTACGTGGATGACATGTTAGTCAAAAGCCTCGATAAGGCCGATCACATAGAGCACCTCCGAGAGGCATTTGAAGTGCTGAGACACCATAAAATGATGTTGAATCCTGCCAAGTACGCCTTTGGCATAGGGCAGGCAAGTTTTTGGGTCCGATGGTCTCTAAATGAGGAATTGAAGCAAACCCCGACAAAATTAAAGCAATTGTGGATATGGAACCACCGCACTCTGTTAAAGATGTTCAGAAACTCACTGGGAGAGTGGCAGCATTGGGAAGGTTCATCTCCAAGTTAAGGGAAAAGTGTCTACCCTTCTTCAAAGCATTGAAGAACATGAAATTTTTTGAGTGAACAACAGAAAGCCAAGAAGCCTTTGAGGCCTTGAAAAAAAATACACGACTAAAGCACCATTGTTGGAAAAACCAAAACTTGTAGAAACTCTCTATCTATACTTAGCAGTTTCAAACACCGCCCTGGGAGCTGTTTTGGTGAATGAAAAATCAAAGGTTTAGAAACCCATCTACTATGTGAGCAAAATTCTGCACGGAGCAGAAGTAAACTACTCTCTGATAGAAAAGTTTGCTTTAGCCTTGATCATGGCCTCAAGAAAATTAGGTCCGTACTTTCAGGCGCATAAGATAGAAGTCTTGACTGACCAACCATTAAGAAACATCTTGTATAGTCCTAAGGTTAGAGGAAGACTGATCAAATGAGAGATTGAGTTGGGAGAGTTCGACATCAAGTATAAGCCTTGAACGACCATTAAAGCACATGCACTTGCTGACTTCATGGTTGAATGTACCATCGACAACCAAGAATTCGGAGAGCAGGAAGTAGTACCCTTGGAGGGCAAAGAAGTTGAAAAACAAGATGAAGAGATGGTATTTAAGGAATACTGGATGATCTATTTTGATGGGGCATCAAAAAAAAAATCAAGCGGAGCAGGTTTAGTGCTACAAAGTCCCGATGAATTTCTCATTGAGTATGCACTAAAGTTGGACTTTCCGACAACAAACAATGAAGCTGAGTATGAAGCCCTGATAACGGCTTAGGTTTGGCTGGGGCCTTGAGAGTTGATACTCTCAAAGTCTGTGGAGACTCGAGATTGGTAGTCTCACAAGTAAATGGAGAATTTGAGGCTAAAGATGAAACCATGGCCAAATATCTGAAGCTTGTGAAAGCCATCATGACCCAGTTTGATGAATCCTATATGGAACACATCCCTATAGAAGAAAACATGAAGGCCGATGCCTTGTCTAAATTTGCTTCTTCTGAGATAGAGAACTATGACGGAAGTGTATACTTCCAAGTCTTGAAGACCCATAGCATCAGTGGAAAACTAATAGCACCTATTGACATAGGTGGCTTTTGGATAGACCCCATTAAGGCTCATCTTGAAACCGGTTGGTTACCAAATAATGCCTTGGAGGCACGAAAGTTGACAGTGAGAGCATTGAGGTACGCCTTGATCGAAGGGATCTTATACAAGAAGTATTTTGTCATTCCTTACTTGAAGTGTCTACGACCCCAGGAGGCGGAGTTAGTCTTGAAAGAAGTTCACGAGGGAATTTGTGGGTAGCACTTGGGGGGCATGGCCCTTGCTCATAAAATCACCCGTCTAGGCTTCTACTGGCCAAATATACTTTCTAATGCGAAATATTATATGAAGAAGTGCGAACGGTGTCAAAAGCATGCACATGTGGTTAGGAAACCTCCCGAGATGTTAACATCAGTTAACTCACCAATCCTGTTTGCCATGTGGGGCATGGAAATATTTGGGCCATTTCCAGTGGCAAGTGCACAAAGGAAGTTCTTGATATTGGCAATTGACTACTTCACTAAGTGGATTGAGGCTAAACCTTTAGCCAAGATAACCACCAAACAAGTATTGCAATTTCTATGAGAAAGTATAATGTGTCGATATGGAATCCCACGAATCCTAGTCAATGGGAAGCAGATTGATAATGAAGATTTCAAGAAGTATGGTGAGGAGAACAACATTGAGTTACGATTCACATCAGTTGCTCATCCTCAAGCAAACGGACAAGCTGAGGTGGCCAACTGAATCATCCTAGATGGACTCAAGAAGAGAGTTGAACGCTCAAGGAACACTTGGGTGGACGAGTTGCTCCCTATACTTTGGGCATATCATACCACTTGTAAGGTTACTACTGAAGCAACTCCATTCTTGTTAGCCTATGGGGCAGAAGCCGTGGTTCCAGTTGAGATTACTCATACCTCCCCAAGAGTAGGGGCCTTTGAGCCTGAATCGAACGAAGAAGGTATGAGGTTGGCTCTTGATCTAATTGATGAAGTTAGAGATGAGGCAAATGCCAAGATCGTGGAACATCATAAGCGAGCATCTTTCTACTACAACCTAAGGGTTAAAGAAAGGTTCTTTCGTCAAGGAGACTTGGTTCTCAGAAAGATTGAAGTATCCGGGGTTGGACAAAAAGGAAAACTAGCCCCTAATTAGGAAGGGCCCTACAAAGTCAAGAATGTGTTTGGACAAGGCTTGTAAAAGCTAGAAACCCCCGAAGGGCATGAGGTGCCAAGGACTTGTCATGCCTCAAACTTAAAAGTTTATTATGTTTAGTGTATCCTAAAAGGATCCGCTAGTAGGACAAGTAGAAATAAGGTTCGATGAAATCATGAGCTTCCTAGAAAGCAGATGAAGGGTTGAACCCGTTTTGATTGGTAGAAACATCCTCAAAGCTTTGCCAAGACAAACTACAAATGAATGCAAAGGAAAGCATACAAAATATGCATGTCAACTGCATAAATAGAGTTGAATACAACGAACCCCGAAGGGTGAATGTTGCTAATAAACATACAAAAGAAAGCCTAAGATGTCTATTGTTAATTAGCGAAAATTTCAAGCTCAGGAGAAGTTTGATATGATAGACTTGAGAATGAATCACTATGAGTGGAGCCATCAGTAAGAACTCGTAAGGGTGAAGGGTTGAAACCCCAGAAACCTAAGACATTCAGTCCAAACCCCATCATTCGATATGCTCAATGAAAGGCTTGAAGCCAAAACAAGACGGTAAAGGCTTATGCAAATGTCAAGTTAACCTCGAATAAGGCAAAATCGTCGTAAATATGTAGGTCGCTCCACACTTTATAACAAGACGATACTCGTGAAACACTAGTGTATATTAAAATCCCCAAAAAAGGGTAGTAAGTCCCAGGTAAGGGATAAAAAGACCCCAAGTCTCGAAAAAGACCGGTATAACATCTATGAAATCCTAGTGCATTATCATAGAAGTTGGGGGGCAAATGATATGGGTTAAAAATAACCCTAAAGACATAATTAATATTGCATTAATTAAACCTAGGTGGTCCATAAATAAGGCCCATTAATAAGGCCCGAAATTCTAATTAAATATTAATTTCGTAATTAATATTTGGGCTAAAAGTACAACCTGTATTAGGAGACGTCCAATACAGGCTTATTCTAATACACTTGGGCTTGTTTCAATACAAGTCCGTTATGATATGGAAACAACTCCTACAAGGAAGGATCTAGAATTAATCCTTAACCACCGTCAAGGATAAGACTTATCCTTCAAGGAAGTGATAATACTTATCCACTGTCAAGGATAAGATTTATCCTTCAAGAAAGTGATAATACTTATCCACCGTCAAGGATAAGATTTATCCTTCAAGAAAATCAATACTTATCCACTAGGCTTCTAAACGCCTATATAAAGGGTCTAACCCCTCATCTCAGAACTACGTTTTAGACTTCATCCTCGAATAAGGACATACAAGTCACTGCGTCCTTGGTGTGCCCCTGCCGCCATAGCCCCGAGGGCAACACCAAGAACTACGTTTTTATTGGCTTGATTCTCTAAACACTAGAGATACGTAGGCATCTTGTTAGGACCGAGTTAGTCCCCGATAACAAGAGCAGCTATTAAAGCTTGAAGCTCACAAACCCTAGCATTAATTATACCCTAGTTTTTATTCCATAACAAAAAGTAAATATCTCAAGTTAAGAAGAGGCTTCATTCTTCTTGCTTCCACCAACTTTTCAGTTCCGACTCGTACCATAAGTAGAATATGGTCAGTTAGTAAAAAAATATCCGCAGTGGAGCAGATTTCCCAACCAGTTACACCAGAAATGAGAGAATAAAGCGAGTAATTGATTTTAGTGTTGTGAAGGATATTGAATTAAAAAGAAGAAGCAACGTTCGTTCTTTAGCAGCGGCGATGAATGAGCCGAAGTCCACCATACACAAGAGAATTAGAGACGATGATCTTCATCCACACACCAGCAGTGTCAAGCCTCTTCTAACAGAGGAAAATAAGAAAGCTCGTTTCATGTTCTGTTTATCAATGATAATTCGTAGTGATACTCTAAATGTTCCTATGTTTTCAAGTATGACGAATGTTATCCATTTGGATGAAAAATGGTTTTATATGACCAAAAAATGCCAACGATATTATTTACATCCTGATGAAAGAATTCCTTTGCGTACATGCAAGACTTTAAATTTTATTGATAAAGTTATGTTCTTAACGGTTATTGCTCATCCAAGGTATGATCCAATTCGTAATGAGATGTTTCAGGGAAAAATCGGTATATTTTCTTATACCACGGTGGAACCTGCAAAGCGAAGCAGTAAAAATCGGTCGGCTGGAACTTTGGTAACCAAGCCTATAACTGCAGTGACAAAAGATATTTCAAAAGGATTTTTAAATCAAAAAGTGCTCCCTGCAATCAGAGCTAAATGGCCTGGTGGTAATTCAACTAGAACAATCATCATTCAACAAGATAATGCCAAGCCTCATGTAAGTCCAGATGATCCAGAATTTCTCGAAGCTTCTTCAATAGATGGGTTTGACATTCGTTTACGTTACCAGCCTCTAAACAGTCAAGATTTGAATGTTTTAGACTTGGGATTTTTTAGAGCCATACAATCACTACAACATCAACAAGCACCCACTATGATTGATGGTCTTGTGGCCGCAGTTGAAAAAGCATTTGAAGAATTAGAACAAGAAAAGCTTGATAGTGGATGGGTTGCTTCTCCAATTCAACCAACTCCGCAACCCATTTATTAACTCCAACATCCATCAATCAAAGCAGACGATGAATGAATAAAGATACACAATCAGATGCTATATTTTAAAACTTTCACTAAAGTGTGCGAGATGCCCTAGTGGTAAGGGGTCAATGCCTTGATTCTAAGGATCACGAGTTCGACTGCCACCCATTTAACTAGCCAAAAAAAAACCCAACTCTCACTACTCAAATTAAAGACCCGAAATTTACATTGAGATGTATCCTCAAAACTACCCGATGGTATATGTGTGTATATAATGAACTCGATGCATCGATGCAATAGGTCCCTCCGCAAGCGGAGCTTATTAAGGGTATATGAACGCTCCGCATAAATTTATAGAGGAATCTCATGGCTTCGCAAAAAATATCAGGGGAGCGATAAATTTTTTTGTTCTAATCTTAACCGTTGAATAATCAATCCTACGGTTATGAAACAGATTGTTAGATGAATGATCCCGAAAAATCTTACATTCATATGCACTGTTTATGACTTTATGTTTAGAATAAATCTTTATACACATACATAAATACTACTAACACACTATCATGAATTTAGGAGTAATAATTTAGGAAATCAAGATAAAAAAAATAAAGACGTGGTAGTGTGTTAGTAGTGTATAAGTATGTGTGTGAAGATTTACTCTTATGTTTATGAGAAATAAGGCAATAGAGATGCACCATTGATTCAATTAATAAGAGTGGTGATCAAGACTATGAGTGGCAATTAGTGCCGGCCACACGGGCGGTCCGTCCCGTGTCGTGCCGGTTCACAGGCGGGCCGTCCTCATCAAACATTAACTCGGGCACGACACATTAGTATACACGAGGCGGGGCGAGTCGTGCCGTGCTAAAGAATGGTTGGCTCGTGCACGGCTATGCGGGTTGGCGGGCTATTTGCGGGTCGGGCGGTTTAAATATTTTTTTTAATTTTAATTCGATACAAACAATTGTTTGAAACTATAAAAAAAATTGGAAGAAAAAAGGACGATACCTCTATAAATTTTATTAATTAAAAAAAATGTTACAATTAATTTGAGAGGACTACTCTCTAAAAAAACGGAACAAACCGCAATAACATATTAATCTATACTAAACTATAATAGCCAAACCATAGGATAATTAGTAGTTAGCACCTTCCTTTTTAGTCACCCATTTCCTTTGTGATTATTTTTAATATTAGTTAATTCAAAATAAAAAAAATTAAAAATAGATAAATACTAAACTATAATAGTCAAACCGTAGGATAATTGATAGTTTGGTTAGCACCTACTTTTTAGTCACCTCTTTCCTTTGTGATTTTTTTAATATTAGTTAATTCAAAATAAAAAAAAATTAAAAATAGATAAATTGCGATATATTCCAACCAATTTATACTAAATCTATACTAAACGATAATAAGCAAAATAGGGTATAATTTGTAGTTTTGTACATAAAAAATAATAACAAATAAATTGCAATATATCCGACCAACAACATATTAAATTTTATTCTAAAAATATAAATAAAGTTCCCCTAAAAAAATAACGTCAAATAGTTTTAAAATATAAACCGATGTCGCTCGAATTCAAACCTACATGTTTTAGAATCAAAACTACACCATTTACTAGTTTATCTTTGATTTGTTTTGCTAAAAATGTTGCTTTCGTAAATGATCTAAGCTCAAAAACATAATTAAGCAAACCAAAGTCATTCTAGTAACTTGCATGTTATTAGACGTGCCAGGCGGACGGTTCACGGACGGGCTCGTTACCAAACCGAGTTAAGCGAACCATTTTGCCGTGCCGTGTCCGGGTTGGCCGTTCAGATCCGCTCATAGGGCCAGCTCTAATGGCAATAATCAGCATTGATCAATATTGCCATACATCAGATGGAGATTGAAACTCATTAAATTATGTAGATAATATAACGGAAGGCTGAAATTCCAAAACCAAACAAGGGCACTTGACCTTGAACCTGAGACATTTATATATGAGGTTAGCTTATTCAAACCCCAGCTACTTTAAACCCTTGCTACTGAATAACTGAAAAATACAGGCAAATGTCAATGATTTAAGGGAGAGAAACATTTTGAAACTAACAGTAACAATATAAGAATATGATTAAGACACGAAACCACAAACTGATCATCCCGCAACAGTGAGCTTGGTTGTCTAACAATCTGGTTTGGCCCTTATTATAACTTTCAATCCAATACTAACAATTAACTGTTTACATCCAATAAAAGTTTGAAAAACATACGACATTAATTTAATATAAATAGAACTTCTTCATACTTCAAAATATAACCCCTGTTTTAACTTTGAAATGCATCCCCTGTTCCGCAAACATTGTCAGAAGGAAATGACCATTCACGAAAGCTAGCAGTCCATCATTCCTGACAGATAACATACAATTGAAATAATGAATATACACCGGAATGGAAATATTGCTATCAACTATAAAACAGGTTATCAAAATCAATTATGTTTAATAAATTAATATACCATCAAAAAAAATAAAAATTATAAGTCTATGCACCATTGAACTCTCACGTATTTTTGATAAGTTACAAGGCTCGCTCTACACCATGTATTTTCAAATAAGTAAATCACGAACACCAAATTTGCATTGTGTGCAAAATTGCAGGTTTTGGCCAGAAAATTAGGCTGTTTCGACTTAATATCGATTTATCCTTCGAAACTTAACTGGAATTTAACTAAATTGAATCAAAACTGATGTGCAGTTTATGAAATTGATAAAACTAAAAGTAATGGGATTCAATTACAATGTGAAAAACAAAAAAAAATAAGGAAAAAGATGAAATTCCAAAGGTAACAGGTGTACTTGGTCTTGAAAATGAATTATAGATTTGACGCTACTTGATATCCCTACTACTTGAAGATATAGAGGAAAATGTTAATGATCTCTGGGAGAAACAATCTGAAGCAAAGAATAACAAGAAAAGAAGATGTAAAAGAAGGCACAAATCTATGCTAAGAATAATTAAAACAGGTCGTTTTCCCTTGTCACCAGACATTTAAGGATGTTATAATTGATAGACAAGCTATATGCACCAGACTAATTTCCACTTTGTTGAAACTTTGTTCTTACTTTTGGCATGGCCTCTGCCCTCTAGTACAGTATCACAACTTAACATTCAACATAGCCTAGTAGAAAGAAGGTAACATCCAAAAAAACGTGTGTTTCAAATTTCAAAGTTCTTGGAAATGGTTACCTAGCTAAATGTCAATACAGTACCATTTTTCTTTCTTTCTTCGGTGCCACTAGAGGTAATATTGTATGAGAAGGACCTTTAATGTCTGAAATCTTTTCAACTGGATAATAGATTAGTAAAAAGAAAGATCTCTGGAAATTTAATTATTTAAAGATCAAAATTTTACAACAAGGATTTATGGAAGCAAATCAGCGATAGTATCTGATGATTTTCCTTCACATTGATCATTGTCCCGTGATTATATAGTAATATACTCTGTCAGATAAGTTTGCCAATCTCATGGACCAGTGGCTTAAGTACATCTTCTTGAGAAACCATGCTTGGATTGTATAAACATTTTAGAAATTATCAGCTATATAATGGACTTAGACTAATTAAATACTATGTATTATACATGGGTACACATTGGTTATAGATGTAGGCTTATAAAGACATCCAAAGTTAATAAATCATATCAAGGTGAACATGTCTGTGTAATGTCACAAAATGCATACAATCCTGCCTACAAATGTACCACAAAACCCAAATAACTCCATTACTTTGTCGAGAATATGTAAAAAGTTCTTTCTTACGTACCTCAGGCAATGTAGTGATAATGGTGGCTTTTGGAGAGCAACTAAGTAAGTAGCATTTGAGGTTAGTAAATATACTTGATTCATTATATCCCGATGGTACTTTCACATACTTCAAGTTAGAGAATGGAGAAGGAGAACTGACAAGAAAGTCCGAAACAGCAGAAAGTGCCTAGAAAATTCAAACAAAATTGAGTAAATCATAGAGCTGAACGACAATTTAGGCCCGAAATTCAACATGAACTAAACAAAGATAGCTATTTGATTGGCGTTAGCCTTTAGTTTTCTTCTGAAGTAATAGATATTGTAGAGATAAATAGCACTAGATTAACTAAAGAGAAGTATATAACCATGTTCTGCTTGAGGAACTGCTAAACTGAAATTACAAGTGGTATTGAAGTTAATAAAGTGGTGTTAGAATAAAAACTATAACATCAAAAAAATATAAAATAAAGCTACCTCAATAGTCTTTGAGTCAAGAGTAAGAATCCTGGCACCACGTAATCCCCGAAACATTCCAGCAATCCGGCGATAATTTTTTCTCATCTTCTTAGGTTCTTCAATAATCTTGTCCTGTAATTTTATGCTAACATTCTCCAACTCACGTACTCCAAATGTGATCGGAAACAAACCAACACAGCTAAAATTGCGCATTTCCGGTGCCAAAACCGTGATCATACCAGAGTGGCTAGAAATAGTACCCACACATGCATCAATTTCTAGGTTCACCAATTGGGGACTTTCTATACAATATTCAGCAGTTATTATAGTCCTGAAAAACAAGGTCAGATTCCGTAGATTACAAAGTTCATTAAAGAACTCGCTCGTATCTTTAGGAAATGCTACATTGTCCAATGTGAGAGTCAGTAAAGCCGGAAAACCCCTACCATTTATAGGCAACTTGCAACTAACAAGATAGAGTGTTGTTAAACCAGGCAAACTAACATCCTTTGGTAAGTCAAATCCATCAACCAACAAAGTTTGTAAACAAGGCAAACAGTCCAAATACGATTTCGGTAACTTGCAGTTTTTCCTACCAAAAGGTCGTACCAGTTCTAGACTTGTCAAAACCGGTAAACTCCAACAATCCGATCCCAACAACTTTTCACCAAAATCAACCCTCACTCGAAGCTTCTTTATCGAATTAGAACTAAATGTAGATAACTTAACACCCTCGATCCTCATAACATCGACATTTAGGTCTTGCACATTGTGTGAAATCGCATAATCAATAAACTTATAAATCAAATGTGGCGGTGTCTCCAACTTAACAACGAGATTCAGTTTCAATAAATCAGATTCATTGTTTCGACGAGATAAAAAATTGTTGGCAAATTTAGTTTCGGAGTCATCGAATACGAAAACTGAAAAGGGTTGGTGGTCATATCTATCGAGGTTAAGGAAAGGGAGAGTAGTCCAAATAAGCTTCCATCGTTTCGAGAGAACGCTGGTTTGTACTGCTAATTCAGCTTGGGCGAATGAGAGAATGTGATGGATTAGCTCGTCTGGTAAATCACTGATTCTGTCCTCACCTTCTTCGAGACTAGCTTTCGTCATCGTCTGCTAATTTAGATGTATATGTTTGTGCAAACCCTAACACTTTATTCTATGAATGCTTCAGTAAATGTTACCGGCGCTATCGCAAACCCTAGCACTTTGAAGTACGCGTAAAAAAATCAAAAATTACTTGAAATGAGAGAGCACCATCTTATTTTTATTATGAAATATTGTTATTATTATTTTATAAAATATAATTTTTGATTCTCAGGCAGAATACTATGATATATCTATATCTATACTGTTATAAAGAAACATCGAAAAGTTTTGTAGTTTTGTGTCGAATTTTAAAGACAATAATATTAAAATTATATATTTAGTTTCCTGAAAGATTTAACAATGCAGATGTTTTCTAATCAAAAAATTAGTATTATGTTTAAATTGTTTAATTATTTCTCCATTAGTAAAAAAATTAATGGCAAGAATATTAAAATTGTATATTTAGTTTCCTCCGATTTAAAAGGCAAATGAAGTTTTTTTCTGACGTTTACTTTCCTCTATTAGTAAAAAATTTAAAAGCAAGAATATTAAAATTATATATTTAGTTTCATCCATTAGAAAGGATTTAAAAGGTAAATGCGACTTTTTCTAATGTTTGATTTTATTAATTCAAAATTTTGAGAAAATTAAAAAAATAGATCGAAACAATTTGAGAGCCGCCACATCACCGCCCTCGAGATGATATATTTACTTTCCTCTTTAGGAGATATATAGATAAATTAAAAAATTTAGGAGAATATTAACA
Organism: Heracleum sosnowskyi; assembly: GCA_030848705.1. Lineage (NCBI taxonomy): Eukaryota > Viridiplantae > Streptophyta > Magnoliopsida > Apiales > Apiaceae > Heracleum > Heracleum sosnowskyi. Next base: position 37,495,219 of record CM061243.1, on the reverse strand, counting down.
TTATATTAAAGACGAAACATTGAAAGTTTTTGTAGTTCGATAAAATACTAAAAGTTATTTTATATATATATAATATTTTATATTATAATTACTAATAACTATCTGATTACCTTTTTCAGCTAAAACATATTACCTGTTTATATTTTTTAAATAAAACGACTCATCTTCTAAAAATAACACGGGCACATTACTAATTTTATATTTTCTAACTTAAACAACTCATCTTCTAAAAATAATACGGGAAACATATATATAGAAACATAATGTAATTTTATATAATCAATCAATACTATTATATAAATGAGAAGACGAGGGCGGTGAGGTGGCGCTCTTAGATCGTTTCGTTCTATTTTTCTAATTTTCTCAATTTTTTGAATTAATAATATTAAAAATTCGAAAAAATCTCAATTATCTTTTAAATACTTACTAATATAGGAAACATATAATATTTTTGTATTTAAAATCCGGAGAAATTAAATATACAATAGATCTTTACTAACGGAGAAAACTAAATATCACTAATGAAAGAAACTATATATTCAATTATAATATTCTTGCCTTCAAAATATATAAATTAGAAAAAAAGTGTATTACCTTACATTATTTTGAACTTTCTTCTATTATTATCTAATTATTCTCATAATACTTTTTAATGAAATTACTATCTTAACATAATGCTATCCTAAACTTTCTTTTTTTATGTAATATAATAGAAAATACAGGAATGTTTTGATAAATAAGAAGTTAATAAATTAGATCGGTCTTGCATAAGAAATTAAGTAATTAATACCAAAAACTAGAAAAAATCTCAATTGTCTTTTAAATATTTACTAATGGAGAAAACTAAATATACAATTTCAATATTTTTGCATTTAAAATCTCTACTAATAGAGGAAAGTAAATATAATATTTTTGCATTTAAAATCTCTACTAATAGAGAAAGTAAATATACAATAGATCTTTATTGATGGAGGAAACTAAATATCACTAAAAGAGGAAACTAAATATTCGATTATAATATTATTGCCTTCAAAATATCTAAATTGTAAAAAAAAAGTGTATTACCTTACATTATTTTAAACTTTCTTCTATTATTATCTAAATATTCTCATAATATCTTTTAAATACTTACTAATAAAGGAAACATATAATATTTTTGCATTTAAAATCCCTATACAATAGATCTTTACTAATGGAGGAAACTAAATATCAGTAATGAAAGAAACTAAATATTCAATTATAATATTCTTACCTTCAAAATATATAAATTAGAAAAAAAGTGTATTACCTTACATTATTTTGAACTTTCTTCTATTATTATCTAAATATTCTCATAATACTTTTTAATGAAATTACTATCTTAACATACTGCTCTCCTAAACTTTCTTTTTTATGTAATATAATATAAAATACAGGAATGTTTTGATAACTAAGAAGTTAATAAATTAGATCGGTCTTGCATAAGAAATTAAGTAATTAATACCAAAAACTAGAAAAAATATCAATTGTAAAATCTCTACTAATAGAGGAAAGTAAATATAATATTTTTGCATTTAGAGAAAGTAAATATACAATAGATCTTTATTGATGGAGTAAACTAAATATCACTAAAAGAGGAAACTAAATATTCGATTATAATATTATTGCCTTCAAAATATCTAAATTATAAAAAAAAGTGTATTACCTTACATTATTTTAAACTTTCTTCTATTATTATCTAAATATTCTCATAATATCTTTTAAATACTTACTAATAGAGGAAACATATAATATTTTTGCATTTAAAATCCCTATACAATAGATCTTTACTAATGGAGGAAACTAAATATCACTAATGAAAGAAACTAAATATTCAATTATAATATTCTTGCCTTCAAAATATATAAATTAGAAAAAAAGTGTATTACCTTACATTATTTTGAACTTTCTTCTATTATTATCTAAATATTCTCATAATACTTTTTAATGAAATTACTATCTTAACATACTGCTCTCCTAAACTTTCTTTTTTTATGTAATATAATAGAAAATACATGAATGTTTTGATAAATAAGAAGTTAATAAATTAGATCGGTCTTGCATAATAAATTAAGTAATTAATACCAAAAACTAGAAAAAATCTCAATTGTCTTTTAAATCAATATACTTATATAAAGGAGAAGACGGAGGCGGTGAGGTGGCGCCTCTAGAATCGCTTCGTTCTATTTTTCTATTTTTCTCAATTTTTCACAATTTTTAATTTTAATAATTACAACTTCCTTTATTATTTTCGATTTTGTAGGAAGGAAATTGAAAATTACATTTTTATTATTTTCAAACTTGATAAAACTCTCTTTTATTATTTTCAAACTTGATAGAACTTTCTTTTATTATTTTCAAACTTGATAGAACTTTCTTTGATTTAGAAAATTACAACTTCCTTATTATTTTCGAATTTATAGGACTTTATAGAACTTTCTTTGATTTAGAAAATTACAACTTCCTTATTATTTTCGAATTTGTAGGCTTGATAGAACTTTCTTTTATTATTTTCAAACTTGATAGAACTTTCTTTGATTTAGAAAATTACAACTTCCTTATTATTTTCGAATTTGTAGGACTTGATAGAACTTTCTTTAATTTAGAAAATTTCTTTGATTTAGAAAATTATAACTTCCTTATTATTTTCGAATTTGTAGGACTTGATAGAACTTTCTTTGATTTAGAAAATTACAACTTCCTTATTATTTTCGAATTTGTAGGCCTGATAGAACTTTCTTTTATTATTTTCAAACTTGATAGAACTTTCTTTGATTTAGAAAATTACAACTTCCTTATTATTTTCGAATTTGTAGGCTTGATAGAACTTTCTTTAATTATTTTCAAACTTGATAGAACTTTCTTTGATTTAGAAAATTACAACTTCCTTATTATTTTCGAATTTGTAGGACTTGATAGAACTTTCTTTTATTTAGAAAATTACAACTTCCTTATTATTTTCGAATTTGTAGGCTCTTATGTTAATAATTGCAATTTTCTTTTTTATTATTTTCAATCTTAATAGAACTTTCTTTTATTATTTTCAAACTTGATAGAACTTTCTTTGATTTAGAAAATTACAACTTCCTTATTATTTTCGAATTTTTAGGATATTATGTTAATAATTGTAATTTTCTCTTTTATTATTTTCAATCTTGATAGAACTTTCTTTTATTATTTTCAAACTTGATAAAACTTTCTTTTATTATTTTCAAACTTGATAGAACTTTCTTTTATTATTTTCAAACTTTATAGAACTTTTCTTTTATAATACTTCTTGACTTTTAAACATAATGGATTTCCATGTTATTCACCTTACAAACACCTATAAATTAAAGGTCATTCATAACAAAAAATCTACACTGGAATTTTTTTACATAGCTTCAAATTTTTACAACCATATTTACAATCAATACAACTATGGCCTACACCATGTTGGATGCTTTGAACGACAACAACTATACCTGGATGATAAGAGTACGAGTGTGTAGAATGTGGGAATCTGTCAATCCAAATACTGAAGAACTGATCAGTATTGACATGATTTTGATCGATGAAAAGGTTAATAAATCAATATACTTATAACTTATTAGTTTGTCAAATTGTATGATGTTATTAACTTTTCTAAAATATGTTGTAAGACAGGAAAATTTGATCCATGCTACGATCCCGAAGATTCTGGTCTCTCGGTTCAAAAATCTTTTTAGAGGAAAGCTCCGTGTACAACATCAAAAATCTGAAAGTTATTTCAAGTACAGAGAAATATAGACCACTATCACATGGGTCTAAATTGCTCTTCATACGCATAACGTTGCCTAAGAGATTGGAAGAAGGCATCGTCAACATATCACTGCATGGATTTCAGTTCATATGTCCGGATATGATTTATGCACGTATTAATGACACCAACATACTCTCAGGTTTTTGATTTAGTAATATATTAGAGTAATATATAAGTAATACTATTATATAAATTATAATTCAAACTATCATGTTGTAATATTATTTTTTCTATGTTGATTTAGATGTTGTAGGTTGCTTGACCTACTTGGGGGCATTGAAGTTGTCAAAGGCGGTCGGAAAAAAAGAGATTTCAAAATTGTCACAAATTAGTAAGTTATGCATTATATTAATTTTAATATAACTGTTAATTGTTCTTTACTATTCTTGTAATTTTATATTACTTCTTTGGTTACCCCAATTTATTTGTTTTACTTTTTTAATTTGTTCTAATTTTTTTCTTAAACAGCTCCATCACCAATACCATATCTTTGTGGGAAAAGTTGGCCGAGATGTTGATACAAATTTATACAAGGAGGATGGTGGACCCTATATAATAATTGTCACATATACCCAGATTAAAAAAATTTAAAAGTAATTATCTTTATTAATGTTTTTATAATATATAGTTTTAGAAATTGCACATATATAAATCTATCTTATCTTGATTGAACGAATATCATTAGATATTATACAAATATTTGTTTCATTGATATTATTGATTTAATTCTTATATTAGTTTTTTAACCATTTATTTACTCATACAATTAGCTTTTCTACTACAAGAAATAGTAAAATTTATACAAATCTGGATACACCGTATGTGTCGTCCCTGAGAAAATAGTAATATTATATGTTTATATTGATTTTTATCAATATAATTTTTTTAATATATATATGGCAATGGTATCGGTCCAAAAAAATAAAAAATCAAACTCTATAAACAAAAGGAATATGTAAATAATTTATAATATTACTTACCCAAATGCAAATTTTACATAATATATTTTATTTGATAATTTATATAATTTTATAGATATTTATTTCACAATTTTTATTCTAATATTCTTTTTCTTAATAAATATATTCTAATGCCGCTGCGAAGCGCGGCTCAATAACCTAGTATTTACTAATGGAGAAAACTAAATATACAATTTCAATATTCTTGCATTTAAAATCTCTACTAATAGAGGAATGTAAATATAATATTTTTGCATTTAAAATCTCTACTAATAGAGAAAGTAAATATACAATAGATCTTTATTGATGGAGGAAACTAAATATCACTAAAAGAGGAAACTAAATATTCGATTATAATATTCTTGCCTTCAAAATATCTAAATTATAAAAAAAAGTGTATTACCTTACATTATTTTAAACTTTCTTCTATTATTATCTAAATATTCTCATAATATCTTTTAAATACTTACTAATAGAGAAAACATATAATATTTTTGCATTTAAAATCCCTACTAATGGAGAAAGTAAATATACAATAGATTTTTACTAATAGAGGAAACTAAATATCACTAAAAGAGGAAACTAAATATTCGATTATATTCTTTTCGAATGAAATTAATATCTTAACATTCTTTTCTCCTAAACTTTCTTCTTTTTTTATGTGATATAATAGAAAATACAGGAACGTTTCGGTAAATAAGAAGTTAAGAAATTAAATCGGTAAATAAGAAATTAAGTAATTAATACCAAAGATTAGAAAAAAAAACTTAATTGCCTTTTAAATATTTACTAATGAAGGAAACTAAATATACAATTTCAATATTCTTGCATTTAAAATCTCTACTAATGGAGAAAAGTAAATATAATATTCTTGCATTTAAAATCTCTACTAATGGACAAAGTAAATATACAATAGATTTTTACTAATGGAGGAAACTATATATTACAAATGGAGGAAACTGAATATTCAATTATAATATTTTTGCCTTCAAATATCTAAATTAAAAAAATAAAAGTGTATTTTTAAACTTCCCTTTATTATTATCTTGATATTCTCATAATATTTCTTTTCAAATGAAATTACCATCTTAACATTCTACTCTCCTAAACTTTCTTTTTAATGTAATATAATAGAAAATACAAGAACATATTGGTAAATAATAAGTTAAGAAATTAGACCGGTCTTGCATAAGAAATTAAGTATTTACTTGATAAATAATTAATTACCTTTAATACTTTCATACAAACAGCTAATTAATAGTATAAATATACACCTAAACTCTGTTAATTGTCTAATGCAATTTTTGTTGTCAACATTGTTTTTCTTTACTTTTTTGTTTGTTCATGTTAAAAGTGTGTACATGAGTACATGAGTATGAGACTTTTTCCTTTATGTTATTTATCTTATTACGTTTGTTTGTATTCTAATGCAAGATCATATTAAAATCTTTGACAAGACAAGTTATTTGCTATTAGTGTTGATTGAGTTAAGACATGGATTAATATGAAGGGGGATTCATCGGTTAAAATAATAGGCCGATCAAGGTGATTTTCATGTACATTTAGTTGTGAATTGATTTAAATATTTATGTGTGTACGTTATTAGTTTTGAATTTATAGTTAAAAGTTATACACATGTATACAAGGTAACTCGAAAGTGGAGAATTCATCATGTCTTCAAAAATAAGTTTTATCATTGTTTTTTAACGTTTAGATAGTCATTGCTCTAATTTTTATGAGAAAATATTATATCTTTTAGTCAAATATTTTATGTAATTCATACACGAAAATTCAAAGATAAAAATTGTATATTAAGAAATTTATAGTGTATGTATTTCGAAAATATCATGTTAAGATTTATTCGACTGAAGAATTTATTTACTGTGTGCATTTTTAATAAAATTCAATAAGTCGGTGCATATTTCCAGAAATAACATGGGCAACGTACATATTTTATATTAAATTCAATAAGAATTTAATTACACGGGCACATTACCAACTCATCTTCTAAATATTTTATATTATAATTACTAATAACTATCTAATTACTTTTTTTCAGCTAAAACATATTACATGTTTTTTATTTTCTAAATAAAACAACTCACATTACCTATTTTATATTTTCTAACTTTAACAACTCATCTTCTAAATATTTTATATTATAATTACTAATAACTATCTAATTACCTTTTTTAGCTAAAACTGTTAGGCTCAAGACATGTCTGAATACCACTATTAACAAGCCTACACTATGTGACTATGTCACATTACATGACCTAGTGAGTTCTATCACTGGGATATAGTATAGGTCTCTATATGTACTTGTCTTGTTCTCATGAACATTAGCTTGATCATGTATGCTCAAAGTTATAATGAGCTTAGCAAAGTTTCTTGCAACTAGATTGTATATAGGCCATTGAATAATTGTCCTGGTAGAAGTTCAGAAGTGTTCATGTAGCAGGATAGAAATGAATAAGGCCATGAAGAAATAAGTTGCAGAAATTTGTCTAAGGCATTATATAGCAAAGTCAGAAGAAAGCTATGTCGTGAAGTCACCAATATCTATGTCGTGAAGTGCTACATCGCATAGTCCATTTTGTACTATGTCGAGAAGTCCTCAAGACACATATCGTGAAGTGTTGAAGTCATCAAAGTCAAAGAAGCCTAGATCGTGAAGTCCTCAGAAGCCCTATGTCGCATAGTCGTCAAATGACCTATGTCGCATAGTCATCAAATGACTTATGTCGCATAGTCGTCAAATGACTTATGTCGCATAGTCGTCAAATGACTTATGTCGCATAGTCGTCAAATGACTTATGTCGCATAGTCGTCAAATGACTTATGTCGCATAGTCGTCAAATGACTTATGTCGCATAGTCATCTTATGGCCTATGTCGCATAGTCTTCAAAGGCTATATCGCGTAGTCCTCACAAGGGAGATCGTGAAGTCAGGAAGGAAGTGGAGTTCACGATATCAACACTTAGCCATTTATAACAAGACAAATCAAGGTACAGAACCAAGAATCAAAAGAGACAAATACTGAAGCATTTGTTCTGGCAAGGTGGTCCAAAGAACAGATGGCAAATCTACAGCTAAACTTGGAGAGAAAGATAAGAGACGAGCAGCTACAGAAACGGGAAAGACTCCGAAAAGCAGGTGGTCCTTCCTGACACAGTGAACTTCTTATGACAGGACAAGTTGGACTTTCAGAAGGGGTAGCTGTGTAATATTGTGTGTACCTAGTTTGTATAGGTGAATATATATATTGTGCACACACCACTATAAGCTGTAAGAGAGACACACATAGTTTTTATCTCAAGCTCTTTTCTCTGTAAGCAAGCAAGTACAAACTGTTCTTGTTTAGAAGCCAGAAATTCGATTGTGAATTTCTTGGAAAGCTGTAGTATTTAATTTGCTTATACAAAGTAGATTAAAGTGATTGTGCGTGTTGTTTACTTTCTGCATATTACATAGCATAATCATATACAGTTTACATTTAGTTTCAAGAAAGCAAAAATCCATCAAACTATCCATTCACCCCCCGTCTAGTTTCTAGGTGATATTCATTCCTAACAAGTGGTATCAGAGCGAAGGCTGTTAACGTACAAACAGGAAAAGATCAAGAATGAGTTCACAGAAACTGAGCAGTATCAAGATTCCTCCCTTTAACAAGGAGCACTACAGTTTATGGAAAAAGAAGATGTTGCTTTTCATCAAAGCTTCTAACCCCATGTATTTAGATATTCTAAAGCATGGTCCCTTTATTCCAATGATCGAGATTGGTGAAACAACCAATGGCACTGAGATAGTACCAGCAAAACATGTGCCCAAAGACCCCTCAAAATACACTGATCCTGAAAAGGAGAAAGTAGCACTGGATGGACATCTTCAACTCATCATTTGTGAATCTATGGACTTCAACATGTATGGCACTGTTGCTCACTGTACTAGTGCCAAGAAGATGTGGGATCTTATAGAAGTGCTCTGTGAAGGAACTACTGAAGTAAGAAAGAACAAGAAGCAGATTCTTGTCTCACAATATGAAGCCTTCATGGCTCAGCCAAAAGAGGGAATCACATAAGTGTTTGAGAGATTCAATAAGCTGATAAACGAGCTCAAACTCTATGACAAACACTATGAGACAGAAGAGCTCAATATGAAGTTCTTACTAACTCTTCCATATCACTTGGAACCAAGAATCTCTTCCCTTAAAGAAAGAGATCTAACAAAGATTGGTTTTGATGTGTTGTATGGTGTTTTGAAGACATATGAGTTAGAGCTGTTTCAAAAGAGATCTATTCAAGCAAAGCAAGGATTAGTGGCCAATACCTCTTGTGCCCTTATTGCTGACAATCTAGGTCAAAGAATGGATTCTCTAAAAATCAGTCAAGTCAAGATTGATGAACTGGAAAGTGATGACACTGGTGATGAAACTCAGGTTGTGTATGATTTACCTGAAGAGGATGAGTTCTACAGCATAGATGAACTGGACAAGATGGAAAACAAATCTTTTGCTTATATGGCTAGGAGATACCCTAACATCGGGTTTAAGAGGAATCAGCCATTCAAGTCTAGATTCAATAATGGAAATGCTGGTGGTTCAGGTAGCTCAAACTCTTTCAACAAAGGAAAAGAGATTGTTGGTGCAGTTAAAGGAGGATACAAATCTGGGAGTGTGGATAGGTCCAAAATAAGATGCTATAACTGCAATGAACTTGGACATTTTGCCACTGAGTGCAAAAAGCCTAAACAGGTCAAGAAGGACAAGGCATACTTAGAGCTTGAAGCTAAGTATGAGGCTCTACTCAAGAAACAATAGGGTAAAGCTTTTATTGCTGAGGGAAAATGCTGGGATGACTCTGATGAAGAAGAAGAACAAGAGTACTCAAATTATGCCTTGATGGCATTTTCTGATGATGGTGATTCTAGTCAGGTACCTATTCTTACTTCTCTTGATATGACTCCCCTTCAATATAAGCAAACTGTTGAAGATATGAGTACTGAGATGTTTAATATTCATACTAGCATGTTAGTAGCAAATGAAGAAATTGATAGACTAACTGCTAGAAATCTTGAGCTTACAGAAAAGAATGAGGAACTTGAGTTAATGGTTGTGAACCTTGATGGTTTGAAAAAGGAGGTTGAGTATCTTAAAAACAAAGTGGTTTGTGCTGAACAAATAGAGAAAGCTCTTAGGGAACAAATTGCTGAAACTGAATTGAAACTAAGAAGCTTTAAGAACTCCTCTGAACTTATTCAAACCTATCACAAGGAACACACTGAAGATAGCAAGGTTGGAGTTGGTTTTGACTATGAAAATGATAAAGGAAGGAAGAAGGCAAAGGGCAAAGGAAAAGAATCTTTTACAAACAAAAATGCCCCAACCATTCTATCTAGTGTTGAACAGCCCATCTTCAAAAAGAGCGTTGTTGAGTTTGATGAAGAACTATTGATCATCAAACAACAACTTCTTGAAGAAGATGAGGCTGCTAAAGACACTTCTTCCTCTCCTGAATCTGTCAGTCAGAAAGAGACCAAAGACAATCTTGTCAAGAGTCCTAAAGCAAAGAAAGAAGTTGTTAAGAAAAAGAAACAAAACAGAAATGGTAAGGTAGGTGTCAACAAGGGTAACAACTATGCTTATGTGCCAAATGCTCCCAGGAAACAATGTCAGAAATGTCTATCTGTTAATCATTTGACTCATAAGTGTAACAAACAAGTGAATGTTGAAGTTGATAACCTAAGTAACCATTCTGCTAGCATAAACTCTAGTCATGATTCCTTCTGTGGTAAGCCTAATTGCATGACATGCTATGTGACTGTGATTGCTAACTGTTTATCTCTAAAGCATAAACTTGATTCTGCACAATCTAGTGAATCACACACACACATGCACACTCATAGAACAGGATCCCCAATCAGGATTGAGAGGGTGAACACTTCATGTGAGCCTAAGAGTGTGAACTCCAAAGCCACAAACAATATGAAGTATCCTACTGTGATGAATGCAACTTATGACAGAAGAATTGGTAACAAAAATGTTTCTAAATCAACTGGACCCTACCATGTGTGGGTACCAAAAACAACTTAGTTACATTGTGAATGCAGGGCAACAGGAATAAAAGAGTCATATGGATCTTGGACAGTGGATGCTCAAGTCACATGACTGGTGATATAGCCTTGCTATCACATTTTGAGGAAAAGGCTGGCCCATCAGTAACCTTTGGAAATGACAACATCGGTTATACAATGGGATATGGCAGTATAAAATCTGGAAATGTCATTATTGAAGATGTAGCATTTGTTGAAGGACTGAAGCATAATCTCTTAAGCATTGGACAATTTACAAACAGGGGTTTCAAAGTGGAATTTAATGAAGATCATTGTTCAATCTCAAAAAGAGAAAGTGGTGAAGTTGTTCTAACTGGTGTGAAGAAAGGAAGCCTGTTTGTAGCTGATCTCAAGGCTGCAGACAAGGGAGAAATTTGTTGTCTCTACACTAAAGCCACAAATGAGGAATTCTGGATATGGCACAAGAAACTGTCTCACTTGAATGTTCAGGCAATGAACTCTCTAATCAAGAGAGAACTCATCAGGGATTTGCCGGCCTTGGAGTTTGTGCAAGATGGAGCATGTGAATCTTGTCAGAAAGGAAAGATTAAAAGATCTAGTCACAAGAACAAGTTGCTCAATACAAACTCAAAACCTCTGCAGCTAATTCACATGGATTTATTTGGTCCTGTGAATGTAATGTCCTGTTCCAAAAAGAAATATGCTCTAGTGATGGTTGATGATTATTCAAGATACACTTGGGTGGAATTCCTATTCTCCAAAGATGAAGCACCTCAAGTCATAATAGAGCATATCAAGAGAGCTGATAGAGAAGCACAAAGCACTGGTTCCTCTGTAGTTGCTTTGAGAAGTGATAATGGAACTGAGTTCAGAAATTCAACATTGTATGAGTTTTGCAAAGATAAAGGAATTTCTCAACAATTCTCAGCTCCTAGAACACCTCAACAAAATGGAGTAGTTGAGAGAAAGAATAGAACTCTCATTGAAGCTGCAAGGACAATGTTATTGGATGCAAAGCTACCTACTAGCTTTTGGGCTGATGCTGTTAACACAACATGCTATGTGAAAAATAGAACATTGATCAATAAGAAGTCTGGCAAAACTCCTTACTCATTAATGACTGGAAAAAGAGCATCCTTCAAGCATCTGCATGTTTTTGGAAGTAAGTGTTTTGTGATGAAAGATACCTCTGAGCATGTTGGAAAATTTGATGCAAAGGCATTTGAAGGTATCTTTATTGGATACTCTCTGGAAAGGAAAGCATACAGAGTGTTTGTACCTGAGCAACACAAAGTCATGGAAAGCATGGATGTTACCTTTGATGACAAGAAAACTCCTGGACTTAAAACAAGTGATCAAGACAGTGTGCCATTAAGATTTGAGAATCAAGGTTATCTTGAGGATTCTGAAAGTGAAGATGAACCACCTGTTCAAACTATTCTAGAAAATGAAGTTCTTGAAGTTGACAATCTTCTTCAAACACCTGTGCAAGGGTTCACAAACACAGGGGGAGAAGAAGAGAATGCAACTGTCAACCAAAATGAGCTTGGAACAGATCAAGGAAATGAACAGGGGCACACAAGGAAATGGGACAGAGCCCACACTAGGGATCAAATCATTGGAGATCCTAGTGAGGGAGTTAGAACAAGAAGGGCGACTATGAATACATGTCTGTATAGCTGCTTTCTGTCACAAGAGGAACCTAAAGTAGTTGAAGAAGCTTTGAAGATTTCTGATTGGATTGTTGCCATGCAAGAAGAATTGAATCAATTTGAGAAAAACAAAGTATGGGAGCTAGTGCCACCTCCTGAAGGAAAGAATGTTATTGACACCAAATGGGTGTTCAGAAACAAGATGGATGAAGAAGGAGTGGTAATAAGAAACAAAGCAAGACTGGTTGCCAAAGGATACTGTCAGCAAGAAGGCATTGATTATGATGAGACATTTGCACATGTAGCTAGACTGGAAGCCATCAAAATCTTCCTGGCTTTTGCAGCTCACTCAAATTTCAAGGTGTATCAAATGGATGTGAAAAGTGCATTTCTCAATGGTGATCTTGCTAAAGAAGTTTATGTATCTCAACCACCTGGCTTTGAAAATGAAAACTTCCCAGACTTTGTGTACAGACTGCTTAAGGCACTCTATGGACTCAAACAGGCACCAAGAGCCTGGTATGAGACTCTATCTCAATTCCTTCTTGAGCATCAATTTACCAGGGGTACAATTGACAAAACCCTATTCTTCAAGAAGCATGGAAATGATATCATTCTTGTTCAAATCTATGTGGATGATATCATCTTTGGCTCTTCAAATGAAAAACTCTGTGAAAGGTTCTCTAAGTTGATGCAAAGAAAATATGAGATGAGTATGATGGGAGAGTTAACCTACTTTCTATGTTTGCAAGTACATCAAAGGGAGGATGGCATCTTCATAAACCAATCAAAGTATGTCAAAGATCTTTTGAAGAAATATGGTTTAGAAGACTCATCCCCTGCAAAAACTCCCATGTCCACTGCAATCAAGCTTGATGAAGACAAGAAAGGCAAAAGAGTAGACATCAAAGTTTACAGAGGCATGGTTGGATCACTACTCTATCTCACTGCTAGCAGGCCTGATATCATGTTTTCCACATGCCTTTGTGCAAGGTTCCAGTCTGATCCCAAGGAATCTCACATGATGGCTATCAAAAGGATTTTCAAATATCTGAAAGGGACTCCTAATCTTGGGCTATGGTATCTAAAGGGAACTGGGTTCAACCTGGTTGGTTACACAGATTCTGATTATGCTGGATGCAGAATTGATAGGAAGAGCACCTCTGGAAGCTGCCAATTCTTAGGTCAAAGGTTAGTGTCATGGTTCAGTAGGAAACAACAGTCCACAGCAACATCCACAGCTGAGGCTGAATATATTGCTGCTGGAAGTTGCTGTGCTCAATTGCTTTGGATTAGAAATCAACTCATGGATTATGGACTAGTGTTAGAACACATTCCTCTAATGTGTGATAATACTAGTGCAATATCCATAGTTGCCAATCCTGTTAATCATTCTACTACAAAGCACATTGAGATCAGGTACCATTTCATTAGGGAACATGCTGCAAATGGTACCATATAAGTCTCTTATGTTCCAACTGAGAAACAATTAGCTGACATATTTACTAAACCTCTGAATGAAGCTGTATTCAACAGACTTGTGAGTGAAATTGGAATGCTCAATCCTTCATTTAGTTGTTCTAAGTAAGTATGCTAGTTAATTGTTGCAGCAGTAAATTTTCACTGTATATAAATGCTCTATTTATTTGGAGTGAAAATTAGCTGAGATATGATTTATAAATATTTCAGTATTTTACTGCATATTTTTTTTTTTTAAAAAAAATCATATTTGGTGGTGAAGTTGTGAGCTTTTGAGACATCTCAATATAGATGATTTTCAGAGTTCACGACACAGTTCAAATCAAACAGACTTATATCGCAAACTGTTAAAATTATGAGACTTTGCGATATAGTTCATTTCATGAGTTTGCGACATAGTTCATTTTAATGACTTTGCGACTTAGAATAACTATATCGACAAGTCTCCATATTTGACAGAATTTTGATTTAAATTTACTTTATTTCAATTTTTGATTTAAGTCTAACAAAATCTTAAAATTTCAAAAAGAGAGTTTTAGACAGGTTATTTTCACTATATCGCAAAGTCATCCAAATTCTGATATCCTCAAGACTTTGCGACATAGTTCAATTCAGGACTCTGCGATATACTTTGCAAGGACTTTGCGGTACATGCCATTTTGAGACTTCGCGACATACAATTAGTATGTACATATTCATAACTCCATATCGCAGTGTCTTTATCATATAAATACTTTTTGTCGACCATTCACAACTTTTCATCTTGTCTATTGCTCTCAATTTCTAAAACCTAAACTCTTCTCTCTCTTCTTCAATCTCAATCTCAATTTCAATGGCACCCAAATCTCAAACAGCTTCCTCTTCAAACCCTTTAACCATTCCCAAAGAAACAAATCTTCTCACCATTCCCTCTGAGGCTGAGGCTAACCCAAGGTACAAGTGTTTTGTACGGTTCTTGAACACTTCCTACCTACGCCAAGCCCTAACCCTGAACCCTACCTTGTATGTCGATGTGTTGGAAGGATTCTGGAGAACGGCGTTGGTATCAACAATGGCTATAGAAGATGGAACCTCATTCCAGGAGGTTAATTGTTCAATTGGAGGCAAACACTTCCAGTTTGGTGAAAAGGAAATCAATGAAGCTTTGGGGTTCAAGGTGGAGGGTCATGACCAAGAAGCTACAGATGCTCAAATCCTAGACTTCATGACCTTCATTCTGTATGCTGATGAGATAGATACTGGAAAGCTCAATAAGAAGTTTGTGAGAAGGGAGTGGTCATTTCTGTTTGACGCACTCCAGAAGGTGTTTCTATGCAGGAAGACAGGATGGGATCATATCAGTCACATTGCTGTGAAGCTAGCCTACTCCCTGGCCAACAACCAGGAGATCAATGTGGGAGCCATAATTCTCAAGGAATTGGCTCAGAGGCTAGGCAGGACCGTTCGTGGTAGAGGTAATGACATCTTTTACCCTCGTTTCCTTCAAGTTATTTTAAATTATCTTGATGCAAATATCCATGAATTGGAGGGTATAGATAAAACTAAAATGGCTTATTCCAAGTCCATGTCCAAAGTTCTATTTGGCTCATTGGACACAAGGAATCAAGTGGATGTGATTCTAAGTGTGACCAAGCATATGCAGGACACATTTGAGTCTTATCCACTTGATAAGCCCATATACCATGCACTTTCCTGGACAGGGGAGGCTGAGACTGAAGGAGCTACACAGTCTAACCCCAGCCTTCCCATCCCATCCAGTAACCCAATTGCAAACACCACTTTAGAAGCTAGGCAGCCAAGTGCATCAATCTCTCAAAAGGTTGGTGTTACTAAAAAGAAGACCAAGAAGAGAGCCCTAGAAGTGATAAATGAATCTGTAGAAATAGAAAGTGAGACTCCTGAGTCACCTCTCACCATACAAAAGAAGAAGTCAAAACCAATACCTACCACTGAATCCTCCCAACAGGATTCAGATGTGGAAAAAGGGGTACACCTGCTACTGTCTATGGCCTCTCAACAGGTCATTGGCATTGAAAAGAGCAGCCTCCCCACTGCAACCTGTACAGAGTCTGCACAGGGTCAAGAACTCACTCTTGACCCTAAGAGAAATAAGGATGATCATACACAGAGTGGAGAGCACATCACTATTGAAACTCCTCCTATTTCTCAGGGGGAGTTGCCACAATCTAATCTACACCACACTTCTCTTCCAGAATCTACATCTAACATTTCTTCTCAACAGATTAGTCATTCACATGACTTTTCTGACATTGATCAATCACAATCCAATACTGTGATTGAGCCAAATTCAAGTGACATGGTGCATGACACTGTGCTCACCACCCAGGAACCACATCTAGTTGGTCAGGGAATGCATGCTGGGGCATATCCTAATGACACCAACACAGACATGGAGGATTCACCAGTTTTTACTGGAGACTCTATGCCAAATTCTCCCATCCTCAGGGATGTGAAACTGTCTTCACAGACAAATAGGGCTGATGTTGTAACACATCCCATTTCAATGGAGACAACATCAGACTCTACAGCCATTCCAAGGCTGGAGGAGACTCAAAAACTCACATCTCATGAAGTGCCTAGCACTAGCTCTCACTTGGCTCAGGCCACTCTGTCAGAATGGCTGAAGCCTGTGCAACATGACAGGCCTTCAGGATCATCAACTGTGCCTTCCCAAATGACAGAAGAAGCTATTCAAGATCTCCATGTGGCACAGATTGATGAGTTCTCAAAAATAGCTCAACACCTCCTCACCTCAAACTTGCCAAATACTGATTATGAGGCTATTCTTCTCTGCCACAAGGAGGATGTTGCAGCCCAGTAGGAGAAGATAGTGGATGCAGCTGAACCAGAGGGAAATGTGGATGCCTGGTTGGATGCTAAGAGGTCTATCAAACTCAAGGATGCCCTAGCCTTTCTGAGAGAAGACTACCTCACCTCTCTGGGCTCCAATGCAAAAGATCTCTCTCCTACTGCAGTTTATGATGCTGTAAATGACATCTACAAGAATCAATTGAAGGCTCTGCACTATCTTGGGAAAGGGCTTCAATCAGAGATTTATTCAATCCAGGAGGAGACAGATAGATCCCTCACTCAGTTAAGAAACTCATATCTCTCTGATTTTCCCAAGGTGGATGGCATCATCAAGGAACTCCAGAAAACCAACTCTAATGTCAACAGGATGGATCTCTCTCTAGCCATGGTCACGGACAACATCAAGAAATTGGCTACAACATTGGAAAATCAAGTTAAGGCCAACATCAACTCTAATGCAATGCTGAATGTTATTTGGAAGAATCAATATGGTGACAAATTGGTGGATGAGGTTCCTATGTCAAACATCTCCAAATTTGACTTTGCCAAGATCAAGGATCAATCACTCAATTCTTTCAAGTCTCAACAACTATTTTCAAAGGTGGATGGTCTAGAAAGAGAAGTGGCCTCTCTGAAAGATGAAAACAGGATACTTGCTACATCCTTAAACCAGCTCAATGACAAGTTGGATGACCAAGGCAACAACACCTCCAATATCCTGCTGGTGCAACAACAAATGTTGACTTCTATGATGAGACAAATGAACCTGCCTATCCCTGGGGAAGCTCAAGACATCTTGTCTGATTCCAAGCCTAAGGGGGAGAAACAAAAGGAGGTCATTCTGAAAAAGAAAGGGGGAGTACCTGCCAAGCAACAGAAGCTCAAGGGCAAAATTTCTGAAGAAACAATCAAACCAATAATCCTTCCCCATGTAGAGGTCATAAGTGCAGTAGGCCAGAAGAGCACAATCTCAACCACCTACTATCCATCCACAATGCCTAAAGACATCTCAACTCTTCAACCTGCTCAACCTACTCCCAATGCTAAACCTGTCAAAGCTACAGTTATCACAGAGGCCAAGCTACAGGAAGTTGCCAATTCAAACATCTATCATGATGAGGCCTTCCTGGAGTTTCTGAAAGCCATCTACAGAAATGCTCAATAAGATGCAAGGGTATACAGGCAGAAGATCAAGGAAAGCATCAAGTACTTCACAGTTGCAGTAAGGAAAATCAAGGATGTCCATCTAAGAGAGATAATCATGGTGTGCAAGGACAATTGCTTGTGGCACCTAGCATTTCAAACTCTAGAGAAACTGAGATTTACTGAGCTGTCAATCATTCTGGATTTGATTGAAAAGCATGGGATGAACAATGAAAGTCTTTATACTGACTTGAAGATGAACCAAAATCAAAGATTTCCTGAGGTTATATCCAAGCCAAGGACAATAATTTACCAAAGTCTATCTCAAGACAACAATATTGACCAACTAGTAATTCCCTCAGACCTAACAATGAAGAACAATGCAAAGATCAACCAGGTGCTGCAAATGCTAAGAGCCAAGAGAGGAGTTAGGACAGCTGAGGAACTAGAAATGATTCACACTCTACAATCTTTTCTGATTCATGGAGTCATTCCTGAATCTGTCAAAGAAAAGAGCAAGAAGAAGGATGGTGAGGATGATGATGAGGAGAAAACCTACAGAAGGAGATCTCATTCAAGGAGTGATAAGGATGGACCAAGTGAAAGTAGCAGGAGCAAATCCTCAAAGAAGACAAAAGGTGCTGATGATGACAAGAGGGATTCTAAGGGGACAAAGGAAACAACCAAGAGAACAAGAAGTGGAATTCAGCAAGTCAAGGACATTGCTAGCAGTACTTTAACCACAACACAAGACTCTAAGTCTAGGGTGGGTACTGTTAGTAATGATCCTCCAAAATCATTATCTAAGACTTCTGAACCTGAATTGCCACAGAAGAAGGAAGGAGCCACAAAAGAAACATCAAAAAGACACTTCCACAAAGTCACAGCTAGTGGAGTGTTACAGTGGATGAAGGGAAAAGGAATGAAGCTACTTCCAAGTGATGTGGCACTGAAGACTGATTCTCCTTGTTCCAGAAAGGTATCTCTTGCGAAGCATTTGAAGATCAAGAGTGTACCCAGAAGGATAAGGATAACAAAGAAGACTGGAAAACTCACAAATGTTATTGGCATCAATGTGCTTCCACTAGATGAGGACTATGATGAAGATGCCCTAGCATTTTTGAGGGCTCAAAGGATCTTTGAAGTCAAAGTGAAGTTGGATCATCTAGAGATCAAGTACACTGATGGAAGAGAAAGGATAATGAAGCAAGGAGGCTGGCAATATTTCTATAAGTATGAGCTTGAAAGGATAAATGCCTTACTGAATTTTGAAGAAAAAGAAGAAAGGACATGGAAGATAGATATTGCCAGGTTCTTGAAAATGCATGCTGATTATGAAGAAAACCTGAGAAAGGAAAATGAAGAGAAGATAATTCAGAAAGAGAAAGAAATGGCTGAAATGGAGGAAAGAGCAAAGGAGCTAAGAAAGAAAGGGCTTTGCAGGGTAAAACAAAATCCTTATGTTGTGGAATACAAAAATTCTTATGGAGGCATGAGCAAGATAAGGATGGAATTTCTGGATTCATATGTGGAAAGTGCTCTTAAAGCTGCAATTGATGATCTAAAAGACTCCCCTCTCATTGAAGAACTGATTGCAAGAGAAGAACTTCAAGAAGCCATCATAGACATGAAAAGAAGAGAAGAGATAAGGAAAAAGAAGATTTATGATGATTTTCAAGAGAAGCAATTGGAATCTGAAGCTGCTGAGCAACAAAGATAGTCTATAAGCTTTCAATTTTTCTATGTAATCAAATTCCTGATCTCAATGTTCATAAATTGTCCTCTCTGTTACTTAATTTCCTTCTATGTAAGTTAGGCTTGTTATCAGACATGAAATTGTGCCTAAGGATCTTACTCACAATTTGGGGGAGATTGTTAGGCTCAAGACATGTCTGAATACCACTATTAACAAGCCTACACTATGTGACTATGTCACATTACATGACCTAGTGAGTTCTATCACTGGGATATAGTATAGGTCTCTATATGTACTTGTCTTGTTCTCATGAACATTAGCTTGATCATGTATGCTCAAAGTTATAATGAGCTTAGCAAAGTTTCTTGCAACTAGATTGTATATAGGCCATTGAATAATTGTCCTGGTAGAAGTTCAGAAGTGTTCATGTAGCAGGATAGAAATGAATAAGGCCATGAAGAAATAAGTTGCAGAAATTTGTCTAAGGCATTATATAGCAAAGTCAGAAGAAAGCTATGTCGTGAAGTCACCAATATCTATGTCGTGAAGTGCTACATCGCATAGTCCATTTTGTACTATGTCGAGAAGTCCTCAAGACACATATCGTGAAGTGTTGAAGTCATCAAAGTCAAAGAAGCCTAGATCGTGAAGTCCTCAGAAGCCCTATGTCGCATAGTCGTCAAATGACCTATGTCGCATAGTCGTCAAATGACTTATGTCGCATAGTCGTCAAATGACTTATGTCGCATAGTCGTCAAATGACTTATGTCGCATAGTCGTCAAATGACTTATGTCGCATAGTCATCTTATGGCCTATGTCGCATAGTCTTCAAAGGCTATATCGCGTAGTCCTCACAAGGGAGATCGTGAAGTCAGGAAGGAAGTGGAGTTCACGATATCAACACTTAGCCGTTTATAACAAGACAAATCAAGGTACAGAACCAAGAATCAAAAGAGACAAATACTGAAGCATTTGTTCTGGCAAGGCGGTCCAAAGAACAGATGGCAAATCTACAGCTAAACTTGGAGAGAAAGATAAGAGACAAGCAGCTACAGAAACGGGAAAGACTCCGGAAAGCAGGTGGTCCTTCCTGACACAGTGAACTTCTTATGACAGGACAAGTTGGACTTTCAGAAGGGGTAGCTGTGTAATATTGTGCGTACCTAGTTTGTATAGGTGAATATATATATTGTGCACACACCACTGTAAGCTGTAAGAGAGACACATATAGTTTTTATCTCAAGCTCTTTTCTCTGTAAGCAAGCAAGTACAAACTGTTCTTGTTTAGAAGCCAAAAATTCGATTGTGAATTTCTTGGAAAGCTGTAGTATTTAATTTGCTTATACAAAGTAGATTAAAGTGATTGTGCGTGTTGTTTACTTTCTGCATATTACGTAGCATAATCATATACAGTTTACATTTAGTTTCAAGAAAGCAAAAATCCATCAAACTATCCATTCACCCCCCTTCTGTCTAGTTTCTAGGTGATATTCATTCCTAACAAAAACATATTACATGTTTTATATTTTCTAAATAAAACGACTCATCTTCTAGAAATAACATGGGCAACGTACATATTTTATATTTTCTAATTTAAACAACTCATGTTCTAAAAATAATACGGGCAACATATATATAAAAACGTAAAATAATTTTGTATAATTATTAATAAATAACAAACTATATTTTTCAGCACATTACCTGTTTCTTATTTTCTAACTAAAACAACTCATCTTCTAAAAATAACATGGACAACACACACACATATATAAAAAAATTTATGTCCTTTTCAGCACATTACCTGTTTTATATATTTTACATGGTGATATCTATACTATATTATTAAAGCCGAAATATTGAAAGTTTTGGTTTTCGGTTTTCGGTCTTTTATTCTATTTAATCAATAATAAAAATATACAAATATAGTAACTAGATGATTGTCTTTTATAATTAAAATATATTTTTTCCTAACAAAATCTACTACTTTTCCAAAAATATAATGGTAATTATCTTTAAATTAAAACATATTACCTTTTATATTTGTTATCACTAAAATCTGTGTTTTCCAAAAATATGAGGTGCAATCCTAACTTAATTATTTTAAAAATATTTTAATACTATATTTAATAAATAATAAAATAATATAAAAATAGTAACTAGATGATTGACTTTTATAGTTAAAATATTTTTTTCTAACAAAATCTACTTTTTTTCCAAAAATATCACGGGCAATTACCTTTAAATTAAAATATATTAACTTTTATATTTGTTATGACTAAAATCTCTTTTTTCCAAAAATATTAAACTAGAAAAAATATATTAAATTTAAATTTCAACCGTGCATCACACGAGTTTTAAGTTAGTATGTTTTATAAAAACTATATCACTTAAAACTTGAGCAAAAAGTTTGATTTTAAATTTGATCCTGCAGTATAACCATTTTAGATAAATTTGATTCTGTTGTAGAATCATGCCTTTACATTTCATAATTTTCAATGATTTTTGAATGGAAAAATTTGTAGGATCTCGTTTTTGATTTACCAAATTAAAGTTTGTAATTATATTTAATTAAAAATATGATAAATATATGTATTAAAAAAATAAGAATCGTTAAACTATAAAATAAATAGATGAGAATATCCTCAGATGTTTGAACTCCATCAACAACATATCAAATATAAAAATAAATATTTCTATATCTAACTATATTAAATAAAAGTTCAGAGTTTTGGTCTAAGGGACGATAGTACTACAAAAAAAAAAGAATTATTGGATCTTAAAATAAATAGACGAGAACCGTTGAATATAATGTCAAGTAATATTTTATATTTAAATGGATAATTTATTTTTTCAAAAGTTCAAGGTTCGAAATTCGTCAACAATATATTAAAAAAAATTTATTCGAGAATTATAAATATTAATAAAATTAAAATAATTACGAATACTATAAGAATAAAAATGTAAATTAATATAATAAAAAATATTAAAAAGTATCCGTGCATTGCACGGGCTATAAACTAGTATTTAATAAGATAATCTATACTTCTATACTATAATATAATAGACGAAATATTAAAAGTTTGGTTTGTCGGTGTTATGGATTAAAAAATGTGCTTGTATATTAATTGCTAGGATTTATGAGCTTTCGAGCTTTAATGGCTGCACTTGTGTTTCGAGACTAAATCGGTCCTCACAAGATGCCTACGTATCTCAACGGTACTGAGAATCAAGCCAAAGACGTAGTTCTTGGTGTTGCCCTCGGGACTATGGCGGCAGAGGCACACCAAGGACGTAGTGACTTGTATGTCCTTATTCGATGATGAAGTCTAAAACGTTGTAGATGACGTATGGAGCTGTGTCCAAAACGTAGTAGATGACGTATAGAGTTGTGTCCAAAACGTAGTAGATGACGTATGGAACTATGTCCAAAACGTAGTAGATGACGTATGGAGCTGTGTCCAAAACGTAGTTCTATTGTGAAGGAGCAGGGTCCTTATATAGGCGTCTGGAGCCTCGTATTTAGAGTAAGTTTAGCAGACTTAGCGAATAAGTCTCCTTTTTTGATAATGGATAAACATTGTATTTCTTGGTGGACAAGTCTTTTCCTTGTTGATAAGGACTATGACTCATTATTTCTTTTAATTGGGATTTTGGATCCTTCTTTGATGAATTTACCATATTTTGGACTCATTTCCTGAGTTGTATATTTTCCCTATTTATTAATTACGAAATTAATAAATAATTAGGGTTTCAGGCCTTGCTTATTGGGCCGTGTAATTAGACCAATCCGAGTCTAATTAATACGTAATTAATTGCACTTCTAGGATTATTTTTCAGCCCATATCATTTGCCCCCCAACTTCTTTGATAATGCACTAAGATTTCATAGAAGTTATACCGGGTTTTTTTCGAGACTTGGGGTCTTTTTATCCCTTACCTGGGACTTACTACCCTCTTTTTGGGGATTTTAATATACACTAGTGTTTCACGGGTATCGTCTTGGTGTAAAGTGTGGAGCGACCTACACATTTATGACAGTTTTGCCTTATTCGATGCTAACTTGACATTTGCATAAGCCTTTTATATCTTATACCGTCTTGTTTTGGCTTCAAGCCTTTCATTGAGCATATCGAATGACGGGGTTTGGACTGAATGTCTTAGGTTTCTGGGGTTTCAACCCTTCACCCTTACGAGTTCTTATTGATGGCTCCACTCGTAGTGATTCTTTCTCAAGTCTATCATATCAAACTTCTATTGAGCTTGAAATTTTCGCTAATTAGCAATAAGCATCTTAGGCTTTCTTTTGTATGTTTATTAGCAATATTCACCCTTCGGGGTTCGTTGTATTCATCTCTATTTGTGCAGTTGACATGCATATTTTGTATGCTTTCCTTTGCATTCGTTTGTAGTTTGTCTTGGCAATGCTTTGAGGATGCTTCTACCAATCAAAACGGGTTCAACCCTTCATATGCTTTCTAGGAAGCTCATGATTTCATCGAACCTTATTTCTACTTGTCCTACTAGCGGATCCTTTTAGGATGCACCAAACATAATAAACTTTTAATTTTGAGGCATGCCAAGTCCTTGGCACCTCATGCCCTTCGAGGATTTCTAGCTTATACGAGCCTCGTCCAAACACATTATTGACTTTGTAGGGGCCTTCCTAATTAGGGGCTAATTTTCCTTTCTGTCCAACCCCGAATGCTTCAATATTTCTGAGAACCAAGTCTCCTTGACGAAAGAACCTTTCTTTAACTCTCAGGTTGTAGTAGAAAGATGCTCGCTTATAATGTTCCATGATCTTGGCATTTGCCTCATCTCTGACTTCGTCAATTAGATCAAGAGCCAACCTCATACCTTCTCCGTTCGATTCAGGCTCAAAGGTCCCTACTCTTGGGGAGGTATGAGTAATCTCCACTGGAACAACGGCTTCTGCCCCATAGGCTAACATGAATGGAGTTGCTTCAGTAGTAACCTTGCAAGTGGTACGATATGCCCAAATTATAGGGAGCAACTCGACCACCAAAGTGTTACTTGAGCGTTCAACTCTCTTCTTGAGTCCATCTAGGATGATTCGGTTGGCCACCTCGGCTTGTCCGTTTGCTTGAGGATGAGAAACTGATGTGAATCGTAACTTGATATCATTCTCGTCACAATACTTTTTGAATTCATCGTTGTTAAACTTAGTTCCATTATCCGTGACCAAGATTCATGGAATCCCGTATCTGCATATTACATTCTCCCAGAAGAAATGCATTACTTTCTTGGTGGTTATCTTGGCTAAAGGTTTAGCCTCAATCCACTTGGTGAAGTAGTCGATTGCTACTATTAAGAATTTTCTTTGAGCACTTGCCATTGGAAATGGTCCAAGTATATCCATTCCCCACATGGCGAATGGGATAGGTGAGCTTATGGATGTCATCATCTCTAGTGGTTGTCTAACCACCGGTGCATGCTTTTGGCACCGTTCACATTTCTTTACGTAGCTTTTAGCATCTGCAAGTATGCTTGGCTAATAGAAACCTAGACGAGTGATTTTATGGACAAGGGTTCTGCCCCCCAAGTGCTGTCCACAAATTCCTTCATGCACTTCCCTTAGGCCCAATTCTGCCTCTTGGGGTCTCAATCATTTCAGATACGGAACAATGAAAGACTTTTTGTATAGGATTTCCTCAATCAGGGTATACCTTAGTGCTCTCACATATAACTTTCGTGCTTCTGAAGTGTCGTTGGGTAACCACCCAGTTTCCAGATGAGATTTGATGGGATTCATCCAACAGCTAGCAACATCAATGGGTGCTACCAACTTTCCATTGATGTTTGGGGTCTTCAAGACTTGGAAGTATACACTTCCTGCGTAGTTTTCAATTTCAGAAGAGGCAAACTTAGACAAGGCATCGGCCTTCATGTTCTCTTCCCTTGGAATGTGCTCCACATAGCATTCATCAAACTGAGTCATGATGGCATTAACAAGTTTTAGGTACTTGGCCATGACTTCATCTCTGGCCTCAAACTCCCCATTTACTTGGGAAACCACTAGCCTCGAGTCTCCACACACTTTCAGAGTTTTAACTCTCAAGGCTCCAGCCAGCCCTAAGCCAGCTATCAGGGCTTCGTACTCAGCTTCATTGTTTGTCGTTGGGAAGTCCAGTTTTAGTGCGTACTCTATGAGAAATCCATCAGGACTTTGTAGCACCAAACCTGCTCCACTTGATTTTGTTTTTGATGCTCCATCAAAATAGAGCACCCAACATTCTTTGGACACCATGTCTTCATCTTTCTTGTCTTCATCTATCACTTCCTGCCCCCCGACTTCCTGGTTGTCAATAGTGCATTCAACCATGAAGTCAGCGAGTGCTTGAGCTTTTATGGCCGTTCGAGGCTTGTACTTGATGTCAAATTCTCCCAATTCAATAGCCCATTTGATCAACCTTCCACTAACTTGAGGGCTATGCAGGATGTTTCTTAGAGGATGATTGGTCAAGACCTCTATCTTGTGTGCCTGGAAGTAGGGGCGTAGCTTTCTTGAGGCCACTATCAAGGCTAAGGCAAACTTCTCTATCGCAGAGTAGTTTATTTCTGCCCCATGTAGAATCTTGCTCACGTAATAAACGAGCTTCTGAAGGCTATGGATTAAAAAATGTGCTTGTATATTAATTTCTAGGATTTATGAGCTTTCGAGCTTTAATGGCTGCACTTGTGTTTCGAGACTAAATCGGTACTCACAAGATGCCTACGTATCTCAATCGGTACTGAGAATCAAGCCAAAGGCGTGGTTCTTGGTGTTGCCCTCGGGACTATGGCGGCAGAGGCACACCAAGGACGTAGTGACTTGTATGTCCTTATTCGAGGATGAAGTCTAAAACGTTGTAGATGACGTATGGAGTTGTGTTGAAAACGTAGTAGATGACGTATAGAGCTGTGTCCAAAACGTAGTAGATGACGTATGGAGCTGTGTCCAAAACGTAGTTCTATTGTGAAGGAGCAGGGTCCTTATATAGGCGTCTGGAGCCTCGTATTTAGAGTAAGTTTAGGAGACTTAGCGAATAAGTCTCCTTTTTGATAATGGATAAACATTGTATTTCTTGGTGGACAAGTCTTTTCCTTGTTGATAAGGACTATGACTCATTATTTCTTTTAATTGGGATTCTGGATCCTTCTTTGATGAATTTACCATATTTTGGACTCTTTTCCTGAGTTGTATATTTTCCCTATTTATTAATTACGAAATTAATAAATAATTAGGGTTTCGGGCCTTGCTTATTGGGCCGTGTAATTAGACCAATCCGGGTCTAATTAATACGTAATTAATTAAACTTCTAGGATTATTTTTCAGCCCATATCAGTCGGTACGATTAGTGTTAATTACCCGTACTTAATTATAAAAAAATATCATTAAATAATAAAAGTACCCATTTATAACTATTACCTTTTTAAGCTAAAACACGTTATTTTTTCTATTTTTTCAATAAAATCTCTTTATTTTGCAAAAATATCACGGGTAATTACATATTTTTAAGTAAAACATGTTATTTTTTCTATTTTTTTCTTATTAAAACCCCTCTTTTGTCAAAAATATCACAGACAAACTCTTACTTATTTTAAATAAATAATTAAGTAAGGGTTTGTCTATTATATTATACTAGCTTAAAACCCGTGCGATGCACGGATTGTTAATTGGTATTTTTATATTTTATTAATTGTAATTGTGCAAAAAATAAGTAGGCATGTTAAAATAGCTAAACACTTTTAATTAATTAAAAACATTAAAAAAAATTTAAAATAAATAAGTATGGGTTTGCCCGTTATATTTTTGGAAAATGAGTGGTTTTAGTAAAAAATAAATAAATAATGTAACATATATTTAGTTTAAAATGGTAAATTCCCGTGATATTGTTGGAAAATGAGATTTTAAAATTTAATAATTAAAAGTATTTAAATACGTTTTAAAATAAATAAGTAAATGATTTCTTGTGATATTTTTGGAAAAAGAATGGATTTTAGTGAGAAAAAAAAAAGTAAACTGTAAAAGGCAATTTCCCGTGATATATTTAGAAAAATAGGGACTTTGTTAGAAAAAATATATAATGTGTTTTAGCTGAAAAGTTAATTGGTTATAGATAGGTATTTGATTATTTATATTTTAATATTTTTAGTAATTGTATTTGTTAAGAAAAATAAGTAGACATGTTAAAATATGTAAACTTTAAAAAAATAATTATAATATTAAAATAGGTTTAAAAATAAATAACTAAAGGTTTGTCCGTGATATTTTTGGAAAAGGAGAAGTTTTAGTAAGAAAAATAGAAAAACTAACATGTTTTAGTTAAAAAAGGTAATTGTTCGTGATATATTTGAAAAGGTAGTAGAATTTGTTAGAAAAAATAATATATTTTAGCTGAAAAATGTAATTGGTTATAAATAGGTAATATTATTGTTTAATAATATATTTCTATAAATAAGTAAGGTTAATTAAGTAAAAACACGAAGTACAGTTAATTAATGACAATTAAGTAAAATCACAACGTACCATACCGACCAACCAAACTTTTAATGTTTCGTGTATTATATAATACTAGCTTAAAACCCGTGCGATGCACGGATTGTTAATTGTTATTTTATTATTATTATTTTAATTGTTTTTTGTTAAAAAAAATAGGCATGTTAAAATAGCAAAACACTTTTAATTAATTAAAAACATTAAAACAAAATTTTAAAATAAATAAGTAAGGGTTTGCTCGTTATATTATTGGAAAAGGAGGAGTTTTAGTATGGAAAAATAAAAAATGTAACATATATTTAGTTTAAAAAGGTAAATGTCCGTGATATTTTTGGAAAATGTGGTTTTAAAATTTAATAATTTAAATTATTTAAATACATTTTAAAATAAATAAGTAAAGGGTTTGTCCGTGATATTTTTAGAAAAAAAATGGATTTTAGTGAGAAAAATAGAAAAGGTAAATTGAAAAAGGCAATTTCCCGTGATATATTTAGAAAATGAGGGACTTTGTTAGAAAAAATCTATAATATGTTTTAGCTGAAAAGGTAATTGGTTATAAATATGTATTTGATTATTTATATTTTAATATTTTTAGTAATTACATTTGTTAAGAAAAATAAGTAGAAATGCTAAAATAGGTAAACTTTTAAAAAACAAATTATAATATTAAGTTTAAAAATAAATAACTAAAGGTTTGTCCGTGATATTTTTTGAAAATGAGGGGTTTTAATACGGAAAAATAGAAAAACTAACATGTTTTAGTTAAAAAAGGTAATTACACGTAATATATTTGAAAAAGTAGGGGAATTTGTTAGAAACAATAAAAAAATGTATTTTAGGTGAAAAACGTAATTGGTTATAAATAGGTAATATTATTATTTAATAATATATTTCTATAAATAAGTAAGGTTAATTAAGTAAAAACACGAATTTAAGAAAGGACAATTAATTAAAATCACAACGTACCATACCGACCGACCAAAGTTTTAATGTTTCGTCTATTATATAATACTAGTTTAAAACCCGTGCGATGCACATATTGTTAATTATTATTTTATTATTATTTTTTAATTGTATTTGTTAAGAAAATAAGTAGGCATGTAAAAATAGCTAAACAATTTTAATTAATTAAAAACATTAAAACATATTTTAAAATAAATAATTAAGGGTTTTCTCGTTATATTTTTGGAAAAAGAGGGGTTTTAGTTTGAAAAAATAAAAACTGTAACATATATTTAGTTTAAAAAGGTAAATGTCGGTGATATTTTTGGAAAATGAGGTTTTAAAATTTAATAATTTAAATTATTTAAATATGTTTTAAAATAAATAAGTAAATGGTTTGTCCATGATATTTTTAGAAAAAGAATGGATTTTAGTAAGAAAAATAGAAAAAGGCAATTGAAAAAGGCAATTTTCCGTGATATATTTAGAAAATGAGGGACTTTGTTAGAAAAAATCTATAATGTGTTTTAGCTGAAAAGGTAATTGGTTATAAATAGGTATTTGATTATTAATATTTTAATATTTTTAGTAATTGCTTTTGTTAAGAAAAATAAGTAGACATGTTAAAATAAGTAAACTTTTATAAAAATAATTATAATATTAGGTTTAAAAATAAATAATTAAAGGTTTGTCCGTGATATTTTTGGAAAATGAGGGGTTTTAGTAAGGAAAAATAGAAAAATTAACATGTTTTAGTTAAAAAAGGTAATTGCCCGTGATATATTTGAAAATGTAGGGGAATTTGTTAGAAAATTAAAAAACATAATGTATTATAGATGAAAAAGGTAATTGATTATAAATAGGTAATATTATTATTTAATAATATATTTCTATAAATAAGTAAGGTTAATTAAGTAAAAACACGAATTTAAGAAATGACAATTAAGTAAAATCACAACGTACCATACCGACCGACCAAACTTTTAATGTTTCGTCTATTATATAATAGTATTGACTAGCTTAAAACCCGTACGATGCACGGATTGTCAATTGTTATTTTATTATTATATATTTAATATTTTATTAATTGTATTTGTTAAAAAAAAATAAGTAGGCATGTTAAAATATCTAAATACTTTTAATTAATTAAAAACATTAAAACAGATTTTAAAATAAATAAGTAAGGGTTTGCCCGTTATATTTTTGAAAAATGAGGGGTTTTAGTAAGAAAAAATAAAAAATGTAACATATATTTAGTTTAAAAAGGTAAATGTCCGTGATATTTTTGGAAAATGAGGTTTTAAAATTTAATAATTAAAAGTATATAAATTCGTTTTAAAATAAATAAAAAAAGGGTTTCCTATGATATTTTTGAAAAACAAAATGAATTTTAGTGAGAAAAATAGAAAAAGTAAATTGAGAAAGACAATTTCTCGGGATATATTTAGAATGGAGGGACTTTGTTAGAAAAAAATCTATAATGTGTTTTAGAGTAATTGGTTATAAATAGGTATTTGATTATTTATATTTTAATTTTCTTAGTGATTGCATTTGTTAAGAAAAATAAGTAGACATGTTAAAATATGTAAACTTTTAAAAAATATTTATAATATTATAGGTTTAAAAATAAATAACTAAAGGTTTGTCCGTTATATTTTTGGAAAATGAGGGCTTTTAGTAAGGAAAAATAGAAAAACTAACATGTTTTAGTTAAAAAAGGTAATTGTCATGTTTGAAAAAGTATGGAAATTTGTTAGAAAAAATAATGTATTTTAGGGAAAACAGGTAATTGGTTATAAATAGGTAATATTATTATTTAATAATATATTTCTATAAATAAGTAAGGTTAATTAAGTAAAAACACGAAATACGGTTAAGGGCAATTAAGTAAAATCACAACGTACCATACCGACCAACCAAACTTTTAATGTTTCGTCTATTATATAATACTAGCTTAAAACCTGTGCGATGCACGGATTGTTAATTATTATTTTTTTATTATTATTTTAATATTTTATTAATTGTAATTGTGCAAAAAATAATTAGGCATGTTAAAATAGCTAAACACTTTTAATTAATTAAAAACATTAAAACAGATTTTAAAATAAATAAGTATGGGTTTGCCCATTATATTTTTGGAAAATGAGGGATTTTAGTAAGAAAAAATAAAAAATGTAACATATATTTAGTTTAAAAAGGTAAATGCCCGTGATATTTTTGGAAAATGAGGTTTTAAAATTTAATAATTAAAAGTATTTAAATATGTTTTAAAATAAATAAGTAAAGGGTTTCCTGTGATATTTTTGGAAAAAGAATTGATTTTAGTGAGAAAAATAGAAAATGTAAATGTAAAAGACAATTTCTCGTGATATATTTAGAAAATAATGGACTTTGGTAGAAAAAATATATAATGTATTTTAGCTGAAAAGATAATTGGTTAGAAATAGGTATTTGATTATTTATATTTTCATATTTTTAATAATTGCATTTGTTAAGAAAAATAAGTAGACATGTTAAAATAAGTAAATATTTAAAAAAATAATTATAATATTAAAATAGGTTTAAAAAAAATAACTAAAGTTTTGTCCGTGATATTTTTGGAAAAGGATTGGGTTTAGTAAAGAAAAATAGAAAAACAAACATATTTTAGTTAAAAAAAGGTAATTGTCCGTGATATATTTGAAAAAATATGGGAATTTGTTAGAAAAAATAATGTATTTTAGGCGAAAAAGGTAATTGGTTATAAATAGGTAATATTATTATTTAATAATATATTTCTATAAATAAGTAAGGTTAATTAAGTAAAAACACGAAGTACAGTTAATTGAGGGTAATTAAGTAAAATCACAACGTACCATACCGACCAACCAAACTTTTAATGTTTCGTCTATTATATAATAGTATTGATAGTATAGATAGAGAGATAGATTTATAATATTAGTATTTTATGCTACTAAATGGAATAGCCCGTGATATTTTTGAGGTTTTAGTTAGGAGAAATATTAGTTAGAAAATATTAAAAAAAATATACGTTTTGAAAAAAAAAACTAATCGGTTAGTCATTAATAATTATAATATTATTATTTTATTTTATTAATTAGAATTGTTCGTGATATTTTTGGAAAATGAGAGGTTTTAGTTAGGAAAAATAGAAAAGTAGAAATTTTAGTTAGAAAATATAAAAAAAATATACACTTTGGCTAGAAATGGTAATGAGTTAGTTATTAACAATTATAATCTTATTCTGTTATTTTATTAAATGAAACTGTCTGCGATATTTTTGGAAAATGTGATGTTTTAGTTAGGAAAAATAGAAAAGATATTATATATAATAATTTTAATATTTTATCTAACGATTCTCATCGATTTGATTAGAAATATCTAACGGCTATGAATGACGTGACCAGACTACAAAAATTTTCATGACCAGACTACAAAACTTTCAATGTTTCGGTCTTTAATATAATAGTATATATATTGATTGATAGTATAGATATGTTTTAATTTAAATGTAACTAGCGTAAATGCCCGTGCGAGGCACGAGCCTGTTTATATACTGAAAAAATAAATTTGCACCAATATGTAAACATATCAAAATAATTTTGTAAATATGGTAAATGATAGTATTTTGAATTTATATTATATGTGCATAGTATTATATATATATATATATTTTTTCTAATTGAATAATATTTCATAAAATTTGGATAAATTTCTATAAGATAAAGATCAAATTATTGTTTTTAGTCTTCAAAATATTAGTTTAGTTTTGAATGTCGTGACGTGAATTTTATCAAATTTAAAAGTTCAAGATAATTTAAATGGTTATTTTATCAGAGTTCTCCGTATATAAAATAAATGTATGTAAACTCATGTATTGTTAATAAAATAACAGTATATTTGTAATATAATAGTGGTCACAAATGTACGAAGATACTTTAAATACATCATAAAATTTATTACTTTTAATTTCGTGTATAAGACGTATGTAAAGTAATATAATTTTAATAAAATAAAAGTATATTTATAAAATATAAAATTGGTCATTCATGCAAGACTATACAGTGAACACAATATAAAATCTCTTTATTTTATGTAAAAGTCAATCTTGAATTTGTCTTACTATTTCCTTCATATGTACATATGTGTACCCTTTTCAACTCAATTGTATATGTTTAGTCTAGTATTAATTATAAAATATCTAAGATCGTAGTTTAAGAATTACATAAATTGAAATTTTTTATATATGTAATTTAGAATCATTTTTAACACAACCATAAAATTTTATCTTATGCAATTTTAATATTTGAATTATAAATAATCTTGTGTTTGATCTTATATGAATCGTAATATACCTAAATAATTTAACATATGTGTAGAGTAGTTATTAATTAATTTAATATTCTTTTTGTCCAGACTCAATTGTATTTATATGTAAAATATATGTTTTAAACACTGGCGATTAACCGCTAGAAGATGATTAATCAATCCGAATGTGTTAAAATCAGATCGGAAAATCATTTTTTTTTATAGAAATCGATCTAGAAATCATAAAATTTGGATTAGCTGGCACACATTGGTTTAATCGGTCGAAAATTGGCTTACGAACCGATTAAACCGAACAAAATCAACCCATCCCCTTTTTCGACCAACCAAGCCGACAAAGAAAACCCGATACTTAATTGGGTCTAAAAAGATTTCAAACCGATTTTAATGGTTGCATATCAGTTTTATATATTTCGGCTGACCCAACCCAACTCTATTTAAATTACAAATTTTGTTCGATAATTTAAATATATATATATATATTTAAATTATTGAATGTAACTGTACATTATATAATACAATATATCATATTATTTATAGATGTGTACATAACTAAAATTATTATGTTAATAAAAAAAATATTAGCAATAAAATCGTAAGTTATACGTATTTTATCTTTACTTGAATTTTTGAAATGGGGACATTGTGTAATATTTATTTTTTATAAAAATTATTTAACACATCCAAACCAACCCAAAACTTAAGGACGATAAGTACGGTAGGGTCATGAATTAATTTTTTGTGAGTTAGATTAAAAAATTTCAAACTTATTTAATTAGACTCGGTTGCAAAAATGCTTCCAACCCCTGACAACCTGACCCATGAACACCCCTAACTATGTTTCCCATTTTTTATAGTCCCTTGTATAATTCTAAAATATAAAAGTTACGTATAATATGTTACTTATTTTAGATCAAATTTTGATATTATATTTATCAATACTTGAATAATTCGTATAAAGGTAATAAGTGACATAGTATTGTATAAAAATATAAATCGTATAACAATTAACATTTAATCAAAAAAAATTAAGGGTGAAATAATAAAATTTGTAAAGAAATACATAAATATATATTAAAACTACGAAAACTTAAAAAAAATGGAGCTATATAAATAATATAAACTAACATTTTTTTTATTAAAAAATTGAATAAGCATGTTGTATAAATAATATTCCATCTGTCCCTCTCATTTATTTACACTTTCCTTTTTGTTACGTCCCTCTCATTTCTTTACATACCAAAAATAGTAACATTTTATAATATAAAATTCAATCACATTCATTATTTTCATCCACTATACCTACTTTATACCCACTTTATACATTAAATATTGATTGATCCCACTACTTTACTCATTTTTCTTACTTTTCTCTATTAATTTACACTTTTTCTTAACCTCCGTGTCGTCCCCTTAATGTAAAAAATTGAGGGGACGGAAGGAGTATAAAACAACATATTATTTACTCAAAAGTTGAAATAACAAAAGATAATATGATGAACGAATATACTTTATCTAATAATAATTTGAAAATAAACTCAAAACTCAATGTAACACACTCGATTATGACATGAAACTCTTACGAGTAGGCCAACATTTCGATTCTCGATGTTTACACACAAATTTGACCTTTTCTATCTTCAGTAATAAACAAAGGGGTGACATGTTTGTAATTTTAAAAATACAAGGGTAAAGTTGTAATTTCATGAATACTTTTTGGGCTCTTTTTGCCTTTGATGATCTTTTAATGTATAGAAGTAGATTTTTAAAAAAATTGGTTATGTATGTAAAATTATATACTTAGACTGTCTTGCTCTTTTTTCCCATGAATATATATTTTTTTATATATATATAATTTTAAATTCAGCTATCTATTTTAAGTCTATTATTCATTACACACATTATCTAATAGTCTAGTTTAGAAATTAAGTAAATTGAATATTTTATTTTATAATGTAGAATTATTTTTTAACTCAACTTTAAATTTATATATCTAAAAATTATATGATGCAATTATATTCACACGTAAATGAAATATTTATCTTTCTTAAAATATTATCCTATTATTATCAAATAATCCAATATATACATAGAGACAAATTTTAACAAATTCATAAGTTCACAAATTTGAATTTCGTTACATTTATGAATAATTTAGAATTTTTTTTATAAGAAATATAAATCAACAATATATTTAATCAAAAAGTAAAGTAAAAAAGAGAAAATAAGATTATAAAGGAACTTGTAACTTATCTAATAAGATTTTTAAAGTTAACTCAAAAATTGATGTAGCACAATGGTTATGATAACTTATTTGTAAATGAAAGGTTTGTGTTCGAATCCTTAGAGCAACAAAATTAATATAATTTTTGCATAAATTATACATGAGTGGCATTTTTGTAATTATATAATAAATAAGGGTAAAGTTGTAATTTCACAACCATTTTATTGGCATATTTTGCCCTTGGTTGGCTTTTAATATATAGAGAAAGATTACTCGTGATATTTTTTGGAAAATGGTTTGATTTTGTAATAAAAAGTGTTTTAATTATAAAAGACAATCATTTAGTTACTATTTTTATATTATATTATTATTTATTAAATAGAATAAAGGACCGAAAACCAAAATTTTCAATGTTTCGACTTTAATAATATAGTATAGATAATATAGATAAGTAATATATAAGTACCAAATAAATAATAAATTAATATGTAATAAATTATAGTACTTGAGAATTTAAAAAAAAATGTTTCGTAAGTTCAAGAATTCTGAATTCTAATTAATATATAATTACATCAGACAATTATCAGTAATATTTAATTTTTATATCAATTTAGTTATTAATAGTTACTTTATTTAAAAAAACAATTAAAAAATTAAATTGGTCGGTTGATTACTAGTACTCCCTCCGTCCCCCTCAATTCTTTACATTGAGAGGACGACACGGAGGTTAAGAAAAAATGTAAATTAATAAGGAAAAGTAAGAAAAATGAGTAAAGTGGCGGGACCAATCAATATTTAATGTATAAAATGGGTATAAAGCATGTATAGTGGAGGAAAGTAGTGAATGTGATTGGATTTTATATTATAAAATGTTACTATTTTTGGTACGTAAAGAAATGAGAGGCACGTACCAAAAAGGAAAGTGTAAATAAATGAGAGGGACAAAAGGAGTAATATTCAGATAAGCAGGGTTCTATTTGAAGCTAACCAAATTTGTTATTCGACTTGAATCAGGAAAGTTGAAAGTTGTGACTTCTCAGAATCCGATTGGAAATAGGAAGACTCAGGAAAGTTGAAATTTGTGACTTCTCAAAATCCGATTGGAAATAGGAAGACCCGAACCTACCCTATAAATACAAATACAGGGGCGATCATCATCAAAAATCAAGTATTAACCACAACCTCTTCATTCTATTAAACACATCATATAATAATAATGAATAACAACTATCTATTCTCCCAATTTTCCACTGCAAACCACGTACCACAATTTACTGGTACCAACGTTGATAATGTTGATGGTCATCTTATTATTAATTCCCTTGACTATTCACTCCACCAATTTTCTACCGAATACTACGTACCACAAGCTACAACCAATGTTGATGATCATCTTATTATCGATTCACTTACCTATCCACCCCACCAATTTTCTTCTACTAGAGAATACGTACAACAAGAAGCTTATGCAATGCAGGAAAATCTCGAGCTTGAAGAACAAATGGGCCGGGTTGGTAGCAGATTATCAGACGAAACAATAAAGCGACATCTGAGAATAAGAAGTTACGATGTTACAAGTAAAAGGATGGAAGAAGAAGCTGACAAATGTGCTATTTGCCAGGGCGAGTATGAAAAAGGTGAATTCATCGGAGGCCTTCAGTGTCGACATGAGTATCATGTGGAATGCGTAAAAAAATGGTTGAAACAACATAATAGTTGCCCCATCTGCAGAGCTGATGCTGTTTCACCAAATGCTAACCAGACAGCAGGAAAGCCTTACCACAATTGTTGAAATTTTAATTGAAAGTGTGTTATTTGCTCACTTGTAATTGCTTCCAGTCTTTAGTTTTAGTATTGTTTAAGTCTTTAGTTTTGGTATTGTGTAAAGAGTATTTGTTTAACTGGTCAAGTCCCATTATGAATTTATGATTAAAGAGGCTTGTTTTGTTTTTTAGACGAAAATTTACATCCAATGTATATATAAATAAAACATAAGCTTTATAAAATATGGATCGGTGGCGCAATGGTAGCGCATCTGACTCCCAGATCAGAAGATTGCGGTGCTGGTAGAGTTTAGAAAAATGTGTCCTACAGGTTCAATTGACTCAGAATTAGCGAAGTTATTGGTGTTGGAGAAACATTGAGCAGGATCAAAACACACAAGTGGCCTAATGTTGGAGGTGGAAACTGATTGGTATGCAGTGGTACAGGCTATTAGAATTGCGGTTGCAGTGGTGTCACCTTTGGTCAGGCTGTGAAAGAGTGTAAATATGTAAGGAGTTCGTTACTGAGCTAGGATAATGAGCTAGAATTGTAATGCATATTTAAAAATTAAATCATTAAAAAGTATATTTAATTTACTTTGTAATGCATTTCTCAATTTTTTAAAATTATAAAAGAATAGTTTCTAAATTTCACTCAAATTTGAGTCAATTTGACCACAAAAAATTCAAACAGCACACATAATTATTATGAGATGGAGGAAGTAATTTTTATTCAAAACTTGACCAGACTTTAAATTTTAATCACAATGTACCATACCGACCAACCAAACTTTTAATGTTTCGTCTATTATTTTAAAATTTAATAATTAAAAGTATTTAAATAAGTTTTAAAATAAATAAGTAAAGGGTTTCCTGTGATATTTTTGGAAAAAGAATGGATTTTAGTGAGAAAAATAGAAAAAGTAAATTGTAAAAGGCAATTTCTCGTGATATATTTAGAAAAAGAGAGATTTTGTTAGAAAAAATATATAATGTGTTTTAGCTGAAAAGTTAATTGGTTATAAATAGGTATTTGATTATTTATATTTTAATATTTTTACTAATTACATTTGTTAAGAAAAATAAGTAGACATGTTAAAATAGGTAAACTTTTAAAAAATAATTATAATATTAAAATAGGTTTAAAAATAAATAACTAAAGGTTTGTCCGTGATATTTTTGGAAAATGAGGGATTTTAGTAAGGAAAAATAGAAAAAACTAACATGTTTAAGTTAAAAAACGTAATTGCCCGTGATATATTTGAAAAAGTAGGGGAATTTATTAGAAAAAATAGAAAAAATAATGTATTTTAGGTGAAAAAGGTAATTGGTTATAAATAGGTAATATTATTATTTAATAATAAATTTTCTATAAATAAGTAAGATTAATTAAGTAAAAACACGAAGTACAGTTAATGAAGGGCAATTAAGTAAAATCACAATGTACCATACCGACCAACCAAACTTTTAATGTTTCGTCTATTATATAATAACTAGCTTAAAACCCGTGCGATGCACGGATTGTTAATTGTTATTTTATTATTATTATTTTAATATTTTATTAATTGTAATTGTGCAAAAAATAATTAGGCATGTCAAAACGGCTAAACACTTTTAATTAATTAAAAACATTAAAACAGATTTTAAAATAAATAAGTATGGGTTTTCCCATTATATTTTTGGAAAATGAGGGATTTTAGTAAGAAAAAATAAAAAATGTAACATATATTTAGTTTAAAAAGGTAAATGCCCGTGATATTTTTGGAAAATGAGGTTTTAAAATTTAATAATTAAAAGTATTTAAATATGTTTTAAAATAAATCAGTAAAGGGTTTCCTGTGATATTTTTGGAAAAAGAATTGATTTTAGTGAGAAAAATAGAAAATGTAAATGTAAAAGACAATTTCTCGTGATATATTTAGAAAATAATGGACTTTGGTAGAAAAAATATATAATGTATTTTAGCTGAAAAGATAATTGGTTATAAATAGGTATTTGATTATTTATATTTTCATATTTTTAATAATTGCATTTGTTAAAAAAAATAAGTAGACATGTTAAAATAAGTAAATTTTTAAAAAAATAATTATAATATTAAAATACGTTTAAAAAAAATAACTAAAGGTTTGTCCGTGATATTTTTGGAAAAGGATTGGGTTTAGTAAAGAAAAATAGAAAAACAAACATATTTTAGTTAAAAAAAGGTAATTGTCCGTGATATATTTGAAAAAATAGGGGAATTTGTTAGAAAAAATAATGTATTTTAGGCGAAAAAGGTAATTGGTTATAAAAAGGTAATATTATTATTTAATAATATATTTCTATAAATAAGTAAGGTTAATTAAGTAAAAACACGAAGTACAGTTAATTGAGGGTAATTAAGTAAAATCACAACGTACCATACCGACCAACCAAACTTTTAATGTTTCGTCTATTATATAATAGTATTGATAGTATAGATAGAGAGATAGATTTATAATATTAGTATTTTATGCTACTAAATGGAATAGCCCGTGATATTTTTGAGGTTTTAGTTAGGAGAAATATTAGTTAGAAAATATTAAAAAAAATATACGTTTTGAAAAAAAAAAACTAACCGGTTAGTCATTAATAATTATAATATTATTATTTTATTTTATTAAATAGAACTGTTCGTGATATTTTTGGAAAATGAGAGGTTTTAGTTAGGAAAAATAGAAAAGTAGAAATTTTAGTTAGAAAATATAAAAAAAAATATACACTTTGGCTAGAAATGGTAATGAGTTAGTTATTAACAATTATAATCTTATTCTGTTATTTTATTAAATGAAACTGTCTGCGATATTTTTGGAAAATGAGATGTTTTAGTTAGGAAAAATAGAAAAGATATTATATATAATAATTTTAATATTTTATTTAACGATTCTCATCGATTTGATTAGAAATATCTAACGGCTATGAATGACGTGACCAGACTACAAAAATTTTCATGACCAGACTACAAACCTTTCAATGTTTCGGTCTTTAATATAATAGTATATATATTGATTGATAGTATAGATATGTTTTAATTTAAATGTAACTAGGTTACTAACCCGCGCTTCGCAGCGGCATTAGAATATATTTGTTAAGAAAAAGAATATTAGAATAAAAATTGTGAAATAAATATCTACAAAATTATTTAAATTATCAAATAAAATATATTCTATAAAATTTGCATTTGGGTAGGTAATATTATAAAGTATTTACATATTCCTTTTGTTTATATAGTTTGATTTTTTATTTTCTTGGACCGATACCATTGTCATATATATATAAAAGGAAATTTATATTGATAAAAAATACTAATTATTTGTAATAATAAAAATTTAAATACTTAAATATAAATTTTTTTTAGTCATTTTATCTTTAATATGAAGATTTATTATGTATGTTAAAAGAATATGTTTAAACCCAAAATTTTGGATTTTGAAATAAATTTGTTGGGGCTTAAAGTAATTTTTTAATTTAAGTTGAATTTTTTTTGTTTGTGTAATAACTTAGAAAATGACTTAAAGTTAAAAAAAATAGTTTAAAATCAAAAGTTGGTAGGAGGTACTTTTTTGAATGACTTATTTTATTTTAAGGTATTTATTTGATAAAAGTTAATATCATCACTCAAATGCATTATTTATCAAATTTAATTTAATTTAATTGTTACAATTTTAATAACTCATTAGTTTATCATAATACAAAATTACCCAAACAGATATATTAACTTAAAATTTTACTTTTTACTTAAAACTTTAAGTAACTTTAAATCATAAGAAATAATTTTAAGTTTAGCCAAAAGGGCTCATAATTATATAAAAAAAAATTGATCGCTTCAAAAAATTATACAAAATAAAATTGAGAATGAAAATAAACATTAACATGTTTTGATTATACAAAAATTAGTTGATTTTTTTTTTGTTAATAGATTTTTTTCAATAATAAAGAAGCCATAGAAATAACTGAATAATCAAGGGATAAAATACAACACCTAAATTAAGGTATCCCCAATTAATTAATTAATATAGTATAGGAAGGAGAGATTCCAATAGTTGTCTGTACGTCCTTGAACTCATTGTTACTTTTTGTTCATACAATGAGTTTCAGTGTGATGTTTTCCGGTGCCTTTATTTTATTTTATAATAGTTTGTTCATTCGTTATTTTTTTTATTTTTCTGACTTAAATTGTTTCGGCTGTTAAATTTTAGATCCAATCTACAAATTCGAAAATAATAAGGAAGTTGTAATTTTCAAAATCAAATAAAGTTCTATAGTTTGAAAATAATAAAAGAAAATTCTATCAAGATTGAAAATAATAAAAAAGAAAATTGCAATTATTAACATAAGAGCCTACAAATTCGAAAATAATAAGGAAGTTGTAATTTTCTAAATCAAAGAAAGTTCTATCAAGTCCTACAAATTCGAAAATAATAAGGAAGTTGTAATTTTCTAAATCAAAGAAAGTTCTATCAAGTTTGAACATAATAAAAGAAAGTTTTATCAAGCCTACAAATTCGAAAATAATAAGGAAGTTGTAATTTTCTAAATCAAAGAAAGTTCTATCAAGTCCTACAAATTCGAAAATAATAAGGAAGTTGTAATTTTCTAAATCAAAGAAAGTTCTATTAAATTTGAAAATAATAAAAGAAAGTTCTATCAAGTTTGAAAATAATAAAAGTGTAATTTTTCAATTTCCTTCCTACAAAATCGTTCGAAAATAATAAGGAAGTTGTAATTTTCTAAATCAAAGAAAGTTCTATCAAATTTGAAAATAATAAAAGAAAGTTCTATCAAGTTTGAATATAATAAAAGTGTAAATTTCAATTTCCTTCCTACAAAGTCGTTCGAAAATAATAAGGAAGTTGTAATTTTATAAATCAAAGAAAGTTCTATCAAATTTGAAAATAATAAAAGAAAGTTCTATCAAGTTTGAATATAATAAAAGTGTAATTTTCAATTTCCTTCCTACAAAATCGAAAATAATAAAGGAAGTTGTAATTATTAAAATAAAAAATTGTGAAAAATTGAGAAAATTAAAAAAATAGAACGGGGCGATTCTAGAGCGCCACCTCACCGCCCCCGTCTTCTCCTTTATATAAGTATATTGATTACTCATGATATTTTTTGGAAAATGGTTTGATTTTGTAATAAAAAGTGTTTTAATTATAAAAGACAATCATTTAGTTACTATTTTTATATTATATTATTATTTATTAAATAGAATAAAGGACCGAAAACCAAAATTTTCAATGTTTCGACTTTAATAATATAGATAAGTAATATATAAGTACCAAATAAATAATAAATTAATATGTAATAAATTATAGTACTTGAGAATTTAAAAAAAAATGTTTCGTAAGTTCAAGAATTCTGAATTCTAATTAATATATAATTACATCAGACAATTATCAGTAATATTTAATTTTTATATCAATTTAGTTATTAATAGTTACTTTATTTAAAAAAAACAATTAAAAAATTAAATTGGTCGGTTGATTACTAGTACTCCCTCCGTCCCCCTCAATTCTTTACATTGAGAGGACGACACGGAGGTTAAGAAAAAATGTAAATTAATAAGGAAAAGTAAGAAAAATGAGTAAAGTGGCGGGACCAATCAATATTTAATATATAAAATGGGTATAAAGCATGTATAGTGGAGGAAAGTAGTGAATGTGATTGGATTTTATATTATAAAATGTTACTATTTTTGGTACGTAAAGAAATGAGAGGCACGTACCAAAAAGGAAAGTGTAAATAAATGAGAGGGACAAAAGGAGTAATATTCAGATAAGCAGGGTTCTATTTGAAGCTAACCAAATTTGTTATTCGACTTGAATCAGGAAAGTTGAAAGTTGTGACTTCTCAGAATCCGATTGGAAATAGGAAGACTCAGGAAAGTTGAAATTTGTGACTTCTCAAAATCCGATTGGAAATAGGAAGACCCGAACCTACCCTATAAATACAGGGGCGATCATCATCAAAAATCAAGTATTAACCACAACCTCTTCATTCTATTAAACACATCATATAATAATAATGAATAACAACTATCTATTCTCCCAATTTTCCACTGCAAACCACGTACCACAATTTACTGGTACCAACGTTGATAATGTTGATGGTCATCTTATTATTAATTCCCTTGACTATTCACTCCACCAATTTTCTACCGAATACTACGTACCACAAGCTACAACCAATGTTGATGATCATCTTATTATCGATTCACTTACCTATCCACCCCACCAATTTTCTTCTACTAGAGAATACGTACAACAAGAAGCTTATGCAATGCAGGAAAATCTCGAGCTTGAAGAACAAATGGGCCGGGTTGGTAGCAGATTATCAGACGAAACAATAAAGCGACATCTGAGAATAAGAAGTTACGATGTTACAAGTAAAAGGATGGAAGAAGAAGCTGACAAATGTGCTATTTGCCAGGGCGAGTATGAAAAAGGTGAATTCATCGGAGGCCTTCAGTGTCGACATGAGTATCATGTGGAATGCGTAAAAAAATGGTTGAAACAACATAATAGTTGCCCCATCTGCAGAGCTGATGCTGTTTCTGTTGGTTTCGAGGCACAAACGCAGCGAAAAAAATAACTTTAAAACCAAAATAAAATCGAAACCCAAACCAGGATCCATGCGAAAAAGAGATATTTTAATTCGGGATAGTGTTTTACCTTAAAGAAGCTTTTCGATTAGCCATTAATGGAGGTTCAAGCTTGAATCACAGCGATACCTTCTCGATATACGTCTCTACGGTATCCACACAAACACCTTCAAGAATCGTCAAACGATCTCGCCAAGGACGGAGGTACTAGCCACCAAAACCGAGATATGCTTCTTCTTCTTGCCTCTCTCTTTTGCCTCTTCTTATCAAAAACGTTTTTAGCACTTGCTTCACCCTAAAAGAGCCCATCATATTCTATTTATATGATGGGTAAGAGAAGGCCCATTATGAATTAAACCTAGCCCATGTAGGTTTCATAAAACCTAGACCATATAGGTTTTTTAATCCATTATTTAAATAACTAATTAAGTCAAACTTAATTAATTTAGAAAAGCATATCTTTAAAATTCAAATCTTATATCATTCAATTAATTAAGTCCAACTTAATTAATATATAATAATATTTGAATTATAATTAATTAATTTAAATTCGTAATTTATATTAATTCTTCCTTTAGGCGTTCTTTGTGTGTGACCCTATAGGTTATTATTTAATTGGCAATAATTTTATTCTTCAATAAAATTATAAACAATGAGCGGCATCTAGTAATACATCATTGCTACCCAATTAAATAATAATTAAATCAGTGATTCAATTAAACCTTTCA
This sequence comes from Heracleum sosnowskyi, assembly GCA_030848705.1. Lineage (NCBI taxonomy): Eukaryota > Viridiplantae > Streptophyta > Magnoliopsida > Apiales > Apiaceae > Heracleum > Heracleum sosnowskyi. The sequence goes on along the minus strand of CM061243.1, from coordinate 37,450,481 downwards.
TGATAAATGTTTCCGTGTAATATAATCCCTTTAACCATATATTATAGATTAAACTCGAGGCATGTTCATTGTCATCCTCTTCATAATTTAATCCGGGTTTCCTTGATCAATGAGTAGACTATTAAAAACAAATCAATATTTGAGCATGGCCATGCATTTCATAGTCTCACTCAATCAAGAGGCCAATAATATCTCTCCTAATTATAGGAGGGTTAAATCCTTTATCTATCATTCATATTTCTCATACGACTCATAATATACCCGATGTACACTTTTATCATTACCCGGTCAAAGGTAACTTTTAATGTAGTCAGAGTACATTAATCATCGTATAGAAATATAATGATCTCAAGTCAAAGGATCATTACACCACTATCACTGTGAGTCTTTCTTATGACTTTATAAAACATGAAGAATCTCACTGTGGGTCTATCCAGTGCCATGTAGAATATTACATGCACCTATGTTCTTGACTTTAGTATCACTATACCAATGACCAATGAGATGTGGTCATCTGTCAACAAACATACTAATCTTTATGCATTATAGTTGTCCCAAACTTACAATGCTCGATTAGGGATATTTAGGAATATAAACACTATTCTTATAATCTCATTTCTAAGTCACATACTTAAAGATATAGAATACGTGTTGTATGTTCCAAGGACATTTATTATACTAATATTTATATCGCAGTAAATAAAGACATAATAAATTAATGTAGAATAATCGATAGAACATAATCATTAATTAACAAAAGTATTTCCTAGAAGCACAATCACATTGTCTCTAGGGCACTAACACTAACAATCTCCCACTTGTACTAGAGCCAATCACCCATGTATCTAATACCCATGGAACTAGTGTGACATTCGTGCTTCTGCTGCGACAAAGCCTTAGTCAGTGGGTCCGCAACATTATCATTAGTTTGCACTTTACATATGTGTATATTCGAACCTTTCGAACTTACAACACCTCTATTTAGACAAAACATGAATCCAGACTGAGACATAGTAACGTCCCTATCTGTCTGAAAACTAGCATCGGTGTAACCTTTTACAACTAGCTTCTCATCTCCTCCGTATATCAAGAATGAATCTTTAGTCCGTTTAAGGTACTTAAGAATATTCTTGACAGCTGTCCAGTGACTCTCACCGGGATTAGACTGGTATCTGCTCGTCATGCTTAAAGCATACGAAACATCAGGACGAGTACATATCATTGCATACTTTATAGAACCAATTGCCGAAGCATATGGTACTTTACACATACGGTCCTTTTCATCTGATGATCTAGGACAGTTTTCTATTGAGATTGCTATCCCATGAGACAATGGGACATAGCCCCTTCTTGCCTCTTGCATCCCTAAACGATGCAACACTTTGTCAATGTATGTACTCTTACTTAAACCGATTAATCTTCTAGATCTATCTTTATAGATCCTGATCCCTAAGATACAGGTAGCATCGCCTAAGTCTTTTATCGAGAAACTTTTTCCCAACCAAGTCTTCACAGTCTTTAGAGAAGGAATGTCATTCCCTATTAGTAATATGTCATCTAAGTATAATACTAGGAATGCCACATGGCTCCCACTAACCTTCTTATAAACACATGGCTCATCCTGATTTTGAATGAAGCCAAACTCTTTGACTGTTTCATCAAAACGAATGTTCCATCTCCTCGAAGCCTGCTTCAATCCATAAATGGATCGTCGCAACTTACAGACCATTTTGGCAAACCTTGGATCAACAAAACCCTGAGGTTGTGTCATGTACACATCCTCTTCTAAGCTCCCATTTAAGAAAGCGGTCTTAACATCCATTTGCCAAATTTCATAGTCATAATAAGCTGCTATCGCAAGCAAAATCCTGATGGATTTGACCATAGCCACTGGTGAGAAAGTTTCATCATAGTCAATACCATGAATTTGCTTGAAACCCTTCGCCACCAGTCTTGCTTTATAGGTCTGTAAATTACCATCCATGTCAGTTTTCCTTTTGAAAACCCACTTGCACTCTATGGGTTTTACCCCATCAGGTGGTTCAACCAAAGTCCATACTTGGTTTTCATACATGGAATCCATCTCAGATTTCATGGCCTCCAGCCATCTCTCGGAATCTAGACTATTCATAGCATCCTTATAGGTGAGAGGCTCATCATCATCTACAAGCATCACATCGCCACTTTGAGTCAGGAGAAATCCATAATATCTCTCTGACTCATGGCGAATCCTACTAGATCTACGAACAACCTGTGTTTCTTGAGCAGTATTGTTCTCAACATCTTGAGTCACATTCTGCTGATGTTCCAGCTCTGGTTCAACGTTATCTTGTGGTTCTCGATCCTCATCGAGATCTATTATCCTCCCACTGTTTTTCTTGGAAAGTAGTTCTCTCTCTAGAAACACAGCCGTTCGAGCAACAAACACTTTGTTCTCTGGAGGTTTATAGAAATAATACCTTTTTTTGTTTCAATTGGGTATCCCACAAAATTACATTTATCTGATTTTGGTCCTAGCTTATCAGAGACTAAACGTTTTACAAACGCTTCACATCCCCATACTTTCATAAAGGACATGCTAAGACGTTTCTCAGTCCATATCTCATATGGTGTCTTTTGAACCGATTAGAAGGAACTCGGTTTAGTGTTTGTGCAGCCGTCTCTAGGGCGTAACCCCAGAAACAAATTGGAAGATCCGCTTGACTCATCAATGATCGCACCATGTCCAACAAAGTACGATTTCTCCTCTCAGACACCCCATTCCATTGTGGTGTTCCAACAGGAGTGAGTTGTGATACAATACCACACTCCTTTAAGAAATTCTTGAATTCCAAGCTTAAGTATTCTCCTCCACGATCAGATCGTAGAGCTTTTATACTTTCGCCTATTTGCTTTTCTACTTCGGCCTTATACTCTTTGAATTTTTCAAACGATTCGGATTTGTTCTTCAAAAGATACACATATCCGTATCTACTAAAATCATCAGTAAAAGTTATGAAATAGTAAAAGCCACCTCTTGCCATCGTACGCATTGGACCACATACATCACTATGTATCAATTCCAATCGTTTGGTGGCTCTCTCACCTTGTCCGGTAAAAGGAGCTTTAGTCATTTTGCCAATGAGACACGGTTCACATTCTTCGTATGATTCAAAATCAAACTTATCCAAGTATCCATCTCTATGTAACTTGGAAATGCGATTCTCATTTATATAGCCTAAACGACAGTGCCAGAGGTATGTTTGATTTGAGTCATTTGTCTTAAGACGTTTATTATTTATATTATAGACAGGAGTATCAAGATCAAGAACATATAAACCATTAAACAAACGTGCAACCCCATAGGTAACATTATTCAATGAAAAGGAACAACCATTGTTCTGAATCAAAAACGAAAAACCAATCTTGTCCAAACAAGAAATGGAAATAATGTTTCTGCAAATTGCAGGCACGTAAAAATAGTTCTCAAGTTCTAAAATAAGCCCAGTGGGCAACGATAAATGATAAGTCCCTACAGCCAGTGCAGCAACCTTTGCTCCATTGCCAACGCGTAGGTCGACTACTCCTTCAGTCAAAGTCCTACTACTTCGAAGTTCCTGCACATTTATACAAATGTGAGAACCACATCCAGTATCTAATACCCATGATGTAGAAGTAGATAGATTGACTTCTATAACATAAATACCTGGGTCAGAAATCTGAACACCCTTCAGTTTCTTCATATCCTCCAAGTAATTTTGACAGTTTCTCTTTCAGTGACCCGGCTTCTTGCAATAGTGACAATCACCCTTTGCTTTTGCCTTTGCAAACAAGGCTTTGCTTGTATCAAACCTCTCTTGATGACCCTGTCCTTCAAACATACGTTTAAGGTGCTCAATCATAATATAAGCAACCATTTGCTCATGCTGTTTCTGAAGCTCAGGATTCATAGTCTCAAGCATCAGACAAGTAACATCATTGTCATCATCGATATGCTTCTGATAAGAAATTCGATCATCGACCGATGCACCTACAGGTAGAGGTCCAGGGCGTGGAATATCAATGACATAGAGCTTTCGCTCTTGCCTGAGGACAATCCTCAAATTCCTTTGCCAATCAAGGAAGTTTGTTCCTGTCAACTTGTCCTTCTCAAGGACTGATCGCACGGAGAAGTTATTTGAGTTGTTTGTCATTTAGAATTTCTACAATGTTAAAATGCATAAAATAATCGGTCTACGGTATTATTAATTTATGTTCAAGTGATTATTCATATATATTCAAAATATATATATCTCCCACTATTTTTATCAAATTAATAGCCCTTACTATCAATTCGGAAAGTATATCGCATAATTCTTTCTAGTGAGCCAAGATCCATATTTGGTCATGTTCTAAGTCAACCACTGGAAGTCCTTAAAAAAATGATTATTTAGGTAGACAACAGTTGTCAATTATATCACATATAATTCTTGGATAGTTTGGCGAACAACGATTGATCTTATCTATCTAATAGATTTTTAACCAAACTCTATGCTTCTAAGTTCATAATAGTTGAATATAACCGTTTATTTTCACCTTATTATGACGACTCAGTTAAGTTAGACCCAATGATACAACGACCGAATATAACCGTTTATATTCGTCGCATCTCACCACGATAGATAGGAGTCCCCTGCCACTGACAGCCCTTCCCCTTATCGATCTAGGATTCGATGAGTGTTCATTCATTGGAAAGCATCCGATTAAAACTTAATATTTTGTTAAGGGGTTTAGTTATTAAAACGACCATGATCCCATCATCAAGAGATTCCCAATTTTTCCTTGAACTAAGTACTTCAATTCAAAATTCATCAATGGTTTGATTTCCAGTCCAGCGGAGGAGTCACAGTGGTCTCACTTAAAATCCACCTTGCTTACAAGCGCTGCTTGTATTTTTGTCAAAATCGCCCCATATCAAAAAATTGGAAATTCATACTTATTTCCGTGTTTCATAAACACAGGAATCTCATGTTCGTTTTGTTCAATTTTAAAATCTTGAATCGTTACAGATTTTATCTTGTTTAGCAGGCATGGCATGGGTGATGTATCTAATACATACATTAATACATGATTAATATAATTAAAGCATGCATCACATTGTATCCTACACATACAATCATACATCAATATGTAAAGTGCAATATGTAAACGTGCTTGGTTATGGCCTTTATCCTATATGATCCTTTCAAGCTAATGAAAGGATCAAGGTCAATCTATGGTGGAAATACATAAATACAATTACATGTCTTCATTCTCCTTGTTCCCTTGAATGCACCTCCTCTTGGATCGTCCTTCAATCTTCAAGTACATTACATTGAACAATTGAATCGAACCTATACTAATGTACTTACATAATAAAACTCGATTTACATTCGAGGTTAAACAATTACAAGAATGAAGAAAACGACATGCAAGTCGTATTTATAAAACCAAAACCATAAACCATTAAACAACGGGTCTTAAGGCCATAACCAGCACCATGCTCAAGTAACAATTAAATAACATGTCATATTATCTAATCATGTTATACCATATCATATTTCAGATGATCCAATCAAAGAAATCATATACCGCAAAAATCAGAAAATCAGAATCAAATTCTGAAAACAATAAATCGCCTTTTTCATGCACTGAACGGTGTCAAACGCCTTACAGATGAGTCGATGATAGCTTTGCTATCAGTTTTGTTCAGACGCTCGTTTTCAGTCGGAAAACACATATCGTTTGCGTAAATCAGACACTTGATACAGATTTCAGCAAATCTGCGACAACTGTTTCAGAATTCGTATCGAATACGATTCTTGTAATAAAAACAAAACATGTATCATATACATACAACAATATATACAATCATCTCATGATTATACAATCCATATGAATATCATATATTCATCATGATCAAATCATAGAACATATAACGCATAATCAAAATACAAATTTAAATCAGAAACACTTGACTCGCTGTTTTGGGGCCTGTAACGACATCAAATGGCTTACAGACGAGAACCTGACTTTGTCAGTCTTTCTCAGTGGCCCGATTCCAGTCAGAAAACATATATCGTTTGCTCAATTCGGATAATGGACACAGATTTCACCAAACCTGTTCAGATCGTTCAGAAATCGCATCGTATACAATCTCCATAACAAGAACAATATATATCATATATACATAAGCAATATATCCAATCATCACATGATTATTCAATCCATATGAATATCAAATATTCAGAAACATATATACACATATATACATGGATTGTATAGCAACGAAAACATGGCAAATCATATACAAACATGTATATATCAAAAACTTTTAAAACACATAACGAATTAAAACTTTTCGCAAGTAGCTCTGATGCCATTGTTGGTTTCGAGGCACAAACGCAGCGAAAAAAATAACTTTAAAACCAAAATAAAATCGAAACCCAAACCAGGATCCATGCGAAAAAGAGATATTTTAATTCGGGATAGTGTTTTACCTTAAAGAAGCTTTTCGATTAGCCATTAATGGAGGTTCAAGCTTGAATCACAGCGATACCTTCTCGATATACGTCTCTACGGTATCCACACAAACACCTTCAAGAATCGTCAAACGATCTCGCCAAGGACGGAGGTACTAGCCACCAAAACCGAGATATGCTTCTTCTTCTTGCCTCTCTCTTTTGCCTCTTCTTATCAAAAACGTTTTTAGCACTTGCTTCACCCTAAAAGAGCCCATCATATTCTATTTATATGATGGGTAAGAGAAGGCCCATTATGAATTAAACCTAGCCCATGTAGGTTTCATAAAACCTAGACCATATAGGTTTTTTAATCCATTATTTAAATAACTAATTAAGTCAAACTTAATTAATTTAGAAAAGCATATCTTTAAAATTCAAATCTTATATCATTCAATTAATTAAGTCCAACTTAATTAATATATAATAATATTTGAATTATAATTAATTAATTTAAATTCGTAATTTATATTAATTCTTCCTTTAGGCGTTCTTTGTGTGTGACCCTATAGGTTATTATTTAATTGGCAATAATTTTATTCTTCAATAAAATTATAAACAATGAGCGGCATCTAGTAATACATCATTGCTACCCAATTAAATAATAATTAAATCAGTGATTCAATTAAACCTTTCATGATAAATGTTTCCGTGTAATATAATCCCTTTAACCATATATTATAGATTAAACTCGAGGCATGTTCATTGTCATCCTCTTCATAATTTAATCCGGGTTTCCTTGATCAATGAGTAGACTATTAAAAACAAATCAATATTTGAGCATGGCCATGCATTTCATAGTCTCACTCAATCAAGAGGCCAATAATATCTCTCCTAATTATAGGAGGGTTAAATCCTTTATCTATCATTCATATTTCTCATACGACTCATAATATACCCGATGTACACTTTTATCATTACCCGGTCAAAGGTAACTTTTAATGTAGTCAGAGTACATTAATCATCGTATAGAAATATAATGATCTCAAGTCAAAGGATCATTACACCACTATCACTGTGAGTCTTTCTTATGACTTTATAAAACATGAAGAATCTCACTGTGGGTCTATCCAGTGCCATGTAGAATATTACATGCACCTATGTTCTTGACTTTAGTATCACTATACCAATGACCAATGAGATGTGGTCATCTGTCAACAAACATACTAATCTTTATGCATTATAGTTGTCCCAAACTTACAATGCTCGATTAGGGATATTTAGGAATATAAACACTATTCTTATAATCTCATTTCTAAGTCACATACTTAAAGATATAGAATACGTGTTGTATGTTCCAAGGACATTTATTATACTAATATTTATATCGCAGTAAATAAAGACATAATAAATTAATGTAGAATAATCGATAGAACATAATCATTAATTAACAAAAGTATTTCCTAGAAGCACAATCACATTGTCTCTAGGGCACTAACACTAACAGTTTCACCAAATGCTAACCAGACAGCAGGAAAGCCTTACCACAATTGTTGAAATTTTAATTGAAAGTGTGTTATTTGCTCACTTGTAATTGCTTCCAGTCTTTAGTTTTAGTATTGTTTAAGTCTTTAGTTTTGGTATTGTGTAAAGAGTATTTGTTTAACTGGTCAAGTCCCATTATGAATTTATGATTAAAGAGGCTTGTTTTGTTTTTTAGACGAAAATTTACATCCAATGTATATATAAATAAAACAGAAGCTTTATAAAATATGGATCGGTGGCGCAATGGTAGCGCATCTGACTCCCAGATCAGAAGATTGCGGTGCTGGTAGAGTTTAGAAAAATGTGTCCTACAGGTTCAATTGACTCAGAATTAGCGAAGTTATTGGTGTTGGAGAAACATTGAGCAGGATCAAAACACACAAGTGGCCTAATGTTGGAGGTGGAAACTGATTGGTATGCAGTGGTACAGGCTATTAGAATTGCGGTTGCAGTGGTGTCACCTTGTCAGGCTGTGAAAGAGTGTAAATGTGTAAGGAGTTCGTTACTGAGCTAGGATAATGAGCTAGAATTGTAATGCATATTTAAAAATTAAATCATTAAAAAGTATATTTAATTTACTTTGTAATGCATTTCTCAATTTTTTAAAATTATAAAAGAATAGTTTCTAAATTTCACTCAAATTTGAGTCAATTTGACCACAAAAAATTCAAACAGCACACATAATTATTATGAGATGGAGGAAGTAATTTTTATTCAAAACTTGACCAGACTTTAAATTTTAATCACAATGTACCATACCGACCAACCAAACTTTTAATGTTTCGTCTATTATTTTAAAATTTAATAATTAAAAGTATTTAAATAAGTTTTAAAATAAATAAGTAAAGGGTTTCCTGTGATATTTTTGGAAAAAGAATGGATTTTAGTGAGAAAAATAGAAAAAGTAAATTGTAAAAGGCAATTTCTCGTGATATATTTAGAAAAGGAGAGATTTTGTTAGAAAAAATATATAATGTGTTTTAGCTGAAAAGTTAATTGGTTATAAATAGGTATTTGATTATTTATATTTTAATATTTTTACTAATTACATTTGTTAAGAAAAATAAGTAGACATGTTAAAATAGGTAAACTTTTAAAAAATAATTATAATATTAAAATAGGTTTAAAAATAAATAACTAAAGGTTTGTCCGTGATATTTTTGGAAAATGAGGGATTTTAGTAAGGAAAAATAGAAAAAACTAACATGTTTAAGTTAAAAAACGTAATTGCCCGTGATATATTTGAAAAAGTAGGGGAATTTATTAGAAAAAATAGAAAAAATAATGTATTTTAGGTGAAAAAGGTAATTGGTTATAAATAGGTAATATTATTATTTAATAATAAATTTTCTATAAATAAGTAAGATTAATTAAGTAAAAACACGAAGTACAGTTAATGAAGGGCAATTAAGTAAAATCACAATGTACCATACCGACCAACCAAACTTTTAATGTTTCGTCTATTATATAATAACTAGCTTAAAACCCGTGCGATGCACGGATTGTTAATTGTTATTTTATTATTATTATTATTTTAATATTTTATTAATTGTAATTGTGCAAAAAATAATTAGGCATGTTAAAACGGCTAAACACTTTTAATTAATTAAAAACATTAAAACAGATTTTAAAATAAATAAGTATGGGTTTTCCCATTATATTTTTGGAAAATGAGGGATTTTAGTAAGAAAAAATAAAAAATGTAACATATATTTAGTTTAAAAAGGTAAATGCCCGTGATATTTTTGGAAAATGAGGTTTTAAAATTTAATAATTAAAAGTATTTAAATATGTTTTAAAATAAATCAGTAAAGGGTTTCCTGTGATATTTTTGGAAAAAGAATTGATTTTAGTGAGAAAAATAGAAAATGTAAATGTAAAAGACCATTTCTCGTGATATATTTAGAAAATAATGGACTTTGGTAGAAAAAATATATAATGTATTTTAGCTGAAAAGATAATTGGTTATAAATAGGTATTTGATTATTTATATTTTCATATTTTTAATAATTGCATTTGTTAAAAAAAATAAGTAGACATGTTAAAATAAGTAAATTTTTAAAAAAATAATTATAATATTAAAATAGGTTTAAAAAAAATAACTACAGGTTTGTCCGTGATATTTTTGGAAAAGGATTGGGTTTAGTAAAGAAAAATAGAAAAACAAACATATTTTAGTTAAAAAAAGGTAATTGTCCGTGATATATTTGAAAAAATAGGGGAATTTGTTAGAAAAAATAATGTATTTTAGGCGAAAAAGGTAATTGGTTATAAAAAGGTAATATTATTATTTAATAATATATTTCTATAAATAAGTAAGGTTAATTAAGTAAAAACACGAAGTACAGTTAATTGAGGGTAATTAAGTAAAATCACAACGTACCATACCGACCAACCAAACTTTTAATGTTTCGTCTATTATATAATAGTATTGATAGTATAGATAGAGAGATAGATTTATAATATTAGTATTTTATGCTACTAAATGGAATAGCCCGTGATATTTTTGAGGTTTTAGTTAGGAGAAATATTAGTTAGAAAATATTAAAAAAAATATACGTTTTGAAAAAAAAAACTAATCGGTTAGTCATTAATAATTATAATATTATTATTTTATTTTATTAAATAGAACTGTTCGTGATATTTTTGGAAAATAAGAGGTTTTAGTTAGGAAAAATAGAAAAGTAGAAATTTTAGTTAGAAAATATAAAAAAAAATATACACTTTGGCTAGAAATGGTAATGAGTTAGTTATTAACAATTATAATCTTATTCTGTTATTTTATTAAATGAAACTGTCTGCGATATTTTTGGAAAATGAGATGTTTTAGTTAGGAAAAATAGAAAAGATATTATATATAATAATTTTAATATTTTATCTAACGATTCTCATCGATTTGATTAGAAATATCTAACGGCTATGAATGACGTGACCAGACTACAAAAATTTTCATGACCAGACTACAAACCTTTCAATGTTTCGGTCTTTAATATAATAGTATATATATTGATTGATAGTATAGATATGTTTTAATTTAAATGTAACTAGGTTACTAACCCGCGCTTCGCAGCGGCATTAGAATATATTTGTTAAGAAAAAGAATATTAGAATAAAAATTGTGAAATAAATATCTACAAAATTATTTAAATTATCAAATAAAATATATTCTATAAAATTTGCATTTGGGTAGGTAATATTATAAAGTATTTACATATTCCTTTTGTTTATATAGTTTGATTTTTTATTTTCTTGGACCGATACCATTGTAATATATATATAAAAGGAAATTTATATTGATAAAAAATACTAATTATTTGTAATAATAAAAATTTAAATACTTAAATATAAATTTTTTTTAGTCATTTTATCTTTAATATGAAGATTTATTATGTATGTTAAAAGAATATGTTTAAACCCAAAATTTTGGATTTTGAAATAAATTTGTTGGGGCTTAAAGTAATTTTTTAATTTAAGTTGAAATTTTTTTGTTTGTGTAATAACTTAGAAAATGACTTAAAGTTAAAAAAAATAGTTTAAAATCAAAAGTTGGTAGGAGGTACTTTTTTGAATGACTTATTTTATTTTAAGGTATTTATTTGATAAAAGTTAATATCATCACTCAAATGCATTATTTATCAAATTTAATTTAATTTAATTGTTACAATTTTAATAACTCATTAGTTTATCATAATACAAAATTACCCAAACAGATATATTAACTTAAAATTTTACTTTTTACTTATAACTTTAAGTAACTTTAAATCATAAGCAATAATTTTAAGTTTAGCCAAAAGGGCTCATAATTATATAAAAAAAAATTGATCGCTTCAAAAAATTATACAAAATAAAATTGAGAATGAAAATAAACATTAACATGTTTTGATTATACAAAAATTAGTTGATTTTTTTTTTGTTAATAGATTTTTTTCAATAATAAAGAAGCCATAGAAATAACTGAATAATCAAGGGATAAAATACAACACCTAAATTAAGGTATCCCCAATTAATTAATTAATATAGTATAGGAAGGAGAGATTCCAATAGTTGTCTGTACGTCCTTGAACTCATTGTTACTTTTTGTTCATACAATGAGTTTCAGTGTGATGTTTTCCGGTGCCTTTATTTTATTTTATAATAGTTTGTTCATTCGTTATTTTTTTTATTTTTCTGACTTAAATTGTTTCGGCCGTTAAATTTTAGATCCAATCTACAAATTCGAAAATAATAAGAAAGTTGTAATTTTCAAAATCAAATAAAGTTCTATAGTTTGAAAATAATAAAAGAAAATTCTATCAAGATTGAAAATAATAAAAAAGAAAATTGCAATTATTAACATAAGAGCCTACAAATTCGAAAATAATAAGGAAGTTGTAATTTTCTAAATCAAAGAAAGTTCTATCAAGTCCTACAAATTCGAAAATAATAAGGAAGTTGTAATTTTCTAAATCAAAGAAAGTTCTATCAAGTTTGAACATAATAAAAGAAAGTTTTATCAAGCCTACAAATTCGAAAATAATAAGGAAGTTGTAATTTTCTAAACCAAAGAAAGTTCTATCAAGTCCTACAAATTCGAAAATAATAAGGAAGTTGTAATTTTCTAAATCAAAGAAAGTTCTATTAAATTTGAAAATAATAAAAGAAAGTTCTATCAAGTTTGAAAATAATAAAAGTGTAATTTTTCAATTTCCTTCCTACAAAATCGTTCGAAAATAATAAGGAAGTTGTAATTTTCTAAATCAAAGAAAGTTCTATCAAATTTGAAAATAATAAAAGAAAGTTCTATCAAGTTTGAATATAATAAAAGTGTAAATTTCAATTTCCTTCCTACAAAGTCGTTCGAAAATAATAAGGAAGTTGTAATTTTATAAATCAAAGAAAGTTCTATCAAATTTGAAAATAATAAAAGAAAGTTCTATCAAGTTTGAATATAATAAAAGTGTAATTTTCAATTTCCTTCCTACAAAATCGAAAATAATAAAGGAAGTTGTAATTATTAAAATAAAAAATTGTGAAAAATTGAGAAAATTAAAAAAATAGAACGGGGCGATTCTAGAGCGCCACCTCACCGCCCCCGTCTTCTCCTTTATATAAGTATATTGATTACTCGTGATATTTTTTGGAAAATGGTTTGATTTTGTAATAAAAAGTGTTTTAATTATAAAAGACAATCATTTAGTTACTATTTTTATATTATATTATTATTTATTAAATAGAATAAAGGACCGAAAACCAAAATTTTCAATGTTTCGACTTTAATAATATAGTATAGATAATATAGATAAGTAATATATAAGTACCAAATAAATAATAAATTAATATGTAATAAATTATAGTACTTGAGAATTTAAAAAAAAATGTTTCGTAAGTTCAAGAATTCTGAATTCTAATTAATATATAATTACATCAGACAATTATCAGTAATATTTAATTTTTATATCAATTTAGTTATTAATAGTTACTTTATTTTAAAAAAACAATTAAAAAATTAAATTGGTCGGTTGATTACTAGTACTCCCTCCGTCCCCCTCAATTCTTTACATTGAGAGGACGACACGGAGGTTAAGAAAAAATGTAAATTAATAAGGAAAAGTAAGAAAAATGAGTAAAGTGGCGGGACCAATCAATATTTAATGTATAAAATGGGTATAAAGCAGGTATAGTGGAGGAAAGTAGTGAATGTGATTGGATTTTATATTATAAAATGTTACTATTTTTGGTACGTAAAGAAATGAGAGGCACGTACCAAAAAGGAAAGTGTAAATAAATGAGAGGGACAAAAGGAGTAATATTCAGATAAGCAGGGTTCTATTTGAAGCTAACCAAATTTGTTATTCGACTTGAATCAGGAAAGTTGAAAGTTGTGACTTCTCAGAATCCGATTGGAAATAGGAAGACTCAGGAAAGTTGAAATTTGTGACTTCTCAAAATCCGATTGGAAATAGGAAGACCCGAACCTACCCTATAAATACAGGGGCGATCATCATCAAAAATCAAGTATTAACCACAACCTCTTCATTCTATTAAACACATCATATAATAATAATGAATAACAACTATCTATTCTCCCAATTTTCCACTGCAAACCACGTACCACAATTTACTGGTACCAACGTTGATAATGTTGATGGTCATCTTATTATTAATTCCCTTGACTATTCACTCCACCAATTTTCTACCGAATACTACGTACCACAAGATACAACCAATGTTGATGATCATCTTATTATCGATTCACTTACCTATCCACCCCACCAATTTTCTTCTACTAGAGAATACGTACAACAAGAAGCTTATGCAATGCAGGAAAATCTCGAGCTTGAAGAACAAATGGGCCGGGTTGGTAGCAGATTATCAGACGAAACAATAAAGCGACATCTGAGAATAAGAAGTTACGATGTTACAAGTAAAAGGATGGAAGAAGAAGCTGACAAATGTGCTATTTGCCAGGGCGAGTATGAAAAAGGTGAATTCATCGGAGGCCTTCAGTGTCGACATGAGTATCATGTGGAATGCGTAAAAAAATGGTTGAAACAACATAATAGTTGCCCCATCTGCAGAGCTGATGCTGTTTCACCAAATGCTAACCAGACAGCAGGAAAGCCTTACCACAATTGTTGAAATTTTAATTGAAAGTGTGTTATTTGCTCACTTGTAATTGCTTCCCGTCTTTAGTTTTAGTATTGTTTAAGTCTTTAGTTTTGGTATTGTGTAAAGAGTATTTGTTTAACTGGTCAAGTCCCATTATGAATTTATGATTAAAGAGGCTTGTTTTGTTTTTTAGACGAAAATTTACATCCAATGTATATATAAATAAAACAGAAGCTTTATAAAATATGGATCGGTGGCGCAATGGTAGCGCATCTGACTCCCAGATCAGAAGATTGCGGTGCTGGTAGAGTTTAGAAAAATGTGTCCTACAGGTTCAATTGACTCAGAATTAGCGAAGTTATTGGTGTTGGAGAAACATTGAGCAGGATCAAAACACACAAGTGGCCTAATGTTGGAGGTGGAAACTGATTGGTATGCAGTGGTACAGGCTATTAGAATTGCGGTTGCAGTGGTGTCACCTTTGGTCAGGCTGTGAAAGAGTGTAAATGTGTAAGGAGTTCGTTACTGAGCTAGGATAATGAGCTAGAATTGTAATGCATATTTAAAAATTAAATCATTAAAAAGTATATTTAATTTACTTTGTAATGCATTTCTCAATTTTTTAAAATTATAAAAGAATAGTTTCTAAATTTCACTCAAATTTGAGTCAATTTGACCACAAAAAATTCAAACAGCACACATAATTATTATGAGATGGAGGAAGTAATTTTTATTCAAAACTTGACCAGACTTTAAATTTTAATCACAATGTACCATACCGACCAACCAAACTTTTAATGTTTCGTCTATTATTTTAAAATTTAATAATTAAAAGTATTTAAATAAGTTTTAAAATAAATAAGTAAAGGGTTTCCTGTGATATTTTTGGAAAAAGAATGGATTTTAGTGAGAAAAATAGAAAAAGTAAATTGTAAAAGGCAATTTCTCGTGATATATTTAGAAAAGGAGAGATTTTGTTAGAAAAAATATATAATGTGTTTTAGCTGAAAAGTTAATTGGTTATAAATAGGTATTTGATTATTTATATTTTAATATTTTTACTAATTACATTTGTTAAGAAAAATAAGTAGACATGTTAAAATAGGTAAACTTTTAAAAAATAATTATAATATTAAAATAGGTTTAAAAATAAATAACTAAAGGTTTGTCCGTGATATTTTTGAAAAATGAGGGATTTTAGTAAGGAAAAATAGAAAAAACTAACATGTTTAAGTTAAAAAACGTAATTGCCCTTGATATATTTGAAAAAGTAGGGGAATTTATTAGAAAAAATAGAAAAAATAATGTATTTTAGGTGAAAAAGGTAATTGGTTATAAATAGGTAATATTATTATTTAATAATAAATTTTCTATAAATAAGTAAGATTAATTAAGTAAAAACACGAAGTACAGTTAATGAAGGGCAATTAAGTAAAATCACAATGTACCATACCGACCAACCAAACTTTTAATGTTTCGTCTATTATATAATAACTAGCTTAAAACCCGTGCGATGCACGGATTGTTAATTGTTATTTTATTATTATTATTTTAATATTTTATTAATTGTAATTGTGCAAAAAATAATTAGGCATGTTAAAATAGCTAAACACTTTTAATTAATTAAAAACATTAAAACAGATTTTAAAATAAATAAGTATGGGTTTTCCCATTATATTTTTGGAAAATGAGGGATTTTAGTAAGAAAAAATAAAAAATGTAACATATATTTAGTTTAAAAAGGTAAATGCCCGTGATATTTTTGGAAAATGAGGTTTTAAAATTTAATAATTAAAAGTATTTAAATATGTTTTAAAATAAATAAGTAAAGGGTTTCCTGTGATATTTTTGGAAAAAGAATTGATTTTAGTGAGAAAAATAGAAAATGTAAATGTAAAAGACAATTTCTCGTGATATATTTAGAAAATAATGGACTTTGGTAGAAAAAATATATAATGTATTTTAGCTGAAAAGATAATTGGTTATAAATAGGTATTTGATTATTTATATTTTCATATTTTTAATAATTGCATTTGTTAAAAAAAATAAGTAGACATGTTAAAATAAGTAAATTTTTAAAAAAATAATTATAATATTAAAATAGGTTTAAAAAAAATAACTACAGGTTTGTCCGTGATATTTTTGGAAAAGGATTGGGTTTAGTAAAGAAAAATAGAAAAACAAACATATTTTAGTTAAAAAAAGGTAATTGTCCGTGATATATTTGAAAAAATAGGGGAATTTGTTAGAAAAAATAATGTATTTTAGGCGAAAAAGGTAATTGGTTATAAAAAGGTAATATTATTATTTAATAATATATTCCTATAAATAAGTAAGGTTAATTAAGTAAAAACACGAAGTACAGTTAATTGAGGGTAATTAAGTAAAATCACAACGTACCATACCGACCAACCAAACTTTTAATGTTTCGTCTATTATATAATAGTATTGATAGTATAGATAGAGAGATAGATTTATAATATTAGTATTTTATGCTACTAAATGGAATAGCCCGTGATATTTTTGAGGTTTTAGTTAGGAGAAATATTAGTTAGAAAATATTAAAAAATATACGTTTTGAAAAAAAAAACTAATCGGTTAGTCATTAATAATTATAATATTATTATTTTATTTTATTAAATAGAACTGTTCGTGATATTTTTGGAAAATGAGAGGTTTTAGTTAGGAAAAATAGAAAAGTAGAAATTTTAGTTAGAAAATATAAAAAAAATATACACTTTGGCTAGAAATGGTAATGAGTTAGTTATTAACAATTATAATCTTATTCTGTTATTTTATTAAATGAAACTGTCTGCGATATTTTTGGAAAATGAGATGTTTTAGTTAGGAAAAATAGAAAAGATATTATATATAATAATTTTAATATTTTATCTAACGATTCTCATCGATTTGATTAGAAATATCTAACGGCTATGAATGACGTGACCAGACTACAAATATTTTCATGACCAGACTACAAACCTTTTAATGTTTCGGTCTTTAATATAATAGTATATATATTGATTGATAGTATAGATATGTTTTAATTTAAATGTAACTAGGTTACTAACCCGCGCTTCGCAGCGGCATTAGAATATATTTTTTAAGAAAAAGAATATTAGAATAAAAATTGTGAAATAAATATCTACAAAATTATTTAAATTATCAAATAAAATATATTCTATAAAATTTGCATTTGGGTAGGTAATATTATAAAGTATTTACATATTCCTTTTGTTTATATAGTTTGATTTTTTATTTTCTTGGACCGATACCATTGTCATATATATATAAAAGGAAATTTATATTGATAAAAAATACTAATTATTTGTAATAATAAAAATTTAAATACTTAAATATAAATTTTTTTTAGTCATTTTATCTTTAATATGAAGATTTATTATGTATGTTAAAAGAATATGTTTAAACCCAAAATTTTGGATTTTGAAATAAATTTGTTGGGGCTTAAAGTAATTTTTTAATTTAAGTTGAAATTTTTTTGTTTGTGTAATAACTTAGAAAATGACTTAAAGTTAAAAAAAATAGTTTAAAATCAAAAGTTGGTAGGAGGTACTTTTTTGAATGACTTATTTTATTTTAAGGTATTTATTTGATAAAAGTTAATATCATCACTCAAATGCATTATTTATCAAATTTAATTTAATTTAATTGTTACAATTTTAATAACTCATTAGTTTATCATAATACAAAATTACCCAAACAGATATATTAACTTAAAATTTTACTTTTTACTTATAACTTTAAGTAACTTTAAATCATAAGCAATAATTTTAAGTTTAGCCAAAAGGGCTCATAATTATATTAAAAAAAATTGATCACTTCAAAAAATTATACAAAATAAAATTGAGAATGAAAATAAACATTAACATGTTTTGATTATACAAAAAATAGTTGATTTTTTTTTTTTGTTAATAGATTTTTTTCAATAATAAAGAAGCCATAGAAATAACTGAATAATCAAGGGATAAAATACAACACCTAAATTAAGGTATCCCCAATTAATTAATTAATATAGTATAGGAAGGAGAGATTCCAATAGTTGTCTGTACGTCCTTGAACTCATTGTTACTTTTTGTTCATACAATGAGTTTCAGTGTGATGTTTTCCGGTGCCTTTATTTTATTTTATAATAGTTTGTTCATTCGTTATTTTTTTTATTTTTCTGACTTAAATTGTTTCGGCCGTTAAATTTTAGATCCAATCTACAAATTCGAAAATAATAAGGAAGTTGTAATTTTCAAAATCAAATAAAGTTCTATAGTTTGAAAATAATAAAAGAAAATTCTATCAAGATTGAAAATAATAAAAAAGAAAATTGCAATTATTAACATAAGAGCCTACAAATTCGAAAATAATAAGGAAGTTGTAATTTTCTAAATCAAAGAAAGTTCTATCAAGTCCTACAAATTCGAAAATAATAAGGAAGTTGTAATTTTCTAAATCAAAGAAAGTTCTATCAAGTTTGAACATAATAAAAGAAAGTTTTATCAAGCCTACAAATTCGAAAATAATAAGGAAGTTGTAATTTTCTAAATCAAAGAAAGTTCTATCAAGTCCTACAAATTCGAAAATAATAAGGAAGTTGTAATTTTCTAAATCAAAGAAAGTTCTATTAAATTTGAAAATAATAAAAGAAAGTTCTATCAAGTTTGAAAATAATAAAAGTGTAATTTTTCAATTTCCTTCCTACAAAATCGTTCGAAAATAATAAGGAAGTTGTAATTTTCTAAATCAAAGAAAGTTCTATCAAATTTGAAAATAATAAAAGAAAGTTCTATCAAGTTTGAATATAATAAAAGTGTAAATTTCAATTTCCTTCCTACAAAGTCGTTCGAAAATAATAAGGAAGTTGTAATTTTATAAATCAAAGAAAGTTCTATCAAATTTGAAAATAATAAAAGAAAGTTCTATCAAGTTTGAATATAATAAAAGTGTAATTTTCAATTTCCTTCCTACAAAATCGAAAATAATAAAGGAAGTTGTAATTATTAAAATAAAAAATTGTGAAAAATTGAGAAAATTAAAAAAATAGAACGGGGCGATTCTAGAGCGCCACCTCACCGCCCCCGTCTTCTCCTTTATATAAATATATTGATTACTCGTGATATTTTTTGGAAAATGGTTTGATTTTGTAATAAAAAGTGTTTTAATTATAAAAGACAATCATTTAGTTACTATTTTTATATTATATTATTATTTATTAAATAGAATAAAGGACCGAAAACCAAAATTTTCAATGTTTCGACTTTAATAATATAGTATAGATAATATAGATAAGTAATATATAAGTACCAAATAAATAATAAATTAATATGTAATAAATTATAGTACTTGAGAATTTAAAAAAAAATGTTTCGTAAGTTCAAGAATTCTGAATTCTAATTAATATATAATTACATCAGACAATTATCAGTAATATTTAATTTTTATATCAATTTAGTTATTAATAGTTACTTTATTTTAAAAAAACAATTAAAAAATTAAATTGGTCGGTTGATTACTAGTACTCCCTCCGTCCCCCTCAATTCTTTACATTGAGAGGACGACACGGAGGTTAAGAAAAAATGTAAATTAATAAGGAAAAGTAAGAAAAATGAGTAAAGTGGCGGGACCAATCAATATTTAATGTATAAAATGGGTATAAAGCAGGTATAGTGGAGGAAAGTAGTGAATGTGATTGGATTTTATATTATAAAATGTTACTATTTTTGGTACGTAAAGAAATGAGAGGCACGTACCAAAAAGGAAAGTGTAAATAAATGAGAGGGACAAAAGGAGTAATATTCAGATAAGCAGGGTTCTATTTGAAGCTAACCAAATTTGTTATTCGACTTGAATCAGGAAAGTTGAAAGTTGTGACTTCTCAGAATCCGATTGGAAATAGGAAGACTCAGGAAAGTTGAAATTTGTGACTTCTCAAAATCCGATTGGAAATAGGAAGACCCGAACCTACCCTATAAATACAGGGGCGATCATCATCAAAAATCAAGTATTAACCACAACCTCTTCATTCTATTAAACACATCATATAATAATAATGAATAACAACTATCTATTCTCCCAATTTTCCACTGCAAACCACGTACCACAATTTACTGGTACCAACGTTGATAATGTTGATGGTCATCTTATTATTAATTCCCTTGACTATTCACTCCACCAATTTTCTACCGAATACTACGTACCACAAGCTACAACCAATGTTGATGATCATCTTATTATCGATTCACTTACCTATCCACCCCACCAATTTTCTTCTACTAGAGAATACGTACAACAAGAAGCTTATGCAATGCAGGAAAATCTCGAGCTTGAAGAACAAATGGGCCGGGTTGGTAGCAGATTATCAGACGAAACAATAAAGCGACATCTGAGAATAAGAAGTTACGATGTTACAAGTAAAAGGATGGAAGAAGAAGCTGACAAATGTGCTATTTGCCAGGGCGAGTATGAAAAAGGTGAATTCATCGGAGGCCTTCAGTGTCGACATGAGTATCATGTGGAATGCGTAAAAAAATGGTTGAAACAACATAATAGTTGCCCCATCTGCAGAGCTGATGCTGTTTCACCAAATGCTAACCAGACAGCAGGAAAGCCTTACCACAATTGTTGAAATTTTAATTGAAAGTGTGTTATTTGCTCACTTGTAATTGCTTCCAGTCTTTAGTTTTAGTATTGTTTAAGTCTTTAGTTTTGGTATTGTGTAAAGAGTATTTGTTTAACTGGTCAAGTCCCATTATGAATTTATGATTAAAGAGGCTTGTTTTGTTTTTTAGACGAAAATTTACATCCAATGTATATATAAATAAAACAGAAGCTTTATAAAATATGGATCGGTGGCGCAATGGTAGCGCATCTGACTCCCAGATCAGAAGATTGCGGTGCTGGTAGAGTTTAGAAAAATGTGTCCTACAGGTTCAATTGACTCAGAATTAGCGAAGTTATTGGTGTTGGAGAAACATTGAGCAGGATCAAAACACACAAGTGGCCTAATGTTGGAGGTGGAAACTGATTGGTATGCAGTGGTACAGGCTATTAGAATTGCGGTTGCAGTGGTGTCACCTTTGGTCAGGTTGTGAAAGAGTGTAAATGTGTAAGGAGTTCGTTACTGAGCTAGGATAATGAGCTAGAATTGTAATGCATATTTAAAAATTAAATCATTAAAAAGTATATATAATTTACTTTGTAATGCATTTCTCAATTTTTTAAAATTATAAAAGAATAGTTTCTAAATTTCACTCAAATTTGAGTCAATTTGACCACAAAAAATTCAAACAGCACACATAAATATTATGAGATGGAGGAAGTAATTTTTATTCAAAACTTGACCAGACTTTAAATTTTAATCACAATGTACCATACCGACCAACCAAACTTTTAATGTTTCGTCTATTATTTTAAAATTTAATAATTAAAAGTATTTAAATAAGTTTTAAAATAAATAAGTAAAGGGTTTCCTGTGATATTTTTGGAAAAAGAATGGATTTTAGTGAGAAAAATAGAAAAAGTAAATTGTAAAAGGCAATTTCTCGTGATATATTTAGAAAAGGAGAGATTTTGTTAGAAAAAATATATAATGTGTTTTAGCTGAAAAGTTAATTGGTTATAAATAGGTATTTGATTATTTATATTTTAATATTTTTACTAATTACATTTGTTAAGAAAAATAAGTAGACATGTTAAAATAGGTAAACTTTTAAAAAATAATTATAATATTAAAATAGATTTAAAAATAAATAACTAAAGGTTTGTCCGTGATATTTTTGGAAAATGAGGGATTTTAGTAAGGAAAAATAGAAAAAACTAACATGTTTAAGTTAAAAAACGTAATTGCCCGTGATATATTTGAAAAAGTAGGGGAATTTATTAGAAAAAATAGAAAAAATAATGTATTTTAGGTGAAAAAGGTAATTGGTTATAAATAGGTAATATTATTATTTAATAATAAATTTTCTATAAATAAGTAAGATTAATTAAATAAAAACACGAAGTACAGTTAATGAAGGGCAATCAAGTAAAATCACAATGTACCATACCGACCAACCAAACTTTTAATGTTTCGTCTATTATATAATAACTAGCTTAAAACCCGTGCGATGCACGGATTGTTAATTGTTATTTTATTATTATTATTTTAATATTTTATTAATTGTAATTGTGCAAAAAATAATTAGGCATGTTAAAATAGCTAAACACTTTTAATTAATTAAAAACATTAAAACAGATTTTAAAATAAATAAGTATGGGTTTTCCCATTATATTTTTGGAAAATGAGGGATTTTAGTAAGAAAAAATAAAAAATGTAACATATATTTAGTTTAAAAAGGTAAATGCCCGTGATATTTTTGGAAAATGAGGTTTTAAAATTTAATAATTAAAAGTATTTAAATATGTTTTAAAATAAATAAGTAAAGGGTTTCCTGTGATATTTTTGGAAAAAGAATTGATTTTAGTGAGAAAAATAGAAAATGTAAATGTAAAAGACAATTTCTCGTGATATATTTAGAAAATAATGGACTTTGGTAGAAAAAATATATAATGTATTTTAGCTGAAAAGATAATTGGTTATAAATAGGTATTTGATTATTTATATTTTCATATTTGTAATAATTGCACTTGTTAAAAAAAATAAGTAGACATGTTAAAATAAGTAAATTTTTAAAAAAATAATTATAATATTAAAATAGGTTTAAAAAAAATAACTAAAGGTTTGTCCGTGATATTTTTGGAAAAGGATTGGGTTTAGTAAAGAAAAATAGAAAAACAAACATATTTTAGTTAAAAAAAGGTAATTGTCCGTGATATATTTGAAAAAATAGGGGAATTTGTTAGAAAAAATAATGTATTTTAGGCGAAAAAGGTAATTGGTTATAAATAGGTAATATTATTATTTAATAATATATTTCTATAAATAAGTAAGGTTAATTAAGTAAAAACACGAAGTACAGTTAATTGAGGGTAATTAAGTAAAATCACAACGTACCATACCGACCAACCAAACTTTTATTGTTTCGTCTATTATATAATAGTATTGATAGTATAGATAGAGAGATAGATTTATAATATTAGTATTTTATGCTACTAAATGGAATAGCCCGTGATATTTTTGAGGTTTTAGTTAGGAGAAATATTAGTTAGAAAATATTAAAAAAAATATACGTTTTGAAAAAAAAAACTAATCGGTTAGTCATTAATAATTACAATATTATTATTTTATTTTATTAAATAGAACTGTTCGTGATATTTTTGGAAAATGAGAGGTTTTAGTTAGGAAAAATAGAAAAGTAGAAATTTTAGTTAGAAAATATAAAAAAAATATACACTTTGGCTAGAAATGGTAATGAGTTAGTTATTAACAATTATAATCTTATTCTGTTATTTTATTAAATGAAACTGTCTGCGATATTTTTGGAAAATGAGATGTTTTAGTTAGGAAAAATAGAAAAGATATTATATATAATAATTTTAATATTTTATCTAACGATTCTCATCGATTTGATTAGAAATATCTAACGGCTATGAATGACGTGACCAGACTACAAAAATTTTCATGACCAGACTACAAAACTTTCAATGTTTCGGTCTTTAATATAATAGTATATATATTGATTGATAGTATAGATATGTTTTAATTTAAATGTAATTACTCGTGATATTTTTGGAAAATGGTTTGATTTTGTAATAAAAAGTGTTTTAATTATAAAAGACAATCATTTAGTTACTATTTTTATATTATATTATTATTTATTAAATAGAATAAAGGACCGAAAACCAAAATTTTCAATGTTTCGACTTTAATAATATAGTATAGATAATATAGATAAGTAATATATAAGTACCAAATAAATAATAAATTAATATGTAATAAATTATAGTACTTGAGAATTTAAAAAAAAATGTTTCGTAAG
The DNA here is from genome assembly GCA_030848705.1 of Heracleum sosnowskyi. Classification (NCBI taxonomy): domain Eukaryota; kingdom Viridiplantae; phylum Streptophyta; class Magnoliopsida; order Apiales; family Apiaceae; genus Heracleum; species Heracleum sosnowskyi. The sequence continues at coordinate 37,425,961 of CM061243.1, read as the reverse complement.
TTCAAGAATTCTGAATTCTAATTAATATATAATTACATCAGACAATTATCAGTAATATTTAATTTTTATATCAATTTAGTTATTAATAGTTACTTTATATAAAAAAAACAATTAAAAAATTAAATTGGTCGGTTGATTACTAGTACTCCCTCCGTCCCCCTCAATTCTTTACATTGAGAGGACGACACGGAGGTTAAGAAAAAATGTAAATTAATAAGGAAAAGTAAGAAAAATGAGTAAAGTGGCGGGACCAATCAATATTTAATGTATAAAATGGGTATAAAGCAGGTATAGTGGAGGAAAGTAGTGAATGTGATTGGATTTTATATTATAAAATGTTACTATTTTTGGTACGTAAAGAAATGAGAGGCACGTACCAATAAGGAAAGTGTAAATAAATGAAAGGGACAAAAGGAGTAATATTCAGATAAGCAGGGTTCTATTTGAAGCTAACCAAATTTGTTATTCGACTTGAATCAGGAAAGTTGAAAGTTGTGACTTCTCAGAATCCGATTGGAAATAGGAAGACTCAGGAAAGTTGAAATTTGTGACTTCTCAAAATCCGATTGGAAATTGGAAGACCCCGAACCTACCCTATAAATACAAGGGCGATCATCATCAAAAATCAAGTATTAACCACAACCTCTTCATTCTATTAAACACATCATATAATAATAATGAATAACAACTATCTATTCTCCCAATTTTCCACTACAAACCACGTACCACAATTTACTGGTACCAACGTTGATAATGTTGATGGTCATCTTATTATTAATTCCCTTGACTATTCACTCCACCAATTTTCTACCGAATACTACGTACCACAAGCTACAACCAATGTTGATGATCATCTTATTATCGATTCACTTACCTATCCACCCCACCAATTTTCTTCTACTAGAGAATACGTACAACAAGAAGCTTATACAATGCAGGAAAATCTCGAGCTTGTTTAACAAATGGGCCGGGTTGGTAGCAGATTATCAGACGAAACAATAAAGCGACATCTGAGAATAAGAAGTTACGATGTTAGAAGTAAAAGGATGGAAGAAGAAGCTGACAAATGTGCTATTTGCCAGGGCGAGTATGAAAAAGGTGAATTCATCGGAGGCCTTCAGTGTCGACATGAGTATCATGTGGAATGCGTAAAAAAATGGTTGAAACAACATAATAGTTGCCCCATCTGCAGAGCTGATGCTGTTTCACCAAATGCTAACCAGACAGCAGGAAAGCCTTACCACAATTGTTGAAATTTTAATTGAAAGTGTGTTATTTGCTCACTTGTAATTGCTTCCAGTCTTTAGTTTTAGTATTGTTTAAGTCTTTAGTTTTGGTATTGTGTAAAGAGTATTTGTTTAACTGGTCAAGTCCCATTATGAATTTATGATTAAAGAGGCTTGTTTTGTTTTTTAGACGAAAATTTACATCCAATGTATATATAAATAAAACAGAAGCTTTATAAAATATGGATCGGTGGCGCAATGGTAGCGCATCTGACTCCCAGATCAGAAGATTGCGGTGCTGGTAGAGTTTAGAAAAATGTGTCCTACAGGTTCAATTGACTCAGAATTAGCGAAGTTATTGGTGTTGGAGAAACATTGAGCAGGATCAAAACACACAAGTGGCCTAATGTTGGAGGTGGAAACTGATTGGTATGCAGTGGTACAGGCTATTAGAATTGCGGTTGCAGTGGTGTCACCTTTGGTCAGGCTGTGAAAGAGTGTAAATGTGTAAGGAGTTCGTTACTGAGCTAGGATAATGAGCTAGAATTGTAATGCATATTTAAAAATTAAATCATTAAAAAGTATATTTAATTTACTTTGTAATGCATTTCTCAATTTTTTAAAATTATAAAAGAATAGTTTCTAAATTTCACTCAAATTTGAGTCAATTTGACCACAAAAAATTCAAACAGCACACATAATTATTATGAGATGGAGGAAGTAATTTTTATTCAAAACTTGACCAGACTTTAAATTTTAATCACAATGTACCATACCGACCAACCAAACTTTTAATGTTTCGTCTATTATTTTAAAATTTAATAATTAAAAGTATTTAAATAAGTTTTAAAATAAATAAGTAAAGGGTTTCCTGTGATATTTTTGGAAAAAGAATGGATTTTAGTGAGAAAAATAGAAAAAGTAAATTGTAAAAGGCAATTTCTCGTGATATATTTAGAAAAGGAGAGATTTTGTTAGAAAAAATATATAATGTGTTTTAGCTGAAAAGTTAATTGGTTATAAATAGGTATTTGATTATTTATATTTTAATATTTTTACTAATTACATTTGTTAAGAAAAATAAGTAGACATGTTAAAATAGGTAAACTTTTAAAAAATAATTATAATATTAAAATAGGTTTAAAAATAAATAACTAAAGGTTTGTCCGTGATATTTTTGGAAAATGAGGGATTTTAGTAAGGAAAAATAGAAAAAACTAACATGTTTAAGTTAAAAAACATAATTGCCCGTGATATATTTGAAAAAGTAGGGGAATTTATTAGAAAAAATAGAAAAAATAATGTATTTTAGGTGAAAAAGGTAATTGGTTATAAATAGGTAATATTATTATTTAATAATAAATTTTCTATAAATAAGTAAGATTAATTAAGTAAAAACACGAAGTACAGTTAATGAAGGGCAATTAAGTAAAATCACAATGTACCATACCGACCAACCAAACTTTTAATGTTTCGTCTATTATATAATAACTAGCTTAAAACCCGTGCGATGCACGGATTGTTAATTATTATTTTATTATTATTATTTTAATATTTTATTAATTGTAATTGTGCAAAAAATAATTAGGCATGTTAAAATAGCTAAACACTTTTAATTAATTAAAAACATTAAAACAGATTTTAAAATAAATAAGTATGGGTTTTCCCATTATATTTTTGGAAAATGAGGGATTTTAGTAAGAAAAAATAAAAAATGTAACATATATTTAGTTTAAAAAGGTAAATGCCCGTGATATTTTTGGAAAATGAGGTTTTAAAATTTAATAATTAAAAGTATTTAAATATGTTTTAAAATAAATAAGTAAAGGGTTTCCTGTGATATTTTTGGAAAAAGAATTGATTTTAGTGAGAAAAATAGAAAATGTAAATGTAAAAGACAATTTCTCGTGATATATTTAGAAAATAATGGACTTTGGTAGAAAAAATATATAATGTATTTTAGCTGAAAAGATAATTGGTTATAAATAGGTATTTGATTATTTATATTTTCATATTTTTAATAATTGCACTTGTTAAAAAAAATAAGTAGACATGTTAAAATAAGTAAATTTTTAAAAAAATAATTATAATATTAAAATAGGTTTAAAAAAAATAACTAAAGGTTTGTCCGTGATATTTTTGGAAAAGGATTGGGTTTAGTAAAAAAAAATAGAAAAACAAACATATTTTAGTTAAAAAAAGGTAATTGTCCGTGATATATTTGAAAAAATAGGGGAATTTGTTAGAAAAAATAATGTATTTTAGGCGAAAAAGGTAATTGGTTATAAATAGGTAATATTATTATTTAATAATATATTTCTATAAATAAGTAAGGTTAATTAAGTAAAAACACGAAGTACAGTTAATTGAGGGTAATTAAGTAAAATCACAACGTACCATACCGACCAACCAAACTTTTAATGTTTCGTCTATTATATAATAGTATTGATAGTATAGATAGAGAGATAGATTTATAATATTAGTATTTTATGCTACTAAATGGAATAGCCCGTGATATTGTTGAGGTTTTAGTTAGGAGAAATATTAGTTAGAAAATATTAAAAAAAATATACGTTTTGAAAAAAAAAACTAATCGGTTAGTCATTAATAATTACAATATTATTATTTTATTTTATTAAATAGAACTGTTCGTGATATTTTTGGAAAATGAGAGGTTTTAGTTAGGAAAAATAGAAAAGTAGAAATTTTAGTTAGAAAATATAAAAAAAATATACACTTTGGCTAGAAATGGTAATGAGTTAGTTATTAACAATTATAATCTTATTCTGTTATTTTATTAAATGAAACTGTCTGCGATATTTTTGGAAAATGAGATGTTTTAGTTAGGAAAAATAGAAAAGATATTATATATAATAATTTTAATATTTTATCTAACGATTCTCATCGATTTGATTAGAAATATCTAACGGCTATGAATGACGTGACCAGACTACAAAAATTTTCATGACCAGACTACAAAACTTTCAATGTTTCGGTCTTTAATATAATAGTATATATATTGATTGATAGTATAGATATGTTTTAATTTAAATGTAATTACTCGTGATATTTTTGGAAAATGGTTTGATTTTGTAATAAAAAGTGTTTTAATTATAAAAGACAATCATTTAGTTACTATTTTTATATTATATTATTATTTATTAAATAGAATAAAGGACCGAAAACCAAAATTTTCAATGTTTCGACTTTAATAATATAGTATAGATAATATAGATAAGTAATATATAAGTACCAAATAAATAATAAATTAATATGTAATAAATTATAGTACTTGAGAATTTAAAAAAAAATGTTTCGTAAGTTCAAGAATTCTGAATTCTAATTAATATATAATTACATCAGACAATTATCAGTAATATTTAATTTTTATATCAATTTAGTTATTAATAGTTACTTTATATAAAAAAAACAATTAAAAAATTAAATTGGTCGGTTGATTACTAGTACTCCCTCCGTCCCCCTCAATTCTTTACATTGAGAGGACGACACGGAGGTTAAGAAAAAATGTAAATTAATAAGGAAAAGTAAGAAAAATGAGTAAAGTGGCGGGACCAATCAATATTTAATGTATAAAATGGGTATAAAGCAGGTATAGTGGAGGAAAGTAGTGAATGTGATTGGATTTTATATTATAAAATGTTACTATTTTTGGTACGTAAAGAAATGAGAGGCACGTACCAAAAAGGAAAGTGTAAATAAATGAGAGGGACAAAAGGAGTAATATTCAGATAAGCAGGGTTCTATTTGAAGCTAACCAAATTTGTTATTCGACTTGAATCAGGAAAGTTGAAAGTTGTGACTTCTCAGAATCCGATTGGAAATAGGAAGACTCAGGAAAGTTGAAATTTGTGACTTCTCAAAATCCGATTGGAAATTGGAAGACCCCGAACCTACCCTATAAATACAGGGGCGATCATCATCAAAAATCAAGTATTAACCACAACCTCTTCATTCTATTAAACACATCATATAATAATAATGAATAACAACTATCTATTCTCCCAATTTTCCACTGCAAACCACGTACCACAATTTACTGGTACCAACGTTGATAATGTTGATGGTCATCTTATTATTAATTCCCTTGACTATTCACTCCACCAATTTTCTACCGAATACTACGTACCACAAGCTACAACCAATGTTGATGATCATCTTATTATCGATTCACTTACCTATCCACCCCACCAATTTTCTTCTACTAGAGAATACGTACAACAAGAAGCTTATGCAATGCAGGAAAATCTCGAGCTTGAAGAACAAATGGGCCGGGTTGGTAGCAGATTATCAGACGAAACAATAAAGCGACATCTGAGAATAAGAAGTTACGATGTTACAAGTAAAAGGATGGAAGAAGAAGCTGACAAATGTGCTATTTGCCAGGGTGAGTATGAAAAAGGTGAATTCATCGGAGGCCTTCAGTGTCGACATGAGTATCATGTGGAATGCGTAAAAAAATGGTTGAAACAACATAATAGTTGCCCCATCTGCAGAGCTGATGCTGTTTCACCAAATGCTAACCAGACAGCAGGAAAGCCTTACCACAATTGTTGAAATTTTAATTGAAAGTGTGTTATTTGCTCACTTGTAATTGCTTCCAGTCTTTAGTTTTAGTATTGTTTAAGTCTTTAGTTTTGGTATTGTGTAAAGAGTATTTGTTTAACTGGTCAAGTCCCATTATGAATTTATGATTAAAGAGGCTTGTTTTGTTTTTTAGACGAAAATTTACATCCAATGTATATATAAATAAAACAGAAGCTTTATAAAATATGGATCGGTGGCGCAATGGTAGCGCATCTGACTCCCAGATGAGAAGATTGCGGTGCTGGTAGAGTTTAGAAAAATGTGTCCTACAGGTTCAATTGACTCAGAATTAGCGAAGTTATTGGTGTTGGAGAAACATTGAGCAGGATCAAAACACACAAGTGGCCTAATGTTGGAGGTGGAAACTGATTGGTATGCAGTGGTACAGGCTATTAGAATTGCGGTTGCAGTGGTGTCACCTTTGGTCAGGATGTGAAAGAGTGTAAATGTGTAAGGAGTTCGTTACTGAGCTAGGATAATGAGCTAGAATTGTAATGCATATTTAAAAATTAAATCATTAAAAAGTATATTTAATTTACTTCGTAATGCATTTCTCAATTTTTTAAAATTATAAAAGAATAGTTTCTAAATTTCACTCAAATTTGAGTCAATTTGACCACAAAAAATTCAAACAGCACACATAATTATTATGAGATGGAGGAAGTAATTTTTATTCAAAACTTGACCAGACTTTAAATTTTAATCACAATGTACCATACCGACCAACCAAACTTTTAATGTTTCGTCTATTATTTTAAAATTTAATAATTAAAAGTATTTAAATAAGTTTTAAAATAAATAAGTAAAGGGTTTCCTGTGATATTTTTGGAAAAAGAATGGATTTTAGTGAGAAAAATAGAAAAAGTAAATTGTAAAAGGCAATTTCTCGTGATATATTTAGAAAAAGAGAGATTTTGTTAGAAAAAATATATAATGTGTTTTAGCTGAAAAGTTAATTGGTTATAAATAGGTATTTGATTATTTATATTTTAATATTTTTACTAATTACATTTGTTAAGAAAAATAAGTAGACATGTTAAAATAGGTAAACTTTTAAAAAATAATTATAATATTAAAATAGGTTTAAAAATAAATAACTAAAGGTTTGTCCGTGATATTTTTGGAAAATGAGGGATTTTAGTAAGGAAAAATAGAAAAAACTAACATGTTTAAGTTAAAAAACGTAATTGCCCGTGATATATTTGAAAAAGTAGGGGAATTTATTAGAAAAAATAAAAAAAATAATGTATTTTAGGTGAAAAAGGTAATTGGTTATAAATAGGTAATATTATTATTTAATAATAAATTTTCTATAAATAAGTAAGATTAATTAAGTAAAAACACGAAGTACAGTTAATGAAGGGCAATTAAGTAAAATCACAATGTACCATACCGACCAACCAAACTTTTAATGTTTCGTCTATTATATAATAACTAGCTTAAAACCCGTGTGATGCACGGATTGTTAATTGTTATTTTATTATTATTATGTTAATATTTTATTAATTGTAATTGTGCAAAAAATAATTAGGCATGTTAAAATAGCTAAACACTTTTAATTAATTAAAAACATTAAAACAGATTTTAAAATAAATAAGTATGGGTTTTCCCATTATATTTTTGGAAAATGAGGGATTTTAGTAAGAAAAAATAAAAAATGTAACATATATTTAGTTTAAAAAGGTAAATGCCCGTGATATTTTTGGAAAATGAGGTTTTAAAATTTAATAATTAAAAGTATTTAAATATGTTTTAAAATAAATAAGTAAAGGGTTTCCTGTGATATTTTTGGAAAAAGAATTGATTTTAGTGAGAAAAATAGAAAATGTAAATATAAAAGACAATTTCTCGTGATATATTTAGAAAATAATGGACTTTGGTAGAAAAAATATATAATGTATTTTAGCTGAAAAGATAATTGGTTATAAATAGGTATTTGATTATTTATATTTTCATATTTTTAATAATTGCATTTGTTAAAAAAAATAAGTAGACATGTTAAAATAAGTAAATTTTTAAAAAAATAATTATAATATTAAAATAGGTTTAAAAAAAATAACTACAGGTTTGTCCGTGATATTTTTGGAAAAGGATTGGGTTTAGTAAAGAAAAATAGAAAAACAAACATATTTTAGTTAAAAAAAGGTAATTGTCCGTGATATATTTGAAAAAATAGGGGAATTTGTTAGAAAAAATAATGTATTTTAGGCGAAAAAGGTAATTGGTTATAAATAGGTAATATTATTATTTAATAATATATTTCTATAAATAAGTAAGGTTAATTAAGTAAAAACACGAAGTACAGTTAATTGAGGGTAATTAAGTAAAATCACAACGTACCATACCGACCAACCAAACTTTTAATGTTTCGTCTATTATATAATAGTATTGATAGTATAGATAGAGAGATAGATTTATAATATTAGTATTTTATGCTACTAAATGGAATAGCCCGTGATATTTTTGAGGTTTTAGTTAGGAGAAATATTAGTTAGAAAATATTAAAAAAAAAATACGTTTTGAAAAAAAAAACTAATAGGTTAGTCATTAATAATTATAATATTATTATTTTATTTTATTAAATAGAACTGTTCGTGATATTTTTGGAAAATGAGAGGTTTTAGTTAGGAAAAATAGAAAAGTAGAAATTTTAGTTAGAAAATATAAAAAAAATATACACTTTGGCTAGAAATGGTAATGAGTTAGTTATTAACAATTATAATCTTATTCTGTTATTTTATTAAATGAAACTGTCTGCGATATTTTTGGAAAATGAGATGTTTTAGTTAGGAAAAATAGAAAAGATATTATATATAATAATTTTAATATTTTATCTAACGATTCTCATCGATTAATTAGAAATATCTAACGGCTATGAATGACGTGACCAGACTACAAAAAGTTTCATGACCAGACTACAAAACTTTCAATGTTTCGGTCTTTAATATAATAGTATATATATTGATTGATTGTATAGATATGTTTTAATTTAAATGTAATTACTCGTGATATTTTTGGAAAATGGTTTGATTTTGTAATAAAAAGTGTTTTAATTATAAAAGACAATCATTTAGTTACTATTTTTATATTATATTATTATTTATTAAATAGAATAAAGGACCGAAAACCAAAATTTTCAATGTTTCGACTTTAATAATATAGTATAGATAATATAGATAAGTAATATATAAGTACCAAATAAATAATAAATTAATATGTAATAAATTATAGTACTTGAGAATTTAAAAAAAAATGTTTCGTAAGTTCAAGAATTCTGAATTCTAATTAATATATAATTACATCAGACAATTATCAGTAATATTTAATTTTTATATCAATTTAGTTATTAATAGTTACTTTATTTAAAAAAAACAATTAAAAAATTAAATTGGTCGGTTGATTACTAGTACTCCCTCCGTCCCCCTCAATTCTTTACATTGAGAGGACGACACGGAGGTTAAGAAAAAATGTAAATTAATAAGGAAAAGTAAGAAAAATGAGTAAAGTGGCGGGACCAATCAATATTTAATGTATAAAATGGGTATAAAGCAGGTATAGTGGAGGAAAGTAGTGAATGTGATTGGATTTTATATTATAAAATGTTACTATTTTTGGTACGTAAAGAAATGAGAGGCACATACCAAAAAGGAAAGTGTAAATAAATGAGAGGGACAAAATGAGTAATATTCAGATAAGCAGGGTTCTATTTGAAGCTAACCAAATTTGTTATTCGACTTGAATCAGGAAAGTTGAAAGTTGTGACTTCTCAGAATCCGATTGGAAATAGGAAGACTCAGGAAAGTTGAAATTTGTGACTTCTCAAAATCCGATTGGAAATAGGAAGACCCGAACCTACCCTATAAATACAGGGGCGTTCATCATCAAAAATCAAGTATTAACCACAACCTCTTCATTCTATTAAACACATCATATAATAATAATGAATAACAACTATCTATTCTCCCAATTTTCCACTGCAAACCACGTACCACAATTTACTGGTACCAACGTTGATAATGTTGATGGTCATCTTATTATTAATTCCCTTGACTATTCACTCCACCAATTTTCTACCGAATACTACGTACCACAAGCTACAACCAATGTTGATGATCATCTTATTATCGATTCACTTACCTATCCACCCCACCAATTTTCTTCTACTAGAGAATACGTACAACAAGAAGCTTATGCAATGCAGGAAAATCTCGAGCTTGAAGAACAAATGGGCCGGGTTGGTAGCAGATTATCAGACGAAACAATAAAGCGACATCTGAGAATAAGAAGTTACGATGTTACAAGTAAAAGGATGGAAGAAGAAGCTGACAAATGTGCTATTTGCCAGGGTGAGTATGAAAAAGGTGAATTCATCGGAGGCCTTCAGTGTCGACATGAGTATCATGTGGAATGCGTAAAAAAATGGTTGAAACAACATAATAGTTGCCCCATCTGCAGAGCTGATGCTGTTTCACCAAATGCTAACCAGACAGCAGGAAAGCCTTACCACAATTGTTGAAATTTTAATTGAAAGTGTGTTATTTGCTCACTTGTAATTGCTTCCAGTCTTTAGTTTTAGTATTGTTTAAGTCTTTAGTTTTGGTATTGTGTAAAGAGTATTTGTTTAACTGGTCAAGTCCCATTATGAATTTATGATTAAAGAGGCTTGTTTTGTTTTTTAGACGAAAATTTACATCCAATGTATATATAAATAAAACAGAAGCTTTATAAAATATGGATCGGTGGCGCAATGGTAGCGCATCTGACTCCCAGATCAGAAGATTGCGGTGCTGGTAGAGTTTAGAAAAATGTGTCCTACAGGTTCAATTGACTCAGAATTAGCGAAGTTATTGGTGTTGGAGAAACATTGAGCAGGATCAAAACACACAAGTGGCCTAATGTTGGAGGTGGAAACTGATTGGTATGCAGTGGTACAGGCTATTAGAATTGCGGTTGCAGTGGTGTCACCTTTGGTCAGGATGTGAAAGAGTGTAAATGTGTAAGGAGTTCGTTACTGAGCTAGGATAATGAGCTAGAATTGTAATGCATATTTAAAAATTAAATCATTAAAAAGTATATTTAATTTACTTCGTAATGCATTTCTCAATTTTTTAAAATTATAAAAGAATAGTTTCTAAATTTCACTCAAATTTGAGTCAATTTGACCACAAAAAATTCAAACAGCACACATAATTATTATGAGATGGAGGAAGTAATTTTTATTCAAAACTTGACCAGACTTTAAATTTTAATCACAATGTACCATACCGACCAACCAAACTTTTAATGTTTCGTCTATTATTTTAAAATTTAATAATTAAAAGTATTTAAATAAGTTTTAAAATAAATAAGTAAAGGGTTTCCTGTGATATTTTTGGAAAAAGAATGGATTTTAGTGAGAAAAATAGAAAAAGTAAATTGTAAAAGGCAATTTCTCGTGATATATTTAGAAAAGGAGAGATTTTGTTAGAAAAAATATATAATGTGTTTTAGCTGAAAAGTTAATTGGTTATAAATAGGTATTTGATTATTTATATTTTAATATTTTTACTAATTACATTTGTTAAGAAAAATAAGTAGACATGTTAAAATAGGTAAACTTTTAAAAAATAATTATAATATTAAAATAGGTTTAAAAATAAATAACTAAAGGTTTGTCCGTGATATTTTTGGAAAATGAGGGATTTTAGTAAGGAAAAATAGAAAAAACTAACATGTTTAAGTTAAAAAACGTAATTGCCCGTGATATATTTGAAAAAGTAGGGGAATTTATTAGAAAAAATAGAAAAAATAATGTATTTTAGGTGAAAAAGGTAATTGGTTATAAATAGGTAATATTATTATTTAATAATAAATTTTCTATAAATAAGTAAGATTAATTAAGTAAAAACACGAAGTACAGTTAATGGAGGGCAATTAAGTAAAATCACAATGTACCATACCGACCAACCAAACTTTTAATGTTTCGTCTATTATATAATAACTAGCTTAAAACCCGTGCGATGCACGGATTGTTAATTGTTATTTTATTATTATTATTTTAATATTTTATTAATTGTAATTGTGCAAAAAATAATTAGGCATGTTAAAATAGCTAAACACTTTTAATTAATTAAAAACATTAAAACAGATTTTAAAATAAATAAGTATGGGTTTGCCCATTATATTTTTGGAAAATGAGGGATTTTAGTAAGAAAAAATAAAAAATGTAACATATATTTAGTTTAAAAAGGTAAATGCCCGTGATATTTTTGGAAAATGAGGTTTTAAAATTTAATAATTAAAAGTATTTAAATACGTTTTAAAATAAATAAGTAAAGGGTTTCCTGTGATATTTTTGGAAAAAGAATTGATTTTAGTGAGAAAAATAGAAAATGTAAATGTAAAAGACAATTTCTCGTGATATATTTAGAAAATAATGTGTTAGGCTCAAGACATGCCTGAATACCACTATTAACAAGCCTACACTATGTGACTATGTCACACTACATGACCTAGTGATTTCTATCACTGGGATATAGTATAGGTCTCTAAATGTACTTGTCTTGCTCTCATGAACATTAGCTTGATCATGTATGCTCAAAGATATAATGAGCTTAGTAAAGTTTCTTGCATCTAGATTGTATATAGGCCATTGAATAATTATCCTGGTAGAAGTTCAGAAGTGTTCATGCAGCAGGATAGAGATAAATAAGGCTATGAAGAAATAAGTTGCAGAAATTTGTCTAAGGCATTATATAGCAAAGTCAGAAGAAAGCTATGTCGTGAAGTCACCAATATCCATGTCGTGAAGTACTATATCGCATAGTCCAGTTTGTACTATGTCGAGAAGTCCTCAAGACACATGTCGTGAAGTGTTGAAGTCAGCAAAGTCAAAGGAGCCTAGATCGTGAAGTCTTCAAATGACCTATGTCGCATAGTCTTCAAATGAGCTATGTCGCATAGTCTTCAAATGAGCTATGTCGCATAGTCTTCAAATGACCTATGTCGCATAGTCTTCAAATGAGCTATGTCGCATAGTCTTCAAATGACCTATGTCGCATAGTCTTCAAATGAGCTATGTCGCATAGTCTTCAAATGACCTATGTCGCAAAGTCGTCAAAGGCTATATCGCGAAGTCCTCACAAGTGAGATCGCGAAGTCAGGAATGAAGTGGAGTTCACGATATCAACACTTAGCCGTTTATAACAGGACAATTCAAGGTACAGAACCAAGAATCAAAAGAGACAAATACTGAAGCATTTGTTCTGGCAAGGTGGTCCAAAGAACAGATGGCAAATCTACAGCTAAACTTGGAGAGAAAGATAAGAGACAAGCAGCTACAGAAACGGGAAAGACTCCGAAAAACAGGTGGTCCTTCCTGACACAGTTAACGTCTTATGGCAGAACAAGTTGGACTTTCAGCAAGGGGTAACTGTGTAAAAATAGGTGTGTGCACTAGTTTGTATAGGGCTTATATATATGATGCACACCATATTGTTAGCTGTAAGAGAGATACACATAGTTATTTGCTAAGCTCTTTTCTCTGTAAGCAAGCAAGTTCAAACTGTTCTTGTTTAGAAGCCAGAAATTCGATTGTGAATTTCTTGGAAAGCTGTAGTATTTAATTTGCTTATACAAAGTAGATTAAAGTGATTGTGTGTGTTATTTACTTTCTGCATATTACATATCATAATCATATACAGTCTGTTACTTAGCTATCAAGAGTCGAAAAATATATCAAACTATCCATTCACCCCCCCTCTGTCTAGTTTCTGGTAGTATTCATTTCTAACAAGTGGTATCAAAGCGTAGGCTGTTAACGTACAAACAGGAAAAGATCAAGAATGAGTTCACAGAAACTAGGCAGTATCAAGATTCCTCCCTTTAACAAGGAGCACTACAGTTTATGGAAGAAGAAGATGTTGCTTTTCATCAAAGCTTCTAACCCCATGTATTTAGATATTCTAAAGCATGGTCCCTTCATTCCAATGATCGAGATTGGTGAATCAACCATGGGCACTGAGATTGTACCAGCAAAACATGTGCCCAAAGATCCCTCAAAATACACTGATCCTGAAAAGGAAAAAGTTGCACTGGATGGACATCTTCAACTTATCATTTGTGAATCTATGGACTTCAACATGTATGGCACTGTTGCTCATTGTACTAGTGCCAAGAAGATGTGGGATCTTATAGAAGTGCTCTGTGAAGGAACTACTGAAGTAAGAAAGAACAAGAAGCAGATTCTTGTTTCACAATATGAAGCCTTCATGGCTCAGCCAAAAGAGGGAATCACAGAAGTGTTTGAGAGATTCAACAAGCTGATAAACGAGCTCAAACTCTATGACAAACACTATGAAACAGAAGAGCTCAATATGAAGTTTTTACTAACTCTTCCAGATCACTTGGAACCAAGAATCTCTTCCCTTAAAGAAAGAGATCTAACAAAGATTGGTTTTGATGTGTTATATGGTGTTTTGAAGACATATGAGTTGGAGCTGTTTCAAAAGAGATCTATTCAAGCAAAGCAAGGATTAGTGGCTAATACCTCCTGTGTACTTATTGCTGACAACCTAAGTCAAAGAATGGACTCTCTTAAAGTCAGTCAAGTGAAGATTGAGGAACTGGAAGTTGAAGACACTGGTGATGAGGTCCATGTCATCTATGATTTGCCTGAGGAAGATGAGTTTTACAGCATGGAGGAACTGGACAAAATGGAAAACAAATCTTTTGCTTATATGGCTAGGAGGTATCCTAACATAAGGTTTAAAAGAAAGCAGCCATTCAGGTCCAAGTTCAATACTGGAAACACTGGTGGATCTAGTGGCTCAAACACCTTCAATAAAGGAAAAGGGATTGCTGGTGCTGCTAAGGGTGGATACAAGACAGGAAGTGTGGATAGGACCAAAATAAGATGCTATAACTGCAATGAACTTGGGCATTTTGCCACTGAGTGCAAAAAGCCTAAACAAGTCAAGAAGGACAAAGCATACTTAGAGCTTGAAGCTAAGTATGAGGCTCTACTCAAGAAACAACAGGGCAAAGCTTTTATTGCTGAGGGAAAATGCTGGGATGACTCTGATGAAGAAGAAGAACAAGAGTACTCAAACTATGCCTTGATGGCATTTTCTGATGATGGTGATTCAAGTCAGGTACCCATTCTTACTTCTCTTGATATGACTCCCATTCAATATAAGCAAACTGTTGAAGATATGAGCACTGAGATGTTTAATATTCATACTAGCATGTTAGTAGCTAATGAAGAAATTGATAGACTAACTGCTAAGAATGTTGAGCTTACAGAAAAGAATGAGAAACTTGAGTTAATGGTTGTGAACCTGGATGGTTTGAAAAAGGAGGTTGAGTATCTTAAAAACAAAGTGATTTGTGCTGAGCAGATAGAGAAAGCCCTTAGAGAACAAATTGCTGAAACTGAACTGAAACTAAGAAGCTTCAAAAACTCCTCTGAACTTATTCAAACCTACCACAAGGAACACACTGAAGACTGCAAGGTTGGAGTTGGTTTTGACTATGATAATGAAAAGGGAAGGAAGAAGGTCAAGGGCAAAGGAAAGGAAACTTTTACAAACAAAAATGCCCCAACCATACTGTCAAGTGTTGAACAGCCCATCTTCAGAAAGAGTGCTGTTGAGTTTGATGAGGAACTACTGATCATCAAGCAACAACTACTTGAAGAAGATGAGGCTGCTAAGAACACTTCTTCCTTTCCTGAACTTGTCAATCAGAAAGAGACCAAAGACAATCTTGTCAAGAGTCCTAAAGCAAAGAAAGAAGTTGTTAAGAAAAGGAAACAAAACAGAAATGGTAAAGTTGGTGTTAACAAGGGAAACAACTATGCTTATGTGCCAAATGCTCCCAGGAAACAATGTCAAAAATGCCTATCTGTTAATCATTTGACTCATAAGTGTAGTAAGCCTGATATTGTTGAAGTTGACAACCTGAGTAACCATTCTGCTAGCATAAATTCTAGTCATGATTCTTTCTGTGGTAAGCCAAATTGCATGACATGCTATGTGACTGTGATTGCTAATTGTTTGTCTCTTAAACATAAACTTGACTCTGCACAATCTGGTGAATCACACACACATATGCATTCTCATAGGACAGGGTCCCCAATCAGGGTTGAGAGGGTGAAAACTTTATGTGAGCCTAAGAGTGTAAACTCCAAAGCCACAGAAAAAGTGAAGTCTCCTACTATGAGAAATGCAATTTATGACAGAAGAATTATTAATCAAAATGTTTCTAAATCAACTGGACCCTACCAAGTGTGGGTACCAAAAACAACTTAGTCATTTTGTGAATGCAGGGCAACAGGAATAAAAGAGTCATATGGATCTTGGACAGTGGATGCTCAAGTCACATGACTGGTGATATAGCCCTGCTATCACATTTTGAGGAAAAGGCTGGCCCATCAGTAACCTTTGGAAATGACAACATTGGTTATACAATGGGATATGGCAATGTTAAATCTGGAAATGTCATTATTGAAGATGTAGCATTTGTTGAAGGACTGAAGCATAATCTCTTGAGTATTGGACAATTCACCAACAGAGGTTTCAAAGTGGAATTTGATGAAGACCTTTGTTCAATCTCAAAAAGGGAAAGTGGTGAAGTTGTTCTAACTGGTGTGAAGAAAGGAAGCTTGTTTGTAGCAAATCTCAAAGCTGCAGATAAGGGAGAAATCTGCTGTTTCTACACTAAAGCCACAAATGAGGAATTCTGGCTATGGCACAAGAAGCTGTCTCACTTGAATGTTCAGGCAATGAACTCTCTAACCAAGAGAGAACTTATCAGGGATTTGCCTGCCTTGGAGTTTGTGCAAGATGGAGCTTGTGAAGCTTGTCAGAAAGGAAAAATTAAAAGATCCAGTCACAAGAACAAATTGCTCAATACAAATTCAAAACCTCTGCAGCTAATTCACATGGACTTATTTGGCCCTGTGAATGTAATGTCCCTCTCCAAAAAGAAATATGCTCTAGTAATGGTAGATGACTATTCAAGATATACTTGGGTGGAATTCCTATTCTCCAAGGATGAAGCACCCCAAGTCATAATAGAGCATATCAAGAGAGTTGATAAAGAAGCACAAAGCTCTGGCTCCTCTGTAGTTGCTTTGAGAAGTGATAATGGGACTGAGTTCAGAAATTCAACATTGTATGAGTTTTGCAAAGATAAAGGAATTTCTCAACAATTCTCAGCTCCTAGAACACCTCAACAAAATGGAGTAGTTGAGAGAAAGAATAGAACTCTCATTGAAGCTGCAAGGACAATGCTGCTGGATGCAAAGCTACCCACTAGCTTTTGGGCTGATGCTGTTAACACAGCATGCTATGTGCAAAATAGAACATTAATCAATAAGAAGTCTGGCAAAACTCCTTACTCATTAATGACTGGAAAAAGAGCATCCTTCAAGCACCTGCATGTGTTTGGAAGCAAGTGCTTTGTGATGAAAGATACCTCTGAGCATGTTGGAAAATTTGATGCTAAGGCATTTGAAGGTATCTTCATTGGATACTCTCTGGAAAGGACAGCATACAGAGTGTTTGTACCTGAGCAACACAAAGTCATGGAAAGCATGGATGTTACCTTTGATGACAAGAAAACTCCTGGACTGAAAACAAGTGATCAAGACAGTGTGCCATTGAGATTTGAGAATCAAGGTTATCTTGAGGATTCTGAAAGTGAAGATGAACCCCCTATTCAAACTGTTCTAGAGAATGAAATCCTTGAAGTTGACAATCTTCTTCAAACACCTGTGCAAGGGTTCACAAACACAGGGGGAGAAGAAGAGAATGCACCTTTCAACCAAAATGAGCTTGGAACAGATCAAGGAAATGAACAGGGGCACACAAGGAAATGGGACAGAGCCCACACTAGGGATCAAATCATTGGAGATCCTAGTGAGGGAGTTAGAACAAGAAGGACAACATTAAATACATGTCTGTATAGCTGCTTTCTGTCACAAGAGGAACCTAAATTAATTGAAGAAGCTTTGAAGAACTCTGATTGGATTGTTGCCATGCAAGAAGAGTTGAATCAATTTGAGAAAAACAAAGTATGGGAACTAGTACCTCCTCCAAAAGGAAAGAATGTTATTGACACCAAATGGGTGTTCAGAAATAAGATGGATGAAGAAGCAGTGGTGATAAGAAACAAAGCAAGGCTGGTTGCCAAAGGATATTGTCAGCAAGAAGGCATTGACTATGATGAGACATTTGCACCTGTAGCTAGACTGGAAGCCATCAGAATCTTCCTGGCTTTTGCAGCTCACTCAGATTTTAAGGTGTATCAAATGGATGTGAAAAGTGCATTTCTCAATGGTGATCTTGCTGAAGAAGTTTATGTGTCTCAACCACCTGGCTTTGAGAGTGAAGACTTCCCAAACTTTTTGTATAGACTGCTCAAGGCACTCTATGGACTCAAACAGGCACCAAGAGCCTGGTATGAAACTCTATCTCAATTCCTTCTTGAGCATCAATTTACCAGGGGTACAATTGACAAAACCCTATTCTTCAAGAAGCATGGAAATGATATCATTCTTGTTCAAATCTATGTGGATGATATCATCTTTGGCTCTTCAAATGAAAAACTCTGTGAAAGGTTCTCTAAGTTGATGCAAAGCAAATATGAGATGAGTATGATGGGAGAGTTAACCTACTTTCTAGGCCTACAAGTACATCAAAGGGAGGATGGCATCTTTATAAACCAATCTAAGTATGTCAAGGATCTTTTAAAGAAATATGGTTTAGAAGAGTCATCCCCAGCCAAAACTCCTATGTCTACTGCAATCAAGCTGGATGAAGACAAGAAAGGCAAGAGAGTTGATATCAAGGTCTATAGAGGAATGGTTGGATCCTTACTCTATCTCACAGCTAGCAGGCCAGACATCATGTTTGCCACATGCCTCTGTGCAAGGTTCCAGTCTGATCCCAAGGAATCTCACATGATGGCTATCAAAAGAATCTTCAAGTCTCTAAAGGGGACTCCTAATCTTGGGCTATGGTATCCAAAGGGCACTGGGTTCAACCTGGTTGGTTACACAGATTCTGATTATGCTGGATGCAGAATTGACAGGAAGAGCACCTCTGGAAGCTGTCAATTCCTAGGTCAAAGGTTAGTGTCCTGGTTTAGTAAGAAACAACAGTCCACAGCAACATCCACAGCTGAGGCTGAATACATTGCTGCTGGAAGTTGCTGTGCTCAATTGCTTTGGATTAGAAATCAACTCATGGATTATGGGCTAGTGTTAGAACACATTCCTCTAATGTGTGACAATACTAGTGCAATATCCATAGTTGCCAATCCTGTTAATCATTCTACTACAAAGCACATTGAGATCAGGTACCATTTCATTAGGGAACATGCTGCAAATGGTACCATAGAAGTCTCTTATGTTCCCACTGAGAAACAATTAGCTGACATATTTACTAAACCTCTGAATGAAGCAGTCTTCAACAGACTTGTGAGTGAAGTTGGAATGCTCAATCCTTCATTTAGTTGCTCTAAGTAAGTATACCAGTAAATTGTTGCAGCAGTAAATTTTCACTGTATTTAAATGCTCTATTTGTTTGGAGTGAAAATTAGCTGAGATATGATTTATAAATATTTCAGTATTTTACTGCATATTTTTCAAAATCACATTTGTTGGTAAAGTTGTGAGCTTTTAAGGCATCTCTATATAGATGATTTTCAGAGTTCACGACACAGTTCAAATTAAACAGACTTATATCGCAAACTGTTGAGATTGTGAGACTTCGTGATATAGTTCATTTCATGAGTTTGCGACATAGTTCATTTTATGACTTCGCGACTTAGAATAACTATATCGACAAGTCCCCACACTTGACAGAATTTTGATTTAAATTTATTTTATTTCAAATTTGATAAAAGTCTGACAATTTGCTTAAAATTCCTAAAAGAGAGCTTTAGCCAGGGTATTTCTACTATATCGCAAAGTCTCCCCAATCCTTTCATCTTGAGGACTTTGCGACATAGTTCATTTCTGAGACTATGCGATATACTGTGCAAGACTTTCCGATACAGGCCATTTTTGACTTCGCGACATACAAATAGACTGTACATATTCATAACCCCATATCGCAGTGTCTCTATCATATAAATACCTTTTCTAACCGTTCACAACTTTTCATCTTGTCTATTGCTCTCAAACTCTCAAACCTAAGCACAAATTCTCTACTCTCTTTTTCACTCTCTCTCTCGAAATGGCACCCAAATCTCAAACAGTATCATCCCCAATCCCTTTAACCATTCCCAAAGAAACCAATCTTCTCACCATTCCCTCTGAGGCTGAGGCTAACCCAAGGTACAAGTGTTTTGTACGGTTCTTGAACACTTCCTACCTACGCCAAGCCCTAACCCTGAACCCTACCTTGTATGTCGATGTGTTGGAAGGATTCTGGAGAACGACGTTGGTATCAACAATGGCTAGGGAAGATGGAACCTCATTCCAGGAGGTTAGCTGTTCAATTGGAGGCAAACACTTTCAATTTGGTGAAAGGGAAATCAATGAAGCTTTGGGGTTCAAGGTGGAGGGTCATGACCAAGAAGCTACAGATGCTCAAATCATAGAATTCATGACCTTCATTCAGTATGCTGATGAGATAGATACTGGAAAGCTGAATAAGAAGTTCGTGAGAAGGGAGTGGTCATTTCTGTTTGACGCACTCCAGAAGGTATTTCTCTGCAGGAAGACAGGATGGGACCATATCAGTCACATTGCTGTGAAGCTAGCCTACTCCTTGGCCAACAACCAGGAGATCAATGTGGGAGCCATAATTCTCAAAGAATTGACTCAGAGGCTAGGCAGGACCATTCGTGGTAGAGGTAATGACATCTTTTACCCTCGTTTCCTTCAAGTTATTTTAAATTTTCTTGATGCAAATGTCCATCTATTGGAGGGTATAGATAACACTAAAATGGCTTATTCCAAGTCCATGTCCAAAGTACTATTTGGCTCATTGGACACAAGGAATCAAGTGGATGTGATTCTAAGTGTGACCAAGCATATGCAGGACACATTTGAGTCTTATCCACTTGATAAGCCAATATACCATGCACTTTCCTGGACAGGGGAGGCTGAGACTGAAGGAGCTACACAGTCTAACCCCAGCCTTCCCATCCCATCCAGCAACCCCACTGCAAACAGTCCCATAGAAGCTAGGCAACCAAGTGCATCAATCTCTCAAAAGGTTGGTGTTACTAAAAAGAAGTCAAAGAAGAGAGCCCTCGAAGTAATAAATGAATCTGTAGAGTTAGCTAGTGAGAATCCTGAGTCACCTCTCACCAGACAAAAGAAGAAATCCAAATCTAAACCTACCACTGGATCCTCCCAACAGGATTCAGATGTGGAAAAAGGGGTACACCTGTTACTGTCCATGGCCTCCCAACAGGTCATTGGCATTGAAAAGAGCAGCCTCCCCATTGCATCTTGTACAGAGTCTACACAGGGTCAAGACCTCACTCTTGACCCTAGGAGTGATAAGGCTGATAATACACAGAGTGGAGAGCACATCACTGTTGAAACTCCTCCTATTTCTCAGGGGGAGTTGCCACAATCTAATCTAAACCCCACTTCTCTCTCAGATTCTTCCATAAAAATTTCTTCTGAACAAGAGAGTCATTCAAATGACAATCTTGCCTTTGATCAATCACAATTCTCTCCTGTGATTGAGCCAATTTCAAGTGACATGGTGCATGACACTATGCTCACCACCCAGGAACCACATCTAGTTGGTCAGGGAATGCATGCTGGGGCATATCCTAATGACACCAACACAAACATGGAGGATTCACCAGTCTTCACTGGAGACTCTGTGCCAAATTCTCCCATCCTCAGGGATGTGGAACTGTCTTCACAGACAAATAGGGCTAATGTTGTAACACATCCCATTTCAATGGAGACAACATTAGACCCTACAGCCATTCCAAGGCTGGAGGAAACTCAAAATCTTACCTCTCATGAAGTGCCAAGCACTAGCTCTCACTTGGCTCAGGCCACAATCACTGAATGGCTGAAACCTGTGCAACATGACAGGGCTTCAGGATCATCCTCTGTGCTACCACAATTGACGGAAGAAGAATTACAAGATCTTCATGTGGCACAGATTGATGAGATCTCTAGGATTGCTCAACATCTCCTCACTGCAAATCTCCCAAATTCTGACTATGAGGCTATTCTTCTCACTCATAAGGAGGATGTTGAAGCACAACAGGATAAAATTGTGGATGAAGCCCAGCAAGCTGGAAATGTGGATGCTTGGCTGGATGGCAAAAGGACAGTCAAGCTTAAGGAGGCTCTAGCTTTTCTCAGGGAGGACTATCTTACAGCCTTGGGGTCAAATGCCAAAGGTCTCTCTCCTGCTGAAATCTATGATGCAGTTAATGATGTCTACAAGAGCCAACTTAAAGCTATGCATTTTCTTGGGAAGGGTCTTCAGTCAGAAATCTCCACCATTCAGGAAGAAACAGCTCATTCTAATGCTCAACTCAAGAATTGTTTTCTTTCAAGCTTTCCCAAGGTAGATGGCATTCTTAAGGAAGTCCAGAAAACTGCATCAAATGTCACCACAATGGACTGCACCCTAGCTATGGTTTCAGATAATATGAAGAAGCTCTCTACCAAGCTAGACAATCAGGTGCAGGCCAACATCAACTCAAACTCCATGCTTACAGTACTCTGGAAGAATCAGTATGGGAACAAGCTTGTTGATGAGGTTCCTATTTCTGATATCTCCAAGTTTGAATTCTCCAAGCTCAAGGATCAATCCCTTAACTCCTTCAAATCTCAACAACTTTTCTCAAAAGTGGACAGCTTGGAAAGAGAGGTAGCTGATCTGAAAGCAGAAAACAAAGGACTATCTCACTCCTTGGAGCAGCTTAATGCTAAGATGGATGATCAAACCAACTCCACTTCTAACATTTTGTTGGTGCAACAACAAATGATGACCTCAATGATGAGACATATGAACCTGCCTATCCCTGGGGAAGCTCAAGACATCTTGTCTGATTCCAAGCTTAAGGGGGAGAAAGAAAAGGAGGTCATTCTGAAAAAGAAAGGGGGAGTACCTGCCAAGCAACAGAAGCTTAAGGGCAAAATTTCTGAAGAAACAATAAAGCCAATAATCCTTCCCCCTGTAGAGGTCATCAGTGCAGAAGGTCAAAAGAGCACAATTTCAACCACCTTCTATCCATCCACAATGCCTAAAGATATCTCAACTCCTCAACCTGCTCAACCTGCCAAAGCTACAACAATCACATAGGCCAAGCTACAGGAAGTTGCCAATTCTCACATCTATCATGATGAGGCCTTCCTGGAGTTTCTGAAAGCCACCTACAGAGATGCACAAGAAGATACAAGGACTTACAGAAAGAAGCTCAAGGAAAACATCAAGTACTTCACAGTTGCAGTAAGGAAAATCAAGGATGTCCATCTAAGAGAGATAATCATGGTGTGCAAGGACAACTGCTTGTGGCACCTAGCTTTTCAAACTCTAGAGAAACTGAGATTCACTGAGCTGTCAACAATAATGGACTTAATAGAACAAGGTGGGGCTAACAACAAGAGACTGTTTGATGACTTGAAGATAGATCAAGATCAAAGACTGCCTGAGGTCATCTCAAAGCCAAAGACAATAATCTTCCAAAGTCTATCTCAAGACAGCAGCATTGACCAGTTGGTGATCCCTTCAGATTTGACAAGAAAGAATAATAAAAAGATCAACCAGGTGCTGCAAATGCTAAGAGCCAAGAGGGGAGTCAGGACAGCTGAGGAACTAGAGATGATTCACACTCTACAATCTTTTCTGATTCATGGAGTCATTCCTGAATCTGTCAAAGAAAAGAGCAAAGAGAAGGATGATGATGATGATGATGATGATGAGGAGAAAACCTATAAAAGGAGATCTCAGTTAAGGAGAGATAAGGATGGATCTACTGAAAGCAGCAGGAGCAAATATTCAAAGAAATCAAAGGATGCTGATGATAGCAAGAGGGATGACAAGGGGACAAAAGAATCAGTTAAGAAACCAAGAAGTGGAATTCAGCAAGTCAAGGACATTGCTAGTAGTACTTTAACCAAAACACAAGACTCTAAGTCTAGGGTGGGTACTATTAGTAATGATCCTCCAAAATCATTATCTAAGACTTCTGAACCTGAATTGCCATAGAAGAAAGATGAAGCCACAAAAGGAACATCAAGAAAACACTTCCACAAAGTCACAGCCAGTGGAGTGTTACAGTGGATGAAGGGGAAGGGGGTGAAGCTACTTTCAAGTGATGTGGCACTGAAGACTAATTCTCCCTGCTCCACAAAGCTACCTCAAGTGAAGCATATGAAGATCAAGAGGGCAGCTAAGAGGACAAGGATAACAAAGAAGAATGGGGTAATCACTAATGTTGTAGGGATCAAAGTGCTTCCTCTTGATGAAGACTATGATGAAGATGCCCTAGCATTCTTGAGAGCTCAAAGAATCTTTGAAGTCAAGGTGAAGCTAGATCATCTAGAGATCAAGTACACTGATGGAAGAGAGAAGGTTATGAAGCAAGGAGGCTGGCAACATTTCTATAAATATGAGCTTGAAAGGATAAATGCCTTACTGAATTTTGAAGAAAAGAAAGAAAGGACATGGAAGATAGATATTGCCAGGTTCTTGAAAATGCATGCTGATTATGAAGAATACCAGAGGAAAGAGAATGAAGAAAAGAGGTGTCAGAAAGAGAAGGAGATGGCTGAGATGGATGAAAGAGCAAAGGAGCTGAGGAAGAAAGGGCTGTGCAGGGTA
This sequence comes from Heracleum sosnowskyi, assembly GCA_030848705.1. Classification (NCBI taxonomy): domain Eukaryota; kingdom Viridiplantae; phylum Streptophyta; class Magnoliopsida; order Apiales; family Apiaceae; genus Heracleum; species Heracleum sosnowskyi. Next base: position 37,401,330 of record CM061243.1, on the reverse strand, counting down.
AAAAGCAAAATCCTTATACTGTGGAGTACAAAAATCATTATGGAGGAAAAAGCAAGATAAGGATGGAGTTTATACATTCATATGTGGAAAGTGCCCTCAGAACAGCAGCTGAAGATCTAAAGGACTCTCCTCTCATTGAAGAAATGATTGCTAGAGATGAAATTCTAATGACCATCTCTGAAATAAAGAAGAATGAAGAAATAAGGAAGAAGAAGGTCTATGATGATTTCTTAGAGAAACAACTGGAAACAGAAGCTATGTAGCTCAAGGAAAAAATTCTGTAAGCCTAAAATTCCAAGTTGTTATCAAACTCTGTGCTTAACTGTATCTTCTTTATATCTGTTCTTTTTATGTTAGTTAGGCTTGTTATCAGACATGAAATTGTGCCTAAGGATCTTACTCACAATTTGGGGGAGATTGTTAGGCTCAAGACATGCCTGAATACCACTATTAACAAGCCTACACTATGTGACTATGTCACACTACATGACCTAGTGATTTCTATCACTGGGATATAGTATAGGTCTCTAAATGTACTTATCTTGCTCTCATGAACATTAGCTTGATCATGTATGCTCAAAGATATAATGAGCTTAGTAAAGTTTCTTGCATCTAGATTGTATATAGGCCATTGAATAATTATCCTGGTAGAAGTTCAGAAGTGTTCATGCAGCAGGATAGAGATAAATAAGGCTATGAAGAAATAAGTTGCAGAAATTTGTCTAAGGCATTATATAGCAAAGTCAGAAGAAAGCTATGTCGTGAAGTCACCAATATCCATGTCGTGAAGTACTATATCGCATAGTCCAGTTTGTACTATGTCGAGAAGTCCTCAAGACACATGTCGTGAAGTGTTGAAGTCAGCAAAGTCAAAGGAGCCTAGATCGTGAAGTCTTCAAATGACCTATGTCGCATAGTCTTCAAATGAGCTATGTCGCATAGTCTTCAAATGAGCTATGTCGCATAGTCTTCAAATGACCTATGTCGCATAGTCTTCAAATGAGCTATGTCGCATAGTCTTCAAATGACCTATGTCGCATAGTCTTCAAATGAGCTATGTCGCATAGTCTTCAAATGACCTATGTCGCAAAGTCGTCAAAGGCTATATCGCGAAGTCCTCACAAGTGAGATCGCGAAGTCAGGAATGAAGTGGAGTTCACGATATCAACACTTAGCCGTTTATAACAGGACAATTCAAGGTACAGAACCAAGAATCAAAAGAGACAAATACTGAAGCATTTGTTCTGGCAAGGTGGTCCAAAGAACAGATGGCAAATCTACAGCTAAACTTGGAGAGAAAGATAAGAGACAAGCAGCTACAGAAACGGGAAAGACTCCGAAAAACAGGTGGTCCTTCCTGACACAGTTAACGTCTTATGGCAGAACAAGTTGGACTTTCAGCAAGGGGTAACTGTGTAAAAATAGGTGTGTGCACTAGTTTGTATAGGGCTTATATATATGATGCACACCCTATTGTTAGCTGTAAGAGAGATACACATAGTTATTTGCTAAGCTCTTTTCTCTGTAAGCAAGCAAGTTCAAACTGTTCTTGTTTAGAAGCCAGAAATTCGATTGTGAATTTCTTGGAAAGCTGTAGTATTTAATTTGCTTATACAAAGTAGATTAAAGTGATTGTGTGTGTTATTTACTTTCTGCATATTACATATCATAATCATATACAGTCTGTTACTTAGCTATCAAGAGTCGAAAAATATATCAAACTATCCATTCACCCCCCCTCTGTCTAGTTTCTGGTAGTATTCATTTCTAACATAATGGACTTTGTTAGAAAAAATATATAATGTATTTTAGCTGAAAAGATAATTGGTTATAAATAGGTATTTGATTATTTATATTTTCATATTTTTAATAATTGCATTTGTTAAGAAAAATAAGTAGACATGTTAAAATAAGTAAATTTTTTAAAAAATAATTATAATATTAAAATAGGTTTAAAAAAAATAACTAAAGGTTTGTCCGTGATATTTTTGGAAAAGGATTGGGTTTAGTAAAGAAAAATAGAAAAACAAACATATTTTAGTTAAAAAAAGGTAATTGTATGTGATATATTTGAAAAAATAGGGGAATTTGTTAGAAAAAATAATGTATTTTAGGCGAAAAAGGTAATTGGTTATAAATAGGTAATATTATTATTTAATAATATATTTCTATAAATAAGTAAGGTTAATTAAGTAAAAACACGAAGTACAGTTAATTAAGGGTAATTAAGTAAAATCACAACGTACCAGACCAATCAAACTTTTAATGTTTCGTCTATTATATAATAATATTGATAGTATTGATTGATACTAGAAAGGAATCAATATCAAATATTATCCTAAAATTTGCTTTATTCTCTAAGCTTCTATATGCAATCGGTGATGGCATACAATATGAAATATTCGTGGGATGAGCCAACTAATTGATAACAGCACTTGCACATTACTCTGTACTTTTCATAAAAAGTATTACACCAAGTTGTCGTGTAAAACTGTTGCCTTAATTTACTGCATTTTTCTCTTGTACTCTTACAGTAACTTTTGCAAAGAAGAATCAGAGGTTGCGATTTCTGCATAGAGATCAGCTATTGCTTTGGCAAAGTATGCTTTCGCCTGAGTTCTTTTAATCTGCACAACAGAGATGTAACTATGTAATGTAAGAAGTGACCACTAGTCATTTTAGCCGAGCCCTGTATATATAATACAAGCTATAACCCGATGCACGGATGAATTTTAGTATTTTAAATGTATTATTTTAGTATTTTTATATGATTTATTATTATTATTTATCTTATTTTATTATCATTTATTTGTATTTTGATCTTAAAATTTTTTAATATGTTGTCGACGGAATAATATCTTGAACTTTTGAATACAGCTTAGAAAAATAGATAATATAAATATTTAATAATAATAATAATAATATGTTGTTGACGAGATTCGAATCTTGAACCCGTGGGAGTATTTTAGATACCAAGAAAATAATATTCTTTTAATATTATATCAAACGGTTCTCATTTATCTAACAGTTATTATTTAGAGAACCAAACTACCAACCAACCAAATAGATGGTAGTTTGCTTATAACAATATTTTTTTATATGATTTTTTAGTATTTTTTATCTTATTTTATTAGCATTTATTTGTATTTTGATCTTAAAAAATTTTAATATGTTGTTGACGGGATTCGAAACTCGAACCCGTGATAGCATTTTAGATATCAAAAAAAGAATATTCTTTTAATATTACATCCAACGGTTCTCATTTACCTATATTTACATCTAACGGTTATTATTTAGAGGATCAAACCAAATGACCAAAGTACCAACCAAATAGAGGGTGGTTTACTTATAATATTATAGTATAGACTAGCTTAAAACCCGTGCGATGCACGGGTTATTTTTAATAATTGTTAATTTTAATTTTTTGTTAAATGTATTTGTTAAAAAAATAAATAGGTGTATTAAACTTTTTTTAATAAATAAAGGTATTAAAATAGGTTTTAGAATAAATAATTAACAGTTTGCCCGTGATATTTATGGAAAAGAAAGGTTTTAGTAAAAAAAATAGAAAAAGGAACATCTTTTAGTTGAAAAAGGTAATTGCCCGTAGTTACAAAAAATAAGTAGGTGTGTTAAACTTTTTTTAAATAATTAAAGATATTAAAATAAATAAGTAACGGTTTACTCGTGATATTTTTGGAAAAGAAATGTTTTAGCATGGAAAAATAGAAAAAGTAATATATAAGTACCAAATAAATAATAAATTAATATGTAATAAATTATAGTACTTGAGAATTTAAAAAAAAATGTTTCGTAAGTTCAAGAATTCTGAATTCTAATTAATATATAATTACATCAGACAATTATCAGTAATATTTAATTTTTATATCAATTTAGTTATTAATAGTTACTTTATTTAAAAAAAACAATTAAAAAATTAAATTGGTCGGTTGATTACTAGTACTCCCTCCGTCCCCCTCAATTCTTTACATTGAGAGGACGACACGGAGGTTAAGAAAAAATGTAAATTAATAAGGAAAAGTAAGAAAAATGAGTAAAGTGGTGGGACCAATCAATATTTAATGTATAAAATGGGTATAAAGCAGGTATAGTGGAGGAAAGTAGTGAATGTGATTGGATTTTATATTATAAAATGTTACTATTTTTGGTACGTAAAGAAATGAGAGACACGTACCAAAAAGGAAAGTGTAAATAAATGAGAGGGACAAAATGAGTAATATTCAGATAAGCAGGGTTCTATTTGAAGCTAACCAAATTTGTTATTCTACTTGAATCAGGAAAGTTGAAAGTTGTGACTTCTCAGAATCCGATTGGAAATAGGAAGACTCAGGAAAGTTGAAATTTGTGACTTCTCAAAATCCGATTGGAAATAGGAAGACCCGAACCTACCCTATAAATACAGGGGCGATCATCATCAAAAATCAAGTATTAACCACAACCTCTTCATTCTATTAAACACATCATATAATAATAATGAATAACAACTATCTATTCTCCCAATTTTCCACTGCAAACCACGTACCACAATTTACTGGTACCAACGTTGATAATGTTGATGGTCATCTTATTATTAATTCCCTTGACTATTCACTCCACCAATTTTCTACCGAATACTACGTACCACAAGCTACAACCAATGTTGATGATCATCTTATTATCGATTCACTTACCTATCCACCCCACCAATTTTCTTCTACTAGAGAATACGTACAACAAGAAGCTTATGCAATGCAGGAAAATCTCGAGCTTGAAGAACAAATGGGCCGGGTTGGTAGCAGATTATCAGACGAAACAATAAAGCGACATCTGAGAATAAGAAGTTACGATGTTACAAGTAAAAGGATGGAAGAAGAAGCTGACAAATGTGCTATTTGCCAGGGTGAGTATGAAAAAGGTGAATTCATCGGAGGCCTTCAGTGTCGACATGAGTATCATGTGGAATGCGTAAAAAAATGGTTGAAACAACATAATAGTTGCCCCATCTGCAGAGCTGATGCTGTTTCACCAAATGCTAACCAGACAGCAGGAAAGCCTTACCACAATTGTTGAAATTTTAATTGAAAGTGTGTTATTTGCTCACTTGTAATTGCTTCCAGTCTTTAGTTTTAGTATTGTTTAAGTCTTTAGTTTTGGTATTGTGTAAAGAGTATTTGTTTAACTGGTCAAGTCCCATTATGAATTTATGATTAAAGAGGCTTGTTTTGTTTTTTAGACGAAAATTTACATCCAATGTATATATAAATAAAACAGAAGCTTTATAAAATATGGATCGGTGGCGCAATGGTAGCGCATCTGACTCCCAGATCAGAAGATTGCGGTGCTGGTAGAGTTTAGAAAAATGTGTCCTACAGGTTCAATTGACTCAGAATTAGCGAAGTTATTGGTGTTGGAGAAACATTGAGCAGGATCAAAACACACAAGTGGCCTAATGTTGGAGGTGGAAACTGATTGGTATGCAGTGGTACAGGCTATTAGAATTGCGGTTGCAGTGGTGTCACCTTTGGTCAGGCTGTGAAAGAGTGTAAATGTGTAAGGAGTTCGTTACTGAGCTAGGATAATGAGCTAGAATTGTAATGCATATTTAAAAATTAAATCATTAAAAAGTATATTTAATTTACTTTGTAATGCATTTCTCAATTTTTTAAAATTATAAAAGAATAGTTTCTAAATTTCACTCAAATTTGAGTCAATTTGACCACAAAAAATTCAAACAGCACACATAATTATTATGAGATGGAGGAAGTAATTTTTATTCAAAACTTGACCAGACTTTAAATTTTAATCACAATGTACCATACCGACCAACCAAACTTTTAATGTTTCGTCTATTATTTTAAAATTTAATAATTAAAAGTATTTAAATAAGTTTTAAAATAAATAAGTAAAGGGTTTCCTGTGATATTTTTGGAAAAAGAATGGATTTTAGTGAGAAAAATAGAAAAAGTAAATTGTAAAAGGCAATTTCTCGTGATATATTTAGAAAAAGAGAGATTTTGTTAGAAAAAATATATAATGTGTTTTAGCTGAAAAGTTAATTGGTTATAAATAGGTATTTGATTATTTATATTTTAATATTTTTACTAATTACATTTGTTAAGAAAAATAAGTAGACATGTTAAAATAGGTAAACTTTTAAAAAATAATTATAATATTAAAATAGGTTTAAAAATAAATAACTAAAGGTTTGTCCGTGATATTTTTGGAAAATGAGGGATTTTAGTAAGGAAAAATAGAAAAAACTAACATGTTTAAGTTAAAAAACGTAATTGCCCGTGATATATTTGAAAAAGTAGGGGAATTTATTAGAAAAAATAGAAAAAATAATGTATTTTAGGTGAAAAAGGTAATTGGTTATAAATAGGTAATATTATTATTTAATAATAAATTTTCTATAAATAAGTAAGATTAATTAAGTAAAAACACGAAGTACAGTTAATGAAGGGCAATTAAGTAAAATCACAATGTACCATACCGACCAACCAAACTTTTAATGTTTCGTCTATTATATAATAACTAGCTTAAAACCCGTGCGATGCACGGATTGTTAATTGTTATTTTATTATTATTATTTTAATATTTTATTAATTGTAATTGTGCAAAAAATAATTAGGCATGTTAAAATAGCTAAACACTTTTAATTAATTAAAAACATTAAAACAGATTTTAAAATAAATAAGTATGGGTTTGCCCATTATATTTTTGGAAAATGAGGGATTTTAGTAAGAAAAAATAAAAAATGTAACATATATTTAGTTTAAAAAGGTAAATGCCCGTGATATTTTTGGAAAATGAGGTTTTAAAATTTAATAATTAAAAGTATTTAAATACGTTTTAAAATAAATAAGTAAAGGGTTTCCTGTGATATTTTTGGAAAAAGAATTGATTTTAGTGAGAAAAATAGAAAATGTAAATGTAAAAGACAATTTCTCGTGATATATTTAGAAAATAATGGACTTTGTTAGAAAAAATATATAATGTATTTTAGCTGAAAAGATAATTGGTTATAAATAGGTATTTGATTATTTATATTTTCATATTTTTAATAATTGCATTTGTTAAGAAAAATAAGTAGACATGTTAAAATAAGTAAATTTTTTAAAAAATAATTATAATATTAAAATAGGTTTAAAAAAAATAACTAAAGGTTTGTCCGTGATATTTTTGGAAAAGGATTGGGTTTAGTAAAGAAAAATAGAAAAACAAACATATTTTAGTTAAAAAAAGGTAATTGTATGTGATATATTTGAAAAAATAGGGGAATTTGTTAGAAAAAATAATGTATTTTAGGCGAAAAAGGTAATTGGTTATAAATAGGTAATATTATTATTTAATAATATATTTCTATAAATAAGTAAGGTTAATTAAGTAAAAACACGAAGTACAGTTAATTAAGGGTAATTAAGTAAAATCACAACGTACCAGACCAACCAAACTTTTAATGTTCGTCTATTATATAATAATAGTATTGATAGTATTGATTGATACTAGAAAGGAATCAATATCAAATATTATCCTAAAATTTGCTTTATTCTCTAAGCTTCTATATGCAATCGGTGATGGCATACAATATGAAATATTCGTGGGATGAGCCAACTAATTGATAACAGCACTTGCACATTACTCTGTACTTTTCATAAAAAGTATTACACCAAGTTGTCGTGAAAAACTGTTGCCTTAATTTACTGCATTTTTCTCTTGTACTCTTACAGTAACTTTTGCAAAGAAGAATCAGAGGTTGCGATTTCTGCATAGAGATCAGCTATTGCTTTGGCAAAGTATGCTTTCGCCTGAGGTCTTTTAATCTGCACAACAGAGATGTAACTATGTAATGTAAGAAGTGACCACTAGTCATTTTAGCCGAGCCCTGTATATATAATACAAGCCTATAACCCCATGCACGGATGAATTTTAGTATTTTAAATGTATTATTTTAGTATTTTTATATGATTTATTATTATTATTTATCTTATTTTATTATCATTTATTTGTATTTTGATCTTAAAATTTTTTAATATGTTGTCGACGGAATAATATCTTGAACTTTTGAATACAGCTTAGAAAAATAGATAATATAAATATTTAATAATAATAATAATAATATGTTGTTGACGAGATTCGAATCTTGAACCCGTGGGAGTATTTTAGATACCAAGAAAATAATATTCTTTTAATATTACATCAAACGGTTCTCATTTATCTAACAGTTATTATTTAGAGAACCAAACTACCAACCAACCAAATAGATGGTAGTTTGCTTATAACAATATTTTTTTATATGATTTTTTAGTATTTTTTATCTTATTTTATTAGCATTTATTTATATTTTGATCTTAAAAATTTTTAATATGTTGTTGACGGGATTCGAAACTCGAACCCGTGATAGCATTTTAGATATCAAAAAAAGAATATTCTTTTAATATTACATCCAACGGTTCTCATTTACCTATATTTACATCTAACGGTTATTATTTAGAGGATCAAACCAAATGACCAAAGTACCAACCAAATAGAGGGTGGTTTACTTATAATATTATAGTATAGACTAGCTTAAAACCCGTGCGATGCACGGGTTATTTTTAATAATTGTTAATTTTAATTTTTTGTTAAATGTATTTGTTAAAAAAATAAATAGGTGTATTAAACTTTTTTTAATAAATAAAGGTATTAAAATAGGTTTTAGAATAAATAATTAACAGTTTGCCCGTGATATTTATGGAAAAGAAAGGTTTTAGTAAAAAAAATAGAAAAAGGAACATCTTTTAGTTGAAAAAGGTAATTGCCCGTAGTTACAAAAAATAAGTAGGTGTGTTAAACTTTTTTTAAATAATTAAAGATATTAAAATAAATAAGTAACGGTTTACTCGTGATATTTTTGGAAAAGAAATGTTTTAGTATGGAAAAATAGAAAAAGTAACATGATTTAGTTGAAAAAGGTAATAACCCATAATTAAAAATATTAAAATAAATAATTAAGAGTTTGTCGGTAATATTTTTATAAAGGAGGAGTTTTACTAAGAAAAAATAGAAAATATATAATGTAACATGTTTTAGTTGAAAAATGTAATTGTCCGTGGTTTTTAGAAAAAAAAGGATTTTGTTAAAAAAAATAGATAGATAGATATGTTTTTAATTATTTAATTTGAATTGAAAATTATATAAAATTATAATAAACATGGATTTTATAAGTTTAATATAATAACATTACTAATATGCCAGAGTTGTTTTATTTAGAAAATATAAAAAGGTAATGTGCTTAAAAAAGTAATTAGTTATTTATTTATAATCATACAAAATTATATTACCTTTTTATATGTATATATATATATCTATACTATTATATTAAAGACGAAACATTAAAAGTTTTTGTAGTCCGTTGGTAGTCGGTTTGTAGTCTGATCCTCCATAGTTTGATAATCCAATCTCTAGCCGTTAGATCTTTTAAATTAAAATAATGAGAGTCATTGGATATAATACTAAATATTTTTTGGTATGTTGTGATTTTACTTAATTGTACTTACTTAATTGTACTTTATTTTTTTACTTAATTACCCTTACTTATTTATAAAAAATATTATTAAATAATAATATTACCTATTTTTAACCAATTACCTTTTACACCTAAAATATATTTCTTTTTTTATTTCTTCTGAAAAATCTCTTACTTTTTCAAAAATATCACGGGCAATTACCTTTTTTAACTAAAACATGTAAGTTTTTTATTTTTGCTTACTAAAACCTCTCTTTTTCCAAAAATATTACAGACAGTTTCATTTATTAAAATAAAATAATAAAATAATAATTATTATTTTTTATATTTTCTAACTAAAATTTTTACTTTTCTATTTTTTCTAACTAAAACCTCTCATTTTCCAAAAATATCACGGGCAGTTCTTTTTAATGAAATAAAATAATAATATTTATAATTACTAATAACTAACCGATTAGTTTTTTTTTCCAAAACGTATATTCTTTTTTATATTTTCTAACTAAAAATTTTCCTAAATAAAATCTCACATTTTTCAAAAATATCACATGCAATTTCATTTAGTAACATAAAATAGTAATATTATAAATACTAATAATTAACCGATTAACTTTGTTAGCCAAAGTGTATATTCTTTTTTATATTTTTAACTAAAATTTCTCTTTTTCTAAAATTATCGGAGACGATATCTATCTATACTATACTATTATATAATAGCCAAAACATTGAAAGTTTTGATTTCAATTTTCGGTAATTTATTATATTTAATCTATCTATATATACTATTATATAATAGCCGAAACATTGAAAGTTTTGATTTTCGATTTTCTCACATATATAACATAACTACAAACTCTTTTAATTATACTGTACTTAGAATTCAAAAACACGACCATTTTTTAGAAAATATTTATATTTATATGTATTACAACAAAATATATTGATAATTTTGACGGTTATTTTTACTGACATGCTTACTAAGCTAATAAACTATTATAAAATCTATAAAAAAAAAAATTAGATTTAAAGTATTAAAGTAGTACTTTTAATTCTTTTTAAAAAGATAGCATTTTCAGAAGTATTAAAATCTCAAAAAATTTAAAAGTAAATTTCAAAATTAATATTAAAGTCGTCTGTGCGTTGCACGGGTTATAGGCTTGTATATATATATATATATATATATATATATATATATATATATATATATATATATATATATATATATATATCCCGTGTTATTTTTAGAAGATAAGTTGTTTTAGTTAGAAAATATAAAATAAGTAATGTGTTTTAGTTGAAAAAGATAATTGGTTACAGATAGGCCCGTGAAACGGCCCAAATACCGATCGACCGACCAAAACTTTTAATGTTTCGTCTTTAATAATACTAGCTTAAAACCCGTGCGATGCACGGATTGTTAATTGTTATTTTATTATTATTTTTTTAATATTTTATTAATTGTAGTTGTGCAAAAAATAAGTAGGCATGTTAAAATAGCTAAACACTTTTAATTAATTAGAAACATTAAAACAGATTTTAAAATAAATAAGTATGGTTTTGCCCGTTATATTTTTGGAAAATGAGGGGTTTTAGTAAGAAAAAAATAAAAAATGTAACATATATTTAGTTTAAAAAAGTAAATGCCCGTGATATTTTTGGAAAATGAGGTTTTAAAATTTAATAATTAAAAGTATTTTAAATACGTTTTAAAATAACTAAGTAAATGGTTTCATGTGATATTTTTGAAAAAAAAATGGATTTTGGTGAGAAAAATAGGAAAAGTAAATTGTAAAAGGCAATTTCCCGTGATATATTTAGAAAAGGATGGACTTTGTTAGAAAAAATATATAATGTGTTTTAGCTGAAAAGATATTTGGTTATAAATAGGTATTTGATTATTTATATTTTAATATTTTTAGTAATTGCATTTGTTAAGAAACATAAGTAGACATGTTAAAATAGGTAAACTTTTAAAAAATAATTATAATATTAAAATAGGTTTAAAAATAAATAACTAAAGGTTTGTCCGTGATATTTTTGAAAAAGGAGGAGTTTTAGTAAAGAAAAATAGAAAACAAACATGTTTTAGGTAAAAAAGTTAATTGTCCGTGATATATTTGAAAAAGTAGGGAAATTTGTTAGAAAAAACAGAAAAATAATGTATTTTAGATGAAAAAGGTAATTGGTTATAAATATGTAATATTATTATTTAATAATATTTTTTTATAAATAAGTAAGGTTAATTAAGTAAAAACACAAAGTACAGTTAATTAAGGACAATTAAGTAAAATCACAACGTACCATACCGACCAACCAAACTTTTAATGTTTCGTCTATTATATAATAGTATTGATAGTATAGATAGTATTGATTACCGACCAACCAAAATTTTAATATTTACCTTTACTAATTTGTAAAAATATATTATTAAATATTAACATTACCCATTTATAACAGATTACTTTTTCAGCTAAAACACATTATTTTTTCTAACAAAATACCCTTATTTTCCAAAAATATCACGATAAATTACTTTTTTAACTAAAGCATGTAACATTTTTCTATTTTTCATTACAAACGTCTCTCCTTTTCCAAAAATATCATGCACAAACCCTTACTCATTTATTTTTAAAATCTATTTTTATTGCTCTTAATTATTTAATTTTTTTTACATATTTTAAAGTGTATACTTATTTTTTTAAAAAATAATAATTATTAAGAATAATTTGTGCATTGCACGATTTTAAGTTAGTACATATTAACCCTCTAATATTTGTTGTTTTTTTTCATTCATTGATTGTATTCGAATCGGTAAGAATTAAGATTTTCAATTTGAGATCTTTAATTGATACTTACAAATATTCAAACACTTTCCCTTTTGATATTAAGGGTGACAAAAATATATCAATGTAATTCGTAAATATGAACTGATTTACATTTAATGCAAGTGAATCAATGAATATTTAAGACATTAATCTATTTTTACTATATTATTAAAGCCGAAACATTTAAAGTTTTGGTTTTCGGTTTTCGGTCGGTTTTAGGTCTTTTATTCTATTTAATAAATAAAAAAAATATAAAAATAGTAACTAAATGATTGCCTTTTATAATTAAAATATTTTTTTCCTAACAAAATATACTTCTTTTCCAAAAATATCAAGACAATTATCTTTAAATTAAAACATATTACCTTTTATATTTGTTATCACTAAAATCTCTGTTTTCCAAAAATATGAGGTGCAATCCTTACTTATTTATTTTAAAATCTATTTTAATACTCTATTTAATAAATAGTAAAATAATATAAAAATAGTAACTAGCTGATTGCCTTTTATAATTAAAAAAAATTCTAACAAATCTAGATAAATTAAAATCGTTAGATCAAATATTAAAAAAGTGTATTTTATTAATAATATTATATTTAAATTCTAAAAAGTGTATTTTGATAATTTAAACCAAATATACCAAATATAAATAAGTTTTCTATATTGAATAGAATTCTCCATGTAAAAAATTTGTGACTTTCTTTTCTCTTTCATGGACAATTCCAGTTAGATAAAAATTGTTAAGCCATCTTTTAATTAAAGATAATTTAGTTATCTTCATGTGGGGTGTAAAATCGTCAAAATCTAATTTTTAAAACACAAGATAAAGCCCAAATTAGTAAAGTGGTTATTTAAATTCTAATAATAATTATTACATCATCATTATTTTAATGTCAATTTAATTATTTTTTTCTAACTATTTTAAATTTAGAAATCTATGTTCAAAAATTCAAATCAATCTAAGAAAAATTCAAATCAACAAAGAATATAATAATACGAGGATAAAATTTTATAAAATTATGCATATTTTTTATCTTATTTTATTAAATTTTATATCATAACTAATTAAATATTATTTATTATTAAATAATAAATTATACGCAAATGGTGATTTTGTTTTATAAGAACTCATAAAGACCTAATTTCATTGTTAGCAGGACTATATTCATATTTAGAAAATCGTATTTTGAAATTTTAGACTCAGCTACAGAAGAGGCATAACTTTTTTAACCTATATACATTGTAAATTATTAAATTCGAAACTTTAAAAGTTTGTTAATCAATTAGTATAGTACTTTTTTGAAAAATCGTACTTTATAAAAATATTATCAAATAACCCATGTCTACAAGAAAAAAAAATGAAAAAATTCTTATTTTTCAAAAAAACATGTAAATTTTAATATGTTGTTGGTAGATTCAAAACTTAGATCATTCTACGTGATAATTTTAATTTTACTGTTATATCTAACGTTTCTCAATAATTTAATTTGAAAGATCCAACGATTATGAATTGAGTGATCAAACGACCAGACTTATAAGAAAGCTTTCATTATTTAGTCTTTAATATAATAACATAGATATTTACGGGATATACTATAAAAAAAATGAATTTTATACAGAATTTTGATCGTCACGGTGTACTACTTTAAAAGAAGAACTATTACAAAAATAAATTATGTTTTAATTGATAATTTATTTTCTCAAAAGTTCAAAGTTCCCGCGTCATTAACATATTACAAAAAAAGAGTATTTTATATTTTAGCAATAAATATTTAAAAAAAATAAAAATTAAAAAAAAATATTAAAAAAATTAATGATGTTATCCTGGTAGTTTGGTCCTAGATACTGTTAGGTCCTGATAAGTTTGTAGAAGGGGGGTTGAATACAAACGATACCGTTTAATCGAATTTGTCTTTTTAAGATTTAACAATTAAGAACAAATTAGTGCGGAATAAAACTGAAACAATATCCAAGTTAAATATAAAATATATTAAACTTGACGAGTGTTACAATTTGATCACTGATTACAAAGGTTCTTGATAAAACAAATCTAAAATAAATTCGACATGAATTTATCTATTTTTGTAATAAAAAGGATCGAATACTAAAAAGTAGTTCGATATAAAATCTAGGGATTATGATCCGCTAGAAAGTTAAAGCAATACAAGAGATACAATTCTTATGAATTAAATGTTGAAGAACAATCAAGAATTAATACTCCTGAGGAAATTGAATGTTTTGCTGATGAAGAAGTAATGAAGACAAAGAAATGTAATGTTTTTGGTTGTTGTGTCTTTTTGCTTCTGTGTATGTAATCTCTTTTATGAAAAGTCTTCTGCATTGTATTTATATCAAATCATTTCACTTGAATCCCACGTGCAGGCCACTTCAACATAATACAAATTGCCTTGGAAGACTTAGAGGAAAACAATGCTTTTGGCCTTGGAAGACTCTCGGGAAGATAACCTTTGTAAAGGGAAGACAATCGGGAAGACAATATTTGGCCTATGAAGACAATCGGGAAGACTCACTTGTGAGTCTTCCTAGTTCATTTTTCTAAGTCTTCCTAGTTCAAACCTAAGTCTTCCTAGTTCATTTTTATTCTAATTTAAATAATTAACTAAATAAATTATATATTAAATTAATTCTTTACAGAATTAATTTAATAAATAATATACTTGATAGTATTAATTATTTATAAGAGAATAAATAGAATTAGTTGACTTCTCAATTAATTTCTTTTTATTCTAATTTTAATAATTAATTAAATAAATTATGTATTAAATTAATTCTTTACAGAATTAATTTAATAAATAATTTACTTAATAGTATTAATTATTTATAAGAGAACAAATAGAATTAGTTGACTTCTCAATTAATTCCTGAATCACTTAAAACTTAGATAAAGAATAAACACATTAGTACGTTGACACTCAATGCACGGTCTGGTTCATGAGTGACTAACGACAATGTCTGTTCTTTATCTGTTTGACTTTACGCAGTGATTCACTTCCTTTTCATTCAAGAACTCTGTAACAAGTATCTTTTGTTGTCACCACTTGAAATCTCCGTCACTTTAATAAATCCACTGAGCTTGAATACTTCATTGATGCTTGATCAATAAATTGAGTTTCTTTCAATGTAGAATAACTTCAAGTCTGTAGATGACTTTAATCTTCATTCTTTGACAGATATAATCTTCTGAGATTCCTGTGACATCTGATCTAATATTTACTTATTACATTCTTGTTTAAGTTGAGTAGAATCCTCGAATTATAAATAGGCTATTTCATATGCCTTTCAATCTCCCCTATTTGTTTGTTAGAGAATAACAATCAAATACCTAGAGGATCACTCAACTAAAACCAAGAAAAAGATAGGACTCTTAAGCCTAAGTAAATACTAGAAAGTTCTGGATCAAATATGACATTTCCAGATTTCACCAGCAAAGATAAATGCAAGACATGTGTTCCTCTAGACTGAACAAATGATAACATTTAACCTGTCTTGATTTACCTAAGCTCTATACATATAACATTCACAAAACAGAGCTAATTATCCTTTACTCCCCTGAAACTTCTCATTTACCTTTTATATCTTTTTCAGCTCCCTCTTCCTAGCTTCTCCAAATTTCTCTATAAACTTCTCTAGAAACTTCTCCCCCTTAGTTGAGGAATTCTCTACAGATATAACTTTATGAGTCTCTGAAGCCAGTAGGAGTTGAGATTGTTGATGGAGTTGATCTTGGGAAGTAAATTTATCTTCAAGATTTCCTTGAGTAGTCCCAGCTGATTGTTGACAGAGGTGGAAGAAGAAGACCGTTCAACCACTTGTGCTTGCAAAAGTTCTTTATCAGCCTGGGTTTTGAATAGATGTTCCTGTAGATCAGCTATGTGAGCTAACTACATTGCAATGTATGTGTCTGTGTGTGCACTCACTTGAATTTCTCTTGTAAGTGTATCACTCATCTCACGTGCATGTGTTTCACTCAGTGTTTGACTCTTATCACTCAACATTAGCTGTCTGTTTTCTCCTTTTTGATCAGTACCTGCATTGAAACTCACCCTAGATGTAACGCCCCCAAATCCGGGGTCAAAGGATTTGGTCGTCACACTGCACTCTTAATCCAAACAACCTGTTCCACATAAAATCAACACAATAATAATAATATCTGTGACCCCAACTCTACCAAGAATCTTTAAAGGTTATAGTGCTAGGAACAAGAATCCACAAATTCATTACAACAATCTTTCTTCTTTACAACCATTCTCTTTACATAAATTCTAATACACTAGTATAACTTCGATAAGAAGTATACCAGGCAACTAATCTTATACAATATATTAATCAATAGAAAACATCTATATACAAAACCTCTCACTAGCTCCAATGCTCTGGATCAAAACGTCTTTACGCTAATATCTTTCCCCATCTCTGATCAGCTACGCGGACAACTCTCGCCAATACACCTTCTTTCCGGCAGGCTAAAATATATATAAATAAAACAAGTATGAGCGAATGAATTGCTCAGCAAGCGTATTATTAAATATGATACGAAAGGTTTCCAAAATAAACTTTGGATTTTCAAATAAACAAGCCTATGGCTTAAACATTTGTAATCTCTAATATTTTCAAAGTAAGTTTGGTAATTTATCACAATATCTCATTTAGCTTCTCGCAACCGAATAGTTTTAAAACACAAAAGGTTTATATAGGTCGTTACGATGACCGAATCAACAATAACTACAATAGTATGTAGAAAATATGAAATAAATATAACTCGTACGTCTTCAAGACCATAGTTTGTACAAAAATACTAATTTGAAGATAACAGGTCTATTCACGACATTTTCCGAAATCAACAACTCTGGAAGGTTAGAAAAATCAAGGGGCAAGAATGAGCCAACACGCTCGGTTAAGAAATAAAGAACGCACTTCAAGACTTCAACATGGTACCGACTGGATATGCGGTATGAATAAAACTCAACAAGATAGATATCTCATGACTGCCAATGGAATCAAGGAAGTGGATTTCAACTATTTGGAATCCGAATGTATTAAGAGTAAGCGATTTCAGCAAGATTGAAACCACTATTAATAATCAACAAACCAACAACTTCACGCAACGAATAAACCTGAGAATCAGGTCATATCTCACAAGTACAAAGTATATGGATGTAACTCATCCTAGAAATGAAAATTCATATTAGAATTGGATTTTTAACAATTATCAAATACAAAGGTTGTGCTGCTGGCCAGCCACGCATCAACCCCGGACTAGCTCATGTCATAGTCCTCTACTGGATCCTAGGCCAATCTGGGCCTTAATTACATCGACCAATAATTGGTCCATTTTTAAAAACATTCCAATTCTATATTATTTATACGTCAGGTGTCAGTACAATTGACAACCTTACTTCGACAATCAGGTGTCGGAAGAATCGACGACCTTAATACAACAATTGCTGGAAACTCACGTTCCAGGAGATAGTTAAATATGAAGAATCAATAAGGAATAGCAATATAATCTAGTATCGACGAGATCGACACAACAATGGGGAATACGTATCACAAGTAACAACATAATAAACATTGACAAGATCGATGCAACAACTGGAATAGCAATGAAGAATAAACAATAACATGCTCAATAAGATCGAGTCTGATATGAAACAGGCATTAGGATGTCAACAGAAATTTTATTAGATTAATATAGAGTAGGGTTCAAAGAACAGGCTCTAGATGGCCTCAACAGTATGATTTAACACATTGTGGAGGAATTAGTCAAAGTTCACCAATTTGGTAAGTGACAAGAAAGTCAAGTTTAAGTCTAAGGAAAATTCAAGGTAAGTTTATAGTTAGAGAAAAACAAGGGTTTACTGGCTTCTGACAGAATTAGTCTAGATCCCTCGAACGTATACTTATAACGGATAAGCCTCACGTTTGAAAGAAGTGAACCAACTCATACACAACGTAATAGAATTTGAATCAGGGGCTGGATCAGATAAATGCTTAATACAAGAAAGGATAACAAGGTTTGCATAGGTGCAAGGTGAAAAACGGAATACCTGAAGGGCAAGCAACACCACTTCAGAATTTCAGAATAAGTTTTCCCTCATAGGGTTCACAAGTTCCTGCTCATCTAGGGTTGGTAATATTCCAACTTAGCATTTTTAAATCAAGTCTTTTAAAAGAAAGCCTTAGTATACGGCCCATAATTATCTCTTCAAGCTTTTCAATATAATAAGTATATCTTTCCAATCAATATGAAAATATGAGTCTAAACTCAAAAGGTATAAAAGAGTACTCGTCAATTTACGAGATTAACTAACATACTTGCAATTCAATGCAAAGAAATCAACATTTGAAAATTCAGTAATAAGCATTCAACATGCATACTAATAATTCAAGATAATATCCCTTAATTAATAAGCAAGGGTATAAACACTTGCCTCTGGTCCTTAGCTATTTCGTAACGCTGAAACAATACGATTTCCTCCTTATTCTGTCTTGTCGCACGATTCTCTACTTCCGTCCTTCTTTGCTTTAACGCTCTTGCGAATACCACTAGTCTGCTTTTACCATTTCGAATCCACGTGCCAGCCTCGATAGTCAAACATGAGACGGTACTTAGTCTTCAACGTATAATCCTCATATTTCATAAATGATTGTAACTTAACTTCGACGCACTTACCGATCTTACCGATATCTCTGTTGCATAAACATCCACATCTCAACTGATAGACCAATCGCAATCAACCACATAAGTAATCCACGTAACTTGCTTGACGACAATCCCCATACTATAAAAAGTCAACATCCAAGTCAACGGCCTCGTAAATCTCACTTTCTAACATAACCGACAAATTTCTATCCTATCTACCCCTCGTGATAACATTAGACACAACCAATTACTCAAACAAGTCTCCACACAATTTATTCGCATGCATGACTCACACAGATAATTCACATTGTTCACATAACACATTTAAACAAGTGACCGGTTACGTATCGGACGCCCGGTCTAATTTACGATATTTAAAACTCAGACACTAGCCCTAGTACGGGCATATACGGACTATAAAACACATTACACAACTCATACAAACCATATAGCACTTATAACTATTTTTAAAACATCACACGAAACTTATTTGAATTTAAATAAGCCACAAACAATTTTTAAATCAAAAATCGGATTTTTAAACCCAATATAAGTATTTTAAATGCAAATAAATCAATTAATAAAATTAATTGACACTCTCTAAATGCTCAAACTATTTTTAAATAATAAAACAGGTTTGAAAATAATTAAACTGAATTTTTAATTAATTAAATCTAATTAATAATTAATTTTTAAGAATTAACTGATTAAAAGAATTAATCAATTAATTAAATTAATTAATTATTAATTAAAAATAATTAAAATAATTAAGTTTAATCCATTTTCGACTTTAAATAAATATTTATGAATTTATAAAATTTTCGGAATAATAAAATGTATTTTTAAATCAAAGATATGATTTTTAGAATTATAAAACTATTTTTGAATTATTTTAAAAATAAAAATCCAGAAACAGTTTTTAGAAATGCAATTAGGGTTTTCTGGATCGAAACCGGGTCGGGTAGGGTTTTGAAAACGGGTTGCCAAGAACTTTCCGGGTCGCCAAGAACAGCCGGCGGAAACCCAGAATCCGGCCGGTGTTCCGGCCACCGGGAAAAATTCCGGCAACACCAAAATCAACTCTAAACACACAGATTTTTGAGGGGAAAACACGGGCTTCACAACAACCACACAACACCAGTTAAAAACCATTCAAAATCGTTCGAAAACGCACGGAAACGGACCCCGCCGTCGGCGGTAGCTTTTCCGGCCAACCAAAAACAACGACTGACTTTAAAACTAATTATACGAATCAATTCTACAGCTCACGATCTATCTAATCGCTAGAACAAAATCAAGAAACAGTTAGCCGATCAAAATCCCGACCAAACTCCGGTCATTACACCGTTTTCCGATCTATACGATTTCCAGCTCAAAACTTAAATTAAAAATCATGTCTGCACTCTAAATCACACAACAAACACGATTAAGCAATCAAACATCAAGAACAATCAATAATAAAGAAACCCCCAAATTAAACCTAAAATTCGAAATAAATAATTAAATTGAAAATCGGAAAAATTTAAAGATCATACCCACATAGATTTTGATGATGGATTTAGGTAGAGGATGATGAGAGATTCGATTTGGTTACAAGAACATCGAAATCGGAATCCGATAACGCCTTCAAAATTGAGTTTGATTCTCAAGAACACGAAGAACACGTTTCAGGGGTTTTTAACTTTTTAACTGTAATTATGCTTTATTATACGCAAAACAAAGTACGATTTGCCTTTTTATATTAAACGGAAAATAATACCCCAAACGACATTTTTGAATCGATACTGATCCGATAGATCGCTTTAAATACATTTTAACAGATAAAACACTTTAAATCTTTAATAAAGCAGAATACACGTTTTACGAGACGATAATCATCCATAAGGTACGGATAACTACAAGTATCGTTTAATAATAGATATACGAACCAAAATACTTCTATTACGAATATTTTCGAATACTTTCCACTTTAACGAATGAAATTTTGGTACGAACGATATACCAATTGCCCGAATAATTTGGGAACGATCCAAATTTTCTTTTCAATAATTATAATAAAATAAAATAGTATAACACCCTTTTCAAAATAGTTTCAAATTCCCCACACATATCACATAGCATCACATTGTCACATATTCAATCATTTAACGAATAATTTAGCACGTTTAAACAGATAAATCATTTAATAACTCTTAATATGAAATTAAAATCTCATTTCATATCATATAATAACACGTAATTTTCCCGGATCTTACATCCTTCCCCCCTTAACAGGATTCTGTCCTCAGAATCAGCTCGCGCAAACATAGGTGGATATTTTCCAACATCTCATTCTCAAATTCCTAGGTTGACTCTTCAACCTTAGGATTTCTCCTCATACTCATACTAATTTGACTCCTCTATTACTCATCACTCTCTCATACTGACTCAATATCTCAATCGGTTACTCAACATAGAACAATTTAACTAGATCTCTATAGGTTCATATTCTACGAAATACACTATGAATATACCACTCACGGGGTGGCAAGCAAACTTATATGCACTTTCCCAACACTCAATAAATCGTCGTAAGGTAGCATTTCAAAATCGTCATAGTAACTGTTGTCGCAAGAGAATCTAATTAACGGTAAACGATCCTCCCAATTACCTTCAAAATTTAGTACACAATCATAGTCTGTCTGAATTCTTCAATTACGTCGCGGATCTCTGTCAAATACAATTGAACTCGTCATTCCATGCCGTACCATTATCTCTTATTAAGCGGTCAATAATAACCCAAATAACATCACGATAAGCTCTAAGCCTTAGCAACTCCATCCCACAGTTTATCTCAACATGTCTTCATTTCCATTCAGGAATCTCTTTAGTTGTAATCGTCTACTATACCTCTGTTATTCTGTCTTCATTTTCCAACACCTCAAGTACTTAAACACTCACTAACATCAATATTCTTTTAAGTCTCTAATATATCCTTACATTTCTTTCTTATCCCTTATCCTTTCTTGCTCCTTCCTGTAATTGAATTCCATTTCTCTTTCCATAACTGTTTCCTTTATGTAGCCCTTTCTCTCTAATCAATCCTGGTTGAATCCTTATTCCCGTCATTTCTTTTAGTTAATCTCTCATTATCATAACCTTAAAGCTCCATCCTTTCTAATCCTTGTACCGAAGATATTTTCATCTCAATTCCCTCCTTTACTACTCATACTATCAGCCATCCATATTCTTGGGTCAACTTTATCTACCTCCAATATGTCTAACAACTACTTTCAACGATCACATACCTTTCATGCCAATTAACTCTTCAGCTGAAAACAACCCTTCATTACCTCATCCATTGTCTTTAAATCCTTATTAACACCTCTTCATCTTCTTTTCCTATCTTCACAGTAACACTCATGACACCTTCTCCATGGCTCCTTCTTATTTCCCAAACAGCTTGATCAACTCGACATCGTCTTGATTATCATTCTATACATCCACATTGACTGGTAAAATCTACCTTAACTATCGTGAGCAAAAGACTTGCAACCATATCATACAATCCTGAAATACTCAAAGATTAACTCATTCTCCATTATTAGCCTATCATCCATTCTTAAAAGTTCTTCTCATTGGGACAAAAATCTATTATGTCCATTTTCCACAACCTGGGATAACATCAGCACAATTACACATTTTCCCCAATTTCCAATCAACTCTTGAATTATCTAACTTCACCTTTTCCACATCGTAACGTTAATCGATAGAAAGAGAACAACTGGCCCCGTTATATGTTACTAGTATTCTAATCGCATCGCAATCCGCTTTCGCTTGTGGTAATTCAATCGCAAATTCTTCGTTCATTATGGTAGGGTAAATTTCAGTTCACCCTAGTGGTATACCTCCCAGATTATTTGAAATAAGAAGTTCATGATAGTTTGAAGTGAAAAGATTCTATATCGTAGCAAATGTCCCACAATTGGGGTTACCAAATCTGTATATTCCAAAGCAACATTATTGGAAGTGAAAGGATTACTGAGAGACCAATTTGATCACATAAACTCACTGTTGTGTGTCTCTATTAAGACAGTACTAAAGGTAATTAGCCTTCTTGTATTTCACAACACACAAGTGACGGCGTCCCGTCAGACTTCTATCACATAGACAGATAGTCCTTGTGTCCCCTATAAATAGGGTTGTTTATCTCAGTTGGAGTAGAGAAATATGAAAGAAATTTAGAGTCAGAATAACAATCAGGGCCTTTCGATAAGAATTCTCAAATACACACCTTGGATTGAAATTGAATAAATTCCAAAGGCGTTATTTCAGAAAAGAAGAACAACCAGAAAGGAAGTATCAACAAATAGTGTTACATCACAATTAGAGTTATCCACTCCGGAAGAATGAAGGAGTTGGAATTTAAATAACATATTTTCAACAGGCTTTACAAATTGAAATAGATGTCGCAACAACCTCTGATGCAATTGCAATCATGATTGATCAAAAGTATCAAGTACAAAGTCAAAAGGTGGAATATATTCACCAACACAAGTTTCGCTTAAAGAAATGTCAAATATTTCCTTAGGATGGGAAGGTATTACCAAGGTCTTCACATATGCCTCCTCCGTCGACTCCTTCGATAGCTCGTTATTCGATTTCAGCCCTTCTTCTCCACGTTATTCGATTTCAGCCCTTCTTTTCCACGTCATTCGATTTCAGCCCTTCTTTTCCACGTCATTCGATTTCAGCCCTTCTTTTCCACGTCATTCGATTTCAGCCCTTCTTTTCCACGTCGCAAGGTTATCAATATCGTACGTCGTCGTCGACTCGTAATAGTCCTCGAAGATTCCGCCATAGACGTCTACAAACGTAAGAAGTTCTATCCATTTCAGCACAACTATCTCAATCAAATACCTCCATCTCAACTCACTCAGCGGTACTATATCCAATAGTCCAACACGAACTCTAAATGAGCTCTGACGTTCCTTATATAACTATATACACTCCCACACACTCTCGTTTCTAGTTTTACTATAACCCTTGCTCTGATACCAACTGTAACGCCCCCAAATCCGGGGTCAAAGGATTTGGTCGTCACACTGCACTCTTAATCCAAACAACCTGTTCCACATAAAATCAACACAATAATAATAATATCTGTGACCCCAACTCTACCAAGAATCTTTAAAGGTTATAGTGCTAGGAACAAGAATCCACAAATTCATTACAACAATCTTTCTTCTTTACAACCATTCTCTTTACATAAATTCTAATACACTAGTATAACTTCGATAAGAAGTATACCAGGCAACTAATCTTATACAATATATTAATCAATAGAAAACATCTATATACAAAACCTCTCACTAGCTCCAATGCTCTGGATCAAAACGTCTTTACGCTAATATCTTTCCCCATCTCTGATCAGCTACGCGGACAACTCTCGCCAATACACCTTCTTTCCGGCAGGCTAAAATATATATAAATAAAACAAGTATGAGCGAATGAATTGCTCAGCAAGCGTATTATTAAATATGATACGAAAGGTTTCCAAAATAAACTTTGGATTTTCAAATAAACAAGCCTATGGCTTAAACATTTGTAATCTCTAATATTTTCAAAGTAAGTTTGGTAATTTATCACAATATCTCATTTAGCTTCTCGCAACCGAATAGTTTTAAAACACAAAAGGTTTATATAGGTCGTTACGATGACCGAATCAACAATAACTACAATAGTATGTAGAAAATATGAAATAAATATAACTCGTACGTCTTCAAGACCATAGTTTGTACAAAAATACTAATTTGAAGATAACAGGTCTATTCACGACATTTTCCGAAATCAACAACTCTGGAAGGTTAGAAAAATCAAGGGGCAAGAATGAGCCAACACGCTCGGTTAAGAAATAAAGAACGCACTTCAAGACTTCAACATGGTACCGACTGGATATGCGGTATGAATAAAACTCAACAAGATAGATATCTCATGACTGCCAATGGAATCAAGGAAGTGGATTTCAACTATTTGGAATCCGAATGTATTAAGAGTAAGCGATTTCAGCAAGATTGAAACCACTATTAATAATCAACAAACCAACAACTTCACGCAACGAATAAACCTGAGAATCAGGTCATATCTCACAAGTACAAAGTATATGGATGTAACTCATCCTAGAAATGAAAATTCATATTAGAATTGGATTTTTAACAATTATCAAATACAAAGGTTGTGCTGCTGGCCAGCCACGCATCAACCCCGGACTAGCTCATGTCATAGTCCTCTACTGGATCCTAGGCCAATCTGGGCCTTAATTACATCGACCAATAATTGGTCCATTTTTAAAAACATTCCAATTCTATATTATTTATACGTCAGGTGTCAGTACAATTGACAACCTTACTTCGACAATCAGGTGTCGGAAGAATCGACGACCTTAATACAACAATTGCTGGAAACTCACGTTCCAGGAGATAGTTAAATATGAAGAATCAATAAGGAATAGCAATATAATCTAGTATCGACGAGATCGACACAACAATGGGGAATACGTATCACAAGTAACAACATAATAAACATTGACAAGATCGATGCAACAACTGGAATAGCAATGAAGAATAAACAATAACATGCTCAATAAGATCGAGTCTGATATGAAACAGGCATTAGGATGTCAACAGAAATTTTATTAGATTAATATAGAGTAGGGTTCAAAGAACAGGCTCTAGATGGCCTCAACAGTATGATTTAACACATTGTGGAGGAATTAGTCAAAGTTCACCAATTTGGTAAGTGACAAGAAAGTCAAGTTTAAGTCTAAGGAAAATTCAAGGTAAGTGTTAGGCCGAATACACAATATAATCAAATATGTATGAGAATAACAATAATTAATAACACTGTTTATGAATCAATAAAACTGTAATCTTATTAACAGCTTCTCTCTTTATGATGTTAATGAATCATAAAGAGCTTCTAGGTTACAAGAATAATATCTCAATGATCGCATCCCTTCTAGGGATAACCTATCTGTGTTTATATAGTACACAGCTACATACAATCCTTCTCTAATTGATATTCCTACAAGTTAGCTATACAATTCATATCAATTAAGGATTGCTTCTTATCTTCTATCCTGTTTCCTTAGCTGTATCAATATATTCTGCTTCTTTCCATCTTCAGAATGTATTGCTTCTAGAATCTTCAATTCTGCACCGACAGCTAATTCAACTATCACCTTGTCAGACTTTAAATAAACTCTGACCGGCTTCCTTTAAACTCTTCACCCTATCAGAGTTTAACTAAACTCTGATCGGCTTCTGATAAACTCTTGTCAGTACCTGTTGCTTAAACACTGATAAACAAACATTAGCAATTATATCTAACAATCTCCCCCAACTTGTTCATAATAAAATGTACAAGTTAAACATATAATTGATGATGTCAAAACCTTTTAACAAATGCAGTGTTTAACATATAACAGAGTTTAATTTAAAAACAGAGTTTAAATTTGACTTAGAATAGAAAATATTAAAAACTTACAGTCAGACTTTATTTGATTTCTTGAATATCAGGCACTGTCCTGAGATAATCAATTAGAAGTCTTCTTTCAGCCTTTTCCAGCTCTTCAACCATGATTTCTTTCAGTTCCTTGAGTTCTGGATCAGATTCACCAGTCTGATAAATAGCAGCTCTCAGAGAATAGATGGAATTCTTCCTCATCTCATTCCCTAGCTTAATAAAATGTGCTTTATCAGATTCTAGATTGAATTCTAAGACTTTAACTCCCAGATCAGTCCTTAGTCTTGTACTGTTTCTCTTCATTTCTATAACATTTCCATAAGCATCTCTATACTTAGGAATGTATACCTTTGAAATTCCTCCTCCAAGCATCACCTTAGATCTTTGCATCTTTTGTCTGATAAATGTAGCAGCATTGTGAGTGTTTCTGTTTTTGACTTTTAACAAGTACAGAACATACTCCAATTCTTGATAAGATTTGAGATCTATATCAGACTCTGCAACTCTGTAAACTCTTCCATCATTCATAAAATACAACAGAAAATCTTTCTTCAAACCCTTGTGAAATATCAACTGAACAGAGTCTAGCATATCAAGATTCTCTTGAGTAATAGTGCCAGATACTGCCAATGATGATTGATCTCCAGATCTGTTGTTTATTCTCTTCTCCCTATGTGAACCTAAACCAGCTTTATCAAAAGTTTCTTTTCCAAGTACAGTCCTGGTTTGAGAAAAATTCACAGGTTGAAGTGTCAGAGCTTCAGATAGTACAGGTCTTCTAAAAATACCTTGGAGTTGTGGAGCTAGCTGAGTTTGCACAGCTTGAGCCTTGTCAGAGGCTGGCTTAACTTCAATAGTATCATCAACTTGAGCAGCGTCAGAGGTTGATTTTGGTAATCTTGTTTCAACTTGAGCAATGTCAGAGGTTGAATATTCTTTCTCCTTCAGGTTAGGCTCTTCAATCATTTTGCCTTTACCCTTATCAGAGTTTCTAATCATAGGCCTCCTGGTGTATTGTATACTCTGTTGAGTATTTTCTTTAATAATAATTCCAGTTTCTTTCTTTCTAGGAGCCTTGATTTCTTTCTTTTTGTATATCCCAGCTTCAAGATTCTTCCTGTGTTCTTCAGCAAGCATTTGCTCTTCAGCTTGGATATCTTCAATTGTAACATCTTTTCCGTGTTCTGCTATAAATAATTTAGCAGCAACTTCTTCATCAGTGCTAGGCTTATCAGTGTTTATCAAACTTTTGAGCCTTGAACCACTGGCAGAAATTACTTTTTCCTTACCAGAGTTTGATCTTCTCTCAGAGTTTGATCTCGATCTTGATGATCTTAAGCCTAAACTCTTTTCAGATTCACCTCCCTTGCTTCCACCATCATTACCATCATCCCTCCGTCTCAGAGCTTGAGTGTCTTTGCATTTGTCACTTGGTACACTCTCCCCCTTTTTGACATCATCAGAAAGTAGTACTGATGTCAGCAACTCCAGAGCATTAGAAATTGAAGTTAGTTGAGCAGACATAGCAGTCTGATTCTCCTCAACTTTCGACAATCTAGAATTGAAAGTCTTTTGCTCTTTACACAAAGAGATGTATAGAGATTTGTCCTTCTGCTGTGTAAGCTCTCTTGTAGCTATATCATTCCTTAACCCTTCAATCATCTTATCAGAAGCATCAAAACGATTGTTTAATGATTTGATTTGAACAACAGTTGCTTTGAGATGACTGAGAAGTGCAGGATTTGTAATCTCTTTAACAGAGTTAGCAGTTAAATCAGCAGCCCTTTGTGAAGTGAAAATACAATCTGCTGCCGTCCAGTTCTTGAAGTACATCTCTTGAAAATGTTCTTCAGTAGCCCTATTGAACTCTCTTTCTTCATCAGAGTTGGCTTGAATGTCAGATATGTGTGAAGGTGAATGAGCAGGACTAGCATTAACATTGTCATCCTCTCTTGCAATCTCTTCAGGAACATGTTCAGCAGTGATTTCATGTTCTAACTGTGCAGCTTCATCATTGACTTTCTCTGCAACAGTTTCAGGAATATCAGAGTTTGCTTTAGCAATTACCTCTGCTTCTCGCTGAACAATCTCAACAACTGATTGTTGTAGAGCTTCAAGAACAAGAGCATCTTCAGAGTTTGCAACAAACTCTGCTGCTACAGGAACATTCTCTGTTGCATCAGCAGGTACAGCAACAGCTTCTGTAGGATGATCAATTCTAATCTGATCAACTTCCTCACCTTTCTCAAAATCAAGAGAAATGATTTCTGTGTGGGAAGCAATAGTTTCTACCAATTCTGTAGTAGCTTGATCAGCTTCTCTTACATTTTCTTCAAGATCAAAAATTCTGCTGTCAGAATGAGCAGCAGCTTCCTCAACTACATCATTA
This sequence comes from Heracleum sosnowskyi, assembly GCA_030848705.1. Taxonomy (NCBI): domain Eukaryota; kingdom Viridiplantae; phylum Streptophyta; class Magnoliopsida; order Apiales; family Apiaceae; genus Heracleum; species Heracleum sosnowskyi. Next base: position 37,372,444 of record CM061243.1, on the reverse strand, counting down.
GCCTTTGATGTAGGAGCTTCTCTATCAAAATCCATTTCAATATCATCAGTATTTAGCCTGTCTTGATTGACAGCTTCTGGATTTGCAGCTTCCTCCTGAACAAAAGCTTCAGGAGCTTCATTTTCCTCAGGAACTTTGTTCATATTGGCAATAATATCACCAAAAAGTTGATTAGCAACTAATCTTCTCTTTCTCTGATGAAGATTTTCTTCATCAGCTTCAGTATCTGAGTCTGCAACAGAATCAGCAGCAACAGTCTTTGGTCGTTGGGCTCTCTTTTTCTTCATTCTTTTTCTCTGAGGCACAGCATCAACATTTGATACCTCAGCTTCAGGTTGTTGCAAGTTAGACTTAACTGCTCGAACTTTAGATCTCTTTGACCTCTGTGGTTGAGATACAGAAGGTCCAGCTTCAGTAGTTGAGACATTTTGCTGTTGTAAGTTGTCAAGAAATTGTTGCACAGATGCAGGGAACATTAAAGGACCAACTTCTCCTTTCTTGTTGTCCTTGTTGATAAGATCAGAGAATATACGTTTGTGCAATTTAAATGAAAGAATTACATCCTCATCTAAAATCTCAACATCAGGGCAGCAATGATTGAATATCAATTGACAAAACCTAGAGAAGTAAACAACATTTCTATTCTCTAGCATTTTCTCACCAATATTAGTTAAAACTAATCTAGCAACATCAAATTGACTGCCATAGAGAAGAGAATACCCGATCTGTAAACTATCAGTGGGAATTGCATCCCAGTTTGTGCACTTTTTCCCGAACGCTCTTGTAATGCAGTCGAAAAAGAAACTCCATTCCTTTCTCAAGAGCGGTCGCTTCAATTGACCAATCTTTGTCAGTGGTCCAGAGTAACCTATTTCTCGCATCATTCTAACTAACTCAGAATCTCCAACAGCAACTGTGAACGAATTGAAATCTTCAAGACCCAAAGCATCACGAACAGTAGTAGGAGTAACAGCATAGTCATTGTCCTCATATTGAAAAAAGATTTGATTTGTGTTGCAGACAGCTTCGACGGTGCGGTGAGAGCAGTGCCAATATCAGAGTTTGACAAGAAACTCTGAATCAAATGAAACGCCTCCGGTGCGTTCTCATTTGCTACAGGAGCGGAGTAGTTATTTGGGACAAATTCTAATTCAGAGGCAATAAACGCTGTAGTTGCCATTTGTAAGATTTGAAAACAAAAAGTACTGGGCTTTGAAAGTGTTTGAGTGTTTGTGTGTGAGTAAAATGTTATGAGAAGATGAAATGCGTAAAAGATTGAATCGTGTGTATGTAGTGTATTAAATAATAACTGTAAAGATTAGAAGTATGTTAGTGGGACAGATGTCAAACGTGAATACGCTGACAGCTGTATCTAACAACTTCCTATACACACGTGCAAACGTGGAGACACCTGTCATCACATATAACACTCAAAATATTCGCTTAAAAGAAAAAAAATCAATAATAATAAAATTATCAATTTAAATAATAAAGTACAAAGAACTCAACAGTCAAAATAATAATGACTGTCTCGAAACTCCGCACCTTAGTATCCCAAGCGCTTCGAAAACCTTTCAATCTCCAAGAAAAACCTTTCAGATACCCTGTTTGAATGCTTTAAATACCAAAGCAATGTAACAACAGGCTTCATATCTTAAACTTACTATACACCAAAATGGCTGGAACTTTCGAATTCCTGGATGTGGAAGAGTTTTTGAACATGAACTGGCAGCAACAAGAAAACTATCTTATCGATGAGTTTCTTGTTCTCTCATTCTTGAATGATGAAGGCCTTATCGTAGATGATGAAATAGCCGAAGGGCCTTTCTCCAACCCTCATGTATACATCTTCCGTCCAGGACCATATGATGCACCAATCCTCGCAGATGAAGATGCCATGGAGATCTGCTTCATGCTTTTTCAACTGAGTTTCTTGTCGGGTTCAAAAGAAAACCTCTTCTTAGAATCCTGCAAGCTGCAAAGCAGAAAGAGATCCCGAGAAGATGATGATGATGATTCATCATTGGGAGGATTTCAAGCTATCCCAAATGGTATAATGACCAGATGAGCAACTGGGTAGCTATCATCAGAAGTAGTAGAGCACAATAGCTTCTGGCTCTAGCTCTTCTGCTTCGATGTTGGATAGCATTCAAGTACTTGTCCTGGTTAAATAGATCTTCTTTTTTTTTTTTTTTTTTGTAACCATAGTGATTAGTATGTACCAGAAAGATTAGCTTAACATGAGTATGAAATTGTCTGAATGTAAATTTGAATCAATTAATGAAAAATTTGTTTCTTTACATTTCAGTATTATCAATATTGCATAGTAATTGGAAAGACAAAAAAAACTTAAACCAATTAACTAACATACTCAGCAGCAATACAAATCACAAACAGGACTTAATAAACATACTCAATAACATTGGTCAATCACTATCAAACAAGCTCTATCTTTTCTCTGTGCAATCACACTTTTTCGAAAAACAAATGACTAATCCCAAAATCATAAACTGTCTGAAACAAGGAAATTATTTTAACCATCAGAGATTAAAATAAAGTAACCTCGGCGTATTTCACACAAAACATCAGTGTTTACCATTTGTCCTTCTTTGTCAATAAACTCTTTTCTCAATCTGTACAGTTGTGAAAATATGTGTGTGTAGTAGCAGAGTTTACCGAAATCAGTATTTAGACCATCTCAAAGTGCATAAAATCCACAATCTAAAGTAGTAAAAACTGGTTGCCTAAACTCTCATGTATAACATAAAATCTGATTTTATATCTAAACTCTGTATTACTGATATCCTTTCATTTGGATATGTCTTTTATTTTTCACCCCCTTTATAAATTAATTAATTTTTTTTTTTTTTTTTTTTTTTTTTTTTTATTTATTTTTCCAGTAATCAGTGGTTGGCACTAGTCACCAAAAATCAAAGATTTTAGCCCTTATTTCATACAATAAGTTCCTGGATCGTCCTAGGCACAACATGATCTCAAAGGAATTTGTGCTCTGTTTGGCATCTTTTGAATTTGAGGGTGAATTATTTGAAATTAATAATCAGAGTTTAGACTTTTTATCAGTAAATATAATTAACTTATGAGAGAAAATGCAAACAGCTAATACAGACTCAGTGTATAGGATCAATAAACTAAGAGATGCTATAAATATTGAGACAGTATCATGCTGTGTTAGCTTACTGCACATTTTTGAGATCAGAGTCTATACAACTCTTAAGGATTCACAGTTACTTACTGAGAATTATGCTTCATACAAATTTCTTCATTGGTCCATATGTTTCAGACAAAATTACAATTAGAGTATAGCATTTAAACTGTAATTATCAGAGTATGACCAACAGATTTTATCTTCAGAGTATGCTTTCAGAGTATGACTAACACTTCACAGAGTTTATCATCAGAGTTTAACATGCTGGTTCACATAACAGTTAACACATGCAAGGAATCATGAGCAACAAGAATTAAACATGTATAAATTTTGAGTCTGACCCGTATCTCTAGTCAGAACCAGAGATCATTCCAAGTTCATTTACCAATCTTGTAAAAGTAGCTTCACTCAAAGGTTTGGTGAAGATATCTGCAAGTTGTTGGTCTGTAGACACAAAATGAAGCTCAATATTCCCTTCTTCCACATGTTCTCTGATAAAATGATATCTTATGCTGATGTGCTTGGTCATGGAATGCTGTACTGGATTTCCTGTCATAGCAATAGCACTTTGGTTATCACAGAAAATAGGTATTCTAGAGTACCTTAATCCATAATCCAGCAATTGATTCTTCATCCATAAAATCTGTGCACAACAGCTACCAGCTGCTATATACTCTGCTTCAGCAGTGGATGTAGAAATTGATTTCTGTTTCTTACTGTACCAAGAAACCAATCTGTCACCTAAAAATTGACAGCTTCCACTTGTACTTTTTCTGTCTATCTTACAGCCTGCAAAATCTGCATCAGAGTAACCAATCAACTTAAACTCTGATTCTCTAGGATACCACAAACCCAAGGTTATGGTGCCTTTGAGATATTTGAAAATCCTTTTTACAGCTGTTAGATGAGGCTCTCTAGGATCTGCTTGAAATCTTGCACAAAGACATGTTGCATACATGATATCAGGTCTACTTGCTGTAAGATACAGTAAAGACCCTATCATTCCTCTGTAGTTAGTCATATCTACTGAGGCTCCTGTGTCTTTGTCAAGCTTCGTTGCTGTAGCCATGGGAGTTGTTGCAGATGAACTATCAAGCATACCAAATTTCTTTAGAAGATTTCTGGTATACTTTGCTTGATTGATAAAAATCCCATCATCTGTTTGCTTGACCTGTAAGCCTAGAAAATAACTAAGCTCTCCCATCATGCTCATTTGATACCTGGATTGCATAAGCTTTGCAAACTTCTTACAAAGTTTGTCATTAGTAGATTCGAAAATAATATCATCTACATAAATTTGAACTAACAGCAAATCATCACCAGAATTGAAATAAAACAAGGTTTTATCAATTGTACCTCTTGTGAACCCACTTTCTAAAAGAAATTGAGCAAGAGTTTCATACCATGCTCTTGGTGCTTGCTTTAGTCCATATAATGCCTTGTCAAGCCTGTAGACATAATCTGGATGCTTGGGATCTACAAATCCTGGTGGTTGTTCAACAAATACCTCTTCTTCAAGCTTCCCATTGAGAAAAGCACTTTTCACATCCATCTGAAAGACTTTAAACTTCTTGTGTGCAGCATAGGCCAGAAAAATCCTTATGGCCTCCAGTCTTGCAACTGGAGCAAAGGTTTCATCATAGTCAATTCCTTCCTGTTGTGAATAACCTTTTGCCACAAGTCTAGCCTTATTCCTTGTAATCACACCATCACTGTCAGTCTTGTTTCTAAAAACCCACTTTGTACCTACAATTGATCTGTTCTTCGGTCTAGGTACAAGTGTCCAGACTTCATTTCTTTCAAATTCATTTAACTCTTCTTGCATTGCTGTAATCCAATTAGCATCTTGAAGAGCTTCCTCCACTTTCTTTGGTTCAGTTTGAGACAAGAAAGCATGATACAGACACTCATTATTTGTTGCACTTCTGGTTCTTATACCAGCATCAGGATCTCCAATTATGAGATCAGGTGTGTGTGCCTGTGTCCACTTTCTTGCTGATGGTAAGTGGTTTCTTGCATCATTGTTGGATCCTCCCCCTTGATCCATGCTCTCCTGATTCATATGTTGACTTTCTACATTCTCTGAGGCTCCCCCTGAATTTGATGACTCAGAGTTTGAATTGTCAGAGTTTGAATCAGTTTCCTCAACTGACTCACTTGCTGTGTCATGTTGAGCTTCTTCACGCTCCCCCTCAACTGGTTCTCTATTTTGTTCAATTTGAGAATTATCAGTTTCTCCAGTATTTACCAGTAGAGGTTCAGAGTATGCTTCGTCAGAGTTTGTCAACCCTGCTTCATCAGAGTTTATATCATCAGAGAATAGATCTTCGTTTTCAAAACGTAGTTGATCATATCCATCCTTGTCTTCAAGTCCAATTATTTTCTTGTCATCAAATGACACATGTATGGATTCCATGATCACTTTAGTTCTTAGATTGTAAACTCTGAATGCTTTTGTTGACAGTGGATAGCCAACAAAAATTCCTTCATCAGCTTTTAACTCGAACTTTGTCAACTGTTCAGGATGAGTCTTCAACACAAAGCATTTGCATCCAAATATATGAAAATATTTCAAATTTGGCTTCTTATTTTTCACCATCTCATATGGTGTTTTCCCATGCTTGTTGATCAGTGTAGCATTTTGAGTAAAACAAGCAGTTTGAACAGCTTCTGCCCAGAAGTATGTTGGTAATTTTGCTTCTTCAAGCATAGTTCTGGCTGCTTCAATTAAAGTTCTGTTCTTTCTTTCAACTACACCATTTTGCTGTGGAGTGCCAGGTGCAGAAAATTCTTGTTTCACCCCTCTTTCCTTGCAGAAAGCTTCCATGAATGAATTTCTGAATTCAGTTCCATTATCACTCCTTATTATTTTGACTTTGTGCTGTGATCCTTTGTCCAGTAGATTTACATGATCCATTAGAATTTGAGCAGTTTCATCCTTCTTTGACAAGAAATACACCCATGTATATCTAGTATATTCATCAACAATTACTAGAGCATATTTCTTTCTGCCCATTGACATTATATTCACTGGTCCAAAGAGATCAACATGTAGAAGATGATAAGGTTCCACCACTGAAGATTCAGACTTGCTTTTGAAAGATGACTTCCTTTGTTTGGCCTTTTGACAGGAATCACATAGGCCATTTAGACTGAGTGTTGATTTTGGGAGTCCTCTTACAAGATCCTTTCTTATCAGCTCATTAATGTTGTTCAAATTGAGATGAGAGAGCTTTTTATGCCAATTCCAACTCTCTTCATTTGACATTCTTGCAGTCAGACACACTGTTTTTCCATCAGAGTTTGTTACCAAACTTGCTTCATAAATATTGTTGCGCCTGTGTCCAACTAGAACAACTTTTCCAGTAGATTTACTGATTACTTCACAGTATTCACTATGAAAATCTACATGGTTTCCTCTGTCACAGATTTGACTCACAGATAACAAATTGTGCTTGAGTCCTGAGACTAGAGCTACATTTGTGATGATGACACCTCCAAGATTAATGTTGCCATATCCCATAGTATGTCCTACGTTGCCATCTCCATAGGAAACTTTTGGGCCATCCTTCTCCACAAAGTCTGATAGCAGGGCTTTATTTCCGGTCATATGTCCTGAGCATCCACTGTCCAAGATAAGTGTGCTCTCTATTATACCCTGCAATCACAAACAAATACTAAGTGTTAGTTTTAAGGATCCAGACTTGCTTGGATCCTTTGCCTTTCTTAACAGTGTTAGCTTTTGCAGCGGAATCAACTTTCTCAGAGTTTAAACTAACATTGTCAGATTTTACACTAGCAGAGTTTGCTCTAACCCACTTCAAGTTGGGTTTTAGCTCATAGTAATTATGATAAATTGCATGATAACTCTTACATGTGTAAATGGAATGCCAAGTGCTCCCACAATGTTTGCAAAAGGTCTGTGGTTTTACTCTAACATAATCATTCTTTACTTCTGAAGTAGAAGGTAAAGAATTAATATGCTTGTTCTTAGTGCAAAATCTAGCAAGATGATTAGAACTACCACAACTGTAACATGTTTTCCTTAAAGCACCAGCATTAGGCAAATAATTATTTCTATTGTTTATGCCTATTTTTCCATTCCTATTTCTCTTGGACCCTTTAGGTTTCATGGCAGACTTAACCTCTTTGAGCTTATGTTTAAACTGTTTTCCTGTCATTAAACCAACATTAACCTGTTTCTCACAGACTCTTATTGGTTCTTTAACAGCTTCTATCTCAACAGGCTTCTCTGTTTTAGATTCAGTATCTACTTGTTCAACACAAGTTTCAACTGGCTCCATAACAGTTTCTTTCACAACTGCAGATTTTAACTTTCCAGATTCAGGAACAAATGTTACAGGAGTTGAATATGAACTTGTGAAAGCTCTAAACTTAATTTTATCTTGAAACCTAAGTTCATCTTCCTCACTGTATCCTAAACCTACAGCATCTGTTTGAAAAACTTGATGTGTATCTCTACCAGAATTAGTCCAAGTTTTAATTATTTTTCTTTCCTTCTCTAAATCAGATTCTAGTTGCCTATACCTTTTAAGCAACTCCTGTTCCACATAAACAGCATCATCTCTTTCTTTTTGAGTCTGCTTCATATTCTCAAGTTCTCTTTCAAGAAACTTGTTTCTTTCTTTAAGACTAAGATTCTCAGATTTAATCCTTTCATTCTCTAAAGTCTGATCCCTATAACTAACATGTATGTTCTTAAGATAAATTCTTAATTCAGAAATATTATCAGTATCATACGCATAAGTAGTTAGGGGTACCTTATTTTCTGATGATTCAGTCTCATCTTTGACAGTTGCCATAAGAGCATAATTTTCTCCATCATCAGAATCTGAAGTATCTGCCCAGTCTTTGCCTTTAGAGACGAGTGCTTTTCCAGTTTTTCCTTTCTTGCACTCTGGAGCATAGTGACCCATCTCTTTGCACTTGTAGCACTGGATCTCAGATTTGTCCTTCTTACCAGACTTGGTATCCCTTCCATCAGACTTTCTGAAATTCTTCTTCTCAGAATTTGAATCTCTCCTTGAGAATCTTTTACCCTTCTTGAAATTCTTGAATCCCATCTTCTTGAAGGTCTTCACCATCAATGCCGCCATTTGCATCAACTGTTCTTCATCATCCTCAGAGTCAGAAGCTTCAACAGAGTTTGAGTCATCATCAGAGTTTGATGACTCACTTTCAGATTTAATGACTAAAGCCTTTCCCTTGGCTTTCTTCTTTGATGATTCCTTCTTTTCAATGGGCTTCTCCTCTACTTTGAGAGCAACAGATTTTGTCTTCTTGCTTGATCTTCTGTTTCTTTGATCTATCTCAAGTTCGTGAGTCTTTAACAAGCCATAAATCTCATCAAGATCTGTATCTTCAAGATCATAATTATCTCTGATTGAGGTCGTCTTCAGATCCCATTTTTCAGGTAGAGATAAGAGAAACTTGAGATTTGACTCTTCAAGATTATATTCTTTGTCAACCAGAGACAGATCATTCAGTAATTTACAAAACCTGTCATAAGTCTCAGTCAAGGTTTCATTAGATCTTGAATCAAAGTGCTCATACTCCTGTGTGAGTATTGTCTTCCTGTTCTTCTTTATAGCAGTGGTTCCTTGACACCTTACTTCCAAAGCATCCCAGATTTCCTTTGCCGTTTTGCAGCCAATTACTCTGTTAGACATAACATTATCTAAAGCACTGTGGAGTAGATGTCTAACCTTTGCATCCTTTGCAATTGATGAGATGTCTTCAGGAGTATAATCTTTCTTTTCCTTTGGAATCAGTGTCTGTTCTTTATCACCAACAGCAGGAGATAATTTAGTTGGCTTATGAGGACCATTATTGATTCTGTCAAGATATTCTGGATCTGTAGCCTCCAGAAACATGGTCATCTTCACCTTCCATATTGGATACTCTATTGGCCTGAGAATTGGAACCCTGATAGTTTCATATCGACTCACAGAATTTGGCTTAACCTGTTCAGCCGCAGGAGGAACTTGATTTTGATTTTCTTCAGACATGATTATTACTGTGTTTTAATCGTAAAACTGTATATATTAAACAGCCTTGGCTCTGATACCAATTGTTAGGCCGAATACACAATATAATCAAATATGTATGAGAATAACAATAATTAATAACACTGTTTATGAATCAATAAAACTGTAATCTTATTAACAGCTTCTCTCTTTATGATGTTAATGAATCATAAAGAGCTTCTAGGTTACAAGAATAATATCTCAATGATCGCATCCCTTCTAGGGATAACCTATCTGTGTTTATATAGTACACAGCTACATACAATCCTTCTCTAATTGATATTCCTACAAGTTAGCTATACAATTCATATCAATTAAGGATTGCTTCTTATCTTCTATCCTGTTTCCTTAGCTGTATCAATATATTCTGCTTCTTTCCATCTTCAGAATGTATTGCTTCTAGAATCTTCAATTCTGCACCGACAGCTAATTCAACTATCACCTTGTCAGACTTTAAATAAACTCTGACCGGCTTCCTTTAAACTCTTCACCCTATCAGAGTTTAACTAAACTCTGATCGGCTTCTGATAAACTCTTGTCAGTACCTGTTGCTTAAACACTGATAAACAAACATTAGCAATTATATCTAACAGTAAGTTTATAGTTAGAGAAAAACAAGGGTTTACTGGCTTCTGACAGAATTAGTCTAGATCCCTCGAACGTATACTTATAACGGATAAGCCTCACGTTTGAAAGAAGTGAACCAACTCATACACAACGTAATAGAATTTGAATCAGGGGCTGGATCAGATAAATGCTTAATACAAGAAAGGATAACAAGGTTTGCATAGGTGCAAGGTGAAAAACGGAATACCTGAAGGGCAAGCAACACCACTTCAGAATTTCAGAATAAGTTTTCCCTCATAGGGTTCACAAGTTCCTGCTCATCTAGGGTTGGTAATATTCCAACTTAGCATTTTTAAATCAAGTCTTTTAAAAGAAAGCCTTAGTATACGGCCCATAATTATCTCTTCAAGCTTTTCAATATAATAAGTATATCTTTCCAATCAATATGAAAATATGAGTCTAAACTCAAAAGGTATAAAAGAGTACTCGTCAATTTACGAGATTAACTAACATACTTGCAATTCAATGCAAAGAAATCAACATTTGAAAATTCAGTAATAAGCATTCAACATGCATACTAATAATTCAAGATAATATCCCTTAATTAATAAGCAAGGGTATAAACACTTGCCTCTGGTCCTTAGCTATTTCGTAACGCTGAAACAATACGATTTCCTCCTTATTCTGTCTTGTCGCACGATTCTCTACTTCCGTCCTTCTTTGCTTTAACGCTCTTGCGAATACCACTAGTCTGCTTTTACCATTTCGAATCCACGTGCCAGCCTCGATAGTCAAACATGAGACGGTACTTAGTCTTCAACGTATAATCCTCATATTTCATAAATGATTGTAACTTAACTTCGACGCACTTACCGATCTTACCGATATCTCTGTTGCATAAACATCCACATCTCAACTGATAGACCAATCGCAATCAACCACATAAGTAATCCACGTAACTTGCTTGACGACAATCCCCATACTATAAAAAGTCAACATCCAAGTCAACGGCCTCGTAAATCTCACTTTCTAACATAACCGACAAATTTCTATCCTATCTACCCCTCGTGATAACATTAGACACAACCAATTACTCAAACAAGTCTCCACACAATTTATTCGCATGCATGACTCACACAGATAATTCACATTGTTCACATAACACATTTAAACAAGTGACCGGTTACGTATCGGACGCCCGGTCTAATTTACGATATTTAAAACTCAGACACTAGCCCTAGTACGGGCATATACGGACTATAAAACACATTACACAACTCATACAAACCATATAGCACTTATAACTATTTTTAAAACATCACACGAAACTTATTTGAATTTAAATAAGCCACAAACAATTTTTAAATCAAAAATCGGATTTTTAAACCCAATATAAGTATTTTAAATGCAAATAAATCAATTAATAAAATTAATTGACACTCTCTAAATGCTCAAACTATTTTTAAATAATAAAACAGGTTTGAAAATAATTAAACTGAATTTTTAATTAATTAAATCTAATTAATAATTAATTTTTAAGAATTAACTGATTAAAAGAATTAATCAATTAATTAAATTAATTAATTATTAATTAAAAATAATTAAAATAATTAAGTTTAATCCATTTTCGACTTTAAATAAATATTTATGAATTTATAAAATTTTCGGAATAATAAAATGTATTTTTAAATCAAAGATATGATTTTTAGAATTATAAAACTATTTTTGAATTATTTTAAAAATAAAAATCCAGAAACAGTTTTTAGAAATGCAATTAGGGTTTTCTGGATCGAAACCGGGTCGGGTAGGGTTTTGAAAACGGGTTGCCAAGAACTTTCCGGGTCGCCAAGAACAGCCGGCGGAAACCCAGAATCCGGCCGGTGTTCCGGCCACCGGGAAAAATTCCGGCAACACCAAAATCAACTCTAAACACACAGATTTTTGAGGGGAAAACACGGGCTTCACAACAACCACACAACACCAGTTAAAAACCATTCAAAATCGTTCGAAAACGCACGGAAACGGACCCCGCCGTCGGCGGTAGCTTTTCCGGCCAACCAAAAACAACGACTGACTTTAAAACTAATTATACGAATCAATTCTACAGCTCACGATCTATCTAATCGCTAGAACAAAATCAAGAAACAGTTAGCCGATCAAAATCCCGACCAAACTCCGGTCATTACACCGTTTTCCGATCTATACGATTTCCAGCTCAAAACTTAAATTAAAAATCATGTCTGCACTCTAAATCACACAACAAACACGATTAAGCAATCAAACATCAAGAACAATCAATAATAAAGAAACCCCCAAATTAAACCTAAAATTCGAAATAAATAATTAAATTGAAAATCGGAAAAATTTAAAGATCATACCCACATAGATTTTGATGATGGATTTAGGTAGAGGATGATGAGAGATTCGATTTGGTTACAAGAACATCGAAATCGGAATCCGATAACGCCTTCAAAATTGAGTTTGATTCTCAAGAACACGAAGAACACGTTTCAGGGGTTTTTAACTTTTTAACTGTAATTATGCTTTATTATACGCAAAACAAAGTACGATTTGCCTTTTTATATTAAACGGAAAATAATACCCCAAACGACATTTTTGAATCGATACTGATCCGATAGATCGCTTTAAATACATTTTAACAGATAAAACACTTTAAATCTTTAATAAAGCAGAATACACGTTTTACGAGACGATAATCATCCATAAGGTACGGATAACTACAAGTATCGTTTAATAATAGATATACGAACCAAAATACTTCTATTACGAATATTTTCGAATACTTTCCACTTTAACGAATGAAATTTTGGTACGAACGATATACCAATTGCCCGAATAATTTGGGAACGATCCAAATTTTCTTTTCAATAATTATAATAAAATAAAATAGTATAACACCCTTTTCAAAATAGTTTCAAATTCCCCACACATATCACATAGCATCACATTGTCACATATTCAATCATTTAACGAATAATTTAGCACGTTTAAACAGATAAATCATTTAATAACTCTTAATATGAAATTAAAATCTCATTTCATATCATATAATAACACGTAATTTTCCCGGATCTTACACTAGACTCTTCAAGAGAGGTTAGTGGTGGTGCAATGGGAGTTCGCAAATCCCGATCCTCAATCATGTCTATCAAATCACTTGGATTTGAAATCTGAATTGCTTCAGTGATAGACTGACCAAGTTGCCTTCCACTTTCTCCAGATAAATCTGCGAGTGGAAAATCCCTTTGGGAGCCAGAGGTGTTCACTCTGGGAGGGGAGAAAATGATTCTATTTAAATTTGGCAAAGAATCAAATTTTCCCTCAGATGCCTATGAAGGCACTTCTACCGTAACAATGGTAGGCACTGTAACCAGTTTCAGGTGCTCTGCTTTCACTGTGTCCTGAGTTTCATCTAATGGAATTGTCTTCTCTCATTGTGAGTAATGAGAGTGTGCTTGACTCAGTACAAAGTGCCATGGCCCTATGGCGAATTTCAATAGATTCATCCTGTTGAGAGAATGTCTCTAGAAACAGTTCATTGGCCATTTCAAAGTCCATATCCTATTGAGAGGATACAGATGGGCTGACAGATGCCTCAGTATATGTTGAATTACTTTAGAGGAGGCAGAGCTGTGGGATCACTCACTGTTTCAATCAAAATACTTCTTTATTTAACATTTGATTTCTGTTTAGGCTGAGAGGTCAAGTAATTAAGTTGTAGACTCATTGTTTGGCTCTAAGACCCGGGATAAAGATTGTGGATCTACAATCCCTTGGTCAGCCCTAACAATCACATGGGTTCAGCAACAGTAAAAGAAGTGGATTGAGAGATAGAAAGTAATACCTGTAACGGATTTGGCACTGAATTTCCAGCTAAGCAAGAGCTAGATCAGAAATAATATATACAATATATTTATAAAAACAACTAAGACAAATAGAAAATAAAAGATAATAAATAATAAGCAATAAAAATAAAATTCAATAATATATATATACATAAGAAAAAAATATTTACAGAAAACTATTTACATGCAATAACTATACAGAATATTATAGAAGTGCATAAAAATAATATAAACTTGCAGAAAAATTTAAACAACATTATTTACAATCTGAAACTAACTTAAATGATTCTAAATAAATAAATTTTCAATAAAAATAAATTTCTCCACTTTTAAAAAAATGAGAAATATATTTTTAAAGAAAATAAAATATTCAGAGCTATTTAAATTTACAATCCTGTAATATTAAATGAGAATTGGCAATAAATATCATTTAAATGACAAGAGAAAATGAATTTTTGAAAGAACAAACATGACAGAGATATTGTTAATCACTAAGACTGTTTAACATACCCAATTTACCAACTAACTTGATAAATGTGGATTCGTCAACAGATTTAGTGAATATATCTTCAGTCTGTTCTTCTGTGGGTACAAAGTGTAACTCCACAGTTTCATTCATGACATGCTCTCTAATAAAATGATACCTGATATCAATGTGCTTCGTTCTCGAGTGCTGCACGGGGTTGTTGGAGATTGCTATGGCACTTGTATTATCACACAAAATGGGAATTTTGTCTAATGCAAAGCCATAGTCCTTTAATTGATTCCTTATCCATAAGATCTGAGCACAACAGCTTCCAGCAGCAATATATTCAGCTTCTGCTGTTGAATTGGAAACTGTTTGATGTTTCTTGCTATACCAGGAAATCAACCTACCTCCTAGGAATTGACAACTCCCAGAGGTACTCTTTCTATCCACAACACTACCTGCATAATCAGAATCTGTATATCCAACAAGATTAAAACCAGAATCTTTAGGGTACCAGATACCTAAGTTAGGTGTACCCTTAAGATATCTCAAGATTCTTTTAACAGCAACGAGATGTACTTCTCTAGGGTCCGCTTGGAACCTTGCACACAAGCATGTAGCATACATAATATCTGGTCTACTAGCAGTAAGATAGAGTAAGGAGCCAATCATACCTCTGTAGCTTTTAACATCTACCTTGATAGATTTGTCAAAAGCTCCAAGTTTGATGGCTATTGAAGATGGAGTCCTTGCTGATGTTGAATCCTCCATGTGATACTTCTTGAGGAGTTCTTTAAGATACTTGGATTGACAAATAAATATACCATTTGACCTTTGACTTACTTGCAATCCAAGAAAGAACTTCAGCTCACCCATCATACTCATTTCAAACTTACTCTGCATCAGCTCAGCAAATCTCTTACAGAGATTATCATTAGTAGACCCAAATATGATGTCATCCACATAGACTTGGACTAATATCATATCACCTTTATGTTTCTTTGAAAAAAGAGTTTTGTCTATGATACCTCTAACAAAACCATTTTCTAAAAGAAAACCAGAGAGAGTGTCATACCATTTTCTTGGGGCTTGTTTGAGACCATAGATAGCCTTGAAGAGAAAGTACACAAAGTCCAGCAGCTCCTGATTTTCAAAGCCAGGGGGTTGTTCCACATACACTTCTTCATCAAGCTCACCATTCAGGAATGCACTCTTAACATCCATTTGATAGACTTTAAACTTGGAATAAGCAGCAAATGCTAAGAACATCCTGATAGCCTCAAGTCTAGCCACTGGTGCATAGGTTTCATCATAATCAATACCTTCAGCTTGTGAATACCCTTGTGCAACCAGTCTTGCCTTGTTCCTTGTAACAATGCCATCCTCATCTAGCTTGTTTCTGTATACCCATCTTGTACCAACTACTTTCTTGTTCTTTGGCCTGGGTACCAGTTTCCAGACTTGTTGTTGTTCAAACTGATTGAGTTCATCTTGCATGGCAATCACCCAATCTGGATCAGTCAGTGCTTCCTCAGTTTTCTTTGGCTCCATTTCAGATAGAAATGCTGAATAATGACATTCATTCTGAGTTGCACTTCTAGTTTTAACTCCAACACCTGGATCACCAATGATCAGCTCAAAAGGATGAGCTCTATTTGTAAAGCATAATGTAACATAAGATGTAAAAGAGATAACTACAACTCAACAAAGGACAAGACAGACAATAGTATTAATAGAAGCACAGGAATCCAGAATCAGAGAAGAAAAGGTAAACTCAAAAAATCAAAATACGTTATGTATTCTTGAAGTCCGTAAACAGGTCACGGAAAGAAGTTCATGAAAATGTTCAAGCCTCAGTGACAACAAAAGAAACAAGACTTTCAAGACGACAGAAGTATGTGAATGATTTAGGGTTCAGTACCACGGGATTCCAGTGATGAAGCAACCAGAACGACAAGGGACGTATCAGCAGCAATGTATTGAAGACATAAAATAAGAATTGATCAAGTGTTATTCATCTGTGAACCAGACCAGTTGCACTAGGTGACGACACTGAAAAGATCAAGTTTTTTTATCGTCTCAGAAGGAATTGATACTGTCTAAAACTTAAACACCCAGGAGCTCAGGAGTAATCACTAAAGGATAAAAGACAAGGAAAAGTATTCGATAGTTTTTCAATTGAGAAAACTATCGAATGGTGGTTAAAGTAATTATTGGCAAACCACTTTTACTTTATTTAGTATTCGATAGTTTTGAATTAAAAACTATCGAATGGTAAATAAAGTAATTCCATTCGATGGTTTTTTAATCCATTCGATGGTTTTGCATTTCAAGGAGCAGGTGAAAAGTAACTTGTTGTGAACGGTTGATGAAGATCCAACGGCCAAGAATATTCTATTCTAAATGGTTCGATGGTTTTTCAAATCAAGTCTACAATTAATACTGAGAGAAGAGTGTGTCTTCTTCAGTTAAGGCCATTCAACACAGACACATAACTGAGAGAGAGAAGAGCCGGAGAAAATTATCAGAGAAATTAATAGTGCTCAGAACTTGATTATTGTTGTGTATTTGTGTTACCTTAAACTCATTGACGCTAATCTACGGATTAGAAATTGTAGCACCCCTCGAGGTTTATATTTATAAAAAGATATATTCCCCGAAACTTGATTTGGTTTGGTGTGTTTGATTTCGTTATAGAACTGAAAGATTAATCCGCGAACGAAATTAAATTATTTGTGAGTATCGTATTCAACCCCCCCTTCTACGATACTTTGGACCTAACAATTGGTATCAGAGCTACTTGATTGATATACAAATCAGATCCGGTGAATGAGACCAAAATCAAACGTAGCGTGAAAATTCGAAACAAATTTTTTAAGTTTCAAAATTTTTCATTTAATTGGAATTTCTTGAATTTTAAACAATTTGAAATTTTCAGAAACCATGAGTGCTCCAAAGACAACCGCTAGTATTAAAGTTCCCCCGTTTACTAGAGATGATTTCGGTTTGTGGAAGATGAAGATGCTGTTATTTATCAAGGCATCTAATCCGTTGTATATTGGCATATTAGAGAACGGACCGTTTGTACCAATGAAACCAGTTAGTGAATCTACAGCTCCTGACGGTAGCAGGATTCCTTCAGGCACCCAACCTAAGGAGATAAGTGAATTTACAGATTCTGACAAAGAACTGATTCGATTGGACACCGGTTTAATGTTGATATTGACGGACTCCGCGGACAAGGAAATGAGCTATCAGTTGATGAACTGTACAAGCGGGAAACATATGTGGGATACCATTAACCTAATAATGGAAGGAACTGAAGACGTGCAGGAAAACAGATTGGACATTCTGACTTCTCAATACGAAGCGTTTAGGTCACTGCCAGGAGAAAGTATAACTCAGGTCTTTGAGAAGTATACTAAGCTCCTCAATGAATTGGCAATGAAAGGAAAGACCTATCCACTGAGAGAATCGAACAGGAAGTTCATGATGACGCTGCCCCATCATGTAGAACACAAGTCATCATCCATTAGGGAAAGAATTGACTTCACAAAGATGTCATTAGAGATGATCTATGGCAAGTTGAAGACCTATGAGATGGAACAGGAACAAAGGGTGATAATCTACGGATCAGGGACAGTGGACAGCAAGCACAATGCACTTGTGAGATCAGCAGCACTTGTAGTGGATGAACCAATAACTTCTGAGATTCAGGTTCAAACCCCTAGAGCTGGAAAGGAGGTGATAATAGAAGCAGAAATGGATTCTGTGAATCTGGGTGTTGATGAAAGTGATTACTACACCCTAGAAGAGCTTGAGCAAATGGAAGACAAAACCATGGCGTACTTAGCTGCAAAGTTTAGTCATATTCGTTTCAAGAGAAACCCTAAGTACAAGTTCAAGGGCTCAACCAACAGATTCCAGAAGAGCAATTATACACCTAGTACAGGCTTTAAGGGAGGCTACAAGACTGGCATGATTGATAGAAGCAAATCAAGATGCTATAACTGCAATGAGTTAGGGCATTTCGCCACTGAATGCCGGAAGCCTCGTCAAGCAAGAGACATGAAAGATGTCTATGGAAAGAAGGATTCTTATGATGAGTTGAAGAAGGAGAATGCCAAGCTTAAACAGCAGTTGGAGGCATTCTCTGGAAAGCAGAAAGGGAAGGCTTACATAGCAGAGGGAAAGCACTGGGATGATACTGATTCGGATGAAGAGGAGGAATATGTAAATGTTGCTCTAATGGCTGACTCTTCAGAGGAATCACCTCAATCATCTCAGGTACCTATCTTGACTACAATTGATATGTCTAATTCTGAGTACAAGAAAACTGTGCAAGATCTTAGTGTAGAATTGTTTAATGTACACACAAGCATGCTAGCATCTGAAATGGAAAATGCTAAACTAGTTCTTAAGATTAAAAGGCTAGAATCTAAAAATGAAGAACTAGAGCTTGTAGCTGTAACATTAGAAGATCTTAAGCAAAAGAATGCGTACTTAGAGAACAAGGTCAAGTGTAATGATGAGATAGAGACTATCCTCAGGAAGCAGGTTTCAGATCTAGATTTGAAGCTGAATGCTTTTAAGAATTCCGCTCTAGTGGCTAAGGAAATCATTGATACTCAGGCCGTAGAGAATAAAACTGCTATAGGATTTGACTATAACAAGAAAGCTGGTAAGAAGATTTTGGAATTCCCTGTGACACCTTCAGTTGTCAAAAGGAATACTCCACATGTTTTTAAGAATGTTGATTGTCCAGTTTTTGTTAAGCCGTTTCCACCTCTCTTTTATGAGGATGATCTTTTCATAGCACAAGAATTGCTTGAGGAGGATTTGTTGAAGGAAAAAGAGGTAAAGACTAAGTTACCTAGGAAATCAGTAAAGAATGTATTACCTAAACCTGATTTACCTAAAACTGAAGTAGGTTCCTTAGCTAGTAATGTTAAAAAGAACAGGAATGGGAGGAAGAAGATTGTTAATCAGGAATTGGTTCCATCTTCTCCCATTGCATCTAGGAAGTTGTGTTCTATTTGTAATTCTGCTGGACACCTTACGCATGCATGTAAAAAGGTTAAAGTAGAAACTGCTAATGCTTCTGAAATGCATAACATGTCTGACATGCCTGATAATCATGAGCCCTGTGGAAAGAAAGAGTGTTTGCTATGTAAGTACAACATCATGCATGCTTATTTTAAGTTGATGTCTGATAGTAGCAATAGCTCTAGTAATGTTAAATCCACAGATACTATGAATATCAAACAGGGTAAGACTAAATTGAATGTTACTCCTGTTAAATCATCTAAACCTTCAGGACCCAAACAATTTTGGGTACCAAAGTCCGCTTAATCAATCTGTGATTGCAGGGTAAGGTTAAAAGCTCAAAGGTTGTGTGGATTCTGGATAGTGGCTGTTCTAGACACATGACAGGTGAAGAGTCCCTGCTTACAGAGGTGGTTAAGAAGACCGGCCCGATTGTAACCTTTGGAGATGACAGCAAAGGATTCACTACGGGATATGGTAAATTGAAAGCTGGAAATGTCATCATTGAAAACATCTCTCTTGTTGAAGGATTAAAGCACAATCTACTAAGTATCAGTCAATTCTGTGATAAAGGCTACAATGTAGATTTCAGAAAGGACAAGTGCTTGATCACCAACAGGAAGGATGAGAAGCTTACTCTACTGGGAGTGAGAAAAGGAAATTTGTTTATAGCTGACTTAAGTTCTACCAGTGAAGGAGAAGTTACATGTTTCTATGCAAAGGCATCTTCAGAACAAAGTTGGCTATGGCACAAGAAGCTCTCACATCTGAACTTCAAAACTATGAACTCTTTGGTAAAGAGAGAGTTAGTGAGAGGGTTGCCCCTGATGGAATTCAATCAGGAGGGACTATGTGAAGCATGTGAAAAGGGGAAGTCGAAGAAAGCATCACATGGAAGCAAAGGAATGACAAGCATTACTGAACCATTACAGCTGATTCATATGGATTTATTTGGTCCAGTTAATGTTATGTCACTTTCAAGAAACAGATATGCATTGGTGATGGTGGACGACTACTCCAAGTACACGTGGGTGTTGTTCATACAAACAAAGGATGAAGCAACACAACTAATCATTGATCACATCAAGAAGATAGAAGTGGAAGCTAAGCTACCTGTGCGGACAATCAGATCAGACAATGGAACTGAATTCAAGAATGCAGTTCTAAATGATTTCTGCTCAGAGAAAGGAATATCAAGACAGTTTTCAGCACCAAGAACTCCTCAACAGAATGGAGTAGTGGAAAGGAAGAACAGGACCTTGGTTGAAGCAGCAAGGACCATGTTGAGTGAATCAAAACTTCCCACTTACTTTTGGGCTGAAGCAGTGAATACAGCTTGCTACACTCAGAATCGAACCCTGATCAACAAAGATCATGAAAAGACTCCGTATGAGTTAATGGCCAACAAGAAGCCAACACTGAAGTACTTTCATGTGTTTGGTGCAAAGTGCTTTGTACTTAAAGATGGAGAACATCTTGGCAAGTTTGATGCCAAAGCAGATGAAGGCATTTTTCTGGGCTATTCTCTGGAATCTAAGGCTTTCAGGGTATATGTGATTGAAGATAAGAAGGTGTTGGAAAGCTTTAATGTAACATTTGACGACACTAAAAGACCAGGCCTGCAAACTGGAGAGAACTCTGAATCCTTGGTATTTGAAAATTTATCAGGAGATCTCTCTGACAATGAAGAAGTACCTGAAGTTGTTACAGTTATTAATAATAATCATAATGATAATGATTCTGGACCAAGTGGTGACCAAAGTGGAAATCCTCAAAATACAGGATCCACTAGTCAGTCTTCAGAATCAACAGATCAAACCGTCAACAACTCAGGGGGAGCAGGAGAAGGATCAACTAGTCACACTCCACAACATCTAGAACAAGGAGAATCATCAAGATCGCATCTGCCAAGACAAAGGGTATGGAATAGAGATCATCCCTTTCACTTGATCATTGGTGATCCGGACACAGGAGTGAGAACTAGGAGAACATCACAAAATGAATGTCACTATTCTGGGTTTCTTTCAGAAACAGAACCTAAGAAAGTTGAAGATGCTCTAAATGATCCAGATTGGGTAATTGCTATGCAAGAAGAACTCAATCAGTTTGAAAGGCAGAAAGTTTGGAAGCTGGTACCCAGGCCTAAGGGAAAATCTGTTATTGGAACACGATGGGTATTCAGAAATAAGTTGGACGAAGATGGCATTGTAACGAGAAACAAAGCCAAACTGGTTGCTAAAGGTTACTCTCAAGAAGAGGGTATAGATTATGATGAAACCTATGCACCAGTAGCAAGACTTGAGGCCATCAGAATGTTTCTGGCATTTGCTGCACATTCCAATTACAAGGTATATCAAATGGATGTGAAGAGTGCTTTTCTGAACGGGGAGTTAGAAGAAGAAGTGTATGTGGAACAACCTCCAGGTTTTGAGGATTCAAAACTGGCAGACTTTGTGTACTTTCTATTCAAAGCTCTCTATGGACTCAAACAAGCTCCAAGGACATGGTATGACACTCTCTCTGAATTCTTACTTGAAAATGATTTTACAAGAGGTGTTGTAGACAAAACTCTCTTTGTCAAAAAGCATAAAAATGATTTGATATTGGTGCAAGTATATGTTGATGACATAATATTTGGTTCTACTAATGATGATCTATGCAAGAGATTTGCTAAGTTAATGCAGAGTCGTTATGAAATGAGCATGATGGGTGAATTGTCATTCTTTCTTGGATTGCAAGTATACCAGAAACAAGATGGTATATTCATTTGTCAGTCCAAGTACATCAAGGATCTTCTTAAGAAGTATCAAATGGAAGACTCATCTACAGCAAAGACTCCTATGCCAACTGCCACTAAGCTTGATAAGGATGAAACTGGTAAGAAGGTTGACATCACAGGCTACAGAGGTATGATAGGCTCATTACTTTATCTCACTGCAAGTAGACCAGATATAATGTTTTCAACATGCTTGTGTGCTAAATTTCGGTCTGATCCTAAAGAATCTCATCTAATAGCTGTTAAGCGAATATTTAGATATCTTAAGGGGACCCCAAATCTTGGAATTTGGTACCCTAAAGATACAGGATTTGATCTTATTGGATACACAGACTCTGATTTTGCAGGTTGTAAGATTGATCGGAAGAGTACTTCAGGAAGCTGTCAGTTTCTTGGAAGAAGATTAGTTTCCTGGCATAGCAAGAAGCAGCATTCAGTGTCCACATCAACAGCTGAGGCTGAATACATTGCTGCTGGTAGCTGTTGTGCTCAGATATTGTGGATGAGAAACCAACTCCGTGACTATGGACTTCTGTTGACAAAGATTCCTATATTTTGCGACAACACAAGTGCCATAGCAATCTCAAACAACCCAGTGCAACACTCGAGGACGAAGCACATCGACATCAGGTATCATTTTATCCGAGAGCATGTCATGAATGGAACTGTGGAGTTACACTTTGTACCCACAGAGGATCAAATTGCAGACATCTTTACTAAACCGCTTGATGAATCCACTTTCAATAAGCTGGTTGGTGAACTTGGGATGTTAAATCTGTGACGCCCTCCCGATCTGGGGTCATGATCGGGGAGTCACTACAACCTTTATACCTACTAAACCCATTAACAATATAATAAAAGCATGCAGACTTGACCCCAACTCTACCCTGGATCTTTAACAGTTGATGGTGTGAAACAAGCATCCACTATCTAATTCATTAATACATAAGTCTTAAAAGTTATTACAACCAAGTCTTAAGAGTTCTATGTTCTCTATTACAAAACACCTTCTAGATATGGCCATCACCTACCTGAGCTGGCATCTCAAAAACAACCCTATAGGAAGATTTCCTAGCTGTTAGCAAAGTGCGCACCATCTTCTCGTTTCACTGTGGGTTAGAATAGGGAAAAAGAATGAGCCAAATGCCCAGCAAGTAATAATATGACCAAACAGTTATCCACTGGGAACACAGTTTCAATAGCAATATGTATGACATGGGTATAGCAAAGTCCGTATCAAAGGATTATCGGAATCAATGAATTGAATATACAATTTCAAAACAGTTTCCAATATCAATGTATATAGCATGGTTTAAGCAGAATCCATAATAAGGTATTATCCAAAACAATGGCATAAATATGCAATTTCAAAGGGTAAACCAATTTCATTTTCAAGATATCCGTTTCAAAAACAATAAGTAATTTTGGAGATTTTTCACAACGCACCGGACAATACGGGTGATCAGCCACGTAAAGTCCCCATACCGGACACACAGTCCCTCTGGTCCTTGAATTGGGTCCCATTAGGCAACACATTGGCCTTTAGACTAGTCCATCCCTAGTCCATTTATTATAATTAAAAAGTGCTGGACCGGCGTTACTCGGCCTCTTACGCCTCCAATCTTAGGAATCCGTGGAAACCATAAATCAGAATTTAAATGAGTTCAAACTTTATTCCTTTTCAAAACATTTTCAGATATAAACAAGTCTTTTTGGAAATCAGATAAGTTCAATCAAAACAATCTGGATTTCTATTAGTGGAATATAAGAAATATTTATCATTGGGTATGTTCTGGAAATGTACTAAAATGAGGTATAGGTGTATTCACTTTCAGGTATAAAAGGGTTTGAATAAGTATATGATCAAATTCAGGTTATGGAATTATAGGTCATCAGGTTTCAATTCATGTATATGATCAGGGTATAAAGGTTTTGGGATAAAGAACTAAACAAAGCATGGTATATAATTCAACATGGTATATATGAACAAAGGTAAGGGTTATCAATGAACAATAAGTGTTTTCAGAAATTAAAGGTATATCAAGGCAAGATAACAATTCATATGTGTCAAAATGAAACAATGGAATCGAAATACGAAAGCAAGTTTGTATTACTTGTCTTAAGTAGCAAAAAGGGGTAATGAACAATTACTGATTTTCCACCTTAGCCTTTCCCTTGTCTCTAAGTGTCACTTCCTTGAACTCTCTAAGTTCCACTTCCTTGGACTCTACAAAAGAATATATTCTATCTTAGTAGGTCCTCTCTAAAATGTCAATCCTTTATTCTAAACTACCCAAACGCATCCTAGCGCGTAAACATATAATAGTTACACCACAAAATAATTATAACCACGTAATAGGCAATCAACCATATAAATGCACATTGTCATTTAAATACACATAACATGCTCCTTATACATATATACATATAATAATACACCTTTCAAATCATACCACCTTTAGTATCCCTTAACTCAATTTAATCATTGCTAACTATATCCTTAACACTTTCACAACAATGTTTTCATCTCAAAAAGCAGAAAAATCAACTGCGCATACTTTACCAAAACATTTTTCATAAATCCAAAAATAATCAAACAGTTACCAAATTTGACAGGCTACTTCCTGATTATAAAACCAACTTGGCATAAAAGTTTCAACTTCAGAACACTTTATTTGCTATAAAAACGAACTGTATAAAGTAGGCACTAAACACAGAAAAATCTCTGCTGCGCAACTTTTAGTAAAACATTCATAACTTTTTATCCGTAAATCCTATCGACACAAAGTTAGCACGTGTACAAACTAGATTCAATTTAGAACATTATCATCCAAAGACCTCAGTCTAAAACAGGCAGCAACATTTCGAAATTTAGCAAAACAGAACAGGGCAGTTTTCTGGAAAATTTCAGCATGGTGTTTTTCTTTTTAAATCACCCAAACACAATCCCATTCACAATCCAACTATCCAATATTACAACTAAGACTCATGCTCTCAAGAATCACTAACTTATACATGCATTTATCCAATAACAAGCTAACAATTTCATTACTTGAAATTCCTCTAAAATTCTCAAATAAATACTTTTAACTATCCAAAATCTCATACTAACCACATTAACACAATAAATCAACATGCATTCCTTATAAACCGAAGTTAACAATCAAACATCACCATAAACACTTTCTCCAAACCGAATTATAAAAAGGGTAAAATCAAATTTTGACATGCATTTCGGATTTCTTCACATGCAATTCAAAATCGAACTAAATACTAGTTTTAATACAAAAATCGGACTCAAGAGCATCATCATCGTCCCCGTCGGCTCGCCGGAGCTCATTGCCGACGGCGGCAATGGTTGGAGGTGCCCGGAAAATATAAAAAATCCGGGTTTCCTTCACAACCTCACCAATAAGTAATATTAATCAACCAACTAATCACAAAAATCATCACAAGCAAGCTTTTGGGTTTGAATCAAATCAAAATTTCCGAAACCCCTTGCATGCAACAATCGGTACACACCATATACACGGCATACACATACACACACGATTACACATATATATATATGTATGTATAATCATAATCATCAATATAGTTGATAGAGAGAGAGATTTTACAAAGAAAATCGAGAGAGAGAGATAGCCGAGAGAGAGAGAAGTCGAGAGAGAAAAGAGAGAAAAGAGAGATGATCGGCAAAGTGAGAAAAGGGGAAATGGGTGCAGGGGTTTTATAAGCCCAGGGGTATTAGGGTAATTTGCTAATTAAAATTTCTGATTTCTAATAAACAAAACCAACACAAATGCTTTTCTAAAATTTGAAATAAACTGAAGGTAATGTCTAAAAATCCAAATTTTATTTTTAAAATAAAGAATACGAATTTACAAGCTCACCCATATTTTTAAAATATTCTTGTGATCAAAATTGAATTAAATATGAATTTTCAAAGTTTTGATCACTTAAATGACACTTAACTCATAAAATCAAATTTAAATCCTTAAAGCCAAAAATAAATTCCTTCACTAATTTTAGAAAATACTAGAATATAAACTAAAGGTTGTGAAAAAGATTTCACAATAAAAAGAGTCTCCGATGATTTTATAAAATTCCCGGAACGTCAAAAAGAATAAATTTTTAATAAGAAATTCATATAAAATGCATTTAAAAGCATTCACAAGTATTTTAATCCATACCATTCACCAAGTAAACATCTAATTACCACATTTTCACATATATACCCTTCACACAATATTCACATATCATAGAACTCAAATATTATTAAATATTAATATTGTACAAGCGTTTTCCTGAGTCGTTATAACCTTCCCCCCTTAAAAAGATTCTGTCCCCAGAATCTAACCTTATGAAAATAGATGCGGATACTTTTCAAGCATCTCGCTCTCAAGTTCCCAAGTCGATTCTTCAACTTTGGGATTCCTCCACAAAACCTTAACTAACTTAACAATCTTATTCCTTAATTTCCTATCCATATGATCCTGAATTTCTACAGGTTGTTCTACATATGACAAATCAGGTTGAATCTCAAAAGGTTCATATTCGATCACGTGATTCGCATCAGGATTAAATCTCTTAAGCATCGAAACATGAAAAACGTTATGAATATGCTCCATGTGCGGTGGTAACGCTAACTCATAAGCAACTTTCCCGATACGCCTCAGTATCTCAAACGGTCCTACATATCTCGGGCTAAGTTTCCCTTTCTTGCCAAATCTTGTAACTCCTTTCCATGGCGACACTTTAGCAACACTTGATCTCCTTCTTCAAAATTCAGATCCTTCCTGTCTTGGTCAGCGTACTTCCGTTGTCTGTCTTGCGCCGTAACTAGCCTTTTCCGAATGATTTCAATCTTTTCCTTCGTTTGTTGTACTAGCTCGGGTCCTAAAACTTTTCGTTCTCCAACTTCTTCCCAATATACAGGCGATCTACATTTCCTTCCATACAAAGCTTCATATGGTGGCATTCCAATACTCGCGTGATAGCTGTTGTTGTACGAAAACTCTACTAACGGTAAATGCTCATCCCAACTTCCTTTAAAATCCAGTGCACAAGCTCTAAGCATGTCTTCAATGGTTTGAATCGTTCGTTCACTTTGGCCATCAGTTTGTGGATGATAAGCGGTACTCATCTTAAGCTTGGTACCCAGACATTCTTGAAATTGTCTCCAAAATCGGGAGTTAAACCTTGGATCACGATCCGACACAATGGTTACTGGAACTCCGTGACGTGTTACAACTTCCTTCAGATATAACTGTACTAACCTATCCAGCGAAAATCTTTCATTGATTGGGAGAAAATGTGTAGACTTGGTCAGACGGTCTACAATTACCCATATGGCATCGTGATTAGCTTTTGTCCTTGGCAGTCCAACAATAAAGTCCATAGCAAGATGTTCCCACTTCCATTCAGGAATATCCAATGGCTGCAATAGTCCGCTCGGCTTTTGATGTTCGGCTTTGACTCGTTGACAAGTGTAACACTTACTTATCCATTCGGCAATTTCTCTTTTCATATCCGGCCACCAGAAATGTTCCTTCAAATCTCGATACATTTTCGTGCTACCAGGGTGAATTGAGTACTGTGAACTATGGGCTTCCCTCAAGATTTCATTCTTCAATTCCGTCACATTTGGAATCCATATCCTCGTAGAAAATCTCAAAATTCCTTTGTCGTCCCTTTGGGTGCAGATCTCTTCACCAGTCAATGCGTTCATCTCTTGATTCATAACCTCCTCCTGACATCTCCGTATCTTTTCCAACAATTCCGGTTGAAACGTCATAGCGTTGAGAACTTCGTTGGTGACTTTCGAATCATAAACTTCTAGTTTCAACTTCTCAAATTCTTGAAGCAATTCTTTAGGTATCGTGAACAAATTCAATCTCTCCTTTCGACTTAACGCATCCGCCACAACATTCGCTTTTCCCGGGTGATAGTTAATACTACAATCATAATCCTTAATTAGCTCCAACCATCTCCGTTGCCTCATGTTTAATTCCTTCTGAGTGAAAATATACTTTAAGCTCTTATGATCCGTGTAGATTTCACACTTCTCTCCGTATAGATAATGTCTCCAAATTTTCAGTGTGAACACAATAGCTGCTAATTCCAAATCATGAGTTGGGTACTTTCGTTCGTGCGGTTTGAGTTGTCGTGAAGCATACGCGATCACTTTTCCATGTTGCATTAAAACACATCCTAATCCTTTGTGTGAAGCATCACTGTAGATAACGAAATTTCCTTGATCATCTGGTAAGACAAACACTGGTGCTGTCACTAATCTTTCCTTCAGCTCTTTGAAACTTTCTTCACATTTCTCCGTCCAAACAAACTTCTCATTCTTCCGCGTCAGTGCAGTTAACGGCGTAGCTATCTTTGAAAATTTTTGAACAAATCTCCGGTAATATCCAGCTAATCCGAGAAAACTTCTCACTTCTGTAGGGGTCCTTGGTCTTTCCCAATTAACCACAGCTTCAATCTTGGCAGGGTCTACTCTCACTCCTTCTCGACTAATGACGTGTCCAAGAAATTGTACTTCTTCCAACCAGAATTCACACTTTGAAAACTTTGCATATAACTTTTCCTTTCTCAAGACTTCCAATGCGATCCTTAGATGTTCCGCATGATCTTCCGAAGACTTTGAATATATCAAGATGTCATCAATAAATACAATCACAAACTTATCCAGATACGTTCGAAACACTCGGTTCATCAAATCCATAAACACAGCCGGGGCATTAGTTAACCCAAATGGCATCACTAAAAATTCGTAATGTCCGTATCTCGTGCGAAAAGCAGTCTTCGAAACGTCTTCAGGTTTGATCTTCAGTTGATGGTATCCAGATCTTAAATCAATCTTTGAAAAATATGCTGCTCCTTTGAGTTGATCAAATAAATCATCGATTCGCGGTAACGGGTACTTATTCTTTACCGTCAACCGGTTAAGTTCTCGATAATCTATACACAATCTCATACTTCCGTCTTTCTTTTTGACAAATAACACTGGCGCTCCCCACGGCGATACACTAGGCCTTATAACTCCTTTATCCAAAAGATCTTGTAGCTGCGTAGCCAATTCCTTCATTTCTGCCGGTGCCTTTGATACTGGTTCCGTTCCAGGTGCCAAATCAATCGTAAATTCCACTTCTCGATCTGGAGGTAATCCGGGTAGTTCGTCAGGAAAAACTTCAGGGAACTCATTTACAACCGGTATCTCCTCCATCTTCAACACTTGCTTCTCCACATCCACAACATGAGCTAAATAAGCTTCGCAACCTTGTCGCAGTAGTCGTGTCGTTTGCATAAACGTTAAGAATTTCCTAGTTTGTCTTTGACCTTGAAACACCACTTCTTGATCTTCGCCCACACGCAATCTTACTTGCTTTTTCCTACATTCAATCTGCGCATCGCAATCCACTAACCAATCCATTCCTAGGATGACATCGAATTCTCCCATTTTGAACGGTATCAAATCCGCATGAAAAAGATATCCATCGATCTCTATTTTACAGTTAGGACACACGTGGTCTACGGGAACTTTATCCTGGTTAGCCACTTCTATTACTAACGTCTTTTCCAATGGTTTCATCTCACATTTCAATTTATCAAGGAATCTTTCAGATATAAAAGATCTAGTTGCTCCAGAATCAATTAACACTTTAGCTTTAACAGAATTCACAGGAAGCGTACCTGCTACTACATCTCTGTCCTGAACCGCTTCATTGATTGACATATTAAAAGTTCTTGCTCGAGGTTGAGATGACTGTGACCTTGTTGGTGGTGCAGTGAGCCTAAGTACATTAGCAGACTGGACCGGTTCCTTACATTCCCGCGCAAAATGTCCCGCTTTTCCACACTTGAAACATGTTAGTCCTCCTGGTTTTGAACTTGGACATCCATCAGCATAGTGTCCCTTCTTGTTGCATTTAAAACATGTGATGTTCAACTTGTTACAGATTCCCGAATGTCTTTTACCACACGTCTTGCACTCTGGTATAGATGGCTTTCCCGCAATAGCTGGCGGCTTCCCTCCTTGAGGTTTCCTGTCTGAACTTCCAAATCCACTCCTCTGTTTCTGAAAATTCTTATCTCCTCCTGATTGATTTCCAAACCTTTTCCTATTCTGAGAACTTCCTTGTCCTTCATCACCTTGGCTCCTTTCAGATCCTCCAAACTTTCGTTTCTTTCCAAATTTCTCCTTTTGAACTAATTCGCTTTCGCCCTCAATGATCATCGCTTTCTGTACTACCGCAGTATAATTTCTTAATTCAAAAGCTGCAACTCTACTCCTTAACCATGGCTTTAATCCGTGCTGAAACTTTCTAGCCTTACTGACATCATCTCCTACGTATCTAGGTGCAAATCTTGCCAATTCAGTAAATTTGGCTTCGTATTCTGCCACACTCATTCCTTCTTGTTTTAGTTCTAAGAACTGAACTTCCAACTGATCTTGTAGGTACCTTGGTAAATACTTCTCCTGAAATAGTTCCGTAAATCTTTGCCAAGTAATTTCTCCTTCTCCTAACTTCACAGATTCCCACCAAAAATTAGCTTCTGCCTTCAAGTAGTAACTAGCAAATTCAGTTTTCTGGTCTTCCCCAACCTTAACTAACGCAAACGCTTTCTCAATGTCGATTAACCATGATTTCGCCTCAACAGGGTTTAAAGTACCTTTGAATTCAGGTGGGTGGACAGCTTGAAATGATTTAAAAGTTGTCAAAGGTTGAACATTTCGTTGTTGTTGTTGAGTCAAGGCAGCAGTTTGTTGTTGAAGTAATTGAAGTATCTGAGTTATAGTTGGGTCTACCGGGTTCTGAGCCTCGGTATCAGTTGTTTGTTGAGTAGAAGCAGTAGTCTTTTTCTTTGGTGGCATTTTTCTGATAAGAGATAAGCAATTTATGAAACAATATGCATATATATACCACAATGTAAACTCTTTTTGAAAACGTTTATAAAACTGTATGCAACATAAAGAAAATTTAAAACTTTTAGCCATATTGTTAGATAATTTGCTCGTCTCCGTAACAGGGTAAACAGGGTAAATATAGGTATTATAGGAACAGGTTAACAATAAAAGGGTAACAGTTTGAAGCAAGGTATAAGAAAAGTACGTGCATAATGTAAAGATATGAGTCTGGTACAATAGATGATAGGGTACATGATCACCCCAAAAATCAAAACAGAGTCAATGTCAAAGTAGATAATATCATAATGTCTACTAGGAAAAAGGGAGAATATCCTAATAGCGAGTAGTCAAATGTGCAAATGATCAATACTAAAACCAATGGGCTCTAACAGATGTCCCACTCTCAGAATCCAACCATAGCTAGTCTCGTCCTCCTCGAACAGCTCTCAGCTCACACAGCATCCAGCTAACAATCCTAGTCACTCTCCTGGCCTCCTCTAAAGCATCAACAGTGACTGGTCCCTCAGCTAAGCGCTTTCGCGCTGACTCCTCTACAGTACGGATCCTATCCTGCCACTCCGCCTCAGTAACAGCAACACGACGGTCCGCCTCCTCAGACATCTGATCTATAAGGGCCTGAAGCTCGGCATTCTGTCCTGAAAGGGTCTCTAGGTCTCTAGCAAGGTCTACATGTGCATGATGAAATATAGGCGCAGGATCTCCCATGACTGAAACACGAGAATCAACAGATGCTGCTCTCCAGGGGATAGTAGTCTGAACAGGTACAGGTGCAAATAGTGGCTCAACGGGCTGAACACTAAGACTACCTATCTCCACTGGGTCAGATAATGTGATAGATGGGTGAGGGGGTGTGTCTCCACCAATAACGTCCATCTCCTGCGATAACAATATAGATATAGATACTTATATAATAACAGGTTATCTCAATCCTAAAGACTTAATCTTAAAAGAAAGTACTTACGCCTACCGTTGCTACTTAGCATCTATCCATCTAATACCCTAACAGATTCCTACTCCTTTCATAACTATCTTAATCACCTTTATTAATAGGGATCCTAATCTTTTATTAATAGGGATCCTAATCCTGGCTTGTTTCAGTGACCAAAAACTGACAGCTCTGATACCAACCTGTGACGCCCTCCCGATCTGGGGTCATGATCGGGGAGTCACTACAACCTTTATACCTACTAAACCCATTAACAATATAATAAAAGCATGCAGACTTGACCCCAACTCTACCCTGGATCTTTAACAGTTGATGGTGTGAAACAAGCATCCACTATCTAATTCATTAATACATAAGTCTTAAAAGTTATTACAACCAAGTCTTAAGAGTTCTATGTTCTCTATTACAAAACACCTTCTAGATATGGCCATCACCTACCTGAGCTGGCATCTCAAAAACAACCCTATAGGAAGATTTCCTAGCTGTTAGCAAAGTGCGCACCATCTTCTCGTTTCACTGTGGGTTAGAATAGGGAAAAAGAATGAGCCAAATGCCCAGCAAGTAATAATATGACCAAACAGTTATCCACTGGGAACACAGTTTCAATAGCAATATGTATGACATGGGTATAGCAAAGTCCGTATCAAAGGATTATCGGAATCAATGAATTGAATATACAATTTCAAAACAGTTTCCAATATCAATGTATATAGCATGGTTTAAGCAGAATCCATAATAAGGTATTATCCAAAACAATGGCATAAATATGCAATTTCAAAGGGTAAACCAATTTCATTTTCAAGATATCCGTTTCAAAAACAATAAGTAATTTTGGAGATTTTTCACAACGCACCGGACAATACGGGTGATCAGCCACGTAAAGTCCCCATACCGGACACACAGTCCCTCTGGTCCTTGAATTGGGTCCCATTAGGCAACACATTGGCCTTTAGACTAGTCCATCCCTAGTCCATTTATTATAATTAAAAAGTGCTGGACCGGCGTTACTCGGCCTCTTACGCCTCCAATCTTAGGAATCCGTGGAAACCATAAATCAGAATTTAAATGAGTTCAAACTTTATTCCTTTTCAAAACATTTTCAGATATAAACAAGTCTTTTTGGAAATCAGATAAGTTCAATCAAAACAATCTGGATTTCTATTAGTGGAATATAAGAAATATTTATCATTGGGTATGTTCTGGAAATGTACTAAAATGAGGTATAGGTGTATTCACTTTCAGGTATAAAAGGGTTTGAATAAGTATATGATCAAATTCAGGTTATGGAATTATAGGTCATCAGGTTTCAATTCATGTATATGATCAGGGTATAAAGGTTTTGGGATAAAGAACTAAACAAAGCATGGTATATAATTCAACATGGTATATATGAACAAAGGTAAGGGTTATCAATGAACAATAAGTGTTTTCAGAAATTAAAGGTATATCAAGGCAAGATAACAATTCATATGTGTCAAAATGAAACAATGGAATCGAAATACGAAAGCAAGTTTGTATTACTTGCCTTAAGTAGCAAAAAGGGGTAATGAACAATTACTGATTTTCCACCTTAGCCTTTCCCTTGTCTCTAAGTGTCACTTCCTTGAACTCTCTAAGTTCCACTTCCTTGGACTCTACAAAAGAATATATTCTATCTTAGTAGGTCCTCTCTAAAATGTCAATCCTTTATTCTAAACTACCCAAACGCATCCTAGCGCGTAAACATATAATAGTTACACCACAAAATAATTATAACCACGTAATAGGCAATCAACCATATAAATGCACATTGTCATTTAAATACACATAACATGCTCCTTATACATATATACATATAATAATACACCTTTCAAATCATACCACCTTTAGTATCCCTTAACTCAATTTAATCATTGCTAACTATATCCTTAACACTTTCACAACAATGTTTTCATCTCAAAAAGCAGAAAAATCAACTGCGCATACTTTACCAAAACATTTTTCATAAATCCAAAAATAATCAAACAGTTACCAAATTTGACAGGCTACTTCCTGATTATAAAACCAACTTGGCATAAAAGTTTCAACTTCAGAACACTTTATTTGCTATAAAAACGAACTGTATAAAGTAGGCACTAAACACAGAAAAATCTCTGCTGCGCAACTTTTAGTAAAACATTCA
The DNA here is from genome assembly GCA_030848705.1 of Heracleum sosnowskyi. Classification (NCBI taxonomy): domain Eukaryota; kingdom Viridiplantae; phylum Streptophyta; class Magnoliopsida; order Apiales; family Apiaceae; genus Heracleum; species Heracleum sosnowskyi. The sequence goes on along the minus strand of CM061243.1, from coordinate 37,338,459 downwards.
TAACTTTTTATCCGTAAATCCTATCGACACAAAGTTAGCACGTGTACAAACTAGATTCAATTTAGAACATTATCATCCAAAGACCTCAGTCTAAAACAGGCAGCAACATTTCGAAATTTAGCAAAACAGAACAGGGCAGTTTTCTGGAAAATTTCAGCATGGTGTTTTTCTTTTTAAATCACCCAAACACAATCCCATTCACAATCCAACTATCCAATATTACAACTAAGACTCATGCTCTCAAGAATCACTAACTTATACATGCATTTATCCAATAACAAGCTAACAATTTCATTACTTGAAATTCCTCTAAAATTCTCAAATAAATACTTTTAACTATCCAAAATCTCATACTAACCACATTAACACAATAAATCAACATGCATTCCTTATAAACCGAAGTTAACAATCAAACATCACCATAAACACTTTCTCCAAACCGAATTATAAAAAGGGTAAAATCAAATTTTGACATGCATTTCGGATTTCTTCACATGCAATTCAAAATCGAACTAAATACTAGTTTTAATACAAAAATCGGACTCAAGAGCATCATCATCGTCCCCGTCGGCTCGCCGGAGCTCATTGCCGACGGCGGCAATGGTTGGAGGTGCCCGGAAAATATAAAAAATCCGGGTTTCCTTCACAACCTCACCAATAAGTAATATTAATCAACCAACTAATCACAAAAATCATCACAAGCAAGCTTTTGGGTTTGAATCAAATCAAAATTTCCGAAACCCCTTGCATGCAACAATCGGTACACACCATATACACGGCATACACATACACACACGATTACACATATATATATATGTATGTATAATCATAATCATCAATATAGTTGATAGAGAGAGAGATTTTACAAAGAAAATCGAGAGAGAGAGATAGCCGAGAGAGAGAGAAGTCGAGAGAGAAAAGAGAGAAAAGAGAGATGATCGGCAAAGTGAGAAAAGGGGAAATGGGTGCAGGGGTTTTATAAGCCCAGGGGTATTAGGGTAATTTGCTAATTAAAATTTCTGATTTCTAATAAACAAAACCAACACAAATGCTTTTCTAAAATTTGAAATAAACTGAAGGTAATGTCTAAAAATCCAAATTTTATTTTTAAAATAAAGAATACGAATTTACAAGCTCACCCATATTTTTAAAATATTCTTGTGATCAAAATTGAATTAAATATGAATTTTCAAAGTTTTGATCACTTAAATGACACTTAACTCATAAAATCAAATTTAAATCCTTAAAGCCAAAAATAAATTCCTTCACTAATTTTAGAAAATACTAGAATATAAACTAAAGGTTGTGAAAAAGATTTCACAATAAAAAGAGTCTCCGATGATTTTATAAAATTCCCGGAACGTCAAAAAGAATAAATTTTTAATAAGAAATTCATATAAAATGCATTTAAAAGCATTCACAAGTATTTTAATCCATACCATTCACCAAGTAAACATCTAATTACCACATTTTCACATATATACCCTTCACACAATATTCACATATCATAGAACTCAAATATTATTAAATATTAATATTGTACAAGCGTTTTCCTGAGTCGTTATAAAATCTTTCTAATTGATTTTGATTAGAAGTCAGTAACTGCAGAGAGTCCTGGTAAATACATGAGTTCAAGAATTGCTATATCCATTGGACTTGTAAGTTTATTTTCTGGAGCAATTCTCGTAGTTAGGATTTTTATACTAATTTTATGTCATAATTATGGATGATATATCTTCTGGCATTTAATTGGTTATTAATTCTAAAAATTATTTAGGTGCTAATATTTGTTCTAAATATTAAAGCATCTATTTAATTTGAATTAATTTGCTTTGTTTTTAACATTGTAGATTAATGCAGCATAATTGATTGGATTTTAATTGATTAATATCACTCAATGATACTTAATTGATTTTATTCTAAGAAAATTGTGAATTTTCTGTTAAGAATTGATTTTGGTAAATTTGAAAAGATTTATTAGAATTAAAACTGGACAGGAAATAAAAGTTTCTGATTCCTAAAACAAGAACAGGTTTTAGAAATTGGAAAAGAAGCAAAAATATCGAATTTAGGAAATTCGATAGTTTTTTCAAGTACATAGATAATTCTATCGAAATTAATTTTCGATAGTTTTTGAAAAGGAAAAGAAAATCTATCGAAAACAATTCTCGATAGTTTTTGAGAATCATTTTAAAATATATCGAAGGAATTTAATTAATTCTATATTTAAATTCTCGATAGATTTTGAAAATAAGAAGAAAAACCATCGAAGTGAATTTATGTAGATTAAAGATTTAAATTCTCGATAGTTTTTCTAAAAACCCTCGATAGTTTTTGAGTTTTCAAAGTAATAGCCTTTCGATGGTTTTTTCAAATAAAGTCGGTTGAAATTCAAAGAAACTGACTTCGATAGTTTTTTTAAAAAAAAAAAAAAAAAACCATCGAAGTCCTTTTGACTTTATTACCCCTCTGGAAAACCATCGAGAGCTCATTTAAAATCTATCGAAGTCTGGAAAGACATTTTTGCCCCTGCCAATTCAGTATGTATATAACAGCCCCTTGCGTTTTTTTTTGTTCTTATTCTCAGATCTAAGGGTTTTGTTTATACTTACAAGATTACTTACAACTGAAAACATCACTTTCGATACAATTTTCTTCACCTTCACCGATTAAAACCTTCAAAAGTTACAGTTTCTTCATTGTTAATTGTTTTTAACCGTGGAACTTTGTTTCTTTTAAGTTTTTGAGACATATCTAAGGAAGAAACTATCGAATCCATTTACTCGAACTTTACCAAAGCTTTTTCACTATTGTTCTTAAGAAATTGACTGTTCTCAATTAATTTTCTTAAGATAATTCTGATTATTGGTTTTACAGGATTAAAGTTCTGGGTAAAAGTGATTTAAGGTTGTATTGTTGTTTCATAAAAAAAAAAGGGGGTACTTTTGTTAAGAATTTGATTAATTAGTAATAATTAATTAAATATAAAAAGAAAAAAAATAGTTTTGGTTTGTTTAAATTTTCTGGAAATTTTAAAATGGCTGGGGAATTTATTATTACCAAAACTAATCATGTCTCGTTTCAAAATCTGCAATCCATAACGAATCCTCAAATTCGTGCATGGGCAGAGTTTTTGAATACACGTTCGTTAGTGGCATACGCTGTAAGTACTCCCGTGGTCCTTTGCATTGATCAATTGACTGCGTTGTACACAACCGCCACGGATACAACTGAGAATAACATACGGTCCTTCAGTTTTGTTGTGCCAGGGGGCAGAACAATAAGGGTAACGGAACATGATTTTAATCGAATTCTTCATTTTCCAACAGAAAACCTTGTTCCGGATCCCTCAACTGAGGAAATACATGCTTTCTTCACTCTTATCAGAAGTCAACAACCTAACTTCTTGGTGGGAGAGTTCCTAAAGCATTACCTGCCAAAGCCATGGAACTTTTTCTTTCATACCCTGATACATGTTTTTACTGCCAAGCTAACAAATCTGCATGGCATTCCCTTATTCCTTCAAAAGATAGGGTTTGCCATTGCGAACAACATGCATATTAACATAGGACGGATAGTGATTGATCAAGTAGTTATGTGCATGGGACCACTGGATGAAAGAACAGGCATAGATGAAGATGTGCTCTGCTTCTATCCTAGGTTCCTACAGCTAATTCTCAATGATATCTTAACAGATGATGAACGGGAGATATTTGAAGGTGAAGCCAACCAGGAGTGCATGAGAATGAAGAGCAATGCTATAACCGCTCTCATTAGGAAGGACAACTATCTTCCAGGGGTACCCACTGTTCTCACTGAATATCTAACAACGGTGCCCCTACCACTTCTACCCCCAGGGGAACAGGTAAATGAAGGTAATTTTCCTCAACCTGAACCTGAACTTGGTCCTGAACCAATGGATGTTGATCCAGAGCCCTCAGTGGCCATTCCTGACCAGGAGGTTGCAAACCCACAACCTCTAACCACGGTCGAAGAGCCTTTGGAAGAGCCAAATGAAAACATAAACGAACCTCCTTCCCCTACTATGCCCATTAAAGAACCATCCATGAGTGTAGAGGGAGATAGTGCCAAAGCAGCACCACATAAGGAGATACACCCTTCAACAGCAGCTCTGCCTTCCTCTAAAAGGAGAAGAACAGAAACTGAGGCAACTGCTGATACTTCATTTCTCTCATTCAAAGAGCCCTTTACTGATTTTTCTGATGCTGATTGGGCTACGCTAACGAAAGCAATATCTGAACCAATAGCTCAATCAAGTAAGGAAGAATTGACGGAAGCAACTGGTGTTCCGACCATATTACGGTCAGGTTCACTGGTTGAAGGTTCTCAGAACCAAGGGTCTTCACAGACGTCGAGAGAAGGCTTTGACCTAAATGCACAATCTAAAAGGTCATTGTCTACCTCCCCAGATGGAACATATCTGGATCCTGCGGGTAAAGGGTCTGACGTAGGTGCAGATCGGCAACTCGTTGACAGTGAATCAATTACTATTGAGGAGTCAACTGAGGTGAAGTCTTTACAGACTCACGGGGAAGATTCGGGATCTCTGCTGTTAAAAGAGCCTGTTTCTAACCCCCTAGAGATTCAAACTCTAGATCCTTCAAAGGATATATCATCTAAGGATGATCAGCAACTTGGTTTATCCAAGGACGGGGAATTACGAAGCCCCATTGCACCACCGGTGACCTCCTTAAGGATGGCTACGGTGATCTCTTCTGCAGGTACAATCAGCACAAAGGATTTGAGTGAAACAAAAACACTTACACCTGGCCTGAGTGGGAAAGGAAAAATGATTCAAACACAGACAGAAACGTTGAGTGTACACCCAGAGCCAAATGTGAGGAGTGACACCCTAACCCTACCTAATATTGATGATCTGCTGTTACCAACAGAAAGAGAGCTACAAGTTCAATCTTCCCTCAAGGAGATGACAGTTCGAGACAACGAAGGAAATCCACTTTTCAAGGTTCCACTGCGACCTTCCTTTGACCAAGGGATCTCCTCCAGTCAAGACAATGTTTCTTTAAAGTCTATTCAAGAGAAAGTTGACTTGGCTGCAGCTGATTCCAGAAGAACATTCAGGGTCATTGGCAGTGCATCTGGCACTATAACAGGTACGAAGCAGGCAGTGGACTCCTTAAAGAAGGAAACTATGGAAGAACTAGTCGAGCTGAGGATGGACGTCAGGGAGCTTAAAGATGGATTCATGAATGAAGTAACTGCACTGTCTCAAAGACATGAAGCTTTGAAAGAAGACATTCTGGTTATCCGGGATGGTCAAGCGCGGGTAAAAGATGCAATGGATTCCCTTTCACGAGTGGAGTCTAAGCTAAACAAGAGGCTAGATCACATGGAAAAGACTACCAACTCAAGATTGGAGAACATTGACCTGTCGCTAGCTTCAATAAATGAGTTTAATAAGCAGCTTATGGATTTCTTGGAGAATCAAGGTGACGGAGTACAGTCTATATGGAGTATGCTAAAGAACCAACAATCTGGACAACCTGGTTCTTCATATCAGCAACCTGATCCTTCTAATTTCTTTTATGCTGAGGATGCTTTTATCGAGGATTCCTCAACTAAGGGGGAGAAAGTTGGAGAGGGGGTGAAGGATAAATGGGGAGTTTGGGAGACTGTTGAGGCTATTCCAATCAGACAGTACTGGATTGAGGAGCTTGTAGAGGAAGATAAGAAAAGTGAAGAGGAATTTGAGGTCATGCATGAGCAACCTATTCAAGAGGAGCATGAGCCATATTATCCGGAGCCAATAGAACATCCTATCTTGGATGATGATATGGAAGAAGCAAATTCTCTATCACCTGAAGAAGAAGCTGCCTTGGAAGCAATAAGAGCTCAGAGAGCTGCAATAGATGCCAGGCAAGCTGAGAAGGAGAAACAGCAAGCAATTCTGAGAAGTGAAAAGCTAAAGAGAATAAAGGTGTATAATGAAGTGAGGAAGAAGAAGATGATAGATCTGGCAAAGAAAGATGGTACTGAATGGGAAATGGCTTATAAAACCTTTTGTGGAGTTGAAGACGGATTACAAGTCAACGACAATGCGGAGGTGGAAGTCATTATTCAGGACATCAGAAGTGCTAATCTTGAAGATCAGACTTACTTTAAAGCACTGAGAAGCTCTATAATCTGTCTGAATGCTGGGGTTAAAGCAAATGGTGCCTGGAGCTTATTAATCAGTTTTCTGGAGAAAGGTACATTTGTGATTTCTACTAAGTTTTTAGAACAGAGGACATATACAGAATTGCAGGCTATACTCATCAAGATCCAAAGAACCACAAGGCTAAATGAACTGCTCCGTGAGCATGTTAAGGAGATCGTGATGAAAGTCAGTCCAGAGATTACTGAAGATCCTCCAATGGTTAGATTCATGACGAATGACTTGTTCAGAATCTGCTATTTGGCTGAGGACAAACTGAGGGACTACCCTAGCAACTATCTAATCTCAGTTGAGAAGTATCTTAGATCCACTGGATTCTCATCAACGGAGAAGGACAAAGCAGCAGACACTCTTAGAAGATTTCTAATGGAGAATGTTCCTTACTATAGGAAAAGAGTGGAAAGAGGATTGAAAGTGCATACCAGACTGCCAAACATGCCAAAGCTAAACAAGAAAGATGTTAACATTGCATGGTTGTGGGTTGGAGTGGGTCAAGAGGTTGAATATATTGGAAGACACATCCAAGGAGCAATCCTTAAACCTGGAGAACCACTGCACTATCTATTAGTGATTGATTATCAAGCTGCTAACTCCGATCCAATGATTGAAGAAGGTGAGATTGGAATGGACTGAATGATGAAGCAAAGAACAAGAGAACTATCAGCTCAGACTAGAGGAGCAACTTCATTGTATAAAGTTTAATTGTTTTTTGAATTATGAAATCTGGAAATGTATATATATCTGATCCAGAATGCATTGATATTATTAAGCTGTCTTACTTTAAGTAGTTTAATGTTTCCTTAGTTAGTTGAGTTATCCTCGAAGTATTTGCTTGTCGAACTCTATCCAATCAAATAGGGGGAGATTGTAAAGCATAATGTAACATAAGATGTAAAAGAGATAACTACAACTCAACAAAGGACAAGACAGACAATAGTATTAATAGAAGCACAGGAATCCAGAATCAGAGAAGAAAAGGTAAACTCAAAAAATCAAAATACGTTATGTATTCTTGAAGTCCGTAAACAGGTCACGGAAAGAAGTTCATGAAAATGTTCAAGCCTCAGTGACAACAAAAGAAACAAGACTTTCAAGACGACAGAAGTATGTGAATGATTTAGGGTTCAGTACCACGGGATTCCAGTGATGAAGCAACCAGAACGACAAGGGACGTATCAGCAGCAATGTATTGAAGACATAAAATAAGAATTGATCAAGTGTTATTCATCTGTGAACCAGACCAGTTGCACTAGGTGACGACACTGAAAAGATCAAGTTGTTTTATCGTCTCAGAAGGAATTGATACTGTCTAAAACTTAAACACCCAGGAGCTCAGGAGTAATCACTAAAGGACAAAAGACAAGGAAAAGTATTCGATAGTTTTTCAATTGAGAAAACTATCGAATGGTGGTTAAAGTAATTATTGGCAAACCACTTTTACTTTATTTAGTATTCGATAGTTTTGAATTAAAAACTATCGAATGGTAAATAAAGTAATTCCATTCGATGGTTTTTTAATCCATTCGATGGTTTTGCATTTCAAGGAGCAGGTGAAAAGTAACTTGTTGTGAACGGTTGATGAAGATCCAACGGCCAAGAATATTCTATTCTAAATGGTTCGATGGTTTTTCAAATCAAGTCTACAATTAATACTGAGAGAAGAGTGTGTCTTCTTCAGTTAAGGCCATTCAACACAGACACATAACTGAGAGAGAGAAGAGCCGGAGAAAATTATCAGAGAAATTAATAGTGCTCAGAACTTGATTATTGTTGTGTATTTGTGTTACCTTAAACTCATTGACGCTAATCTACGGATTAGAAATTGTAGCACCCCTCGAGGTTTATATTTATAAAAAGATATATTCCCCGAAACTTGATTTGGTTTGGTGTGTTTGATTTCGTTATAGAACTGAAAGATTAATCCGCGAACGAAATTAAATTATTTGTGAGTATCGTATTCAACCCCCCCTTCTACGATACTTTGGACCTAACACTATTCCATACAATCTGTCTTGGAAGATTAGATCTTGATGATTCGCCTTGAATTTCACTTTGATGTTGTGAGTGACTAGTTGATCCTTCATTTGCTCCCCCTGAGTTGTTGCTTGATTGCCTTGATGATTCTTCTCCAGTGTTGGTGGTATCTCCATTGTTACCAGTGTTTCCACCACCATCACCATGATCATTATCATCATTGTTATTATCATTACCAGCAATAACTTCAGGTGGGGCTTCATCATCTGAATCTGAGTCTGGCAAGTTATCAAACTTCATTTTCTCAGATGAATCTGCTGTTTGGATATTAGGGAATTTAGTGTCATCAAAAGTAACATTGACACTTTCCTTTACTGTGTGACTGCCAACCAAGTAGACTCTGTAAGATCTTCTGGAATAACCAACAAAAATAGCTTCTTGTGCCTTGGCCTCAAACTTGCCACGTTTAACATTGTCATCTAAAAGCACAAAGCATTTTGCTCCAAATACATGAAAGTACTTGACAGTTGGTTTCTTGTTGTTCATGATCTCATACGGAGTCTTCATTAAGTCCTTGTTGATTAAAGTTCGATTCTGAGTATAACAAGCTGTATTCGCTGCTTCAGCCCAAAAGTACGTTGGAAGTTTGGACTCACTTAACATAGTCCTTGCAGCTTCAATCAATGTACGATTCTTTCTTTCCACTACTCCATTTTGTTGAGGAGTTCTAGGGGCAGAATACTGTCTTGTTATTCCTTTATCAGCACAAAAGTCATTTAGGACTGCATTCTTGAATTCAGTACCATTATCTGACCTTATGGCTCTAACAGGGAATCTAGAATCCAGCTCAATCAACTTTATGTGGTCAATCACCAGGTGTGGAGTCTCATCCTTGGAATGTAGGAATAAAACCCATGTATATTTTGAAAAGTCATCAACAATCACAAGCGCATATTGTTTCTTTGACATGGACATCACATTAACTAGACCAAACAAATCCATGTGCAGTAGCTGAAGTGGTTCAGTTATTGATGATGTGTTAGTGCCCTTGTGAGAAGCTTTCTTTGACTTTCCTTTCTGACATGCCTCACACAGTCCTTTCTGTGTAAATTCCATCTGAGGCAAACCTCTAACCAATTCCCTCTTGACTAAAGAGTTCATTGTTTTGAAGTTAAAGTGAGACATCTTCTCGTGTCATAGCCAACTATCATCTGATGAAGCTTTAGCATAAAAACAATTAACTTCATCTTTGAATCCCGAGTTCAGATCAGCTATGAACAAGTCACCTTTCCTTACTCCTTGAAGAGCAGACTTTCCATTCTTCTTGTGAAGGATCTGACACTTCTCTCTTTCAAAGGAAACAGCATATCCTCTGTCACAGAAATGACTGATGTTGAGAAGATTGAACTGCAGACCTTCCACAAATGATACATCTTCAATGATAACATTTCCGTACTTCAAACAGCCATATCCTTTCGTAATACCCTTGCTGTTATCTCCAAAGGTAACTACTGGGCTAGCTTTCTCAACCAAATCTGATAGCAGGGCTCTATCTCCGGTCATATGCCTTGAACAACCACTGTCAAGAATCCACATAACACGGTTTACCTGTTTAACTCCCTGCAATATCAAATTGATTAGTCCTTCCTCGGAACCCAAACTTGATTGGGTCCGACATACTTAAAGAATTGGCCTTTGTCAGGCAAAACAACCTTTTTAACTACAACTACTTCAACCTCTTTCACAAAAGAGCGTTTCCATTTATAGCCAGCCTTAACACATTTCTGAGTAGGCTTAGGGATAAATGAATCCACTCTAGTCTTAGGAGGACTAGTAGTATTAGCTCTAACATGCTTCTTATTATTAACATGTTGACGTGGAGCAGTCTTATCTTTAGATACATGCTTTTTATTAAAATAAGCATACATAACATTGAAAGCACAAGACATGCAATTAATCACACCACATGCTTTATGAGAGGAATTAACAGCAGGCATGTTAGTTCTACAGTTGTTTTGATCAAACTTATGGATATCTGATTTAGTCTTTTTAGTTGTAGCAACTTTGACTGGAATATCAGATATACACTTTTTGGACTGTGCAACTTCCAAAGCAATATCTTCTTCATGAATCTCCTCTGCAATGATGATAGAGTGTTCATTCAGAGGTTCTGCCTCAGACTCCTTACAGAAGGGTCTTTCAATACCCTTAAGCACATATGGAACACCCCTTCCTTCAGATCTGACTCTAAAAGGGGAATTAATTCCAAGCAATCCAATGGCCTCATTATAATCATAACCTATACTGACATGATTACCCATAGCTTGTTTATTGAGAATCTCTTTAGCCGTCTTACAAGAGTTGTAATAGGCATTTGCTTTTGTATTAAGCACATTATTCTTTTCTTTAAGAATGGTTTCCAGTTGAATATAACATTTAACCCTATTCTCAAGAAATGCAATTTTCTCAATAAGTTCATCCTGATTAACATGCACTAGTTTTAATTCTTTTACCTCCTTTTCATGATTTGTGTTTAAAAGAACTATTCTATCATTTTCAGTGCGTGCACAACTTAAAGTATCACCAAGATTACGAATCATTTCAGTGTCAGTGAACTTTACCTCAGACATGTTGGGTGAAGATAACATGGAATCAAAGAGTTTGTCTCCTATTGCCATGAGTGCAAGATTTCCAACTTCTTCATCTTCACTGTCTGTATCATCCCAGCTCTTTTCTTTAGACTTGTTCTTCTCAACCATCCCTGTTTTATAGCCACCCCTTGTGCTATTTGAGGATGAAGAACCACCTGTCTGGTATTCGTCAGCATATGTCTTGAACTTGAAACTAGGATTTCTCCTGAACCTGAAGTTTCCAAACTTCTTCACTACCCAGGCCATAGACTCATCTTCCAACTGTTCAAGCTCCTCCATAGAATAAAAATCACCACCATATTGACTTGTAGATGTAACACCATATTCACCTACAATTACATCCTTGTTAGGACTGGAAGGTAGAACAACCTTCGCTTCCTGTTTTTGTGGGACTCCAGCTACCAGTGAAGTAGACATACTAACCACTCTTCCTTCCCTTGGATTTGATCTGAAGTGCTCATATGAAGAGGTGAGAATTTCCATCTTATTCTCTCTGACTTCCTCTGTCCCTTCATTGATTATTTCAATTGTATCCCAAATGTGTTTGGCAGAAACACATTTTAAAATATGATTATGCATGATTGGATCAAGACAATCAACCAGTATCAACTGTAGACAGACATCCAAGGAAACATCTTCTTTTTCTTCAGGAGTGTAGTCCTTGGGATCCTTAGGGTATATCCTAGCAGCCCTAGTAACAACATCATTCTCTATTAGCTCTTTCTCAACAAACATAGGAATTCTTGGTCCATTCTTCAGCACATCAAGATATTCAACATTAACCACTTGAAGAAACAGGAGCATTGTTAGGCCGAATACACAATATATAATCAATATAAGTATGATAATAATAATTGAGAACACTGTTTATGAATCAACAACTGAATTATATAAATAACTCTTCTCTCAGTGATGTTAAAGAATCACAGAGAGCTGCTAAGTTACAAGAATAATGTATTCAGTATTCGCATCCCTTTTAGGGTTAACCTATCTGTGTTTATATAATACACAGCTACATAGATTCAATCTCTAATTGATATCCTATAAATCAGTTATACAATTTATATCAATCTAGGATTGCTTCTGTCTTCTGTTCCGTTTATTTAGCCATCTCAATATATTCTGCTTCTTTCCATCTTCAGAATATATTGCTTCTAGAATCTTCAATTAAGCACCGACAGCTAAACCAAACTTTCACCCCGTCAGACTTTAACAAACTCTGACTGGCTTCTAGTAAACTCTGATGAGTACTTGGTACTTAAACACTGATGAACAAACGTCAGCAATTATATCTAACAATCTCCCCCAACTTGTGCATAATAAAAATGTACAAGTTAAATAGATAATTGATGATGTCAAAACATATAACAAATGCAGTGTTTAAAATATAACAGAGTTTAACTTTAACTTAGAACAGAAATTTTTTTAAAAACTTACAGTCAGACTTTACTTAATCTCTTCAATATCAGGAACTGTCCTGAGATAGTCAATGAGTAGCCTCCTTTCAGCTTTTTTCTAGCTCTTCCACCATGATTTCTTTCAATTCCTTAAGCTTTGGATCACTTTCTCCAGTCTGGTAGATAGCAGCTCTCAGAGAATAAATGTTGTTCTTTCTCATTTCATTCCCTAGCCGAATAAAGTAAGATTTATCTGACTCTAGGTTAAATTCCAAAACCTTTATCCCCAGTGTTGTCTTGAACTTGGCACTGTTTCTTTTCATTTCAACAATCTTTCCATAAGCATCTCCGTACTTAGGAATATATGCACTTGAAACACCTCCTCCAAGCATAGCTTTTGTTTTCAGCATCCTATCTCTTAGAACTAGAGCAGCATTATGAGTACTTCTATTTTTGATTTTGAGAAGATATAGAACCTACTCAAGCTCTTCCCATAGTTTCAATTGAACATCAGCTTCTCCTACTCTGTATATTCTTCCATCAGACATAAAGTATAACAGAACCTCTTTCTTTAATCCTCTATGATAAACCATCTGAACAGACTCTAGTTTATCAAGGCTCTCTTGAGATACCCCAACACCAGGTTCTGCCAGTGATGAATGGTCAAAAGGACTGTTATTGATTCTCTTTTCTCTGTGTGAACCCAAACCAGATTTATCATAAGATTGCTTTCCATGTACTGTTCTGGTTTGAGAAAAGTCCACAGCTTCTAGCTTCAGAGTTTCAGAAAGTACAGGTCTTAAGAAACCTTGGAGTTGTGGAGCTAGCTGAGTTTGTACAACTTGAGCATTATCAGAGGTTGTCACAATTTTAGTAGAAATATCAACTTGAGCAACGTCAGAGGTTGATTGATTTAGCCTTGATTCAACTTGAGCAACGTCAGAGATTGAATAAATCTTCTTTGGTAACTGTCCTTCTTCGGCCAGTATACCTTTTCCTTTATCAGTATTTGCAATCACAGGCCTCCTTGTGTATTGTAAACTCTGTTGAGAGTTCACATTTTCTTTAATAGAAATTCCAAGTTCCTTTCTCCTAGGAGCCTTGGCCTTTTTCTTGTAAGTACCAGATTCAACCTTTTTCTGGTGTTCTTCAGCAAGAAGCTTCATCTCAGCATCCATATCTTCCACTGTGGCTTCACCACCATGTTCTTCCATAAACAGCTTAGCAGCAATCTCTTCATCAGTAGTTGGATTTGATGAAATCACTAGACTCTTAAGTCTTGAAGAAGATTGACCACCAGAGTTTATTCTTTCAGAGTATGTCTGTCTAGCAGAGTTTGACCTAAGTCTCCCTTGCTCTTGAGAAGACTTTGACCTTTTCTCTGCTCCTCTGATTCCACCATCATTAGAATCATCCCTCAGTCTCAAGGTTGGAGTCCTTTTGCATTTGTCTTTAGGTACTTTCTCCCCCTTTTTGACATCATCAGGAATAAAAACTGATGTCAGCAACTCTAGTGATGTAGCAATAGAAGTAAGTTGAGAAGACATAGCAGTCTGATTCTCTTCCACCTTGCTTAGCCTGTGCTTTAGATCAACTTGATTTTCAAGAATATTAGAATAAAGGGATCTGACATTCTTCAAAGATATATCCTTAGCAACCAAATCACCTCTCAACTCAGTAACCACTTTATGAGTTTCATCAAATCGATTATGAAGATTCTTGACTTGCACAACTGTAGCCTTCAGATGACTAAGAAGCTCTGGATTGGAAATTTTTGCAGCAGACTTTTGTACAAAATCAGCAGTCCTTTGTGTAGAGAAAATGCAGTCTGCTCCTGACCAATTAGCATAATGCATTTCTCTGTAATGAGCTTCAGTTGCATTTTGAGTTTCTTTGATAGACTCTGCAGTAGGATCCCTTAGAAAAGGTATTGACTCATGATCATCAGAGTTTGAAAGTGCAACATTGATCCCAGAGTTTGCATGATCAGAATTTACAGATGTGTGATCAGCATTATCAAAATCAACTCTAGCTTCATTAACATTTTCTGCTATCTGCTCTGCAATTTCTTCAGCAACATTGTCTACAGTAGCCTCGGCGTTTATCTGTGCAGCTTCATGAATCTCAGAGTTTGCATTTACAAGAACCTCTGCTTCTACAGGAACAGACTCTGCAACAACTTCTTCTGTTTGAACAGTATTCTCTTTCAGAGTCTCTGCTGTAGCTTCATCCAATTGCTCTACAGCGGCTTCAACTACATGATCAACCTCCTCACCCATTTCAGGAATTTGATTAGTAACAGAGAGATTCTCTGTGTGAGTAGCAAGGGACTCTTCAATAATCAGGGTGGGTTGATCAGTTGCCACATCCTCAGTATCACAAACACTGATACTAGGATGTGCTTCAAGAATTTTATCCATATCAAAATCAGCAAATAAAGCATCTTGCTCAAACATTTCAGCCTCTGTATCAGCATTTGCCATGTCAGGCACAGTGGCTGCTTCAACATCTTCAGTAGCCTCCTGAATAATAACTTCAGGAGCTTCAGTATCCACAAAGACCCTGTCCTCATTATCATCATTTACAGCAGACTCCTGAACAACAACTTCTGGAGCTTCATCCTGGACAGCTTCAGTGTCTGGTGTAGATTCATCCAAATTATCAAAAAGATAATTAGCTACTAATCTTCTTTTCCTCTGATGAAGAGTTTCATTATCAACATCATCCTCATCATTAGTTTTTGGTCTATTTGTTCTTCTCTGCTTAGAATGACCAACACCCTTTGGCACAGAAGACTTGGACACTCCCACTTCAGTAGCTGGTCTAACAGACTTTACAGGTTTGGAACCAACATGCTTAGTCCTACCACTGGATTTAGGTTTGACAGATGTAGATGGAGGAAGTTCTGTTTGTAAAGGTTCTGGTTGGGGTTCTGATTGAGAAGGAGTTTGTGTTTGTGGATGGATTTGATCATTGACAAACTGTTGCACAGATACAGGAAGTAACAAATCTCCAACAACCCCTTTCTTAACATCCTTGTTGATAAGATCAGAGAATATCCTCTTGTGTAATTTAAAACAAGAAATACCATCTTCATCAACTATTTCTACCCCTTGAACACAGGCAGAGAATAAAATCTGACAAAATCTAGAAAAGTAAACTACCCCTCGATTCTCTGTCATTTTCTCCCCTAAATTAGTTAAGACAAGTCTTGCAAAATCAAAATGATTATCATATAAAAGAGAATACCCGATTTGCAGACTGTCCGTGGGAATAGCATCCCAGTTGGTGCATTTCTTCCCGAACGTTCTTGTTATGCAGTCAAAGAAGAAGCTCCACTCCTTCCTCAAGAATGGTCGCTTCAACTGTCCTATCTTTGTCAAGGGCCCAGAATACCCAATCTCTCGCATCATCCTTAGCAAATCAGTGTCACCCATTCCAATTGTATATGAAGAAAACTCAGGAAACCCCATTGCAGTTCGAATTGTACCAGAAGTAATTACATACTCTGCTTCTTGAAATTCAAAGATTATAGATGGGTTGCCAGAATCACCACCATCATCATAAATACCCGTCTCCCAGAAAGCCTTTATTTGCGAACCAGAAAGTGTTGTTGGTTCTACTAGAGCACGCCCAATCGCTGACTGAGCAAGAAATTTCTGAATCATGTGAAACACCTCTGGTGCGTTGGCAGTGTTTAGTGGTGCTGCATAATTGTTAGGAACGAACTGTAACCCAGAAGAAACAAACGCTGAAGTCGCCATTAGTAAGATTTGAAAGAATAACAGAGAATCAGATGCAAAAGCTCGAAAGAGTTTGAAAGTAGAAAAGTGTTTGTGAATATGTGTGTGTGACAATAGATGTGAATTGGAGTAAGATGTGAAAGGTTTAAACGTATGTGTGTGTATTGTTTAAATATTAAATTCAAAATTAAAAACTGAACAGTTTTTAATCATTAATACACAACTGTCTTACTCCGTTAATCGTGTGAGTGGGACACGTGGCACACATGCAATGACTGACAGTAGTAATTGGCAGTTTCCAATGCGCATGCGTAGTAAAAACAGCAATAATTACCGCCTTTTACACTTTCCTAGAGACGCAACCTTTTTCTTCTGTTTAATACAAATTAGAACCGTTACCAATCATACTCTTTTGTTTTCAAGAATGTTTTCTCAAAATTGTTAACTGTCTGAAACAAATAATTAATTTTAATCATCAGAGATTAAAATAGAATTACCTCAGCGTAGAGTACACAGTTCATCAGTGTTTACCAATCCTCCTCCTTTATTCATAATCTCTTTTCTCTCAATGCACAGTTGTGAAAAAATTGTGTGTGAATAGCAGAATTTACTGAATATAAATATTTAAAGCATCTTAAAGTGCATAAAATCCACACAATAAATCAGTAAAAAACTAGTTGTCCAAACTCTCATGTATAAAATAAAATCTGATCTCATCTAAACTCTGTACTATAAAATTTATTATTTTCACCCCCTTCGATTTTTTTTTTTTTAATTTTTCCAGTAATCAGTGGTTGGCACTAGTCACCAAAAATCAAAGATTTTAGCCCTTATTTCATACAATAAGTTCCTGGGTCTTCCTAGGCACAACATGATCTCAAAGGAATTTGTGCACTTTTTGGCATCTTTTGATTGGAGGGTGAAATATTTGCAACTAATTATCAGAGTTTAGACTTTTCATCAGTTAATACAATTAATTTATGAGAGAAAGTGCAAACAGCTAATACAGACTCAGTGTATAGGATCAATAAACTAAGAGATGCTATAAATATAGAGACAGTATCATGCTGTGTAAAATTTCTGCACATTTTGAGATCAGATCATATATTACTCAGAAAGATTCATGATTACTTACTGAGAATCATGCTTCATACAGGTTTCTTCATCGGTCCATATGTTTCAGACAATATCACAATCAGAGTATAACATCAGAGATTAACTTCAGACTTTAACCGACAGAGTATGACTGACACTTTATGACTAACAGAGTTTACTATCAGAGTTTAACATACTGGTACAAATAACATTTAACACATGCAAATAACCATGAGCATAAAATCAATCATGTATAGATTTTGAATCTAACCAGTATCTCTAGTCAAAACCAGAGACCATTCCAAGTTCATTTACCAGTCTTGTAAAGGTAGCTTCACTCAAAGGTTTGGTGAAGATATCTGCAAGCTGTTGGTCTGTAGACACAAAATGAAGCTCAATATTTCCTTCTTCCACATGTTCTCTGATAAAATGATACCTTATGCTGATGTGCTTGGTCATGGAGTGTTGTACTGGATTACCTGTCATAGCAATAACACTTTGATTATCACAGAAAATAGGTATTTTAGAGTACCTTAATCCATAATCCAACAATTGAATCTTCATCCATAAAATCTGTGCACAACAGCTACCAGCAGCTATATACTCTGCTTCTGCTGTGGATGTGGAAATTGATTTCTGTTTCTTGCTGTACCAAGAAACTAATCTGTCACCTAGAAATTGACAGCTTCCACTTGTGCTTTTTCTGTCTATCTTACAGCCTGCAAAATCTGCATCAGAGTAACCAATTAATTTAAACTCTGATTTTCTAGGGTACCACAAACCAAGGGTTATGGTTCCTTTGAGATATTTGAAAATCCTCTTCACAGCTGTTAGATGTGGCTCTCTGGGGTCTGCTTGAAATCTTGCACAAAGACATGTTGCATACATGATATCTGGTCTGCTTGCAGTAAGATAAAGAAGAGACCCTATCATGCCTCTGTAGTTTGTCATATCTACTGAAGCTCCTGTATCTTTGTCTAACTTTGTTGCAGTAGCCATGGGAGTTGTGGCAGATGAACTATCAAGCATACCAAATTTCTTGAGAAGATTTCTGGTATATTTTGCTTGATTGATAAAAATCCCATCATCTGTTTGCTTTACTTGCAAGCCTAGAAAATAACTAAGCTCTCCCATCATGCTCATTTGGTATCTTGACTGCATAAGCTTGGCAAATTTCTTACAGAGTTTGTCATTAGTAGACCCAAAAATTATGTCATCCACATAGATTTGAACTAACAGCAAATCATCACCAGAATTAAAATAGAACAAGGTTTTGTCAATTGTACCTCTAGTGAACCCACTTTCTAAAAGAAATTGAGCTAGAGTTTCATACCATGCTCTAGGTGCCTGCTTTAGTCCATATAATGCCTTGTCAAGCCTGTAGACATAATCTGGATGTTTGGGATCTACAAACCCTGGTGGTTGTTCAAAAAACACTTCTTCTTCAAGTTTCCCATTGAGAAAAGCACTTTTCACATCCATCTGAAAGACTTTAAACTTCTTGTGAGCAGCATAGGCCAGAAAAATCCTTATTGCCTCCAATCTTGCAACTGGAGCAAAGGTTTCATCATAGTCAATTCCTTCCTGCTGTGAATAGCCTTTAGCCACAAGTCTAGCCTTATTCCTTGTAATCACTCCATCACTGTCTGTTTTGTTTCTGAAAACCCACTTTGTACCAACAATAGATCTGTTCTTTGGTCTTGGTACAAGTGTCCAGACTTCATTCCTCTCAAATTCATTTAACTCCTCTTGCATTGCTGTTATCCAGTTAGCATCTTGAAGAGCTTCTTCCACTTTCTTGGGCTGTATTTGAGATAAGAATGCATGAAACAGACATTCATTATTTGTAGCACTCCTTGTTCTCACACTTGCATCTGGATCTCCAATAATTAAATCAGGAGTATGAGCTTGTGTCCACCTCCTTGCTGTTGGAAAGTGGCTTCTTTCATCATTATTAGATCCTCCCCCTTGATCCATGCTCTCCTGATTTTCTTCTTGACCATTTGCATTCTCTGAGGCTCCCCTGAATTGGACTGTTCAGTATTTGAACTTTCAGGGTTTGACTCAGAGTTTCTGTTTGATTCTTCATTTGACTGAAATTCAGAATTTGAGTCATCACTTTGAGAAGTTTCTGAAGTTTCTTCACGCTCCCCCTCAACTGGTTCTCTATTTTGTTCTGTCAGAGAAACTTCCTCAGTGTTTATCAGTAGAGGTTCAGAGTATGCTTCGTCAGAGTTTGTTGAATTTGCTTCATCAGAGTTTACATCATCAGAGTTTAGATCTTCATTTCCAAAGCGAAGTTGATCATGATATTCTACATCTTCTATTCCAGTTATTTTCCTGTCATCAAATGACACATGTATAGATTCCATGATCACTTTAGTTCTCAGATTGTAGACTCTGAATGCTTTAGATGATAGTGGGTATCCAACAAAAATTCCTTCATCAGCTTTTAAGTCAAACTTGGTCAACTGTTCAGGATGAGTTTTCAACACAAAGCACTTGCATCCAAAAATATGAAAAAACTTCAAATTTGGCTTCTTATTTTTCACCATCTCATATGGTGTTTTCCCATGCTTGTTGATCAGTGTAGCATTTTGAGTAAAACAAGCAGTTTGAACAGCTTCTGCCCAGAAATAAGTTGGCAATTTTGCTTCATCAAGCATTGTTCTGGCAGCTTCGATTAGAGTTCTGTTCTTTCTTTCAACTACACCATTTTTCTGTGGAGTTCTAGGTGCAGAAAATTCTTGCTTCACTCCTCTTTCCTTGCAGAAAGCTTCCATTTCAGAATTTCTGAATTCAGTACCATTATCACTCCTTAGAATTTTCACTTTGTACTGTGATCCTTTGTCCAATAGCTTCACATGATCCATCAAAGTTAAGGCAGTTTCATCCTTCTTTGCTAAGAAGTACACCCATGTGTATCTGGTGTATTCATCAACAATTACCAAAGCATATTTTTTTCTGCCCATTGACATTACATTCACTGGACCAAAAAGATCAACATGTAAAAGATGATAAGGTTCCACAACTGAAGATTCAGATTTACTCTTGAAAGATGACTTCCTTTGCTTGGCCTTTTGACAAGAAT
The DNA here is from genome assembly GCA_030848705.1 of Heracleum sosnowskyi. NCBI lineage: Eukaryota > Viridiplantae > Streptophyta > Magnoliopsida > Apiales > Apiaceae > Heracleum > Heracleum sosnowskyi. The sequence goes on along the minus strand of CM061243.1, from coordinate 37,318,312 downwards.
CACACAGACCATCTAAGCTGAGTATTGACTTTGGAAGTCCCCTTACAAGATCTTTTCGAATCAGCTCATTGATGTTGTTCAAGTTTAGGTGAGAGAGCTTCTTATGCCATTTCCAACTCTCTTCATTGGACATTTTTGCAGACAGACACACAGCTTTTCCTTCAGAGTTTGTTATCAAACTTGCTTCATAAATGTTATTGCGCCTGTGTCCAACTAGAACAACTTTTCCGGTAGATTTACTGATAACCTCACAGTGTTCAGTATGGAAATCTACATGGTATCCTCTGTCACAGATTTGACTCACAGAAAGCAAATCATGCTTGAATCCTGAGACTAGAGCTACATTTGTGATGATGACACTTCCAAGATTGATATTGCCATATCCCAGAGTACGTCCTATGTTCCCATCTCCATAGGAAACTTTTGGGCCAGCTTTTTCCTCAAAATCTGATAGCAGAGCTTTATTTCCAGTCATGTGTCATGAGCATCCACTGTCCAAGATAAGAGTGCTCTCTTTTATGCCCTGCAATCACAAACAATCACTGAGTGTTAGATTTAAGGATCCAGACTTGCTTGGATCCTTTGGCTTTCTTAACATTGTTAGCTTTTGCAGCGGAATCACTATCAACAGAGTTTAAACTAACATTGTCAGACTTTACACTTGCAGAGTTTGCTCTAACCCATTTCAAGTTGGGTTTTAGCTCATAATAGTTGTGATAAATAGCATGATAACTCTTGCAAGTATAAATGGAATGCCAAGTGCTCCCACAGTGTGTGCATAAAGTCTGAGGTCTAACCCTAACATAATCATTTTTTACTCCACACTTGGAGGGTAAAGAATTAATATCTTTGTTTTTCCTGCAAAAACTAGCAAGATGGTTAGTACTTCCACAGTTATAACATGTTTTTCTTGGAGCAACAGTGGTAAGCAAATGATTATTCCTTTTATTTATGCCTATCTTTCCATTCCTGTTCTTCTTGAACCCTTTCTGTTTCATGACAGACTTTACTTCTTTGAGCTTATGATTGAATTGTTTTTCTGTCATTAAACCAACATTAACCTGTTTTTCACAAGTTTCAACTGGCTCCATAACAGCTTCTTTCACAACTACAGATTTTAGCTTACTGGATTCAGGAACAAATTTCATAGGTTTAAGTTGTGGTTTAACTTAACTTTATCTTTAAACCTAAGTTCATCTTCCTCACAGTAACCTAATCCTACAGTATCTGTCTGAAAAACTTGATGTGTGTCTTTTCCAGAATTGGTCCAGGTTTTAATCACTTTCCTCTCTTTTTCCAACTCAGATTCTATTTGCCTATATCTTTTAAGCAATTCATGTTCGACATAAACAGCATCATCTCTCTCCTTTTGAACTTGTTGCATGTTAACAAGTCTCTCTTCAAGAAATTTATTCCTCTCTTTAAGACCTAGATTCTCAGATTTGATTCTTTCATTCTCTAAAGTCTGATCCCTATAACTAACATGTATGCTTTTAAGATAAATTCTTAATTCAGATATATTATCAGTATCATAAGCATAAGTTGTTAGGGGTACCTTGTTTTCAGATGACTCAGCTTCATCTTTAACAGTTGCCATGAGAGCATAATTGACTCCCTCATCTGAGTCTGAAGTGTCTGCCCAGTCCTTGCCTTTAGTGATGAGTGCTTTCTCAGATTTTCCTTTCTTGCACTCTGGAGCATAATGACCCATCTCTTTACACTTGTAGCACTGGATCTCAGACTTGTCTTTCTTTCCAGACTTGGTATCTCTTCCATCAGACTTTCTGAAATTTCTCTTATCAGAGTTTGAATCTCTCCTAGAGAATCTCTTTCCTTTCTTGAAGTTCTTGAATCCCATCTTCTTGAAGGTCTTCACCATCAAAGCAGCCATTTTCATCATCTCTTCTTCATCATCCTCAGAATCAGAAGCTTCATCATCAGTGTTTGAGCCATCATCAGAGTTTGATGACTCACTGTCTGATTTAATGACTAAAGCCTTTCCCTTGGCTTTCTTTCTTGATGATTCCTTCTTGACAGGCTTTTCTTCAACTTTAAGGGCAACAGATTTTGTCTTCTTTCCAGATCTTTTGTTTCTTTGTTCTATTTCAAGTTCATGAGTTTTAAGCAACCCATAGATTTCATCAAGATCTGTTTCTGCAAGATCATAATTGTCTCGTATTGTTGTCGCCTTCAAATCCCATCTTTCAGGTAGGGATAGAAGAAACTTGAGATTTGATTCTTCAAGTTCATATTCTTTATCAACCAGAAACAGATCATTCAACAGTTTACAAAATATGTCATATGTCTCAGTCAAAGATTCACCAGGTCTTGAATCAAAGTGTTCATACTCCTGTGTGAGAATAGTCTTCCTGTTCTTCTTTATTGCACTTGTTCCTTGACACCTGACTTCTAAAGTGTTAGATATAATTGCTGACGTTTGTTCATCAGTGTTTAAGTAACAGGTACATATCAGAGTTTACATAGAAACCAGTCAGAGTTTGATAAAGTCTGACTGGGTGAAGAGTTTATATGGAAGCCAGTCAGAGTTTGTTAAAGTCTGACAGGGTGATAGTTGACTTAGCTGTCGGTGCAAAGATAAAGATTCTAGAAGCAATATATTCTGAAGATGGAAAGAAGCAGAATATATTGATACAGCTAAGGAGATTGGACAGAAGACTGAAGCAATCCTTAATTGATAATAATTGTATAGCTAATTTATAGGAGTATCAATTAGATAAGGATTGTGTAACTGTGTACTATATAAACACAGATAGGTTATCCCTAGAAGGGATGCGAACATAGAATTATTATTCTTGTAACCTAGTAGCTCTTTGTGATTCATTAACATCACTAAGAGAGAATTATTTAATATAATTCAGTTTGTTGATTTACAAACCTGTGTTCTTGATTGTTATTCTCATACATACTTGATTATATATTGTGTATTCGGCCTAACAATTGGTATCAGAGCCAAGGCTGTTTAATATATACAGTTTTACGATTCAAACACAGTAATAATCATGTCTGAAGAAAATCAAACTGCTTCCAAGGCTGAACAGGTTAAGCCTAATTCTGTGAGTCGATATGAAACAATCAGGGTTCCAATACTCAGAGCAGTGGAGTATCCAATTTGGAAGGTAAAGATGACCATGTTTCTGGAGGCTACAGATCCAGAATATCTTGACAGAATTTATGATGGTCCTCATAATCCAACCAAACTAGCCCCTGTTGTTGATGGACAAGAACAAAAGACTGTTCCAAAGGAAAAGAAAGACATGACTCCTGAGGACATCTCATCAATTGCAAAAGATGCAAAGGTTAGACATCTTCTCCACAGTGCTTTAGATAATGTTATGTCTAACAGAGTTATTGGCTGCAAAACTGCCAAAGAGATATGGGATGCTTTAGAAGTCAGATGCCAGGGAACAGGTGCTATTAAGAAGAACAGAAAGACAATACTCACACAGGAGTATGAGCATTTTGATTCAAGACCTAATGAAACCTTGACTGAGACTTATGACAGATTTTGCAAACTATTGAATGATCTGTCTCTGGTTGATAAAGAATATGAGCTTGAAGAGTCTAATCTCAAGTTTCTGTTATCTCTACCTGAAAAGTGGGATTTAAAGACAACCACAATAAGAGATAATTATGAGCTTGATGATACAGATCTTGATGAAATCTATGGGTTGTTGAAAACTCATGAACTGGAGATAGAACAAAAGAATAGAAGATTGAGTAAAAGGACAAAATCTGTTGCTCTCAAAGTTGAGGAGAAGTCCATCAAGAAGGAATCATCAAGGAAGAAAGCCAAGGGAAAGGCCTTAGTCATTAAATCTGAAAGTGAGTCATCAAACTCTGATGATGACTCAAACTCTGATGAAGCTTCTGACTCTGAGGATGATGAAGAACAGATGATGCAAATGGCTGCATTGATGGTGAAGACCTTCAAGAAGATGGGATTCAAGAACTTCAAGAAAGGAAAGAGATTCTCAAGGAAAGATTCAAACTCTGAAAGGAAAGGTTTTAGAAAGTCTGATGGAAGGGAGACCAAGTCTGGCAAGAAGGATAAATCTGATATCTAGTGCTACAAGTGTAAGGAGATGGGTCACTATGCCCCAGAGTGCAAGAAAGGAAAATCTGAGAAAGCACTCATCTCTAAAGGCAAAGACTGGGCAGATACTTCAGACTCTGATGATGGAGTAAATTACGCTCTTATGGCAACTGTCAGAGATGAGACTGAATCATCTGAAAATAAGGTACCCCTAACTACTTATGCTTATGATACTGATAATATATCTGAGTTAAGAGTATATCTGAAAAGCGTACATGTTAGTTATAGGGATCAGACTTTAGAAAATGAGAGAATTAAATCTGAGAATCTTAGCCTTAAAGATAGAAACAAGTTTCTTGAAGGAGAACTTGAAAATATGAAGCAGATTCAAAAAGAAAGAGATGATGCTGTTTATGTTGAACAGGAGTTGCTCAAAAGATATAAGCAACTAGAATCTGATCTAAAAAAAGAAAGAAAAATAATCAAGACTTGGACAGACTCTGGAAGAGACACTCATCAAGTGTTTCAGACAGATTCTGTAGGTTTAGGCTATTGTGAAAATGATGAACTTAGGTTTAAAGACAAGGTTAAGGTTAAACCACAACTTAAACCTGTGAAATTTGTTCCAGAATCCAATAAGTTAAAATCTGTTGTAATAAGAGAAGCTGATATGGAATCAGATGAAACCTGTGAAAAACAGGAAAATAGTATAACAGAAAATCTTATGGAAATAGAAGCTGTTAGAAAGCCAGTAAAAACTTGTGAAAAACAGGTTAATGTTGGTTTAATGACAGGAAAACAGTTCAATCATAAGCTAAAAGAGGTAAAGTCTGCCTTGAAACCAAAAGGGTCTAAGAAGAATAGGAATGGAAAGATAGGCATAAATAAAAGAAATAATCATTTGCCTACTGCTGCTGCTCCAAGGAAAACATGTTATAATTGTGGTAGTACTAACCATCTTGCTAGATTTTGCAATAAGAACAAAGATATTAATTCTTTATCTTCTACGTCAGGAGTAAAGAATGATTATGTAAGGGTTAAACCACAGACTTTATGCACACACTGTGGGAGCACTTGGCATTCTATTTATACTTGTAAGAGTTATCATGCTATTTATCACAATTATTATGAGCTAAAACCCAATCTGAAGTGGGTTAGAGCAAACTCTGCAAGTGTAAAGTCTGACAATGTTAGTTTAAACTCTGTTGATAGTCATTCCGCTGCAAAAGCTAACACTGTTAAGAAAGACAAAGGATCCAAGCAAGTCTGGGTCCTTAAAACTAACACTTAGTGTTTGTTTGTGATTACAGGGTATAAAAGAAAGCACACTTATTTTGGACAGTGGATGCTCAGGACATATGACTGGAAATAAAGCCCTGCTATCAGACTTTGAGGAGAAGGCTGGCCCAAAGGTTTCCTATGGAGATGGCAACATAGGACACACTCTGGGATATGGCAATATTAATCTTGGAAGTGTCATCATCACTAATGTAGCTCTAGTCTCAGGACTCAAGCATAATCTGCTATCAGTGAGTCAAATCTGTGATAGAGGAAACCATGTAGATTTTCATACTGAATACTGTGAAGTTATCAGTAAATCTACTGGAAAAGTTGTTCTAGTTGGACACAGGCACAACAACATTTATGAAGCAAGTTTGGTAACAAACTCTGATGGAAAAACAGTGTGTCTGACTGCAAGAATGTCAAATGAAGAGAGCTGGAATTGGCATAAGAAGCTCTCTCATCTCAATTTGAACAACATTAATGAGCTAATAAGAAAGGATCTTGTAAGGGGACTTCCAAAATCAATACTCAGTCTAGATGGTCTATGTGATTCTTGTCAAAAGGCCAAGCAAAGGAAGTCATCTTTCAAGAGCAAATCTGAATCTTCAGTAGTGGAACCTTATCATCTTCTACATGTTGATCTCTTTGGACCAGTGAATGTGATGTCTTTTGGCAGAAAGAAATATGCTCTAGTAATTGTTGATGAATATACTAGATATACATGGGTGTATTTCTTATCAAAGAAGGATGAAACTGCTCAAACTCTGATGGATCATGTAAATCTACTGGACAAAGGATCACAACACAAAGTCAAAATTATAAGGAGTGATAATGGAACTGAATTCAGAAACTCAATAATGGAAGCTTTCTGCAAAGAAAGAGGAGTGAAACAAGAATTTTCTGCACCTGGAACTCCACAGCAAAATGGTGTAGTTGAAAGAAATAACAGAACTCTAATTGAAGCTGCCTGAACAATGCTTGATGAAGCAAAGTTACCAACCTATTTCTGGGCAGAAGCTGTTCAAACTGCTTGTTTTACTCAGAATGCAACATTGATCAACAAGCATGGGAAAACACCATATGAGATGGTGAAAAATAAGAAGCCAAATTTGAAATATTTTCACATATTTGGATGCAAATGCTTTGTGTTGAAGACTCATCCTGAACAGTTGACCAAGTTCGAGTTAAAAGCTGATGAAGGAATCTTTGTTGGCTACCCTTTGTCAACAAAAGCATTCAGAGTATACAATCTGAGAACAAAGGTGATCATGGAATCCATACATGTGTCATTTGATGACAAGAAAATAACTGGACTTGATGACTTAGATGAATATGATCAACTGCGCTTTGAAAATGAAGATTTATTCTCTGATGATGTAAACTCTGATGAAGCAGTACCGACAAACTCTGATGAAGCGGTTCTGATAAACTCTGACGAAACAAACTCTGAACCTCTACTGGTAAATACTAGAGAAAATGGAAATTCTCAAGTTGAACAAAATAGAGAACCAGTTGAGGGGGAGCGTGAAGAAGCTCAACAAGACACAACAAGTAAGTCAGTTGAGGAAACTGATTCAAACCCTGATAGTTCAAACTCTGAGCCATCCAATTCAGGGGGAGCCTCAGATACTGCAGAAAGTCAACATATGAATCAGGAGAGAATGGATCAAGGGGGAGGATTCAATAATGATGCAAGAAACCACTTACCAACAGCAAGAAAGTGGACACAGGCACACACACCTGATCTCATAATTGGAGATCCTGATGCTAGTGTGAGAACTAGAAGTGCAACAAATAATGAGTGTCTGTATCATGCTTTCTTGTCTCAAACAGAACCAAAGAAAGTGGAGGAAGCTCTTCAAGATGCTAATTGGATTACAGCAATGCAAGAAGAGTTAAATGAATTTGAAAGAAATGAAGTCTGGACACTTGTACCTAGACCAAAGAATAGATCAATTGTAGGTACAAAGTGGGTTTTCAGAAACAAGACTGACAGTGAAGGTGTGATTACAAGAAACAAGGCTAGGCTTGTGGCAAAAGGTTATTCACAACAGGAAGGAATTGATTATGATGAAACCTTTGCTCCAGTTGCAAGATTGGAAGCCATAAGAATTTTTCTGGCCTATGCTGCACACAAGAAGTTTAAAGTCTTTCAGATGGATGTAAAGAGTGCTTTTCTCAATGGGAAGCTTGAAGAAGAAGTATTTGTTGAACAACCACCAGGATTTGTAGATCCTAAACATCCAGATTATGTCTACAGGCTTGACAAGGCATTATATGGACTAAAGCAAGCACCAAGAGCATGGTATGAAACTCTTGCTCAATTTCTTTTAGAAAGTGGGTTCACAAGAGGTACAATTGATAAAACCTTATTTTATTTCAATTCGGGTGATAATTTGCTTTTAGTTCAAATTTATGTAGATGATATTATCTTTGGATCTACTAATGACAAACTTTGTAAGAAGTTTGCAAAGCTTATGCAATCCAGGTACCAAATGAGCATGATGGGAGAGCTTAGTTACTTTCTAGGCTTACAGGTCAAGCAAACAGATGATGGTATTTTTATCAATCAAGCAAAATATACCAGAAATCTTCTCAAGAAATTCGGTATGCTTGATAGTTCATCTGCTACAACTCCCATGGCTACTGCAACAAAGCTAGACAAAGACACAGGAGCCTCAGTAGATATGACAAACTACAGAGGAATGATAGGGTCTTTACTGTATCTTACTGCAAGTAGACCTGATATCATGTATGCAACATGTCTTTGTGCAAGATTTCAAGCAGATCCCAGAGAGCCTCATCTAACAGCTGTAAAATGGATTTTCAAATATCTCAAAGGAACCATAACCTTGGGTTTGTGGTATCCTAGAGAATCAGAGTTTAAGTTAATTGGTTACTCTGATGCAGATTTTGCAGGCTGTAAGATAGACAGAAAAAGTACAAGTGGAAGCTGTCAATTCTTAGGTGACAGATTGGTTTCTTGGTATAGCAAGAAACAGAAGTCAATTTCCACATCTACTGCAGAAGCAGAGTATATAGCTGCTGGTAGCTGTTGTGCACAGATTTTATGGATGAAGAATCAGTTGCTGGATTATGGGTTAAGGTACTCTAAAATACCTATTTATTGTGATAACCAAAGTGCTATTGCTATGACAGGTAATCCAGTACAGCACTCCATGACCAAGCACATCAGCATAAGGTATCATTTTATCAGAGAACATGTGGAAGAAGGAAACATTGAGCTTCATTTTGTGTCTACAGACCAACAACTTGCAGATATCTTCACCAAACCTTTGAGTGAAGCTACTTTTACAAGATTGGTAAATGAACTTGGAATGATCTCTGGTTTCGACTAGAGATACGGGTTAGACTCAAAAACTATACATGTTTGATTTTTATGCTCATGATTCCTTGCATGTATTAACTGTTATGAGTACCAGTGTCATAAACTCTGAAAGTAAACTCTGATGCTAAACTCTGTTAGTCATAAAGTGTTGGTCATACTCTGATAGTTACAGTCTAATGATATACTCTGATTGTAATTTTGTCTGAAACATATGGACCAATGAAGAAAATTGTATGAAGCATAATTCTCAGTAAGTAATTATGAATCCTTAAGAGTTATATAGATTCTGATCTCAAATATGTGCAGTAAGTTAACATAGCATGATACTGTCTCTATATTTATAGCATCTCTTAGTTTATTGATCCTATACACTGAGTCTGTATTAGCTGTTTGCATTTTCTCTCATAAATTAATTGTATTAACTGATGAAAAGTCTAAACTCTGCTTATTAATTGTAAATAATTCACCCTCAAATCAAAAGATGCCAAAAAGAGCAAAAATTCCTTTGAGATCATGTTGAGCCTAGGAAGATCCAGGAACTTATTGTATGAAATAAGGGCTAAAATCTTTGATTTTTGGTGACTAGTGCCAACCACTGATTACTGGAAAATTACTATAAATATATATATATATATATATCTATAAAAGGGGGTGAAACATAAAAGATATATCCAAATGAAAGGATATCAGTATTACAGAGTTTAGATATAAAAATCAGATTTTATGTTTTACATGAGAGTTTAGGCACCAGTTTTTACTGCTTTAGTTTGTGGATTTTATGCACTTTGAGATGGTCTAAATATTCATATTCGGTAAACTCTGCTATAGCACACACATATTTTCACATCTGTACAGTTTGAGAAAAGAGTTTATTGACAAAGAAGGACAAATGGTAAACACTGATGTATTGTGTGAAATACGCCGAGGTAATTTAATTTTAATCTCTGATGATTAAAATAAATTTTATTGGTTTCAGACATTTTATAATTTTGAGATTAGACATTTGTTTAGAAATTCGAAAGAGTATGATAACAAACGGTTCATATTTGTTTTAAACAGAGGAGAGAGAGATTAAGTATTTTGAACAATGTGACACACGGTAATTATGGCTATTTTTACTGCGCGTGTGTATTGGAAGTTGTTACATACAGCTGTCAGCATATGCACGTTTGACATCTGTCCCACTCACACACTTTTCAAAGAAGCCTGCTGTGTGTAGTAATGATTAAAACGTTTGAGTTTTAATCTTCACAGTTATTATTTAAATATACTACACATAAACGGTTCAATCTTTTACACACCTCAACTTTTCATAAGCTTTTACTCACACACATTGTCTCAAACACTTTCACTGCATACACTATAATCTATTCTCTGTTTGTTTTCTTCTAAACTGTTCTAATGGCTACAACAATGTTTACTGCTTCTGGGTTAGAATTTGTTCCTAACAACTACTCAGCTCCTTTAGCAAATGAGAACGCACCGGAGGCGTTTCATTTGATTCAGAATTTCTTGTCAAACTCTGATATCGGCACTGCTCTCACCGCACCGTCGAAGCTGTCTGCATCTCAAATAAGGACTTTTTGGCAGACAGGTACTTATGATAATGGAGGAGAGACTGGTTCTCCATCTATTATTTTTGAATTTCAAGGAGATGAATTTACGGTTACTCCTACTACTGTTCGTGATGCTTTGGGTCTTGAAGATTTCAATGCATTCACAATCTCTGTTGGAGACTCTGAGTTAGTTAGAATGATGAGGGAGATAGGCTACTCTGGCCCATTGTCAAAGATAGGTCAACTCAAAAGACCATTTTTGCGCAAGGAATGGAGTTTCTTTTTCGATTGTATCACCAGGGCTTTTGGCAAGAAGTGCACTAATTGGGATGCAATTCCTACTGACAGTCTGCAAATTGGGTATTCTCTTCTTTATGGAGGTAATTTTGATGTTGCTAGACTAGTTTTAACTAATATTGGTGAGAAGATGCTAGAGAATAGAAATGTTGTTTATTTCTCTAGATTTTGTCAATTGATATTCAACTTTTGCTGCCCTAATGTTGAGATCTTAGAGGATGATGTTATCCTCTCATTTAAACTGCATAAACGCATATTCTCTGATCTCACTAACAAGGATAACAAGAAAGGAGATGTTGGTGTTTTACTGTTGCCTGAGTCTGTGCAACAATTCCTGGATAACTTACAACAACAACAACAGCTAGTAAACACTGAAGCTGGACCTTCTGTGTCTCAACCACAAAGGTCAAAGAAATCTAAAGTGAGGGCTGTTAAGTCTGTCAGGTTAAACACTGAAGCCGGGGCATCAAATGCTGATGATATGCCTCAGAAGAGAAGAATGAAGAAAAGAAGAGCCAATAGGGCAAAGTCTGATATTGTTGATGAAGAGACTGAAACTGATGAAGAAACTCTTCATCAGAGAAAAAGAAGATTGGTAGCAGCACATCTGTTTGGTGCTGAGAATATCTCTTCAAATGCTGTTGAAGATCTTGAAATTGAGATTCCCGAAGATGAAATTGTTCCTGAGGACAGAGTTTTTATGAAGACTGTTCTTCAAGAGGAAGCTCCTACATCAAAGTCTGATGATGTAGTTGAGAAAGCTGCAAATGAAGCTCCTATGCCCACAGAGGATAGAGCACATGTTGAGATTGCAGATGAAGAGGCTACAGAGCCACAAGGATTTTATATGGAAATTGAAGCAAATCTCTCTATAAACTCTGAACATTTCACAGAGGGTTTGGAAGCTGATCAAGATACTGTTGCACTTGAAGAATCTATGGCTTCTCACACTGAAATAATTTCTTTTGATCTTGAGAAAGGTGAGGAAGTCGATCAGACTTTAGCTGCTAATGCTACAGAAACTGTTGCTACAAATCCTGATGTTGCTGATAAGGATGCAACAGAGAATGTTCCTGTTGAAGCAGAGTTTGTTGTAAACTCTGAGGATGTTATTGTTCTTGAAGCTCTACAACAATCTGTTGTTGAGATTGTAACAAAAGAAGCAGACTTACTGCATACTGCAAACTCTGAGATTCCAGATCCTGTTGCAGAGAGTGTTATTGTTGAAGCTGCACAGAGAAATTTTGAAACTACTGATGATAATATTCCTACAGAGAATGCAGAGGATGACAATGTTGAAGCTAGTCCTGCTCATTCAAACCCTGATATACAAGTAGAGCTATCTGATATTCAAGCAAACTCAGAAGAGGAAAGAGAAGTCAATAGAGCTACTACTGAGTATTATCAAAATATGTATTATTCTGCTTGGTCATCCAAGGATACTATCTTTTCAAATGAAAGAGCTGCCGAGTTTGTCACAAAGTCATCTACAGAGATTACAAATCCAGAACTTCTCAGTCATCTCAAAGCAACAATTGTTCAAATCAAATCATTAAACAATCGTTTTGATGATTCTGACAAGGTGATTGATGGATTAAGGAATGACCTAGCTACAAGGGAGCTTACACAGAAAAAGGATAAATCGTTATATATTTCCTTATGTAAAGATCAGAAAGTTTTTGATTCCAGGTTGTCAACGGTTGAAGAAAATCAAGTCAAAATGTCAACCAAGTTGGATGAAATTGCAAATTCCATAGAGTTGCTGACATCAGTCCTACTTTCTGATGATGTCAAAAAGGGGGAGAGTGTACCAAGTAGTGACAAATGCAAAGACACTCAAACTCTGAGACGGAGGGATGATGGTAATGATGATGGAAACAAGGGAGATGAAAAGAGCTTAAGATCAAATGCTGATAGAAGACTTTCAAGAAGATCAAACTCTGATAGAAGATCAAACTCTGGAAAGGGAAATTCAAACTCTGCCAGTGGTTCAAAATTCAAAAGTTTGATAATCTCTGATAAGCCATCTACTGATGAAGAAATTGTTGCTAAGGTGTTTATGGCAGAACATGGAAAAGATGTTACAATTGAAGATATCCAAGCTGAAGAGCAAATGCTTGCTGAGGAACACAAGAAGAATCTTGAAGCTAGAATCTACAAAAAGAAGGTTATCAAGGCTCCGAGGAGAAAAGAAAAAGGACTTGTTATCAAAGAGAATGTAAACTCTGATCAGAGTTTACAGTACTCAAGGAGGCCTATTGGTTCATATAATGATAAAGGTAAAGGCGTGATGATTGAAGAGCCTAATCTGGAAAAGAAGAATTATTCAACCTCTGACATTGCTCAAGTTGAAACAAGATTAGCTAACACTACAAGAAAAACGGGTAAATTCGACTGGTCTAAAGCAGTCGAATTTAGCTAAATTCCACTGTTTCCAGTCGATTTTAACCGAGTGGAATTTAGTATATGCAGTCGAATTTAGCTAAATTCGACCGCATAAATTCGACCGCTTAAATTCGACTACTTAAAATCGACCGCTTCCAGTCGCTTCAATTTTTGGTCAAAAAATTTGAATTTTTGGTGAAAATTTAAATTTCCCGCCTAATGAACTTACTTTCGACAGTTTCCAGTCGAATTTATAAAATTTGACTAGAAGCTGTCGAATTTATAAATTTGACTAGAAGCTGTCGAATTTATAAATTCGACCGAAACCAGTCAATTTTAGTGTACCAGATCTTGAAAATTCAGCAGCTTTCTGATGCTCTCAAATTCAAAATTTTGAATGTATTTTGCTGCTATTGCTGATATATTGCAATGAACTAATCAACATAAATATAACATAATTCATATTAAGTAACTAATTCAAAGACAACAATAAATTGATATCAAATATAATAACATTCATTGAAAGAAACTTTTATTACAAATTGAGTTTTACAAATTCAACTCAAGGATCCTAATCGGATTTAACAATATTACGACTTTGCTCCTCGTTTAGTTTGACGGAAAAAAAATTCGGAGATATTTGGGTTGTTGGAATTGTTTTATTTTCCGGAATTACTTTGGTCGCCGGATTTGCTTCGATCGCCGGAATTGCTTCGTTTGCCGGAATTGTTTTGGTCACCGAAGTTGCCATTGCACGAGTTGATTTTCTTGGTGTAATTCTTGTTCGAACAATTGATTTCTACAAAAATTTAGAGATTAATATATAATATATTTTTGTATTTGTGTATGTATATATATGTATATATGTGTGGGTATATGTAAGAGAAGGGTGGTGAAGATGAGAGTGGATGAAGAATGTAGGTATGTATATATATAGATATATCTAATTTACTGGGATGAATACTGACCGTTGGATTATTGTGTTGATATGTTAATCTGGATCGTTGGATGAGTTTCACGTGGATCAGTGACATGGCACTAAATTCGACTGTCTCCAGTCAAATTTATAAATTCGACTGGTTGCAATAGAATTTATAAATTCGACTTACTAGGGTTTTCCGTCAAATTTATGATTAAATTTGACAGCCAGCAGTCGAATTTATAAATTTGATTGGCAACAGTCATATATATACATCAAGTAAAATTTAAACTTGCTATAATAATTAATGTGCAATATTTTTCATGTATTGATTTTTTGCATAAATGTTGACTCGTAAACACGCAAGTATACGCGATCACAAATAGCAAGTGATAAATAGAATTCGTTCCGCAGAGACTAGGTGTAAATGCCAAATTTAGTACTTATGCAGCAGTGTATGGTTACTTCTTAATGCTTGACCAAGTATCAATTTGAGTTTTGAATTAAACTAATTTAATTAACTAAGCAAGACTGAATTATCAATAAAGAGTTCTTATATATGAGAAACATGGGATTCCAATTTCATTGAATATTTCACTAAAGGCTGACACATTAAATCGACACAGGTGATAAACAGGATAATTAATCAGATAACACGACAATAATACGAGCTACCTTTCAGTACACTCGTATCAAACCACTTAATATCCACAAAAGATAGAAATCAAGAGGACACCAAATTATATTCAAATCATATATGTCTATACAATCTGGAAACACAATCGGGTTAAGCACAAGTTATCTCTATAATTACATGGAGCAATATATATTGGTCATATCATATCACTAATCATGAACATCAAATTAATTCATGAATCCATGCTAGTATGGCAAAATCTCAATCCTAGAATCCACTTTCGTATTCATCAAGGATCAATAAATTAGATGCTAGCTACACATCTATCAATTAAATCAACCATACTAGATTATCACAATCAAATCACCCAATAATCAATTACAGGTCAAACACAATAATTACGTAAACAAATCCATTAGAACCCCATGATAATGATTAGTTCATAATTGAACCTTTCACCATCATGGGTTCTAGAGAAAACATGGTTCTAGAAAACAAATAATAGAAGAGAAATAGGGTTAGAATTAAATCCCCAAATAGTGTGAAGAAGAATACAAATGATCCAAAATAGATTAGGTCTCCTTGCTTGTCACTAGCTTGAAGATCCACCCTCTAAAGTGTTTTTAATGATAATAATAATACTAAAATTGTCTTAGCTAATTGTTGATAGGAAGATAGATAAAAATTACTGCTAGTAGTCCCCTTAGTATCTCTTGATTTTTCAGCATAAACATGAATATGCCCTAAATTACATGGGCCTCAAAACTAGACCCGAAACCTTCAGCCCAAACCACGCACTGCTCTCGCACATCCCTCGGCCGACTTCCGCGCAGTAGCGCGCACGAACCGCGCAGGAGCGCGCCTCAACTCCTGGACAGACTTTCCGCGCTATAGCGCCTGCACTCCCGCAGGCCCCTCGCGCAGCTGCGCCTCATCCCCGCGCAGGAGCGCATGAAACCTCCTGGAAAAAACCTTGGCCACGCTAAAGCGCCTCCCACGGAGCAGGAGCGCCTCCCTTCCGCACGTCCCTCGCGCAGCTGCGCCCCTAGTCGCGCAGGAGCGCCTGGAACTCCCTGGAAAAGCCTTGACCGCGCAGTAGCCCCTGAAACCATGCGCAGCAGCGCCTCTATTCTCCTGGAAAACTCACAAAGCTAACCACTTGACTTGTTACCAAGATAACTTGTTTACTTGCATCGACTTAGGTAAATTTCACACCACCACCACATTGCTTTAGCCCAAAATGCCTTCAACGACACAACCTACACAGATTACATAAAAACACAATACTTGGCAACGAAACTCGAGAACTTGCAAACGTTTTCAGTCAAAACAGAAGGTAAAGAGTGGACATGAAATCCACCTATCAAACCCCCAAACTTAACCCGTTGCTTGTCCTCAAGCAATGCGAACTCCTCCTAAATGATGAATGAATGCAAATAATAACTAAATGACATGATAATGCGAACGTGACCTAATGCAATGATCCCACACAAATGATCCGAAACCACTCAACAAGCAACGCCTCAACAAATGCAACAACTCCAAACAGAGCTCGACTAAATTCCCGTATACTAACAACACGTGCCCGGTACGTGGTGTGTGCAATTCTCACAAGATATACTCTCGTAACTAGATCAAGGGCATAACCAATTTCTCGCCAAAACAATCACATGTTTATAAACAGAATGAACTCTAGCCACAAGAAACCACTTAAAGACACCTCAATATCCACTTGAGTTTGACAGGAATACATACTTTTATTCCAACGCATCCTACTAACCACAATACGTATGCTGATTTGACCGTGCAATGGTTGAGACCCCAAAAGGCTTATACAATAATACCCATGTAGCGAGCTTTAGGTTAGTGGATCCCAGATCGGAAAAATCTTAGGTCACTAGGCACAAAGTCCCCTAGAACTTAATTGCTCGAGTATTAAAGAGCTCAACCTGATCAATTTTGCATAAACAACTAACAAAACACTTTTTTTTTTCTTTACTTTTTTTTTTTTTTTTCTTCTTTTTTTTAATTTCGGAATGAGTGCGCTTTGCCTTTTTCTCATCCCACCCTAGACTACTCATCTTTTCAATGAGCCGGCTACTAGCCACTTGACGCCTAGCCTTTATTGACAACTAGCATGAAATCCCTGTTTTCCCCCAAACTTAGACTTGAGTGCTTCTTTCAATTTCAAGAGACTAGAAAACCTTCTAAATATAAATAAGTGATTAAATTCTAACAACCAAACCAGGTATGACTCAATCTAGCCCTAGAGCACACTGTGAGACCGTGAAAAGATTGTGTTCCCGACACACGCAAGTCAATTTCGTAGGCACTTAAAATCAACCCTCTATTCATTGTCGTCACACTCCATTAAGTATCGACCTATCAAGCCAGAAACAGACACTAATGTGGAATCATGTGATATGCATGAATGTGCAAGAACAAAATGATTATACAACCTAAATAATCTATATGTCATGGCATCCTAAATGCAAACTACATGGCATGGCAAGACTAAATGCACAATTACTTATATGAACTATCACGACAATGCAACCATATGCAATGCAATGACTCTTAATACCCTACAATCACCCCCAAACTTATTAAATTCAATGTCCTCATTGAAGGTAAATTACAGGGTACAAGAGAACTCCCCTAGTTGTCGGCATCTCCACCCTCCTCGGGTGGTGTGTCTGGTGGTGGATAGACATGGTGCGCTCCAAAGATGGGCCATGTGACCTGAACACCTTGCTGCTGGTACACGCCATCCAAGGACTGAGTCAAGTCCGTAGCGAATCGATGTATCATGGCATGTGTAGTATCATAACGCCTCATCATGCGCCTGAACTGAGCATCACTGAAAACCACATTGCCCTGACTCGCCTGGCTCGGCGGTGTATGTGAAGGGCCTGATCTGTCTGCCGACCGAGGTACTCTCTCCACCTGTGACGGATTACCACTTCCCTCAGCAAGAACAACATACCCACGGCCCCTAGGGTGGGGAGTGCCGCCCGGCCACTCCACCAACCTCTGAATCGCCTGGTGATCAATATCACCAATCGGCCTGTGCAAAATCTCATCATTATTCCAGCGAACACCAACATGAAAACATAACTCAGCAACAATCACAGCATGGGGAATCCCACCCGTAGTAGTACCACCTAAGAATTTCATGATGTTCTGATATACTAAATACCCGAGATCAATGTACTTTCCGTTCAGAATACCCCACAAAATGATAGCACGGTCAACCGTAACCGCAGTGACATGCGAAGTCGGCATTATGCGGGCACACATAAAATGGAACCAAGCTCGAGCATACCTGGTCAATGCAGCTGCAGGAAAAGTCCGCTTCGTAGTCGTACCGGCCTTGCACTTCCAAACCGTGCCCGGTATACACATCCCTGCTACAATAGCGTCTAAGTCTACGTCATCCCGTGTCTTCTGCACCCAATCCTCCGCACCTCTAGGCTTCGCTCGCTGGTCCAAAATGCGGCGTATAGACCCAGGTTTGTAAGTCACTGTCCGGCCCCTCACTATAGTGATCCCATTTTTCTGCATCTTGGCATTTGCATAGAACTCCCGTACTACACTTAATGGAACCGCCAAAGGTGTGTTACAAAACGCCGACCACCCTAACTCCGTAACCATAGCTGCCAATTCCCCATCCGCGGCCGAAGGGGCGAACCCCCGTTCCTTGACAACTCCTTTTGTCGATAAATTATCAAACTCCACTAGAGCCGCCTTAGATACAAATTTGTCCACATCATAATCCACATCCCCCTCTTCCTCCGAACTACTACTACTCACAATCCGTACCCTCTTAGGAGCCATAACAACAATACCCACAAATACAATTTCACTAATATCCACTAGAAATCATTAACCAAGCAAAATTCCCCAAAAACTACCAATCCACAAATTCTCCACAATTTACAAGAGCTCAATTCATAAATAAATAAGAGTGAAGAATGATATACCCAATCCGATAGGTGAACTTGCAAGTAGACTCCACCAAGCTTGAGTTTTGAAGCCTTCAAATTAGAATTAAGTTGGGCAACATTGAATTGGGGGTTTGGGTTTGTGTGTATAGGTGTATGTATAGATGGGTGAATAACTATTAGGTAGGATATGAGATGATTTGGAATTGGGAGGGTTTAGCTTGATAGGTTTAGGAAATGGGGAGATGGAGATGAGAGGAATTTAGGGATTTAGGAGAATAAGAGGATATAAAATGAAAATGGGGGGGTGTGTTTTGTGTTTTAATCGAGCATGGCTGGGCAGGGAGTTGAAGGTGCAGCTGCGCCTTTTACACGCGCTGGAGCGCGTGGGAGCCCCTGAATTTTTTCTATTTTCTATTTTTTTTTTTTTTTTTTTTTTTTTTTTTTTTTTTTTTTTTTAGAAATATCCGAACAACACCCGAACGCGTGGGTTGCCTCCCACGAAGCGCTTCTTTAACGTCACTAGCTTGACTTGAAGTTTCCAGCTATGTCGACTCAAGAACCGCTAACATTTTCTCACGATTAACCGTACCTCCAAAATAATGTTTCAACCTTTGACCGTTAACCTTGAATGCTCGATCTTGTGACTTCTCGAAAATTTCTACCGCTCCATGCGGATACACAGCTTTAACGGTGAAAGGCCCTGACCACCTTGACTTGAGTTTACCCGGAAAAAGTCTGAGCCGGGAATTGAATAGAAGAACTAATTGACCTGGTTCAAAGGTTTTGGGCACTAATTTCCTGTCATGCCATTTCTTCACTTTCTCTTTGTACATTTTTGAGTTCTCGTAAGCTTGAAAACGAAACTCATCCAGTTCATTCAATTGCAGCATCCTCTTTTCACCAGCAGCTGCCATGTCAAGATTTAACTTCTTCAATGCCCAATAAGCCTTATGTTCTAGTTCCGCGGGTAGATGACATGCTTTCCCGTAAACAAGCTGAAACGGGGACATTCCCAGTGGAGTTTTATACGCTGTCCTGTAGGCCCATACTGCTTCATCTAATTTCATGGACCAATCCTTCCTTGAAGGATTCACTACCTTTTCCAAGATTCTTTTGATTTCTCGATTAGAAACCTCGGCTTGACCATTTGTCTGAGGATGATAGGCTGTTGCAACGCGGTGAGTTACTCGATACTTGGCTAGTAACGCCGTGAACTGGCGATTGCAAAAATGAGTTCCTTCATCACTGATAATAGCACGAGGGGTCCCAAAACGAGTGAAGATCTGCTTATGAAGGAAATTAAGCACTACCTTTGCATCATTTGTTGGTAGGGCTTTCACCTCTACCCATTTGGACACATAATCCACAGCCAACAGGATGTATTGATTGTTGAACGATGACACAAAAGGTCCCATGAAGTCGATACCCCACACGTCAAAAATCTCCACTTCAAGCATACTATTCAATGGCATCTCGTTCCTTCTAGAAATATTGCCAACTCTTTGGCATCGGTCACATCGCAGCACGAACTGATGTGCATCTTTAAACAGAGTTGGCCAGAAAAATCCTGCCTGAAGCACACGAGCAGCTGTCTTATCTCCAGCATAATGACCACCATAGATGGTGTCATGGCAATCTCGTAGAATACCCTCTGTCTCACTGTAAGGAATACACCTTCTGAGAAGCTGATCCGGCCCTTGCTTGAATAGATAGGGCTCATCCCAACGATACCACTTGACATCATGAAGAAATTTCTTTTTCTGAGCGTACGAAAACTCAGCTGGGATGATGTTGCTTACCAGATAGTTCACGAAATCAGCAAACCATGGTACTTCCCCTTGTACCTGAAACAACTGCTCGTCTGGAAAGTGCTCATTGATTAAGGTCTCATCCTTTCTGCCTCCTTCACCTTGCTCCAATCTTGAGAGATGATCAGCTACTTGATTTTCCGTTCCTTTTCTGTCCTTGATTTCAAGCTCAAACTCCTGAAGTAAGAGTACCCAACGAATCAGTCGGGGTTTAGCATCCTTTTTAGCCAGAAGAAATCTGATAGCTGCATGGTCTGTGTAGACTGTGACCTTCGCACCAAGCAAGTAAGACCTGAACTTCTCGAATCCATACACCACTGCAAGAAGCTCTTTTTCAGTGGTGGTGTAATTCAGTTGGGCATCATTGAGGGTTTTACTAGCATAGTAAACCACATGAAACACGTTTATCTTCCTTTGCCCCAACACCACGCCCACGGCGAAATCACTTGCATCACACATCATCTCAAACGGTTCATTCCAGTTAGGAGCTGTGATAACTGGAGTAGTTGTAAGCTTCTTCTTCAAGTGCTCGAATGCCTGCAGACACTCATCAGTGAATTTGAAGGGAGTGTCCTTCTCTAATAAACTGCAGAGCGGCTTTGTGATTTTAGAGAAGTCCTTTATAAAACGCCTATAGAACCCGGCGTGTCCCAGGAAACTGCGGATTCCTTTGACAGAAATAGGAGGAGGAAGTTTTTCGATTGTCTCCAGTTTGGCCTTGTCCACTTCTAAACCCTTTCTAGACACCTTGTGACCAAGAATGATGCCTTCCTGTACCATGAAGTGGCACTTCTCCCAGTTGAGCACTAAATTCGTTTCAACACATCGCTTCAACACCATGCTCAAGTTGTGCAAGCACTCGTCATAAGACGACCCAAAGACCGAGAAGTCATCCATGAACACTTCGACATTAATGCCAATCATATCAGAAAAAATGGCCATCATGCATCTTTGAAAAGTAGCTGGAGCACCACATAGTCCAAATGACACACGTCGGAACGCAAAAGTTCCAAATGGACATGTAAAGGTAGTCTTCTCCTGATCTTCAGGAGCTATAGCAATCTGATTGTAGCCCGAATACCCATCCAGTAAACAATAGTACTCATGACCAGCTAGCCTGTCTAGCATCTGATCAATGAATGGCAGAGGGAAATGATCCTTCCTAGTAGCTTTGTTCAATTTTCTATAGTCCATACAAACTCTCCAACCTGTGACTGTCCGAGTTGGAATGAGCTCATTCTTCTCATTAGCTACCACTGTCATGCCCCCCTTCTTTGGTACACACTGCACCGGGCTCACCCAAGAGCTATCCGAGATTGGATAAATGATGCCTGCATCCAGCCACTTCAGAATCTCCTTCTTGACAACCTCTTTCATGATAGGGTTTAGCCTCCTCTGATGTTCCACCGAAGGTTTGCACTCTTCTTCCATTGGAATTTTGTGCATACAGTAAGAGGGGCTGATGCCCTTGATATCTGCAATTGTCCACCCTATCGCTGACTTGAATTCCCTCAGAATCCGCAAGAGTTTTTCTTCCTCACTACCTGACAGGTTAGACGCAATAATAACAGGTAAAGTAGAAGCTTCACCAAGAAATGCATACCTGAGATGATCCGGCAGTGTCTTGAGTTCAAGTTCAGGAGCTTCCTCAATAGATGGCTTTAGACGAATCTGTGATTTTTGAAGCTCTGCTAAGCCAAGTGATGTTAGTGGAGCAATCACTTTCCTCTGGTAGGGGTTAGCATTCAACATCTGCATACATTCTGCAATTTCTTCATCCTCAGAATCAGAGTCACCTTGTAAAGTGCTTACCAAGGCATCTGCTCTCAACAGCTGATTCACTTCCTCATGCTGCAGTGATTTAACCATATCCAGTCTGAAACATTCTTCCTCTTCAGTTGGCAGTTGCATAGCTTTAAATACATTGAACGTGATGTTTTGATCATGCACCCTCATCGTCAATTCCCCTTTTTGAACATCAATCAACGTTTTGCCCGTAGCCAAGAATGGTCTTCCCAAGATAATGGGGACGTTCTTGTCTTCCTCGAAATCCAAGATGACAAAGTCAGCGGGAAAGATGAGTTTATCCACCTTGACTAGAACGTCTTCGACTATCCCACGAGGATATGTGACCGACCTGTCAGCAAGCTGCAATGAAATGTTTGTTGGCTTAGGGTCTGGCAGTCCAAGTGTCAAGAAAACTGAGAGAGGCATCAGATTGATGCTTGCACCAAGATCACACAAGCATCTGCTGAAAGATACGTTCCCAATAGTGCAGGGAATGGTGAAACTCCCTGGATCTTTAAGCTTTGGAGGAAGTTTCTGCTGCAGAATCGCGCTACATTCCTCCGTCAATGCAACTGTCTCATAATCAGCAAGCTTTAACTTCTTTGAGAGGATCCCCTTCATAAACTTGGCGTAGCTAGGCATTTGTTCCAAAGCTTCGGCAAATGGAATGTTGATCTGTAATTTTTTAAACACCTCCAGAAATTTGCCAAATTGCTGATCCCTCTTCTCCTTCTGAATTCGCTGAGGGAAAGGTGGAGGCGGGTAGACCGGAGGCTTGACCTCTGAAGGAACCGACTCCTTAGTTGGTTGCTTTTCCTTGTCCTCAACATCCTCTAGCTCGGCCTGTTTTGAAGTCTGCTCAAGATCTGAACCCCCTGTAACTTTTCCTGATCGCAGAGTGATAGCCTGTACCTGCTCCTTACCCTCTCTCTTTCCTGGATTCGGTTCTGTGTTGCTAGGCAGAGTTCCCTGCTGCCTATTTAGTAGGGCATTAGCAAGCTGGCCAATCTGATTTTCCAAAGTCTTCAGAGAAGAAGCTTGACTCTGGAGTGAAACTGCTTGGCTTTTGACCATGGCTCTCAACTCTTCAAGTTCTGACTTTTCATTATTCTGCTGAAATCCTGGAGGCTGATACTGCTGCCTCGGTGCATATTGCTGCTGGCTCCCTGAGGGGTTGAACTGCCTACCCCCAAACTGCTGGTTAGGAGGTGGAAACGATTGTTGCTGCGCATTGTTCTGATTATTACCCCAGCTGAAATTGGGGTGATTCCTGTTGTTTGGATGATAGGTGTTAGGAACTGGGACTTGTGGCCTTTGAAAGTTGCTCACAAATTGTGCCGACTCAGTGGATATGGCACATTGACGAGTATCATGGCTACCAGCACATAGCTCGCAGACGCTAGCGACCTGTTGCATCCCAAGATTAGCTAATGAATCAACCTTCAAATTAAGGGCCTCTAACTGAGCTGAAAGTGCAGTAGCTGTGTCAACTTGAAGAACTCCTGCCACTTTGTTCTGCTGCAATCTCTGAGAAGGATTCTGGTACTCATTTGCAGCCATCATCTCAATCAGATCATAGGCCTCCTCATAGCTTTTAGCCCACAATGCTCCACCAGAAGCAGCATCTACCATAGGCCTAGATTGGCTTCCAAGTCCATTGTAGAAGCAGTTGATAATCATCCAGTCTGGCATTCCGTGATGGGGACATTTCCTGAGCATTTCCTTGTAACGCTCCCAAGCTTCACATAGAGATTCCCCTTGTGTCTGAGTAAACTGAGTAATAGCATTCCTAATGGCAGCTGTTTTTGCCATAGGAAAGAATTTGGAGAGAAATTTTTGAGCAAGCTCTTCCCAAGTAGTGATTGATCCGGCTGGTAGAGAATGTAGCCAGCCTTTAGCTTTATCCCTCAAAGAAAAGGGGAAGAGTCTCAGCTTCACAGCATCATCTGAAACACCATTGAATTTGAAGGTGTCACAGATTTCAATAAAATTCCGGATGTGCATATTAGGGTCCTCAGTTGCACCACCCCCAAACTGCACTGTGTTCTGTACCATCTGGATAGTTCCCGGCTTGATCTCGAATGTATTCGCAGCAATTGCCGGCCTGATGATACTTGACTGAATGTCATTTATCCTTGGCTGCGAATAATCCATGAGTGCTTTTGGAAGTACCTCTGGATTCAGATTAGCATCTCCCATTGTAACAACCGGTCCAACTTCTCCTTCTAGTAATTCTATCTCTTTCTTTCTTTCTAGTTCCGCTTTAGTTTGAGATCGTGTTCGCATGCACGTTCAAATACCTGTAAGAAGGCGGCCAGAAAGACACCAAATATGTAAGTAACACGAATCAAGTCAGTAATCTATAACGACCACTGCTGACAAGCATATAAACTACAAATAACACCGAAGTCCCCGGCAGCGGCGCCAAAAACTTGTTGACTCGTAAACACGCAAGTATACGCGATCACAAATAGCAAGTGATAAATAGAATTCGTTCCGCAGAGACTAGGTGTAAATGCCAAATTTAGTACTTATGCAGCAGTGTATGGTTACTTCTTAATGCTTGACCAAGTATCAATTTGAGTTTTGAATTAAACTAATTTAATTAACTAAGCAAGACTGAATTATCAATAAAGAGTTCTTATATATGAGAAACATGGGATTCCAATTTCATTGAATATTTCACTAAAGGCTGACACATTAAATCGACACAGGTGATAAACAGGATAATTAATCAGATAACACGACAATAATACGAGCTACCTTTCAGTACACTCGTATCAAACCACTTAATATCCACAAAAGATAGAAATCAAGAGGACACCAAATTATATTCAAATCATATATGTCTATACAATCTGGAAACACAATCGGGTTAAGCACAAGTTATCTCTATAATTACATGGAGCAATATATATTGGTCATATCATATCACTAATCATGAACATCAAATTAATTCATGAATCCATGCTAGTATGGCAAAATCTCAATCCTAGAATCCACTTTCGTATTCATCAAGGATCAATAAATTAGATGCTAGCTACACATCTATCAATTAAATCAACCATACTAGATTATCACAATCAAATCACCCAATAATCAATTACAGGTCAAACACAATAATTACGTAAACAAATCCATTAGAACCCCATGATAATGATTAGTTCATAATTGAACCTTTCACCATCATGGGTTCTAGAGAAAACATGGTTCTAGAAAACAAATAATAGAAGAGAAATAGGGTTAGAATTAAATCCCCAAATAGTGTGAAGAAGAATACAAATGATCCAAAATAGATTAGGTCTCCTTGCTTGTCACTAGCTTGAAGATCCACCCTCTAAAGTGTTTTTAATGATAATAATAATACTAAAATTGTCTTAGCTAATTGTTGATAGGAAGATAGATAAAAATTACTGCTAGTAGTCCCCTTAGTATCTCTTGATTTTTCAGCATAAACATGAATATGCCCTAAATTACATGGGCCTCAAAACTAGACCCGAAACCTTCAGCCCAAACCACGCACTGCTCTCGCACATCCCTCGGCCGACTTCCGCGCAGTAGCGCGCACGAACCGCGCAGGAGCGCGCCTCAACTCCTGGACAGACTTTCCGCGCTATAGCGCCTGCACTCCCGCAGGCCCCTCGCGCAGCTGCGCCTCATCCCCGCGCAGGAGCGCATGAAACCTCCTGGAAAAAACCTTGGCCACGCTAAAGCGCCTCCCACGGAGCAGGAGCGCCTCCCTTCCGCACGTCCCTCGCGCAGCTGCGCCCCTAGTCGCGCAGGAGCGCCTGGAACTCCCTGGAAAAGCCTTGACCGCGCAGTAGCCCCTGAAACCATGCGCAGCAGCGCCTCTATTCTCCTGGAAAACTCACAAAGCTAACCACTTGACTTGTTACCAAGATAACTTGTTTACTTGCATCGACTTAGGTAAATTTCACACCACCACCACATTGCTTTAGCCCAAAATGCCTTCAACGACACAACCTACACAGATTACATAAAAACACAATACTTGGCAACGAAACTCGAGAACTTGCAAACGTTTTCAGTCAAAACAGAAGGTAAAGAGTGGACATGAAATCCACCTATCAATAAACTTTTAAAATATAACAAACTTAGAATCCGTACGGTTGGATCGTTCAAATTTTAATTCAAATAACTCGAAATTACTAACCCTTGATACTAAATCACTAACCCCTAAATACAAACATTAAACCTTAAATTTCAATCATCCAATTTAACAAAGGCATCGTATTACTAAGATTTTTTTTACCCATGCTATTATGATCTCTAATAATTTTTATTAGATATGATATGTTATAAAACGATACTATACAAAAATTCATAATTGTTTAAACTTCGTTAGTATTTTTAAAAAAAATTCAAACTTCTTCAACCAATACAAAATGAACAATTTCTTACTTCTGTTAAAATATAATTATCGTAAGTGGCTAAACTAAATTTTAATATGTAATTCATCTTACCACGATGTTGTGGTAAAATTTTTATTAATTTATTTGTTAATCAAATATTTTTTAAAATTTTTGAAAATTAATTATTATAATTAATATGACTGGGTGCAGTCAAATTTATAAATATGACTGGTTCTAGTCAAATTTAAATTTAAAAATTTTGAAAAATTTGAGGCGGGAATTTTCAAATTTATAAATTCGACTACCTCCAGTCAAATTTATAAATTCGACTGGTTGCAATAGAATTTATAAATTCGACTTACTAGGGTTTGCCGTCAAATTTATGATTAAATTTGACAGCCAGCAGTCGAATTTATAAATTTGATTGGCAACAGTCATATATATACATCAAGTAAAATTTAAACTTGCTATAATAATTAATGTGCAATATTTTTCATGTATTGATTTTTTGCATAAACTTTTAAAATATAACAAACTTAGAATCCGTACGGTTGGATCGTTCAAATTTTAATTCAAATAACTCGAAATTACTAACCCTTGATACTAAATCACTAACCCCTAAATACAAACCTTAAACCCTACATTTCAATCATCCAATTTAATAAAGGCATCATATTACTAAGATTTTTTTTCACCCATGCTATTATGATCTCTAATAATTTTTATTAGATATGATATGTTATAAAACGATATTATACAAAAATTCATAATTTTTTGAACTTCGTTAGTATTTTTAAAAAAAATTCAAACTTCTTCAACCAATACAAAATGAACAATTTCTTACTTCTGTTAAAATATAATTATCGTAAGTGGCTAAACTAAATTTTAATATGTAATTCATCTTACCACGATGTTGTGGTAAATTTTTTATTAATTTATATGTTAATCAAATATTTTTTAAAATTTTTGAAAATTAATTATTATAATTAATATGACTGGGTGCAGTCAAATTTATAAATATGACTGGTTCTAGTCAAATTTAAATTTAAAAATTTTGAAAAATTTGAGGCGGGAATTTTCCCACCAAGACATAAATTCGACCGACTTTAAATTCGACTGGATCCGGTCGAATTTAATGCAGTCCAATAATTTTATCGGGCGGGAAATTTCCCGCCTTCCCTGAAAAATAATTTCGACCGATTAAATTCGACCGGAAGTATAAATTCGACCGCTTAAATTCGACCGCTATTAAAATTGACCGCGGCCAGTCAATTTTAAGTTTGACCATCAATTTGTTTAAGTTGACTCTAAATTCGACTGGAAGCAGTCGAATTTAAGCCAGTCGAATTTATGCAGTGGAATTTAGCCGAATTTTCTTGTAGTGTAAATCAACCTCTGACGCTGCTCAGGTTGATGTTTCTACTAAAGTTATGACAACCTCTGACGTTGCTCAAGTTGTACAGAAATCTACACAACTTCCAGGATTCACCAAACCTAAAATTCTTGAAGACTTAAAGCTTGAAGCTGTGAAATTCTCAGAAACCAGAACTGTATTGGGAAAAGAAGCTTTTGATAAATCTGGACTGGGATCACACAGAGAGAGAAGAACAAATAACAGATCTCAAGATAACATTTCACTGGCAGAACCTGGTATTGGGGTTATACAAGAAAACCTTGATAAGTTAGAATCTGTTCAGTTGATTTTTCACAAAGTATTGAAGAAGTAGTTTTTGTTATACTTCATGAGTGATGGAAGAGTTTATAAAGTTGGAGAATCTGATGTTAATCTCAAATCATGGGAAGAACTGGAGTATGATATACTCATGATGTTGCTCAAGTTTTGAGAGAAAAGATGCTGAGATCTAAAGCTATGCTTGGAGGAGGAGTCTCAAGTGTTTATATTCCAAAGTATAGGGATCATACTGGAAAGTTAGTGGAGATGAAGAGAAACAGTGCTAGATTTAGAACAGCACTTGGAACAAAAGTTTTAGAATTTAATCTAGAGTCAGACAATGCTCATTACATTCGGCTAGGAAATGATATGAGAAGAAACAACATATATTCTCTAAGAGCTGCTATCTACCAAACGGGGGAGAGTGATTCAGAACTTAAAGAGCTAAAAGAGATTATGGTGGATGAGTTAGAGAAGGCTGAAAGAAGATTGCTGATTGATTATCTCAGGACAGTACCTGATATTGAAGAAGTCAAGTAAAGTCTGACTGTAAGTTTTTTTTTGTTATGTTTTCTGTTCTAAGTTAAATTTAAACTCTGTTTTAAAATTAAACTCTGACATATTTTAAACACTGCATTTGTTATATGTTTTGACATCATCAATTATCTTTTTAACTTGTACATTTTGGTATGAACAAGTTGGGGGAGATTGTTAGATATAATTGCTGACGTTTGTTCATCAGTGTTTAAGTAACAGGTACATATCAGAGTTTACATAGAAACCAGTCAGAGTTTGATAAAGTCTGACTGGGTGAAGAGTTTATATGGAAGCCGGTCAGAGTTTGTTAAAGTCTGACAGGGTGATAGTTGACTTAGCTGTCGGTGCAAAGATAAAGATTCTAGAAGCAATATATTCTGAAGATGGAAAGAAGCAGAATATATTGATACAGCTAAGGAGATTGGACAGAAGACTGAAGCAATCCTTAATTGATAATAATTGTATAGCTAATTTATAGGAGTATCAATTAGATAAGGATTGTGTAACTGTGTACTATATAAACACAGATAGGTTATCCCTAGAAGGGATGCGAACATAGAATTATTATTCTTGTAACCTAGTAGCTCTTTGTGATTCATTAACATCACTAAGAGAGAATTATTTAATATAATTCAGTTTGTTGATTTACAAACCTGTGTTCTTGATTGTTATTCTCATACATACTTGATTATATATTGTGTATTCGGCCTAACATAAAGCATCCCAAATTTCTTTGGCAGTCTTACAGACAATGACTCTGTTAGACATGACATTATCTAAGGCACTGTGGAGAAGATGTCTAACTTTTGCATCCTTTGCAATTGATGAGATGTCCTCAGGAGTCATATCTTTCTTTTCCTTTGGAACAGTCTTTTGTTCTTGACCATCAACAACAGGAGACAACTTGGTTGGCATATGAGC
The DNA here is from genome assembly GCA_030848705.1 of Heracleum sosnowskyi. Classification (NCBI taxonomy): domain Eukaryota; kingdom Viridiplantae; phylum Streptophyta; class Magnoliopsida; order Apiales; family Apiaceae; genus Heracleum; species Heracleum sosnowskyi. The sequence continues at coordinate 37,288,785 of CM061243.1, read as the reverse complement.
ACCATCATTGATTCTATCAAGGTATTCTGGATCTGTGGCTTCTAGAAACATGGTCATCTTTACCTTCCATATTGGATATTCCACAGGTCTGAGAATTGGAACCCTGATTGTCTCATATCGACTTACAGAAGTTGATTGAACCTTTTGAGCATTAGAATCTGCCTGGATGTTTTCAGCCATGATTATACTTGTGTTTAGATCGAAAACTGTATATATTTAACAGCCTTTGCTCTGATACCAATTGTTAGGCCGAATACACAATATATAATCAATATAAGTATGATAATAACAATTAAGAACATTGTTTATGAATCAACAACTGAATTATATAAATAACTCTTCTCTCAGTGATGTTAAAGAATCGCAGAGAGCTGCTAAGTTACAAGAATAATGTATTCAGTATTCGCATCCCTTTTAGGGTTAACCTATCTGTGTTTATATAATACACAGCTACATAGATTCAATCTCTAATTGATATCCTATAAATCAGTTATACAATTTATATCAATCTAGGGTTGCTTCTGTCTTCTGTTCCGTTTATTTAGCCATCTCAATATATTCTGCTTCTTTCCATCTTCAGAATATATTGCTTCTAGAATCTTCAATTAAGCACCGACAGCTAAACCAAACTTTCACCCCGTCAGACTTTAACAAACTCTGACTGGCTTCTAGTAAACTCTGATGAGTACCTGGTACTTAAACACTGATGAACAAACGTCAGCAATTATATCTAACAAGCATCTTCTTCTTCCACATAGGATAGTGCTCCCTGCTGAACATGGGAATCTTTACTGTACCAACCTTCTGAGTTGTAGACATTTTTGAGATTTTTAAAGAATAATAAAAATTTCAGAGTTTAAGAAAAAATCTCAAAACAATTGGATCTTTGATTTGTATATCAATCAAAAGGATCTGATGCCAATTGTTAGGTCCTGATAAGTTTGTAGAAGGGGGGTTGAATACAAACGATATCGTTTAATCGAATTTGTCCTTTTAAGATTTAACAATTAAGAACAAATTAGTGCGGAATAAAACTGAAAAAATATTCAAGTTAAATATAAAATATATTAAACTTGACGAGTGTTACAATTTAATCACTGATTACAAAGGTTCTTGATAAAACAAATCTAGAATAAATTCGACATGAATTTATCTATTTTTGTAATAAAAAGGATCGAATACTAAAAAGTAGTTCGATATAAAATCTAGGGATTATGATCCGCTAGAAAGTCAAAGCAGTACAAGAGATACAATTCTTATGAATTAAATGTTGAAGAACAATCAAGAATTAATACTCCTGGGGAAATTGAATGCTTTGCTGATGAAGAAGTAATGAAGACAAAGAAATGTAATGTTTTTGGTTGCTGTGTCTTTTTGCTTCTGTGTATGTAATCTCTTTTATGAAAAGTCTTCTGCCTTGTATTTATATCAAATCATTTCACTTGAATCCCACGTGCATGCCACTTCAACAGAATACAAATTGCCTTGGAAGACTTAGAGGAAAACAATGCTTTTGGCCTTGGAAGACTCTCGGGAAGATAACCTTTGTAAAGGGAAGACAATTGGGAAGACAATGCTTGGCCTAGGAAGACAATCGGGAAGACTCACTTGTGAGTCTTCCTAGTTCATTTTTCTAAGTCTTCCTAGTTCAAACCTAAGTCTTCCTAGTTCATTTTTATTCTAATTTAAATAATTAACTAAATAAATTATATATTAAATTAATTCTTTACATAATTAATTTAATAAATAATATACTTGATAGTATTAATTATTTGTAAGAGAATAAATAGAATTAGTTGACTTCTCAATTAATTTCTTTTTATTCTAATTTAAATAATTAACTAAATAAATTATGTATTAAATTAATTCTTTACAGAATTAATTTAATAAATAATTTACTTAATAGTATTAATTATTTATAAGAGAATAAATAGAATTAGTTGACTTCTCAATTAATTCCTGAATCACTTAAAACTTAGATAAAGAATAAACACATTAGTACGTTGACACTCAATGCACGGTCTGGTTCATGAGTGACTAACGACAATGTCTGTTCTTTATTTGTTTGACTTTACGCAGTGATTCACTTCCTTTTCATTCAAGAACTCTGTAACCAGTATCTTTTGTTGTCACCACTTGAAATCTCCGTCACTTTAATAAATCTACTGAGCTTGAATACTTCATTGAGGCTTGATCAATAAATTGAGCTTCTTTCAATGTAGAATAACTTCAAGTCTGTAGATGACTTTAATCTTCATTCTTTGACAGATATAATCTTCTGAGATTCCTGTGACATCTGATCTAATATTTACTTATTACATTCTTGTTTAAGTTGAGTAGAATCCTCGAATTATAACAAATAGGCTATTTCATATGCCTTTCAGACTCCCCCTATTTGTTTGTTAGAGAATAACAATCAAATACCTAGAGGATCACTCAACTAAAACCAAGAAAAAGATAGGACTCTTAAGCCTAAATAAATACTAGAAAGTTCTGGATCAAATATGACATTTCCATATTTCACCAGCAAAGATAAATGCAAGACATGTGTTCCTCTAGACTGAACAAATGATAACATTTAACCTGTCTTGATTTACCTAAGCTCTATACATATATGATAAGTCGGTTTTATATCTACTTTGAACGCCTTAAAATCAGCTTAAATTGGTTGTTTTGGCCTCAAGTGTGTGATGTTATGATGAGTTTTAGTGTTTATGTGCAGATAAGCTAAATGGGATCAAGCGGTGGTCGTCGTGCTTGAAAATGGTGGTTTTTGCTCCAGGAGTTGAATGATTTTGGAGACAAGCAATTGGCGAGGTAGTGATCTAATAAAGCAGCAAAGCAGAAAACTGGGCAGAGAACCAGGCGCGCCCGCGCCTCCTAGAGCGCGCCCGCGCGTAGTTGGCAGAGAATGAGGCGCGCCCGCGCTTGTTAGCGCGCGGCCGCGCATCCCCGACTGGTGGAATTTCTGTATTTTGTTTTTGTGGGCTTAGAGTGGTAGCGGGTCATGTCTTGGGCTTTTGTCATTTATGGTGGATGTTTTCTAAGGGGAGAACCCTAATTTCGAGACAGGTCGAAGAATAATACGGAAGAACTGAGAGACTTAGAATGAGGAGCCGGATTACATTTTTATTTTGTATTTCTCTCAATTAAGCAATACTTGGATTCTTCTTTTCTAGTTTTTCTAAACTTTGTTATTCTGGATACTCTTTGCAATTATTTATTCAAGACTTAGTTATTATATCATGTTTTCATTAGAACCCGTGATGATGAACGGTTCATTTATGAACTAATCATTATCGTGGGATTCTAACAGAGTTTTTATGGAGTTTAGTGGTTAATTGTTTTATATACTCTGTGTGTGGTGGCAAATTGATTTCCTATCATGGTTGTGCTTATTCATTGTGGATGCGTAGCTAACATTCATGATTGTTGTTAATCCTTAATGATTGCGAAAGTGGATTTAGGGATTTAGAACTTGCCATGCTAGCATAAGTTTTTGTATGATTATCATGCATAATTTGTGGGTGATTTTAACCATTTCATCTACCTTATGTAATCTGAATAGATAACCTGTTCATTCAACCACTATTTTTCAATCTCTATAGACATATAGGGACTAAGCATATCTGGTGTCCATTTAACTTCTATCTATCTGTGGATGTTTAAGTGGTAGGGTATACGTATACTGAAAGGTAGCGTGTACTAAATTTGTGTTATCTGGTTAGTTTTCACAACTGTCACATACAGAGGTTAAGAACAAGAGACTCTAGATGAAATATGTAACGATGTTAGGATTCCATGCTTTCTCATATCAGTAATTCACTAGTAATTCTTTTAGTCAATCAAACAAAAAAACCCCAATTTGATAATTGTCTTAGCAGTGGGTAATAACCAAACATTGGTGCATAAGTACAACTTATTACAACTAAAACCAGTCATTGTGGATCGAACTTGATTTATCTATGTACTACTTGTGACCACGTGCGCTTGCGTGTTTTTGTGCGAACAAGTTTTTGGCGCCGCTGCCGGGGACTCGGTGTAGTTTTTTGATAGTTTATGTGCTTGTCATCAGTGACTGTTAAAGTTCACTGACTCAGATTGTGTTTCTCATCAATTTTTCTTTGTTTGGTGTGTTCCAGATACTCTAGTGACCGTGTATGCAAACACGTTCTCAATCTCGTAAGAATAATCTGGAAGGAGAAGGAACTAACTTGAATCTAGTTATGGGAGAACCAGCAGCAGCAGGAGCAAAGGCTTTGATGGATTATTCTCAGCCAAAGATCACTGATATTCAGTCAAGTATTGTTAGACCAGCTATCCCGGCTAACAACTTTGAGATCAAGGCGGGAACGATTCAGATGCTACAGAACTCTGTGCAGTTCGGGGGTTCTCCAACGGAAGACCCTAATATGCATATTAGGGATTTCATTGAGATTTGTGACACTTTCAAGTTCAATGGAGTGTCAGAGGATGCAGTGAAGCTGAGACTTTTCCCTTTTTCCTTGAGGGATAAAGCTAAGGGCTGGTTACATTCTCTACCAGCAGGGTCTATCACTACATGGGAGGAGCTTGCTCAAAAGTTTCTCACTAAGTTTTTCCCAATGGCCAAAACAGCTGCAATAAGGAATGCTCTCACGCAGTTTTCTCAGCTTTCAGGGGAAACGTTATGTGAAGCTTGGGAGCGTTACAAAGAGATGCTACGAAAGTGCCCTCACCATGGAATGCCTGATTGGATGGTGATAAATTGTTTCTACAATGGTTTGGGAGGTCAATCAAGACCAATGCTTGATGCAGCATCAGGTGGAGCTCTTTGGGCCAAAAGCTATGAGGAGGCCTATGAACTTATAGAGATGATGGCTGCTAATGAGTACCAGAATCCTACTCAGAGGTTATCACATGGCAAGGCAGCAGGAATTCTGGAAGTGGATGCGACTACAGCATTAGCAGCTCTGCTAAAAGCTCTTTCTATGAAGGTGGATTCTCAATCTAACATGGGAATGCAGCAAGTGGCTAGTGTCTGTGAACTATGTGCAGGTGCTCATGACACTAATCAGTGTGCTATATCTAGTGAATCAGCACAGTTCGTGAGTAATTTTCAGAGGCCACAACAGCCAGTTCCTAATGTTTATCATCCAAATAACAGAAACCACCAGAATTTCAGTTGGAGTAACAATCAAGGTGGTCAGCAGCAGTATCAAGGTCAACAATTTGGAGCTAAGCCATTCAACCCTGCTGGTTATCAGCAGCAATATGCTCCAAGACAACCTTATCAGCCACCACCAGGATTTCATCAACAACCTCAAGGTCACCATGGTCAGTCTTCTAATGAAAAGTCAGAATTGGAAGAGTTGAGGTTGATGTGCAAGAGCCAGGCGGCTTCTCTCAAGACTTTGGAAACTCAGATTGGACAGATAGCCAGTGCGTTGCTGAACAGACCACAGGGAACTCTCCCTAGTGATACGGAAACTAATCCAGGCAAACGGGAGAGTAAGGAACATGTCAAGGCAATTACATTGAGATCAGGGAAGGTCACAACTGACCAAAACACTGAAGGTCAGGAAAAAGAAGAAGCTGAAGGAGAAATCCAGGGAGCAGAGCGCGCCCGCGCCTTCCAGAGCGCGCCCGCGCCTGATTTCCAGGAACAGGAGCGCGCCCGCGCAGCCCAGAGCGTGCCCGCGCATGCACTTCTGCCAGAAAAAGTGAAAATGCCTGAAAAGAAGGATTGGGTGGAGAAAGTGGTGAGCAAACACCCCAATGCATCTCATTATTCCACTTCTAAGCAAGAAACAGAGGGTAAGGTAATCTACCCCCCTCCTCCGTTCCCTAGAAGACTTCAGAAACAAAAGCTAGACACACAATTTGCTAAGTTCTTGGAGGTTTTCAAGAAGCTGCATATAAACATACCTTTTGCGGAGGCTCTTGAACAGATGCCGAGCTACGCAAAGTTCATGAAGGGTATTCTTTCAAGAATGTTGAAGTTAGAAGATTTGGAAACCGTTGCTCTAACGGAGGAGTGCAGTGCTATTATGTAGCAGAAGTTGCCCCCGAAACTTAAGGATCCAGGGAGTTTCACAATTTCTTGCACTATTGGCAATCTATCATTCGACAAGTGTCTGTGTGATTTGGGAGCGAGTATTAATCTGATGCCATTGTCCGTCTTTTTGCAACTAGGGCTACCGGAGCCTAAACCTACTGCCATGTCTTTACAGCTGGCAGATAGGTCTATCACATACCCTAGGGGTATTGTGGAGGATGTCCTAGTAAGGGTTGACAAGCTTATCTTCCCCGCTGATTTCGTTATTCTGGATTTTGAAGAAGACAAGAAGATTCCTATCATCTTAGGAAGGCCGTTTCTCGCTACAGGTCGAACTTTGATTGATGTTCAAAAAGGGGAACTCACGATGAGGGTACATGACCAGAATGTCACCTTCAATGTTTTCAATGCAATGAAGTTTCCTACAGAAGATGAAGAATGTTTCTCTATAGATCTTGTGGATTCTGCAGTAAGCAAGGAGTTTGACAAATTGATCAAGTCAGACACCTTGGAAAAAGCACTTATGGGGGAATCTGATGTTGAGGGTAAAGAAAAAGAGGAACAAGCTCAGTATTTGAATGCAACTCCGTGGAAGAGGAGGTTAGACATGCCTTTTGACTCTCTTGGCATAACAGAGTTGGAGAAACCACAAGAGCGTCTCAAGCCTTCTATTGAGAAAGCTCCCACTCTTGAGCTTAAACAACTACCAGAACATTTGAGGTATGCTTTTTTAGGTGATTCATCTACATTACCTGTTATTATCTCATCTAACTTGTCAGGTAGTGAAGAAGACAAACTCCTCAGAATCTTGAGAGAGTTTAAATCAGCAATTGGGTGGACTATAGCAGATATTAAGGGTATCAGCCCTTCGTACTGTATGCATAAAATTCCACTAGAGCCAGGAAGCAAGCCAACTGTGGACCCTCAGAGACGTCTTAATCCTATCATGAAGGAGGTAGTGAAGAAAGAAATTCTCAAGTGGCTAGATGCTGGGATCATCTATCCTATTTCAGACAGTTCATGGGTGAGTCCAGTGCAATGTGTGCCTAAGAAAGGAGGCATGACAGTGGTGGCTAATGAAAAAAACGAGTTGATCCCGACTCGTACAGTTACTGGATGGAGAATTTGCATGGACTACCGGAAACTGAACAAAGCTACCAGCAAGGATCATTTTCCCCTTCCTTTCATTGATCAGATGTTGGACAGGTTGGCGGGGCATGAATTCTATTGCTTGTTGGATGGTTATTCAGGTTACAACCAGATTGGTATTACTCCAGAAGACCAGGAGAAGACCACCTTTACATGTCCTTTTGGTACTTTCGCATTCCGGCGTGTACCTTTTGGCCTATGTGGTGCACCTGCTACGTTTCAGAGGTGTATGATGGCCATTTTCTCGGAGATGATTGGCATAAATGTAGAAGTGTTCATGGATGACTTCTCAGTTTTTGGAGCGTCATATGATGAGTGCCTCAGTAATTTGGGCATGGTGCTGAAAAGATGTGTTGAGACTAATCTAGTACTCAACTGGGAAAAATGTCACTTTATGGTGCAAGAGGGAATCATTCTTGGGCATAAGGTATCTAGCAAGGGGCTTGAGGTGGACAAAGCCAAAGTGGAGACAATTGAAAATCTTCCTCCACCAATTTCAGTTAAGGGAATTCGCAGTTTTCTTGGTCATGCGGGTTTCTATCGGCGGTTCATTCAAGATTTCTCCAAAATCTCTAAGCCCTTGTGCAACTTGTTGGAGAAGGATATCCCTTTCAAGTTTGATGAAGAATGCTTAGCTGCTTTTGAGCTGTTGAAAAAGAAATTGACATCTGCACCTGTTATTACCGCACCTGATTGGAGTGATCCATTCGAGTTGATGTGTGATGCTAGTGACTTTGCAGTTGGAGCTGTTCTTGGGCAAAGGAAGAACAATGTATTTCATGTGATCTACTACGCTAGCAAAACACTCAACGATGCGCAGCTGAATTACACCACTACAGAAAAGGAACTATTGGCCATTGTATATAGTTTCGAGAAATTCAGATCTTACTTGCTTGGAACCAAGGTAGTGGTATTTACTGATCATGCAGCTATTCGATATCTAATGTCGAAGAAAGATTCGAAACCGCGGTTAACTCGTTGGGTTCTATTACTTCAAGAATTCGACCTGGTAATTAAAGACAGAAAAGGTACTGAGAATCAGGTGGCTGATCACTTGTCCCGGTTAGAAGACCACAGTAAGAATTCATTGGACAAATCTCTCATCAATGAATTCTTTCCTGATGAGCAGCTTTTTGGAGTGCAAGCTGAAGAACCATGGTTTGCAGATATTGTGAACTATCTGGTAAGTAAGGTCATTCCTTCGGAATTCTCTTATGCTCAAAGGAAGAAGTTCCTACATGATGTTAAATGGTACTGTTGGGACGAACCCTTTTTGTTCAGACAGGGAGCCGATCAAGTTCTACGCAGATGCATTCCTTATAGTGAGGTAGAGAGTGTTTTGCGTGATTACCATTCCACCACTTATGGAGGTCATTATGGTGGGGAGAAGACAGCTACTCGAGTACTTCAGGCTGGGTTCTATTGGCCAACTCTGTTTAAGGATGCTCATCAGTTTGTGTTGAGATGTGATCGATGCCAAAGGGTTGGTAATATCTCGAGAAGGAACGAGATGCCTCTTAGTATGCTGCTGGAGGTGGAGATTTTTGATGTGTGGGGCATTGACTTCATGGGCCCTTTTATTCCTTCATGCAACAACCAGTACATTTTGCTAGCAGTAGATTATGTTTCCAAGTGGGTCGAGGTAAAGGCTTTACCGACTAATGATGCTAAAGTGGTACTGAGTTTTCTGCACAAGCAAATCTTCACGCGTTTCGGCGCTCCCAGGGTAATTATCAGTGATGAAGGCACACATTTCTGCAACCGGAAGTTTACAGCCTTAATGGCTAAGTATAACATCAATCATCGGGTTGCTACTGCCTACCACCCTCAGACTAATGGGCAGGCAGAGGTGTCTAACAAGGAGATTAAGCGTATTCTGGAGAAGGTGGTAAATCCTTCCAGGAAGGATTGGTCTTTGAAACTTGATGAAGCTGTTTGGGCTTATAGAACAGCTTACAAGACACCATTGGGGACTTCACCTTTTCAGCTGGTCTATGGAAAGGCTTGTCATTTGCCCGCCGAGTTAGAGCACAAGGCATATTGGGCGTTAAAGAAGTTGAATTTTGATTTGGTAGCAGCAGGAGAGAAGAGATTGCTTCAAATTAATGAGCTGGATGAGTTTCGTCTACAGGCTTATGAAAATCACAAATTATACAAGGAGAAGGTCAAGAGATGGCATGACAAGCAGTTGGTGCAAAAGTCCTTTGTGCCGGGTCAACTAGTGTTGTTGTTCAATTCCCGTCTCAGACTTTTCCCAGGGAAGCTTAAGTCAAGATGGTCGGGGCCATTCACGGTTAAAACAGTGTTTCCACATGGTGCAGTGGAAATCTATGATAGGTCACCAGTTGAGGCGTTCAAGGTCAACGGCCAAAGGTTGAAACCTTACTTTGGTGAACGTGTGAATCGTGAAGCAGAAACCACGGTTCTTGGTACTTCAGAATGAATTTGGAATCACGTCAAGCTATTGACGTAAAAGAAGCGCTTTGTGGGAGGCAACCCACGTAGTATTCGTGTTGTACAGTGAGAAGAGAAATTTTTTTTTTTTTTTGGCAGGGAGGAACGCGCGCCCGCGCTCTACACCGCGCACCCGCGCCTGAATTCCAGGGACAGGAGCGCGCCCGCGCTCTATACCGCGCGCCCGCACCTGGGCGACTGCCAGAAAAAAAAAACGGAAAAAACAAAACAAACACCCCAAAAAGAAACCCTTGTTGTTGTAAATACCTATTTAAACCTACATCTACCCACACCCATTCCATCTAATCAAAACCCTAGCCTCTTTTCTCTCTTCCACATCCAAAACCACAAATCTATACATACACCTACTTACACTTTTCATCCCAATTCCATGGCACCACCAAAGAGAGGAAGATATGCGGGTAGTAGTAGCACGAGACGTACTTCTTCATCTGATGATTCAAGTGCGGGGTTTGGAGGCGAGAAGTTTTCATCTCCAGAAGCTTCGGTTGAATATGCACGGCTACTGTCTAAGGCCGTGGCTAAGGAGAGAGGGTTTGTACCTACTCATCGTGATGGTAATTTGGTGGCGATGATTACCGCCAAAGGTTGGGAAGGTATTTGTGAAGCGCCGGAGCCGGTTCCCTTGGGTATTGTGAGGGAGTTTTATGCTAATGCCAAGGCGGAGAAGAACGGGTATTCTGTGGTTCGAGGTTATACAGTGGATTACACGCCGGCGGCTATTTCTCGGGTTCTTAGGTTACCGAGGATGAGACAGGGTGAAGAAGATTGGGCTTTGAAGACCAGGGCAAATGTGGATCTGGAGAACATCGTAGGTGTTCTTTGTGTGTCGGGCACGACATGGAAGTACAGGTCGGGTACCACTGAGCCACTCACTTTCCCGGCATCTGCTATGAACAGGTATGCTAAGGCCTGGAATTTATTTGTGTGTGCTAACATCATGCCCTCATCGCATGCACATGAGGTTACTGTGGAAAGGGCTATTGTGCTGTGGGGGATTCTAAATGGGAAGTATGTTGACCTTGGGGCTCTCCTACATAGGAGTATCTTGCGATTCTTGAGGGGTAGTACCACGGCGGCGATTCCTCATGCTGCTGTGGTTACTAACCTATGCACTGCAGTGGGTGTCCATTGGACGGAAGAGGAGCAGTTGCAGCTACCTAGTGCTCCTATTGATCATGCGGCGATTCAGCGGTTGGAGGATTGGGATGGTGGTTCCACAGATCCGTCTGGTTTAGGGTTTGGGAACGTAGATGATGATGGCATGGATGCTCCCACTCGTGAGGCCGCCAGGGCGGGGTTTCAGGGTGTTTCTGGGATACAGCAGGAGGCAGATAGAGCCGGTTTTGGAGGGGCTCAGTACAGGAGGTTGACTAGGCGGATTGATGCCTTGCATGACATTAACCGCCGTTTTTCTATGGATTTGACTCAGGCATTGGGCGCTGCATTCCGTGCCACTGGAGTTGATGTGGCTTGGCCAGATTTTGGAGTTGGTTCTGTTTATCCACCACCGGATACACCACCGGAGACACCACCTATTGAGGGTGGTGATGATTCTGATGTTTAGGTATTATCTGCACTTTCCTTGTTATTACCTTCAATGAGGACATTGAATATTGTAAGTTTGGGGGTGGTAGTCAAGGAATAGTAGTGTTAGTGTGTCTCATGTAGGATTCATATAGGTTTTAGGTTGCATATTTAGTTAATTCATTCATATTCTTGCATATATATGTCATATAGAGCATTCTGTTGCATAGTTTATCTAGCATGTTAGTTCATGTAGTTGCTCATGCATAGCATATTTCATGATCCCTTAAGATTTGACTGTTTTTGTGGTGAGTCGATGTTGATTGGAGTGTAGTTGTGATGAATAAAGGGCTGATTAAGCTCCTAAGGATTGGTGCATGCATAGGAATTTTTTTTTTCATAAGTCTCATTGATTGCTTTTGAATCTGATTAGACCATGCTTGTTTTGATGTTGGAATTTAATCGCTTGCTTATAGTTAGAATGTATTCTATTCTCTTGAAATTCAAAGAAGCACTTAAGTCTAAGTTTGGGAGAAAACAAGGATTTCATTCTAATTGTCAATAAAGGTTAGGCGTCAAATGGCTAGTAGCCGGCTCATGAAAATGAGTAGTCTAGGGTGGGATGAGAAAAAGGCAAAGTGCACTCATTCCAAAATTTTAAAAAAAAAACAAAAGAAAAAGAAAAAAAAAAGTTGTTTTAGTTGTTTTATGCAGAATTGACCAGGTTGAGCTCTTTAATACTCGAGCAATTAAGTTCTAGGGGACTTTGTGCCTAGTGACCTAAGACTTTTCCGGTCTGGGATCCACTAACCTAACGCTCGCTACATGGGTATTATTGTATAAGCCTTTTGGGGTCTCAGCCATTGCACGGTCAAATAAGCATGTGTGTAGTAATAAAGCATGATTTCCTGTCTAACTCAAGTGAAGGTTGAGGTGTGTTAGGTCCAAAATATCGTAGAAGGGGGGGTTGAATACGATACTCACAAATAATTTAATTTCGTTCACGGATTAATCTTTCAGTTCTATAACGAAATCAAACACACCAAACCAAATAAAGTTTCGGGGAATATATCTTTTTATAAATATAAACCTCGAGGGGTGCTACAATTTCTAATTCGTAGATTAGCGTCAATGAGTTTAAGGTTACACAAATACAAAACAATGATCAAGTTCTGAGCACTATTAATTTCTCTGATAATTTTCTCCGGCTCTTCTCTCTCTCAGTAATGTCTCTGTGTTAAAATCCTTAACTGAAGAAGACACATTCTTCACTCTGTATTAACTGCAGACTTAAATTGAAAACCATCGAACCATTTAGAATAGAATATTCTTGGCCGTTGGATCTTCATCAACCTGTCAGACAAGCACAACTTTTCACCTGCTCCATGAATTGAAAAACCATCGAATGGATTAAAAAAACCATCGAATGGAATAAATCAATTTGCCATTCGATAGTTTTTAAATCAAAACTATCGAATGCCAAATTAATTCATTTGGTTATTCAATGAATCACTTCAACCACCATTCGATAGTTTTTTCAAAAGAAAAACTATCGAATACTTTTTCTTGTCTTTTGTCCTTTAGTAATTACTCCTGAGCTCCTGGGTGTTTAAGTTTTGGACTGTATCAATTTCTTCTGAGACGATAAAACAACTTGATCTTTTCAGTGCCGTCACCTAGTGCAACTGGTCTGGTTCACATATGAATAACACTTGATCAATTCTTATTTTATGACTTAAATTATAATGTTGCTGATACGTCCCTTGTCGTTCTGGTTGCTTCATCACTGGAATCCCGTGGTACTGAACCCTAAATCATTCACATACTTCTGTCGTCTTCAAAGTCTTGTTTCTATTGCTGTCACTGAGGCTTGAACATTTTCATGAACTTCTTTCTGTGACCTGTTTACAGACTTCAAGAATACATAACGTATTTTGATTTTTTGTGTTTACCTTTTCTTCTTTGATTCTGGATTCCTGTGCTTCTATTAATACTATTGTATGTCTTGTCCTTTGTTGAGTTGTAGTTATCTCTTTTACATCTTATGTTACATTATGCTTTACAATCTCCCCCTATTTGATTGGATAGAGTTCGACAAGCAAATACTTCGAGGATAACTCAACTAACTAAGGAAACATTAAACTACTTAAAGTAAGACATCGTAATAATATCAATGCATTCTGGATCAGATATATATACATTTCCAGATTTCATAAATCAAAAAACAATTAAACTTTATACAATGAAGTTGCTCCTCTAGTCTGAGCTGATAGTTCTCTTGTTCTTTGCTTCAACATTCAGTCCATTCCAATCTCACCTTCTTCAATCATTGGATCGGAGTTAGCAGCTTGATAATCAATCACTGATAGATAGTGCAGTGGTTCTCCAGGTTTAAGGATTGCTCCTTGGATGTGTCTTCCAATATATTCAATCTCTTGACCCACTCCAGCCCATAACCATGCAATGTTAACATCTTTCTTGTTCAGCTTTGGCATGTTTGGCAGTCTGGTATGCACTTCTAATCCTCTTTCCACTCTTTTCCTATAGTAAGGAACATTCTCCATTAGAAATCTTCTAAGAGTGTCTGCTGCTTTGTCCTTCTCCGTTGATGAGAATCCAGTGGATCTAAGATACTTCTCAACTGAGATTAGATAGTTGCTTGGGTAGTCCCTCAGTTTGTCCTCAGCCAAATAGCAGATTCTGAACAAGTCATTCGTCATGAATCTAACCATTGGAGGATCTTCAGTAATCTCTGGACTGACTTTCATCACGATCTCCTTAACATGCTCACGGAGCAGTTCATTTAGCCTTGTGGTTCTTTGGATCTTGATGAGTATAGCCTGCAATTCTGTATATGTCCTCTGTTCTAAAAACTTAGTAGAAATCACAAATGTACCTTTCTCCAGAAAACTAATTAATAAGCTCCAGGCACCATTTGCTTTAACCCCAGCATTCAGACAGATTATAGAGCTTCTCAGTGCTTTAAAGTAAGTCTGATCTTCAAGATTAGCACTTCTAATGTCCTGAATAATGACTTCCACCTCCGCATTGTCGTTGACTTGTAATCCGTCTTCAACTCCACAAAAGGTTTTATAAGCCATTTCCCATTCAGTACCATCTTTCTTTGCCAGATCTATCATCTTCTTCTTCCTCACTTCATTATACACCTTCATTCTCTTTAGCTTTTCACTTCTCAGAATTGCTTGCTGTTTCTCCTTCTCAGCTTGCCTGGCATCTATTGCAGCTCTCTGAGCTCTTATTGCTTCCAAGGCAGCTTCTTCTTCATGTGATAGAGAATTTGCTTCTTCCATATCATCATCCAAGATAGGATGTTCTATTGGCTCTGGATAATATGGCTCATGCTCCTCTTGAATAGGTTGCTCATGCATGACCTCAAATTCCTCTTCACTTTCCTTGTCTTCCTCTACAAGCTCCTCAATCCAGTACTGTCTGATTGGAATAGCCTCAACAGTCTCCCAAACTCCCCATTTATCCTTCACCCCCTCTCCAACTTTCTCCCCCTTAGTTGAGGAATCCTCGATAAAAGCATCCTCAGCATAAAAGAAATTAGAAGGATCAGTTTGCTGATATGAAGAACCAGGTTGTCCAGATTGTTGGTTCTTTAGCATACTCCATATAGACTGTACTCCGTCACCTTGATTCTCCAAGAAATCCATAAGCTGCTTATTAAACTCATTTATAGAAGCTAGCGACAGGTCAATGTTCTCCAATCTTGAGTTGGTAGTCTTTTCCATGTGATCCAGCCTCTTGTTTAGCTTAGACTCCACTCGTGAAAGGGAATCCATTGCATCTTTTACCCGCGCTTGACCATCCCGGATAACTAGAACGTCTTCTCGTAAAGCTTCATGTCCTTGTGACAGTGCAGTTACTTCATTCATGAATCCATCTTTAAGTTCCCTGACGTCCATCCTCAGCTCGACTAGTTCTTCCATAGCTTCCTTCTTTAAGGAGTCCACTGCCTGCTTCGTACCTGTTATAGTGCCAGATGCACTGCCAATGACCCTGAATGTTCTTCTGGAATCAGCTGCAGCCAAGTCAACTTTCTCTTGAATAGACTTTAAAGAAACATTGTCTTGACTGGAGGAGATCCCTTGGTCAAAGGAAGGTCGCAGTGGAACCTTGAAAAGTGGATTTCTTTCTTTGTCCCGAACTGTCATCTCCTTGAGGGAAGATTGAACTTGTAGCTCTCTTTCTGTTGGTAACAGCAGATCATTAATATTAGGTAGGGTTAGGGTGTCACTCCTCACATTTGGCTCTGGGTGTACACTCAACGTTTCTGTCGGTGTTTGAATCATTTTTCCTTTCCCACTCAGGCCAGGTGTAAGTGTTTTTGTTTCACTCAAATCCTTTGTGCTGATTGTACCTGCAGAAGAGATCACCGTAGCCATCCTTAAGGAGGTCACCGGTGGTGCAATGGGGCTTCGCAAGTCCCCGTCCTTGGATAAACCAAGTTGCTGATCATCCTTAGATGATATATCCTTTGAAGGATCTAGAGTTTGAATCTCTAGGGGGTTAGAAACAGGCTCTTTTAACAGCAGAGATCCCGAATCTTCCCCGTGAGTCTGTAAAGACTTCACCTCAGTTGACTCCTCAATAGTAATTGATTCACTGTCAACGAGTTGCCGATCTGCACCTACGTCAGACCCTTTACCCGCAGGATCCAGATATGTTCCATCTGGGGAGGTAGACAATGACCTTTTAGATTGTGCATTTAGGTCAAAGCCTTCTCTCGACGTCTGTGAAGACCCTTGGTTCTGAGAACCTTCAACCAGTGAACCTGACCGTAATATGGTCGGAACACCAGTTGCTTCCGTCAATTCTTCCTTACTTGATTGAGCTATTGGTTCAGATATTGCTTTCGTTAGCGTAGCCCAATCAGCATCAGAAAAATCAGTAAAGGGCTCTTTGAATGAGAGAAATGAAGTATCAGCAGTTGCCTCAGTTTCTGTTCTTCTCCTTTTAGAGGAAGGCAGAGCTGCTGTTGAAGGGTGTATCTCCTTATGTGGTGCTGCTTTGGCACTATCTCCCTCTACACTCATGGATGGTTCTGTAATGGGTATAGTAGGGGAAGGAGGTTCGTTTATGTTTTCATTTGGCTCTTCCAAAGGCTCTTCGACCGTGGTTAGAGGTTGTGGGTTTGCAACCTCCTGGTCAGGAATGGCAACTAAGGGCTCTGGATCAACATCCATTGGTACAGGTGCCATTACAGGTTCAGGTTGTGGAATATTACCTTGATTTACCTGTTCCCCTGGGGGTAGAAGTGGTAGGGGCACCGTTCTTAGATATTCCGTGAGAACAGTGGGTACCCCTGGAAGATAGTTGTTCTTCCTAATGAGAGCGGTTATGGCATTGCTCTTCATTCTCATGCACTCCTGGTTGGCTTCACCTTCAAAGATCTCTCGTTCATCATCTGTTAAGATATCATTGAGAATTAGCTGTAGGAACCTAGGATAGAAACAGAGCACATCTTCATTTATGCCTGTTCTTTCATCCAGTGGTCCCATGCACAGAATTACTTGATCAATCACTATCCGTCCTATGTTAATATGCCTATTGTTCGCAATGGCAAACCCTATCTTTTGAAGGAATAAGGGAATGCCATGCAGATTTGTTAGCTTGGCAGTAAAAACATGTATCAGGGTATGAAAGAAAAAATTCCATGGCTTTGGCATGTAATGCTTTAGGAACTCTCCCACCAAGAAGTTAGGTTGTTGACTTCTGATAAGAGTGAAGAAAGCATGTATTTCCTCAGTTGTGGGATCCGGAACAAGGTTTTCTGTAGGAAAATGAAGTATTCTGTTAAAGTCATGTTCCGTCACCCTTATTGTTCTGCCCCCTGGCACAACAAAACTGAAGGATTTCACATTATTCTCACTTGTATCCGTGGCGGATGTGTACAACGCAGTCAGTTGATCGATACAAAGGACCACGGGAGTACTCACAGCGTATGCCACTAATGAACGTATATTCAAAAACTCTGCCCATGCACGAATTTGAGGATTCGTAATGGATTGCAAGTTTTGAAACGAGACATGATTAGTTTTGGTTACTATAAATTCTCCAGCCATATTTTAAAATTTCCAGAAAATTTAAATAACCAAAACTATTTTTCCTTTAAATTTAATTAATTATTTCTAATTAATCAAACTCTTAACAAAAAATTACCCTAAAAACAATTTTACCCCTTTTAACACTAACACAAAAAAATTCGAACACTTGTAAACGTTAGAACTCTTGAATACTAACCAATATTCAATTCAAATGTCAAGTTCGATGGTTTCCCAATCAGAAATGTCTAAAAACTTAAACAGTAAAGTTTTCACGGTTAAAACGAGTTTAACAATGAAAAACAGTAAACTTTTTAAGCTTTTCTTGGTTAAAAATGGAGAAAACTATCGAATGTGTTATTGTTTTTGTGTATCTCTTTGTAAGCATATAAAACGAAAGCTTTTTCTCAGATCTGGAAAACTGAAAAGAAAAGAGCTTAAGGCAATGTTATATACGTTTGAAACTGAGGGGCAAAATGGTCTTTTTACAGGTCGATAGTTTTTTAAATGAACTATCGATGGATTTTCAGAGGGGCAAAATGGTCATCTGTACTCGATGGTTTTCTAAAAACTATCGAAGTATATGAGAATTTTGAAGTTGAAACGGATTTCTGAAAAACTATCGAAAGTTACTTTTTTGAAAAATCCAAAAACTATCGAGGTAATTATTGAAAAGTATCGAGAATTTTAAATATTAAATGAACTAAAATTCACTTCGATGCTTTTCCACTTTGTTTTGTAAAATCTATCGAGAATTCTAAATATTGTATTAATTGAATTCCTTCGATATATTTTAAAATTTTCTCAAAAACTATCGAGAAATGTTTTCGATAGATTTTCTTTTCCTTTTCAAAAACTATCGAAAATTAAATCCGATAGATTTATCTATGTACTTGAAAAACTATCGAATTTCCTAAATTCGATATTTTTTGCTTCTGTCTTCATTTTAAAACCTGTTCTTGTTTTAAAAATCAGAATTTTTATTTCCTGCCTAGTTTTAATTCTAATAAATCTTTTCAAATTTACCAAAATCAATTCTTAACAGAAAATTCACAATTTTCTTAGAATAAAATCAATTAAATATCATTGAGTGATATTAACCAATTAAAATCTAATCAATTATGCTGCATTAATCTACAATAAATGCTTAAATATTTAGAACAAATATTAGCACTTAAATAATTTTTAGAATTAATAACTAATTAAATGCCAGAAGATATATCATCCATAATTATGACATAAAATTAGTATAAAAATCCTAACTACGAGAATTTCTCCAGAAAATAAATTCATGAGTCCTAAGGATATAGGAATTCTTAAACTCATGTATTCACCAGGACTCTCTGCAGTTACTGACTTCTAATCAAAATCAATTAGAAAGATTTAACATCCCAAGTTCACCAACCAGCTTATTGAAAGTGGATTCATCAAGCGGTTTAGTAAAGATGTCTGCAATTTGATCCTCTATGGGTACAAAGTGTAACTCCACAGTTCCATTCATGACATGCTCTCGGATAAAATGATACCTGATGTCGATGTGCTTCGTCCTCGAGTGTTGCACTGGGTTGTTTGAGATTGTTATGGCACTTGTGTTGTCGCAAAATATAGGAATCTTTGTCAACAGAAGTCCATAGTCACGGAGTTGGTTTCTCATCCACAATATCTGAGCACAACAGCTACCAGCAACAATGTATTCAGCCTCAGCTGTTGATGTGGACACTGAATGCTGCTTCTTGCTATGCCAGGAAACCAATCTTCTTCCAAGAAACTGACAGCTTCCTGAAGTACTCTTCCGATCAATCTTACAACCTGCAAAATCAGAGTCTGTGTATCCAATAAGATCAAATCCTGTATCTTTAGGGTACCAAATTCCAAGATTTGGGGTCCCCTTAAGATATCTAAATATTCGCTTAACAGCTATTAGATGAGATTCTTTAGGATCAGACTGAAATCTAGCACACAAGCATGTTGCAAACATTATATCTGGTCTACTTGCAGTGAGATAAAGTAATGAGCCTATCATACCTCTCTAGCCTGTGATGTCAACCTTCTTACCAGTTTCATCCTTATCAAGCTTAGTGGCAGTTGGCATAGGAGTCTTTGCTGTAGATGAGTCTTCCATTTGATACTTCTTAAGAAGATCCTTGATGTACTTAGACTGACAAATGAATATACCATCTTGTTTCTGGTATACTTGCAATCCAAGAAAGAATGACAATTCACCCATCATGCTCATTTCATAACGACTCTGCATTAACTTAGCAAATCTCTTGCATAGATCATCATTAGTAGAACCAAATATTATGTCATCAACATATACTTGCACCAATATCAAATAATTTTTATGCTTTTTGACAAAGAGAGTTTTGTCTACAACACCTCTTGTAAAATCATTTTCAAGTAAGAATTCAGAGAGAGTGTCATACCATGTCCTTGGAGCTTGTTTGAGTCCATAGAGAGCTTTGAATAGAAAGTACACAAAGTCTGCCAGTTTTGAATCCTCAAAACCTGGAGGTTGTTCCACATACACTTCTTCTTCTAACTCCCCATTCAGAAAAGCACTCTTCACATCCATTTGATATACCTTGTAATTGGAATGTGCAGCAAATGCCAGAAACATTCTGATGGCCTCAAGTCTTGCTACTGGTGCATAGGTTTCATCATAATCTATACCCTCTTCTTGAGAGTAACCTTTAGCAACCAATCTGGCTTTGTTTCTCGTTACAATGCCATCTTCGTCCAACTTATTTCTGAATACCCATCGTGTTCCAATAACAGATTTTCCCTTAGGCCTGGGTACCAGCTTCCAAACTTTCTGCCTTTCAAACTGATTGAGTTCTTCTTGCATAGCAATCACCCAATCTGGATCATCTAGAGCATCTTCAACTTTCTTAGGTTCTGTTTCTGAAAGAAACCCAGAATAGTGACATTCATTTTGTGATGTTCTCCTAGTTCTCACTCCTGTGTCCGGATCACCAATGATCAAGTGAAAGGGATGATCTCTATTCCATACCTTTTGTCTTGGCAGATGCGATCTTGATGATTCTCCTTGTTCTAGATGTTGTGGAGTGTGACTAGTTGATCCTTCTCCTGCTCCCCCTGAGTTGTTGACGGTTTGATCTGTTGATTCTGAAGACTGACTAGTGGATCCTGTATGTTGAGGATTTCCACTTTGGTCACCACTAGGTCCAGAATCATTATCATTATGATTATTATTAATGACTGTAACAACTTCAGGTACTTCTTCATTGTCAGAGAGATCTCCTGATAGATTTTCAAATACCAAGGATTCAGAGTTCTCTCCAGTTTGCAGGCCTGGTCTTTTAGTGTCGTCAAATGTTACATTAAAGCTTTCCAACACCTTCTTATCTTCAATCACATATACCCTGAAAGCCTTAGATTCCAGAGAATAGCCCAGAAAAATGCCTTCATCTACTTTGGCATCAAACTTGCCAAGATGTTCTCCATCTTTAAGTACAAAGCACTTTGCACCAAACACATGAAAGTACTTCAGTGTTGGCTTCTTGTTGGCCATTAACTCATACGGAGTCTTTTCATGATCTTTGTTGATCAGGGTTCGATTCTGAGTGTAGCAAGCTGTATTCACTGCTTCAGCCCAAAAGTAAGTGGGAAGTTTTGATTCACTCAACATGGTCCTTGCTGCTTCAACCAAGGTCCTGTTCTTCCTTTCCACTACTTCATTCTGTTGAGGAGTTCTTGGTGCTGAAAACTGTCTTGATATTCCTTTCTCTGAGCAGAAATCATTTAGAACTGCATTCTTGAATTCAGTTCCATTGTCTGATCTGATTGTCCGCACAGGTAGCTTAGCTTCCACTTCTATCTTCTTGATGTGATCAATGATTAGTTGTGTTGCTTCATCCTTTGTTTGTATGAACAACACCCACGTGTACTTGGAGTAGTCATCCACCATCACCAATGCATATCTATTTCTTGAAAGTGACATAACATTAACTGGACCAAATAAATCCATATGAATCAGCTGTAATGGTTCAGTAATGCTTGTCATTCCTTTGCTTCCATGTGATGCTTTCTTCGACTTCCCCTTTTCACATGCTTCACATAGTCCCTCCTGATTGAATTCTATCAGGGGCAACCCTCTCACTAATTCTCTCTTTACCAAAGAGTTCATAGTTTTGAAGTTCAGATGTGAGAGCTTCTTGTGCCATAGCCAACTTTGTTCTGAAGATGCCTTTGCATAGAAACATGTAACTTCTACTTCACTGGTAGAACTTAAGTCAGCTATAAACAAATTTCCTTTTCTCACTCCCAGTAGAGTAAGCTTCTCATCCTTCCTGTTGGTGATCAAGCACTTGTCCTTTCTGAAATCTACATTGTAGCCTTTATCACAGAATTGACTGATACTTAGAAGATTGTGCTTTAATCCTTCAACAAGAGAGATGTTTTCAATGATGACATTTCCAGCTTTCAATTTACCATATCCCGTAGTGAATCCTTTTCTGTCATCTCCAAAGGTTACAATCGGGTCGGTCTTCTTAACCACCTCTGTAAGCAGGGACTCTTCACCTGTCATGTGTCTAGAACAGCCACTATCCAGAATCCACACAACCTTTGAGCTTTTAACCTTACCCTGCAATCACAGATTGATTAAGCGGACTTTGGTACCCAAAATTGTTTGGGTCCTGAAGGTTTAGATGATTTAACAGGAGTAACATTCAATTTAGTCTTACCCTGTTTGATATTCATAGTATCTGTGGATTTAACATTACTAGAGCTATTGCTACTATCAGACATCAACTTAAAATAAGCATGCATGATGTTGTACTTACATAGCAAACACTCTTTCTTTCCACAGGGCTCATGATTATCAGGCATGTCAGACATGTTATGCATTTCAGAAGCATTAGCAGTTTCTACTTTAACCTTTTTACATGCATGTGTAAGGTGTCCAGCAGAATTACAAATAGAACACAACTTCCTAGATGCAATGGGAGAAGATGGAACCAATTCCTGATTAACAATCTTCTTCCTCCCATTCCTGTTCTTTTTAACATTACTAGATAAGGAACCTACTTCAGTTTTAGGTAAATCAGGTTTAGGTAATACATTCTTTACTGATTTCCTAGGTAACTTAGTCTTTACCTCTTTTTCCTTCAATAAATCCTCCTCAAGCAATTCTTGTGCTATGAAAAGATCATCCTCATAAAAGAGAGGTGGAAACGGCTTAACAAAAACTGGACAATCAACATTCTTAAGAACATGTGGAGTATTCCTTTTGACAACTGAAGGTGTCACAGGGAATTCCACAATCTTCTTACCAGCTTTCTTGTTATAGTCAAATCCTATAGCAGTTTTATTCTCTACGGCCTGAGTATCAATGATTTCCTTAGCCACTAGAGCGGAATTCTTAAAAGCATTCAGCTTCAAATCTAGATCTGAAATCTGCTTCCTGAGGATAGTCTCTATCTCATCATTACACTTGACCTTGTTCTCTAAGTACTCATTCTTTTGCTTAAGATCTTCTAATGTTACAGCTACAAGCTCTAGTTCTTCATTTTTAGATTCTAGCTTTTTAATCTTAAGAACTAGTTTAGCATTTTCCATTTCAGATGCTAGCATGCTTGTGTGTACATTAAACAATTCTACACTAAGATCTTGCACAGTTTTCTTGTACTCAGAATTAGACATATCAATTGTAGTTAAGATAGGTACCTGAGATGATTGAGGTGATTCCTCTGAAGAGTCAGCCATTAGAGCAACTCCAATGGGACACTAAATCACTATAATAGTGATAGGTATGTGTCAAAGCAACTCCAATGGGACACTAAAATAGTGACCCAAGGTCACCAAATGAGTTTTGGGTCACCAAATTTGGTGACAAAAGTACATTTGGTGATCCTTGGACACCAAATTTGGTGACTTTCAAAATTCCAACAATACCCCTATGTTTGTTAACAAAACAAATTTCTTCCATCTATGTCCTACTAAAGTTAATTGTTTTTATAAATTTTAACTTAAGATTTTATCAATTGAAACTTCTTTTCTTCTTAACTCATATTAATTCTAAAATATTTTTTTGTATCTTTTTATTCTAATTTTTTAAATTTTATTTTTAAATTTTTTTTACTTTAAACTTTCACAATTTTTTTTTAAATCATGAATTATAAACAACACACTAGATTTAATTATAAAAATAAAATCATAAATTCATAATGATAAATAAGAAGTTATTTATAATATAAAAAATGAACAATGTTAGAAAATTCTATTTTATAGGTGAAAGATTCTTTAGAATATTCTATTTTATAGGTGAAAGATTCCTTTTAGTGACAATTACAGTGTCCCTTGGTTGGAGTTCATTTTATGGATGGTGTCTTTTTGACACCAAAATAGTGTTATAGTGACACTATTTTGGTGTCCTTGGTTGGAGATGGTCTTAGAGCAACATTTACATATTCCTCCTCTTCATCCGAATCAGTATCATCCCAGTGCTTTCCCTCTGCTATGTAAGCCTTCCCTTTCTGCTTTCCAGAGAATGCCTCCAACTGCTGTTTAAGCTTGGCATTCTCCTTCTTCAACTCATCATAAGAATCCTTCTTTCCATAGACATCTTTCATGTCTCTTGCTTGACGAGGCTTCCGGCATTCAGTGGCGAAATGCCCTAACTCATTGCAGTTATAGCATCTTGATTTGCTTCTATCAATCATGCCAGTCTTGTAGCCTCCCTTAAAGCCTGTACTAGGTGTATAATTGCTCTTCTGGAATCTGTTGGTTGAGCCCTTGAACTTGTACTTAGGGTTTCTCTTGAAACGAATATGACTAAACTTTGCAGCTAAGTACGCCATGGTTTTGTCTTCCATTTGCTCAAGCTCTTCTAGGGTGTAGTAATCACTTTCATCAACACCCAGATTCACAGAATCCATTTCTGCTTCTATTATCACCTCCTTTCCAGCTCTAGGGGTTTGAACCTGAATCTCAGAAGTTATTGGTTCATCCACTACAAGTGCTGCTGATCTCACAAGTGCATTGTGCTTGCTGTCCACTGTCCCTGATCCGTAGATTATCACCCTTTGTTCCTGTTCCATCTCATAGGTCTTCAACTTGCCATAGATCATCTCTAATGACATCTTTGTGAAGTCAATTCTTTCCCTAATGGATGATGACTTGTGTTCTACATGATGGGGCAGCGTCATCATGAACTTCCTGTTCGATTCTCTCAGTGGATAGGTCTTTCCTGTCATTGCCAATTCATTGAGGAGCTTAGTATACTTCTCAAAGACCTGAGTTATACTTTCTCCTGGCAGGGACCTAAACGCTTCATATTGAGAAGTCAGAATGTCCAATCTGTTTTCCTGAACGTCTTCAGTTCCTTCCATTATTAGGTTAATGGTATCCCACATATGTTTCCCGCTTGTACAGTTCATCAACTGATAGCTCATTTCCTTGTCCGCGGAGTCCGCCAATATCAACATTAAACCAGTGTCCAATCGAATCAGTTCTTTGTCAGAATCTGTAAATTCACTTATCTCCTTAGGTTGGGTGCCTGAAGGAATCCTGCTACCATCAGGAGCTGTAGATTCACTAACTGGTTTCATTAGTACAAACGGTCTGTTTTCTAATATGCCAATATACAACGGATTAGATGCCTTGATAAATAACAGCATCTTCATCTTCCACAAACCGAAATCATCTCTAGTAAACGGGGGAACTTTAATACCAGCGGTTGTCTTTGGAGCACTCATGGTTTCTGAAAATTTCAAATTGTTTAAAATTCAAGAAATTCCAATTAAATGAAAAATTTTGAAAGTTAAAAAATTTGCTTCGTATTTTCACGCTACGTTTGATTTTGGTCTCATTCACCGGATCTGATTTGTATATCAATCAAGTAGCTTTGATACCAATTGTTAGGTCCAAAGTATCGTAGAAGGGGGGGTTGAATACGATACTCACAAATAATTTAATTTCGTTCACGGATTAATCTTTCAGTTCTATAACGAAATCAAACACACCAAACCAAATCAAGTTTCGGGGAATATATCTTTTTATAAATATAAACCTCGAGGGGTGCTACAATTTCTAATCCGTAGATTAGTGTCAATGAGTTTAAGGTTACACAAATACAAAACAATGATCAAGTTCTGAGCACTATTAATTTCTCTGATAATTTTCTCCGGCTCTTCTCTCTCTCAGTAATGTCTCTGTATTAAAATCCTTAACTGAAGAAGACACATTCTTCACTCTGTATTAACTGCAGACTTAAATTGAAAACCATCGAACCATTTAGAATAGAATATTCTTGGCCGTTGGATCTTCATCAACTTGTCAGACAAGCACAACTTTTCACCTGCTCTATGAATTGAAAAACCATCGAATGGATTAAAAAAACCATCGAATGGAATAAATCAATTTGCCATTCGATAGTTTTTAAATCAAAACTATCGAATGCCAAATTAATTCATTTGGTTATTCAATGAATCACTTCAACCACCATTCGATAGTTTTTTCAAAAGAAAAACTATCGAATACTTTTTCTTGTCTTTTGTCCTTTAGTAATTACTCCTGAGCTCCTGGGTGTTTAAGTTTTGGACTGTATCAATTTCTTCTGAGACGATAAAACAACTTGATCTTTTCAGTGCCGTCACCTAGTGCAACTGGTCTGGTTCACAGATGAATAACACTTGATCAATTCTTATTTTATGACTTCAATTATAATGCTGCTGATACGTACCTTGTCGTTCTGGTTGCTTCATCACTGGAATCCCGTGGTACTGAACCCTAAATCATTCACATACTTCTGTCGTCTTCAAAGTCTTGTTTCTATTGCTGTCACTGAGGCTTGAACATTTTCATGAACTTCTTTCCGTGACCTGTTTACAGACTTTAAGAATACATAACGTATTTTGATTTTTTGTGTTTACCTTTTCTTCTTTGATTCTGGATTCCTGTGCTTCTATTAATACTATTGTATGTCTTGTCCTTTGTTGAGTTGTAGTTATCTCTTTTACATCTTATGTTACATTATGCTTTACAAGGTGTCTTTAAGTGGTTTCTTGAGTCTAGAGTATATTCTGTTTATAAGCTTGGGGTTGTTTTAGCTAAGAATAGGTATGGTCTTGATTTGGTTTGGGAGTATATTGGTGAGCATTGCACACACTCACGTTCTTGTGTTTGTATGGTTGATCAAAGGGAGTTTGGTTGAACTCTGTTTGGAAGATTGCATTCTGTGAGATGTTGGCTCATTCATGGATTATGGTTAGGTTGAGGGGATCACTTGCATTATCATATTAGTTGCATTCATGCATTGAATTAGTTTATATCGAGTCTATTTATGCTTGAGGACAAGCATCAGTTTAAGTTTGGGGGTGTGATAAGTCGGTTTTATATCTACTTTGAACGCCTTAAAATCAGCTTAAATTGGTTGTTTTGGCCTCAAGTGTGTGATGTTATGATGAGTTTTAGTGTTTATGTGCAGATAAGCTAAATGGGATCAAGCGGTGGTCGTCGTGCTTGAAAATGGTGGTTTTTTGCTCCAGGAGTTGAATGATTTTGGAGACAAGCAATTGGCGAGGTAGTGATCTAATAAAGCAGCAAAGCAGAAAACTGGGCAGAGAACCAGGCGCGCCCGCGCCTCCTAGAGCGCGCCCGCGCGTAGTTGGCAGAGAATGAGGCGCGCCCGCGCTTGTTAGCGCGCGGCCGCGCGTCCCCGACTGGTGGAATTTCTGTATTTTGTTTTTGTGGGCTTAGAGTGGTAGCGGGTCATGTCTTGGGCTTTTGTCATTTATGGTGGATGTTTTCTAAGGGGAGAACCCTAATTTCGAGACAGGTCGAAGAATAATACGGAAGAACTGAGAGACTTAGATTGAGGAGCCGGATTACATTTTTATTTTGTATTTCTCTCAATTAAGCAATACTTGGATTCTTCTTTTCTAGTTTTTCTAAACATTGTTATTCTGGATACTCTTTGCAATTATTTATTCAAGACTTAGTTATTATATCATGTTTTCATTAGAACCCGTGATGATGAACGGTTCATTTATGAACTAATCACTATCGTGGGATTCTAACAGAGTTTTTATGGAGTTTAGTGGTTAATTGTTTTATATACTCTGTGTGTGGTGGCGAATTGATTTCCTATCATGGTTGTGCTTATTCATTGTGGATGTGTAGCTAACATTCATGATTGTTGTTAATCCTTAATGATTGCGAAAGTGGATTTAGGGATTTAGAACTTGCCATGCTAGCATAAGTTTTTGTATGATTATCATGCATAATTTGTGGGTGATTTTAACCATTTCATCTACCTTATGTAATCTGAATAGATAACCTGTTCATTCAACCACTATGTTTTCAATCTCTATAGACATATAGGGACTAAGCATATCTGGTGTCCATTTAACTTCTATCTATCTGTGGATGTTTAAGTGGTAGGGTATACGTATACTGAAAGGTAGCGTGTACTAAATTTGTGTTATCTGGTTAGTTTTCACAACTGTCACATACAGAGGTTAAGAACAAGAGACTCTAGATGAAATATGTAACGATGTTAGGATTCCATGCTTTCTCATATCAGTAATTCACTAGTAATTCTTTTAGTCAATCAAACAAAAAAACCCCAATTTGATAATTGTCTTAGCAGTGGGTAATAACCAAACATTGGTGCATAAGTACAACTTATTACAACTAAAACCAGTCCTTGTGGATCGAACTTGATTTATCTATATACTACTTGTGACCACGTGCGCTTGCGTGTTTTTGTGCGAACAATATAACATTCATAAAACAGAGCTAATTATCCTTTACTCCCCTGAAACTTCTCATTTACCTTTTATATCTTTTTCAGCTCCCTCTTCCTAGCTTCTCCAAATTTCTCTATAAACTTCTCTAGAAACTTCTCTAGAAACTTCTCCCCCTTAGTTGAGGAATTCTCTACAGATATAACTTTATGAGTCTCTGAAGCCGGTAGGAGTTGAGATTGTTGATGGAGTTGATCTTGGGAAGTAAATTTGTCTTCAAGATTTCCTTGAGTAGTCCCAGCTGATTGTTGACAGAGGTGGAAGAAGAAGACCGTTCAACCACTTGTGCTTGCAAAAGTTCTTTATCAGCCTGGGTTTTGAATAGATGTTCCTGTAGATCAGCTATGTGAGCTAACTACATTGCAGTGTATGTGTCTGTGTGTGCACTCACTTGAATTTCTCTTGTAAGTGTATCACTCATCTCACGTGCATGTGTTTCACTCAGTGTTTGACTCTTATCACTCAACATTAGCTGTCTGTTTGCTCCTTTTTGATCAGTAACTGCATTGAAACTCACCCTAGCCTCTTCAAGAGAGGTTAGTGGTGGTGCAATGGGAGTTCGCAAATCCCGATCCTCAATCATGTCTATCAAATCACTTGGATTTGAAATCTGAATTGCTTCAGTGATAGACTGACTAAGTTGCCTTCCACTTTCTCCAGATAAATCTGCGAGTGGAAAATCCCTTTGGGAGCCAGAGGTGTTCACTCTGGGAGGGGAGAAAATGATTCTATTTAAATTTGGCAAAGAATCAAATTTTCCCTCAGATGCCTATGAAGGAACTTCTACCGTAACAATGGTAGGCACTGTAACCAGTTGCAGGTGCTCTGCTTTCACTGTGTCCTGAGTTTCATCTAATGGAATTGTCTTCTCTCATTGTGAGTAATGAGAGTGTGCTTGACTCAGTACAAAGTGCCATGGCCCTATGGCGAATTTCAATAGATTCATCCTGTTGAGAGAATGTCTCTAGAAACGGTTCATTGGCCATTTCAAAGTCCATATCCTATTGAGAGGATACAGATGGGCTGACAGATGCCTCAGTATATGTTGAATTACTTTAGAGGAGGCAGAGTTGTGGGATCACTCACTGTTTCAATCAAAATACTTCTTTATTTAACATTTGATTTCTGTTTAGGCTGAGAGGTCAAGTAATTAAGTTGTAGACTCATTGTTTGGCTCTAAGACCTGGGATAAAGATTGTGGATCTACAATCCCTTGGTCAGCCCTAACAACCACTTGGGTTCAGCAACAGTAAAAGAAGTGGATTGAGAGATAGAAAGTAATACCTGTAAGAGCTAGATCAGAAATAATATATACAATCCGATACCTTGCCTGATTCATGGCACTTGAAATTATGAGATCGGTCTTGTTTGTTGGTAAAGTATAACCCGTATTTTACAAAATATTAAACCAAAATATTAATTCAATAGTACATCTTAAAAATACATAAAATTAGAAATGTAGGAGTATAAATTTCCAGATGCATTAGCAAGAAACTGGAACAATATAAAACCATCACCTCGTGTATTGTTCTCTTAGGATTTCTCTACCTTCGCTGAGTTGTTTATAGTGTTTATAATGGCATTCATCACCAATTTTGATCTTCGTTAAAATCATTGCGCTAAGAAATAAATAATAGATCTTACCTGTAGATTAGAACCCATCTACTATATAAATTCGAACATTTATTCTATTTGTAATAACATTTCTATAGGTGTTCCTTATAAATTTGAAATCTTTAACTCTATAAATTCGAACTCTTCTCCTCTTTAAATAAGAACACATATTCTACTTCTTATATGTTAAATGATATTTATTAGTATTTAAAATTCTAAAATTGTAAAAAAAAAAAAAAAAATAGATTGAGACGATTTTAGAAGCGTCACCTAAAATAGATTGTAAAAAATATTTGGCCGAAGTTCTTTTTTTCGAATAATCAGACTTGCCTTACATCTAGAGATGCATAAAAAGTATGGACCCGAAAATTTGGCCCGACCCGATCTAGTCAAAACCTGGTCAAAGCCCGGCCCAAAAAAGTTCGTCCCGGTCCGAGCCCACGCTTAGGGCCTCAACGAGCCTTATATTCTTAGGCAAAGCCTAGCTTGGCCCGGCCCGGTAAAAGGCCGGGCTTAGCCCAGTTTTTTAAAAAGCCCGATCTTCGGCCCGGCCCGGATAAAAACCCAATTAAAGCCTGATTTAGGCCCCTGTAAATTATAATTATATATATATAGGGCATTACTCCATGAAGAACACTCTTATATAAAGAACAATAAAGAACACCATAGAATCTTACATAAATTGCATGTTGATTCTAATTTTCTCAGCAAAAAAGGTTTATTAAGAATAAAAATAGAATCTAACAAAAAATTAGAATCAAATAAAACATGATTACATGTAATTTCATTGTGATAAATATATATAAAAGATTCTGTACTGGATTCTATACTAGATTATATGTAATGTTAATTTTTAAATTTAGATGAGATTATACGTTAAATTCGATATGTTAGGCTTAATTGTTGTTCGATTTTATGATTCTAATTTTAAAAAATCAATTTTTATGAAAAATAAAGTGTTAATGATGGTGTTCTTTATCGTTTTTTATATAAGGTGTTCTTCCTAGAGTGCAGCTATATATATATATATATATATATATATATATTCATGTATTCACACTTATTACCGATAAAAAATACTTTCAACATATACATATTTACATGTTCATGACTAAATATATTAATTATATACTTAAATTTATCATATATGAATTATATGTATATCAAGTAGGCGAATAATTTATTAATTTAGCATAAATAAATAAATGAATGAATGATTGCCAACATTCATGTGCGTGAATCATAAATCGTTTAAAATGTATGTTTTAATATTTAATTTATATTACTAATAATATATAAAAATAATCAAATTTGAAAAAATCCAATTGAATGCGGGAGTAGCCCATAGATAAATCCTCTCCGCTTGAGGTTCACTTTTAATTTTAAGTAACATGTCATTTCAAAATTTTACCAAATTAAAGAATCTATATGTACGATAGAACGTATAATAGTGTATATAGTATTTCGATTAATATTTTATTTAATGATAACTAAACTATACCTACAAGACTTACTAATTATGAAAATGTAAGGTTATGATGCTTACTGGAACAAACATATCATTTATCATAGATAACTTTCAAATATCAAGAGTTATCCAACACCGGTGTAGCAATATATTTCTCAATTTCGATCCTTGTTAAAAAAAAATAAGCCGAGAGTGTGCGTGTGTTTAATTAACAAAAAATAAAAAATAATATTAATAGTTGGACATTAGTCAAATTTAGGAGGATAATAATTTTTTGTGTTCATGTGAGGAGCACAACCCAATTAGTAGCTAGATGGGAAAGTGATCTCGACAGATAACCTATTTGTATGAATTGTTTTCCCAGAACCTACAAACTTTTACGGATATTAATTTGAAGTAATTCAATGGCATGCGTTTTTCAAAAGAAAATAACATATACCATATAATTCATAAGATAAAATTTTGGAAGTTCAAATCTTTTAGCATCTGATATAATAGGATCATACGCCAGTCAACAATATTGCCACATTTGCTATTTCCGTGTCTTAGAAAGTGTCTTAGAAAGAGTAAAGGAAATTTCATAATGTGCTACAAATCTTTATAAAACAACACAATCTAACATCACATTATTCCTCCTGGACAGTTCAAATTAGGTGCTGATTTGTGTGTGACCTAATATGTTAACAACATAAAGGTCATTTTTTTTTTCTGCTACTAGTCTATAACATTTTAATTTAGAAGATAAGAAAGTTCTTTTCCTTGAAGCTTTCCACCATATCCTTGAGACTCACTTCAAGCGGTAGAAAATCAATGCCAAGACTTTTAGCTCTTTCCTTAGAGACATGGAAGGGTGGCCCAACAGGCTTTTCTTTTTTGCACCTAAAACTTAATACAATAGAATAAAATAAATGAGATACTCCACTGATTTATCGAAGCATTAGGTGGATAATTTACAAATATATGATGGTTGTCTCAATGTTGTATTATAAGATATAGTTAAAACAAGTATCAAGTGCATCGAGCAACGAGCAAGTACAGGTCGAATTTCGAGAACAAAAAAACATTCTATAATATTAAGATAAAATCAAATTATATGTCTTCATGTTCTCATCAAATCAACCTTCATATATTTTGTCATTTTTTTTTCACTTTGATAGTTTAGCTAACATGAGATGAGCACAGCAACTTACAGTATGCTACTTTTGACACTGACCACATACAAGTCCATCTGATAAAATTTAAAAACATACTTATCTGAATGATTTCTGTAATTTTTAAACTAGATACTGAGTGTCAAGCAGCTATGCTATATTTCGGTGATATTTTAAACACTTTTGTCAAGCTGCATTAACCCTTCTTTTGCTTAAAATAATTTATCCATAAACTAACAGTGACTAACTCTCAATTACAAATCACTCAGATTATAAACAAAAAAGGGATGACAATCGGAGCTATAATGAAGAGAGAAAAAATTGAATAATGTAAAATGCAAACACACAGGCAACCTATTAGGTTTTATTAATGCCAGAATGCACCAGAATTATGCCTAGAATCATGGGAGATGGTAATTCTAATATGTAAGTTGCAATAAAAAGTAAACTTACGTTTCAGGAAGACTAATAGCGGAATAAAGCCTGTGTAATATCTCAAAAGCCTCTGAAGAGTATGTCACCTTCCCAACCAAGCAAATATCTTCCACAAGCGGAAGGATTCTCAAATACAACATCTCTGACATCGACAAATCTATAAGTTCCATCAGGAAACAGTTCTTGTCCTATGACATGCAAAACATTTTAACCATCAGGATGATTTGTAAATACGGAAAAATTAATTAAAACTTTCAAACTTCTAAAAACTTAACACTGCAGATAAGATGAAAGTCATTTGTGATGCATACCATGTAAATCGTACATCTCTCATCTAGATGGATGAACTGACAAAATTAAACATAACATAATATTTATATATACACATACATCACCGGAGCCAACAGTGTAACCAGAAAAAACAAAAATACTTTCAATTGGCTGAAATAGCAAGAGGTGGCTAACTTTTAAGTTTTGCAGGTGCTTTCTCCTGTATTAAGTTCCAGCCTGACTGTAGGACTTTTCCATGAAGTTTTGAAAGTCTTAAAACTAGTTCTTAATACTGTACTTTCTTATGCCACATATTCATCTCACCATGTTAAGAAATAAAACAATTTATAAGGTTTATGATGACTTGAATCGACTAAATTTCACAGATGATACTTATAGATTTGAAATAATTCGCAGCTAATTGACATGGACCGATCAGTTGGACACATGTACTTACTTTACCCATAAAGCCTTTTCCTCTGTCCTAGTGATTGAACGTCAGACTCAAGTAGTTTGGTACCAAGGGAAGATTTTATGTACCAGAGCCTTACGGTCGGAACTTGACAAAACAAGTTGATAAATTTGCAAGAAAGTGCAAACTATTAAAAACACGGTGGTTTTTAAAAATTCAGAAAGGTAGAATTTTCTATTTTGTCTGTGTGTGTGTGTGTGTGTGTGTTTGTGCCGAGGAGGGGGGGGTAAGAACTGTGTTGCAGGAGAAGATTACAATAGTTTGGGATGAAGAAATCTTTTATACAGAAATTCACCTTGTATTATACGTATATATTTATGGAACTAATTTGACCCTCATTTTCTCTTCTCACTCATATGTCGTAGCCAAGAATCAATGAAGTAGCAGAAACTTGGAATTATATTTTCAGGAAATGTGCTTACTTCCATATCTAGTTGCTAGACAAGTCTAATTCGAACAGTAAGAGTTCATTTGAGCTTTAGTAATATAGCAGAAGGTATCATCTTACCCTTTTTAATGAAGTTTAGCATCCCTTCTGAAGTGACATTTAAAACTGGCTGTAAGAGAGGACCTAAGACGAAACCTGGATGCAGCGTCACCAAGTCAATTTTATGCTCTTCTGCAAACTTCAAAGTTGCTTGCTCAGTCAATGTTTTTGAAAGGTGATAATAAAGCTGAGAAAAAACAAAACTTCCATCAATATCTTACAATTTAGAAGCTTAAAGCCACACTTTCCATGTTATAAATTCCAAGCAGATGAAATGAAATTACACCAAACATGATCTTGGGATAGAGCCTATGGTGCAAATATTCTCGTTTTTGAGTAATTAAAATCTTTAGGTCTCATTGATGACAAAATAATGTGTTAATTGATTCAAACCAATCTATGGTCTTGAGTCAATTCCTAGGATTCTAGGAAACAATGCTTGAGATGAAAAAGACTTGTAAATATTAGAATAAACTCGCTTGCAGTTAAATTGGAGCTTCATTATGTGACTAGGAAAAAACAATTCAGACAAGAAAGACGAAGTCAAATAATTCATGTCCAACATTTAGCTTGTAAAAAAAGAAATGTCGCCACAATCCTATAGTGTGAAAATTATAGATGTATAATTGTTAGGCTCAAGACATGTCTGAATACCACTATTAACAAGCCTACACTATGTGACTATGTCACACTACATGACCTAGTGATTTCTATCACTGGGATATAGTATAGGTCTCTAAATGTACTTGTCTTGTTCTCATGAACAATAGCTTTATCATGTATGCTCAGATCTATAATGAGCTTAGTAAAGTTTCTTGCATCTAGATTGTATATAGGCCATTGAATAATTGTCCTGGTAGAAGTTCAGTAATGCTCATGCAGCAGGATAGAAATGAATAAGGCCATGAAGAAATAAGTTGCAGAAATTTGTCTAAGGCATTATATAGCAAAGTCAGAAGAAAGCTATGTCGTGAAGTCACCAATATCTATGTCGTGAAGTGCTACATCGCATAGTCCATTTTGGTCTATGTCGAGAAGTCCTCAAGACACATGTCGTGAAGTGTTGAAGTCAGCAAAGTCAAAGAAGCCTAGATCGTGAAGTCCTCAGAAGCCTTATGTCGCATAGTCATCAAAATGACCTATGTCGCATAGTCGTCAAATGACTTATGTCGCATAGTCGTCAAATGACCTATGTCGCATAGTCATCAAATGACCTATGTCGCAAAGTCTTCAAAGGCTATATCGCGTAGTCCTCACAAGTGAGATCGCGAAGTCAGGAATGAAGTGGAGTTCACGATATCAACACTTAGCCGTTTACAACAAGACAAATCAAGGTACAGAATCAAGAATCAAAAGAGACAAATACTGAAGCATTTGTTCTGGCAAGGTGGTCCAAAGAACAGATGGCAAATATACAGCTAAACTTGGAGAGAAAGATAAGAGACAAGCAGCTAAAGAAACGGGAAAGACTTCGAAAAGCAGGTGGTCCTTCCTGACACAGTTAACTTCTTATGGCAGGACAAGTTGGACTTTCAGCAAGGGGTAACTGTGTAAAAATAGGTGTGTGCACTAGTTTGTATAGGGCTTATATATATCATGCACATCCTATTGTAAGCAATCGAGAGAGATACACATAGTTTTTATCTTAAGCTCTTTTCTCTGTAAGCAAGCAAGTTCAAACTGTTCTTGTTTAGAAGCCAGAAATTCGATTGTGAATTTCCTGGAAAGCTGTAGTATTTAATTTGCTTATACAAAGTAGATTAAAGTGATTGTGTGTGTTGTTTACTTTCCACATATTGCATAGCATAATCATTTACAGTTTATATTTAGTTTCAAGAAAACCAAAATCCATCAAACTATCCATTCACCCCCCCCCCCTCTGTCTAGTTTCTAGGTGATATTCATTGCTAACAAGTGGTATCAGAGCAGGCTGTTAACATTCAAACAGAAAAAGATCAAGAATGAGTTCACAAAAACTAAGCAGTATCAAGATTCCTCCCTTCAACAAGGAGCACTACAGCTTATGGAAAAAGAAGATGTTGTTGTTCATCAAAGCTTCTAATCCCATGTTTTTAGACATTCAAAAACATGGTCCATTTGTTCCAATGATTGAGATTGGTGAGACAACAGTAGGCACTGAGATAATACCAGCAAAACATGTTCCCAAAGACCCCACAAAGTACACTGATTCTGAAAAGGAGAAAATAGCACTGGATGGACATCTTCAACTTATAATATGTGAATCTATGGATTTCAACATGTATGGCACTGTTGCTCACTGTACTAGTGCCAAGAAGATGTGGGATCTTATAGAAGTGCTCTGTGAAGGAACTACTGAAGTAAGAAAGAACAAGAAGCAGATTCTTATTTCACAATATGAAGCCTTCATGGCTCAGCCGAAAGAGGGAATCGCAGAAGTGTTTGAGAGGTTCAACAAGCTGGTAAATGAGCTCAAACTCTACGACAAACACTATGAGACAGAAGAGCTTAACATGAAGTTTTTACTAACTCTTCCAGACCATTTAGAACCAAGAATCTCTTCCCTCAAAGAAAGAGATCTAACTAAGATTGGTTTTGATGTGCTGTATGGTGTTTTGAAAACCTATGAGCTGGAGTTGTTTCAAAAGAGATCCATTCAAGCTAAACAAGGGTTAATGGCAAATACTTCCTGTGCCCTTATTGTTGACAACCTAAGTCAAAGAGTGGACTCTCTTAAAATCAGTCAGGTCAAGATTGAGGAACTGGAAGTTGAAGACACTGGTGATGAGGCCCAAGTTGTCTATGATTTGCCTGAGGATGATGAGTTTTACAGCATGGAAGAACTGGACAAAATGGAAAACAAATCTTTTGCTTATATGGCTAGGAGGTATCCTAACATAAGGTTTAAAAGAAAGTAGCCATTCAGGTCCAAGTTCAATACTGGAAACACTGGTGGATCTAGTGGCTCAAACACCTTCAATAAAGGAAAAGGGATTGCTGGTACTGCTAAAGGTGGGTACAAGACAGGAAGTGTGGATAGGACCAAAATAAGGTGCTATAACTGCAATGAACTTGGGCATTTTGCCACTGAGTGCAAAAAGCCTAAACAAGTCAAGAAGGACAAAGCATACTTAGAGCTTGAAGCTAAGTATGAGGCTCTACTCAAGAAACAACAGGGCAAAGCTTTTATTGCTGAGGGAAAATGCTGGGATGACTCTGATGAAGAAGAAGAACAAGAGTACTCAAACTATGCCTTGATGGCATTTTCTGATGATGGTGATTCAAGTCAGGTACCTATTCTTACTTCTCTTGATATGACTCCCCTTCAATATAAGCAAACTGTTGAAGATATGAGCACTGAGATGTTTAATATTCATACTAGCATGTTAGTAGCTAATGAAGAAATTGATAGACTAACTGCTAAGAATTTTGAGCTTACAGAAAAGAATGAGAAACTTGAGTTAATGGTTGTGAACCTGGATGGTTTGAAAAAAGAGGTTGAGTATCTTAAAAACAAAGTGATTTGTGCTGAGCAGATAAAGAAAGCCCTTATGGAACAAATTGCTGAAACTGAACTGAAACTAAGAAGCTTTAAAAACTCCTCTGAACTGATTCAAACCTATCACAAGGAACACACTGAAGACTGCAAGGTTGGAGTTGGTTTTGACTATGAAAATGACAAGGGAAGGAAGAAGGTCAAGGGCAAAGGAAAGGAAACTTTTACAAACAAAAATGCCCCAACCATACTGTCAAGTGTTGAACAGCCCATCTTCAGAAAGAGTGCTGTTGAGTTTGATGAGGAACTACTGATCATCCAGCAACAACTACTTGAAGAAGATGAGGCTGCTAAAAACACTTCTTCCTTTCCTGAACTTGTCAATCAGAAAGAGACCAAAGACAATCTTGTCAAGAGTCCTAAAGCAAAGAAAGAAGCTGTTAAGAAAAAGAAACAAAACAGAAATGGTAAAGTTGGTGTTAACAAGGGAAACAACTATGCTTATGTGCCAAATGCTCCCAGGAAACAATGTCAAAAATGCCTATATGTTAATCATTTGACTCATAAGTGTAGTAAGCCTGAAATTGTTGAAGTTGACAACCTGAGTAACCATTCTGCCAGCATAAATTCTAGTCATGATTCTTTCTGTGGTAAGCCAAACTGCATGACATGCTATGTGACTGTGATTGCTAACTGTTTATGTCTTAAACATAAACTTGACTCTGCACAATCTGGTGAATCACACACACATATGCATTCTCACAGGACAGGGTCCCCAATCAAGGTTGAGAGGGTGAAAACTTCATGTGAGCCTAAGAGTGTAAACTCCAAAGCCACAGAAAAAGTGAAGTCTCCTACTATGAGAAATGCAATTTATGACAGAAGAATTGTTAATCAAAATGTTTCTAAATCAACTGGACCCTACCAAGTGTGGGTACCAAAAACAACTTAGTCATTTTGTGAATGCAGGGCAACAGGAATAAAAGAGTCATATGGATCTTGGACAGTGGATGCTCAAGTCACATGACTGGTGATATAGCCCTGCTATCACATTTTGAGGAAAAGGCTGGCCCATCAGTAACCTTTGGAAATGACAACATTGGTTATACAATGGGATATGGCAGTGTTAAATCTGGAAATGTCATTATTGAAGATGTAGCATTTGTTGAAGGACTGAAGCATAATCTTTTGAGTATTGGACAATTTACCAACAGAGGTTTCAAAGTGGAATTTGATGAAGACCTTTGTTCAATCTCAAAAAGGGAGAGTGGTGAAGTTGTTCTAACTGGAGTGAAGAAAGGAAGCTTGTTTGTAGCTAATCTCAAGGCTGCAGATAAGGGAGAAATTTGTTGTTTCTACACTAAAGCCACAAATGAGGAATTCTGGCTATGGCACAGAAAGCTGTCTCACTTGAATGTTCAGGCAATGAACTCTCTAACCAAGAGAGAACTTATCAGGGATTTGCCTGCCTTGGAGTTTGTACAAGATGGAGCATGTGAAGCTTGTCAGAAAGGAAAGATTAAAAGATCTAGTCACAAGAACAAGTTGCTCAGTACAAACTCAAAACCTCTGCAGCTAATTCACATGGACTTATTTGGCCCTGTGAATGTAATGTCTCTTTCCAAAAAGACATATGCTCTAGTGATAGTTGATGACTATTCAAGATATACTTGGGTGGAATTCCTATTCTCCAAGGATGAAGCTCCCCAAGTCATAATAGAGCATATCAAGAGAGTTGATAGAGAAGCTCAAAGCACTGGTTCCTCTGTAGTTGCTTTGAGAAGTGATAATGGAACTGAGTTTAGAAATTCCACATTGTATGAGTTTTGTAAAGATAAAGGAATTTCCCAACAATTTTCAGCTCCTAGGACTCCTCAACAAAATGGAGTAGTTGAGAGAAAGAATAGAACTCTCATTGAAGCTGCAAGGGCAATGCTGTTGGATGCAAAGCTACCTACTAGCTTTTGGGCTGATGCTGTTAACACAGCATGCTATGTGCAGAATAGAACATTGATAAATAAGAAGTCTGGCAAAACTCCTTACTCATTAATGACTGGAAAAAGAGCATCCTTCAAGCATCTGCATGTGTTTGGCAGCAAGTGTTTTGTGATGAAAGATACCTCAGAACATATTGGAAAATTTGATGCTAAGGCATTTGAAGGTATCTTCATTGGATACTCTCTGGAAAGGACAGCATACAGAGTGTTTGTACCTGAGCAACACAAAGTTATGGAAAGCATGGATGTTACTTTTGATGACAAGAAGACTCCTGGACTTGAATCAAGTGAACAAGACAGTGTGCCATTAAGATTTGAGAACCATGGATATTTAGAGGATTCTGATAATGAGGATGAACCCCCTGCTCAAACTGTCCCAGTAAATGAAGATCTTGAAGTTGATAATCCTCCTCAAACACCTGTGCAAGAATTCACAAACACAGGGGGAGAAGAAGATAATGCAACCTTCAATCAGAATGATCCTGATACTAGTCAAGAAAATGAACAGGGTCACACAAGGAAATGGGACAGAGCCCACACTAGGGATCAAATCATTGGAGATCCTAGTGAGGGAGTTAGAACAAGAAGGGCAACATTAAATACATGTCTGTATAGCTGCTTTCTGTCACAAGAGGAACCTAAATTAATTGAAGAAGCTTTGAAGAATTCTGATTGGATTGTTGCCATGCAAGAAGAGTTGAATCAATTTGAGAAAAACAAAGTATGGGAACTAGTGCCACCTCCAAAAGGAAAGAATGTTATTGACACCAAATGGGTATTCAGGAACAAAATGGATGAAGAAGGAGTGGTAATTAGAAACAAAGCAAGGCTGGTTGCCAAAGGATACAGTCAGCAAGAAGGCATTGATTATGATGAGACATTTGCACCTGTAGCAAGACTGGAAGCCATCAGAATCTTCCTGGCTTTTGCAGCTCACTCAGATTTCAAGGTGTATCAAATGGATGTGAAAAGTGCATTTCTCAATGGTGATCTTGCTGAAGAAGTTTATGTTTCTCAACCACCTGGCTTTGAAAATGAAAACTTCCCAGACTTTGTGTACAGACTGCTTAAGGCACTCTATGGACTCAAACAGGCACCAAGAGCCTGGTATGAGACTCTATCTCAATTCCTTCTTGAGCATCAATTTACCAGGGGTACAATTGACAAAACCCTATTCTTCAAGAAACATGGAAATGATATCATTCTTGTTCAAATCTATGTGGATGATATCATCTTTGGCTCTTCAAATGAAAAACTCTGTGAAAGGTTCTCTAAGCTGATGCAAAGCAAATATGAGATGAGTATGATGGGAGAATTAACCTTCTTCCTAGGCCTGCAAGTACATCAAAGGGAAGATGGCATCTTTATAAACCAATCCAAGTATGTCAAGGATCTTTTGAAGAAATATGGTTTAGAAGAATCATCCCCAGCAAAAACTCCTATGTCTACTGCAATCAAGCTGGATGAAGACAAGAAAGGCAAGAGAGTTGATATCAAGGTCTATAGAGGAATGGTTGGATCACTACTCTATCTCACAGCTAGCAGGCCAGACATCATGTTTGCCACATGTCTTTGTGCAAGGTTCCAGGCTGATCCTAAGGAATCTCACATGATGGCTATCAAAAGAATCTTCAGGTATCTGAAAGGGACTCCTAATCTTGGGCTGTGGTATCCAAAGGGCACTGGGTTCAATCTGGTTGGCTACACAGATTCTGATTATGCTGGATGCAGAATTGACAGGAAGAGCACATCTGGAAGCTGTCAGTTCTTAGGTCAAAGGTTAGTGTCCTGGTTTAGTAAGAAACAACAGTCCACAGCAACATCCACAGCTGAGGCTGAATATATTGCTGTTGGAAGTTGCTGTGCTCAATTGCTTTGGATTAGAAATCAACTCATGGATTATGGACTAGTGTTAGAACACATTCCTCTATTGTGTGATAATACTAGTGCAATATCCATAGTTGCCAATCCTGTTAATCATTCTACTACAAAGCACATTGAGATCAGGTACCATTTCATTAGGGAACATGCTGCAAATGGTACCATAGAAGTCTCTTATGTTCCAACTGAGAAACAATTAGCTGACATATTTACTAAACCTCTGAATGAAGCAGTCTTCAACAGACTTGTGAGTGAAATTG
Organism: Heracleum sosnowskyi; assembly: GCA_030848705.1. Classification (NCBI taxonomy): domain Eukaryota; kingdom Viridiplantae; phylum Streptophyta; class Magnoliopsida; order Apiales; family Apiaceae; genus Heracleum; species Heracleum sosnowskyi. The sequence goes on along the minus strand of CM061243.1, from coordinate 37,247,247 downwards.
GAATGCTCAATCCTTCATTTAGTTGCTCTAAGTAAGTATACCAGTAAATGGTTGCAGCAGTAAATTTTCACTGTATTTAAATGCTCTATTCATATGGAGTGAAAATTAGCTGAGATATGATTTATAAATATTTCAGTACTTTACTGCATATTTCTTAAAATCATTTGGTGATGAAGTTGTGAGCTCTTGAGACATCTCGATATAGATGACTTTCAGAGTTCACGACATAGTTCAAATAAAACAAACTTATATCGCAAACTGTTGAGATTGTGAGACTTCGCGACATAGTTCATTTCATGAGTTTGCGACATAGTTCATTTTATGACTTCGCGACTTAGAATAACTATATCGACAAGTCTCCACATTTGACAGAATTTTGATTTAAATTAATTTTATTTCAAAATCTGATAAAAGTGTGACAAAGTGCTTATTATTTCCTAAGAGAGTTTTAGACAGGGTATTTCTCCTATATCGCAAAGTCACCTCGACCTGTTCACTTTGGGACTTTGCGACATAGTTCATTTCTTGAGACTATGCGATATACTGTGCAAGACTTTGCGCTACAGGCCATTTTTGACTTCGCGACATACAAATAGACTGTACAAATTCATAACTCCATATCGCAGTGTCTCTATCATATAAATACCCTTTTCTAACCGTTCACAACTTTTCATCTTGTCTATTGCTCTCAAACTCTCAAACCTAAGCAAAAATTCTCTACTCTCTTCTTCACTCTCTCTTTTGAAATGGCACCCAAATCTCAAACAGTATCATCCTCAATTCCGTTAACCATTCCCAAATAAACAAATCTTCTCACCATTCCCTCTGAGGCTGAGGCTAACCCAAGGTACAAGTGTTTTGTACGGTTCTTGAACACTTCCTACCTACGCCAAGCCCTAACCCTGAACCCTACCTTGTATGTCGATGTGTTGGAAGGATTCTGGAGAACGGCGTTGGTATCAACAATGGCTAGGGAAGATGGAACCTCATTCCAGGAGGTTAGTTGTTCAATTGGAGGCAAACACTTTCAGTTTGGTGAAAGGGAAATCAATGAAGCTTTGGGGTTCAAGGTGGAGGGTCATGACCAAGAAGCTACAGATGCTCAAATCGTAGATTTCATGACCTTCATTCTGTATGCTGATGAGATAGATACTGGAAAGCTAAATAAGAAGTTTGTGAGAAGGGAGTGGTCATTTCTGTTTGACGCACTCCAGAAGGTGTTTCTCTGCAGGAAGACAGGATGGGACCATATCAGTCACATTGCTGTGAAGCTAGCCTACTCCCTGGCCAACAACCAGGAGATCAATGTGGGAGCCATAATTCTCAAAGAATTGGCTCAGAGGCTAGGCAGGACCGTTCGTGGTAGAGGTAATGACATCTTTTACCCTCGTTTCCTTCAAGTTATTTTAAATTTTCTTGATGCAAATATCCATGAATTGGAGGGTATAGATAAAACTAAAATGGCTTATTCCAAGTCCATGTCCAAAGTACTATTTGGCTCATTGGACACAAGGAATCAAGTGGATGTGATTCTAAGTGTGACCAAGCATATGCAGGACACATTTGAGTCTTATCCACTTGATAAGACCATATACCATGCACTTTCCTGGACATGGGAGGCTGAGACTGGAGGAGCTACACAGTCTAACCCCAGCCTTCCCATCCCATCCAGCAACCCCACTGCAAACAGTACCATAGAAGTTAGGCAGCCACGTGCATCAATCTCTCAAAAGATTGGTGTTACTAAAAAGAAGTCAAAGAAGAGAGCCCTAGAAGTGATAAATGAATCTGTAGAGATAGAAAGTGAGAATCCTGAGTCACCTCTCACCAGACAAAGTAAGAAATCCAAATCCAAACCTACCACTGGATCCTCCCAACAGGATTCAGATGTGGAAAAAGGGGTACACCTATTACTGTCAATGGCCTCTCAACAGGTCATTGGCATTGAAAAGAGTAGTCTCCCCACTACAACCTGTACTGAGTCTGCACATGATCAAGACCTCACTCTTGATCCTAGGAGAAATAAGGATGCTGACACATTGAGTGGAGAGCACATCACACTTGAACCTCCTCCTATTTCTCAGGGGGAGTTGCCAAATTCATCTCTACACCACACTTCTCTTCCAGATTCTTCCATAAAAATTTCTTCTGAACAAGAGAGTCATTCTAATGACAGTCTTGCCATTGATCAATCACAATTCATTCCTGTGATTGAGCCAACCTCAAGTGACATGGTGCATGACACTGTGCTCACCACCCAGGAACCACATCTAGTTGGTCAGGGAATGCATGCTGGGGCATATCCTAATGACACCAACACAAACATGGAGGATTCACCAGTTTTCACTGGAGACTCTATGCCAAATTCTCCCATCCTTAGGGATGTGGAACTGTCTTCACAGACAAATAGGGCTGATGTTGTAACACATCCCATTTCAATGGAGACAGCATCAGACTCTACAGTCATTCCAAGACTGGAGGAAACTCACTCAACCATTCCTCATGAAGTGCCAAGCACTAGCTCTCACTTGGCTCAAGCCACAATAACTGAATGGCTGAAACCTGTGCAACATGACAGGGATTCAGGATCATCCTCTGTGCCACCACAATTGACGGATGAAGAATTAAAAGATCTTCATGTGGCACAGATTGATGAGATCTCCAGGATTGCTCAACATCTCCTCACTGCAAATCTCCCAAATTCTGACTATGAGGCTATTCTTCTCACTCACAAGGAGGATGTTGAAGCACAACATGATAAAATTGTGGATGAAGCCCGGCAAGCTGGAAATGTGGATGCTTGGCTGGATGGCAAAAGGACAGTAAAGCTCAAGGAGGCTCTAGCTTTTCTCAGGGAGGACTATCTTACAGCCTTGGGGTCAAATGCCAAAGGTCTCTCTCCTGCTGAAATCTATGATGCAGTTAATGATGTCTACAAGAGCCAACTTAAAGCTATGCATTTTATTGGGAAGGGTCTTCAGTCAGAAATCTCCACCATTCAGGAGGAAACAGCTCATTCTAATGCTCAACTAAAGAATTGTTTTCTTTCAGGCTTTCCCAAGGTAGATGGCATTCTTAAGGAAGTCCAGACAACTGCCTCCAATGTCACCAAGATGGACTGCACCCTAGCTATGGTTTCAGATAATATGAAGAAGCTCTCTACCAAGTTAGACAATCAGGTGCAGGCCAACATCAACTCAAACTCCATGCTTACAGTACTCTAGAAGAATCATTATGGGAACAAGCTTGTTGATGAGGTTCCTATTTCTGATATCTCCAAGTTTGAATTCTCCAAACTCAAGGATCAATCCCTTAACTCCTTCAAATCTCAACAACTTTTCTCAAAAGTGGACAGCTTGGAAAGAGAGGTAGCTGATCTGAAAGCAGAAAACAAAGGACTATCTCACTCCTTGGAGCAGCTTAATGCAAAGATGGATGATCAAACCAACTCCACTTATAATATCCTGTTGGTGCAACAACAAATGATGACTTCAATGATGAGACACATGAACCTGCCTATTCCTGGAGAAGCTCGAGACATCTTGTCTGATCCCAAGCCTAAGGGGGAGAAAGGAAAGGAGGTCATTCTAGACAAGAGAAGGGGAGTACCTGCCAAGCAGCAAAAGCTTAAGGGCAAACTCACTGAAGAAACCATAAAGCCAATCATACTTCCCTCTGTAGAGGTCACCAGTGCTCAAGGTCAAAGAAGTACAGTCACAACCACCTTCTATCCATCCACCATGCCAAAGGACATCTCAGCTCCTCAACCTACTTCAAATGCCAAACCTATCAAAGCCACAATTATTACTGAGGCCAAGCTACAGGAAGTTGCCAATTCAAACATCTATCATGACGAGGCCTTCCTGGAGTTTCTTAAAGCTATCTACAACAATGCTCAAGAAGATGCAAGGGTCTACAAAGAAAAGATCAAGGAAAGCATCAAGTATTTCACTGTGGCAGTAAGGAAAATCAAGGATGTCCATCTAAGAGAAGTTATCATGGTGTGCAAGGATAATTGCTTGTGGCATCTAGCATTTCAAACTCTGGAGAAACTGAAATTTTCTGAGCTGTCAATCATTATGTATTTAATTGAAAAGGATGGGGCAAACAACAGGAGACTGTTTGATGACCTGAAGATAGACCAACATCTAAGACTGCCTGAGGTTATCTCAAAGCCAAGGACAATAATCTTCCAAAGTCTATCTCAAGACAGCAGCATTGAACAGTTGGTGATTCCTTCAGATTTGACAAGAAAGAATAATGCAAAGATCAACCAGGTGCTTCAAATGCTAAGGGCCAAGAGGGGAGTCAGGACAGCTGAGGAACTAGAGATGATTCACACTCTACAATCTTTTCTGATTCATGGAGTCATTCCTGAATCTGTCAAAGAAAAGAGCAAAAAGAAGGATGGGGAGGATGATGATGAGGAGAAAACCTATGAAAGGAGATCTCAGTCAAGGAGAAATAAAGATGGACCTAGTGAGAGCAGCAGGAGCAAATATCCAAAGAAATCAAAAGATGCTGGTGATGACAAGAGGGATTCAAAAGGAGGAAAGGAAACAGTCAAGAGAACAAGGAGTGGAATTCAGCAAGTCAAGGACATTGCTAGCAGTACTTTAACCACAACACAAGACTCTAAGTCTAGGGTGGGTACTGTTAGTAATGATCCTCCAAAATCATTATCTAAGACTTCTGAACCTGAATTGCCACAGAAGAAAGAAGGAGCCATAAAAGGAACATCAAAAAGACACTTCCACAAAATCACAGCTGGTGGAGTGTTACAGTGGATGAAGGGAAAAGGAATGAAGCTACTTCCAAGTGATGTGGCACTGAAGACTAATTCTCCCTGCTCCTCAAAGCTACCTCAAGTGAAACACATGAAGATCAAGAGGGTAGCTAAGAGGATAAGAATAACAAAGAGGACTGGAAAACTCACAAATGTTATTGGCATCAATGTGCCTCCATTAGATGAGGACTATGATGAAGATGCCCTAGCATTTTTGAGGGCTCAAAGGATCTTTGAAGTCAAAGTGAAGCTAGATCATCTACAGATCAAATACACTGATGGAAGAGAAAGAATAATGAAGCAAGGGGGATGACAACATTTTGACACCTATGAGCAAGAAAGAATCAATGCCTTGTTAAATTTTGAAGAAAAGGAAGAAAGGTTGTGGAAAATAGAAATTGCTAGATTCATGAAGATGCACTCTGACTATAAAGAAAATCTAAAGAAGCTGAATGAAGAAAAGATGAGTCAGAAAGAAAAGGAGTTGGCTGAGATGGAAGAAAGAGCAAAGGAGCTAAGGAAGAAAGGGCTGTGCAGGGTAAAGCAAAATCCTTATACTGTTGAGTACAAAAATCATTATGGAGGAATAAGCAAGATAAGGATGGAGTTCATACATTCATATGTGGAAAGTGCCCTCAGAACAGCAGCTGAAGATCTAAAAGATTCTCCTCTCATTGAAGAACTGATTGCAAGGGATGAAATTTTACTGGCCATCTCTGAAATAAAGAAGAATGAAGAAATAAGGAAGAAGAAGGTCTATGATGATTTCTTAGAGAAACAATTGAAAACTGAAACTAAGTAGCTCAAGGAAAAATCATGTAAGCCTAAATTTCCAAGTTGTTATCAATTTCTGTTCTTACTTTCAACTTCTTCATTTTTGTTCTTTTTATGTTTAGTTAGGCTTGTTATCAGACATGAAATTGTGCCTAAGGGTCTTACTCACAATTTGGGGGAGATTGTTAGGCTCAAGACATGTCTGAATACCACTATTAACAAGCCTACACTATGTGACTATGTCACACTACATGACCTAGTGATTTCTATCACTGGGATATAGTATAGGTCTCTAAATGTACTTGTCTTGTTCTCATGAACAATAGCTTTATCATGTATGCTCAGATCTATAATGAGCTTAGTAAAGTTTCTTGCATCTAGATTGTATATAGGCCATTGAATAATTGTCCTGGTAGAAGTTCAGTAATGCTCATGCAGCAGGATAGAAATGAATAAGGCCATGAAGAAATAAGTTGCAGAAATTTGTCTAAGGCATTATATAGCAAAGTCAGAAGAAAGCTATGTCGTGAAGTCACCAATATCTATGTCGTGAAGTGCTACATCGCATAGTCCATTTTGGTCTATGTCGAGAAGTCCTCAAGACACATGTCGTGAAGTGTTGAAGTCAGCAAAGTCAAAGAAGCCTAGATCGTGAAGTCCTCAGAAGCCTTATGTCGCATAGTCATCAAAATGACCTATGTCGCATAGTCGTCAAATGACTTATGTCGCATAGTCGTCAAATGACCTATGTCGCATAGTCATCAAATGACCTATGTCGCAAAGTCTTCAAAGGCTATATCACGTAGTCCTCACAAGTGAGATCGCGAAGTCAGGAATGAAGTGGAGTTCACGATATCAACACTTAGCCGTTTACAACAAGACAAATCAAGGTACAGAATCAAGAATCAAAAGAGACAAATACTGAAGCATTTGTTCTGGCAAGGTGGTCCAAAGAACAGATGGCAAATCTACAGCTAAACTTGGAGAGAAAGATAAGAGACAAGCAGCTAAAGAAACGGGAAAGACTTCGAAAAGCAGGTGGTCCTTCCTGACACAGTTAACTTCTTATGGCAGGACAAGTTGGACTTTCAGCAAGGGGTAACTGTGTAAAAATAGGTGTGTGCACTAGTTTGTATAGGGCTTATATATATCATGCACATCCTATTGTAAGCAATAGAGAGAGATACACATAGTTTTTATCTTAAGCTCTTTTCTCTGTAAGCAAGCAAGTTCAAACTGTTCTTGTTTAGAAGCCAAAAATTCGATTGTGAATTTCCTGGAAAGCTGTAGTATTTAATTTGCTTATACAAAGTAGATTAAAGTGATTGTGTGTGTTGTTTACTTTCCACATATTGCATAGCATAATCATTTACAGTTTATATTTAGTTTCAAGAAAACCAAAATCCATCAAACTATCCATTCACCCCCCCTCTGTCTAGTTTCTAGGTGATATTCATTGCTAACAATAATGTAATACTACTACAGTTTTATGGACTGAGAGTATAGTAGACACGCCATTGGGCATGCAAAGGAAGCTACAATGATAGAAGCATTGGTGCAACCAACTCTTTATTATTTTTAGTAAAAGACCCAAACAAAACCAAATTACGAAGACAAACAAAAGCTGCTTTTGAATGAAAAGTGGTTGATAATTGTAATAACCCGAATTTTTGGATTAATTAAAACTTTTCTTATTATGATTAAGTGCATCAGTGAATAGTGAATTTGGTGGATGAATAGTGATTTTGAGGATTAACAAAGTTTTTCATGCCACCTATGTACGAGACGTAGTGTGGATATTCCGAAGTCATATTAGTAATCTACGGAGTAAATAAGTGAATGCAAAGACGATCGGAATTCAGAAATTCCAAATTTTATTTTGGTGAAATATTTGACCGGACAGCGAATTATATATTATTATATTCAAGAAATGAGATATTAAAATGGAGGATTTGAGGATTTAATATTTTGGAATTTTATTATATTTGATTTGAGAATTTAGAACGAAAACCACTGGGACAGTGAAACGAATGTTTTAGAAACCGCTAATACTTTATAACGAGATTAAGCGATTAAGCGAACAAATCATGGATTAAGGATTGAAATTATGAAAAGATTAAATATAGACATGGAAGTAACATGTAACAAGATTAATTCGAGAATGCAACATTTGGATCATCCATGTGAAAGGAAAGCGAACCAGTAAAGCTACTTTATCTAGACCAGTGCATGTTGGACAAGTGTCAGAAGGAGAGGCAACCAAGGGTGATGACTCACCAATTGCATACAAATATCAGCATTCTTATCATTATTACACAAAACAAAAAGAAAAGAAGAAAAGCTCTCTCTCTCTCATTTTCCAGATTTCTGCCCAGCAGGACCAAGCAATGAAGAAAAATTCGTAACTTGATATCTACTCATGATAAAATCACCAAATTTTAACCACAGCTTCTACACTCCATGTATAACATCTGTTCAAAATTTCATGGCAATCCAAGGTGTTTAGCCTAGTCAAATATCCTCCCCAAGTTGAAGAATCTAAACTGCCATGATCTTGGCAGTTTCTGCACCGATGTTCAAACGGCCGTATCTCTCTCATTTCTAAATGAAATCTTGCGTTCTATAGCTTGTTGGAAAGCCATGGAGATGCTCTACAACTACTCTTTAGAAACCTCGCCCAGAAAAGCAGGGTAAGGACCTCGTTTGGGCAGTTCTTTGAACAGATGAATAGTAACTTTCAATAACTAACTTTGATTTCTTGACTTCTTTTGATAATCTAAGCTTGGCCAAGGAAATCTAAGGGCTAGACAAGGCTTACTACGTGATCATACACTCCAAGGAAGGTATTAACCCCATGAACCCTTAGTTGACTTTGAGTTTTGTGGATGTTCTTGATGATTGTTAGCTTAGTCGAGATTATAGTGTTAATATAAGCATGTTAGCATGATCTTGTAGTTGGTTTAGCCATTTGTTGATTAAGATGTTAAAGTATGATACCCCTGGACTTGTGAATCATGTGTTTAAGATGTATGGATGCCCGGTGTGGCTTGGTTTGATGATTATGATTTTTGGAACGTCCGATTTATAGCCGTCGTAATGCCCAAATTTTTACCTACTGATTGGTTCCCTGTTTTTCCTCTGTTAGAGCTCGACCCTTGAGTCCTACTGCCCATGATTGTGTAGTTTATGTTATAAGCTTCGTAATGATATGTGGTTCGCCTAATTTGGCCGAACGGTTTAAGAGAAAAGTGAGTTTTAGTAAACGCCGTTCGGAAGAACGACCCATCTCTGGTCAGCAACTTTGAGTCTATATTTGGACCACTTAGGAGCCATATTAAAATGTGAAACTTTGAGGAATAATACTAGAGACAGTTAGGAAGGCTCACGAAAAGGATTCGTATTAAAAAGATTATTTTTCGATTTTATAAAAATGTTTTAGTCAAGGTCGCGCAAGTGAAAACCACTGAAAATGAGACTTAGAAACCAAGGTTCCAAATGGTTAAGTATAACTTGGATTTGAGAATGGATTTCGAACCAAACTTATGATATAAGAATTTGACAAATAACATGGACTTAGTATGAGCCTATAACGAGTTAGTAATTCCTTGGTTGTGTTTCGCTTACGTGTTTAAGCATTGAGTTATAAGTGGTTTATCGAGGGGATTAACCGTGTGTTTTCGTTTAACTTTGTCTAGATTGTCCAGAATCGTCGCGAACCCCTATCACTTCTCGAGGATCAGGCAAGTTTACTAAACCTTACTCTATTATTCAGAGTAGGTATATTTTCCAATGTTCAATACTTGTGTATTCTCAATTTATATACCAAATCTTTGTTGCAAGTATTGTGGCAGGTTTTCTAAATCTATACTTTGAAGTATTGATTATATATTACTGCTTTTGCCATGTGTGGAGTTATACAGTTGTGCGATACATGTTATATATTGTATAAAATAGAGTTTGATTTGGTCTTATATATAAGCTTTGAGATAAAGTAATTATAAACCGGTATACCTTGTAGCTCTAGAGATACGAGCATACTTCTTGTTTTCGACTCTAGACCGGGAGTCAGTATTTGAGATATGAAGATAGCCGTGAAAACCCGGAGGGATTCCAGCGGCAGTGTACTAATTATTTTGAGGACTGCTATTATTAAACATTAATTACATTTCTAGAAAGTATTAATTACCTGGAAATGATTTGAGGAATGTTATTTGAATATTACCTCATTCGAAGGTTATTATTTGAAAATGATTTGGTAACTGGCTTATAAGCTAGATATGGGATATCGGTTATAAGCCAGGTTTTTATAAACGCCCTAGGATAAGGGCGGGTGATTTTCCCTAAGATCAGAAATAATTATATTTCGGTATATGTTAAAGGTTATTTCCGGTAAGATATCGGGTAACTGTTACTCGAGGGTTAATTGTTTTATTTAAGAATATTAATTATTAATATTCATTTGAGGGTTATTGACGTTAAGAATATTATTTATTAATATTCATTTTAAGAATATTATTTATTAATATTCATTTGAGGATTATCGACTTAGAGAATATTATATATATTCATTTGAGGATTATTGACTTTAAGAATATTATTGTGAATATTCATCTGGGGTTTATTTAATGAATATTAATTTTGAATATTCATTTGAAGATTATTTTATTAATTAATGAATATTATTTATGAATATTCATTCGAGGATTAATTATTTATTTAATGAATATTACTTTTGAATATTCATTTGAGACTTAATTATTTAATGGACATTATTTTTCGAATATTCCTTTGAGATTTATTAATTAATGAATATTATTTTGAATATTCATTGGGGGTTTACTTATTTGAGGAATATTATTTTGAATATTCATTCGAGGTTTATATTATCTTGAATATTCATTCGGGGTTTATTAGTTAATGAATATTATCTTCGAAGATTCGTTTAAAGGTTACTTATTCAATAAATATTATTAATTATTTTCAAATCAAAAAGAGGTTCCCAAAACAAATGTTTTTTTTCCATTTAAATCTGTCTTTTAAAGAAGATTTAAATGCTCGCTCAATTATCAAAAATATGGGAAACCTGATTTAAGTAACTACTACTCTTTTTAAACTCTCAACTCAAAACTGTCAGGGGACAGATATTTTTTCGAAGCAATTTAGTTGCTGCAAGTCAAATATTGTGTTACCACCTCAACGATCGAGGGGTAAATTCCTGGAACAAGTCGATATCCATTAACAAGCATCGCTTGGGAAATATTGGAGAATCTTCCTTTCCAACCTAGATATGACTACTGAGTGGAGTCGTATCAACAAGTATTACACTTGGGGAAAGGAAGACGATCTTTACGTTTCAGAGTCATGGTTTTCATCTGAACTAGGAGCATGTGTAAGAGGTCGAGTCGCGCCGATCCATCACCTTATTGCCCCAAATGGGCCGGGAGATCCAGAAAGGCGGTAGACAATGTCAGGCTGTCGTGATACTTCCATCTACATGTAGAAAACATATTTTCGTTGTACAACCTGCTACTGATCATAGTAAGGTTGGTACGACGGGCGCGGAGAAGGCTCCAGTATTGGTTCATCATCCATTTTGGATAATTCTGCAACATGTACTGAAAGGGACCACGGATGGCTCCGTTGGTACAGGTTTACCGATCATGTTGGCAGAGGGATTCTGCAACATGTATTGAAAAGTGTTCAAAATAAAGTTACAATAAATTCATGCAACTCCATCTTTTATGAGTTATGACTCTGATAAAACCTGATTAAGGATATATATGCCTAAGTGGATTTTGGGTTACGGAAATATTATATTAATTTTCCTCGTAACTTCCTCTTTTATATCATATGACTCTGTGGATACCTTACATAACATGAGTTATGGTAAGGGAGTTGTTTATACTGAATCATCTTATAACTTCTTTTAAGTTATGTGTTGATATTCTGCTTACATAGCAGATATTTTTGGAAGAGTTATATTGGTTTACTTTGAAACCTTATCTTTTATATTATACTAGAACTTTGTTCATAATATAGCAAAAACTTGCAGAAATATTATGAAATGATATTTGAAGTACATTAATGGTGTTGTTTTTTGGAATACATTCCGATAAGGAAATAATTTCAGTATCGAGATATTTTGACAAATTATTGTCTTATACCCGCTTTATTCTGGGTTGAGTTAAAGGCAGGATTATGCCATATTTTTATTACCTTGCTGAGCTATCGCTCACTCTTGCTATTGTTTTATATATATTATATAGCAGCGAAGCAGGATGCCAAGGGGACGACACATACCCCGCAAGGCGTTTCCATAAACAGTTTCTAGCAGTGATCCCGAAGAGTAGTACAAACCAATCGAATCAGGCTACGGCTTTTGGCATTCAACTTATGTATAGACATGAATGGTATTAGAGGATTGTAAGCATCAGAAGGCTAAGTTGGTAATGTAACAATACTTAGAAAATTGTATCAGTAACAGAATCAAAAGACATTTGGGTATTGTAATAAAAAATTATTTATTCCGCAGTTGTTGTATTGTGTCGTTTCTGAGACTCTAACCTGTGTGTGTGTGTGTGTGTGTGTGTGTGAAACATATATTGTGGGGTCATGAGCAGGTGAATTATGAATGGTGTGAGTGATACAGGTAAGGCAAGGAGTACATGGATCGTGACTACTCTAAATCCCTGACCCCGGATTTGGGGCTGTTACAATAATGCTCAAATGCAAATACAATAAATAAAAAGATTTAATAAATTCTATCTGGAACACGGATAGTTTTGGTCTGAGATAATACAGGAACATGATAAGCTACACATATTACAACTTACAACATGGTAAAGAGGTAAAATTATAAAGAATATCATAAGTAAAAGACAACTGACTTTTGAGTTATCAACACGTAGCTAAACCTAGTGATCATGTGCAGTTAGAGTCTTAGGGATATGAGTCTACAATATACGTGAGACTGCAAATTTAGACTTTAAAATGTAACCGGTGCGAAATTTCTTAGGTTCTGTATAAGAGTATCTGGTATAAGGATAACTTAGCTACCATTGTTGGTATATATAGACATATATGATAGTAAAAATGCATAAGATTGACAGTTCTTAGTCTAGATTATAGATTCAGGGTAACATAATACATCCAAAATCACGTTAACATTGCTTCAAAAAACTGGAACCTTTTATTGTAAATATGTCCTAAAAAGTTGCCTTACATTGTGACATGTAAATTGGAATTTATTGATAATTTTGATTTCAAACTTTTTACACTACTAATAGTTGAGTCTTCGATTTCATAAGCGCTCTGCATGACTGATATATTGTTTCACAAGCGCTGGAACCTAATACATAATTCAGTTACGCGGTAACGTAACCAAAATCCTAAATCCTCACTATACAAAAGAGTAGGCGTAACAAGCTAGTACAAGTACATATATATTTTCAAGCACAATATTTTTTATTGACTCCCTATCCATATTTAATAGTTATGCCTTCAACTGGAGGATAACAAGGTTGACCATAGACCTTTGCCTATTGGTTACAAACTATGAAAAGAAATTATGCATTGTTCTTATATCTTTGAAGTCCTGATTTGTTACAGTTAAAGAAGAGTTGAATTTATGCTATAGTCCATATAACGAACAAGGAAATGAAACATACTTAACAGTTGAAAATTTCATTAAATGATGTACACATGCCTTTTGTTCCTCACAAAGTGCTGGAGAAGAAAACCAAGTTTCATCCATTACAACACCAGGTTTTAAAGACTTTCCAGTGACCATAACTGAAGCCATGGAAGATGTTATTACAACCCTTTCAATATATGGAACTTTTGTGCATGACTGAAGAACATTAAGTGTTCCCTTCACTGCAGGGTCGACCAGGTCTGCCTGAAATAAAGTACAAGGAATATGAATATTTTACTTTACAGAGAAAACATGAAGGCAAAATGTACATTGGTGCATTTGTAATTACTTCACAAATGTACATTTGTGAGCTAACACATTCCATTTCAGAACATTTATTAGAAAACATAAAGAAGGATAAGTGTCGGTGATGCTCACAAGTTGAACATTAACTCTGAAATAGATCTATTGAACAAGTAAATGAGAATAATGAACAATGAAAATAAGACCAGAACTTCTTATGACCCTAAAATTCACTTGTTCTGTTAGAAACACCAACCACTCTAATTTGGTCCAAGTATTTGGTAGGTAAAGTATAAGACTTAACACTTAAGTTTTCAGAATATATACTAATATACTATGCATAATCCATCTAATGACAAAGTTTGAAATCTTTTTAATTTTTGAAGCTGTGTTATACTGCTACATATACTATTTTTGTCTTGTAACTGCCATCATCTTCAATGTGACTACATGTCTAATTTGTCCCTACCATTTGTCTAGACTAGTTTTCCTTACAAGTACGAGGAAACACAAAGGATAGAAGTAGAACATGTGGGTTCAAGGATGAAAGGTTAACATGTGATGCTGTATGAAAGACACAATTACATCCGTTTACCGCGGGATCAAAAGATCCCTCCTCGAGTAAATTTGCTTCAAATAAGTGAAGTCTTTCCTTTGCTCCATCAAGTGCAAGTAGGTGTTCTGTTTTCCATGGATCATCTGAAATAAAAGCAAAAGACTGATGATAACAAGACTAGTCTTAAAACAGAGATCAGTAGATAGAAACTGTCCAAATATCTTCTTAAATTCAGCAACTCATTATATATCTAGTTTAATTTTCCTCACAAATTCAGGTGCAAATTTAAGTCAGTAATGCAAACAATGAGCTGCAAATGCAACTTGCAACTTACAATCATGAGTACGAGACAGTGTTTGATATCATGTTAATCTTTTTACTAGGGCATATAAGCGTATGAGTAAAACTTCTTGCCGTCTGAAGACTAATATCTATATAATGTCTTTGGCTTTGAAGTGGACACAGACGAACTGTCAAACTGTTCAACAAAACTTCATTTTGTAATTATTTGACAATTTGTGACAAAATCAGCAAGTTGGTGGTCTGGGAAACTTTAGAAATATGAAAAAAACTGGGAAGAATGCTGATCCTATACAATGAACTGAAATGATCATACACTGACTTAAACAACAACATTTTAGGAAACGCGGAAAAGTAATTGTCCAATTCTAAGTAGTTAATCATCCTTTAGCGGCATGAACTATAGAAATAACTAATGGACAATTTAGCATTTTTTTGGCCAACCTGTTGCGGGAGAAGTTGCTGCGCGGAAGAGTGCAGTGGGCAAAAAATGATAAGTGTTTGGTAAGTGCATGATGAATGTTCGAATCTGAAGGTCCAAAAATGTGAATATATAAATTTCTTGAATTAAGTTCAAGGTTAAAGTAATTTTTGGCATTTCGCATAAGTTGGGAAAGCTGATTTCAGCAATAAGTACAAATTTTACCGTTTCCTCAAAGCATCTTTCCTCGCTTATGAAAAAGGCAGCTTTCCAAGATAAGGAGATTTTATTTCTCAGATAAACAATGCCAAACAGGCTCTTAGTTTAGTAGAACCTCTTTAAATTGATACTCCCTAAATTGATAAAAAGTCTTGGTTGCAAATCGGGACCAGTAAAAAAATTAATAAAGTGATATTCTTTATTAAATGTATATTTTCTATATACATTACGAATATGGAAAATATTTTATGATAGAAATTTGTGCTAGATTTTCTAATCTAATAACTTTTACAACATCCACTATCATCTGAATTGTAATTGGTCAATGTGATCTCTATTATTTATATTTACGCAAAGTGCTCATAAAATTAAAGCATATTATTGAATATATAGGTAATTTCTTGACGTGAAAGTGTTAACGTACATAAATGTTAATAGATTATATAAAAATCCAATAATCTATGTATTGTTTTAGCCTTTTTAAATATTTGAAGTAAAACTTAAATAAACCTTAATAACCTGTCTAAGCTAATAATTTTATCCCGTTCCATGAATATTTATAGGGGTTATACTGTAGTAGTAACTTAAATAATTGAAAACCACACTAGCAATGTCTAATCACATACAAATCTTCTGCTAAACTCAAATCTTTATTGATATTGATAACTACTTATTGCTCTTGCTCAATGAATGTGTTGTTGCTCAAACAATCCCAATGAAAAAAAGATGAATTCTCTATAGTAAATGGTTTAAGTAAATCAAAAGGCCAAAAACTAGTGGAAATTGGAATTTTAGTCAGGTAGAAACATATCACAATAGACGACTTTATCTTTAACAGGATAACAGTAATTTCCATTCTGATTTCAGAAAGATTGGTTAATTAAAGTAGAACATGATTTCCAGCTCCAATCATACTAACAATCACAACTAGCCAAGAAACTTCACAAACTGTGCTAGCCACCGAACAAGAACAAATTTCCATATGAGACCCGCGGGCATATACCAGCTATTAACCCCTCAATTATAAATCCCAGTAAAACAATGATCACAAAGTTACACAACATGGGCAATCACTTACTACAATCACAAAAGATGGACCTCAAGTACACAAAGGTTTCTACTTTAAATGCCTTGAACTACACATATCAAGAAATCGGTTTTTCAATTTCAATTTGAACTTGACAAAACACACTAAATTTAGTAAAATAAAATACCCTTTTGAGTGTGAATCAACATAGCAAGAAACACAAGAAAAACAAATAAATAAAGAAAAAGAGGGTGAGAATACAAACTGAGAGTTCGAACAGTGGTGTTGACAGTGTAATCGCGTTCAAGTAACAATTTGACAAGCCATGAAGCTATGTATCCTGATGCTCCCGTGACACATACTATTTTACCTCTTCCGCTTATCTTCTACTTTTTTGCTGCTGCTTATTTTTTTTTTATTCTGTTCCAAAACATAAACGGCTTAACTTAAGTATCAAATTGGTAAAATAGTTGTTAGGCCGAATACACAATATATAATCAAGTATGTATGAGAATAACAATCAAGAACACAAGTTTATAAATCAACAAACTGAATTATATTAAAATAATTCTCTCTTAGTGATGTTAATGAATCACAAAGAGCTACTAGGTTAAAAGAATAATATTTCAATAATCGCATCCCTTCTAGGGATAACCTATCTGTGTTTATATAGTACACAGTTACATACAATCCATCTCTAATTGATATTCCTATAAGTTAGCTATACAATTCATATCAATTAAGGATTGCTTCAGTCTTCTATTCCGTTTCCTTAGCTGTATCAATATATTCTGCTTCTTTCCATCTTCAGAATATATTGCTTCTAGAATCTTTATCTTTGCACCGACAGCTAAGTCAACTATCACCACGTCAGACTTTATCAAACTCTGACTGGCTTCAATGTAAACTCTTCACCCAGTCAGACTTTATCAAACTCTGACTGGCTTCTAGATAAACTCTGATATGTACCTGGTACTTAAACACTGATGAACAAACGTCAGCAATTATATCTAACAATCTCCCCCAACTTGTGCATAATAAAAATGTACAAGTTAAACAGATAATTGATGATGTCAAAACATATAACAAATGCAGTGTTTAAAATATGTCAGAGTTTAATTTTAAAACAGAGTTTAAATTTAACTTAGAACAGAAAACATAAAAACTTACAGTCAGACTTTACTGAATTTCTTGGATATCAGGCACAGTCCTGATATAATCTGACAGTAACCTTCTCTCAGCTCTTTCAAGTTCAGCTATCATAATCTCTTTCAGCTCCTTATACTCTGGATCTCCTTCACCAGTTTGATATATGGCAGCTCTCAGAGAATAGATACTGTTTTTCTTCATGTCATTTCCTAGCCAAATATAATGAGCTTTGTCTGACTCTAGGTTGAATTCTAAAACTTTGGTTCCAAGTGCTGTTGTGAATTTGGCACTATTCCTCTTCATTTCAACAATTTTTCCATAAGCATCTCTGTACTTAGGAATATAAGCACTGGAAACACTTCCTCCAAGAAGAACTTTCGATTTCATCATTCTGTCTTTTAAAACCAGAGCAGCATTATGAGTATTTCTATTTTTGATCTTCAGGAGATATAGAACATACTCTAGCTCTTCCCATAATTTCAGACGAATATCATCTTCTCCAATTCTGTAAACTCTGCCATCAGCCATAAAATATAATAAAAACTCCTTCTTCAAGCCTCTGTGGTAAATCATCTGAACAGATTCTAGTTTATCAAGGTTTTCTTGAGTAACCCCAACACCAGGTTCTGCCAGTGATGTATGATCTAAAGGACTATTATTAACTCTTTTCTCTTTGTAGGAACCCAAACCAGATTTATCATAAGATTGTTTTCCAAGTACTGTTCTGGTTTGTAGAAAGTTCATCTGGCTAGGCTTCAAAGTTTCAGATAATGAGGATCTTTTGAAACCTTGGAGTGGTGAAGATAGCTGAGTTTGCACAACTTGAGCATTGTCAGAGGTTGGCACATCCTTAACAGTAACATCAACTTGAGCCTTTTCAGAGGTTGATTTAGCTTCAAAAACTTCAACTTGAGCTTTGTCAGAGGTTGAATAATTCTTCTTTGGTAACTGTTCTTCTTCTACCAGTATACCCTTTCCTTTATCAGCATTTGTAATCACAGGCCTCCTGATGTATTGTATACTCTGTTGAGTATTTTCTTTAATAGAAATTCCAGTTTCTTTCTTTCTAGGAGCCTTGATTTCCTTCTTCTTGTAGATTCCAGCCTCAAGATTCTTCTTGTGTTCCTCAGCAAGCATTTGCTCTTCAGCTTGGATATCTTCAATTGTAACACCTTTTCCATGTTCTGCCATAAACACCTTAGCAGCAATCTCTTCATCAGTAGTTGGATTAGCTGAAACAACTAAACTCTTGATTTTTGAAGAAGATTGACCACCATAGTTTATTCTCTTTCCAGCATTTATCTGAGCATCAGAGTTTGATCTCCTCCCTTGCCCTTGAACATTCCTTGTCCTTGGATTTTTATCTTTTGCACCACCATCAGTAGTGTCATCTTTCCGAGTCAGAGTTTGAGAGCTCTTGCATTTGTCTTGAGATACTCTCTCCCCCTTTTTGACATCATCAGACAGCAAAACTGATGTGAGCAATTCAATGGAATTTGCAATTTCATCCAACTTAGTTGACATTTTGACTTGATTTTCTTCAACCTTGGACAACCTGGAATAAAAAACTTTCTGATCTTTACATAAGGAAATATATAATGATTTATCCCTTTGTTGTGTAAGCTCCCTTGTTGCTAGATCATTCCTTAATCCTTCAATCACCTTGTCAGAATCATCAAAACGATTGTTTAATGATTTGATTTGAACAATTGTTGCTTTGAGATGACTGAGTAGTTCTGGATTTGTAATCTCTTTAGATGACTTTGTGACAAACTCTGCAGCTCTTTCATTTGAAAAGATAGTATCCTTGGATGACCAAGCAGAATAATACATATCTTGAAAATGAGCATCTGTAGCATGTTGAGCAGCAACTCTCTCAGAATTATCAACAGAGTTTGCAAAAGAATCAGCATTAGAAGAATCAGGAACATCTTCCTCAGCTTCAACTTGAGCTCCCTCACTATTAACAGAATTTGCTACAACAACAGCATCATCTTCCAAAGGAACATTTTCTGCAGCAGTCTCAGTGTTTATCTGCTCAGCTTCATGAATCTCAGAGTTTGCAACAAACTCTGCTTCAACAGGAACATCCTCTGTTGCATCCTTGTCATCAACATCAGGATGTGCAGCAACAGTTTCAGTAGCAGTAGCTTGTAAAGTCTGATCGACTTCCTCACCCTTTTCAAATTCAAAAGAAATGATTTCAGTGTGAGAAGCCATAGATTCTTCAATTTCAACAGTATCCGGATCAGCTTCCACACCTTCTGTAAAACGTTCAGAGTTTGTAGAAATGTTTGCTTCAACTTCCATATCAAATCCTTGTGGCTCAAAAATCTCAGCCTCTGCTTCAACATTTTCTGTAGCCTCCTGAACAATAATTTCAGGAGCTTCAACTGCAATCTCCTGATTTCCAGCTTCAGGAGCTTCAAATGTCTCGTCAACATTAGTAGCTTCATTTGCAGCTTCCTGAATCACAACATTTGAGTCTTCTTGGAATTCAGCTTCATCCAAATCATCAAAAAGATAATTTGCTACGAACTTCCTCCTCTTGACAAGCACAGCTGCTTCTTCATTGTCAGCTCTGGATCGATTTGCTCTCCTCTTTTTAGATGTACCAACAGAGTTTGGCACAGAAGATTTTGAGATACCAACTTCAGTAGCTGGCTTAGCAATCCTTGCAGGTTTTGTACCAACATGCTTAGTCCTACCACCAGTCCGTGGTTGAACTGTAGAGGCTTCAACATTTACTGGTTCTGATGGCTGTTGTGGTTGAGGTTGAGGGTTTAAGAACTGAAGCACTGTCTCAGGCAACAGCAATTCACCAACACTAACCTTCTTTAAATCCTTATTAGTAAGGTCAGAGAATACCCTTTTGTGCAATTTGAAAGAGGGAATTACGTCCTCCTCATCAATCTCAACATTTGGAACACAAGCAGAGAATAAAATTTGACAAAATCTAGAAAAATAGACTACATGCCTATTCTCTGTTAACTTCTCACCTATGTTCATCAAAACAAGTCTAGCAAAATCATAATTACTGGCAAAGAGAAGTGAATACCCGATTTGCAGACTGTCGATTGGAATCGCATCCCAATTTGTACATTTCTTCCCGAACGCCCTTGTTATGCAATCGAAAAAGAAACTCCATTCTTTTCGTAAAAGCGGTCGCTTCAGTTGGCCTATCTTCGCCAAAGATCCAGTATACCCAATAGCTTGCATCATTCTCTGAAGATCAGTATCACCAACACTAATGGTGTACGCGTCAGACTCTGCAAAGCACATTGCTTCACGAACAGTTCCTGGAGTTATGACAAACTCTGTCTCCTGGAACTCAAAAACTATGGATGGGGTACCAGAAACACCACCATCATCATAGACACCAGTCTCCCAGAAAGATTTGATCTGAGATCCATAAAGCTTTTCAAGCTCCACCAAAGCACGCCCAATTGATGACTGAGCAAGAAAGTCTTGTATTATATGAAACGCCTCTGGTGCATTGACAGTGTTTAATGGGGCTGCATAATTATTAGGAACGAACTCTAACCCAGAAGAAACAAAAGCTGTAGTAGCCATTAGAACGAATTGAGAAGAAAAATCAAAGAAACTGATTCAAAAGCTTCAAAAGAGTTTGTGTGTAGAAAAGTGTTTGTGAATATGCTTGTGTGACAATAGATGTGTGTTGGAGTGAGATGTGAAAAGTTTAGACGAAGGTGTGTGTATTGTATAAATGTAAAATTCAAAATTAAAAACTGAACAGTTTTTAATCATTAATACACAACTGTCTTACTCCATTAAATGTGTTAGTGGGACACGTGGCACACATGCAATGACTATGACAACAAGAGTTGACAGTTTTCAATGCACATGCGCAGTAAAAACATCAATAATTACTACCTGTTATACTTTTCTAGAAAATTAACCTCTCTCCTCTGTTTAAAACATTCTTGAACAACTGTTCAATCATACTCTTTTTGTATTTTCAAAACAAATGTCTTTTCTCAAAAATCATAATTTATCTGAAACAAGCAAAATTTATTTTAATCAACAGAGATTAAAATGAAATTACCTCGGCGTAGAGTACACAAATCATCAGTGTTTACCAATCCTCCTCCTTTATAAATAAACTCTTTTCACAAACTGTACAGGTGTGAGTATTTGTGTGTGAATTAGCAGAGTTTACTGAATATGAATATTTAGACCATCTCAAAGTGCATAAAATCCACAGACTAAAGCAGTAAAAACTGATTGCCTAAACTCTCATGTATAACATAAAATCTGATTTTATATCTAAACTCTGTATACTGATATCCTTTCATTTGGATATATCTTTTATTTTTCACCCCCTTTCTATATATGTTTTCATATATATTTTTAATTAATTTTTTTTTTTATTATTATATTTTTCCAGTAATCAGTGGTTGGCACTAGTCACCAAAAATCAAAGATTTTAGCCCTTATTTCATACAATAAGGTCCTGGATCTTCCTAGGCACAACATGATCTCAAAGGAATTTGTGCTCTGTTTGGCATCTTTTGACTTGAGGGTGAATTATTTGCAATTTATAATCAGAGTTTAGACTTTTCATCAGTTAATACAATTAATTTATGAGAGAAAATGCAAACAGCTAATACAACTTCAGTGTATAGAATCAATAAACTAAGAGATGCTATAAATATAGAGACAGTATCATGATGTGTAACATTTCTGTACATTTTGTAATCAGAATTTATAATACTTAGAAGAATTCATGATTACTTACTGAAAATCATGCTTCATACATTTTTCTTCATCGGTCCATGTGTTTCAGACAAAAAAAAAATCAGAATCAGAGTTTAACATCAGACTTTAACCGACAGAGTATGACTAACAGAGTTTAGCATCAGAGTTTACTTTCAGAGGTTATGACACTGGTACTCATAACAGTTAATACATGCAAGGAATCATGAGCATAAAAATCAAACATGTATAGTTTTTGAGTCTAACCCGTATCTCTAGTCGAAACCAGAGATCATTCCAAGTTCATTTACCAATCTTGTAAAAGTAGCTTCACTCAAAGGTTTGGTGAAGATATCTGCAAGTTGTTGATCTGTAGACACAAAATGAAGCTCAATGTTTCCTTCTTCCACATGTTCTCTGATAAAATGATACCTTATGCTGATGTGCTTGGTCATGGAGTGTTGTACTGGATTTCCTGTCATAGCAATAACACTTTGGTTATCACAGAAAATAGGTATTTTAGAGTACCTCAAACCATAATCCAGCAACTGATTCTTCATCCACAGAATCTGTGCACAACAGCTACCAGCAGCTATATACTCTGCTTCTGCTGTGGATGTGGAAATTGATTTCTGTTTCTTGCTGTACCAAGAAACCAATCTGTCACCTAAGAATTGACAGCTTCCACTTGTACTTTTTCTGTCTATCTTACAGCCTGCAAAATCTGCATCAGAGTAACCAATTAACTTAAACTCTGATTTTCTAGGATACCACAAACCCAAGATTATGGTTCCTTTGAGATATTTGAAAATCCTTTTTACAGCTGTTAGATGAGGCTCTCTGGGATCTGCTTGAAATCTTGCACAAAGACATGTTGCATACATGATATCAGGTCTACTTGCAGTAAGATACAGTAAAGACCCTATCATTCCTCTGTAGTTTGTCATATCTACTGAGGCTCCTGTGTCTTTGTCTAGCTTTGTTGCAGTAGCCATGGGAGTTGTAGCAGATGAACTATCAAGCATACCAAATTTCTTGAGAAGATTTCTGGTATATTTTGCTTGATTGATAAAAATACCATCATCTGTTTGCTTGACCTGTAAGCCTAGAAAGTAACTAAGCTCTCCCATCATGCTCATTTGGTACCTGGATTGCATAAGCTTTGCAAACTTCTTACAAAGTTTGTCTTTAGTAGATCCAAAGATAATATCATCTACATAAATTTGAACATGCTCTTGGTGCTTGCTTTAGTCCATATAATGCCTTGTCAAGCCTGTAGACATAATCTGGATGCTTGGGATCTACAAATCCTGGTGGTTGTTCAACAAACACTTCTTCTTCAAGCTTCCCATTGAGAAAAGCACTTTTCACATCCATCTGAAAGACTTTAAACTTCTTGTGTGCAGCATAGGCCAGAAAAATTCTTATGGCCTCCAATCTTGCAACTGGAGCAAAGGTTTCATCATACTCAATCCCTTCCTGTTGTGAATAACCTTTAGCCACAAGTCTAGCCTTGTTTCTTGTAATCACACCTTCACTGTCAGTCTTGTTTCTGAAAACCCACTTTGTACCTACAATTGATCTATTCTTTGGTCTAGGTACAAGTGTCCAGACTTCATTTCTTTCAAATTCATTTAACTCTTCTTGCATTGCTGTAATCTAATTAGCATCTTGAAGAGCTTCCTCCACCTTCTTTGGTTCTGTTTGAGACAAGAAAGCATGATACAGACACTCATTATTTGTTGCACTTCTAGTTCTCACACTAGCATCAGGATCTCCAATTATGAGATCAGGTGTGTGTGCATGTGTCCACTTTCTTGCTGTTGGTAAGTGGTTTCTTGCATCATTATTGGATCCTCCCCCTTGATCCATGCTCTCCTGATTCATATGTTGACTTTCTACAGCATCTGAGGCTCCCCCTGAATTGGATGGCTCAGAGTTTGAACTGTCAGAGTTTGAATCAGTTTCCTCAACTGACTCACTTGCCGTGTCTTGTTGAGCTTCTTCACGCTCCCCCTCAACTGGTTCTCTATTTTGTTCAATTTGAGAATTTCCAGTTTCTCCAGTATTTACCAGTAGAGGTTCAGAGTATGCTTCGTCAGAGTTTGTCAGACCAGCTTCATCAGAGTTTACATCATCAGAGAATAAATCTTCATTTTCAAAACGTAGTTGATCATATTCATTTTCATCTTCAAGTCTGTTATTCCCAAATGACCTAACAGAATTGTAGAAGGGGGGGTTGAATACAATTCTTGATATTTTCTTGAAACTAAACACTTTGTAAAATTAAACTGAACTGAATAAATAAAAACACAAGATATAAATAATTCAGTTGGATTGTTTGATGATCCAACTGAAGTGTTTTTATTGCGGAAATAATCTGTGATACAAATGTACACAGCTGCTCAGTTACAATGTTGTAGAGAAGAATGCTCTCAAAAATAGCTAATACAATCTATTTGTTTTTCTTCTCTCCTTTCTAAAGTAACTGCTACACTTGGTTATATAATCCCAAGTTTACAATTCTACATTTGGTTAAACTAAAGAATAATAGTAGTAACCATCAGTAGCTTGCTTTTCATTCCTTTTGTCCAATGGTCCTTGGAGATCTTTGCTTTTGTCTTCATGCTCATTATAATCATTCCCAAGAGCCTTATTGGAAATTGGAATGTTTCCTTATTTCCAGTAACCACTTTGATGGCTTCCAATGCAAAGTACACTTCCATATCTCCTTTTAGATCTGTTCAGTAAACTGTCACTATCACTTTGTCAACTGTTCAAAAAGCAACATTGATTCGTTGATAGCAAGGAGATGTGTTTCGTTGATAGCTTCATTCTTCATTCCGTTGATGGTGTTTCCCTCGTTTCGTTGATGGGTAAACTCCATACCGTTGACAGGGTAATCTTCATACCGTTGACATGTCTTCACTTAGGCAGAATTACAAGGCATAACATATTTACAATTAACCAACCTATTTTGCCTATCTAGTACATAGTCAACATGACTTAGAAAACCTATTTAAAACATATAATAGAATGCCTATCATACTGTGAAGTATTGTACAATGCAATTGCTACAACACTCATTTCGTTGATGAGCTTCCTGTCAACGAAACACTGCAAAGCATGCTATTTCGTTGACAGCTACAAAATTGACTTTACACAAATTCTACTAAGTGTTTTATGTTTATCATCAAGAACAACATATTCCTAACAATCTCCCCCAATTTATGACTGATAGAATAACAGCCATATATCAAGAGACTTGATGATAACAAAAACACTCAGATACATCATAAATTACAAAAGTAGAAAATGTATTAAGCTTCAAAACTTTATAGACAAAATACAAGACTTACAAGACTAATGCCCACAAGTGCTCCTCTAGTCTGAGCAAATGTTTCATCTGTAACTTCTTTGTGGCATAGTCTTCTTCCCTCTCTTGGAGTTGTTTTCCTCAATCTGGACCTGTAGCCTTCTGTAGAAGATTTTCTCCTCTTCATCTTGATCACCAAGCTTGGATTGCATCAGCTTTAGAGTTTGATTAGATGCCTTCTCCAGCTGGTCTTCCATTCTGAAGAATCTTCTGCAATTGTCCTTGTCCTTAAACTCCATCATCCAATAAGGTTGAAGATGGATTTTCTTTCCTGTTGAGGGAACTCTAAGTATTCTGGGAAGAGCCTCAGGCTTGTTCCAGCTAGCCTTTAACTGACAGATTTTGGAGACCACCTCAGACTTGGCTGTTTTGGTGAAACCAAAGTCCTTTTTCAAGCATCTAAACACTGAGAGTAGTGTTTGATAGTCTTCTCCTAAAATTCTGTAGAGAGGCCACACTTGTTCTCTACCACCCTTGAATGTGAGCACTAGTCTTTCAGGCAACTTTTGAGAAGCTGCAATTCCCCTTACTTCCACCAGGTTGTCTAGGTCAAGATGTAGACTGGATTCTTCCCTGATGTCAGCAATGTACATGCAGTCCTCTGGGTTTGCTGGGGGTTTCTGAGATTGTGGCTTTCTCACAAAAACAGGCTTTGCTTTGACAGACCTCTTCTTTGTCTTCATTGGTTGGTCCTTCTCTAACAGGAACTTTGGAAAGTATGCCTCATCAAACTCAATTGGCTCTTCCTTTGGCTCAATTGGCTGATTGTGAAAATTGACAAGATGATCAGGATCACTGGCTAACTTTACCTCAAAAACTGGATTAGCAATTGTTGGAGGTGCAATAGGTATAGAAGAGTCTGATGCAGTACTCTGAGAATCAGCATTCTCAAAGGCTATGTTTCTCCTAGCTCTCTCTTTGGGTTGCCTTGTGCTCTTCTTTGAACTCCTTTCCTCTCTAGTGCTCTCCTCTTGCTTCCTTTCTTCTTCATCTAGAGCTTGAGCTACTGCAAGAGCTTGCATAGCTGCTTGTTCTGATTCCTCAGCCTTGGCTTCAGCAAAGTTTGGATGACCAGCCCAAACACAGATTTGTTGTCCATTCCTGTAGACAATTGCCCTTTGCTTCCTTATCTCATAATTATTGCTTTCCTTGCTTTTTGTGATGAGTGGACCAAGAAGCTTGTGCTCATCTGGATAAGGTGCAGGATAGAAAGTCCTTGCTATGTTTTTGCCCTTTGGTTTAGCAGGGGACTTGGGAGATAGGCTTCTTTGAATTGTAGCTTGTTCCACATCCCTAGTGCATGAAGTTTGTCCTCTTTCCTTCCTTGGTCCTTGAGTGACTCCATGTAGAAGGGGCTCTTGGTGATAGAAAGAATTTGTCTGTGGCTCCCATTCCGTTGATGCTAGTACCATGGCATTCGTTGATGGCTGTTCCGTTGATGGATTTGAGTCCTTATTTTCAGTAATCTTCTTGAACTTTGCTTCTATGTTGGACCAATGTTCTTTGATTTGTTCTGCAAGTCTCATCCTCATAGAAGCTTCTTGTATAAGGTCAATACCATCTTTTTGCTGCTTTCCAAGCTCCCCCATTGCTAATGGCTCCTTTGGTAGGGAAATGGCTGGGACCATAACCTTGGTAATCTGAATGTTTAGCTCCTTAGATTTCTCCCCCTTTTTGTTATCATCAAAAGAGATGGCTGGGAGTCCTTGAGCTGCCACTAGCTGGGCCAATAGTTGAGTTTGTTTCTCCTGTTCCTTTTGCATCTGTGATAGAGTAGCTTCCACCTTGTCCACTCTAGAAGAGAGAGTCTTCAAGGAGGAATCCACTTCAGGTTCTTTAGAGAAAAACCTGTTCATCCTGGACACAGTGAGAAGAGGAAGCTTTTCATCTAGCCTCCTATCATTAGCAGCCCTAAGGTTGCTGATTGAATCCTTGATCTCTGTAGCTTCAATCCTTGTCTGCAACATTTGTAGCCTTTGAATTTCCAGAGAATCCATTATGGCTTTGTAGAATTTCTTGTCCCTTTCTCCTGCAGACTCATGAGCTAGATATGCTTCATTGTACTGCCTTGTGATAGCAGCATCCAAATTGCTTCTACCATGCATATCTTGAGAAAGCCAGTTTGGTGTAGGAGGCACCACAGAAGTCCCAGTCTGTGCAGTAGTGGCCACCTGTAGAGTGTCACCAAAGCTATCCTCACTATCAGAAAAATCAAAGTCTCCACTTGCTTCAGCTCCTGGAGGTAGATTGGTCAGGGCATCCTTTGTTCTTTGCATTGATGCAGTTGTGTGAATTAGTTGTAGTGACCTCTCTGCCTCCACATTGCCCTGTTGAGCCAAAATTTGATAGGCTGACACAGGATGAGTAAAGGTCTCAGGATCCAGGGAAATACTATCCAGAGTTTGCTGATAAACCTCTTGGAAAGTGAGTTCCCTTTCTCCCTCACTGACCTCCATTAACTCATTAGCAATGGCTGCTTCCATCCTTATTTCTCCTGTAGTCCCTTCTCTCTCTCCACTCTGTTCTTGCATCATGGGCTCCCCATGGCTCACACCTCTCACACCCTCACCTTCACCTTCTAAGGTGGAACTCTCAATCTCTCCTTTTGCCTGGCTGGAAGAAATAGCCAGCCTCTCACTCACATTCTCTCCTTTTGCCTGGCTGCAAGCCAGCCTCTCAGTTTCACTCCCTCTCAGTCCTAGAAGTGTCTCAACTACCACTAGATCATCTGCACTAGTTGTGGGAACAACTTGATTTTCAATTAGAGGTGCAGAGTGAACTATCAACGGAATGGTAGTTTGAACTGTCAACGGTATGGATACCGTTGATGGAGAAACACTTGTCAACGAAATAGACTGTTTCGTTGATGAAGTCAAGAAAGCACTTTGAGAATGAGAAATTACAGTAGAGTCTGTGGTGATTGATTTTAGAGATTGTTCCACAGATCCCCTTGCAATTTCAGAAAAAATTGGTTGATGGCCCAACAAATCACTTAGCAAGTGATGGCCACCAGCTTCAGAGTGGGGCTTCTCCAAGATTAGAGTTGGAGAATCAGGAATAGATGTATGGATCATGTCCACATCCAAAGATTGAGTTGGTGAATTTGATGGAGATAATTCAAGATTGATGTTTAGAGAATGGGACTGTAACCCCAGAGTAATGATAGGGGCTACATCAAACTGAATTTGAGAAACTGGAAGTGTTGCTTCCAGTGTGTGTGCACCCTGTGTACCCTTGGACTTTTGCTTCACTCTCCTTTGGTATTGGGAAAATGTAGACTGTGGGCTTGAAGTGTCCCTTACCCTTTTGGACTGTGCTCTAGGAGGAGAGCTTGTTTCAATAATCACATCCTTTTGGGAGGATGCAATTAGACTTGTGTTTAAATCCATGTTACTCATTGTGCCTTGTTGGGAAGACACGATGGGGCTTGGCTGGTACACACTAACCTGTCCTTCCTTATCCTTGGGGTTTCTTTGATGTTCACCCCTTCCCTCACCTCTCACAACTCCAGACTCACTCCCCTTAGGTTGTGTGGTAGTTTTTACAACAGGTGCCTTTTGAGAAGCACCTGAGGTTGGCTTGGAGGTTTTCTTTGATTTTGGTTTTGTTGCTAGGGTAGGAGCCTGTTGGGTCACAGCTACAGACTCCATAGCAACATTGGAAGGTAAAACAGTAGAGGTGTTAGCTACACTAACAGGGATAGTAGTAGTTACCTCAATGATTGGCAGATACACCAATGGAACATCACCATTGTGGTTCAGCCTCAGTATGTCTGTCAATACTCTCTTTTCTTGCACAAAGCACTCAAACCTGGCATTAGGGTTAGAGATAACTAATGGTGCTGGACTAACATGGTTAGCCAACATCATCAGAAACCTAGCATAATAGATATTTTTCTTCCTATTTGCTTTGTCACCCAACTTAGCACCAATTTCATACATAAGTTGGGTGCTAAAGTTGTGATATCTATCATTTAGAAGCATGGTTAGGAGAATTAACATAGAGTTAGTTAATGCATCAAAATTACTAATCTTTCCAGAAAAGACCTTAATGAATGCATCAGCTAAATAACTGTATTCCCTAACCAAACCTCTCCTAATTATTCTACCCAGATTATCAGTAGGCAAGGAGTAGTTTATAGAATTTAGCATGGTAGTTATTTCAGTGTTAGTAGGCAAAGCATCACAGTTATTATCAGGAATATGTAAACATGCTTGCAAAACATCAGAATTAACTATGTACTCATTACCTTGAAGAGTGAATTGTAGTGTGCAGTTTGTTCCACTATACTCACAAGAGGTCCAAATTTCCTCGATTATCTCATTGTAGAGTGGTGTAGAGTGAAACATTGCATAGCTCAACTTGCAATTCTTCATGAAATCCATCATTTTGAAGAACAGTCTGTTCGGGTTTTCCTTGACAACAAAAGGGATGGAGTTGTTCTTCTCATAGATGAACCCTCCAGCAGACATAAGCTTGACTATAGGTGCCATTGTTGATTAAAGGAAAGCTTCGAACTGAATTGCTTGTTAGAGAGAAAAAGAGAGAAAAAGCCTTTGGAATTTTTGAGAACAGGTAAAAAGAAATAATGAAAATAAAATTTCTTAAATACTCCCCCAAAAATTCTCAGAAAATGAATCCAATAATAAATGTAAATTACTGGATTGGCTTAAAAATATAACCGTTACTCTTAAAGTATTACCATGATTTATACTTACAGGGGTGTATGCATAGATCGTGGTAAAAGACGTGTTAAAATTTCAACGGTTCAGATTAAAAGCGCTTTATATCAACGAATCAGAATTGGGCGTTTAAGGTCCCGTCTATTTCGTTGATAAAGCTGCGTTTCGTTGATACAAAAGAACTATCAACGAAACACCCAGAAGAAGTGCTAAGACTGTCAACGAAATGGTGCATTCCGTTGGCATAGTAATTTTGACTTAGACAAAATTTTACCTTTTCCTGAGAAAATTAATTCACAGAAAAACATAGCAAATTTCTGGCTGCATTTTAACTTGCAAATATCTCAAAAATAATTAAGAGAAATTTAGCATACCTAGCTCACTTACTAATCTTGAGAATGTTGATTCATCAAGTGGCTTGGTAAAGATGTCTGCAAGTTGTTGTTCACTTGGAACAAAATGTAACTCCACAGTACCATTCATAACATGTTCTCTAATGAAATGGTACTTGATGTCAATGTGCTTGGTTCTTGAATGCTGCACTGGATTCTCAGTAATGGCAATGGCACTAGTGTTGTCACAGAAAATAGGAATTTTCTCAACTCTTAATCCATAATCAAGTAGTTGGTTTTTCATCCATAAAATCTGTGCACAACAACTTCCAGCTGCAATATACTCAGCCTCAGCTGTGGAGGTAGAAACTGAGTTTTGTTTCTTGCTGAACCATGACACAAGCTTGTTTCCTAGGAATTGACAGGTTCCAGTTGTACTTTTCCTGTCAATTTTACATCCTGCAAAATCTGCATCTGAATAACCAATTAGTTCAAAACCAGATTCTCTAGGATACCAAATGCCAAGGTTTGGTGTTCCTTTGAGATATCTGAAAATTCTTTTAATAGCAACTAAATGGGATTCTCTAGGATCAGCCTGAAATCTAGCACATAGACATGTAGCAAACATAATATCAGGTCTACTAGCTGTTAAATATAAAAGTGAGCCTACCATGCCTCTGTAACTTGAAATGTCCACAGATTTTTCCTTAGTATTCAATTCAAGTTTGGTGGCAGTAGGCATGGGAGTTTTGGCAGGAGAGCATTCCATTAGGTTAAACTTCTTTAATAAATCATGAATGTATTTTGTTTGACTAATGAAAATGCCTTCATTAACTTGCTTTACTTGAAGACCAAGAAAGTAAGTTAATTCTCCCATCATGCTCATTTCATACTTACTTTGCATAAGCTTGGCAAACTTTTGACAAAGTTTCACATCTGTAGACCCAAAGATTATATCATCTACATAAATTTGAACAAGTAAAGTAGAGCCATTTACAACTCTGTGAAAAAGAGTTTTATCTACAGTACCTCTAGTGAAATGATTCTCAAGGAGGAACTGTGAGAGAGTGTCATACCAGGCTCTAGGTGCTTGTTTCAAACCATAGAGTGCTTTGAGAAGGAAGTACACATAGTCTGGAAAATCATCATCTTCAAAACCAGGAGGTTGACTTACATACACCTCCTCTTCCAATTCCCCATTCAGAAAAGCACTCTTCACATCCATTTGATAGACCTTGAAATTGGCATGGGCTGCATAGGCTAGGAAAATCCTTATTGCTTCTAGTCTTGCAACAGGAGCAAAGGTTTCATCAAAATCAATTCCCTCTTCCTGTGAGTAGCCTTTTGCAACCAGTCTAGCTTTGTTCCTTGTGACTATGCCATTTTCATCCATCTTGTTTCTGAACACCCACTTTGTGCCTATAACACTCCTGTCATTAGGCCTGGGCACCAGCTTCCAAACATTGTTTCTCTCAAATTGGTTTAGCTCTTCTTGCATGGCTAAAACCCAATCTGGATCTAGAAGTGCATCCTCAACTTTCTTTGGCTCATCTTGAGACAGAAAGCTACTATATAGACATTCTTCTTGAGTTGCTCTTCTAGTTTGGACTTTTGAAGAAACATCACCTATAATAAGTTCAAAGGGATGATCTTTAGTCCATTTTCTTGAGGGAGGTAGATTTGCTCTTGAAGACGTAGCTTCATGATCATGATTGCCTTGATTGGATATTTGTCCTTGAGAAACTCCCCCTGAGTTTGTTGTCCCTAAGTGATCACTTCTAGAAGTATTCCTATGACTATCAACGGTATGACCGTTTTGGCTGTCAACGAAACGCTCATTCTGACTGTCAACGAATCCACCATCATGACTGTCAACGAAATGACCATTTGGCCTACTAGCAGCTATTCTTTTCAATCTTAATGCAGCAATTTCATCTTCACTGCTGCTTTCATCTGTGCTAGATACAACAACTTTAGGCTGTTTCTCAGTAGCCTTATCATGATTCACTTGATCTCCTTCCTCATTTTCAAAAGAAAGACTTTCATGGAAACCTTCATCACAGAGACCTTGGATTTTGAGATCATCAAAAACAACATGTACAGATTCCATAACAATGTTGATTCTGAGATTATAGACTCTGTAAGCTTTCCCTGCTGCATATCCCACAAATATTGCTTCATCTGCCTTTGCTTCAAATTTCCCCAAATGCTCAGCTTGATTTCTCAGAACAAAGCACTTGCATCCAAAGACATGAAGAAAATCCAATAGTGGCTTCTTTCTTTTGAGTAACTGATAAGGGGTCATTCCTTTGGCCTGATTAATCAAAGAAATATTTTGAGTAAAGCAAGTTGTGTTAACTGCCTCAGCCCAAAAATATGTAGGTAACTTTGATTCATCTAGCATTGTCCTTGCAGCTTCAATAAGTGTTCTGTTTTTCCTTTCAACTACACCATTTTGCTGTGGTGTTCTTGCTGCTGAAAACTCATGCAAAATACCATTTTCTTCACAGAACACCTTCATGCTTGAATTATTGAATTCTGTCCCATTGTCACTCCTAATCCTTCTTACTTTGAAATCAGGATGATTGCTTACCATCTTGATGTGATTGATAATGATTTCACTTGCCTCATCTTTAGAGTGCAAAAAGAAAGTCCATGTAAATCTAGAGAAATCATCAACAATCACAAGACAGTATTTCTTCTTTGAGATGGACATAACATTTACAGGGCCAAATAGGTCCATATGAAGCAATTCAAGCTGCTGGACGATTGATGACTCTGTCTTGCTTTTGAATGATGCCTTCTTCTGTTTTCCCTTTTGACAGGCATCACACAAACCATCCTTGGAGAACTCCACTTGTGGAATTCCTCTAGCAAGATCTTTCCTCACCAAATCATTCATAACTTTGAAATTCAGATGGGATAATTTCTTGTGCCATAACCAACTTGCATCCTTGCTTGCCTTGCTGAAAAGACAAGTGATGGTGTCTGAACTTGTGCTACTAAAGTCAGCAATGTACACATTCCCCCTTCTGAATCCAGTCATTACCACATTGTTGTTTCCTCCTTTAGAAACAACACAGGCTTCTCTAGAAAAAGTAACTAAAAATCCTTTGTCACAAAGTTGGCTGATACTAAGCAAGTTGTGCTTAAGACCATCCACCAATGCAACCTCATCTATGATGACATTCTCTTTTGAAATCAAGCCATATCCCTTTGTGTAGCCTTTGCTGTCATCTCCAAAAGCAATACAAGGGCCAGCTCTTTCCTGAAACTCTGTGAGCAGGGTAGAATCACCAGTCATGTGTCTTGAACAACCACTATCCAAGTACCAAAGATTCCTTTTGTCTCCCTGCACACAATAAAACCAAATCAAGTCGATTTTGGTACCCAAGTTTCCTTGGGTCCTGTCTTGTTAGCCTTTGCATTCCCTTTTGTATCATTTTTCACTTTGGGCTCAGATTGATTCAAATCAATCTTTACCCTTGGTGTTGATTTCTGAGGGTTGCTCATATTTTCATTCATAGCATGCATAGTTGGAGGAACAATCATGTTATTCATGTTCCATGGTATTTGTGGCATGTTAAACATATTCATGTAAGGATTAGGCACAAATGGCATGCTAGCATATGGATTCTGAAATTGTGCATATGGAGCAAACATGTTAGGCATAACAGGCATTGTAGGCATGGAACTGTTCATTGCAGGCTTGGGCATTTTCACATTAGGAGTTTTCTTAACAGATTTGCAGTTAGTAGACAAATGACTAACACTTCCACAATTAACACATGTCTTTCTAGGAGCATATTTATCAGGTGTGTAATTATTGTGTTTGTTAATTCCTACTTTGCCATTCCTGTTATTCTTTTTATTTCCCTTAACCTCATTATGAACTTTCTCTACCTTGTCTTTCAATTGCTTGTTAGACAAGTGACCTACATTAGCTCTCTCAACAGGCTTCTCAATTTTCTTTAAAATACTAGACTCACCTTGAACAAAGTTCTTGGTGACAGGACCATACTTGTCATTAAGTCTAGTGAGTTTATCTTTTCTTTTGTCTGTCAACGAAACAGCCTGATCGGTTGATGGTTCATGTGTCAACGAAACATTGCATTCCGTTGACATATCAACCTTCAACAGATGATCATTGTTGTTTGTTGACTCTTTTTCTGATTCTAAGGTTTCACCAACATACCCTAGCTTCTCTTTGTTCCTTTCCCATGATTGCTCACAGAAGGATTCCACGCCTTGAACATTAATTATGTTGGTAGCAACATTCCTGGCATCCTTCCATTTTGCAATCACACTTTGTTCTATCTCAAGTTGTGTTCTAAGAATTTCTTCCCTTTGTAACACGTTCTCAAGTTCCTTCTTTGCATCCCTACTAACACATCTCATTTTCTCAAATTCAATGAGCTGTGCTTCTAACATTGCATTCCTATCACTTAAGAGCAGATTGGTCTCTTTTATTCTTGAATTCTCTTTAGTAAGTGATTTAAGAGTAACACGCAAATTATATAATACAGTAGACATTTCATTTACTGCACTGTCGCATTCCTCTTTAGAAAGCTCAGAAAGATTAGTAATTGTTACCTGGTTGCTTGAGGAACTTGCTTCCTGCTCATGATTGTCAGCCATAAGAGCCAAGTTGACATACTCAACATCATCATCAGAATCTTCACCATTACCAGCCCAATCATACTCCTGAGACATGAAAGCCTTTTCTTTTTGTTTGAGAAGTTCAAAGTATTTCTTTTTATAATCAACAGGCTCAAATTTCCTGTTGCCCTTCTCAACCTTGGGCTTTCTGCAGTCTCCAGCAAAGTGACCAAGCATTCCACAATTGAAACATTTTGACTTAGACTTTTCAATCCAGTTTGTTTTGCTAGGTTGAAAGTCTCTTCTTGGTGGCCTTGCTTCTGAGTTTCTTTTGAACTTGAACTTAGAGAATTTTCTAGACAGAAAAGCAATGTGTTCATCAATCTCATCTAAGTCCTCCAAGTTGGCTGGTTCTGATTCTTCTTCTTCTGTCATCTTGTCTTTACCCTTGCTAACATCACTCCTACAACTAGATCGACTAGTTGTGGCCTTTGCAGCTTCTTTATTGTCATCTTCAAGTTGGTTCACTGATGCAATCAATGCAATAGATCCACCCTTCTTCTGTACCTTTTCAATTTCTTCATCTTGCTCCATTTCCAGCTCATAAGTCTTCAAGGTTCCATAAAGCCTTTCAAGAGTGTAGTCTTTGTACTCTTGAGTGTTTCTGAGAGAAACAGTCATAGGCTTCCATTCTTTTGGAAGAGCTCTAAGAAATTTAAGGTTTGAATCCTTGGTTTGATAGATCCTCCCATACAACTTTAATCCATTCAAAAGCTTTTGAAACCTACTGAACGTGTCATTTAGGGTTTCACCAGCTTTAAAATGAAAATGCTCATATTGTTGTATAAGGAGTTGCATTTTATTTTCCCTGACTTGCTCAGTTCCTTCACAGAGTGTTCTAACAGTATCCCATACTTCCTTAGAGGTTGTATAGTTGATAACATTGTCAAACATCTCTTGCTCCAAACCATTAAACAGAATGTTCATGGTCCTTTTGTCTTTATGGACTTCTGCAACATCTTCAACAGTCCATTCTGAGACAGGTTTTGGAATCTCTACATCAGGTGCATCATCTGGCAGTCCAACTCTAGAATCAAGCTTCATGGGAACGTGTGGACCTTTCTCAATGCAGTCTACATACCTCTCATCCATAGACATGAGATGTAAATGCATCTTTACTTTCCAGTGAAAGTAATTGTCCTTATCAAGAACTGGTATCTTCACACCTGCATCCTTCTTCACCATGGTTTCTGTTTTTGGTCTTGATCTTTAAACTTCTTGTATGTTAGAAGCTCGCTCTGATACCAATTGTTATTCCCAAATGACCTAACAGAATTGTAGAAGGGGGGGTTGAATACAATTCTTGATATTTTCTTGAAACTAAACACTTTGTAAAATTAAACTGAACTGAATAAATAAAAACACAAGATATAAATAATTCAGTTGGATTGTTTGATGATCCAACTGAAGTGTTTTTATTGCGGAAATAATCTGTGATACAAATGTACACAGCTGCTCAGTTACAATGTTGTAGAGAAGAATGCTCTCAAAAATAGCTAATACAATCTATTTGTTTTTCTTCTCTCCTTTCTAAAGTAACTGCTACACTTGGTTATATAATCCCAAGTTTACAATTCTACATTTGGTTAAACTAAAGAATAATAGTAGTAACCATCAGTAGCTTGCTTTTCATTCCTTTTGTCCAATGGTCCTTGGAGATCTTTGCTTTTGTCTTCATGCTCATTATAATCATTCCCAAGAGCCTTATTGGAAATTGGAATGTTTCCTTATTTCCAGTAACCACTTTGATGGCTTCCAATGCAAAGTACACTTCCATATCTCCTTTTAGATCTGTTCAGTAAACTGTCACTATCACTTTGTCAACTGTTCAAAAAGCAACATTGATTCGTTGATAGCAAGGAGATGTGTTTCGTTGATAGCTTCATTCTTCATTTCGTTGATGGTGTTTCCCTCGTTTCGTTGATGGGTAAACTCCATACCGTTGACAGGGTAATCTTCATACCGTTGACATGTCTTCACTTAGGCAGAATTACAAGGCATAACATATTTACAATTAACCAACCTATTTTGCCTATCTAGTACATAGTCAACATGACTTAGAAAACCTATCTAAAACATATAATAGAATGCCTATCATACTGTGAAGTATTGTACAATGCAATTGCTACAACACTCATTTCGTTGATGAGCTTCCTGTCAACGAAACACTGCAAAGCATGCTATTTCGTTGACAGCTACAAAATTGACTTTACACAAATTCTACTAAGTGTTTTATGTTTATCATCAAGAACAACATATTCCTAACAAAGTCCAGTTATTTTCTTGTCATCAAATGACACATGAATGGATTCCATGATCACTCTTGTTCTCAGATTGTAGACTCTGAATGCTTTTGTTGATAATGGATAGCCAACAAAGATTCCTTCATCAGCTTTTAACTCGAACTTGGTCAACTGTTCAGGATGAGTCTTCAACACAAAGCATTTGCATCCAAATATATGAAAGTATTTCAAATTTGGCTTCTTATTTTTCACCATCTCATATGGTGTTTTACCATGCTTGTTGATCAGTGTAGCATTTTGAGTAAAACAAGCAGTTTGAACAGCTTCTGCCCAGAAATAGGTTGGCAACTTTGCTTCTTCAAGCATAGTTCTGGCAGTTTCAATTAAAGTTCTGTTCTTTCTTTCAACTACACCATTTTGCTGTGGAGTTCCAGGTGCAGAAAATTCTTGTTTCACTCCTCTTTCTTTGCAGAAAGCTTCCATGATTGTGTTTCTGAATTCAGTTCCATTATCACTCCTGATAATTTTGACTTTGTGCTGTGATCCTTTGTCCAGTAGATTTACATGATCCATCAGTGTTTGAGCAGTTTCATCCTTCTTTGATAAGAAATACACCCATGTATATCTAGTATATTCATCAACAATTACTAGAGCATATTTCTTTCTGCCCATAGACATCACATTCACTGGTCCAAAAAGATCAACATGTAGAAGATGATAAGGTTCCACAACTGAAGATTCAGATTTGCTCTTGAAAGATGACTTCCTTTGCTTGGCCTTTTGACAAGCATCACACAGACCATCTAAGCTTAGTATTGACTTTGGAAGTCCCCTTACAAGATCTTTTCGTATAAGTTCATTGATGTTGTTCAAGTTTAGATGAGAGAGCTTCTTATGCCATTTCCAACTCTCTTCATTTGACATTCTTGCAGACAGACACACTGTTTTTCCATCAGAGTTTGTTACCAAACTTGCTTCATAAATATTGTTGCGCCTGTGTCCAACTAGAACAACTTTTCCAGTAGATTTACTGATAATTTCACAGTATTCAGTATGAAAATCTACATGGTTTCCTCTGTCACAGATTTGACTCACAGATAGCAGATTATGCTTGAGTCCTGAGACTAGAGCTACACGTGTGATGATGACACTTCCAAGATTAATATTGCCATATCCCAGAGTGTGTCCTATGTTGCCATCTCCATAGGAAACCTTTGGGCCAGCCTTCTCCTCAAAGTCTGATAGCAGGGCTTTATTTCCAGTCATATGTCCTGAGCATCCACTGTCCAAGATAAGTGTGCTCTCTTTTATACCCTGCAATCACAAACAAACACTAAGTGTTAGTTTTAAGGACCCAGACTTGCTTGGATCCTTTGGCTTTCTTAACAGTGTTAGCTTTTGCAGCGGAATCACTATCAACAGAGTTTACACTAACATTGTCAGACTTTACACTTGCAGAGTTTGCTCTAACCCATTTCAAGTTGGGTTTTAGCTCATAATAGTTGTGATAAATAGCATGATAACTCTTACAAGTATAAATAGAATGCCAAGTGCTCCCACAGTGTGTGCATAAAGTCTGTGGTTTAACCCTTACATAATCATTCTTTACTCCTGATGTAGAAGGTAAAGAATTAATATGTTTGTTCTTATTGCAAAATCTAGCAAGATGATTAGAACTACCACAATTATAACATGTTTTCCTTGGAGCACCAGCAGTAGGCAAATGATTATTTCTATTATTTATGCCTATCTTTCCATTCCTATTTTTCTTGGACCCTTTTGGTTTCATGGCAGACTTTACCTCTTTCAGCTTATGATTGAACTGTTTTCCTGTCATCAAACCAACATTAACCTGTTTTTCAAAAGTTTTTACTGGCTTTCTAACAGCTTCTATTTCCATAAGATTTTCTGTTATAATATTTTCCTGTTTTTCACAGGTTTCATCTGATTCCATATCAGCTTCTCTTACTACAACAGATTTTAACATAGTAGATTCTGGAACAAATTTCACAGGTTTAAGTTGTGGTTTAACCTTAACCTTGTCTTTAAACCTAAGTTCATCATTTTCACAATAGCCTAAACCTACAGAATCTGTCTGAAACACTTGATGAGTGTCTCTTCCAGAGTTTGTCCAAGTCTTGATTATTTTTCTTTCTTTTTCTAGATCAGATTCTAGTTGCCTATATCTTTTGAGCAACTCCTGTTCAATATAAACAGCATCATCTCTTTCTTTTTGAATCTTCTTCATATTCTCAAGTTCTCCTTCAAGAAACTTGTTTCTTTCTTTAAGACTAAGATTCTCAGATTTAATTCTCTCATTCTCTAAAGTCTGATCCCTATAACTAACATGTACACTTTTCAGATATACTCTTAACTCAGATATATTATCAGTATCATAAGCATAAGTAGTTAGGGGTACCTTATTTTCAGATGATTCAGTCTCATCTTTGACAGTTGCCATAAGAGCATAATTTACTCCATCATCAGAGTCTGAAGTATCTGCCCAGTCTTTGCCTTTAGAGATGAGTGCTTTCTCATATTTTCCTTTCTTGCACTCTGGGGCATAGTGACCCATCTCCTTACACTTGTAGCACTGGATTTCAGATTTATCCTTCTTGCCAGACTTGGTCTCCCTTACATCAGACTTTCTAAAACTTTTCCTTTCAGAGTTTGAATCTTTCCTTGAGAATCTCTTTCCTTTCTTGAAGTTCTTGAATCTCATCTTCTTGAAGGTCTTCACCATCAATGCAGCCATTTGCAGCATCTGTTCTTCATCATCCTCAGAGTCAGAAGCTTCATCAGAGTTTGAGTCATCATCAGAGTTTGATGACTCACTTTCAGATTTAATGACTAGAGCCTTTCCCTTGGATCTCTTCCTTGATGATTCCTTCTTGATGGGCTTCTCCTCAACTTTGAGAGCAACAGATTTTGTCTTCTTGCTTGATCTTCTGTTTCTTTGTTCTATTTCCAATTCATGAGTTTTCAGTAACCCATAAATCTCATCAAGTTCAGTTTCAGCAAGTTCGTAATTATCTCTTATAGTTGTTGTCTTCAAATCCCATCTTTCGGGTAAAGATAAGAGAAATTTGAGATTTGATTCTTCAAGATCATATTCTTTATCAACTAGAGATAAATCATTCAGCAGTTTACAGAATCTGTCATATGTCTCAGTCAAGGTTTCATTTGCTCTTGAATCAAAGTGCTCATACTCCTGAGTGAGTATTGTATTCATGTTCTTCTTTATAGCAGTGGTTCCTTGACACCTGACTTCCAAAGCATCCCAGATTTCTTTTGCAGTTTTGCAACCAATTACTCTGTTAGACATAACATTATCTAAAGCACTGTGGAGAAGATGTCTAACCTTTGCATCTTTTGCAATTGATGAGATGTCCTCAGGAGTCATATCTTTCTTTTCCTTTGGAACAGTCTTTTGTTCTTGACCATCAACAACAGGAGACAATTTAGTCGGCATATGAGGACCATCATATATTCTGTCAAGGTATTCTGGATCTGTAGCCTCCAGAAACATGGTCATCTTCACCTTCCAAATTGGATACTCCACTGGCCTGAGAATTGGAACCCTGATAGTTTCATATCGACTCACAGAATTAGGTTTAACCTATTCAACCTTGGGAGGAGCTTGATTTTCTTCAGACATGATTATTACTGTGTTTGAATCGTAAAACTATATATATTAAACAGCCTAGGCTCTGATACCAATTGTTAGGCCGAATACACAATATATAATCAAGTATGTATGAGAATAACAATCAAGAACACAAGTTTATAAATCAACAAACTGAATTATATTAAAATAATTCTCTCTTAGTGATGTTAATGAATCACAAAGAGCTACTAGGTTACAAGAATAATATTTCAATAATCGCATCCCTTCTAGGGATAACCTATCTGTGTTTATATAGTACACAGTTACATACAATCCATCTCTAATTGATATTCCTATAAGTTAGCTATACAATTCATATCAATTAAGGATTGCTTCAGTCTTCTATTCTGTTTCCTTAGCTGTATCAATATATTCTGCTTCTTTCCATCTTCAGAATATATTGCTTCTAGAATCTTTATCTTTGCACCGACAGCTAAGTCAACTATCACCACGTCAGACTTTATCAAACTCTGACTGGCTTCAATGTAAACTCTTCACCCAGTCAGACTTTATCAAACTCTGACTGGCTTCTAGATAAACTCTGATATGTACCTGGTACTTAAACACTGATGAACAAACGTCGGCAATTATATCTAACAATAGTATAAAATTTCCCAATTTGTATGTACTTGTACAACCCAAGACAAATGTACCTTCGCTGTTTTTTGTACAAAAAATAAATTGCCACATATCATATTCATTCGATACTATAGGACCTAAAAGTGAAATAAAGTCCGTATATATTCTATGGTTCTGTACAATTTCTGCCAACATACGCAAAAAAAATTATTTCACCGGATGCAATTGAAGTTATCAAATGGCTCTTGAGTTGCCTTTGGTGCGGGAGAAGTTCCAGAAACATTCCAAAATTTAAGCGTTTCATCTGCATCTGCAGATGCAACTACACGTCCATCTGGGCTCTGAGACATATAAAGTACCGTAGATGTATGATCAGAAAGTTCTGCAACCTTGACCATTGATGGGTACTTCTAGAGAATTAGTTGATTCTGAGGAAATCCATGAGAACTAAGTAGTTCTCGCTCATTCTTATTCCACAACAGAGAGCAGACTTGTGATCCTGTATCAACGGAATTTAAGCAAGCACCTGTATTGGTGTTCCAAAGCTTGATGCATCTATCACTCGTACCTCCTCCGGAGGCAAGCAAATTCTTTTGAAACGGACACCAAGCTAGAGCTTTGACAGCATCAGTATGGTCTTGGAGCCTGTGACGCCACTGAGTTGGGGAGTTTGAAGACCTATCCCATATGTGTACCAGATTATCCTTTCCTCCGCTGGCTAACTGTTGGCCCGAAGGTGACCATCTTAAACCACAAACCTCTTGATTGTGTCCTCGATACATCTCAACACCATGATCTCTCATTCTTACATCGTTGTTCACAATCTGACCATCCATCCCTCCGGTAGTCAAAACGTAATTATTGTTCCAATCAAGTGATCCAACTCCAAATCTATGGCATCCTCTCAAAGTATTAACCAGTTTGTTGGCTACTAAATCCCAAAGATGAACATCGGAGTTGTATAAACCAACAGCTACGCGACGGCCATCAGGAGCCCATTTAACACTCATCACCGGATCAGTTTGCTCATCAAGTGTTGGTAGTTGAGAAACAGTATTGTTAGAAGCATCCCACAAGTGTACCTTATCCTTAAGAGCAATGGCAAG
Source organism: Heracleum sosnowskyi (assembly GCA_030848705.1). Lineage (NCBI taxonomy): Eukaryota > Viridiplantae > Streptophyta > Magnoliopsida > Apiales > Apiaceae > Heracleum > Heracleum sosnowskyi. Next base: position 37,204,719 of record CM061243.1, on the reverse strand, counting down.
AACATTCTTATTGCCCCAATCTAGTACATTGAAGCAGTAATCATCCGCAATCCCAAGAGCATCCAAGGTCCTCTCGGGTTTGGGTGGAATATAGCGACGCCTCGGAGCTTGGGGAACAAAATGATCAATACGAACAGGGATTGAAGAGTTGTTCCTGAAAGAAAAGATTCGAGTTGTATTGATGTTAAGAGCTTGAGCTAGGTGGTTTCTGTAAGCTTCACTAGAGGAGCTCAACACATCTGGATCAGCATCATTACCTCTCCTGCTGAGAAAGTCCATTTCACCTGGTCTAATAGGAATAAATCTATCAGAGACATCTCGAGATGGTGGTCTTGTAGAGCGAGTGGCCCTAACGTAAGAAAAATTAGCTAATCCTGCATCCATCGAGATTAAGCAACAAACACAAAACAAAATAGATAGATATGGATGACACAAAATAGAAATATCAAACACACAAAAAATCCTAACAGACAATAAGAACTATAACAAATAGAAGCACAATCAATTAAACAGGATGATACAATAGAGAGAAATATCAAACACACAAAAAATCCTAACAGACAATACAAGAACTATAACAGATAGAAGCACAATCAATTAAACAGGATGATACAATAGAGAGAGAAATATCAAACACAGAAAGACGAGATATTAATAGACTTAGAACACAAAGACCCTAATTCAACAAAAACAAAGCCAAAGACTAATTAACAAGTAGTAAGTAAGGAGAGAATGAACCGGAATTAGAGAAGATGGAGGGATGTACGAACGTAGTCTACAATCGAAATCAATCAAATCTCAACCACCTCGTCAATTACCCACCAACAAAATGAGAGAGGGAGAGAGCGAGCACTTTAATGATCAACAAAGAGAGAGAACAGTGTAATGATCAACAATGCGGAGTATTTATAGAGAGAGATCAGCGTCCCAAACGCGTAGCTCGGGTCGGGCCGGGTTTTATTCGGAATTTAAAACATACGTGTAGTTTTCAATCGGGTCGGATCCAATCTTTTCTCTTAAAAATCTGTTACACTATTTTCTCTAAAATTCCAATTGGACTTTTTCTATTTTAATATTAATATTTTAAAATAAAATTCAAATTATATAGTCAAATTTTAAATATTTCAATTTAAATTTTGATTTTTCAGGTCAGATATTTTGATGAAAATAGAAGATCTATTTAATATTTGTAGGCCAAACCGAGTCGAATCATATTTTTTCACGATTCAAAGTTTTCAAACTTTTTTTCAATATACTAATTTCAATGCTAATGAATATTAACCTATATAACAAACAATTTTTTTGTTTGATGATATAATTTCAATGCTAGTGAATATTATAATTTTTTGTTTGATAATATTAACCTATTATGCATTCTTTTATATATAAAAAAGTTAAATATTAAAAATAAAATCTCAACTGTTGAATTTTTTATTTAAAACTAAATCAAAAAACTAATATTTTATTTAATAAAGTATAACTAATACTAGCTTAAAACCCGTGCGATGCACGGATTGTTAATTGTTATTTTTTTATATTTTTTTAATTGTATTTGTTAAAAAAATAAGTATGCATGTAAAAATAACTAAACACTTTTAATTAATTAAAAACATTAAAACAGATTTTAAAATAAATAAGTAAGAGTTTGCTCGTTATATTTTTGGAAAAAAAAGGGTTTAGTATGGAAAAATAAAAAATGTAACATATATTTAGTTTAAAAAGGTAAATGCCTGTGATATTTTTGGAAAATGAGGTTTTAAAATTTAATAATTTAAATTATTTAAATACGTTTTAAAATAAATAAGTAAAGGGTTTGTCCGTGATATTTTTAGAAAAAGAATGGATTTTAGTGAGAAAAATAGAAAAAATAAATTGAAAATGCAATTTCTCGTGATATATTTAGAAAATGAGGGACTTTGTTAGAAAAAATCAATAATATGTTTTAGCTGAAAAGGTAATTGGTTATAAATAGGTATATGATTATTTATATTTTAATATTTTTAGTAATTGCATTTGTTAAGAAAAATAAGTAGGCATGTTAAAATAAGTAAACTTTTAAAAAAATAATTATAATATTAGGTTTAAAAATAAATAACTAAAGGTTTGCCCGTGATATTTTTGGAAAATGATGGGTTTTAGTAAGGAAATATAGAAAAACTAACATGTTTTAGTTAAAAAGGTAATTGCCCGTGATATATTTGAAAAGGTAGAGGAATTTGTTAGAAAAATAAAAAAAAATGTATTTTAGGTGAAAAAGGTAATTGATTATAAATATGTACTATTATTATTTAATAATATATTTCTATAAATAAGTAAGGTTAATTAAGTAAAAACACGAATTTAAGAAAGGGTAATTAAGTAAAATCACAATGTACCATACCGACCGACCAAACTTTTAATGTTTCGTCTATTATATAATAGTATTGATTGAACACTTTTTTGTATTGAACTCAATATTTTAATATTATAGTTATTTTAAATTCGAACTATAATTATTTATTTTACTACACAATAGAGTTGTCGATCAAAATTTTGAATAAAATTTCTCATATGTTGTTCAAATATTGTCATTTCTTAGATTCTATATAAAATTAATTTTACAAAACAACTTGAACTGGTTTGCATATTAGACAATTTTAGCATTTTGTTTTTACAAATTGGTATATTGGTTTTGTTTATGTTATTTATTTATTGTAGAAGATATAGTTCTGCAAATTTAATTTTTGCTTTTATTTATTATTTATGCACAAAGTACTTTTATTTAAATTAAAGATTGTGTTAATAAGTTAGAGTTTTGAGGAAAAAATTAGAGTATTGAACCAAATTAGAGATATTTGACTAGATGATTTATCTAATATCGATGTTTGATGGTTAGTGGATTGGGAAGCGGATTGAAATAGCGGTTTGAAGCCAATCCATTAATTGGGTTACTCAACTTAAAAAATTGATATGAGTAAGACCTATGATACAGTTGAATATGAGTTTGTTCAAGATATTATGTAGAAGATGGGATTTGCAAATAAGTGGATAGATTGGATCTGTTTATGCATGTCAACTGTAAAATTTCATTTTTTATTCTGAGGAAAAGAAATAGGTCTCATTGTTCCAAAGAAAGGTTTGAGGTAAGGCAACCTAATTTCCCTTGTTTATTTCTTTGGTGTGCATAAGGTCTCTCAATCGTGTTGCAATAGAAAAAGAGACATGTTCGCTTTAGTAAAATTGCAAATAGAGTTCCAATTATTACCCATCTATTTTGTGCAGATGATTGATACCTATTTTCTCAAGCAAATAAAGCAGAAGCTCAACGTGTCAAAGATTGTTTACGGCTATATGAAAATGCTCCTGGACAACAAATTAATTTCCCGAAGTCATGCACCCATTTTAGTTATAACATTCCGATCTCTTTAGATGAATAAGTTAGTCAAATTTTGTAGATGAATCAGTTAGTTTGATTTTAGTGGTCCATATCTGCACTGAACATTTTTCTAATTTAGGTCTGTCGATCTTTGTTGGTAGAAACAAGTGGGAGATCTATCGTTTTGTTATGGAAAAAGTTTGGAATCCAACGCAGAGCTGGAAAGTCAAGATGCTATCTAAAACGGGCAATGAAATCCTTATCAAATCAGTTATTCAAGGCATCCTAATCTTATGTTATGAGTGTATTTTTACCTCCCAATTTTTTTTGTGAAAACATTAAAACATGTGTTTCAATATCAATCTGCAACATTTTTCCGTGTTAATTTCTACAAAATGGTGGACATCATCTCGACGAAATTCTTATGTTTTGTTGCAACTATGGTATTGTGAATAATGTACGATATAAGAAAGACCATTTGATTTTAACATCAACATACAATGAGTCTTTATTAATAAGTGACATTTTTTGTTCAAAATTTTCTAGTTTTGTGTTTTGGTGGTACACTTAAGTTATATTACTACCTTGAAATGTACTGTGTGCATCATGGTGTCAACTCGGTTGGAGTTCAAGCTAGTTATAACCCCAAACTGAAAGGGATATAGTCATGTAGGTATTATGATCTTTGGAGTTGCAATGGCTCGGGAGGGTGAATGCATAGAAATCTTACCCTCACTGGTTTTTGTAGATGGAAACCGTTGACAAGAAGTCCTTTCCCGGAGGAACTAGAAGAATTTCCATGACAATTCTCTTCTTCTCCATCTTTTGTAATTTTTTTTAAATATAAAATAGACATTGAATATTTCTTTTGATGTGCCAATCAAGCACTCCAGCTAAGGAGTTGAGGCACCCTCTTAAAGTCTTAAAAAGTCTACTGGCTCTTGAATTCCAAAGTTGAACATTAGAGTTATTCAAACCAACAGCTACACGAAATCCATCAGGAGCCCATCTGACACCCATCACCAATTTGACATCTGCAAACCTAATATCCTATTTGTTGGACTACCTTGTTGATAGTTGACTCACTCTTAGAGTCAATTAGGTTATCCATCATTGATGCCTTTATAATGTGATCAGTAATTGGCACTTTCAATTGCCTGATCTGTTTCCCCAATTACAACATTATCAGTTCATTGTGCATCAACCTCATATGATAGAAATAAATGTATATGTTCTGACCTTGGTATTAGATATCCAAACCCCACGTTACTTTAGCCATGCTTATTATTGAAATAAATGTTTTATTATGAATTGTCAAATATGCATATATTTTTATGTTTTATAAATTGTATTCCAAATCCGTACTAGATGATTGGTTCATGTCGTATTCTTTTTATGCCAAGTGCTTAGGTGAATCTGGGAGTGTGTGATGGAGAGCTACCCTTTATTTCGTTGATTAGGATTTGTGGACTTTTAGCATTATTTAGACTTGCATATTTATCTAGATTTTTTTTTCATATTTATTGGTTTTAATTTTAAGTTGGAGGTTTAATATTATTTGGAGATTATTAGACCGTTACATCATTGTTTAAAGATTATTTTAGTGATCTATTTGTAGGTTTATGAGTTATAAGTAATATATCCTCCATATAGGGACGAGGGTGTTACAAAGACTAGTATACGATAGTTTTTAAAAATTTTAAGTAATAACAACAACAACAACAACAACAACAACAACAACAACAACAACAACAACAACAACAACAACAACAACAACAACAACAACAACAACAACAACAACAACAACAACAACAACAACAACAACAACAACAACAACAACAACAACAACAACAACAACAACAACAATAATAATAATAATAATATAATTGCAATTAGAATAAGAATAAGAATATGTGGTTAACTATATTGATTAATTAGAAAAGAAAAAAAGGATTGATAATCGGTGTTAAGTTAATTATGTTTTTTAATTCTAAAAGTTGTAGGATAATTATTGCAGTATATATTAATACACATTGTTGTTGTTTAAGTACAAGTACCTGAGTCTAATAATAGAATCTAGAGTAAGGGAGGCTGCATAAAGAGAGACAAATGGGTAAAGAAAAATTGAGGAAACAAAGTTGTTAATTTGGATTGTTTACACAAGATTCTAATTTTCAAGCTTTCGATCATAACAAATAATCACGTACTTACATGTTTTATTAATTTAGTTACAGGAATCTCAAGTATAATGTTTAATGTTTGGAATTCAACATTATATATTTTACTATCTTATGTTATGTTTGTTTGGTTATGTTATTTTGGTACATCAACTATGACCATTTCATGATCCAATAGAACATATATGCACGTAGTATATGTTATAACCGAGAGTTTTGCTTGGATATGATATCATTAGATTATATATTAATTTATTAGTTACCTTCATTTATGAACTCATGTGATAGATTTTACATACTAGTTCGACAATAAAGTCTTGGCCTTACATATGCATGTATTGCAATTTGAATTTTTAAATTGATATTTAATAAATGTATCTTTGTATCTAGTATGATTTTGTAGGATTAGAAACTAAACTAGTTTTTTAGCCCGTGCAAAACACGAACATATTCTAGATTTTAATATTTGTTGAGCTTTAAAAAGGGTTTCGTGTATTTGCATATTGACATGAATGATTTATTGGACATGTAATATTTGCAATATTCATCTTATGAAGTCAATCATTCTCCAATTCGTTAGAGTTTGATATTTGCGTATATGAAAATTTATTTATTATCTTTATGTATTGTTCCCATAATAATAGTTTCTTTTCAAATTTTACGCTTACTAATAAAATATTAATTTAACAATACATTCCGAATTTTATCCATTATAAATGCGTCAATTTTATAAGAATATAACTCTTACTCACTCGTTATTAATTATTTATTAAGTGATATATATGTTTGTCATAGAATAATTATTTATATCAAAATATCATTTTATTTCTAAAAATTTATTATAAAAATATCGATAAATTTTTTTTTCATAAAAATTAATCAAATTTCAAAAATCAAATCGATCGACTAAAAATTTGAAGATTATCGGCAAGAAGACTATACAAAACCAAAAATGCCCCCGTTTTGTTCCATACCAAAGAAAGACCTAGCTAGTTTAAAAAGCCGAGACGTAGAGAAGACGCAGAGAGAGACATCATTCCATCAAGGTTCGTGTGTGTGTATATATATTCAGTAACACACAAAAGTTGATGTTGATGTTTAATTGAGATACATACATATATTGTAACATAATTGAAGCTTGGTATATTCTAAGTAGATATTCATCTCAATGTTCTTCATTATCTCACAATTGCTGCTCAATTAGGGCTTTTTGTATATTTGTTTTATGATTCTTTAGTTTCCTATACTGTGTATGTGATTAGAATTTCGAGCATTATTAGGGTTTTGTATTATTACTCAATTAGTTGTTTGAATTATTCAATTTTTATGATGTGGCAAGATATCGTATAGCAATCGTGTTAGATATTTTATTTTGAGGGAAGACAAGTGTAGCTTTCGTGCATAGTTGAGGTCCAGTGAAGTGTCGAGATTGCGTTTAATTTGGAAATTGTGCTTTGTCAATTTAAATGAGGGTTGTAGTAAGTGATAGTGAGGGGGTGGGAACTGCTGAGGGCTTTTTGCTGCCCTTTGAAATGAAGAGTTGACCAGATCTGACTTATTTTTTAATTTTGGTTGTCAATTGGAATTAACGGAAAATGGAATGTACCAAGTTTGATGAAGACTTGTAATATGTTTCAAGAAGAAGATGATGGTTAAGAAATGAACATAGTATAATGTTATTGGTATAATGGTATTCGAGTGTTTTGATGTTATAGGAACAAGTTTGTTAATTGTTATATTGGCTACATAGTAATAAATCTTGTTTGCCTTGGACATTGTTGTTCTTTTGTTGTTTGTGTTAATTATTAATTAGTCAGTGTATATATGTGTCGAAGTTTATATCTAGTGTGTTGATTTGTGATTTGTGCTTAAGCCATAGGAGGCCCCTTGCACGCAGTAGTGTATTTCACTTATAACAACTGTGCTTATGTGGGAACACACTTATTAAGATATCTGGTATAGAAACATATAAATATATAATATGTACAGACTGCAGTTGTATGTCAGGGGAATACATTGTCTCATTCCAAATATCTCAATCAGATTGGCAACACATATTCGTGCTACGAAAGCTATGCTGGACTACTGCAGCAACTTATCTTAGGGATGAGGCTAGCTGTCTTGGCAAATGAATCTTAGAGTGGATTTAATTTGTGACAGATTTATATGTTAATTTGACAAATGTAAACAATTGCAAAAGAAACTTTGCTAAAAGAATTGTCATAATAGCACGGCCTAGTTGTGTTTGTCAAGCAATTTTGCTTCTGTAGCATATTTTTAGGTTGCACTTATCTCACTAATTGATCAATGTCATTCAATTTGTATATGTCAAAAGTTAAAAGTCCTTTTCATTATCGTAAAGGCCGTGCCATTTACCCATTCTAGTAAACTTGCCAATGGAGATATACTATGTTCTCTGCTTCCACAAATACTTCAATATGCAAAATATGTTGGACATGTAGAAATGATTTGTGTTTATTATGTAGGTTGACTGCATAGCTGCATGCAATTAATTCCCAGTAAGGAGATGCAAAATAAAGAGGAGCTTCCCGTTAATGCAACAGTGGAGGTGGTGACATCTGGTAAGGCATCTGATGTTGATGACTGGGAAGCTATTAAGGACAATGACATTATGCAGCAGCAGTCAGCAATATTGGCCGAGGAAGCTGAGAAAATTCAATATGTTGGTGACAAGGTATGATGATTTTCGATGGTTAAGTGTTCTTTCCAGTACTAGCAATGTAACATCCTCTTCTTGTTTACCAATCACAAGTCGTATATGCTCTTCCCTTGATATTGTTATACTGCCCACTTGAGTAGTTTGTGGAAATTTATTGAGTTCACTCTTATAAATGGAACTGAAGAGAAGGTTAAGGAATGACCTTTTTGTTTTTCTTTCAAGAACTTTTCTTATATTTATGGTTAGTAAAAAATGAGGAACCTGGCGAACTTCACGTTAACCGGTGTCCTTATCCTTTTGTTGTGAATTATGACTTTGCTAAAATTAAGGAACTTGGTGAACCTATTACATTGCCAGGATAGGAACTCATTGAACCTATAACTGTATGACTGAAAAATATTAAAGTGTCTTCAGCAGTTCAGCCCATGGATTTTGTACTTGTTGTGTTAGGTTTTCTATTATTGATATGTCCTGTTGAAGGATTTTACTGTGGAGTCTATAGAGAATGTAAATTACTGACACAGCTATTTATGTTTCATCACTGGTTGATTTATTAAATTTCTTTTGCAACAAAATTCCATATTAACTCTTTTTTTTTGTCTTACACCTGATACAGGTAGAATGATGCTAATAATGAACGACAACAGTCTTAAAAAACATTAATCGAGCTTTCTAGACATCATTACTAAAAAACTTAATCAAGCTTTTTAGCTCATATAATAGCTCTGTTCTTTAGAATTATTGCACCAATAAGCTTTAAGTTTTCTAGCTTATGGGAATTTTTAACATTGCTCTTAATTCTGTATTTAACCTCCTTTGCCCCAAATGAAAAACAACACTTGCCCCAATATTTTTGAGTGAGATTTCCACAATATATCCAATAATCTTTACCAAATTTTGATGGCGTCCGGCTTCTAGGCCCCAACACAACTTATAAAAAAATATTCTGATTGATGCATTTTTATCTTTTCCAAATCACAAATGAAATTATTATCTGTTTTCCTTTTCTCCTACAACTAGAAATTATTTTCCATAACCAAGAAAGACGAAAGGTTTACTGAGATGTACCAATAGCTGTGCATTTTAATAAGTGAAATCTTAAATTTTAGATTGTCATTGTCTTTTTGTTACACAGGTTTGCGTGAACTATTATGTGTATTGTTATTGGCTATATGTACAACAATCTTCAACAAATTAAATCTCACTAACTGTAGCTTGACTGTGTTTTGACTGACGTACTGGTTTCTTTGTATAAGAAGGGATTGGGAGGGGGTGGTGACCTGTGGGTTAAAATATTTTCCCCATAAAGAGAAAGGTAAAATGCAAAATGTTTGGAACCAGATTGGTAGATGATTATTAACCCAAGGTTATGGATGGACTTGTGCACTTTAAATTTTACCCTTTTCGTAATTTAAACTATTATTTCTGCAGGAACCTGTATCATCATTAGCAGCTGAGTATCAGTCAGGCAGCGCTATATTATTGGAGAAGATAAAGGTTACATATTGCTTTTATAAGTATCTGTAGTTGTGGTCTTCGTATACAATTCTCATATATAAATTACTTTGACATTAAATGTAGGTGCTGAATGAGCAATATGCTGCTCTAAGACGGACAAGGGGGGATGGGAACTGCTTCTTTCGAAGCTTTATGTTCTCTTACCTTGTATGTTTTCTGTTTACAATTTCAAAGGCTTTTCAAATTTTTACCTGTGTTATTGATCGTGTACTTTCAGTTAATTACAAATCGTTTGTTGCCAAAATAAGGAGCATATTTTGGAAACACAAGACAAAGTGGAAGTTGATCGCGTCAAAGCCAGTGTTGAAAAATGCAGAAAGACGCTTCTTGATTTGGGATATACAGAGTTCACTTTTGAAGATTTTTTTGGGGTAAAAATGATGATATGCTTTTCTGTGATATGTTGTGCTATCTGGTTCAGTGATGGTATGTTTTTTCTGTGATAAGTAGTGCAATGTATGATTGTTCTGTGATCTCCAATGACATTATGACATAGCAGAGGTGTTAAGCTTTTAGCAGTAGTATAGTGTTCTGGTTGATGAGTATAATTTGATAATATTTAGCTGAATCTTATTTGTATCCTGTTGCGTACAATATTTTGTGAATATTGGTATCCCTTTATCCACATGTCATGTCTAAGCTGATGGCTTTTAATCCCCACCCACGCAATATAAAATAATAATGGCAATGTAATAATAAACTTCCAAAGTAATTTCATAAAGTATCTTCCGCAGTTTTGCAGTAAATATTGTATGGATACATGCGAACAAAATAAATGTTTTATCTACTATAAGTTAAAGCCTTTTTTTAACTGGGGTAGAGGTTTCTAGTTTCTACAGCCATCTTCTGTCTTATTTGCTTTACTTCAATTGGATACCTTGGTTAACTGTTGTAGAACTCTATATAGTGTTAAAATCAGGAATAGGGAGTATTAATTATAATAGATTAGTTTCCAGTAGTATATTTGTTAGTAGAAGAGATTAGCTTTAGGATGTTCATTTAGAGAATGTCATTCCGGATTCCAGTTATCCTTCTTCCGACTAAGTATTGTCATTTAAAGGAGATAACAATCACTACTCCTTCAAAGCTAATAAGCATTTCTAAAGAGCATTATAACCTATATTCTGACATGATAATGATCTGATGTCTCAATTAATACACAACAATGCGAACTTCCCTATTTGTGTGATGCTTTATTGTTGATTTATTTTACTGATAAGAAACTGGAAAGATTGTTACTCAGTGACATATGCAATATAGAAAATTCAACTTCTAGAAATGACCTTCCTTTGTCCAGCTCCACAATTTTTTTACGTCATAAAATATAGCTAAAGATAAGAGAAGTCTGCATATAGAGAAGATTATGACTTTAAGGGACTATTGGGGAAATTGCCTTCTTTGTGAGTGTAAGGTTGTGATGAGGTGAATGCAGTTTCCTATATTTCATAACTTTTAGTGAGAGTCATTTGAGTGCTTGGGTAAAACTTAAATAATAATACGTACATATGAAAATATGATTGTATTCTGCAGCTGGCTGGGACTAATGACTGATATGATTGGTTCCTGTTAAATAATGAAATGCAGACATATTGCTTATTTCATATAATGGGTCAGTCACTTGAAATTGCATTTTGTTAGCACTCAGTGTTTGGCATGTTGTCAATATGTGCAAACATCACATTTGTTCAATATAATTGTAAAATGTTTTTTTTCCTGTGCAAACATGGGAGAATGGTTCTAAATGTGTTGATTTGAAATTATAAATAAATAGAAATTGGATGTTTTTGATATATTATTCTTACCATCCCTGTAAGATAAATCTGTTATTTGTTCCGGTAAAGGTTTCTGCCTTCCAACTCTTGGACTATTAAGCTGTTATAGTAATCTAAAGTCTTTCTATAAAATATTTCAGTTATTTATTGAGCAGCTAGAAAGTGTTTTGCAAGGGAATGAAGCTTCAATAAGGTTCGGAGAGTTGCATTTGTTATTTTATTATACAATCAGAAGAAAAGCGGTCTATGAGCCAGATTGGCTGTGCTTTTGTTGATATCAATTGTAGCACGTTTGGATTATGCTTTTAATGTTAGTTTTTCGGTCTCAGTCAGGAAGAATTGGTAGAGAGATGTCGAGATCAGTCAATATCTGATTATGGTGAGGATAGCAGCTAAAGAACATTTTGATAATAAGTTTCTTGAAAAGACATCCATTGGATCAATGTCTAATCGTTTTCATTAATTTGTTTATATCTAACACGGTCTACTGGATAGTTGTGATGTTCTTCAGATTTGTAACCTCTGGTGAAATAAAAAGACGGTCAGAATTTTTCGAACCCTTCATTATGGGATTAAGTAATGCGACAGTGGAGCAGGTTTGTTCCATTCCAAAATTGTGTGTCTTGTATATATTTACTAGTCCTGCAAAGTTTATGCCCATTGCCCATTTGTGATCATTTACATTATGTACTGCATAGCTGTATCCTTCGGTAATCATCAAACTGCATACTGGATGGTTGTTTTTATATTACAAACTATAGCTGTTGGTCAAAAAAGTGAGTGAAATATTCCAAGTTGTTTGATTCCATTCTCACGGCCATATAATCATTAGTTTCATGAACAAAACTGAACCCTACCACAACATTACTTATTAACTTGTGTTCTGGGATTCGGTGAGATATTTTGTCTGTCCATGAACAAGATTTTACGTCAAAAACAATATTCAAAACTTATAATGTTGCAAAATTGGTCTTCTTGCTGCATTACGTATTAGGCATTTTGATGTATAACTAAAAAGTCATGTTTGTGGATTTCAGTTAACAGGTTTATCGATAATGAATTAACGATTATATTTTTTGGTTCACTTCTATTTAGCTTCTCTTAATTAAGCCCATTTTTTTAATATAGTTTTGCAAGTCTTCAGTGGAACCAATGGGCGAAGAGAGTGACCATGTTCATATAACAGCATTATCAGATGCATTAGGTGTGCCTATACGCGTTGTCTATCTCGATCGGAGTTCATGTGATACAGGTGGCACCAGTGTAAATCACCATGATTTTGTTCCTACTTCTGAGGGTACTGCTGGTGGTGCATCTGAAGCCATCAAGCCCTATATCACTCTGCTCTACAGGCCGGGCCACTATGACATTCTGTACTGCAAGTGAGTTTTTAATCTGTCATAGGTGATTTGGGGAATGAGAATTTCTTTCCAAATTCTGTTGCAACTTCTTGCTTCTTGTGATGAAGTCTTTTCCATGATTTAAATCATTTTATCATGTCACCGACTAAAATGAAATATATCAATTTGCAGCAACGTTTTTATTGTTCAAAACAAGGGTGCCTCATTTACTGTTCTGAATTCATTGTCCTCGTCTTAAAGTTAGCTATGTAAACAATTGTTAGATGTGTGCACATTTCATATGTATGTCTGCTTCTGGGATCTTTTTTTTTTCTTTTTTCCGAATGATGGAGGCTCCTGTTTGGATAGATATTGTCAACAACTGTAAAAGGTTGACGGTTCAAATTTCAGTGGAGGCATGTGTGCGTGAGTTCAATTTCTGTTATTGACCGAAAATAATAGAAATATATAATTTGTTGTAATTGTTATATTATAATTGTTCTTGTTCAATAAATAGAAAATATTATTTGTTGTAATTGTTATATAATAATTGATCTTGTGATATATTACTGATTTGTCGTTTTACAGAAGTAGTCTCATTTGCCACCAGATATGGGTATTTCTTTAGAAGAGGAAGGGGCTACCTGTATATAGATTTATATATAATGCCAAAGATCATGATTGTGAATGGCTGAATCTTATATGAAGTTAAACATTATGCAAACAATTCTATGTATATATGAATAGGAGAGACAACAGCACAGTATGAATATTCTAATGTCTTGGGCTTATTGCCAAGTATAGGATAGAATATAGAGTAACTGATCATGATATTGAAGTCATTATTTCGGAACAACTGTGCTTGCTGAATACGGATTAAATGCAGATAGAACATGCACAAATGTCAGGTTTAGTAAAACAAAAATAAAATTTACCAACTATTTATAGAATTTAGTGTTTTTAAAGTTAATCAGTTGAAAAGGTTTGTGTTCGAATACAAGCCTATATATATACATGTATACTATACAACTAGTATGAATCTCTGGTGAAATATTTATGAATGCAACTTGTTTAGTTCTTATAAATCCATCTAAAAGTGATTCCCCAATCCCCCACCCAGTACTTAATTTAAGTTGCATATCACTCAAAAGTCTCTATAATCCAAGCCCCCTTTTCCTTTCTCATACTGCTAGACCTGCATAAGAGTTTAAGACATGGAATAATTTATGATCAGACGATGTACATTTTAGGAGGTTTGTAATTTTATTTGGAAAAAAAAAACGTGTTCAGTTTACTGATGATATTAATTTAAGCTAAATATATCTCGGTTCATATACATTTTGTGCATGTTTGTGTCATCGTGTCATTTTCTTTTCAACACTCTGTATGGTTCATAGCGAAATATGTTATATCAATATCACGTTATTGATTTAGAAAATGAGACCGAAAAGACCAATAGATTTCAACACATTTGCATCAGTATTACACTTGTCCACTGCTTTACATATATCCTTGTTTTCTTGCCATGTTTGAGTCTTTTGCTTGTAGCTTTACAGATATCCTTGTTTTCTTGCCAGAAGGTTGAGAGTTCGAATTTAGTAGAGATAGAGTATATGTATTTTCTATATGCAATTGATTGTAGTAAGAAAATGTATTCCCATGTAATAGGTCGCCATTAGTCTAGTTTTACAGATAGAGATTGATTATTGACTGAGCATCTTCCATTATCACACAAGTTAAATTTGATGGGGAGCTCTACAAATCTTGAGCATAGAAATCAACTAATTCTTTGAGATTAAGCTGAAACAAAGAAGGATAATCATTGTGCATCAACCACAACATGTGCTCAAACAAAATAACATCCACGTCTACAAAAACTACTTCCTTATCACGTCTTGCAATATCATCAACTGCACCTTCCTTCTTATCATTCTTTCTAACCAAATCAATCAAGACCCTGAAAGGGACTTCTTCCAAGACAACTGGATCCACCAAGAACTCCTTCCTTTCCTTTCCCACCACCACTTTCACCCGACCATCGTAAACCCCGACTGAAGATAAAGTCCGGTAGGATAAGCGCGATCGCCTTCCTAGCACCGAATGTGTCAGAAAAACTAAACAGCCCATTGTAAAGGATGCTGTACAGAAAGAGGAAGTTGCTCTAGGAACTTGTCAGTTGGTCAAGATGTGTATGAAGGATTACAATGGAATGAACATGCATGTTGTAAAGAAGTGTATATATAATAATCTTTGTTAAACTGTATGATTACCTTACAAACTGTATGCTATATGCACTATGGTTGAATGGGGTTTTGGACTGTGTGTTGTATAATCAGTACTGCTTGGTTTGGGAGTCAAAGTTGTGGATTTTATAAGGGAAGGGAGCTTTCTGGGGTTGTCACTGGATTGGCGTTGGCCTGCTAGGCCAATACTTTATGAATTGAGTGTTTGTATAACGATTAGCTCCTACATCAAAAAATTGTTTATTGAAGATTCATTATCAGGTTTGGTACAGAACTGCTTCTTTTATGTATATTTTTTTTTTCATTTATGATTTTGTGAGTTTCTTTTCTTATAACTATTGGTAAACGCGGGAGAGTTTTATTATTATATTAGTTTTATTATCAGGGTACCTATGCATACATCAAAATGCCCTTCGGTCTAAAGAATGCAGGGGCAACCTTTCAGAAAATGATCAAGAAAGTTTTCAAGGAGCAGATCGGACGGAACATGGAGTGCTATGTTGATGATATGATCGTAAAGTCTATGTTTAGAGACCACGCAGAAGACCTCAGAGAATGTTTCGAAACGTTGAAAAAAAATAACATGAGAATTAACCCGAACAAGTGTACGTTCGGAGTTTCTAGTGGTAAGTTTTTGGGCTATATGGTAAGTGCAAGAGTGATCGAGGCGAATCCGGAAAAAATCAAAGCTGTGATTGACATAGATGCGCCAAAGACAATCCGAGACATTCAAAAGCTAACATGAAGATTAGCTGCCCTAAGGAGATTCATATCTCGATCGGCAGAGAAAGCACTGTCATTCTTTGAAGTACTTCGGGGATCCAAGACTTTCGAGTGGGGACTAGAGTGTCAAAAGGCATTTGAAGAGGTTAAAGAATACTTGGTGAAAGCCCCACTTCTAATGAGACCGGACCCGAAGAAAACTCTGCAGCTTTATTTAGCAGTGAACGATCGAACATTGGGGGATGTATTGGTTAAAGAACATGAGAAGAACCAACACCCTGTATTTTATGTCTCACACATGCTGAAGGATGCAGAAACCAGATACCCAAACGCAGAAAAATTCGATTTTGGGCTAGTTATAGCCTCAAGGAAGCTACGTCATTACTTTCAAGGAAGAACCGTACAGGCGGTGACCGATCAACCTCTAAAGAAAATACTCCAAAGACCAGAGGCTTCGGGGAGAGTTGTTTCTTGGTCAGTCGAACTTGGAGAATATGACTTGTAATACGTACCCAGAACCTCCATAAAGGCACATGCGTTGGCTGATTTCATAGTGGAGTGTTCGTTCTCCGGACCGAAGGACTTAGTACCCGAAGAATAGTTCATTCGGTCACCAGGGAAATGGAAGCTTTTTGTAGACGGGTCAGTCACAAAGACGAAGTATGGGACGGGCATGATCTTGACTAACCCCGATGAGTTTGAAATTTGCCAGGCCATTCGGTTCACATTCCCGTTGACCAACAACGAGGCAGAATACGAAGCATTGTTGGCGGGCCTATCTCTGGCACAAAGCCTAGAAGTGAAACACATAAGGGTCTTTAGCGACTTTATGCTCGTAGTGAAGCAGTTCTCAGGGGAATATGAGCAGAAAGATCCCCGAACGAAGGCTTACACCGCCAAGGTATGTGAAAATGCACTCATGTTTGAATCATTTGAGCTAAAGCCAGGTCGCAAGGGAAAACAACAACCGAGTAGATGCATTGTCTAGGCTAGCTTCGGCCGAAACCCAGAGCCTGCAGGGATCGATCTATCTAACTGAAGTGAGCTTGCCTTCAATTGACAAGAAACAATGCTTGGAAATCCACCAAAGCTTTTTTGGAAAAGGGAACCCTTCTGCTAGAAAAGAAAGAAGCACAGAAAGTGAGATATCAGTCAGCCAGCTACACCTTGGTAGGGGGTCAATTATTCAGGAGTTCAGTCACCCAACCACTTCTGAAATGCCTTGGCCCCGAAGATCAAAGGTTAGTGCTGGAAACGGTACATGAAGGAATATGCGGAGAACATTTAGCAAGACGATCACTTGCCTTCAAAGTTCTTAGGCAGGGATTCTTCTGGCCGACTGTAAGGGAAGATGCTGCCAACTACTCTAAGAAGTGCAAGCAATTCCAGCTGTTCAGCACCGTACCAAAGAAACCTCCAGAGGAAATGTCCTCGGTCCTCAACCCTATCCCTTTTGCCATGTTGACTGTTGACATTGTGGGAATTCTGCCAACCAACATCAAACATGCTAAATACTGTATTGTAGCCATCGATTACATGACGAAGTGGGTGGAAGCCCGACCACTATCTGTCATAACGGAGGAAGCATAAAAAAATTTCATGCTGGAACAGGTAATTTTGAGATTCGGCATCCCAATGGTATGTGTATCGGACAACGACACCCAGTTCATTGGAAGTAAGTTCAGAAAGTTTTTGGCTAAGTTCGGTATTCAGCAAAAGTTCAGTTCAGTCGGGCACCCACGGGGAAACAAAACAATCGAAGCAGCCAATAAAATTGTCTTTGATGGCATCAAGAAACGACTGGGTGACGCCAAAGGGCTATGGGCCGAAGAATTGCCCTATGTTCTCTGGGTGTACCGGACCACCCCTAGATCCTCGACTGGAGAGACTCCGTTTAGAGTAGCATTTGGGACGGATGCCTTGATGCCTGCTGAAGTAGGTCTTGAGTCTTACCGCACACAGGTATTTAATGTAGAAAACAACGAGTTCGGGCTTCGGGCAAATGTCGACCTAGTGGTTGAAGAGAGAGAAGCTGCTCATCAATGCAATGTCTGATATCAGCTTCAAGCATCTCAATACTATGATGCAGGAATACAGAAGAGATCGTTTTAGGTGGGAGATTTGGTCCTCAGAGAGCTAGCAACTTCCATGCCGACCAAACAGGGTAAACTGATGCCAAATTGGGAAGGCCCCTACACGGTAGTGGAAGTGGTTCGGTCGGGAACGTATAAACTATGCGGACCGGAAGGAAATCTCATCAAAAACACCTGGCACGCTTCTCGCCTTCGCAAATTCTACCAGTAAGCTTACTGGCAACTTATATTTCCCTTCAGTCATTTAATTCAGTATTTTTATCAAGTTCTTACTTTAGTCATTTGCTTTAAGTATGGATTGTATGATGACCATATGCCCCGAAACACATTAATAAAATCGTTTATTTCCCAAGTTACGTATGTATCATGATTCAGTCAAAAGCATGGTAAACTGTATAGATTTGATCAACACATACTTAGGGACGATCAGATTAAGCTATGTGTCTTCACAAATGGTTTTTAGTATTTAAAGTACTTGATAATTAATTTAAGTTGGGAGCCACAGTTTGGCCGAATAAAAACAGCTTAAATGAATCCTCAACCCCCTTTAATACTATGGGACATGGCATACCGAAAATGCATAGTGAAGTGACATTCATGCTAAAGGTAAAGTTTTATTATGCTAAGGCAGAGTGACCGAAGAAGCAAAAGAAACTAACGATCATGCCAAGGAAAATATTAAAGCCTAAAGACGCATGTAAATACACATGATCAAGCCGAAGACAATTTACAAAGCTTAAAGAGAAAAAAAATGCTAAGGCATGTTTCACAAGGCCAAAGAAGCATCACGAATCTCAAATACAAAAGGTGTAAAAATGTAAGGCAAAAATATAATATGATCAGATGCTGAAGAAGTAAAGAAGCATTAATATACACTAAGGCAATAATACAAATTGATTATCATAAAAGTCAAGCCCGAAGGCAAATGTTAAGCCCGAAGGCAGTTACAATAATTTCATAACAAAAAATAAATTACTACAACTTAGTCAGAGAATTCCGATTCAGGGTCTGAACTGACTACATGAGGGACATCGGGCTCATCAGGTCGGCCGATTGGGTCCTTCATACCTTCTTCCAGGAGAAACTTATAATCAAACCCAATGGAGTGAGCCTTGCGAATGAGTTCATCGTGCCCTGCCAAGAAGCCCCTATCCTCAGAACGAAGAACCAACTTCTTAGCCTTCTTTTCAGCTTTACGAGAGGCTTTCAGTTTGGCAGTTCTATTCCTGAGACGGCTGAAGGCTGCATCGAGGTCAATCTTGACCGAATCTCGATCGGTCTTCACTTGGGCAAGCCGCTGGTTCAGGGTTGAGATCTCCTTATTCAGGGTATCGACCTGACTTTCAGCCGCTTCAGCCCTCTCCTCAACCAGCCTCATCCCGCGCAACTGGAGGTCCAAATCCTTGACCTTCTACTCAACGACCGCAACCCAATGAACGACCAAAAACACAAACATAAAAATTAGTCTAACAGACGAGACAGAGGAAAAATGAAGTGGGAACAGGAAAACTAACCATATTAATATGCCTTAGGAGTTCGGAACAAGCCGAAGAAGCCCCAGCCCGAGCGTACACTGAACGATCTTTGGGAAGGATGAAAGCCGACACAAGTCCGTCCCGATCTCCTTAGCCGCCACTGAAGCTCCAGCAGCAAACGTGTCTATGGACATCACTAACCAATCAGGTCGGTAAGTCACGACCGCTTCACCCTCTAGTCCCCTTGGTCGTTTTTGGGAAATATTAGATTTTGCCCCTGCCAGGGAAGAGTCCAAGCTTGGCTCCGGGATGGTAGTATCAAGGATCTCCAGTTCATCGGACGGAGGAGCATTTTGTTTGGCATGAGACTCAGAGGTCGGTTATGTGCTGACCTCGGGAAGAGCTTCGGCGTTCTGTTTTGCCGCCAGTTCGGCCAGCCTCCTAACATTTTTGGCTTGGATCCTTTGCATCATCTCAGCTCTAGTAGACACTGCAAAACAAAAAGAGATTAAATTTAGAAAACAGGAAATAACAATAATTGACAAGGAATGCTAAGGAAATACACAAGGCAAATAATTTTTTTTTGTTACCGGTACCCCATAAAGCCCGAAGCCAAGTCTGGTCTCGACTTCCTACAAGGGAGATTCGGTTCGGTTCCTGAGGCTCGTACAATTTGTCATAGTCAGCTTTATCTATGTCACCCAAGTCTGGTTCAATGATCAGGGCTGGATCGACCTCCTGCCATACCGAATACTTGGACAATTTGTGACCATTAACGAAGAACCAGTGGTCATTCGTCCTTCTGTTACTGGAATTGGTCGCAACCCATTCTGCCCGACCACTTCTTCGAGCCAACTGATAGAACCCAGCACTCTTGGCATTCTTCTTGAAATCAAAGTGGTGGAGAAGCAAGGATAAACGTGGTTTCACCCCCGCCTTCAAACATCGGTTCTGAAATGAATTTACATGAATGAAGGTGTTTGGGTCTAATTGGTCGAGGGCGACCATGGTGTATTTGAGCAATTTCTTAAGGACGGGGAGCAACGGAAGTCGAATGCCACATAAAAAGGCCTTCTCAGAAATTCCAAGGGCGACCGAACCGTGTTCGTCAGCCACTTCGGGGGCATGATAAATGAGGTCTGTTTCATCGGCTTCGTACGTGTGAAAGATAGTGGGTATGTCGTATTTCTTAGCCATCTTGGAAACGTCAGCGCTCGTTAGCACGGAATTCAAGTTGGCCGAAGGGAATCTGACAACATTGAAATGAGCCATAGCCGAATAGAATGGCCCGAATTCTACTGGCTGGTCCATGTCCTGCAAGGGCAAAAATGGACAGAATTAGCCATGTTCTCGGAAAATTTAAAGAAAAGTACGAGGAGTCGATTGGCTCGATGAAAACCGAGTACAGAGGGCTAAGATCGGTAGGAAAATAGTGATCTAAAGACAAAAGAAAGAGAAAGATCTTATGATTCTGAAAGATGTTCGAAGAGAGTTCTAAGATTCTAAGAAGGACCGAAGAGAGTTCTAAGGTTTCAAGAAGGACCGAAAAGAGTTCTAAGGCTATCAGGAAGTCCGAAGAGAGTTTTCAAAGTACATGCAGGTCAGAAGAATATTTTTAACAAAAAACTACCTCTAAAGACACGTATTGTTTCACGATTTGTGCTCTAAAGACAGTTACACACCTCTACTTTTAGAAAATCATGGCAAACACATATCCCAAGCATAAAAACGCTAAATTATTCTAAGCATAAGAATTCTCTATTCCAAACGCATGCTTTATCATTCATACAATTACCAAACCTACACATACATCTCCATTTTCAAATATAGAAATTCTATGTGATACAAGTAAAAAGGTAAAAGGGACAGAAACTTACTATTATTGGAAGCTTCTATCGAGGACTAATGCTTTGGTGTGGATACCCTCCCTCCAATGGTTGTTGATGAGAATTCGCAAGGGGAACAGAGTGCAGAGTGTGTTGTTTGTATGAATGTGTTATGCTGACCAAGAGGTAGTCCTATAGTATTCTCGAAGATGGGCGGGAGAGTTGGACTTCGTTCAATCAACTCTTGAACAAAGTCCAGGGACATGTTGGAGGCCCATAAGTCATTTGGGCCGACCGAAGAGCATCACAGTCATAAAGGCACAATAGCGGAAGGTTTAATCCTGGAGCCCATTATTCCAAAACGAGGATGACCCATTCAGCGGATGAACGATCCACGACTCAGGCACAATAGCGGAAGGTTTAATCCTGGAGCCCATTATTCCAAAACGAGGATGACCCATTCAGCGGATGAACGATACACGACTCAGGCACAATAACGGAAGGTTTAATTCTGGAGCCCATTATTCCAAAACGAGGATGACCCATTCAGCGGATGAACGATCCACGACTCTGACGGAGTGACCCACGTCTTCGAACGTGGGGATCGGGCATACCGGTAAAAGGAAGAAAGGAGGTTTGAGGATTCATTCTATACACACACACACACACACACAATTATTTACAATTCTCGTATGTTCCATCATTTACCCACAAAATACCAGTTTAACTGATTCTTACACCGGAGGTGAATCGGGGCATCATCCCTTGCATTCTCTTCTTTGCAGGTCCGACCGGACGATCTACCGCAGAAAACTGGTTCCAACAGTGATATTGTTATTATATGAAGGTTTATACTTTCATTTTGACAAAAATCAAACAAGGTTTATACTTTTACAGTTGAATAAGATGAGACTTTGAGACTATTTTATAATGGCACCGGAGTCTAGGTCGATTACCTTGAGAGAAAAAAAAATTACGAGAGTTCGTAAGGGTTAAAAATAAAAATATTTGTGAGAGTTTGTGACTATGAGAAAAATTAATTTGCGAGAATTCGTGGATTTGGGAAAAAATATATACGAAAATATATAGGTTTAAGAAGAAAAATCCTACAAAAATTTGTGAATACGAGAAAAAAAATCCTGGAAGAGAGTTCGTGAGCTGGAAATAAAATGAGAACGGGCGAGAGTTCGTAGGGGAGAGAAAAAAAAAACACTTAATGCTGAAGGTTGCCATGAGATGAAAGAACAACGATAATGATGGCTTTTGATGAAAATTCCGAGAAAGAAACAATAAACTAGAAACTGAATGAATAAGTGATCCGTTTTCAAATTTGAAATTGATTGACCGAGTGATTTCGTTTCACCAAATTTTTTGATTTGAGGAAGTGATTTGGTTTTGACAATACTCATTATTTGAAATATCGTGAATTTGAATAGTATGTTAACACATGTCATTGTTATAGAAAATAGCTTAGAGTTAATTTATTAAATTTATTGGTAAGATAGGGAGAAATTTGTTATTATATTAATTTTTATTAAATAAATATTAGCTATATCAATAGTAGAATTTATCCTTTTATTATGGAATAAGATGAACTTTTAAAACTATTTTATAGCATGATCTTATCATGAGAATGCTTCCGTGTCATGGGAGGAAGACGAAATTAACGTTATAACCAAAGTGTTCTAGGATATATCTGTCATCAGTAATAGTGAAACTTAAAATTAACATCTAGAATTTTCAGTTAATTTACGACAATGAACAACTTGCTAAATTTAAATTATACATTCTACATAGTTATAGACAAATGTTTAATGTAGATCACTTAAATTGTACACTTGTTAGATCATTAGTGTAGTACAGTGTATTTTTACTTATACGTTGCGGTACATGATGCATAAAATTTATAAACAAAAAAAAAACTTATAAGTGTATTATGTAAAATATGATATATGTAGTATATACGGTCTAAGAGATTTACAATTTAAGTGGTTTACACTGAATACAAATCAATAATTATATTATTTTATTGAGAATGAAATACATCATTTTATTATTATTGGGAACTCAATTAGTTCCTTCTCTAAATTCCCATCTTATAGTTAATACATCCTTTTTGTTATGCTTTCGTAAAAAGTAAAAAAAAAAAAAAATCTTTCATATAATAAAATTTATCATCTGAAAATAAAATACCTAGGGTCGTATTTCAAACGCATCTAAAAATAAATAAATTCTCATAAGACATCAATTTTAAGATCCTTAGAATAATATTAAAGGGAATAAAAAGTGACATGGAAGATAAATTTTAAATATACTTTTTTAAAACAAAACTAAAAAAAATAAAAAAGTAAAAGTTTAACCGAAGTTAAGATTAAAAATTATATATGTAAAATCATTTACGAAAAAAAGAATTTTCCAATTAAAAGTAATGGATAACTGATAACCGAATATATAAGTACCTACCTATAATTGAATGTTATCATTTAAAACTAATAAATAACAATAAATGTTGCATTGAAACCGTAGCCAAATAATTAATTAAATGTCTACAAAATTGACAAGTAAATATTGCGTTTGAAAATAATGAATAAAATTAATACATTCCTTTCCAAAAAATGATGATTGAAAAAGTACATGAATTCAATTAATTACAATAATAAGTTTTATAAATTTTAAAAACTTATAATTAAAAAAACATTACAAATAGAAAGAGCTATGATCCGGTCAAAATTTTCTGTCTGTAAAACGTACAGTAGTTGGTACATTTGTAGACAGCAATACGTTTCCAACCCAACACTAACTATAATAGTCATTTATACAGTGTAAAATCAATTCCAATATAGGGAAAACTTCCATGTACAACGTTGGATAGGGTAAAATGCTATTCAACAAATCTAGGTCATTAAGTATATACATCCTAAGGCTGGTATTTGATATGAACGTGTGATTAAGTCACGGAAGCCGTGACATAGACTCACGGTTGTCCTCACAAATTTTACATACCAAAAATACCCCTCTCTCTTGTATGTGACATGAAGTCAGTATTGTAGTAATTTTTAATAAGAAAAAGTTTGACAACAAAAATTACTGCATCCGTAACTTCAAGTATCTGCAATACTAATGTAATAATATAAAGATAAAATAGGTTAGAAATATTATTCTATAGTTTAAAATTGAAATTTTTATAGGTTAAACAATTAACTAACTAATCAGAACATTTTAACTAATTAAAAATCATATGACATTTTAAAAAAATTAGTTAGGCTATGTTATTATATTAAATATAATAGGGAAACATTAAAAGTTTTAGTTCGGTCAGTTAGTCAGTATTTTGGACCAATTTAGGGTCTATTTATAACTAATTATCTTTTTCATCTATCTATACTAAATTATTATTAAAGATGAAACATTAAATATTTGCGAAGTTTGGTCGGTTAGTCAATTGCTAAGGTTGGTACTTAGTGTTTTTACTTAATTACTATTATTATCTATAAAAAAATATTATTAAATAATAACATTACCTATTTATAACCAATTAAACACATTACTTTTTCTATTTGTCTTAACAAAATCCCGCCATTTTCCAATATTCTTATTTATAACCAATTACTTTTTCAGCTACTTTTTCTATTTTTCTAACAAAATCCTTTTAAAATCTTTTTTTTTTCAAAAATATGACGGGCAAACTAAAACAGATTATCTTTTCAATTTGAATGTACACTTAGAGGGGGAATGAATAGGTGTAAATGGCTACGGTCAATTTCAAATTTTACCAATAAACAGCTTAGTGAATTCAAATTATGCAGTGCTCAAAATAAAGTGTAGAAATGTTAGGTCCTGATATGATATGTTTGTAGAAGGGGATGAATACAAATTATACCGTTTTCTCGAATTTATTCGGTGCTATAATAGTCTAATAACAATAAATTTATGCGGAATAAAATGAAACAAGTTTCAAGTTAAATATAACTTATATTAAACTTGAAAGGTGTTAAAGTTTCAGTACAGATTACAAGGATTGATTATCAAACTAATTAAAACAAATCTAGAATAAATTCGCCATAAACTTTTTTATATTTGTAATAAAAAGATTGAATGCTAAAAAACAGTTCGAGATAATTACTATGAATAATAAGTGCATGCTAGGAATTTTTCAGGCATACTAAAAATAATATTTATAGAAAAAATGATCACACAAAACTTTTGTCTATAAAAAATAACATTATAATGATATTATTTGTAATTATTCAACAAATAAGTGTATGCTGGGAATTTTTCAGGCATTTTCTTAGCCTTGCGTTGACATTTAATATATAGTAATAGAAGTAACTAGATTTGGTTATTATATCTTTTTTGTTAACTTTTAAATAAGGCGAGTATTTAGCTGCAGCAAGCTGCTGTGCCCAAATTTTTTGGAGATGATACAAACACTCAGGGACTATGGCATCAAATGTGACAAGATTCCACTTTATATTATTTGTGAATCCAGTAAGACAACAAAACAAACTGATTTTTGTTTTTTCAGTCACATAACTTGGTAATAATTAAAATCGATCATTGTTAGTCATAACACCTATTCACCCCTCCACTCTAGGTGTTGATTCTCAATTATCTCACTTATATAAATGTTTAAAGTTTAAATCCTTGACAATATATTAAAATTAATATTTATTACGTCCATTACAAACATGTTAAAAATTAACAATTAATGGATCTATTCTAAAATACAAATGAAGATAAATTTACACCAATCATATATTATTTTAAAATTTTAAAACTAAAATATATAAAAGTAACTTGCAAGCTAGAATTTATGAAAAAGAGAAAAGTTTATTATAACAACCGTAACACCAAGCCACTGATGTCAAAGAGTACGTGACAGTCACGGATGATGTGATTTGATTTTTTTTTCTTTTTTCCAAAATTCAGAAAATGCAGAGTGCTAAAAAATCCCTTAATAATTTAGTGGCGTCACAAGAAATATTTAAATTTATGTTAGAAAGTATTTTCAAAATCAATCATAATGATAAAAAAAAGGTTGTAAATAATCAAGAGAAATTATCAAAAATACTACTTTTTCTAAGTTTTTTTGCAATCTTACCATCTTCTAGAAATATTTGCAAAAATACAAATTTTTTGAAAATATTTGCAAAAATACGGTCTGTAACTGCAATCAAAATCAACCACAGATGCAACCAAAAATACGGTCCGCAACCAACGCAACCAGATGCAACCGGATGCAACCAGAAGCAACTTTTTAAAAAATGATTGAACAACAGCCGAAAATTCTCTTGATTAAGTCGTTCCTCTGGGGTTCAGTAGTTAACCTTTGAGGTTTAATGTTAGGTTTTAGAAATATTAAGAATGAGAAATAATTTGTATACAGACGCCGGAAAAAAAATCATTTTTTATTAAAAAGTTGCGTATGTGGTTGATTTTGGCTTGAAAGTAGTTGCTGTCATAGTGGATATACTGTCGTGACTTGCAACATGTTGTCTTCTTGTAACCTTAGTGTCAGTGCCATGACAGTAATATTTATTCTTAATGTCTTCTTTAAGCACTTCTTGAGGATTGAACAAACAAATGAACTTCTACCAAGATGTACTAAGATCTTATTTAACGGTAAACAAAATGATTACAAGAACATACTTTGGCTGTGACAGTATGTTCATACTTAATAAAATTAAGCATTAAAAATATCTAGTCAAGCTGTCTATTAGCTATCACCCATAAATCCTAACACTTAATTTCATATTTTAAATATAATTTTGTTTAAAAACATATTTTTAAGAATAGTTTTTAGAAAAATTTGGAGAAATTATTATAAAGCCGCTGCAAAGCGCGGCTTAGTAATCTAGTTTTACTTAATAACTCTTACTTATTTTTTTAAAAATATTATTAAATAATAACATTATTTATAACCAATTACCTTTCTAAAATGCATTATCTTTTCTATTTTTTCTAACAAAATCTTCTCTAAAAAACTAAGGTAATTACCCTTTTCAACTAAAAATGTTTCTTTTTCTATTTTTCATTACTAAAACTCTCATTTTTCAAAAATATCACGGGCAAACTCTTAATTATTTATTTTTAAATATATTTTAATACTTTTAATTACAAACAATTACCTTTTTAAACTAAAACATGTTATTTTTTCTATTTTTCCTTACTAAACCCCTTTATTTTTCAAAAATATCACAGACATTAACTTTTTCAACTAAAACATGTATCTTTTATATTTTTCCTTACTAAAATCCCACCTTTTTTTTCAAAAATATCACCGGCAAATCGGTTCTTATTTATTTTAAATTACCATTTTCAACTAAAATATGTTATTTTTTCTATTTTTTCCTTACTAAAACTCCTTTGTTTCCAAAAATATTACGGGTAAACCCTTAATTAATTATTTTTTAACATATTTTAATACATTTAATTATGAATAATTACTTTTTTCTCCTAAAACATGTTACTTTTTCTATTTTTTTTAATAAAACCCATCTTTTGAAGTTCAAAAATATTTATATTATATTAAAAAAAGCTGTGCTAAACACGGGTTATAAGCTAGTATAAATAACATTTCATTCTAGAAAAATTAATAAAAGTAAAATTGTTTAAATTAATTGTAAAAATAATTAAATAGAAAACACGGGAATGACATTTATTTCTATGAACATTAATAAAAGTAAATTGTTTTAAGTTTAAATATGTGAACAATAAATACTAGTATTGTTTTTCGAAAATTAATAAAATAATTTTCAAATTTCATGCCCAAAAACTATAAATATGTTTACGAATTAATTTTTGTTTATAATATCGCTTATATTTAGATCTAAAATTCATCATCACTGTTATTATTTTTAAATCGGTCTCAGATGCGGATAATCAATCAAAAATATTTTATAAATAAAATAGCTTCAATATATAATACGGATTCATTCATTCTTTTATATGCCTTATTAATATAGGTAAATGAAAATTGTAATCACATGCACAATCTAAAAAATGGAATGGGCTAAATAGGAAATTTACATTGAGCTTCATAACCGTGACTTGAGGTCACGGGCAGTACAATATCTGACCCTTCTTTCTTTTCATCCAACGACTATTGTTTGTTGGATATAAAACACCATTATCCAACGTTGTACGTGGAAGCGAGCCCTTCCAATATAACACTAAAATGGTGACTCAAAGACACCAAATGAGTTTTGGGTCACCAAATTTGATGACAAAAGTACATTTGGCGATCCTTTAACACCAAATTTGGTGACTTTCAAAATTCCCACTATACCCTTATGTTGTTAATAAAACAAGTTTTTTCTTGTCCTATTGAATTTCTTTCTTTTATACTTTTCAACTTTAGATTTATTAAGAATATAAAAATGAGAAAAAGTTAGAATATTCCATTTTTTATGTAAAAGATTCCTTTTAGTGTCAAATATAATGTCAATTGGGTTGAAGTACATTTTATGGATAGTGTTATTTTGACACCAAAATAGTGTTATAAGAAATGCAAATGTCACGAGACTCGCGATCAGAGTAGGTGCCTAAATTTAGGAATTTAGATTTTAGACTCACTCTCGTGTCTCCTTCTTGCACCAGTTCGATGCCTAAATGTAATGTGTTGTACCACGTAATTTGGGACAAGTT
Organism: Heracleum sosnowskyi; assembly: GCA_030848705.1. NCBI lineage: Eukaryota > Viridiplantae > Streptophyta > Magnoliopsida > Apiales > Apiaceae > Heracleum > Heracleum sosnowskyi. Next base: position 37,175,870 of record CM061243.1, on the reverse strand, counting down.
TTGAGAATATATATTTGTTTTCCTTTTATTCATAAAATTTGTTCCAATTACATTTCACAATTTTAGAATATTTTTAGGCGGCTCAGGCATTCATCATTCTTTGATAGGTGGTCCCGACATTTATGAGACCGAACGACATAACCTTATTGTTGTGATTTATGGGTGATAGCATAGGAACAACTTAACTTTGTATATACTTAATTTTTTAATTAAGTAGAACATACTGTCACAGCCAAAGTATGTTCTTGTAATCAGTATGCAATGTTAGTTTAATTGTGTAATTTGGAAGAAGTTCACTTTCTGTGTTCAAGCCTCAAAGAACGTATATTAGATGACAGCATGAATAAAGGTTACTGTCATAAGCATTGACAGTAAGATTACAAGAAGACATAATGTTGCAAGTCAAGACAGCATATTCACTCTGACAGCAACATTGGCGGAAGACTACGCGACAACAACTTTAGCCCTCGACAGCAAGTTTGGAAACCTCGACAGCACACTATGCGGGGAACTCTTACTGTCACCAAAAGCACATTCCTGTGACAGCAAGCTCTGCGGCAAAAGTAACTGTCTCGAGAAAGATCCTTGTTCTAGGTATCTTTCTCAGTCAAACCCCGTGACAGTTTCAATGTTCAAGAAACAGGCGTGTTGCAGTATCCCTAAGCTGCACCAAGTCTGCAAGACTACGACAGAAGCTTCAAGCACTGCAAACAAAAGCGAATCAATTCAAGAGCAAGGTCAAGTCTCTATTTGCTGAATTGTTTTAGCTAGAAATAGAATGAATCTAGGTTGCTTTCTTTGTAATGTATATCTGACATTGTTAGCAATTTAGGAAAGTCACATGGGTAGACACTTTGTAAGAAGCTGCCACTTGATAATGACAGCAGCTTCACAGACCCGTGTTGATAGTGATAGGATTAGTTTTATACTTAGACTATCAATTCATTCTAGGAATGTAACGAAGACAAGCAAGTGTCTTGAAGAAAAACTGAAGCTCAAGAATTCTCTCTTGAGGTTGTAGCAACACTTTGCAAAATAAATAAAACATTTATTTTGTGAATCCTGTCTTCTCGATTATACTGTTTGTGAATGCATACATATTATTGATAACATTAAATCTTAGTTTTGGTTGTTGAAACTGAGATTGAATTTTATCAGTATTGCATTCATCCCCCCCCTTCTGCAATACACGAGGACCAACAACTGGTATCAGAGCAATCAGATTAACATACATATCTGTGATCACGACGACAATGCAGAAATCAAAAAGTATCAAGATCCCAGCTTTTGATAAAGAGAACTACAACATTTGGAAAAGAAAGATCTTGTTGTTTATCAAAGCTGCGAATCCACTATACCCAGGTATACTCGAGAATGGTCCTTTCATACCAAGGAAGGAAATTGAAGCCACAACAGTAAATGGTGAGATCATTCCTGCACATTGGGTTCCCAAAGATCCCTCAGAAATTTTGGAACCTGAGAAGGAGAAAATGGTGCTAGATGATCACTTGCAACTCATCTTGCTCGATTCTCTCACGTTGGATAAAGCCATGTGTGGAAGTGTGATAAGCTGCACATCAGCCAAGGAGATGTGGATCAGGTTAGCCTTACTTTGTGAAGGAAGTGAAGAAGTTAAGGGAAACCAAAGGCAAATACTGATATCTCAATATGAGGCATTCATGGCCAAGCCTGGTGAAGACTTAACTTCCATGTTTGAAAGGTTCAGTAAGCTCTTAACTGAACTGCAGATACATGGCAAGTACTATGACAGAAAAGAATTAAATGTCAAGTTCTTGCTTACACTGCCTGATCATCTTGAACACAAGACAACAGCCATACGAGAAGGAAGAGATCTCAACAATATAACCTTTGAGACACTTTATGGCATTCTGAAATCTTATGAACTTGAACTCTTTCAAAAGAGAGCCATACAAAGTGGAACAAGGAACAAGATGGCTAATATGTCAAGTGCCCTAGTAGCACAAGTGCCAAGGATCACACAACCAAGTGAAGTACTACAAATCACACAACCAACCCCTGCACAATCCTTGAAGATAGAAGAGGTTGTTGAAGATGATGAGAAAGTAGTACTACAGCTCAAGGATGTGGAAGATGAAGACTTCTACACAATGGAGGAACTGGAAAGCATGGACAATCCTACTATGGCCTACATGGCTAAAAAGTTCAAGAACTTTAGGTTCAAGAAGGATAGGTCATTCAGGCTCCAAGGCCAAGCATCCAAGTTCACCAAGGGAAGCTCATCAAAGGCTGTTGTGGGAAGCTCATTCAAAGGAGGATACAAGACTGGATTTGTGGATAGATCTAAATTCAAGTGTTACAACTTTGGTGAACCTGGTCATTTTGCTACTGAATGCAAAAGACCCAAACAGGTTTAGAGATTTGAGAAAGGAACTGGTGGATACTCTAAGAAGAATCAAGTTGAGCCTATGTGGCTGAAGGAAAGTGTTGGGATGAGTCTGATGATGAAGATGAAGAAGAATATGTCAACCTAGCTCTCATGGCTAGCACTGATGAAGTAACATCAACATCTTCAAGTCAGGTACCCTCACTTGTCTTACTTGATATGTCCATTGATGAGTACAAGAAAACCATTAAAGACTTAAGTGCTGAAATGTTCAATGTCTATACTAGCTTATCTGCTGCTAATGAGGAAATCACTAGGCTGAGTAAGCTAAATGAAACACTAAAGTCTGAAAATGAATCTCTTGTTCTCAAAACCAGTTCACTAGACTCTTTAGCTCAGGAGAATGCAAAATTTAAAAATGAATTGAAATGTGCTAAAGAAGTTGAGGAATTCCTGAGAAATGAGATTGCTGAAAATGAATTCAAGATTAAGGCTTATAAAAACTCATCTAAGATAGTTCAGGATTACAATGATAAGCATACAGAAAATCAAACTGTTGGCATAGGTTTTTCATATGGTAGGAGACCTGGAAAGGAAATTGTGATTCAAGATTGTTCTGGAGATGCTGCTGTCAAACCCACCATTCTCAAGAAGGTTAAAACTCCTATTTTCAAAGCTGCAGAAATTGAGTTTGATGAAGAAGCCATGCTCATCAAACAAGAAATTCTTGATGAGGATGAAGGTGTTGACAACACATTCAAGGATGGAAAGGATACTGTCACGATACCCAAGATAGTAAACTTACCAAGCAATCAGACAGCAAGTTCAAAAGATGTTGTCACAATTGGCAAGACAGTATCTTCCAAAGATGCTGTCAAGAATGGTTCCAAGACAGTAGCTTCCAAACCTTCTGTCAAGACAGTTGGAATAAAAGGTACTGTCAAGGAAAGTTCGACAGCAACTTCTGAACACACTGTCAATTCAGTAACTCCCAAGTCTAAGAATAGGAATGGTAAGGTAGGTGTCAATAAAGGAAACAGATACAGTAATGTTGGAGGTGCTTCTAGGAAACTATGCAATAACTGTGGATCTTCACATCATTTAACACATGTTTGTATTAAGCCAATTGAGGATAAGATCAATGCTACTGAACTCAATGGTAATTTACACGGAACCCCCCTTATGTATAGAACTATGAGTGTCTGTAATAACATTGAATGTATGCCATGTAAGATCACTGCCATGAGTACATGCTTTAACTTACCTATTCTCACTACTGAAAAATGTTCATACATGCACACTGTTGAGACTTCTGAGCCTGCTGGAAACAGCAAGAAGGCCTCATCCACTAAGAAAAGGATCAAGTCCAATTCTAAACCTAAGTGGGTGAAAAGAGAAGTCAAACATGAGATCATTGATGATGCTTGTGATTTTATGACTGGAAGAAACTCAGGAGACACTAAAACTGCAGGACCCAACAAGGATTGGGTACCATATGCATCTTAAACACATTCTGTTTTGCAGGGCAGGAAGAAAGATCAAGTCATGTGGATCATTGACAGTGGTTGCTCAAGACACATGACAGGTGATAAAGCCATGCTATCACACTATATAGAGAAAGCTGGCCCAATCATAACCTTTGGAGACAACAGCAAGGGTTACACAGTGGGATATGGCTGTCTGGAAATTGGAAATATTGTCATTGAAGATATTTCTCTTGTGGATGGATTGAAGCACAATCTACTCAGTGTCAGCCAATTCAGTGACAGGGGATTCAAGGTTGATTTTGATATGATGCTGTGTAACATCTATCACAAGAAGGATAGTAGCCTCTCTCTAAAAGGGGTTAGAAAAGGAAGCTTGTTTGTTGCTGACTTAAACTCAACAAAGAAGGATAAAGCTTACTGTTTCTACAGTAAAGCAACTGTTGGTGACAGTATGCTTTGGCATAGGAAGCTTTCACATCTCAACTTCAAAACAATGAATATTTTGATGAAGAAGGAGTTAGTGAGAGGCTTGCCCCAACAGGAATTCTGTCAAGAAGGACTGTGTGAAGACTGTCAGATGGGCAAACTAAGGAGAGCTGTGCACAAGTCCAAGCAGATGAACACCAACATAGAAGCACTCAAGTTGATTCATATGGATCTTTTTGGACCAGTCAATGTACCATCTATGGCCAAAAAGAGATATGCCTTAGTAATGGTGGATGATTACTCAAGGTACACTTGGGTGAAGTTTCTTGAATCCAAAGATGAAGCTGCTCAAGTGATTATTGATCAAGTCAGAGTTCTTGATAGAACTCCAAACTCAAAAGTTCAAATCTTGAGGAGTGACAATGGTACTGAATTCAGAAATGCCACTCTTGGAAATTTCTGTAAAGATGAAGGAATTGTACAACAATTCTCTGCTGCAAGGACTCCACAGCAGAATGGAGTTGTAGAAAGAAAGAACAGGACTCTCATTGAAGCAGCTAGAACTATGTTGCATGACGCCAAACTGCCAACATATTTCTGGGCTGAAGCTATCAACACAGCTTGTTATACTCAAAACAGAACCATGATTAACAAAACTCATGCAAGTACACCTTACTGTCTGCTAACTGGAAAGAAACCTACTGTCAAATATTTTCATGTGTTTGGGAGCAAATGCTTCATGATGAAGGATAACCATGAGAAGAAAGGAAAATTTGACACTAAGGCATTTGAAGGATTATTCATGGGTTACAGTACAGAAAGGACTACCTACAGAGTTTATGTTATGGAACACATGATTATTGAAGAAAGTGTAAATGTCACATTTGATGAAACCAAGTTTCCAGGACTGCATGAAGAAGGAAAGATGCAGACATTTAGATTTGAGAATCAAGGATACTTGGAGGCTGGGGAAATTGTTGATGAAGAACCTAGCTTCACTCAAATTGTTGAAGTTGATAAAGATACTGTCAATACCACTCCTGTCAACCAAACTCCAGCTCAGTCACAGACTATAACCTCAAACATTAATAACAGTGGTGACTCTGGAGACAATGAAGAACATGGTGAAGACAATGGGAGTGGTGAGCACTCAACTCAACAAACTGAAGTAACTGTTCCTGTACAATCAAGTAGCTTGCCCAGAATCACCAAGTGGAACAAGGATCACACAAATGACCTTATCATTGGTGACCCTACTTCTGGTGTGAGGACAAGGAACAAAGTCTCTGCTGACAGCATGTTTTCATGCTTCCTGTCTCAAATGGAACCCAAGACAACTGATGAAGCATTGTTGGCTTCTGACTGGGTGATAGCCATGCAAGAAGAGCTAAATCAGTTTGAAAGGAACAATGTATGGAAGCTGGTTCCAAGACCTAAGGGAAAGTCAGTCATTGAGACCAAATGGGTTTTCAGAAACAAGCTTGATGAAAATGGATCAGTGACAAGAAACAAAGCAAGGCTAGTGGCTAAAGGTTAGTGTCAACAGGAAGGAATAGATTATGATGAGACATTTGCACCTGTTGCAAGACTTGAAGCTATAAGAATCTTTCTAGCCTATGATGCACACTACAACTTCAAAGTATTTAAGATGGATGTCAAAAGTGCCTTTCTAAATGGAGAATTGGAAGAAGAAGTGTATGTTGAACAGCCACCAGGGTTTGAGGATGCTGAAATGTATGATTTTGTATACAAACTCTTCAAAGCTTTGTATGGTCTAAAGCAAGCACCCAGGGCTTGGTATGACACACTTTCTACTTTTCTTTTGGAAAATCAGTTTACTAGAGGAGTTGTGGACAAGACACTTTTCTACAAACACCATGGCAAGGACATCATTCTGGTACAAATCTATGTGGATGACATCATTTTCGGTTCTACAAATGAGAAGCTATGTGAGAAGTTTTCCTCTCTCATGAGTAACAAATATGAGATGAGTATGATGGGAGAATTGTCATTCTTTCTGGGATTACAAATTCTTCAAAAACCTGATGGAATCTTTATATGTCAAGCTAAATACATCAAGGAACTTCTTAGAAAGTTCAACTTGGAAGATTCATCACCTGCAAAGACACCAATGTCCACGTCAACTAGTCTGGATCTTGATTCTAAAGGAAAGAAAGTTGACTCAAGCACCTATAGAGGCATAGTAGGATCTCTCCTATATCTAACTGCTAGCAGACCTGACATCATGTTTGCTACATGTCTCTGTGCAAGGTTTCAAAGTGATCCAAAAGAGTCACACTTAGTAGCCATCAAGAGAATCTTTAGATACTTAAAAGGCACTCCTAATCTAGGTCTTTGGTATCCTAAGAATACTGGATTTGATCTGATTGGTTACTCAGACTCAGACTATGCTGGATGCAAGATTGACAGAAAGAGTACTACTGGTAGCTGTCAATTTCTTGGTGGAAGATTGGTCTCATGGTTTAGCAAGAAGCAGCATTCAGTTTCTACCTCAACTGCAGAAGCTGAGTATATTGCTGCAGGCAGTTGCTGTGCACAAATTCTATGGATGAAGAATCAACTTCTTGATTATGGTCTAGTGTTAAGAGACATTCCTATCTACTGTGACAACACTAGTGCCATAGCCATTTCAGACAATCCAGTTCAACACTCTAGGACAAAGCACATTGATATAAGACATCACTTTATCAGAGAGCGTGTTGAACAAGGAACTGTGAAGCTGATCTATGTCCCAACTGACAAGCAACTTGCTGACATCTTCACTAAGCCATTGGATGAAGCAACCTTCAACAGGTTGGTAAGTGAATTGGGAATGCTGAATCTGGTATGTTGATTTACTCAGTTTTCTATATTTCCAAATTCTCTTTTGAAGCTCATGACAGCAACTTCAAACCTGCTGTCAAGAGAAGTTACTGTCTACTTGGTCTATGTCTGTTATGTGACAGCATGTGTTGATTTGACTTTTCATGTCAGTATTTTGTGCCGGTCTCATACTTTTAGACCGTGTATGACATTAATGTGGTTACTTGTTAAGTTTGAGAGATAAAAATCTGTTCCAATGGACTTTCACACCGTTTTGCATTAATCTGTAGGATTAAAGGAGGACACGACCATTAATTACTTTTGTGGTAGTTGTATGGGTACTCTAACTGTTGACCTTTAGACTTTAATCCTTAGACGGTTTTGCCTATAAATTAACCTTAGGTTTCACCTGTCTGCTCTCAGTTTTAAAGTAAATAATGGAAAACAAAGTAGGAATTGAAGTAGGGCTAAAACGGTGCGATAGTGAACCCGGCAGTGAAGAGATTGATGAACTCTTCGAGATGCTGTTGGACGGCATGGATGAGATCGAAGAGGAAAAGAAACAGGAAGAGGAGGCCAAGGCTCAGGAAGAAGAGAAGGAGCTTCAGGCACTTCTTGAAAAAGAAGGTCGCTCTGAAGAAGAGATTAAGGAAGAGCTTTTAGGACTAGTTGATAAGATCATAGAATAATGTACTCCATGTTCTATTTTTAATGATTTTATCAATAATAATAATAAAAGTTCTTCTTCTTGTGTTTATGATTTGTCTGTGTTAATTGCTTAATATCTGTGTTCAAAAGATTAAATTGCTAAATCCATAATTTGTCAATATTAAGTTAAGTGTATGAATAAAGCATTCTAATAAGTTCATGACAGAACCAATTCTCAATCAAAGTTACTGTCGTTAAGAAGAATACTGTCGTGTGTTTCTTAACAGCAACCTTCTTGACAGTAGGGAAAGACTTTCTGTCAAGACTTGTAAAGGATACTGTCATTCATATGCTTAACGGTGACAGCAAGTTTTCGCGCAATAGTTGCTGTCGCACAAAACCTACTGTCACCACCTCTTATTACTGACAGATTGTTTCTAGCGCACAGGTTACTGTCAACAATAGTGGACCGTTGAAATTGGATACTCATCCCACGTTGGTCAGTGAATAACGGGCAGTAACTGACGTGTTATAAGAGTGGGTTAAGACACGTTCTTTAATTCCACTTTTTGTGCACAACGTTTGAGATACCTCTATTTATTCCCCAGTTACTCAGACATATCACTCTTATCGAACTCAAGGCAATATACTTTTCTTCAAGCAAAAAGCCACTTTCTTACTTTCTTCTTTTCTTGAAATCTCCATGGCATCCAAACAGACTCTCTCTCAAACAAACTTTGCTGGCATCTTTTCCCCAAATGATGCTGGTGAAGGTTTCAAAGGACTCGTGTTGTTCTTGAACAAGTCCTATCTCGGTTCTGCCATCACCTCAACCCCCATTCTCGACTTAGACAGAATTGAGGCGTTTTGGCAAACTGATGTTGCTCAAACTGAGGGTGAGAACCCGGGTATTCAATTCACAATCTCTGGGCAACAATACACTCTTACAGCTGAGGTCATCAACACTGCTCTTGGAATTACACTTGAAGCAGGACACCAATTTGCTGAACTTGCCAATGATGACACTCTAAAGAAGCTCTTCTTGAAGATTGGGTATGCATGCCCTATTCTCGAAGAGGGGACTACCAAATGGTATCCATCTGGTGAAATGGATAGGAAGCATCTGAGAAAGGAGTGGAGCATGATACTTGATGTGATGGTCAAGGTGTTCTCTACCAAGTCCACAGGCTGGAATGGAATACCTTCCTACATCAAGAAACTGACACATTCTCTTGTCCATGGATACAAGGTGAATGTTGGAGCTCTCCTCATGGCACAACTCAAGGCTGCCATAGGTAAGAAGGTATCAATCTACCCTCGCTTCCTTATGATGTGCATTAATTCATTCTGTGATTTTAATGATGCTGCCCCTCGTTTAGAGGCTTGCTCAGTTTTGAAAAAGAACACACACACACTGTTATCTTCACAGAATCTCAATGCACATATTCCACTTTGTTTCACTCGGCACATGGTTGATCAAGTGTCCAACCCTGATTTACCATTACCATCTGGTTATGACTCTTTCACTCTTGAGAATGAAACTGAATTAGACCCAAATTCAGTTAACCCACATTCAACACCATACACTCAGCCTAGGCCCTCTAGACGTTCCAAAGCCCAAAGAGAAGCCTTGCAAGAATTCAGGAAACGGCCTTTAGAAGCTGATGTTGGTGGTAGCTCTGTGAGTCAAGAGGGAGACACTGCACCTAGTGCAGCAAATAAGGAGGCTAGTCAAACAGAACCCCCAGTGGTTCCCCCTGAGCCTAAGAAGAAGAGAGCTAGGAGGACTAAAACCACTGTTACCCAAGCTGCAGTTTCTCAACAAACTGTGGTTACTGAAAGAGACTCAAACACCTCCCTAGATGTGCCTTCTCAACAAGGTGCATCTATTGAAATTGGCATGTCTCCCAAGGCACCCTGTACAGAGTCTGCACAAACTCATGGTTCACAACCTGAGGAACCTCCACTTGAAGAAACACACAGTGAGTTAGGGCACAGTGAGGATTTCTCTATTCCTTTTGATGATTCACATGTTTCTCCTGTGAATCAGCCCCCACTCTCTGCTACACTTTCACCTTCTTCCTTCCCTACACATTCTTTTGTTTCTTCTCCACAACCTAGAGAAGGGGACAGTCCCAACCCTTCAGGTTTTGATTATCCATCTCCAATCATGGATGAGCCCCCATCTAGTGGTCCACAAGAACCCATTTCTCAAAGTGAAATGGACACCACTCCTCCAAACACTGAGCCAGGGCAAAGTGATAGTTTGTCAGAAAATGAAACAGCCAACACTTTGTCTGAACTCCAAGGAGCATCTTACCTTCAGGAAGATGCTGTCACAGCCTCTGTTGCTGTCAAAGACGCTAGCAATGTTGTTGTCCTGGACACAGCTGCTGTCATGGGTGGAGAGAAAGATACTGTCACTCCACCTCCCAAAGTTGCTATCATGCCAGAACCTGCTGTCCAGACTCCAACTGACAGTAACATTCATGCCAAAGATACTGTCCAGTCCTCTCAGCCTGATTTTGAAGCTGTACTCATTGAGGATGCCTCTGATAATGATCTACCTCTTGCCAAACTCTTAAAGGTACATTCTAAATCTTCTCCTTCCATGCATGTTAGTACTGCTCATACCCATGCATCTAGGTTGAGTGAGGGTGTGCAAAAGAAAAGAGAGATAAAAGAAAAGAAAGGTGAGCATAAACATGAGAGGCAGCCAAATGTGCTGGCAAAAGGAGAGGGACTTGAGCATGTCCAGAGAGACTTTGAGGGAGCCCACACTATTCAGGCATTAGGCCTTGAGAGTCAATCTGTGAGGGGTGATGAGATCACTCAAAAACACCCTGAGAGTGTGAGAACCCCCATAGCCTCCAAGCCCCTTTCTTTTCCTTCCCCTCCAAGAAGGTTAAGGTCTGGTGGCCCCTCTGCTACTTTTGGTAACAGGATTGCAGCTCTGGAAGGACAGTGTGCTACTTTGAACTCCAAAATGGACTCTCTCTCTCAACTGATGGTTGATGGTTTTGCTGCTACTCAGCTCTCTATCCAGTTCCTCACTGACCTAGTAGCTTCCAACTCAACTAAGGGGGAGAAGGTAGCAAGATCAGAATCAATATCTATTCAGGAATCAGGTGGAACTCAGGGGGAGCCAGTAGCTGTGAAGACCAAAGGGGGAGCTAAGGGGAAAGCAATATCTAAGGGGGAGCAGGTCAAACCAAGCAGTGGAAAACCAAAGGATAAAGCTGAAGAGCTTGTTGAAGTTGACTTGGATGGAGAAAGAGTACTGATGTCTAAGGCAACTCAAGATGCAATGCAAAGAAGACCTGAATCTAGACATCCAATTCTACCTCCTGTGAAAATCAGAGAGCCAACTCCAGCATCTCAAGAATCTGCTCTACAAAGAAGATGGAGAGAAATGGAGGAACAGAATAAGTCTGGGAAAGGTAAAGGGAAACTGCCTGAATCCATCCATAAAGGAAATACTTGGTCCAATGGTATTGAGTATGATCAAGAAGAATCCAATACTCTAATGGTGGATTACAGGGAGAGTACATTACACAATCATGACAGTGAATTTAGCAGTTTAGTGGAAGAAGCAATGAATGATCCAAGCAGCCGTCCAACCAACACCACAAAACTGTTAAAGGATCAAATCACCAGTGTCAGTGTAATGGTTAATGATGAGAAAAGATGGGCTGTAAGTATCTATTTCACTTCTGGCATATCTTATTTCATCACAATGCAGTTATTGCAGAGTCTGCCAACAAAGGTGTTGTGTGCTTTGAAGGGAAAGATCAGGGCAACTCAAACACCATTCAATGAAATATTGGATATGCAAACCCAGAACCTGATCACACAAAAGCTACCTGAAGTCTACACAAATCCACCAAGTGTTTTCTACAGATCTAAAACTAAGGATGGCACAAGAAGGAACAGCTTCATGAATTTGGTTAGCCCATCCAGAATGGAAACCAAGTCAATTCTGAAAGTGTTAGATGGAATACTCAGTTCAAATGCCAATCCAGGAAGAGTTTATGCTGTTCAAGAGATCTATAAAATGCTGGTGTTGAGAGACAAGGCACTGGGAGCTAGAGTGAAGGAACTAATCTCTAGAGCCAATGCTAAAAGAAATGATCAAGGTGGAAGCTGTCTCTATGACATTCCTCCTCAGGATGATGATGATGATGATGATGATGATGATGATGAGGTTGGAGGTGGTGAAGCTTCTGGAAATGCTGGAAATGCTGGTGGAAGTAATTCTGGGAATACTGGTATTCAATCTCAGAATGAAGGCAATGAAGAAACTCCTAGTCAAGAAAAGAAAGATGCTGGTGCAACAGATGAAGAGGAGCCAAGAATACTGGAAGCTTTGGAGGCAAGCATTCTTAGATGTGCTATTGATTGCATAAATGCAGAAAAAGATGCTGTCACCAAAGGTACTGTCGACAAGAATACTATCATAGAAGATGCTGTCATGGAAGATACTGTCGACAAAGGTACTGTCAAGAAAGGTTCTGTCAAGGATGAAGCCAAAGCTACTGTCAAGCCCATAAGACTGAAAGCCAAAGCAAGAGCATGGTTTTCTAGACAGAAACCTGAAGGAAAGCACAAGTACTCAGGAAAGGAAAAGGCCACTGGATTTGGCAGAAATCTTAAGAAGCCAATTCAATCAATACCTCCCAACAGTCTTAAGATACAACAGATGCAATCTAGAGAAATCAAGAGTGTTGAGGTCAATATGGATGCAAATCAAGAGGTCATTGGATACATTCTGTGGTGGGAAGAATCAAGATCTACCAAGGTTGATAAGGATTTCAATCTGGTCTCCACATCGACCAGTGGTAGGACATCAACCTTAGATAAAAGAAGAATTGACTTCTTCTACCTGGAAAGAATGGTAGAGTTGCTGGAGAGCTATGAAAATGTTTCACAGTCTGTTATGGAACATATTCTGAAATATCAAGCTGATAGGGATGCTGAATTCTATCAGAAATTTGGCTACAACTTTGCAGATTTTGATGATGCTGATATTTCAACTGATTTACCAGCTTCTCCTATACCATATCACTGGTACTATGAGTTTGATGATTCACCCACAGAAGAAAGGAAAACCCAACCCACAGAGGAAAGGCAACCCAAGCCAAGCAAAAGACCTGACTCTTCTCAATACGCTCAATATCAGTCAGAACTTGATAAGAAGGAAGCTGAACTCCTGGAAAGATGCAAGACTGCCAACAAGGCAGAAAGTGAAGCTCCAAATTATCAAACATGTATGCTGGAAAATCCCTTAAGAATCAAGCATCTAAAAGAAGAAATCTATGTTTGCAGCTTGCACAAGCTAAAAACAACTATTCTGAAGGATTTACAGTATATGGTTGCTGGATCAATTCATCCCCTGGAGCAGATCTGTTCTGACAAGATAGAGGAATTATTGGAAAGGAGAAAAGGAGAAGATTCGAAGCTGGACAAGCAAAGGAGGATGTCTCTCAATGCTTATCGAGGAAGTAGATTCAAGCTCATTCATGAAGAACTCCACTTCAGAAGATATCCATTTGATCAAGATCAATGGTTGAATCTCAGGGATGCTAGTTCTCTTATTTCTCCTACTATCAAGAAGATCATTGAAGAAATAGAAGATGCTGCAGTCACACCTGCTGAAATCTCTCTTGTAGAAGGTCTAAGAAGCATCTTGGTGGAAGCTCTCAGAAGAGAGGAAGTAACAAGACAGAAGAGAAAATCTCAAGCTAAGTAAACATTCTAAATCCATTCTGATCTTGTTAGTTAAGTTGTCAGCATATATTGTAAATTTGTTGTTATTGTCCATAAAAACAAATTGGGGGAGATTGTTGGGATTTATGGGTGATAGCATAGGAACAACTTAACTTTGTATATACTTAATTTTTTAATTAAGTAGAACATACTGTCACACCCAAAGTATGTTCTTGTAATCAGTATGCAATGTTAGTTTAATTGTGTAATTTGGAAGAAGTTCACTTTCTGTGTTCAAGCCTCAAAGAACGCATATTAGATGACAGCATGAATAAAGGTTACTATCATAAGCATTGACAGTAAGATTACAAGAAGACAGAATGTTGCAAGTCAAGACAGCATATTCACTCTGACAGCAACATTGGCGGAAGACTACGCGACAGCAACTTTAGCCCTCGACAGCAATTTTGGAAACCTCGACAGCACACTATGCGGGGAACTCTTACTGTCACCAAAAGCACATTCCTGTGACAGCAAGCTCTGCGGCAAAAGTAACTGTCTCGAGAAAGATCCTTGTTCTAGGTATCTTTCTCAGTCAAACCCCGTGACAGTTTCAATGTTCAAGAAACAGGCGTATTGCAGTATCCCTAAGCTGCACCAAGTCTGCAAGACTACAACAGAAGCTTCAAGCACTGCAAACAAAAGCGAATCAATTCAAGAGCAAGGTCAAGTCTCTATTTGCTGAATTGTTTTAGCTAGAAATAGAATGAATCTAGGTTGCTTTCTTTGTAATGTATATCTGACATTGTTAGCAATTTAGGAAAGTCACATGGGTAGACACTTTGTAAGAAGCTGCCACTTGATAATGACAGCAGCTTCACAGACCCGTGTTGATAGTGATAGGATTAGTTTTATACTTAGACTATCAATTCATTCTAGGAATGTAACGAAGACAAGCAAGTGTCTTGAAGAAAAACCGAAGCTCAAGAATTCTTTCTTGGGGTTGTAGCAACACTTTGCAAAATAAATAAAACATTTATTTTGTGAATTCTGTCTTCTCGATTATACTGTTTGTGAATGCATACATATTATTGATAACATTAAATCTTATTTTTGGTTGTTGAAACTGAGATTGAATTTTATCAGTATTGCATTCATCCCCCCCCCCCCTTCTGCAATACACGAGGACCAACACTTATTGGCGTACACCGTCTGATGTGTTATGAAGGTTGTCTTATCTATGTTCCTGGGAGCTATTTTCACCTGATTATAGCCCGACCATTAAGTTGAGCATTAAGTGATCCGAGGTTGCATCAATCAGCTGATCAATGCTGGGGAGTGGGTACGAATCTTTCGGGCAGGCTGCATTCAGGTCGGTGTAGTCCACGCACATTCTCCGTTTTTTGCTGGGCTTCTTTACTAGTACCACATTGACTATCCAATCCGGGTACTTGACTTCATGAATAACATCATCCTTGAGCAACTTCTATACTTCCTCATCGATGGCCTTTTGTCGCTCAGGGGCGAAGTTTCACCTCTTCTGCTTGACTGGTTTTCTATCCGGGTCAACTTCGAGTCGATGCATAGCCAGGGACTCGTCGATCCCGGGCATATCTTCGAGACCCCATACGAATACATTAACATATTCTCGAAGTAGTTGTGTTAGATCGGCTTTGAACACTACTTCTAGGCCTTTGCCTATTTGAACTGTCCTCTCTCATTGTCCTTCTATGAGTTGTATGGGCTCGGCTTCCATTATGGGGAGAACTGTTCGCTCCTGGGTTCTTTTGATTTGATCTTTAAGCGTGAAGTCAGCGGGTATTTCCCCCTCGGGTTCTTGATCTATCGTGTTTATTTCCCGTTTTCTTTTTCGAAAATTCTCGGTGTTTCTTCAGCATTTTATCTTTTGGGGCCCATGCCGCTTTTTTTCTCTGGTTGCTAGACTCGGTTTCATCCATGGCCAAAGCATTGTTGTAGCATTGTTCGGAGACCTCGAGGTCCCCTTTCACCTGGCCCACTCCCCCTGGGGTCGGAAACTTCATTTTCAGATGTGGGATTGAGGTAAAGGCTCGGAGCCTGGTTAGGTTCGGTTGCCCTATGATCATGTTGTAGGAGGACGGGATGTTGATGATGTAGATTTTGACTTCTTGGGTTACCTGGTACGGTCCTTTCTCGAAGATGACTGGAAGCGTAAGGGTGCCCATGACTTGTATTGCATTGTTCCCGAACCCGTAAAGCGGTTTCTCTCATGATTGTGTTATCTCTTGCTCCCCTAATCCATTCTTTTAAGGGTGTGGTAAAATAGGATGTCGACCTAGTACCCATTCTCCACTAATATCCTCTTGGCCTCGTTATCTACTACCTCCAGGGTGATTACCAACGCTTCATTGTGGTTCGGGTCTATTCCTTCGAGGTCGGTATCGTCGAAGGATATAGGAAGGCATGGACTCGGTGTAACACCCCAGTCCCACATCGACGAGATTTGGGACTTCTGTTCAGTTTATAAGGCAAAGTATACTAATTGCACCAACAAATCATGATCTTTTGGGGCCTGTGGTGGGCTTGTCGTTACCCAAGTTGGTTGTAGTTCGGTTAGTAGGCTTCGGCTTATTCGGACTCGGAATCGGGACTTGACCCAGTTTTCGAAAAAAGCTCCGGATTTGACCCGATTGTCACATACGAGTTTGACTGTATTTGCATGACTTCACCTGGGGGTCGGGGTCTTGTGTTGTTAGGTCCAATTTAGTTTGTAGAAGGGGGGTTGAATACAAACTATGTTGTTTTATCGAAATTGTTCGTTGTGTGTATTTTATTTTGTTAACAATTCGATGCGGAATAAACGAAACCAATATTCAAGTGAAATATAAAATTATATTAAACTTGGAGGGGTGTGCCTTAATGCACGGGTACAAATTTACAATGGTTTGATGACCAAACTAATTATTACAATTCTATAGAAAATTCGACATGAACTTTTCTATATTTTGTAATAAAAAGATCGAATGCTAAAAGCTATTCGAGAGTAAAGTTCCAGGGAAATTAATCCGCTGGATAGTTCCACAACTACAAGCAAACTATTTCTATGGTCTTAGAATAATTAATCCATGGCTAGAAATAATTTACAAGATTTAATTTAGCTCAAGAACACTCTCTCTTGGTCTCTCTCTTTTCTTTCCCGGGAGCTTCTGTCCAGGAGATGAAGTTGTGAAGTTTTTTTTTTTGTTGTATGTGTGTCTTCTGTCTTTATATTTGTTTTTGGAACAAATATCTTGATCCACTTGCTCATTATTACAAAATCAGCTGGTTATTACATAACACAAACCTCACTATTACATAATTTTGTATTTAGTTCGGTATTACATAATTTGTAATACAAACACTGAAGTAGCTGCAAGGTCTGAACCAGTTGCAGGACAGGCGACTGAGCTTCACTTGCTGATTTGCTGGAAGGCCTTTGGGCGCTTGGCGTGCACGCGCTAGGCAGGTGCGTGTGAAGCTTCCTGACAGGACCACGTGTGTGTGACAGCATCTGTAATTTGTTCTATTTCTTTGTTTTTAATTTTAGTACAAACTGCAGATAGGTCATCCAGCTTTGTTACAAATAACAAGTCTATTGAGCTTGAGCCCAATACCATTTGCAACCAGCCCACCAGTTGTAAATCATTTCAGCCCAACTTAGATAATACATGCAGCCCAACTGATTTCTTTTTCTTTACAAAACAAACAGCCACTTAACAATTCTTTTGATTTAATCATTTGCTAATTAAACTAATTAACAAACTAATCAATTAATGATTAATTCATTAATTAATTAAATCAACTAAGATTAATACATTAATTCAAAGTTAATTAACATGATAATTAATTTAATAAATAAATTAATTCAGAATGAATTAATTTATTAATTAAATCAATTACATAAATATATTAATTAAATAAGAATTAATATAAATCATTTGATAGCTCAATCTTTTTCTCGAACCACTGTACGTAATAAAGAATTACCACTGAATTGGCTGTTGACGCTCGATGCACAGTCTGGTTCATGAACGACTAACTCCAATGACTGTTCTTTATTTTTTAACTTTAAAGCTGTGGTTCCTGTCTTCTGTCTCTTCACACTTTATCAAACCTTTGTAACCTGTATTCTGTCACAGTAAGGACCTCTTGTCACTATAAATGGAATCCACTGTCTTGATTACTCCATTGACGCTTGATCAAACATGAACTTCTTCAATGTAGTAAATACCCAAAACGGTAGATTGTCTTTGTCTTCTTTCTTTTGACAGATAAGCATTTGAGATCCCGTTGACAGTAGCTATGTACTATTTACTATTACATTCTTGTTTTAGTTGAGTTGAGTTGAATCCTCGATGTTAAACAAATAGAGGTTTAACATATGACTTTCATGTGTCCCCCTATTACTGTGTTCACTACATTCTTTATTTTTTCTGGGCCCGGGTTCTTTCTGATGATTTGACTTTCGAGGTACTGGTTCAGGTTGCCTTTCTGGACTTGTTCCTCCAGAAAGTACTTCAGAGAGAGACAATCCTCGGTGTAGTGTTTGTGGGCCTCGTGGAAATCATAGTGCTTATGTCTGGGCCTTTGGTCGTTCGGGGCTTGCATTAGTTTGGGGGCCAGTAGAAAGGCTTGCCTTTGATGCTTTTTAGGATTTCAACCCGGGTCGGGCCAGGGGGGTCCATTGTGGCTCGGGACGAGGTTCTTTATTGTCCCGGAGCTGTGACGTGAGGAAGGTTAACCGGTCTCGGACTGAGGAACCCTGAGTCTTGGGTTTTTTCCCAAACTACGAACTGTGAATGTAATTGCTGGTCGGGGCCGGTTTGTATTTCTTGTTTTTGTGGTCTTCTATGTTCTTCTTGGGAAATACCGAGGCCTTGGTGACTGGGCCCAGGCGGTTAAGGCGCATGGAGTTCAGGGTTTCAGTTTCTTTGATGAATTTGAAGGACAGATTGTAGGCGGCTGCTAGGGTTTGGGGTTCCTTGTTGATGAGCTCGAGGATATATCTTTCACTGTGTTTAGGGTCCAGGTTACTCCTAAAAATACTGAGCGCTTCCTTTTCATCCAGGTTGATGACCTTATTCACCCCCTCTTTGAAACGATCCATGTATTTGGACAGGGACTCGTCTTCGCACTGTCTGATCGACTCCAGGTGGAACATGTGAATCTCGTGGGTTATGTTGGCTCGAAACCTTCAGAGGAATAATTTCCTGAACTGCCAGCAGGATCCTACACTCTGAGTTTCCAACCTCCCGAACCACTTCTGAGCGCAGCTCTTTAGTGTGGAGGCAAAGAATCGGCATTTGGTGAGGTCGGTGTTGTCATAGGTCAGGACTATTTGTTCAAAGTAGTTGACATGCTCTTCGGGATCCCCCATCCCGTTATAGGAATCTAAGTGGGGTAGTTTGGCTTCTTTCTGCCTGGGGGCGGTTTCCAGTTCTAAGGTGAATGGGGTGATGGATTCTCCGATTTCAACGTTGCCTTCGACCTTCCGCTTTAATTCGCGGAGAATCTGTAATAGTTTGGAGGGAGCAGGGTTTTCAGGGCCGGGATCGATGCTCGGTGAGGGATTTCTTTTTGCTCTTTCTTCTTCTTCCCGAATTCTTCTGGCTATGTTCTCCTCCTTTCTGCGCTATTCTTCCACCCTAATTTTCTTTTGGACCTCCTGGAGCCTGATTAATTCTTCTTTTTCTTTCCTTTTTCGGTCGCATTCATCCCACTACTTTTTGGTATGGTGTGGGCCTCGGTATCTATCATGCTCGGGACATTCTGAGGATCCAATTCAAGAGAAAACCGAGCGTCTCTGCTCCACATTGTGTTCGCCTCCACCTTCCTCGTTGTGTGGCGGGGGCTCGTGACCGCCCTCTTGTCCCTCTCCGCGGGCTCGGAATTCTTGTATTGTGAGTTGAACCTGTTGTTCAGTCATTCCTACAAACAACTGGGGACTCAAAGTGAGAAGGGGTGGTTGGGTCTAGTCTCGGGGTCGGAGAGGCTTTGTCGATTCTTCGGGATTTGGCTGTTGGTTGATTGGTCGATGATTATTTTGAGTCTGGCTTCGGGTTTCCATTTGATAGGGGTTTTTTGTTGGGGTTTCTGTGGGTGTTGATTACAGGGTCGGAGGTTCGTCCCCTCCTTCTAGCGCCACTGATAACTCTGCTTTCCGGGCTGGGCTTCCCCTTTACTAGGCTTGGGCTAATATTGGGTTAAGGCT
The DNA here is from genome assembly GCA_030848705.1 of Heracleum sosnowskyi. Classification (NCBI taxonomy): domain Eukaryota; kingdom Viridiplantae; phylum Streptophyta; class Magnoliopsida; order Apiales; family Apiaceae; genus Heracleum; species Heracleum sosnowskyi. The sequence continues at coordinate 37,156,186 of CM061243.1, read as the reverse complement.
TGGAATAGTGTCCTGCAAAACAATGCTGGCGGGTGGTTGCCGTTCCGCGGCACCTCCGATGTGAGAATAAGGTTAAATTACCCAAAGAAAAGCCCTTTACGGAATACAATGAAATTCTTTTTGAGAGTGAGTGTGTGTGAAAAATTGTGAACCTCTTTCTCCCTTTTTTTCCCACTATTTATTGGGATGAAGTAGGGCAAAGGGTTGCCACGTGTTAGCTTCTGATTGACTCGGACTTTCATATTTAGGGGACCAACTGACGGGAGTTCAGCTTAGCCGTTGCTTCCTTTGGGTTTTAGTGCTCGTCTTGATGGGTTGATGGGTTGGCCCCTTGCTTTGTTGGACGGACCGTACAAACTGTCCACTATCATTTATGTAGAACGAAAATGCGAGAATCCAGTTCAATATTCAATTTTTTTTCCGAATATCGAATCTAATTTTAAACACGAGATGAAATAAAAAATCTAATAAACTTTAAAATTCATCAGATATTATGATTTGTTGGCATACTCATTTATGTCCTTCGCCAGATTATATAATTATAATCTACTACATATTTTTTTTTATTATCAAAAAACATGTTATCCTTCATATAATTTAACCAATCAAGCATAATAATTTTATTATTTACTTCTTCAATGTAATATTGTGTCATTTCCCACCATATTAGGTAGATAGAAAAACACACAAAGTCGAGCATAAATATTAAATACATGGATTGTGCTAGGTAACCTCCCGCATAACTGTGATGACAATTTGGGCCGAGTTTTACGTTGCTGCCGACTGAACCATCTAACCCACCATCATACTTGTTTTATACCTAATTGTTTTAAAGCTATTTACTTTTATTTAGACAACAATAACTCTGAGTCTATTCAATGTTTCAAGTTTCTTTCTTCATCTCTGCCGAATGGAACCTCCTTCATTATTCGACTACCAAGTAGCTAATAAAAAAATATTAAAAGTATGCACGCATTATATTTATGGCATTATAGAAACAGCACCAATTTGTTTAATTCATTTATGTTTTTACATGATATTTACTCGCTTGTTAGTCTTTAGCTCTAGTCTCCATTTCCAACTTGATTGAAAGCATGAAATGAAACTGGGTTTTAGCTTTAATCCATTTGTGTTTAGAAATATAGCATAAATAAAGAAATGAAAATATACTCTAAAATAGCAATGATTTATTTTGTTACGTTCTCACCATATCAATCCAGACGGGCCTCAAGTTTCAAAGCAAATTCTCCTACTGATAATGTCCTTTGTTCCTGCTTCTACTTCCACCTATTCCAAGTCAGTACTTCAACACAACAAAAAGAAAGAAAATTTCCATCATTTATCCTGACCCTAAAATCTTATCACCCAACAATATGCAGTTCAATCATGCTACAGAAAATAAAATTCTACCGGTACATAGATAATCCCTAAGAAACACTGGTTTCTGGAGTCAAAATATACTTTGAGAAGTACAAGTAAATTATGATCCTAATGCCTCTTCTTGCAGCAAACTGGCCTGGTTCAAGGTGAGGCAAATGTGTACAAACACTGAAACAATAAAACTATCCAAGAACAGAAAAAAAAAAAAAAAACTCAGGTCTAAATTAAGAAAGAAGCTCCTATTTTATTGCTAGCATTTGCATATCAACTTCTAACACATGCAGAGAATCAGCCCTAAGCAAACATAATGTTAGACCCTGCATTGGCATACATTGGTTGCATGGGTTGGCTAGCGTTGCTATATGATCCTGGGCCCTGGTTAAGGGGGCTGCTACCACTCTCATCTGATGACTCACTTGAGCCTCCTTCTGAAGGACTAACCCCAGGCACTTGAGCACCAAAATTCAACATATGCGGAGGTGGCGCTGGAGATAGTCCAGATTTAGGTTTTTTGCCATCAGCAATGAAGCTACCAACAATAACCTGGAAACAAGAAACAAATTTCCAAGTTAAGGTAGATAAAACACTGCACTTGTTTACACCAAAATTGAGAGAACCTTACCTGTACAGGTGTTGCTGCCAGCAATACTCCTGCAACTCCGCCACCTAGTACTCGACCATCAGTACCAGCCAAGGACACACTGAGAACATTTGTTCGGTTGTTACCATTACTGTCTGACATCGATAAGGAACCTGATAATGAGATAATCTCGAATCGTCCCTAGGTAGATAATAAGAACCAGTGAGATGAAAAAGATATGTAACAAAGTTACACGTAACATCCCACGAAAAATATTATACGAATTCAGAGGCTATTGTATACCACCATCGATATAACCATGTAACAAAAAAACCTACAAATTCTAGCTTGGCCCGTATTGGTTTGCTGAATGACCCCTGAACTGCAAAGCATACCTGTGGGCATAAAAAAGTTCTTCTCTTTCTAGAAATATGGTAGTGGATTGGTACCAAGTAAAAGTAGTTTCTACAGGATTAGTTTTAGGGTTCTCCGTTATCGGTTGAGGTCAATAGTTTCTCCTCACTTCTGCGGTTGGGCAACCCTAGGGATAGTGGTTCTTTTAATACACATTTTGCTCTTTAATTCCAACAAACCTCCGATTTATTTTACCAAATTCCTCAACAACATTTGTGATTCGGCAAGTGAACTCAAGCTAATTCAGAATTTGAATTTGGGATTAATATGCTTTTACAAAATCCCTCCAGCAACTTTTCAGGTTTCTCAAAGCGTTAATATGCTTTTGTGTAAGATGGTTACAGTATCGTTTTTATTCTTAACTGTGATGAGTTGGTTTTTTATTATTAACTTTGACGAGATTCGCTGCCTTTTCAAAGGTCAGGAGAAGGACGTCAGAGCAACGGTTGTAAATTGAGTGGTGAAAAAATAGAGATGCCTACATATAACAAGAAAATAATGTTGAGTGCCTTTCTCTAAGAACTCGCAACTATAGATCTATTAAAGCCAAAAGTAAACAAATAAATATGAAGCTTGCACATAATAATGCAATTAAATTCAATGTTTGACCAATCATGAACACACCTCATATGACACAGTTCCACCAGACGTTGCTGGTTGCCGGAGAGTCACATTGGAGATGGCACCATTCGCTGACAGAATGCAAACAGTTCGTGGCCCTTGCTGGGAAAAAGCCATAATCTTCGCTGCTACATCCTGCAAACCAGGAGAGAAGAATGCATTTATAATTTGGATTAAGGTATCCATTTCAATAATGAGCAGAAACATATTAATGAACAAAAAAGTTTCAAATGGGCAATCAAGGCTCAATGATAGAGATAGAGTAAAAAACACCAACAGGTAAAAGAGCACAACATGAATTTCACATAATCTTTTACTAAATATATAAAATAATTCTTCCAAATTTTATACCACAACTTATACTACTTTTGAACAGTATGATATCAACCATTATTCATAGGAATATACGTCCTCCAACATATCTTCCACTTCCGATGCTTAAAAGGTACTCCCTTCCTAATATATCAAAGTGGACTAGGAGGCTCTTAATTTCTGTGTGTGTGTGTATATATATATTACATATTATTCAGTAATTAGGTAAGCTTATTATTAGAAATATCCTTCATTTATAGTAAATAAAGTCATAAAAGGATTTGTTTCCTTAGTTTATTATTTTTAAACAAAAAGAGGGTCTGAAGGTCTCCTCACACTAAAAACAAAACCTCCCTTATGACGGAGGAAAACCAGGATACAAAACATAAACACAAATTGAGCAAATATACAAACCAACTAAAACAAAGAACTATACCGAAAGAAAACTCCCTACAAAGTCTGAGAGAAAAATTCTTAAAACCTTTGGAACTAATTTCAAACCAGCTAGCAAAAACTTCTCTACCGAAACTCTATCACCTCAACTCATCAGTGTTGTCAAAAGCGTTAAGCGCACCGAGGCGCAAAACTCCCTGGAGCCTAGGCGCGAAGCGCAAAAGCAAGGCATGCGCTTCATTGAAGAGAGGCGCACAATTTACAAAAAAAATTAAAAATATATTACTTAGGTTTATATATAGAGAATAATTATTCTATTATATATATAAATTACTTTGGTTTATAACATAATTTAAACTTCAAAATATACTAAATCACTCTTCAAGGGGAAAATTAACATAATTTATACTTCATAATATAATAAATCAGACTTCTAGGGCAAAAACATTCTTAAAAATTAACATCAAGATTCAAAATTTAGAGTTCATAGCTAAGTTTCAGGTCTCCAGCTTTCGACTTTTTTATGGGTACAAATTCATTCATCATCTTCATCTTGAAAACCCTCATCCAAATAATATTCGCATCTTAAAGTGTTCCCTTCAAATTCAAACTCTTGTTCTTCGTCCTTGTGTATTACACGTCAATGTCTCTTGCCTGAACTTGACTTGAAGCATACGGTTAACTTAAACTACAGTTAGATTTCAAGATTGATTCTAACAGTGACCTATAGTTATGCATAGGTTGTCCAGCACCAAAAGCTTTTGCATCTATTGTCAATCCTAATCACAAAAGCCGAGGATTATTATCTTTCATCTAATTCCCCATTTAACCAACCACTCGTTGCTTTTATTAACATTAAGCAATGACAATGATATACTGAAATACTTACTTTATTTGGGCTTTAATGTTTTATTTTCGTTTTGGGTTATATATGTTAGGTTGTAAACTGACCCAACAACATAAATTCTGTCAATATTGGCTAAGCTTCACTAAAAGTGAGCCTTGTGGAGATGTGGTAAATTGAATGCAACAATACTAGAGCTGTGATAAGAGTTGAAACACGGCAATACAGAATCAAACTTGTCTTGCAGTACTCGCTAACTACACGACTACTTTGATTAAAGCAACGTCTTATGGAGTTCCACCTGATTGAAATTCTGCATTGCCGTGTTTCAACTCTTATCATAGCTCTAGTATTGTTGCATTCAATTTACCACATCTCCACAAGGCTCACTTTTAGTGAAGCTTAGCAAATATTGACAGAATTTATGTTGTTGGGTCAGTTTACGACCTAACATATATAACCCAAAACGAAAATAAAATATCAAAGCCCAAATAAAGTAAGTATTTCAGGCTTCACTTATGGTACACACACCAACCAAAAGGTATATAAAGGTATATAACGAATTGGTACCCTTCTGAGCAAATTTACCTGAACATTCAATTTATCTTGCACCAAAAGCTTTATCTTAAAAGGTATTGTTACTCTTCCACAGAACTTTTCCCGCCATTTCTAATTTCCTTGTTGAGAAGAATAAAAAATTTGAAAGGCCGACTTAAAGAAGAAAACATCTCACTCAAATCTAGCTCCCAACTTCTCCTATCATTTAAAATAGGTTGCACCACAACATTTTTTCTTTCCTATCTTAGAAGCTTACAACTAATTTAGATATTCCTCTACTAAACAATATAATTTTTTCATAAAAATATGGACTAATATATTTATTATTAAATGCTTTTGCATAATTTTTCTTTCAAACGTTTTACAAGAGTGGGAAACAAATTGTTTTGTATAAAATAAAGAAAATATATATTGGAATTAAAGAATGACTAAATATGAGTAGTTGATCAAATAAACGTCTAAAACCTATGTTGGTTTTAAATTCTAATTAGGACCAAAGTTCTAACTCGATACCATATATGTGTGT